>OX155904.1:22149500-24962500 GCA_944588485.1 Phosphuga atrata | reverse complement strand
CCGAGATCCCGGGTTCAATCCGCGGATAAACCGTGAAATGTTTGACGGAACTATGCTGTGGCCACCTCGTGGAAAGCAATGGCAAACTACCACTAGTAATTCTGCCTAGTAAAACCTCTGAAATAGTGCCGTTCGGAACCGGTGATAAACTGCTGGGTCCCGCATATTAGTGTTACGATTCGTTCCACAAGTATGCGCGATAGGTCGCCTACTCTAGAACACTAGTATGGCACCTTAAGAAGAAGAAACTCTAAATGTCATGATAACAAAAGTAACAAAAGTATTACGGAGCCAATATTTTCGACAAAAATATAATTTTTCTCAGACTCTTCCTATTTTACAAATAATTTTGTTTAATTTGTAATTACAGTTACTTCTATCAAAATTTTATTTTGTAGGTACTTGAATCTAGTTTAACATTTTGTAGCCCGTTGATGCAGTAATTTTTTAAATTTGAAACTTGCTAGCCGACGACGTAGAAATACGTCAATTTAAAATCAAAATATACTCGGGCCGGCGAGAGAATGCATCTGGTCTCGACGAGTTTAGCATTGTTCTGCGTATGCTGCCATAATATTTCGAGCGCGCGATGTTTATTTGTCCGTGTTTAAAAAACACGCATATTTCTTAACTCAAACTAACCTGCGTGTACCTCGAGGGAAGCGCCCCTCATACCTCGGCGCAGTACAGCTGCATTCTAGCGCCAGCCCGAGTATAGGACCCGTTGACGTAGAAGAGCGTTATTTTTTATTTGAAACTTTGATGTAACAACCAATTTTGATTTTTTCGGAAATTGGAGATTTTCCACGATTTTCTGAAAAACTGATTATTGGGTTTTGGACAAGGGAACCATAGGGAACTGAAGTCGTTTAGAGATTTTCTTTGATTTTCGGAAAAATCTTTACTTACTGTTTAGTGCAGACTCTGAGGAACCGAAGACGAAATTTATTTGGAAATTTGAAGTTTTGCTTTGTTTCTGGTTAAGTTTCTGCTTTCAGAATAAGTGGAGTTTTTACTAGATTTTCAGAAATATTGTTATATTGATTATGGACCAAACTTTGGGCAACTGAGATAGTTGTTTAAGATTTGGAGATTTCCCTTGATTTTCGGAAAAAATGATGTTTTTATTTTGAACCAGACGGTGGAAAACGGAAGAAATTGTCGGAAAATACCGTCTTGATATTTGAAAAATTTTCGAGGAGTGTCTTGCAAAATTAAAGAATTTCCCGAAAAAAATCGCTTTTCTCCAAAATTGGGAAATCGCGAAACAAAATAGAATTTCGGTTTTGGAAGCTGTTAACTGTTGGATTTTAGATTTGGATCCTCATCAGATGAATAGAATTTTTGACGCTCAGATAAACTTGAATTTCGAAAATTTTTAGTTAGTTTCAATAGCTTGTATCTCAGTTAGTTCCAATTCAATTGTAGCGAGTAGTGTCCTTTTTATAGATTAATTTTGTACGAGTTATTGAGTTAACTACAAGCTTAACTGCTTGAACGAAGGACGACGGATTGATTCATACTTGCAGAGCTGCAAATGTCTATTCAAAGAGCTGCATGAGGCTCGCGAGCCACGCTTTGCCGACCCCTGTTCTAACCGGTAGTCCGCCTCGTTTAAGCTTGTCTTTTTCTTTCTGTAATACTGAAGGTTTGAAGATATCTCCCGTTCCAGGTGCAGCACTGGTAAAAGATTCGCTGATGAAATCCTCCGGAGGTATTACCAATGTGGAAGTCTGTTTCTCGATTGTTTGCTGGTAAAATATTTGCATTTGATTGTTGATGAACCAGGGTTTTAAAAGATTCTAGAATCGTGGGTACTAATGCTGCAGCCAGTTCCTTTACATCAAAGGCTACCGGTCTCGTGGGTATTGCTGTTGCTTTCGCATATGTAATATTGTTTACAGGTGTTGTAGTCGGTATTACTTTCCTCCTTGCCTCGTAGTGCGAATTTTTTTCCCTTGTTTTAATTTCCCGTATAGCCCATTCTTCTTTATACTTGTGGCATGTGCCAGCATTAGCCATGTGATCTCCAGCACAGTTAGTGCAGCTGGGTGAAGGCATGTGCCTTCGTGTGGCGGTTTACCACAAGGGCATATTTGTGGGTTCGAGCAGCGGATAGAGCTGTGACCAAATTTCTGGCAGCGAAAACATCTCATAGGGTTTGGTATGTATTCGCGCACTTCTAAATTCTAAAACGCAGCTTTAATATATTTTGGTAAAAACGGGTTAACCGAGTAAAACGTTAAGATGAAAGATGACGTATCTACGAGTTCTCAGTCTGTTTTCGATTTAATACGTCTTACTTCAAACACTCCTGAGTTGTTCAGTGCTTCCAGGATTTCTTCTTCAGGGACATTTAGCAGGTCCCTGCAATATATAATGCCCCTGCTGACATTCAGGGTTATATGAGTTGACACTTCCACTGGATAATTACACAGCATATTTATTTTCATCAGGCAGTTAGACTGTTTGTTAGATTTCGTCTCGACAAATAGACCTTCTCTATTTTTTTTAATAGTCGCGCATTCGCCAATAATACCAATACACTTATTAATTCTGAAAGGATTGCATTTCTCTAAATTATTGCCTTCCTTTATTGATAATAAGGAACCGGGGCTGGGCGACCGTCACCTTATTATCGGGCCCCTTTTTGTTGGAGATGGGGATCTCCTTATATATGTCAGGCATTTTTTCCATGTTGGTCCCTTTGCATGATTTCGTGGGTTTACAATTCAAAGTTTGAATATTCGTGAGACATTCACTATTCTACAAAATTTTATATTTTTAGAGTATAATTCCACAGGTGATCATACAATGGACACTTTTTTTAAGTAGATCAATATGATTCAATAGTTTTTAAAAAA
Source organism: Phosphuga atrata (assembly GCA_944588485.1). Lineage (NCBI taxonomy): Eukaryota > Metazoa > Arthropoda > Insecta > Coleoptera > Silphidae > Phosphuga > Phosphuga atrata. The sequence goes on along the minus strand of OX155904.1, from coordinate 24,959,636 downwards.
ATTTTAAAATGTTCTAGTTCACAAGACTAGACAGACAAGACTAGTTTTTTTAACATACAGGAGTAGACAGAGAGGTCTAGACAGACAAGATTAGAGAGATAAAACTAGACAGAGAAGACTAGACAGACAAAACTAAATAAACAAGACTACATAGACAAGGTTCATTGGGTGCATAAAATTAACAATTTATATAATCCTACACAGATAATATACTTGATAGACAAGACTATTTGGACCAGACCAGCTAGATATCAGACAAGCCTAGGCATACAGGACTAATTATCTAGACGAGATAGAGAAGATAGAGGAGACAAAATATACCAGCCCATACAGACAATACTAGACAAACAGAACTAAAGGAGCAGAACTAGAGAAACAACTGTTTAGTAATAACTGGTGGTAATTGATTTTGTAAACATTACGGTCCTGAAATTAATAAGTGAAAAGCACTCTCGCAGCTATATTAGGTATTCCGTTTTGACTATTGATGTGTTGTTGCTCCTTAATTCCTGTTCCGCGATCCAGACAAAATTCTCGCGAGCGCACTCTGCGGCTGCCGCCGCCGCCAGGGGAACGCGCGTCCTGAAAGTCTCCTCCCGAAACGTCGCACGTTTCAAAACAATGAAAATGTATATTACGGAAAGAGATTTGATAACAACAAAAAAAAAACGTTGTCTTTTTGTGTGTATGTTTTGTGTGGCTTTAGTAGTCTTCTTGTAAACTAATTGAGTTGTGAGGGAAAAGCGCGCAGTCACGGTTTTTAACGACGGGCGACACTCCGCATTGTCGATAATCGCCTTTGTGAACGATTTCTTTCAACGTAAATTGATTATTAACGGCTCCCAAAGTGTTTGTCTTGTTTTTTTTGTCGCCTCCTCGTTCTTTCTTCTTTTTACCAGAAGCTGCTACTGGCTACGCTTTTAACATTTTCCTCCTTTATTTCGATTTTCAACGTTTGCAGTTGATAAGGCCGTTATAAATTGAACGAGGAAATGACAAACGCACAGATTAATTGATAAACGACCAAATAATAAAGAAACAGAATTTTTTTGTTTGTTTTGCTTGGGTTTCGATATTTGATCGTCATCAATCACAGTACTCCGGAAAAAGGTTGAAATTTAAGAAGTAAAATCTAAAATGTATTACAAATTTGCTAGACACCCAAGACTTGTTAGACTACTAAGACAAATTTAGACATACAAGTTTGGACAGTAAAGACTCACACATAAGACAGGACAGATGCACGATTTATAAACCTATCTCTTATCAGCAATTTCTACAAACAGGAACAATGTAGTCTAGTATAATGTCAATCAATGTATAATGTCTAGTTTGTCTTGAAAAGTATTTCAAATCCTCTCAAACAGTATCAGATTTCAGTATGCGAAATCGTCAATTATAACTATGCCGTTTCAAATCACTTCAAATTCAAGGATATTTACTCTATTTAGACATAGAGAACGTCCAGTTAATTTCTGAAAAAGGTGGTCAATGATATCCACCAAATAATAATCGACATAAGGGGAATTAAGGTCCTTAACATATACAAGCCACCAAACACCCAGTGGCAAAACGATTCTATACCTACCCTGCCCCACAAAGCAATATACGCCGGAGACTTTAAGTGTCATAACACACTCTGGGCCTATGCATCCAATTGCACCAATGGGGTAATACTTTCAGAATGGGCAGAGACCGCAAATGCTCACTTAGTGTTTGATGCCAAGGATAGAAAATCGTTCTATTCTGCTAGATGGGGATGATAATACAAACCCGACTTATGCTTCATTTCTTCCGATGAATTTGCTAGACCTCTCGACATTTCCAGAAAAGTTTTGGAGTTATTTCTCACATAGCCAACATCGCTCGATTATGCTGGAGGTGGGCCATCAAATACCAATCATAAGATCTTCTCCACGTCCTCGATGGTTAAGCCGATTGCGCATCCTTGCTAAGAAACTAGAAAAATATATCATATGTATTCCACCTATAGTAGGGGAACTATCGTCGGTTCGCTGGAGCGGTGATCGCCGTAGATAAGAAACACATACCAAGAGGTTTTCAGAAGGAATATAACCCAAGCTGGACAGAGGACAGCAATAGACTGTACAAAGAATTTATCGAATCTGGCGACACGGGGTTAGCCGACGAACTAATCGAGAGTTTGAATAATGGAAGATTGCAGAAATGGCGGGAAGCCCTTGAGGAAGCGGATTTTAAACATTACAGCCGCAAGGCCTGGTCTCTCTTAAGGAAACTTGGTTGCAGCACCGCCGTCACTAAACCCAAGGAAATAATCTCGCCCAACAAAATCGCAGAACATATAGTCCACACATCTAGAGCACCATCATTTAAGGAACACTCTCGCTGTGTAAAGCGCGATTACACAAACCTGAGAAAAACTGTCAACACCAATCCGTTTCCTGCTCAGTTCACACTGGATGAAATTAATGAGATCATCGAAAGTCTGAAGATGGGGAAAGCCCCAAACTTTGGCGCAATACACAATGAGTTCCTTGTCAATACCGGCCCCAATGCCAGCAAATGGCTACAAAGATTTCTCAACAGCATCTTACAATCAGGAACTCTCCCTTCCGAGTTCAAACTATCAAAAATCATTGCACTCCTAAAACCGGGGAAACCAGATCACCTTCCAAGTAGTTATCGTCCTATTGCCCTACTGAGTGCAACGTGCAAGATGCTGGAAAGACTTTTATATAACTGAATACGCCAAACAATTCTGAGTGACATCCCGGTCGAGTAAGCTGGCTTCCGCCCAGACCGCAGCTGCTGTGATCAAGTCCTTGCTCTTACCAATTTTATTGAGAATTGGTTCTAAAAGGGCCTGAAAACTTCAGTGGTCTTTGTAGACCTTACAGCAGCCAATGATACCGTGTGGAGAGAGGGGATGCTTCTGAAATTATTAACTACCATACCGTGCACAAAAACGACCAGCCACATTAATAACATGCTAGCAAACAGACAGTTTATTGTGTGCAAAGTCAATCAGTGCAGCACAAAAAGAACACTCAACAACGAGTTACCCCAAGGATTTGCGTTGGCTCCCTTACTTTTAACTTGTATATAGCGGATCTGCCTAATATCACGTCCAGGAAATTTTTATATGTGGATGAACTTGCGATTGCCGTACAACACAAGAACACCACCGCAAGAGATAATACCTTAACGAATGATCTTACCACACTGGGAGTCTATTTTCGAGAATGGAGATTGAGTCTTGTTGCTTTCACCTAACCAACAAAATGGCTAACACAAGGCTTATTGCGTACCAACGAAGCACTTCTACACCATAACCCAACCGCAAAATTTCCTGGTATCACCCTGGACCGAACTTTAACTTACAAAAAACATCTCACCAACACGGCTGCAAAATGATATTCTACGAGAAAAATAAAAGAAAACGAGAAAGACATCCTACATAAGCTAGCAGGAACGACATGAGGTGCTGCTACAGACACCCTGAGAACTACAGCCCTCAGCCTCGTTTACTCTGTACTCGTCGGAATACTGCGGGTCTGTGTGCATCAACTGCAGTCACACCAAATTAGTGGATGTACAACTAAATGAGTCTATGCGCAACATCTTGGGCAATACAAAATCAACACCACTGTACTGCTTACCAGCTCTACATTCATATAGCAGCTGTTCAAGAAACTCATGGCGCAACTGAAGCAGATATGAAAACAAAAGGAATAATTCACGGATATACCATTATTGGCGCCACCTACCACCATGCAGTCGGCATAACAACCTATGCTAGATCAGACATAGAGTATATCCAGATAATTTTCGCCGAGGTGGTCAATGATATCCACCAAATAATAATCTGCATAGGGGGAATGAAGGTTCTTAACTTAACTTAAATTAAGATTCAAACATATACAAGCCACCCAGTTTCAAAACGATTCTATACCTACCCTGCCCCATCCAGCAATATATCAGAACGAGAAATAATATCCTACATAAGCTAGCAGGAACAACATGAGGTGCTGCTACAGACACCCAGAGAACTACAGCCCTCAGCCCTCGTTTACTCTGTAGAGGAATACTGCGCGCCTGTTTGGATCAACACCAAATTAATGGATGTACAACTAAATGACTCTATGCGCAACATCTCGGGCACCATAAAATCAACACCACTGTACTGCTTACCTGCTCTAAGTCATATGGAGCCCCTAGACCAGGGATGACGAACCTATGACCCGCGGGTCAGACAGTGACCCACGCAGGATTTTTAAGTGACCCAGGCGTTGTTTTTAGAGCTTTTATTATTTCAAACTTAAAACAAACGGAACAGAGCCTGAATATATAAATATGTTCAACTTTTCCGGAGCTCTATAACAATTATTGAGTCTTTTTAGGACTACCAACACATAACTTACCAACCAACCACATAACTTACAAATTTCAACTGGGATTTGTTTTGTTAGTTCTGAAAAGACTCAATAATTGTTATAGAGCTCCGGAAAGGCTGAATATATTTATATATTCAGGCTGTGTTCCGTTTGTTTTAAGTTTATATGATTTCTATAACGTAGGATGGTTGCACCAATTCTATTTTATTATTTCCTTATTAAAGTTTCTCAACCACAATGGTATGAATATTAGATATAACAAAAACAAATTTCTTCTGCAATTATTGTATTTTAAATATGTTTATCTACTCGCACACTAGAATGAAAACATTAATAAGTAAACTGTTGTATGTGAAGGATGCCATTATAATAATCGTGTATAAAAGTATCCAAATCGTGCGTAAAATCAAAGTAATCAATGTAATACAAATGGAGTTTCATTATTAAACGGTTCCTGTTTGTTGTCACTATGGCTACAACTCGCGTCACTAAACTAAAAACATACACGTAGTGAAAATAAATTTTCTTACGTATATTAAAATTTAATTAAATTTTCTTATTCAAGAAGTGTCGGTCCCTCAATCTTAATTTGTCTCGCTATAATATAACTTAATCTAACCATAACCGAATCTAGATTAAATCTACGTTTACTTATATTTCATCGACAATGACCAAATAGTGTTCATGTCACTGTGCGTTTTTACTAAATAGCAATTTTTGCCACGGAGGCTCTGAAGCTTCTAAGAAACATTGAATATCTAACGCAGAATATTCCACATCCTCTAATTGGATTTCATTGTATAATACATCAGAAATTTTTATGAACTTTTTTTGATTTCGGCCTTTCCTTTTTTATCTCCACTTCCAAAGTAGAATTTGTTAAACAAGAAAGAAACTTGAATTTTGTAAAGCCTTCAAAAGTGAGAACTAGTTAGCAATTTTTGCCACGGCGGCGCTGTACGTTCTAAGAAACATCCAATATCTTAAACAGAATATTCCACATCCTCTAATTGGATTTCATTGTACAATACATCAGAAATTTTTATAACCTTTTTTGACTTCGACCTTTATTTTTTGCTCTCCACTTCCAAAGTATAAGTTGTAAAACAAGAAGGAAACTTGAATTTTGTAAAATCCTTTAAAATTGAGAACGTCGAAAAGTAGTCTTTGGCCTACCTCCTCTTTTTCAAGTGATGCCACTGGCCTGGTGACCCACGAGAAAGTACGAAAAATATAATAAACAAAATTTGACCCACTATCCCTATAACGAGCCATCCCAGCCCTAGACCTTCGCCGCTCCCGAGCACGACACGAGAATACAATATAATAATAAGCAACGCAGACCTTCCCATAAATAAAAACTTGCCATCTGGAAGACAACGCCTGAAATCGAGGCACCTGCCTATCGCTACGGCTATCGGACTTGCTAACTCCCATTTTAATGTTAAAGACAGCTGGCGACATAGGTGGCTCCAGACTGCACCTCCTGAATGGCACCAAGTCCTAGATGTGAACGCAACACCAAGTGGCTTCGATTTGCACCGTAACACCTGGTCGAAACTAAATAGAGTTCGTGCAGGTCACAGCTGTTGCGGTGACTCGTTTTCAAATGGGAAATAAACCAATCTCCTCAATGTAATTGTCAAAATGGTAACTAGACGATGCGCCATAGCTCGACCGAATGCCGCATTCGGGCATATCCTGGACCCCTCTCAGATTTTTTTGGACTCCCCCAAGAAGCTATACACACTGAAATATATACTAACTGGAACGAGCGCTGGCTTCTAAGCTTGTGCGGGTAGAGAGAGAGGTCCCAAGGGGAGCCTTTCCTCCTTGTCTAGCCAACAGTGAATTCAAGAGTGGGAGGATGTGATACAGTCAGAGCGAAAAGCTAGTTATATCAAACCAAATCAAGTATTTATCCACACTATGTAAATACAAAATATTAAAACTAATAATATTTTGTCATGTGCTACTAGTATTATATAGTAGTATATAATAATTTTCTTTTTGTATATATTACATGTATAAAATAATATAGATATATTTATAGTATACATTAGTTTTTTTTTACTATGACTGTACTAGACGAAGACAGAGCGATAAGAGGGCTCCCCTTGGGGCCTCTCTCTCTACCCGCACAAGCTTAGAAGCCAGCGCTCGTTCCAGTTAGTATATATTTCAGTGGCTATACATTGACTAAATAAAATGGATGTGGCGCTCTAAAACTATTTTTATTGTTGTTGTTGTCCTCTAACTCCTACGCGGAGCATAGCGCCTCTACAAAGACCTTCCATCTGACTCTATTCTGAGCTAGGCGTTTCACCTCGTTCCATGTTTTTCCTGCGATCTTTAATTCTGCGTCTATGGTCCTCCTCCACGTGTTAGCTGGACGTCCCTTTCTGCGAGAACCCTGCGGGTTCTATTGTAAGGCTTGCCTAGTGATGTTTCCTTCGTCTCTCCTCAATACATGGCCCAACCATTTCCACTTGCGTTGTTTTATTTCTTTTTGTATTTCTTATAAATATCGTGTAATAAAATGCGCAGTATACTTCGTAGGCATTTGTTTATGAATACCTGAAGCTTAGTTTCTATTGTTATGGAGATTTTCCATGTTTGGCACTCGTACAACAAGACGGATTTCACATTTGAGTTAAATATTCTTAGTTTTGTTCGTGTGGAATACAGTCTGGAGGTCCAGACCGGCCTAAGCATACGAAATACTTGTTTGGCCCTTTTTATTCGGAATGAGACATCGGTGGTGGTGCCGCCCTCATTAGTAATTATGCTTTCCAGGTACGTGAATTCATCTTCATCCTCTATTTGTTCGTCATAAATGCGTAAGGCGCGGGTATTCTTCGTGGCGGCTCTAAGCGATTTGGTTTTGCCAATGTTGATTTTTAAACCTGCTTTGGATGCTTCTGCAGAGAGACGGTCGAGTTTGCTCTGCATGTCGGCGTGGGTGTGTCCAGATCTTCCAGGAACGAGTTTAACGTCCATTTAATGCCCTCACTTCTTGACGCTACTTTGTCCATTATTGAGTCTAACAGAATGTTAAATAGTAAGGACGATAGCACGCAGCCCTGTCTGACTCTCGAGCTGATAGTAATGTCGCTGCTCATAGCAGTTTGGTGTTTTACATAGCAGGATCCGTCCAGGTATAATTCCTTTACAAGGTTTATTATCTTTTCCGGTACCCCTTCCGGTAGACCTCCATTCCATGGACTGCTCTATGATAATTCGCGCTGTGTTAATTTGATCGACACAGGATCAATTTGGGCGAAAAACCGCTTGTTCCTGACGCAGACTGGGCTCTATGGAGATGGATAGTCGATCCAGTAAAATGTGAGAAATTATTTTGTTGATAGTGTTTAAAATTGTAATCCCTCTCCAATTGCCACCGTTTCTCCAATTGCCACAATTCTGTAAGATCACCCATTTTTTGGGGAGAAATTGTTCTCGGCGTTGTTGTTCTTAAGGTTCTTTAATGTAGTTCTGACTTCTTCTTCACTAGGTGGTTTAGGATTCACGTTCCGGACCGGGAGATTTATTTGATGGTCTTGTGGAGGATGTGGGGGATGTATGCCGTCCGCGGCATCACTTTCTTCCGGGTTCGGCTGTCCGAGTATTTCTTGGAAGTATTCTTGCCATCTTATAAGTTGATCTTCTTTGTTTGTCAGCAATTGTCCCTCTTTATTTTTTATTGGGTGTTTTTATTAGCGAGTTTTTTTGTTATAAGATAAAGTTCTCTTGTGTTTTTATTTCTTGCTGTAACTTCGGCTTTCGCTGGAGATCTTTCGCCCATCTACGTTTGTCTTTTCTGGCACTCCGTTTTACCTTGCGGTTTATATTCCAGTAGCTACGAGTCAGTTCGGCCTAAAAACTATTTTTATTAATAGACTATAATTATCGTGTTCCTGACTATATGTTCTATGCTGTATATTCTATTTGTAGGTATATTATATTGCGTGTGTAAAGCGCCATACGCTAAATAAAATCAATCACACGATTGGGAAAACCGTTACAAATTTTATAAACACATTCTGAAATTTATTATAAATATGCTAGACGCAAGACTAGTTCGACTAGTGAGACAAGACTAGTAAGTCAAGAATAGACACACAATTAATAAAACAAACAAGATTTATAAACATATCTCTTGTTAGCAATGTTTACAGGCAAAGAACTAGGTAGGTAGTTTGATTGAAAAATATTTAAAATTCCCTAGAACGGTATTTTTTTCTTACTCATTCACTTAATACGTGCTTTTCTATTTGCTTCTTGCCTAATCTGTGTTATAGTGGTTCTTGTGTAACCTACATTGCTTGTCATCATTCCCTATGCCTTATCACTATACAGGGTGTTAGGTAAACATGCGGCAAAAATTCAAGGGGTTATTCCTTCTCCTATTCTAAGAATATTTTGCCCTATGATGATTTCTGAAAAACCCCTTTGTGTCGCAGCGTGAACAAAATATGCGACAACCATATTCGATATTTGTTGAAATCATTAATGTAAATAAAAGCATGGCTTACGCCAATGAGTTTATCACGTACAAGAAATTAATGAGATTATCAAGTACACAAAATTATTGACGATAACTTGGAACGGCTGTTTTTTCTATTAACGTACAAGTGGATTTCATTTACATTCAGTAGCGTTTGGCTCTTTGACGTGTCTTTAATAGTTAGTGAAGTCCACTACCATGTATACGAAGGCCGAGATGACTGCCTTGCATTTCATTTATGGACTTGCTGATGGAAATTCATTACAAGCTAGACGATTATAGTTCAATGTATAATGGTTTCCTAGCCGTAACATCCCCGACCGAAAAATCTTCGAAAACATTGATCGACGTCTTCGTTAAACAGGCACATTGAAAAAAAATGGAGAGTCAGGAAGAGTAATCACAGTAAGAACGGTGCAACTGGAAAAGAATGTGCTGGACATGATTGAGGAAGATCCAAATACTTCTACGCGACAAATTGCCTATACTTTGAATGTAAGTCATTGTTACTGTAGCAAATTTTGTTCACCCTGTACCTTCGAAAAGGGTTTTTTGGAAATCATCATTCCAAATTTTCTTAGAATAGACCAAGGAATAATAACCCCTTGTTACTAATTTTTGCCGCATGTTTACCCATGTACACCCTGTTATTCCCATTTTTCTACCCAAAATATTTGCAATTTACATTAATTGTTCCTCCGCAATCAAGTTGTAAAGTTACAGTATAATTTTGGATTATCATGAAAATATTCAGTATCTAATGATCCATCCTACACTGATTCTTCAAGCTTGATTTGATTAAAACAAGTTTGATGGATAAGTAGGGTAATTAAATAAATAACTTATTAGTCAAGTAGGTTTAGAGCTATGTGAAAAGTAATTAGAGTCTGAGTGTAAATGAAAGAAGCTTAATTAAAGCAGAATATTTCAGGATAAAATTAATAGAAAATATAGATTGGGAGAAAGAGAGCTCGAAATGTATTATGCGCGCATATTAATAACGTTCGCTGGCGATAAATTCGCATGCCGCGTCGGTGGCGGCGGCGGCGGTGGTCCGGGGGGACCTGGGGGAACGTCGGAGGTCTAGTAAATTGAAATATTTTGACCGCCATAAACATTGTTATGCCGCGAAACGGAATGCGGGAATCGACATGTCGCGTCACTCCGACTGCCGGGCGGAATAAATATTTTATACGTTTTAATAGATGCCATCGTGCACTCGAAATCGGCCATTTATATTCTAATATAAAACACTATAATGTCGGGAGGGCCGTCGACACGGTGGATGTGTGTGTGTGCGCCCGGGCGGTTTTTTAATAATAAAAAAATATATAAGTTATATATAAAACGGCGACGGTGGATCAGGGGGATGGAAATGAAATTTTCTGATAATCAAATCGCGGAAATTATAGTATTAAGACGACATTTATATTCATGAAGCTGAGATATTTGAATTCCTAATGGACTTAAATCGTCCACACCAACACCATCTATATCCAAATCCACTATGACAAAAAAAAACCTTAAAATTTAATCTTGAACTTACGTCCATATTGTCACACTAAAACCCTGCAAACATATTTTAAACCAAATCCTATATAAACCAAACTTTGCGCATATTTTGATTAAATAACAACTTTTTCATATATTAACAAAATCTGTTGAAAATAACTTTATCTTTTTCAAAGATATAAATCAATATCGTGAACAATTCGAGGTGTGAAAATCTCCACTTAATTGAAGATCTAATCGCAACGAAACAGATCAAAATTAAACTAAATCTAAATCACTTGTAGGCGTCTCGATTCAAGAACATTATCCTAAACAATTCCATTATTAAAATAAGGAATCAATTCAATTGTTAGCTTTCAGGTGGTGTTTCATTTCTGTTTTGTTCCTCATTGTGTCGCCGGTTTGTCCACAAAGCTTCTTTCATTTTTGTGGGGTGACAAAACAACAACAAAACATTAATGTTTTTTTCTTCTTTTGTTGTTTTCAGATTGAATTTGACAAATTGATACGGGATGATTTGATGAGAAATTTTGAAATGAAACCGTTGATAATCGTGTTAGATTCAGCTACTTTCTTTGAAACGGTTGTTTATTTTGATAAATTCTTTGTTGTTCTTATTCTTCAAGAGGCGTTTAATTGAAATTTAAACAAATCTAACCGGGCATTCAAATAAGCAGGGAAATACTATAATTGCAATGTTTTATATATTTTCGATTTATTGTTTCTTTGTCCGTCCTATATTTTTCCCTGTGTTCGAGTTATTGGACACGGGGTGGACAGTAGTATAATACTTGTTGCGTCGGTATGCCCAGCGGGGGTTGGTATCATGATTTAGGTAAACTGTTCTACCTACTGCTCGGCTCACAGACAGCGACAGCCTGTAACTTATCCAACCTCTAAACCGACAGATCAAACTATCCCCAATCGAAATTAAAAGCAAGTTCTAAAACACAAAAAAAAAAACGAAAAATCATTGATTGGTAATAAATGTGATTTTTTTTTTAATTTTGACTGACAGATCACGTTCGTATTACACGTTCGTATTACAATTCAGTATTTGTGTAGACAAAATTGGACAAAACTGTCTACACAAATAATTAAAATTCGCAACAATTTTTTTCTTGAATTATCTAATTTAGACATTATTTAATTAAATTGTACAATTTGTAATTAATTAATTTGTCTTTATTCAAATATTCTCTGAATTGTATGAAATATTGTCTACAATTTTTTTGAGGCAAATTCAGTTAGAAAATTCTACAATTACTTGGAACAAATTATTTGTGAAATAAATTTTGTGAAATTGAATTTGCAATTGATTTGCAACAAATTTGGACAATTTTCCAACTTTTGCTTTGCTCTCATTTCATCAAGTAGACAGTTTGCTTCGCAGAACAAAGTAAATTACCTAATTTGTGCCAGTTTTAAAAATTTGTCATTTCTGTATTTCTTGAAATTTGTGTTGAAATAATTGGTTTGTTTGTCTAAATATAGTTTGAATTGTGTGAAATAGTGTCTTGAGTGGAGAATGTTTGAGAGAAATTTTGAAACAAATTTTATTAAAAAAATTGCTAATAAGTTTTTATTCTGAGCAAATACCACTAAATTACTAAGACGAATTTTTAATATTGTCTAATTTGTTCCACAAATTTGTTACTAAATGTTGCAAAAATTTGCATAAATCAGTTTGTGCAGAAAATTTGTCTAGTTTATAAACATAAATTTGGACTATCTAACTTTCGACTATATTATTAACATTTGTCTGAATGATTATGCGATTTATCTAGAAATAATTAGTCTGTTTGCCTAAAATGTGTTTAAATTGTACAATATATTGTCTTAAATTGAGGGAAATTAAAACAACTTTTGAAACAAATAGCAAATAGAACCTTTCGTTAATTTTAAAAATTGTAACTAATATACACAATATTCAAAAATCGTGTTCTGTAATTTAAAAAACCAATTTAGACAATCTTTGTCAAAATTTGCAAAAATAAGGCGATATGTCAAATTCGTATTTGTAATTTTCTTAAAATAAAAAAAATTGCTTTACAAAATAAGTGAACAAACAAAATTTATGGGAATTTTAAATTTTTTTATTTTCTGTCTTTTCTGAAATTTGCAATAAAAATTGTCTTGAATTGCATAAATTGGAAGGATTTTTGAAGGAAATGCATTTTGCAAATTTGTACAGTTTTCAGACAAATTATTTGCGAGATTAATTTTGTTTTAGACAAAATTGAATTGCTAACTTAATAAAGTTTCAACAAATTTAGACAATGTTTAAACAATACTTCAACTTGTTCAATTTAGTAAATTTGCTTCATAGAATTGCGAACTTTCAAAACCGGTCATGTCTATATTTCTTGAAATTCACAATAAAAATTGTTTTGGATAATCTAAATTATTATGTCTGAATTGAACTGCAATTCGCCTTAAATAACTTGTGTTTGAAATATTATTTGAATTGTGTAAAATATTAAGAATGTTTGAAATATTGGAAAATTATGACAAAATTTTAAACAAATTTCAAAAGAAAATAAGTTTGTATTTTAAAGAAATTTCACTAAATTACAAAGAAGAATTTTTAATATTGTCTAAATTGTTGCACGGCTTTGTATAAATTAGTTTGTTTTGTATAGAAAATTTGTCTAAATTAGTCACACTTTTTTTTACTTTATCTAAATTTGCAATAAGAATTGTTTTTAACTATCAAATTTAGATATTCCTGAATAAGGCTATGCAATTTGTGTAGAAAGCGACTAATTACAGTCTGTGCCTAAATGTTGTTTAGATTTTGTGAAATATTGTATTAAATATGAGTATCTATGAGAAAAATGTAAATGTAAATTTTTGAAACGAACATCAATATAGAATTTGCTAAAGTTTCAAATTTCTAACGAATTTAGACAAAATTCAAAAATCGAGTTTTGCATTTTATAAAAAAAATCTGCAAAATGAAACTAATTTTGCCAATTTTTGTGCAAACTTTGTCAAAAATGAGGCAGTATTTCAAATTCAAAAATTCGCTTTGCAAAATATATTAACATACAAAATTTGTGCGAACTTTTTAAATTTGTTTTTTCTGTGTTTTCCAAAATTCGCAATAAAATTTGTCTAGAATTTTAATTTTTTAATAGAATTTTTTAATTATACTCTGCAATTTCTTATTAAATAATTTGTTCTTTTATTCGAATATTCTCTGATTTGTATGAATTATTTTCTACAAAAGATTATTTTAAGTAAATTCATTTAGCAAATTTGTACAATTTCTTCAGACAAACTATTGCCGATATCAATTTTCTTTTAGACAAAAATAAACCGTTAGATTTAATAAATTTGCAATAAATTTAAACACTATTCCAAATGTGTGTTTGAATTTAGCAAATTTGCTTTACAGAATAAACCAAATTTCCAAATTTATTCGAATTTTCAAAATTTGTTATTTCAGTATTTCTTAAAATTCGCAATAAAAGTTGTTTGGATTACCTGAATTATTATTTCTGAATTATGCAATTTGTGATGAAATAATTAGTCTATTTTTCCAAATATTGGCTGAATTGTGTGAAATATTATCTTGAAGAATGTTTGGTTTTTGCCCTGACTGATTGTTGTGACAAATTTTGAATCAGATTCCAACATAAAATTTTCTACTAAGTTTGTATTGTGAGCAAATTCCACTAAATTACACACATGCATTTTAATATTGTCTAAATTTTTGGACTAGTTGTCCAAATCAGTTTTTTTGCAGAAAATATGTCTAAATTGCAAACTAAATTTGCAAAAGGAATTGTTTTAATAATTAAACTATGAACCAAATTAAACTATGTAATATCTTTTTGTATAAATAATTAGTTTGTTTATCTGATTGTTGATTAGAATATGTAAAATATTGCCTTATTGAGAATCCTTGAGGGAAATTAAAACAAATTTATCAATAAAAAAAATTAAATTCGTAACTAATTTATACATAACTCAATAATCGTATTTTATAATTTAAACAAATTTGCTCCACAAATCAAACCAATTCAGACAGATTTGGGTAAAAATTTACAAAAGATAGGCGGTAGGGGTAAACAGTACAGTGATCGGTCCTTTCAGAATTTGAACAAAGGAAATAATAATAAATTGCATGCTTGTACAAAATAAATTTACGTATTATTATATTGCTTGTAATTGTAAAAACCGATGCTTTTCTATTGAAATAATAATTCGAATCAAAAATTAAAATTTTTATAAAGATAAATGTTTGATTCACCCAAAAACATATTCATCGGTCAAATAAATATAGTGGTTGCTCAGTGGATTAACAGTAATTGGTCAATGCTTAATAATGAATAAAAATAATTAAAAAATATTTAGAACAGTCTTTCATAAAGTCCTACGATATGCCTGTCTAGTCTATTCTGTGTAGTCTTGTCTGCCTAGTATTGTATGTCTTGTATGTCAAGTGTCTCTGTCAAATCTTGCCTGTTTAGTCTTGTCTGTCAGGCCTTGTCTCTCTAGTCTTGTACGTCTAGTCATGTCTGTCTAGTCTTGTCTGTCTAGACTTGCCTGTCTAGTCTTGCCTCTCTAGTCTTGCCTGTCCAGTCTTTCCTCTAGTACTGTTTGTCTAGCCTTGTCTGTATAGTCCTATCTCTCTAGTCGTGTCTCGTCTGTTTAGTTCTGTCTGTCTAGCCTTGTACGTCTAATCTTGTCTGTCTAGTGTTGCCTGTCTGTCTAGTACTGTTTGTCTAGTTTTGTCTGTCTAGTCCTATCTGTATAGTCTTGTCTCGTCTGATTAATTTTGTCTGTCTAGTCTTTCCTGTCTAGTCTTGTTTCTCTACTCTTGTTTGTCTACTTTTGTCTGTCTAGTCTTATCTGTCTATTCTTGTCTCTTTAGTCTTAT
This sequence comes from Phosphuga atrata, assembly GCA_944588485.1. NCBI lineage: Eukaryota > Metazoa > Arthropoda > Insecta > Coleoptera > Silphidae > Phosphuga > Phosphuga atrata. The sequence goes on along the minus strand of OX155904.1, from coordinate 24,944,353 downwards.
CTGTCTGGCCTTGTCTTTTATAAATTCTTAGGATATAAATATAAATCCACGTTTTAATCAAAACCGCTTAGCTGATTAGCTTCTTAAGCTCTTATTTATAAGTTAAGACCGGGGATGTTATGGAGCTCCGTAGCCGTAACCGAAACTATCGAATATCCGAAATATAAATTTAACCGTAACCGAATCCCAAATAAAACTTTCGAATAATTTCGGATTGTAATAATTGTTGTAATAATTCCTGTAAAGATATTTCAATATCCAATAGAAATTATATAATAGAAAAAACGAATCATTTTTTTTTTGGTTTATTACAATTCTGGTTTTACATTTTTACGTATACTCGTGCCGGCGAGAAAATGCATCTCGTCTCGACGAGTTTAGCATTGTTCTGCGCATACCCCCACATTATTCGGAGCACGTGGTGTTCAGTTGTCCTTGTTTGAAAAACTGATGCATATTTCTTAAAGTTTCTCAAACTAACCTGCGCGTACCTCGACGCGTCCCTCGCCCCTCATACCTCGGTGCAATACAGTTGTATTCTCTCGCCGGCCCGAGTTTATATAAAACTTAAACATAATAATTACTTATATGACTTATGATTGTTGTACCTACTTATATTGTAGTACTTACTTGCATGGCATATGATTGTAGTACCAAATAATAACATAGAAATAAATTCAAATTGTTTAGCAATTAGTATTCTAATTTTACAATGGGCATGATGACAATAATGACAATAGCCATGACTGATTTTTAAAAACTGTTCTATAATATTCATTTTCTAAAGTATTTACTATTTCCAAAAATATATAATTTCTGCAGGAAACAAAGTTTTATTAGAAAAAATAGCTATTGAAATTCAAAGTTTAAAATCCGTTCGAAAAACGATCGCTGGTGTCATGGCGCCTGCTTGTGACGTCAGATGTTTGTAAATCGACCTAGAACATTAGGGTGCCAAAGAAAGAAATCAGCTGTTTAGCGTGTTATGAATTCTAAATTGGTTGGTGGTTTGAACATTTCGAACAAAAGTATTTGTTTGTTGCCAAAAACTCCTCCAACATAAGCAAATTAACTCTAGGCAAATTAGAGCTATTTGCCTTTGTAAAACCTTGTTCCATGTTTTGAGAACACAAAACGAAGCAAATGATCAATGTTAATCACGAAATACTTTATAAACGCAGGTAACAACAATTAAAAAGTGCAGAGATCGTCGAAGTTCTTACGAGGTTTACTAACGCATGACGTAATTCACTCTGATTGATGTTATACTTATCATGGCGGACTGCTGCATTTTGCAGTTTTTGTTTTATTAAAAGTATTATCAATCTCGTACTAAATATGAAAATTTTTCACAATGTACTATTCCCATCTCATTAGATAAACATAATATTTTTGTCATTCCTGTTTTCGGTCATCATGTCCATTCTTCAGAAAGCTAATATCCGTAGCCGAAACCAACGGATAATCCGAAAAAAAAATCATATCCGTAACCGTGTCCGAAAGCGGTATAATATTCTTTCTATATCCGTATCCGTATCCAGATCCGAAATTTCATATCCATAACATCTCTGGTTATAACTTACTGCCACTGTCACATAGTTACTAGCCTCAGAATAGTAATTGACCAATTACTATTTTTACCGTTTATCGTGTGATATTTATTGACCTGTTAAATTTGTCACAATTAGTACTTTATTTTTATTACAATACCTACTTTTTTTCTATAATTTAAACCTTTATTGAGTTACAAATGTCAAAAATCCGCACAAAAATTATGTTTTAATCATGAATATATCTAGATTTAGTAGCTTTACTTTTTGTAGATTTCTGTCTAAAACGCCTTAAATTTGAAAAAATCTCGGTCTTGTCATTTTATTACATAATAAACACACGAAAGTTTAAATAATAAAAAAGTTATAGGTATGTATCCAGTATAGAAAAGGATATAGAATTTTCTTTTGTTAATAAAGAATTATGTCACCACGTTTTCAAAATATGACCAATCATTCTCGACTGACCAACAACTGTATTATTTACCCTTATTTAAAATTGGTATTTTTAATTTATTTAAGATTTTTAAAATAATACTTTAGAAAATAAATTCAGAAACAAAGTATGTGTTTTTGAAATTCGCAATGAAATTTGTCTTGAATTGTCTAATTTGTACATATTTAATTTATTATATGTAATTTGTTATTAAATAATTAGTCTGTTTATTCGAATATTGTCTGAATTGTCTAAACCAGTGGTTCCCAAAGTGTGTTCCGTGGAACCCTGGGGTTCAGCGATAAAAGCTTGGAGTGCGGCGCGACAAATTTTATTTCTTTAAAAAAGTTAAGAATGGTGTTTAATTTAATATATTTACATTTTTTTCGGAAAGTTTATAATCGACCACCAAATTTAATTTAAAAATTTTGAATAAGGTGCATCAATAATAATAAGGTAATCAATTTAGGAACATTTATAGCTGGGTAAATCCAGGTCGACCATATAATTCAGATCGTATATAAAGTTTCAATATCAAAAGAAATACCGTAATATCGAACTAAAACATAAACAAAATATATGTGTGTTGATGCTGCACCAGATATGCGAATTCAGTTATCAACCATAACGCCTAATTTTAATAGAATCATTGAATCAAAGAAGCAGGTGCATCCTTTACATTAAAGTTTTTTAATTTATTTTAGATTATGTTTTACATTTTTGTAAATTATTTCTAAGATGATTTTTTTTGAGTTTTGTTTAATTCAATAAAATCTGAAATACCAAAAAAATACTTATTCATTACTTTACTTGTTTCATTTAATATCAGATAGTAAATTTTGGAAAGTCGTTTAAAAAATATTTATCGTTCCACGATCATTGTCAAACAAATTTGGGGGTTCCACGACCAAAATAGTTTGGGAACCATTGTACCAATTGAGATTTTATGAAGGAAACGCATTTAACGATTTGGTACAATTTATACAGATAAATTATTTGCGAAATCAGTTTTTCTAGACAAAAAACAATAAATTTATAGTTTATTTTAATAAATTTTCAACAAATGTAGGCAATTTAATATTTAGACAATATGAAATTTGTTTTTGAATTTGGCAAATTTGCTTCACAGAACGAACAAAATTACAAAATTTATTATATCTTTAAATTGGTTATATCTGCATTTCATTAAATTCACAATTAAAATTGTTTTGGATTTTCTGAATTATTATTTCTAAATTGGCCTATGCAATGAATGAATTCTCCGGACTATTGTCTTAAATTGAGCATATTTGAGGTAATTAGTGACAAATTTTAAGTCAAAATTCTATAGATAATTACAATCAATTGAAAAGTTCACTATGTTTTTACCACACTTATAATATGTAAAATTGTTATATAACTTATTATTCACCGTTATATAAATTTCTACACATATCACGACTCGAGTTTTGACTGTTAACGGTCATTTTCAAGTGTAAAGGTCATTCCAAACTTCACTTGAAAATGACCTTTAACAATCGAAACTCGAGTCGTAATATGTGTAGAAATGTATATAACTGGGAATAATAAGTTAATATATTAATTAATATATAACATTTTTACATATTATAAGTGTGGTTAAAATATAGTGGATTTTTCTATTCAGTTTAAGTATGAATTACCACGTAGTAACAGTCGCAACCATTCTATTCATACAATAGATAATTTGTTAATAAATTTGTATTGTGAGCAAATTTCGCAATAAAATTTGTCGTTAATTGACTAATTTAGACATTTTTTAATTAAAATATGTAATTTGTTATTAAATAATTAGTCTCTTTATTCGAATATTGTCTGAAGTGTATGATCTATTGTTTACATTTCAGATTTTTTAAGGAAATTTTGCAAATTTGTACAATTTCTTAAGGAAAATTCTTTGCAAAATCAATTTTATTTTAAACAAAATTGAATCTTTAATCTTAACAAATTCGCAACAAATGCAGACATTACTAAAAATTTGTTTTTGAATTTAGCAAACTTGCTTCACACAACAAACTAAATAGAGTTTTCAAGAATTCAAGAAATGTTTTATACTGTCAAATTAATTAAACTATGCTATTTGCTTCTATGCAAAGTAATTAATGTGGTTGTCTAAATGTTGTTTAGGTTGTAAGAGATGTTGTCTAAATCGATATCCTTTGAGGTAAATTATAACAAACTTAGAAACGAATATCAGTAAGAAATTCGTAGCTAATTTATAGGAAACTCAAAAATTGTTTTTTAATTTATAAAAATTTGTTACACAAATCAAACCAATGTATACCAATTTGTATAACAAATTGCAAAACATATATCAAATTCGCATTTGTAAATTATTTCAAATTAAAAAACTTGCTTTACAAATCAAATTAACTAACAACATTTCTGCGAATTTTCAAAATTTGTATTTTCTGACATTAACAATAAAATTTTTCTGAAATTGTCTATTTTAGACATTAAATTTTGCAAATTGTTAAACAGTAAGTGCGTTGATTCGAGTATTATCTAAATTGTACGAATATTGCCTATAATTGAGATGTTTTGTTGGGAAATTTCAAATAAACTTTGCAACAAAATTCATTTAGCAAAGTTTTATAATTCCAGCCAAATTATTTTCGAAATCAATTTAAGTTTTAAAATAAATAATAAGTTTCTTTGTCTAAATATTGTCAGAATTGTGTTAAGTAGTATACAATATAGTAATATGTGCAAGGAACTATGCCAAAATCTACATAGAAAGAAAGTAGCAGGCCCTATTAGTTGGAAGGGGGGAGGGGGTTGGCGGCAGAGGGGTCAGTTGCCATGGGCCTCATAATTTAAGGGGCCTCACTTTCCAAGATTCCAACCGAATTATAACCGAATTTATCTATAATCGTTTCTTCCCCTAAGTTTTTACTTTTCAACGGATGTAGGATTGTTTTTCAATTGCCCCCGTGCCTCGCATTTTCTCTGAGAGGCTCTGGAAATTAGTACTTATATTAGTATTTATATTGTTTTGGATGGAATAGTTGTAGATGCAATAGTTTATTGCGTGAAATAGTTGCCGAAGATGGTATAGTATGCTTCGTCAAGATAGAATAGTTGCTGGGAATGGAATCCATGTTCTATATCTGTATACTAACTTTAGCTGATCATTAAGCTTTGTTTACCTATCATTATTGAGGTTAAGCTGAATTATCTTATTTATTTCATAACATCGCGTATCAAATTACTAGTTTTTTTATTAGAATAAACATATAAACAAAGATTACAGTAAAGCAAAAATTACGGCGGAGTTGCAGAAACAAATTCTAATTGCAACGAGAATGCGTCTTGCATAAACTTTACGAACTGAAATTATCTGACGAAGTCTGCAAGATTTAAATCCTTAGCCTCAATCTTGTATGTTTTCAATAAAGTCCAAATTATTATTATACAGCAGTCGGCAACTTGTTGGTGGAAGTCTGCCACCTTATACCAAATATAGAATCAATTTTCAAGCGCGTGCCACTTCAGTTTTTTTTTTAAGAAAAGAGACATTTAAATAGAACAACAATTTAATATTTGTGAATATATATATATATATATATATATTGTAAATATTATTACTACATGAATATTACTCATGAAACTTTTATGAACATTGTATGCAAAGACTGCAAAAATTCGTACACTTGCCAGTATCTCTGCTATGCTAATTACATATCTTTCACGTGCCACTCAGTGGCATAAGTAGCATATTTTGCCGACCACTGGAATAGTCTAATGAATTTTGAAGCGCGATAATTGTGCGACAAGCGCGACAATCGTGGCGATTTCATCGCTAAGTGATGTATGTCGAAATTAAGCAGAATTGCAAAATGTGCTCTTGTGGCGCTTTCAACGCCACTTGACGTGTATCTAGAAAGTATGTAGAGAGATTTATAAGATACGCGGCTCATGTTGCCCAAAATATTTTCAACTATTCATTCATGACTTTGCTACAATAAATTGCAAGGTGCGCGATTCTCTTAGCGCTTTCGGCGCCACTTTGAGTTGTATGTAGAACAGTAACCATATGAACAGTGAGTTGTGAGTTGAGTTGTATGTAGAACAGTAACCAACAAAATGCTGTGTTATCTAATTCACTAATTAACTAATAACCTAAATAAATATAATTAATAGTACGATTTGGCTCCTGCACTTACATGCTATGAAATTCCATGTGGGTCACCAGAAAATGACTTAACCTGATAAATATTAATGATTATGAAAATCTATATACGCGTTTCTGCCTTATGGCTTCATCAGTATAGACTTATCATCTAATCTCAAATTGAATTAAAATTAAATATAAACTACAACTTACTCAGTGTGTGAATCTGCATTTCACATTAAAGAGAAGACTTATATAGTCATAGAAGAAGAAGACCTAGAACTGGAGTTAAAAAAGATTAAAAAGTGTAGGGCTGTATTACTTTTACAGAAGAAGGAACAACAAAAAAGGATATAGAAAATAGACTTGGCCAAGGGAAAAAGGCCTTCTGATTGTTAAATTCAATGCTATGGTCAAATGAAATTAAACTAAAAACAAAAATGAGAGTATACAAATCTATCGTAGAACCAATAACAACTTATGGTTCACAATGTTGGCAAATTTCACAAATGGATAAAAAAAGTATAGAAGTAGTAGAAATGAACTTTCTACGAAGAGCATGTCAAACTTCCAAACTAGATCGTGTAAGAAATGAACATATAAGAAGACAGACGAGGAGAGTCTATGGTACTACAGACTACATAGAAACACGGCAATTAAAGTTGTATGGACATGCATCAGATGCAAAGGATGACTGGAAAGATGGCCCAAAATAGTATCTTATCTTATATAGAGCCAAGATTATTATTACTCAATTAGTGAATTAGAGAACATAGCATTTTTCTTTATTCTTTTCTTGTAATATAGAAATTCACGTTTCTTGTAATATAGTAATCTTTCTCATTTTTTTTAAATAAAATAATTATATTTTGAGAGAAAATAAACTAATTTCAAATATTAATTCATCCAATTTTTATCTAAGAATTTAACGACACAACTTTTGATTCGTTCTTGAATATGTTCTATGAAAAATTAAAAAAATATATGTTCTATGAAAATGAAATAATCCAGAATATGTTTTATGAATCTGTTATATGAAATTTTTTTTTAATTATTTTTCACGTATTGAGGTTTTCAAAAATATTCTGAGATAATTAGTCTTTTCAAAAGAATTTAAAAGAATCAATGTAGAAAATTAATTTACTAAAATAATCGTTAAATGAACTAACTTTTTGTAAGCAATTTTATAACATAATATTGCATTTAAACGTAGTTGTGCTTAGATTTTATTGGTAAAAAAACCTTGAATTATGTTTAAGAAATTGCGAAATTCTTATATGAAACAATAAAATATTAAGTTATATAAGAGTTGGCAATAAATCTCCGTGTTTATTTTCTTGATGTATTAGATAATTTCAGTTTGTAAAGTTTATGCAAGACGCGTTCTCGTTGCAATTGGAATTTGTTGCTGCAACTCCGCCGCGGTTTTTTCCTTATTGTAATCTCCGTTTATTTGTTTATTCTCATAAAAAACAAGTAATATGAAATAATCTTATAAATAATTGATACGCGGTATTATGAAATAAATACGATAATTTCGGTCGCGGGTCGACTCGATAAATCGAGCGGACGGTTACACGCACTCATTAAATAAACATGATCGTCGGTTTCTTTCAAGAAAAAAAAAGACGGCGAGCACGTAAGACTTGCTGAAAAAGAGACGTATTGGACATGTCGGGAATTTCTAAAATAAACTTGTTTCATTGCATTTACGTTTTTCATGCGTTTAAGGAGGAACGGCACACATTCGCAAATGAGCTTAGATAGTGCAAACACAAGCACACCTTGTAAAAATCGCGAAATTAAATTGCGATCAGGTGTGTACACAGATTAAGTTTCGGAGAAAGGGGGGACGAAATAAAGACAACGGAATAAATCCTTTAGTCTAGTGTTTGTCTAAGACGGGCTTAAGAGCACTAATTATCAAAGTTGGAAACTGTATTAAGATTATGCCAAGGTGAGGTATTAAATATTGTCAATTTAGCAATTTAGCGAGTTTCGGTGCGGCGCGCGTGATTTTCCCTGTTATTATAGATAATGGTACAGTAAATGGGTTGACTTTACCTAAAGCAGTTTGTTTTACTCGCGGAGTTATTAGCATCATCTTTGGCAGCTGCTTGTCTTACACATTTCTTTCTGCTTTAATTACTCACACCCACTACTTAAACTTTATTAAATTTCTCTTACTATGCACACTAATTATTTATTACTTATTTAAACTTCTAAAATACAAAAACCAACTAAAATATTTTAAATTCATATGTTACCTACGGCTGTTTGGCCACTCTTGCGTTGTATGTCTAGTTTTGTCTATCTAGTCTTGCCTTAATCTTGTCTGTCTAGTACTGCCTATATAGTCTCGTCTGCCTGGTCTTGTGTGTCTTGTCCTGTCAATCTAGTATTGTCTGTCTAGTTTTATTTATTCAGTATTTCGCCCCCTAGTCTTGTCTGTCTAGTTTTATATGTCCAGTCTTTCTAGACTTATCTGTCTGTCTAAACTTGTCTCTCAAATCTTGTCTGTCTAATCTTATCTATCTAGTCTTCTCTGTCTAATCTTTTCGCTTGTGTAATCTTGTCTCTGTAGTCTGGTCCTATGTAATCCCTAAACGTTAATTCCAGAACAATTCTAAATGCATTTTCTGCCAAGATTCCTTCTACGTAGTTAGAATTTATTGTAATCGAACTGCTTTAATTATATGTAATATGTTTTTTTTTCAAAATATTTCCCTCGATTCTCAACAAACATCCTACCGTTGTCTGCGTTTCATTCCTTGCCCGTCAAGATGTCACGGGGCGCTAATAAATATGTATTACATGTTTTATATTTAATAACACGTTTTGTGCGTTTCAATATGCACGGTGTCAGTCAAACTGATATTGATATGTACCAGAAAATAATAATACAACTAACAGAAAACGAAAACGAAGAGATTGGGTGGCGAGAAGGCGGAGGAACGCGTTCCACCATCGTTGTTGTTTCTCTCGACGGAATCGTTTTTTTTTTCGACTTTGCTTTTTGAGATTTGTTGCTTTGATGGAGGATGAGTGAGTGACAGCCTGGACAGCCCACGGCTGGAAAGATCAGAAGAATTGAAGATTTTTTTCCTTGTTATTCTTCCAGCAGAAATCGGAAATCTATACGGTTTATTAGCATTTGAATTTGGATTAAATTAAGTGTTGAAAAAGGGAATGGTATTCTGAATGAATTAGACATGGATAGATAGACACGGTTATATACTACACTATATACAAGTGTAACATGACGAGCCAGTCTACACACACTACTAGACAGACAACACCACGCAAGGGTAAACAGATACGACTAGACAAGCAAGAATAGAGAGACAATTTACAATCTAGACAAACATATAAATTATACAAGACAACCAATGAAAAAACAATTAGTTTTTATTGCTTTTCAAATCAATTAGTAAAACGTTTTCAAGAATTTATAGAAATCTTCAATAAAATGCGTCCAGCTGTGTAACTTTGGAGTAAATAAAAAAATCATGTCGAAATCGAAGTAAAATTAAAAACGAATTAAATCCTATTTCGAATGTTTAGATTTAAAGACAACGAGAAAGAAATGTTTGAGGAAATTGCTCAATCCTGCTCAATGTCTCAGGTGGTCTCATTTACAACATACATTACAGGCGCTACAAAATAATAACTCAAACATTCCGATAGAATGTTGATAATAAAAATTATCACTTCGGCTACCTAAACTTTAATGGGTCCCATAAATAAACGAAGATGCTGAGAGGAGATACAGAACGAAAAAAAGTGTATAGGGAACACGAAAGTATTATATATATAAAAAAACAGAGTCATTTGAGTTGAACCGGCAATAAACTTTCGAATAATATTGACGCGAGGAGTTATAAATGAAAGAATGTCGAATCAATTTATCTCTCATCGCGTTCCGTAATATATTAACACGCTCATATAACAAAAAAAAAGAAAAAATATAAAAGGTGGAAATAAATTTTTATTGTTATTATTTCCACTAATAAAAAAAATCTACAAAAATCCCGAAATATTTTTCCCTACAGTAGCCATATCACGATTTTTATCTTGACCGCTGCTCTTTTCTTCCTTCCATTTCTAAGTTATTTTTCGCTTTGACGATGCAAGCGATTGATCTAAATGCATGTGCACGGACAGACAACGTCCTCTGATTGGGGATAATCCCCGCGGAGGATGGAAATTATGAGATTAAAAGACCGACGGAGCCCTTTGAACCGGGTCACTTCTGATATCTTCTGATGAGTGTGTGTACCCAATCAGCGATCATTCAAGGATAGCAATTGCCAATTTACCGCCGTCCTCCGACCGCCATCAAACAGTGCTAATTGCGAAATCATTAACATTGATTATTTTTCGTATGAACATTGGGAACGATCACGGATTCGCGTTTTACGATCGTTCCTAGATTTCTATCTATTGTAGTTTTATGTTTCTATTATTAACAATCAGAATCGTTTCTAGATTAGTACATCTCTTTGCATTTAGACCTACTTAATGTTTTGCTTTTTTCAGTAAGTGTTAACAGTTAAGTCTACGACTTACGACTCCTGCGAATTCATTCATACACGGTTGAGTGAATTTTTTGCGTTCATAATAATTATGTATATACTATTTTTAGAACAACATACATTTTTTCTATAATATTTTTATACTATTTCGATTTAATGAAAGAAATGTTTAACATTCGAATGTATAAATTATGTGTAGTTTAATTTCAGTAATTTTTGCAGTTTTCAATTTACGGCTTTTTTGGGCAAATTTACCGCGTAAATGAACAAATTACTCCAATATTGAACACATATGTGCTCTATATAATAGTAGATCGATTATTGTGTTTAGTTCGCGTAAATAATCCGTTGTTTGTTAATAACTATTGAAATATACTTGCAGTACACCCACGGTACTGCAAGAAGTGACCAAGTCAAAAATTGACAAAAATGACTAACTAGACATTGACACGTTTAATTCTAGAGATTTTGATCGAAAAGGCTTGGTCATTTTAGGCCCATGTTTTTGGCCCATATTGGCTTGGACTATTTTGTCTATAAAGGTAGCAGGCGTTAAAACGACTTGGGTACATTATCTCGTTATTGCCAAATTTTGAGTTGGTTATGTACACCTACGATATTTTTGCGAATTCAAACAAAAAAATGATGATATAATGAGCTATACAAATGCTTATTTAATTTGTTTTGCGGGCTAGACTAACAAGACTGGGTGAACAAGGCTCCTAAGAAACGATTGCCAATGGTCAATTTCATTAATAAAAAATACCATATATTACAGTCATTTATCGATTTTTAGTTTAGTTCGCGTAAATAATTTATTATTCGTTAATACCAATTGACACAATTTCGCAAATCCAAACAAAAAATGCTCATAATTGCAAAATTTGGAAAATTTCTCATTTTTTGGGCTAAACAAACAAGATTAGACACACAAGACAGGGTGAACAAGACTCTTGACAGCAGACAGTCAATGGTCAATTTAATCGATGAATGAATAATTAGACATAACAAGTTCCTAGGCTCACATAATATAAACAATATTATGTGGGTGTAGTATTGTTTATCTTTACTTATAAACTTATTAATGAATAGACACTATGGAGAGGGAGAGAGAGAGAGGGAGAGCAAGAGAAGCTTGTGCAACTTAAGACACAGGATTAAATAGCCAAAACAGACTAAAATATTACACATACACACAGCACTACGGTCCATGTAGAGCCTTGGCTTCTTCGACAACCGCCTTCCATCTGTATCTATTTACAGCTGTTACAGTCCAGTTCTGTAACCTCAGTACTTTTAGGTCTTCTAGCACATTATCTTTCCATCTTGACCGAGGCCGTCCTCACTCTGCCCTGTAGTGTATTTGTAAACACAGCTCTGGCTGTTCTTGTTTTTGGCATTCTCCAGACGTGGCCCACCCATCTTATACGTTGCTTTTTAATCCAACCAACATGTGTTCAACAAATGTCTTGTTCTTCCATTTCGTCGTACACCGGTTCACATATTCTCATTAAAACCCTTCTTTCAAATCGATTTAGTAGGTCCTCATTTCTTTGTGTAAGGGTCCACAGCTCGCTTCCATAACTTACGGCATGTTTCATCACCGTTTTGTATAAGCCGAGCTTGCATGCTCTCGATACTGCTCCCGATTTCAGTATACTATCAAGCACGAACATGCACCTATTATCTGCTATTATGCGTTGCTTTATTTCGCTAGACAAGTCATTATTGTGGAGGGAATTGTTGTGCCTAAATATTTGAAAGTATTCGTTTTAGATAGTTGGCGGTTCTGTATCTCCAAAAAATCGTTCTATCTCTGTGGGCCTCTACGCCAGGTTGTTAGTGCTTTAGATTTCTTGTTATTTACTCTAAGTCCAGTTTGTTTTCCTGCCTGTTCCACCTGATTCAGTATTTCTACTATGTCCTTTTCTCTTTTTCCCAGTATTATCACGTAATCTGCGTAAGCTAGTAGCTGAGAGCTTCTGCTACAGTGTACTACCAGGGTTGATGTTAATTTGCCAAATGATGCCTTCTAATACAAGGTTAAACAGTATGGGTGTTATTATGTCTTCTTGTTTACACCTCTGGGTATATTGAAATCTTTCGAGATGTTTTGCCCGATCCTTGCCTTTTCCCGCATTTAGTTCCTATGAGTGTCGTTTTAAATAGCCTGATTTACTTTATTGGGATCCCAAATTCTCTCAGTCTGCTCCAAATGGTGTTATGTTTAATGCTGTTGTAGGCCGATTTATAGTCAACGTGCAGTTGGAAAACGCTAATGTTATACTCCCAGCATTTTTCGAGAATTTGCCGGAGGAAAAGCCCTCTTGGTAGACTCCTAGTAGTTCCTCTGCAAGAGGATCAATTCGTTGGTTGAGGATGTGGCCGAAAATTTTGTATACAATGTTCGGCAGACATATGCGTCTATAGTTATCGCATTCTAGTTTGTTCTTTCCGCCATATGTCTACAATAAGTTTGTTTAGAGCTTTGATTAGCTCATCGCCCCCTGCTTTAAATAGCTCTGCAGGTATATTGTCAGTTCCGGGGGCCTTGTTATTTTTCGTGTCATATAGCGGCCTCTACTTCAGTTGCGGTTGATTTTTTGATCTCTTCTCTTCTTCTTCCTGTGAGTGTTCTTCATTGTCGCTGTAATAATTTTCATCTATTTCCCCTTTTAGCAGTACAGAGAAATATTCCGCCCACTTTTATAATATTTTTTTTCATCTCTTTTTATTCTATTTTTTCCTCCCTCTTTACTTCTACATAGTATGTTTCGGGGTTGACAGCCTTTCTTCATTTACTGGATTGTCCTGTACATATTCCGTACTTGGTGGCCGGTACACTTGTTCTATCTTATTTTTCAAGAATTGTCTTTTATTTGTTCTACGCACTTTGTTGGCTTTCCTTTTCTTTTCTGTGTATTATTCTGTCTTACTTCTAGTTTTCGTTTTCATCTGATTTTACCTGTCGCCTATCTTCTATCGCTGCCTTACATTCAGTATCGAACCATTGGTTATTGTTCCTTGTTGAGGTTTGTTTTTTCCATCGTTGTTTCTGCTGCAACTATTATGATTTTCTGTATAGTTCTCCATTAATCTTCTATGTCATTGTTGTTCCGTAGTGTTTCATCCTGATCTTGTATTTTGATTTTAATTTGTTCGTGGTATTCAGTTTGATATTGCTCTATAGATAGTTTGTTAATGTTCCATTTCTCCTTCTTTTTTCCTCATTTCATAAACTTTCTAGAGATTCTTTGTCGTATTTTGACGTGCAATAGAAAGTGATATGAGGCACAATCCGACCCTCTTTTGCATCTCACGTCCAGCAAACTTGTGGCGTGTCCACTGTCAATAGCATGATCAATTTGATTTGTAACAGTTACGTCTGGTGTGTTCCATGTCCCTAAAATATTACAACAAAATTGAATCCAGACCGACAAAAATGCAGCAAAAGCATTATAGAGATAAGTAGACACAAGCTAGACAATCATGGATAATATGAGTCATTACTAAAAAGACAACAATAATCCAACAAGATTCTATAGTCAAGATTGCACGAACTTTAGTCTCAAGACTTCATAATCTTTTACAATGCTTATGGACAATACCAGTCACACCACATGATTATAGATATTCCGATAAATATTCAAGAAGAGAAGCGGGTCCGAAAAGAGTCAAGTATAAGCCTGAACAAACAACACTAGGCACACACGACTGTGTAGGCAAGATAGACGGATAAGACTTGATAGAAAAAATAGTCAGATTATATATCAGATAGCCAAGATTAGGCAAACAAACCGAGACAGACGAGGGTATGCAGACAAGACTAGAGCAGTGATAGAAAGGCAAGTTTGGAGAATGGCAGACAAGACAAATAAGGGAACACTAGACGAACAAGACTAAAGAGACCAGACCAAACGGACAAAACTAGACTAAAAAACTTGACAAATAAGATTAGGCAGACAAAAGTAGATAATTAAGACTTAACAGACAAATTTATAGAATTGATAGACCAATATAAACACACAATATTAGGTAGAAAAAACTAGACGGACTGGACCAGATAGACCGCTGGGAAAATGTCCGGCGAGAATCTTTTGCGACCAGTCAAAAACTTTGGACAGCATTGCACTTCAAAATCTCATGGACAAATATATACTAAGGGAGACAAGTGGATTCTTAACAACTACAGACTCATTATTTTCTGTGCTCTCAAAAATCTTAGAGAATTGTTTCTTACGTAGACTCAAACCATTTATTACGAAGCACAAAATTATCTCTCCAGAACAACATGGCAAGTAGAAAATTCACCAATACAGCGATCCTAGGCTTGTATAATAACATCCTTAGTGCAATCAGCAGCATCATTATCAGCCTTTATGTCCCACTGCTAGGCACCGGCCTCTTCTCTACCACATATCCAACCTCAGCACTTAGATTTGAATATGGGGGATCTAGATTTTAACGTCGAATCCGAACAACTTTCCAGACCGGATTATGGAATTGATTGTGATGGGTTGCAGCCATTATTTTTTAATTTTTGCTGCTTGGTTCTGTGCGGATTTGAGGCCAAGCTGTCTGACTCAAAGGCCAAGTGCTTAGCTCTTTGAGCCACCACCACACCCGGAGCAGATAGAGGAAATTATCCAATAGTTTTTTTACGACCTCAGCAAAGCCTTTGACTGCGTAAATCACAAACTACTGCTCGACAAGTTATATAGGTACGGCTTGAGAGGAAAAGCGGGAAACTGGCTAATATCATGTTTGAATATCCGATTCCAATTCGTAAGAATACACCGGAATTGCGGGTTCCCAAGTAAGTGTTCTTTCAACGACACAATTCATTATATTCCTGGCAGATTTAGTAGCGTATACACAGGGTTGTAACTGTACGCTATATTCCGATGATGTCAGCTTCTTAATATCGGAAAATACAGTGTAAGCCTATCAATTAGAGGCAAACAGTGCAATAAAATGCATTTCAAATGGTCTTACGCTAATAAACTGATTTTTATCTTGCAAAAAACAGAATTCATGTTATGTAGCGAACATATCCATACAAGTATATAATGTAGAAATAATTAGTAAATAAGTCCAAAGATTTCTGGGTCTTGTAATCGAAAAATATCTGTCATGGCATAACACTATCGAAAACCTTGGTAAATCGCCTAATCAAAGAACGTTTTGTATTCGCTACCCACGAAAAATTCTGACAACTAAAGAGCTACTCAATTATTACTTCGCGGAAATTGAGTCGCTGCTCGCGTATGGCATAATAGCTTGGGGTACACCTTCAGAACTACCGGGAATCCTGAAAGCTCAGAAACGAGTCATTCGTACTTTACTTGAAATACCTATATATGCCGCATGCAGAACCCATTTCAAACAGCTAGATATATTATCACGCAAGAAACTTCCTATAAGCGCTTCAGAAAAAATACGAAAGATCCCCTAAGTTCAATATATCTATAATAATCATCAATAGTTTGTTGATAATATCAATATCTTATAATGATGTACAGGCCCGGACTTAGTGACCCAGGGCCCGTACGCACTTGACATTTGGGCTCGCCACCATTTCAGATCATATAATTTTTAATCAATTTTAATACACATCAGAATAATGCAATCTATGTTACTTTACTTACGTTATTTTATTAAAAGAAAAAAAAAAGAAAAAATTTAGAGAATCATACGACGAACTTTCTTCTGTGCAGAAGAACGAATGACGTCATCGTAGTCAAATGACGGCATTATTTCTATGTATAACATATATTATATATGTATAACATATATTATATATATTATTTCTATGTATGACTCTATGTATATTACAGAGAGTAAATTGAGCCTGTTCTCTCCTATGTTAGATCGTACGTAATTCTTTATTCTCTTTAGCGATGAAAACGATTGTTCTGCTGAGCAGTTTGACGCAATAGCATTCGGAGCACAATTCGAGCACGTTTGGATAAGTGTCCAAAAAGCCTTATTCCGATATATATTTGTATAGCTTCAGTGCCGATAACTCCATAACTTCATCATTCGACGACAAATGAGCTGGTAGGTGCAGAAACTCGTTTTCCAAAGTCCTATCCAAATCCCTCGGATAAATTATAAGCTTTCTGGCTCCTAGAATTGTCTTTAGATTCCAAACGATGTAGTTTCGTAAGAAAGTCCAACTTAACTCCTCATAAACAGATCTGCATCTGCGTAGTTCTATGGTGGTGACGACTTGTACTGCGACCTTTATAGATCTTGTACCCCACCCTCCTCCTCCAAGCGTTGGTGTACTTACCCATTTAGCGCGCCTCCTCTAATCCTGATTCTTTTAGGAATAACAGGATCTGGGTGGGATTCAATGCCTGCAGCTCCTCTATGTTCAAGTACTGAGCCCCGAGATACATCTGTCTCTTGCGGAGTAGTGCTCCGCAGTCTTTGAGCAGATGTATGGGGGTTTCCTCTGCTGAACCACAAGCTTTTGTTCTTTTCTGGTTAAAAGATCCCAGCATCACTTTGGACTGCCTTAGCCCTGGAAGTTCTTTCCAGGTTTTCATCCATTCTTCTCTTGTTTCTTCATTTAAACTTTTGTAGATGGTGTTCACACTCATGCCGCAAAAGGGTTCCGAACCTATAAAGGGGCTACTGAATCCCTTGTTTTCTAGGTGATCCGCTTCTTCGTTTCCGTCTATACCAGTGTGTCCTGGTACCCAGAATAGCGTTACTTTATTGTTTTTGCAAAGCTTGTTTAGCTTTTCCACACAGTCCCATACCAGTTTGGATCTGATGGTGTATGAGCTAATGGCCTTGATGGCTGCTTGGCTGTCTGACAGGATAGCAATTCGTTTTTTGCGATAATTCCTTTCAAGGTTAAACTGTGCACATCTTTCGATTGCGTATACCTCTGCTTGGAAGATTCTTGGGAATGTCCCCATGGATTCAAAGTATTTGGTACGAGGTCCAAACACTCCTGCACCTGTACCTTCCTTTGTCTTCGAACCATCTGTACCACTTGATAGCATTTGCTCTATGTGGTATGCTGAGGATTCGTCGCTCCAATCGGCTTTACTACTACACATTGCTGTGTAGTTTTTCTCGACGTGATACTTGCATACCATTTCGTCTTTTGGTGCTTTCCTACCACTGCCTCAGCGTGTCTATTCCATAAGAGTTTGCTATCTAGTGTGATACCCAGGTACCTTATCTCCTGTTTGTATTCTACTGCCCTCCCATCTAAGAGTATGGGCTGTAGCAGATTAGTTTTCTCCTTCTAGTAAATGGTATCACCGTGGTTTTGCTCGGGTTGAGTCTCAGTCCCATCTACTAGTTACTTTGAGGCCTCTATGAACGATTTCACAGAGCGTTGCCTCTGGCCATTATGACTATTTCATCGGCGTAACCTTGACATTTAATGTCTAGGTCGTTCAGTATAGCCAGTAGTTCATCAACTACCAGGCTCCACATTAGTGGTGATAGCACACCTCGCTGTTGGCACCCTCGAGTTGTGGAGATCTTAATCTCTTCCCACTTGTGTCTCCGCCGTTCTGGTTCTCAGCATTTCTCCCATCCACTTTGAGATAGTGCAGTCAATATTCCATAGTACACACTGGTACTCTGTTCACAACCACGTCCATACTGAATCTGGAGTCATGTAACAGGTGTTAAACGAAATTCAACATGAAGTTTTTTTTCCAAAACATAACACATAAAGTGTTGCTATAGTCGCAGTGTCTAAAAACGACCGTTTTGTTTTGTGCGGCTATCGCCGTCATGCCGTCAAGCTACGCGACGTCACGCGACATCTCCTGTGAAATAATGATTACATTGGTTTAAATGGGCACGTTCTCACTATGTCTACGCTACAGCTACGCGACGTGCCCATTTAAACCAATGTAATCATTACTTGACAAGCGATGTCCCAGGACGTCGCGTAGCTTTGTGTCGCGCATATGGGAATCTACCGTTACAGTTTTTAACGTGGTTGTCGAGCCACTATTAGGGGAGGTTTCTAGGCAGGTTTTTACTGTGATGACTTTGCCAGAGCCATCTACAGGAGAACGGTGGCTTATTTTTACCATGTCCAGGATTGGAACCCGGGACTTGCGGCTCCGAAGTCTGACACCTTGACTACTAGGCCACCACCGCCTCAACACATTTTAACATGAACATGATAAACCTCTACTCTGGTTCTGTGCCAATAACTTACACCTCAATATTAAAAAACCA
Source organism: Phosphuga atrata (assembly GCA_944588485.1). NCBI lineage: Eukaryota > Metazoa > Arthropoda > Insecta > Coleoptera > Silphidae > Phosphuga > Phosphuga atrata. Next base: position 24,925,477 of record OX155904.1, on the reverse strand, counting down.
GCTCTGTCATATTGCAAAGCAGTCGAAGAAACCCACTGAAATTGGGAACTATAAGCTAGCAACTATTACTACATGGACTGCAACTATTGATTCCATAATGTATAAGCTGAATTGCAAGTCGTATCTGCTAAGAAAAGTAAGACAAACGGTGGGTGAGGATGGTTATCCAAGCGTATACCATGCCGAAATTCATTTACTTCTTGCTCATTGTATATTTGTCTGGGAGTTTCTTGTTTGAGTCGACAAACTATGCACCTATGGAATTAGAAGAATGTCTGGTCATTGGTTCTCGAATGCTACTTAAATAACAGAAGACAATACGTCAGAATAATTTCAGGGGGAGGACAGGATGCTCTAATACTAGAGTTTTGAGAATTGAAGTGCCGCAAGGTAGTATCTTAGCGCCTGTGCTGTTTTCTTTCTATACACCTGACATGATAAATTTTATCGGCACTAGTCTTTTGCACTAGTTATTGCAATCTTAGTTTCGGAACGTTCACCCGAAGCAACGGCTAGACAATTGAACATTACCGTGATCTAAATATTGGAAAAACTAGCTATGTTATATTTCAATGCAGTCGAGAAACCCCACTGCAGAAATTCCTTTTGAAATTGGGAACTGCAAGCTAACTCGCCAGAAAAAAGTCAGAATTACTAGGTATTTGCTAGTTGTTTTATCATGGACTGCAACTGCAGGTTCAATAATTCATAAGCTGAAACTAGAAGTCGTATCTCGTAGTATAGTAGTAGTAAGTCGTATCTGCGAAAAGTAAGAGAAGTGGACTTTATACCGCTAGGTCCCCCATATTAAATACTTAGTGCTGAGGTTGGATATGGGCAGAGAAGAGGCCGGTGTCCCAGCAGTGGGGACATAAAAGGCTGATGACGTGAATAGAGTCAATATATAAATATATTCAACCCGTTCATAGCTCTATAATATGAAATCTTATTAAGACTACAAACTAAATCTCATGTTGAAACAACTACTTGCCTTGCTAATACCACGCAGGATATTGATTTATACAACAGATATTTTCATGTTATTGCTAGTCCCTAGTCTACTTTCATGGCAGTAACCGAGTAATAGATAAATATCATTGTTTTTAAGACCATATCTTTGTATTTAACTTGAGTGAATAGCCATCTGCAGACGCGTTTCGAGATTTATCTCTCATCAGTGCAGCTTTGCTGTCTTAATTTGAAATACACTTACTTCAACACCTCGTGCGTGATAGCGGGGTAAGGTTTTAATTTGTCGTTTGTGGAGAAAGACACGAACTTAGTAGGTTATTGATTTAAATGATAATTTAATATTATTGAAACCATACTAATTATAGATAATCATATAAACTTATTAAAGGCGAAATATATCCTGAATATATAAATATATTCAACCGGTTCGTTGTTCTATAATATTAAGTCTTATTGAGACTACAAAGCAAATCTCATGTTGAAACAACTACTTCCCCTATATAATACCACGCAGCATATTAAATTATACCATAGATATTTACAATCCTTTAATAAGCTATTATTTTATATTATAACTGTGACTTGTATAATATGTATAATTCTTACATCTTTAGATTAACTTATTGAATTTGAATTTGACTTTACTATAGAGAATAAGATAGAGTAGATGTTGAACTGCGAAAGCTTGATTGAAATTATTTTAAAAATTTCTAAAATTTATTTATATAATCTGAGGTTTATAATTTAAATTTAACCTTTTTGAAAAAGTTTACCAAGAGTAGAGAGATAAAGCTAAGCAGATAATTTCTTCGAAGCAAGATTAGACATACAAGGCTTGAAAAACTTGGACGATTGTCTTTTTCTGTTAATTTGTCTACTTTTGTCAATATTTTGATAATAAGACAAAACTGTAGCAACAAGCTAATGAAATAAAGCTAAGCAACAATACTAAACAAGCAAATATCAATAGACAAGACTAGTATGTCTGTTATGACTGGACTAGTATGACTGTTATGACGCAAATATAAGAGAGTTCCAGATTAAATGCATACAACAAATGCATACAAAATGCAAAGATTATGACATGCATAGACTAGCTATTATAGTTGGAACTTCCTCTTGGTCAGAGTTAGAAAGAAGATTTGAAAGCAGACGCATGTAGACACTACTAGGTTGTTAAAACTTGACTAAACAGTTAATATGTTCCATTTCTTAATTTCTTAAATTTTCTTAAGAATATATGTAGAATAACAACAACGTTTAAACGTTTTTAGCAACAAGAAAATGGTTTTTCCTGAAATTACTTACTAAAACCAAAAAACACTTGAATTTTGTTTCATACTTTAGATTTTTTTAATTTATAGAACTATGGAGGATCTGATTAACTTTTCTTGGGAAAAACAGGAATAATAATAATATATGTATTTTGTTTCTATTGAAATGATGATGATGATCATGAAACTGATCAAATCCTTAAAATAAATGCCTAGATTTTCACATTTACCTAAATGTGAAATTTACACAAAATTACATAAACATTTCAACAACAAAACATTTCTATTAAAAAGTATAATTCATGTCAAAATTCACATAAAAAATATATTTTCACTGTTAACATTTAAACATGTAATAAGAAAATCTATTTCTTATAAAAATGTGGTAGAGATGTTGAGAAATAGGATTGAAACTAGTTTGTTTTAAATTAGTTAACAGATAGTGTTGTGTATAGGTAAATTAATGTTAAACTTTCTAATAGACTTTTCTTATATAGTAAATAGTTTTCAGTTGTAGAGATAACAAGAAATAAATAGTTTGATACACAAAATACATAAAACTAGATAAGATCAATACGAATACATTTTTTGATGAAATTCTTTGGAGTGTGTTTGAGTAAGAGCGATGATCGAAGGGGGGTCAGGGTTCCCCCCAGAATCCGGTCCGTGCCCATACCTCTACACAATATAGAATAATTGATAATGACCGTCCCACTTAATGACAATATTAAAAATGGCAGCCGGTGGTAGCCCGAGTTAGTTTATAAGTCCGAGCGGCGGGGGGCCGCCGCCCAAGTTGAAATACGGTAGCAGCAACAATGGGCGCGATTAGTCCGTGCCATGGTAAGTAATGTAATATTGTCGCGCACTCGGACAACACCATTTGTCTGTTATCTCGAACGGATTTATCGAATCCCTCTCTTCCTTATGTCTTATGGTAAATTGTTGTCTAATGGGACGCACAACCACCACCCGAACAATAACTCCGTAGGGGGGTTGATCTGGACTCACATTTTTTATATAAGCCGTTTTTCCTTCGGACGGTCTTAAATCTTATAGCCGGAACTAATTTCTCAAAGTAGACCGGGTTATTTGTTAAATTATCTAGTAATTTGTTTGTTAATTAAAAGAAGGAGAAAATGTTGTGTCGGTAGTCGTAGGTTGAGGATTAATTGCATTTTTACTAGATTAGGTAGCTACTTAAACTCACCTTACCAAATATGTAACAATTAGATTTCACATGAAATTAATTAAACCCTTCAGGCATACATTTTGATACCTATTTTGATAAGTATTTTGATAATTTTGATGCTACTTATAATATTTATTCACTTATAATTTACTTAGCTATTGATAAACTATCGAAACCGTTTGTACATTACAATTTAATTTAGAAAAATGTATTCAAAAAGGCTTTGAAACTAAATAAACTAGTTCCATAGGCTCCAATAACTATAAATAACAGAACAAAATAACTTGAATTAGCAAAAAAGAAGCCATGTCTGAAGCGGACTTCGTTTTCCTGGATTTCTTTAAGAAATGTGAAATTGTGAATTTCATTTCCGACCAAAAAAAATATTGGAAAAATTTATTTTTATTTTTGCAGAATTATGTTTCTGAGGCTACAAGCAAATTTCCCACGAACTATTAACATAACTAGCACCGTTTTTGTAATTACTCAATTTGGTTTGAAGTCTCTCAAACAAGACCACATTACCTTTAATTTTGTGTGTCAAATTGTGTGTTAGCTTTAAATTTGAGGACTTTAATTTAAATTATAATTTCTATTATGGATAAAATCAATTTTAGAAAATACTTGATGAAGTTACTATGAACAGTGTGTTCTAGAGCATTGGCGGGCAAATTACTACTGTTATAAATTAACAATTTGAAGGTATGATATATTTGTATTTGCGATATTCTCGGAAATATGATAAAGTTTAGGATTGCTCGAGGAGCAATCATTATAGGAAATCGTAATATGAGAAGAATTTTGATGAAAGTCTGACCTCCTTACCAATGCGACCCGGCAAACATTTCATATAGGTCAATGTGGTCCAGCATAGACGTTGCAAATTTGCTTAAAGTCGCGTAAAGTTTGGCCAATTCAGTTTTAGAATTCAATTTTTAAATATTGACTGAATGTTTTGAAGCTACTTCATGATTTCTAGATACACATTTCAATATTTTTATCAATTTTAGTAACAATAGTTGCATAAGGAATTCTTTCAAATAATTACTCACTCAAATTTTAGAAAATTATGCGCTCAAACTTTCTGGAAGATTAGTGGAAAGAGCCGAAGACAGCGAATAACCTTTGAAAAGTGAATAAATCGACCATTTTTTGGTTGCTTATAGTAACAAACTCGTAATTAAATTTTCAATCAAAACCGATTGCCAAAAACAATTGCCAGAAATTTCATGAAAAAGTCTGTAAATTCATTTCTTGTGGCTTTGGCCCTTTCTATTAACTTTTTAGAAATCATTTTCCTACATTTTCCAGCCGGTTAATAGAATCAAGTCAATGAAAATTGTTCTAAAAGTGGATAAATCGCCAATTTCTTGTTATTTAAAATTTGGTTGTAAAATATACCCGAAATAAAATATAATGCAAAAATCGAGTTTTTCAAAAAAAATTCAGAATTGTACCGATTGTAAATAAAAACATTAGTCAGTTTGAAAGAATTTTTGGCTTTTTTGTCATTTGACAAAGCCAAGGTGTATAAATTGTTTCGAAAAATTTAATTTTTCTTTGCGAAATTTTTCCAAGATAGTCCAGGCGCTGGCTGGATGGGGTTGAGTGTGCAAAATATGAGGACCGCAGTCTGTAAATTGTTTTAAGCTCAGAGAAACTTGCAGATTATGATTCTGGATGTTGCCGGAGAGTTTGTTGGGCCATTTTTTTTTACACCCCATCCCCTTATATATCCAGTAAATCGATTGAATACATACTTTGGAGCTATGTTAATGAATGTTTTACTGCAAATATCCATTTTTCTATGATTAAAGATACTTATAGCTAGTCTACAGAAAAAATACAAAAAAAGTAGAAATAAAAACAAAAATTGTTGAAAAAAACTTTATTTAATACGAAAAAGCAGCTTTTAACAAAAAGTCTTCTTACAAAAAGTAAAAAAAAAATTATCTTCTTTATTTTGACAGGCATTGTTAATACACTTGAACAACAAAATATAATTTAGTTGTAATTTTTTGCAAGCACAAGCCTTTATTTGACAATTTGATGTACATTTACAGGGCTGAATCAACAATTCTGGCAAAGATCGCGTTGTTAGTTGGCATAGGTACAATTTACCATCTTTTTTTTAAATCAATAGGCTCTATTAGTGTTTGGTCAGCATTTATCCATAAATATGTTTGTGCTGAAGCTCTTAACAAATGTAAATGTAGATCATCTGATGTGCAAATTACTTTTAATAAATTTAATCCGGAGTCGATATTTTGAGAAATTAATTTATATTGGAGTTCATCAGCAGTTAATTTTTTTTCAAAAAAGATAGGTTATTAGAAAAAGATAGGGTATAAGTACAAATGGTTTCTAATTCCGTTAACTGTTCGGCACTTAGGGATGGGCTTCCTAAATGTGCTAGAGCTATTGGTACAAAATACTCTGGTACAAAAACGATTCAGCTTTTAAACTACTAACTTTTTTTCTAGCCCAATCTGCTTGTCGTATCGCAACCAGTTAGGGAGTGTAATTCTGGCAAAATATGACAAATGTTTTCGCCAAGGGATTGAACAGCCAAATAGCATCCTGAAATGTACTTCGTCTTGTGAGAACCGTCGGACCATAGACCTAAACAACCTAGACGTGCTAGTTTATTCAAGAAATAAATTCCTCCTCCTCCTCCTACTTCTTTTTAGGACATTGTCCTGTTTCTTTACGCATCTCTCGTCTCTTGCGACCTTGAGCTCCATGACTCGTTCCATCGCTTCGGTGGTCTTCCCATGGGTCGTTTTGTGTTGTCGTCGTTCTGGGCCCGTCCGGTCGACGTGTCTGTCCCACTCTTTTCGTCTTGCTCTGGTCCATCGCACCAAGTCCTGTACGTTCAGATTTTCCCTGATTTCTTTACTTATTTTTCGATGAATAAGAGTCACGCCTGATATTGCACGTAGTGTCTTCATTCCGGTGGTGCGCATTTCTTGTTTAGTTGGGTTGGTTTCTGCCCTCGTTTCGGCCGCGTATGTTAGAATGGGACGAACACATGTTTTGTAAATTCTGACCTTGCTGTGTGAGGACATATATTTGTTCTTCCAAATGATGATATGTAGTCCGCCGGATATTTGTGCTGCTTTGGTTGTTGATCTTCTGACCTCCTCTTTAAGTCTTTTGCTGTCCGTTATGTCTACCCCAAGATACTTAAATGTGTTTACTTGTTCTATAATGTTGTTCGCAGACTGCAGCTTGCATCTTATTGGTGTTTTGCTGATGACTATGCATTTTGTTTTTTCGGCTGAAATCTGCAAGCTGTTGATTGGGAGAACTTATATAGTAGACGCTGGAGATCGTCCTCGTTGTCCGCTAAGAGCACTGCGTCATCAGCGTAACAGATGATGTTTGTAGTTCTGCCGCCCATGCTTTAGCCAATGTTTAGTGCTTTAATGGTTTGAATAATTTCGTCCATGACTAAGTTGAATAATGTCGGGCTTAGGCTATCGCCTTGGCGGATTCCATCGGCTACGGGTATGTTGCGTGTTGTACCAAGTGCCGTCTTGATCTGTGTCTGATTGTTTGTGTTCAAATTTTTAATAACTTGGCTAATTTTGTGTGAAATTCCTCTTCTTTACAGCGTGAGGATGACATCTCGCATTCTGATCATATCGAAGGCCTTCTTGTTTAGATGTACGAAGCACATGAAAAGCGGTTTGGCATATTCAATTGATTTTTCTACCATTTGCCTTAATATAAAGATCGTCTAAAGGGCGTCTATTGTCGATCTGTTGACGCGAAAGCCTTGTTGTTCTTCGTTAATGTTGACGTTAGTAGTAATTTTATTGGATATTATTTTTGTGAATAATTTTGCGACCGAGTTTATGAGCGAGATGTCCCTATAGTTGTTTGGATCCTTCCTAGAGCCTTTTTTGTGTAATGGAATGGTGATAGTGTGATTCCAGTCCTCCGGTATTTGCGCAGTGTCTACTATTTTTTTGAATAATGCAGTTAGGTTATATATTAGTTCATTTCCTCCGCTCTTTATCATCTCATTTGATATATTGTCATGGCCCGGTGCTTTTCTATTTTTCAGTTTGTTGATGTTTATCGTGACGTCTTCTTGAGTAATTATGCAGTCTTCGTTTGTGGTGTGGTTGAGTGGTATTCTCTCTATTTCTTCTTGTTGATTATTGTTGGTTTCGTATTGTGCTTTGAAGTACGTTGTCCAGCTTTCGGGTGTTATGTTTGTAGTCTATACGGCTTCATCGACAGGTTTTTTGTACTTTCTTAATAGTTTCCAGACTTTGCGCTGAGCACCATATCGGTCGTGTTCCATCTCAGACGAGAACGTTTCTCAGAATTCTGATTTGATTGCCCTTACTTTGGTGTTGATTCTGTTTCTTACGCTTCTATACTCCGCCATCTCTTCTGCTGTTATATTGTTGCGGTATTTTTTGAATGCTTGCTGTTTTTCATTTGTCAAGTCTTTAAGTTCATTATTAAACCATAGTTTATAGTTTGAGCTATTTTATGCGCTGCACTTCCTGATCCCTAGGACGAAATAAATTCCCAGGACGAAAACATCTGTATCAGCGCTGAGAATTATGATATGGGCAGATTGGATTTTTACTGCGTGAAATATGTGACAAAACATTCTCGAATCAGCTTCTAAATGGTTCGAATTTTAGTCAAGTACCTCGAAAAATGAAGAGCCTTGTAATTTAAAACATTTCGTTGGATAATCATATCCTCAACAACTTCCTATCCTCAACAACTATCCTCAACTTTTACTTGTGCATATGTAGGAGCAGCACTACAGAGAAATCCAACGAGCTGTAACTTATTTTCAGAGCATGAAAATAAATCTTTACAATTTGTTGGAATTTTTGTGTTATGATTTGCAATTATAATATTTTTAATCATTTGGCCTTTACTCCGTAATGTTGACTCTAAGTATTTTATTGAAATATCATCATATCTGTCAATCACAATACCAAGTCGTTTTACATTAGACTGCAAGAAAAGATTATCGACTCTTCTTAAGAAGAAGGAGGCGATGAAGTTTTGAAAGCTGAGGAAATTTCTTAATTGGATTAGATGAACAAGCGCCAAACCATCAACAATATAAATTGTTGAAGTATGTAAATCTAAAACGTCTTACCGCGTGTTTGTACGACACTTATGATTATTTTGAATTTCAAGAGCTAGTTCCGATTTTGGAGATCCTGTAAAATCCTTTTGCGTCTCTATTAAATAAAGTTTTCTTCAACAATTTTTGTTTTTATTTCACCCTTTTTAAAATTTTTTGCAGTATACTAGCTATAAGTATCTTTAATCATATGAAAAAAAATGGATATTGTCACTAAAACAATCATTAAAATGGCTCCAAAGCATGTATTCCATCGATTTACTTGATATCTAAGGGGGTGGGATGTAAAAAATAAATGGACCAACAAACTTCCCGGCAACATCCAGAATCATAAACTGCATATTTTGCACACTCAACCCCATCCAGAGCCTGGACTAAGAGTCCTGTCCTGACTGTCCTGTAGATTCTAGAGACGCGGCAGCAGTTTTTGATATTTTATATTTGATATTTATATTACTGGTATATCAACCATATCTTCCAATCCTGTTTATTTTAGGAATTTCAGAATTAGCAAAGAATTTTTAAACCAAACCATTACCCGCAAGCTACCCGAAGTAAGTCCGAAGGCACACCTTCATTCTCTATACGGTCTTCCAATAAGAGGTTTCATTTTCAATAGCCCGCCATTTTAAAAGTTGTCATGAGTCAACCGGTAACTACTTGACAACCACTTGGTAAGTAAATACTACGCCGTTAATAAAAATAGAATATATATCGATTCTATTTTTATTAATGGAGTAGTTTTTACTTCAAGACTACTTCAAGACCTCAAAGGTGGAATTAATGAAGTTATCGAGGACATACAGCCCCAAATGTGCGAATTGGTAATGGAAAATTTATTTGAAAGAATATGGTCCTGCAAGCGTAGCCGTGGCTGCCATTTGGCTAATATTGTTTTTCATTAATAAAGGAATACCCTCCTCCACTTTACAATTAAATAAACATTCGAAAATTTTGCTTAAAACACTCTTTTTTACATATCAAAATGAAACCTCTTATTGGAACACCCCATACAATGTGAAAAATTTGGAGTTTGAAATCCGTAATCAACAGCTGTTTGCTATTTTGTTAGGACATCATAGACTTAGTTGAAATTCCATAGCTGAACACATTAAGAACGTTTTATGTATCTTGCTTTCCAAAGCTTAGATCAATGCTCTAAAGCTTTTCAAAGGATATACAATGGTTTTCTCTGCTAATCCATCAAACTTGCAATCATCATTTTCCTTCAACACTAGAATCTTGAGATTTTTCTTAAGTTCGCAATATATCGTTAATATTGTAAGCTTACTTCTGTTTAAGTTTAATCAATTCGCTACAGAAGCACTTTTTGAGTTTCAACCTCACAGACCACATACTTACAAAATAACGGGGATGTGTTCCTGTGGGATGCTTTGATCTGGTTCATATATGAAACGCTGATCTATAAGTTTCGCGATGTACTGTTAATAATCTAGGCTTACTTCTGCCTAAGTTTAACGCGTTCGCTACCAGCGCACTTTCTGATTTTCTACCTCACAGACCATATCCTTTACTTACAAAACGACGGGGTGATGTTCGTGCGAGATCCGGCTCACATATGAAACATTGGTCCATAATTGTATTTGATAAATAGACTAACAATAAGTAGCTCAATCCAAGGTTTTTATTTCTATAATTATTTGGGGTACAAAATGGGGTGCAACTAGGGCCGTAAGTTGTCAATTGATCACGAGAGAGAAATTGGGCGCACGAACGAAGTGAGTGCGCACATTCGCTCGAGGGGACAATTGACAATATAGCCCGTGTTGCAAATAACATTTCTTATTGCGGGGGCCATGCTCCGGTGGCCATCCAAACAAAATACAATAAAAAATTAAGAATTTGCTTTTTCAATTGTCTCCGGTGGTGTGGATTTCTTCATAAGAATCAGTCTCCGGTATCACGATAGAATTTACACTCATTTTAAAAAGTTTTCTTTAATTTTTATTTTGTAATTTAAAAAAATCACTTCAAGTCACCTCTTTAATAAGGAGATATTGATTATGTTTATTTATGTGGTAATACAACAAAAATAGCATTTCACGCACTAAAAAACGTGCACCAAGATAGTACTTTTATTGAGTAATAAACACGTATAAACGTACTTAAAACGTAACACTAAAGCTACGTACACGTGGTATAGAAAACTAGCGTATAGTCCTGACATAATTTCACTATTGCTGTGTGATCGCTTCGTATAGTTCAACTGTACAAATACTTTTGGACTATACGAAGCGGTCACACAGCTATAGTCAAACTATACCAGTACTATACGCTAGTTTTCTATACCGTGTGTATGTAGCTTTACAACGCTACATACTAGGTGGGCCATTGAAAACGAAACAGCGGGATTTTCGGATAGTTAAAGATTAATTTTCTAAAAACGTTCGGACTCGCTTTGTTGGTGAGGGGGGACACCTTTTACAAGAAACTTTATAGCCAAATCACTTAACCCCTTCGCACTGGGACTACAACCCCTATAATTTTAAATTAACCATTTTTAAAAGGGTTATCCACCGTTGGGTAAGTGATACCTCATTTGAAAGCCCGTTTTGCCCTGAATACTAAACGGTTAACATTTACAGAATGTATCGATTTTTTGTCGATATTATTTAATTGCAAATGAACGCGCCCTTCTTTTAAAGTTTAAAGGAAGTCTAATTGTTCAATGTGTCCTTACAAAAACTGCAGTGAAGGAAAAAACACAATTCAAAGTCAGAAAAGATTTTTATTAGTTTAACAAATGCTCAAATTGTGCGCCACCACTTCCAAACAAAAATAAAAATTCCGCTCGAAACGTTCTCTTACATTTTGGAGGATCTGTGGCGTAATTTGACGGCATTCTTCAATAATGCGTCCACGTAACTCTTCCAGAGACTCTGGTTCTTTTGCATAAATTCTACTCTTTAGATGATCCCACAAGAAAAAGTCCAGAGGACTTAAATCAGGTGAGCGGGCCGGCCATTCCAAAGCACCTCTTCGTCCATTCCACTGTCCGGGAAAACTCTGTCCAGAAACTTCTTTTTGTCTTCTCAATTTTCTAAGAAGGGTAATGATTTTCTTTATGTCTAAGGGTAATGATTTTCTTTTTGTCTAAGGGTAATGATTTTCTTTTGATTACTGATTACTTTTTACGAGAAAAACATGAAGTGCTTTTTTTAAGATATTTAATACCACCCTTTCTCTGAACTTCAAGCAACTAATTTTCTTTGCTTTATTAAAATATAAATACTATTCCACAGACAAATATCATAGAAAAAAAACTCTTAGATTCCTTAAATGGTTTTTCTGGGAGTGGTGTAATACGAAACCATCTGGTCACTTCTATCAATACCAGACATTTTTTCATTGTAATCAATAATAACAACGTTTTTTTGTTCTTCTACGCCTCTTCTATTAGTCCATTTCTCTAATGCAGCAGTGAGTTTAGCGAATATAATAAGGACTTCTATCTAATCCTTCGATTTAACACTAGAACTTTTTTTTTTCTCTAAAAAACATTTTCCCTGGTCTTTAGTTTCGTTAACTTATAACTGCTTTTACCCTTTCATGTTTTTCTAAGTGTACCTACAACATGGGTTTTGTTTTAATAAAAAATTGAGATATCTGTACTATTATAACAATGGTAAATGGAGTGGTTTAGTTGCACGCAGAACTCTTTAGAAGGGCCATCGACAAGCTCTAGATTATGGTGATGGTTTCCAATCTCCGATTCAAGAAGAAGAACAATGATGGTCTAAATAAAGGGTATGGCCTTTGCCAAAGTATCGTTGTCTTAGTGTTGTGACTACAGATTAGGAATGGCTCGTATCGTCCGAATCCGTTGGCATCCAATTATTAATTGTTGAATATTTTCAATGTTTTGTTTATAATAGATTGTGCTCGATAATTCGCACAGTCACAAATCTTGTCATAAAGTGAGTTGAACTGAAAGAATTGTGACAAACCTTATCAAATAATAAGGCGAATAGTTGTTTTGCGGTAGTTGTAGAAGGAATTTGGATTTTCAAGCCCTCTGGCTCACAAAAATAAAAAAGTTGGAGATCACTATCTATATCTACCTAATCCTCATCGTGTAGATTTGTGGCTATTAAATTGTCATTTTGATCATGGTAGTGACTGGGATCTGCAATCTGTTCATCAATTTCATCAGACGAGATTTGTTCCTCTTGATCACTATTCTATGATGAACTTGATCTCAAACGCTACTAGCTACCCACAGACCATGCGATTCATATACTGGACACATCTTTTGTTGATTTTTAAATGTGCATTTGGTTCAACGCAGTTAAAATAACAGTTCTCATATATGAGACAGTGGTCTTGCTGAGAAATTGTTGCGGCTCATACACGCAAGTCGCAGCGTGTTAAGCGAGCTTCAGTCCTTTTCTGGTTGATATCCCAGCATTTCTTTGAATTGTGTGAGAAGCTTAAAAGTTTCTTCTATCCATTTCATATTTCCTTTGTTTCTTCAATTTCCCGTTAATACTCTAGACCAGGGGTAGCGTTAAAAAAACCTAACCTAACCTTTTGTATCAGCGTGCCATTTTTTCTAAACAAATGTTTGATGAGGCCATAGACGGCACGTCAAATCATTTTGAAATAGTGATTATTGGGTTGGATATATTTATTTGAATATATTTAGATATTCAAGCTACATTTCGTCTTTAATAAGTTTATATAGTAACATTAGTGTGACTTCTGTTATTGCAGATTAAATGACAAATTACTTATATTAGGGTTGTAAGATGTTTCTAAGCGAGTCTTTAATGTTATTCATCTCTGAAAATATTGACTCGCAGGCACATGTAGACAAAAATATGGTTAAAATGGCACGAGACAGCTTTTTCAAACATTTAAATGTGTCTGGAAATGAATTCCATATTTTCAAAATGTTGTTACTGACATTTATACTTACATTGCTTGTCAATCTTTCTGTTTCAATTAATTGCAACTCTTTTCTTCTTTCAATACATTTTTGAATGTATATTGAACTAGATTGGAAATCAGCTGCATTTCAAATTCTTCAATTTCAAACCAATCGAATTGGGACAAGCTCAGTTTATCAAATGAATTCATATCAGGGTACACAATAAAATTGACTATTTTCGATAATTCTTTGGGCTGAGAAAATTTTGTTGAAAATTCTTTGATAGGAGATTCAATTACAGAAATAAATTCTTCAAATACTTTGGTTTAAAACGCCAACCGGGTCTCCCATGTACATCTAAATCGTAAATACTTGTAGTTTTTTGTTATAATGTAGGTTATCTACTGAAAACACGCAGTTTAGTGTCAAATGCGAGAATGAAATCTATTCTGACTATAATTGTTTTATTTGTGCCTTGATGCTTTACGTTCAATTCATTGAAATGTTGGCATATGTCTGTAAGAACATCAATTTTGGTGGGTATTGTTCAATTTTCCCCCATATTACAGATTATTCCGTAGCGTAGGATTACTCGCATTCGTTCTTAATATAATAATTTGTAGTGCACTTTGTTAGTTTGAACTAAAATGACAACCGTTTTTATGGGTAGTGTGTCCAAAATATTCGGTCGCGTGCCATCAATTGCACGCGTGCCATCATCTGCACACGTGCCATCAATTGCACGCGTGCTATTGGTTCGCCATCCTAGCTCTAGATTTTCTTTTGCTCAATTTTAAGCAACCTTCATTACTTTGCTTGTTATATTTATTCGATTTTATCCAACATTTATTTGGTATATCTAAGGCCTTAAAGCCTCTTTTATCCATTTCTTTTTTACTCCGTTTCATAACTTTTCACAGATGGTTTTTATGGCAAACCTAAGAAGGGGTTAGCAAATTCCCTATTTGCTATGTTGTCGGGTTCTTCATTTTCCCTTCATACCTACATTTACCGACACAAAGTATTGAGTACTTTCTATTGGAAATAACAAATGGAGTGTTAATTAAATAAATAAATTATATAATCAAATACAAACAATATTGTATGACTGTTTTTAACACTTTTTATTGTTAAAATTGAATACATTTTATAATATCAACCAAATGTATTGCATACTCCAAGATGAGAAACCGGAAGGTGGTCGTCACCTTTGTTGATTTAAGGAAGGCCTACGATTCCATTGATAGAGAAACGCTTAATAAAGTACTCCAGGAACTACGGCTAGACAACAAAACCTGCAGACTCGTTCTAGCAACTTTGACCAACACCCATTCCAAGCTTAAATTTAGAGGCGAGATTTCAGAAAGCTTCGAAATAAAAATTGGAGTGAGACAAGGAGATGGACTTTCCCCACTTCTCTTCAACTGTGTCCTTGAAAAGGTTATCAGATAATGGCGCAAGGAACTGATCAATTTGGGTGCTCAGAGTGGTATCTACCTGGGACGTAAGAGTGATATCTACCTGGGACTGGTTGTAGATTGCCTGGCCTTTGCAGATGACATGGGGCTGTTTGCTGATTATCTAAAGATGGCAACAGTGCAGGTAAATTGCCTCAGAAAACATGCTTCCAAAGTGGGTCTTCAAGTGTCGCTGGAGAAAACAGAATTCTTCACCAGAATCAGAGAAGCAAATAGAAAGATGTTACTAGAGCAGGAAAATATCAAGAGGACTTAGAAATTTAAGTATCTCGGCGAATGGATTGAACCCAACTTATCAGAAAGAGTATCATTATCCAAGAGAGTCAACAAGTTAGAACTGTCCTTTCGACTGACCAAGAACACTTACAACAAGAAATGCCTGTCACGCAACCTGAAACTTAAGCACTATACATCAGTCTTACGACCAGAAGCCCTGTATGCCATGGAGTATCTTTCCTTGAACCGAAGAGGTCTGATAGAGAAATTGGAAATCAGAGAGAGGAGAATCCTCAGGAAGATCCTAGGCCCGATAAAGGAAGATAAGGAATTCCGAAGGCGGCATAACCCTGAGCTCTGCGAACATATTGAGGTGCAAAAAACATTGAATCGATCCAAGGCTCAAAGTGGGTTTTTTAATTCAATATGTAGAAATAAATAAAATAAAATTGTCGAATCCGCTATATAAATTATATGGTGGGTTCGAGATTTTTATTTTATTTATTTCTACATATTATATTGCGATGCTCTCTGACTGTGCAAGGAAAAGAAGGGTAGCTTTATATAACTTTCGAAGGGTAGCCACGTTTCAAGATTGCCTCCAAACCGACTAACCAACCTTCTGTTCGCCTTCTGGCAAAACAAGAAGGTTCGTACCACTTGGTTGACAGAAACCGAGAAGAATATTAAAGAACTGGGAATAACAGATCTCCAAAACAAACAGTCTGTGAAACGCACCCTGGAGGAAGTCTGTGGATTTCAGGAAAATACCCGAAAGGAAGGTACCCCTGGACAGAAGAGAGAAAGGAGTTACACCGGCAGACGATGCGACAAAACTGGGCAAATATCAAAGCCCAACAGTTGAATAAGCGTGGTCCAAAGTAGGCATATTCGAAAGAAGAAGAAGAATATCAACCAACATTTCCTGTTTTTCGTAGCTACTGGAAATATTAGAGGGAAATGTTATAATACAAAACAAGTTACTTATCTAGTCTAGATTTTCTTATCTACTGTAAACTAGTCTGCTTGGTCTTGTTTCCATGTCTTGTAAGAAGTTACAAGCTTCAGTGGAATTTTGTTCTCTGTCTGCTTGCTTTTGTTTCTGTATCCTGTAAGAACTTGCAACTTGATTCAGTGAAGTTTTTTATTCTTTGTGGACTGTTTTTGTTTTGTTTGTGTGCCCTGTAAAAAGTTACAAGTTCATTCAGTGAAGTTTTCATTATTTGTAAGCAAGTCTGCTTGGTTTTGTTCCTGTGTCCTGTAAGAAGTTGCAAGGTGATTGAGTGAAGTTTTTATTCTTTGTAAACTACACTGCTTGGTTTTGTTTCTTTGTCCTGTAAGAAGTTACAAGCTGATTCAGTGCAGTCTGTATTCTTTGTAAACTAGTCTGCTTGGTTTTGTTTCTGTGCCCTGCAAGAAGTTAGAAAGTTGCCTCAGTAAAATATTGTTGTTGATAAGCGATAACGATAAATTAGCAAAGTTGTGTATTATTTAGAGCAAAAAGTGACCAAAATACGGTTTTACGTTTAATTATTGAGTTTATTTTAAGCGATCGTTGGGTCATAACGCACCGACATGCTGTCTACTTAAATTTACACACTCCCGTTTTACTACTTGAAAGACCTTAAATTATGGATTAATAATATTTAGCGGATTTCCTTTGATATTATTATACGACGTCGAAAACGTCGCCGTTTTTATGACCACGCCGCGATCTTGACAAATTTACATCAACGTATTGTTTTATTTTCCTCTAAAACAGAAATAAAATAAATAAAAAATAAAACCGAGATTTCAGATTAGAATAAAGCGCAATTATATTATTCCTCGAGCATTTATTTTTTTTATAATATTCGTTTTTTGTGTATACAGAGTTCCAGGTAATGCACGAGCGCTGATTTCATCTAAGTTGTGTAGGCTATAAATATGACCGTTGAGGACATTGTGGAGCAATAGACAATTGTGGAATTGGGGGGGTGGAAAATAACTAGCCGCGAAACTGGAAAGTGAGCGAGACGGAAAAAACAAACTAAATAAAAATGGTCTTTTTTAATAACCACATAAATTCTCATTATATATGTCTAAATTTATGGTACTATATGGGACCATATGGTTTTGATTTAAGAAGCTGCAGCGAGCAGCAGCCATCGCGCTGCCCGGGCTCGGTACATCGCGCAGCTCGCGCTTTAAATTTATATGTGCCTTTTATGGTGATCCTTATAAATGTTAAATTACCATAAGAAATGTTTAATTGTTTTATTGTGGACCGGATTTATTAAATAGATAAAGCAAAAGCAATCAAAATTGTATAATTCTTGGACAATCAGGACGGGGATTAGATTCGAGCGATGGTTTCTTTTGCGTTTTAAATGTATTCCTCTTCATGGAGACAACTTGTTTAAAGATATTTATAGAAACATTTCAAATATTTCTCGGTTGAATAATTCTCAAAATGAATCTACATGTTAATGCTGTTTCTTAGAATTATTTGTTCGAGTTTTGTGGAATATGTCGCATGGTGAAAACATGTTATTTCTTCATATAATAACAGCGAAATCAAAACAATATTTTAAATTGCATCATTAATGTTTGTTTCTTTTTTTCTTGCAGAAAAAAATATTTTTCAAAGGTTCATAAACCTAATTGAATTATTAGAAATTCTAACATTTTTATAAACAAGTTTTTAATATAAACACACAAAAGATGAAATTATCATGGTTATTATCCACAAACAATTATCATTTCTTTTATTAATCTTCATTTAATCTTATCTTGTGATTCAACAAAAAGTAAAATCTCCAAAACTTTGAGGATCACTAATCTGAATAAATGATAATCCAATGGTACTTTATAGTAACAACTATTCAGATAATAGACAGACAAGGTTAAACAAGACTACATAGGCAAGATTAGAAAACAGAACTAGACAGACAAGATTAGACGGGCAAGACCAAACAAAACTGAGCATGTTTAACTACAATATTATACAACAAACCAGGCTTAACATTCAGAAACCTTTAAACTCCATACAAATTGATAAATTCTCTTACATCTGCCGAGAAACCCGTAGCCATTTTTCCTTCCAATTTCACTCACGTTGGAGATTTCAATCTGGAACAAAAAACAAACATTTTTGCCTCCATACCCTGGTTTATGATATCAAATTGCAATACAATACGATTAGATATAGGACCGATATTCAAATGACTCGTATTGTAATGTGCAGATATGCACGATGCCTTTTTAAAATTTATTAATTTATTTATTGCTTTATAAGAACAATACATCGATTTTATTAGATCGGAATCGAACGGCTGCGACCAAGATTTGCATAGAACATGCGACTTGCATTATAATGTTAATAGATTGGCTTTATATGGGCAGTCTTACAGGCCATGCGAAATATTATAATAAATGTCTTCGTTTATGTAGAGATCCTTATGCTGATACTTACTTTTTTATTTTCTTCTTGCTTAAATTTATCTTCGAAATCTTAAAAACTTTCTACTTTCTTAGAAATTATATACAAAACCTTTTGTGTTCTATTGAACTTGTATAACATTACTGTGATTACAAAATTACCGAATCTTAAAAAGTCAAATTAAGTTTTAAAGGATTTATTTATAATTTTTCTTGTTTTCTTATTAATAATTAGAGTAAATAGTATTGAGGATGTGGTAAATTTCGGCAAACGTCGGAAAGTTTTTAAGTAAGGCCGCAGCAGAGGTATTTCCGGGCATCCGGAAGTGAGAGTTAAAGCCGGAAACGTCGGCCGCCGGAATAAATACACACATATCTTATGCCGCACTTTACGTATTTAAAAAGGCTTTTCCGCGTCCTGCGGCTTCCTCCACTTACAGGATAAATAATTATCGTCCATTAAATACGATTCTGTCCGTCTGTTCGCGTTTACGATTGTGTTCGTATAATAAAACTGCGAGCGGCATTAAGTAAAACATTGTCGCAGATTGATTTCGCTATAAAAAATTTGAAGTTTTGATTACTTTACTTTGGAGGTTTTAGTGACCAAAGGGCATTGTTTCACTTAAACAAGTTACACAATTTGTTTTAAATGATTCTCTAGGCTTTTCATTTGATCCAGGTAAGTTTTGAACCCAACAATTCTGGAAGAGTTTCAATTAAAACTACTTGAAACCAATATTAAATTTGTTGAAAGGAACTTTTTCAGGAAAAGGAAATTTTTATTTGAATGAGAAATTCTGTATTAATAACTTTTTTAAATTAAATTAATTTTTGTGATTAAATCTTATTCAAATATATATTTTATTGCGACTTATTTATTCACGTATGTATCAATTTCATTCATTTTTTCTAACCTTTTGGAAAAATTAATTCAATGAAATTAATTATCACAAAAATATTATTTTATCTATTGATAATCAACAAAATATTAGTTATCAGTTTTAACATTAGGTTTAACAGTTTCAGTTTGAAAGAAAACTTTGTCGATCTTTCACTGAAGCTACAATCCTGAAACAAAGAGTAACCCTAACAAATTTCCATTACATGTTGACAATTTATACTTACACGAATATATAAACTCCTTCATCGAGTCTCAAATAAAATCCTGAAAACAAGGACTTCAAATAAAACGAGTTTTGCCCTCAATTACCATAGAAAGAAAAGTAATTTCTGAGAAAATTTTAAGAGTAATTTACTATGAATTCACCTAAATTCCTGAAACAAGAACAAATTTCCATTATAGATTACAAATTTAGGCTTGAATATACAGGGTGACAAAATAAGAGTGTCCACATTTTAATCTGCAATTATCGAAGACAAGATAAGTTGACATAAGTTTTTTGGTAGAACATTGTAGCGTGAAATCTAGCTTATCTAGCTTAATAATAACTTATTAAGAAATCTGAAATCTAGCTTAATAATAACTTATAGGCTTAATCCTAAATTAACAATTATTACTTAAAAATTACGTCGATTAGATGACCACCGTTTGCTTCGCATGGCATGAGATCAACAATGAGAGGCAACAATGAACGCATTGCCCTCTGGTACATTTCCGGCGTAATCTCATCAATAGCTTATCGGATGTGTCGTTTTAAGTCTTCCAGGGTTTCAGGTCGGTTCAGATAAACTTTCGATTTAACATGACCCCATAATAAATGATCACAACTGATCTCCACGCTGGGAAATCAGACGACCAGAAAAAAACTCTCGTAAGACTCCCATAGACATGTTGCTTACATACGTTGTGCACCATCTTGCTAATAAAAAATATCATCTATTGGTAATCGGAGTTGGGCGATGGCATCCATTAAGAACGTTTGCAGCATCTCCACATAATGTTCAACATTGACAACTACTGGACGTCTTGTTTCATCTTCAAACAAATACGGTATCCATGCTCCAGCTGAGCATATTCCACACCATATAGTTACCTTTGAGAATGCAGCTCTTCTCGAAGTATAACTTGGGGCTTTCCGAAAGATCAATAACGTAAATTTTGTTTGTTCTTCTCCCCATGCAATTGGAAATATGCAAATAATACTAATGTGAATATTTTGTCAACAAAATGATTATGAGAGACGATGATAAACATTTTGTTGCCAAAATTACCTTCTGCCCAGAATCTATCGACTAAATCCTAAATGTGAGTTTCGGTCTATTGGAAGAAATTTTTTGGCTTTTTGCCATTTGTAAGGCCGATATAGTAAATATTTTTAAATTGTTCTTACAGTCTCACGTAAAATTCCCAATTCATGCAATAAACGTTGATTGATTGGAATTTTCTTCAATTCTGTTGCTAAGTATTCACTTTTATTCCAGCAGAGTTTTTCCTCTCTGGAAGTTTAGTGTCCTTGACAAGAATGACAGAAGCTAACTTACTAACTAACATTGCTAACTTGACTAAGAAATACGAAACCCATCACATTCAATATAAAAGGAGTATAAAACAAAATAAGCAAAGGAATAGCTCAAATATCTAGCTGTAACCTTCGATAAGAGCCTACCCTTTAATCGCAATATCACCACAGTGACAGCCAAAGCACTGAAAACTGCAGCAGCGTTGGATAAACTAATACCCAACGTTAGAGGATCACGCAATATTAAGCGAAAACTTCTTTGCTCGGAAGTTCAATCCACAATGCTCGACGCAGCCCCGATTCGGCCTTGAGAAAAGGTGATTAGACAAAAGGTGGTAACGGTTCGAAGGAAAATGGCTCTAAGAGTATGCAATGGTTACCGGACTGTCTCTAGGGATGCCGCCCTTGTGTTAGCCAGCATACCACCTATAGAACTTAGGTAGAATAGAGGGTAGAAGTCTACAATGGCAGATCAAACGGCCATGGCTCATATGCCGACAAAAAGGCATTAGTGAAGGCCCGAGTGTACCAGTTCTGGTAGAACCAGTGGCGTGGCCACTGGACCAGAATCCTAATCCCTATTGTTGAGCGTTGGGTAACAAGAAAACACGGAGAGACAATTTTTTAAGAGACCCAGGTTTTAAACGGACATGGCTGTTTCAGGAACTTTCTCCATAGCATCGGTAGGACCACAGATTGTCTTTGTATTTACTGTGGACTCACAGACGGCACATGAGTGTGCCAGGTGGATACCCGAAAGGGTTAAATGGAAAAATAACACCGGACAAACACTAGACCAATCAACAATGGTTGAGCAAATGATCTCGTTGGAGATCTTACGGGTAGATACATCAAGGATGATGCAAGACATCATGACAATAGAAATGCTAGACGAGCGGAAAGGGCAAGAAGCCGCAAGGATGAAAAATATTAGTACGTGAACTCCTAATCACTGCCAGTGGAAGGGGGATGTACGGGCGACACTATGCAGCAATATCTTGAAAGTTATGCCAAATCCGTTCTCAAGATGCTTGTGATTCAGAGGGTCCTCTTGTTAAGTTAACCGTGAGGTGCTTACTACGTCCCCAACAAAAGAAAAACAGAACCATGAGAACCATGAGAAAAAGAGACCATTGCTCGATATTTTTGGATCCATCTTTCAATTGTTCTGCAATTTGGCGGCGCTAGAAAATTAACGGCATTTGAAAAGAAAAACTTGGTTCACTGAATATTAGACAGTTAAAATTATGGTAAATAAATTATTACTTCTTTTTTTTGTTAATTGTAAGTAAAAATTGAAAACTCTTTTTGAAATGTGTCACCCTTTTTTCAAAAGTCTTTCCTTGAATCAGAATAAAAATCCTGAAAAAGTCGGGCTCCAAATAAAACCAGTTTCTTAATTTAAACTTAAATAGAAAAAGTTTAACCACAATTATGATAAGTAATTTCTGATATAATTTTAGTAAATTTAAAATTCCTAAAAATTGCCCCAAATTGCCAATTTGTGCTTTGTTTGAGCGGTAGAATGCTTTTGATTATTTTCCCACAAGAAAATGATCACCAACCAAAGTTCATTCTGAACATTTTAGCTAGAAGAAATTACAGAAGAAAATGCATTTTCGTTTGAAACAGATTCAGTTTGACTCATAAGAAAATGTTGATATGACCACAACAATTTTGGTTTTAGTAAGATGATTTTGACTGACGATGTTTGTATTTATTAGCTTTAACATTCGTGTTTGATTGAGCATTGCTTTATTAGTGGAACAGAATTTTGTTTTGAGTATTTAACACATTTCTGTTGACTACTAAGAAAATGTGGATCATGACATCAATCATCCTTTATTGAGAACATTTTAATTAGAATATTAAGGAGTTGTGAAAAAAAGTGAAACAGTTTGACGAAATGTGAGGTAGATACCATGTAACAACCAGTAACTTCCAAACCCAGCTATGTTCAAATGCACAGAAAAGGTTTTGAAACAATATTGAAGGTGTAAGGTGTTAAGTGTCGACCTAACATAAATATTCAAAGAAATCGATCTCCTACAAATATGTGGTTTGGCACTTATTTCGGTTTTCACTTCAACTCCTCAATATAGAACATGTATTTTTGTTTGAACTAGAAACATTTTAACTGAATAAGAAAATATTTCCTACACCAAGACAATTTTCGTTGCAATAAGATAATTTAGATATCTATTGGAGATGATTGTATAGGTTTTAACTTCATGTTTGATGGAGCTTTGCCTAAACAGAAGTTTGGTTTAACTGTTTTGGCCTACTTTGTTTTTTTGTAATTTTAACAAGAAAATGTTATATTGATCGTTAAAGCTAATCCAGGGTTTAATATGAACATTTCAATTCAAGAAACAATTGTGGAGAACTAGCAGAATGCATATTCGCCTTGAACTTACCTACACTGTTTTCGTTACTGTATCACATGTTCACTAGTTCACATGTTGGCATCACTGAAATATATACTACCGGGAACGAGCGTTGGCCTCTTGGCTTGTACGCGCCAAGAGAGAGGTTCCGAGGACCTCCCTTCATCCTTGTCTATCCAACAGTGTAGTCGAGAGTGGGAGGATTTGATACAGTCAGAGCGAAAAGCTAGTTGTATTGAGTTGTATCAAGAAAGAGAGTGAGATCGTTCAATCGGTGAGCATATTATAAGCCGAAGTTTATATATTTTAATGAGAGTTGTTTTCAAAAAGACAATGGAAAAATACTGTTGTATTTGCAAGGAAAAATGGACGTCGGACGTCGGACACACATTTAGTTTTCCTTTTTGACTGTCCTAGACGAGGACAGAGCGTTACGAGAGACACCTTGTGATGCTCTCTCTCGGCCCGCACAAGCCAAGAGGCAGCGCTTGTTCCAGGTAGTATATATTACAGTGGTTGGCAATGTAAAAACTGTAGCGCAATCATTAGTAACACTGCAACTACCAGTAAATAATGTGACCACCTAGACTCGAAAATTGAAAATCAAACTTAATAAAGCAAAGTCTACATACATCAACTTTACCAATAAATTGATTGAAGGCAGACCCCTCATTATTAATGGCATAACAATCCAGCCTGGCAACACAGCAAAATACCTGAGCATGACGCTTGACGAAAAACTCCGATGAAAGGAGCATCACATCAAGAAAAACAAGAGGAACTTCAATTGAAATTACGAAAAATATATTGGCTCTCAGGACATCGCTCCGAAGTAACAATGCATAACAAAGTAACCCTATACAAACAGGTGTTGCGTCCAATCTGGACATCTTGTATCCAATTATGGGGATGTGCTAAAAATATCAACCTAATCCGACGCCATCAAAAGAAAATGTTACGTACCAACTGCCAATGCCCCATGGTATGTGCGCAAGAGTGACTTACACCGTGAACTCGGTGTAGAAACAATCGATACTATAATTACAAGATATGCTATTTCGCAATAAACACGACTCCAGCACCACATCAACGAAGAAACACCCATGCTCCTAAACGTACAGAATGACATCAGACGACTTAAACGAACCAAACAACAAGAGCTGTCTAGAACCGACCCGCCAAACAACTGAGGGATCCAGTGGGAGCAACTCATTATAATACTAAATTAATAATTTATTTGTTATACTAGAACAGATCGTTGGTCTATAACAGAAGTGGCCAGACTTTTTGCAGCGAGAGCCAAATTTACCTCCCTGAAAATCTTTGGAGCCGCAATTCCCAAAAGACCTTTCTTGTACATCAATAATATTCCTAAATAATAGTTGATTTGCTGCTTTACACAATGAATAACTAATCTTATCTTCTCTTGTCCCATCTAGCCTCCGTGCCCTCTTAAGAGTATATTCCATATATTGGATGTTTAGTTTAAGTATGTTAGATTTTATCAAAGGAAAAGTATGAAAGAATGTTAAAATCCATGCTCGCTAGTCCCTACTTTGAGTAATATGCAGTAGTTGTCACAGTTTTACGCTATAATTTTGTTTTAGGCAAAATTGCAACGAACTTTAATCAATATCTCATAAGCGGTGTAGTTAATCACAATGAAGTTTTGCAACAGTTATTGCGAATAATTAAGTTGCTCATCTGATTTTTTTTGGTAATTGTATTTAATATTTTTAAATATTTGTAATTCTTGAAGTGAGCCACAATATACCGCTTGAAGAGCCGCATGCGGCTCGCGAGCCACCATTTTGCCATCTCTGGTCTATAAGAACTAGTTTTTGTAAATATTGAGAATTAAAAAAAAATTGGCTTGATATTCATTGGTCTGATGTTATCAATATTGGTTTCTTATTGATTGACTTGATTTCATCAATATTTTCTAGATATTGCTTGGACACAATTAGGAAAGAAGAAAACAGTGCTGCTCAGAGACCGAGACACATAGCAACGTACGAAACCGCTGAAATATACTACGAAGACCCATATAGATTCAATAAAAACTATAATAACTAGTATATTGCCTGAACTTCTTAAGAAAGTGGGAGAAGATGTGGCAGAATATCTGAGAATCATGTTTAACTAGATCCTGAACGAAAGGAAAATACCAAAACAATTGGATAACGCCAAAACCATATTAACACATAACAAGTGGGATCCCTCTAATCTGAACAACTATAGGCCCATATCTCCTGTGTCACAAATGTATAAAGTATTTACAAGAATCATAACTAATAGACAAACAAATTCGACAACTATCAGCCTCCGGAATATGCAATGGATATGGAACATGCGATCACCTACACACTGTGAAGATACTTATAGAGAAAATCAATTCATACAACCTCTCCCCATATGCATTTATCGACTAAGAGAAGGCTTTCGACAGCATCGAGGTATGGGTAATCGAAGAAGCACTAACGAACAGTAGAATAAACTAACGATACTGAAATCTTATACACAACATGTAACAAGACGCAACGGTGACGGTTTACTTCGACGAAGTGTTACAAATGAGCCTTATAACTTATAGCTATAGAGGCAAAGGTGAGACAAAGAGACACGATTTCCCCAAAGTTATTTACATTGGCTAGTTACGACCTGTTCCAAGAAATAAACTAGGAGCAAAAAGGAATAAGTATCAACCGTAAATATCTCTACCAGTTCAGATATGCGGAAGGAGTTGCTTTTTATCTCACCCAATGAGAACGAACTGCCAAATAAGCTTACATGCTTACATGAGGTTTCAATAAAAAGATGTCTAAAATTAAAGCAGAGTTTGCCACACTATAGTATGTTCTTAAGAAACAAAATGTATCTCTACACTTAGGCTCGAAAGGTTTTGACTCCTGTCTCATAACCGTTCTCACGTATGGAGCTCAAACATAGTCTTTCACGAAAGGAAACATCTAGAAATTACAGAAAACTCAAAGATCGATGGAAGTCTGGAGCAAGAAGAAGAATTCACATACCTAGGACAATCTATCAAAGCAAAAAAAAAAGTGAGAATGGGCTAGGCAACGTTTGCCTAGCCCATTAGGTACTATAGGTGCCTTAAGAAGTAAAATGTAAACCTAATACCTAAAACCTATACACCTGAGATCCACAGTTTTTGACTCTTGCATCATACCTCTCACGTATGGAGCTGAAACATAACCTCTCAAGCAAACATCTAGATATTACAGCTGTAGCGGCAATGAGCCGTTCCATTTTTATTTAGTTTACGAGGGCATTACAATAATTACCCAAATATTTTCGGACAATTTCCGAAAATATTTTATTAGGGTCAGTAATGTAATCTTCGAGCAGATAAAGAAATATTTGTGTTTTTAGTTTTACGAGGGCATTACGGTGATTACCCAAATATTTTCAGACGAATTTCCGAAAATATTTGATTAGGGTCAATGGTGTAATCTCCGGGGAAATTACAACAAGACGTTTTTCCCGAGAATCTGTAATCGCCTAAACGACAAATTGCCGAAAATAGAAAAATAATCATCTCCAGAGGAGGGACCAGTATACCTGGACATAATATAAATACCTGGACCCCCGAATAAACAGAAAGTCAAGCAAGACAGTCAGGCGAAACCAGTCAGCAAGTCGACTCCAGTTCAGTTCAACAGTCAGGCGACTTCAGTCCAGCCAGTGAACCCAGTCCGTGAAGTGAACCAGTCGGACTAGCATCAGTCCAGTGGACTCATTCACACCGGTCCAGCCAGTGGACCCAGTCTGCGAAGTGACACCAGTCCAGCCAGTGGACTCATACACACCAGTTCAACCAGACTCAGCCAGCTATCAGTTAACCAGACCAGTCAGGTCCAGTCCAGTTCAGAGAGTCCAGCTCAACTAAGTCCCTCAACAGTGTTTGTATCACTTGTACATTTGTCTGTGTGTATATATATATATATATATATATATATATATATATATATATATATATATATAAATATATATCGACCATGTAAATAAGTTCCTCTGCAAACCGTGAGTGATATATCTATCCCACGCGTGCCTCACCACACAGCAAAATCTTAGATCGATAGAACTATAGAGCAAATAGATGAATTCCCATAACTAGGACAATCTATCAGAAATCTATCAAAGAAAACCTGACGACGGAGATAACAAAAGCAGTGAGAATGGCATGCGCAACGTTTGCCATAATATAGTATGTCCTTAAGAAGTAAAATGTATCTCACCTAAGATCCAACGTTTTTGTCTCCTGTAACATATCAGCTCTTACGTATGGAGCACAAACATGGTCTCTGACAAAATCAAACATCTAAATTACAGAAAACTCAAAGATCGATAGAAAGAAAGATGCTGGGAATATCAATTAAAGATAGGAAAAGAATAGAATGGATAAGATAAGAAACAAAAGTAAAGCTACTGACGCGTCGGTGGAATTGAATCGACGTGGCGACGTGGAAATGAAAGTGGGCAGGACAGGATGCGAGGAGGAACACACTATTCTGAAATTGGAGACCATATACCGGCAAACGATCAAGAAGGAGACCACAAATTAGGTGTAAAGATGAACTCCTACAACATGCAGGACTCATATGGCAAAGAATGGCCCATAACAGAGACAATTGGAAAACAATAAGGTAGACCTCTTTTCAAGCAATGCAAGGTTTAAGAAAGTGTTTAAATCAATTAATTGGTCTGATGTTAATAATAAATTGACTTGACTGGTTATTTTTCTGTAAAATTAAAACCTTGTATTATATATGTAAGTATTGATCATTTTGTTTCGGATTGAATTAAGTTTAGACTTTGAAATGAGCTAAGACAGGGGTCTCCAAACTTTCCAGCCTTAGGGCCATACTGATTACTCCAGTAAGTTCCGAGGGCCAAAACTATATTATCATTGTTGCCGGTGGTAAAAAGTGAAATAGTCCACTGATGAAAAAAAAAGTCCGAAAAAGTACGCAACGTTTAAAAAAGGCTGCAAATCGGACTAAAGTCCGCAAAACGGCAACACTGCATATTATTAATTTTCCTGTCATTATCTGTAAATTCTAGATTAGTCGTAGAGTACGAGCCATGAGGAGTAACGTGACACGACATCTGGTGAACACAAGCGGAAATAGGTAGTACCTTCTATCGCTAACAGATGGCGCTAATAGCACGTACAGAATAATCTCGTTGGTTCGAGAAAGTTCTGGTGTCTTCCACTCACTTCTAGATGGCAGTAATTGAAATATATAAGAAGGCTAGTGGCTCAACCACAAGTCAGTTCCTATGACACTGTTGTGAAATAAAATAGTGCGTACCTCCTTAAAACGTGTTTGTGCGTGTTTAAGTTTAAGACATCTTTGTAACAGTATTTTGATTTGAATTGTTGCTTTTGTGTGTGATTTAGTAGTATGGAAAAGAAGCGAAAAATTGATGGTGAATGCAGAAAATTCAAAGATCAGTGGAACATTCAGTATTTCGTAATTGAGTCCAGTAACAAGGCGCTATGTTTGATTTGCAATGAAAGCATAGCCGTTCTCAAGGAATATAACATTAAACGTCATTATGAAACAAAACATTTTTAAAATTACTCAAAATATACAGGAAGTTTGCGGACCGAAAAATTCGAAGCTGTGAAGCGCGGATTGAAATCGCAGCAATCTTCATTTACAAAACTCAAAACTGGACAAGAGGCTGCAACTCGTGCCAGCTTTCGTCTGGCTCTTGAAATTGCAAAACGTGTAAAACCATTCACCGATGGAGAAATGATCAAAGTATGCATAATTGCAGTAGCCGAAGAAATGTGCCCTGAAAAGGTAAATTTATTAAAAACTGTCAGTATGTCAGCAAACACTGTGGCTCGAAGGGTAGAAAACATCGCTGAAAATATATCCTCTCAACTGTTCGACAAAAATGGACATGTTGAGTGGTTTTCTTTGGCCTTGGATGAGTCAACGGATGTGTCAGATACTGCTCAGGTGTTGATTTATATTCGAGGAGTAGATAAAAGCTATGAAGTGCATGAAGAACTTCTTGATATGTATAGTATTCATGGCACAACTACTGGTACAGATATTTTTAAAGGAGTTGAAATGGCCATTAATCAAAAGAACCTTCGATGGAAAAACTTGAAATGTATTACAACTGATGGAGGCAAAAACATGAGTGGGAAAGATAAAGGAGTGGTCGCTCTTGTGTCAAAGGCTGTAGAAAATGATGGTGGTTCAAAACCATTAGTCTTACATTGTATCATTCATCAACAATCTTTGTGCGGAAAATGTTTGGATATGTCTGAAGTTCTGAAACCAGTCATATCAACTGTTAATTTTATCAGATCTTTTGGGCTGAATCACCGACAATTCCGACAATTTATGGAAGAGATTGGAGAAAATGACTTACCTTATCATACTGCCTTACGTTGGCTTAGTTGTGGGAAAGTCCTTCAGCGCTTTTTTGAACTTCGAGCAGTGATCGAAATTTTTTTGAATGAAAAGCATCGCCCTCTTACTGAATTACAAAACAACGCATGGCTGTGGAAGTTAGCATTCTATGTTGATTTGACAAAACATGTGAACGAACTGAATTTGAGATTGCAAGGAGAAAACCAGCATCTTCCTGATTTATACACTAATATCAAATCATTCCGGAAGAAATTGATACTGTTTCAATACCAACTACGAAGTAAATGTTTTTCACATTTTAAAACATGTGAAATATTCATAAACCACACCACTGAGACTGAGTTTCCTATCGATTTTGCAATCGAAACTTTGAGTGCTTTGAAAATAAATTTTGATACTCGTTTCTTGGACGATGCCATTGCGAATCAAATTAAGATTTTTCAGAATCCTTTTGATACTGACATTGAAACCCTAGCCCCGGAACTTCAAATGGAAATGGTTTATCTACAGTGCAATGATATAATTAATAACAAATATCAAAACTCATCTTTGTTGGAATTTTATAAGAGTCTTCCACTGACACAATTTGATAATTTGCATAAATTTGCTCGTGGGCTGTTTTCTGTTTTTGGTACTACTTATTTGTGTGAGAAGACCTTCTCCAAAATGAAGTACACAAAAAATGTTTACAGATCTAAATTAACTGATGAGCATCTTAAATCTCTTTTAATAATTGGTACAAGTAAAATTAGTCCAGAACTACAAACTATTGTCAGTGGAAAATCTCAATTATATAAATCTCATTAGTATTTCATATGTCATATTTTTTCATATTTTCATTATGCTTGTTATAAGTTATGTTTTTATTTAAAATGTTTAAAATGTTAGTTGGATTCATTTCAATAATTTGTTAGTTATTATATACTGAAGTTAAATTTTCTGTATATTATACATGTCTTTACTCATTACAATTCTGTGTTTCTTTATCCAACTTATCACAAAAACAATAACAATAAGCCTACAACAATGTTATGAGTAGTTAGCCCATGACCATATCAATGTAGATGTCATATTAATAATTATTCAACATAAAATTAGAATACTTCAGTAAACTAAATTTATTAAATCTGTCCGCGGGCCGGATGTGTCCGCGGGCCGTAGTTTGGAGACCCCTGAGCTAAGATATTGTATATTATTAGAATTAGAAAAAGGAAAATTTGTAGAACTTGATATTTTATAAAGATTGCAGTATTTTGATAAGATTGCGAATGTTAATAGTGTAATTGTAGTAATAGAAATCAATGTAGTGCGTGTAATTGACTTATGATGGAACCTAGAGCAATGTATCTAGTAATTCGAACATTAAGCGAGAGTTCCAGTGAACAATCGATGGCCATAAATTACAGGTATTATTAGCATATTTCCAGGGATAACTGCTCGTCGCAATATCGAATGGTGTGTGTGT
Source organism: Phosphuga atrata (assembly GCA_944588485.1). Classification (NCBI taxonomy): domain Eukaryota; kingdom Metazoa; phylum Arthropoda; class Insecta; order Coleoptera; family Silphidae; genus Phosphuga; species Phosphuga atrata. The sequence goes on along the minus strand of OX155904.1, from coordinate 24,894,212 downwards.
GTATGCGTGCGTGTACGTCCATGTACGTCCGTCCGTCGGTATGTGTTTGCACCGTGAATCATTCGCATACATCTGTATCAAACAACTAATATACATGTCAATAGGGACCTGACAGGCGATACGGTCGCGTGACATAGTGTGATGTAGTGCCGCCAACTGTCCACAATTAGCTCGCCCATTAACATAGTCCGCATATGCAGATTACGATACATATGTCACTTAGTCTGATCGGCCGAATTTGTATGTGCCTGGTTACAATCTACCGCAGAAATTACATGTAAAACACACTCAATCTTAATGAAATTATCTCCGCATTCATATGTGTTAAAACATGGATACATTTTGTAGGAACACACATTTTTCAACTTTTTTATTGTTCTTCGTGAATATGAATCTTGTCTCCAGTTTAATGGAGTTAATTATTAAGATTTATAACTTCAGCCAGTTTTAGCTGGTTTGGTCGAATTCAAATTAGCAAAAGTTCCATCAAATTTCGTTCAAAATTTTATTGCATATGGAAAAATTCCAATTATTCTAATAAACAATAAATGCATATTCCTATATAAAACTTTATCGGTTGTGTTATAATTCCTGTTGGGTAATAAATCCGTAATTACCCAAAAAGTGTAATAAATAATAAGAGGAAACGCGCGTATAAAATCCACGACGTTTATTTTTTACGGCGTTTCTCACATGTAATATCGTTTGGAAATTGATTAGCAATCAAGGATGAATAAAATGTACGTTATTACCGAGGCGGAGTGAAACGGTTTTTATGGGTTTCTGGCTAGAGGGAGAAAGGCAGCGTCGTAAAAGTATCGATTAAATCATCGAAAGACTCTTCCCATACGGATCAGTAATCGACGGGGTAATAAATATGGAGATTTTGAATTGCCAGCCGGATCAAAGCCGGAAATGTAAGGGACGATCTGGGAATTGTTTCGGGATGCATAGACGGGATAAAATTTGGATAAGGAAATTCGAGTGTTTTTCTTTAAATATGGTTTTGTTAAAAGATTTCCTGCTTTTTTTTATTGTCTTTTGGGTGATTTTATTGCGGAATTTTCTACAAACGCTTCAATTGAAGGGAAATTTTGTGGGATGAAATGGAAAATTTGTGAAAACAAAAAGTTTCTTCAATTATGTCTTTTCTTTATTAGATATTTGTTACTAGATGTGTTTCGTTTTGTTTCAGGTCATTCACCAAATTTTACATGCAAAACGATGACAGAGTGAAGAAAACGAGATTGAGTGAGTGCTTATGAATTACTTTTCCAGGTAGCAGCTCCAATTTATCTCTGTTTTTTAATGTCATTTTTTTTACTCCTCCGAAAACTAACGTACCATAGTATAGTTTACTTTGTAGTATAGTCTACAACAGCGTTTCTCAAACTATCGGTCGCTACCTAAAATTGACTCAAGAATCAAGACTTGAAACGGAACTGTTTTGCTAAAACTTCTCATAAAACTAACCTAAGCTAATATAGTCTACTATGTAGTATAGTCTACTACAGCGTTTCTCGAAATATCGGCCGCTACCCAAAATTAACTCGAGAATCAAACTTGAAACGGAACTGTTTTGATAAAAAATGCAGGGAAGAATAAAAGAAAACCGGCCAAGTGCGACTTATGACTCGAGCACCGAGGGTTCCGTACAAACTTGTAAGTAAGGTATCTATTTTTTGTGGAGGACGTAACTGTATGCAACCCATATGCTTCTGGTGCCTGACAATACCACGCAACACATTAGTGTATTTTCATAAGTTTCTAATAGTAAATTCGCATTTTTCTTGTAATTACACTACATATTTACGGTTTTCAGATTTTTCCCTTTACATGTGCTGTAAGACACCGCTTACCATAGGTTTTGATTCCCTTGTGAATTCGCGAAATATGCGATATAAACGATCATATCTTTTGATCGCGTTGACTTACAAGTTTGATTTTTTCACAGCTGAAAGAGACAGCAGACCTGCGTATTTGATACAAATTTCAACTTGTTACCTCTACGCGTTCCTGAGAAAAATGGTCTTGACAGACAGACAGACGGACTGACGGACAGACAGACTGACGGACAACAAAGTGATCCTATAAGGGTTCCGTTTTCGGTACGGAACCCTAAAAATAATTAAAAGAAAAAAAAAATGCTGCCGACAGAATTTTCACAGATTTTTAAAAGATGTCCCATTCAAATCAAACTTATGGGTTGTTTTCTCAGCTCACTGCTATACCATTAAGTTGTTTGGGTCGCGTGTTTAAAAGTTATTAAAGATAAACTACCAAGATAAACTTATTAAACGCGAAACATAGCCTGAATATACAAATATGTTCAATGTTTCCGTAGCTCTATAATATTAATTTTAATAAGTCTTTTTAAGAAAATCTCATATAAAAAATCTCATGTTGAATTATATCATTTATTTCCTGAAATGTGATTTTTTAATGAATTTACTTTTCTCAGGAACGTGAGATGCCATTTTTTTGGAACTATCCATTCCCGACGGCCAGGCTTAATCGCGCCAACAAGCCTGACATTGTCCTCCACGATAAACAGACCAGGACTATGTTCGTCATCGACCTTTGCGCTCCAGCTGAACAGAACATAGATCTGAAAGAGAAGGAAAAACGGACCAAATATCAAGACCGCCTTTTCGAGCTCCGCACGCTTTACCCTGGCCATGATGTCATGCTGATTGTCCTAATCATCGGTGCTTTCGGAGTTGAAGATCATTCCGGCATGCAGAAACTCCGCTGGAGTTTTGGCAGGCCGGATGCAGAAAGCTGTCGTTCCTTGGTCCCTTCGTCTGCCGAGGGTACACGATTCTGGAACCTACAGCTGTTCACTTTTTATTAAAAAAAAAGTCAAACGGATAACAACTGTCCCGGGACTGAGGTCAACCATGCTGGCTTTAGGGATTACTGGAAGTCTATCTGGTGTGGGAATAAACATTTCAATGCCGAGACTCAATGAATCTGTACAGCTGCTAAAAAATACTCCGACCTTTCGGAAATGCCACGCGTTGGGTTCACGGAGGAAGATGTCACCGGTGCAGTTACAGGAACCAGCAACTGCAAAATCTTTAGGTCCAGACAGAATCCAAAACTTCTGGATAAAGCGCGTGGATTCACAGCTATATCAGAGCCCCGTTTTGGCTGACAGGGGGGAATTATGCACCTATTACATAAAATAGGTGAAGTAAATGGACCACGGAACTATAGACCAATCTCCTGGCTATCAGTATTTTATAGGCTCCTAACTTCTGTAATATTCGATAAAATATACCAACATTGTGAAACGAATGCAATTGTCGCAGAAGAACAAAAGGGATGCACCAGGAAGACCCTCGGCTGTAAACATCAACTAACAATAGATACAGTAGTAGTGAAACAAGCCCAAATTAAGCGACGGAATCTGAGCTTAGCTTATATTGATTACGCTGAAGCTGTTGACAGTGTCCTCAATGACAGGTTGCTCAGGTTCCTTGATATCTACAAGATCGCACCGAACATTAAGCACCTCTTGGCAAGTATGATGAAAACATGGAGAACTCGCTTGATGATCAATGGACAAGAAGCAGGAAGGATTAACATTAAAAATAGAAATTTTCGCGGAGTCACACTATCCCCCCTCAGGTTTTGCCTAGCTTTGAATTCTCTTCAGACCTAGTCAAAAACACCAAGATTGGGTATACTATAATTAAAAATGCTTAAAAAAGACTAAACCAGCTACTGCTCATGTATGATCTCATAATGTATGCTGAAAACTCTCATAAAGTTAGGATCCTTCTCAGCAACGTTCAGCAGTGATATCAAAATGTCATTCGGACTAGACAAGTGCGCAATCATTAACATCAAAAAAGCCGCGGCCAATAGGGATGGGGATGGATCCCATGGGATTTGCGATCTGCAAGGATGGCTCGGTTTATAAATATCTGGGAGTATCGCAAAATGCGAAAATGGACGACATGCGGCTGAAGAATGCCCTCAGAGAGAGATACACGTGACACCTGTGACAAAAATTGGCAACATCAAGTTAACAGTTAAACGTATAGTTGACTCCATCAATACATGGGCTGTACCGGTCCTAACATACTCGTTTGGGATCTCAAAATGGTCCAATACAGACCTGAAGAGATTGGATCGCCTTACTAGAACTATCATGACTGAAGTTCTGTTTCCTGCTCCCGAACTCTATCTACTATACGTCTTTATTTACCCAGAAAGGAAGGAGGGAGAGCGTGGATCAATATATTTAACCAATGCAGGCTCATTGAGTCCAAAATGCGAATTACATTAAGATCATCGAAATGTGAGATCATGAAGCTCGTGGTTAAGGCTGATATGGGATACACACCCCTGAGACGCCAACAAGACGAACCCCCAATTTAACCACCATCGGTCCATGAAGAGATCCAAAAGAAGAGAGGCAAAGAAATGCACGGAAGATTCCTGGGTCTGATAGACTTCAAGAACGTCGATCGACAGACATCGCTGAGATGGCTGCTGCAAGAGGACCTATACCCAGAGACGGAAGAGATGAAAACCAGAAATTACCAAAAACACTTATTGAAAATTAAGGTGACAGAGACAGTAGAAAATGCGGTAAACCATTTCCATCGAACACATCATGTCCGGCTGTTCGGCATTAGAGGACAACGCATACCTTGGGGATCATAATCAAGTCTCTAAACTAATACACCAACAGCTATCCATCAAATTTGGAATGTTGGGCGACGATACACCGGCGTACTACAAATATGAACCACCCGAAGTGCTTGAGGGACCAAACCACTTAATGTACTGGAACAGACCCATTCTCACAGATAACCAAGTAGCATGTAACCGACCAGATATTGTCATCCTGAACAAAATCGAGAAGACTAAATCGAGAAGCTATCTTAATCGATATCGCCATCCCTCTGACGCATTAAGTCAACAGAGGACGAAAAAATAATAAAATATAAAGACCTGGCAATAGAGATGAAAAACATCTGGAAATTAAACAAGATCAGAATCATTCCTAACTATTTAAGGAACTTGGAGAAAATAGTCATATTATATAGTCCAAACTGGACCTTCAAAACCATCCAGAAAATTCTAGAGACATGCCACATTGTGCGTAAATTCCTGAATTAAAAGTATCAGAAACGTCATGCGTGCCAGGATGAATCTCTTTTCCGCATCCGCCGAGGCTAATCTGAGTCTATCCAAGGGATAGGTGAAAAACCAGCGGCAATGCTGTGAAAGTGCAACATAATATTAATAATGCATCAATAATAAGGCACCATGAAAGGTCATGAATACCTTGAGAAATCCAAAGCTATTTGCATCACAAAAATCAATTTTTCAGCAATGTTGTATCAGCCCTTTGATCTCAATCAAATTACTTCTTGATTTTTTTTGTCCCTCTAAAAACAACGGAGATATTTGGGTAAGGTGACCAGGCGTACTGCTTTCGGTAGTACAGTACTTCTTTGAGATAGTCTGTACTGTCCAATTTTTAGGCACTGCATTTGTATTGCCTTCCTTATAAGGTGTACCTACTGCTTGTACTACATTGCATAATTTTGTAAAATTAAATATTAAAAGTATAACTGTGATTTTATGCATTTTCAAAGAGAATGCCGAATCAAGTCAAGCTGTTGTATTTCATATCACTATTAAACAAATTGAAAGCTCTAAAGTCTCGGCTCTTCCGAGGTGAAAACTGTCTTAAATAATGTGTAGGAGCAAATAGTCGCTAGATTTAATACTGGATTTATCCAGTAAAGTAAACTCAGAAACTAGATACAATGGAAGAGTCAACCGCTGAAAACGAGGCGAAATTTATTTAAGATGTTTTTACAAAAAATCTTTATTATAATATGTAAAAAATGGACTCATTGTTTCTTATTTTTGAATGGATATTATTACAAAATGCCAAATAGACGGTTCATTATGTGAAAGAAAACCACAAAATTGTAATCGATGATAATGGACACTTCGATTAAGGTAGGCGGAGCATAGCTCCACGGAAAAAAATAAATGAATGGAACAACTTAATTAAAAAATTAAAAGAATAAATTACTTCTTGAATTTGCAATGTGTTTGCCGGGTACCAATGCGACAGTTGAACGAGTATTTTCAATCACCAATGATTTCTGGAGCAGCTGAGCTTCAAGATTAAACATGCAAGCCTTATCAGCAGTGGCTTTGGTGAAGGTGAATCTCCAGTATACATGTGAAGCATTTTGTATTGTCTTAAAAGAAAATGAAACATTATTTTGGAGAAATTCATTAAATGAAAAATCACGTATTTTTCTTTAATATATATGTGGCAGATTTGGAAAAGGTCTTGACTGCTGGACAAGCAGGGGGAGTGGTGGTGGGGAGGAAGAAGTTTTGGAGTCTCTCTTGTGGAAACTCTTGTGGAAACTCTTTTCCCCATACCTTCAAGAACCTTTCTGCCGCCACCCAAGCTTTTTTGGTCACGTGCTCTATATGCTGTTTATTACCGCATCCACTCCCAAATACAAACCCTAAATACTTAAAATGCCCAACCTGCTCAATCTCCATTCCCTTCCATTCGAACCTCTCCTTCCTGCACACCCCACTTTTCTTAAACTTTATCCATTTTGTTTTATCTACATTTACAGTCAGTTTCCTGTTATCAAATAATCTCTCCAATCTCTCAATCATTTCTTTCAATTCTCCTGCCGATTTTGCCAGTATTAATAATTTTACCAGTAAAACACTGGCGTACGCGGATGATGTGGTAATACTGGCAAAATCGGCAGGAGAATTGAAAGAAATGATTGAGAGATTGGAGAGATTTTTTGATAAAAGGAAACTGACTGTAAATGTAGATAAAACAAAATGGATAAAGCTTAATAAAGGTGGGGTGTGCAGGAAGGAGAGGTTCGAATGGAAGGGAATGGAGATTGAGCAGGTTGGGCATTTTAAGTATTTAGGGTTTGTATTTGGGAGTGGGTGCGGTAATAAACAGCATATAGAGTACGTGGCAAAAAAAGCGTGGGTGGCGGCAGAAAGGTTCTTGAAGGTATGGGGAAAAGAGTTTAGCACAAATTACGGGGCGAAGGAGCTGATGTGGAAGCCTTGCTGGCGAAGTATATTGATGTATGGAGCTGAAATATGGGGGGTGAAGGAAGAAGAAGGCGTGGAAAAGGTGCAACTACAATTCTTTAAAAAGGCCCTGAAATTAGACAGATCAACCCCGTCCTACATAGTACTGCAGGAGCTAAATGCATTTAAATTACGAATTGAAGCAAGCCGACGAGTAGCAATGTATGAAAGTAAAGTGAAGGGAATGACTGAGGAAAGAATTGTAAAAGAAGTGTTCAGGGTAGCAAGTTTGGAAGGAATTAATGGTAGGAGAGAGACAAATTGGGGATGGAATAGATGGAAACTCAATGAAGGAGGTGGTATGTCTATCATGGAAATGGAGAGGCTTAGGAGGGAAGGCGTGCGAGTTGACGAATGGCTAGTGGTAAGGCTGAAGGAAGTTGAACTGCAAGAACGTCAAAGGAAAATAATGGAAAGTAGATATAGTAAGGACTATGCGGAAATACCAATATTTGAAGAGCTACATAAATACTTAAAATCAACAATGGGCCTGAATGCCCAGTCAGTAATTGCCAGGTTTAGATGCTGCTGTGAAGAAAGAGGGCGAAAGTATTGGATGGATGACAAGTATAAGAATTGTGGTATATGTGGGGCAGGGAAAGACGTGTGGGGCATTGGTTTGAGCAGTGCAAAAAAGGAGAGTGGGCCGAAAGAGAGAGAGAGAGAGAGTTAGGGTCGAAATGGAAATAGTGCATGAATGAGGATGGTAGTGGTTTAGTAATGATGGAAAGGATAAAAGGATGGAAGGAACAGGGAACGGTAACAGAGGACAGTCCAGTGTAGTTTCCAATGTAGTTTATGGTGATTATTGATTTTGTTTTCTTTTTTATATTTTGTTTGTTTTGTTTTTCTTTGCGGAATCTAAATTGTTTTTATTTAGTATTGTAATAGAAAAGGTTTTTGTTTTTTTTTATTAATGCCAATAAAGGATTGTATGTGTACACTAAGAATATCCGCGAGAAATTCACGACTTTCCGAGATCTCTACCCGAGCGCCGAAATTTCTTACAAATTTCTTCAATTCTTGCAGGCGATAGTAAACGGAAAGAGCTAGCGAAATATAATTTGCATATCTGTAATCAGCAGCAAAGATTCTTTCATAGACGTTTTTAAATCTTGCTGTGGCTCAAAAAATAACGATTTTGACAAAATCTATTTTCTCGCATTTCGTCGATCCCGCGCACTAGACTCCCCGTGTTGTTGATATTTCTTAACTTAAATGGAATATTATATATGTTTTGCGACTAATTTTGGGACGCTCAATCGATTGGTGAAGAAGTCTCTGTGGTAAGCCGTTCAAAAGTTATGACTACGCGAAATCAGTCGGAAATGCGAGATGGTCTACAGCGAAAAAGTATTTAATAGTTTGAAGCATGGAACCGCCCGAAAACTTCCCAATCAACGAAAGCCCCTGTGTAGGGTCAAATTTGGACTGGAAGACATGGAGACCCCTAGACAAAATACGAATCGGCGTGCCACTCGTAAAAACAAACAAACTAAATTGGAAAATTGAGGAGGACCAACAATGTCTCTGTGAATGTGGTGAAATACAAAACGTGGATCACATGCTGGGATGCACATTATGCCCTGCAACGTGCTCCATCGATGAGTTGTGGATTGCATATAAAAATACCATAGACGTAGCCCCGTACTGGGCAGAAAAGCTTTGAATGGAAGTATTTCGGACTCGAAAAAGTACAGTAAGTGGTACAATGTACTGCTTTCGCGTTTAAAAAATCTGGTCACCTTAATTTGGGGTGTGCACGTTAAATGATCTACCCTGTATACATATTTAATAAAAAAATGCTTTTGCAAATAAGAAATAAGAAATGCAAAATGAAAAGATTTGACTTTGTTTCAAGGTTAATTACTGCCAATTTAAAAAATAAAGGGATTTCTTATGGAAAATTGAATTCTCTGCAAGTTTTGTTTAAAACATTTTTCAAAATTCCGCCCACTCTCCGAGTTATTTTCGCATTTTTATCAAGAAAAATGTTAAACAAACGAAGGGTTTTCTGTTTATTATTTTATTATTGTTTATTACTAAATCACACTAAGCATCACCATCTAATAAGGTTAGGAAATTAAATTTTTCTACAAAGCTTACTTAAAATATTTTTCAAACTTTCGCTTAGTTTTCGTATTTTTTGAGAATTTTTGGGACAAGCAGAATGTGAAACAAAAATACAGCGTTGATTTTATGAAAGGTTGTTTATTACCTGCTTAACAGATAGAAAATGAATAAATACTAAGTTTTCTCATAGAAAATTTAAATAAACAAGTAGGTACTAATTAAAATATTTTTCAAAAATTTGATTAATTTTTCGGGATATTTATAACTTTTTGAGGCAAGAAAAATATGATTTAAAAACAAAATTTGGATTTCACTCAAAAACAAAGTTTTTTATAAAAAATGTAATTCTCTTCGAGTTTTATTCCTAGCATTTTCCAAAATATCGCCTGGTTTCCAAGTTATTTTCGTATTTGTTAGACGAAATACTGTAAACAAAAACGATACCTGACTGATTGATCGAACTTTATGTACAAAAAATCACTAAATAATAAGTATTCTTATAGGAAATTTAATTATCTGCCAGTTGCATTTAATACATTTCTCAAAATTTCGTATTCAAAATTTCGTATTCAAAGTTTCCGTATTATTTGCGAATTTTTGAAACAGGAAAAATGTGAAAGAGAAATAATGTTTAAACATTGTTAAAGGTTGATTATTAACAACTTTACAGATAAAAACATCAGTAAATTTATGAAGGTTTCTTATAGAAAATGCTATTCTCTTTAAGTTTTATTCGAAAAATTTTTCAAAATTTTGCATAATTTCTTAGTTATTGCCGCATTTTCAGACAAAAAAGTGTATAACAAATTCTATGTAATTTCTAACACATCAAAGGCGAATAAGGAGAATATGTATATATATATATATATATATATATATATATATATATATATATATATATATATATATCTTGGTACATGTCAATTAAAAAATAAAGCCAGATATAAGGATTTCGTTCTTATAGAGTTGTGTTATCCTTGTTAAGTTTCCATGCAATTAACAATTCTCCTTGGAGAAATTTTGCATTTGTTCCACAGTTTCTTGAAGTAAAGAAGAATTGAAGAGAATAAACAAAATAATAATAATTAGTTTATACAGAGCAAGTAAGGTTTTTGGAAATGTTAATTATAAGACATCGTGGTTGATAGTGATTTGTGAACATATTTCTTCTCTCTTTTACCAATTTTATGTTTTGAAATGTTATTTTTTAGACAGCACCGGCGATAGTAATTTATTAACATATTTCTTTTGTCTGTTACTTATTGTTTATATGACTAATAACTTGAGGAACAATATTGTTAAGTTTTTTTTAGATCATTTATTGTTTCAATTTTGAGAGTATTAAGTAAATGTTTGGGGGAATTACTTGTTTGAGTAGAAAATTCAAAGCAAATTGTACGCGAAGTTTATTTTCCTGGTGAGTTTATGCGGAAGTTATGGCCGGCGGGTGGAAATGTTACGAGAAAATATTGTGATTGGAAATTAGTCGTTTTTGTGGGTAGTCAATTAATCGGGGCGTAGTTCCAGTTAATCGCAACTAAAGCTTTTATTTTCTTCGGTAAGCTCCTAATATTATTCTACCAGAACAGCTTCCAATTTAGTCCTTGTATAGATTTAGGTGTTTTTCGCCGTTAGCTGTTTCTATCCAATGGAAGTAATTTCCTGCGAAGGCAATAACGGCTCAGGCGATAGCTGTTGCTCCCATAAACTGGCTCATTGATCGGGTCTTCGGAATAATTGCAGCCGTGCCCGGTTTGGTCTTTAAGTGTATCCCATTAAGGCCATGTATCCCTTCGGCCCTTTCGACCGCTCCTCATTATCAGTAAAACAGAACGACCAAAACACTAACACCACACATCCGATCGACTGGACCACTTCAATCCACTACTCCGCGTCTATTACTTCTCGCTCTCACCCCCGCCACCCCCTCACTCCATCAATAACAATTATGTTTGCGCACGTGGACATAAATCAATTGCCTCGCAATTGCAGATGTAATTGGGCAATAACGCATGATGCATGCACGCTGATATCCATACCTAATCCGGATAGATTGCCATTGACAGAATTCACCTAACGCTAAAAAGTTTTACTTTTTAATAAATCTTAGAATACAAATATTTCAACATTTTTCTAAATTAGAATTGTGCACAGATTCTTGTATACAACTTCTTGTTGAGATGTTTTAAAACTGCTAAAACTAATACTGTTATTTGCCTGTAAAATGTTTTTGTGCCGCATAGAAATCCAAAATTTATCGTTTTGCAGTTTAAGAAGTTCAAACTAAATCAATCTAATTGTAAACAAAACTAGAACAGGACAACTCTACACAAGACCACTTACTAATCTGACTTGGATTAGATTCGTTTGATTTCTTTGTCTAGTTTTTTAGTTTCCAGCAACAATGTTTCAATTTTATTCAAGTCCAATTTATCTCCTCAAGTTTCTTAAATGCCATCCCTCGTCCCTTACTTTTACTTCCATGCGAACAAATATAGCTATTGACAGTTTTAACCTACCGTGAAATCCACCCCACCAGAAAAAAGCCAACAAATCCTTACACTTTCCCCGTCCAATCCGTTTCTCCTCCGGTTCCTTTTTTTAAATGACCGCCGGATATCGAGTTAGTCGGTGGTCTCTTGGGGCTGCGGGGAGAATATGAAAACGCTGTAAAGTGTGCGCGGGGAATCGAAAGGGCGGAATGTCTCGTGGTTATATTGAATATCTGACCATTTATCTTGCAAGTTTGCGGCTCTATTTATTTGTATAAATTGGCCCCGGACCCATAAAAAGAGATTTTTTTTCGGTCTTCGCTTTCAATGGGGGAAGCGCGACGTCGAGTGGAAAACCCTGTTTGGAAAATTGTGAATAAAATAAGAAAGGGATCGTGTAAAATTGACATCGGTTGTTTCAGTATCAATATCTGTTTGTGACAAAAGTCACAATATTGCTTGCTGAAATTCCTAGAGCTTGATTTATGTAAACTTTAAATATATAAATCTATATTTTCTTTGATTAAGTCTGGTGGAGCAGTTTATGTTCGAAAGCTCAGGAATTTCGGTTTATTTTTCCTTTTCTGTCTTGAAATAAAGATGTATGGATCGCGAATGTTATGGCGACGTCTTATATGGGATGTCCATAAATCAAGGTATTATTCTTCAATGGGGGATAAATAAATTTTATTTTCGTTCGGTGCAACGATTCGAGTCAAAATACTGATAAATTATCTCCGGAGATTATGGCCCCAATTCGCAGCAGCAGCCGCACACACATCCGTTTGTCACACTTTTTTTGTCTCCTATTTTGACACCCAATAAATGACTGAGAATATGGTAAAATATTAACAAACTGTCTTATAATTCCCCAAAACCTATAGATAACAGCATGTATAGTCAAAATAAATATAAATAACATTTGAAACTCTATGAAAGTTTACTAACTACTATTCTAAAGTCAAATAAATTTTTGAGGAAGTCGATGGTAAAAAATCTTTGTGGCCCCTGATGCAAACTATTTTTTTAAATCTTTTGTAAACCCAACTTAATATCAATCAAGTTGAAATTGGTGCAATTTATAATTAATAATTTGTATAATTAATACTAGGAAAATATTTTTTTCAATTTTGTAAATATGAAAATATTTAACAAAAAATGATTTTATACAAGTTAAACACATAGTGTTGAATATTATGTTAAATAGTAATACAGTGGTACCTCTAGATACGAGTTTAATTCGTTCCGTAACCTTGCTCGTATGTCAATTTGCTCGTATCTCAAAGCATTTCCCCCCATTGAAATGAATTGAAATGCCATTAATCTGTTCCAGCTCCAAAAATTCTACCACCAATTGAATTTGTTACGAGTCTTCGAATAAGAAAAATGTATTTATAAATGACAAATATTGTGTAAAAATATTTGTATTTTTGTCACATTAATGCAACTTACACACAACTTAAATCCTACTGTATGCTTAACTTTGGTCACTGCTTTTCTCTTCACTGATCTTTCCATCTTTTTTCGATGGATTAAAAAAAAACTGTCCAAGGAGATTTGTCTCTTCCTCCCTTTCAGAATGCTGCGGAAATGAGATAGGCTTTAAATAGCTCCGATGCACGACCAGTTGCAACTTTTTCGTTGGTGTTTCTTTTCCACATTCCCAAGATCTCTTTTATCTCACTTGTAGAGATAGACTCTCCTCCACCTCTGGCTCTCTCGCTAAACCAATTTCTTGCAGAACCCCCGAATGCTGTTACGACTGTAACTCTTGTAATTCCTCGGTCGTCAGTTCTTGAGAGTGCTCCTCGACGAGCTCGTTCACGTCTCAAAGACACAATCTCATCCTCCACTGGCACTTTCGAATCCGGATTCGGGTTCGAATCCTTCCAAGGTCCTTTCGGCTACAGACAGACCACAGCTTCTTCCATACAGAATCCAATGTCCTTGTTGTAACACTCAGCCAGGCCTGGTCAATAATCCTGAGGCATATCACGGTGTTAAAGTGATCCTTCCAGTACTCTCGAAGGGTGAAGTTTATGTTCTCTGTCACCTCAAAGCAGCGCCGGAACAGGTGCTTAATATACAGCTTTTTAAAATTAGAAATAACCTGCTGATCCAGTGGTGTTAGGTGGTAGATAGAGAGATGTGACTTAAAGTCTCTGGGGTTTTCCGAACGGTATACAAGCAGAGGCTTTATCTTGCAGTGGCTACTCGCATTGGCGCACACTGCGCGAGTTAGTCTATCCTTCATAGGTTTGTGGCCTGGCATTATCTTCTCCTCTGCCGTTATGTAAGTCGTATTCGGTATCTTCTTCCAGAAAAACCACAGTTGAAGACTTACTGGGGGATGTATCCATTAGCTTCTATCAGTTCGGAAAAAGTTTTGAGATAATGCTCAGCTGCCTTCACAATTCGAACTTGCTGCCTCACTATGCCTGACAACGGAGTGGATGCCGGTCCGTTTCCTAAAGTTGTCAAATCAGCCTCGACTGGCTTTAAACGAGTCTTCCGATGCCTCGTCCGTGAAAGTGCGCGGGGTCTGATTCAGTAAATCATCGTAACTCGCTCGTGCCTTCTCGCATATGATGTCCTGTGTTAAGGTATCGCCTTTAAGCTGCTTCTTCGTCACCCAAACCATCAGCAGTTTCTCCATATTTTCGTGTCCCAAGTATCTTCCAAGCAGAGGTACACGCAATCGAAAGATATGCACAAATTAACCTCGACAGGAATTATCGCAAGAAACGAATTTCTATCCTGTCAGACTACCAAGCAGCCACCAAGGCCATTAGCTCATTCACCATCAGGTCCAAACTGGTATGGGACTGTGTGGGAAAGCTAGACAAGCTTGGCAAAGAAAATAAAGTAACGCTATACTGGGTACCAGGAAACACTGGCATAGACGGAAACGAAGAAGCTGATCACCTAGCAAACAAGAGATCTAGTAATTCCTTGATAAGTCCAGAACTTTTGCGGCATGGGTGTGAACACCATCCACAAAAGTTTAGATGCAGAAATAAGAGATCAATGGATGAAAACCTGGAAAGAACTTCCAGGGTTGAGACAATCTAAAGCGATGCTGGGATCTTTTAACCAGAAAAGAACAAAAGCTTGCCTGAAACTAAACAGAAACAAGCTTAGAATTCTGACAGGAGTCCTGACGGGACATTGCAGACTTAGAAAACATCTTAAGGTCCTAGGCCTAGAGAGAATGACGGATGTAGATTCTGTGGTTTAGCAGAGGAAACCCTAATACATCTGATCAAAGACTGCGGAGCACAGCTCCGCAAGAGACAGATGTCCCTCGGGGATCAATGCTTGAACGCAGAGGAGTTGCAGTCCTTGAATCCTACCCAGATCCTGAAACTCTTAAAGGAATCAGGACTAGAGTAGGCGCTCTAAATGGGTAAGTACACCAACGTTTAGAGGAAGAGGGTGTGGTACACTATAGATCTATAAAAGTGGCAGTACAAGTCCTCACCATCATATCTACAATCTTTTCATGGAGAGAGCTCCAGAGCTTAGAAATTATTGTAACGCCTTTATCTGGCGTTATACTTTATATCGACTCTTTCTGTTTTTGAGCACAGTAGTGATTAATCGTTGAAGTAAGTGTACATCGGTGAAGTACTACGCCCGTATTGCCTCGCCAAGTCAGCTAATTGCTCATTTTTTTTCTGTGATTCCACGCTTTAATTCACTAGACATCATCTTCTTTTGAGCACTGACCTTTCCACTCACTTTCTGCGGACCCATGGTTATAAAAAGAAATGTGATAAAGTATGTAAATGCACAAAAAGCGCGAAGCCCTAGAAAAACTTAGCAAAGATGTTTCGTCAGCGAGGTAAAGCACACTGGGGGAATACGTGGGATAATGCGCGAGACGCACAAGGCGCAGGCGCAGTAAACTGGTGGGCCGAGTGCAACGTCGCAGCTGGTCGTTCCTCGTATCTCAAATGTCGCTCGTATTTCAAAACAAAACTTCGCTCGCTCGACAGCTCGTATCTCAAATAGCTCGTATGTTAGGACACTCGTATCTCGAGGTACCACTGTATGGTATTAATAATGTCTAAAATATTTCACAAATGAAATGTAATAATCATTGCCAAATTGATTTAAATTCCTTAGTTTCTAAAGAGCAGACCAGACAAAACCAGCCAAGAGCTAACAAAACCAAACAAGACCAGACAAGACCAGAAAAGACCAGATAAAACGAGATAAGACTGGACAAGGTCAGACAAGACCAGACAAAACCAGACAAGAGCAGACAAGACCCGACACGACTCGACAAGACTAGTCAAAACCAGATAAGACGAGATTACACCAGACAAGACCAAACACGACCTGGGAAAACTAGACAGGACCAGGCATGACCAGGCAGGACCAGTCGAGACTAGACTAGACAAGACGAGACAAGACCAGATAAGGCGGGGCAAGGCAGGACATGACCAGACAAAACCAGGCATGAACATACAATACCAGACAAAACTATTCAAGCACAGACAAGGCTATGTAACACTAGTTACGCTTATAGCAGCCTAGACGAAGTAATAAAACATAATAATTAGGTACTCCTTGGTTGGTCTAAATTCGTCAATATAAAGATAAGACCAGACAATACCAGACAAGACCAGATAAGACTATGCAAGCCTGGACAAGGAAATGTAACACTACAGACTTGAGCAGACTGACAAGGTAAAATAAATCAATAGGTTTTGTTATGCCTAGACAATATTGTTAAATTTGATAAAACTAAAACAATTTTGTAAAAGTCTACTTAGAAGTTTTGTTAGTACTAGAGTGGAATAGCAGAGAAATCCACAACCGACACACAGAGGACGCGAAAGTTGACAGCGCTGATAACACTAGATATTTTTTTTTTTTTAATCAATAAAAACCTTTCCTACCCTAAGGTGTAAAAGTACTAATTGCAATATCCTAATATACCGTTACAACAAATCAAATTAATAATACAAAACAAAATCAACCCATTTCATGCAAAAATAAATTTTGCCCATTCTTTGTTGTTTGTTGCCATTTTCAACCCCTCATTCTAGGACATTCCTCGTTCCTTTAACGATTCTGCCAGTGCTTGGTTCCATGTTTTACTTGGTCTTCCTCTTTGTCTTTTCTGTGTAAATTTAGCTAGCCATACTCTTTTCGTTTGTCTTCCATCCTCCATCCTTACTAGATGCCCAAACCATTTTAATCGCTTTTTTTCTAAGCTTTCCAGAACTGCTTCGACATTAAGTTCTGCTCTCATTGTTTAATTCCTTATTTTGTCTCTTTTAGTAATACCTTTAGCGCTTCTTAGGTATTTCATTTCTAGCGCCTGTATTTTACTTTTCATTTGACTGCTTAGCACCCAGCTTTCACCACCGTATGTCAGAATTGGTTTGTATATAGTATTGTACACTGTCGTTTTCGTTTTTTTCGATATATCTTTGTTTCTTATAAACGTGTTATTGAGTGCATAGAAGAGTTTTGTTGTATTTTCGATTCTGGTGTTGATTTCAGCCTCTTCCTTTCCGTGATTATGTATATTTACTCCTAAGTATTTAAATGTTTCTATTCGTTCTATATCTTTTCCATTTTTTTTATCGTTAAGCTTGGTTCTCCTTTCCCAATGGTCATTACTTTGATTTTGGCGACGTTTATTTTCATATTTCTTTTTTCTAACGCTGACTTCCAGATGTCTAGGTTTTTCGTTTGTAAATCCTTTTCGTTCTTTGCATAAATCATTAGGTCGTCGGCAAAAGTACATTCCACTATTTCCACCCTCTGCATGTTTCTATACCCTACTTGTAATTTCTTTGTTTTTCTCTTAGTTTCTTTTATTATGTCATCCAGAACTACATTGAATAGAGTCGGGCTCAATACTACCCCTTGTCTCAATCCCTCTTTGGTTACGAACTCCTCTGACTGTAAGTTTCCTTTTTAAAATTATTTCTTGTATTTCTATAAAGACTGAAAATAACTTTTCCTAGCTTGTTACTAATTTCTCTTTGGCTAAGGCTGTTCCATACTTCCATTCTTGGGATGCTATCAAATGCTTTTTCATCGTCGACAAAGACTACATATATGGTGCGGCTTACTTTTTTTCTATTAGTTGCTTCATGGTAAATATGTGATTTTGAACTCCTCTACCTTTTCTAAAACCGCTCTGGGCTTCTTCCATCTGAGCTTCTGTCACAGTTTTTAATCTTTTCTCCAGGATTCTCTCATATATCTTGACCATCGTACTCATCAAGGTTATACCCCTAAAATTATTGCAATCTTTGTTGTCACCGTTTTTATAGAGTGGTAATAGTACTCCTATTTCCCAGTCTGCAGGTATCATTTCTCCATCCCAAATTTTGTTAAAAAGTTTTACTAATACCTCTATTCCACTGTTGCCCATGTTCTTTACCATCTCTGTCGTTATTCCATCATGTCCAGCTGCCTTACCCCGTTTTAACATTTTTATAGCTTCAATTACTTCTTCTGTCTTTATTTCTTCAGGTATCATGTTCTCCTAATTCCCTATGTATTTATTTTTTTCCTGTAATATTTTGCTTTGTATTTAACATATATTCAAAGTACTTCTTCCACCGTGCCATTATATTTTTATCGTTTTCTATTAAGTTTTCTTCTTTAGATTTGATGGCTATGCTGTTATTCGGTTTTCCGTTTAGTAGTGTTTTTAAGACTATAAAATAACTTTTGATTTCTTTTGCTATCTTCTTCCATCTTGCGTCCGAATTCTTCCCATGATTGTTGCTTCAATGTTTTCACTAATTCTTTGACTTTCATTCTCTGTTCTTCATACTTATTATAGTGCTCTGTAGTTCTGTCCGTAAGGTACTTTTTCCATTGTTGTTTTTTCATTTTTACTTCCATTTTTACTCGTTCAGTAAATTCGTTCAGTACTCGTTCGTTTTTACTTCGTTTTTAGTCGTTCCACCATCTAGTTTGTTTTTTTAGTTTTGTTGATTTTAATAGATCCATAATATATACCCTTGACCTAAGAAATGCTTTTAATTCTGCGGCCTGGGTAAAGGTTATGGAAGTGCTAACTGACAGAAACTTTAGACTAGACACAACTACCTGTCAAGGAGGAGAATTGAGATAGATTCTGCCGACGAGGTTGTCGAATGCGAAGTAAAGTGGCATGTTCCACAGGGCTCGTTTATGGGCCCTACACTGTGGAACATACTGTACGACGGCGTGTTAAAGCTCTTTTTCCCCGCTGGGGTGGAAATAGTAGGATTCGCCGATGACCTAGCTATAGTTGGAATAGAGAAATCTAAAGAGGAACATGTGAGAAAGGCAAACCTAAAAATCAGAAGCTCTACTTCTTACTAGCAACAGGAAAATAGGACCTATAAAATTTAAAAATTAAAAAGTGGACACCGACACAAAAAGTCGAGTACCTCGGCATAACTATTGACCAGAAACTATCTTTCAACTTAAGAAAACCGCTGTAAAAGCCCAAAATATTACATCGGCCCTAGGAAAACTATTGCCTAACACCGGCGGCCAGAAAAACAGTAAAAGGAGGCTGCTTTGCTCTCTGGTTCACTCGACCATTCTCTATGGAGCCCTGGTTTGTGCTAGCGCTATAGAAAGGACTTACATGAAACAGATGCTCGCCCCTTTGCAGAAAAAAATGGCCATCGGAGCATGCATTGCATACCAGGAAAGTTGGTGAACAGCTCCAGGAAAGCTGTATTGGTGATTGCTGGCAAAGCTTCGATAGACTGCAAAATTCATGAGATAGTTCAAACAAGGAACTGGACAAATAGGGCAGATAGCAAAATAATATAAAACAACCTAATGCTTGAAGACTGGCAAAAGTCATGGAGCGTGTCCAAAACAGGACCTTCTTTTCAAGCTTATTGATACCCAAATTGAAACCCTGGGTGGATGAACCGCATAGTTTTGGACGGGCAAGTGAGTCAATGTGTGAGTATTTCTGAGATGTGGACATTGCACTTCATACCGTGTTTGAATGCAGTAAGTGGATATCCGAGAGGGACAACTGGAAGGAACAGATAAGCTTTATACGTGATATTAAGATCACCATAGGACTGGACATTCACGGACACATTGATACGTGACATCCTGACACAAAAAGAACAAGACGAACGGACAAAACGAAACTACAGAAAAGAGAACCAAAACCATAGAGCCCGCTTCCCAAACCCCTAAACACTCCAGTAAAAGGGAGACGCACCGAAAGAAAATGTGGATGCCAGGAGTAGGGCGGCGACAAGGCATTAACCATCATTGAGGTTAATGCCTTGTAAAAAGCGGTTCCAGGATGTTCGTGATTCTTGGGAGGGGGGCACTTGTCATGCTAATTCCTGCTACCCCAGAAAAAATAATGAAAAAAGACTGGACTTACAGTTTAGGTATGTCTTTGTTTTTGGCACATTATTTCTGTCTAGAATCGACTACACAAGTATCGAACCGAATTAGTCTTTGTAAAATTAGATAATATTGGACTAATTTTCTGGACAAAAATATGCCGGCTAATATAAACAAGACTGGATAAAAATTGAGTAGGGAAGAGTAAGCGAGGGGAGATAAAACTGGACACATATATAGACAAACATATACGAGGTGGGCCATTGAGAACGAAACAGAGGGATTTTCGGATAGTTAAGGATGGTTTCTCAAAAAACGCTCAACCACATCTTAATTGATCTGTCGCTACATTATTTTTAATAATAGTAACAAAATACACGTCATTTCGGACACGTAATTTTTGTTTCTGAGGAGGACACCTTTTACAAGAAAATTTGTAGCCAAATCACTTAACCAATTCGCCCTGGAACCACAACCCCTAAAATTTTAAACGGCAAGGTGGGGTAAGTTATACCTCATTGGAATGCCCATTTAGCCCTGAATACTGTACGGCTAACATTTTCTAAATCTATCGGTTTGTTGTCGAGATTATTTAATTTCGAGTTATGAACGCGTCTTTAGTTTATGTCAAAAAGATGGAGCGCTATCACATTATACGCAGGCTGTTTCTGAACAGAATTATCTCGGGACAATGAAATGGACGAGGAGCACCTCCATAGCACCTATGGTATAAGGCCGGCCCGGCCCCCTCACCTGATTTAAGTCCTCTGGACTTTTTCTTGTGGGGTCATCTAAAGAGTAGAATTTATGCAAAAGAACCTGAGTCTCTGGAAGAGTTACGTCGACGCATTATTGAAGAATGCCATCATATTACGCCACAGATCCTCCAAAACGTAAGAGAAAAGAGGAATTTGGTGGCGCACAATTTGAGCATTTGTTAAACGAATAAAAATATTTTGTGATTTTGAATCGTGTTTTTTCCTTCACTGCAGTTTTTGTAAGCACAGATTGAACAATTGGACAATTGGAAGTCGATAAATTCGGAAAATCTTAACCGTTTGGTATTCATGACAAAAAGGGCATTCAAATGATGTATCTACTTACCCCACTGTGTCATTTAAAATTACAGGGGTTGTGGTCCCAGCGCGAAGGGGTTAAGTGCTTTGGCTACAAATTTTCTTGTAAAAAGTGTCCTCCTTACAAAGTTCACGTTCCGAGCATTTTTTGAAAATTAATTTTAATTTTTTTAGTAGAAAAGTAGAAATTCGTGTAAAGTAGAAATTGTGCTACAAATTGTGCATAGCAAAGGCTAGGCAGTTCTAAACTAGCTTTTCACGGAGTAGACTAGGATTAGCGAATGTTAAACAGTTTAATAATTTTCTTTATCTTCGGCGCACTAGTCTAGGCTCAAACTAATCAAACTATATATAAAATAGATAAAACTAGACGTGACTAGACAAAACTAAATACTGGACTCATTTTTTACAGGACTAGGAAATATTAGATAGTTATATTATTATTATAATATATTAATCTATGTCTCTGTCTTTAGGATAGTAGGATAAAAGTCTGTGGTCGATTAGTCAGTATTATGTTACATGAGATTGTACAAAACTAGACATTGCTAGTAATTGCTGGTAATACTGGAGTTGAGCCAGGATTTGACAGAACTAGCAATTGCTAGACAGGAATGTTTTTGTATTTATAAAAGTAGTTCTGTATAAGTGATTATAAGTGAATTAGTATAGGTGATAATATGTGATTACGGCAGTGAAAATGTTAACACTACCATGGAATGTATACACATACACTCAGATGCAAAAAAACCGGGTCATTGTGTAATTTTTTTTGGAGTTTTTTTTAACTTTTAGTATTTTACAAGCAAAGACCATCAGGATGTAGAAAAAAAACAACATGTGGTACTTTAAGTTTATCAAATGAAAATTAATAAGCGAAAATAAAATTTAAAAGTATGGTTTCTGCACTACCTATTGCTCATTATGGTTACAGGGTTGACTTGTTTGTTTTCGATTAATTGTCAATTCTCAAGACAGATTGGTGTGTTGATTATGGTTCTAAATGCTGAAAATGGTACAAAATCTGTTGTTCTTGTGCCAGATGTCAGTCTTTCTACCCTCCAAAGAGCACTTGAGCGGTTTGGTAGACTACTCTGAGGCCGATATTTTGCAGGAAACGAAAAACAACTGCTATCCATGACCGATTTATCGTTGGTACTTCTCTACGAAGTCGTCATGTGACTTCAGTTGAGACCATATACCAACCAACTCTGTGAGGTTCGTTGGGCGAAGGTTGCAAGAAGCTGGCTAAAAATCTTATACACCGGCAGCTGGACGAAAATTACTCCACGACACCGAGAAGCCACAGACTCCAATTTTCTCGTTAACATTTAAATTGTACATTGGCACAATGCAGGACTGTACTGTTTGCTGGCGTGTCTATATTCTCCATACATTCGCCAGATGGAAGAGAACGAGTATGGAGACGAACGGGAGAACGATTTTCGGAGTGCACCTTTAAGCCGCCGCTTAGACGTGGTTTTTGGAGGTTCCCAGATGGTATGGGCAGAAATATCAAAGGATGCTGCACTGAATTGGATGTCATAATGCAGGATCGCTGACGGCACAGGGGTATATTAAAAAGGTTTTTTCTAAAATTACATGGTCCAATTTGCTCCATTTACTGGCGATGGCTTTATTCTGATGCAGGGCAGCGCGAGACCGCATTCTGCGAGGTGCGTCACAGAATACTGTGATGCAGTTTGAATAAGAAAATTCAACTGGCCTGCATATAGCCCGGATGGCAATCCTATAGAAC
Source organism: Phosphuga atrata (assembly GCA_944588485.1). Lineage (NCBI taxonomy): Eukaryota > Metazoa > Arthropoda > Insecta > Coleoptera > Silphidae > Phosphuga > Phosphuga atrata. The sequence goes on along the minus strand of OX155904.1, from coordinate 24,871,341 downwards.
ATGTTTGGGACATGCCGGGCAGGCATGTTAGAAGACGTACAGTTGCTCCAGCCAAAACAAACGAGCTTCGTCCGGCATTTCAGGAAGAATGCCAGAATATTCCACAAAAGGATATTCGTGAGCGCATTAGTGGCCTTATAGAGGCAGTAGTTAGGGCTTGAGGAGGCAATACGAAATATTGAAATCTCATTCAAATGAAAATTTCATTATTAATCTCTGTTAGGTTTATTTTGCAGAAATGCATTTTCTTTCGTGTATATTATCGCATTAACGTACATTATCGTTTCTGCTTATTAATGTTCATAGAATAAACTAATAAGTACCATATGTTGTTTTTTTCTACATCCTGATGATCTCTTTGATTGTAAAACACTAAAAGTTTTATTCGATGTACTAAAACAACATCAAAATTAAAAAGCAATCCAATGGCCTGTTTTATATCCATCTGACAATGAGTGTATTATAAAAATATAACTTTTGAAGAAAAGGCTTAAAGTATTTCATTTCTTAGGTAATTACTGCTAACATTGATAATATGGTAATGAGTTTGACTGGAAAAGCTTAAGTTTACTCATTTTTTTTTGAGATTTTGAGTTTTAGTTTACAATTAGATCTGAAAACTTATTTATATCGTCCGCCCAAGGATAATGTCAGTACTGCTCTACTATATTTTAAAATCTTTGTAAAAAAATCTGCTCAAATATTTGGAAAATTACGTATGTGTTTCTGCGTTAGAATCAAGCTTTAAATCAACAACAATGTCAAGTTTTTTGAAAGAAAAGATTTATTTAATATATTTTGTTTAATTATAAATGATTTGTCACTTTTATCCCAGTAAAAAAGTATTGTGGGCCAATGAAAACAGTTTCCTCGTATAATTTTCAAGAATTTGATGTGCGCTAAAGCAAAATTGAATCGAAAGAGACGACGGCTTCCTTTGCAAATAGATTTTCTGAAAAATAATGATATTTATACTTGGGCATGCGATGTCATTTTTGAATTAAATTTCCTGCGTGTGTCTCCTGAAATAATTTATGCGCGTTATAAATATTATTCTCTGTCGTTAGTTATCTAATGGGGACATAATTGTCCGTAATTCTCTGAACCATAATGCATGAGTTATTGCAGCGACATCTGACGTCATCGCTGATTTATGCCCGTGGACAGGTACAATTAGGAAATGGTAAATCGTTCCTCACTGCGTCCACCAATTTTCCATCCACATCCGATTGCATTACAATAATCAGAGAATAAAACGATTTCGGTTTTTTTTTTGTTTGGATGTTGTTTTCCTTCTCTGTGGGCACTTTGCGAGAGATATTTATTGCCTGAAACGTCTGTTACCAAATAGAGGGACGTCGATTTCACATCCGTAAGTATTTACTCGACTGATTTATACCCACTTCGTGCACCCTCTGTTGCTTTTTCTTTTTATATACAGACAAATAGTAAATCGACGATGGATCGCCGCGTTGGACACTTCGGATCTTGATATACATTATTCAATCTATACTCGGCCTGTACTAGAATACCAGATCAAACAATCTATTTGATTCTCACTATTCTTGACACAACACGCAATTAGACAGACAAGACTTGTCAGACAAGGCTATTCAGGCAAGACTAGCCAGACAAGACTAAACAATCAAGAATAGACAGACTCTGTCTGACTAGTTGTTGCCAAACACAACTACCATATAGTTCCTCTTCTGCCCCTTGAATATCTAGATCTAGATACCTAGATCATTTCAATTCATTTCAAAGTCACAGTTTTCTTTCATTTATAATTTACAATATTGCATTACCACCTGTAACACACACACATACAAATCTACAGACCATCCGCATCGACTAAAATACATTTTTATTACGTCCTAACAAGAATAATTAACATCCCAATTAATAATTTTATTAATTGAAATTTCGAAAAAAAAACTCCACATTTTTATTATTAACAACAAAATGAGAAGTATTATAATATCTGGCAGATAATAAAAGGCGGTATCGTTGTAAATTAAACGGACCACCTATAAAGGATATCAGATGGCAATATTTATTATCTCGTAAAATCAAATATTGCCGTTGTAAATTAGCCGCGGACCTCATTAACGGTAATTATCGGCCGCCGCGCGGGCAAAAATCCACCTCACTTTTACACCCCCAAGACAAAACCCACAAAAATTAAATCAGGAAAATAATTAAAAACAAACATAGACTACCAATAATAATTACCATTGTGTAAATCTTCAGATGTAATTAAAAGAAATTTCCAGGTTTATTCTATGTGGGGGTTGAATTGTTGATCGATGTCGAATAGTGAACTTCGACTTGCCCCTGTTCGCCCCGTATAAAATGGCAATAAATTGCGGGATTACCGATCGGCAAAGAGGTTTAGCCGTTAAAATATCCGCTGACAAGTGGAGAACAGGGCCATAATTCATCCGGCGTTCTATAATATACTCCAGAGGGATTTTTTTTCTTATTTTATTTTCTATGTGGTTTGAATATCAAGTGAAGTATTAGGAAATTGGCTGTGTGGAATGAAGAAATTTCTCAAATGTGCTTTGGTGAAAGATAGATTTGTCAGAACCTCTCTAAAAGAGGCTTTCACCAAAGCATATTCGACTGAAAGAGTGGATTTTGTCGAAGATATTATCAATTGTAATACACAATAAATTGTTTAATAAATATTATAAAATTTTAATATGAAATATTCAAATATTCTCGATAAAAAGAACTGAATTGAACTATTAACAAGATTTCTGTTAAATTTTCAAAGCCATGTTACGAGCAATACAAGAAGATTAAGTAAACCTAGGTGTAGCCGGGTTTACTTATAATCATCCAAGGAGTTTTTGTAATGTATAATAATAATGAAACTACATTTTAATTCGAGATTTACCCATACTCATCTAGGTCTACCCAATACTGACTGACATGAGTAATGTTACCTAATGCTAGCTGAGTTATTGGCTGAATAATTTGTGAAATTAAAAACCAAGTACATTGATAGCTTTCGTTTAATAAAACAACACAGAAAAGAAAAACATTAAAGCTTTCCTAAGCATCAGAAGTAGTTAAAGTTTTTTTGGGCAGAGATAATTCATATAGCTATGTAATATAGTAATATAGTGTGTAATAGTTCACAAAAGACATGTCAAAAATAAAACTAATGGTTTAATAATTAATAAATTACGAATGATTTAAGCAAGACACATTTGCTGTGACACTTTGAATTTCAGAATTTTCCTGCAGCATTGCTTCTCACTTTTTTTTGCTTTTCCTGCTCACTTCTTTGTAGCGTAAATGGCGAATCAAACTTAACGAAGCAAAGTCGACATACATCAACTTTACCAATAGAAATATTGAAAACAGACCACTCAATATTAATGGCATAACTATCCAGCCAGCCAACACAGCAAAGTACCTGGGCATGACGCTTGACACAAAACTCCGATGGAAGGAGCACATCAAGAAAAAACAAGAGGAACTGCAATTAAAATCACGTAAAATGTATTGGCTACTAGGACATCATTCCGAACTAACAATGCACAACAAGCTAACCCTATACATACCCTATACCCCAATTATGGGGATGTGCTAAAAAACAACATATTAATGTAATCCAACGCTACCAAAACAAAATGCTACGTACCATCGCCAATGCGCCATGGTATGTGCGCAATAGCGACTTACACCGCGAACTCGGTGTAGAAACAGTCTACACCATCATTAGAAGATCATCATTAGCATCACGAGCTGCTGCCCACCACATCAACGAGGAAGCATCCATGCTACTAAACGTAGAGAATGACACCAAACGACTTTAACGGATCAAACCACATGAGCTATGTAGAATAGACCTGCCAAACAACTAAGGGATCCAGTGGGAGCAACTCAGTATAATATTACATTAATAATTTATTTGTTAAAGAAAAACAGATCGTTAGTTCATAAGAACTAGTTTTTGTAAGTTATGTAAAATAATAATAAAAAAAAACTTCTTTGTAGCACATTTTATTTTGTGCAGTTACACCTTGAAACCTGGACCTCCTGAAAGCGATTGTTGATTTGCAAATTGTCGTAAGCCTTTTTTTTGGTGATATATTTTCAATATCAATCAGTATATCCTGACACACAGAAAACTGGTTCCTTGAGAACATTTCCTCGATAGTTCCACTTTCGTTTCCGTATCTAGATTATCAGTAACTTCTATAACCGTCAAACACGTTCCGAAAATCTCCTTTTTCTCTATTAACATATAGATATAGATATTTGGACTATTACCGTATCTTCAACAGAACATGGAGAAAATTTTAAATTAGATTTGATTTTCGAACTTAACCGTGCAGATAATCTAATTTAAATTTCGTTGCCTAAAACATCCTTTCGTCTCTACTGTTCTTCCGTATCAATTTGTAGTTCAATTATCTCACCAGTTCTTCTTTCCAGTAAAACCTCTCTATCAGCTTCTTTTGTACTTAAAACTTCTGTCTCAATTTATCGTATCATCTGCTTGTTCTGTAAGCGGCAATTCTGTAATTCCAGTTCCACATTAAAAAAAACTTCTTGTGCTACTTCACTAGATTCCGATGCGGTGCAATATCCAGCCAATATTTTCCACCCAGTCAACAAGGTAGTATAAATACTATTATTAATAATAATATTATAAAACTCAATTTTTAAACTGTACTTGCATACTCCAAGATGAGAAACCGAAAAGTGGTCGTCACATTTGTTGATTTTAGGAAGGCCTACGATTCCATTGATAGAGAAACGCTTAACAAAGTACTCCAGGAACTAGGGCTAGACAACAAAGCCCGCAGACTCATCCTATAAACTTTGACCAACACCCACTCCAAGGTTAAATTTAGAGGCGAGATTCCAGAAGGCTTCGAAATAAAAACTGGAGTGAGACAAGGAGAAGGACTTTCCCCACTTCTCTTCAACTGTGTCCTTGAAAAGGTTATGAGAGAATGGAAGGAACTGATAATATTGGTGGACAGAGTGGTTTGTTTCTACCTGCAGATGACATGGCACTGTTTGCTGATTCTCTTAAGATGATAACAATGTAGGTAAATTGCCTCAGAAAACAGGCTGCCAAAGTGGGTCTTCAAAGTCTTCAAAGTGTCGCTGGAGAAAACAGAATTCTTCAACTTTGGAGAAGCGAACAGAGAGATGTTACTAGAGCAGGGAAACATCAAGAGGACTGAGAAATTTGAGTATCCCGGCGAATGGATTGAACCCAATTTATCAGAAAGAGCATCATTATCCAAGAGAGTCAACAAGTTAGATCTAGCCTATCGACTGACTAAGAACACTTACAACAAGAGATGCCTGTCACGCAACTTGAAACTTAAGTACTACACATCAGTATTACGACCAGAAGCCCTATATGCCATGGAGTACTTCATTTCAATCTCCATAATCTACAAATACAGACAGTCTGAGAGACTCACCTTGAAGGAAGTCCGTGGATGTCAGAAAAAACCCCGAAGAAAAGGTACCCCCTGGATAGAAGAGAGAAAGGAGTATCACCGGCAGAGGATGCGACAATAAAGAGTAGGCCTATTCGAAACAAGTAGAAGAATGTTTTTTGCCAAAATTGCATTATCAGTACTGATACGTAATTCTAGCTAAGTAATTCATTCCTGGCTTGCTAAAACACACATAAATTTATTAGTAGTAAAACATTCCACCTGCACTTTCGTCTAAATTTTCGTTCAAATTAGTTAAAGAATATTCCTATCCTTGGTCTCTAGAAAAATATTATATGACCACAGGCATAGTTGGGCAAAAACACAGGAAGTGGGGTGGAAACCGGAAGTGGGGGTGTGGTGGCCCGGAAGTGGAGGTGGAGGGTTCCGAACGACCATCTTTCCCTATTGTATAAGTTTTTACATTCATCAAATAGTTTTAATTGTTATAATAAACAATTGATGATTAAGTTAATTGTAACTAACAATTAAAATCTTAATTGCAATTAAATTAATTGTAAACCACAATTAATGGATTAAATTGCAATTCATTTCAATTGCATCTCACAATTAAACACTAAATTGAATTAAATTAATTGCAATTAATTTAGTTGCAATTAAAATTGTAATTGTTTGATTCTACAATTAAAAAATTAATTGAATTATGCCCAACACTAACCATTGGAAAGATTTTTCGATTGTTTCAAATTGACGCAACTTATTTATTTCTCGTATGGTTATCTGACACATTAGGAAGTAAATATTAGGAAGTAAAATATAAAATATGAAAACATAACACAATACAGGATACAAAACAGTATAGGAAAAGAAAACACTTTAAAAAGATACAAACGAGCATCTAAACTATTTATGTAACCTATCGACTCTGGGGTTGCTATCAGGAAGTCCTCAGGTCATTATATAATGGTCTACCATTATATAATCGTATGGTACATTCTTCTGTGGTATGTCTGATGGTTTGGATTTCTCCGCAGTCACAGACAGGAGATGGCTGCTTGCACCATTGGTGTAGAGAGTATGCTTATCTGACATGCTGAGTTCTGATTATGTTAAGTGTGGACCAAGTTTTGCGTGGTAAGTCGAAACCAGGTGGCTTTTGATTGATGCACGGTATGTTGTTGTTTTGTTGTGCAGTCCACTCTTGATTCCATGCGTTGGTGAAGTTGAACTCATCTTCTACATCCACCCTTCCCGTTCTTGTTGGCGGTCGTCTAGACCAAAGTCGGTTATGGTTGGCATCTTCGATGTCCTGATGCATAGGTAAGTTTCTATTGTTTACGATCTTTTTGTACTCGTTCATAAGAGCATTTGTTCATCAAATATGGGGGTTGGGATATGGCTTAGTATTGGAAGCCATTGGATGGGAGTTGGTTTGATGACACAAGCAATTATTCACATAGTGTTATGTAGCTGCGCGTCTATTTTATGTGCATGTGGGCTGTTTAACCAAACTGGAGCGCAGTATTCAGCAGTTGAAAAGAGCAGTTGACAAGACCTAGCGCAGAGGAGCGCTGAGTAGAAGCTGGTGCTCCCTAAGTTGTACCGCAGAGTTTTTGAATTATGTTGTTTCTTGTTTTTACTTTTTCAACAGTTCTCGATAGATGCTCTGTGAAAGATAGTGTTCCATCAAAAGTTATGCCTAGATATTTTGGTGTTTTGTTGTGGGTAAGTAAGTGTTTTCAAATTATTTGTTAAGTTATCTTTTGGCGAGTTTATTATTTAGGTGAAAACAGGTAACCTCTGTTATGGTGGCATTGGGTTGGAGCCTCCATTTGGGAAACTACTTTCCCACTACTTCCAGGTCTGTCGTTTGAGTCCTCTCTGACTGTCCAATAGAGCAAGTACCCACTCATCAGCGTAGACAAACTTTCTTGATCTTGTTTCTGGCATGTCGGGAATATACAGCCTAAAGAGAAGCGGGGCAAGGACCGAACCCTGCGGTAGCCCATTCTTTTGTTTCCTTTGGTAGCTGATGTCGTATCCCATATCCATCTGAAGCACTCGGTCGTTTAGCATGTTATCTATCAGTTATATTATCTATCGGTTATTTAGCATGTTATAATCTATCATGTTATCTATCAGCTTCAAGTATTCTTGTGGGCTGTTAGTTTGCAGGAGATTACACGAAGGAGCTTATAGGTCACGCCCTCCACACTGTGTCGTAGGCCCCCGATAGGTCGATAAATATAGCTAAGGTTCTAAGTTTTCTCTGAAATACTGCCTCGATAGTAGGTGGTGAGTGATTGTGGTGAGGACCTGATCTGCACAGCTTCGTTTTGGCTGGTTTTGTTTCAGGCAGGTTTGTTCGATCTAATTATATAATAATTCTGTTATAAATAATCCGTTCTAGTAGCTTATAGGTCACAGACAGTAGAGCTATTGGTCTCAACTCTTGGGGCTGTCAGCTGGTTTGCCTGCTTTTAATATAGCCATTATATTCGATCGTTTAAACTCTTTTGGGATGTTGCCGGTTTGTATAATGTCTGTGAAGAGATGGGCCATCCAGACTTTTGTGTACTTGCCAGTTTTAAGAATTCGGGGTGTATATTGTCAAACCCTTTAGCCTTTCCTGGCTTGACATCTTTAACAGCGTTCCAAACTTCTTGGAATATGTAAGGGAGAGAATTTTATGCTTCTGTGACTTGAGCTTTTAAGGTTTTAAGTTTTCGTTTGGCCTCAATTATCTGTTCTTAGTCCTTGGGTGCTCTGGAGGTCGCTACTATGTGAAGCAACGGAGTTTTCGCTGACAGTTGTATTTTGTCTTTGTTTCCGCTTCCTAGTTTCCTTGGTAGAGCCCACGCTTGTCTGATGGATGTCTGGAAGTTTTAACTTTCCACAGTCTCCGCCCACTTTTCCCGCCTCGCCGCGTCCTGGCTGTGAAGCAGATCGTCTGCTACTTCCTGGTCACCAATTTCAAGAAAATCTTGGTACAACTCGTCACTGTTTTGGAACCATCCGGGAATGTATTCTTTCCGGTAGCCTTTTGGTATGCCCTTTTTGGCACTATTTATTACGACACCAACAAATCTGTTGTAGTTTCTGTTGGTAGGGGGTATCCAGACTAGGCATTTCTCCAGTTCCGTGGAAAACTTTGTCCAGTTGGCCTTTTTGAAACTCCACCTTGGGCGATGAATAGGGGTAATTAAGGGGATTTGTGTTGCTACCTCTATTATGATGGGACGCTGTTGGCTGTGCGAGAATTCGAGGAGAACATTCCGTGAGGTTTTCCATGTTGGCGTCTATTGTCAGTCTTGACAAAACATAAATCGAGGCTGTGTTCGCGTTTCCACGCTGCTAATTTAAATGTGAAACGGTCTTTAGCATCAAACACAAGGGTGAGGTGTTCATCTTCTGCCCATTTTACTATTGTGTTGCCATTTCGGTCACAGTTTCTGTACTTCCATTGCTCATGATGGCTATTGTAATCCCCCACGTATATAACAGGATGTGGGTGTGTTTGGATAACCTCGGCTGGACAGGATACGGCTGTCGCATCTATTTGAATGCTAAAGAAAAGTTGTGGATTATGATATAAAATGGCGCCTAATGGTACTTCTAATGCGTTTCTACCTAGTACGTTGTATATACAAGTGGAAGAGGGACAGGTTTTTTTAGATTGCACAAATTACCGTGGCATATCCCTTCTCTGTGCAGCTGGTAAGATTGTAGATTGTAGTATTGGTGGTGATGACTTTTACTACGTCCTTCGTAGATCTATTGTACCCCACTCTCTTAGACCACCTCCCATTTAGAGCGCCTCCACCATTCCTGATTTCTTTTGGAATTTCAGGATCTGCGTGGGATTCAAGGACTCCAACTCCTGTGCGTTGAAGCAGTGGGCTCCAAGAGACATATGTCTCCTGCGGAGCAGATTTCTGTTACGGATAGCAATTCGTTTTTTGCGATAATTCCTGTCAAGGTTGAATTGTACACAGCTTTCGATTGCGTGTACCTCTGCTTGGAAGATACTTGGGAATGTTCCCATGGATTCGGTGGTAAGATACTAGCAAGCGTGATCTCTAACCGTCTACAGCCTGCTTTAGAGTCAATCCTATCAGAGAGTCAATCTGGTTTCCGGCGGCACAGAGGTACAACAGATATTATCTTCATACTTCGACAGCTCCAGGAAAAAGGTGAGGGAGCAGCACTCTTCTATGTTTGCTATTTTTGTGCAAGCCCTGTGGCAACTGCTCTTAAGATTTGGCTGTCCTGCAAAGCTAGTGAATATAATTGCCGATATTCGTATGGACAACGAGACACAAGTTATTGCATGTGGCGATTTGTGGCGATATTGCAAGGCTTTCAACGTTCTAATGTCGTAAGGCAAGGCTGCGTATTAGCACCTCTTCTTTTCAATATTTTCATGACTGCGTTTCCCTTATGCTTGGACCGAGTGCTTCAGGACCGTAGTATTCACATCCGATATCGCTTTGACAATGGATTACTTAACCTTGCACGTCTTAAACTCCAGAAAAATGTACGCAAGATAGTCCTCACTGAGCTGCAATATGCAGATGACCTTGTTATTTTGGTCAACAATTCAACTACTTGGGAAGGGAAGTCTAGAGAGAGCGAACTACGACCTGGATACCGGAATAAACCACCGTTTGCGGTGTGTCACGCATTCCTTCTTTTAACTCCGGGATAGAGTCTTTGTCTGAAGTGAACTGACCTTGCACGTCTTAAACTACAGAAAAATGTACGCAAGATAGTCCTCACTGAGCTGCAATATGCAGATGACCTTGTTATTTTGGTCAACAATTCAACTACTTGGGAAGGGAAGTCTAGTGAGAGCGAACTCTGAGCGAACTGACCATACACACAAAAGTCCTATTTTTCCAAGCAGTTGTCTTATCCATCATACTACACGGTAGTAAGTGCTGGATATTGTACAAAAATCACGTTAGAAATTCCAAATTAGACAGTTGCGCTGTATCATGGGAGTTAAATGGCATGATTTCATCTCCAACAAGGAAATTCGGGAAAGAGCCAACTACGACTCTGTATAGACAACTGTATAGAGAATACCTTGGCGCGCATTCGACTGCGCTGGCTAGGACATTTGTGTCCGATGTCCTATAATCGCCCCCCAAAACAAATTATCTTTGGTCAGCGATATCCTGGTGGCCAGCTGAAGAGGTATAAAGATGGCATTCACTCCGTAGTAAAGAAAGCTGGGAAACCTGGGAATCTCTGCATCAGGCTAGAGGCTCTTGGCGCAACACATGCCACAATAATTTCGGTATATTCCCTACACGCAAAACCTCCATAAGATCAGGCGGCATCGAGACATTTGTATCTTCTCAATGCCAACGTACCATCCGATGTCGCATCGGCCTCTGGAACCACCAACAGCCCCATAAGCCATGGCGGCGATGGCAATGAGGAAAGGGTCTTCGGCAACGAAGAAATTCCAACGAAGACGACGACGTTGTAAACTATAGATTTAGCTTTTGTTCGTCCCCAAGATAATTTCTTCGATACTTCAGAATCATTAAATAATTTTAGATTTAGTTTCATACCACAATCTATATGAATGGTGAATTATATGAATGGTGGTGTTTAACTCGCTCATGCAGAATGTCCAATGTGGCAAAAGCTGTGTGGCACGTAGCGCCGTCCAGTTGAAACCGCACGCCGTTGGTGTCCATGTTATCCAATTCAGGCCAAAAGAAGTTGGTAATCATCGACCTGTAGCGCTCGCCGTTGACGGCGAGGGGCCTGTCCAACGTCGTTCTCAAAGAAATAGGGACCGGTGACGCGGCCAGCCCAAAACCCATACCAAATAGTGACTTTTCGGGATACATTGGAAGCTCTTGGATCTTATGTGGATTGGTTCGTCCAAAATTTCACAATTTTGTTTATTGGTGTACCCATTCATCCAGAAATGGGCCTCAGCGCTGAAGATGTTCTTTTGATGAAAATTAAGATCAGTTTCCTACTGCTCCAGTTCCCATTCAGCGAACACACGTCGTTATCTATGGTCGTTGACCTTCAGCTCCTGGGTCATTTTGTATTGATGCAGGCCCAAGTGACGACGTAAAATTCGCAAAGTTGTGGTCTGCGAAATGCCGAGTTCCTGTGAGCGACGCGAAATCTACTGTACCGTATTCTCCTGTATACTCTCACGGACAGCCGTGATGGTTCCGGTAGATCTTGCGTTTTGTCGTTGTACTTGTGTTGGTTTATTGTTTACTGAACCAGTGGACTTAAATTTAGTCACCATACTGCGAATGGCCCTCTCGGAAGGACGATTATGTCGACCATAAAATGGGCGCAGCACGCGAAACGTTGCCCGAACAGAATACCCATTTTCATACCAATTTTTTATCCGTGCATGGTGATTTGGCAATCAACAGACTGAATAATTTACAGGAAATTTGACAAGTTCAGCTTCAACATTCTGGCCGCTATTAACTCTCAAAGTTCACAAGTCCCTATTGGTAGACCCTATATTTGCAGCTCGTTTTGCTGATTTGTGAAATACCCATAGAACTAATTTTACTTTTACAATATGTACATTGGGCTTCATATATTTTAAGTGTTGGTGCTAACCAGTTATTTGTGTGCCAGTCGTTATTAAATATGCAAAGTTGCTTTTCCTTCTTTGATTCTAGTTTCATTTTTGCGATCTTAAAATAAAATTATTTATTTACAAAAAAATTACAGAAAATGAAGAACATAAAGGATAATAAATACGTCCCTTTGATCCAGATCATGCTGCAGCTTGGTCCAACAGTAGCAACAAGAAATATAGATTGTAGCACTGTGTAGAATGTAGATCCATAAAGAAGATTAAAAAGTATTGATAGCAATGAAGCAATAAGGAAAATATAATGTAGCACTGCGTAGTACAGTATAAAACTTTAATCAAGGAGAAATAAACAATGTTGACACAACAAGGAAACAAGGAAACTCTGTTTACAAATGGCGCTATTAGCAGTAGTAATTATGCGGGGATTTAAAAAAAAATTGTTTGTATTTAGTTTATGATAAGCCAGTAATAAAAGACATTTGATGTTCTTTACCACTTGAGTAAAGGGCCAGGACATTGAGGCTAAAATAAATGACGGTTGGTAACCTTAGTTTACAATAAGTCAGGAAATCTTAACAATATATCTAAACAATTTTGAAACACCTTAAATACAGTGTTAAGTAAAATAATCCTGAAATTTTTATCTAGTAAATATAGATACATTATTTTCTGTTTAGCAAACAAAAACGTAAAATAAGTTTTTCCGTATATATTTGAAAGTTTTCCCTTTTCTTTTTCTTCATCTTACAGCATAATGTCTTTTATGATTTACTTTTCTTATATATTAGTTCGCGAAAACTTTATTTTCTGATATTTTTATGGGGTTCCTATCAGAAAATGAGCTGTTTTAAAGGACCCTCGAGAGAAATTAGCTAGGCAGTAAAGCATATGAAATATATAACTAGGCAGAAGAAGCGGAGCGAAATTGTGTCAATGGCGTTATTAATCGCGACGGTGAGATGGCGATTTATATAAGAATATATTCTTTATCCGGTTTTCAAGGGGGTGAGGGTGTAATAAATCCCCGAAGAAAGGGCCCCAATGAAATACTGGAGAAATGTGAAAATTATTGATATAAAACAACCATATTTCTTTCGAAATGTTGGGTTTGGGAATTTTTATGTACGCCACACAGAAACACACACACGTATATCCCGGTATTTGCGATTCAAAACTCTTGCGACGGAGATAACTTTCCACCCTGATGCCACCCCCGAGACACCACACCAACGACAATATCGAAAGTATTCCTGTATTTTCCATACACAATAAAAATGTTTTCAAAAGAGGATAAAACACACTAAACTTGATTTCTTAATAAGTTTTCGGATACATAATATTATTCGTTCTATCGCTTCGAAGAATTCATCGTTCCCATACTTAAAACAGAAACTAATTTTGTGACTACTGGTTTTTATTAAGTTCTCTTTTTTTATATATAGTTTATATTTTTTTATATATAAAAATATCTTGTTTATTTCGTTTTTTTTTTTGGAAATAATTTTAATAATTATGAAATGAGGCGATACCGAGAAATCGAAAGTTGGCGATCCGGGGAATAGATAGATGAAGCAGTCAATCCGGTACGGAGCGAGATGCTAATCTAAATTGTTTACCGCTAAATCCGTGTTTTCGGCCCTTCAGGTATTTTCAGGCTGCTTGCACGTGCCCTCCGACTCTTTCAACGAATTCTCAGACGCGACAAGAATTTTTAATTATCCACCGATGGAGATACAACGAACATAAGATACAGGATATTTACAACCAGGACTCAAATCAATAAGCAAATATTGTATCTTTCTATTTTGCTAAATCTTTATTCTTGGGTTTTGGATATAAAATACGTCGGTCCAATTTCATTGATATAGACAAGTATAGGCCTATAGAGTTAATGCTAGATTAAACCAGATAAGACGTGGATTAGACTGGAACAGCCTGAATTTGCATATACTAAACTAAACCTGAGTATATTGCATTATATTGTAGCGTTCTAGACTATACTGGATTGGACTTTATTACATTGTATTCCACTGCACTAATACGTACTACACGGACTAGAATATTTAGACTGGAATATTCTAGGGTAGACTGTTCCATAATCTCATACATTGCATTCGTGCGTACAATACAATATTTTTTAATAAAGTTGACTGGTCTAAACTAGGTTGTATAGAGCTAGACTGGACAGAACTCGACTAAACTAGACTACGCTGTAACAGAATCGACCCCCTATTGCTGGACTAACCCAGATTAGAATAAACTAAATTAGACTACCCAAGTCTAAACGTGACCTGACTAGATTGCAATGAACTAGGTAATACTAGATTTGGCTAATTAAGAAGACTGACGTAATAGAACTGGTAAAGTGTATTACACTGCAGCAAGCTAGGCTAGACCAGACTAATCTGGCCAAGAGAGGACAAGACAAGACTAGGCTGAACTAGGCTAGACTAAATAGAGCTAGTCTAAACTAGACTGAGCTAAGCTGGACTAGACTGAACTAGTGTAAAATATACTGGTCTAGACTGGACTACACTGTACTACACCGGACTAGACAGGGCCAGACTGGACTAGACTACACTAGACTGGACTACATGTTCTAGACTGGACCAAACTGGACCAGACTGAATGAGACTGTACTTTTTTTTAATTAAGAGAAAAAACCGCACCGGTACATTTTTCAGGCATTTTTTCAGTGAGTTTTTCTGGACTAGACTTCGACTCGACGCGACCCGACTAGAGTAGACTACACCAGACTAGACTGGACTAGATTAGAATAGACTAGACGAGGCGGTGGTGGCCTAGTAGTCAAGGTGTCAGTCTTCAGAGCCGCAAGTCTCGGGTTCAAATCCTGTACAAGGTAAAAATTAGCTAACGTTCTCCTGTAGATGACTCTGTAAAAGTCATCAGAGTAAAATTCTGCTTCGAAAACTCCCAGCATAGTGGCTCGCCAACCACGTTAAAAACTGTAAGGGCTCTCGTAATTGTAAGATCAAGACACCAAGCACAATTGTGGGCTGTGTGAGGAGGCCAAGGCCCAATCTTGGGCTGTTGAGCCATGGGGAGAGAGAGAGACTAGACTAGACTACACCAGACTAGACTAGACTAGATTGAACTAGACTGAACTAGATTTGAGAAGACTGAATTAGACTGATCTGCTAAAGTAACTAGAATGCATTAGACTAGACTAGGCTAGACAGTATTGGACCAGACTGGAGAAGACTGGACTTTTTTTTATTCTGGTTTGGGGAAGCTTCAACAGCCTGCGTGGGAGGCTCTCACTCACTAAACCCCCTTTTCCACTTGGCTTTATTATGCGCCACTCCGGTATCGCTCGTGCATTCCTTCAGTGTGGCCAGCCCCGGCTTACTGCCGCCCTAGTTTTGTCTTTTCATCAGAGATGTAACTTTCGTGTTTTTAATCAATTGTCTCTGCTTAGCATTTCTCTTTCATCTCTCGCGTTTTGGGACATTATGTTCCTCAGCATGTTGTTGGCTATAGTCCAGCCCTCTTCGCTCGTGACTAGAACATCCGCGATGTTTCTGCTTGTAAAGACAATGCCGCTAGTGTCTTCTACGCTTTGTCTTTCTGCGTCCCATCTGGGGCAGTGGAACAGAGTGTTTTCAGGCCTATCCCTTTCTTCTGAGCAGTACTAGCACGCGGTATTTTTGTCCCCCCCGGCGAGGGGAGTCAGCACGTCTTTTGTACAGACTCCAGTATGCTGCCGTTATTATTATGGCCATTCTTCTGTTTACTTTTTCTAGTTTGGCTACATGGTGTTTATATTTTAGCGCGCTCTACCACACTGGGGCTCTATAGATGATGATGGAGGAAACTACGAATGATAACATGCTTCGTTTATTTGTTGTGGGGCCATTAACATTTGGCATTATCCTGGCGAGAACATTGAGGGTGTGGCTTTCGTGCAGCTGTTCTTTATATGTTCGGTCATTCGTATATCCTTGTGTAGATAGACGCTCAAATATTTTAACGAGTTTCTGGATTTTATTGATTCCCCGTTTATTTTTATCTCAAGTCTGGTGAGTTTCCTGCGGCCTGCGAGAAGGACCATTTCTGTTTTTTCGGCTGCCAGTTTGATGCCCATTTCGTAGAGTTGTTCCGTAATTGTTCGAGTTGTTCTGGTTTCTCTTTGAAATCTCTGCTTCTTGCGGAAATTCTTGAGTTCTTGCAGAAGATCGTCCGCGTATGCTACTGTAGTCACACGGCTTTCTTGGTTTTTGGTCTCAGAATTCTATCGTAGAAAACGTTCTAAAGTGTTGGTCCAAGTACCGATTCTTGTGGTACCCCGCTGGATGTCTTTATATTTGTTCCCGCCTCCGTTACCACGTATCTGTCTGTTAAATAGGATTTAATTAATGTTTAGGAGGTATTCGCTGATATTTCTCGTTGTCAAAACGTCAATTATGCCTTTCCAGGGCGCCGAGTTAAAAGCGTTTTTGATGCCCAGCGTTACCAGTGCACATACCTCTCTATTCTTGGTAAATCTCTCTGTTAGCAGTAATATAAAACCATCTTGCCAATAAAATCATCTCGCCAGTAAATGTCTGTTCTGTCTAATTTCGTTGGCCTTTTACAGAACTTTTTTGATCGCCTCCAGTTTAGATTTCCCGCTTCTCTAGCTGACTTGGTTGGTGTGTATGGCTTGCTCTTTAGTTCTTTTTCGAGTCTTGATTTAATGAGAGCCTCTAATAGTTTACCCAAAAGCTTATGAGGCAGATCGGTCTTTAGCAGTGGTTTCCAACCTGTGGTTTGAAACCTGTTTCCCGCGCCCCGCGCAACTATTGAAACTGTAGAAGTGAAAATAATGAAAATAGCGGAAATATAACTACGCCAAATAGTGATTCTCAATGTAGAAAACATGATCCTATGTCATTATCATTAGGATTTACATGTAAGGTTATTAATGGTCAAGATCCATGTTTTTGCTCTGTGTGAAGATTTTGACCGCAGCTAGCATGAAACCCAATAAATTAAAAAGTCATCTTGGAAAGTACATACGGTCTATGTTGGTAAGATAAGAGGGTTTTAAAAAGAAATTTATAGGTTTTAAATAAATCAACGACAAAATACGTTTTTCAACACCATGTCTGTAATATCAAAAAAGGTTTCTTATAGGATTGCTAAACGCAAAAAACACATTCAATGGAAGAAACTTTGATACTACCAGCGGTTATTCACATGGTAGTTACGACGCTCGGCGAATTGAATATGCTAATCAACTTGAGAATGTTTCCACTTGTACAGAATACGATGGAAGAAGAATTTATCATCACATGATTCATAAACAATCACTTGTTTCAAAAGATATGGGTGAAGATCTACTAACGGTGTTTGAAGTTATTATAAGAGTAAGTTTTATTAAAAATGGCCCATTAACTGGAAGGCTCTTCGAAAAATTGTGTGGTGACATTGATGCAGAATATGGAGCACTTCCATATTATTGTGAGACACGTTAGCTTTCTCGTTCCAAAGTACTTCAAAGGGTGTTTGAGAAGTTTAACTTCGACATGTTTCCCAATTTTAAAATTACTTGCCCTGCAGATAAAATAGAAGAAACTAAAGTTATTATTAATAATCACTTCACCACTCTTTGGAAGAAATTCTCGTTTTAGTTTATAGATCTTGACATGTCGAAACACGAATGGATAAGAAACCCATTTGAGATTGAAAAATATGACTTTGGCCTTCCCACAGCAGAGCAAGAGATGATAATTGATTTATCTTTTTCAGCAGATTAAAGCAAATGTTTCAATAAGAAAATAATATTGTTACGTTTTGGCTACTTTAAGTACAGAACGATTTCCCTATTTTGACAAGAAAGCTTTATAAATTTGCCATTTGTAACATCTTATTCAAAACTGGTTTTTCTGGTGTGGCTATATTAGAGATAAAATATCGATCTCGATTAGTGATTGAAACCTAACTGAGAACAGCGATATCTTCAATGATCCACGGTTTGAGAAAATTTGCTCTAAAAAACAAGCCCCACCTTCACATTAAATTCTAATGACAATGATAAATATTGTTACAAAATTGAGAGGGCCCCAGGTTTTTTGTTGAAAAAGGGGGCGTAGGTACAAAAAGGTTGGAAACCACTGATCCATAGGACTTCACGTCTTGCGCGTTTTTTGGGTTTCTGAATGAAAACTAGTTTGGAGAACTTGCAAATGTCTGGAAATTTCCCTTCAAGCAGCATTTGTTCATAACGTTGGTTGCTGTTTTCACTTCTTTGTTAGACATAAGTTTTACCAGTTCGGCTACATATTGTCAAGGCCTGGGGCCTTTTTCGTGCACCAGCGGCCGTTATTTCAAAAGCTACTAATTTAGGGGTGTTTACTGGACTAGAGTGGACTATACTAGAGTAGACTGAACTAGACTGGACTAGACTAGACTAGAGTGGACTGGACTGAACTAGACTGGACTAGAGTGTTCTAGGTTGGACTAGACTAGGCTGGATTATACCGGACTAGACTGAACTGGACTGGACTATAACTAGACTAGACTGGACTATATTGTATAAGATTGGATTATATTCTAAAAGACTATAACAGACTATACTAAACTGGGTCGAACTAGACTTTTGCAATATATACTGTTTTGAACTTTTGTGGACTAGTGTGGACTAGACTGAACTGGACTAGACCAGACTAGACTGGAATAGGAGATTATTGTCGACTAAACTAGACAAGGCTACATTAAGGTGTATTTAACTGAACTGGACAGGACAAGATTGGTTTAGACTGGACTAGGCTAGACTATATTGGAGCAGACTGAAGTTGACAGGAATAGACTTGACTAGACTGCTCTATGCAGGAATAGACTGGTCTATACTGGACCGTTTTTGACTAGACTATACTAGACTAGATGCGACTGAATAAGACTGGTCTATACTAGAGAAGACTTTTTTTAAATTCATTTATTATATAATAGGAGTAATAATAATACAAAACATAAAACATGACACCCCTGGCCCGCTCTTCGCATTACTGCAGAGTGTATGTCCTATTCTACCTTGTGGGTATGTTCAGATGCCTCCTCTCTGCGGCGTGTCTCAACTTGTCATCTTCCTCCTTTAAGGTCATTATGTCCTTTATCGCTTTGTCCGTGTGGTACACGCTGTCGTCCATTTCGCAGTAATCACACTGTGCTTATCTTAAGTAGTAGTCCTTGAAAAATCCATGTCCCGTGATAATCTGTGTCAGGTGGAAGTTGGGTTTTCCGTGCTTTCTGTCTTTCCATTTGATTGGGTCCGGGATTAATAATCTGGTCCATTGTCCCCTTTCTGTATGCTCCCATTTTCTTTGCGATTCCTTACGCGTATTTTGCCTGGCTGTTTCTTTTATGACTTTGTCTCGAAGCTTTTGACTTTGTCTCGTAGCAACATAGGTTAGGTTAGGTTTTGTTCTTGCGCAGTCAGCTCGATGGGGACAATACCGGCGATTACGAGAGCTGCGTCTTTGGATATTCACTATACTATACGGTCCGGTATGCACTGCAAATCCGTAATGCCATTTTTCTTTATAGCTTGGCCAGTTGCTGCCTCTTTCTTTCTGTCAGTGCGTTAGCCCACACAGGAGCCCCATACAACTTGATGGAGTGGGCCACTGAGCTAAGTAGCCTGCATTTGCTGCATTTTGGACCTCCGACGTTTGGCATCAGCTTTTGTAGCACAGCTTAGGTGTGCTGAGAAGTTTAATCCTTTTTCTATGACGAATCCCAGATATTTTACCAATTCCTTAGGTTTGGGATTCCTTAGGATCTTGGCTCTTAAAGGATATCGGTGAGAGTTTTCTTTTACCGCTCAGAAGCTCTGCCTCTGTTTTTTCTGGCGCAAGCCTTAACCCCTTACTTGTCATCCATTTGTTTATTTTTTCGAACGCTATGTTTGCTTTCTGCATCAGGCTCTTTTCTGTCTTTGCAGTTACGGCTATTGCTAGGTCATCTGCAAATCCGATTGTGGTTACTCCTTCGGGTTGCGTTATTTTGAGCACCCCATCGAACATCACATTTCAGAGTGTGGGGCCTAGGACCGATCCTTTTGGGACCCCACTGGTGATGCTGTATATAGCTCCTTATCATCCTTTGTAGATATGGGGGCATGCCTTTTCCAGATATTTCGGTCTATATGTGCTGCCAGGATGCAGAGTTAAAGGCATTTCTCACGTCTAACGTAATGAGAGCACATATTTGGCGTTCCGTCCTGTTCTCGCTTTTACGTTCTCGACAATGTCTAAAATAGCCGTTACCGCGTAGAAAGTAGAGTGACCTTCTCTGAATCCGTATTGTTTTTTGGATAATTCTTTTCTTGGAGCTTTCAACTCCTTTTTTTAGTTGGAAGCTCCAGGAACTGGAAGCTTCTTGATTTTTAACGTATCAGTAGCAGCTGTTCAAGAAGTTTTCTCTCTGAAGTTGGCTCTCCCACTGGTTTATCGCCTTTTCTTAAAAGTACTAGTCTTACTCTTTTTCATGTCTCTGGGAAGGTTCCAGTCCTAATGTTGATTCATGACTGCAAATACAGCTTGTGGGTATTGTTGTACCGTTCTTTTGATGATCTCTGTAGGTATGTTGTCCGGTCCTGGGGCTCTGCCAGTACGAAGTCGATTGATACTAGAGAGGAATAGAATACATTAGACTCGACTAGACTGGACTGGGCTAGTTTGGATTAGACTGTACCAGATTGAGCTAGAATGAACTGGACGAGACTGGAGTATATTGCATTAGACTGGATTACATTCTACTAGAGTATAATAGATTGTACTAGACTGGATTGCACTCTACTAAACTCTACTCTACTGGAGTGGACTAGATCGGACAAAACTGGACTAGACTATGCACTAGATTGAACTGCCCGGTATAGTTCAAACTAGTGCATAATGCGATCTAGTCCAGTTTTGTCCCATCTAGTAACTACACAGGACACATTTCAACAATTTTCATCCTGTTCAACTTTTACAAATGTAGCTTGAACAAGGTAGATAAAACTTCTAGTTCTTTTTTATAAATAAATCTTCTGGGATAAACCTTTTTGGGAAAAATTGTATTGAAACAAATTTAATGTTCAATTAAAAAATGGTTTTACACAGTTTTATTACAGATTTAGTAGTTTAACAAGTGATACTTTTTAACTCATTAACTATATTTTTTTCTTTCCACATTCCTAGAAATAAATTATCATTTTTTCCAAAGAATTTTTTTTCACATTTTAAAAGTACATTAATAATACATTTCTAATCGATTAAATGTGAAATTTCCTCCTTCATGTTTGCCCTAACTAGATATGACAAACTTTACGCATATCATTTTTCCCTGACACTCCACTTATCCCACGCACTCAAACGTCGAAACAAATTTAAATACCTCAAAGATGAAACAAAAATCACATTAATATATTTCATATATGTATTTGCATTTCCCCCAACAATTTTAGAATTTATAATGATTGAGATGCCTCTCGCCTTCTCTCGATTTACTCAGGAATCACAAAAAAACTTAAATATTGTTAAATTTATAGTATATATTCAATACTATAAATTTGTTATGTTTAACAACTCAAACTACCTTTAACATATAAAATACAGTAATATTTTGCTAGAAACTTGTAAATCCCAGATAAATATAGATAAGCAATTTGTTAATTTAAAATTGTTACATTACCAGTTGGTTTTAACAGAAACAAAAATACGGAACTGCAGAAACGTAGAAAATGTGAGTAAGAAAATTGCAACCAGTGGAAGAAAGTAATTTCCAAAACGTGTTTCTCGCCTTATTCACATGGCAGTGATTTTTCCGTCTGCACCACTAAGACACATGTGTGCTCAGTCAAACGCAATATACCCATTACCTGTCGAAACCGAAAAAACAAATATTATTTAGAAAAAATCGTGACAGACTAATAAAAAATACACAGGAAAAAAGAACGTGCTCGCCACAGTTTACAGAGAAAAAGAAATTATATATTACATAAATTTCAGTTCGCGCTTATCTATTCTAGAAATGAATAATATGTTCCTAAAATATGATAACTTCGCGGACGTGAGCTGTTACCGAATGATTCAATTATACGGCGGGGAGGTAGAAAAGAGTCGGTGTTTTATTTTTAACGATCGCTCTGGTAACGTTTGTTGTCCGCGATTGTTATCTCTTTGGTTCTTTTTTTTTCGAAATTATTAGAGAAGAAATGCAACGGATCGGACGTGAAACCACGTATCAAAACTGCACAGGTCATTGAGTAGGAATCTAGCATGGAAATATAAAAGCAATTTTTTTATAGTCAAGTTTTGTACTTCAAAACAATGCTATACTTAAATCTTACGCAAGGAAATTGTTGTACACAATCAAAAAAGTAATTTTCCTAATGTGAAAAACCTGTTAGTTTTTAAAAGAAATTAATACAAATTACAAGCAAATGTAAAATATAAACCATATTTATGTATAGAATACTTATTTGTTTATGCATTTTTTGATGGACGTTTTAGTATTGTGAGGTTTTATTACATTATTACTCTTTAAACTATTTTTATTTAAAAAAAAAAGCATTTTCCTTGTTTATTTGTGAATGCTAAGTCTAATATAGTACACTTTAGAATTTAACGCTAGTGTGGGAACGGACTTCGAATCATGGCCTGGCATAATCGGAAGACATGGGTTAGAAAAATGTAACTCAAACGCATTAAGACTACTAAATCTATGTGCCCAGCACAACCTATACATCACCAATACAATATTTAAGGCAAAAAAATAAATACAAAACCACTTGGCAGCACCCAGATCTAAGCTGTGGTCACTTAATCGACTACATCATTGTACGTCAAAAATAAACATCCGATGTTCAACAAACGACACGCAAATTGTTAGTGTGACCACAGGTTGCTAGTACCGAGCAGCTTCAGCTAGCGAAACCTAGAAGAAATCACAAAGGACTTCCTAGAGAACTAGAAATAGGAAAACCCAAGATCTCGGAAACTCACGAAAGCTTTTAAAATAAAGTAATTGTGTTTACTTTATCGTGTTTTAGGTGAGGAAGCAACTGGATTAAACTCCCCCAATAGAATGGGATGTGTTCTCAGAGACACTATACAATATAGCCAAAGGCTGTCTTGGGCTCAAAATCTGAAAACACCAGGATTGGTTCGATGAAAATAATGATGAACTAATGCAAGCCCATAAAACCTATACATTAGCACTAAGAAAAAGAAGTAGAAACCAACAGACTCCAAGACAAAAACAAAAAATGCGCACGGAAACCTAAGACAAGTAACTCGGGCGATCAAAGACAAATGGTGGCAAGAGAGAGCCGAGGAGCTACAATCGTTGGGAGATATATACCAGATTTGACGATTCTTTGAAAATCTGAACTAAAAATATGGCCCAACTAGACGTAAACCTGTACCAATAAACTCAGCAGATGGCAGACGCCTCACGGATAGGCAAGGGATACTGGAAAGGTGGATGGAATACTACAAGATTCTTTTAAATGCAAACAGCTCAGCGGACATGGAATACATAAACAACTTACCAGAAAAAAGAAAATGGGAAGATCTCGATGATACCCCGATGCTAAAAGAAGTGGAAGAAGAAAAGAAGTGGCCATTATTCAACTCAAAAATGGGAAAGCAACTGAAAGTGATGGACTGCCCTCGGAAGTTTACAAAGAAGGGATGCCTCTGCAATAGAAGATAGTAAACTTTGTGAACCAAATATGGTCAAGGGAATCAGTACCCCAATAATTCAAGACATCCATAATATGTAGAATATATAAGGGCATAGGAAGTACATCCGACTGTAACTCTTACAGGGGTATCTCCTTACTGAATGTCGCAGGCATGATCCTAGTTAGAATATTCTTGAATCGTCTGCATCCAATAGAAGAGGAAATACGTCCTGAAGCTAAGTGCGGTTTCAGAGCAAACAGAGGCACATGCGACGAAATTTTCACCATACGTCAACTACGCGAAAAAACACGGAACAACACAAACCGATATACATGTGTTTCGTAGACTTGTTCGAACTCTACTTCAATGTCGTCGTACGGCCCGCCCTTAAAGACATGTTTGATACCATCCACATAAAATACCGATACGATGGGGGACTGTTCCTGTACTCTGTATCCAGACTAAAATCTTGGACAAAAACTCAACATACCCGAATTACCGAAATTCTCTTTGCAGATGTCTGTCTAGTAGCCGACTAGTTACCAGCCCTACAAGAGAGTATCACAAGTCTCAATAGCTCATGTGAACGTTTTGGGTTAAACATCAACTACGGCAAAAAAGAAGTCATGCAACAAGTACCTCTAACAAGCCCGACAGGCCCATGTAGATACACAAAGATGGTAATCGGCCAAAGGAAATCAACAGCTTCAAAATACCTCGGAAGCACTTTAACCACTGATTTCAAAATTGATAAAAAAAAATAGATAGGCGTGTAGCGCAAGCATCAATAACCCATGGAAGACTATGGCAAAAAATATTTAAGATCCATGATGTCGTCACCAGAAAAAAATTATATCCTATCAGGCTGCCATAACTATAATAGGGTGCAGAAACATAGTGCGTTTATAGGCCGCACATTGCTAAAATAGATAAATTCCACCTTCGTTGTTTAAGATCAATTATGAACATAAAATGCTATGAGTACATCAGAAACTACGATGTACTCAGCAATACCGGCTCTGCGGAGTACATCGGTACATTCTTGGTATGGAAACCCAATTAATTAAAACGGAGATGCGATGGTGTGGATGTCCAAAGAATGAGAAATCAACGCCTACCTAAAAAGAAAATGTCCTAGGAGCTGTTTCATGGTGAAAGAAAAATAGGTGGCCAAATGGCAAGATACAAGGACAGGGCGAAAGCAATCATACGGTTTTGCAATATACCGCACAATACATGGGAAAGAAATGCAGGTGACCGCACTTGAAGAAACGCGACTAGGAAACCTAGATATTAAACGTGATCTTTTGAAACAAAGTAAGAAACGAATCCAGATATACGTATTTAATGAAAACGACGAATTAGTCTACTCACAATGCAATAGGATCTATATCAGCAAAAAGGGATACGCAAGTCACCTGAATGCACGTGAGAAAAACGCAAACCATTATGCCCGCCATACACATAACGGTCCACCTGAAAGCTAGACCGGAGCGTGTGTGAGAATAGAAAATTAAGTATTTTGACGGTGGATCTGTGCAGGTCGCGTCAGTTGTTTCTAGTGTGTTTTGGAATGTAGTGATTTTGAATGTATTGTTATATGAGTTGTTGGGCTTAGATATGATATTGAGTCATCGTTCTCAATCGATGCCACCGCAAAATGAACTGAAGACCGCTCCGGTTTACCGGAAGGTCCCCATACACGCTACCGACGTGCGGTTGACCTGCGCAGGCAAACCTGTACAGGTAACCTCTACGGTAGATCGTAGCGTGTATGGCGGGCATTATACACAAATCCCTGTAGACGCTTCGGCTAGGAGATCATCATTATCACACTTTAGAATATTCTAGTTTAGCCCATTTTTGTTTAGTCTAGTTTGATCTAATTTAGTCAGTTACTGGATCAGACTAGTTCACACTAGTCTGATCCAGTTTAATCAAGCTTAGTCTAGTCCAATCAAAACTAGTCCATTCTAGTTCAATCTGTCACTGTACAGTGCCGGCACGTGCGCCTGGTCGGACAGGCGATCGCCTTACGGCGCCATATTTTTAGGGCGGCATATTATAAGCGCAAATATGATTTTATCAGAATCTGTTAAAACATTAAATAGCATAAATTTGTTTTTGATGGAAGAAAAAATTTAAAGCTAAAGAAGTAGCAAATTAAATGGAAATAGATGCAGATTTTGAAAGCAAAGTCTTTCAATTAGAATTAGACGTAAAAACATTTTTTTTATTTACGAAGGAATAGACAAACCAATAGAAAATCTGTCTAAAGAATTTGAAGTTGAAATTTTTAATTATCTCATTTATCTGAAAATTTTCTTAATATTATTGTTTGCTTAAGAATATTACTCTCTTTACCTATTTCCGTTGCCAGTGTAGAACGTTCGTTCTCTAAATGAAAAATTATTTGCGATCTTCTAGGGCCCAACAAAGATTCAAATCAAGTCCAATCCAAGACGAAACTGAGTACAGAATACGATACAATAATGAGCTGTACCAGGTCTTGCAGGACCCGCCAGTATCCGCATATGCAAAGATATAGAGGTTAGGGTGGACAGGTTTTTTGTCACAAGAATGGATGAGGAAGGACTGCCAAAACGGGCCCTCCAAGGCGGGGCAGACCACGGAAACGATGCTAGGACGCGGTAGAATAAGATTCCAGAGGGTTGCTAAGGATTAGAGCAGGGATTCCCAAAGTGCGGCCCGCGGGCAAAATGTGGCCCGCGAACCTTGTGAATGTGGCCCGCGATGTCGATGCCATGATTTATATTTTTATTAAAATAATAAAAACTAAATAAACAGTAAAATAGATAATAAAATATTACGAATAAAATACAATCAATTGTGGGTGCGATTTTTTAGGCCTTTAAATAAACTTTACATAGCGGTAAAAAAGTTTTTCCCACAGATACAGATACACAGCGACACTGCGAACTAAGAAAGTCCTTCAGTGGTCAAAAATTGAAGTTGACAAATCTGGTTAAACAAAATGAATCCTCAGTTTTGGCTAACTATGTTTTTGTGCAAGAAATTGCCAAACATAGTAAACCATTTTTAGGAGATTTTTTTTAAATTAGAATGTTAAAGTTGTCGACATAGTGTGTCCAGATAAAAAGTCTTTATTCAAAGATATTTGTTGATCGAAAATGACCACTTCCCGTAAAATAGAAGATATTGATGAGGATGTTTTTGAGGATGAGGAGTTTTTGAGGATTTTATGAGGATGATTACAAGAAATTTTATAATCGTTTACTGATTTTTCCATTGCTTTGGACGAAAGTCTTTGTGACGAAAAGTCTTTGTCACAAATTCTTTGGACGAAAGGCACAACTCTTAATATTTATTCGTGGAGCCACTGAAAATTTATGATTTTTGAAGAGTTATTGTCAATGGGAAGCTTAAAAATTGCGTACCAGGGGATGTGATATATTTTCCACGGTGGAGCATACTTTTAAGGCTCCTTCAGACCGGCGCGGAGCGTTTGCGTCGCGAAATTTACGCAGCGAAAAATTCGCTAGCGGTGCGGCAGTGAAATGGTCATCACCAAAATGGCCCACACCAAAACGCGATTTTTAGGTGTATAGTCATGAGTTCCTCAAAGGAAGAAGCGCTTTTCGAATATTAGTATTGCAAACTGTACAGTTTTGCAAAAAAAAATTGATGCCAGTCTTTACATTTTTGGTTCAAAACGAAAAAAGCTACAAAAACAGATTTAACAGATTATTAAAGCTTAATAAATTCACAAAAATCTGATGTATAACTTCTTTGTCTCACTGCAAAAACCAAAGGAATTACAAGTTTTGCCAAAAATATTGATTCTAAAACTTTCCTTACATTTTTGGTTGTAACTGCAAAACCAAAAAAGCTACAAAAATGGTTTCAACAGATTATTAAAGCTTAACAAAAATTGATATATAACTTCTTTGTCTCAATGCAAAAACAAATGAATTACAGTTTTGCCAAAATAAAATGAATTCCAAAACTGTCTTTACATTTTTGGCTGTAACACCACAAAAGCTAAAAAAATGGTTTTAATAGATTATTAAAGCTTAATAAATTTGAAAAAATCTGATATATAGCTTCTTTGTCTCTCTGCAAAAACAAATGAATTACAGTTTTGTCAAAAAAAAACAATGGATTCCAAAACTGTTTTTACATTTTTGGTTATAACATCAAAACCAAAAAAAGCTAAAAAAAATGGTTTTAACAGATTATTAAAGCTTAATATTTTTATATACAGCGAGGTTCCTACAGCCTTTGCCGCATCCCGCACTTCTTTTTCCACCTCTCCTTATCTCTCCAGCCATCTTCTTCTATGGCTCTATCTTTAATGGTTTCCATAATACCATCTATCCATTTTATTGCTGGTCTGCCTCTTCTTCTCCTTGCTCTTGGTATATATTGGAATGCTATTTTTGGCCATCTTTCTCCAGTCATACTTTGCATGTGTCCATACCACTTTTATTGCCGTGTTTCTATGTCGTCTGTAGTGCCATAGACTCTCTTCGTCTGTCTTCTTATATGTTCATTTCTTACACGATCTAGTTTGGACGTTTGACAAGCTCTTCGTAGCAAGTCCATTTCTACTACTTCTATACTTTTTTTATCTCTTTGTGAAACTTGCCAACATTCTGAACCATAAGTTGTTATTGGTTCTACAATAGATTTGTATACGCTCATTTTTGTTTTTAGTTTAATTTCATTTGACCATAGCATTGAATTTAACAAGCAGATATCCTTTTTCCCTTGTCCAAGTCTATTTTCTATATCCTTTTTTGTTGTTCCTTCTTCTGAGATGATAGTTCCTAAATATTTGTATGCCCTACATTTTTTAATCTTTCTTAACTCCAGTTCCGGGTCTTCTCCTTCTTCCCCGACACGAAGATATTCTGTTTTTGACATATTCATGTTTAAACCCCATTCCAAATACTCTTCTTTCAATTTTCTTAACATATAATCTATATCTCTTTCATCACTTGCTAGTATCACTTGGTCGTCAGCAAATAGCAGGCTTGTCAAACAATGTTCACCTGTTCTTAATCCCATTCCTGCGGTTTTTCTTCTCCAGTTTGTTAGTGCTTCTTGTATGTATATTTTAAATAATATAGGAGGCAGGCTGCAGCCTTGTCTTAATCCTTTCGTTGTACGGAAAGGCCGCGATATAACGTTTCCTATCTTGACTGCACTTTTTGACTCGATATATATATATTTCTGATTGCCCGACAGTATACAATATTTATCCCAATCCTCGCCAATGCTTCAAAAAGCTTTTTCCAGGGTACCGTATCGAAAGCTTTCTCCAAGTCGATAAATAATAGGTGTGTGGGTAGATGGTGTGGTGGTATCTTTCCGCTTTTCTATAATTTGTTGAATAACAAATATATTGTCAATGCATGATCTCCCGGCTCGGAAGCCACTTTGCTCCTCTACTTCTTTGATGATCCGGCCGTACAACCGCCCAAGCGCACTAGTTACGCTGATTCCTCTATAGTTACTACATTGTCTTTTGTCTCTTTTTTTATATATTGAGCTCATATGAGCAATATTCCAATCTTCTGGAATGTTGTCGCCTTCTATTAGACATTTTTTGAAGATCTTGGCTATCAGCTCTAGTAATAATTCTGGTCCATTTTTAACTAGTTCAATTGGGATATTTCCTGGCCCTGCAGCCTTCTTATTTTTAGATTCTTTTAGGGCTTCCTTTATTTCTTTTATCGTTATCGCATTTACTTCTTCATTTGTGGGTGTCTCTATGTCGAGGTTATCAATGTGGAACTCTTTTCTCTTTTCTGTTAGCAGTTCATTGTAATATGTTTCCCACTCCTCCATACTTATTAGTTCAATTTTATTTACTTGCCCTTCTTTTCTAATATGTTTGATTGCCTTCCACGCTTCCGAAACCTTTGTTGCTCCCATGCACCTCTCTATCTCCTCGCATCTTTTTTCCCAAATCTCATTTTTCTTTTTTGTTACAAGTTTGTTAACTTCTCTATTCCAGTGTGCATAGATCGTTCTATCTTCTATTTTTTTAGATTGTAGCCAAGTTTGATAAGCTTTCTTTTTAATTTCTGCTAGTCTTTCTATTTCTTCACACCACCACTCTTTATTTTTAAAATGCCTTTCTTGTGGTCCTATAGCTTCGTTCGCTGCTTGGTGCATACAGTTCCTTAGGTCTTGATTGATAAAGCTTAATAAATTTTCAAAAATCTGATATATAACTTCTTTGTCTCACTGCAAAAACAAATGAATTATAGTTTTGCCAAAAAAAAAATATTCCAAAACAACAGAAGAAGAAAAGCGGACAGTTTGTTATTTTTTATTTGTTTTTGATTTCTAAAACACCTTAGTTTAAAACTTGAGTTTAAAACTTGAGTTTAAAACTCATTTTAGAAATAAAAAAAAAAATAATGTGGGTTCATAAAATCAACAAACTTAATTTTCAACATTTTCAAATCTCGGCATTTTCTTGCAATTCTAACTATCTGCTTACAAATTTTGTCTTTTCTCGTTATATTTTTATAGTTTTCGTCATGTAGGTCATACAATATACGATATTTTCTAAAATTATGAATCAAATTATGAATCAATTTACAATTCTGTGTAATCGCAATTTAAAAACACGGCGACAGCGAAACTGACCGCGCATGCAGCGTTCTTGTCGTGCAGCGCTGCACTACCGCGGCTATGGCGGAAATCGTGCCTGTTGATCTGAACATTTGCATAAGCCGCCACGTCAATCAGTCCGCCGCGATAACGCACCGGTCGCGGAAGCGAAAATTCCACGCCGGTCTGTGAGATCCCTTTATTCGAAGAATATTAATTGGAACAATTTGATAGGAGTAACTAGATGCTCCATCTAAGATGGGCCACAAATAAGGGTTAATACATTTTTGATGTAATGATGAGGTAATTTATCGCTATTGTTATAGTATACCCATAAATTACAATATTATCACTGTAATATTAACCAGGATTATAGCTCAAGTGTTAAAAATGAATATTGTTAGGAATGATGTTATTAATACAGTTAATTTGATAAAAAAACATGCTGTGAATCACCCCCAATTTAAAACTCTCTTAGAAGAATTTGAGTCTCCATTTGGAGTTATATATTTTTCAAAAGTTCGATGGCTTTCAAGATGACAAACATAAAAAGAGTTTTTTGGTTTAAAAAAAGAAATTTCATAGTTTTTAACTGAAAAAAATCGTTGCCTCATTGCAAAATATTAACTGGTTATGCGCCTTGGCATTTCTAGTAGACGTAATTGGTGCTATGAATAACATAAATTTGAAATTACAAGGTAATAAGTTTTTGGCCCGCCAGAAATTTGAGAAATACCAAATTGGCCCGCCCAGGAAAAACTTTGAGAACCCCTGGATTAGAGGCTGGAAGACGGTAGCAATAGCCCCTGGAGGAATAAATTGAAGGAGGCCAAGGCCCAATCTTGGTCTGTAGAGCCATAGGAGAGAGAGATATTTTCTATATTCAAAGTGTCTAAACCTATATTATTTCTTGTAATTATTGTTATTAGAATTATATTTGTTTTTTATTTATTATGTAGATAAAATATTTCATCATGGGAGTACGAATATAGCATGGGAGTACGACACTGATGTGGTTTATTAATTTTTTTAATATGAGGGTGGTGGGTGGTGGCGCGGCGAAAGTTGTATTCGCCTTAGGCGGCATATTTTGACGCGCCGGCACTGGACTACTGGCCACTGTACTAGACTAGTCCATTCTTGTTCAAGCAAGTACTGGATTGAACTAGAATGGATTAGTCTATACTAGACCAGACTAGATTAGACTAAATTAGATCAGACAAACTTACAAAATACAACATAATTAAATTGTGAAAAATTTTACACTGTGACAACCAAATTAAATATAATTTCTCACAGCTTGACACTATTCTGAAAACAAATGAAAATAATTTTCTAAGAGAAAATTTAAATTTTCATAAAATTACTTGTCTTTTTAAAGATTTGTAATGGAGATATCTATCTTAGGTCTTCCAAAAAGGAGATGTAAACAATTTTGAAGCTTATTTACAGAAAAATGATTTTTTAAATTCATATTTTATATATAAGTTTTCATAACTAAAACTTCTTTAAGCGCGACGCGTTAAGTCACGACGTGGCAGTAACTCTGATCTTTTTTTGATCGGAAATGACGTTGACTGACGGCAATAAGGTTAGGTAAAATCATATCAACATATATATACTCTTTAACACTTCCAACATTTTCACGTTTCTCAACATTTAAAAAGTGAATAAAAACTACTTTAACCGAGATTTGGGAGTAATTCAGCCGTTCTGACGGAAAGAACGTTAAGTAAAGTGTATATTCTGTTTACGCGGTTTCCATTTTTGACAAATTAAAATTTAGTAGTAATTGAGCAACAGATGTCGCATGAAAATATAAATGGGTTTTCAAGTATGTTAATTTTTAAAGTAAAACTAGAACTTTCTTAGACGTGAATTGAATGTAGCTCAGATATTTTTTCGGTAAATAAAGTTTATAGTCTATAGTCTGCTACGTATTTCGACATTTAAACACATCGACTGACTCTAGACTTTTATGAGTACATATGTGTTATGCTGCGTACACACGCTTGGCAAAGTCACACACCCAAATCACAAATCCAAACGTTTGGTAAACTTTTCCCTTGGTTTGCAAGCGCTTGCAACCGATTCGATCGACTGTCGGCTTTTGACCCAAATCAAAGTAGTTTCCGGCAAGCGCTTGGGGATCCACCCACACGTTTGTGCGTTGTCATTGTGCGTTCATCATCATGCGCTTGTATTTATTCAAGCGTGTGTATAGGTTTGGAGTTTGCAGCAAATGGCAAACGTTTGCGGCAAGCATTTGTTGCCTTATCGACACGCTTGTATTTATTCAAGGTTTAGAGTTTGGAGTTTGGCAAAAGTGTGGAAATTAAAGTGTGGATATAAAAGTGCAGCATTATATATTGTTACGTATTGTTAAATACGTATCTCGATTGTTAAATAATCTTCAAAATCTTCTCTGTTCCAATTACTGTATTCCAACATTTCACACTTTTCTTGTTAAAGCCGTTCCGCTTATTTTGTTTTCTCCGTTGCCATGACAATTGATTTCATGGCCACTTGATCATTCGTCACTACTCTCATACTACTCGCCACTTAAGTCTGATCGTTCCCTTCAGACACAATACTTTTCGAACCATAAGGAGCCAGCCTCCCTACGTCCCTATGTCTACGGTTGAAGGCAATATACCCCATCATTTAGATATTTTATCAGCGTATGCAGCCTTTCCTAGGATATTTGTAAATTCGGAGACAATCCTCTCTTCCTTTGAGGATTATACAATAATACCAAATCACCTTCTTTAAAACCGTTTACGAGTTTACCGAAACAAGTAAACCGAAGTTTACAGCTCGATCGTACCGATATTTCATTTTATCGCTCATAAGCTATGTCTTTCTCCTTACGTAATGCTGCAAGTCATCTATCTCATCTTTTAATTCATCCCACTAGTCACCAACATCTACTGCTTCACCAAGATTCATTCCAAATTTGAGATCCACTGGAATTCTCAAACCTCTCCCTAAGATGACACTGGCGGGCGCCTGATCAGCAGTTTCATGTGCCGCAGCACGATACGCCAATAAGAACATGGAGATGTCCTTGTCCCAATTTTTTGACATTTATCAACTACTTTTCGCAAATGCTCCTCAAGAGTACGATTGAACCTTTCCGCCACACCATCGAATCTTCTTAACACCCATCAATTTTCACATTTTACTAACTACAGCAGACTTAAAGTTTCTCCCCTGGTTGGAATGTAGCTCAATGGGCACCCCAAATCGTGTTATCCAGGTTTGAATGAAAACTTCAGCAACAGTTTTTGCCTCTTGGATAAGTAGCGGGTAATCATCCGGCCACTTGCTGAAATTGTCCATAACAATCCACTGTCCAGAATATATTTGCTTCCGGTGTCACTGGTTGGAAATGGACCCGCTACATCAATGGCTACGCGGTGAAATGGTGCAACCTCATTCTATTGTTACCTGCTTCCTCTGTTTCTGGTGTTCTTTTGGCTGCTATGCAATGGTTACAGATACGGATCCATTAAGCAACTGACTCCTGACATGTTTTTGTGACGCCCAAATGTTTTCCGCTTGTTCCATTGTGAAACTCTTGCTAGTTCTGTCGTGAAACATTTGCTATTCTGGTGTTGGAAACAACTACCAATTTCCAAACATATTTTGCGTCTTCGCTTTCCCATACACGGTATAGGATCCCATCAAACAATTTCAAACTGCACCCAATACGTCTTAGCCATTGGACTTTCTATCGACATTTCTGCCCTGGATGAACCTTTTTGCTCTTTCATGAATAAATATTAATAAACGAGGAACTAATGGTCAAAGGGCTCTCATAGGGGCCAAATATCAAAATTGTGGTAGCAAAGAAAGAAACTAGCTGAAAAAGAAATCATAATTTTATAATTATATATACAATCTAGTGTGTCTCAAAATAAGGAATTGGTTATCGAACAACCATCCAAGTTTTACTTCAACCGTCCATTAAGGTTACACACACTCATTATTTGTTTTAAATGAAGAATTCATTAAATTTAAAGAGATTTATTCATAAGTTTGATTCAACAATATTTGAAACCTCAATCGTTACTGAACTAATTCCATAATAGATGAATTATCGGTGAAATCAAAACGACGGTTAATTCCCGTTGGATGATCTACGCACTGTGAGCAAACGTGGAATCGGCAAGACCGCAAAACCGAAAGCGCGCGGTTAATATGTTTAACACCTAAACCCTTTAGCTGTTTGCATTGATACGGGATTGCGTTGAGTGTGATAGATGTGTAGACATATCGGTTTCCTGCAATCCGCGCGATCTATCCCGCCGAAACAAAAACCCGTCCTCGACTGAAAAGCCTTATTATTTCAAAAAGTTGTAAATCAAAAGCCATCCATAAACTATCCCGACCATTCAATCCTCCGGATAATATACTCGATAACAAAACTGTTTTGCAAATATAACCCGCCGGAGGTTTGCCAACTTTCCCTATTGTCCAGAAAGTTTACAAACACAAATAATCTAAATTACAAAAAAAATTGTAACACAATATCAATATAAATTTCTTGCATGTTGTAATTTCATCTGGGCCCTTCCGGTTTTTGTATCAACAGTTTCTTTGCGCTTTATTGTTGGATTTTTCTTGACGGAAGACGATTTTGTATTTGTTTACTATATATCGATTACTGTCGCGGTGCATTGCGGATTCTCTGAACATTCAGTCTTCCAAAACAAATACAAGAGATAAATGTAAGTTAACTCGCGGAGACAATGCAACAATGAGAAAATCGATATGAGATATCGCGTGTAAATTTACGTACAAGATTAGATTTCAGTAAACTGATAAGGGCAGAAGATTTTTTTTATAGCTTGTATAGCTTTGCTAGAACGGTTTTTCTTTTTTATTTATATCGCAAAAATAATTTTAGAAATCAAACAAAATATTTAATTGAACAATTTAATACATTTCCAAATGTGGTAAAATTTTGTAATTAACACTTTTATAATAACATTATTTTTTATATTTTGCGAATTTTTAATGAAGTCATTAAAGCACTCATATGGGTTCGTTAATGGCTCGCAGATACAATTTTCGCAATATTTATCTGCATTTTTTTTCTTTAGAAATGGCATAAAAGGGCGATAAATAGAAAAAATAGTATAAAAACTCGTTCATAAGGCGTTTATCCCACTTGTCCATTAGAAAACTCCTCGCTAAGCTCGACGTTTTCTAAACATGGACGCGTGCTGAAAAATCGCACTTATTGAACTCATTCTATATATCATACTATTTCTATATACTATTAAAGGATTACAAATTAGTTATGGCTCTGTACTTTTACTTATTATTGTCTTCTAACTCAAAACCACCAATTAAAAACTAGAAATTTAATAAACAAAACTATATATGTTATGATAAATTTGCAAATTCGGGATAATTTTTACATTTATTAGTTTGCAAATTAATACTGTTGTCTCACCAGTTGGCAAGTGTATAATATATTGTGTGCCCGTGAAATAAAATTACATACATTAATTAAATAAATCAATTGCTAGTTATAATTCTAGTACAAATTTTAATCCAAATAAATCCGTCTTAAAAAGATTCGAAAATTAAATACATTATTACAATTGATCAATTATTTGATATAATAGGACATGGTCGTCGTTAAACGATTTTATAGGATTTGAATGAGATAAACAAAAATGTCACAGCTCAATCAATTATGTAAAACTTGTAAAACTTTTACTTCAACATGCGCAACATCCGAAAATATGATCAAGGAGTGTTATTATCAAGGTATATCAAGGTATATCAAGATATTATCAAGGAGTGTTACGGGACAAGTGCAGGTATCTTGTAGCAATTTTTGAAACTTTGTCTTGGTCTTCAAAGTTTGTTTCCTCTAGACTACATTTTTAGTATGAGTTTGTAAGAGTTTATATAAAATAAAGTTTCATCTAGACTAGATTTGTAATAATCAAAACTGATTGTATAAACTAGACTTGTCTTCAAGGTTTCCTATAGACTAGATTTTTAATAATCTAGTCTGAGGGTATAGACTAGACTGTCTTAAATATTTCATCTACATCAAATTTCTAAAAACCAAGTCATTATATCTAAGTCCTCCACCATCATCCTCCACCAAGTCATTATACATAAATACATTATTTCAATTACGAAATATATCTGCGTAAAGTTTACAATACATTACGTAAATATATCTACGTTTTCAACGTTTCATCTAGACAAGATTTTTATAATTCAGTCTAATTACATAGACTAGACTTGGTTTTCAAGGTTTCATCTAGGCTAAACACTTAGATATCTAGTCTTATTGTATAAACTGAACATGGTTTTCAAGGTTTCATCTAGACTAGATTTTAAATGGACTTGTTCCTCATGGTTTCATCTAGTCCAGAGTTTACCAGTGTGAACGCGTACCACAAGGAGTACGCGAAGTCTTTGAAAAGGGTACGATAAAAGTTTTAAAAATTTCCTTTTTTGTGTGTGTTTGTGTTGTGTGTTTGTGTAACACAGCAAATATTACTTTTTTTTAAATGTATGAATTAATAAACGTATATATTAAAACGTCTATATAGCAATATCTGGAAGAAATTTCAAAGAAATTCAGAATGTCATAGTCAGAAAAGGAGTAAATGTAACATCAGACCACTACCTTTCCCAAATCAAAATGGATTTCATCCCTGGGAAAAATCCACGCAATCATGGAAACAAAATCCCAAAAATTGATGGTGGGATGTTGAAACAGAAAAAGAAAGAATACAAACAAAACAAAACAAACAAAAAAGTACCAAACACCTGGGAGGTAGTGAAAAGAAATCCTACAGATCTGGCCATGGAAGTCGCACCTCTGCAACATCGTAGTAAACATCCTAGGTGAAACAAGAAGAGTGAAGATGCAATAAGAGATAGATTTGACACTTGGAAACTGTGGAACCAGAACAATATGCCAGAAAATTTAGAAAAGTTGAAAGTAATATGAAAGAAGACACATCAAATTTTAAGGAAAGTAAAAAGAAAATATTATGGAGATCAAATTATCGAAAGGGAAGAAAATTTCAAGAACAATAACACCAGTTTATTCTACAAATCCTTCAAGAATAAAATAAATGATTATTTAGCACCCAACCTCAATTTCAGGAGAAATGATGGTTGGCACTTTGGCTCTTAATAACCAAGACAACTGTGAGATCTTTGCCAATTATTATGAAGAGCTCCTCAACTGTGAAACACCTCAGGAAAAACTAAAAATAAAAATGGATACACCTCAAAATCCCAATCCAAATTCGGAACCACTGGATGAAGCAGAAGTAAGAAAGGCAATAAATTCATTGAAAAACAACAAAGCATCTGGGGAAGATGGAATAATAGCTGAACTCTGGAAGGTGGCCAATAATGCAAAGACAAAGATCACCAACGCTTAGAGGAACAGGGTGGGTACAATAGATCTATAAAGGTCGCAGTACAAGTCATCTACACTATTTCTACAATCTCTACAGTAGACGAAGAAACACTATTGGAGGTACTGAGAGAATATGGAGTTGATCAAAAAGCATTAAACCTGATCAAGTTAACACTCACAAACACTGTTTCAAAAGTAAAATTTCAGGGAGAGATTGGTAAACAATTTCATGTAAGGACAGGTCTAAGACAAGTTGATGGCCTTTGACGGATGCTGTTTAATGTGGTTTTGAATAAGATAATTAAGACATTCCGGCAAGATAACGACTCTGGTGCTATAATTTCATCAAAGAACAAAAATCGTCAATACCAAATGAAGCTATAACACAAATCAACGAACTCAAGGAAATTGCAGAGAAAGCTGGACTCCAGATTTCCTTCCAGAAAACAGAAATAATGACGACCAAGAAAAATTACGCGAAGAAAACAGTGAAGACAAAATATGGGCAGATTAAAGTAACAAAACAGTTTAAATACCTTGGAGAAATTATCAGCAACAATGTATCCGATAAACCTACAGTAGAAAATAAAAGACTAAAACTGGAGAAACTAAATTTCATCACTAAAAACATCTACAACAAAAAGAACTTGCCCATCAATGCAAAAATACTAGAATGCTCTGGTAAAGCCAATAATACTGTATGGATTGGAAACTAAAACCTTATCAAGCCTGGAAAAGCTTCTGCAAATCAAAAGGAGGATATTATGAAGAATCTACTGTCCAGGAATAGTAAATGGAAACTACAGATTGAGATCAAACAAGGAAATTTGTGAGCAGGTAAAAGATTTGGAAACAACTATAAAGGAGAGACGACTTGGACTCTACGGCCACATGATGAGAATGTATCCTCGAAGAGCAAATAAACAAATCTTCGACAAAATATATAACCTGAAAAGCCAGAGTGGTTATGCTAAGCAGATGAAGAAAGAATTAAGAAGAGGTGGAATTACAGATGAAGACTGCCAAGATAGAGACGGATACAGAAAACGACTCAACAGCATTAAAGTTCTAGTTGAGAAGAAAGTGAAACGTGAGAATAGCAATTGGACGGAGGAGAGACGAATACAACAATCGGAGAGAATGAAAGCTTTCTGGAGAAGGAAGAAAAGTGGTGAGAGTGAGAACTAAACCGTAATATATGCGTAATCCTTAAACGGCCGGTTCGCGAAGAAAAAAAAACGTATATATTGCAAATTAATTGTTAATTCCTATGAACTAGCTGTGAATCTGCGACAGATAAATCATCATTTTCAGTAGATTACTACAATACAAATAAAAAAAGACTAATTGCAAGTCGTCATAAATTCTGTTTTAAAATGAATTTTTTTTTTTTATTTTCTTTTATAATTTTGAAATAACCAAGAGTTATTTTACTAACTGCTTGAATAATGTTTTTGCTCATTGTTACCTCATAGTTTTAATCTCACTAGTCCCAGTGCACATTGTAATGTACATGTACAGCATGTACTGTACATGTACAGCATGTACTGTATATGTAATGTACAGCTGTATTGCCATTTTAAGTCATTTTATATTTACTCTCAGCACTCAAATCCAATTATATAACTGAATATGTATGCTCGAAAAAATTAAAATTAAAAAGTCTTGAAGATTAAAAAAAATATATATGTCTCTTCATTGTGCTAAATAAAATCAATTTTACAACAAATCAGTTCTAAGGAGATTAAGCACAAGCACAAATTCTCTTGAAGAGAACTCTTATAACGCATATAATTTTCCTTAAAATTTATAATGAAAATGTTTTTATCTTTTAAACCACAACCTGAGGACAGCAAATTTCTTAAAAAATATGAGTACAGATTTTCTTATAAATAGTCTTCTTCTATAGTTCTACAGCCCTGGGTGGGCCTTGGTTTGAGTTACAACATCCTACCATATCTCAATGCTGTTAACCAATTGCAGCCAGTTTCTCACACCTAATATCTTTAGGTCGTCGATGCAGTTATCTCGCCATCTCTTACGTGGTCTATCCCGAGCTCTTCTTTCATATGGACTCGAGTTCGTCAGTATTTTGGGTCCTATTTTGGTATATATATTTATGTCAAAGTGACATAAACGTATTTTTTGCTCTCCCTCCTGTTTCGACCTAATACACCGTCGTCTCCGCCGTCGTCTGCTCCCAAGCCCAGGGTGTGAAAGGAGGAGGGTGGTCGGCCTGCCGCGCCGACCAGAATCGGTAAACCGAAGAAACTAGGCAAGAAACCGCATGGATACACGACTTA
Organism: Phosphuga atrata; assembly: GCA_944588485.1. Lineage (NCBI taxonomy): Eukaryota > Metazoa > Arthropoda > Insecta > Coleoptera > Silphidae > Phosphuga > Phosphuga atrata. Next base: position 24,831,313 of record OX155904.1, on the reverse strand, counting down.
ACCACTTACGAATTAATGCTACCGCATCCGGGGCAGCCGATGCGCCAGCTTTGGGAACCAGGGATGCTGGTGAGAAGTGGACTACTGGCCAAAGACTCAGGTTAATCACACCGAAATCAGAAATACGAATCGCCGCATGGAATGTGCGAACGGGACATCACGTTGGTCAAAAGGAAATTATCGCCAAGGAATTATTGAAATGCAAAATATCGATCTGTGCATTATCAGAACTGCGGCTCACAGGATCTGGGACAATGAAGGTTGAGCCACCATCAATCGACGAGACGATGACGCTATTCTATTCTGGTGGCGACAAACGAGAAGCGGGCGTTGGCTTTATGGTTGATCGACGGGCCTCTGCCAGTGTTATCGCATTCCAACCGATATCCGAGCGTCTGGCGGTTATCACTATTGATGGAACGATTAAGACACATATCGTATCCGTCTACGCCCCAACTGAGACCAGCCCGGACACAAACAAGGATGAATTTTATGCCCAGTTTCAACACACACTGGATACAATACCCCAAACCGAATTAATCGTACTTATGGGCGACTTTAATGCACATACGGGTGCACATCGAACCGGTTGGGAAGAAACGATGGGAAAATTCGGATACGGGGAAATAAATGACAACGGATTACGCCTCTTATCATTTGCAGCGTCAAACAAACTTGATCATCGGCAACAGCATCTTTCGTCACCCCCTCAAACATCAACTCACGTGGCGAAATCCATCCGGCAACGATTCGGCGATGTTGGACTACATTTTGGTCAACACCAGATTCCGATCGACGCTCAAAGATGTACGTGCGATGCGTGGACCCGACTGTGGATCAGACAATTATCTTGTCCGAGTGAAACTACAATTGAAATTACAAAGAGCAAAGAAAAAGACCACCATCAGCCAAGAGGAACTGGGCCTGTGTGCGAGATCCTGAAACCAGTCGAAAATTTCAAATCGCATTATCCAACAAATTTGCAGAACTCACGATACCAGTCGATATCAACATAGAAGAAAAACAACTTTCTGAGTCTATTGTGGGGTGTGCAACGGAGCTGTGTTCGCCCATCCGTCGACGGACGCAGCAATGGATCTCGGACGACTGTCTCAATCTAGTCGACCAGCGGAAGCAAATAAAACACGTCGATTTCAAACAATACCGACGATTGAACAAAGAAGTTCGACAGAAAATGAAATTGGAACGGGAAGCTTACTGGAATAACATCGCGGCTGACATGGAAGAAGCAGCGTCAAGGCATGAGTACCGGACGCTGTACCAGACAATCCGACGGTTAAGTGGCAAAACAACATAAAAAAATGACAATATCAAAAAATTGGATGGAACTTTCGTGACCTCTCCTCAGGAACGTCTACAGCGGTGGAGAGAATTCTTTCATCAGCTGTACAACCACAATCCGCCAGTAGGTCCAGCACCCGAACTGCCGATTATTGAGCAGCCGATAAATCAGTTTCCCGATACTGAACCAACAATCAATGAGGTGAAGACGGCAATAAAATCCCTGAAAAATGGTAAAGCGCCGGGAGGAGATCAAGTAACTGCCGAAATGATCAAAGCCGGGGGAGACGTCTTATTACATCAACTTCACGTTCTCACAGTGCATATATGGCATTCAGATTGTGTTCCATCCGTGTGGAAGAAAGCGATTGTTGTGCCTATTTTAAAGAAAGGCGACAGTCGGGAATGCAAGAATTACCGTGGTATTAGCCTCCTCTCGATCGTAGGCAAAGTATTTATAAAAAATCATACAATCAAGACTACAGAAACATCGAGAGCAAACAAGCCGGGAAGAACAAGCTGGATTTCGACCACATCGAGGATGCATCGATCAGATATTTGCTCTCCGTCAGCTAATGGAAGAAAGAATTCGATGTGGCAAACGAACTGTCATCGTCTTCATCGATTTCAAATCTGCTTTTGATTGCATCGATTGGACAAGCTTGTGGGAAGCCCTGAAGATCGAACACGTGCCACTGAAAATCATTCAACTTCTTCAAGCATCGTACGACGACTCAACCAGCAATGTTCGTATCCGAAACGACATGTCTGAGGAATTCCCGATTCGAACCGGAGTCCGGCAAGGAGACGTGGCCTCGCCGCTCCTTTTTAACGATTTGTGATCGACACGATTATGCGAAAAGCGTTTGATGGGCGACGCGGAGTTCGATATGATGACAAAAACTTCCTAACCGATCTGATGTTCGCCGATGGCAGTGCGGTTTTCGCCAACACAGATGCCGAAGCAACAGACACCTTGTTTGACATTTCCCGCATTGCCCAGTCATACGGACTGAGAATCAATGCGGCTAAGACCAAAGTGCTTACAACGGATGGATCTGAAGCCAGAGTTTACCTCGATGGAACTACAATCGAGCAGGCACCACAGTTCAAATATTTGGGATCACTGGTTGTGGAGAAGAAAGTAGCTTCGACAGCCGAAGTTCACAGCCGGATAGGCCAGACAACAGCAACGTTTGCTTCACTCAAGTGGTACATATGGAAGCGGACGAATATTACCATCAAAACCAAAATACGCCTATACCGGACGCTGATCCTCCCAATTCTTCTTTATGGATCGGAAACATGGACATTACTCAAACCAGACCTTAACAAGCTCGAGGCCTTCCCAATGCGATGCCTGAGACAGATTCTCTGCGTCTCACTCCTCAACCACCTCCGAAATGAGACAATCAGAGAAAGGTGCGACCAACAGACACCGATTGTTGAGGAAATTAAAAAACGCCGATTACGATGGTTTGGCCACATCTGTAGGATGGGCGACAATCGAGTACCGCACAAACTCCTATGGAAAAAACGACCTCTTGATTGGAGAACACAAAAACAAGCACCGAAGACCACATGGTTGAAACACGTAGAGAACGATTTAAAAAACCAGCGAATAACAACAGCTGAGGCAAGAACCGTTGCAACTGATCGATTAGCATGGAAACGTATAGTGAATGGAGCACGGAATCTAGCGGCACCAACAGCAGCGTACTGGCTACGAGGTCGACCACCTCTCCATGCGCCGGCTATGGATTAAAGAAGAAGAAGAAGAAGATTTTGGGTCCTCGGGTGCTTTCCATATGCGTAACATGTCCAAACCATTGTAACCGTAGTGCCTTTACATGCCTTACGATGTCCGCTCCTCCAATTAGTCTGTCCAATTCATGGTTCATTCTACATCTCCATGTACTACAGTTTTCCTGTACGGGGCCAAAGATTCTGCGTAATATGCTTCTTTCGCAGACTCGTAGTGCATTTTCGTTGATCGTAGATATGGTCCATGTTTCACACGCGTATGTTATTACGGGTCTAATGAGTGTGCTATATATCTTTGACTTAGATTTGACACTTAGAAGCTTCTCTCCCAGTAGCTTCTTATTCGCGTAATAAGCTCTCTTTTCTGCTACAATTATCGCACTGATTTCTTCGCTGATTCTGTTATTTTCGAACCTAGGTAAGAGAAGGTTCTGACTTCTTCGATCCCTGGTACTTTTTATGAACTTGGTTTTATTCACGTTTATTACTAGTCCGGCTACGCTAGATTTCTGTTCTAAGGAGGCAGTAGCTTCTTTTAGGCTTTCTGCTGTTCGTGCTGATATAATTATATCATCGACATATGCGCATAGCTGCTGAGATTTTGTGTGTATGTGGCCTGTTATGTACAGGTTTCTAATAACTGATTCAAGTATAAAGTTGAATAGCATAGCAGATAACGCATCCCCTTGCCTGACCCCTGTCCTGATGTCGAATTCGTCCGTGAGTTTGAATGCTACTAATACTTGAGCACGTGTATTGGTTAGAGTTAAGTTTACCATTCTTATAAGTTTTTGATGAATTCCAAGGGCAAGTAAGTGGTACAATAGTTCTTCTCTAGACACGCTATCAAAAGCTTGTTTGTAGTCAACAAACAGGTGGAACAAAGTTATGTTATGCTCAAAACATTTTTCAAGCATTTGCCTTATTAGATGTATTTAGTCCGTTGTTGATCGATTGTTTCGAAAACCTCCTTGGCAGTCCCCAAGTATCTCCTCTTCATATATTGATAGTCTATTGTATATTACGCTGGATAATATTTTGTAAGTAGTGTTGAGAAGAGTAATTCCTCGGTAATTGGAACATCTGTGTTTCCTCTCTTGTGTATAGGAAAAATAATGCCTTTTCTCCAATCACTTGGCATAATCTCTTCATTCACCTCCATTTTTCAGAAGTTCCGTGGGAATTGTATCACTTCCTGGAGATTTATTGTTTTTAAGATTGTGTATTATCTCGGTAACTTCCTCATAGCTCGGTTCGAGGATTTCGGGTTGTGCTTCATGGTGTCACACGATTTCTTTTTCTCTTTCACCCCTTTGGATTTCAGTGGATAGTAGCTCGCCAAAGTGTTCATGCCATCTTTGGAGTATTTTGTCATCCTCGATTAGTATTGTCCCGTTTTTATTTATACACGCGGTAGTTCTAGGTTGAAAAGCCGTTGTTTGCTGTTGTACTGCCTTATAAAATTTCCTGCTTTGTTTATTTACGTTGTATTGTTCTAGTTCTTCCACTTGTTTATTTAACATTATTTTCTATTTTGCTTTGCAAAGGTTTGAAGCTATTTTCCTGAGGTGCTCGTAGTTAGCTCTGTTTGCTCGGGTTCCACTTTGTAGTACCTTTTTTCCGTGCTTCATTTTTAACGAGTAGGGCTGCCCTGCATTTGCTGTCAAACCATGAGTTTCTGACTTTATCTGTTTTCCTATTGTAATATCTGCAGCTTCAAGTATACTCGTCTTTATATGTTGCCATTCTTGTTCAACACCAGTGTTTGCATTATTTGCTAGTAATCTTCTCGCAATATATTGTTTATACTCGTTTCGCTTTAAATCCTTTCTAAAAGCATCCGTATATCTTTATAAATAGTATATCCCAATATTTTTTTTCTACGGGGTATGAATGTTGAAACAATGTATTGTTTTTGAACAAAATATTTCAAAGGGGTAAAAATGGACGGAAAGTTTGGTAAATTAAAATCAATAAATTTTGTAAATTAAACACTTATCTAAACAAAACTCTTAATAATCTATTATGATGGCGTAGTCTAGACTTGACCAGAAGTTTTATTTTTCATTTTCGATTCGTTTTTCAACATTTTATAGATATCCTAAACTATTAATTTTTGTAAAAAAAAAAATTAAAAGTTTCCATAATTTACAAATTTTTGGACCAAGCTTTACAGAAATATTAATATCTACATCGAAACCATCTAGAACTAAATAATAATAATTTGGTTCAAGAACTTCAATGAAAAAAAAATTCAATGAAAACTCATCCAACAACATCCAAATTTGAATAGCACTAAATTTGAAGCGAACTTGCTACATAGAAAAGATTAGAAGTTTTATTGTAGAATATGCCCTCGTTTTACTAATCTGAGCAACAATTTTTTTAGTAAACAACAAATGCCAGCGATTAATAGCGTTTCGTTGTTTTATTGGCCTTGGGGTTGCAACAAAATGTAAACAGGTCAGGTCGAAGCGAGCGTAATCAGTGCAAATATCGAATAAACAGTTCGAATTCGATTCTGAACGTAAATTTTAGTAATTGGCGTGCGATTGAGGAGTGTGGATGAATTTTCTTGTGAGCAAAAATTGCCAGAATTCAGTGAAAATTGTGCTAAAAGTTTGTGAGATTTTTTTACAACGTCCAGTGAGTCGTTTAGTGAAACTGCTGTTAAAATTTCTTCTATGGTGAGTGAGTTCTTGCATTAATTTATTCACTAGATTTAAGAAAAATGTTAAATTTCAGAAAATTGTGGAAGAAAAATTTCAGGCTTTTTGTTTGTAAAATTTTGTTGTAATAACTGTTCAAAATTTTATAAATTTGGCGAATATTAAAGAAATTTTGTTACAGTTTGTAGCAACATTTTATAACTCAACTACTATAAAAATTCGTTAACATTTTTGGAAAAATATCGGAAAATCAATAAAAATAACAAACAATTAAATTAATTAACTCAAAGCTAATTTGAAATTTAAGCGGTTACATTGTTAAATAAAATTTGTTGAAAATCTAAAAAGGAACCAATAATATATTAATAAAATTGTAAAAATTAAACACGGGCTATGTTTGGTAAATTGACTTCACATTCACCAACCTAGCTGACAGATCGGTACATATATCGGTAAATGTGTACATTTACCTTACAACGTTCTTTTACCGTGACGTATATTATTCTCCTTGCATTTTCTGACGGTTTCTCTATAAGTCGAAGTGGATGTGACACACTTTACGCATATCACATCACCCCTGTGACGTCTCTTTCACTTCTCTTACTATTACAAAAAAAAAATAGAAACGTAAATTGAAACCAACAAATGATATTTATTGTTAACCCTTTTCATGAAATAATTATTTAATTCAACTCAAAAAACAAACAAGAAATTTTAATATTTTTATACACAGTTAATTATAACAGTTTATTCTTTTCGAGTGTCAATTAAATTTGATCAGATATATAATCAAGAAGAAAAAAACCCCATTCCAGTATTAATTTAAACGTACATATTAGACTCGTTATTTGTTCCCCATCATCCCTTTTTATCCGCACTTTATCCATTTCCCTATAAAATTATGTAATATTACACGTGTTAGGAGTACATAAAGTGAAATTGTTGTTTTCCAACCGAAGCAGGGGCCAGAACGTCGAAAATTTTATGTGTGGGTTGTTGTGTAAAATCTAGCCGGTCCATTTAACCCCCGAAACCAATAAGGGTGTATTGGTCGTATAACCGGAATGTCCGTGATCTGGGGTGGCTTCCATCCAGTCGAACAACCCATTCGGATCTTTATCATTCTATTAACGTTCTCGTAAAACGAAATAATTCCTTGTTTTATATGAAAAATATATCTGTGTGGATGAAAATAAAAGAAAAAGGGTGAATTTTCCAAGGGGGTTGGGAAAGCTTTTGATGTCTTGAGGAGCGAATGTTCGATGCTAGATCGGAGATATATTTATGTGGTTGTGAATGGGGATGAAGGCGGATTTTTCCGCTTTTGTGGGGATGATTTTTAGTGGAGATTACTCGCTATTTACCCGAAATGTTATAATTATTAATTAGTCGGGGTTATTCAATCAGCTAATCAGGTGTGCACCCTCTAGTTTTCTTCGGATTCTCGGGCGCTCAAAGGCGTTTTGATGCTACCTAAATGAAAACTCTGAAGATCTTTTATACAGTTTTCGCGGAAAATTTCATAGGAAAACCTGACGAAAATCCAGAAATACCACTTCAACAATTTCCTTTCAAATCAAATACTAATAATTCAAATCTTTGCCAAAAAACTTACAATTGAAAATATTTCATTCGATATATATGTTCCTCTGATTTCGATCGTTTTGATTAAATTAGACAGGATTCTCGTCGCGCGGGATGATCGCGTTGCAGGATCGAATTGTCGTCGCTGTTATTGTCTCGCGCGCGTCTCCTGTTCGCTTATTCCTTTTTTAATTTACGTAATGGATCCGCAGATTGGTGATTATAAGGCTCCGATTCCTTCCGCGACGATATCGACGCGCACAGAAGGATAACAGGAACTGAAATGTTTTTGCGTGATCATTTTCCAAAGACTGAATCACAATATACCATTTCTTGACTGAATCGCAATATTCCATAGACTAGATCAACCAGTTAACACGTTGATAAATCGTGATATATCTAATTTGAATATTGGAATATCTAGTCTGAATCTTGAAGAATAAAGTTTGAGTCTGGACACATCTAGTCTAAATATTGGCAAATTCAGTATGAATTTTGAGATATCTAGTTTGAATCATGAGCTGCCTAGTCCAAATTTTTGGAATATTTAGTATGAATATTTAGCTATCTAGTTAGAATTATGAGGTATCTAGTCCAAATCTATCCAGTACAAATTTTGAGATATTTGCTGTGTGTATTGAGGTATCTAGTCTAAATCACGATCTCGTGATTTAGGCTAGATAAAATATCTATTATACTTGCGATGTTTCGACATAATCTTAATATATCAATTGTCCATTTTTTTAAGAATGCAGTACAGTGAAGATAGGGCTTATTTGACCTTGTTCTCTAATTGGCTTAAATTGAGGAGAAGTTCACACCGACGATATTTACTTCTCCATCGCAACCTCTTTTCTCTCTTTCTTTTCACATAGATTTGCAGCTGTTAGTTGTCAATGGTTGCCGTGTTTTGCCACATCCTCCAAGTCTGAAAGGCGGGATTATGAAAATTTCGAGCAAATTCACTGGTTATACGTCAAAAAGTTCGGGCAACTCGAGCAACAAAATTCAAGTATAAAAAGGTCTATTATCATCCGTATTATTTAGATTTTTTGCGTTTTTCTAGATTTATGTGTTGGTATTTTATTACTATTGTTGCCATTTGGAGTATTTAATCAATAATAATAAGATATTCAATGAAACCATTAATAAATTTCCAATTTTTTATTCAAGTAACTATATTTGAATTTAGCGTCAAATTTTGTAACTAGATTGAACATTTGTCATAGTGTAAATCAGGTTTCTAGTTACTGCATTCTTAAAAAATGGACTATAGTCTCAATCTTGATATATCTAGATATCTAATACGAATCTTTAGATATCTATTCTGTGTATTGAGGTATCTAGTCTAAATCTCGAGATATTTGACATGAGATAATTCGACTAAATCCTAATATATCTAGTCTCAATCTTGATATATCTAGACATCTAATACGCATCTAGATATATCTATTCTGTGTATTGAGGTATCTAGTCTAAATCTTGAGATATTTGACATGAGATAATTGGATTAAATCTTAATATATCTAGTCTGAATCTTGATACATCTAGATATCTAGTATAAATATTGAGATATCTACTCTGTGTATCATATTGTATCTAGAGGAGTATAAATCGTGATAAGTTTAACAAACAACATTAGATATCTAGTACGAATGTTGCGACATCTACTTAGTCTGCGTATTTATGTATTTAGCCTAATACTTGGGATATTTGGCTTGAGATATTTCGACTAAATCTTAATATATCTAGTTGGAATCTTGATATATCTGGGTATCTAGTAAGAATCTTGAGAGATCTATTCTGTATGTTGAGGTATCTAGTCTAAATCTCAATATATTTGACATGAGATATTTCGAATAAATCATAATATATCTAGTCTGAATCTTGATATATCTAAATATCTAGTATGAATCTCGAGATATCTACTCTGTGTATCATATTTTATCTAGAGGAATAAAAACAATCGGAATATAAACGATCAGAATATAAACAAGATAAATTTAACAAGCAACAACAAAAGTTATAATGTCATAACATTTTATAAGATTTTTTCTTTGTCTTAATTAGAGGTAGCATCATTGACTAATTAAAAAAGAATCCAAAACATTCTAAACAACTTTTTTTGTATCATCCCCATCGAAGATTTCCGTATTTAGGTGATTGCTCTTTTCGTCCCCAATACCTTTTTAATAAACACAAAAGACCATATTTCAGCGTGTGCGTGAGGGATGAGAAACGTATGAGTTATCGGGGGTTCGAGGTGGAAAAAACGAGGAGGCGCGGGGGCTGGGGTGGAAGTCGCGAGGCCCGCGGGGATCGGGCCGCTCCGCTGACACTGACAGATATACAAATGAGAGCTGATATCTCCTTCCATAGATATTCCCTATTTGAGTTATTACTGCTGTACACTTTTCAATAATGTCTAATGGATGCGGGAGGAGGACGCGAGATCCGCGTCGAGTCGTCCCTTTGTTCTTTGCGCGCGTAAAACTGCAAAAGCCGAGTTCACAAACGCCCCACCGAGACGTGCACCCAGACTAATCCGGAAAATAAATATATAAAGAGACATTGAAATTATCATCATTTTTTCATTTTGTTTTGCTTTCATTCCACTTTCTAGTGCAAAACAAATTATTTCTTCTTATCTCATGACAACACTTCTATCTAGTCTTGCCTATCTAGTCTCGGCTATCTAGACTCTTCTATCAAGTCTTGCCTATCTACTCTCGTCTATCTACTGTCGTCTATCTATTGTCGTCTATCTATACTCGTCTATCTACTCCCCTCTATCTAGTCTCGTTTACCTATTCGTGTTATCTAGTCTTGTCTATCTAGTCTTTGTCTAACTAGTCTCGTCTATTTAGTCTAGTTTGTCTATATACTATATCTCTAGACATATATGTGTGTCTGTAGTGTTGGCAATTAATTTTTTAAACAAAACAAAAACAGAATATAAAACATATATTTTGTAGATTTACACGATAATGATATATTTATTTATTTATTTAGCAAACCGACCGTTCTTTTCGCAAATTTCTTTTGAATCTTACACAATCGTCTTTTGGTAATTCTTCCCTAATTGCAGAAAGGCACATCCTCCCTCCAAAAAATCTGTAGTATAAATACAATAAATCATCCATTTGTAATCCACTTGAAAATAACCTTCACTCGTCGAAACTCGAGTCGTGTAAAATGTTTAATTTGATATAACTTTGAGTAACAAGTAAAATATAGTGAATATATCAATTCAGTGTTAAGCTACATACACATGGTAGAGAAAACTAGCGAATAGTCCTGCTATAGTGTGGCCACTTCGTATGGTTCAACTATACGAATAGTTTTGGACTATACGAAGCGGTCACATAGCTATAGTCAAACTACAGCAGGACTATATGCTAGTTTTCTATACCGTGTGTACGTAGCTTTAGTATATTATTGTATGAATTTGAGCAAATTTTCAAATTCTATTCATTACTTTTATTAATTGGAATGTTATGTAAATTTGCAAAATTTGTTTAAATAATATATTTGACAAAAACTGCAAAACATTAATTGAATATTTATTGAAAACATTCGTTTATCTTTATTAAACTAAATCGTTTGAATAAATATTTGGATGATAATATACTCATAAAATGTAATATAATATAACATAAAATATTCGCCATGTTATGGTAAATGTATTTCCCTATCGTGTCATGTTGGAAGACCATTTTTTGCCAAATTGGATGTACTTGACATCAGCGATATGTAGTTCCAACAAGATGGTGCCCGAAGCCACACAGCTGGTCAAACTATTTATTTGAAGGAACGATTTATTCAAAGGAAAATTTGGTAATCGCTTAATCTCGAGAAATGGTCCAGTCGAATGGTCACCTCGCTCATGCGATTTGAGGCCGTTGGATTTTTTCTAATGGTGTTACCTTAAGTCGATGGCTTTCCCAGCAATCCAACATCGTTAGAGGAGCTCAGGAACAATATCGCAAAATTGCCAACATTTCGGCTAATATTTGTGAAGGAATGATTGAAAATTGGATAAAAAGAATCGATCGCTTCGCCGTCGTGCTCGTGGTGGTCGTCGAATTCCATACATAATTAACACATATATACTACACCTGGAATCAATTTCAGCCGGATAACCTAATTATTCTGTATTTTATTTAAATACAAAACTGTAATGTGCTTATTGAAAACCCCGGTTTTTGAAAAATAGTTTTTAATCTGTCAACATTCGTCTATCAAGATTATTCTTATAAAAATATCATGGTTTATATGCAATACTTTATCCATCATTATTTGATAAAGTTTTCTATGCGTAAATTTTATCTACGAAAACTTATTAAATAATTTAGTTCATATGAAATATTGTATAGTTTGTCTTTACTTATTCAAGTTTTTCTTATACATTTTTTAAGATTCATATGCAATATTTTATCCATTAAAGTTTATCTAAAAATGCTCCCTTGCATTGCGTAAGTTTTGTCTATCAAAGGTTATTAGACAAATTTATTTCTATGGAATATTCTATTGCGTTATCTTCATCTTATACTTTAGAAAACTTAATATTTTCGAAAACTTCGGCAATTTAAAAATTGGTTGCCTTAAGTTTCAACAAGTTCTTAAAGTTACACTGACTTTACCAAAGTAAAAAGATTTTGTTGTGTCATCAAAAAATTGTCTTTTCTGCTTTGTGTAATTATTATCTAATACATATTTAACACTAGCGTACTTGTTGACCAAACAATTAGTTGAAACTGTATTTACTTTCAGTAACAAATCGAATATGTACATCAAGCCTTACTTATCAATGCTTATATTGCTTAAATTAGTTCTTTTGTAATTTTTCTAACAAGCTTTAAATATCCAGCTCAATGATGCAAATAAAAAATTGCAAAACAGTAAAAATTGCCCCTGCTAGCTCTGGTGTATCAAAGTTAATATATAAATCAAATTAAACAAAATAAATAATATAATTATTTGAGAAGAATTTTACTACATTTTTTCAAGGTTAATCACTACCAACTTAAGAAAATTTTTAAGGAATAAGATTTCTTATAGGAAATTCAATTTTCTAGAAGTTTTATTTGAAGCATTTGTCAGAATTTCGCTTATTCTTAGAGTTATTTTTGTATTTTTCAGACAAGGTATATTAAACAAAAACAACGTTTTAACTATCTTTAAGGTTGCTTATTAGCAAATCTACAAATTTAAAATCACAAGATTACTAGGTGTCTTATAGGAAAATTAATTCTCTACAGGTTTTATTTGAAACAATTTTCAAAATTTAGCTTAATTTTCGTGTTATTTGCAAATGCTTGGGACAAGAAAAATGTTAAACGATAATATTGTTTTGACATTGTTCAAGGTTGATTATTACCATGTGGTCTGATCGAGAGTTGGCGCTGCCGCACGCATGTGGTTTAATTGAGAGTTGGTTAGGTTAGGTTGTGCGAGAGAGAGGTTTTAACGCACTGCTGCGCCTATATGGTCTAAAATAAGATAAAGTTGCAAGAAGTATTGGGTTAACCTGAGTTAAACCAACTAGAATGAAATTAGAATTGAAAATTAAATTTATATTTCAATGTTGTTGTAAGTGCATGTGCAGAAATTGTATATTGAAGTGTTTACCAGATCAAGGTAAAATAAAAAGATAAAATTGGCAACGTCGGTTGGGCTTCTCCTGCACTTTTTGTTTGACAAGTAATTATAGAGAAGTTAGGCAGTGAAGGAAAATATTAATTGGTGCGTCAAAAAACGCAATTCTTGCGTTGAATAAATCGACGTAGAAACTTCGTTTTGGTTCTCTAAGTTTGCAAATACACTACGTAGGACGATTAGTAACAGTCATTCAAGGTAAAAATCCGCCAACTCCCCCAAAAAAAAAATGGAAATTCCCATATTCTTTACAAATTCCTTACGTTGCCCTTCTTCTAAAAGGGAAAACTTTCAAATTCTACTCATTACTTTTATAAATTGCACTGTAAATTTGCAAAATTTGTTTAAATAATATATTTTTCAAAATTTGCGATACATTAATTGAATAAATGAGATGTTATGGTTTGAACCAAATTAAGAATAGAATTGAAAATAGGAGTTTATCACTACGATATCTTCAAATCTGTCAATAGCTGGAATTACACGGAATTCCGTGTAATCCGTGTATACCAGCTACTGACAGATTTGAAGATATCGTAGTGATAAACTCCTATTTTCAATTCTATTAATTGAATATTTATTGAAAACATTCTTTTATCTTTATTAAACTAAATCGCTTGAATATATATTTGGATGATAATATACTCATAAAATGAATAGAATGGTTGCGACTGTTACTACTGTGGTAATTCATACTTACATTGAATTGAAAAATTCACAATGTTTTAACCACACTTATAATATGTAAAAATGTTATATAACTTATTATTCACAGAAATATAAATTTCTACATTTACATTCACGACTCAAGTTTCGACGTTTTACGGACATTTTCAAGTGTCATTTTCAAGTGACAAGTCATCACCAAAAAATTATTGAATGCCACTAAACCTGCGTCTGTAATGGACTCATTACAGCACTCATATACGTGCTGTAATGGCTCGCCGAGTGCTGTAATATAGTTAGTTAGTTAATTTATTCAAAGTTGGCACAGAAATTCAGAGCTGTCAGTGATGTCAAATTTTCGGCGAGAATGTTTTGAGGTTATGTGATGTGTGGAATCAACAAAAATTTGCTCCTTGAAATTATGTATTTTTTGAGTGGTATGAAGTTTATATAGAGAAATTTATAGTGAAAAAACAAAAAGAGTGCTTTAGATTGGTGTTAGTGTTAAAAAATGTGTTAAAAACAAAGTGAATTTGGTTTCAAGAAAATTATCATTCGAAACGTCAAATTATTTTAGTGTCAAATTTTATTTTTCTTTCTTTATGGGACTTAAAAGAAAAGTAATATAATAATATATTAATATTAAGTAATAGACCAAAATGTGCGCCGGTATAAGAAATCAACCTATATTAAATGATATCGGAAGGGCACTTTATTGTCCTGGGGGTGAGAATACGCCCCCGAAGGCGGACAAACTATAAGAAATAGTCAACGGCATTGAATCAGGAAAGCAACGGGAAGTTTAAAATGTAGCTAAGATGAATGTAAGATATAGAAGACACATTTTCTGGTTAAATAACCTAAGAAAATGGTACAAATGTGTTCCGTTTAGTTGTTAAGAGCTACAACATCAAAAGTGAAAATAGCTAAAATGATAGCCAACCTTCTAAGAGGAGATGGCACTTGAAGAAGATGTGTGGAAATCGTGAATACACAAATTTAATTAATGATAATAAACGATATAACACATATTAATTTTAAATTCTTTTCAATGGTACAATTATTAAATACATTTATAATTACATTGGATTCTTGAGCAGTAACACTCACACCAGGGACATTATATACAGTGCTACTACTACTGTTTCCATCAAATTGCAAATGTGGGTCACTAGAAGAACATCCAGGTAAGTTTATATTTGCTTGCTCGGATCCAAGCATTTTGGATATTTCAATCTTCTTTTTTAATGAAGCGTCAACATACCCCTCCGCAACAGTAGAAGACTTCCATCCACCATGATTTTTTGTCAACAAATCACCACCATGGTTGGCCAAATGTGTCGCACTACTTCTTCGGAAACAATGTCCAGTATAAAGATTGGAGTTTGGTAACTTGAGAAATGTCGCAATGTCTTTTGATATTCTCCCCATAATATTAATACCAATTGGACTATTAATACAATGCCCGTTACGAGAAGTTAAGAAAAATCTCTTATGTGTAACACTATTAGGACGTAAGTTAGCATATTTTTTAATTAAATCAATCCAATGAGGATCAGTAATTGCAAATATTCTCGGTATGTAATATTTTGTTTTAGATACAGACACAATGATGGAATCAGATCTGTATTCTATGTCATCGACAGACATATCTGTTAATTCCTGACGTCTAAGGGCACCATTATATCCCATTATCAAGACAATCTATAATGAATACCATTACATACAAAGCTGAGATATACATACAACTTTACCCACCTTCATAGTCAGATAGGACTTATTATCTGCGTCCCTTATAAATTTATGAATATCTTCTTCTTCTAAAATCTTTGACTTTTTAGGTACATAGCCCTGAGATATCCGTTTCAACAAGGCCTGCAATTTACAATATTTGGATATGTCTACATCCTTATCTATAGCTATACAGGACCTCAACATAGAATACATCGACCACAAAGTTGATGATTTATACTTCTTACGTTGTATTTCGAAATATGCAAGCAAAACATTTTCTGATACAACTTTAACTTGATGATGTAGATCGCACCACTCTTAAAATTTACAATATTCTTTCTCGTATCTTCCTCGCGACTTATCTGGCAATAATTTGTTTAGTGTATTGACAGCTATTTCTTTTAACTCCGGTGGAGTACAAGATATTTCTTCAGACATTTTAATTATGACAATTAAATTATTTTCAAGTGTCAGTTATCAGTGTTACCAACCACCATAAAATTAGATAAACATGTATGGGCGATTTTTTTATTTTGAAACGGCCTAAAATGGCATAAAATGGCGCAAAATAGAAAAAATACTATAAAAAACTCGTTCGTAAGGCGTTTTTCATCACTTGTCCATTAGAAAACTCCTCGCTACGCTCGTCGTTTTCCAAACTTGGACGCGTGCTGTAAAATCACGCTTACTGAACTCGTCCTTTAATATACTATTTTAATATCAAATTTTCAACTGTGTTTTAAAATTTTATACGAACCCTACGTTTTAAAATTATATGCGGGATTTAAATCAGCATTTATTGTATTAAAATGATAAATAATGAGTTCAGGAACAGTATACATATATGACCCTGTTCAAAAAATAACCGAACATTGAATTACGGAACCACTTTTTTAATTTTTAACGTTTGCGCGTACATATT
This sequence comes from Phosphuga atrata, assembly GCA_944588485.1. NCBI lineage: Eukaryota > Metazoa > Arthropoda > Insecta > Coleoptera > Silphidae > Phosphuga > Phosphuga atrata. Next base: position 24,815,014 of record OX155904.1, on the reverse strand, counting down.
GAATTACATAACCTTTCCTGATAACCACGTTATTTGTTACTTGTATGTGCTGTGTATTAACACATATTAAACAATTTATATTTTTTGAACCCCTGAGATATCTCGCGGAACCCTAGGATTCTGCGGAACACCGTTTGAAGAACGTTGGTCTAAAGAACAGTAAAATAAGAAAGGTTTATAAATTTCTATTTATCACTTACAGATAACTAAAAAAAATAATTAAAAAAAATACATCGAGACAATTCTTTAAAATGTTGAAGCACTTTAAAAAATCAATAAAATCTAAAGCTATTAAATGATATCTAGTATAAATCTTCAGACATCTACTTTGTGTATTTATGTATCTGGTCTAAATCTCAAAATATCTTGCTTGAGAGATTTCGACTGAAACTTAATATAGGGTGTTGCTTTTGCTTAGATAGAACTTACGAAAGGGTTAGCTGTTAAACAAATTGTCATACTACGCTCACTTTTTGACATTTATAATCTATATATTCTTGCAAATCATCATGAATAGATTCTTGCTTGAACACCGCACTGTACGTCCGAAATATTTGCTAAATACCCTTACTTGACTTACAACCTGACTTACAACGGCAAATGTCGACAATCACCATGCACTAATGGTGAATATTATATAACATAGAGAGATTTAGAACATTTAGAACATAGAGAGATTGAACATAGAGAGAACATAGAGACATAGGGAGATTTATATTTTCTTCTCCGTAATTCAGTCGCTATAAAACGTCACAAGGGTGACGTAACCTTTTCGCCTCTCTTTCTGAGCTGAGTGAGCAGGAATTTAAAACCCACAGTTGACAGACCAAAACCACTTAATAACAAGGCTTCTTATAGAAAAATTAATTGTCGAACAGACAATTATGTAAACTTCCTTGGCTCAAAGATACGAAAACAAAACCAATTTTTTTAAAAATGTTTAAAACGAAAACTTAGTATTTAGTGATTTTTTATCTTCCAAGTTGGTAATAATCACCCTTGAACAATATGAAAACAATATTTTCGTTAAACATTTTTCTTGTCCCAATCATTTGCAAATAACACGTAAAAATAAATTATGAAAAATGTTTCAAATAAAACTTAGTAGAGAATTAATTTTCCAATAAGATACCTAGTAATCTACTGATTTTTAATTTGTAGATTTGCTAATAAGCAATCTTAAACATAGTAAGAACGTTGTTTTTGTTTAATATTCCTTGTCTCAAAAATGCGAAATTAACTAAGAATAAGCGAAATTCTGACAAACGCTTCAAACAAAACTTCTAGAAAATTAAATTTCCTATAAGAAATCTTATTCCTTAGAAATTTTCTGTCTATCAAAGTGCTAGTAATTAACCTTGAAACATTGTAAAATTCTTCTCAAATAATTAAATTATTAATTTTGCTTAATTTAATTTATATATTAACCTTGATACACCAGAGCTAACAGGGATAATTTTTACTGTTTTTCAATTTTTTATTTGCATTATTGAGCTGGATATTTAAAGCTTGATAGAAAAATTACAAAAGAACTAATTTAAGCAATATAAGCATTGATAAGTAAGGCTGGATGTACATATTCGAATTTCTACTAAACGTAAATACAGTTTCAACTAATTATTTGGTCAACAAATACGCTAGTATTAAATATATAATAAATAATAACTACACAAAGAAGAAAAGATAAATTTTAGATCAGACACAACAAAATCATTTTACTTTGCTAAAGTCACCGTAACTTCAAGAACTTGTTGAAACTTAAGGCGACCCATTGTTAAATTGCCGAAGTTTTCAAAAATATTAAGTTTTTTAAAGTATAAGATGAACGTTATAAGCTAATAACGCTATAGAATATTTCATAGAAATAAATTTGTCTAATAAGCTGTGATAGACAAAATTTACGCAATGCAAGAAAGCATTGTTAAATTAACTTTAATGGATAAAATATTGTATATGAATCTTAAAAAATGTTAAAGAAAAAAACTTGAATAAGAAAAGACAAACTATACAATATTTCATATAAACTAAATTAAAACTAAATTTTCATAGACAAAATTTGCGCAAAGAAAACTTTCTTAAATAATGATGAATAAAGTATTGAATATAAATCATGATATTTTTATAAGAATAATCTTGATAGACGAATGTTGATAGATTAAAAAATATTTTTCAAAAACCAATATATCGGGCAATTTTCAATAAGCACATTACAGTTTTGTATTTAAATAAAATACAGAATAATTGGGTTATCCGGCTGAAATTGATTCCAGGTGTAGTATAATGTGTCACTTATGTATGGAATTCGACGACCAATACGAGCACGAGCGATCGATTCTTTTGATCCAATTTTCAATCACTCCTTCACAAATATTAGCCGGAATGTTGGCAATTAAGCGTTCGATATTGTTCCTGAGCCAATCTAACGTTGTTGGATTGTTGGGAAAACCTTAGTCCAAAAAATCCAACGGCCTCAAATCGCATGAGCGAGGTGGCCATTCGACTGGACCATTTCTCGAGATTAGGGTTTCTGAATATCCGCACTTTTTCAAAACCGCGGTTTTCGGTTTTTGAAAATTAAAAATCGCGGTTTCGGTTTCGGGTTCGGTTTTTAAGAACTTTTGATAGTAGTGTCTGATATTTAAACGATACCTTAGTTTTCTACAAAAGTTGGCGCTTAGGGAAAATGAACTTATGAAGTAGGTGGATGTAGCTTTAATTGTAGGGAGTGCTTGAAACAAGTGCTATTTTTAGCAAACTCCTATTTCATAGAATTAGGATATCGATTTTGCATATAAGTATATTTGTTTAATACTTCTTGAATAGGTTTTCGAATTGGATTGGTCACTTCTTCTAATTCTTCTGAATTTGCCGAACATTCACCTTCCACTTCAACCTTTTTGTTGTCTGGATAAAGTCGTTCAAAAAGATATACGGCCTATATTAAAACAGACTTTGTTGGAACTTTCGAAGGATCTAATGAGCATCTCGTTGCATGATATTTTATTTATATGATATTTATGAGTTTTCTTACCGTTTGGAAATTACTTTTAATTACAGCATCTTCTTCGACGTAATACTCATTTTTCACATCTTCGTGCGATTCTTCAGGAAATAAATCTTCATATTCACTGCTGCAGCTGTTTTCTTGTATCGCAAACAGCAAGATGAATTGTATGGTTAATGCAAATTTCTGGTAGAACAGGACAATCTGTACCAATTTTGAATTACCCGGGCACCGTTATATCATTTCTGAAACTGATACTAGATGAATCTAAATGTTTTTCAACACTTATTACGAAATTATTTGCAGAACAAATTTCTTCAGTGCGCAGAAATCCTAAATTGCAACAAAAATTGGCAAGATTTCGTTGGGGTAAGATTTTGTTGGGGAAACCGGCCAGCTATTGCTTTCCGAATAAATGCAGATTTTAAAATTTCTCAGATATACCGTCGACGGTTGCCATTATTGCAACAACAGTTTGCAATGTTTGAAAGAGCACTAATTCAGTATATTTTATTTATATTTATTTTTAGATAAAACCCTAAACCGCGGTTCTCTGTGACGGTGTGGTTATGCGGTTTCGGTTTTTGCATAGAAAACCGCGGTTTTGCGGTTCGGATATATCCGAACCAGAAACCTTACTCGGGATTAAACGATTACCCAATTTTCCTTTCAATAAATCAATAGTTTCACCAGCTGTGTGGCTTCTGGCACCACTTGTTGGAGCTACATACCGCTGATGTCAAGTTGAATTCTGTATTACCGCAACGAAATATAACATATATGAATAAATGCCAGACTATTGGTCAAGGGCAACATGTCTTTAAGGCCACACTGTTTAGACAGCGTGTTTGCAATTTATTTAAGAAGCAATGCAGCAAATAGAAGATCACAATATACCTTGTGGGATACTTTTAGACCTGTCATAAGCAAGCGACACTGTAGCCCACACCATCTTATTGGATAAATTATATAGGTATGGAATTAGAGGTACTTTATATTAAATCTTTTTTCATACCTCGCAAGACCAGATTCTCAACAAAAACTCAACAAATATGGTGATTCCTCAAGGTAGCATCCTGGGCCCTCTTTTATTCATATAAATGATCTTTCCAACGTTACCGAACATAATACCACTCGGATGATTAATTATGCAGATATCTGCATAATTAATGCACCTATTCACGAATTAGCCATTTCAGAAAAAAAACCACCAGTTTTATATAATATTAAATTAATATTAAATTATTTTTATATTAAATTTAATATTAATATATTATTATAAATATTAAATTTAATATTAAATTATATAATTCACTACCAAATTGTGTTAAATTAATTAACAAAACCAATATTTTCAAGAAAAAAATTCAAAATCTACTTATTAACATCAAGCCATCCATACACACTATTTTCATTTAGCTAAATTTCATTTAGCTTACTCTTAAGTATTATTATTATGTTTACCAATATATCCCTAACTATATATCTGTATATGTAATGCCAACATAATGAATTAAATATTTTGGTTTGATTTGATATAATAAAGAAATTGAAGCAATCAGCAAGATTAATACTTATTCATTATTTATTTGTATGCTTACATGGTAACAAAACCACTGAAATCTTTTGATTCTTTTACTTGTTACTGATAGCTTGTATTTGATTGGTAAATATACTGATACATATATTTTCAAATCAATTACAGTTTTATTAATGCGCATCGTACCAAAATCCCATAAATACCAAAAATAGTCTTCCAACATGGCACGATAGCGAAATCCATTGACCATAACATGCCGATTATTTTCATCGACGAAAAAATACGGCACTATTACACCTTCGGGATGAAATCTACTCCTCACGCACATTTTTTGTGGATACAATGTAGTCTCATGAAGCACACGTGGGTTTGCTGCTGGCCAATAACGCATATTATTCTTATTGACAAAAAGGAGCTTCATCGCTAAAGATAATTTTTCGATGAAATTCATGATTTTCTCCAAACCATTGCAGAAGAAAGTCAGATTTGTTTCGGCGCTTTAAATGATCCAGAGGTTTCAGTCCTTGGGTTAATTTGATCTTGTAAAGGCGAGATCTTTATGCAAAATTCGCCATAATATGGACTGACAAATTGCCAATACTTGTGAACGGCGTGGAATCTACTTTTTTTGGGTCCATTTTGAAGTGAAGCATTTTCAGTACTTCGACCGGGACGTTGTCTCACTGGCACAGGAACATTCAAAAGTGAATATGTTGATTCAAATATTGCACGCGCAGTTTATCTTGTGGGACGATTATTGCGACCAAAAATTGGAGTCTTAAAGTTGCGACTCGGAATGAATTAAATTAACCCACTCAGAATGTCGGTAGTAAGTTTTAACGATTTCCAAACATAGCTCGTTCGTGAGCTTAAGCATAATAAAAATGTAAGTCTTGACTGACGTTTTAACTTTGACAGACCATAAGAATGTTTGTAGGTTATGTTCAGAATTATAAAACAAAATTGATATGTCCCTATTGAAAAACACTTTACATATTCAGTATCCAATGAACATATTTGATAATTACGTGAAGCAATCGTCAAAATTGGTTGAGGCTTTCATGGTAAATAATTGAAAAATAAAAAATTGCATTACTCTACAAATATCGTGTTTTTATATAGGGGGTTTATTTTATGATATTTTCACCGGGCACCAAAATAATGGAAAAATATCCTTTAAATGTCCTTTATAGATCTCTTTTGTAGTGTATCATAATACGGATTTTATTGTTTTCTTGAGACAGTAAATTTGTTTTTATAATATTCACACACAAAGAGGAAAGCAAAGACCATAATTTCGAAAATTTGTTCAAATAAAACGTGAAACGACTTACATTTTTTGTAAGGAACTTGTTATTTAGCAAACTAATCATTTAACAATTACCCGATTTGTACAAAGTTTATCAAATTCCTTTTTACCCTTGAAAAAAATTTACTTATGCTGTTAGACGCTTTTTTGTAACATTTACACAACCTGTGCTCACGGTCTAAGTCATGTAGCAGAAGATATTAGGAATCGATTTTTCGTTGTTCCGAATGTTCAATTGCCTCCTGAACTTATAATTACCAGATGGGGTACATGGTTAGACGCAGCAATTTTTATGCCTATAATTTTGCAGGTATTAAAGATATAATTCTCGAAGCAGTGATTCCAGCGCCGCTTTGGAAAATTGCAAAAAAATGTTAAAAGTACGGATTTGCCCCAGCGCCTTGCATTTATTAACCCTTAACCACTTGCCATACGTCTCAGCTGTGAAAATTACTTCTACTATGGGTCTGAGAGACGTATGTGTTAAGGCAAACTATTGCTCCGTCTCAAATTCTATTCACAGACTGGAAAGGTTTGCCTCTATCAGAATCGATATATTTATTTACTATAGAAGAATTTTATTTGAGAATTTAATATTATAGAAGAAGTCCTTTAAAAAAGTGAAAAGTAGATTAAGTGATCTATACACGAAATATTTAAAGCCGTAATACAATAAAATGAGGGATTTTTTAAATTTAAAAATATCAACAGAATCTTAAAATGCGAAATAATTGATAATAAAATTTAATTTTGATTTAGCAATAACTGTAAAAATGAAAAATTACTTCTGTAGATGTTAAAAGAAATTTTTGGATTTATAAACATATGTTTCCAAACAGGAGACAAACATTTCTGTTAGAAAATTTTGAATATTTGATAATCAATATTTACAGAAATATGTTGTAACAAAAGCAAAAATGCGCATATATTTCGATTTTTTTGGTGCATATAATCCGCCCATTAGTTGTAATCAACCTTGAAACAAAGTCAAATTTTGTTTCAGTTTTACATTTTTTGTTTACTCAAATATGCAAAAATAACTCGGAAACTAGATGAAATTTTGAAAAATATATCCAATTAAACTTATTTCGTGGTTTTTTGTCTGTCAGGATGTTTATAATCATCTTTGGAATAAATCCAGAATTTGGTTTGTTTCACATTTTCTTTATATCAAAAATGTGACAATAAGTCAGACTAGGCAGTGAGACTGGGCGAAATTTAGAAAATTGTTAAGAATAAAACTCGAGGAGAATTAAATTTTCTATAAGCAGCTATGTTACTAATTGTAAGCGAGTTTTTGCTTGCCAAATTGGTAATAATCAACTTTCAAACAAGGCCAAATTTCATTTTAGGTTTATTTTTCTTGTCGCAAAAATTCGAAAATAGCTCTAAAACTGAACAATAGAAGAAGAAGAACAAGATATATAGAAAATTTTCTATTGGAAAACTTAGTTTTTTGTAATTTGTTGTATGTCAAGTTGGTAATAATCACCCTTGAACAATGTCAAAACTTTATTTTCGTTTCACATTTTTTTGGTCCCAAAAATTTGCAAATAACATGGAAATTAAGCAAAATATTGAAAAATATTTATAAACAAAACTTATAGAGAATTCAATTTCCTATAAAATTCCTTGTTCTCTAGTGTTTTTTGTATGTCAATTTAGCAATAATGAACCTTAAAAAAAGTCAAAACCCTGTTTTCGTTTTTTTTCTTGTCTCAAAATGCGAAAATAACTCGGAAGCTAAGCGAAATACTAAAAAATCTGTCTGTGTAAAGTCTGAAATAAAACTGATATAGAGTATTAAATTTCCTATAAGAAATCTTTTTCTATAGAAATTTTCTGTGGCTAAAGTTAGTAGTAATAAACCTTGCTAATGTCGAAACAATATTGTCAAATAATTTAATTATTTTTTGTTTAATTTAATTTCTATATTTAATAATTAAACTTAAGATTATGGCTGTGCAGTGACTAAATTGATTATGTTGCAAATTTTGATTTGATTATTTAAAGCTTGACAGATAAAATACAAAAGAAATAATTAAATAAGATGAGGATAGGTAAATATGGCTTGATGAGCATATTCTAATTGTTACTAAATACACAATCTGTCTTCAAAAACTGAATATCTAAAATTGATGCAGTTTCAAGTAATTGTATGGTAAACAAGTACAATAGTGTTAAATATGTATATGCAGAAAGGATAATTTTATGATGAGACGCAACAAAATCTTTGTATCTTCTTAAGGTACTTTTTGAAGCCTAAGACGTATTGTCAAATTGTAAATTCCAAAATATTATAGTATAAGGTGAATATTGATATCACATATTTCCTAGAAATATTTGTTTTAATAATCTTTGATTAACAAAACTTAATTAATAAAAACAAGTTTTGTTAGACTAAATCTTTACTTTAGAAAAAACTTGATAGACAAATTGTACAATATTTCATAAAATTGTTTAATAAGCTTTCATAGACAAAACGCAAAGAAAACATTGATGGTAAAATATTGTATATAAATATATACATACAAACCTTAAAATAGACAAACCTTAATAGATATTGTTAAGGTTTCAAAAACGAATATACATTCATTCATTATCAAGATTAGACTAATGAAATCAGTAGATAATTCAAACTAAAACTCGTACTTTATATTAAGCAGTTCACTATGTTGTCGTTAGGGGGCAGCATCGTGCAGCGCTGATTACCCTCACCAAGAGAGAAAAAATCCCTGGACTAAGAATCCCAAAAACCCCCACGAATTCCGCCCCCTATTAAATATCTCACCCCCACGACGATACTCTTGTTCGTACACACACATTAAATCCTTAAAGGGCCCGCGCGGTCAATTTGTAGCTCTCCGGTCAGTCGGTAGTTTAATGAACGCGTTTGCCCCTTTCCCGGCATCCGGTTAATTAGGATAATACTTCATTATTCACTAGGAATATTAGGACGCTCTCGCCCCCTGTCCCGGCGACCTTAAGATTATGCAATATTCAACAAGTATTATGTTTAATGCGGCTCGCGCTCCGGTCAAGCAGATACGGGGAATCCGGCCGAAGGAAAAAAACTCCGGCCGGATTATTAGGAAAGGATGTATTTTGAGGTGCTTTCGTTTTTACTGAATTCGGCACACTAATTGACCAGCCCTCAGGACTCGGGTCTTTGATAAAAAGAAATAACTTTAGGGTTTATTATTTGATGATATTCATGAAGATCTAGTCTACTAAATACGGGATTATTAAATTTAATCGACTTAACTACACTTTTTGTTAAGCAATTATTACAAACCTATCCTAATTTCTTGTGAACTAAAAAAATTACTTCTGCATTTAATTCAATGCAAACTAGTTATAAACTAGTTGTAGTAACGGCAAAGAACAAATGAAAGTTGCCTATAGTAAACTAGGCTTAAGTCACTTCTCAAAAATGATGTCTTAACATAGACTATCCACTTAACTGCTAAGAATATTCAGTTGATAATATTCAACTAGCTTAAGATAACTAACTCGCATAGTTGCCTAGGGAACTATGCGAGAACATAGTTGCCGCGAGAGAGCATTGTTGTATCTTCACTTTGTTAACTTTCAAACAGTCTTTAATTTTTCATAAATTCAGATTTTTATTTTAAAATTGATTTGTTTTTATTGTAATTTGAGGGGGATAATGAAAGGAAACTTTATTTGATTGAATATTTCATTAATCTGTGTTTAATTTGATTAGATCGACTTTATGAAGTAATTTCAATAAAAACCCGCTCGAAAATTGAAATTAAAACGATCGCAATCGGGTAGTTTGTCCCCAATAAAATCATTAAATGCCACTTAACCATAACGTCTTTATAACACAGATTACAATTCCATTAACGCCGTGAAATAAAATCAATATACAACCCTAATATTGTTACTATTTCTCTCTGATAAAAAATTGATTGATCGCTTTTCATGAATAATTAACCGATCAGACCGGCGGATATATCGTGTCCGAGTTCGTCGCGCTTTTACGGCCTAATCAGATGGAGAGCGCGAGTTTACCCTTGCAGTATACACTTTTTCTACATCCCTCGCCGCCCCCCTCAAAACATGAATAAAACATCGCCGATCGCCGATAATAACGAATTGATTGGGTAGCGACACGCGATACTCGTTGTATATTTTTGTTCTGTTGGACAGGCGGAATGCCAAGTCGGAGGATAATTAGAGAGAATGCTGTTTTAGGGGTTGTTCAGTTTCAATAAAGCGCAATTTTTTTTAGAAAAAATTTCTCTGTTTTGTATATGTTCTAAATGGAAAAAGGAGTAATCGTATATGTTTTCAATTGAAAGAGGAGGCTAATGCAAGACAAGAAATACAAGACTACTCAGAGAAGATTGGACATGAAACTACTAAAACGAGGTACATGAGGCTAGATCACACTAACCATGACTAGGCAAAACTACAGACTTAAGTTTGACATAATTGTTTGCCTAGTCTAATCTTGTCTTTATAGTCTTTTCTGTCTAGTCTTGTCCGTCTAGCATTGTCAGTCTAGTCTTGTCAGTCTAGTCTGGCCTGTCTTGTCAGTCTGGTCTCGTCTGTGTGGTCTTGTCTCTATAGTCTTGTCTGTCTAGACTTGTCTATCGGGTCTTATCTGTCTAATCTTATGAGTCTAGTTGTGTCGGTGTAGTCTTGTCTGTCGAGTCTTGTCAGTCTAGCCTTGTCTGCCTTGTCTGCATAGTCTTGCCTGTATATTCTTGCCTGTCTAGTCTTGTCTATCCAGTCTTGTCTGTCTAGTCTTGTGTGTCTAGTCTTGTGTGTCTGGTCGATCGTGTCTGTCTGGTCTTGTTTCTTTGGACTTGTCCGTCTAGTCTTGTCTGTTTGACCGTGCCTGTATGTGTGTTCTTGTCTGTATGGTGTTGTCTGTGTAGTTTTGTCTGTGTGGTCTTGCCTGTCTGATCTTTCCTTTCTGATCTTTCCTGTCTGATCTTTCCTGTCTGATCTTTCCTGTCTGATCTTTCCTGTATGGTTTTGTATGCCTGGTCTTCTTTGTTTGAACGTATTTATCTGATCTTGTCTGTCCGGTATTAATGTCTGTTGTTGCCTTTGTGCTCTTGTCTGTCTGGCCTTGTCTATCTGATGTTGTTCATCTAGTCTTGTCTGTCTAGTCTTGTCTATCTGTGTGATCTTGTCTGTCTGGTCTTGTCTGTCTGGTCTTGTCTGTCTGGTCTTGTCTGTCTGGTCTTGTCTGTCTGGTCTTGTCTGTCTGGTCTTGTCTGTCTGGTCTTGTCTGTCTGGTCTTGTCTGTCTGGTCTTGTCTGTCTGGTCCTGTCTGTCTGGTCTTGTCTCTCTGGTCTTGTCTGTCTGGTCTTGTCTGTCTGGTCTTGTCTGTCTGGTCTTGTCTGTCTGGTCTTGTCTGTCTGGTCTTGTCTGTCTGCTCTTGTCTGTCTGGTCTTGTCTGTCTGGTCTTGTCTGTCTGGTCTTGTCTGTCTGGTCTTGTCTGTCTGGTCTTTTCTGGCTGGTCTTATCTGTCTGGTCTTGTCTGTCTGGTCTTGTCTGTCTGGTCTTGTCTGTCTGGTCTTGTCTGTCTGGTCTTGTCTGTCTGGTCTTGTCTGTCTGGTCTTGTCTGTCTGGTCTTGTCTGTCTGGTCTTGTCTGTCTGGCCTTGTCTGTCTGGTCTTGTCTGTCTGGTCTTGTCTGTCTGGTCTTGTCTGTCTGGTCTTGTCTGTCTGGTCTTGTCTGTCTGGTCTTGTCTGTCTGGTATTGTCTGTCTGGTCTTGTCTGTCTGGTCTTGTCTGTCTGGTCTTGTCTGTCTGGTCTTGTCTGTCTGGTCTTGTCTGTCTGGTCTTGTCTGTCTGGTCTTGTCTGTCTGGTCTTGTCTGTCTGGTCTTGTCTGTCTGGTCTTGTCTGTCTGGTCTTGTCTGTCTGGTCTTGTCTGTCTGGTCTTGTCTGTCTGGTCTTGTCTGTCTGGTCTTGTCTGTCTGGTCTTGTCTGTCTGGTCTTGTCTGTCTGGTCTTGTCTGTCTGGTCTTGTCTGTCTGGTCTTGTCTGTCTGGTCTTGTCTGTCTGGTCTTGTCTGTCTGGTCTTGCGTGTCTGGTCCTGTGTGTCTGGTCTTTCCTGTCTTGTGTTGTCTGCTTTGTCTTGTTTGTTTGAACTTATTTGTCTGGTCTTGTCTGTCTGGTCTTGTATATCTAGTGTTGCATGTGTGGTCTTGTCTGCCTGGTCTTATCTGTTTGGTCTTGACTATCTGGTCTTGTCTGTCTGGTCTGATCTGTCTGATCTTGTTTGTGTGGTCTTGTCTGTCTGGTCTTGTCTATTTGGTCTTGTCTCTCAAGTTTTCTGTCTAGTCTTGTCTGTATAATTTTGTCTGTTTAGTCTTGTCCATCTGGTCTTAACCATATAGTCTTATTTATATTTTTGCCGTCCAGTCTATTCTGTCTAATTCTTTCTGCCTAGTCGTGTCTGTCTTGTATTGCGTATTTTTTCGTGCATATCTAGTCAGTCTATCTTTCGCTATTTTACCGTATACATTGTGGTCTAAATCGTGGTATGTTATCCACCGCGGTATATCGTTAGTAAGTTCTAATAATTGTACGTTAATAGTAATTTCTATGTTTATTATTTAATCGATTCATTTTAAGCTTGTTATACCGTCGCAATCTACTTCCAGTATTTAAATAATTATGCGGCATTAGTCAATAAAACTTTTCTTTAGTTAATTTCGCGGTTATCTGACTCTATTCATATCCGGCCGCCGTGGGATAAGACGGGAAAAAAACCTAATCAGTTCCACGTGTACATATCCAGCCGTCTCCTCCTCGCGAGTCATATAGAGCGTGGACCGATTTTATATGTATAACGACCCGCTGGGGACAGTGGGCGAGTCGCGCGAGATCTCCGACACTGCTGGGACTGCCCGGACTAAAGGACCTGTACCCATAGATGTGTAAAATAACTTGTTACGCACTGATAACCGGAGTTATTGGCCTGGTGGTTTGCGCTCGCGACCCCTGCACACTTCGTCTGCCATCATATATTGTGTGTGTGTGTGTAGTGCGGCCACGTTTTTCTTATCTGATTGGTTTTCTGATTTTCCGTTCGGATGGTGAGCAAGCTGGATTGCTTTTCGGAATTTATCTGCAAACACAGTGATCGTCCCCGTTTTCGGTGTCCGTTCGCAGAGGTCCTGAAAATATTTGATAATCCTCATTTTAAGCTATATTAAATAAGTTTTTGGATCAACTAGATTTATTTATAATCCTACTTTGTATTTCATTGAATTTAACGTTTCATAAATTATTTAATCTCTTTTCTGGTTTACAATACTTTTCACAAATATTAATAGATTTATTAACATTTATTTACAAGATTACTACTGTTTTGTGCTCGTTCTATTCACAAGAACTAGCTCTAGATCTCTTATCTCATTACATAATTCCTACTTTTCCCGATTTTCCTTTTCTTCACGTTCTTCCCACTGTTCTTTCCATTTCAGTCACTCCTACTCAGTCTGTTCTCCTTGCTCCTCATAATTTCTCTGTTCCTCATAATTTTTCTGCTACTTCAGTTCTTCCTGTTGTGCCACTTCTTCTTGTTTATCTTGTTCTTCATGTTGTTCCAGCGCTCCCTCCAATTCCTGCTCTTCCTTTTCTTCTTATCCATTTCCCTTATCTTCTCCACTCTCCTCCTCTTCCTAATCCACGTTGTCCTGTTTTAAGGATTTGGGAAAATTAGGGTTAGTTATGATATAAATCATGACCAGAAATGCATGTAGCCAGAGTATGTATTAGACTAGAAAAATAATAAAGACTAGACTATAACATAGAATAAAATAGAATGTATTGGTCCCATACAAGAATCCACATAAAATGATGTTGAACATCCAAAAAACACAAATATTTGTATACATATTACATTACTAACACTAGCACATATAACGTGGATACACAAAATAAACAAAATACGGATACATATAACTGAAGCCAAATCTCAGAGACTATTGAAAATAGCCATTCACACCTAAGGTTCATGATTTTATAATGCAGAGTGCAGTGATTAGAATAATTGAAATGTAAATTTATTTATTTAGCGTATGGCACAACACATGGTGAATTTATAAAATATGTAGAAATTAAGAAGTGAATAAGTCATTACAACGTACGAGTTACAGACATCTAAGTAGATATAAAATTGTTATATTAAAAGATTTAGTTCAGCTATCCAAGACTTCATTGTGTGGTGTGGAAGAAGTCCCTCAAATCTCCTTGATATGCCCTCAGTTCACACTCTGTCACTATGTGGCCAATTGTTTGGTTTGGGTCGCCGCAGTCGTAGCCTGGGTTCGGTCGTTGTCCATATTTATGGAACCTATGGGCACACACACATCGTGTCCTGTTCTGATGCGGTTTAAGGTCTTCCATGTCGTGGTTGGTCGAAGCCATCGGGTTTTACGACTGGGTCAATAAGATTTGGTATATCGGCTGGGGCATTTTCAGTCCAGAAGGTCTGCCATTCGGAGTTGATGTTGAAGTTATTGGCTGCCAGTTGTTGTGCTGATAACATTGGCGGTTTCCTAGATCGAAGCCGGTTTATTGTCAGATCTGGGATATCCTCATGGATAGGGAGTTGCGTCTTATTAATTATTTTCTTATATTCTTTTAATTGGGCGTCTTGTCTTCTTAGGGCAGGTGGAGGTATGTGGCTAAGTGTTGGGAGCCAATAAGATGGAGTAGTTCTGATGCAGCCACTAATCGTTCTCATTGCTATATTAAGCTGAGTGTCCACTTTCTTGGTATGTGCGCTGTTCATCCATACGGGTGTACAGTGATCGGCCGCAGAATACACCAAACTAAGTGCAGATGATCGTAATGTATTTGCCGATGCCCCCCAGCTAGTGATTCATAGTCTCTGTATAATGTTATTTCGGGTACTTATTTTTTGCGCTATTGTTTCAAGATGTTTATCTAATATTACCCCGAGATACTTTAGATACCGTTGATAGGGTAACACTGTATTATTCATTTTGACTTCTAATTCATAATTTGCCTTATTGTTAATCAGGTGGAAGCCACTGATTTCAGTTCTATTTAGGTTTCGTATTAACCGCCACTTGGTAAAATATTTGTAAAGTTTGTTGAGGTCGTTGGTCAACGTGTTTTCGGCGGGTTCAAATTGTTTGTGTTGTACAGCTAAGGCTAGAAGTCAGCGTACCCAAACTTTATCGCGTCGGTTTTAGGCAAATCGGAATTATAGAGACTGAAAAACATCGGGGCCAAAACTGAGCCTTGAGGCAATACATTGTTAAGTTTTCTCTGTTTGCTTAAGATATTACCGTGGATTACTTGGAAGTGTCTGTCAGAAAGCATGTTATTTATCAGTCGCAGCGTTATATGACAAGGGACTTGTTCAGCCAGCTTGTTTAGGAAACCTTCTTTCCATAATGTGTCGTAAGCAGCTGTTAGGTCTACGAAAGTTCTACAGCAGTCTTTTGTTGTTTTATGAAACCCGCTTCAATATGTGTAGTTCAGCTGAGAACTTGATCTGCACAGCTTCGACTAGGTCTGAAACCTGCTTGTTCGGGTGGAATATGTTCTATATTTTACTCATTTTAAAAGCTTTCGGCCAGACTCTAGATGTTAGGATACGCGAGTAAAATACCGTCAGCCATTTCTTTGTCTTCTCTCCGCAGTGAAGCAGCTCCGTATCGCGTAGTACTGTTTGGCGTATATTACGAAAGTTCTTTTTTAAGTTGGGGGGCTCTAGATAAAGGATCCATCTCACAATTTTGTCCAATTCAAGAGAGAATTTTGTCCAATTTGCCTTTTGAAAGTTCCACCTTGGTCTGGGTATAGATCGGATTATTGGGATCTGGGTGCCTATTTCATATATAATTGGGCGGTGCTGGCTGTGTGGAAAGTTTTGCAAGACTTTTCTGGATATGTGGACTGGTGGGTTTTGAGTATTTTGGGTCGAGAAACACAAGTCCTGGTTGTACTCTCTGTTCCATGCTGCCGATCTAAACGTTCCCCTATCTTTTTCATCAAAAATGAGGCTTAAGTTGTTCTCGTCTGCCCATTCTACAAGTGTGTCACTGTTATAGTTATTACTGTTATATTTCCACATTGTGTGTTGGCTGTTAAAATCTCCCACATAGACAGCTGGATGGGGGAGCTGCGTCAAGACTTCAGGAGGCCACTGGGCTACCGGAGGCTTATATATGTTTGCCACTGTAAGTTCCTCGATCTTCACCGTGATAGTGTGAATGTTATTGTTACTAATATTGGTGCCTACCAGGCGAACGTTTTCAATGTTACTACGTATATAAGTTGCGCATCCATATATGTAGTGATAGGTAGCACCAAGGATTTCATATCCTGGTAGTTTGCCTCTTGTTTTGAGATCCGTTTCATTTACTACATGAGTTTCTTGAATGGTAGCTATGTCAACTTTATGTTCTCGTAAAATATTTGACAAAACTTCTCATTTAGCTCTGCTTAGTCCTTCCACATTAAGTTGGCAAATTCAGAGACTCGATCCGATATTTCTTGTATGTAGTTTTGAGAAGAACTGATTTGTTTTGTTTTTATTTCCATGTGTATTAGGCTAGGAGATCTTTTAGAGAAAATAGGACTAGCCGCCAGCTATCGCTCTAGCTCATTTAGCATTAGCCAGGGTGCACGTGTAGATTTCTTCTACGGACGCGAGCTAAGCTGCACCATGCACAATTGGGAAAAATCTTATAAGAATCTTATTCCATATTTTTATGAATAATTGAAAATTCACATTTTTTTTAACACAACTGTATTTTGTTCTGTCTACCCATAGATCACGTTTATTTATTGTTGAAAATTATGACTTACATATATACAAAAAGTTCTGAATTTCTTTTGCTCATGTCATTCATGTTTCACAAACATGACTTCTAAAATATACAGACAAATTCCTGTAATACATATCTCTTTGAATAAAAATATTTTTACAACTTACTCTAGGCCCGTTTCTGAATATATTTATTACACAATTCTCTTGAATACCCCATATTCGACTTACATACAATGATTCAAACATCTAATGATGGGGGAATCCCAGAAAATTATTTCATATACCATTCCCGAGTGAATGAGTGATAAGTAATTAATGCAGTAGGTATTGACTTCCACCTTATACCAGATAACCTTTAGAGCATAACTATATTTTGCCATATTTTTAGGGTTCCGTACCGAAAACGGAACCCTCATAGGATCACTTTGTTGTTCGTCTGTCTGTCTGTCTGTCCGTCTGTCTGTCTGTCTGTCCGTCTGTCAAGACCATATTTCTCAGGAACGCGTAGAGGTAACAAGTTGGAATTTGTATCAAATACTCGGGTCTGCGGTTCTTTTTCAGCTGTGACAAAATCAAACTTGTAAGTCAACGCGATCAAAAGATATGACCGTTTATGTCGCATATTTTGCGATTTCACAAGGGAATCAAAACCTATAGGGTACTTCCCGTTGACCTAGAATCATGAAATTTGGCAGAAAGCGGTGTCTTACAGCACAAGTAAAGGGAAAAATCTGAAAACCGTAAATATGAAGTTTACTTACAAGAAAAATGCGAATTTACTATTAGAAACTTATGAAAATACACCAATTTGTTGCGTGGCATTGTCAGGCACCAGAAGCATATGGGTTGCATATAGCTAGGTCCTCCTCGGTTATGTCCTCCTCGGTTAGGTCCCGCCGAGGAGGCATTTTCAACCAGGGAGGCACTAACCGTTCGGGCAGCCCATCCTGACGGAATGCAAAATACCCGTAACCGGGATGGCGCATACTGTAAAGCCAAGTGGAAAAGGGGGTTTAGTGAGAGTTTCCACCAAACCACAATAAAAAAAAGTTACTATGGTTAGAGACAAACTAATCCCCATAATGCAATTTCATAATATTTCTCCTCTAAAGGCATGTACCCTTAATAATAAGCACAAACACTGCTAGAACCATCACCATTATAGACAACGTTTTTCATTGTTTTGTGTGATACGTCTGAATTACGTGATTATTTTGAAACTTGTAAAAAGAAAGCGAACAAGACGATTATGATTAGGGTTTGACGGTTTTTCAAACCCGGTTTTTCAAATTTGACACTACTGAAAAATTAAACTTAATTAAATTTAAATTTGACTTATACACTAATGTGAAAATACACTAATGTGTTGCGTGGTATTGTCAGGCACCAGAAGCATATGGGTTGCATACAGTTAGGTCCTCCTAAAGATACCTTACTTACCAGTTTGTACGGAACTCTCGGTGCGCGAGTCACAACTCGCACTTGGCCGGTTTTTTTTATGTATTGTTTGTGTCCTCATACCT
Source organism: Phosphuga atrata (assembly GCA_944588485.1). Classification (NCBI taxonomy): domain Eukaryota; kingdom Metazoa; phylum Arthropoda; class Insecta; order Coleoptera; family Silphidae; genus Phosphuga; species Phosphuga atrata. The sequence continues at coordinate 24,796,839 of OX155904.1, read as the reverse complement.
ATCTAATTTTTGATCCCAAACCCACCTTAAGAAAAGATAAACTGGATTCTGAGGCGATGTCTTGCTTGTAAAGGATCTAACAGACCGGCGCGAAAGTTTCGCTGCCGCGACCGCTGCGATATCGCGGTGGACCAATTGACACGGCCGGCGGCACATGTACATGTTCAGACCAACATGCGGGATTTCCGTCATAGACGCGGTAGTGCAGCGTTGCACGAAAAGAATGCTGCAGGCGAAGTTAGTTAAGCCTGCCGCTGTGTTTTGAAATGGTCATATCTGTAATCATATTGATGTTATCTATACATGTTTAATTCTGAAATGAGTTCAATGTGTTTTAGAAAATTAAAATAAATACAAAATAACATATTTCATCTTATGCAGTTAATGCTTATAATAGCATAGCTTTTTACTCTGAAGAAATCATGACTACTATACACGTAAAAATCGCGTTTTAATGTGGGCATTGCCATTCCGCTGTCGCGCCGCTAGCGAATTTTTAGCAGCAGAAAATTCGCGACGCAAATGATCCGCGCCGGTCTGTAGGAACATTTAAATCAAACTACGAAATTATGTCGTGATCTATTGAAACCAATCAATATAGTTTTTTATTTACATTTCACAATATATTGTTTTCTGTAAACCTGGTCTAGAGTTTCCCTAGGCAATTTTTAATTTGCATTTCGCAGTCATCTTTTGTTTGTTGTTGAAATATCAAAGATGTATCGCCTGCGTAAAGAACCTCAATATTCAGGGTGGATATATGCCAAAAAGCAGATCATTCCATCTACCCTTCAAAACACAACTTTGTTGGACGGAAGGCGAAAAACCGAACACATCTTAAGGCGGCTGGACTAGTACACAGACGGCTCCAAAAATGAGTGGGGCTCGCGCAGGAATCTGCGGACCATTCTTGCGGTAGTTTAGCTGTGCTACTGGGATCACATGCCACGACATTCCAAGCAGATCTGTGCCCGTGAAAACCTAAAGATATCTAGCCCGCGAAATTCTAAGGAAGTCATAGGAGGCTTCAGTGAGGACTTCTTGGTACCGGAAGACTTGCATCTCGTAGAGCGGAGCTTGTAGTCATGTAGGAGGAGGTTGTAGCTCTAGTAGTCATGATTTCTTCAGAGCTACGAGCTTGACATTACAGCAAAAGAGATCCACTTGAAGAACATGGCCCATAGAATCCTAGACGTAATATAGAGACTTTTGCATTTGCATGAATGGGACAATGTCAGGAAATAACAGCTTAATGTTACAGCAAAAGAGATCCCCGTGAAGAACATGACCCATAGACTCCTAGACCTAATACAGATACTGAACCCATTTGCATGAATGGGACAATTTGGAGAAATATGATAGATCGATAGATATTTGCGGCATATTTGCTATCAACAAAAATACATATTTGCTATCAACAAGATGGTGTAAACTCTCATATATTCGACAATCTCTATGGCAGTGTTACGAGAGCTCGAGAGCTTTTTCTTGGTCGTCTGATATCCCAGAATGGGGATTAGTTGCCGCCTCGCCCTCCGGATTTGTCGGCTTTGGATTATTATTATCCATGTTAAATCTTAAGTTTACCAGAACGCATGAGAAACCCTGGAAATCTTAAAACATTCGACAAGCTGCTGGTGAGATTTGGCAAAAAATGTGCCAGTTGATAATTCGTTCACTGTTTCATCGATCTCAGTCATTTGGGGAAATACGATAGATATTTGCGGCAAATAGATATTTGATATCAACAAAATGGTGTAAGCTCTCATATATTCAACAATCTTCCTCCGGATTTGTTGGCTTTGGATTATTATTATCCATGTTAAATCTTAAGTTTACCAGAACGTATCAGAAACCCTGGAAAACTTAAAACAATCGACAAGCTATTGGTGAGATTTGTCCAAAAATGTGGCGGCGGTTAATTCGTAACATAACTTTTAAGTATTAATTGTTAATTTGTGATTAAGCCCTAATTTTTTTATTAAACTTTAGATTTGATTCTACAGTGTCCGAAAAAAAAGTTTGTGTCCAACTTATTTCATTTTTTGATAATTGCAGTTTAAAATCAGGATATTCTTAATTTGCCTATTCGCCCTTTAAATATGTTAGGCTAGTCATTATATGTAGTTAATTTTTGTATTATTTAATGAAATAATTAGTATATTTTATCGATACTTTTGAATCTGTACCTTGGTAGAAGAAGGGTCCTGTGCTACTACTTTCGGTAGTTTTCGGTAGTTTCGGTGTAACTCGTTTACATATAAAATGTATCACAAGGGAACCAACATTAAGCCTTGCGTTACCCCCCTCAACACAGAGTTTAACAACACGTTCGTTGTTTCCTCAATCAGTGAGAAATGATTTGATTAAATGGATTTGTACTACCCTTACTACCAGTAATAGTTTAAATTCACATAACTGTAAATAACAAGTTATATAATATTTCTATATACTTAGTGTGGTTAAAACATAGTGAGTTGTTCAATTAAATGTAAATATGTTTGATTTGGAAATGGAACAAATTTGTTTGGCGATATCAACTGTTGAAATTTGTTAATCCAAGTAATAATTTTTGAGTTTATCAGTGGCAGTTTATGTTTATATCTTTCTGTCCTCACATCGGTTTGTCGGCACGGCGATAAATTTGGAAAGCGCGCGTTGCGTAATTTATCGCGTTCGATCGTTTTTCGGAGTTAATTGCGACGGAATTTAGAGGCGATTTTAATTATTAAAAAGTAATGGACGACCGGTCGGTGGATTTATGTCGGCGACCGGGCCGGCCGGCACCGGTTTGCCTACTATTGTGCGTTTTGATAATTGCTGTTTGATTTTCGGTACGAATTCGGCCGCTGGATTTCCGTACGGTAATTTCTGTTTAATGCTGTATTAAATTAGAGCGGGCGCTAATTCTCTTTTAATACTTTATAGATAATTTATAGAGTGGTGTGAAATATGAATTTAATCGGAATTGTGGTTCAACTGAACTATATGGCCGGTCGGACGGCACTAATAGATTGTTCGTAATTAAAACGTAATTTTCAATCTATAAATTTTATTATGTTGCGGATATTTTATAATTAAACATTTCATGAATTACATTTGAAAACGCGCCAAACTAAATGAATTTTAAATAGATTATTACACAAACCAGTTTTTTTCTGTTCAAATCTGTTCAAATTTATAATTTAGCCCTGTGCATTCACCAATTTTTAATTTATAAATTTAATAACAAATTTGTTCTTCTTGAAGTACTAACGAATTTCTTATCGAATGAATTTAAAACAAGTTTTTAAACACATTTACATCATTTTTTTAAACAATACATGCAAGTTTTAAGATATATGGAATCTATCTTCCATATATCACAAACACGGACAACACAATACATGCAAGTTCTTTTCATCCCATAATACAAAAATTATGTGAAATCCTTGCGTGGTCCATAAATTTACTAATCCAATTAGTATAGACAATTTTAATTTATATTAGTATAGAATTATAACAATAGCCTTGAAATAATGGGTTTCCAAAAACATAGTCACAGAAATTCTAACGAGAAATTATGATTACTCCAATGAGTATAAACAATTTTAATTTAGAAAAGTATAGAAATATAACAATAACCCTGAATAATGGGTTTCCAATCAACATGGTCACAGAAATTCTAACGAGATTCCAAAAGTCTAAAATTTTCTATTCCATCTACCCCAAAAAGAAACATAAAACGTCGATAAATTTTAACCCAATCACGTATAAAGACAAAATTTCAGAAAACCTAGGTGAGATCATTAAAAAAATCGACGGATCAAACCATTGCCTTTAAAACAAACGATTCCATTCAAAATTACATACAAGATAATAAGGACAAGGTAATCAACTAGTCTGTTGTTCGCCTTCCTTTTCTAAATTACCCTTGTACTTCAGGAATCACTTCCTGTTCCTTAATTTCTTCCCATAGTTTCTTGTCCATTACTTTGGCAAATATCTTATATGATGTACTTATCCATAAGCGTGATACCTCTGTAGTTTTCTGCTTCTCATTTATTCCCTGCCTATTGACACGTTGATCATCTTATAATACGCAATAGAGCAAGAGCTGGCATATCCTTTCCAGTATATGCGTTATATATAGATGTTAAAGCGGCATGTGACACAGTAAACCGAAAGCTGTTGTGAGAACTGATGACAGCGAAAGGGATTAACTGGTGGCTAGTGTGCAAACCTGTATTGTATTACGAGATGTAGAGTAAGAATGAGTGAAAAATGTTCGGAAGGATACTGGATTAGGAATTGCCCTGTCCTATTCAGTATTTTCACTGTTTTTTTTATAGATAACGTGGTGCAGCATGGTGAAAGGGCAGGATTGTATAAAAAGATACTGTAGACTTCAAAGATCTTCACAAAAAAATTAACAAATGCTTTAAATATTTACTCCTTTAACATCTTCGTCGCCTCGTCACCCATATCAGGGTGACGGGTGTACTTCGGTGGGGGTTCCGTCACCTAAATATGGGTAACGCTCTTGTTCGAGTTAAATAGGGTTTTTCATTGAAGTTTTTAAAAGTAATTTAATGGAATAAGCACTGAAATATATGATATAGACCAGGGGTTGGCAAACTGTATGAACTTAAGAGCCAAATTTTTATTTAAAATGATAGATAAACTGTTTTAAAGAGCGACGGATGACTTTTTTTCAAAGTCATATTTTTATATTTTCTTTATAATTAGTCATGATTAATATTATATAATACAATATTATTGGTGGCCTTGCCTACAAATTTCATAATTTTACCAATATCTTCTGGAAATGTTTGTGCGTCTAGTGCTTCCTTGCGAATTATGCAATGAAAAGGTACCACGTCATGATTATTTTTTTCAAATTGTGACAAATGTGTGTCAGCCCCATTTATAAAACAACTTTTTATGTACGCACCATCAGTGAAGCGTTTTTGACGATTTCGTGACTCACGACAAAGCTTGCCAAGTTAGCATTATTTGTAGACTGCATCAAAAGTTAAACAACAATTAAAGATGATCTTGTCTTTTTAAAATTTCTTTAATTAAAAATTTCTTCAAATAAAAGTTCTTCAATTACTTTCTCTCTTATATCATCGAAGAGATAATTCTTTGCAAATGCGGCATGTTTATTTTCGAAATGTGTCTCGACATTAGACTTTTTGTTGTTTGCAACTTTTTCATGGAAAATAAGACAAGTTGAAAGACCAGCTGAATTAGGTACCAACGCAAACGATTCAGTCAATTCAGTTTGGAATTCACTATGCCGATCGGCAATTTTTATTTTTTTTTCTTCGAAAATTTGAGAAGTTTCTGAATTATGTCCAAAAAAAGAACAATTTTGAAGTACGCACTGACTTGAATGCGAGTCAATAATTAAAAGAAACAATCGAGATCCCTGCTGCGACTGTGAGTTATAAAGAACTTGGCTGCGGCGGTGGTAAGACTTCCGAATAGGGACAGTTCTGTTTCTTTTTTTTGTGATTTTGTGATGTTTGAATATATTTCCGAAGAGTCATAAGCTCACACCAAAAGAGCCACATGTAGCTCGCGAGCAACACTTTGCTGACACCTGATATAGACCATAAAAATATGCACATTATACGATATTTATATTTCAAATAAAATATTACATCATGGTATTCGTTAAAACATTATAAACACATTTAAGGTATTTTTGGTCAATTGGAACAATGGTTCGTAGTTTTTTTTACATATTCCCTGCCTTTTACCAATCCTTAACAACGCATACATCCAGAAGGCACTAGAAACTAGAAATACTGAAATTACTGGAAATCTATCGGGAATCGATGGACTTAAGGTACAACAAGAAAGGATTATCATATTAAAATTTGCCGATGATATTGTAACTTTAGCTGACGGCAATGTTAAAGCAAATGCAGACTGTGCTTCTGAAATATAATATGAATATTAATCAAGTTAATTAAACTCCAAAACTAACGTTCTGGTCATCAGCAAGCACGGTTCCCAATCCTACTACACGGTATACGGGAAACAACTGGAAAACGTAGATATCTCGGATTCAAAAACACGACAGATGGAAGGAATACAACCGAAGTAGAACAGTACATACAAAGAAGTATACATCGATCAAGCAATAATTGCTTTTAGTAAGAAGAAGAAACCGTACTTCATAAAATAAATAATTCAAAACCAACGTTGCTGGAGCTACTATTAACTGCAGAGGAACCTTTACCCTATTAGAAGGGCACACATCCTTCTTATAGACTTATACTGCCGATTCTTGCGAATGCTGCATAATTCTCTTTGTTTTGTTTTTATTATTGCCGAGACCAATATTTATTTTGTATCTGGGGCTCCCTGGTACACGATATGAGCATTTACTTTAATTGTTCCCAAGAGCAAATATAGGACTGATTTCCGATACCACTAGATGCTTTTTCATATCGTTGTGGCATATGACACCTATTGATACCAGTTTTTCAATTATTATATTATAAGGTTTCTGTTTTGGAGGCCAACTGCAATGTGCAGATCCGATGGATTTCTTGCCCGTAAGAAATCGTGTTGGGCGACGAACGTGTTAAATATCTTGGCGCCTTAGTCAACTAGCAGAATGACATGACGAAAGAAATAAAGTGGAAAATAGAACAAGCCCGCAGAACATTTATAACCATCCGATATTTCTTTATTAGACCTGACCATCGCACAGTGGGATAAAATCCCAAAAAACTGGCCATAAATAGAAGGTTTCATTCTATCCACACCAAGTTTGGTATGGAAAGGTTTTTGGGGTCGCTGATTACGAATTTGAGTTCCATTTTTTTTTAAACAAAATGGCGGATCCAATATGGCGAACATTTTCCTTAGAAAATGATTCCATATTGCGAAAATTTGAAAGGAACGAGAATTTTGGGGCACTGATTACGAATCTAAGTTTTAAAACAAAATGGCGGATGCAATATGGCGAACATTTTCCTTAGAAAATGTATAAATATCGCGAAAATTTGATAGGAATGAGATTTTTTGGGCACTGATTACGAATCTAAGTTTTTTTTTTCTAAAAACAAAATGGCGGATCCGATATGGCTTTTTTCCTGAGAAAATGTTTTCAAATCTTGGCAATTTGATAGGTTCCGATAGCCACTCGTCAGTGAAGATGATAAACTTGTCCAGCCAGTCCTTAAATTTATTTAGTAATTTGTCTTCTATGCGAGAAACTTTCTGCCACTTCACGTGTATTTCTCTAACATTAATGCGTAAAATAGTTTTGTTTTTTTCAGTCAACTGAAAATTGTATTTCAATTTATTTATTATTATATTATACTCAATTATCTTTCCACGGTAATATTAATTTCTCTTATTTTGTCACCAAAACGACCCTTCAATAAGTAAAAAAAATCCCTAATCGAGAAATACCTTTGTCACTTGAATCTGAAATAAAAATAAAGTTAATATATTAAAATAAAAAAACCAAAAAAAATCAAAGATTTTGTTTCAAAAACAAAAACTTCACTAAAAAAAAAAAAAAAAAAAAAATTCGTGCCCAGAAAAATTTCATCCCCTATTTTCACCAGGGGTGATACTTTTTTCTTCAAATTTTGGGACCAATCGTGAAGTATACCTTCCCAAACAAAAAAATAATTTTCGATATCTTTTCATAAATTCGTTAATCATAAATATCGTTACTCCGTTACGAGGTAACAAACATTTAAAAAAAACATACAACCGAATTGAGAACCACCTCCTTCTTTGAAGTCGGTTAAAAATAAAATTTATCAGTTATTTAGTCGTTGCATTATAAAATATAAATGTGAGAATTTTTCAATTTCATAAATGATTTGATAAAAAATTATACTGAAGACAAAGTAGCAGCCAATTCTTGATTTTCTCAAACAATAAATGTCTAATAAAGCCTGAGTCTAATAAAACCTGAGCAAATTTAGAGCACTCATTTGCCCTCATTTTTTTTGTATCTTTCCATAAACTTGAATCTTCGAGTTAAAAACGTTGTAGTTTTTGCTATGAATTATTCTTAAATACTTGCTACACAATAACAATCTATTTACAGCCAATGATGTATTAAAAATTCCTCATACCTTTCTGTGCCTCAGCCATTTTGCAAAATTAAATTCGAAAAATTTTTCACCGCTTACACGTATTTTCACTAACTGTTGCGATTACGATTCTACACACTCAACTGCTTCGTTTGATATGAAAGTTTGGCTTGGTTTTCAATACCTGGTTCTTCTAGTTCCCGGAATCGGATGGTCCCAAGGGTTCTCTAATGGGATGCATTCTTGGAATCGGATTAAAAATAATTATATTTCGGGTTTTTGGCCAGTTTTTTTTGGGATTTCATGCTACTGTGCATCGTCTGGAAATGACGTTCCGTATGTTGAGATGCTAGGTGTTTCCAGTGTTTCAGTACAGATGCGAATGCTGGACTCTAAACCCCGCTATGGACAAAAAGATCGAAGCCTTTGCAATGTATCTGTACAGACGCATACTGCGAATATCTTATACACAGTAAAAAAAGTGACTAACGTTGCTGTACTTACCCGTATGAAAAAGTCAAACGATCTACTTCGACCACTATGATGAAAAGAAAGGTCGAATACATGGGGCAGGTCATGAAAGCGCTAAGAACTTCTACGATTAATTATTGAGGGGAAAAAAAGAGGAAAGAGGTCGATTGCCAGACTATAGAACTCATGGCTGAAAGACCTACGCCGTTGGTTCAACTGTACGACCACTGATTTCTTTCGAGCATACGCGTCAAGAACATTTATGGTCAATTGGATCACCAACCTTCGGAAAAAGACGGCGTGAAAAGAAGTTACGCTGTTTTCATTTTTACTTAGAAAAGGTTTTAAAAAATGTGCAGGCAGGAGGTGTAGTAATAGTGAGGTGGAAAATGTGGTCGCTGTCATACTCGGATGAAATTGTTGCTTTAGCAAGAAGCAAAGAGAAAATGAAAGAGATGATTGGAAAGATTAAAATATATTACAAAACGATAAAATAGTTTCACCACACGCAAAAAAGAATTATTTGTTTTAACTGCACCACCCTTCCCATCATGGGGTAACTAGCTCTCTCTCCTCCCACATGCACAAACCCCTGTCTTCTAGGACCAATCTCTCTTCGCTGCTCCCATGACTCCCCGCACAGTTTTGCGCCAACACTTCGCTCGCCTCGCTACATACCCTACACAGCTTAAAGCGAGTGCCCATCCAGTACCCCTGACCCTTTTCTTCTGACCGCATCTGTTCTATGCTATCAATGAAAGAAGTAGATTAGCGCTTTTAAGATACAACGGAAGCCTATGAAATGCCTATATTCAGGGAGGAACGTGCTCCCCTTGGTCCTGCCCTGTCGGCTCTGAAACTCCAACTCAACTGATGTTTCGTACACCAATTCTTCCACTTCCAAATATTCTATCAATTTCTTGATTTGCCCAACCGCAACTTTCAAACAAACCTTTCCATTCGTTACTCCACTTTATCGTTATTCCCCATATGTACACCCATACCTTTCATGCTTACAATTCTCAGCAGTTTTTAACAATCCTTTCATTGCTCTTTCCATACACTTTCATTTTAAACTTGACTGTCCTCCTTGCTGCCTGCGAAAACACTTTCAGCATATTTGTTTCTTGCCGGCGTGGATGTAGTATATTATATTTGTGATTTGTTAACACGTTGAATAGCACAATAGTTTCGCATTACTTGCCCATGGCGCCCCACTCTAAAATTATGTGTTCTTAGTACTTGGCTTTGTCAGTCGGTTACCGCCGTGGCGCCACAAACAAACTTAATGCCGTCAACCGTTAACCGCCATGTTATGGAACATGTAAACTTAAAATATTAAAGAGAATTAAATAAAAAATCCATTGAACGCATAAGAAGAAATAAAGAGAAAACAAAGTTAAGTTTGTATGTAGAGAAGACTATGTGGATGGTTCTTAGAAAGAACGTTGTTAAGAAAGAGGAAAGCTTAATGTGGGGTGAAAATATTATAGAACAGGTTAGCAGGTTCAAATACTTAGGATTTATGTTTTGTTTTAATGAGTCCAATAATAAGCATATTAAGTTCATATGCAAGAAAACTTATGTGGCTGCTAACAGGTTTTGGTATGCATGGAAAGATAAATTTCAAGACCGTTTGTTAGAAAAATGGTAGTGTGGAAGGCGTGTGTTCGGAGTATTTTAATATATGGAGCGGAAATATGGGGTAGGAATGAGATAGAGCAAATAGAAAAGGCGCAGCTGCATTTTATAAAAAGGGCGCTGAAACTAGGCAGGAGTACGCCAAGACCTGGTGCTACATGAAGCAAGTGTATATAAAGTTGCAGTATAGGCATCAATGAGAGTGGCACGATATGAAAGGAAAGTGTGTATGTTAAGGAATTATAGAATAGTGAGAGATTTTCAAAAGCTTAAAGAAGGAAGGCTTCGGATGGATCAAAGCAACAAAATGTGGAAATAAATGGAAAAAAATATGAACGAGTAGCGTGGTCCAATAGGGAGGTAGAGAGGATGAAATGGGAATGCCTGTGCTTGAAAAATTGTTGGGCGAAAGAAGTAGGGAGAACCGGGGTTACAACAAGGTACAAGTATACGGCAAACTCTCCTTGTATTTAAGTAGAGGTTCCAGCGGTATCCAATTTAGAATAGCCAGGTTTCGGTGCGGCAACGAGGAAACCAGAAGGTACGGGCTAAAGGAAAGGAGAATTTGTATATCATATGCGGGGAGGGTTGGCACATTTGTATGGAAGACTAACAGGTGGGCACATTTGGATGGAAGAATGCAAAGGGCTAACATGAGAAGTACAAAGGAGGAGAAAGTTTAAAGATTGAAAATATTGAATGCGCGGGTTTAACTTAAAATTTAAATGTTTTCTAAAGATAATATTTTAAAATTTCAATTAGAAAGAATCAACATATTGAAAGACCCCAATTTACTGCTTTATTAAATTTGTTATTGAAACGTTCCTGAATTTTTACAGATTCAGTTAAAAATATTTGAGATTTTCTAGAAATGTTTACGCAGATTCGACATAAAATTCTAAAAAAGTTTTTTAAAAAAATTTTATGAAGAAAAATTAGTTCTTGAAAAATTTATAACGTTCTGGTTAGAGTTTCTACGATTTAAACTAGAGTTTCTACGACTACTACGACTTTCTGGGAATGTTAATAAAATTTCAGTTTAAAACTTTTCCAAAGAACAAAAATAGAAGATTTCAATTGAAACATCATTTTGAAAGTCCTGTGTAAAAAAAAATATTTAATTTGTTCTTAAAATTGTATGTAATTTTAAGATATCGAGATTTTTTAGAAACATTATTACAATTTCAATATACAAATCATACTTTTTTCGTCAAATGAACATAGATATTTTCATTAAATATTATTTAAAATATTAACAAATAACCAAAGGGTGGTAAATTAAGAGTGTTCTGATTTTAAAGTGCAATTTTTTTTTATTCCAAACCTTAGTGTACCATTAGGTGTTACGGTGATAATCTATATAGACTCAAGTACAGTATTATAGAAATTACAAAATAATATTAGTTGTGGACTAGTTTAGCCAATTCCTTTCTGTCCTTACTCATCCTTTTTCCCTCGTTCCATGACTGCCCATTCTCTCTTACATTTTGTGTCACCGCCTCATGCCATGTTTTTTCTAGGTCTGCCCCTTGCTCTGCGCTGCCATATTTGTTTTGTTGATCTTTCCTCCTTCATCCTCACTAGGTGACCAAACCATTTTAATTGTTGTCAAACGGCAACAAATGCTTTCTATGATGGATTCTACTTCCAGTTCTTCTCTTACTAAGTCGTTTCTGATTCTATCTCTCCGTAGAATCTTCACTCCTCATTGGTACCTCATTTACATTGCTTGGATCTGGCTTTTTGCTTGTTTGGATAACACCCAGCTCTCGCTTCCCCAATTTAATACGGGTTTAAAAATAGATTTGAATACCGTAATTTTTGATTTTCTGGATATTTATTTTTTCCTTATGAAGCCATTTTTTAGAGAATTATATAACCTAGCAATACTTTCAAGTATATCATTTATTTCTGCATCGATCTTTCCATTTTTGTGAATCTTCACTCCCAAATATTTAAATGTTTGCACTTGCTCTAATCGTTTTTCATCTAATTTTATTGATATTTCCAAGTCTTCCTTTCCTATAACTATTACCTTGGTTTTACCTGCATCCATTCTCAAATTTCTTATTGCATTTTTCCATATATTGAGGTTATATTGCAGATTTTTCTTTTAAATCTCTTGTTTCTTTCGTAATATGCAGTTCGTTTTTTCTCATATATTACCAGGTCAACAGCAAATACGCTCTCTGATAATTCTAACATTTGCATGTTCCTATACCCGACCTTTAGTTTCTTCACTTACTGCATTTATTATAATCGTCCATCACTATATTGAACAAGGCTGGGCTGAGGATTCCTCCTTGTTCTAAACCTTCCCTAGTTGTAAACTCCCCCGAGTGTAGGTTTCCTGTTCTCACAATGTTTCTTGTGTTCCAATATACTTTGTATGCATCGCTGTAGTTTTTTGTTCACTCTTCTCCTTTTTAAGCCGTTCCACACAGTTTTCCTTGTGGGGTCACAAGGAAAACTGTGTGGAACGATGCTTTTAACGATGTGTGGAACGAGGCTACTGTCGAATGCTTTTTCTAGGTCTATGAAAGCCACGAATATCTTCTCTTTGCGATATTTCTCCTTCAATTGTTTTATGGGGAATATATGGTCTTGCACCCCTCTGCCTTTCCTGAACCCACACTGCGAGTCCTCTAGTTGTGTTTCAGTTTCTTTCATTAACCTTCCTTCTAGCATTCGTTCGTATAATTTAGATATTAATGCATAGCACAGTAATTCCGTAGTTTTTATTTTGTAGTTAAATATGTAGTTTTTATATTCTCTTCTGTCGCCTTTTTTTGTGGAGTGGTAGTATTATCCCTAGCTCCCCATGTTTTGGTATTTTCTCTTCTACTCATGTTTTTTGAAGAAACTAATTAATATTTCTAAACCTTTGGTTCCAAGGCTCTTAACCATTTCTGTTGTTACTCTATCGTGGCCTGCTGCTTTACCCTTTTTTTAATTTTTTCACAGCTTCTACTACTTCTTCGATCTTTATATTTTGTTCCTGTGTTTCTAGATTACTCTCTATTTCCCTTTCTTCGCATTCTGGTATTTCTCGTGTTTGCTCTATCGGTAACATTTCCTCAAAGTATTCCTTTCATCTCCTCGCTATGCCTTCTTCGTCTCCCAGTATGCTTCCGTCCTTAGTTTTTATATGGTTGGCTCTAACTTTTTTCCCCTTACGAAGACCCTTGATAGGTTAGGTTAGGTTAGGTTTAAGTGGCAGATAATGCTCACATAGGCCTCAGATGGGCCCGTTGTATTACCACGGTACTTGGAGTACAACCCTCCTCAGGGGATTTTGTCAAACCATTTCGAGCCGTGGATGAACCTCATGAGAGTCTGCGCATCTAGTGATGCGAGGTCAGAGAGATCATCCAAGAAAGGTCGGAATAAGAAGAGCAATCGTGTTGCGGTCAGAGAGGGACATTGGCATAGGTAATGCTGAACACTCTCCTCTTCCTCCTCGTCCAGGCAGCCTCTGCAGTAGTCCCGCTTCGCTATGCCCAGTCTCTCACCGTGCTTGCCAATGGGACAGTGTCCCGTGATGACTCCCACTGCCAGTCTGATATCGTTTCTTTTTAGAGAGACGATGTTGGTGCTTCTTTTCCTGTTTCGGTGAGGCCATATTTGCCTGGTTACCTCGCAGGTGAATCCCTCCACCTTCGCTCCGCTAGGTTCGAGGTTATTTCGGCTATGGTCTCCTTGCACGAGGCAAATGGAATACCAATATCCTGTAATACTTCGGTTGAGTGCAGGCTTGTGCCGTTCTTTGCAAGCTCATCCGATTTTGCGTTACCTGGGATCCCGTTGTGGCTTGGTACCCACATGAGTCTCACGTTTGTGTGTGCTGCGGGCTCATTCAGCTTTCTCCGACAGTCAGAGATCACTGTTGAGTTGGTGCACACGATCAAGACCCTTGATAACTTTATAGAATAATTTTTGGTTTCCAAATCGGTCTCTTTTCATCTCTTCTCTGAATGCTTCCCAAGATTTTTGTTCCGCTTGTTTTACCATTTCCTTGACTTTGTTCCACTGTTCTTTGATTTTTTGTACTTCTCCATTGTTGCGTTTCCTAAGTGCTCTTTCTATTTCTGTTTCTTTATTTTTACTTCTTTCTTTACTTCATCATTCCACCAATTCGTTTGCTTATTAAATTCGATAAATTTTCTTGTTCCACATACTTTTGTTGCTATTTTTAATAGCATGTCTTTGATATACTTCCATAATTCTTCCAGCGTCGCATTATATGTATCTATTAAGTTTTTGGCTAACTCAGCTTCTACTTTTTGGTTGAATTCCTTTGATGTCTCCTCTTCTTTTAATTTACATGTTTTGATTTTTTCTTTGGTCTTGTTTCGTATTTTTCTGTATTATTTGGTTGTTTGCTTATTTATAATTTTAATTGTATTTTTGACAACACTCAATGATGGTCCAAGTATATTTCTGAAACTCTTTTCACCCTTGTATCCTTTACCTCATTTTTAAAATCTCTGTTTATTATTTTAAAAACTATTATCGAGTGCAATTATCAAAAAACTAAATTAGTTGGACACCATATTTTTTGAACACCATATTAGTTGGACACCAACATTATCAGTGCTGTGCTGGGGAAATGTTAACAATGGGCTCGCTGCCGATGACCGCCACCTGAGGAAGGGGAGCGAATTTTTTAACTCTTTAACCCTTCCAACGCTTTACATATCCTCGTTTTTAGCTTCTTAGCAACCAGCAGAATCCTTCAAATAATTAATTACCGAACAATTAAAGAATTTGCTTTAGCAGTATTAATGTTAGGACCTTGTAAGGCTTCTGAAAGGTAAGGGAATTCCTGTAGCGTCGATCAATAAAGCTAAATCTTAAGAAATCCCAAATTTATTTAATAATCCAGTTTTGCTAGTAAATTTAAATTGTTTGCATCAAATGCATACGCTACAAGCTGACCATCTAGGTCCGAACACGCGACCGATTTTTATAATTTCCACGTCTATTTTCGTATATATATGTACCACTAAACGAGAACCAGATAAATAACATTGTTTTTAAGATCATTTCTTTCTATTTAGATTAAGTGAATAACCATCTGTTTAAGTGAATAGCCACTTAATCTAAATAGAATGAAATGATCTCAAAAACAATGTTATTTATCTGGTTCTCGTTTAGTGACACGACTGTGTACCTGGGCTAATAATAACATACAAACGTCTGTTTCTGTATAATTCAATATCCTGCGTGGTATTACCAAGGGAAGTAATTGTTCAACATGGAATTTGTCTGGTAGTCTTAATAAGACTTAATATTAAGGAGCTACGAATATCTTTTACAATTTTATATAGTTATAGTAATTTTATAACTTCATAAGTTCTATTATGTTTTTTTTTATGAGAAACGATGGTAAATTATTCTTAGTTTATGTGAAAGTATAAATACTAAATATAAATTCTTAAATAAAAACGATAGCAAAGCTTGGTCTATGTTTTTATTATAGATTGAGATAGTGGAAACTGTGAAAAGTTAATTTTCAAAAAACTAAACGAAGTTAACAAATGTCAATATTAGTCAATCAAAGTCAATAAAAAAGTTAACAATGGGCTCGCCAATTTATATAAAATTTAGCAATGGCCTCGCGCCAGCCCCCGCGAGCCCTCTACAGCACACCACTGAACATTATAGAGTAAAATCTAATAAAGTTTAATAACAAATTAAATGCTTATACACCTATATTAACAATTAATACTTAATAATTACATCGACTAGATGACCTCCGTTTGCTTAGATGTATGACTGACATCGATGCAACAATGAACGCATCGCACTATGGCACATTTCTGGCGAAATTTCACCAATCGCTTCTCGAATGTTTCGTTATAAGTCTTGCAGGGTTTTTGGTCGGTACTGATTAACTTTAGATTTAACATGACGTCATAAGGAATAATCCAAAGCCGCCAAATCCGGAGAGCGAAGAGGCTACAACTGATCTCGACGCTGGGAAATCAGACGACCAGGAAAAACTCTCCTAATACTCTCATAGACATGTTGACTACATGAGGTCTTGCTAACTATCTTGCTAATACCAAATATCGTGTATTAATAATTGGAGTTGAGCGATGGTCTATATTAAGAATGTTTGTAGCATCTCCACATAGCGTTTACTATTGAGAACTACTGCGTTTCCAATTTCATCTTCATAGAAATACGGTTCCAATACTCCAGCTGAGCATATTCCGCACCATACATTTACCTTTTGAGAATGCTCTTCTTCGAATATAACTTGAGGGTTCTCGGCAGACCAGTATTGTAAATTTTATTTGTTCCTCTCCCCATGCAATTGACAATGTGCTACGTGACTCATAATTATTTTGTTGACAAAATTATACCATCTGCCCAAAATCTATCGACTGGATTCTAAACGTAAGTTTCGGTCTATTGGAAGTACCATTTGTGAGACCTAAAGATTAAATCTCACTTTAAAATTGAAGGGCTGTGAGGGAAAACCAGGGAAGTCCATTTTTTTTTCAAAATTAAACTGGTGCTGCCATTTGTTGATATTAGAAGTGTACTTTGCATTACACTGTATAAGATTGGGAAAAAGCACGGTAATCCCTATAAAACTGACATAATAAAATAAATATCCAGGGGAAAACAAGTCAACATAGCATTGAATACTATGGAAGAACCACGGTAGTCCATGTCGCACAGGCGCAGTGCGATGATGCACATCGCTACTTCAATCTCTAGAGCAGTGGTTCGCAAACTTTTATTGCTGCTGGCACCCCAAAATTATGAATTGAAACTCATGGCACCCTGGATCCTCTCATCTCGCATGTATAGATATGGATATGTACTTATATATTAAAACAACATCTATATTGTATACACAAACAAGTTTTATTTTTATTATAACATTATTTTATTAACGAATATGTATGCGAGAGATATATCAGCACTTACAGATGAACATACAAACATATATTACCAATTTACTTTTTTACTAATATGCATAAGGAATTCAAAGAGAAACATGCGATTGGTGTGATGCGCACATTTTTTTAATGTTAGTGCGAATTTGAGATAGACATACTCTCATTTCAGCTTCGATTGCTTTGGGTCTTTCTCTTTTTTTAGTTTTGATGTTCACCAAAACATAAAAGCCAAACTCGCACAAATATGAACTTGAGAATTATAGAAGAATTTTGTGTGCTCGTAGTCTATGTTGGGATATTCTTTTTTAATCCTAATCCAGAAGCAGTTGACTTCTAATTCTTCATGTTTTAGTTTGAGTGTTCTCTCATTTCGAGTATTCATCAATTATTCCTCTTCTATAAGTTCCAAATTTTTTTTCCATCACTGATGCCACAAATGGATTTCTTATCCAATCATAATTTTCCACATTGATATCGGAAAAATAATTATCAAATTTTGTCCCTAAAGTTTTTAAATGCTCAATAATGAGTTGCCCAATTTGGTTATTTTCCATTTCTTTAGTTCTTGAAAACATTCCCATTTTACCCCGGCTTCCTTTCTTTATCCACAACTTCAATTTGTCTTTGAAAGCCACTATTCTGTCTGCAGAAGTTAAAATATTTTAATTTCTTAAAAATATCTGCCATACAAGCTAGCATTGCATACCACGCATCGTCCTGTAATAATTCGCAATATTTGTTTTGCTTTTCTTCAAAAAAATGTAGTAATTCTGCTTTCAAATCGTAAAAACGGCTCAAAACACTCCCTTTAGAAAAACACCCTCCTGTATGAAGAATAAATTTTTTGAAGAGAGATCCCATTTCTTCACAAAGTTTATTAAATAGACGTGACTTCGGAGGTTTACCTTTTACGTAATTGACCATCCTGACTATGTTGTTCAAGACTTATTCTAAGTCTTTACGAATTTTGCAAGTACAATTTCACGGTGTATATAAAACAATGTGTTGATGTTACGGTAAAAGTACAAAATCGGCAAATGTAAAAATTTACCGGTATATGTATACATCTACCAATTTGATAAGTAAATGTAAGTTTAAATTTGAGATTAGCTACATAAATCTACTTTTACCGGTAAAAGTACACATTTTCCAACGTATATAGGTAAAAGTTAATATTAATAAACAGAAAAAAAATTATACTTGTATATTAAGGTTAAAACGTATTTGAAATAATTTGTATTACTTTATTCCATTACATTTTTTTTTATTTCATTAAAAACAAATAATACATTTTGAACATAATTTATTTAAAAGAAGATTATAAGAATACGTTCGTTATAACTATTCGTTATAATTTTATTCGCTTGTATAATACCTTTTTTTAAATTTTAATTCGAAATTCATTATTTTACGAAAAAAGTAAATGTACAAATATATGTACACATTTGCCGGAAATAGTTGGTAAATGTAGGTTGAACTTAGATTTACCAACCAAGAAGGTATATGTGTACATATGCCGGTAAATGTGTACATAAACTACATACTTTGGCAACATTGACACAATATTTTTTGTTCTTTTTTTAGCAAGAGACACAAAGCCCTTTATTGAACCGACCATAGGTGATGAACCATCCGTACATTTACCAACAACACATGTTTCCCAAGACATGCCAACTGATGATAAATACTGATCTAAAATATTAAAAATATCAGCCCCACTAGTCGTTCTTTCAAATTCTTTGCAGCATAAAAACTGTTCAATTAATTTTTCACTTCTATCCATAAATCGAGTGTACACTAATAACTGAGTTTTTGCTTGAATGTCAGTACTTTCATCAGCTTGCAAAGCGTACATATTAGCTTCTTTCATTTTCAAAACAACATTTTCTTCAATGTATCTTCAGATATTGTCCTTTTTTTAATTATATTTTATTTAGTTCTTGGGTAAAAGGATTTAATAAATGTTAATAAAATTCTGATATATTGCCAACGTTTCGGTCTTTTTTAATTTCTGACCTTCTTCAGGGCTACAAATTAAACAAAAACAATTACAACATTATTAATTAATATATAAATATCATACCTTATATCTAAATATTATATATTAATTAACTTTAACATAATAAACATGAATATAAATTATTAAGATTAAAATTTAAATATGAATATTGTATATAAAATGACAAATATTAAAAACTAATAAATTTTGTTGTTTTTTTGTTTTAAATTTAATAGATATGACAATGCTATTTTTGCGTTTGAATTTTGAATTTCGTGGTTGTTATGTTAGTTTTATAATGGTGTTAATTTAATAGATTATTATAAAATATACTAAGGCCCATAGTGTCTTCTCTGTAATTAATAGTGTTATTTGTTTTAATTTGTATCATTTCACTAATATTTCTTCTTGTGCTATTTTTGTCAATGTCAAGAATTTCAAAATTGTCAAAATCAAAGAAATGTCCGTCTATAAAAAAGTGTTTTGTTAGTGCAGTTTTGTTTAAATTATTAGAATTTTTACAATCATTTTTATGTTGACCAATGCGTTTTTTTATGTATTGTCCAGATTGCCCAATATAACATTTATTACAGTTGTGACATGGAATTTTGTATACTGAACCTGATATCATATCTTTTGGAACTCTATCTTTGATTTTGGTGAAAAATAATTTCCCTGTTGTTAGTATATTATATGGAGCAATCTTACAATTGAATTTTGTTGTTATCTTATTAATTTTTTCAGTCAAACCTTTAATGTATGGAAATTTACAGTGTCTAATTATGTTATCATTATTATTATTGAGTGGTTTCTTATTGTGTATCTGTTCTGTGTATTTTTTAATTGCCGAATTAATTAAGTATTTTGGATAATTATTGTTTATTAAAATTTTCTTTGTAATGTTTATGTTTTGAGTGTGAAATTTTGGATGACTGTATGTGATGGCTCTTTTTAACAAATTATTTATAACATTAAATTTTTGATTGACATTGTGGTTAGAATTGAAGTTAATTATTCTCTGAGAGTTAGAAGGCTTAGTGTACCAGTTGGTTATGAGAGATTTATTATCTCTTATTATTATCCAAGAACTAAATAAAATATAATTTTCTTCAATATTTTCAGACATTTCATGAATACGTCTTCGTACTGTCGTCTGATAAAGGAATTTTCTTAATTTCATCTTCAACTGCTTCTTCGAGCACTATCTTTGCAATTTCTAAACAAGACGGTAAAACTAAAGTCTCTCCTATTGTATGTGGTTTCATTTGCTGTGCTATTATTTCTGGGACTAAGTAACTGGCCTCTTTAACACGATCAGAAATGTTGAATTGTTTAGTAAAATTACTGCTTTGTTTTTGTTGTGAACAAAGCAGTCTTTTAAAATAATCCACGTTTTTTGAGAAAGATGAGCATGTTTCATGGAAAAATGATGTAATAGTTTTATAGGCACCATAGCTCATTAGCCAGTACTTCTCTACATACAACACATTTTGGGTTAGGAGATATCTTGTCACCACACCAAGTAAACCCGTATTCCAAATAGTTTTCTTGGTATAAACGGGTCTTATCCTTACATGCTTTTTTCTTAATTTGAGCCTTATTCCAGTTATACCAATGAAGGGTAGGTATAACTGGAATTTGTGTCAATTGTACCTGGTTGCAAATAAGAATTCTCGCCCATACCCGTCTTTCTTACAATAAATTTGTCCGTTTTTTCAACTACCAAAAAAGAAAATATTGCAGTATTTAAAGACTCGTATTTTAATGTTATGTTTACCTATTATTGAGAATATTGTATGCGCACAATTTTATTGATATGTAGATAAAGCGTAGACAACTGCGCTTGACTAAAACATACTAAAAGTAAACAAACTAAAACAAACAGAAACTCGAACTGCATCCTGGTGTTATAAAACGGATGACAAGGTTCCGACGATGACCCAAAACCAATATTATTCTAAATTTTTACTGGATCAACTAGAAACTAAAAATTTATACTTTGTAATTATAAAATTATAAAATGTAATTTTTTGCGGCACCCCTAACAATAATTCACGGCACATTTGGGTGCCGCGGCACCCAGTCTGCGAACCTCTGCTCTAGAGGAATATGTATGATTGTCTTAAGGTATTATTTCCAGTGAGAGGTCATTCATACCTTGAACGTGATAAAGATATGGGGTTACTTTCTAGAATGCTGGATACGCGACTTTAAACTTTAAATATGGTTTTTCTCAAAACCTAATCTAGGTGGACATGTATAGTTTTTCCCCTGCGCTATAAAATTGTACTTAACGACTCACGTGAAATACCTACTTGCTGCGATAAACGACACACAAATTGATTGTAATATTCTTCAATTCTCTTCTTAAATTGTAAAATATTCACTTCCGTTCTAGCAGTTTTTTTCTCTCCGCAAATTTAATACCGTTAAGAGAACCAGTTCGAAGATATTTTTACAACCATCTTGCGATTGTCCTGAAATTTGGCGGCGCTGGATAGTTAAACTGTTGTCGAAATCACCTTTGAGTTTGAAAAATCGATTTCTAATAAAATGCTCTAAGCAAGCAATCTTTTGTTCAGTCTGTCAGCGCTCAATTTTCAAAAAAACTTGGAGGTTCACTGAATATTACAGTCATTATTAAGTCATTATTTATTTTTGTTTTAATTAAGTACAAATAGGACACTCTTAATTTGTCACCCTTCATAAATTATAACATGTAATTTTATAACATGCAAGTTCCGAAGTTACAGTTTAAATAATTTGAATGTCTTCAATAAAATTCAAATTTCTCGAAAACAGAATAAATTTTTATGCGCCTGGACCATTAAATACAAATTGGATCCCCTCAGATTTACTGCTTACTCTATACATACCTAAAAAAAAAACGATGGCTCGGCTAAAAAAAGGAAAATCGAGCAAAAATTATTAAAAAATTGTCCCCAGGAAATCGTCGTGTGTTAAATGGGCAAGAAAACCCGGCGATAATTTTTCTAGCAAAAAATAAACGATAATTTCGAAGGGTCGCGATGAATTATTAAAATCACTTTCTCGCTCTATTATTGCTATTGCCATTAATTGCTGAACTGCAGAAAATATTTCATCACAAAAAACGGAATAATACAGAGATACTGGATCGAAGCTATATTTCCTGCTTTAATAGTTTAAAACGGCTACTGCCTGTTAAATAGAATAAAACTACACACTAGAGTTTAAACAGACACTGATCCTAATTCAAGTTTCTTCTAACCCTTGATCACAACCTGACCTGGTTTTAATTTTTACACAATTATTTTTGTTGTAACGCAAGATTATTTCTTAAAAATATAAATTAGAAATAATCCGTTTGGTAAATAGGTAATTTATAAATAAATTTCATTTTGTTTTTTCTTGTTGTGATTATAGGGTGTTGGGTGAATTGTCGAGTCGTTGGGCGTAATTATGTGAAATCCTCTGAACTAAATTAAATTAAACATCAAGAAAGGAGATATTAGAGGAACGGGCGGCGAAAGAGAGCGGGCGGTAGAAAGAGGATCGCGCCGCGACGCTCGCTTTAAGTGTAGACTTGTAATTCCGATGCACAGATCAGCTGTCACTTATAATATATCCCACTCGAGCCCGGGGGCGGGCGGGACAGGCGGCTGCGGGGTTAATGAAATTTAATTAGCAGACAATAGTGCGGTACACACGCGGCACCCTCGGTGATCCAACACCTCCGGAACGCGTGCCACACTCATAGACGGATAGACAGACAGCGTCTTATTGCATCGACGGCCGAAACTCTTCAAGGGTTAATTTCGTTAATTAAAGATTCTTGCGGCTTCGAACAGTTGCGCTTCAACTTTTTGACGACTGCTGGTATTCCACGGATTCATTTGCATCTCCAATCATCCGCCCCTGCAGAATGTTAAAACTAATTCACTTATACAATCACTAACTAAATCTCTAGACCAACCCTATTTTCATATTCAATAATTATCCACAGCGAAAACAACATACTTCAACTAATTGAACTTCTATAATTTTAAAAATATAAATCAAAATTCCTTTCAACTCGTTGGTTTAAAAAAAAACAAATTTCCTTTAATAAAATCTATTTAAAACATTCAATAAGACTGAAAACCCAAACAAATCAAAATCCACTTAACCCTCTCATCCCTCACTCAAAAAAAAAAGTAACACCGCATATTTAAAACGCAACACCTCCACCCTCGCCCCAATTCCACTCCTTTTTCATACTTGCATTCTTAAGCCAAAACCCTTAAACTTCGGTCAAATATTTACCCGGAGGAACGTGTCGAAAATCTGTGTGCATACCGGCTATTTAACGGCTTCAAGCCGCCCCGCGCAAGACGCAGCGTGCACCCCCACGGAAAATATGATTGCGAATATTCGCAACCCTTCGGTGTGGCGTCTCATTTGAATATCGGCTCCGGGGGCTCTGAATCTGTAACTTGATTCGAAGATATTGTCTGTGTATTCTGCGAGACGGGGGTAAATGGGGTGATCTCAAATATTCAAATAGGGTAGAAAAAACATTGAATATTTTATCAATTTTTGTTAATATATTCAATAACTTGTCTGTCGGATTCTATCCAATCTTTTTAATACCTCGCATAAGCTATACATAAGTCTTGTCTGTTTAGTCTTGTCTCTCCAGTCTTGCCTGTATAATCTTGTCTGTCTAGTCTTGTCTGCCTGGTATTGTCTAGTCATGTCTGTCTAGTCTTGTCTGTCTAGTCTTGTCTGTCTAGTCTTATCTGTCTAGTCTTGTCTGTTTAGTCTTGTCTGTCTAATCTTGTCTGTCTAGTCTTGTCTCTCTAGTCTTGTCTATCTAGTCTTGTCTGTCTAGTCTTGTCTGTCTAGTCTTGTCTGTCTAGTCTTGTCTGCTTAGTCTTGTCTGTCTAGTCTTGTTTGTCTAGTCTTGTCTGTCTAGTCTTGTCTGTCTAGTCTTGTCTGCCTAGTCTTGTCTGCCTAGTCTTGTCCGTCTAGTCTTGTTTGTCTAGTCTTGTCTGTCTAGTCTTGTCTGTTTAGTATTCTGTCCGGTCTTATCTCTCTAGTGTTGTCTGTATAATCTTGTCTGTCTAGTCTTGTCTGTCTGGTATTGTCTGTATAGTCTTGTCCGTCTAGACTTGTCTGTCTAGTCATGTCTGTCTAGCCTTGTTTGTCTAGTCTTGTATGTCTATTCTTCTCTGTCTAGTCCTATCTGTCTAATCTTGTCTGTCTAGTCGTTTGTCTAGTTTTGTATGCCTATTCTTGTCTGTCTAGTCTTGTCTGTCTAGTCTTGTCTGTCTAGTCTTGTCTGTCTAGTCTTGTCTGTCTAGTCTTGTCTGTCTAGTCTTGTCTGTCTAGTCTTGTCTGTCTAGTCTTGTCTGTCTAGTCTTGTCTGTCTAGTCTTGTCTGTATAGTCTTGTCTGTCTAGTCTTGTCTGTCTAGTCTTGTCTGTCTAGTCTTGTCTGTCTAGTCTTGTCTGTCTAGTCTTGTCTGTCTAGTCTTGTCTGTCTAGTCTTGTCTGTCTAGTCTTGTCTGTCTAGTCTTGTCTGTCTAGTCTTGTCTGTCTAGTCTTGTCTGTCTAGTCTTGTCTGTCTAGTCTTGTCTGTCTAGTCTTGTCTGTCTAGTCTTGTCTGTCTAGTCTTGTCTGTCTAGTCTTGTCTGTCTAGTCTTGTCTGTCTAGTCTTGTCTGTCTAGTCTTGTCTGTCTAGTCTTGTCTGTCTAGTCTTGTCTGTCTAGTCTTGTCTGTCTAGTCTTGTCTGTCTAGTCTTGTCTGTCTAGTCTTGTCTGTCTAGTCTTGTCTGTCTAGTCTTGTCTGTCTAGTCTTGTCTGTCTAGTCTTGTCTGTCTAGTCTTGTCTGTCTAGTCTTGTCTGTCTAGTCTTGTCTGTCTAGTCTTGTCTGTCTAGTCTTGTCTGTCTAGTCTTGTCTGTCTAGTCTTGTCTGTCTAGTCTTGTCTGTCTAGTCTTGTCTGTCTAGTCTTGTCTGTCTAGTCTTGTCTGTCTAGTCTTGTCTGTCTAGTCTTGTCTGTCTAGTCTTGTCTGTCTAGTCTTGTCTGTCTAGTCTTGTCTGTCTAGTCTTGTCTGTCTAGTCTTGTCTGTCTAGTCTTGTCTGTCTAGTCTTGTCTGTCTAGTCTTGTCTGTCTAGTCTTGTCTGTCTAGTCTTGTCTGTCTAGTCTTGTCTGTCTAGTCTTGTCTGTCTAGTCTTGTCTGTCTAGTCTTGTCTGTCTAGTCTTGTCTGTCTAGTCTTGTCTGTCTAGTCTTGTCTGTCTAGTCTTGTCTGTCTAGTCTTGTCTGTCTAGTCTTGTCTGTCTAGTCTTGTCTGTCTAGTCTTGTCTGTCTAGTCTTGTCTGTCTAGTCTTGTCTGTCTAGTCTTGTCTGTCTAGTCTTGTCTGTCTAGTCTTGTCTGTCTAGTCTTGTCTGTCTAGTCTTGTCTGTCTAGTCTTGTCTGTCTAGTCTTGTCTGTCTAGTCTTGTCTGTCTAGTCTTGTCTGTCTAGTCTTGTCTGTCTAGTCTTGTCTGTCTAGTCTTGTCTGTCTAGTCTTGTCTGTCTAGTCTTGTCTGTCTAGTCTTGTCTGTCTAGTCTTGTCTGTCTAGTCTTGTCTGTCTAGTCTTGTCTGTCTAGTCTTGTCTGTCTAGTCTTGTCTGTCTAGTCTTGTCTGTCTAGTCTTGTCTGTCTAGTCTTGTCTGTCTAGTCTTGTCTGTCTAGTCTTGTCTGTCTAGTCTTGTCTGTCTAGTCTTGTCTGTCTAGTCTTGTCTGTCTAGTCTTGTCTGTCTAGTCTTGTCTGTCTAGTCTTGTCTGTCTAGTCTTGTCTGTCTAGTCTTGTCTGTCTAGTCTTGTCTGTCTAGTCTTGTCTGTCTAGTCTTGTCTGTCTAGTCTTGTCTGTCTAGTCTTGTCTGTCTAGTCTTGTCTGTCTAGTCTTGTCTGTCTAGTCTTGTCTGTCTAGTCTTGTCTGTCTAGTCTTGTCTGTCTAGTCTTGTCTGTCTAGTCTTGTCTGTCTAGTCTTGTCTGTCTAGTCTTGTCTGTCTAGTCTTGTCTGTCTAGTCTTGTCTGTCTAGTCTTGTCTGTCTAGTCTTGTCTGTCTAGTCTTGTCTGTCTAGTCTTGTCTGTCTAGTCTTGTCTGTCTAGTCTTGTCTGTCTAGTCTTGTCTGTCTAGTCTTGTCTGTCTAGTCTTGTCTGTCTAGTCTTGTCTGTCTAGTCTTGTCTGTCTAGTCTTGTCTGTCTAGTCTTGTCTGTCTAGTCTTGTCTGTCTAGTCTTGTCTGTCTAGTCTTGTCTGTCTAGTCTTGTCTGTCTAGTCTTGTCTGTCTAGTCTTGTCTGTCTAGTCTTGTCTGTCTAGTCTTGTCTGTCTAGTCTTGTCTGTCTAGTCTTGTCTGTCTAGTCTTGTCTGTCTAGTCTTGTCTGTCTAGTCTTGTCTGTCTAGTCTTGTCTGTCTAGTCTTGTCTGTCTAGTCTTGTCTGTCTAGTCTTGTCTGTCTAGTCTTGTCTGTCTAGTCTTGTCTGTCTAGTCTTGTCTGTCTAGTCTTGTCTGTCTAGTCTTGTCTGTCTAGTCTTGTCTGTCTAGTCTTGTCTGTCTAGTCTTGTCTGTCTAGTCTTGTCTGTCTAGTCTTGTCTGTCTAGTCTTGTCTGTCTAGTCTTGTCTGTCTAGTCTTGTCTGTCTAGTCTTGTCTGTCTAGTCTTGTCTGTCTAGTCTTGTCTGTCTAGTCTTGTCTGTCTAGTCTTGTCTGTCTAGTCTTGTCTGTCTAGTCTTGTCTGTCTAGTCTTGTCTGTCTAGTCTTGTCTGTCTAGTCTTGTCTGTCTAGTCTTGTCTGTCTAGTCTTGTCTGTCTAGTCTTGTCTGTCTAGTCTTGTCTGTCTAGTCTTGTCTGTCTAGTCTTGTCTGTCTAGTCTTGTCTGTCTAGTCTTGTCTGTCTAGTCTTGTCTGTCTAGTCTTGTCTGTCTAGTCTTGTCTGTCTAGTCTTGTCTGTCTAGTCTTGTCTGTCTAGTCTTGTCTGTCTAGTCTTGTCTGTCTAGTCTTGTCTGTCTAGTCTTGTCTGTCTAGTCTTGTCTGTCTAGTCTTGTCTGTCTAGTCTTGTCTGTCTAGTCTTGTCTGTCTAGTCTTGTCTGTCTAGTCTTGTCTGTCTAGTCTTGTCTGTCTAGTCTTGTCTGTCTAGTCTTGTCTGTCTAGTCTTGTCTGTCTAGTCTTGTCTGTCTAGTCTTGTCTGTCTAGTCTTGTCTGTCTAGTCTTGTCTGTCTAGTCTTGTCTGTCTAGTCTTGTCTGTCTAGTCTTGTCTGTCTAGTCTTGTCTGTCTAGTCTTGTCTGTCTAGTCTTGTCTGTCTAGTCTTGTCTGTCTAGTCTTGTCTGTCTAGTCTTGTCTGTCTAGTCTTGTCTGTCTAGTCTTGTCTGTCTAGTCTTGTCTGTCTAGTCTTGTCTGTCTAGTCTTGTCTGTCTAGTCTTGTCTGTCTAGTCTTGTCTGTCTAGTCTTGTCTGTCTAGTCTTGTCTGTCTAGTCTTGTCTGTCTAGTCTTGTCTGTCTAGTCTTGTCTGTCTAGTCTTGTCTGTCTAGTCTTGTCTGTCTAGTCTTGTCTGTCTAGTCTTGTCTGTCTAGTCTTGTCTGTCTAGTCTTGTCTGTCTAGTCTTGTCTGTCTAGTCTTGTCTGTCTAGTCTTGTCTGTCTAGTCTTGTCTGTCTAGTCTTGTCTGTCTAGTCTTGTCTGTCTAGTCTTGTCTGTCTAGTCTTGTCTGTCTAGTCTTGTCTGTCTAGTCTTGTCTGTCTAGTCTTGTCTGTCTAGTCTTGTCTGTCTAGTCTTGTCTGCCGAGTCTTGTCCGTCTAGCCTTGTCTGTCTAGTCTTGTCTGTCTAGTCTTGTATGTCTATTCTAGTTTGTCCAGTCTTGTCTGTCTAGTTTTGTATGTCTATTCTAGTCTGTCCAGTCTTGTCTGTCTAGTTTTGTATGTCTATTCTAGTCTGTCCAGTCTTGTCTGTCTAGTCTTGTCTGTCTAGTCTTGTCTGTCTAGTCTTGTCTGTCTAGTCTTGTCTGTCTAGTCTTGTCTGTCTAGTCTTGTCTGTCTAGTCTTGTCTGTCTAGTCTTGTCTGTCTAGTCTTGTCTGTCTAGTCTTGTCTGTCTAGTCTTGTCTGTCTAGTCTTGTCTGTCTAGTCTTGTCTGTCTAGTCTTGTCTGTCTAGTCTTGTCTGTCTAGTCTTGTCTGTCTAGTCTTGTCTGTCTAGTCTTGTCTGTCTAGTCTTGTCTGTCTAGTCTTGTCTGTCTAGTCTTGTCTGTCTAGTCTTGTCTGTCTAGTCTTGTCTGTCTAGTCTTGTCTGTCTAGTCTTGTCTGTCTAGTCTTGTCTGTCTAGTCTTGTCTGTCTAGTCTTGTCTGTCTAGTCTTGTCTGTCTAGTCTTGTCTGTCTTGTCTGTCTAGTCTTGTCTGTCTAGTCTTGTCTGTCTAGTCTTGTCTGTCTAGTCTTGTCCGTCTAGTCTTGTCCGTCTAGTCTTGTCTGTTTAGTCTTGTCTGTCTAGTCTTGTCTGTCTAGTCTTGTCTGTCTAGTCTTGTCTGTCTAGTCTTGTCTGTCTAGTCTTGTCTGTCTAGTCTTGTCTGTCTAGTCTTGTCTGTCTAGTCTTGTCTGTCTAGTCTTGTCTGTCTAGTCTTGTCTGTCTAGTCTTGTCTGTCTAGTCTTGTCTGTCTAGTCTTGTCTGTCTAGTCTTGTCTGTCTAGTCTTGTCTGTCTAGCTCTGTCTAGTCTTGTCTGTCTAGTCTTGTCTGTCTAGTCTTGTCTGTCTAGTCTTGTCTGTCTAGTCTTGTCTGTCTAGTCTTGTCTGTCTAGTCTTGTCTGTCTAGTCTTGTCTGTCTAGTCTTGTCTGTCTAGTCTTGTCTGTCTAGTCTTGTCTGTCTAGTCTTGTCTGTCTAGTCTTGTCTGTCTAGTCTTGTCTGTCTAGTCTTGTCTGTCTAGTCTTGTCTGTCTAGTCTTGTCTGTCTAGTCTTGTCTGTCTAGTCTTGTCTGTCTAGTCTTGTCTGTCTAGTCTGTCTAGTCTTGTCTGTCTAGTCTTGTCTGTCTAGTCTTGTCTGTCTAGTCTTGTCTGTCTAGTCTTGTCTGTCTAGTCTTGTCTGTCTAGTCTTGTCTGTCTAGTCTTGTCTGTCTAGTCTTGTCTGTCTAGTCTTGTCTGTCTAGTCTTGTCTGTCTAGTCTTGTCTGTCTAGTCTTGTCTGTCTAGTCTTGTCTGTCTAGTCTTGTCTGTCTAGTCTTGTCTGTCTAGTCTTGTCTGTCTAGTCTTGTCTGTCTAGTCTTGTCTGTCTAGTCTTGTCTGTCTAGTCTTGTCTGTCTAGTCTTGTCTGTCTAGTCTTGTCTGTCTAGTCTTGTCTGTCTAGTCTTGTCTGTCTAGTCTTGTCTGTCTAGTCTTGTCTGTCTAGTCTTGTCTGTCTAGTCTTGTCTGTCTAGTCTTGTCTGTCTAGTCTTGTCTGTCTAGTCTTGTCGGTCTAGTCTTGTCCGTCTAGTCTTGTCTGTCTAGTCTTGTCTGTCTAGTCTTGTCTGTCTAGTCTTGTCTGTCTAGTCTTGTCTGTCTAGTCTTGTCTGTCTAGTCTTGTCTGTCTAGTCTTGTCTGTCTAGTCTTGTCTGTCTAGTCTTGTCTGTCTAGACTTGTCTGTCTTGTCTGTCTAGTTTTGTCTGTCTAGTCTTGTCTGTCTAGTCTTGTCTGTCTAGTCTTGTCTGTCTAGTCTTGTCTGTCTAGTCTTGTCTGTCTAGTCTTGTCTGTCTAGTCTTGTCTGTCTAGTCTTGTCTGTCTAGTCTTGTCTGTCTAGTCTTGTCTGTCTAGTCTTGTCTGTATAGTCTTGTCTGTCTAGTCTTGTCTGTCTAGTCTTGTCTGTCTAGTCTTGTCTGTCTAGTCTTGTCTGTCTAGTCTTGTCTGTCTAGTCTTGTCTGTCTAGTCTTGTCTGCCTAGTCTTGTCTGCCTAGTCTTGTCTGTCTAGTCTTGTCTGTCTAGTCTTGTCTGTCTAGTCTTGTCTGTCTAGTCTTGTCTGTCCAGTCTTGTCTGTCTAGTCTTGTCTGTCTAGTCTTGTCTGTCTAGTCTTGTCTGTCTAGTCTTGTCTGTCTAGTCTTGTCTGTCTAGTCTTGTCTGTCTAGTCTTGTCTGTCTAGTCTTGTCTGTCTAGTCTGTCTAGTCTTGTCTGTCTAGTCTTGTCTGTCTAGTCTTGTCTGTCTAGTCTTGTCTGTCTAGTCTTGTCTGTCTAGTCTTGTCTGTCTAGTCTTGTCTGTCCAGTCTTGTCTGTCTAGTCTTGTCTGTCTAGTCTTGTCTGTCTAGTCTTGTCTGTCTAGTCTTGTCTGTCTAGTCTTGTCTGTCTAGTCTTGTCTGTCTAGTCTTGTCTGTCTAGTCTTGTCTGTCTAGTCTTGTCTGTCTAGTCTTGTCTGTCTAGTCTTGTCTGTCTAGTCTTGTCTGTCTAGTCTTGTCTGTCTAGTCTTGTCTGTCTAGTCTTGTCTGTCTAGTCTTGTCTGTCTAGTCTTGTCTGTCTAGTCTTGTCTGCCGAGTCTTGTCCGTCTAGCCTTGTCTGTCTAGTCTTGTCTGTCTAGTCTTGTATGTCTATTCTAGTTTGTCCAGTCTTGTCTGTCTAGTTTTGTATGTCTATTCTAGTCTGTCCAGTCTTGTCTGTCTAGTTTTGTCTGTCTAGTTATGTCTGTCTAGCTTTGCCTGTCTAGCCTTGTCTCTTTAGTCTTGTCTGTCTAGGCTTGTCTGTCTAGCCTTATCTGTCTAATCTTGTGTGTTTAGTCTTTCCTGTCTAGTCTTGTCTGTCGTGCCTTGGCTGTCTTGTCTTGTCTGACTAGTCTTGTCTGACTAGTCTTGTCTGTCTAGTCTTGTCTGTTTAGTCTTGTCTGTCTAATCTTATTTGCCTAATCTTGTCGGTCTAGTATTGTCTGTTTAGTCTTGTCTATCTAGTCTTGTCTGTCTTGCCTTTTCCCTTAAAACTTATATTTCTATTACTAAACCCTATTATCTGTATCATTAATCTCTCAATAAATTAAGCAATAAAATATGATTGTCATCAATAACCAATTATCGTAGACATCCGGGCGAAGACAAGAGTTTCTCCCCTTGAATTTTTCTCTCGCCGAAAATTACCCCGAATTGATTCGTCCTATCAGTCCGTCGACAGCCGACAATACATTACATTGTTTTCCTTCCATTGTGCCAAGAAAATAAAGGGAAAAAAAACTCTCGTTTTCTCTTATTGAAATTGAATGAACCTTATCAGATCATTAAATAACTTGTCATCAATTATTTGCAGAAATAAATGGAATAGAACGAGGGAAATGGTAATTTGGAAAGCTTTTGGTATGTCTGCGGAATATTTTGCTAATAAATTTAAGTGTCCTGAACTTATTTAAAAATAATCTTTGCATATAAAATGTAGGTACTCTTATATGATGTCTGTATTATTAAGGGTGGGTTTCAGATGTTTCAACTTTGGAATTAAAATAAATTTCACCAGTTTTCGTCCATACAAAAACATATTTTCGCATCTTAATACATCATCACTACGTGTCGCAACACACGAGTTCGTTCTTCAGTGTCGGGCTGTAAAGAGAGTTGATAATGATTCCTCGCATTCCATTAGGCCTAAGTTTAACCATTCCGTTTTAGAATAGCTAACTTAACATTAGCAATCTTAGGATGGGCATAGACAACTTCTGTGTTAGTGTAACGCATTAGCGCCCCGCGCAAACTTCGGCGCCTTTTGGAATGCGTCGCGCGACGCCGTTAGTTTAATTAAGAATAAGAAGGAGCAAAGAAGGGGTTGAGACCTGGGCCGGGGGTGTAAATACAATTGTCGTATATACAAAACACATCAGCACTAAGAGACTTACTAAATGAAGGAGTAATGTATGCTCTGTGAAACTAGACTAGAACTTCTTTGACATATACATCGAGTTTCTTCCTTTTTCTGTATAAAAGACCGAAATATTAAGGGGAGTTGTTTATTGCAATCAATATAAATAATAATTTTTAATATATATTTTTTCTTTTTGGGAGGATAAATGATGTAGATTTCGTCAGATGGTGGTTGAATAAAATAAAATATAAAGAATGCGAATGTGTATATATATACAGGGCGAACTGGAAAAGTAGTCATCTATCATCTGCGAAATGTACGAATGTATTTTTGTGCTCGGGGCTCTGTAAAATATTGAATTTTGCGCAACACACGCAGAAAATACGGGGTCGAAGTATTAATAGGGGGGTGGGTGAACGGGGCGGCCCGATCCCCCCTTCAGCATATACATATATAGAGTAATAAATATCTATATTTAAATGCCTTCAAATTCTTCAGCGAGCTCCGGGACTGGGGACATTTGATATTCGCGCTGTCAGGACAAAGCTGACATATGATTTGTGGTCGTAAATGTCGTATCTACTCCCGTTAGCATTTATCCGAGGGTTCTGTTCTATTGTGACATTAAAATATACTTTTTTTCATTCGGTTATTATTCTCGACGTCTCAGATTAAAGGAAAATATTCAATATCCATTCAAACGTCAAATATTTTCTAGAGATTTATATGCGGACACAACGAGATAGACAATTCTAGACAAAAATAATTATGCAGACAATACTAGATAGGCAATGATAAGCAGACCATTAAAAGCAGCTAGGTAAGGCTCAACAGACAAAGCTGTATATACGGGGCTGAACGAGCCTAAACCGACAAGGCTGAACAGATGAAGCTAAACAGACGGGCTTCGAAAAACGAGACTGAAGAGACTGATCTGCATAGGCGAGGCGCATAGACAAGGCTGCATATGCGAAAGTGTACCGATTAGGCAAGACTAGACAGTAAAGACTACACAGACAAGACTTGACACACAAGGTTAGACAGACAAAACCAGACAGAGAAGCCTGGAGAGACAAGACTAGACAGACAAGAATTGACCGGCAAGACTAGACAGACAAGATTAGACTTCCAATACAAGACAGCCAAAACTTGAAAGGCAAGACTAGACAGAGAAGATTAGACAGACAAGACTAGACACACAAGACTAAACAGACAAGACTAGACAGACAAGTCTAGACAGACGAGAATCGACAGACAAGACTAGGCAGACAAGACTAGATAGACAAAACTAGGCAGACAAGGCTAGAAAGACAGGACTAGACAGACAAGAATAGATAGACAAGACTATACAGACAAGACTAGAGGGACAAGAGTTGCCAGATATGTCTAGGCCAGTGATTCTCAACGACTGTGCCGCGGTATTTTTATGTGAAGTGTAAGAAGAAGTGCAAACAAAAAAAAAAATTGGTATGTACTTTGATACAGCATGCTAGTATAGTTGTACTACAAATCTGGGGCTTGGTAAAGAATATGTTTTTTTTTTAAACTTTGTGTTGTGGATTTTTTACCTGGTGTAACTTTTGTTAATCGTCTTTGGAAAAACTCTTGTTTCTGTAAAAGGAAATAATAAACGTGTCATCGTCAGCCTAGTTGCGTGCGCCTCCAACATTTGTTACTTTGAAAATGTCAATTTTTAACAACAAAAACACTAATATTTATTGAACCAGGCAACGTAGATGCTTAATTTTACTATCCGATCTTAGTTAAAGAGTACCAAAGACGATCAACAACAGTTACACCAGGTAAAAAGTCCGCAACACTAAGTTTCGCAAAAACCCGTATTCTTTACCATGCCCTAAATCTGGATTAAACCCAGACAAAACTATTTACTAGCAAAGTTTTCGGCTAAAACGTAACTCGATGCATGTAAGCTGTGGCAGAAATTAGAACTAACGTAAAAAGACAATATTTTACTGATTTCACGAACAGATAGATATAGAGTATATATCGCGCGGTGGCACGACCTCTCGATCCAAAACAAGAAAAACTAATTCAAGTAATTTCCTTGCGAGTTGCACGCCCTCCTTACATGCGCTATAATCCGAGTTTTCTATTTATTAAATTTTGCCTTAAGGGACCCTCACAGTGTGAAATTTTCTAAAATCGATGTTTTTTTTCATTATCCCGATAGTATACACTGTTATAATCATTCTCCCCGATTTTTAAATCGAAATTCGAATTATTTAGGTCGCTACAGCCTAGCTTAGGTCGCTTTTTCTTAGAAAAAGGGATTGGGGTATCTGGCGCTCACTCCAAACTTTAAACGCGGTTTTCTAGAAATGGTGTTTTTCAAAAAGGTTTCCACTCTTAAAGAAACAGTTTTGAAGCTATCCCTTAGAAATTTGGACTGAACATTCTTCACGTCATTCTTTGCATGTTCATGTTTTCATCATGTTCCTATGGAAGCTTTTTTTTGAAATCTTACATTTTTTTTTAGGAATAATTGTCGAAAAAATAGCCTGAATTCGATACCTTTTTGTCAAACCGCCGCCATTTTTTTTAAATTTCATAAAAAAGAAAAAGCTTCCATAGGAACATAGAGGCTTTCCTACAGATTAATAATCTGCATGATATTTTTATATCAAATCAAAATTACATTCATGGAGACGATGCAGACGATCTTTTTTTTTTCAACGCCACATTAAATTTAATAAAAAAATGTTAAACAATAAATAAATCAATTCATAAAAAATCATTTTGTATTCTCGATTAGTACTTTAATTTGTAAACAAAATCAGACCGATTAGTTAATCCTAATCATTAAAAAAAAAATCGTGAAAATCGGCTATTTTTCGAGGTGTCACACTGTGAGGGTCCCTTAAGGTAAACATCCGAGCAAAGCGGCTCTGGCGTCACTGGCGCAGCGATTCTGACGTGGCGACATAGCGATAGTATTAAGCACTATGGAAACGTATGAAACCCAATTCGAGCGCAGCGACACTGACGCAAAGTGCATCAGTGTCGCTGCGATAGAATGTGTTTCCATTAGCCGCTTTGCTCGGAAGTCTACCTATATAGTCATGTTTAATTCCTTGCATACGGATCAATAAAACTGATTATAATAAAAGAAAAAAATATATTAGTGATTTATTCACTAGTGCAATAAAAGTCTCCATAGCAACAAATCAAATCTCACGTACAGGTTCCGTAAATATAATCCTAAATGTTTCTGATGTTCTTTTTTTGATAGCCAATCACATAACTTATTACTTATTATACCTACTATACAGGGTGATTCGGGAGGAAATGGAAGTATTTTAGAGACATTTCCAGGAAGCAAAAATAATCAAAATAAGCTCATATGTTGAAGTCCGATTTTCATTTGTTTCAGAGATAAATAGGTTTTTCTTTTTAAAAAGTTAAGTAAGTTAAATTTGACAACGTTTTTTTTTCGACAACGTTCCTAAATGCCAATTTGAAATAAAATATTAATTTGGCACATGTCATAAAAATTGACAGTTTGTCTTAAAATTGACAGTAGTTGTTTTACGAGATTATAAAAATGCCTTATATTTTCAGTTATAGAGAATGTGCAGATATGGTGTTTGTTGTGGTGATTTTGTAATGGTCTGTTCGTTCTGTAGAAGAGTATCGGCGTCGTTTTCCTAATCGGAGAATTCCTAATAGGCAAGTGTTTCAAACTGTTTTTACATATGCTAGCGAAACTGGAATATTCCCAAGTGCACATATTGTTTCTGCACACAGCAAGGGATCGGTTTGGAACTTGAAGAAGATATCCTGGATGTTGTAGAAACTAATCCTGGGATAATGCAATCCAATCCAATTTGAAATTTCACAAACAATGGTTTGGAAATCATTAAAACGGCAAGGTTTAAACGCTTTTCATCTGCAGAAAGTAAAAAATCTTCAAGAAGGCGATTATCCATTAAGACTACAATTTTGTCAATGGATTCGTGAAAACAGAAGATTACTCCAATGCATTTTATTTACTGATGAAGCTCATTTTACTCGAGATGGAATTAACAATTCCCATAATAATCATCGATGGTCGGACGAAAACCCCCCATGCCACGCAAGAACACAATTTCCAACATCGGTTTAGTATTAATGTATGGTGCGGAATTCTAAATGATC
The DNA here is from genome assembly GCA_944588485.1 of Phosphuga atrata. NCBI lineage: Eukaryota > Metazoa > Arthropoda > Insecta > Coleoptera > Silphidae > Phosphuga > Phosphuga atrata. Next base: position 24,760,827 of record OX155904.1, on the reverse strand, counting down.
AATTGTTTGGTTCTTTTGTATTGGATGGCCGCCTTACTGGGGAAGGTTATTTACATTTTTTGGAAGACCATTTAGAGGAAATATTGGAAGTACCTTTAAATATTAGATGACGTATTATCTACCAACATGATGGAGCACCTCCTCATTATGCAAATATTGTGAGAAATTTTGTAAATATCCATTTCGGCGATCGCTGGATTGGCAGAGGAGGCCCGCACCCTTGGCCACCGAGATCACCGGATCTCAGTCCCCTAGATTTTTGTCTTTGTGGATGGATTAAGTCATTAGTTAATTCTATGAAAGTGGACACAAGGGATGCGCTACTAGATCGCATTCTTAATGCTACGGCGTTAATTAGAGCGAATCATCGTACACTGAAACTCGCTACCAGGTCCATTTATAAACGCGCAAATAAATGTATCGAAATGGGTGGTGGAGTTTTTAAAAATTTATAAGTTCAGTAGTACATTTTCCTTTAATTTTATAAATTACTAAATATCTATGAAACGAATGAAAATCGGCCTTGAACATATGAGCTTATTTTGCTTATTTTTGCTTCCTGGACAATGCAAAAACCTCCCGAATCACCCTGTATATATTATACCTACTTTTTTTGTGTAAATCTCATGATTTCTGCCGGAGTAATCTTTCCGCGTCATTATCAAACAATAATTCTTCGGATATATCCAGTTATGATTAATATATCACAAATTAATTAAACACAATAAATACACTAAATAAAATTCTGACACACGAATCAACAATTTTATCGTTACCATGACAACACCAAAATCATGACCAACTTTTCTCTGGATTGTTTCTTGTCTTGTAACAACAGCAAAATTGAATAAAAGTTTGTATTTCACTCGCGGATAAAATTAACTTCGCGGTTTAACTCGCGAATTTAAATTGAATTTATCAATCCGCTCGCATAACCTTAATTTTATACCCTGCGTAATAAACAACTATTAAACTGATTTTATTGTTGGCGTGCCGCCATATTTTGATGTTGTTGAAAGTGTACCACAAGAGAAAAAAGGTTGAGAATCCCTGGTCTAGGCAGTCAACACCTGATAGACAAGACTAGACAGCCAACAGTAGACAGATAAGGCGAGGCAGGCAGGACTGGCGAAACATGAGTAGACAGATATGACGGAACTAGACAAGTAAATCTAAACAACAAGACTACATAGGCTAGACGATGCAGAGCTAGATAACATAGACACAAGAAAGGCCACACAAGAGAAAAGAGCTTAAATATAGAATCTTTGAATGGCAACTCTAAATAGACAATGTACACATAAGACTGGACATACTGAACTAAAATATATTTCTTTCTTACTAAATCTTATTCACAATATGTGTAAATTACTTAATAATCTTCATTTACAATAGATTCAAGTTCAATATATAAAAATAACTAAATGTTACTTGAAGCTCAATGAATGAGGGACGTGAACATGTAATATACATTTTAGTAGAAATAGAGAATCTAGAAAGAAGAAAAAAATCTAGTTGAGAAAGAATAAGGAATTGCACACGGAATGTTTAATAGTTATGTTTAAGTCATTAAAAATGAAACCTGCATAAAAATTTAGTAATAAATTGTCAAGATCAAAATGAAATTTGTAGTCTTGACAAGACATACAATGTATTCAATTGTTAAATGGTTTATAAAATAATGAATTTCTTCTGTATGATTGATGATATTGTATGGCAGGAAATGATTTGTCGGCCCTCGAGTTCCTAATAATAACAAAATTCGTTTGGTTTTGTGCTATAATTTGTGTTTGGGTTAGTAATGATTGTGCGAACGGATTGTCCGTGACGGCAATAAATGTAATACAAACCGTGTTTGAACAATCGGAATCAATATTGAATTAAGCATCGGGGGCCCCCGATCCGCACACTGTCCCGAATCGTGAAATCTGTTGTTGTCGGAGGGGGTGGCGGTCAGGGGCAGCTCCGGTTATGCGTGTAAATGACGTGTGCGGTGTGTCGTTACACACGTTCACGGGGGCAGCGGGGTTTGAAAAAATTTGCCGGGGAAAAAATATTGTAAACGGTTTAAAATTCATCAATCAAAATGTGACGGCGGGAGGGGGTTGCGATTGGAGGGATGTAAGTTTAGAGTGGAAATGATGGTGGAAATTGGGATTTTAGGACCCGTGCATAGATATTGTGATATCAATAACAAATCCGGGAAGTTCGCACTGTTCGGGTTTCCGGCGATCGCATAGATTGACCTTTCAATAATAAATTTAATTTCGTCGCCGACGCTGTCGGTAAACCGACATCCCCGAAATTGTCACTCGCGCGAATTATTGCGATTCCTGCTATATTTTAAAACTTTTTTATTATTTTTTTGGGGGGTTGCGCTGTCGGATTGTTTTTTTGATTTTGTTGGGGAGTCGTGAGCAGTGGCATCACATGTTAAATCCTTAATACGGGGACCGGTGGAGACAAAGTAACTCTACTGTAAAGCGGTCTGCTTTTGACACGGCGACATCGCTAATTAAATATATTATTATAAATATGACGGCGCGCGCGGTTTCTCTCTTCTACTCTTTGTGGCGGGCGAAAAAAAAAATGTGAACAAGATTATTCGTTTATGCGTTCGCCATGTGCCACTCGCAGGAATTTGTTTCCATATTCCTGCATCAAGGCTCCACCTACAACAACAGTCGACTGCGGTTGACCTTTTTTACGTCGTTTCACCTATTAACATTCATAAGAGCGCACCGTTACGGACTAATTTCGTTCGCTTTTTATATTACCCGCACATACTTATTGTATAACACCAACTACCTATCCCACCCACCGACCGCCGCAAAATTTTAAACGCCACCCCTCGTATCAAAAAACTATTCTGCAGACATTTTTCATATATAAACACATTTTAAAATGTCTCCTCTTATTTTAAACATTTTACGTCTGCATAACTTTAAACTCTTTCACTTACATGCAAATAATTCATGTGACACATAATTCATATGTAACAAATTATATGTCACTATACAGGCAATACTAGAAGCCAGACAAATCAAGAATAGACCGATATGACCAGACCATCAGAATAATTAACTTACTAATTATTTTTATTTTATATGTTTTCTAATATGTATATGTTACGGTAAAAGTAAAAAAGCGCCAAATGTGCAGATTTGCCGGTATATGTGCACATCTACCAATTTGATAGTTAAATGTGAGTTTAAATTTGAGATCAACTTCATATATCTACTTTTCCCGGTAAAAGTCCAAAATGCAGGTTTGTCGAACAGCACATGCGCTCTGTATGTTAAAGTAAACCTCTATACATTTACCAACAGCATTAGGTATATGTACACATTTGCCGCAAATAGTTGGTAAATATAAGTTGAATTCACATTTACCAACCAAGAAGGCAAATGTGCACAGATACCGGTATATGTGTACATTTACCAATCTACATACTTTTACCGTAGCATATATATTACATCTATAAACTAAAAAAATAATTTGGCTAGATAGACAAGACTCGTCAGGCAATTTCATAAAAGACAAGACACCCGAAACTAGATAAACAAGACTAGACAGACAAGAATACAGAGACAAAACGAGACTTACATGACTAGAGAGATAAAACTAGATAGACACAACTCCACAAACTGATCTTCAGAGACAAGACTAGTTAGACAAGGTTAGACAGACCAGGCTAGACAGACAAAACTAGACAGACACGAATGCAACGACAAGACTAGACTGACAAAAGACTAGATAGATAATACCAGAGAGACAAAACTCGTCCTCCTCGGTTGTGTAGTTGACAATATTCCGGCCTGACAAACGGAAGATCCGGGTTCGATTCCCGATCGGGTAAGCAACAACTAGGGTGGTTTTCACTAACCGCCCTGCCTGCCCACCCTGAATGAATGCGAAATATGCTATACCACGGTGGCGCATACTAAAAGCCAATGTGTAATAGGGTAGAGCAGCGTTTCCTAAAGTGTGGGTCGTGACCCGGCACCGGGTCGCAGAAATATTTTGCCGGGTCGTGAAAAAAAAAAATGCAAAAACACAAAAAACACAACTTTTTTGCAGATAAAAAAAGGAATTGATTTCGGCTAAAAAAAATGAACAAGCACTCTTTCCTCATCAAATAAAAATTGATAGCTTAGACTAGCGCCGAGACATAGTTTCGGAGAAAAATTGATACCTCCCGTTTTAAAAATTGTCGCAAATAATTTATACGGAAAAAAGGCTCAGAATGGCTATGCGAAGTATGGTTCATTATGGTAAGCTCAAGTTCTCACTATTGCTAATTATTTGACAGGCGAGGTCACGCGACGTCGCGTAGCTGAGTGTCGCGCATATGGGAATCGACCTTTAAGGAAAAAAGTTTATATTCGGTGATACCCTTTTCTAATAATACAGTTAAACGAAGAATTGACGATTGCATGAAACTTGCTTTTAAAGTAAAAAAAAAAACATATTTGTGTCCTTGCGAGTAGATGAAAGCAATGATATCGAGGATAATACAAATGTAATGTGTTTTTTCAGAAATATTGACGACAACAAGTAAATGTTTTGTTTTGTAAAAGTTTACCGAGAAGAACGACCTGAGATGAGATTTTTAAGCTTACCAATGTTTTGGTCACTTGTATTGTTTGTTTCTTTTTTATTATTATGAAAGTTCACTATAATGATTCTGAAACTAGAATTGTTCAAAAGAGATAATATGATTGATAACTGAGACAGCTTCAAAAACATCGAATTTACAGGTAAGACAAGGCTCCTTCTCGTTCAAGTTATCGATGATTTCGACAATCTTTCTTGTAGTGGTTTTATGAACACCCAGCTCTCAAGTTCTCATCAGTAGTTTTTGAAAATAATTTAGTTTCCCAATTAACATTAGTAGATTTCCTATCCTTGGTCTCCTGCCTCTGTAACTGTTTCAAATCGGTTTTGGCCTGCGTCGCCTTTTCTATGTCGTCATACTCCAACCCAATACCACAACTGCCTCGATTCGTTCTCACTCTGCTGACTTATCGACAACACCTGCTTCTTCATAATCCTCAGCTTCTTGACGTCAATAAACTCCTCAATATCTTTATCGTTCCATTTAGTTTCCCTGAATCGTTGGATTACAGGTCGGCGATGATTTTCAGGTGATCGTCACCGGCCCGCCGAGTTCGATCCACGGCACCGCCAGGATCGACCTGCCGCAACCATTCGGGAACGTCACAATGTAGTGTTCATCGGGAACCAGCAGGGAAGCGATTCCCTGACCGATGTTGTACACGATGAAGGAGGCGATGGAGGAACGTTGGCTCACGGCGGACGGGGTCACGATTGGATGAAGTGTGTTAGTTTACGTAGCGATGAAGAACGTGCATTGGCAGGTAGTCATAAAGGTTTGTTTAAACAAGTTCAAGAATTAGCCATTAATTGTGTATGGGTACACGGTAGTATCCATAGACCAGCTTTCGCGGAAATACGCATGACTTTAAATTTAAACATGACTTTGAGGAAGAATGTGTCAACTTTATAATCTACATAAAATCTCGTCCTTTAAATAGCAGACTTTTTACCGCAAGGAAATGATGAGTGATATTAAACATCTCCTTTTGTATTGCATTTTACGATGGCTTTCAAAAGGAAACGTTTTAAAACGTCTATTTGAGCTAGAAGACGAAGCTTTGGTATTTCTTAATGCCAAAGCCCATACACCCATCTAAAAATGATGCTATTCGCATTTAAGGAGAGATTCCAGGATTTCGACGTAGTTAATAAAACTAATAAAACAAGATTAAAGATCCTTTTTCTGTCGAAATTGAAAATGAAGAAATGTTTAATCTTAGTGAATAAGAAGTTAATAATTAATCTTAAAAAAGTGTTACTAATTAATTTTTGGTTGCAATGTCAAAAGGAGTGTCCAAGCTTAAGCGAAAAAGTGATACCCTGTTTATGCCTGAAGTTATACGTGTGAAGCTCGCCTTCGGCTCGTAGTTTAAACTTCGCAGCTTATGCACAAAACTACTATTTATTTACAATACACGTGTGTGAAAGACTTTTGTGCACTTGTATCATAAACTACTATATTAATTCATTTTGGTGTGCGAGTAGATGGGTTTTTTTTCATAAGGTGGGTTGCGAAAAAAATTAAAACTTCGTACCGGGCCGCGATCAAAAATGTTTGGGAAACGCTGGGGTAGAGGGTTTAGTGAGAGCTTCCGCCGAGCCATTTTCTAAAACAAGAGATAGAGAAAACTCGACAGATAAGACTATATATACAATACTAAACAAAGAATACTAGGCAGGAAAGTGCAGACAAATATTTCTAAATAGATAAGACTCGACATGCAGTGCTATGCATACAGCTATATAAAACTCGATCGACAAGACTAGGCCAGCAAGACTATGCCAACAAGACTAAACCAACTAGACTAGATAGGGGTTCGGCGGGCTGTTAAGTGAGAAGAGCCAAGTCGGCGAAAAAACGGCCTAACCAAAGTAACAGAGCGCCAATATTTTCGAGAATATGTTTATTTTTCCAAGGCACCTCTTTTAAAATTTAATTTTGTTTAGCCTATTTCTCGATAGACAAGAATAGACAAAGAAGACTAGACAGATACGAATACAGCGACTAGACTAGACTGACAAGACTAGACTGACACGACTAGGCTGACAAGACTAATACACATAATACTAAATAGGTAAGACTCGACTGACAAAACTATGCATATAAGTTAGGGGCCGTTCAAGTATTACGTAAGCTGATTATTTGCAATTATTTTTTTGATAACGCGGATTTTCATCTAGCCCTCCATCAACCGTCATGGTCACCACTGGTTTTACAAATCCACGGTCAGTTTTAGCTAATGCTTGAAACTCTTCAAGTGCGCGAAGCGTCTCGAAATCTTGAGCATGAGTATTAGCGGTGGATGAACTATACTTTCCACTTCGAATAGCGATGTATGTTGGCCCAGAATATTCAACGGCTTGCGGTTGTCCTAGCATACTGGAAGTTATTTTGATGCCAGCATAAACTGACGGTATTAATTTATGCTGCTCAGCGACCCAGTAGTGATCAGGCAGTTTGACTCTATATTCCATATTCATTAGAAGAGGTGCTTGCTTATTTGCCGCAGATACACCAATAGGGACCCGAGCTTTATCATAATGAGAATACTTGAAAAATACTTAATCTGGTTCAAGTATTGATGCTATGGTCTTCAAATAATTGATCGATGTTCCAGCGAAACTGCTATATAAGTGGCCTTCGTGCTGATCAGTCTGTGCCCGAGTAAGCTTAACAGGAACTGTCGATACATGTCTTCGTCCCTCTGCGGAATTTGATTTTCATGGAAACAAACGAAGATGTGTCCCACTTCAGCTAATGTCAAATCCTATTTTATGTAATTCTTGTGTGAGTTCATCAAGACTGCTGCATTCCAAAATAAAGCAATATCCTTGGTATAACTTGGATTTGTCTATATTAAACGACATTTTTATCCATTCAACTTTGACGAAGGTGTATCAGATGCTAAAACAAAAACTATGCAATTCTATTCGCTTTCGATCATAGAAAACTGGGGGACAACAAAACAAAACTAAATTTTGTCGAAAATCCTAAAAATTAAAAAAATATTACTGACGTAATCTCCATCCAGGCACCCCCCCCCCCATCCCTTATGTCACCAAAAATAAGAAAAGTAAAGACCCCTCCACCCCCTGTAATGCTTACGTAATACTTAAATGGCCCCTTATATAAAACATGATGGACAAGATTAGGCCAGGAAGGCTAGACCAGCAAGACTAAACCAACTAGATTAGATAGGGGTTCGGCAAGCTTTCAAGTGAGAAGAGCCAAGTCGGCGAGGAAGCGGCAAAAACAAAATTAACAGAGAGCCAATATTTTCGAAAATATGTTTTTTCCGAAACGTCTATTTTAAAAATTAAATTTGTTTAATTTTTCTAGATAGACAAGACTAGACAGACAAAACTAGAGAGGCAAGACTGGACAGACACAAATGTAGCGACAAGACTATACTGACACGACAAGACTATAAAAGACAAGAAGATAAAACTAGATAGAAGAAACTCGACAAACAAGACCAGACCGACATCATTCACTTCAACATAAAGATAAGTTATTTAGAATCCAGAGATATATTCGAATCGAAATAGAAGTGTTTGAAAGACGACATGGAAACAATAAAATAATATAAAGTTTTAACTGATTTCATACATTCTCATTTTATTGCAGAGATAGACATAATCAAGTAACAATAATCGTTCATTCGATTATTCTGAACCATTCCAGTAGGTACTCGATTATAGTACCTACTGGATCACTCATCGTGAGAATGAGTCATACTCGGATCACTCGGATTAGAGATAAATCATTCGATTTTTGTGTATCATTCGTGTACTCGATTATCACTCGTGATACATGAGTAAACTTTCACTCGCACTTGAAAATTGGAATCGGGCGCGAGAAGTCGTGATAATAGTAATTTAGTACCTACTCAATTAGTACCTACTCGTGTGCATGAGTAATGAATGATCACTCAAAATCGAAATTTGCAGTTGGCACCACTAGTCCCTCTGTTAAAGCCTTTTGCTTTGGTAATGAGAAACTAAATTCTATTTTTGATTGAAAAATAAAAAAAATGCGTTCAATGTTGAAAAAGTATTTAGTGCACAAAAACCTAAATAATAATATTTTAATAAGAATATTATAATAGCTTTAATTTTTAATAAATATTTTACTATAAACCATCTTAATTTTTTATCGACATAGTTTTTGCTAAAAAATAAAATGGAACGCGTTAAGAAGTTACGTAAACTTCTTAACGCGTTCCATTTTATTTTTTAGCAAAAACTATGTCGATAAAAATGAAGATGGTTTGTAGTAAAATATTTATTAAAAATTAAAGCTATTATAATATAGTTATTCAAATATTATTATTTAGGAACATCATTTGATTGAGTTTGTACTGTGCAGACTGCTCCTTCTATCTTTTGTCAGTTCTTCGGCTTTTGAGAATACCCGTTCGAAGAGTACTGACGCTGCTGGCACATACAAATACTTACTTGAAAGTTGATACAATTCGGGTAAAAGTCGTTCTATCAGCGATAGCTCCAAGTATTTCTAACCCATTCGTTCCTAGTGGTATCTCTAGCCTAATGCCCGCTCTACACTCTCGCGAAGTAGCACGGAGTTGAGCGAGGAACGAGAGTTTGGTCGGGTTACTCGGTCCGCCTTCTGCTTCCTCGCCTCGCCTTGGCTAACTTCGCTTCATTAAGCGGTTTTTCGTACCCGAGTCAAAGGGACGAGGGGCGAGTACGAGGAAGGGAGAGTATCACGTCTACACTCTCGTGTTTGCTCGTCCTTCCCTATATATTATGCCCACAAATAGTTGCAGCAGCAGCTACCATCTGTTCGGTGTCAGTCATGGCACTGAGGTCCTCGCGAAGTAAGGCGAGAGTGTAGATGCCTCCTCCGTCTAGTTCCTCGTCTCGAGGATCCTCGCCGAAGTTACTCCGCGAGAGTGTGGAGCGGGCATAATATTATCTAATAGTATCTCGTTCTAATATTTTATTTCGTGAGATCTAGCGGTATCTTCTTAAAACCACCTAGTTTAAAACTTTTAACGCTACTCTAATAATTATGCCAAACTTGTGTCGTGTTTGATTTGGGATAAGGTTGCTCAAGTCGTATCGCTTAAGAAAAGAACTGTATAAAACTTAGGATTTATCAAATGAATATAAAATAGTGTTATTCAACACTTTATTAATATTAGTATTATGTATTATACCGAAATTAGATAATCTATATGTTTTTACGTAAAAATATCTTTAAAAATCTACATCGGTACGACTAAAGCAACCGGGTTCCTAAGTCGTACCTAGGAATTCAATTATGCAGCAACAATAGCTTAAACGTATTTTTTGTATGAATATGTTTGCAGATACGCAGTATTAAATTCTTCTTAGATCAGTTGCAGTAAGCCCAAAATGGCTTGATTTTAAATTGAGTATGTGTATAACCAACTCCTTCTCCAAATTTTCAGTCATATCGTTAGGCCTTCCAAATTTGACATTCTTATTTAATTTTTTTAAATGGCGGCACAACGTTGGTTTTGTGATGTTATATTTTCTATGAGCTTGATTGAATCCAATAACTCCTGCCGATAATTTGGTTTCAAGCCTTGTCAATATCTTCTTGTTTCCATAAATTTCATTTCTTTTTCCATAAACATAAATTCGCTTTGGCTGCCTTGCCGAACTTGAAAATCGCAAGTAACGTCAGTTGAGAGTAGGTAAAAAGAAGAAACAGTTTCTTAAGTTGTATCAGTACGATTTGGGTTCTCATACGGGTACGACTTAAGACAGGGCACACTAAAATTTAAACCTAAACATAACCTAACATTGAATAAAATGCATACGATTCCGTTTCGTCCAAATGGTTACGTAAATTCTACTGAATGTATATTTAAAAAAAAACATAATTTTATCAACAATTTACGTGTAGGATTAACTACCTAACATATGCAAACAAAATTATAAGAAAATTTAAATAAACTTACTTGATGAGAAAATTTACAAAGTTTACGTCAGATAATAATACATCATTCAAGTTCAGATGTCTATTTGGCTGTCATATGTGCTGTTGTCGCCGTAGTTTGTTCAAAATGCATGTGGTTTAACTTAAGCAAAGGTACGACTTGAGAAACCTTACCCTACATAAAATTGAAATTCAAAACTATTTATAAAACAAACTTATTTTGGACCTGAAAGGGTTAACTAAAAACAAATGCTTTGCAAAATGTTATAAATTATTAGAATTATTTACAATATTTTTAAATTACAGTTATAAATTATTAGGATTGTAATAGGCTATTTCAAAAATATGCGATATCATCCCGATAATGCGGTAAATTATTAACAACACTGGCTTAATTTACATAATTGCATTCTATATGTAATATTACAGGTACGGGCAATAATAATTGAAAATAATAATTTTTAAGATGACCCTAGAGATCATTCAATTCGATTATTAAATTCACTCGATTACTAATCATTCGATTATGCAAATCATTCGAATATGCCCATCACTACTTTGTTGTATGATACATTTGGTAGATAATTTAATCCAGTTTATGCACATTATTAACTAATTTAACAATTGTTAATATTTTCGGAGATATAAAGAATTTATGATATTGTTACTTTATATTGTTACTTTAATGTGCTAATTTATGATATTGTTAATTATCGTACGTATCGTAGACGTATTAATGTATCATTTTACAACTATTTTAATCTAGTTTATGGATTTATGGAAAATAAAAATAATTTTGTAATTAGTTAGTGGAACTAATTACAAAATTATTTTTATTTTCAACAATATTGCCATTCTAATGTGACACTGTTTTAATTAGTTTTGTTCAGCTCGTATTTTAGTTACTTCAAAATCAGTTTAAAGTGTATACGTGATTATAGTTTATTCTAGATTTAAGCAATTATAATTACTTTAAACAATGATTGCAACTGCTTGAACGATGCGCGATGTACGAGTTTGCATTGGAGGAGAAAAATTGTAAATGTATGAATATAATAGCAAAAATGCTAGAAATCTTTGTCTGCCTATAAATTCAAAATCAAAGCAATATATCAAAATTCTGTTAAAATCAATATTCTATTAAATCTTGTCTTAGTCTGTCCGACCAAATTTTGGAAATTTCCTAGCAACTTTGTGTATAAATTGAAAACCACAGTAAATATTTCGGAAATACTTGAATTGCTGGTCCAAATTTTGGAAAATCTCTAAGAAAATTTGTCTGCCAATAGATTCTAAACCAAAGTAATTGAAGACCAAACGAGAAAAACGATCTAAGTCACATTTTAGTAGTTTAGAGATAAACGCTATTTAAAGTTTGAACACCACTTATTGTATAATAAGACAACAAATAAAAACAATAACAGTCTGACAATTATACCAAGTTGACTGTCATAGTATTGACAATAATAAATTTGGGAATTAACTTTATTATACAACTTTTTGATTACAAAAAAAAAACAAATGTAGTCCAATGAAAAATTAACCAACTCCACACTTTTACCAGCTCTACTGGACGTTGCTCAAGCAAAACACATCCCATTAATGTTAATTTCATTGCTATTATTATCAATTTATACTTCGGCATCATCAGCGATGATGATGCTGAGGTACAAACTAATAATAACAGAGACAACGATGTCTCTGTTCTTTCCAGAGAAAGGATAATAGCGTTGATTTGGATTTGAAAGGAATATCTTTAATTCTTGCAATTGACTGATTTTATTCTTGGGTAAAGGAATTTCTTGCTTATATAGTTTTTGTGGTGCAATAGTTGGAAACAACGTGGGTACTTACGTATTAACGTCACCACCGCTACATTTTTAAATGCCGCCAATCTACACCTAAAATTTTTATGATAAATGATAAAATAAAATATTATATTTAAAATTAAAACATTTTTAAAACTCAAAATACTTTATTTTTTAACCCCGGTTAGATTAGGTTGCCCGCCGCGAAGTGGACAGATAAATCAAGACAACATACGCGCGGCAGCGTGAACTCTCGATCCAATATATAGCGGAGGTGGCGTTAATACGTAAGTACCACAACGTGTATTGCTTTAGTTATAAGAAAACTCTAGTTAACTTCGTTGTATCAATTCCTTACTTAAATAGTGCGTGGGTGTTCCAAAGATAAAAGAGCTCCTTTATTGGTCTGGTCTGAAATGGAGAATTTTTTGTGAAGATTGGTGTTAGGTACTTGGTTCGTGCAAAAAAAGTTCTTGCTTGCAGTCAATATCTTCGAAGGGAGTACGTTTTATTCGTGAATTTCTAAACACTTCCACCCAATTAGATCGCACCACCACTTACATTAGAACCCACCTCCACCACATACTTTATAGCCGACCTCCACCACTGACTTTTGATTAATATAGCCGAAATCCTTATTACTTTCTATATAGGAGTGACCTCTAATTGGAAACGTAACTAGTATGCTATCAAATCTACCTTTGTAGTCAATCAAATAATGCAAAAATCAAAAAATTTTATATTTTTTGTTTTGACCAGCGCAGAAATCACAATATTCCAAGATAACGGACATTAAGAGTTAATACTTCAAAACGATTTAAAAGAGAAGCCACATCATCTGCACCCTTATTATCAATCGTTTCTGGATAAGTATAGAAAACTACATCATTGCATCCGAGAAGATGCATATTGAAGCTAATAACGGTCAATTTTCTCTTGTACTATAGGGGTGAGTAGGGTAATTACGGACACCTAAGGAAAAAAGTAAATATTACAAATACTAAATAAAAACTCTATTAATTTATTGATTATTGACAAAGATAAAGGTTTTATTTATTACTTTTAATCATAATATTTAATTAAATTTGAAAATTAAGTAATTTAAGAAAAAAAGTATCATTTTCGTGATCCTCTCAAATCCGTGGGGTAATCCCGGAGTGTGGTGTGGTAATTACGGATAGTACATATTGAGTAGTAACGAGTAGGATAATTTAAGATAAATAAATAGTTTATTTATTACATATTAGTTTATTTATTACGTTTATTTAATAGGTTATTTTTAACATAAGAAATTAAAATCATCTTGAACAGTACGTATATAAGTCATTTGTTAATAGAGAATTTAAAAATAAATAATTAATAAAGAATAAATTTGAATTAATCTCTACATAAATCATAAAGGAACCCTTTGCTTGTGCTTTCACCATTACTGCATTTTTCATGGGCCCATAAATTGCATCTATAGCACATTATCCATTCTTCAGTGGGTGTTTCTTCATATTTTCCCGCACAAAAAATACAATAATACTCATTTTGAGTTTCTTTATTTTTTCTGTTTTGTTTTTTCGTCTTTATTTTTGTTTTTCAACCTGCTCTTTACCAAGGAAATTCCCTAAGTTCTTCACACCTTTTTCAGTTAATATACTCATCTTAATTTTTTTATTTTTTATTTCTTCTGCCTGCTTTTAGTCATTTTTTTCTGATTCTTTTCCTGTAAAATTTCTTTCATCGGAGTACTAGTTAGAATAACTGAATGTTTTTTTTCTAACACTTTGGTTCGTGCTTTTCTTTGGTAAGATAGGCAGGGTAACAATATCAGTAAAGGATAACAATATCAGTAACTGATGCATTTATTGAATCTTTCGATTGATTCAACGATAACTGTTTTCAGGCAAATTTTCAGTGTCTACATTTTCAAGCGTCAAAGTACTAGTTGCAGTTTTAGGTTGTGCAACTTCTGATAAGTTTTCAGAAGGTATGGAATCAGGTTCTATACCTTCAGATGTTGAAATTTTAAAAAGTTCTTCGAATATTTCACGATTAATTGGATTTTTCCTGCTGCTTTAAATTTATTAGCTGCTTTTTCTATATTAGTGACATTGTTATATGCCCTGGTGAACAATAGGGAATATGCATGAAATTTAAATTTGGTTCAATTTTTTTTTTCTGAATCTTTATTGACCGGACATTGGTACTAAACCATTATTTTAGTAATTAATATTTTTTTAATTACTTAAAATTAATAATTAAAAGCAAATTAAGTGAGACAAATTCAAATTTGTAAAACGCAACATCATTGGTTAAAAGTTTTAACCAATGGTGTTGGTAATGGTGACGTCAGAACACAACACCGTATTGTCATTGAACTCTATATATATATATATATATATATATATATATATATATATATATATATATATATATATATATATAGTTCAATGCGTATTGTTTACATTTGCATTGCATTGCAGGCAGATTGCAGGTTAGAAAACGTAGTAATAACTTGTGTGTTGTGAATTTATTTATTGTGTAATTTTGTTGTATTTATTGTGTAAGTTTAAAGCATCCTAGTGAGACTAGAAATCATTTAAGACTGTAACGACCATGGGCCGCGGATAATAAAATCTTCCAGGTAGAGATTATATAAGATACAAAATCTCTTAGTATTTATGATTTTAATGTATTATACAATTTTTATGAATGTAATGATTTTGTAGAACATTGCAAGCTTATGATGACTAAAAGTGCATGCGAAGAAGCTGCGATAGCAACTGTCGAACAAAATGATTGTCCATTATGGCATGAACTTCGATATGCGAAAATCACAGCATCAAAAGCATATGAGGCTGCACATTGCAATGTATTGGAAGGTACATTGACCGAGTCCATAATGGGAGCATGCAAATTGAGGGATACCGAGGCAATGCAAACGGGAAGATTGCTGGAAAATGAAGTTATAAAATAAGTGGAAAAACAAAGAAAAATAAAAATAAAAAAATGTGGATTAAAATTAAATCTAAATTACCCAATTATGGGTGCTTCTCCAGATGGAGAAACTGATATTTATAGTATCGAAATTAAATGCCCTTCATTGGATAAAGCCATGAATCGATACATATGTTCAAGAAATAAAGTGTCCAAGAAATGTATGGCGCAAGTACAATTGCAGATGCATTTTTCGAACAAAAAAAGGCCCTTTTTGTGTTGCGCAGAGTGATTTTGAAACAACAATAGAAGTCCGTATTTTGGAGGTAGATTATGATAATGAACTGCGCGTAACTCTGTTGGAAAAATGCATCTTGTTTAGGACTCGTGCCATCTTTCCAAAATAAATGTACATTATCATTGAAATTCTTTATATTATTTTAAATAAAACAAAGCTTTATTTGTATTTACTTTTTTATTAAGAAATCTTGCATATTTATTAATCCACAAGCTATTATTATCACTTCATCTATGAAGTGGATTAAATTGTGGTCGACGCAAGCATGAGGAAGCAGCATGTGAAACTCCCTTAATCTATCACACGTTCCACATGAATCCTCAATGCTGCAATCTGTTTTGATAGTTTCACTTCTTGTTTTGAGCTTGGGGACAACTTCAAAACTGATGGTGGCCTTATAAGTTTACATCTTTTAGCTTCTAATAAACATGACAAATCTTTGAAGCCTCTATCTGCCATCACTGCTTGGTTAGGTGGTAAACATTCCAAGTAACCTATCAAAACATCTGTAGCCCTTCCGCTTTAACCTTCAGAAATAAAATTAACCAACCCATCAGGTGTGCATGAAATTAAATACTTCAAGGTATTGCATTTTTTTGTACTGTGACCAAGTAAGTGATTGGTGGACTGCATCAGATGGTTTCTCAATCTGAATTTCAAGGCAGTCGATGATAGAAACAACATCTGCATACCGGGACCTAAATGATATGGGTAGCTTTTTGCAGATTTCTTGTGGTGTTGGCCATGAAATTAGATTTTTCATTTTATCAGCTATAATAGGTATGCTTTTACTGAATATTCTGCTTATTGTACTTTGTGAATATCCAAATTGTAAAGCTAATATATTAAATGACTCATTTAATTTTCTTTTCTTTAGAGTAATTAATATATCTATGGTAGCAAGGGGGATTTTATTATATGATACGATTTTTTAGGAAATCCTAACAACAGGCTCTTTTTAGGCTCTTTTTCTATAGCAGTTAACATGACAGTACGCATTAGACTTGTTAAATGTTTTTCATTCTCTGAGTCTTCATCTTGCATCCAGCTTGATTCGGATGAACAACTTGGTACATAATCTTGAGATTTCACTGAAGAATTAGAAGACATTGACGTACGATCTGGGCTATCGGCAAACAATTGTTTTTTGGCAAATGATTTTATTGGTGATGTTGCAATATTTGTTAATGAAGGAGGACATTTTAATGGAGATAGTGCTACATTTTTCTTGTCTATAGTGAAATTTACATGAACACCTTTACTTCTATACTTAGTTTTAAAATTCACTTGCACAGCTTTATCAATAAGTTGTTTATTTTCAATCTCGGATGAATAATTTTTTTCAATATGGGAAGAACAGGATGCTGCTTCATCGTTATTTGTTTGTGGTGGTTTAATATTCACTTGCACAGCTTTATCAATAACTTGTTTATTTTCATTCTCCGATGAATTAATTTCTTCAATATGTGAAGAACGGGATTTTGCTTCATCGTTATTTGTTTGTGGTGGTTCACATATTTCCAGAACATCACTACTACTGGCAGTACACTCCGAGAGAGCTTCTTCTATCAGTGCTGACCGTTTTCTCTCGGTAGCACCCATTCTTAAAACGGGTAGCTGCATATTTCGATTTTGGTAATGAATTTGTGAAGTAGAACTCCTTTATTTAATCGTAGTTACACTTTTACACCTTCTTGTTTCATTATGTTGTATTGTACATAATGTTGTGTATCCTCCTCTATCTGTAATTATAGCTGTATTGTAAATATAAAAACAAAACACATAAGTAGGTATAACTTTGTAAACTGGATTTAGATACAGTTATCTACTGCTTGTGTGATTGATTTTCAATACAAAACTTACTTCTGGTTAACTGAAATCATATTAGGTATCGAAATAAGTTATACTTACATTAAAGTGATCTTCACAACAATGTAAACAACTTATTGCAGATATTTCATCTCTTCTGATAGCCTTACACCATTCCCTACGTATTTCTTCACCTGTCGAGACTGAAAAAAACACTTTATCGGGTGTATTTACGGTAGTGTTCTTGCATTGAGGCACTAAGCAACACCTATAACCTGGCGGCTTTTTAGTTTTCTTCATGGTGAAATAGGTTAAGAACGAGAACACGTGTAGTAAACAAACAATCGACTAGACTCTAAGGCCGCGGTCCGAATTGCGCATGTCCGTATAATCGTGTCGTGACGTCATCAACAGAGAGCGCGCCCAAATGGTGGCGTTTAATCAGCTCAAAATTATTCTCTATTTTAAATATTTTTTTTAACATAATCAAAGCATTTTTAAACAGTATTTATATTTTTTACTATGTTATAACGGTGTAAATAGTGAAATAAACAAATAAAAAAAAATTGATGCATTTTCCCTATTCAACAACTTCGTATTGTGTAATTCTTCTTCCTACATGTTCAGCCATATAAAAATCACATTGTCGGTAATATGCTCGTTTTAGTGGACCAAAAAATGTCAAATCTAATGGTTGCATAGGATTGGAAGTATGAGGTAGAAGTGTAAGCAAAATTATTCTATGCTGACGACATAACAAAAAAGTTTCAAGACCGATGTGACTTTCATGATTATCTAAAATCAATAGTACATAGTTTTCAGGCATTGTTTTATCATATAAATGTGAAATAAGTGAAATAAAATGGTGTAGCCACTCAACAAATACATTTTCGTTGATCCAACCAGAGTCACTAACTGCTGCAACCATATTACTGTCTCCTCGCAATAAATTAGAATTCATCCGTTTCATTTTAAAAATAAAGTACAGAGGAATGTATTTTCCCGAAGCACTAAATGAGCATACAACGGTTGTAGTAGCTCCTCTTTCTCCACTCGTAGCCTTACCCAATTGTTTTTGACCTTTAGGAGCTAAGATTTTAGAATTTTTTTGAACCTTTGTGATACCCATTTCATAAACGTTGAAAATACTATCAGCGTTGAAATGATGGCAGTCTCGTAAATTTTCTAAATTATCAAAAAATATTGCTAGTTCATCTGGATTAAATGCAGTTATTATATTTAATGAAGTAGCTTCTGGTTTTCTCAATTAAATTTTAGGGCTTCTTTTGATAAATCCATAATACCAGTCTTTACCTGCCATTTGAGTGTTCTTATTAAATTTGTGATTTAATTTTTTTTTTCTGCAAACTTATAAGTCTTCCGTACTTCCGTAGCTTCAACAGTCAATCCACACAATAGTTTACTGCATTTGATAATATGCTCTGCTATTTCTTTTTCTTGTGCTTCAGAAAATACAGATTTACTGTTTGGCTAAACTGAAACTTCTTTTTTTATATGATCATGTATAGTTGTTGACTCTGGTATAGAATAATTTTTATCTGCTTTTCCTATAGTTAATTGTTTACTTCTTACATCTCTTATTGTACGTTTCAAATTGTTTAAATTATATATTTTTTCAATGTTCCTTTTATATTTTCGAACCATCTGGAAAAAAAATTGTACAGTATGATTATCGCTGTGGGGCATTTGCGAACGTCCGTGATTACCCCACTCAATTCGTCCGCCATTGCCCCACAACGTTAAAAAATAAAAACCTAATATTTTTTTAAGGTTAGAAATAAATAAAAATAAGTATTTGTGTCACAATTTTTTTCTTGAATTCTATTTAACACGTCGTAAATAAATTATAATTATATCATTTATGTGTAGCGAGAATTTAACGAATATATACATGTCAAAAATTACATGCAAAAGGATAAAAATATTAAATAATATTTACCTTGAATGAAAAGCAGAAACTGAGTAGCTGACTTATTGTCTGACACTACGTACACATTAACCTACAATTCCATGTAAAAAAAAACTTTTTTTCCTAAGGTACGGAAATCGTGGTGTCCTTGATTACTCCGCGTCCGCGATTACCCCACTCTCCCCTATATCGTTTGTTATATTCGGCATTGGTAGATTTTTGGAAAAATCCAATGATATAGCTTCAAACTCTTCAGATTGCATAGATTTGTTCTTTGCAGCACGTTTCCTTCTATAAAAAGTGTCAGCTTTAAGCTTATGAACTTTGTTTTGGTTGTTCTACGTGATTAGTTGTTTTTCCAGATTGGACATTTCGGTGTCACTATTTCGAGGTAGATGTTTTAATTCTAGTTCTAATGACCGTATTTTTGTTAAGAGTTGGTCACACGTACTGTAGCATATGTAGCATATGTATTCAGCATTCCGTCTAAAAGACACTATGCTGTCTATACTGTCATCATGGCCATATTTTTAGAACTTAGTTTGTTTAAACATCGTCAAGTCTCTTAAATGAGCTGCACTGCTGTTAAAGTTTTTCCACCATGTTTGGTTTTTATTGGCTGCTTTTAATTCTGTTTCGTTTTTTGGCCAGATACCGGCTACATTTATTCTCAATTCTGTCTGAATTCTCCAATGCTCTGTAAAAGGACAATTGAATAGCACATGTGATGCTGAGCCCGTTTCGCCGCATGTGCACAGCGGTGATTCCCTCTTTACAAATCTGTGGATGAAGGCCTGAAAGTTTCCATGACCAGTTGCACCGCATAGTGTGTCAGCTGTAGATCATTTTTTGTCCAATCTTCTCTGTTTGGTATAAAATTCTTCGTCCTGAGCCCAGTTTTTGAAGCATCCCATCTCAACTGCCATTCTTTTAGGCTGAAAGAAGCTATCATTTGCTTAATAGTTTCCCTAGGTATTTTAGTATAAAAGTGGGATATCCTGCAAATCTTGACCAGAACGATTTATGCTTGAAGTTGACTCTGCCTGATAAATCTCTTTCCGCCTGCCACGTTTCCACTAAAAGTTCGGTGGGCCTTCTAAGATGTTTTAAGGCTTACAACACTGATCGGCTATAGCAGATAACTGAAGAAGATTGGATGTGGTCTATGTTTACGGAGACATATTGTAGAGCCCTATTAATTGCGACGAGCTCTGTTTGGAAGATAGAACAGTAATTTACTAAACTATTCATAGAATATTTCCTCATCCCCTCTGTAAACCACAAAAGCAGACCTGACTCTGTATTTGGATTTTGAGCCATCTGTATATATATAGCCATCTGTAGTGGACAATGCGTTTGTCAAGGTCAGATAGTATTTCATGTGGCCAACATCTGACGGGTAAATAAATTCTTCTATATTTGCGCGTGTTTCGATTTGGTTTGGGGAGGCGTTTAATTCAGTAACTTCCCTAAAAATATTTTCCTCCATGAAGTGCATATTGACGGTGAGTGCAGTTTGTTTGACTTTTAAGTCTATTGGAGCAAGACAAAAGATGACACAGGCTGCCTCCGTAGAGACCGTGGTTTTGGCTGCTCGAATAGTGGTAGGACTTTGCGCTCCCAGGAGTTTCAAGTTTTCCTTTGATTTACACTACGTCTGCCTTATTGAGGCCCCGTAGAGCAAGGCCGGTTCCATGGCTCCCCTGTAAATATTTGATAAAGCTGATTTATTAAGACCCCATTCCTTCCCAGATGCTATGCCCATTCCTAAGGCACAGTTTTTGACTTTGACACAAGTCTGCTTGACGTGGGCTTTAAAATTTAGACACCTATCGATCAGAATACCTAAGTACTTAATATACTCTTGGCATTTAATACGTGCATTTCCAAGAGCGAAAACCCCTCTCCTTTGCCTTGGTGATTTACCCACAAATAAGGCCTTTGCTGCGTTGAGGTGATTTTGCATTCTAGTGTCCATTGGCGAAAGGTATCCAGGACCTGGGTACATTTCTCTTTCAGCTCGGTGATTGTTCTGCTATTAACGAGAAGCATTGTGTCATCCGCGTAGGCAACGAGCTCACAGCCTTATGGAAGCTGTTTATCAAATATCGAATGATACAAAATTTTCCTGGACCTGAATTCGAACCTTCCGCACAACATTTTCTAACGTCTTTTTCTATATAAATATCTGGCTCTGAGATAATGGCTTTTATTTCTGCTAAGTAACTCTTTGCCAAATTAATTAGGTTGTTCGGACAGTCTTGAGAGCTAAGGCGATGTATAATTAACGGCCACCAGGCGTAATCAAAGGCTCCGCTTATGTCCAAGGACATGGCTGCTCTATATTGCCGTTTATTTCTTGATGACCTTATGAACTCTATAACTTTGGTAACTACATCGATTCTGCCAACTCCTTTCCAAAATCCATACTGATTTTTGTTGAGTAGATTGTGACTTTAGTAGAAATGCTCGATTCTTGAAATGAGTAATGCATCTTGGATTTTCCCTACAACAGGAAGCAAGCTAATCGGTCTGAAATCTTTTGCTGCTAGACCAGGTTTATCTGGTTTGGAAATTATTTTTACAAGTTGCTGCTTCCAGCAGGCAGGAAAAACTCCATAAATAAGGCACTTGTTAAAAAATGTCAAGAACATTCCTGGAGCGGATTTGAACGCAACTTGAACAATGTCTGATGAAATTCCACCGATACCTGGCGCTTTCTTTGGATTCACTCGTGTAATGACCAATTAGACCTCGTCGATGACCTAGTCACAAATACAGCAGGTGTATGATCGTGCGAAACCGAAGCTGATGTTAAAGTTATTTACACTTTTTTTTCTGTAGGTCTTATAAGCCACCTTACAATCTGGAAACGTTTGGTAGTACATATTGTGCATCTTCACATTCAAATCCTCGGGCAAGTAAAGTTTTCAATTTTAGTCCATAGTGTACACAGTTCACAATTCTTGGCTTAATTTTATGGGGACGATTTTGATGTTTGCTCCACATATCAAAACAGCTGCCCCCTCGTGTTATAAATACCCTTTCAGTCTTTCTACCCTCTGGAGGGTGTAGTGATACTATTTTCGATATGTGTTTGAATTTTTTGTTTCCATGCGTTTCTATCTTGTGCTAGATGTATTGCGTCGTGCATTGAGTGTTCCGTCATTTACCTTAATCTGTCGGTCCATCTCATTGGAGACCGTCCTCTAGGTCTTTTTCCCTCAACTTTTTCCTCCACCAGGAGGTTTTCCATCTCACCTGTTCTTCTAGCTATATGGCCAAAGAAACTGAGATGTGCTCTATTGATTTGGTTTAGTAGACGCTTTTTGATTTTTAGTTCTTGTAGAACAAACATTTTTAGTAGTAGAGGTGGTTGTTCTGTGTTCCACCCTTAACACTCTTAGGATTCGTCAATACACCCATAATTCGAAGGCTTCAATTCTTTTTCGATCTGTTTTCGTTATTGTCCATGTTTCAGCGGAGTAAACAGCAATTGGGAAGATCAAGGAATTGGCCAGCATTACTTTCACTGTTTTTGTAATGGTTTGATCTCTCCATACTTTTATGAGTTTAGTTGTTGCTGATCTGGCCATTGCCACTCTTCTCTTTATTTCCTCTGAGCAGCCTCCATCTTTGGTTAACAACGATCCCAGGAATACAAACTTGTCCACCACATCATATCTCGCTACGTTTTTGATATTGGATGTGTCATTGGATCGATCGATGATCATTACTTTGGTTTTTGTTTTGTTGATTTTTAAACCATATTCTCTACTATTGTTCTCTAATTTGTTCATTATGTTTATCAGTTGTTCTTCGTCTGCTGCAATAATCAAGGTGTCGTCCGCATACCTCAGGTTACTTATTTTTCTTCCTCCAATTGATATTCCACCTTCCCAATCGTTAAGGACTTTTCTCATGATGTATTCGCTATATATGTCGTAAAGGAGGGGCGAGAGTATGCATCCCTGTCTGACACCGGCCTCTATCTTAACACCTCGGGACACTGTTTGTCCTGTTCTGACCTTGGCGTTTTTGTGTTGCGAGTCTTTTAATTAAAAATATCAGATGCTTTGGAACACCCATTTCACCCATTACTTTCCACAGACGTGACCAGTGAAGAGACGTGAACGTCGAACGCTTTCGTATAGTCCACGAAACACAAATATAATTTTAAGTTGTGTTCCCTCGCTTTTCCAATGATCTGTCGGGCATTGAGTAGCTGCTCTCGTGTACCTTTACTTGGTATGAACCCTTTCTGTTCGTCCGATATTTGTGGAATTAGAAATTTTTTCAGACGTTCATTAATGATGTGGAGTAATAATTTGCTTGCGTGTGAAATGAGAGTTACTGTTCTGTGGTTATTACATTCCGTCGGTGATTCTTTTTTATGGATGGGGATGAATATATATTCGCACCATTCCATTGGCCATTTGCCCGTTTTCCATATTTTAGAGCATAATGCGTGCTTTACATCTGTTCCGAAGTGTCCCATGGCTTTAAGTATTTCAGCTGTGATGCCGTCTGCCCCAGTAGCCTTCCTATTTGTGAGTGTTTTTATAGCTTTTTCTACTTCTGATATTAAGATCCCAGGTTCTCTTTCTTGTGGTGTTGCTTGTTCTTCGGATGTTGTCGTGCTAGCTGACTTATATAAATCTTTGCAGTGTTGTCTCCATACTTCCGCTATTATAATTGGATCTACTATAACCTTTTCGTTTTTGACCCTTATAATTTGTGTTTGTGGTTTAAATTCTCTAGTTAGATATCGTACTTTATCATACAGATCGCGAAACTCTCCGTGCTGGGCGTGGTGTTGTAGTTCCGTGCATATATTTTTTTAATGGTTTTTTTGTCCCGTCACATTCCTGTTTGATTCGTTTGTTAAGATGTTTAATTACTTGTCTTTTTCATCTTCTTGCATGTTTGAGTTGTTAATTTGTCTGCTTTGGTCTATCAATTTTATTGTGTCATTGAATATCAAGTGATTTTTAGGGTTCCGTACCGAAAACGGAACTCTTATAGGATCACTTTATTGTCCGTGTGTCTGTCTGTCTGTCTGTCCGTCTGTCTGTCTGTCAAGACCATTTTTCTTAGTAACGCGTAGAGGTAATAAGTTGAAATTTGTACCAAATACTCGGGTCTGCGGTCTCTTTCAGCTGTTAAAAAATCAAACTTGTAAGTCAACGCGATCAAAAGATATGACCGTTTATGTCTTATATTTTGCGATTTCACGAGGGGATCAAAACCTATAGGGTACTTCCCGTTGACCTAGAATCACGAAATTTGGCAAGAAGCGGTTTCTTACAGCACATGCAAAGGGAAAAATCTAAAAACCGTAAATATGTAGTTTAATTACAAGAAAAATGCGAATTTACTATTAGATACTTATAAAAATACACTAATGTTGTCGTAGTGGTATTGTCAGGCTCCAGAAGCATATGGGTTGCATACAGCTAGGTCCTCCTCGATTAGGTCCCAAGGTTAAAAAGTATGTGTTGGCACTAAGCTGTTTATTTTGAATTTTCTTTGTTTATATTAGTTATGCATTTCATCACGTACGCTCTATATACATAATATATACAGGGTATATTTTATGTCTAAATTTTGCTTGTTAATAACCGACATGCGACATGCTCAAGTCCCGTAACATCCAGTATATATTATATTTCGTCTAATTTTTCTTTATAATCTACATATACTTAAATCACGTACGCCCTATATTTTTTGGTAGTCAATTGCCCAAAAGCAGTCAATTGAACAACTGAATATTAAGAGTATCGATATAGATCTAGAAATAGTTAATATATTAGTTTATATTAGATCTAGAAATAGTTAGATCTTTATATAAGTTAGTGAATAAGTGTAATACTAAAATAAAGTTTTCTTTTTATTAGTTTAAAAATGTTCGCGTTATTTAAAAAAAAAATCCCTGTATACCTTTATACATGGTATATAAGTATACAGGCAAAATTGAGTAGTAAAAACAAATAGTGTTAGTTGTAATAAGTTCCAGAACCCCTGAACACTCATAGTGAATGAGGGATGTATGGTAATAAAATATAGGGTAGAATTCAGGAGGGCCACTTGTCAAGTTAAACAACTTGACAAGCAAGCAACTGAATGTGCTTGCTACGTCCTCCACAAAAAAAGATACCTTACTTACAAGTTTGTACGGAACCCTCGGTGCGCGAGTCACAACTCGCACTTTATTTTTTTACCGGCCGGTTTTTATTTTTATTAATCTGTATGTTATCGGATGTGCAAGATTTTTATCCAGCTCTTCGTGGACATCCATATTATGTTGGGGTCTGTAGAGGTGCCAGGCCTTTGAGTTGTTCTTGAGTTGTTCTTGAAAAATTTATGTGTTGGGAGTTTCTAATTTAGTATTTTTTGTTTCTGATGTTTTAGGTGTTCGTAGTTAGAGGGATATTGAGGCTAGTAATAGTTTATGGTCTGATCCGCACACAGCACCTGGTTTTGCCTTCACGTTTCTTACCGATGTTTTCCATCTAGTTTCGATTAGAAAATAATCGATTTGGTTTTTGTGCATTCCGTCGGGACTTGTCCATGTCGATAGTCTTCGTGGGTGGTGCCTGAAAAGGGTGTTTGCTATATCCAGGTTATTGTCAACTGCAAAACGGATCAGACGTTCTCCTCGTTCATTTGTGTTACCTAGTCCGTAATTACCAATGAAGTTGCGTACATTGTTATCGAGATCTGTCCTACCTACCTTAGCATTGATATCCCCCATCACTATCAGTATCTATCAGTATCCATCATTATCTTTTTTTGTGTTTTTTCTATTATATCCTCTATAATGCCTATATCTCTTCAACCTCGTCTTCCGTAGCTTCGGTCGTTGGCATATATACTTGTATTATGTGACAGTTATTTGGTTTGGAGTGAATCGTCAAAACTAGTACTCTGTCATTTACTGCTTCGTAAGATTTTACCCACTTGCTGATTTTCTTATTAACGATGAAGGCAACCCCATTGCGTTTCAAAATGTCCCTTGTCCTTCCAATGAGTTTCCGAAATTCCACAGATTTGCACGTTGAGTCTTGCTAGTTCTCTTTCTAGTATGTGTAGTTTTCCAGCTTGTAGTAAGCCTTGAACATTCCATGCGCCTATATTGATGGGTTTCCGTAATTGAAGAATGTCCTGTCTTCCAGTAGCACATTTCGCACGCGATGCCTGGTTGCTTACATATCCATGCCCTGTAGCTAATTTCACACTGGTTGGCCCGGAATCAACACAGCGCCAGTCGCTAGCCGGGTCGCATGGCAATCTAACATTTTCTTTTTCTCTGTCCATAATAGTATTCTCATGGGAAAATAATCAAGTGGTTTTCCCTTGCCTGCCAGCTCCTATGCCGTTGACCTATTAATTGTTGGTTCATCCGCCTTTAGAGACTATTTCTAGCCTCAAGGGCAAGAGGGTGCCCTGAACCTATCACAAGCCAGGGCTTATACCGGCCTACACTCGGTCCCCATCTACGTTAGCCACCTAAGTGTTACCATCCTTCACCGCGTGGTGGAGGTGTAGATTGGGAATTTCCCTTCATCGGGCTTGAGACCATAGAGGTATTTCTGAAAACGCTCCAGTACTTTGAAGGACACCGATATGTAATTCCGTGTGGACTTTTAAAGGCTCGTTGGCAAAAGTTTATCTCCTTTATTTTATTATTACTGTCCAAAACTCTTATCTAAATTTAAAGTACAGCATTATTAGCAAGCACCTATCTCGTTTAATAAAACTCACCTTAAATTTAATTAAATTCTCTCTTAAATTAGTTTCGAATTAACAATTTCTTGGTCGACTTCTATGTATGTTTCCTATGCTAATTAACACACACAAATAATTTTCTGCTCATTCCTATCGGACTTTTTATAGACTTTAGAAACAATGGTGTTTCCTTGAGCTCTAATTTTTTGTAAGCTGTTGAATTGCTTGCAATTGCGAGGATCTCCAGAGTTCAAAAAAATTGCGAATATGTTTTGCCACATCATTTACACGTCCATAAGTCTTCTTTTTCTTAGGTTTTGGCATAATTAAAGACGTAGAAGCACACCTATTATCAATCTTGGATTTTTAGGTTATGCCTAGCACATATTATGTTTATAGTTTAAATAACAAAAGCAGATGATACAGAAACCTACATGACAATGCCTATTATTTTTGGATCGGTGTTGCATTCATCGCGTGGACTAGGGTCGTTTTTTCATAGATTTTATCGCTATTAAGAGGAAGTTCGATCGGTTTTTGCCGCGATGTGACATCAGAACTAGAAAGTGTACCTACTACTTAAACTACAACATAGCTTTCCTATCCATTTTTTTTTGAATTTTTTGAAATTTTGGATCGTTTTTGCCTTGTAGTCGTCAAATATATTGGAAATTCTTGTAATTATTTGCCTTATCTTAATTTTGGAAACTTCTTCAGACATTTAGTATGTCGGCAAATTCAAAGCCAACGGAGATTTACCTAGAAATTCACTTATTGTTAGATTTCCCCCGGAAAATTCATGCGCCAATTCGAGTTCCAAAATTTCTAGACACTCGAATTTACAAATAATAAAACTGATTTAAAGAATCGATTAAAAAACTCAACTGCTTCAACGAATGGCGATGTATGATGGGCCGCAAATGCCTATGCAAGGAACCACATCCAGTTTCTTGCGGCCTGCCGACCCCTGGTCTAGGTTATTAACACTAGAGAAAAACAGGAAATTTATATCATTTAAAAATAATACCAACTTAAAGCAATACTTTGTTTGTTTTCGCGTGTACATCTCTTTTCTGTCGGGGATGGGGTGGCAGTATTAAGCGATACAATATCTCCGGCTAGGCGTCTCCCTCTATATAATAAATACACAGACAATTTTTCCTCATCCCTTCGGATGTTCTCTCCGTTGCCGCGGAGCGAAGAAAAAATATTCAATTTCGCCCGCCGTTTAAGTATATGCGAAATTATCGCCGGCGATATTCAATGGGCTCTGTAATGGGACGCTATTAATAAAGAGGGGGTGGAGAGATTTTCGGAGCGCTTTTTTCTCCTCTCCTTCTTCCCGCTTTTGTACCATAAACCCTTAACTCAGGGTTAAGCACGTGTTTCCAATTTAAATAGAAATTCAGAAAAAAAAAATTCAGATATTGTAAAACCAAGCGTAACTAACTATTTTAACTAGTTTTGATTTGAGATGTTTTTAAAAAGTTGTTTCTTTTTTTGGTTAAATTTATGCGGAATTGTCGCAGTTTATCATCCGTGTCGCGTTTATCATTTCAGTCGAACATTCACTTGTCTGTTCTTTTTTTGGGTTCTTCCTGTTAGACTTTATAAAAATCTGGGGGACGTATTTAACGGAACATTAAGTACACACTAGTTTTGAATATCTATAGGACGAGATTCGAGTGGGCCACTCGGCGCATTAGGCAAATGATCCGAAATGAGAAGAAGAATTTATTCAAAGAGGATAATGTAAGCCGGGTGTCCTTTTTTATGAAATATTGTTATTGAGAGATGGGACGGAATACGATTGCGGGATCTTGACATGCAAATGGGATTGGATTGATCTAATAGATTTGTTTTATGTTGAACAGTTGAGGCGATGGAGCAGTGTAAAAATTGGCTGGCGATTTCACAAGATAAAATTATATGGTTGTTGAAAGTAAACATTATTTATTAAAAAAATGGAGTTTGTTAAGATATTTCTCTAGTTTTTTGTGTAATAAACTAAATTTTTCGTGATGTTATTATTTTTTTGTCGCAGACAAGACCAGACAAGGCCAGATAAGAACAGAAAAGACCAGATAAGACCAGACAAGACCAGACAAGAACAGACAAGACCAAACAACACCGGACAAGACCAGGCAACACCAGACAAAACCAGACAAGACCAGTCAAGACCTGACAAGACCAGACAAGACCAGACAAGAGCAGACAAGACCAGACACGACCAGTCAAGACCAGACAAGATCAGACAAGACGAGACAAGATCATACAAGACCAGAAAAGTCCTGACAAAACCAGACAAGACCAGACAAGACCAAACAAGACCAGAAAAGACCAGACAAGAGCAGACAAGACCAGACACGACCAGTCAAGACCAGACAAGACCAGAAAAGACCAGACAAGATCATACCAGACCATACAAGACTAGACCATACAAGACCAGACAAGAGAAGACCAGACAATACCAGACTAGAACAGACAAGACCAGACTAGACCAGACAAGACCACATAAGGCCAGACAAGACCAGACAAGATCAGACAAGATCAGACAAGATCAGACAAGACCATACAAGACCTGAAAAGACCAGACAAGACCAGACAAGAACATACAAGACCATACAAGACCCGTCACGGCCAGACAAGACCAGACAAGACCAGAGAAGAACAGACGAGGCCAGACGAGAACAGATGAGATCAGACGAGGCCAGACAAGACCGGACAAGACCAGAGAATGCCAGACGAAACCTGACAGGATCAGGCGGAACCTGACAGTACCAGACGGGACCAGGCAGGACCAGACTGGAGAAAATCAGACAAGACTAAACAGTAACGGACAATACCAGACAGTGCCACACAATGGCAGACAAGAACAAATGTGACCATACAAACCCCAAACAAAGCCCAACTTGACCAACGAAGGCGGAACAAGAGCAGACAGAACCCGACAAAACCAGACGAGGCCAGACAACACCAGACGAGAATAGTCGAGCCCAGACGAGACGAGACTAAACCAGACGAGACCAGACGTGATATTCTAATGTGAATCTACATTTAGTATCGAGAATTTCGAATTTGCTGTAAAATAAGTGTTAGAATTATCTCACCGATGAAACATGTGGGGATTTTATTGGTTTTGTAAACTTTCCCATCTTGGTAGAACTGCATGTATTTTTTTGGTGAACTTTCCCAATATGGTTGTCTTATATTTCAGGAGTTGAATAGAAAGCCGAGCTAAATCAAAAATACATTTCGTTGTTTTTTGGAAATGTGAGGTGAATGTCAAGCCCAGTAACTTGAAACTAAAGCGATGATTAAATGTATTGGTAAGTAATTTAAGAAACATCGAAGATGTGTTAGGTGTCGACTTAAGATAAGATTTAGAAAAAATATCGGTTTTCTAACAATATTTGAATTGGCACTTAAATTGGTTTATGCTTCAACCCATCGTTTATCATTGTTTTATTTATTTATTTACTTAGCCACATTAAATACATATTGTGGATGTGATAGTTACAATAGACACGTCAATACATTCACACAATAGAAACAATAAATACTACAAAAATGCAACTACTGCAGAATACATTACACACTAAACCAGTGGTTCTCAAATTGGGTTCCCAGGCAGCGTATGCCTGAGGTGCCGCAGCATTAATCAAGAAATGTGAAAAAATGTTAAAAAAATTACATGAGGATGTAAACGTGTCTGGGTCTCTCAAACGGAAAGGTGATGAAATCGCTGAAGCTTCTGAAGCGACTGATTCAATGACAACCAGTATCGTCGGAGGAGACGAAATATCCCAGCAGACACCTGATAAAAATGTCTAAATTATTCAAGTTCGTTTGCCTCAGTTCGCGATTACGCAACTAACGTTTTTAAGCTTTGTTTTTGTTGGAAAGTAACAAGCACCGGAAGAGCAATGCGTTATCTGTCATAAAAGTGTTGCTAACAGCTGCTTGGTTCCACCCAAATTAAAAAGACATCTGGAATACAATCAATCTCCTTTAGTACATAAAGGTGAATAAATCTTCAAACGCCGCGCTTTATCTCTTCAGGCAGGGTCATCCATGGTGGAGAGAATTTTAAAAAATGAAAACGAAACTGAAGCTTCATTTATTGTCAGTTCACACAGAGCAAAACCTGGAAAGCCTCCTACTATTGCCAAGACATTGATTAAACCTCGCCTCAAGGATGTTGTAAGTTGCATTTTCAAGTCCAGACATGGCCAAGAAGATTGATCCTGTGCAGCTGTTAAATAGCACCATAAGCAAGCGAATTTTCACAATTTCAGAGTCTGTGGAGAACGAGCTTATAAGAAGGTTGAAGTTTATTTATTTTCTTTTTTAGTTTACAGCTAGATGAAAGTACCGACTTTGCGGGACCAGCTTTTCTTGTGTTTGCTGCTACATATTCGAAATGCAAATAGAAGAAGAACTTTTGATGAGTAAATTTCTTGAAACTTACACCACTGGCGAGGAAATGTTCAAAGTTATCGAGAAATATATACAGAAAAATGATTTGAATTGGAGCAACTGTGTTGATATTTGCAGCGATGGAGCGGTTGCAATGGTTGGAAAAGTAAAGGGAGGTTTCTAGGATGAAGCAAGTGGTAGCCAATGCCACCAGCAGCCACTGTGTCATCCAACGAATTTCTTTGGCAACTAGAAGAATGCCGCAAGATTTAAAAGTCATATTGAATGGTGCTGTGATTAATAATGTTTAGAACCGTTTCAAGCACGTCTTTAAAAACTTACCCCCGAAGATCTGGGTATGTATCAGTTCCACCCCTTTTTTTACCCAGACTATTTGAACTAAAAGACGCACTAGTAGTAACATTTACAGAAGAGCCTTTTATCCAACAATTGATGTCTATTAAATTGGGATACCTTTCCGACGACTTCGAAAAACTAAATGATACCGCCACTTCTCTCAATGTTGCATTCTCAACATACGCTTACATTAAAAACAGGTACAGGTGCAAACTCTCTGTATCAAGTGATTTGAAATTAACCAGACTTCCAATAAAGTTAAAGGAAATAATAAAAAAATCTTCCAACAATCTTATTCAAATAAAATAAAAATAAATATTACAATATAATTTGTAATGCTTTTTTATTTTCCTGTGTTGCGGGATTTTTTTAACTCGATAAGCGTGCCGCAGCAAGAAACGTTTGAGAACCACTGACCTAAACTATCAACGTTATGATTGCAAAATGATACAAATTATTTTTCCAAAAATTCAGATATTGAATAATATGCTCCTTGATCAAGGATACGTTTTACATCTCTTTTAAATTGCTTAAAGTTATTTGTTTTTATTCCATTGTCCAGTTTATTAAATAACTCAATTCCTGTATAAAAGAAGGACTTCTCAAGTAAGGCCGTGTTATGTTTTGTGAACGATAGCAGTCTTGTATGGTGATCGTGGTAATTCGCTAAGGTGTTAAAGTTTCTTATATGATATTTTGTATAACACAGCACTTTTAACATGTAAAATAAGGGTAATGTAACTATATTGAACTTTACAACTTTGCCCTCCTTTTAGACCAAACATAAGTCTAACAATACTCTTCTGCAAAATAAAACATCTATTGAGGATAGCGGCTTGACCCCAAAGTAACACGTGTAGAGACAGGTGAGAATATACCAGTGCATAATACACACGAATTACTGATTCTTTTTTAAACGACTTTTTAATTTGTAAAATTACAAAGTAAGAGCTTCCCAGTTTTTTGCAAACATGGTCGATGTGATGTGACCAACTAAAATTAGAGTCTATCTGTACCCCCAAAAAGTTGAATTGTACTGAGTTGAAAATGCCTTGGAATTTTCCTCTGTTTAGCAAAGTAAATAAAAACAGTCTTCTCCGTATTCAGTATAAGATCGTTTGCTCGGCACAACACATTCACGTCATCAACAACTATCCCGACTCTGCTCTCAAGCTCTCCTATACTGTTCCCAGAGACAGCCATATGCATGTCATCTGAAAACAGTATAGTTTCCGCAAGGAAGGAAGGATCTAATCAACCTTTCAAAAGTCCCTCGAAAACAATAGTTTCCCAATTTAGTTACCATAAAATCAATGTTGACGGTGTCAAATGCCTTGTACAGGTCAAAGAATAGACCCATTACATGTTTACCTGTGTAGTTGTAAGTTTACTTTATATAATAATATAAGTTGCTCGTGGCTGTCTCAACTGATCTGTTATCTCAAAACCCATGTAGACGATTGCTGATCAAATGATATTTTTCTAAATAATCAACCTGTTCGGTCAATTTTAATAAATCTATATTTTAATTCAAACATTTGAATCGATTTCGGCACCGATTAACAGAATTTAACGCGATTTACTTGTCAATTTCGTCGCAAATTTATCTATTTGCGAGTAGTATGACTTGATCGTTGGTCGAGCTCACAACAATTAGAGTACGCTTTGAAGGTGCGAAGCCTGTAGAACGAGATCGAAGCGTGAAGCCAAGTTCGGCCGTAACGTGCACGCGTTATTCAGTTTCAAGTCAAATTAACCAGGGGTGTGATCACGAGCCCAAAGTGCTGAAGCGGCATCCAACGTTTTGAAGACAACAATTTTAAGGGAATCCCTCCACTTACTATATCATTTCCTCCCTTAAAAAAGGCGCCGGAAGGACGATCACACGCGGCGGAGACTCGAGCAGCCCTAACAGGTAAGTGATTAGACCAGCCCTGTATTTTGCTTGAAAATTTTTATTTTCGTGAGACACGGTCCAAACATTGGTCCTTCGAGCCGGATCGGGGTCAGTTAGTCGAAGACGTGCATGTGCTCGGGCGCTGTTGGATTCGCCATTTTGTTTCAGGTCTCGGCGGAAACCCTCAAAGCGTACTCCATTAATTTCTTTGGTTATTAATTTTGTCAGGATATCCTGCTGTCGTTGGAATAATCAGTTGATTGACTGGTTATTCAATTTCGTTGATTATTAATTTTATCTGGTTATCCAGTTTCGTCGGAATAATCAGCTAGTTATCTGGTTATTCAATTTCGTTGATTATTAATTTTATCTGGTTATCTAGTTTCTTCGGAATAATTAGTTAGTTATCTGGTTATTCATTTTTCGTTGATTATTCAACTTTTTATTTGACTATTCAGTTTCGTTGGAATAATCAGTAGATAGTTATTCAGTATATAGTTATTCATTTTTCGTTGATTATTCAACTTTTTATCTGGTAATCCAGATTCTTTGGAATAATCAGCTGTTGTCTGGTTATTCATTTTTTGTTGATTACCCAATTTATATCTGGTTATCCAGTTTCGTTGGAATAATCAGTTGATTGTCTAGTTATTCACTTTTCGTTGTTTATTCAACTTTTAATCTGGTTATCCAATTTCGTTGGAATAATCAGCTGTTATCTATATTCGATTCTGTCAGTATTCAGCTCTCGTTTGAATATTCGATTTTGTGAATATTCGATTTGTGAACATCCGATTCTGTATGAGTCTACAGTTTTTCCTTTGAATGTTCCATTTTGGTTTGGTTATTCAGTTCACGTTTGAATATTCAATTTTGGTTTGTTTATTCAATTATTGTCTGAATCAGCTTTTGGGATGTTCGATTTTGTTTGACTAATTTTGTCAATTTTCGTTTTCCATTCTTTCCTTAGTATTTTCATTACTGCTCATCGTCTTGGGATCCTTTTCTCATCATCGCGTATCCACTCCTAGATTCAAGCCGAGCTTCTTGTCTGTGTCTTTCCGTTATAGTTCCCATTAGAAGATCCCCGTGCGTTTCTATTTTATTTATATATGTTGTGGCAGTTCCAGGACTCTTTCCATCATTCTTTCTATCTGATGGCTCCGCCTCCCGCGCTCGCTAGTGCACCATCATCACCCTCTGCTCCATTGAGTTTTGTCATGGAGTAAATAAGAACGGCCTTACAACCCGTTTTTATTGGGGGTAGGGTACCGCAATTGGCATTTTCCCCGTAACTTTCCATTGGTTTGCAAGTAGGCTTCTGTTTATTGTGTGCCTAATCGTTTGGCACCAGCAGATCCAATGTTACTAAAGATTTCCATTTATATTCGTGCCCTCCCAATCTGAATCCGAGTGTCTGTCACTGTGTATCCGAGCGGGGCGCCACCCTGCCCTAACCATGGCCAGCGCATCGCATAAGACGCTGGGAGTTGGGCGATAATAACACTTTTTACACCTTGTGTGTTTGTTTCATAATTTTGATGCATGAGTGCCTTTCTTCGCTTGAGCTTGTCGAAAGAATAGTCCTTCGAATATTTCCTTCTCTTAAGTGCCTTGTCGTTGATGAGTGCCGCCTTGGCACCCGCGGTCCCCTAGATCTGAATCGACATATGTACAGGCATATGTTACAAGGTCTCATGTTGCAGGGTTATTGTTAGCGGTAGGCTATAACAACTGCATCTCCTTGGTCATGTGTTGTGCCCCAAGGTCTTGCGTTGCAGGGTCATTGTTAGCGGTTGGCTATAACTGCACCCCCCTTCTCACGTGTAGCGCTTGAACTTTCCTCTGACCACGCGGACTCTAGTCTGATGCAATAAAAATATGTTGTGTCGTGATTTTAGCCATAACTCAACGTCTTACAATCGGTGGATAGTTAAGTAGGGGTCTCGATTTCGTCTTGCGATATTGTAGCGTTCGAGC
This sequence comes from Phosphuga atrata, assembly GCA_944588485.1. Taxonomy (NCBI): domain Eukaryota; kingdom Metazoa; phylum Arthropoda; class Insecta; order Coleoptera; family Silphidae; genus Phosphuga; species Phosphuga atrata. The sequence continues at coordinate 24,725,124 of OX155904.1, read as the reverse complement.
TTACTGACCTATTTATTTGCTTTGTTTCAGATGTAGATGGATAGTGCCGTCTTAAAGGATTTAGCTATAGCATTCTAATATTGTTCGTATGTTGTTTTGGTCCTTGTCGTGATCAACTTGAGCAAGGCCAAACCGTCTGTTATTGTGTTTGCTTTCTTTGGTCATTGTCGTGATCATCTCCCAAGGACAAACACTTTGTTGTCATGTTTGTTTGTTCTTTGATCTTTGTTACGATCACTTTGTCCAAGGTAAAACACTTGTTGTGTTTGTTCTCTTTGGTCCTTATAGCGATCATTTTGTACAAGGTCAAACACTTGTTGTTGTGTTTGCCTCTTTTGGTCCTTGTTGTGATCCTCTTGTCGAAGGACAAACACTTTGGTATTCTGTTTGTTTTCTTTGATCCTTGTTGTGATCATCTTGCCCAAGGACAAACACTTTGGTGTTGTGTTTGTGTTCTTTGATCTTTGTCGTGATCATCTTGTCCAAGGCCAAACAGCTTGTTATTCGTATGTTCGCTTTGGTCCTTTGACAATTTATTGTTGTGTTTGTTTTCTTTGGTCCTTATAGCGAATCTTTTGTACAGGGTCAAACACTTGTCGCTGTGTTTGCTTTTTTGGTCCTTGTCGTGATCAGCTACATCAACATACGACAATCCGATAAATAAAAGATGTTGTCAGTGTAAACGTATCTCCGCTGTTATTGTTCTCAACGGAGCGGTCAAGATCAATAGCGCAAGTGATTGGCTGATCTTGTTGTTTATAGCACTTTAACATTCCTGGTGCTGTTTCAAAATTTAGCGACTGTATGCCGGACATAGCTGAGCTGTCCTAGTGACTCTTCTGTTCAAATTATGTCTACTACAGTCCCATTCGTTGGTCGTTCGAAATTTCTTTTGTTTGTTTTAACTTGTTGACTGTTTTTTTTAACACCCAGAGGGTGAAAATTGTCTCAGTGGTCTAATTTATTTTTATTTTGTCTAAAAGTTGGGACCATGTCGTTTGCTTCTATTTTATAGAAGTTGATTTCATGTCGCTTCTTTCTATTTAATGGTAAGTTGGCTTCATTTGTCGTTTTTATCTAATTGGTAGGAGTTTGTTCATTTTACTCTTTTTATGGATTTGATTTTGGCGTATCCTGGCCTATTGTTGCTCACTTTTATGCTGAAGTGGATTACTTCAGGGGCGGCGGGCTGTTCGCGTCAATTTTAATAAATCTACATTTTAATTCAAACATTTGAATCGATTTCGGCACCGATTAACAGAAGGGGAAAGGTGTATCGACCTGGGCCGAAATCGCGCGATTTACGTCTTGAAGATTTCGTCTTGCGATATTGTAGCGTTCGAGCTTACTGACCTATTTATTTGCTTTGTTTCAGATGTCGATGGATAGTGCCGTCTTAAAGGATTTAGCTATAGCATTCTAATATTGTTCGTATGTTGTTTTGGTTTCTTTTCTTTGATGGTGCGAAGCGTGTAGAACGAGATCGAAGCGTGAAGCCAAGTTCGGCCGGCACGTGCACGCGTTATTCATTTTGAAGTCAAAGTAACCAGGGGTGTGATCTCGAGCCCAAAGGGTTGAAGCGGCATCCAACGTCTTGAAGACAATAATTTTGAGGGAATCCCTCCACTTACTCTCCCCATTTCCTCCCTTAGAAAAGGCGCCGGAAGGACGATCACACGTGGCGGAGACGCGAGCAGCCCTAACAGGTGATTAAACCAGCCCTGTATTTTGCTTGAAAATTTTGATTTTCGTGAGACACAGTCCAAACACAACCATTTTATTATAAATCAACCGCTCATAGATTTTAGAAAAGGAAGACGCAATCGAAATAGGTCTATTGTTAGATATATCACATGCATCCGATTTCTTGTGCAAGGGATTCACTAAAGCTACCTCCAAAACCAATGGATATATTCCAACCTCCTTATTTCTCATCATTCCTTCTCATTTATTGTACAATTGTAATAGTGGACTTTCAATGACGTCTAAGATTGATGTTATAGTTTTCATAGAGAAACCATCTAAGCCCGATAAATGCGAAGTGGATATATTTAAAATAACCTTTTGGAGTTCAAGTGGTGCAATGGGGGGCATATAGAAATAGTGAAGGATACTAAAAGGGGACTTAGTGCACCCAGAACCCGACGTTAACAACTGTTCTCTGATTATACTTAATTAAGGTTACGCTGTAAAAGTGCGTTGCAAACACATCCGCCACTTGCTTGTCAGTTACCATTGCATTGTCTATCCTGAGTGTTATTGTGGTACACTTTTGTTGCTTCCCTAAAGATTGAATAATAATCGCCCAAGTATCTTTAGATTTATTTTTTGACTGTTGGATTTTGTTCATGACGAACCTCCTCTTAACGGAGATTATGTGTTTGTTGTGCTGATGCTTCATAGTTTTGTAAGCTTCGAAAGATTTAAATCATTAAGGGCATAAATATAACACAGCGAAAACAAATTCCTAAGTTGCTTACCCTATTCAAATATATCAGGTGTTATCAATTTATTGGTTTTTGAGATAACTCTTCTGGTTTCGATGGGACATACCTGATCCAAGCAACAGGTTAGGTTTTTTTACTTGTTACTGTAAAATCCATTTTACTAATGAGATGTCGTAGTTTATGCATTTTATCGTCGGAGAAGTGTCTGCTAAGGCGATACGTTAGATTTTTCTTTTTCGTATAGAAATATTCAGAACTATATTGTATCTTACTATCTCGAAATCGAAGTTGGGAGAGTGAATAAAATTGTTTGTATTGTTACAGCAATGAGAGACATATGGTATTGCGTTTTGAAAACATTAATTTTTTTTTCAAGCTAATTATTAATATTGTAAAATTTTAATTGATTGAAGTTAAATGAAGATAAATCAAAATGTTCGTGCGATGTTGCTAGTTCGCTAAATTGAGTGATATTGTTTATAAATCCGTGAAAACCAAAAATTTCCAGCTGAACGAGGATCGTGTACAAAACGAGAATGAACGTCGCTTGTTTTCAGCGTCGATCTCTGTTTAACTAGTTAGCGTCGAGGCTTGCTCCCTCGGTTGTACTACGACGACGTGAGCCGTGATTTTTTCCGAAAACGCGAACCTGTACATCGCTTGTTGAACACAGATGTGTCAACGTTTTGCAAAGCACACGGTTAAGTTAAATGTGGTGAAAATATTTAGGCGAGCGCGCGACACTGTCTCCAGCAGAGAGTCATCTCGTGAACCACCCGGGCGCGGGGGAAAACTGTTCTGTTTATGTGTGTACGTTTTGTATAAATATACAATTTCGCTGCGAAACGGGAACGGGATAGGTGGGGCGGAAATCTAACATGCACCGTGCAAAAGACAAATTAATTTTACTAAATTCGAAATCATCCAGAAATCCTATCAAATTACACACATAACAAACTACTTTACACACATTACAAATTCTAACAAAAACGTTAATTTGACAAACATCTTGATTTGTTTATAACTAAGGATCGGATTATGTGCACGAAAAATCAAGTATGCACGAGATATTAAGAAATATGCTCCAATATATGTCAAGTACATAGCAATTTGATAAACACAAACATATTTATTATTATTATTGTTATATATATATATATATATATATATATATATATATATATATATATATATATATATATATATATATATATATATATTAAAATATAACATTTAGCACCTATTCTGAAAAATTTTAATAAGCTGCAATTCTTTGATTAAAAGACACAAATCTAATACCTAATACTAATCTAAATAAAGGGAACAGGGAACCTATAGACTTCACCTATAGGTATCACACTTATATAAATTGTCCACTAAAACGTCAAAAAACCGGCAAATCAACAAACTGCACCAATACCAGCCAGTCGAGCCAGCAGGGTTCCGAAAACATTTTAGTACAATTGACCATTCACATACCACACGCACCCTCATCGATGATGAGCAATGAATATAACGTGCCCTTGCATTTGGCGTTTATTGATTATCGCAAATCGTTTGATTCGGTGGAAACATGGGCAATTTTATGTGCGCTAGAAAACGCTAGAATAGATTTGAGGTATATCAATATCATAATATATACGAAACTGCTACGCTCCAAGTAAGAATCAAAGAAGACATGAGCGCAGAGAAAATTCCAGCCAACCGAGTTGTTCGCCAAGGGTACACTATATCACCCAAATTGTTTACCACGGCACTCGAAGAGGTTTTTACAAAAATATCGTGGCAAGAAAAGGACATCTACATCAACGGAACGCGTCTAAGTTACCTACGCTTTGCAGACGACATCGTTCTGATCAGCGACAAGATGAACGCCATAACGGATATGATTGGAACGACACAACTCCACCATGCATGAGCAAAGATTGTGCTAAAAATGAGCCTGGAATAAACTAAAATTATTAGCAGAAACGACATCAAAATAACCATAGTTAACCAGATAATAGAAAACGTACCCTACACGTACCTAGGACCCACCATTAGACAATTAAAACAAAACCATTCTGCGGAAATTTCAAGAAGACTACGATTATGCTGACGTTCATACTAAAAAACCCATAGATTCCCAGAAACCCCAAGCGGAAGGTGTACCACTCATTCGTCATGCCAGTAGCCAGTTGTGTACAGTTTATAAATTATGGCACTAACAGGAGAATGCCTAAATAACCTCAAAACAACCCAGAGGGCTATGGAACTATGCTAGGAGTTACCTTAAGAGACAGAATAAAAAAAAAACGAAGATATAGAGAAAACATCGGAATGTAGTAGAAAATTTTTAATAAATTATATAATATTTAAGAGAATCATCAGTAAGAAATACATAATTACTGTGCACAAAGCACAGGCAAAATAAATCGATTTTAACAAAACATAACAAAAAGACGTACGTAAATCGTAAAAAAAATATTTTTTTACTCGTTGAGTGCGGTTAGCCGAAACTAATATATAATAATAATATATGTGCGTGTGCGGTTCAAAATAGACAGAAACAAAACGGACAAATACAGAAACTAGCGATCACCGAAGAATTCTGCAGTAGTACAGAAGGGTCGTTCTAGAAAATACGACTTGAACGAAATTTGGAGTTATTGGCGATAGAATTCAGGGGATAGGTAAATGATTGAACATTTTATTTGCATTGTAGAAGATGGAGTTTTTGATGAGTTCTGATCTAGGTAAGGGTAGATAAATATCCTCATCCAAGTTCCTAGTACTCTGTTCGTGTTGTGATGTCTCCGGTAAAGCACGAATGTGTTTATGCATTAAGGTAATGGATTCCAGGATAAATAACGAAGGGAGAGTTAGAATTTTTAAATTTTTAAAGTAAGGTAGAAAATGGGTTCTACTACTCAATCCAAACATATTGCGAATAACTCTCTTTTGTAACTTGAAAATATATTCAAGTTGAAGAAGGTTGTAATGTCCCCAGAACAGTAAGCCATATCGAAAATGAGATTCGATAAGAGCGAAATAAGAAGTTCTGGATGTTTGAGATTTAGCTCCCTGGAAATAGACCTAATTGCAAAGCAAGTAGAAGACAGCTTCTTCGTTAATAGTTCCACATCCGTGGACCATATGAGTGATTTGTCGATGATGAGGCCCAGAAGTTTAACAGAAGAGAATTAATGACGTTGTTGCCAATTATAAGAGGCGGGAGTGTATCTTTATATGATAGTACAACTGTTTCCTTGGTACTTAATTCTAGACAGTTAGAATTCTACCATACCTTACTACTCGCAAGATCAGTAGATATAGTAGAGTGGAGAAGCGGCAGGTTAGGTTTGGATCATGTAATACTATTATCGTCGGCGAAGAGACAAATTTTACATCTGATATTTAGATTAGTGATATCGTTGATGAATACTAGGAAGAGTATTGGACCTAGAACGACACCTTGTGGGACATAAACATGCACTGCTCTACATGAGGAAGAGTAGTCATTAGCCTGCTGATCTGCCTTCTTTTTTCAAGATAGGCTTTGAACCATTCCTGAAGAATACCCCGAATTCCACAAAAATGCATTTTTTTTAGTAAAATCTCATGATTCACACAATCGAAGGCTCTGCCTCAAAAAACTGTTGCTGTGTAAAGCTTGTTGTTAAGACTGTGGTAGATACTACTAAGAACAGAGAATATGGCAACACTCGAACTTTTATTGGATAAGAACCCGAACAGTTTCGTGTTAAGGTGTTATGTTTGGTCAGGAAAGCCATTAAGCTTACCTTGACCAGCCTCTCTATGTTCTTAGATAGAGCAGGTAGTAAGGCGATTGGTCTGTAGTAATCTGTAACAATTATTAAATATTTACTTAACTCATATTTATGAATAGGATGGTTGCGACAGTTACTTACATTGAATTGAAAAATTCACTTTGTTTTTCACCACGCTTATATTATGTAAAAATGTTATATAACTTATTATTCACAGTTATATAAATTTCTACACATATCGCGACTCGAGTTTCGACGTTTGACGGTTATTTTCAAGTGGACAACTTGGACAACTTTCAAGTGGCACTTGAAAATGACCGTTAAACGTCGAAACTCGAGTCGCGATATGTGTAGAAATTTATATAACGATGAATAATAAGTTATATAACATTTTTACATAATATAAGCGTGGTAAAAGACAAAGTGAATTTTTCAATTCAATGTAACTCATATTTAATTATATATTAATAATAGGAGTAATATATTTATATACATATTATATGCCTATTTATTATTATGAAAAAAATAATAACTAGTTGTTAGGTTGTACTACAATTTTTTTTTAAACGAATGTAATGGATTTTCTCGTAAGATTCTCAACCTTTTTTGCTGCGGTACACCATTAAAAATTTCAAAATTTGACGGTACACTAACAATAAAATAGGTTTAAAAGAGTTTTACTTACCTATAATACACTGCGTGAAACAGTTTATAATAGTGTTTTTCAACGTGTGGGTCGCGTAACGACCCGCGTGACGATTTAAAGATTTTCTAAGGGGGTCGCGAAGCCTCTCTAAAGGGATCGCAGTTATTTTAAAATTTAAAATAAAGAGCTCTTAAGGTAGTTCACTTGTGACAGTAGTTGACAAAAACATCGTCCTATATTGAGTATCAAAGTTAGAGTTTTTCAATGTTTGAAAATATTCTTTTTGTAGGAGACTGTAGACATGTAAACTTATAACGTCGTATAACGTCGAAAATATATACCACGGGGTTAGGCCACTCTAGGATTTTTAAAAATCGTTTTTTTTTAAATTGTTTTAAAGGGCCCCTTAGGTCCTCAAAAATGATATCTCAAAAGATTATGGCCTGGAAATATCTCTAAGTACTTGTTTTTCGAAGTACAGAATGAAAGTAATTATGCGGTTGATGCTTTTGTAACTATTAGCAATGCGTTTATTTAAAAACTCGATTTTCATGTTGGCCGTACCCATAATTCGTACAATTTTCAAACAATCCACTTCAAATTTTAACTGGATCTTTAAAAATATATTGTCTAAATAAGTACGTAGGATTTCTTTTTTATATGGCATAGTTTATTTGTTATTAACTGTTTTCTGGCGATTTTTTCGAGAATTTTGAATTTTTCGCCATTCGGCAAAAAAATCAATACATCAAAAATATCCTCCGTACTTCTCTTGCTGTTGTAATGTAAAATCAAGAGAAATTTAGTGCTTCATGATAATTCAAAATTTACAGTAGCTGTTGGTACGGCCGTGGACCCTTCCAAAATAGAGAGGCCATTTGAGAAACGCTGCACAGCCGCCATTTTTAAATAAATGTTTCTATAAAAATTTAGTTTTACAGTTAATAATATGTACAAAAATCTTATACCTTTGTAATCTCGATTTACTTTATTTTTTTTTTTTAATTTTTCGGCCTGTAGAGTGGCCTAACCCCTTAACGAGGCATTCAAAGTACAAAATCTAAAATCATTTTATTTAAAAATGTTATATTTATTCAAAAAAGGTTAGTTAAAGGTTAGTTAGAGCACAAATTAGGTTAAAACAAATCAACAAATAGCTTCGAATCACATGAATCATTAATGTTACAAGGAATTGGCACACATTCACATAAATGTGATGGCTGGACCTGTTTCTTGTTAATCAATTTTTCCCTTCCCGGATCCGCTTTTGCTACACATATAAATCGCTTTCTAAATTTAGGCGATCTCTGTTTGCCTTTTATTTGAGCCTTCGACGAAAACGTCAACTCGCAGGAATAGGAGGTGGCAAATGGAATCAAACACTTTAATGCTTTTCTGGTTAATAGTGAATATTCTCTTTAGCCAAAAGGTATCCAAAGTGATATGAAGTATAAAGTGATAAGACATGAATTCCACGTGTAACATTCCATCAGCAGATAGTTCCAACAGATTTTCTTCTAGATTGGTTCCCAAAATGCCACGTCTGTAGCTGCTTTAAAAAACAGATTTATGATCCACCTTTTCCCAGTGTTTCTGAAAGTTATTCCACCGAGAAATAATGTCACAATTCTTCTTCAAATTCAAATTCTGAAATACAATTTCCATACCAGGTATATATGATTTGATGTTTATCTCAGATAGCACTTGTACAATATAAGACTAAGTAGAACAAAATGAATCAAAGTTGTCTTGCTTTATGGATGATGACCACAGGTTTATTTTTTTCGTAAAGCCATGGATTTTATCTTTAATGAATTTTTACATCCCTCCCTTGAAGGTTTTCATTCAAATTGTTTAAGAGCTCTACAATGGCTCGAAAGAAAAGCCAGTTTCAAAAGAATTTCTCAAATAAAAACAAATAAATTTGGAATCTTTGGATTTGACCTGCTGTAAATACACCATAAGTTCAGCACGAAATTCCAAAAGTCTTGCCAATTCTTTGCCTTTCAATAACCTCTGTGCGGTAAAGCAAACTTTGGTGAAGTGAACCCATATCCTCATAAATGTTTCGAAGTAAACCTGTCAGTAACACTTTTACTTTAATATAATTTACTAATTTTATAATAATCTTTAATAATAAGAACGTTATTGTATTCCTGTGCCAAGGTTTTGGACGCAAGAGCTTGTGGACGAGGAAAGCCATGCATCAAGCAATGCAAACAAGCGTTTGGCATAAGTGCATTTAAGTGTAGGTAATAAAGCCGCTTTTCGTACCAGTCATAGCTTTAGCTACGTCATTACAAATAACTTGCATCTCTTCACCCAATCGTTATGAAAGTCTTGTGTAGGTTCAAGATACATGTTATATAAGCACTGATCTGTTGTATTCGTAAGCAAAGCTTTACGAAACAGTATTTCTTCTATCAATCTCTCGTTGGATTCAAAACGCATAAAAGCCACAAACTGCGTACAACCCGCAATATTAGTAGATTCATCAAACTGTAGGGATACAAAGCACTTTTTTCTATGACTTGATCACGCATGTCAGTCGCCATATCGCTTATTCTGCGTTGAATGGTATTGTCAGAGAGTGGTATATTTTTAAACTTTTCTACCTCTTGTTTCCCAAACATAATCTCTGCTATATCTAAATCCGCAGGTAAAATTAAATTTTTGGAAATCGTATGAGGTTTTCCAGCTTTAGCTACACGAAAAGCTACTCGATAACTATCTAGCAACGCTTTTTCATTTGTATTGGATATCTGTATTGGACAGCATTTTTTGAAAATTAAGGCCCTTCAATTTTCTTTCAAAAAATTGCAACGGTTTGTTTTTTTCATTTGGATGTTTGGTGTTGAGTTACCATTTTGGGTTATAGAGGGACATTCTTTCAATTTTTATATAACATATATGTTGGTATATATGTATGTTTATATACATATATTGGAAGTAATCTCTCTATGACAAATTATATTATTAACACAGATAGGAGAACTTGCATTGCTATTGTCGAACCGCTTTTCCGTGGAGACGTTTGCCGATGCAGTAAAAATATGTTTGTTATATGTAAGTAATTACATATTTGGCCGATATCTAATTATAAAAATAAGTAAAAATGATGTACGAATTCGATATTTGTGTCATAAAAAATACATGCTAAAAACAGCGGAGGGTAGGATAGGGGGTCGCGAAATATGTTTCCCTACTAAGGGGGTCGCGGCATGAAAAAGGTTGAAAAACACTGGTTTATAATATTAATTTTCTATGCTAAATCAAATAATATGTACTAGAAAAGCAATAGAAAGTTTATTGAGTGAAGAGAAGAGGTTATAAGAGTATTTTTACATAAAATTTTAAATTTGAGGTTGATGATTTTTTTAAATTTCATTTATATTTGGTCTTAAAAATGATCCACTCTCATTTCGTCATCTTCATTTAAAATTCTTGTTCGTTTTTCATTTTTGTATTGGTTAATTTTGAAAAACCAAATATGCTATTTTAAGAATTTGCTGTTCTCTTTTTGCTATTATGGAATATTCGCATCTAAGGTTAATCCAAAATGAATCAATTGACTCTTCCGAATATTTTGAAATTAAATCTCGATTATTACAAAGCGAAATTACTTCATTGAAACTTAGTTTTAGTTTTAAGTTAGTTAGCATATATGGACGTATCTGTTATAAGAAATGGGTTACGAAGCTAATCATATTTACTAATATCTAAGTTTGGGAAGTAATGAATATCAGTTAAGTGCCTCTCCTTTAGTGCCTCCAAATGATCGACAACAATTGTCTGAATAGTTTTTAGAAGTCTTTTGGAACTAACTAAAACTTTTCCAAATTACCTGCCCGTGCTTCGTTGTTCCATAATTTTTTTTTTGTTTTTTTTTTTTCTTTATTATTATTATTTAAGTTTATCTGTTCACTTTTGTATTTTTTATTTCGGTCCTTGCATATCTGAATTTATGTTATTAAAAGTAATAAAAGTAATCGGTAGATAAAGTAGATAGGTAATCTAGCTTATCGCACCATATTTTGTCCTCCAACTAATGAATAAAGCCGTCATTTGTATCCTGTTCAAAAATACTTTAATCTCGTGTTCTAATTCAAGCTCCACCTAACCTTACCTAATCTAACCTTACTTCCGGGTGAAGTATCAAGGATTCGAATTTACCTTACATAGCTTGGCATAAATTACTAAATACGATTCATTTTCACGATCAGATTATTCCAGCACTCTTTTTAAATCTGATGGCAAATATCTTGTAATATCTACTTCCTGATGTAATAAAAAGCAATGGTGAACTAATATATATATATATATATATATATATATATATATATATATATATATATATATATATATATATATATATATATGTATGCATTTAGTTCTTTCACATGTGCAACAAATCCTTTTGTATAACCAGTCAAAACTACCATGTGTGCAAATACATACATTTTCTAATTTCTTGTAAATACGATTAATTACATCGAAATATGTTTTTCGGCTGTACTTACGATCAGATAACTCACGACAACATAAAAGTCGATTAACTATATCATTTTCGTGAAGGAATCGAGCTAACGCAATTAGTTGTATTTTCCCGTAATGTGTGTTGGTTGGTCTATTTGTATAGCAAAGTTGAAATTTGCAAAAGTTTTTGCAGTATTTTTTTCAATGTTTCGTGACATATCCTTAATTCTGTGATGGATTGTGTCAATTGAAGTGGTATTTTATAAACATCAATATCTACTGATCCATGAATCATTATTTTATACAATTTTGCGAAAAGATGGTAATATAATATCTTAAGCCAAACAATTTGGTTTTAATTTAAGGGGGTATTACCGTCTAGAACAGGGATGGCGAACCTTTTAGAGTAGTGGGTCAAATTTGTTCATTATATTTTTCGTACTAGCTCGTGGATCACCAGGTTAGTGATGATGATTGATGATGATTTTTGGTTCTCGCTTTTAAAGGCTTCTATAAAGTTTAAATTTACTTCGTGTTTTCTATCTTCTACTTTTTCAACTGAAGAGCAAAAGGTAAAGGTCGTAGTCAAAACATTTATATCAATGAGGTGATACCATGAATTACCGAACCAGGGGACACCATGCTCAGTCGGCAGTCGACCCTGCATTGAATCTTTAAATGAGCAAATGAGTAAAGAATGTTTCATATACCTGTGTATTTAATGAGAAATCTGTTGTTTACTTTCAGATAGTTTCTTAATATTCAATTCATATTTCGTATTCAATAATTAAAAAGTTTTAATAACGTCCACTTTGGGGCAGCTTTACTAATTAAATCATGGGAGGGACACGGAAATCTTCTGTTACTCTTTAGCACACAGCGCTCAAGATGCATTGTGTGAGCCTTTCGCTACGTCAAAGCAAGTAACGAGAAAGGTCAAGACCTAATATGTCAGGGGCTGAAGGCCATAGGTTTATGTACTAGTATAGTAACATAAGATAGTTAATTATTGAACATTTCCAAAGATTTATAAAAATCAATTCGTGGGTCAGTGTCTGACCCGCGGGTCATAGGTTCGGCTTCCCTAGTCTAGGAGCTTGTTTTTAAAGTAATTTTTAGAAATTATTTGTGCGAAAACTATAGTGCCGGAATTTCTGACGCATTATAAGACATGTTCAACTAACAACACAAATTTATATGAAATATGTTTTTTAAATCTATACGTTATGCGCTGTTATGCAGCTTGTGGCGTGAGACGCTCGTCCTCTGAAGTTGAACTAAGTAAGTACGAATTTTTTTATCGCAGGTTCGCAGCTGTTTTATTTATTGAAATCGCAGCAATTAAGTTTTCATTTTCCAGGAAAATTGTCAACAAAATCATGAGAGCAAGACTAAAACATTCAAGCTATCGGTATCATTCTAGTTCAGACTATAGCTGAAGGTTCCTTCGATATGGGTGCAAAATCAGAAGTCAATCTGTCCAATAGTTTTTAAGAAAAACGTGCGCCCGACGAAAATATATTAAGCAATAATACGGCTGAATACACGGTTGATAACAACTGATTTGAGTAACTTACCCTTAATCAGCTATTGCGGAACCACCTTCTTTAGCTTCAAAAGAAGAATATTGAGCCGCAGTCGCTTCTCTTTTGGCTGTCCGCGTCTCTTAAGATGTGGTAGAAGCTTGTCTGTTGGACCGTTGTATACGCAAGTTATCTCTACACTCTGCATATTGCGTAGTGCTTACGCCGATTTTGATTCCCAATGCCAATTAATTTTTATTTATATTATTCCCAATTAATTTTTAAGATTTGCTACAATCCTTCATTTAAAATGACGGCAGCTAAATAATTAGCAATATATACATTGTTTCTGCCACAATGCAAATGTTTTGGAGAAAACATCCAGGTAGTTCCAGAGAGTTCAAGCTTTCGCTGTTGTTTTGTGTAAAAGCTCCTTGACATCGCTCCAACAAATCGTTTGATGTCAACTGCAACTAATTCGGTTATTTCATAAGAAGCTATCTGAGCTTTTTTATACACACTAAATTGTTTTTCAAAACTTGATTTTTGAAAGTAGCTTTTATCTTTTGATGCAAGCCAAGAATGGTTAGTCATCAAGTGATGTTGGAGTTTGATGGAAACCGTTTCAAAATTTGCAACCAATTACCAGATATTCTGGAACAACTATATTCTATTCCATAGTAGATGTAAAACCAAATTTAAAAAAATCGTCATTGTATTTCAGATGAACAATATATTTTTTGGATTGGAAAAATTACTAGTTACGTTGGGACAAATAAAAAACAAATTAATTCATTTGTTACTAGCTACTAGTTTCTGCGATGTATTTAATTGTACAAATTCGCAATCATCAGGCAACAGTAACGTAATTAGAATAAATTATTTACATTAGATAATAAAATAATATATTAAAATTGTTAAAGACATTACAAAGACATAAAAACCTTAAAAGGCTCTTAAGCAGGCCCATGTGCACATAATGGTTTTTCTAGGGACGAGCGGAAACCTGAATATATTTTTGGAGGAGTCTTTACTCGTACTGGGCACGGGCTCATAAATATCTCAAAAATAATTTTATGAAAAAATTATTAAAAATGACTAGTTATATATAGTATAATCTTGATAATCCGGCGATAGTTAATCCGGCAGAAAATCCGGCGTAATCCGGCGGAAACAAGTCTGTGGGGAAACAAGTCTCCTTTCTTTCCGCTGCCCGGCGCCGGATATAAACCTCGCGTACAGAAGAAATAAAGTCAAAAACATGACATCCAGTGTTCTTGGAAAAAGGTCTGGCCAACACACTTTGCTTTTAACTCTGAAAACTTGCTTGACGATTCTGAACAAGGTAACTCCACTCTACAATTCTCTAACTATCAGTTCTAAATTGTATATTTTTTGATGTATGTACAAGTTTACCTATATAAATACAATAATACAATGAAAAAAAAAATACTAAAATACAATGGTACATAAAATATGTGAAATTGTATTGCTTTCTTTTAATTCTGATAATCCAGAATTTTCTGGTTAATCCAGAATTAATCCAGTTATATTTAAGTTTGAGAACACAATTTTGCGTAACAAATATAAAATTATAGAAATGCAACCACACAGCAAGCCAGTATGTAAATAGAAAACTGAGCAGAACTTGTAGTAAAAGTAATACAAGCATCATTTATATAATTTAAATAATGTTCGATATAATTGAATCGTTCATTTAAAAAAAAAACACAAACAAAGTCATTTTTTCCAACTTGACGTAAGTTCCATATCACCATGTTATTAATGTGTTATGCATCTTGTGTGGTTTTTACCATTAGGTTTTTACATAGGAATTGTAAATAACCCCCTTGATGCGGTTCAAATCCAAATTCAAAATTTAAAACAAATAACTTATATGGTTTTTGAAATGGACGGATCCATTTATTTAAATGTTCCGAAAAAGGAACTCCGTAATAGTGGTTTGATTCAGCATAACACATTATATATCTTTTCCCGTCGCGTTCCGGTTCCATGTTCCATTAAATTACTGTATAAAAGTACATACAAAACAATCTTTATTGTTTGCATTTCTAATTTGGCGGTACACAAAATTGCCGCGGCACATTGGTTGAGAATCACTGGTCTAGTGGATTCAACGATATTTCAATTAATTAAGCATTTTATTTCGTAATTTTTTATGTATAATAGTTTTGTTAATAAAAAAAACATGTTGTGATTTATGTAAATCTTGTGAATGACATTTCGAGCATGAAATTAGTGTCCACATGAGCCACCCCAAACACCGAAAACTTTTCTCACTTGGCCCGGAGTTTGTGCGTTCGTCCGTCGGTGTTTTGTAATTAGGTGTGCGCGCGGGGGCGTTGCGTTGCGGGCCCGAAGAGGTTCGGTAAACAATAGTTATAATGGTGCGTTGTGTGTCTTGTGTTCAATTGATAAATCGGCAAGGCGGCGAGATTTATGTTCGGGTTCACGTCTTAAATCCGTCGCCGCGCGGCCGAGAACCAAACGCGTATAACTTTGGCTGCGGTCGCCGCTAATTGTGACGGATAAGTTCACTGATTACTTGTTTGCGCTAACAAACTTAACAATCCAACAATAAGAAAAGACAATCTCATTTAGTAAAAACACTCGTTACTACTAGCCTCCAATTAATAACAAACTAATATTATTAAAACCCAACAATTGTAATTTGTTGTGGCCTTAAACAATTTTTATTCAACATAAACATAGTTAGTTATCTAAGGCGGTATACAAGTATTGTAGGTACTTACTCATTAACGCCAACGCAGCTACATATTTGGACAAAATGGATAAGGGTTAGATTAGGTCATATTAGAGCAGATAAATCCAGACTACATATCGCGCGGTAGCGCGACCTCTCGATCCGAAATAAGAAAAAATATTACACTTCCTAGTTATTTAACAGACCCTTCACAAGATATATTGAAATTATTTTTTACAACGCCTATGTCTTTCGTATGTAACTTCGCTGCGGTGGCGTTAATACGTAAGTACCGTATTGTAAAACCCAACATCTGAAAATTGTATTTATCATACCAACAACCAGGGGGTTAAAATGAGGTACTACGTGCGTAGAATACGGCTATCGTATAGGAAGAGATAGCCGCATAGCCTCTCCTACCAAATTCTCACACTTACCTCCACGAATTCTCTATGAGAGGTGGTGGTATAACCTAGCCTAACCCAACCTAATCCTGGAAACCTGAGTAACCCAGCTTGAGGTGCGGTAGCCAACCCGTATTGAAAGCTAGGTCACGGCCAACGAGAGCGGGAGATATTGTCCCCCGATCATCAGGGGGTTGAGCGTGAGGCTAACGACTTTACCTTGCCAAAGAAACAAAAGTTAAGAAAGCAAATCACACAGCTCGGATTGGTCAGACGAAAAAAGACGAAGATTGCTAGGAACCAAGGACATAAGATGGAAGAAAATATAGTTTAAAACCTGGGAACAATGGGAGTGCGCAACTACGCCGCACTATCCCAGGACCGGAAAAGATGGATTGGAGTGGTAAAGCAGGCCAAGACCCACATAGGGTTGTACCGTCACAGGACGAAGAAGAAGAAGAAGAATTCCAACAACCATTGTTCCTTGTAGGTTAAACCTAGTAGATTAAAGGTTTTATGTTTTTTACTGCTTGACTTATTTATTGTAGCATTTGACGCAATATAATTAGGAGAGGTACGTGTAATAACATCACTTTTGATTTGACTTAAAACAAGCAAAAACAAAATTAGTTCACAAATTAGTGAATTCTTCAGTGCAATAGTAGCACATTTGAACTTTTTCCTAAATGTCTTGTATGTCCTTTCTTCTTTAATTATATCCGTTATACAATTATAAGTGTTGATTCCAATTCCATTAGGTTCGTGAATTACTATGAATTTTTGTTTGGAGATATCAAATTTGCAGAATCTTTACTTTAATAAATGCAATTTTAATTTGCTTCGATATATGTATATTTTGGACGGAAGAACAGTCACACAACTTACATAAAAGAGGGAGAAGACACCAGAGCTGCGACTCGCCGACCCCTGGCCTAGATTAATATAACTAGAGTTAATTGAGTTAATAATTAACTATATTATAATAAATGTTTGTATTTCGTTGGTGACAATAAGATTAAATTTTAGTTATATTTACATTATGATTTGAAGAAAATTAGAAACAGAAATCAGTGTTGTAATGTGTAAAGTATATTAGATTATGAGTGAAAATGAAGGTGTAGAATTTTAATCAGTGTTTGGAAAGTTTTGTGGAGCGACGCGTGCTTTTCCCAAGATTCCCCACTTACGAAAGTCGAATTATCGGCACGTGTAATGATCGGAGGAGATCAAAGGCGAAAATCGCGAAAGTTTTCGGTAATTTCTTTAGCGCTGCGCGCTCTCGCCTTCATACACTCGTCCGCGTCATCTATATCTATATATATATATATATACACGAGAAAATTCCATTTCCTCGTTGATGGATCGTTCGACTCCCGCCGGCAACGATCCCGAGTCGAATTCAGCTGGTCCGAGTTAAATCGGCCAGCTTTGTCACTGCGTCTCTGCGCCCCCACGTCTCTCTGTGTGTGTATAGAATGGATCAAATCGCGTATTCAGTTCATGTTCAGTTATATATAACTTGTGCATATACGAGGACCATTTGACGGGAAATTGCTATCATTTTTCCTCCGTTTGACCTATCTGTTTCACCGTTCACTGTTCTCTCCAGAGGAAGATATTCTACGCGAGAACGATATATCTGCCTATTCTACTCGCCCACGACACCGTCATATAACACAACATTGCGTTCAGAATTTTTAACGCTTTTATTTAAACAATTTCAATGTTTTTTTCCCACATGTAGCAAACGTTATCCAGATCATAACTCTTTTACAAAAGAAAGTATATACATATTATATTTATATATTTGAAACATCAAAAAAATTTCAGATGAAAGAACCGTATTCCTCCTAGGCAAGTCAATGCATCTAAACTAGTTTTGATAATTTATAATTGATAAAAGCATACTACATTATAGATAATCATATTAACTTAATAAAGTCGGAACACAGCCTGAATATATAAATATATTCAACGTTTCCGGAGCTCCATAATATTATTGAGTCTTTTTAGGACTACCAAAACAAATCTCATGTGAAATTTGCCAGTTGCTTAATAGCTTTCAGTCCACCTTCGTGGCACTCAACAAAAACCAGAGAAATAACATTGTTTTTTAAGATCATGTCTTTCCGATAACTTAAGTGAGTAGCCATCTGCAGACGCGTTTCTAGATTTATCTCTCATCTGTCTTAATATTCTAGATAGATCTTATTAAATCTTTTTTCTGGATAAAACTTAGTAAGAATTAGAATATTAGAACATTAGAAACTTCTCCAATTCTAACTAAAGCTAATCTTAATAACATGGGTGCCCAAATTTAATATTACAACTTTTATTTAAAAAAAATATGAATTTGTTCTGATTTTTAAAAAATATTAATTAGACTAAAGTGTGTAATAGCCTTCAGATAGTTATTGACCCTTAGTAATAAAAATAAAGAAAACAAGTTTAAACAACTGTTTAAACGAGCCCTTTAATAAGAATGTGTCCTCTAGCAAGTGGGCCAATGATTGTGGGAATACTGTGCCAACTATCACCGAGGGGCCAATCGCTATATTCTGGAAAAAAATATTCTGAACTTTGTATTTTCGAAAGTGGTTCTACTAGTTTGCATTTTTTATGTTGTTTTAGAATGACTATAGTTTTAAAATGCTTATAACATATCTTGAAGAAAATTGTCTTGTTAGGCCCTCAAAAATCTAGTAAAACACAAGGAAAATTTGCTTAGTTGGGCCAGTGGCTATGCAAGTCATCCTATATATGTGCTATAAGTACTTTCGCATAAATCCAATATTCGAATTTTTAGGAAATTCAGAATAGGAGCTGTTCATTTGCTGGAGAATCGTTATGGAATTCTTTGAGGTTCTGCAGATTTGCGTGTTTGTCTATTCACAAAGTTATAAATTATCTGGTCGAATTAATAAACGTACAATGTGTTAAGTGAGTTTATATTATACCAATATGACATATGAATAAAATAATTCTAATGCAAGGAGGATAAAAAAAATAAACTTATATGCTGTGCGTTTGTTTCATTTTTACAACATTTTTATTAACTCTATATCTTGTCCGTTCTCTCGTCCGTCCTCTTGTCTGTCCTTTTGTCCGTTCTCTTGTCCGTTCTCTTGTCCGTTCTCTTGTCCGTTCTCGTGTCCGTTCTCTTGTCCGTTCTCTTGTCCGTTCTCTTGTCCGTTCTCTTGTCCGTTCTCTTGTCCGTTCTCTTGTCCGTTCTCTTGTCCGTTCTCTTGTTCGTTCTCTTGTCTGTTCTCTTGTCCGTTCTCTTGTGTGTTCTCTTGTCCGTTCTCTTGTGCGTTCTCTTGTCCGGTTCTTGCCTGTTCGGAAGGATTTTATCAATCGATTTTAAACTAACTTTTATCAGCTAGAGACTTGAAACTTTAACATTGCTTAAAACTGGATTAGTGGATGACAAGTGCAATATTTTAACCTCCTAGTTACTTAGTTTTACCTTAATTAAGTAATTGGTTATTCCATAATCGTTATTCCATATTCAAACCCTTAACGGATCAATGTCGCCATATAAGCGGCATGGCACTTTTACTTGGTCCAATGACGCGTATATGGCGGCGAAAACCATTTTTATCATGTTTATCACTGTTACTCTTGTCATATTTACTATTAGCGCTTTATGTATTGTGCCATATCCTATCTGTGACTTTGTTTCTGCTTGTTATCTATGTTCTGTTATCTTTTACCGTTTTTGTGTACCTACGTGCACTTCTGGGTTATTCTTATGCAAATTAAGTCTTGTTTTGATTTTTCAAGAGAGCGTGCGCGTTGCAGTAGTAATTTTATATATTTTAGTTTATTATATTTTGGTTAATAAAAACGTAACATTCTGCGGGAACTCTGAAAGAATAATTCACGATGATAAAGATGATTTCCATGAGTTTATTCATCTTACAATTAATCCTTAGATGAATCCATCATCTTTGCGTAATCCTGTTTTGATCTCGAATGGTTCCAATAATTCGCCCCTGAACTTCACTTTTGACTTGATGTTTGTGAGGGTCAGTTTTATCATGTTTGTTAATTTGGGATGTAGTCCAAAGTGTCTTAGAATTGTTTGTAGGGATTCCCTGTGGATGCAATCATATGCTACCTGGATAAATGTGATCACCATATCTCTATTTCTCTTCCTGTTGTAATCCGCTATTAGCATTAGACTCATGATCTGGTCAGGAAAGTTGCTCCGGGGTCTGAAACCTCCTTGCTATTCTCCTTCCTTCTCAAGTTGTAATCTGATTCTATAAAGGATGATTCTTGAAAGGATTTTATATGTTATGCCCAAGAGTGAGAGTCTCCTGTAGTTGTTAGGATGTGTTTTGTCTGCTTTTTTGTGGACTGGGTGGGATGGCTGTGGTCCAGTGTTGTGGTAGCTTTTCTTAAATCCAGATGTTGACAAGCTGTCGATGAAGACCATTTTTTGCTGATCTTCCTGCATATTTCCAGATCTCTGCAAACGTCTGATTTTCATACAGTGCTTGGTAGACTTCTTCTATTGTTGGGGTTGATGTTTTCTGATGGTGTTGTTATTGGAGTGTCGGTGTCTAAGTTAAGGAGTTCTGTTGGCTCTTTGCAATTTAAGAGTTTATTGAAGTATTTAGGCAGGATTCTTACATTGTCCGTTTTGTTATGGGCCAGATTACTATTTCCATCCTTCATTAATAGCGTTAGAGGTTCATATTTCTGAAGTTGTTTTCTAAATGTTTTATAGTAATTTCTCGATTGTATTGTGTTGAATTATTCTTCAATTGATTTCAACGTGTCCTTTAGATGTGGTCTTTGTTTTTCAACTTAAAGTTTGGGTGGTTTCCTTTCTTTATTTTCTAGATTTTGGAAAGACATATCTGATTTTTGAGATTGGTGTAACAGCCATGCTTGATGTCTTTCTCTACTGCCTTATCACATAGAACTATTCCACCACTGATGTTTTTTACGGGGTTTTATTACGGCTAATTCCTCTGCAAATTGTTAAGTTTATTAACTAGGTCGTCATGTTTATCTGTGATTTTTATTTTTGCAGTTGCTTTTTGGCACTTTTCATTTTTGATTAGCCGAGTAGGGTCCATTTTTCTTTTAGGTTTAGGAACTATATTTTCTTCTTTCCTTTGGGGAGTTACTTTAATTTTAATTTTAACTACGTAGTGATCCGAACTTGTGTCAACTCCTCTGAGAACTTTGACACTATAGATTTCTCTGTATTCTTGTTTCTTCATGAAGACATGATCCAGTTGCCATTCTCCTTTCGTGTAATCGAGTTCTCAGTTCGTGTAGTGTTTTTCCATGTTTTGAGTTTGTGAGGTTTTCTCTTGAAATATGTAGATTTGCAGATTAGTCTATGGTTACTGCAGAGAACGATGAGTCTCTGTCCATTTTTGTTTGTTCTATTTTGTGCGGGCTATTTTCCGATGATATCACGATATCTTCTTTCTCTGCCTAGTTGAGCGTTAAAGTCTCGTACTAATATTTATACGTAATTTTTGGGGATTTTATTGATGGTCTGGTCGAGTAGGTCCCAGAATTCTTCTGTTTCTTTACGGTCTTTAGAACAATTGTTTTTGTTATTAGTGGGAGCGGGGGCATTTGTTATGGTGTAGATTTTATTAGATGCCTTTAGCGTGAGTGTAGAAATTCTAGAGGTTTATGACTTCTTATGCAATCTTGTGTAGAGTCTATGATTTTAAGGGTAATGAAAAGTCTGTTCCAAACTGTGGGATATGCTTTATCACTCTCTTCGTTCGTATACCTTTGTAGAGCCTGTATCCTTGAGATTCCATGTTGTCCTGGTCCGTGTTTCTTATTTCTTGCAGTCCCATAATGAGAATTTTGTGCTGGGCCATTAAGTCTGTTATCACTTTTAGTTTAGCAGTTTAGAGTTTAGTGAGTTTAGTGAGTTTACATTACATTTACATTCGCTATTTCTATTGATAAAAGTGAAAATCGGAGAAACATTACGTTTTCAGACATCATTCATAATGATAGTAGTGATAGTGAAGTACTTCCTAGAAAGAGAAGAAGGATACCAAATATAAGTTACAGTGAGGATGTAGAAGATGAACATGATACCGCTGATGAGAGTACCGAATGGAAAGGTGTTACAGAAGTTGATGACATTCTACCAAGGATACCATACAATACTTTTTCAAAGACCCATGTCCGCAAGTTCCAACTCCCATTAAAGAACCTTTACAGTATTTCAAGCTGTTTTTCACAGACTAATTGGTAGATTATATGTATTATAAAGATGAAGAGAAGATTCTAAGCAGAAAATTAAAGCGTTGGAACTGAATGGACTGTATTTAACCATAAATTTAGCGATTTATATAAAATCGGGATAGTCCCGTCACTTACCTTCAAGCTGGAACCGTCTGATCCGCTCCGTGGAACTTCCTTCCATCGCCTATTTAAGAGAGGAAATAGGAAGAATTAATATGAGAGATATACACGGATGGAAACCTTTAAATCAAATTGTTCCGGACGGGAGAAAAGCCGATGCTGCCTTCCATGTAATGATCGAACCACACGATAAGGATTTTCATCAAATTAACTAAAAAACGCGAGCGTGGCCAACATGGCTGAGGTCACACGTCCGAAACTGTCGCGGCCTCGCCGAACTCTCAAAACACACTGCCCGATATCTTATATTGTGGCGAAATTTTTGGTTAATTTAGCACGGTCTCGACCCAGGTCGGAGCACTTGTCACCCTCCGTTGGATAGAGGCTGAAAACCAATTATACCAACAAAAGTGGCCCGAACAGGAACATTTGTGAAAGGAATAAATTTAGAAAATATAAAAAGATGTAGAACGTAAATAATTTTTGGTCTTCCTTGGAGTAATTTTCAATACAATTTTCAAACATTGCTTTTAGCCAACTTTAAAGAATATTGGTCAACCAGGAACAATAGTAAGAGACCATTTTTTCCAATACATTTTTGCAAATATTTGAGATGCTCCACTTAAAAGAAAACCTTCCCGATAAACGGAACATTAGGACTGAAAAAGTCAGCAATTTTCTAGAATATATTGACTCAAAGTTCCTACAGTATTTTGTACCACATAAAGATAATCCCGTTGGAGTGTGTGTTGTGAAATTTAAAGGAAGTGTAGGTTTTATTGCCTACAATCCCAAAAAACCAACAATGTGGGGTATAAGAATATACGTAGTCTGTTAGAAAAGTATCTGTCCTTATTTTTTTATTTTGAAAACCTGATGGAGTTCCAGTCAGTTGCTGTCGAAAGTGCTCGAGTGACGTAGTGTGTAGTGCTCTCGTCGGTTTTCCAATCCAAGTTTTTCAATGCAAGTAAAATGACAACAAGTGAAATGAGGGATTTCCTACGTCGCCTACGTGATGTTGTGCGGCGCAATTGACTGGAGTTATGGTCATCAGGAGATTGGCAACTCCATCACGATAATGCTCCAGCACATTCTTCGCACTTGGTTCACAATTTTTTGGCGAAAAACCAGACTCCTCTGGTTTGACAGGCTCCTTACTCTCCGGATATGGCCCCCCTGCGACTTCTGGCTATTCCTCAAAGTCAAGAGGCCATTGAAAGGAAAGCGATTTCAGACAAGAGAGGACATTATGGCGGCAACGACAGCCGAGCTAAAGTCAACTCCGAAAGAGGCAGGTATGCCAGTTCTTTTTTAACCGGCTAAAGGCCGGATACTTTTCTAACAGACCACGTATGTACTGACCCGAACACAGGGTATATTTCCACAAATCTTCCGTATTATGGCAGCATAACATCAGACAATCTTCTTAGATCAGATCTCCCCGTAACTTTTTAAATTCCTTTGCATTTATTTAAGAAACTTCTTGATAACGTTCGCTGTGTAAAAGGATACCATATGTCTGTAAACCGTAATTATACCGGTATATCTTTGGCCAATTAATTATTAATTTTTTTAACAAATAGAGAAGGTGTACTATAATAAAGAAGCCTAAATTTTCAAAAGCAAACATCAAACAATATCTTGCAGGAAAATGAATACTTTCATGGAAGCACAAGAGGATTGTAACACTTCTTAGTACTTGGGATGTCTCAGAAATTACCTGTATCCATAGAATATTACGACATGGCGAATATGTTACAACCAGAAACCTCAAGTAGTGTTGAACTTTAGCAAAAATATGTGGTGTTGATCGGGAAGATCACTATATAGCAAACTACTGTTTCTTAAGGAAATCCCTTAAATAGTGGCAAACATCTCTTTTTCTGGGGCCTTGAAGTATTTGCCACTAATTTCTACATTAATATAAATCCGTTAAAATAGAAAAGAACGAAAAAGCACTTTCATATTACGTATTTATAAAACAATTGGTTGATCATCCAGTAGATGTCTTTCATATGTTTGGTAAAACCTTGAGGATGCGCTAATACCTTACAAGGACTGTATAGTATTCTCACATCGTAAGGTTTCAGGAGGAAGGCGAGGATTAAAATTTTATTGCGATATTTGCACTCGCAAACCAGGGATACATATTAGAGAGTGCTTCTAAAAGTCACCATACTCATAAAAAATATAAAATTTAAATCATATTTTTATCCTATGAATATATTAAAAAATTTTCACTAAAATATTTTCTTACTTATACTTACTTTAAAAATGTTTAGTACACATTTATTTATATATCGTATGGCACACATCACATAATAGGTCGTGAAAAATTAACGGTACAACATGTAGCACAATGTAAAATACAAAAAATATAATACAATTTACAGTTGGATGTCTAAATTATTAATTTACTTAATTAAGTCTAGTGTCGCAGTCAGGAAATCATTTGGATGACCTCCGTATGGCCTCAGATTCTAGTGTTCCGTGATGTGACGGATCGTCCGCCTTTCAGCGCCGCAGTCACACTGTGGGGAGGGTATTATGTCCCACTTGTAGAAGGCATCGGCACACCTGCCATGGTTAGGCCTAATCAGGTTAAGTGTTGTCCATTTCTTACGTGGTAGTTCAAAGCGGACAGGGGTAGTTGTTATGCGCGGCATGTTGTGAAGCTCCGGTTGTGTTGCTTGGGGCCACTTCTGCCTCTACTCATTTATTGGGTTGAAGTTAGCGGACACCAGGTTTTCAACTGTTCTGATAGGGGTTTTCTTGAGCGCAGCCTATTCCTTCCTATGTCATCGATATCTTTGTTTATTGGTAGTTGTGGGTTATGAAGAACCCACATATATTGTTGTAAACTCTGACAAGTACCAGCGATAAGGAGGTCCCTTATCGCTGGTAATGAAATATGTTGAGTAGTTATTGAGTTTCTTAGTACTGATAGCCAGTGACTTAGTGTAGATCTAATTGTGCCCGAGATTAAACGCCCCGCATGGTTCAGTTGAACGTCAACCATTTTACCATGTGAGCTGTTACGGAGCACAGTATTCCGCCGTAGAGTAAACGAGCGCTAAGGCGGAACAACGAAGCGTGGTAGCGGAGGATTCCCACGAACTGCCGCATAGTTTTTGTATGATGTTATTTCTTGTTTTGAGTTTTGAGGCAGTCTTAGTTAGGTGTTGTTTGAAGGATAAAGTTCTGTCAAGAGTTACTCCCAGATATTTAGGATACCGGCTGTGGTGCAGCAGTCTGTTACCGAAGTTTACACTGACTTCTCAATTGGCTATGCGGTTGTTTAGGTGATAGCATGCCACCGTCTTTCTTGCACTGGGTTGGAGTCTCCAGTTGTGGAAGTATTTCCCTACGGTATTCAAGTCATCTGTACGCGTTTCCTCCATTTCTTGCATTGATTTGCTTCTGGTTGCTATTACCCAGTCATCAGCATAGCCGAATTTTCGGGATCTTGTTGTGGGCATCTCAGCAATGTAACAGTTGAACTGGAGTGGGGCCAAAACTTAGCCTTGAGGTATGACGTTATTGAGTTTCTTCCAGTCGCACATTGAATTTCCCATGGCATCACGAAATAGTGTATTGCCCAGCATGTTACCGATTAATCCCACTGTTGTTTTGCAGGGTATTTGACGAAGGAGTTTGTAGAACAGTCCTTGTTTGCAGACAGTGTCTTATGCTGTTGTTAGGTCTATGAATGCGAAGGATGCTTTTTGCTGTTTCTGGTACCCGCCCTCTATATAAGTCGGAAGTGCCAAGACTTGGTCGGCACTGCTTTGCTTTGGCCTGAACCCAGTCTGCTCTTCTGGGATACTTTCTATTTTTGAGGTTATTATGTTGTAAAGAATCCGCTCTAATAGTTTGTAGCTAGAACTTAGAAGCGCGATGGGACGATAGTTCTCTGTCTTGTCATTTAGCTTTCCTGGTTTTAAGATCGCTATTATCTTTGTTTGTTTGAATAGTCGAGTGATAATTCCTGTATTTAGAATGCTAGTGAGGAGCTTACCCAACCAGAGACGGGCATTTTTTCCTAGATTTATTAGAAACTCCGGATGTATACCATCGAACCCTGGAGCTTTGCCTGGAGCTACCATCCTCTACTGCCTTCATAATGTCTTCATGGGTGAAGGGCCGAGAGTATTCTGATTGTAGGTCGGTGGCGGCTTTTCGCCATTTAGACTCCCTTTTAACTTGGGCAGTGTGTTCTCGATTTCTGGGTGCCCTAGAAGTAGGAACAATATGAGAGGCGATAGCATTTGGTGTTACGGTAGGGTTGTCACGGATCGGCACGTTTCTACTTCCTAGTTTTCGTTAGAGGAACCATGCCTTTCTGCTGGATTGTTTGAAGTCCATAGCCTCACCAGTTTCGAACCACTTTTGTCTACGAGCAGCGTATATGCTATGGAAAAGTTCATCTACTATTTCCTGTTCACCACTCTCAACAAAATCTTGGTACAGAGTTTCACTTGTATTACACAGCCAGGTATATATTCCTTTCGGTAGCCACTAGGGATGGTCTTTGTGGCTGTGCTTATTACCAAGCCGACAAAACGTTCGTTGTTTGCGCTCGTTGGCGATATAAATCGAAGGCAATTTTCAAGCTTAGTGGTTTTAGCGGGCCAATTTGCTTTGTTAAAGTTCCAACGTGGTCGGGGAACAGATGACACAAGGGACCTGAGTAGAAATCTCGATGAGAAATTAAATTGTGATTTTCGGCCCAGCTGGTTAGAAGCTCGTCATTCATGTCGTTGCTTTGATACTTCCATTCCTGGTGGTGGTTGTTTAAGTCATCAGTGTATGCCGCTGGAAGATTGCGTTGGTGTAGGTTAGTTGGTTAGTACACAGTTTCTCTTCGTATAAAATATAGCTTGGACCTGTTGGGAAGGAAACTTTAAATACTTTGTGACCGTTAAGGGTTAAATGTAGTCAATATTAAATGTAATTATATATGTCGTAGACCATATATATGAGTGTGTTGTTCATAAGCATCCGGACTACGTAAAACACAGTTCGAGAAGAATGCGTGGTAAGCAGAATCAAGGCGCGCTAATCAAACAGTGTTTAAAATCGGTTGCAAAATTTCACACACACACAAGACTAAAAAACAGAAAATAAAACACACAAAGAAAACTATTTAAAAACCACGTTCTTAATAAAATGCACTAGAAAGGAGAAAATATTTTTTTTTTTAAATTAATGTATGGAGAGTTCATGAGTATATTGTCAATATAGTATAGCGACCCACGCTTTTATTTCTAGTCTACAGAGAAAAAATCTCTTTTTTAGTGCTAGACGTGGTTTTTAGACAAATAGTTTTCCTGTAATTAAGTAGTCCATATTAAGTGTAGTCTATATTAAATGTAGTCCACATTAAATGTTAGTTTATATGTCGGGGACCGTATATGTGAGAGTGTAGTTCATAAACATCCCGAATGCGTAAAACATAGTTCGATAAGAATGCAGGGTAAGCAGAATCGAGATACGATGATCAAACATTGTTTGCAAATCGGTTGCAAAATTTCACACACACTAGACTAAAAGGCACAAAGTAAAATATATAAAGAAAACTTTCTAAAAACCACGTTCGTATTAAAATGCACTAAAAGGGAAATATTCTAATAAATACTCATTGTCAATATAGTATAGCGCTCGACGCTTTTATTTATTGTCTACACGGAAAATAATATTTTCTCCTTTTTAGTGCCTTGTAATGAAGACATGGTTTTTGAAAGTTTATTTTTTTTTTTATTTTGATATAAAAATAAATGTTTTTATTAAAAGTATTCTTATTTTTTGTTGATTTGAATTAATTAATAAGTTAACGATATAAAAAGTTGTGATTAAAAATAATTGTGTGATTATATGTAGAAAATCTAATAAGTGATGTAACCGTAGTTAATAACTTGTTAATAGTAATAGTATGACCCGAAAGCGTGCAAGTGCAAGTAGCAAGTACTAATACAATTATCTCTGTATCAATTTCCATCGCCGGCATTCGGATCGAGTGCTCGACTAATTCTACACTCACTCAGGCACACACACACCAACACATAGTTCTCGAAATGTTAATAGTTCGCCCAACTATATTCAAAATGCTTTATTAACACACCATTGAGCTAATAGCTTCGCCGAACGCGATTCCCATACACATGCATACACTCACGATTCCCTCCCACCGCATTCCGAAACTACAATACTTTATGCAATCTTTCGGCATTGAATATGTGTCCTCGATGCACCCGGTTAATACTGTTTAATATTAATCGTATTTCGTTTCTGCAAAGAATGCCTGCGCGCTCCACCAAACATAATCGAATGCTTAATATGTTTTTGCTTTGATTAATATATAGTCATGTTTTCTAATTGTTAGTAAACTTGTTCTGTGCATATAGTCAATGAAACAATAATTTTGTCATGTTTTGTATATTGTCATTGAAACAATAATTTTGTCATATTTTGCATATTGTCAATGGTCTAATCTTAATTGTTGCCAAAGTAATATTGTCCAACATTGCTAGTAATATTGTCCAATAATGCAAAGACAAACTATTTTAGCAATGTTAGCGTTTTCAATTAGTTTTAATGATCCAAATTCAGTTAAGATATTGTTTTATTTAAAACAATTTTGGACTTTCTACAATCATTTCTTACCAACAGCGAGAATTAATCTACCCTAGCCGAAATCTTAACATGCCCTGATTGTTAAAATTCTGTTTCAAATAGTTGAATATGAGATATAATATTACGCAAAAAAACTTCTGGAAAAAGAAAATAAAAATGAAGCTTACATTAATATTTAATTAATTCTTATCACAACCGCCGTAAATTTAATATAATCAAATTAAATATTTTACGCGCAAAATTATAGGCAAAAATAATGTCTTCTTCTAGCGATGTAATCGGTCAATCCCTAACGTAATTAAAGCGAGCGAGATGAGGGTAAGGAAAAATTGTAATTGAAAAAAATAATTTGCGTGGAGATGCCCTCCACCCCCTGTCCGAAGGAACGCTTGTTATCTCCGGGGGTCATAAATATCAGAAAAACGCGACGAAATTAAGAGCAAGAATCGGCTGTGGTAGATTCAGCGGGGGAACGCTTTTCCCTTAACTTGAACTAGGGGAAATTAAAAATTAGCTTTTATTTTTCATTTTTTCTTTTCTGTTGGGTGCCATAAAAAACGTCATAAATAATTGACGAGATCGAAGATGATTACTAATTAAGGAATGAAAAATAATCAACTTTTAGTCTTTCTTTTAAGACCTATTTGTGGATGTTTTTTTCTTTTAAATATTGTTGGTTTTTGTTAGTGGAGGGAAGGAGTTAAATGTCTTTTAATTGGCAGTGAAAGTGGGTTGGCTTTTAGCATATAATAGCTGCTGAAATGCGTGGTTTCCCCCCCGCGATTTTTACAACCCCCGTCCAACCCCCCAGAAACAACGTCCCTAATACTCCGAGAGTTCTGTATACACACGCACGCATTAAACTTGCCGCCCCCGAAAACATTAATAAATTAATTCGAGAAAATAAGCTTTTAAAGTGATATATAAGACGAAAACTGTCTGGAAATCTCGCGGAATATGATTAGAGATTATGGATACTTCAAATATGAGGCCGTCTACTACCCCCCGAAATGACATTTACCCCATGAATATTCATGGTACCGATGAAGGGTTGACTAACCCCGCTACTTAACTTCCTTCTTAACTTTAATATCTCAACCGTCAAACGACCACTCGAAAAACAACCCACTAAAAAAATTGCTCCTAAAACCACCCTTGCTAAAATATTATAATTAATAAGATTACAATTAACAATTTCAAAAGACAAAATTCAGAAGAATAAAACTTGTTCGGTTTTCTCTAAAAGAAATGTATCTGGATAAAAAATAAAAGGGCAATTCCGTCTATACGCCGTTTAATTTTTGATTCATCCACCCCATTTTATACACAATATTTTTTATTATTATATTTTTTCGTCTTCCGATGTTTGGAAGGCAATAAAATGATGAAATAAATCATCCGGAGGGATGTATAGAGTGTCGGAGAGGAAATGATAAAAATATTGAGTCGAGACGTTCTTTCCTCCTCAGTCGGCCGCTTTGAATGGGCACACGCATGCCGAGATGCAAATGTCGTGTTTTTTACTATTCCTATTTCTCGGGGGGGTGGAAGGATTCGCGAATTGGCTGAATTTATTTTTATCGCGATTTATGTTCGGATAACTGTAGCGATAACTGTCCTGACAGAATGGAATCCTTCAGCAGGATTACTATATGAATTGCCTTTATATCGACAGATTTATTTACACTATAAATAATAAAATAAAATTATTTTATAGATACAAAGAAAAAACATTCTTGAACACGTTGAGTAAACGGATAAAATCGCAGTTGGTAAGAATAGACAAAACAAATTGTAACTTTGTTGTCTCAGCTAAAATATAAGATTTTTAATTTAATTTGTGAGTTTAATATGAATATGTTTTATCATTTTTTGCATTTTAGACGATTCCAAGTTATTTTAAATAATATATAAACTTATGTTGTATAAGTGGTGAATGTAAATAAAGCAAATATTGTAATTATAGACAGAGAGGGGGTTGTATGGGGGTGTTCGTAGCGAAAGGGAACATGGCCAAACATTCTAATTGTAATTAGAACTGGAATTAAGCAATTCACAACAACTGTTAGGTAAATATAAGAGGCACGCATTGGCGAGAAAGGAAACGCGGAGAAGACAAGACAGAGTAATATGTATTGTGGAACACGGCAGCAGCGGCATCGCCTATATATACATATGAAGTTAAACAATTCCGTTGAACATCAATCAACGGGACCGCCAACATAAACACGAAGACAGAAGGAGGTGGGCCAAAACAATCAGACGACAACTTAGGCACCTAAACATCAAATACAGGTCCTGGTGCTGATTGCTCAAAGGACGGCCGAAGAAACAAACGTTACCGCGCGATGCTTTCACACCCCCTTGACGCCGGCGAAACTAATAAATAATAAACGCCGGGCCCCCGATTGATAATATCAGCGGAGACGCGGAGAGCTTAATGCAAATGGTCCATCTATGCCGAGTGCGGCACAATGGCGCTTTGATGAGAGCCAATAAATCAGGGATATATGCAAAACCTCTCCTCTCCCTTTTATTAAGGGGTTCGTCGTAATGGTACAAACACATCAATACATCCGAACAGACGCACAAAACCGCACACACACAAACGACAACCCCAATTTCTGTGTCTTTAATTCTATAACGACACTACTATTCAAATTCGCCACGCAAAAAAATCAATACCATCTCAAATATTACATATTTTCATACAGACTTGTTCAACGGGATTCAGTTATGAAGACTTATGTATCATTTTGTATAGTTCTTTTTATGTTAATTTGTTAACGTTTTAGTCAATTATTTTTTTTAAGTTCAATTTGGATACCGGGTTATTAACTACCCTTCAAACACTGCGACCAAGTGGCCTATTGTATTTTGCCCACATTTTTCTCTTTGTAGGCCCAGAAATCTAGGTGTTATTAAATTGGCGTTAATTAATTATACATTTGTGAATTCATTCTCTGGTACAAATGCAACATTTGCTCCAGGATCTTCAAATTTGCAGTTATCGCTCTAACTCTGTAGACTACGAGACCGACTATTCAATTCTTACAATGAAATCTATTAAATATATTTTTTGCTAAAAATTGATTGTGAAGAGCCTAGAAAACGCCAGATTTTTTAGAAAACTAAACGGAATTTTGATCATTAAAATTGTTTAATTTAATAAAATATGGATTTGATATTAAATATTCATTCATCATATACAGGTTCAATTTCGAATAATTTACCCTAAAGAGTCAACAAATTGCCCGAAATAAAATATTTTGATCAAATATTCCATCCAGAACCGGTTAAAATTGTTGAAATGAAAGAAAATAATGTGAATTAATTATAAAGTGGCTATTATAATTTGATTTGTCTTTTTAAGACAAATTAATTAAATTTTAAAGATTTTTCGGTTAGGTGAGACTAAATTTCCTTGATCGTTAGTTTTAAAAACTAGATAAAGTTGTCTGACATTAAAGGAAAAAGGACGATTTTTCGATTAGTTCCAATTTCGTTACTGTAAATTATCTCTGGAAAGGGAAGAATTGGCGTATTCTGCTTGAAACTGCTTGAAATCAAAAATAATTTTGTTTCAATTTTCATCATTAGAAATGGATAAAGCTGTTAAAATTACGGAAAATATTCTAAATTAGTAACAGTGTCTATTTTAGTTTTATTTGTCGAAGATTTTTCGGTTTGGTGAAACTAAATACCTCTGATTGTGGAAATGGAAAACTATTATATTAAAAAGTAATTATACTAAAAACTATTATACTAAGTTTTACAAACTAGATAAAATCGTTTAAACAAAAACATTATACCGAATAAATTATAAATTTATATGGAACAAATGTAGAAAACAAGATTGAAAGTTTTCCGAATTTAAACATTCTGTCAAGTTGAGTTGCTAAGATTGTAATATTTCAGAAAATATTGCGAATTCTTATACACGGTTTCCCGTTTATTAAACGAGATATAATTGTCTAAAAAGTGAAGTATTTGTGATACAGAATCTTGTGCAAAATGCAATGGCAAGATTGCCATTTTGCACATGCTTCGCTACTCAGTAAAACTTTGCAAAATTTATCAATAAAATTGAATTTTGTTAAATTTGCTATATTTTCAAAAATATTGTAAATTTTCAAATATTGTTTCGGGTTCGATGAACAAAAGAAAATTGTCTAAAATGGACCATATTATAAGATAGCGAATAAAATACGCTAAAAATGAATTATGAAAAGAAATTTATTAAATTCTTCTTCTTCTCGTGGATGGGTCACTTATCACCACGCGGAATCAATGTATGTTGAGCCTTCCTCCTTGCCCAATAGCTTTCCATATTCATGGATTGTTCTAGTTTCTGTTCCTCCTACCATGCATGTCGTGTTGGTTTCTTCTGATCTTCCTCAAAGCCCCTTGTATGAACAATATTCCTGATCACATTTCTATTTATCAGATCTGGCAATCCCATCTCCAATAGGTCCTTCTCAACTTGTTTGTACCACTTTGGCCTTGGTCTCGTTTTTTCTGTAGAAATTTGTGGATTCCGTAAGTAAGCCTCGTATGATTCATTCTTTCCAAATGACCCAAAAATTTAATTCGTCATTTAGTAAATTATATATAATAAAAAAATTATATATGTATTAAATATAATAACTATAATAAAAAATATAATAAAAAAGACATTTATTAAAAATCAAATAAAATTGAGATCTCTTATTTCTTATTTTGATCATTAGGAATTTCTGAAATCACGGAAAATATTGTCAATTTGATATAATATTTCCATTTTACTTTAATTTTTCAACGATCAACAGTCATTTTTTATAGAAATTGGGGAGCACGGAAGGAGCCTCCACGCGTGCATTTTCTCCTGTATATGCAGAACATGCCGGCGCTCCCTGGTAAGACTGTCCCACCAGACAGTGGCAAATCCTTCCACCACTGGAAATCACCGGACACTAAAAAGTAAAGTAAGTAAGATAAAAATTGAAACTTCAAAACTTTTATAAACCAAACTGAATTTATATTTAATTTTGATCATAGGAAATGATTATAATTACTAATATTAAGGAAGATATTGTGAATTGGTCATACAATTTAATTTTAATTTAAGATTTACGCTTCTGTTTCGCAAACCAGATAAAATTTTCTAGCGAAGAAGTTAAGAGTTAGGATGGATCTGAAGTTGAAAACAAGACTCAAAAGTAATCAAAGCCACAGATTTCAACAATTTGAATTGATTAGTTGAAGGAAAATTGTTCGAAAGTTCGAAAGAAATATGTTCGAAGGGATTTTTCTTCCAATAAAAATTTGTTCGATTGGACTTTTTTGGACTATTCCTTCTTGCGTTTCTTTTTTAATTGCAAAACAATAAGAAAAATGTAAGATTTAAGACATAAAATATATATAAAGCATTTTTTAAATTAAGTTTGAAGGTACTTGTTAGGTCCTATAATAATTTTCGATTGCAAGGGAATCTATTATCTTTGTTTTGCGAATAGGCCATCTAAGGACCACGTTCCAATTTCAATTCCTGATACTTTGTTCTCTTCTTTTCTTCCAGTATGCTCTCATCTGTTCACTAT
Organism: Phosphuga atrata; assembly: GCA_944588485.1. Classification (NCBI taxonomy): domain Eukaryota; kingdom Metazoa; phylum Arthropoda; class Insecta; order Coleoptera; family Silphidae; genus Phosphuga; species Phosphuga atrata. Next base: position 24,690,564 of record OX155904.1, on the reverse strand, counting down.
GCTTTTCCTTTTTGTCGTCAGACTATTTTGAACCCCTCTTCTAAGCTGCCCTGCCTTTGAATCCTACCAGTTTCAATATTTTATCCCGAAAGGCTTCTTCTCTACTGTATATAGCTTCTGTGTGTATATTGTTACTTTCTAAATCCTTTTTTATTTCGTTAACGAAGCTTGTTGTGGTCTTTTTACTCCATATGTATTTAAAAATCTTACTGGTTAATCTGCTGTTTTGCATTCGAAATAATTGTCTGAAAAACATGAGTCTTCTTTTTTCTCATTTCTTCTACGTGAGATATATTTTCTATATTTTCTATATTTTCGTATACTTCAGCATTGCTTCGTAATTTCCAACCTTCTGCTGAGATTTGTGGTCCTAATATTTTCCCTATAGTTCGCCTTTCTCCTTTACTTCCAATTTATCGAAATTGTAGTTTAGTGCCAAACATTCACTTGCATATAGACATTCTGGCTTCACTACTCTATTATAATGTCTTATTTTTGCATTTTTGGATGGGCATTTCTTATTGCAGCGTCTTTGGTGATACGATATGCTCTGCTCATTTTATATAACCTTTCTTCTATTGCAGATTTTTCCAAAACATTTTCTTGGATTACCTCTCCTATATTTGATTTTTTTATCTTCTCTATTTGAACTATATCTGTTTTCAGGAATTTTGGAGCATCTTTAATGTTCTTCAAGAATGTTGAATTTTCTGTAGAATTCTTAAGCCTATTTCTTCTTAAAAATTTATTTGTATTAAAGTCATATGCAAATGCAAGATAAACTGTCTTTAAACTTTAGATCTTTTAGCTTCCTCTTCCTAACTTTATTAGTCCAGTCATTTAAGCTTAAATTAGGTAAGAATCTCGGAATTCGAAATACCCAGCTGTAAGTCTGTAAATACTTGTATATTGTCACCCTAAAAGTTGTCTCAAAACCTACATATGGTAGGGTTTTTTTACCATATGTAGGTTTTGAGACAACTTTTAGGGTGTCAATATACAAGTATTTACAGACTTACAGCTGGGTATCTCTAATTCCGAGGTGAACTTACTATAATGACTGGACTATATCGGCGAAATGTGTTCAATAAGTTTTTCGTTCCAACTTCTTTCTGCTTTCTTTAACAAATAATTAAAAATAATTGGGGATAAGCCATCACTTTGTAGTACGTACACCTGTTTTTATTTTGAAAGGCCTCGAAATTTCTCCCATAATTATTACTCTACACTCTACTGTATCTGTAAGCGTTTCACGTATTAGGTATGCCAGTTTAGGTTAGGTTAGCTTTATGTCAAATTCTCGAATTATTGTATCTACGGTTTTTCTGTCAACATAATCAAAAGCATTTTTTAAATCTATAAGCATAACTACAATGTCCTTTGAATTAAGTAATCTGTGGCGAATTACTGTCTCAAGATTAAATATTTATTCTGAGCATGACCTTCCTTTCCTAAAACCACCTTGATATTCACCTAAATGACCGTTTAGTGTTGTTTCTATTCTGTTTAATAAAATCTTGGAGAATATTTTATATGCTACTGACAGTAAAGAGATCCCCTGTTTGTTACCTTTTTTGTGGAGTGGATGCATCAGGGCAATTTTCCATTCCTCTTTCAGTTTGGCATGTTTTCCAGATTTCTTCGAAGAGTAATTTTAGCTCATTTTATATTTGGTATGGACCATTTCAAAAGTTCAGCTCTAATAGAATGTTCTCCACTAGCTTTGTTGTTCTTTAGGGTTTTAATTACTTCTTCAATTTCATCTATAGTTGGTGTTAAATATTCTTAAAAATTTTCATTAATATCTGAGAATTCTAATTTATGATTTGGCTCAGGATAGTTCAGAAGCTGAGGAAAATATCTTGCTAGTATTTCATAATTTTCACTATTGCTTAGTCCAATTCTGCCATTTTCATTTTTGAAACAGATATTTGTTGTATTAATTTGCTGTCCCCTTTAATTTCTGCTTAAAATTTTATTATTTTTATTTTAATTTGTTTAAATTTTTATATTGTTTTTAATACTATTGGAAGTCAAAGAAACATCAATACCACTAATCGTCTATTAGCTCTAATCCTAATATTATCCAACAAATTTTCATTTGAACAAAATTCCAGTCTAACAAGTTGTCATTCGAAGAAATTACTTTCAAATTGTTTTCGAACAACTTTCCAGACACTAATTGAATTGTGTTCTAAAATTTTCAGTATTCAGAGTGTACTAATTTTTTTCCGCGGTTTCCCGTTTTTTTGAACTATATACTGTCTCAAAATCAATAAATAGATAAAATTTAGAATAATTACAAAAAGAATAGACAAATTTTATGCCAAAAATGTTTTTAGAATCGAATTTTACTTTTTTTTTAATTGTTGATAAACTAGAAATAATGCGAATTGTCAAATATTGTTTACGGTTTAACAAACTTGAAGGACTTACAGATCAAGGACAAGCTAATTGTTGATAAACTAGAAATGCTGCGAATTTTCAAATATTGTTTACGGTTTAACAAACTTGAAGGACATGATTTTTAAAAATTTATTAAAATATACTAATTTAATGTTCAGTAAACAAAACATTAAATTAGTATATTGTAATAAATTTTTAAAAATCAAGTCCAAGTTTGTTAAACCGTAAACAATATTTGAAAATTCGCAGCATTTCTAGTTTATCAACAATTAGCTTGTCCTTGATCTGTACAGAGTTATTAGTGACATTTACACACGAAACAAAATTTCGGTTAAATGGCCTCGATTGCCCTGTTGGCAGGAGTGTACTCTTTTGACGAAAGTACATGTTGCAATATGGGCTGCTGGATTTTACGAATTTGGCTTGTCATTTCTTCTTGAATTCCTCAGTTGTCTCAGGATGGTTCGCATAGACCATTGACACTACTTTTCACAAAACCCCAGAGAAAATAAGTCATCCAAATAAGTTAATTCAGAACGTGGTACCTTCCTGTTGAAACCACATCTCATTTAAGTCCATTCCGTCCAATTCTTGCATGAAAAAGTCTGTCAACATGGCCCGGTAAAGATTGCCGTCGACAGTCACGGTGGCTCTTTCATTATTTTCAAACAAAGTACAGTCCCATTATTCCTCCTGCCCAGATGACACACCAATTTGTCACATTTTGAGGATTTAATGGAAGCTCTTGGAAAACATGTGGATTTTCATCTCCCCAGATCCGACAATTCTGCTTGAAGACGAAGCCGTTGAGATGGAAATGAGCCTCGTCACTAAAGATTATTTTGTTGTGGAATTCATTGTCTGTTTCCAGTTGTTCCAAGATCCAGTTGTTAAAGTTTCTGCGCTGTCTATGGTTGTATATAGGTTGCATCCATTGAGTCCGCTATATCTTAGGAGCATGAAGGTGTAAACCTTTTCTCCAAATTCAGTGTAGAATGCAGCGATGGATGTTGGATTTCTGATAACGATGTCGGGTGGAGCTGTTTGGTTGTTCTGTTACACTGACAATCACAGCTGCTATGTTTTCTGCCGATCTTTTTGGCCGATTACGGATGATGTTTCTTTCATCTTTTAATGAAAATGTCCGCTCAAATTTCCTAATCACATTTTCAATAGCAGGCCTCGTCGGTCGATTATGCACGCTGAAATAATCAGGTAACTTGCGAATCGTCACCGTAAAATTTCCTCCATGTTTGTAATGGGTTTTCACTATTAACAAACATTTTTGGAACGAAGTTCCTTTAGGTAGGTCCCTGTATGAGTGATTCGGCAGAAAACATTTACGCCGCGTTAGTTTCTTTCTCTTTCTCGCATTTCTGTATTTCTATACCGCGCTCTCTCTCTCTTTTCTTTTACACCGCGATCCTTTCTTTCGTTGCGTTAGTTTCTTTCTCTTTCTCTCAGTGTATATTTCTATACCGCGCGCTCTCTCTTTCTTTCTCTTTCTCTCAGTGTATATTACTATAATGCTCTTTCGCCGAATGACAGACGAGTGTGGTGGGTTTATAACCTTAAAAATAAACAAGAAAAAAAATTGTTCAAACTTATTTGTTTTTTGTTGTTTGAAATCATACGAGAGTTATATTTTTTATAAATATTATACTCATTATTTGAATTCGGTTTAGAGAATTGGAAACTCAAGAAAATATACAAAATACTGAAAAAAGTAAGTCAATAAAAAAAAAACTGTATAATGTTGTATAATGTTGTTACACATGTTTATCGTACATGTAATTCGAGTGATTGATATTTACTATATTTATATATGTATGTTCTAGTCCAGGGGTCGGCAAAGTATGGCTCGCGAGCTACATGTGGCTCTTTTGATGTGACCTTATGGCTCTTTAGAAATATATTGGAACAAAAAAAATCACAAAAAAAACAGAATTGTTCCTTTTCGGAAATATTTCGACCGCCGCCGCCATGATCATAACTCACAGTCACGGCGCAGATCTTAATTGTTTCTTTTTGTTTTTGTGTCTCGCACTCAAGTCAACATAGTTCAAAATTGTGTTTTTTTTCAAATAATTCAGAAACTCTAAATTCTTCTCAAAACGGCTTCGAAGAAAAAAATAACCGATCGACATCGTGAGTGGACTGAATCGTTTGCGTTTGTACTTAATGCAGTTGGTCTTCCAACTTGTCTTATTTGCCATGAAAAACTAACAAAAAGTCAAAACACAAGCAAACAACAATAAGTCTAACGTCGAGAGACAGTTCGAAAATAAACATGTCGCATTTGCAAAGAGTTATACATTTGGTGAAGCAATTGAAGAGCTTCAGAAGAATTTTAGAAAGTTCCTCTTTTAACTGTTGGATGCAGTCTGCAGATAATGCTAACTTGACAAAAAAAAACGAAAACCATTCACTGATGGTGGGTACATAAAAAGTTGGTGACAGAAAAGGTGGCTGACACACTCTTTCACAATTTTAACAACAAAGCAGATATTATGAATAAAATCAGAAGCCTACCATTGTCTGCCAAAACTGTAACAGACAGGACAAAAAATGTCATTAAATGCATAATATGCGAATAACAAGTTGACGACGTTAAATTAGCATCAGCCATACCAATAGAGGTCGATGAGTCTTGTGACATGAAGGATAATGCGCAAGTTGTCCTCTTTGCTCGCTCTATATCATCAGATGGTCCCAAAGAAGAACTCCTGGGATTATTGCCACTCAAGAGTCAAACACGAGGAGAAGATGTTGAAAATGTAGCATCGAATGCCAAAGAAGAATCACATCCCACTTACGAAAATTGTGTCAATTGCAACAGATTTAGATAAAAGTATGGTGGGTAATAAAAATGGACTTATCACAATTTTAAAAGAAAAAATGATGATGATGTGTTTATGTTTCCATTGCGTAATTCACGAGGAAGCACTTTGCGCCCAAACATAACATTTCCAGAAGATACTGGTGAAGTTATGGATTTGGTAGTCAAGGCCATCAAAAATACTATCGCTAAAAGCGCTTAATCATCACCAATTATGAAGAAAATACAAAAATATGACTTTATGGAAAAAGATCATACGTGGCTCTTGATCCAGTTTGAAATCATTTTAAATAAAAAATTGGCTCTTAAGTTTCTAGAGTTTGCCGACCCCTGTTCTAGTCATATAGTTAAAAATAATTCAGATTATGTAAAACTGAGCCAATGAATGATCTGTCGGCAGTTCGAGTAGTTCATCTAATTCGTGTAGTTCATGAAATTTCCAATTTTATGAGGCACTTGTTTAACTGGGATTTACATTCACTATCTTACCTACTTACCGATTCGATGTTTCAAAAAATGCCAAAGTGCTGTCATCTGATAGTATAAAGCAACTTGTCTTAATTAGTAGACCTCTTAATAAAGAGATAAATAAGGAAACATCTCAAATAGATGGTTTCACGAACTAGCTATTCTAATTGAGTATTTTAAATAGAATACATGAACTGTCGCGACATGTCGGCAGATCATGCAATAATTCAATTTTACACAATCTGATGGATTTCACTATATGACTACGACATATACATTATAGAGAGACAATAGTGAAATCGCAAGCTCAGCATCAAAAAGAGTATCGACAGAAAAAGAAAAAAAGAAAACGAAATAAAAGTGAAATTATTCAAAATACAGATTTAGAAAAGTTTAGAAATTTTTTTATTTGAAGCAATTGCTTACTGTTGACATGAGTTCATCGTACATGTGATTCAAGTGTTTGCAATTTTTTTAAATTTCATTATTTTTTTTTTAAATTTTACCATACATTCTAGAGAAACAATTGTGAAATCACAAGATCAGTATCAAAAAGAGTATCGACAGAGAAAAAAGAAATTTTACAAAATACAGATTTAGAACATGCTGATGGCATTAAAATATACAGAGATAAATTTCAATCAATGAAGAAACTTGTTGAACCTAAATCTTTACATTCATCGAAAGAAGATTCATTACCAACCATATTTATCGAAATTTATGAAGAAACGGAAAAATTAATATTTAGTCACTTTCTGGGTAAACAAATTCAATCATCAGTTTATGATGAAGCTCAGAAAGTAATTAGTCTAAGTTCTAAATTATTCCAAGCCCCATACGAGGAACATGATGAATGTTCAATGCCAAATGTCTTGTTGCATCATGACAGAAACATTGCTGGCGACGGTAATTGCCTATTTTCATTTCTTATAAGAATTTTACATCTTCAAATATGAAAAGAGAAGTTGTTCGATTCTGTTAAATACGCTAAGAACTTCGTTCCTGTCGCTTTTTTGCTATACATTGGTTGATTGATTTTTAAACTCGATTTAAAGCTTCGTAAACTATATACCATTGTCTCAAAAATAATTATTTATTTACAAATTTGTGCAACAAATAAGTTTTTAAATCGACGCTCAAAACAATGCTAGATTTACAAAGTTATTGCAATTGAATTTTGCTGTTTTTGAGCTTTTGATAAAATTACGAGAAATATTCCGAAATTTAAAATACAATATAATCTTAATAAGTCGACACATATGGGAGCAGACAACCGCCGGATTATTAAAAAAAATCCGGATTATCAAGGTTGAAACAAAACAATTTTACATATTTTATGTACAATTATATTTCAGAACGAATAAAATATGTATCTCTATATCTCTATACTAAATGTGAACATAAAAAAAATATGTACAAACATTGAACAGATAGTAAGACAATTTTAGAGTGCAGTTAGCTTGGTCAGAATCGATCAAGTTTTCAGAGCTAAAAGCAAGGTGTGTTGGTCAGACCTTTATGCATGAACACTGGATGGTGTTTTTTACTTTATTTCTACTGTGAGGTTTATATCCGACGCGGGGCAGCGTAAATAAAAGACACGTGTTTCCCAGTGCGCCGGTTTACTGAACGTGCCCGATTAAGCAACCGCCGGATTATCAAGATTATACTGTATTGTTTACATTTTAAAAATCTACTTAAAATTTTGTATAAAGTGCCATATTGCCACACAACAGCTGCGTCAAAAATTGAGCTTGGAAACTGATGTTGAAAACAGGTTTCAAGCTTGATCAAAGTTAAAAAGAACTAAAGTATGTCAAGAGTTGATTGAAATCAAACAGAATTTAGATTTAATTTTGATCATTAGAAATCACGATTACGCTATAAAATTAGACTGTATTATTAAAAATTTAGTCTAGATGAAATATTTAAGACCAAACCATGTCTACACAATCCTACTATATTATCAAAAGTCTAGTTTAGATGAAACCTTGAAGACCGGATCTGGTTTAAACTCCCAGATTAGATTATTAAAGGTCTGTCTAGATGAAACCTTGAAGGCTAAGTCTAGTCTACACAAACAGACTAGATTATAAAAAGTCTTAACTAAAATCAAGTAAAATACTATTAATTTGTTATAAAATTTCCATTTTATTTTATCTTTGCTATAATTTCATTGATTGATTTTTAAAGGCGGTTTCAAGTTTTATAAACTATACACTACTATCTAGAAAATTAACTGGTGATAGACAAATTTATACCAAAAGCAAGTTTACAAATCGATGCTGTAAACAATGATAAATTTTGAAGTTTTCGAATTGATTTTTAGGGTTCCGTACCGAAAACGGAACCCTTATAGGATCACTTTGTTGTCCGTCTGTCTGTCTGTCTGTCTGTCTATCTGTCCGTCTGTCTGTCTGTCAAGACCATTTTTCTCAGGAACGCGTAGAGGTGACAAGTTGAAATTTGTATCAAATACTCGGGTCTGCGGTCTCTTTCAGCTGTGAAAAAATCAAAGTTGTAAGTCAACGCGATCAAAATATATGACAGTTTATGTCGCTTATTTTGCGATTTTACAAGGAATCAAAACCTATAGGGTACTTCCCGTTGACCTGGAATCATGAAATTTGGCAAGAAGCGGTGTCTTACAGCACATGTAAAGGGAAAAATATGAAATCCGAAAACCGTAAATATGTAGTTTAATTACGATAAGAAAAAATGCGAATTTAATATTAGAAACTTATGAAAATACACAAATATATTGCGTGCTATTGTCAGGCTCCAGAAGCATATGGGTTGCATACAGTTAGGTCCTCCTCGGTTAGGACCGAAGGTTAAAAAGTATAGGTCGGCACCAAGCTGTTTATTCTGAATTTTCTTTGTTTATATTCGTTATGCATTTCAACACGCACGCTCTATATACATAATATATACAGGGAATATATTATGTCTAAATTTTGCTTGTTTATGACCGACATGCGACATTCTCAAGTCTCGTTACATCCAGTATATATTATATTTCGTCTAATTTTTGTTTATAATCTACATATACTTAAATCACGTACGCCCTATATTTTTTGGTAGACAGTTGCCCAAAAGCAGTCAATTGAACAACTGAATGTTAAGAGTATCGTAATAGATCTGGAAATAGTTAATATATTAGTTTATATTAGATCTAGAAATCGGTATATCCTAATATAAGTTAGTGAATAAGTGTAATACTAAAATAAAGTCTTCTTTTTATAAATTTAAAAATATTCGCGTTATTTAAAAAAAATACCCTGTATACCTTTATACAGGGTATATAGGTATACAGGCAAAAATGAGCAGTAAAAACAAATAGTGAAGTTCCAGAACCCCTAAACACTCATAGTGAATGGGGGATGTATGGTAATAAAATATAGGGTAGAATTCCATCGAACGACAGCGACATCTTGAGGTTATGCTTGCAGCGGTACTAAAATGGTCGTGATTTTAGGAGGGCCACTTATCAAGTTAACTGAATGTCCTTGCTGCGTCCTCCACAAAAAAAGATACCTTACTTACAAGTTTGTACGGAACCCTCGGTGCGCGAGTCACAACTCGCACTTGGCAGGTTTTTATTATTGATTTTAAGCTATTGATAAAATCGCTAGAAATATTGCGAATTTTAAAATATTGTATAAGGTTAACTAGATAAAATTGTCTATAAATCACCATGATATCAGAAAAACTGAGCCAAAAGTTGAGCTTGGAAATTGATGTTGAAAACAAGTTTCCAGCTTGATCAATATTAAAAATAACACCAAAAGTTGTTTTTAATCAAACATAATTATGATCTAATTTAGTTCATTAAAAATGATAGTCACTCTACCCAATCAGCCTATGATATTAAAAATTTAGGCTTGATGAATCTTTAAAACCCAAGTCTTCACAATCCGATTAGATTAACAAAAGTCTAGCCTAGTCTTCACAATCAGACTGGATCAGATGGATCAAAAATCTAGTGTAGATAGAAGACCTTGACTTTGAAGACCTTGAAGACCAGATCTAGTTTACACACTCAGATTCGATTACTAACACATTGTAGACCGGTCACGAGAATTCTCGTGATTTGCCTCGTTTTCTCAAAACACCCTTCACGAGAATCACCGGGTTCTGTGCATTGATTACTCTCATACCATCTTTTTATGAATCTTGCACTTCTTATGAGTTCTAATGGTTTATAGCGTTGACTGAATGTTCTCTAGTATTTACAGACATGTTTCGTTGTGTAGTAACGATTCATACTTGACCTTGAGGACGTACAGAAGGGTACAAAATTACACCTCTTATTTCATATATTCTGGGTAAATTCAAAACTGTTTACAAATCCAAGCAAAATTTCGCGTTAGATGAGGGACAGCTCTGGCGATACAAGCACCGTATGTTTCGAACATACCCTGATAATTATCCTGCTAAAATTATAAAATATGGGTTACTAATCAGAATGGTATGTGAAAGTGACACAGGTTATATGTACACATATGTGCACACGTATCTACACATGCATACTGGGGAAGGTAATACATTATAAGAAACTGTAACCTTGATTTATGGTATTACGTATACCAAGATAACAATGACAATAGTTTTTCATTTGCTGATAGGTTATTAGAAAATAAAACCATAGTTTGTGGAACAATAAGAGCTAATAGAGACTTACCGTGCGATTTCAAAGCTAAATTGAAAAACTTGAAAAAAACCATGAAATCCATATGTGTCCTTAAGAGTGATGTGAAAATTGTTGGGTGGAAGGATAAAAGGAAGGTCAGAATGATTTCAACAATCCATGGTTGTCAAAAGCAAACAACTGCTAAAAGGGCAGAGAAATAGGAGACGAAATATCCAACCCTTCATGGATTTTAGAATACAGCATCCATATGAAAGGTGTAGATCGTGCAGATCAGTACTTGCCATATTACTCAATTATGAGAAAGACAAGAAAATGGTAGAAGGAGATGGCTCTCTACCTAATAAATTGTGGTCTTTTCAATTTATTTTGAATAGAATTTATTTATTTAGAACAGAAACAATTTTTTGAACCCCCCAAAGGAAAATTAGATACAAGAACTTTCTTTTGATTGTACCAAAAAGTTGGACACCATTAGAAAAGGAATTTCTCAAGATTCTAACCCTGATTCAGAAACTGACAGTCAGGTCCTCGTCCAGGTCCTTCCCAGCCAACCAAACGTGCCCCAGTTAGTGACCCCACATATAGACTGAATGAAGAAACATGCTCTTGATGTTATTGTGATATTACAGATGATTTAAATGTAGGTAACTATTCTATAGAAAATCATATTGAAATATGTGGTATTCTATGTAAGCATAAAAGTCAGGTTACTCAAATAATAAATATATATCGTCCGCCTACGGGATGTATATTAACATTTCTGTCAACTCTAGACAATCTATTAAATAATCAATTCCACAAATCCTCTGAAATTATTGTTCTGGGAGATTTTAATATAAACTTTGCTGTTGATTCAAAGGAAAGTACCAACATGAAAAATCTCATGGTAGCATACGGTATGGAATCTCAACTAAACAAATACACCAGAGTGACAAATACAACCAAAACTCAAATTGACATCATATTTACCAACACAAAAGATAATATGTCACTTAGGGCAGAAGACACAACAATGTCTGATCACGGAATCCTAATTATGACCAAACATGAAAGCACACAGAAAACAGAAAGATCTCCGAAGTCATATAAGAGAAATTTATGTGAGGCAAACAAGATTAGGTTGCAAAAGCACTATCTAAAGAGATGTGGCTAAATATATACTCCGAAAATAACTGCAACGCTAAAACCACAAGCTTCATAGAAACCCTGCAATACCATTTCTTTACGTGCTTTCCCCTGGTAAAGGTACCGAAAACATCGAAATCATGGGTAACGGACGAAGTTAAAATATCTAGTGAAAACTTAAAAACTCTTTACTGTCTGCAAAAGAAGCACCCAAGGCTGAAACCAACTTTCTTATTGCGAAAGAAGCAACATCAGAGACACCTGCTAAACACGAAGAAATCTTATTACAAACAAGATCTAAAGAAGGGATTACATTATCAAAAAGCACTTTGAAAAATTGCTAATAAAGAGTTAAACAAATCAAGAGCTGCTAATGAGAATCCAATAGAGGTCATAAACCACAGTGAAATAATAACTAGCCCCAAGAAAATAGCGACTGCTTTCTCTAACTTTTTCAAAACTGTCCCATTATTGATAACGGAAAATATAACTCCGACCACAGTTAGCAATGACCACATACCAAAAAATCCCCACTCAATGTATTTAGAAAACAACAACGAAGAAAAAACGTGAAGAATTATCGATAATTTGTAAAACAAAAACAGTTCCGGACATGACCTTCTGCCATGCAGGCTAATAAAGCAGTACCAACACGAATTGATTAAGCCCATAACGGACATTATAAATTGTTCTTTTGAAACGGAAGAATTTCCAGAAATATTAAAAAAAAACTGTAATTATTCCGTTTTTCAAAAAAGGAAACAAACGTGAAATAAATAATTATAGACCGATAGCACTGATCTCAGTATTGGCAAAAATACTAGAATATGCTATGCTTAATAGGTTTCTGCTGTTCATTGAATGAAGCAGCACCTTACCCAAGGAACAATATGGTTTCAGAAGAAATAAATCTGCCGCAACGGCAATAGAGCAATATATGAGTAGAATACTCCAAGAAGTAGACAATGGAATATGCCCAATTGGGATCTTCTGCGATCTGTTCAAAGCTTTCGATTGCGTGTTTCATAATATACTGCTCGATATGCTTTATATATATATGGCATTAGAGGCAAATGTGAACAATGGTTCCGAACATATCTCTCTAATAGAGAACAATACGTAAAAATAACCTATGCCAATACAATTGCTACATCTGCAATGACGAAAAAAAACTATTGGTGTGCCGCAAGGAAGTGTGCTCGCTCCCGTTCTATTTTCAATCTACATTGCAGACCTAGTAAAATACATTTCACCCAAAATACAGAGCATTTTCTATGCTGATGACTAGTTTCATCATATTGGAAGGATCGAGACCTGCGAATGAGACTCAAGCCAACAATCTCCTCAAAAATATCTACACTTGGTTCTCTGCAAACAATTTTTTTATATCTAAATGCCGAGAAAACAAATTATATGATCTTCCAAACACCAAGGAGACAGAACGAAGATTATCTCATTCTAAAAGTCGGCAATGTGCAGTTGAAAAGTGCAAAAACCACTATATTCCTGGGTCTTTATATCGTAATGTAAGAAAAGTTACAATGGAATACCCATATCGATAAACTAATAAAACAACTAAATAAAAAAGAATTCCTCCTTCGAAGTATTCTCAAAGACGTCGAAAAGGAAGTACTTATGAATATATGCCATGCGGAGATACAATCGGCCATATCATATGCTATTATAGTATGGGGATCCTCCTCCAGAATAAATTGTGTACTTAAGGCCCAAAAGGCAATAATATGATCTCTTGTAGGAATAGATTGCACAAAATCCTGCAAACCCTATTTCACTTGCCTGAAGTTATTAACAGCACCCTCCATCTATATATGGGAGGTGGCCTGTTACATATACAGAAATAAGTATAAATTCAGAAAAAATATGGATAATCACGAATATGCAACAAGACAATACTACAAATAACATACACCATTCTCTAAACTATCCATCTGTAGTAAAGCAGCTAACAAATTTGGAATACAAATATATAATAAGTTACCTGAAACTCTGAGAAGAAACATACTACAAGTTTCATAGACGAGATCTAAAACATCTACTAATAGAGAAGAGTTATAATATAAGTATATTTAATGACTTATCCTATATGTAATAATGTACATGCTTTATGGATAAATAAATTGATTTGATTTGATTTGTTAGTTATGGTGGAAAATATCCTACAAGAGCGTGTAGTGTGTACTGCATGAAAAAAAAAATAGAAAAGATACAAGGTACATTTGTAAGTTTGGTCAAGTACCACTTCATAAATGTATCTGATTTGAGAGGTACCACACCTTAAAAGGGGGGACATCACAGTAGAGCGCGGTAAAGTAGGTATATTTTCGGAATTTTTTTTGTCTCAATGAAAAGATCAATTGAAAAACGGTAAAGTAAGTTTAAGAGTATTATTAAAAAACTACAAAATATTTATTTTTCAATTTTTTTTGACACAAAATGGCGGTTGTGTGGCACTTGTCCGGAGACGCCTATTTTTGGAAGGAGGTTCATGGGCGGACATCTCGACTTCTTAATTTTTGACCTGGAACAAAGAATCTACTGTTTTTTAGTTTCTATATAGCAACAGCTATGGAGCCACGTAGGATTATTTCGATATATTGATTTTTGGCAAAATGGTGCACGTTTTAAAAAAAAAGTTGAAAATTTAACAAAAAAAAGTTATTAAATTGTTCATAAAAAAAACCAAGTAGTATAAAAAAAAATCCTACGTGGCTTGATAGAGATAGGTTTTTGGAATATACTACCGAAATTTCAGATCTATCGCTGAAGATTTGCCCGAGCAATGAGTCCGCCCAGTTAAGAAAAACTGGTATCGAGAAAAAGGCGTTTAAAGCTTTAAGTCTAATCTGCGATGTCTGAGAGGCGTTCCGGCAGAATGGAAAATTTGGGCATTTAGACATTTTTACGGCATTCCATCTTTTGGTATGTTATTTTGAAAACCCTAAAGCAACTATTTACTACGAGTTGATTTACTACGAGCCTACCTAGCACTGCCTAATGGTCCATGGCTGCCGAAGACATCTACAGCTCTGTAGTTTCTATTCATACTCCCAAATGACTTACCCTTAAGTCAACAATTAGAAGATATATAATTTAATTTTTTATATAGAATGGTGTTCATTTTAGTTAATTTTTTATAATTTTTTTTTTATTTTTCCCACATAATAGCAGGACATTTTATTTTATTTTATAGAATAATATTAAGTTAAAACAAGGAAATGTAGGTAAATATTTATTAATAATTTCAGTGCAGAGCTCCTTGCCACGCTCTGGCTTCGCCACTGTGGCAAGTAATTTCTTAATGTACCTTATAAATAAATGAAAAAACCTGTATATTTAGAAGAAATAAAGATGATTAAAAAAAAAAAAAAACTTTTAAGCGAATAAAAAAAAATCGATTTTTAAAAAAAACCTAAATTTTACTGTGATGTCCCCCCTTAAAGCAATACCCCCTTTCGAACCTTTACGAACCCCCTTTCGTCATTTACAGCTAGTTGCACGAAATTTGGGAAAGTGTGAGTGAAAAATGATTTTTTTTCTAAATGAAAAACATACATTTAAAAATCTTGTTTAAATGCCCAGCAACTAAGGTATATGTAGGTTGTTTAAACCCGGTCAACAATGTGTTAAAAGTCTAGTCTAGATGAAACCTTCTCTTGTCTATATGAAACCCTGAGGGCCAAGTCTAGTCTACATAATCAGACTAGATTACCAAAAGTCAAAACTAAAATCAAGGAAAACAGGTTAGTGTTAATTTGTTATAAAATTTTATTTTAATTCTTCCACAATTTTTACTATAAATTGATTCTGGAAAGCGAAGAAAATGCCAAAATTGTAAGAAACCAACAATAATTTTGATCTAATTTGACCATTTTATTGTAATTTGTCTAAGATTTTCGCTTTTCAGAGGCTACTTGCCTTTTTTTTAGAAATCATGGAAAGAGAAGAAAACTCCAAATTTGTTTCAATCGAATAAAATTTTGATCTAATTTTGATATTTCAAGTAATTGAATACAAGTTTTGTTATTAAAGTGATGAAATGTGAGATTAAAATATTGCTATCAAAAGTTGCTCTTGCAAGTAAAGTTTATAATGCATCACATATATTATCTAAAGTAAATAATAAATATGTTTGTTATTAAACCGGATTCCGTTTGTGCGGAGACAATACGCGGCGCGACGGAATTAAATTTGTAACAGCCGAGTTAAACACACGTCCTAAATCCGAAAATGTCCACTAAATAATGGAACAATTGTTCCTAGTCGATTGCAATGGTCAAAACAGTCGTCCGTCCCGTATGGCGGAGGAGAGATTATAACGGTAATATGTATTAATGCAAACTAACATGAACGCGTCCGTCAACGAGTCCCTGGCTCGTAGTTCCCGTATATTCCCTTCGTTGAATCGGGACCATTTTTAATGAAGACGGCAAATACTATCTAGAAAATTATATATTTCTCGTCGAAACGCAAAAGTAATGACAAAAATTACTGCGGTTTAAGTTTCCCTTCCCAAATAACCGAGTTATTATTTATTAAATTGTAATACGAAGACTAAATCGTAATAAAATTAATGTTCAATAAGTTAACACAAAAATCATAACAGTGTTATTAAGGAATATGTCAATACATTTCTAATATTTCTTTCAATGTAACCTGAGTTTGTTGTTATTAATACAACATCAGCATATAGGAAGTTTCCAATTTATTAAAATGTAGATTGTATAAATTGTAGTAAGTTAAACTACGAACAAGATTATTTAAATTATTATAAATTAGTAAAAATTAAAAATAAATATTATTCGCATCAAAAGTAACTGTGAATATGAAACTAAAATTCAACAGAAATAACTGTAATTATACAATTCATCATAAATTTTGCCAACAGTAATTGAGGATTTTACTTGTGTAGGTATAGTTAAACGGATATATCCTTGACGACATGGTTTAATCACTTCGGTTTTTCGGTGGGTGCAACAAAACAAAAATAAGGGATAATAATTTCAATCTAGAAGCATGTAATAATTAATTTTAATGCATTTAAGAAGTCTAGTAGCAATAAAGCTTTGTATTACTTAACAAACGTCAATTAAATTCGCAATGAATCGCTTCGGAAAAGCTTCTGGTGTAGAAATATCCGAAGCAATTGAATCTTTAATGCCTGCGAATACGGTTAGAATGAACATATGCATGTTGAAGCAGTTTTTGCCACTTTATGAAGACCGAAAATACGAATTTCTTGAGCAGACTTCGGACGAACATTTGGCAGGTATTCTCAAAGACTGGACTTTCAACATGATGCTATCTAATGGCACCAATTATAAGGAGGGAGTTGTAAAGACAATTTGGAATGTTTCCGCAACAGCTTCTCCAGAAAAAGTACTTTGAAGATTTGAATCATTCAAAAACATTATTATTGAGGATGCTCGATATACACGTGCAGCTAAAAGAAGAAAGCTACAAACGCTTCCAGAGTAAAGAAAATCCAGTTCTGCAGTTCTGACAATTGGCACTATTGTGGAAAACTATGAAAACTTAGCGGATGGCCTACAAAAAAAGTTACTTACCGGATGGCCTACAGATTTCAGCCGTCGAGCTCGAGTGATGTGGTAACGAAGTAACCTTCTAAATTTTTTTTAGAGCGAACTCGACGTTTATAGTTAACTTAAAAGCCGTATTGAATAGGTACTTCACCATATTCCCCAAAGCTACTTAGAGCGTAGAAAAACGTGCTCTAAATGGTTAATCGATCGAACAAAGAAATGAATGTTGTCAAGAATGTCAAGAATGATGTCCAGACTACACAACAAATATGACATGTTAAACAACAAGAACAACAAATATGAAAACGAATCAATTGTTCTTAACTCCAAATCCGGATTGAAAAAAGACTGGACTTTGGTTAAAAAATTGTTGTTCTTTCGCTATAAGCAATTTGATAAATTGTGGAGGCAAATATTAAGTTACATAATTGATCTACTGCTATGATGCTGACCATATCTTAAGAGTTATAAAATCAAGCAGTCAGTCAAGCGTAAGTTTTATGGTTTTCTTTATATTAATTTCTTTGTAATTACACATACCACAAAATTGGAACAACTACTATTGAGAGTTCGACACAAAATATATTTAATTCCATAAGCTAAATGTCACTTAACTTATACTTGAATTTTATGCTCTATATTTATTTATTTATTTATCGTATGGCGCGACGTACACATGGTTTAAAATTAAAACAAACATAAATAAATATAAATATAGTTCGACAATTTAAGAGATATCACAGTGCTATGTCCAAGCCCTCAATCCAGTCGGTTGCATCCGGCGACAACGTCAGCATGTCCACCATGTCGCTTCCGTATGCCCTCTGCTCGCACTCTTGCACTGTATGGGAAACAGTTTGGCGTGGGGCCCCACAATCGCATTTGGCAGACGCCAGATTTCCCCATTTGTGCAGCGTGTCAGCACATCTGCCATGGCCGGTTCGTATTCGGTTCGCAGTCTTCCAAGTTTGTCGGGGTAGGTCAAATCCATTAGGCTCTTTGTTAGCTGGTAGATTCCTATGAATGTCCGGGGGTGTTGATTCCATCCATTGCTTCGTCCATTTCTCATTTGGATTGAAGTTTTCGGCGTAGAGTTCTACTGCCGTCCTAATCGCTGGTTTGGCGGGCTCTCAATCTATGGTAGGTTACGCTGGCAACGTCCTCGTGTATAGGCAGTTGTACATTTCTAGCAATCTTCTTGTATTGGCGAATTAACGCTTCCTGTCGTCGAAGGCTTAGGGGAGGGATATTGCTGAGTATTGGAAGCCAGTTTGTTGGTATTGTGTGTATCGTGTCACAGAGCTTCTGTGAGATATTATTTCTTGTTCGGATTTTGGTTGCCATATTATCTAGGTGTTTCTTGTATGTCAAAGTTCTATCGATGGTACTTCCCAGGTACTTTGGCGTGGGATTGGGCGTGGGAAACAACATTAAAGTGTATCGTAAGTTGTTGGTGAGCGAGTTTGTTGTTCAAATGGAAGCAAGGGTATTCGGTTTTACTTGGGTTAGGTGTTAGCCTCCATCTACGGTAGTATTGCGCAAGGACTTTGTGGTCTTTGGTTAAAATGTTTTCTGTGCTTTCTATTGTCTTCCGTCTGACTGCTAATGCAGACGTCGTCTGCATATATGAACTTTTTTGATATTGTTTCTTGGATATCAGATGTGTATAGGTTAAACAGCACAGGAGCCAGTACAGATCCCTGTGGTACCACATTTTGCAGTTTTCGCACTTTGCTCGAAAGGTCACCTATTTGCACCCGTAGTGATCTGTCACACAGCATATTTTTCAGGAGCCGACCCAGCCTTTTATCGGGGATCACTCGGAGGAATTTATAAAGTAGGCCATCTTTCCAGACTGCGTCATAGGCCGCGGTGAGATCAATAAATACCGCGGACGTCTTAAGGCATTACTGGAATCTAGCCTCAATAAACGATGTCAGGCTTAGTACCTGGTCTGTGCAGTTGCGGCCAGGACGAAATCCAGCTTGTTCAATTGGAACGCATTGGTTTATTCTGCCACCAATTTTTTTAGAAGGCTCCAGGCTTTTTTACTAGAATGTTTAAAGTCGATTTCCTCGGTGTTTTTAGTTCATTTATCCCTACGGGCTGCGTCGAGAGAGTGTAGCAGTTCATCTGCTATTTCGTGGTCTCAGTTCTGCAGAAAGTTCTGGTACAAGGTGTCGCTGTCATTGTTCCAGTCTGGTATATATTCTTTTCTGTAGCCCCTAGGACTATGATACTTTGCTATGCATATAATGGCTCCGGTAAACCTGTTGTAGTTTTCGTGTCTAGGGAGGATCCACCTCAGGCATTATCCAGGTCTGCTTTGAAGTCCAGTTTGCTCTCCCAAAATTCCACCGTGGTCTGGGAAATAATCTTATAATTGGGATTATATATTAATACCCACTTACAATATGATTAGTCGGTGTTGGCATTTAGGTAAGTCCTCAAGAACACGTCTGGATATGGCAATAGGTTGGCCATTTTAATTCGCGGTTACGAATGTTAAGTCTGGGTTATATTCCCTATTCCAAGCCCCAGACTGAAAGGTTCCCCGTTCTTTGGCATCAAATATAAGATGTAGATTTTGCTCCTCAGCCCACTCAACATGTGCATCACCATTAGGGTCGTTGTGTCGGTATTTCCAGTTAGTGTGATGACTGTTAAAAGCTCCAGAGTATATGGTAGGGTGGGAGTGCGTTTGGAGAGTATAAGGGGGCCAGGCGATAGCTGGTGGCTTATAAATGTTTCAATTCTCCAATTTTGACCGCAGTTGTATAAACGTCATCCTGAGCGGTAGAGGAAATAAATCTAACATTTTCTGTGTCACTTCATGCGTAGGTTATTAAGCCATATATATGGTGGTAGGTAATACCGATGATATCGTATCCAGGTATTTTAGCTCTTGATCGTGCCTGATTTTTATCCGCTAGATGGGTTTCCTGGACAGTGACCAAAGTCAATGTTATTTTCTCTTAACATTCTCGAAGTATTGACATTTAGATCGGCTAATGCCTTCAATATCTATTTGGCAAATCCAGGTTATATTTCCGAGATTTCTTGTCAAATAGTCCTTAAGAGGACTAGTGGGTTGATCTGTTTCCATATGTTCTAAATAGTCAGGAGATCTGAGGATAGTCTGAATGCCAATCGCTCTAGTTCATTTCCAGCACCCAGGGTGCACGTGTAGCCTTCTGCTACGGACGCGAACAAGATTTGCATCCCTATGCTCTATAAATGTCAACCATCAGTTTCTTTTAATATTAAATATTTAGTAATAAATTACAAAATCGGTATAAAACAAAACTGGGAGCCAAGGCTTTAATCGAGCCAAGCGTGAACCCGCAAGCGCGTGCTTGTTGACCAATTAAAATACCGACTGCATGTAGTCTAACTACGTTCTTCTCGTGGTACCTCTGATTGAACCGAAAGCAGTGGATCTAGAGGAAACAACCTCTATAAAAATGTCGCTCACATTTCTCAGTAGAAAGTGAACGAGCGAAATGGTGCGGGTCGCGAGTGAAATAAATAACAGCAAATACATAGTGTAAAATAAAGTCGGGAGTGTTAATTTTGCGGAAAGTCAAATCGTTAAGTGCCGAAAATATTTGTAGTGTGCGACTGTAAAGTCGGGAGTGTTAGTTCCGCGTGAACTAAAATGTATAGTGAAAGTTTTCGTACAATTTTGCAAATAAAATTGTGCCGTAAAGAAAGAGACAATGTTAGATTCGCGAGTAAACATATAAAACCGTGATTAGGGTAGTGATTGATCCATTCAATGGCTGGTGGATATGGTTGGAGCGGCGCAGACTGCAGGAGACGCCTGTAGAAAAGGCCTGCAGCCTGCAGGGTACCGTCCGCTGCACAAAGGCAGGTCCTGCAAGAGATTGAGCACCAAGATGTCAAGTGTTGAAGGATTTTTTAAGTTTATTAATCGTGGTTGCGAGTGCTCCGACAGGACCTGGCGATCGAGATTCGGATTGGGTTTTAAGAAGTTCTCGAACGCCCGCGGAGAATTTAAATGGCCGTTAGGCCAACCTGGCATATGGAATTTGAAATGGTCATTTTGCATTTTGGTTGAATAAATACCTTTGGTATTAAGAGCTGCAGCGATTTAACTAACGTTTGACTCACTGAAAATAGGTTTAAAGACCGATACACATATACGCGACACTCAGCTACGCGACGTCACGCGACTTCGCCTGTCAAATAATGATTACATTGTTTTAAATCGGCACGTTCTCACTATGGCTACGCGATAGCTACGCGACGTGCTCATTTAAAACAATGTAATCATTATTTGACAGGTGGCGTCGCACGACGTCGCGTAGCTGAGTGTCGCGCATATGGGAATCGACCTTTAAAATGTGTAAATTATTCAAAATATTCAGTTAAGGTAATTTCGATTCAAAATTTGTTCAATTTAGTCATGAAATATGGGGCTTGTTAAAACTGTCCATTTTACGTAATTATTTCGACCGTTTCAAAATATCCCCTTCCAAAGTCTAACAGGTATCGCCGTTTTCTTCGAAAGGTAAAAGAAAAATCTTCCGTAATCGGCGACAAAGGTCGGCAGTAAACATTGCAGCTGTAAGTATCAGTGTGGCAGAACGACTAAACACCTCCCATCCGACATCGTTGCCAGGAATTATACGTCCATCGCAGCACTCTTCATCGAATTTTGAACATAGTCAGAGCAGAAACTTTACCAACTGGAACTGGAACAACTACAAACTGACGATAAATTCTACAACAATATAATCTTTAGTGACGAGGCTCATTTCCATCTGTTGAGATATAAACATGTGTGTGAATAGAAAAGTGTCTGAACAATGCATGCTATCGGTAATACCATCTGGAGCAGAAACTCTGACATTATAAGAAAGTCAGCAGAAAATGTAATAGTAGGTCAAAGAGCAATGGAGGGAGCTCTACTTGAGGGAGGGATACTTGGAATCACTAAAAGAGAGAGAATAGCCAATAATACCATCAGACAAAGTACTAAAGTTAAAGACATAGTTTAACACATAACTAGAATGAAATGGAAATGGGCAGGTTATATGGCGAAAAGATCAGACGACAAGTAGAAGAAAAGAATATCGGAATGGCGACCACGCGAAGACAAAGTAAATAGAGGTAGACTACCGGCACGCTAGAGCGATGATGTAAAGAGAATCGCTGGGAATTGCATTTTGAAAAAGAAACCAATGGACAGAATGTAATAAAGTTTATTATTTTGTGATTAAAAACTTTTGTGCAAAGGAAAAATATTTTCGTTAAATGTTATTTTCGTAAGGTATCTTCTGAATTTTAGATAGCAATTGACGAGCTGGCGATAACAAAAATCGAGTATTGAGCCATTTCTCAAGTCTGTAGAAATGAAACAAATAAAAATAAGTTTTATTGAAATTTGGGCAATTTATTTATTTTGAGTTTGAAAATATTTTTGCAAAATTTGTGTTTCATTTTCTCTACGATCAGTAGTGTAACTACAGCAGTGGCGTAACTGTATCATCTGAGGCCCGTGGCAAATTCATTGGATGAGGCCCGTTGGAGGATGAGGATCATCACGTTGTAATTTAATATTAATAAATCACCCAACAGTATTACTAATATTGTGTGCATTTTAATTAAATATCTAATAAACTTAATTTTCGAAAGCATAGATATTACATATTTATAATAAAATAACAATATAATATTAACAATATACACTATTAATACAATTCTTTTCTCCTAGCTTTCTGTTCCGAAAAAGTATCAAGAATCATCAAAGTTTAAAGATCGGGTCATAGAATTTTCAATAGACAGAATGGCCAAGTTACGTGGCATGTCTTGTCCCATAGAGTTCCTTAAATAGGTTGTTATATCCCATAGAGTTCCTTAAATAGGTTTTTATTAATTTGGGTTTCGAAAATGATCTTTCAGCACTAGCTATAGTCGCAGGAATTGTAACAAATACACTTTGTATTGTAACAATGCAGTACGCACTTCAGGAAAGCTGCATGACTTAAAATGATTCTTTTTTTGTTGCGAATAGGCCATCTAAGGACCACGTTCCAATTTCAATTCCTAATTCTTTGTTCTTTTCTTCCAATATGCTTTCACCTCTTCACTATGTTTTTTCTTTCTGTCGTCAGACCATTTTGAACCTGTCTTCTTAGCAGCCATGCCTTGGAATCCTCCCATTTTCAATATTTTTTCTCGAAAGGCTTCTATGTTGTATATAGCTTCTGTTTGTATATTGTTTCGGTTTAAATCCTTTTTTACTTCGTTGACCCAGCTTGTTGTGGACTTTTTACTATATAGCTATTTAAAAATTTTATTAATTAATCTGCTGTCTTGCATTCTAAATAAATGTCCGAAAAACATGAGTCTTCTTTTTCTCCTTAGGTTTGATATATTTTCGTATACTTCAGCATTGCTTCGTAATTTCCAACCTTTCGCTGTGTTTTCTGGTCCAAATATTTTCGTTATAATTCGCCTTTCTAGTACTTCTAACTTATCCAAATTGTAGTTTAGTGCCAGACATTCACTTGCATATAGATTCTGGCTTCACTACTTTATTACGATTTTTGCATTTTTGGATAGGCATTTCTTATTGTAAAAGTCTTTGGTGATACCATATGCTCTACTCATTTTATGTAACCTTTATTCAATTGCAGATATGTCCAAAGCATTTTCTTGGATAAGCTGTCCTAGATATTTTAATTTTTTAATCTTCTCTATTTGGCCAATATCTGTTTTCAGGAATTTTGGTGCATCTTTATTGTTCGTTAAGAATTTTGTTTTTTCTGCAGGAATTCTTAAGCCTGTTCTGCAGGCTATTTCTTCTAAAAGATTTATTTGTGTTATAGCAGTTTACACATTTTCGGAAACTATAGCAAAGTCATCTGCAAATGCAAGACAATTTATTTCGATCTTTTTGCTTCCTCTTCCTAACGTTATCGGCGAAATTTTGTGTTCAATAAGTCAAATAAGACTTCGTCAATAAGCAGAATTTTCTGATCTGGAGAGAATCTACATGTCTTTTAAGAACTTGAAAGTGATAGTTTGGTGTGCCATGTGGGCACGAGGGATAATTGGACCGTACTTTTGTGAAACTAATGAAGAAGCCACCGTAACTGTCGATGGCAACCGTTATCGGGCAGACTTTTTCCTGCAAGAATTGGACGGAACGGACTTAAAGGAGATGTGGTTTCAACAGAAACCGCCACGTGTCATACCGCACGCGAAACAGCGACGTTGTTGCCATCAAAGTTTACAGGTCATGTCATTTCTCGTTTTGGTGACCAGAACTGGCCGTCAAGAAGTTGCGAAATGACTTGTTTGGATTATTTTCTCTGTTTTTTTTTTAAATTAGGGCCTATACGAACCATTAGAGACAACTGAGGGCTCAAAGAAGAAATTACTCGCCAAATTCCTGAAATCCAGCAGACTATACTTAACGTGACCATTTATTTTTTTCCTCAGAGCGGGACACTGGCGGAATTATGTAAAAAAACCTTTATGGTATTACACTTTTTTGTAAGTTCACTAAAAAATTACGGTTAAAACATTAACAGTGCGAGGAAGAAAAAGCGAATTCTCCTTAAGGGCTAGGTTATCTCGGAGATGATTAATTTCTTTCGCAGATTCAAGTTTTCTGTCGATGCTCATAAAATAGCTTTTCAAAGGCTGGAACATTTTTAGAACTGTCTCAAGCGCGGGCATTAACGCTAGCTACCTTGTTTTACTACAGCCCAGCCCTTTCTATTTTCCTCCAAAATTGCAGTTCGTATTATCTCCACAACATAACATCCCACAATTTTCTTTTTCAAATTATTGCAAGGCAATACTTCCTTCAAATCATCAGCAATTATATCCGATGTTTCACCTTGCTGTTCTCGAATCTCTAAAACCTTGACTTTGACACCTTCGCATGGACAAAATTGCGCATTAACACTAGGAATAATTTTATCGAGTCATGGTTTGAAGCATCTGTTCATAAAGTTATGCAGTGGGCTTCGCGAAATTACTCTTCCAATTCACTCGTTGCAATAGAGGTCAATCCATTTACAACAATAGCCTGAGATTTTATACGAGCACATCTAAATTTTTGCTCAAAACATGTTTGAATTAAATGAGAAGCACAGTCATTTGAGCGAAATCTGCGATTTTTTGCACCGTATGAAACGCCCACACACCCTGCGCTGCAGTTGTATCCAAATCTTTAGAAGTCAGCAAATCGGTTCTTTTAAATAAGGTAAGAATTGACGAACTTGACGCCGCAGCTTAATACGCAGTACACTGGCGTTTAAGCATTTTTGTTATGGTTCAATCACACACTCCCTCCGGTGTGAACTTAAAGCACTACGGACTTAAAGCACTGAACCGGACTTAAAGCACTGCGTTTGGTTGTTCGCTGAGTGAGTGCAGCATCTATGCCGCTTTCAGGCGTCATCCGCTCTCTTTCTTTCTATCTCGCCGCTCGCCGCTTCGATCACAACACGTTACGACCTTGCGAGTGCACGGCCAGGCAAGTAGTAGGTATACCCTAGCAAGTAGAGACTTAGCCGCGAGAGCGAGACGTTTTTGCCCCCGCTGGGGACAGCGGGGCAGACAGCCTGAAAGCGGGACTGTCACGTTATCTATTCTGCAAAATTTACTTCGAAATTTCGTCAAAGAGTACACTCCTGCCAACAAAGCAACGGAGGCCATTTAAGTGTATAACCGATATTTAGTGTAAGTTTTGTGTGTAAATGTCACTACTACCTCTGTACATATCTAGAAGAAACTGTAAATAAAACATTAAATTTATATATTTTTATATAAGTTTTTAAAATTCAAGTTCTTACTGAGACACCCTTTATAACTGAAACCGCTGTGATAACTTAAAATAATGATTTTTATAAAATGTTTATTTTGATTGCATTGGCAAACCTAGGTTTTCTAATAAACCTTTCGTTGTTTGAGTGTTGAAGATAATTTTAATGGTTCAAATTAGCTACAAGCCTTTGATTATTGAAAATGTTGGAGAATTCATTAATAAACAGAGAACTTGTCCACAATATCTAGTTTTTAAAAATATTTCAAATTGAGGAAGAAAACCGCTCAAACTTCAAATCTTGTTAAATTTTCGACTATAATTACAGATTAATCAATCAATAAATTTTCAATATTGGCACACACTCCAATTAATAAATCATCTCTAATTGTAGATTTATTTTATTTCCTTTTAATGTAATTCAAAAATACAATAGTAAGGAATCTCGTAAGCAAATAAATCGTGTATTCAATACACTGCCCGTGCCGCAAAGGGTTATAAATTTTGTATCTTCGTAGAATCTGAGACCATCGATTCAACTCAATGTTTGAAATTGTTGTAATTAAACGGAAACGTTTATTGTAAAAATGAGTTGTAATTAAACGGATATAGGGTATTGAAGATATTTTTTAGAAACATTATTTATTAAAATATTTATGTCAAACCTAGGTTTAATGGAACTTTGATTATGTCACAAATTGTCAATAAGTAAAGTTTTCAACATTTGATTTTTGAAAATTTGTAAAAAATTATTAAGAAAGGCATAGTTTTATTGATATTTTTTTAGTATTCCTGAAAAATTTTCTCTGTAAACGGAAATTATGCAATCAATTCTTTAGATAAAATTAGGAATAAAGTTGGCAATCTACCTCATATTTTTTAACTGAAAATCACTAAAAGTTAAAATGTAAAATAATTCCTCTTTTATCAGCTTTTCAATAAATGTTTTCTCATGGATATTTATTTCCCTGGCGAACATTTCCATATTCAACGAACATTTAGTTTCTTTATTATTTTTTTCCCTGCCCGCATCCATCCGCCCAGAAAAGTAAATCGTTCCGTATTTATAATAGTCCTTTTGATCGTTCCTCTTATCCAGGTTATTTTTCCCTTTATTTTTAAATGAATACCGAAACCCGTCAATGTTATCAACCGCGTTTGTGGCCTTCTATATATCTTTTTTCCTCTCATCTTCCGCAAAGCAGATAACGCAGAGAAAGAGACAGAGAGATTTATCAGCGTGGCCGTATCGGGTCCGGGTGTAATTAGAAAAAAAAATGTAAAAAAGAGAGGGACGAGTTGAGTGAGATCGCGGCTTAATTAAAATAATAATTCGCGAACGATTCCGGCACTCGATAAAGATGTGCCAACATTCCAGGCGGCGGAAACATAATTTTTAATTTAGAGCTAGGAGATAAAAAGTAATTAAAAAAAATATATATAGTAATAATAGAGGGATCTAGTTCAATTAGGCGTCGTTTGTTGTTTCGTTTGTTTTTGGAAAAAATCATTTATTTTAATGCGGTCCCTGAGCTAATCATGTGGGTGCGTGTTGATCACGTAGGCCCTGAAAAAATCGCAAATGAATATTAATTCGATATGTCCCAGCAGGAAAATTCAGCGGAATCATCCGATCCGCGTTCCAATTTGACCGAAACAGAGAGACGTCCCAACCGAAAAAAAAAATTATTAAAATTAACACGAAATTCTTCTCCCCTGAACATAATTGTCATAATTCTCAATTAGCTTGTCCTGCACCCTTTGAAAATGAGGGCGTGCGAATGAAAAAAAAAATAAAATTTGTAACCGCAATAAATTCACGGCGGACGGCGAAGACAACGGGCTGGGACAACCCCCCTAGTCCTCTCATATCTGGAATTATATCTATGACGAAAGTTACACTTTTATCTAATTTAAAAGTTAGTTTTTCGTATAAATAAATGTGACGCGTTCATGTGGCGTAATTAAAATATACTGCGAGCTCTCCTTAATGACTTTCATCCCTGCAGACTTTTAAAATTAGAGACCATTACTGCACACAACGTAGTCGACGACATTTTTCTTCTTTTGATAATAAATTGATCGTTGCTCTGAATTTTATTTTCATCAAAAGTTACCATACTTTATACAACTCATTTCCGTCCATTTGCAGTAACTCTTCTAAGTACGCGATTAATTGGTTTCAAAGGTTTGTCGAAAAATTTCGTAAATCGAGGAAAGCACAACATTTTGCATTTTTGGCAAAATTATGTTTTAGTTCGCACATATAGTATCGCAGATCGTTCAGGATGAGGAACTTGATCTGTGGGACTATCTAATCCATCCTAGATCATATTTAAATATACATTTATTTAACATTTATTTAACAAGACTGCTTATTTGCCTTTGCACTTTGAACCTTGTTGAGCTTTGAGGACGGTCACTACAATTTTCTGTTTTTCCTAAAGGAAAGCCCTTACCATCTTTGCTGTACACACTTATGACTAGGGTTTTCGATTTTGGACAAATTTTTAAAACCCTGGTTTCGGGTTTTTTCTATTCAAAACCTGGGTTTCAACCTGGGTTTACTTGGTTGGTTCCAGAAGGTCAATAGCAAAGAAATAAAATAATAAATCTGTTCACACCAATTTATTAATAAATCCATATTTCAATCGAAATTTAAATCGATTTCGGCCTCTATCGAAATAAGGGGACAGGTGTGTCGACCTGGACGGAAGGACGTTCCACCACCGCGCATAGGTCGAAGACGAGAGAAGCCCTAAGATAAATGACGGGACCATCCATCCCTATTTGATTCAACCACCGAAATTATTTTTTTCGTTAAATAAAATGTTTCTTATAAACGATTTTGAAGGGACTGTCTTCAAAATCGTTTAAAAGAAACATTTTATTTATTTGAGAATTTCAAATATAAAAAATAAATAAATTTAACGTTAATAACGTGGCATAAATTTCTCATTTTTTATAAAACTGCCTTACAACCCTCAACGTATCATCATTGAGTCGACTTCTGGGTTTATTAGCAAATAGACCCATTATGGAAAATGCTCGTTCTGCTTCCACCAAAGTTGGTCGAATTGTTGTTAGAGACCTGAGAAGTTTATCTAGCATTTCAGGTAGGCTTTTTGTTGCCCGAAACAACTCAATTTCTTATTTTATGATATATGAAGCAGATTTCGATTTTTCATGATTTCCTTTATTATTATTCTCCCGCAGAAATATACTAAGCTAATCAGATATGGACATTTGTTTAGTACAAGTACCAATACCCATAGCATCACCTTCAATTGCATCTTTAACTCCCACTTCAATTGCTTCTTCTGGTTGAGACTCTGAACCATTATTGTTTACGTTAAATAATCGTTGTATTGATGTTTTAGCAACACCAAATATTTTGTGTTTAAAAATTTTACATCCAAACTCATCATATGATCCATTGACGAAATTAGGATCTTTCAAGAATTTTATGAGCTGAGCTAACTCTGGGTTTCGACGCTCTTTCAATCGAACTTCAAGTTTTTGAAGTAGAACATTCGCGATAGGAGTATTTAGATTTCTCAACTTATTCACTGTAAATGCTAATACTTTTTCTGAGTGAGTAATATCTGCATCTTCTTTATACAAATAATGCACTGATTTCAAGGGGAGCAAGCGCATCACATAATTCTTTAATCTTGTCTAATTCCTGCTGATTGAGATCAAAGTGATGATATAGTTCAGTGTTTTCCAAAGTGTGGCACGCGTACCCCAAGAGGTACGCGAATAATTTAGAAAGGCTACGAAACGATGTTCCATATTTTTCATGTTTTGTGTGTGCCGAAGTGGATATAAGAAGAAAAATAACAATATTTAAATTACATCAAAAATTGTGCATCAAACATTACTTTTTATAAAGTGTTTGAATCCTTGAATTAGCTGTGAATCTGCCAAACTAAAAGATTTTTCTAACTGCTCACGTTAAAATGATTGCAGATTGTTTTACGCATATAAAAACAAGCAGAAACTGTCTTAAAGTGATCTCATAAAGAATAAGATTTTTCCTAATATGTGTAATAATTTTTATTCAATTTTACCTTAAAAAGTTACGTATAATTCCATAGATGCGGATCAATAAGACAGTGGTTTATTCACTACTTAAATAAAAAATTTATTTCGCTAGTGAAATAAAAGTATCTATAGCAACGCATCAAAATAAGCCACTTATGGGCTCCATAGACAAAACCCTAAATGTAGACTTCGCTGATGTTCTTTTTTGATATCCAATCACAAAACTTATTACGCATTTTTTGTATAAAGGTCTTGATTTCTGCGTCAGTAATCTTTCCGCAATTGCGTCACCATTTAACAATAATTCTTCGTATGTATCCATTTATGTTTAATAAAACACAAATTAATTAAACACGATACTCTAAACAAAATTTTGACGCACGAATCAACAATTTCATCGTTGTCACGACAACAATACAATAATGGGCCGACGACATGCTTCTCTTAAAAAAAAACAGAAAATGGAACTTGAAAATGGAAGCAAAATTAAAGAAAAGATTGTATACACTAGCGAATAAAATGAAGCTTTAACTCGCGAATTTAAATCTCTTTAAACATTAATTTCAAAAATAAATCAATAAATCAAACTGAGGACTAGATAATACTTACAAAATAACGGTACACTTTTTATTTTTAATAATATATCTCAGAAATTTTCTACTGAGGGGTACGAAGTGTTAAAAAATATTTGAAAGGGGTACACGTGAATCGAAAGTTTGGGAAACACTGATCTAGTTGAATCATGCAAAAGCTTGCCTGAAACTAAACAGAAACAAGCTTAGAATTCTGACAGGAGTCCTGACGGGACACTGCAGACTTAGAACACCTCAACGCCCTAGGCCTAGAGGAGAAAGACAGATGCAGATTCTGTGGTTCAGCAGAGGAAACCCCCATACATCTGTTCAATGACTGCTGAGCACTGCTCCGCAAGAGACAGATGTACCTCGGGGCCCACTGCTTGAGCGCGGAGGAGTTGCACTCCTTGAATCCCACCCAGATCCTGAAGTTTCTAAAGGAATCAGGACTAGAGGAGGCGCTCTAAATCTGTAAATGGGTAAGTATATCAACGCTTAGAGGACGAGGGTGGGGTACAAAAGGTCTATAAAGGTGGCAGTACATGTCGTCACCACCATATCTACAATCTACAATCTTGTTGAATCATTGCAATTTCAACTTCTTTCCTCATCTCATAAAATGAGTTGCTGCATTTTTAAAAGACCATTCCATCGAGTTTTACAGTCCAGCAAAAGATTCTTCTCTTTACCAAAGGTTTCCAAAGTGTGTAGTTGCAAATTTATATCATTGGGAACAGGGGACTTCGGAACATTTGGCCAATTTTACAACAATTTTTTGAAGCTCAGGAAAAAATTTTGTTTGGTTGCCCTTGTACTCGGTAGGTCCTTCAATAGAATAGAATCACATTATTCAATTTGTTCATTTTATTGGCCAGTCTGTTCTTCTGGTCTAATTTCTGAACACTTATACACAACATCACAGAATACCAACTGAATAGCATTTGGGATGGAAACAATATGGAATAGACTAGTAAAACGGCCGTACTTCAACATTATGTGCACCATCAGTGATTGAAGCTACCACATCATTATCCAATAAAATATCATATTGGCTGAGCCTTTCTTTTGCAATCTGAATTAGTCTTTCTGCATTTACGCTTCCTATAACTCTAACTAGACCAAGAGATTGGAAGCCGGTAGAGTAGTGTATATTCAGGTTAATAAATCTATGGTTTCGTGCTTTCATCGAAACTAATTGAAAACCGATAATTGTGCTCTTTGACTTCTCTGATTATTCTAATGATTTTGCTCTGCACAGTTTGAAAATGTTTCAAAAATATTTTTTTTGTTTGACTAGGACTACTCGGAAGGAGCCCACTAGATGTGTGCTTAACGGAATTTGGAATCTTAACGGAACTTGGAATCCCTGTAGTAAAAGAACTTAAGATTACTCAATGGAAATAACGATTGTAACAGATTTAGTACAAGTTCAAGCTTATAAATAAATACATTTTTTGATAATAAACACTTTTTTCATTTCGTAAGCAGGAGTAGTTGGTTCTAAATTAAGGTATATAATTAGTATTCTACCGTATTGCTTAAATGACTACTTCTAAAATCATTAAAAACCCATGTTTTCGGATTTGTGGAAACCCGGGTCGAAAACCCTAAATGTGACCATAGTTACATTTCAGAGTCTTCTTACGCCTAGATATGCGAGACCTTTCTTGTGGCCTTACAGGTATGATACCTCTCAATTTGTGTTTGTATTGTCCACATCTTGGTACCTTCTTGGGTTTCTTAAAGTATTGCAATACTAATTTACCTTTATATAGGTACATTTCACAGTCTTCTTACGCCTAGATATGTGAGACCTTTCTTGTGGCCTTACAGGTATGATACCTCTCAATTTGTGTTTGTATTGTCCACATCTTGGTACCTTCTTGGGTTTCTTAAAGTATTGCAATACTAATTTACCACCAGGTATACGCACATAGATATAGGTACATTTCACACTCTTCTTACGCCCAGACATGCTAGACTTTTCTTTTCATAGGACACCTCCATAGGTACATTTCACAGTCTTCTTACGCCTAGATATGCGAGACCTTTCCTGTGGCCTTGCAGGTATGATACCTCTCAATTTGTGTTTGTAATGTCCACATCTTGGTACCTTCTTGGGTTTCTTAAAGTATTGCAATACTAATTTACCACTAGGTATACGCACATAGATATAGGTACATTTCACAGTCTTCTTACGCCTAGACATGCTAGACTTTTCTTTTTGGCCATACTGTGTTATATGATACCCCTTAATTTGTGTTTGCATTGTCCACATCTTGGTACCTTCTTTGTTTTTTAAGGTATTGGTATACTAATTTACCACCAGGTATACGCACAATGTGTCTCCTGTTTGATTTTGTATTGTACGACAATCATCGCATAAAGACCAACCGCTGCCCCATTTTCAACTTGTTTCGTCGAAACGGAAGAGTAAAGAGTATTCAACCATCTTCGCAGCTTCAAATTGTTTGGTTGCTTAATTAATTTCTCTTCTTCCGAAAAAAGTCTTCTTTTCGCCCATTGTCAAGTTCCATCAATACATCGTTGATAAAACTGCTGATAAAACTAACGAAATCCTTTTCCGATAGATTAGAAGTACCCAACCTGTTTGTATCTCAGAGCATATTCTAGAGGGCAATTGTAAGGTAAATTTATAAGTGGACATATGTAGATAGTTTGTTGTATTAACAGTTTGTCAAACAGATATTTTGTCATTTGGACAATTTTTCGTATAGACAGTTTGTCCTATGGACAGCTTGTCATATAGACAACTCTTTGTACATGTTATTTCTGTACAAAGACATACTTAAGTGTAAATGAATCACCACACTTAAAGTTTTTTTAAGTAAGTGTCTCGTACAGAAGCTAAATACTTTTAATGAGATACTGGTTTCGTATGGAAACTCATATATGAATAAATCACCACACGTGTCTCGTATGGAGGCTAAATACTTTTTATGTGACCTGCATTTTCCTTCTGATTTCTATCAGTGGTTTTATTTAATTCTGCCAGTTTACAAACGACGTTTTTGAGGTTATTGAACTGTTTTTCAATTTTTCCCAGTCTTTCATCCGTTTTTTCTTTCTTCCTATTTCTTTTCGTGATTGCGAACATGATTTTCTCTTCCTCTTATCTCCTGACATTATAAACCTTTTTTTCTTATTTAGATTTAGTAATTTTTTGCACTTACGAGCCTCGGCGCCAAATTTCAAATTCTCAAGTGTGAAATGTTAGCAAGGGCGAGCATTACTACAAATTAACATCGAGAACGAGACGTGTAGTATAATTATAAGTGGACATATATAGCCATACATATGTTTTACAAAAATATTTAATTCAAAAAATATAAACTTAATAAAGACGGAACAAAGCTTGAATATATAAATATACTCAACCTTTCCGGTACTCTATAATACTAATGAGTCTTTTTAGGACTACCAAAAACAAATCTCTTATGAAATTTGTCAGTTATTCTATAGCTTTCAGTCCACCTTCGTGGCACTCAACAAAATTGTTGCGATGAGAAATCTTTTGTTGAGTGCCACGAAGGTAGACTGAAAGCTATAGAATAACTGACAAATTTCATAAGAGATTTGTTTTTGGTAGTCCTAAAAAGACTCATTAGTATTATTACCGGAAAGGTTGAGTATATTTATATATTCAAGCTTTGTTCCGTCTTTATTAAGTTTATCTAATTATATATAATGTTGTATGGTTTTACCAATTCAAAATTTATCAAAAAATATAATTTTAAAATTTTATTTTGTTTCATGCTCAACGATTTAATTTTGAATCTTTTCAAGAATGAAAATTTGTTTCTGCCAACTATATTCCAGAAGTTCTTATCTGATACATTGGATTTCAGGAAAATGTCTTCCTGAAGATCCAAAATTTCTAGCTCCAGTTCGTTTGCCTTTACTTTAACGAGCTCTGCAATGTTCATGTGCCTATGTTCACTTTCTAGTCAATCCAGAATTTTGTATATATAATAGCTTATATTTTGGGTCATTTCACACTTTGCAAGCGATCAATTTATTGTTTTTTTTTCTAGTAGCATCGGACCTCTTTCTAGTCAAAATTTATTTGGCACTTAAAAGGATTGACTAGAAAGTGAACATAGGAGCTCGATAATATTAACCCTTCCACTGCCATGTCAATTTTAAGGAATAACAGAGCGCCAGTATTTATAAAAATGCTGGTAATTATGCAACCCCTTTCACGGGGAGGGCAGGCGGAGCCAGTATCTATAAAAATGCCGGTAGTTATGCATCCCCTTTCACATTGATCACCTATTGCTCTTCTATAATCCATTGCTCCTCCATAACTAGCTTCAATCTCAAGCACTGCATCGAAAAATTGCTAGTCGTTGAACGCAGACGGCGGCAAACTTGAAGGAGGACTTTTACAGTATACCCAGCACATTTATGGAGATATTTTCGGATCGCGGGTTTTCCGTTTTTTCGGATCGGTTTTTTAGATTCCCGCATCTATCCTGCGCGAAGTGATCCGCAAATTTTCGCCGATGACTGTCGAACTTGCAAATTGCCGGCCAAAGACACGGTTGCGGATTTCTTTTC
Source organism: Phosphuga atrata (assembly GCA_944588485.1). NCBI lineage: Eukaryota > Metazoa > Arthropoda > Insecta > Coleoptera > Silphidae > Phosphuga > Phosphuga atrata. The sequence continues at coordinate 24,655,502 of OX155904.1, read as the reverse complement.
ACCATTTCGGACGTGATGGGTGAAGGGAGCGACGCAGGAAGCCGCGCGTGGTATCTAAATACCCGTATCGGCGGGCGGCATCGCTTCGTGCCGCAAAAGACGGATTCGGCCAGGAGAGTAAATGGCAAAAAATCGTGCAAAAAAAAGAGTGATATTTTTCAACGTCGGCAGCTCGACGGAGACGGATCAGTTTCGAGTCGCTGCGCCCAGAAACGGCGGAACTGTAGCGGTCAGGCTGACCACAAATTGCGGCGAAGGAGAGCCGATACGTTTCGAACTGTGGCGGGCGACTCCGTGGTACTCAAATGAGCGGCTGGGCGGCACGACATCCTGGTGCCCCAAGTCGACATTCAGGTTTTTTGCTTTGCAGATTAACAGTTATAAGTGGGCGTCGCGACGCGATTGTAAAATCCAGATCATTCACCGGGGGGCTGAAAAAAATATGGACTGCTTTACTTTCGTCATTTGTTTCCTGCAATACGGCGAGTGTCAGCGATCGTCGCGACGGTTTCAAACGATGCAGCGCAATGCCGCTTGCAATAAAAGATAAAGCATTCAGTTCTCTGCGGGAATTGCGCGAAACCGTTCCCACAGAACTTAAGTTGCCGATTCTGAGGGAGTTTTCCTGGACGTCCAAAACACGTCGTTTTCATGGTGTCACGACGCCATTTTCAATGTAATCGGGATTAAACTCCCAAACAAACTAACAGGTTCTATGCCCGATCGAACGGCGCCGGTTCCGTACCGATCCGTCAATTGGTTCGGACGTTCTAGCTACCACAGCGAAACGCTTCTGAATTTATTCACTTTTTGCGCACTTTATCTTTAAAAAGCCGCAGATTCGCAAAAAGTCGTCGCAGCTTAAAATTCTTGCCGGTATAGCTGAGGGCAAATGTTCTGAAGAGGACGAACCTAACCGACGACTTGGAGACCTTAAGTGTAGTGCGTTCATGGAAGTAATTGCAAAATCGGCAAAAAAAGATGCATTTTCTCTTGCACCAGGTTAACGGGAAGGCGCAGGAAGGTTCTAAAAACGTGGCGCGCCGGCAGCTAAAGCGTCCGGGAAGAATTTTCGAGATCCGACGCAAAATGCGCCTCGAATGTAAAAAATTAAAAAATTCACCGCAAAACTAGATGGCGCTTGTAAAAAAAGAAACTCAGGGCTAGACCGCCCGGGACGGCGCTGTTTAAATTCGGGCATCGGGTCACATCTCCCGGAGTGGCGGTGAAAGGGTTAAATTGTTAAAATCACTTTTCACTGATCTTAAAATAATTGTAGGTTGATAACAAATGATAAAAAGGCAATTTCACCGTCGCCTATCAATGCTACATATTCTGAAAATGCACAAGTGAAAACCCGTTTAGCTTTAACCGAGTTTCAGCCTATTGTTATTTGTCTTCTCCCTGCAGCTCCAAGTATAAATTATAAAAAATTTCCATTATTTCTTTGATGAAACCCTAATCCACCAGCCAACAAAAGTCCGTCATTTCAATAAAATTAAAAAAAAAATTATTGAAATAATTTTTGGAACTAAAGTTCCTTTACGCGGCTTGTGGTAGGTGAGATTCGGGAGGAAATGTAACGTCACGTAAGATTTTTGCTTTATACCCTCCTCATTCGTCTTTCTCCTTCTCTCAGTGTATCTTTCTAGGAAGTTATTATCCGAACATGATTTGAAATTGCAACGCGTATTGCTTTCTTCAAAAAGATTACTTCTTAGTCTGAAACCGCGTGATGACCATATATCCCCTTATTGACGACAGCTAGGATGGCTATTATCGATGGATATAATCAAATATCGTCGATGATATTATATGGCCTGTTACTTTTATAAACTATTGAATGTAATTATTGAAACAATTAACATCTTAAATGGTAGATTATTTTGAAAGCTATATATTTTCTTATCTCTTCAAAAAAGCAGTCCTCTAGTTTGGCAGTCATCCACGCTGTTCGATTAGATTTCCAAATGAGAGGTAATGCTGTTTTAGAAACATACTTTGGGATTCTTGGGGTTTCGTTGTGGTATATTAGAAATGGTTTGGTTTTGCAATCTCCAGCAGCATTTGCGCCAAGTAAAAGGGTTATCCAATGTTTAGTAACTTTAAACTCCGGCAAAAAAGTTTCTTGTTCGGATATGCATGACCGTTCTGGCATTTTTGCCAATATAGTCCCATTTCATCAACTTAAAAAATTGGTTGTGGCTGACAATCCCCATTCTTTATTATTTCTGTTAGACAATTTTTAGCTCCCTTTGTATCTGCACTGGCAGATGCATCATTTATTTTCATGTTGTGTAGTCTAGAACGACCTTTAAACTCTATGAATCATCTGTAGCTTTGAGTAAATGTGTAGCACTATTTTTACGCATACGATCCTGAAAAAGACTTCCTTCGGTGTGAATCATAAAAAATGAATCTTATGTCTTATTCTTATGAATTATTGTTATTTGTTGAATATGATTTGATTTGACATGTAAAATCACACTTTTTAAATAATCGATCGTTTTTTTTAAATCGCGTAAGTACGAAATGACGTGAGTCGAAATCGCATAAGTGGAGGACTGACTGTAGTGTTGCCTATGAAGGTTTGTACAACCCAATTTTTCCATTTAGAAAACAAGAAAATAAAGCGAATATTGTGTAGGGTTAAGGAGGATTTTGTCCGTTCAATAAATAGCTGTGAAAAGTATTGTTGGCGGTTTGTGGAGTTATCGTGCGGTAATAGAGTTGAGAGTTTCTGTTCGGCCGGGGTTCCCGTGTCGGCCATTAATCTAATTTGCCATTGTAAACATGTTAAATACCAGTGAAGGGTCAAGAGTTGTCTGCGTTGCCGGAATGCGGGTCGAATTCACGGGCCGGCGACGTTCTTCGGCCCCGCAGCCCTCGGATTTACTGCCCGGACTTTAAGATCGGTCACGGTCCCCCTCATGTTTATACCCGTCCGGCTCCTTCTAATTGTCCCAGTGTTAAATGATCCGATTTTCGGCGATACACGCCGCCTAATACGTCCGAAACTTAATAAACTACTGAGGAACTCTCGGGGGAACTACGGGCAAAGGAAACGGGATAAAAAATAAACAAAACTCAGGATAGTAATATAGTTTGCTGTGTTATAATATTTGATATGGTATCCCACGGGTTCGAGACGCGTCGTCTAAACTCTAAATACTCTTGAGCCGGTGGGACGACGAGTAAATAAGAATGGCACTATTCCACTTCTCTCTAACGCAGATCTGATACTAACCACTAACACACGCGTAGAATTATTTTTTTTGTGATTCCTTCTCATTCAGGACTCGAAACAAAATCATTCAATTTATTTAGTCATAATTACACGAAAAACAAATATTAAAGGCCTGAATTAAGGTTCATTAAAGTAGAAACTAGGTTAATTGTATTGGTTGACATCAATACTCAAATCTTTTTAATTCACTTATAAATAAGATTTACATAACATGATATTATTTACATTACAGGATTTACATAACAGGATTAAAGGGCAGTCAAGTTTAGACACAGTAGACTAGACAAGAGGGAGTCTTGTCTCAAGACAGACCAGACTAGAGAGATAAGACAAGACAGATAAGAGTAGACAGACAAGATTAAACAGACAAGAGTACATAGTCTGGACAGACAAGACTGGACAGGCAAGACTAGACAGACAAGAATAGAGAGACACGACCAGGCAGTCTAAAGACTAAACCGACATGACTAGGCTACACAGTCTTTTCTGTCTGAAAACAAGACAGATATGACTAGACAGACAAAACTGGACAGACAAGACTAGACAAACAAGACTAGACAGACAAGACTAGATAGACAAGACTTGACAGACAAGGCTAGTCAGACAAGGCTAGACAGACAATACTAGAGAGACTTGAGTAGACAGAGATGACTAGACGTGCAAGACTAGACAGACAAGGCTATACAGGCAAGGCTAGACGGGCGAGACTAGGCATACAAAACTATACAGACAAGACTGGACACACAAGGTTTTTTTTTTGGGGACGTAGCACGCACGATAAACGTTAACTTGTCAAGTGGTCCCCTTAATCACGAGCATCTTTTCATCGCTATTAACATTTCCTCAAGATGTCGCTGTATATGTTTCAAAATGTTTGTCCATTCCTATATCCCCCATTCACATCAGTGTTTAGGGGTTCATAATTAGTTTCTATCTACGTTTTGTTTCGTTCTTTCGTCCTTCTCTTTACAGCTGATTATGTTTTGTAACATGTCCTCGGAGTACGCCCAGTTGGTAGGCGGGCTCAACATTATATTCACTAGTGTTGTCACTTTCAGTTCGCATCTTCTCTGATTTATCCATGTATCTCTTTCCGTTGTCCTTCACTCACACTTAAAATAGTGTGATATACACTATATGTGCAGCTACAGTATATGAACAGATTATCTGCTGTGTTGCCAATATTGCAGGTGTATTCTTTAAAAGCACCATGGCCGCTGAGTGCCTGTGTTATATGATAGCTAACCTCCGGGTGTTATCTTGTAACCCAAGGTACTATCTATGGGATAACAAGGCTAGTCCACATCACGAATTTAGCATTGCTCAACTTTCTTTGCCTTTTTCAAGCGTTTATTCCCGAGAGTTTTCGTCTTGTTTGTCAATTTTTAGTCATTTCTTGCTCCATGAAGTAAAACTATTTTCTCGATAGATGCGGTATTGGCGGAATACCAGCTATCATGAGTACCGCATCTCTTGATATCGTCCTATATGCGCCGCAGACTCTTATTGTAATTTTTGACTGGAGAGAAGTTTGCATTCTGCTTATGCTAGATTTTGCCATAGCGTTAACCCATACCGGAACGCCATACAGAATGGTAGAGTCAACCACGGCAGCTAGCATTGTTTTTTCACTGCTTTTTGGACTGCTGACATCAGGCATTAATTTTTCTATAGCCTCGGTTGTTTTTAGGGCTTTAGTCATTACCTGTTTGATATGTTCGTTGAAGGAGAGCTTCCTGTCAATAATTATCCGTAGATATTTCACTTTAAATTTTATCTTCTGAAGGACAGAATCTGTTTTCTTTGTTGCCAGCTTAAGTATTTTGTATTCCAGCCAGTTACCCACGATTTTTATGGCCATGTTAAACATGACCTTCAACTCGTCCTCTATCCTTCCAGTCGCAAAAATGGCTAAATCATCGGCGATGCCAACAATTTCTACGCCGTTGGGTAGCCTTAGCGTCAGTACTTCATCTTATATGATATTCCAAAGCGTAAGGCCCATAACGGAACCCTGCGGCACACCACTGGTTACCTCATATTCTGCGGATTATCTGACTGTTTATATTGCTATTTTTCTGTTAGACAGGTAGCTGCCAATAAGACGCCGAAGGTATGTGGGAATGTTTCTTTCTTGAAGCTCTATCATAATATCTCTCCAGGCTGCCCAATTGAAAGCATTTTGAACATCTCATGTTAAGAGCGCACTAATCTTCCTTGTTCTTTGTGTGCCAAATTAAGTATTTTCGTTCGCTTTTAGGACCCTCTTCTAGGACCCTCTGAAGGATTTTTGCATTTTTGGAGTTCTTCATTTAGTCTTGCAAGCAGTAGCTGTTCCAGTAGTTTCCCTGTTACATCCAGTAAACATATTGGACGGTACGAGGAATGTTAGGTTAGTTTACCAGCTTTGCCTTTCTCAAACTTTCTGGATATTTAACATCTGCCATAATTTTGTTCACAGTTTTCAGGACGACTTCTGTATTAATAATTTTGTTCGCGATTTTCAGAACGACTTCTGGCTGCACATTTGATGCAATTTTTATGGCTTCTGGTGGGAGGTTATCAAGTCCTGGAGCTCTAGCATTGCTTAAGTCCCTGCTAGGACCCTCTTCTAGGACCCTCTGAAGGATTTTTGCATTGTTGGAAAGCAAAGCAGTAGCTTTAGTTTCTCTGTTACATCCAGTAAACATTTTGGATGGCACGAGGAAGGTTAGGTTAGTTTACCAGCGTTGCCTTTCTTCAACTTTCTGGAAATTTTACATCTGCCATAATTTTGTTCGCGATTTTCAGAACGACTTCTGGCTGCATATTTGATGCAATTTTTATGGATTCTGGTGGGAGCTTATCAAGCCCTGGCGCTCTAGCATTGCTTAGGCGTTTGCTGGCCCTATTTAGTTCCTCAGCTGTAAATTTCTCTATACATGTCGTTTTCATTTATCGTTTGGCACGTAGCACACAGTACTGCAACGCATCGGAGGACAACTAACCTACCAAACGTCAAACGCAGAAAATTTAAACACTTATACTGCGAAGTAAAAAATATCGAAGATCATGATGAAGACATATCATGCGAAGTATCACCTTCATTTCAGTAAAATATCACCTTCTTCAACTCATCCTGCAGGGGAAAATATAGGGTCGAAGTTCAGCAGGACGCAGACAAATATCGTGGCTGAATGACATCAACAGCTCTATTCAGAGCGGCAGTGAATAGAGTGATTTGGACCAACGTGATAGCCAACATCCACAGAGGATAGGCACAAGAAGAGAAGTAGGCATTTTTATATACTGCATGTATATACGTCTCCCATTATTTTTCTCTTAAGCTGGTAAGTTTGCCTTGCTGCAATGCAGCTAGCCCTAAGTTTAGGAATGTTCCAATTCCACCAATATACCTGTTTGCTTTCTCCTGTTCCTGTTTTTCAAACATAGTATGAGGCTTTCCGGTGTACATTCGTTTAGTTTTACAATTTCTTCTTCAAACCGGTTACAAAATTCAAACAATTATACCTTTATGTTTTTGGTATACCAACCCTTGTGAACTTTGTATTTGGGCAGGGGACCATGATCTCTTGTTTGTATCTGGCAGTATAGTTTATCTGTAGTCGCTCAAACTTTCCCTGTTTAGTTTAGCTCAGTTTACCTTGCCAGTTTATAATTTTTTAAGACAGACAAGGTACTAAACATACTAAACATACAAGGGTAGACAGATAGGACTAGTTTTAGTAGGACTTTTTTTATTTTATTTGACAAAAGGGCTAGTGACAATATAAAAGACGTAATATAACCAAACACATTTTCCTTCCACTTTCCACCGGAAACCACCACTAGTATTACTTCAGGGAAAAGCTGTGTCGTCTATTTATCCTGTCTATTGGTCCCTTCTACCTCTTTCGTCGTTTTTTTTTCCATTTTCATTATTTCTGTTATTTTTTTTGGTAAAGTTTTCCATGTTTCCCCACTCTCCAGCATGTACTCAGTAACATTTTTCACAGTTACTCTTTCGCCTATGTTTCCGTCATTTGTTTCCTTTGCGCTTACCATCTTGTGCAATCGAAAACGGTATGTTCCGCTGTGTCGTCCTCCCTATAGTAGTAACAATCCGCCGTTTCTGCTAGTTTGAACCTTTTAAGGTAGTAGTCAAAGCATCCATGCCCCGTCAATACTTGTGTCAGATAATAGTCCATTTCACACTGCTCCAGCTTTATCCAATTTTTTACATTTCGTATGAGCCTTCGCATATTTCCGCCTTTCCTTTCAAGTTCTCCCATCTTTTCTGCCACAGGTTTTTTATCTGTGTGCTACTCTCTGATGCGGGTGGTTTCCTGCTTATGTCTTCTAGCCTTCTACATCTTTCTTCTATTATTAAATTGATGGGAGTGCTTCCCGGCAGCACTCGAAGTGCACTGCTAGATACAGTGCGGTATGCGAAACAGACTCTAAACAATATTTTTCGCATGATCCGTTCTAAAGTTTGGTTATATTTTTTGTTTGCCATATAGATGCACCATAGAGTATGATGGAGTAAACTACCGATGCGATCAGCCGCCGTTTGCTACATCGTGGTCCTCCGATGTTTGGCATTAGTCGTCCTAGGTTGGCCGCCACGGCCTCGGCTTTCATAGCTCGGCACTTGTATCATAGCCTCGGCACTTATATCACGTGCTATGTTATACTCATATTTCTGTTGTAAATGACTCCAAGATACCTCAATGTCTCTGATGTCTTTATTATTCCATCTTCTACTTTGATTTCCATTTTTGAAAGCTTTCTCCTTCCTGCTTGTATTATAGCTTCTGTTTTAGTCGGTGCCAGTTTTAAGCTTTTGGAATTCATCCACCGGCTCACTCTCTTTATCGCTTCGTTTATTTTAATACACAGCTCTTCTTCTTTGTTGCCTCTTGCGATCACAGCCAAGTCATACGAATAACCTATTAGGGTTACACCTGCAGGCATGTGAAGTGCTTGTACCTGATCGTAAAAGATATTTTAAAGTAGTGGTCCTAGCAAAGATCCATAAGGGCGACTCTTGTTATATTCATCTTGGCAGTCTTTCCTACCATTTAGTCTCGTTCACTAAGGTAACTGTATACCATATATACTAGGGACGGTGGTATCTTACGCCTGAGTAGTTCTAAGACAATTGCCATCCATGGAACAGAGTTGAATGCATTTTGCTCGTCGAGGGTCACCATAACGTAGGAATCTCTGCGTTTCTAGCTTCCCATATTTGCCTTGATTGCTATCTCCTGTACTATGCGCATTGTGTAGATTGTAGATCTTCCTTTCCGGAAACCGAATTGCCTTTCTTATAAATTCCCTGATTTTTCGATATTTTCCTTGATTCTGTTGCTTAATAGTTGCTCCAGCATTTTCCCCATTCCGTTTGCAGTTACAGTTCCGTTTACATGTACAGTTACAGTTTACAGGCCTATATGTTACTTCCGCATTTTCTTGTTTCTTTTCCTTAGGTATTAGCACTAGTCTCGCAGTTTTCCATATCATAGGGAATTGTCCTCTCTCTAGCAATCTGTTAAATATCTTTAAATAGTAGGGGGGGGGGCTCCTATGCATCAAAGCCTTTACACCCTCCACCGGTATCCCATCTGGTCCTGGCTGTTCTGTTTTTTTCATTTTCGGGTCGCCTCTCTAATTTCATATTCGGTAAATAGTGGACAGTTTAGCCGAGTTTACTTTTGTATAAGCTAGCTCCAGTCCATATCTCGGTCGCATGGAAATAGTTTCTCCGCTTGATTTAGCCTTTCCTTATCAAGCAGCTCTATTTTAGGACGCAAGTTTAGTTTTTTCCGTACTATTTTGTAGCCCAGACCCCAAATATCGTTTTTAACAACTGCATATACTTGTTTTCATGCATTTTCTTTTGCTGTATTGATTGCCCTTCTGTATTCTTTTCTTCCTTAAAAATTCCTTAGCGTATTTCTCTCTAAGTTCTTGTTTCTCCACAGTTGTTTTATTTTTCTTAGAGTCTGCTCTGGCCATTGCTTTGCTTTTCTTTAGACACATCTTTCTTTGTTCCGCCACTTCTCTCGTACACCAATACATAGGTACTCGTCTGCTTCTTCCGACATTTCTTCGAACTATTTACGTAACTACTTTCGTACATTCGTTTCAACCCTATATTAGGGTCATCTAAATTTTATTTTAATTTTGTAGAGATCGGTTCTGGTTTATTATCCATCCGTTCTCGAGTGATTGTTTGGTTTGATTCCGTTTTCTTAGATCCCTTAGGTCCTGTAGCTTTATACTATTTTCAATGTTTCGGTGATCGCTTAGGTTCTAATCATTCTTCACCTCCCAGTTTCTGACCTGTCTCGCTAGGTTTGTTGTGCAGAATGTTTTATTGGTGTACGATGAGGCTTCTCCCCGCTGGAAAGTAGGCATATTTCCCTTATTTAGAATTTCAACATCTTATTCCTCAAGCCAATCAGTCAGAATTGCTCTCCTTGCATCTTAAAATGCTGAACCCCAATCGGGCGATTTAGAGTTGAAGTCTCCTCCAACGATAATTTGTTTTCTCGAGTGATTTTTTATGCTGTCTCTCAGTTCTTATAGGTTTTCTTCAAATTTGGTACTATGTTTGTTCGAGGAGATGTAGCACCCGTAGATGACTATGTGTCTTGCTTTAATCCACACGTGTCCTTTTCCTTTGCCCCATTTGTATGCTGTTGCTTTAATTGCTACACTGCAATTATCATCTGTGAACCGTGGTCAATTTTTTGTCAGTTTGATGTATGATTCCGAGAAAATCACTATTTCAATATTGTGGTCCAGGACAGTTTTTTGTAGAAGTTCTTGTGCTGTTCCGGTCACAACAATGGTTAAATCAACGGCGAAGCCAACAATTTCTACTCCGTAGGGTGGCGTTAGCCTCAGTACGTCATCTAATATGATTTCCAAAGCGTAGGGCCCATAACAGAACGCTGTGGCGCACCACTGGTTACCTCAGATTCTGCGAATTCCCCGCCTGTTTCTATTACTATTTTTCTCTTAAACATGTAGCTGCCAATAAAGCGCAGAAGGTATTGGGAATTTTTATTTCTTGAAGTTCTATCATGATATCTCTCCAGGCTGCCGAATTGAAAACATTTTCAACATCTAATGTTAAGAGCGCACTCATCTTCTTTGTTCTTTAGGTGCCATTGAAGTATTTTTGTTCGCTTCTACGAAAACTCAAAACGGCATCCACGGTAGACCATTCCTTCCAAAATCCATACTGCCTATCTAAAAGATGTTGGCATTTTTTGACTTCTTCCTTTAGTCTTGAAAGCAGTAGCTATTTCAGTTGTTTCCTTGTTACATCCAGTAAACATATTAGACGGTGCGAGGAAGTAAGGTAGGTCTGTGGGTTTATTCCCTTTTCTAAGTAGAACCAGTTTTGCATTACTCCAACTATTTGGAAATATGCCATCTGCCATAATTTTGTTCACGGCTTTCAGGACGACTTCTGAATATTTGATGCACTTTTTATGGCTTCTGGTGAGAGGTTATCGAGTCCTGGCGCGCTACCACTGCTTAGGCGCTTGCTGGCCCCATGTAGCTCTTCCGCTTTAGATTCTTGTAATTAGTGTTAATTCTTGTAACGGCTGGTAGTTTACACGGCAGTTGCTCGTATGCTGGGAATAGCACCTCTACTACTTGTAATGCCTTCTCTATTGTTAATTGGACATTCGAATGCCTTAGTTTTAACTACCTGGTGACAATTGCATAAGCAAGTTGTTTTTTTTTCTTGCTATAATTAGAATCGTGCTGCTTTTTTCGCTCCTTTGTGAGGTCTATTTGGGGTATTCCCGAGGTAACTTGAGCAGCATCCACTGAAACCGTACGGTAAGCGCTGTACGGTAAGAGCCATTTTCCTCTTGAGATTTCGTTCTTTGTGTAGTTCTTTACTCCACAATGGAGCGCCATATCTAATAACGTACTGAACTACTGTGCTAAGTATACTACGTGAGCAGTTCTTTGATTCCCTTACGTTTGGTATTAGTTGCTGTATGCATGGCATTGTACTCATTCCTTTTCCAGCCGCTTCGGTTATATGCGCCGCAAAGGATAATCTTTGTCTATAACTATTCCGAGGTATTTGATGGTTACCATCGGTATTATTATCACCTCTGCCACTTGAAATTTTAAGGTCCTAAGTTGTCTTTGGCCTTTGATAAGGACCGCTTCAGTTTTTGCAGGCGCTAAGCTCAGGCTTTTCGATTTCATCCACGCACTGATCTGTTCTATTGCATGGTTTACTGTTTGCATCAGCTCTAGTTCCGTTCTCGTTGTTAAAACTAGTGCAATATCATCCGATATGAAGCCGATTATGGTAGCCCGCAATGGTAGCTCCATTGTTAATACTCCGCCGTATAGCACATTCCACAGAGTAGGTCCTAGAATTGAGTCCTGGTCAGGAATTGAGTTCTAAGGACACCGCCATTAATTTGTCGTTCTTCAATTTTTCGGTCTCCTAGTAGTAGTATACTTCTACTGCTGAGGTAGCTTATTATTCGTAGTAGGTAAGGAGATATGCCCCTTATTGTCAAACTGTCCATTATAAGTTTCCAGGATGCACTGTTAAAGGCAGTCCTAACATCAAATTTTAGGAGAGCACACACACAAAGTCCAAACGTAGTAGGCAGAAGACTAGGCACATAGTCTTCTGCCAACCACGTTTGAACTTTTCTGCAATCTCCAATACTGCGCTTAGGGCGTTGATAGTGACCTTCTCTAAACCCCCCTCGAGTTCGCTCTTTAATCATGATAGCAAGAGTTGCTCCAAAAGTTTGCTGGATACATCCAATAGGCAGATAGGTTTATGAGATGTTGGATTGCCTTTTCTAATGGGTGCAAGCCTTGCTTGCTTCCATCTAGCTGGGAAGGGTCCGGTATTGAATAGCCTATTTATTAGGCTATTCAATACATTCAGATCGAATTTAGATTGGTGACTGGTGGTTATCTTCATGGTCCCAGGTGGTATTCCATCGGGACATGGTGTTCTGTCAGTTTTTCGATTTCTCGCGGTCAATAGTTCCTCTGCCGTAAAGCTACCTCTGCAGTTTCGACTTCGGGTTGTACCCAGACGAAAGGGGGATATTTTGGGAATAGTACGTCTGCTACCTGACGGACTCTTTCCATTGTCATTGGGAGATTTTTTCGAATAAATTCCAGGTGCCTTCTTATAATTTGGAACGCGAGACAGAGGAAACTAGACAGATAAGATTAGACAGACAAGACTAGAAAAACAAGAGTAAACAGACAAGAGTAGACAGACAAGACTAGACAGACAATAATAGACAAATCAAACAACAGACATGGCCTGTCAAGCAAGACCTGACTGAGAAGAATATAGAAGACTCTATAGACGCCATTCTACAGTTTTGGCTTGATATACAAAATCAGGTATATTATAGGTATATGCTAGGCTGAGAACTTGACAGACTAAACTACTTTCAATTTTTATTAATATTTTGTTATTTTAATTTTTATTACTCTGTATTAAACTGTCAGCGGCATATTTTTTTGCAATGTGCTTGATATGGAAATAAATTGATTGTGATTTTATTTAATTTAGACTAGATAGACAAGGATAAATAAATAATTCTAAATAAAAATACTGAACTAGTGAGATCAGACAAACAAGACATTACCTAAATCTCTATAGAGACATGTATAGACAGTCAGAACTAGACAGACAGAACTAGAGAGACAAGTTTGGACATATACGATTGGCTTTATGATACCGAAAAACCTAGAATAAGAAAACTATTTTCGACAGATTTCATTTAATAATTAGTCAACAATATTCGGCAAAGAAATGATGGTATAACATATTAGACTCTTGTTTATCTAGTTTTACATTATTTTAAAAATCCAGCGTTTCTCAGAATATTCTCAATGTGTTATGTTAATAAATTAGGGGTTCAATATTTTTAAATGTTTGTCTTGTGTAATCTATTTAATCTGTTCTATTGAGTCTAATGCTCAACAGATTAGAAGTCGCAATATCTGGAAGGAAATTTATTTGGAATTTTCAATTTCAATGTCCTTGATTACAAAATAGTAAATCGTTTACTTAAACCTTCCAATATTCAGACCTTCAAAACCTTCCAATATTCTTATCTAATTATAGAGTCTGGGAATAAATATTTTGGAACACTGGTTTAAGCCATATGCTTGGTCAAAATGTTTCAAGAGAATGACAAATATTGTCTGGAATTTGCTCTGTAAGCTTTGTAAATTTGAAGTTAAAAAGATTGGTAAAATATATCGTGAAAGATGAAATATGTTCGCTGCAATTAAAAGCGACGTTTCGGTGGGACAGAGTAATCTCTCGAAAATACAGTTTATTAAAGAGCACAAACAGAGGGCACAAAAAATTATTACCGAAAAAAAAATGCAGAAAACAAAACTCGGGGAATATCCTAAAATTGCCTGCGAAATCATAGATACCGAACTACTCAAAATACTTGACGCGCGCCACAAAACCGTCCCGTTGTCCCACTCTATCAAACTGTAGCCCCTGAAAGGACCGAGTGAGAAGGAGACATCCAGGCTAAATGCCCGGGTTAATAAATAACCGAAAGAGAATACACACACACACATTCACAGAGAGTCGCTGGAATTAAGCCTCTATATTTCCCATAGTCCTCTGTGCAAGCTTAGCTTCGGACAGTGGATTAGGAATTCAGTTGCGACGTTTTGATCCATACTTTCGGGGGGGCGGCAGAGGGACCGCCACCCGAGTCTCCGTCTCTGTCTCCCGTACGTGTGGAAGCGGTCGCGGGGGCGGCGGCGGATGGGACAGGGAGCGAATTGTGTGCTGTGTGCGGCGTCCTCCGCATGAATATGCAGATCCCGTATTAGGCTCTGCCAAAAACCAAAGTTATTTCTCAGTAGGGATGCAGTCGATATTGAGATGATATTTAGTGGGATCGGATGCGGAAAACGGCGACTCTCGCTCGCTGATATTTCCATTGTACTCCGGCTCACTCTCTCTCGCTCAAACCCCGAATCTCGCTCGGTCGCACGGTCTCTTTCTGTTCCCGGTGCCACTTGTCTCTTTGGAGCGCGAGCGGATCGCGGATTTGCATTCATTTCGGATTTTAGATATTTATATAACGGAAAAAGATTTGTCGGAATCCATCGCTTATTTCCTCCGTACTTTAGCTTCTTTATCTAAATTTTCACACACAAAAAATAATACCAATTAGTAGTAACAATTACTTATGTTTTAAATAAGCAAAAATGATGAGTACAATTTGTTTTATAATATTTTAAAATTAAAAGAGTACATAATAAAATTACGTAAAATTGAAAATGAAAATACCGAGAAATTAAAAATGAAATAATGAAAAACAGTAACGTTTTGATCTAAATTGCAGACATAGTTTTGTATTATGTTTAGAGAGAGGGTTGCCGGATCTTGAGTAACCGGCGGGGGGTATTTAATTAAGCCCCGGGAATACTGATTTAAGTTGGTCATCCACTTTCGTAACAATTGGCTGCGAACCAAATTTCAACACAGTATCCGCAAGTTTGGGAACTGTTTAGACGTTATTTCGATTATATTAAGGCGCGATTTACACACGCTCTCACTAACACACTCGCATGCAATTCGCACATCCAACCGAACACATGCACTCGGCGTCTAGTTCCGACCAAGTTTACTGTCTAACGTTTATCCCGCCAACCGAGAATTGCTAACATTACTCACAAAAACTATACACAAACTCTTACACTAAATCAATTTACACGCTAGAAAAACAAAACACATCTTAACTACACACCCTGAACATTTATTACACTCTACCATACAAATACTCCATTCCAGTTCATATTTTAAACAAAATTATAGAGAAAAGATCAACTATACCTTCATAAATCTCCATAAATAAAACCTAATAGTTTACAAGAATTAAATAGTTTTCCGTTCTCTCAAGCTTTGTTGTTTCATCGATTTGTCCATTTTTAAAACATTTGTGCCTTCATCCCGTTTTAATTATAATTATTGTCCTCCAAGGTATAAGGACCCCGCGGAACTAGCTGATGAAACGTCGAGGGTGGCTACGAGCGAGGGTGAGGTACACGACCCCCTCGTCATCCACTTTCACGTGTTCTTCTTGCTCATTGTCTGCCACATCCCAAAACTAACCCCGATTAAATATGCATGCCGATAGTATTGATCAAAAACATAACAGAATTAGACACGACACGTCAAGAGCAAACAAGATTAAGGCCTGTGCCTTGACAAGACTAGACAAGATTGGACAACTGAAGACTCGACAAACGAAGATCAGACAAGAACAGACAAGACCATACAAGACCATATATGATCAAACAAGACCAGACAAGGCCAGACAAAACCAGACAAAACCAGACAAGACCAGACAAGATCAGAAAAGACCAGACAAGACCAGACAACACCAGACAATACCAGACAAAACCAGACAAGACCAGCCAAGACCAGACAAGACCAGACAAGCCCAGAGAAGACCAGACAAGTCCATACAAGGCGAGACAAGTCCAGACAAGACTAGGTACGACCAGACAAGACCAGACATGACAGACAAGACCAGAAAAGACCAGACAGGACCAGACAGGACCAGACAAGACCAGACAAGACCAGACAAACCAGACAAGACCAGACAAGACCCGACAAGACCAGACAAGCCCAGACAAGACAAGACCAGACAAGACCAGACAAGACCAGACACGACCAGACAAGACCAGTCAAGATCAGACAAGATCAGACAAGACTAGACAAGACCAGACAAGTCCAGACAAGACCAGACAAGACCATACAAGACCAGGCAAGACCAGACAAGGCCAGACAAGACCAGGCAAGAGCAGTTAAACCAGACAAAACCAGACAAGATCAGACAATGCCAGACAAGACCAGACAATGCCAGACAAGACCAGACAATGCCAGACAAGACCAGGCAAGACTAGTCAAGACCAGACAAGACCAGATAAGACCAGACAGGACAGGCAAGACCAGGCAAGGCCAGACAAGACAAGACCAGACAAGACCAGACAGAATCAGGCCAATCCAGTCAAGACCAAACAAGATCAGCATGTTAGAATGTTGAGTGTTTTGTAAAGGGGACGTATTTTGTGTAAAATATTCATGTCGGTAATAATTTCCAATAAATAAAGTTTTTACTGGTCAATTTCTTAAACCGAAAAATTGAATAATAAAATGGAAACAAAATAGAATCAAAGGGGGATCTTTCTGCGGTTCGTTTTCAATCCCATCTATAGGATTAGGGGATGCTGGGGTGAGACCGCCGCCGATTTTGTCGTTTTTTTCGCTTCGAACATCGGTGCCCCCATAACGTTTTATTGGGCATCTGTAATAGACCCTCCGGTTTGGGCGGCGGCGGCGTCCACCTCCGCCAAAAAGACGCGATTTGCATTTTGATGCGACTTTAATACTCGTTAAATTGATTCCCGCAATCTTTTCAATTAAAAGGAAGCAAAAAAAAACGCGAGCCGGAGAACTTCGAACGGCCGAACCGAAAACTTAATTTGTGCAAGATCGAAATGGAAATTTCCGTTGATTTTCCTCCAGGAATTTATTGTCTATAAAATTAATTTTCCATTTATAGACAACGACTACGGCGCACAATAAGATTAAAACAGATTTTCAGATTTAATTGAATCTCGAACACAATTCAATTTAAATATCTATTTAATCAAAACAAATTACAGAAACTCTCTTTATGTCTTCTCGTTTGCCAGGGGTAGATTAGATTACATAAATCCAAGACAAAGCAGGAAACCCAATAGATAAATCTGAATAGACAAGACTAAATTAGATGTTAACTAATCTTGCCATTAGAACTTGCATGTGTAATCTTATCTAGTCTTGCATATTTAAGCTTGTCTGTCTAGTTTTATCTAGCTAGTATTGGTACTTTAGTGTTATATATCTAGCATTGTGACTCTAGCCTTGTCTACCTAGCTTTATCTGTCTATCTTTTCGGTATAGTTTTCTTTATCTTGTCTTGTCCGTCTAGCTTTATATGATTAGTCTTGTCTCCCTAATTTTATCTGTCTAGTCTACACAAGGCCGACTTGTCTCTGATTTGTCGGTCTTTTCTGTTTAGTTTTTTCTGTTTAATCTGGTATATTTAGTTTCTCTGTATATTATTAAACTATTTATGATCGTAACATTTCGCAACATTAAAGCAGCGTTTAAAAAACCGACCCTAAACTCGTCATCCTTTCTTCTCTTTCCAAGGGTTGTTCTTGTTTTATATTTTTATTTGGAGCCATAAAGGCACTCAGTTTATGTTATCCCATTTGATATGCGTACTAGGAAAAAAAATATTGAGAGATGAGCGTATTCTTCTCGACGGGATATCGAGGAATAGGGGGTGGCGACAGCCACCCCCGATTACCAGCGCTGTTAGCGCAGTGGTTGATTTTACGATTCGCCTCGTCGTGACGACACTTTTATTGTCGGTTTATTTGATGCTGCGGGCCCCCGTTTGATTGTGTTTTTATAATTTTATATATTTATTTATTTTTTCGTTTGGTGTTTGCATCCCCTAAACCGAAGACGGTTATCGTACAACATTGTGGCGGCGGTTTGGATCGTTTTAAAGCGTGCACACGCAGGAGGAAAACGATAAAAACTGTGAACATGAGAATTATACGATTGACGTTTATACGCAAATTACCTTTTTTCCATAGGGTTGGTTTTTTCTTCATTCTCTCCTCGTAAAACAGAACATATAAAATAATATGCCGTCGACTCCAACATAATATACGGTTAATTTTATGTAATGTCTGCTGCTAAAGTCTGGGTGAACTAGTTAAAACAGGCTAGGCTGGACTGTATCTATTCCTGCCTATAGGCAGGAAAAAATAGATAATACTCAATACAATAAATATGTCTGAATAGAGAAGGCTAGATGGAAAAAATTGTATAGATAATATTAGAGAATCAGGATTAAATAAATAAGCGTTTAGCAAGACTAGACAAAGAAAACTTGACAGACAACTCTATAGAACCAAAATGAAATAGATCCATGGCGTTAGGCAGGAGTAGACAGGTTGAACAAGATAATAGAAACGAGATTAAACAAATAACTAGTCTGGCAAAAACGCATTGTGACCCTTGTGATAACTACTTAGTAATATTTTTCAAAATTGCAAATTTTTCATAATTTTAGGATTTGTTAAAATATTTCTAGAGGAATTTTGCTATCTTCCAAAGCTTTTCTCAAATATTTAGAACATTTTATTAAATTTTTTTCAATACATTATGAAAGTTTTTAATTTTTATTGAATATTTATTGAATTTATATTTTATTTTAAAAAATTGTGTTGTAATAATTTTTGTTTAGTATATTTACATGTTAGTATACTTATAACTATAACTTAAGCAATACTTTAGTATACTTAACTAATAACAATAAACTAACAACAATACTTTAGTATACTTACAACTAGGACGATAAGTTTTGTCAATTGGTCACGAAAGCCAAAATGAGGCGTTTGATCGAAGTGAGTGCGCACATTCGCTCGAGAGGGCAATTGACAATACCATCCGTTTTGCAGATAATATTTTTATTTCTCATATGAGGGGACGTATCTTACGAGTTTGGGATCCAGGGACCATAAAAAAAATAGAATCAAAAATGAAGAATTTGCTTTTTCAATTGTCTACAGTGGTGTGGATTCTTCATAAGAACTCTCACCAGTCTCCGATATCACCATAGAATGTGCACTCATTTTAAAACATTTTCTTTCATTTTTATTCACTTAGGTCATTTTCACGTCACTTTTTAATATTGAGGTCTTCATTTTGTTTATTTAATTTATTTTATTGTTTTTTTTAGACGATATTGAATATCTGAAAATGAAAATCGACGATACTGTAAGAAAAGTCACTACTACCTTAGGGGAAAAGGTTGTATCGTCACTTATCTGTAAAATTCGGGATTCACGAGTCAACTTAGCATTTGATCGCTTCTTTACAAGTGTTAGACTGATGGACAACATTCTCTTTCCTGCTCTAGGAACTTTCGCGAAAATGTATGCCAAAGTTTGATGGGAAATTGAAAAAAAGTGATTCTCAATTCTTGTATAATAATGTAGGCAAATTAGATGTAAGGTGTCAAGATAGCAAGGAGGTTCTTATAATCACAAATTGTACGAATATAGATGTAATACGCACAACTAGAAATCAAAGGGATGGTGAGAAAAAGAAGGTAGCATGCCCAGAAGCAATTGCACTGTATAATCAAATAATGGGTGTAGTAGACTTATCAGACCAAAAAGTCGGCTGTTATGACTTTGATAGAAAATCTCAAAAATGGTGGAAAAAAGTTTTCTATAAATTGTTTATGACATCTATTCCCTATGCATCAATTCTATTCAACAAACAACGAAGAACAATAAAGCCACTATTACAATTTGTTGTCCCTTTATTTGTTGATGGCTGTGGGCAAACAAGCAAGTGTAATCAAACGTAATCTGCTGGACGTCGACCCAAACTCTACGATATTGAATATTTGCGTTACCCAAGTTATGTGGTAATACAGCCGAAAATGGCATTTTTCGCACTAAAAAACGTGCGTCAAGATAGTACTTTTATCGCATGAGTTATAAAATGGTATATCGTGGACGTCGACCCAAACTCTACGATATTGAATATTTGCCTGCGTTACCCAAGTTATGTGGTAATACAGCCGAAAATGGCATTTTTCGCACTAAAAAACGTGCGCAAAGATAGTACCTTTATCGCATGAGTTATAAAATAGTATATCGTTGCACTAAAAAACGTACGCCAAGATAGTACTTTTAGCGCATGAGTAATAAAATAGTATATTGTCGCACTAAAAAACGTGCGCAAGATAGTAATTTTAACGCATGAGTAATAAAAATATTTAATATTGATAATTTTTTTATTATCTGATAATTATCTAATTTCATTAATTTGTATTAATAGTGTATCAATATTTTTCAATGTGGCACAAGATTTAATCATAATAAATAAATGAAGAAGTATAAATATTATAAATATTTCGTCACATTTAATAGAATGCTTTTGATAAGTTGTGATGACTTAAAATCAATTTGTGAAATATAATGTTTTCCTAATAGGTTTTTGTTTCTAGTAATTTCAATGACAAATTTGACTTACTTAAAATTAAATAAAAATATGTCAGTTCCTGTAATTTACATAAGCTTTGCACTTTTGTAAATACTTTTATTTTATTATGGTTCTTAATTATGGTGCATTTCCCGGGATACATTTAACAATTATTTGTAAAAATTATTTCTGATTTGGTTCCATAATTTTACTAGAAAATCTCTAACCAAAAATATATTTTTCCTTATTTTCAGTTTATTTTGTATATTTATTGATTAATTTATAGATTTGTAAAACAATATTTTTACACTTCTAACTGTCTTGCAATTTAAAAATTAAAACTTTAAATTTTTTTAAATTTAAAAATTAATATTTAACAATAAACTTAATAAAGACGGAACAAAACTTGAATATATAAATATACTCAACCTTTCCGGAACTCTATAATACTAATGAGTCTTTTTAGGACTACCAAAAACAAATCTCGTATGAAATTTGTCAGTTATTCTATAGCTTTCAGTCCACCTTCGTGGCACTCAACAAAAACCATAAAAATAACATTGATTTTTAAGATCATGTCTTTCCGATACCTTGAGTGGATAGCCATCTGTGGACGCGTTTCGAGATTTATCTCTC
This sequence comes from Phosphuga atrata, assembly GCA_944588485.1. Classification (NCBI taxonomy): domain Eukaryota; kingdom Metazoa; phylum Arthropoda; class Insecta; order Coleoptera; family Silphidae; genus Phosphuga; species Phosphuga atrata. The sequence goes on along the minus strand of OX155904.1, from coordinate 24,634,509 downwards.
ATCAGCACAGCTTTGCTTCCATGAACAATATTTTGTAAATCACTCACTTGAAAACCCACTTATATTTATATATTCAAGCTTTGTTCCGTCTTTATTAAGTTTATCTGATTATCTATAATGTTGTATGGTTTTACCAATTCAAAATTTATCATTTATATCAATAACCTGCTAAGTTCATGTGGGTTTTCAAGTGAGTGATTTACATAATATTTAACAAGTTACCACTTTCACCAAAATTATCAAAAAGGAAAAAAGCAAAAAAATTGTTAATTCCAATTTGAGTTAAATTTTTTTACATTTTCATAATCTTTAAACTACAAAAATAACCAAATTGATATAATAAGTGTTATTAGAAGAAGTGATTTAATTAAAATTTAATCGTATTTTAAAGAACGAGTTCAATAAGCGTGGTTTTTCAGCAAGCGTCCATGTTTGACAAATGCGGAAAACGCCGTATGAACGAGTTTTTTATACTATTTTTTCAATTGTGCGCCCTTTTATACCAATACTAAATAAAAAAAATCGCCGATACATATTGGGAAAGTTGTATCACACTCGGCGATGCATAAACGAACCACTATGAGTGCTTTAATGACTTCATTATAGACTCAAAATAGAAAAAAGTAAATTAAAACTTACTACGATTTCTACTTTCTTACGTAAAAAAAAAACAAATAAAAACTTAATGGAGGATGTTTGTATAATGTTTCAAGAAGACAACCATAAAATTGTGAAAAGTTCGCAAAATTTCTAGTTTTGGAGTTTCATCTGTAATCTTTTACAAATTCAATGTGATTCACTTCTTTTTTTCTGAAAATTATTTAAAAAGTGCTGAATAAAGTATTGTATAGAATTCTGCAGTGACGGAAATTGGCAAAACGCGATTTTTGAAGATTTTCTAAATTTTTCTCAAATTAAGAAATATATTTTATAATTTTATATAAATCAAAAAATGTTTTGAAACTTTGTTTTTAAAAATTTTTAGAAATATTCGTTGGGAAACTTAGTTAAAGCAGTTTTTTTTTAACTTTTTTCTTGCATAATGTTTATCATTCCTAATAGGATGTTTTGTTCTACCTGAATCTATTTTTTTTTTTTTTTTTGTTCTAGTTAATTTACATTTACATTTATTTTCAGATCATTAAAACGGAATGTCGAGAAGTTTAAGAAGTTTAAGAAAAGTTAGCATTTTGGACAATTCCTATTTTTTTGGCTTTTAATCAAGGTTCTAAAGCCACAAAAGCTGCATATATGTGCTGTGTATAAGAGATACCTATTAAACCAGCGATATACCTATTAAACGTGGAGTACGTCAGGGCTGTGTACTATCACCATTGTTGTTCAATATCTACTCAGAATAAATATTCCTGAAAGCCTTGGAAACTATACAGATGGAATCAAGATCAATAGTGAACTATTCGACAACGTCAGGTACGCGGATAATATGGCTATATTTGCAGCTGGCCTACAACGTTTCATGTACCAAATTCTAGTAGAAGGTGATGCGCTTGAGCTAAAAGTAAATACGGCCAAAACGAAAACAATGGTTATCAGTAGAACACTAGATATTCAACCCAATTTGCAAATATATAATAAGCAAATAGAGCAAGAAAATTTTAATACTTGGGCAGGTGGATCACCGAAGACCTGGATCCAGATCTGGAAGTAAGAACACCCATCAAAATAGCCAGAACAAGGTTCTTTAAGATGAGAAAAGTATTTTGCGAGAGAACCTAAACCTTATACTAAGATACCGGATTGTTAAGTGCTACATTCCCTCGGTACTGTTGTATGGTGTCGAGGCTTGGACGTGGAAGATCAATACTATAAACAAAATAAAAGCGTTCGAGCTGTGGATTTTTCGAAGAATGCAGAGAATATTCTGGGCGGAACATATCGCAAATAATGAGGTTCTTACACGCATGGACAGAGACAGAGAGCTATTGGTTATTGTGAAGAAACGTAAGACAGCGTTCGTAGGACATATCCTAAAAAATACAAAATATAGCTTTGCAAAATTAATAATGGAGGGCAAGATAGAGGGGCGACATGGTTCAGGACGACGGAAGTGCTCCTGGTTATAAAACATATGAGACTGGACTGGTGGACTCCCACTCATTGCTCAGAGCGCCACAAGACCGTGCGCAATTGCAATTGCAAACAAAACTAGCAATGTAGCAACCGGTATCTTAGTATAAGGTTTAGGCTTCTCTCGCAAAATACTTTTCTCATCTTAAGGAACGTTGTTCTGGCTATTTCGATGAGTGTTTTTACTTCCAGATCTGGATCCAGGTCTTCAAAGATCCAGCTGCCCAAGTATTTAAATTTATCGAACTGTTCTATTTGTAATAGAATTTTTGCAAATTGGCTTGGATTGCCATGATTGTTGTCAACTTTCAGTAATGAAGAATGCACATAAAGAGAGGGTGTCATAGATGAAAGACCTGTCCGTGATTGGTATACCATTTTCAAAAATGTTGCCATCAAGGACACACCTCGTTCCGACTGTCTAGTTGAGTTCGATAAAAAGGGATGTGGATTATGGGTTCAGCATGCTTTAAGTAAAAACAACAAAATCAAGGAGACACAATCTCCGCTGGTTTGCTTGCTCGTCAACTCATGGAAACAAGCAACGATTTCTTTACCGAATCGTTACTGGTAACGAAATCTGCATCAAACAACAAGGGTCGAATTGGCAGAGAAAATGGATTGCTATAGAGAAGAATCTTCACTTGATGGTAAAGTTTAGATGCGTATATCATGGGTTCATGCTTTAAGTGACAACTACAAAATCAACGTGCCACCAATCTCCATTGGTTTGTTTGCATTTTCTCAGAATAATATCAGAGGCAATAATATTTGCTCATATTACCCAATGTTTCAAAATTTGTATAAAATTTACACAAATAATCATATTTTTTATTCAGAAAGTTTGTTATTTTGATATAGAATTAGTTAAATTTTTACCACAATTTAGCAGTGGAAAACTACATAAAATTTATAAAACCAAAGGACCTAGGGGTATAAGCACGGTGATTCGGCCCCGGAAAGATATTTATATTATACTCGGAAGATATGTTGGTACTAATTAAATAATAAGATCCTAAAAGTTTCAGATCGCTAACTCAATTGGTTTTCGAGAAAAGTGAAATGTGTCAAAACATTTTTTTTCTCAGTAACGGCTGAATCGATTTATCTAAAAACTTAATATGTTTTGGGGGCAGATAGGAGCTCTTACGAAAAAAAATAACAGCTTCATAAGATTCTTGAAAAAAAAAAAAAAATTGTAATTTAATTTTTTCACCATGGTACAATTTTGGTACAATAATGAAACTTTCTTTTTTCAAGTGTTATATATTACTATTTAACTTTATGGGTTTTTCAGATTTTTCAAAAAGGTAGGCCACAGTAGAAAAAAATGAAAACCTATTTTGGCTCAAACAATGCATTTATTTAATGTTCCAAGTTTAAATTTCCTTGTTTTTATGCATATTTAGCTTATTTATAATTAATAGAAATAACACTTTATATTTAAAATAACAACAATATTTTTTTCATCAAAATAAAAAATTAAAACAGTTAAAAATAACTAATTATATATTAATTTCAATAAATATTTTGAGAACTTTTTTTATTACAAAGCTCGATTGTTGTTTAATATATTAACGATAAAAGAACATTTTTTTTCATTTTTGGGTTGAAACTTCACGTCTTGACTGGCTTGAAATGGGAAAACTTGGAAAATGTGAAAACATTGAACTGCGGAATTTGTCATCATCAATGAGAAACACTGGCGGTCGAAGTATAACTCAAGCACTCATTGTATTTTTAGTCAAGCTTCGCACAGGCAATTCAAATAAGTTGATATCTACAATTTTAGAGATCGAAGAAGAGCAGTTAATGACAAAATATTGTGAACAAGTGACTCAATCTTTCGAACAAGACGTATAACCTCTTCATTTTGGATTACATGCAAGGTCCAGAAATGATCTCATTCAAAATCATACATCTGCGGTTGCTATAAAACTTAAAATGATAATCTCAATGGCAAACTCATTATTATTTGTGATGGGACGTATGCTCGTCATGAGAAAATTTCAAACAATCAGTACCAGAGAAAGTCATATTCTGGGCAAAAAGTGCCGCTATGTAAACTATTTACGATTTCTACAACTGATGGATACATTATCGATATGCTACAACAGTATTATGCTACCCAAAATTATGCTACTATTATGAGAGATAATATAGATAATCCACATGGTATATGTAATTTATTGAGACCTGGTGATGCATTTGTGGTTGATTGTGGGTTGCGTGAAGTTAAAGAGCACCTAGAAAGTAAGAGTTTTGAAGTATGAAAGCCAGCACTAAAAGGACAACGCAGCCAACTAACAACAGCTGAGTCGAATGCGTCAAGAAACGTAACGAAGAAACGTAACGAAATTGCGTTGGGCAGTGGAAGCAGTGCACGGGATGTTAAAACAAAAATATCTGCTGGATCAGAAAATTGACAACAAAATGCTTCCTAGAATCGGTACTTTTTTAGAATGGCGTCGTTTCTCCATAATAAATACAGCAAATGCCTAACTTCTGATGCCGAGTGTCTGGGTGATATTGTAGAAATGATGAAATGCCAAAATTATGTTTAAAATACGTTCGCTGATGAAGTGACGCAAAATGGCTGGCAACGTAGAAAACTACTATGTAGAAATGACAGAAAAAGATCTAAGAATATTTTTTACTGGTTGTTACCAATTTAAACAAGCGATATCCTATTCATCAGAAATGATGGATGAATCGGGTGATATCACCAGTCAGTATGTAAAAGACCATTCAAACAAACTAAAATCACAAGTTCAATCACGTCACATAAGCAGGAAAGTTTATAGATGCTTTATTGATCACGAGCCAAATATTATCGGATCGAAAAGCTTTACGAGACGCAGCTGGGAGTGTGTAAATGGTCTTAGAACCATTGTTGCCGCGATTGTTAATTTTTTGCCGCACGGGAGATACTTATCAAAAATCTGCTGCCTGCCTGCTGCACAATTAAATAAACTATTTGATAAAGACGAAACTTCAGTTCTGATTGTAGGAGACAGTGATGAAGATTAATAAAATTCTATTAATCTATATTTTTGCTGTATATATCGTATTTGTTATTCTTTTCTCTGTTGTGTATTTATATATTGAAAATAAACAAAACTTAATAATTTGAAAAAATATGTTCTTTTATCATTATTATATATAACTGTGGTTATATCATTGAAATTAATTTAGTGGAATAAAATAATAAATATTCGAGCTTTGTAATAACTAAAAGTTCCCAAAATATTTATTGAAAATAATATATAATGAGTTGTTTTAATTTTTTATTTTGATGAAAAAATTATTCTTGTTATTTTAAATATAAAATGTTATTCTAATAATTAGAAATAATCTAAATATGCATAAAAACAAGGAAATTAAAACTTGAAACATTAAATAAATGCATTATTTGAGCCAAAATGGTTTTTATTTTTTTCTGCTATCGCCTACCATTTTTAAAAATCTGACAAACTCATAAAGTTAAAGGGTAATATATAAGACTTGAAAAAAAGAAAGTTTCATAATTGTACCAAAACTGTACCATGGTTAAAATTTTTTTTCGTTAAGGACACATTTTGCTTTTCCTCGAAAACCAATTCAGCGATCTGAAACTTTCAGGATCTTATTATTTAATTAGTACCAACACATATTCCGAGTTTCAAATAAATATCTTTCCGAGAACAACAACTAGGGCCTTTATCAGCAATAAGGAATATGGAATCATTTTTTGTTTAATTGCTGAATTCACCTTTTACTTCTTTTACCATAGTTAATAATATAAATGCTGTAGCAAGTGTTTATATATACATATATATATATATATATATATATATATATATATATATATATATATATATATTAATAGATTAAAAGATGATTAAAAGATTAAATTTGACCTGTTTAAACGTTTAAAAGGTCCAATTTATCGCGCGATTTAGATGACTTCGCATCGCTCTTGACATTCAATATTGCATAGCCTACTCGCATAGACAATTAAGGATTTTTAGTTTGAGTTTGCTATTTCGATAATGGAAAAATTTAATAGTCATTTATAGATATTGTATGGTACCGGAATGCAACAACACTATTATAAGTACACCAAATAAAGTGTTTGATAAAGTTCCAATCGAGGTTTATAGTCCACCCTACCTACATCTGTGAATATCGACGCCGATAAATGTCATAACGTGCACGTCACTCTGCATGTCTCGATTCGACCAAGGGTGATGCGTTTCGCAAATTTGAATTTCGCTGGCATATTTTGGACTTTTTGATTTAAATTTTTGGAATTAAGTACAAACTAGATGAGAAAATATTGGTATAGGTGTAGATGTCAAGACCATAAAATATCGGGGGTAAAAAAATCAAGTTAATCCAAATCTCTTGCATATTCCTTATTCATCCATAGATTTTACTCAATATTTGTGAACATGGTTTGTGAACTAACAACGAAATATTTTTGTTGAATCTAAATAGAATTGCACTGATTGTGCTGTTGCACTATTTCAAAATTTTTGGTTTGTAAACGCAAAAATTTCTGACAATTCTTCATTATCCATTAGGTCCATCCTTGGACATAGGCCTTTCCCAATTGTTTTCATCTTTCCCTATTCTGTGCTATTGGGATCCATACTAGGCCGGTTGTTCCTTTGAAGTCATCATACCATCTGATAGGTGGTCTTCCTCTTCCTCTTTTTTTGTACAAACTGTCTCTATTCTATGATTTGCCTATCGCACTTAAACCTATCACAATGCAATGTGACGTGCGAATCTCCATTTGAGCATTGTAATTTTCTCTCCAATATCGGTGTACCGATATTGTTTTATCTTTTCCATTTTGTAATGCCCATCATTGACCTATCCATTACTCCTTGTGTTTTATTTCGTTGATGTTTTGTTTAGTTGCAGTTCATTTTTCTGCGTCATATATATATTCACAGATAAAATGCACTGATTAGAAACTCTTGATTTTAGGTGTTGAGCTAGCTTCTTATTGCCCACGATGAATGATAGTTTGCCGAGGGCCTCCCATTCTAGCGTTACTCTCCTTCTTATTTCTTCTTTCTGGGTGGTTCGATCGGTAGTAAATTTCTGTTCTAAGTATTCTTCCACTTTTTTATTTCCCGTCCTCTCACTATTATTGGTTCTTCTGTTCTTTGATACATTATCTGAGTTTTGAAAAGCTCATTTTTAGTCCTTTTATTTTAGATTCTCTTTGTAGGTCTGTAATCATTGTTAGATCTTCTCTACTATGTACCAGGATGACGAAATCGTGAACATATCTTAGATTGGCTAGTCGAGTTCCATTGACGTTGATGCCTTTGTCGTTTCAGTCAGTTTTTTTTTTAAATTAATGCTCTTCCAATGTTAAAATGAAGAGTTTTGGAGATAAGGAGTCACCTTGTCAAACTCCTTAGGAGTCACCCTATCGAATGTAGGTTGCGGTTGCTTCTTTGTTGTATTCTTTGATAAGATAACTGTATCTGTGGTCGATCCTATTGTTTGTCATTGCTTTAGAGCACACCCATTTTTCTAAGTTATCGAAGGTTTTTTCACTTCAGTCTATAAACGCCAGATATAATAGGTATCCGTATTCCTTGGATTTTTCTATTATACTATCTACCCAAATGACGTATAATTTCGTAAAGCAATCTAATTGTTACTGTATCAAGCCCTTTTCGATATTGATTGGTCCTTGGATCAATGCTTGCATAAATTTGTGGCCAAGAAAGTTTACTTTCTTTGAAAGTATCCTACATAGTATACCCCTGAAATAAGGTCACTCTTGCGGCCGAAAGAACGATATAGGAAGAATAGGTCAAGAACTGGTTATTTTATGACAAATACAAAATTGCGATGGAAACCAACAATAGATATAGATGTAGATCGTAGATTTCGGTGGTGACTTGTACTGCGACCTTCATAGATCTATTGTACCCCACCCTCTTCCTCTAATTGTTGGTATACTTACTTACCCATTTAGAGCGTCTCCTCAAATCCTGATTCCTTTAGGAATTTCAGGATCTGGGTGAGATTCAAGGACAGCAACTCCTTTGCGTTCATGCAGTTGGCCCCAAGATACATTTGTCTCTTGCGGAGCAGTGCTCTGCAGTTAATCAACATTAGCAAAAATCCAACTGACGTGTGGAAATATTTAAATAACAAACGTGGTCATTCAAGAATTGCTGGTACACTTCTTATTGAAGTTTCCGAGTTTTCAGAGCCTCACACCATTATCAACGATTTTGCTGACTTTCTCAAGTTCATTCTCTACATTTGATGTTACTGCTCTTACTGAATATCTGAATAAAATTGTTCCCTTTAACTTCTCTAATTATGTCTCAATTATCTAATAAATTTACATCTAGTGATGATTCTATACCAACCTTTTTATTGTGTGATTGTAGGTTTGTTTTCGCTTGACGCCTATCAATTCTTTTTAATCTATCCATTAAAACTTCCCGAATAGGTGGAAACGAGCTCACATCTCATCAGTCTTCAAGAATATGGACAAGTCTTGTATCTCCAACTATAGGGCAATATCTATGTTATCTAACTTTGCCAGAGTTTTCGAAATTTTCCTCTGTCGTGTTATTGATAATCAAGTAAGAAGTTTTGTATCTCCAAAACAACATGGCTTTGTGAACGGTCGTTCCAAATGTACCAATTTAACAACGTTTGCACAATATGTATTTGAAGAAATTGTCAAGCGGGGATATGTTGTTGTAATTATACAGATTTATCTAAAGCATTTGACAGGATACAACTCAACTTTATTTTACAAAAACTTGATAACCTAGGCCTAACTGCTTACACTGCTTAAGTCTGCTATTTAGAAAATAATATTTGTTACGTTTACAATAATTTTCTTAACAACTGAATTTCTAAAACATCGGGTGCCCTCAAGGTTCTAATTTGGGTCCCTTAATATGTATTATCTTCATTAATGACCTACTGCCTGCAATATCCTGTCTCGACCTAGCATTTGCTGATGACATAAAACAATATAAATCGATTAGGTTCCATGAGGATACATTACCCTTGCAAAGTAGCATGGACTCATTAGTGCGATGGTATATTAAGCACAAATTAAGACTTAAAACCACCAAATGTTGTTACGTTACGTACTCTAAAACTCCTTCTCCTATTCTTTTTCTTAGGACGCCGTCTCCCATTGAAGGCTGGCGATCCAACTATCTATTATGGTGCGTGAAACTGCACCTCTCAAAATCTGTATAGACGTCCGTCCAAACCACCGACGCAGATCCTTTAGACACGAGTACTGCCGTCTGCCCACAGATCGTTTACCCTCAATCTCTCCCTTGATGACTAGTCGAAGGATCTCGTAACGCTCTCCCCTCACAACGTGCCCGATGTATTGGAGCTTCCGTTCTTTGACGGTTGTCATAAGATCTTTCCCTATACCTATTCTTCTCAGTACTTCCTCGTTGGTTATCCTGTCTACCCAGGATAAACGCAGTATGCGGCGATACAAGTTCATCTCAACGGCGCTAAATCGACTCTCCATTGATTGGCTGAATGTTCGGCTCCCGGAGCCATAGAGTTGCACTTCTCCTATACAAACTACCTATACAATTTATAATAGCTCTATCACCAAGAAGGAAATAATGAATGATCTTGGTGCAATATTTGATTCTCGCCTAATATTTCTCGACAACCTTGATAACGAATGCTCCGCTGTATCGTTAGTCGCAACATCACAGATACTAACCTAATGAATAAACTATTTTTGTAAGTACGTCCTCTGCAAACTGGAGTACGCTATTCTTGTGTAGTCTCCTTTATATACATCACACGCGTTGATACTGCAAAACATTTATCAACGTTTTTTGAAATACTTGTCTTACACGACTGATGGAGTTTATCCAGAGAAAAAAAAAACTTTTCTCAAACAATTATTTATTAATAATTGTTTGAGATAAGTTTCTATCTCAGGCTTATTAGCCATAACATGGTTTCTCTAGAAGATAGAAGGAGTCATTGCTGTGCACAAATTACCTATAAGCGCCTGCATAGTCAGATAGATTGCTCATTTTTCTAGGTCAAAATTCCAAACAACATTTCCAGATCATCATCTAGATCTGCCGCTAGTTTTCATCTACCGATTTCAACGACAAATGTACTGCGTAGAGCATCTATCTTAGTAATGTGTAAAGCTGCTAACGAATCAGGGTTCGCTCTGTTGGACAAATAAAATATGATTATTATTATTATTATCTTTGTCAGTAATTTGTATACCTGAAAATGTACTTACGTTAAAAGCACGTAAGTATAAAATACATTACAATATAAATTCCAAGACCAACAACTCCAAATCAATTAAACAGTTCTAAGAATTTCAATTAATTTAGTTAAACCATTATTTGGCTACTAAATGGAATCTTAGTTAAATGTTATATAAACAAGTTTTATTAAATTTGTGTTTACTCTGATGCTGTTCATAAATATATTTTTTTAATAATTTTCGCTAGCTTGAGAAAATTATATCAAGATGTAAATATTCCTCTGCATAAGTTTATTCCTTTATAAGATTTAAACAGAATTCTGGAAAATTTTCCATCGTATTATATCAAATAAATAGTGAACAGTGGACGTTAAAAATCATATAAATTCCTGTCCATCCCCTCATCATCCCTTATTCTTGATGATGAATATCGACCTGGCTGTCGCGCGTCCCTGCACGCATAATTTTCTAAATGGACCTCGGCTCTCGCTCTTTCTCTTAATCTGTCCGTGTGTGCTCCGCACGTACGTCCGTCTGTCCGTACGTGTCTCTCCAGACAGTCGCCATGGCAACACCTGATTGATTGGGTTTTTAGGATTGCGCCCGCGGCCGAAGGAATTAAACAGAAAAAATGTTTTACTTTTAATAAGGGGTTAGAGGGTGGCGTGCGTGTGTGCGGGAGAGAGACCGATATTCAGAAGTCGTATCGGTCGATGGGAATTACCTATATTGTTTAGAGGGAGATGGGATTACTGGGGTGGGTTTTCCGCCGAGGGAAAGATGTATGAAAGTTTTATGCGGTACAGACAGACGGAATGGAGTTTTAAGTTGAGCTTTTGTTTCATTGAATCGCTGCAGACTTAAACAGATGTTTCTAACAATATTTTCCAGATATTATCAATTGTAAACTTACTAAGTAGGTACAAACTACTAAGAAAAACTCACGTCAACTCCAAACGTCTTCAATACCATCTTCAAGATTTTAAAAACATTCAGTAAATTCTAAAGAATTTTCTATCAAAGTTCATTCTAATTTTGTATTTAAGGTTCTATCCCTGTAATTTTTTTTTGTTTGAATTTCATGTAGGATTTTGCTTCCTGAAAGTAAATCAGGGTTTGTTAGAACCCTCGTCGCCATCTGTCTGATTCCTGTGGAAGTTTTCCAGGAATGGTCCCTGTCGATTGCAGCTTTTCCTGCTGTGATTTTCCTCTCGTGATATTTCAAATCCGCGATTTTGTAATATAACATTGTCTTGTTTAGATTTGTAAGGAATAAATAGGATAGGATAGGATATATAGGTTGACTAAATAGATTTTATAGGAAATTTATGAATTCTCAAAATAAACTTAGATAATTTGCCTAACTTATCTATTCAAACAAAATTTGTTTAGTAATAAAATCTTGACCTTTGAGTAAGATTTTCTTGCGGTTTAAAAAAATTGTGAAAAAGTGTTAAAAAAAGAATGAAAATTTTGTCAATATCTTAATAAATGTTTGTAATTGTCAAACAAAATTTTGAATGAAAGAACTGATTTTAAAATTTAAATGTATCTAGATGATTTTTGTAATTCATCGATTATTTTTGTTAAAAAATATTAAAAAATTTGGAATATTGTGTGACATTATGGCGAAACAATTTAATTCTATGAAATATTTTCTCAAAATCATAATAGATCTGCAACAAATTTTGTATGATTTGGAAAAATTTGAATATAATTTTCAATATTTGAAGCTAGATTAATATTTGTTTCAGCTTCAAGTTCTATAAAATTGACGACCTTGATGCAAACACCGGACAAGTCCATTTTCCGGTTTAATTGGCTTTTTCCGTTACATATATGAATTTAAATATCGCCCATCGATTGGTACAAGAATCAGTCAAGTCCCTAGAAGAACAACGCTAATATGTACCTTTAGGACTTGGCCGACGTTATTCTTGAGGGCAAGAAACAGTCAAGTCAGAGTCTGGTCCGCTTTTTAACGCAAATGCTTCAAACTGTGACTGGTAAAAAAATCTGGGACTGATAGAAAAAGACCGTTACTTTTTTCTATAGTGTAAGATTTTTAAATGTATTTGTTTAATTATTATACATTTTATCATTTTCTTTACAGGTTCCTGTCGATGTCACTGAATTTATGGTATATACCAATACTTTGTGCGATTCATAGTATCACGAAGCATTGAGTGGTCCGTAAAGCTACTGCTCTAAGAAATAAAACTTCAGCTCGACCAGATATGAGAGGTAAACACTCAACTAGGCCGAATAAAGTACCAAACAATGTTTGAACTGCTATTGACAATCACATTCAAACATTTCTACGTCGGAAAAAAGAAAGATTGCATGTCCGAAAAGAATAGAAAGATTTAATGCGCAAAATATGAAGACAATTTCAAGTAGTAGACGTAAATCAGGAGATGATTAGAGACTTCGCCAACCATTTTAAAGCAATGTTTAAATCGAGCTTTTCTAGCACAGAGAAGAAGTCCAAATTTCTTATTTCAACTTACCGGTTATTTAAATATGAAAAGGGATCTATCTTTGTTCAGTGCAGTCTTGCTACCGCAATTCCAGGCTTCAATAAATTTTCCGCATTGAAATATGGAACTGCTGATTTGTCACTTCCGACATCTAAAATGAGCCAAGTGTATCCTCTACCTCTTAATTAAAAAGAGGCCAAAGAAGTTAAAACTGGTATAAAAATATGTTCCAGCTGCAGATCAGTGGTATTACAAACAATTTTTTTTAGAAGAGCCGACTGCTGAACTAACATTTGAAGAGGAAATGGTTGAAGATAGTGCCGATTGTTCTCATTCTTCATTTATATAGGATTTGTTTTTGATTTCATGTTTAACTGCAATCACATTAACAAATAAAATCCTTAAGAACTAGGAGTATCATTTACATTGTTACAAAATACAAGTCCAATTTTCAAAAAGCTGTAGCTCGTAAGGTTTGCTATAATATCGGCTTTTAATGTTATCTTAACAATGCTATTATTAAAACGTACAGCATAAAGCATGCATGTCATCGGTTCATAATAAATTCATAATAAATCCAAATTCATGATAAATCCAAAGACAGAAAGTTTTTCTCATTTTCCCAAAACTTTTAAAATATGGACTTGTCCGGTTTTTGCTACAAGGGTTCAATTATACAAAAAGACACAGCAAATTAAACTATTATTGTTCATAATTTATACAAAATTGCGATAATTCGCCATTGCAAGAACTTATTTTGCAACCAAACTTAAAATTTCTTCCTAAAATTTAAGACACTTTAATTCAATTAAAATCCAAAATTAATGGAATCAATAAAGACATACATAGACTTATCTGCCAGTTACGAACAGACAAGTCGCTGTCAGTCAAGAAATAGAGAAGGACGTAGGACGAACATATTAGAAAAACATTGAAAAGATCGCATCATTCTATATCCCCGACATCTCCTTTAATAACCAACAATACTCCACCGACCCTGAAAAATATGTCCTATTTTCCAAACATTTTAAATTTTAAGAGACCGTTGATCTTGTTGAACAACCGAAGATCGGTTATCAGTTGAACAGTTGATCTTCAACTTTCCTTCAAGATTTCAAATTCCCCCAACACTCCCTCCTTTGGTGAACCTAACTATGATAGAGTAAACACATGGTTTGCGATTATTTTAAAAATGACAACACACACATATACGAAATAACCTACGACGAATACCTTCTACTTATTCTTTCTGTGGTACTACAGTCATAGTGAACATTGAACTCCTCCCCCTGCCTTCACTTGCGCTTGGTGTCTACATCTTAAACAGAAGTAGAGGGAGCACTTACAGTTTTTAACCTGGGTGGCGAGGCCGAGGGCTTGATGCAACGACGGAAACCGAGCTGACTGGAAGAGGACAGCGTCCATCTGTATGGAAAACCGAATCAGATGGGCTATCGGCACCTTCCAGCCTTTTAATTCCCCAGGTGTGGATGGACTAGTTCCTACCTTCCTACAAAAGGGAGGGAGAGAACTAATGCCGCATCTTCTAAATATCTTCAGAAGTACTTTAGCGCTCAGATATATACCGGATCTATGGAGAAGGGCTAAGGTGGTATTCATACCAAAGGTGGGGAAGAAAGACACCACTCAACCGAAGTCATTTAGACACATTAGTCTAACATCTTTTATGTTAAAGACAATGGAGAAGGTAATTGATAATTACCTTAAGACAATAGTGCTGATAGGTACACCACTACACAGCAGTCAGCTTGCATACAGAGCAGGAAAATCCACAGAAACCGCCCTGTATCAGCTAACAAATGAAATAGAAGTAGCACTAGCGACAAATGAAGTAGCAATATGTGCCTTCTTGGATATAGAAGGAGCTTTTGACAACACATCACACGTGGCTGTTAAAGCGGCCCTCAAAAGAAGGAGTATCGACAGCACTATCTCAAGGTGGATGTGAGAAATGCTGAGAACTAGAACAGCGGAGACACACGTGGGAAGAGACACCATTAAGATATCTACAACCCGAGGGTGCCCACAGGGAGGTGAGGTATCACCGCTAATGTGGAGCCTGGTAGTTGATGAATTACTTGTTAGGCTAATTGACGTCGATGACATAGTCATAATGGCCAGAGGGAAGTTTAAGGGAACGCTCTAAGAAATTGATCAGAGAGGCCTCAAAGTAACTAGTAGATGGTGTCAAACAGTGGGACTGAGACTCAACCCGAGCAAAACCACGGTTATACCATTTACTAGAAAGAGAAAACTAAACTGCCTACAGCCCATACTCTTAGATGGGAAGGTAGTAGACTAGAAACGGGAAATAAGGTCTGGCTATCACACTAGATAGCAAGCTCCTATGGAATAGACACGCTGAGGCAGCGGCAGGTAAAGCCAAACCCTAATTGTGTGCAGAAATGCAAATACCACTTCGAGAAAAACTGCACAGCAATATGTAGTAGTAAAGCCGATTGGAGCGACGAATCCTCAGCATACCACATAGACTAAAATGCTATCAAGTGGTATAAAGATGGTTCGAAGACAAAGGAAGGTACTGGTGCAGGAGTATTTGGACCTCGAACCAAGTACTTAGAATCCATGGGAACATACCCAAGTATCTTTCAAGCAGAGGTACACGCAATCGAAAGATATGGACAGTTTAACCTCGACAGGAATTATCGCACAAAACGAATTGCTATCCTGTCAGACTGCCAACCAGCCATTAAGGCCATTAGCTCATACACCATCAGATCCAAAGTGGTATGGGACTGTGTGGGGAAGCTAAATAAGCTTGGCAAAGATAATAAAGTAACTCTATACTGGGTACCAGAACACACTGGTATAGACGGAAACGAAGAAGCCGAAAAAACCTAGCAAACAAGAGAGTAGCCCAGTAGCCCCTTTTTAGGTCCGGAACCCTTTTGCGGCATGAGTGTGAACACCATTCACAAAGGTTTAGATGAAAAAGCAAGAGAACAATGGTTGAAAACCTGGAAAGAACTTCCAGGGCTAGCGCAGTCCAAAGTGATGCTGGGATCTTTTAACCGGGATAGAACAAAAGCTTGCCTGAAATTAAGCAGGAACAAGCTTAGAATTCTGACAGGAGTCCTGACGGGACAATGCAGACAAGTTAGGAAACATCTCAAGGCTCTAGGCCTAGAGGAGGATGACGGATGCAGATTCTGTGGCTCAGCAGAAGAAGCCCCTATACATCTGCTCAAAGACTGCGGAGCATTACTCCGCAAGAGACAGATGTACCTCGGGGCTCACTGCTTGAACACAGAGGACCTGCCGGCCTTAAATCCCTCCCAGATCCTGAAGTTCCTAGAGGAATCGGGATTAGAGGAGGCGCTCTAAATGGGTAAGTACACCAACGCTTGGAGGAGGAGGGTGGGGTACAATAAATCAATAAAGGTCGCAGTACAAGTCGTCACCACCATATCTACAATCTAGAATCTAAGCAGTGGGGCAAACTATTCTCAGACTGTGATATGGGCAAGAATAATCAAGAGGCTTAGAGACTTCTTCGGCGCCTGAATAATGATCCTTCCCAGGCATACACCCAGCAAATATCCGAGCTGATCATATTGCACGCCAGCTTATGCTTATTGGAAAACACCTCGTACAACTAGGACTGGTAAAAAAACTCTTGAGAGGCAGCCTCATTAAGAAACCACCTCCTCACAACAGCCTTTCACCCAGGATAGCATAGATCTAGTACTGAGCAAATGCAAAAATGGCAAAGCCGCGGGCCTCGATGAAATAAGGACTGAGCAGATTAAGAACTTTGGACCAATAACAAGGCGCTGGCTAAAAGAACTGATGAATAACTGCATAAAATTCTGCAAGATTTCAAAGATATTGAGGAGAGCCAAAGTTATATCGATTCATAAAGCAGGCAAGGATAAGCATGATCCCAGAAGTTTCTGTCCCATATCTCTCTTATGCCATCTGCATATCATCAATAGAATAATGTGAGAGTTGGAGGCTGTCTTTATTCTTATTCTTACAACAAATCGGTTTCAATTCGGGGAAGAGTTCTCAAGTGCTGAAACTCACACAGCATATTGAAGTTGGGCATGGAAGGAAAGATTCAGGAGCTGTATTTATAGATCTAACAGCAGGCTACGACACAGTTAATCACAAACAGCTTATCCTGAAACTATATAAGGCTACCAAAGATTGCCAACTTACCTGTTTCATACGGAACCTGCTTGAAATTAGGAAATTCTTTGTTGAATTTCAGGGACGAAGAGCAGATGGAGATCACAGAAGAACGTGTTAACCCCAGGGTAGTGTGCTTGCTCCGGCGCTCTTCAATATCTACACACATGATCAACCATTATCTGAGGGGACGCAGAGTTTCATTTATGCAGATGACTGTGCCATTACTGCCCAAGCCAGTTGAGCAGAAGCTGGCCAAAGGATTAATAGAACTATCAGCCTACTAAAAACAAAATCAGCTGAGACCAAATCATAGTAAAACACAGACTTATCGTTTCCACTTTCAGAACTATCAAGCAGAACTATCAAAATTACCTTGGATGGAGTCATACTAGACCAAAGTATGTAGGGAAAACATTGCTTGAACTCTATGTTTCTCGGCTGAAAAATTTACGTGCCCAGTATGGTCCAGATCTAGCCACGCCAAAACGGTCGATATGGCTCTCAATGACACTTGGCGTATCATCAGCGGCTGTCTAAAACCCACTCCACTGGATAAGTTATACAGCAGTAGATAGGCTAGGAGAGTTCGGGACCAAAATCCCATAAGGATTTACATAGGGGTCTAAATTCACATTTTTGATTTTTCATCCGGTCCGGGAGGTTGGTGGGCCGGAGAGAGTCAATTTCAACAATGATAAAAACTACAAGTAGGGGTGGTTGTGATCAAAACTGTTTTTCATTTAAACAGACCTGTTATAAAGCTGTTTAAAGGCTGTTTCCAGTTAAACAGTTTTTAAACAAGTACGCCCCGCTTTTGATCACAACCACCCCTACTTGTTATTTTTATCATTGTTGTGTGACTAAATGGTATACTTCCAATTGAGATCCAACCGAGGTCTCTACGACCCATCAACCTCCCGGTCCGGATGAAAAATCAAAAAAGTTTGAATTTAGACCCCTATGTAAATTCTTATGGGATTTTGGTCCCGAACTCTCCTAGCCTATCTACTTACAGCTTAGCTGGTATTGCTCCACCTGACATTCGTCGAGAGATTGCGGCCAATTTTGAAAAAAAGAAGGCTCTAGCATCTGAAACACACCCTCTATATGGATATCAGCAAATTCACGACTCAAATCAAGAAAAATCAACCGTGACTCTCGCCGGGACACAAAAGCAATCCCGTGTGGATTGTAGCGAGCAAGGTTTAATAGCGCTAAAGACTGGCCGAAGCCAAGCGAGAAACTACCTCCTGGCTACAGAGAGAAATGGAGTACCTACATGGGGATCACTCGTGCAGTGTTCCTAGGGCCTGCGTAGAGATGAAAAAGTGCCCATGCGCAATGCAGTGCAGCTATCGCAATCCCCCTACTTCTTCTTGTCAATTATCTTGTTTTAAGTCAGAGACAATATATCAATATATCAGTTGTCTACATTTATCCAAATTAACATTATTCAAATCAATTTTATTTATCAAATTTATTCAAACATAGATAACATTAGAGATTGAAGTAATGAATTAATAATGGAGTTTCTGGATTTATACAAGGAAGAATGTGTTATAAGGAACCCCAACCACCCGTAACATAAAATAAGAAACTACGCTTATGATGCATGGATGCAGGGAAATATTATTTTAGAAATATAAATTGCTTTTTGTGCTAGTTCTTCTCCTGGTACCAAGTGGCTCGAGAAAAAAGTGGTGGTTCGAAATTTGTCAGATTGCACACTGTGGGAAAGGTGTGGCTCGGGAATGTACAAGCACAGTCAGGCGCCTACAGATTTGGCGATACAGGCCATGGGAAACCGCCTTTAGGTTTAGCATCAAGTCGTTACTAAGAAAGGTCTTTTTCATGCGATTGAATGCTGAGTGGGCTCTCTCTGAGTGATACGGCAATACCGGTATCTTGGATATCGTTGTCTTCGCTTATAATCATATATTTTATTTTATCGATGATAAGTTTTAATCCAAAGCCATTACAAGTATCGGCTAATCTGCTCATTAGTATTTGGAGATCGTCGCATGTTGTTGCTAGAATCTGCGTGTCGTCCGCATACCTTATGTTATTTATGATTCTTCCGTTTAAGTTTATACCTACGTTTACTTCTTGGGTTGCTTCTTCGAATATTTTCTCTGAATATTTGTTGAAGAGTAATGCATCCTTGATGTGCACCTCTTTTTATTTCTACTTCGTCGGTTAGCTCTTGTTCCACTCTGACCGATGCTCGTTGATGCCAATCAATACAAGTTTCTTATTATACGAATGTATTTATCATCTATTCTAGCTGTTTTCAGAATTTCGAGCAGGTTGTTATGTCTCACTTTAACAAATGCTTTTTCAAAGTCAATTAATCATTGCAGCTGGCATATCGACATCGTTGGATTAGAACTTGAACACCAAACAGCGCTTCACGTGTTCCCAGGCCATTTCGGAATCCGAACTGAGTGTCGCCAATCTTCTTCTCTAATTTTTGGGGCATTCTTCCGTGGATTACTCGAAAGAATATTGAAGAGCATGGCTCATTAAACTGATGGTGCGATAGTCATTGCACTTTGCCTTGCTTTTTATTAGGGATCGTGACAAACGTTGATGCTTGCCAGTCTGGTGGTAGTACTCCTGTGTTATATATATATATATATATATATATATATATATATATATATATATAGCATTAAAAAGTTTGGTTAAGAGGTTTATGTTATTATCTCCCAAAAGTTTTAGCACCTCTGTGGTTTTTCCATCGGGGCTGTTTTTCCATCGGTTTTTCATCATTTTTAGCGCTTTAACAACTTCGTCTTTTGTAATTGGTACATCAATCAGTTCCTCATGATTTTCACTTTTGATTCCATTAAATAGTTCCAAAATGTATTGTATTCAAGTGTCCACTTTAGCCAGTAGATACATTATGACATCTCCATTACTCTCTTCCAAATTTCGACTATTGCTGCTTTGTTTAATTCAGTTTAATTGAAATAAACTTTTTTCACCTTCTTATGAAGATGATGAAGATGAACACATCATACTTATGTCATAGTCCTCAATTTCTTTGCATTTCTGGGCATTTCATGCCATCTGCTTCGGCTCTCCTTATCTTTCATCTAATTTGGGCATGTATTCTTCTATTCGATTCTTGCATTTTCTTTTACACTTCTTCAGATCTATGATCTCGCCTCGCCCGTCATCCATTTCTGTTATTTCTCCTATGTTTGTCTTTTAAAAGCATATTGAATACTTCGCGGAACTACTATCTATTCCAATAATTGAAAACGAAGAAACAGAACTAGTGATATACACAGCAGCGCCGCTTCTCTAAAACTTTCATACGAGGAAGTCCAAACACTATTTTCGCACCTAAAAGAAATAAAGCAGCGGATATTTCTTAAATATGGGATGGACAAACTAAGGCAGCAAGTGTATAAACTTATAAAGGAGGTGTGGGGACAGGAATATCGTCATAGGACTGGAATATCGCCATTATCATAGCTATACACAAGAACGGAGAAGTTAAAAAATGTAGCAACTGCAGAGGTATAACACTATTAAATGTGACCGACAAGATTTTCGCCAGTAATTAACCCATATGCCGAGGAGATTCTGGAGGACTACTAGTGCAGGTTCTGGCGGATTAGGTGAACAACAGAACAGATCTTCTGTAAATACAATATATGGGAGAAGTGCTGGTTAACCATAGTATCGAGATGCATCAACTCTTCATAGACTTCAATCGCGCACAAGACAGCATAAACAGTAACCAATGATTTAGGATAATGGAAAAGTTTTGAATACCAACATAGCATGTAAAATTAACCGGGATGGCAGTAAATGATACTATAGGCAAACTGTGGATGCAATGGGAGCTACAGATAAGTTTCGCAATAACATCATTGCGACAAGGACATGGTCTCTCAACAATACTATGCAACCTGACCTTAGAAAAAGCGGCGAGATTGATGTATATCGCTGAACAATATTTAGCAAATATAAAGGGATTCTTGGGGTCGCGGATAACATAGATATAGTAGCCAGAAACACCGAAGCAAAACACTGAGGCATCCCGAAACTGGAATGAAAAACGGATTAAAAGTCAATATCGACAAAACCAAATATATGGTACTGACTAGGAACGGAGGGAAAATCGGACCAATTGTAGAAATAAGCAGAAGACTGTTTGAAGTGGTGGAATCCCTCAAGTATTTAGGATCTTTAACAAACAGCAAAAACGAAATATTCGAAGAAGTCAAATGCGAGTGTATACAAATAGGGAATCGTTGCATGTATAGGCTACACCCAATACTCAGCAGCGAAGACTTGTCGCGCAGAACCAAGTTAAGAATATACACGACACTAATTAGACCAGTGGTGATATCTAGCAGCAAGACTTGGACCCTTATAAATGCACAAGAACTACAATTGAACGGCTTCGAACGCAATGCACTATGTAAGATTTCTGGTCTCCTAAATGCAGACCGGGCTTCGAGGATCTTAATGAACCTGATTGAAAATCTGTTTCATGATTTTCAATGAGCTAGATTTGGTAGCGAGAATTAAATGCGGTAGGTTACGATATGCAGAATAACATATACCGAATGGAGAACAGTAGGAATCCAAACGAGATATGGAAATCACTATAGTAGGACGCATGCCGCGTGACAGACCAAGGACAAGATGACTGAAGAGCGCAGCGCGGTGGAAGGCGCGAGAGCAATCAAGTTGGCCAATTGCAGAGTGTTTGCAAGAAACCGAAGAAGATTAGCAACTCTCATTGAGAAGACATCCAATCTCCAAGAAGAGGACTAGTTAATCAATAACCACAAAACTATTAAAACTAAACTATTTTAATGATCATATTTATATGTTACAGGAATTATCTTGTTGATTAATTAAATATTGAAAAATATTTTTTAATTAAAATTTGTTGTGATCTATTTAATTTAAATGAAATTGTTATCAAACTGTATAAGGTAGACCTGTAAATCTAAAACGTCAAACAATATATTAAGGGGTTAGTGTACTGTGTGTGTTTTTAGCATACGTGCATCATTCTTATTCGTATTTATTCTAATTAATAGCCGTTTCGCGTTCGTTTCCGTCTCCGGCGTATTTTTATCTCGACATCGAACACAACTGATTCTTGCACCTAGGGTGAGGTGTCCCGCTGTCACGGGGCACGGCCGAATAACACATTCTAATTTGTATATTAATTAGTTGAACTAATTTACGCCTACAACGACATTTCCAACTTACGGCTAATTACTATGAAAACGGGGGAAAAATTAATAATAAAGTGCGGAGAAATAAATTAACTATGCGGAAACGGTGGAGTGTTTTTAATTAGAAAAAAAATCTGTGACGGTGCTGTTTCTTGAGGAATTTTTATTAATTGGTTGTTAATGTAAATTTCGTTTTTTTTTTGTAATAAAAATTTGTTATAACACACTTAGATCCAGGTCAAGATACGATGAGGAAGTATAATAAGAGTAGAAATATTTATTGAGAACATTTAGATTTTATCGACCAAAATATTTTTTGTTCCGTGATAACGATTTTATTTTATATAATCATATAATACTTATGCTGCTTGTTGTAGTTTCCATGTAATTAAAAAAAATGAATTCGTCAATTGACGTGTAGGCAATTCTAAATAAATAAATTTAAACTTTTTACTCCTTAGTATTATCACGATCTCTATAGATTTGAAGCTTCTAAATTCTAACATGTTAATAAAAAATAGGTATCCCGTCTACTTTTCTTGTAATCAAATTTTAAAATACAGCGCTTTTTGCATAAAAATTAAAATCATAACTTTAATAATCATTAAACCGTAATTACAAAAAAAATATATAATTTGTTTCTAAACGTTGAAATCATTAAAACAATAAGATCCATTAAGTCCAAAAACTGTTTAATTCCAGTTTCATACACTCCGAAAAAAAATATCGCATCACTTATATTTTACTTTTTAAATTTGTAATATGTATATTTTGATTTTTGATTGTACAGTATGGTAAAACTTAAGATATTATCAAGGGCAGTTTAACTTATAAATAATAAAGATACAACTCTGTGTAGACATAAAGTAAACACTGACCCTACAAATGCAGATGTGTAAAATTAATTATAATTCAATTAATAGTGGCTATTGCGACCTCTACTTTTCTAAACAGCCTGCGTTCTCCTTGGAAGTGACTCGAAAAGAATTGTAATATAGTCTTGATCTATTGCGTTTCATTCTTCAATAACTGCCGTTCGTAAATCATTTAGGTTAGTTAATGGTCCGCGATTGGTTCGTAGATTCCAACCGATATGATCCAAGACATGTTCAATGATATTTAAGTCAGAATTTCTAGTAGGCCAATTTAAAATTCTCAAATCTACCTCATTCATGTCCCCTTGCACTATACGTTCAGTGTGCGAGCGGGAATTAACATGCATTAGCACGAAATTGTGACCGATGAATGGAGCATATGGTACTACATTTGTTTCTAGGACATCCCGTATATACCGATCAGCAGTCATAGAACCATTATCTATGGGCACCAATTCTATACGAGCCTCTGAAGAAATGCGACCCCCAGAGCATAATGAATCATCCACCAAAATGTGTGATGTTTCTAAAATTACACTGGCTGTAGCATTCACCGTCTCTTGTGTATACAGGTATACGTCTATCTGAAGAGTACAATTGAAATTCCATTCTGCATGTATTCTAGAAAATGCGAGCCTTACCATTCGATGTTCTCTAGTTAGTATGGTGCCGTTTGTTGGTACTCTCGCACGTATTCGCACATCTTGGATTCTATTCCTAATCTTCTGACTACTAACCCGCAGTATTTTACAGTTCAGCTTGTAACTGCCTTGAGGTACAATGTCTGATACGCATTGCATTTACACGTATAAATCAGTTATCTCTAGCTGTCTTTGCCATCTTACAAACTCGTGCTGCTCTTCGTGTGTATTCCCCAGTTTGTAAGCTGAATCTTTTTATTTTTGTTGAAACCGTGGACTGCTGAATTCCCAATGCTGCAGCAACATATCTTTGATCGCGACCATCGTCAACTAAGGAGGCGACACGAACGATTTCGTCTCTTGTTAAATTTCTAGAATTGCGACAACTTTCATTTTGAAATCAAAACTACTAGAAATTTCATATAAATATCCATTTAAATGTATTAGAAAAAATATATAAAACTACTCTTACCACAAATTCAAAAAAATCAAAGGAATATTCATTGTGTTTATTATTCATCCAAACAGATATTTCATCACAATAAACAAATGTTCTAACAGGAACAACGTAGGTGCTGCGATAATTTTTTTGGGGAGTGTGTAAAGGGTGGCCAATTAAGATCATTCTGCTTTTGCTTAATAAAAACAAAATTAGTATTGACGTATTTGCATAATTTTAATCGTCTTATTTTCAATGAGCCTTCAAGTTTTTATGAAAATGGATCGGTGAACAATAGACAAAAGGGTTGCAGGTGTGGAGCATTTTATTAGAACCAACTCCATTTTTCTAACTCGGAGGTGGTTTCCGCAATAGTTTAATATTCCAGCATCACCAAATTTTTGGAAAATTGCAGCATTTGTCGAGGAATATCGTCGAACAGGATCTAATAACACATTTTGAGCTGGTATCCTAAGAAATGCAACTATGTTGCGTAGCGGGTGTAATTTTCGAGGTCTTGTTTTATCAAAAGATGGGTATTTGAGCGATTGCATCCTAATAAAGGATAGCTTTTTTCTACAAAATAAAAAAAACTGAAAGGGATGAAATAGGGGATAAAATTTGTAGGGGGATCCCATCATTTCTCAAGTTTATCCGTAACTTGAGAAATGATAGGTTGCCCACACAAACTTTAAAAACAAAAATTTATATTTGGGCTTTTGGTTAGAAATAAAAAATAAGTATTTCATAATTTTTGCAAATCATCCCTCATGGGGGTAAAATAGGGGATCATTTAGGTCCTTCCTATTGTACAATATAATCTTTTTGAAGCTAAAACCGGCTACATTTTTAAAAATTAAAAAATGCAAATGTTTAGTGGATCGAGTCAGGATCGCTGATCTGATGGTGCATGCGCCGGATGGATGCGTTATGGTGGATGCGCCGGTGTACGTGAAGTTGTTGACTGTTGCCGGGGGCGCCAAAAATTATAAACCAATAAAATTGTATTGTCGTTTTATAACTTATGTAATAAAACCACTCACAGATAGTTTTCTAATGCGTAGTATTCAAAATGCAATCTCTCTTATGAAGAGGCACTTGGCAAAATTGGCACATAGCAGGTTAAACTATTTTTTTCTCTGCGCAATACAGACACGACGCTGTCTTGGGTTTTAGTTTTATACCACCTGTAACAATGTTACCCATTTTTTTGCATCCTTTCTTCTGGATATAGCTGATATACTTCGGACAGAATCATGCATCATGATCATGATCTGCATTTTCCGGTGTGGGTTCGCTTGTCCATTCTATTGCTATATCGTGTAAAAAACTCTAAACCCATTACATAGTGCACAGTTGATTAAAAACATAACAGTAATTTTTGTCCATTTCTTGATACAACGTACTGTCGAGTAATATAACAAATATTGATCAATGGAATCAGCACGTTCATAAATTTATTGTAATCAAGAACGCATATTGGCTTCCAATTTTCTTCTTTTGTCAACCAATCAGTATTTTGACTTTCTACAATATCGGCTGAATGTATTGTCGAAATCATTTGGACGGGTCTTTTTGTTTGCCAACATAGCAATATTAACGCAATAAAAACATTCTGACGGCGACGAAACACAGATTCCACCTTTTTTAGTTGCGCATTTTTCGAACAAAGGCCTCTGCTTATGCGAATAGTGCCACAAGTCCTGAATCTATGTTGTAACAGTGTTTCGCAAGTGTCAACACTATTATAATAATTATCCATGTATATGTGATGCCATAAGTCAAAATATGGCTGCAGAAGATTTAAAATTGTTTCTTGTAATGGGCTTGATTATCCACAGTAAATACGAAAATTACAAACCATCCCATATTTGGTAATTTTTGAAGCAATAGTAGACGACCTCCCTATGGCATGACGCTTTACTTACATATCTATACATTTTTCTAAAATATATTTGCATAGTCCCGTTAGCGTAACTAAACCAACTATACAAAACCGTACTTAAAACTGTTTTCTTATTTTATAGTTAAATATCAGTACTAAAGAATTGTATAAGTTTCGATTTAAAAAAAAAATGTTTGTACAATAAAGGATTAAATTTACCCGTGCAAATGAAAGAAGAAATTCAAAATTACTGAAGAAGGTTGTCTAAACCAAATAGAGTACAGAAAAAAAAATTTGGCCTCAAAATTCTTGTCGGGGAGAAGAAGAATCTCAACAGAGGACAATGGACTGCTGAAAGATGAGCTGCGCAGTCGACCCGGATGAAAGACTTCTGGACGAGAAAAAGAAAGAAACTAGACCTATAAAGAAGTGATATTTGCGTGGTCTTTGATGGCCTGTCCGCAATTTATATATATATATATATATATATATATATATATATATATATATATATATATATGTATATATATATATAAATATATATATATATATATATATATATATATATATATATATATATATATATGTATATGTATATATTAGGGTGGTTCTTAACAATTTGTTCGTCTCAGAAATGCCCTCCCATGGTCAGAAAATGTACTAATTGATGAAAAAATATGATGGATTACGTGACCCGATGGTTTTCTTATCAGGAACCAACTTCTAGAGCCCAAAAACCGTTTTTAGCTTAAAAATGAAGAATCAGTCAAAACTTAATGAGGGACGATAAAAATCATCAGTTTTGTCATCAGGAGCACATACATATTGACACTAAATGCTCTTCATTGTCAAGTGTACTGAGTAACTTATCCACATAATCATGTCAATCGATTCCAGCCTTCCAACAAAATCCAGCACCTCGAACAAAATTTTAAATATGTCTGTAAAGTATTCGAAATAAGATATTTTGCAAATAAAATTTCATCATTTAATGATTACAAAAACATGAGTCATAAAGATTTTACCAACCTTGGAGTCGGATAGACATCAAGTATTGACGATCCGTCTAGAATGAATTCATTTAAAATCATCATTGAAATAAATAATTTGTAAATGGTTTTATAATAAGAACATCATGAATTCATATAATATTTTATGAAATGAGCATATTTTTTTTTTGAATAAACAACTATACAATGTTTAGATTCATTAAAATTACACAAACATGATATTATAATAGGTTTTTTCTTAATGAAATTTAACTTGAATAATAATAAATAAATTTTCTTCATACATTTTTTAAAGATATTCTCGCAATAGCGTTTTTTTTATTAGAGTCTTTATACAATTTATTATATCCTTCTATCACTTGTAATGCGAATTGTCGTTGTTCTGTATCTTTGGTAAAATTATTTTTGTAATCCTGCACTAACTTAATGCCCCTTTCAGCAGTATCATTAACAACTTTGATATTTTTGACGATATTTCTTGCATCAATGCAATTTTTATTTTTCGTCCAGTGCTTAGGATTATATTTAAAAAATGTTGTATCAATTAAAAATCTTTCAAATAATTCCTTGATTTCGAATTTATAAAGTGATCTATTTCAATGTCTTTATAATTGACGATATCTCTAGCTTGGATAACGATTCTCTTATCATATACAAAACTATCAACCACATCCAATTTTGCAACCATTATTTCTTACATTCCAGTAGATATTTCATCATAAAAAAATTCTAAAGCAGCGGTATCTGGTATTAAATATCATAGATGGTTAATAAACTTTATAAGCGCTATTTTCGATATGTCTCCGTCAATAGAATTCATATCATTTTGGCAAAAGGTGGATAGGGAGGTTTGACCCAAACCTTTACCCAGCTAGGTCGCCTGAGAATTATTAGATTTCTTTTTGTGGGGTGTTTTAAAACAAAAGGTGTATTTAGATGAAAAATCATAAAAGGTGTAAAATCAAAATTTTAAGATCTTTGCCCTATTTGGGTCCTCAATCCGAGGACACATTGTACATATATATATATATATATATATATATATATACATATATATATATATATATATATATATATATATATATATATATATATATATATATAGAAATTTAAATTTAAAACTTTGATTTTACGACCAAAAGTAATTCTTTATAAAAAGTTGTTGAGAAAATGAATGGACGATAAGAAAATTTTAGGTCAAATGTACAGGGTGTTAAAAATTAGGAAAGTTTGAAAATTCTTCAAGGAATAAGTTACATTATTTATTATTTTTTACAAAAAAATATAAAACAAAGTAGGTTATAAACTAATGTAGAGTCTAAATTTTGAAATAAAAATTCGAATTTTTAATTATTATTCTACATAGCTATCTACCAACTCGACACACTTTTCCGCTAACTTAATAAATCTACTCTATACTTTACGAAGGCTTCGCGGCAGATTCAGATCATAGATTGCTCCTTCTTTCTTTTAATATTTTCCTGTCATGTGGATGATCATCTAAATACACCGTTTGTTTTAAAACACCCCACAAAAAGATATCTAATCATTCTCAGGCGACCTAGCTGGGTAATGGTTTGGGTGAAACCTCCCCATCCACCTTTTGCCAAATTGATCATGTAACCATTGTCTCACCAAGGCTGTGCAATGTGTATGGCAGCCGTCTTGTTGTCCAAACAAATTATTTCGTACTTCGTACAGGCTTTAATGTATTAAGAAATGGTAAGACAAAATGTTCAAATACACGTGCTGGTGCAGGGAAATTTAATCCCTATATAAAATATCCCTATATAAAATGATCCGATCAAAAAAAAAATTCCACACCATACATTAACTTTTTTGTAACGTTGACATCGTTTGTTTATTATTTAATTAAGATTCTCGTAAGCTCAATAACGACTATTTCCTGAAGATATGTATCCGTTTGTGCAAAATGTACATTTATCGGTAAAAAAATTAATCTTTGAAATCTTTAGTTTTCAGTGAAATTTTCACGTATCTATGAACAAAACTCTAAACGTCTCTTTTCATCTACAGGTTCAAGCGGATGCCACATCGTTGGGTTAAACGGTTTAATTTTGTTTCCCTTCAAAAATGTGTAATAGCCTTTTGCTTAAATCGAGTGTCGCTTAGAGAGATAAAAGATAATTGTGGGTTATCTAAAACTGACCGTATTACTAATAATGTAGTTGTATTGCTAATAATGTAAAATGCAAATGAATAAAAATCTGTTTTATTATCAAAAAATCGAAATTTTATTTCAAAATTTGTATTCAGACTTTACGTTAGTTTATAAACAAATTTGTTCAAACTTTCCTAATTTATTAGCACTTTTAGTACATTTGATCTAAATCAAATCTAAAATTTTCTCAACAAGCAGAACTTTTTAGAAAGTTTTGAGTTGACTTTTGGTCGTAAAATGAAAAATAATGATTTTTTTCCTATTGGGTTCCTCAATCCGCAGACACGCTGGTTGGTAGGTAGCTATGTAGAAAAATTCGTATTTTAATTTCAAAATTTGTACTCAGACTCTACGTCAGTTTAGAAACAACTTTCTTTAATAACATTTTTGAAAAAAATAATAAATAACACCCTGTACATTTGATCTAAAATTTTCTTATAGTTCATTCATTTTCTCGACAAGCAGAACTTTTAATAAAGAATGACTTTTGGTCGTAAAATGAAAATTTTATGATTCTTGCCGTATTGGGTACCTCAATCCGCGGCACCTTTATATATATATATATATATATATATATATATATATATATATATATATATATATATATATATATATATATATATATATATATATATATATATATATATATATATATATATATATATATATATATATATATATATATATAAAGTATTAAAATGATTGTTTCAACATCAAAATTTGACATTTGTAATGATTTGAACTCAAATATTTCCCTTTCTAGTATTTCTAAAATCCTAAGAAACAAATTCTTTTCAAGTCCTTGGGCAAACACCATTAAACAAGAAAAAATTCTCCACCATTGCCGGTCCCAAGTCCGGGGCCTCATTTCGCAAGTGATGGGGAAGGAGGAGGGGGAGGAGTAACACCACGCTAAAAAAAAGGGGGGTCCATCTGGCTCCGGATGGTAACACCCTGTAAGGTCTCCTACCTAGGGTTACTAAGTGAAACCTGCTCAACAGTCTCGAATGCGAAAGAGGAAGTTTAGATTCCCAACGGCGTAGAGGGGGGAAGAACTACCTCCAGGACTCACAATCTTGGTTGCATTTTTTTGTGGCCTTGGGGCCACTCCCAAAATAACTTTCATCAATCATGGAAGTGTGTGATGTAAACTATTTTACCCCAGGTGGACGATATTATGGAAAAAACCATATTTTACACCAGTATGTCAGCAGGTATTCGGATTCTGGAGAGTTTGCAACATTATACAAAGACAAGTTGGAGTGTCTTGGAATCCGATCCAAAACAGCCTTTATAATCGACAAAAATATCTTGAACTCAATAGTTAATTTGGACATTTGGAAACTGATTGCCGCAAGGAAACCAAAAAGAGAGATCTCATCAGTAACTAGCACAGAAAGGTGAAAAAATCACTTATGTGAGTTGCTGGCCGGAGAAACGGAAATTAGGGAGCAAAGATGGAGAGATTTTAGATCAGTGGAATCGCAATCACAAGAGATTACAGAGGAAGAGGTGGAAACGGTTATGTCAGCACTCAAAAGAAAGAAAGCACCAGGCCCAGACTCGGTGCCAAGTGAGGCGTGGTGTCTAGCTACACCAATTGTGAAGGAGAGACTTCGTGGTGAACTTAACAGCTTTTTCAAAGGTAGCAAACAAATTACGGACAGTTGGAGGGAAGGAATTATTGTACCAGTTTTTAAGCAAGGTAACAAGGAGGAACTAGGAAGCTATAGGGGGATAACTCTAATAGACACGTCATACAAGATCTATGCAAAGATACTGGAAATAAAGTTACAAGAAGAAGCAGAGGAGAATAAATTAATCCCAGAGGTACAAGCTGGTTTCAGAAAAGGACGCGAAACAACCGAACAGATATACATATTGAATTATATCATACAAAGAGAAATAGCTAAACCTAAGGGGAAATTGTTCGCGGTATTTGTTGACCTCAAAGCTGCACATGACTCATAGTAGTGAGAGAGAAAATGTGGGAATGTATGAGGGAGATAGGTATATCGCAACAGATCAGGGAGAGTAAAAGGCTATCTGAAAGATTTGAGGTTAGTAAAGGGCTAAAACAAGGGTGCCCGTTAAGTCCACTACTATTTAATCTATATACTGCGGACCTCGAGAGAACGCTAAGCTTGGGTCAAGCGGGAGCAGGGGTGGTAATAGGGACGAAAAAGATTTGGAGTCCAGCTTATGCGGACGACGTCGTTGTCTTAGCAAGTTCGAAATTGGAAATGAAAGAAGTGTTGGTACGAATGGAAAAGTTTTTTAAAAAACGAATGTTAAAGGCAAATGTGCTGAAAACAAAGTGGATGCTGTTTCAGAAGAGAAAGGGATCAAGGAAAGAGAGTTTTAAATGGGAAGCGAGTGAGATAGAACAAGTTAGCAGTTTTAAATACCTAGGCTTTATGTTCCAACAAAATGGGTCGTGCGCTGCACATATCAAGTATATTGTAAAAAAAGCGTGGGTGGCTGCTAACAGGCTCTGGGATACATGGAGAGTATTCTTGAGAGAAAATTTTAGGGCAAAAATGATTGTAAGGAAGGCGTGCGTACGTAGTATTATGATGTATGGGGCAGAAATCTGGGGTGTGAAAGAAGAAAACGACATAGAGAGAGTGCAGTTACAGTTCATAAAGAGGGCCCTGCAGCTAGAAAAGTCCACCCCCTGGTACATCGTTCAACAAAAAACAAATTATAACAAGGTGGCAAACAACGCGGTTATGAGAGTGGCTAAATTTGAAAGGAAAGTGAATAGTGCGAAAGAAGAAAGAATAGTGAAAGACGTTTTGAAAGCGGTAAGAAAGCAGGGTAAAGGGAGTAATAAGGAAACAAAATGGGGATGTCTGCGCAAGCGTATGTATGAAAGAGGGGGATGGAACCAAGAAGAGTTCGAGAGAATGATGAATGAGGGAATGTTAGTGGAAAGGATTCTGGCAGATAGACTTCTGGAGATAGAGCAGCAAGAGAGACAAAAACACATAGATGAGGGTACCTATAATAGAGACTACTGCAAAATCCATTTGGCAGATGCCCAGAGTATCTAGTTAATCCTAAAGCCCCACAGGTAGAGATTGCCCGGTTTAGGTGCGGTAGTGAGGAAAGGGGTAGAAGATATTGGCTGGCTGCAACAGATAGGACTTGTCGAGTATGTGGAGAAGGGGAGGAGCTGTGGGAACATTGGGTGTTAAGCTGTTAGAAATGTGAATGGAGCGAAGAGGAAAAGTCAGTGGCGAAAAACTGGCTCCGGTTTTGTGTACATGAAAAAAATATTGAAGTGCAAAGGACAGGGTTAAAGGCTTCCCTTTTTTGTTTTTGATTTTGTTTTTTTGATCTAAGAAGTTTTGAACTGTTTATTTTTTGCTGTATTAATTTGAATATTTTTATTTTCATTCTGGTGTCTTCTTTTTTTTGTTGTTTTCTTTGTTTTATTTTTTGTTCTATTATTGTCACACTAATGTACGAACGGTCGTGTATTTACATTTATGCCAATAAAGGATTATTATTAAATTATTAGTTAATTTTGATTCTCAATCGAAAAGACTTTCAAGTCTTTTTTTTTTTCACAAGCACAAACAAAATCTACACAATTATGAATGCACATGCCCCTATAAATGAGGATAGTAAGAAAAACAAGGAAAAATCCTTTTGGAATCAATTAGTTGACATTATTCAGAAAATTCCGGTTAAAACATTAACATTAGTTATCAGTATCACTATAAAACAGTATCATTATTCTTCTAGATTTTAATGCACAATTTGATAAAGAAAAATAATATAAGGAAATTGTTGGAGAT
Source organism: Phosphuga atrata (assembly GCA_944588485.1). Classification (NCBI taxonomy): domain Eukaryota; kingdom Metazoa; phylum Arthropoda; class Insecta; order Coleoptera; family Silphidae; genus Phosphuga; species Phosphuga atrata. The sequence goes on along the minus strand of OX155904.1, from coordinate 24,601,469 downwards.
TACCCTGTCCACAAAAGAACAAACAGAAATAGCGCTAGGCTAATAGAACTTTGCAAATAGAACAATTTAATTCTTAAATCTACAGCTTTCAAAAAACTACCTCGAAAACAAAAGACATGAAAATCCCCAAATCCCAGTGTTGTGGAATTTCAACTTGATCATGTTGCAATCAAGAAAATTTCTCACCAAGAAATCATGAATGTTAGGGTACTTGGGGGTGCAAATTTTAATTCGGACCACTACCCTTCTAAAATTAAGTTCAAAGTCATACCAAACAGGAAACGCAATATAAAACAAATCAAGGGAAGTACAGCACGGAAGAAATATTAAAACCAGATGAATTTACAAAAGCAACGGAAACGATTAAGACTGAAAGGTGGGATGACATCAAGGAAAACCTCATTACTACAGCCGAACGGATAGTACGTAACATAAAAAGTAAAAAACATGCCTGGTGGTCGCTGGAATGTAATGCCTTCATTGAAAGAAGTAAGCAGGCGTGGAAAAATTGCCAATCACAGAAAACAGAAGAAAGCAGATTAAATTTCATTAGAAAACTGGTAGATGAAAGAATAAAAAGGATTAAGAATGCACATGCAAACAAAACTCTCTTCCAAATTGATGAAGAATCTACTAAAAACAGCACAAGACGCTTTTACAGATTTTTTTTTCAAAGGTTATCAAAATACAAATCAACAACCCTCCAATTTCGAAATGTAAATGCGACCATCGCCCACAATAACACGTAAAATTGCAAGATACTATCTACTTTGATAAGCTTTTGAATTGCGAACCCATCCTTGAAAATTGTAAATCCATCCGAACTACTACCAACAACTGAAGAACTACTAAAGATTATTTCAGAACTAAAAAACAACAAAGCATCAGTGATTAAGCCAAAATTTCAAGATAATCAAAATGTCAAGATAATAAGATAGTATCCATCAATAATGAAACTTTGTACAAGAAAATTGAAAAACTTTCAGTTACTATGGAAAACAGGAGGATACATTTTTATGGTCATCTTCACAGAATGAACCCTGACAGATTAACCAAACAAATCTCTGACTTTTTCCGTAACCGACAACGAAACCCTGGTTTAAAAAAAAAACTGAGAAAGACCTAGAGAATTAAGTTGGTTATTTATTAAGTTGGTAAGGTTTGTTGCTGGACATTTAACAATTTGTGTGGTGTTCACTTTACTTTGAAGAAAGAATTTTCAGGTCTGTTATATGAATAGTAAACTGAAATTTTAGGAAAAGTATGACTTAATAGCTTTTAAACATGGAAGGTTGTACTTGCACAGTTACGTGGAGATAATATAACAGATTATAACCTAATCGGAAACCTGTGGGAAATAATAATATTTTCAAAATCATGAAGAATTTAAAGAATAATTATGTACCCTCAAACCTCACAAAATGCAGCATAGCTCTAAACAGAATTGGTATTCAAATCTACAACAAACTTTCCAGTGTTTTGCCCCAAGGAAGTAACCTAAAAAGTTCCAGGAAAGAGATTAAAATAATTTTAATAGAAAAGTGCTACTATAGCCTTAAAAATGACAAATTCTATTTGTAATCTGCATCGTAGAATGAATAAATTTGTTTTTGATAAAGGTTTGGCTTGAATAAACAAATTATTCGATTTTTGATATATTTTTAAAAGAACATTTACAAAATGTGAGAATTAAACTAAATCATCTTAAAATATAACCAAATTTTACACTTTTTAACACTTTTAAAAAAACTTTCAGAAACTGAATTTTGTTATAAAACAACAAACCCTTGTAATAAAATGTTGAATATACAAAAAATTAAATAAAAATGAGTATTTAAAATTATAAAAACCGAGACCAAACGAAACGCGAAAAAAAAAACGGTTACAAAGAATTAAATGTAACCCCCGTAATTTAAAATTAATTACAGCCTGCAAATGGTGTTGTATTCTTTTGGTCTGGAGGGAGGGAAGCCATACGAGCATGTCAGGGACTGGCGGACGAAAACACAAAACGAAGATAAATAAATAAATATAAATATTAAACAAAAATGAGAACGGAAAAAGAAGCGTATATGCACGTGGTCTTGGGGGGTAATTTAACGGCCACGCCCGGTTTTTAATTTTAATATAGAATGATGTCACGTAATCAGTATATTAAAGCGAGCTGGGTATCTCTGAGGAATCATCACACTCATAATTACTTGACTCGTGATTTACTACCCTGGATTTTCAGGGTGGACTGGTGCACCCCCGTATATATGAGGATGGAGTATTGAAATGTTTTTTTTTTCAGCTGCTGTTGTTGGATTATTGTTATTAAATGGCTAATTTATTATCATTTGCTTTATTTTTTATTGTTGTAGACTTTCATAGCGGTTTGTGTATAAAATGCCGGCGGTAAAACAATATTTTGATAACAAATTTAGTTTTAGGTGAATTTGTATAAAACTGTTTCATTAATCCACTTTTGAAATTAAGATGTTGATATCCAAATTTATTGTAACGAATGTCCAAAAAAGAATTTTATTTTCTTTCTTACTGTTGTTGATTATTATTTCCTTTTTTAACTCTTTTAGGCACGGCGGTAGTAAACGTGTAGATTTCGTGAACGGGTAAAAAAAGCGTAGAATGCGTCCGCAGCTTTGGTATGTGTTTTCTGTCGAAGAAGGATATTCAGAATACACTAATCGGGATGGGGAGTAATTAAAACAATCGGAATTCGGTCCGATCCAATCGAGGCAAGGTGCCCCAAAAAGATAACTTGTGCCGCGTATCAGTTTTATTCATTTAGCATTCAAAGGATCCTCGTCCTTGACAGCAGGCTCAATTGGTGCCAACACCGCCTATTTTAACCTCCAATCTTGTTTGTATTACAACACGAACTCTCTGAGACACATCGGTATTAAAAGTGTCGCTCCTTTGATGCGTAAATAGATTAGTGAGGAACAGTTGTACCTCAAGGTAACATAATAGGTCCAAATGAATTAACATTTAGTCGAGAGTATTTAGCTTCTTGCTGTGTTTTAACAAGGCGGGTATTAGACCAGACTAATAAGAAACAGTTGTGCCTCAAGGTAACAAAATAGGACCAGATGAACTAATATTTAGAGAAGACTAATTAACTTTTTGTCTGTTTTAACAAGATTAGTATTAGCCTAGACTAGTGAGAAACAGTTATACATCTTCTTCTTCATCTTCTACTTCTTGGAGATCTGTCGATCTGTTAATTCTGGAGCAGCCTCTTTTCCTGAGAGATAGATTGATAGATTACCTCTCCATCTTTTTGGTGGTCTTCCGGGAGGTCTTGAGCCGGGCGGGTCGTTTTTTAGGACTATTTTCGGAAGTCTGTTCTTGTCCATCCTTTTTGCAAGGTGTGGTACAACCTCTTACGTTGTCTTCCCAATCTCACAATATCTTGTATTTTGCATTGTTCTCTGATATCTGTGTTTCTTACTCTGTCTCTTCTTATTTTCCCCACTATTGTTCTCAGTGTTTTCATTTCGGCCACCCTTAGCATGTTTTTCGTCTTGGCGGGATTCTGTGCCGTACGTCATGATCGGTTTGATACTAGTTTTACCTCAAGGTAACATAATAGGTCCGCTTCAAATTAGACGAGTTTAGATCAAAGTATACAAGTCTAGATTAAACTAAACAAGACTGTCGTGTGAGGTGTCCCGCCTTTGATGCATAAATATGCATGGTGGGATATTTAAAATAATTTTACATACGATTCTACATAACTACCATTTTGCTGTAGGGAAAGTAGAATCCTCGTCGGTAAAATTTTTGTTGGACGGGTTTTGTGGTACGGTTGAGTGGTAATTTGTACTGTGGCCTTTATAGATCTATTGTACCACACCCTTTTCCTCTAATCATTAGTATACTAACTCATTTAGAGCTCCTCCTCTGGTCTCCATTCCATTAGGAAATTCAGGTTCTGGGTAGGATTTAAGGATTGCAACTCCTCTTCCTTCAAGCGGTGGGCCCCAATGTACATTTGATTCATGCTGAGCAATGTCTTTGACCAGGTATATACAGGAGGTTTCCTCTTCAGACCTTTTTTTAAGAAGAGCATGCATTTACGCACTGACCCCCAGAACCCCTTGTTCTGGATAGTGTGGGACACACCGGCCCTATATTCGTTCACTATCTATCAAAATAAACCATGAATCCCCGTGGAACCGACGCTAGTCATTACTTCGCAGGGGGGGGGGGCTGGCTTCGACCATGACGTTGGCACACTTCGCATCGCTCTCCTGGTCCTGTCCGCCTCCGGGCGTAGCGTTAGCATTACTTCGTTAGCATGCTAGCTTCTCTAGGATGCTAACGCCTAGCTGGCAGCCAGAATTCCATTGAGCGTACCAGCGACGCCGCGTAACCAACGGCGGTTATCCGCGTATCCAGCGACAGTAATCCGCGTGCTAGTATTGCACTCACATCTTTGCCTCTCCTGCTGGAACCTGGGACATTCCAGTAGAACATGTTTTGCCGTCTTCGAAATCCCAGGGCACTGAGGACAGTCGGGTGGTATTATTGCATCTATTTGGTGGAGGTATTCACGGAAACCTCCATGTCTCGCGAGTATTTGGGTGAGGTGATAGTTCACCTATCCGTGCATTCTGCAGATCCACGGTTCGATGGTGAAAATTAGGCGATATGTCAAACGAGCGTTAATAGATTCGTTCCATCTTTCCTGCCACTGTTTTAGTGTGGTCGCCTTCTTGCTTACTGCTGGGTTATAATCGGCCCCCGTGTGTTAGGGATCCTCCTGGGCCGACACTTTCTTCTTACTGTATTGTCACATGCGCTCTTTTACTAACAGGTTCGAGCATGTTTCGAGCTCTTTTACTAGCATAGTCCGATAGGCGCATGTGATTCTCAGTGCACTCATCCTGTGTGCGGGTCATTTCTGCCCAGGTCGGTGCCGCCGAAATATTGAGGTGCTATCGCATGGTATACATTCATCGCAAGATTTGGGGTTATGAAACCTACGGAACCAAACCATTAGAGGGCGTTTGGATTTTCCTACCACTTCATCATTGTGCCTCTTCCATATGAGTTTGCTAGTGTTATACCCAGATATATTGTCTCCAGTTTATATTCTACCGCCCTCCCATCTAACAGTATGGGCTATAGGCAGTTTAGTCTACTCTTCTTAGTAAAGGGTATCACGGTGGATTTGCTCGGATTGGGTATTAGTCCCACTATTTGACACCATCTATTAGTTACTTTGACCTCTCTGTACAATTCCACGGAGCGTTCCCTCAAACTTCCCTCTGGCTATGATGACTATGTCATCGGTGCAACCTTGACATTTAATATCTAGGTCCTTCAGCCTAGCCAGTAATTCATCAACTACGAGGTTCTACATCAGTTGTGATAACACACTTCCCTGTGGGCACCCTCGAGTTGTGAAGATCTTGATGGTGCCTTTTCTCACGAATGCTTTGTCGTTCTAGTTCTCAGCATTTATCTTATCCACTTTAACGTAATGCTATCGATATTTCTTCTTTCAAGAGCCGCTTTGGCAGCCTCGAGCAAGGTGTTCAATAGGCTCTTCCATGTCCAAAAAGGCATATATTGCTACTTCCCTTGTATTTAGTGCTGCTTCTATTTCATTTATAAGCTGATTCAGGGCGGTCCCTGTGGATTTTGGCCTAGATGACGCTCAAGACTTTTCTGCTCTGTATGCCTGACAGTTATGTTTTAGTGCACCTACCAGCCCAATTGTTCTCAGGTAATTGACATTTACCTTCTCAATTGGCTTAAACATGAAAGATATGAGACTAATGGGTCTAAATGACTTCGGTTGAGTGATATCTCTTTTCCTCAATTTTGGTATGCATTTGACAAGGTTTTATACAAACAGCGGCGACGCATAAAGCTATGACATTTTCAAAGGTTTCATCTTGAAGGATTTATAAACAAAACTTACAAAAGTAAGATTCTGCATAACTGACGTGACCTCTTTGTTCTCGGGACCTCTATCGTCGTCAGTTACAATTTTGTTTTATCTGGAAATCTTTGAAATATATAGCTTATCATTAAAATTATCATTTATTTGCAAAGAAAATTATTCTTATCAATAACTGATTTTGTTTTTTATCAAAAACCGTCGGATTATTTGAAAGTGATGGGAGGGAAGAGCGCGAATGTTCCCCAGACCGCCGGATTACTGTACGTGTCGTCCGATTAAGCAACAGCTGCATTACCGAGATAATACTGTACTTCGTTTATTATCTAGTTAGAAAATGGTTAAAAAGTGAAACAAACGGAATCAAAACGTTTGTAAGTTTATGCTTCAATTAAACGAAATGTTATTCGGATTTTGTTTGTTAAATTTACCAATTTAATTTGCATAAATGTTCCAAGTGAATAACTTTATAAAAAAAGCAACGGAAACTGTATAAAAGTTAATTAGATAAATAGAAACATTAATAATTCAGACACGTAGTGTGTGACGATATAAATTACGAATCGCAGGGACAAAACACGCGGCATCGCGCTCACATATATATTTTAATTTGATAAGACGGGGGATGGGGCGCCTGGGCCCAGATTCGTGTAGAATTCCGCGGGGACAGGCGATGACAAATTTTTTATTTCGCCGCCACGGCCCAGCCCAGCTCTCACGTGGCCCTTAATCACCTGGATTTATTAATTAGAAGTTACGCGTGTACGATTTTTTCAAACATTAAATTTGGGGAAACAACACGCGGCCACTGAAATAATAAAAACATATAATAAACAATTTGTTTTATTTTATTTTTTTGTTGGGATATCTCCACGAAGGGATAATAAAAATTTAATTTCGTTAAGGAGTATTTATTAGTCGAGGGAGTCTTTTTGCTGTAATTTAAAGAATACAATTTTTCAAAACATTCAATTTATAAATTATAATTTATATATTACAGACCACCGATAAAATGTGGGCGAAATTATTTAATAGCCAAACTATTTCTAGTCTTGTCTATATATCCATGACTGTCTAATAAATCAAGTTGTTTCTAGTCTTGTCTTTATAGCCGTGTCTATATATCTTCGATTTCCTATATTATCTGTATCATCTTGTCTTGTCCTTCATGTCTTAACTGTCTTATCTATTTTCGAAGTCCATTTTTTTTCTTTTTTATCTTGTCGCCCTAGTCTTGTCCTCCATGTCTTGCGCGTCATATAGACCAATATAAGTCTAATAAGCCAAGATATTTTCAGTCTTGTCTTTATAGCCTAGTCTTAATCTATCTGCGATGTCCATTTTTTTCTGTATCATCTTGCCGCCTTAATCTTATCCTTCTTACCTTGACTGTCTCATCTTGTCGAAAATTACTCTTGCCTGTCTAATCTTGTTGGCCGAGTTTTGTTTGTTTAATACGAAAACAACTTTGAAAGATTTTATAAACGAGAACTGAAACTAAAATTGATACTAATTACCATTTATTAAACCAAAACTTTAATACTTTAATATATTTAATAAATGTAAACTAAATTTCTTATAAAGTCTAAATTTCTTGTCTACATGAAGTTTTAATAGCCCCAATATCTATTTTTTCATGAAGTTGCCCATAATTTACTCAATTTAACATTTATATAAAACTGGTGGTAGTTTGTAAAGTTTAGGTTGTATAATCTTTGGAGATGTGTCGAAGTCTGTGGGGGCGTCGGGCGAATGCGTGTTGAGAGGGTAAGAAGGCATTTTATGCGCGTTTCGGATATATACGGCGCGAGCGAGATAACGGCATCTTAATAATTAGTACGTCTATCAAGAAGTAAGATAGATATACACACGGGGTATATATCAAAGTTTACAAAACCCTGGGTGTTATATATATATATGGAACATAACTGGTGCCGTGTTTATGATATATACCCGTCTTAGCTGGGGTAAGGGGCTGCCCAACAAAAGGGCCGACAAAGGCTGAAATACTCCTCGGAGACGCCGGCACACACACACACTCTACGTGCGCCATATAACTCGGAAGTCGAGAATTAAATTTTATCTCGGCAGATTAACTCACCCCCGCAGTTGTCAAATCTTTACTGTTCGCGAATTGAGAGCGGCACCAGGAGCCTCCTTATTGTTATTATTACTGTTAAGCGACGCAACCGTTAAATATCGTCGAAAAGTTTCCTTTTTCTCTTCGGAGACGTTTTTTTTAATATTAATTAATTTTATTTTTCCCGTAGGTCAAATTTTCGTTTTTTTTTCTTTTAATTTGCATACACGAACCCTAAACAAAATTAAGTTCATTGAAGACAAATCCAAATCCAAAGCTTTTCAAAGATTTGCCTATTACATTCAATTAAAATTTAATTTTAAATTGCGTAAATTTTTTCAATTGGTTTAATTTTCTTTTAGTATATTTAAAAAAAAAACAAACATTTTCTTAATATAAATTAAAGATTAATTTAACCCTAGAAAACTAATATGATTTTAGTGGTTACTAATGTATCGTAAAATTTACGACGCCAATAAAAAACTAAAAATCAAAAAGAAACTTTCAAAAATTAAAAAAAAAACTAACATATATTTTCGGTGGCTTATTAGCTTATTACTAATATTAAAAAAAAATACTCATTCAGTTGGAAATACAGCGTAGAAGTTGGTTCCAGAGAAATGTATCGACAAGCTTACGGAGGAGTTCAACAAGAGATGGAAAGGGACAAAGGGTATCCCAGGAGATTGTATGAATGTTTGGTTAAAAAGAGTATTTCGGAGAGGGCGAGGAGGAATGTGAGGGAGGTGTATAGGAAAACGGTGTGTAAGATCAGGGTGAATGAGGGTGTAACGGAATATTTCGAGATAAAAAAAGGCCTGAGGCAGAGATGTCCACTGAGCCCCACACTTTTCAATCTCTATGTGGCTGATTTGGAAATAGTTTTGGCAGACGGGCAAGCGGGAGGAGTGGTGGTAGGGAAAACAAAGGTGTGGAGTTTAGTATACGCTGATGATGTAGTGGTATTTGCCAAGACATCTGGGGAATTGAGAGAGGTGATTGAAAGGGTGAGAGGGTTTTTTGAAAGGAGAGATTTGAGTGTGAACGTGGAAAAAACTAAATAGATGCGGTTCAAAAGAGGTGGGCAGTTCAAGAAAGAGCGATTTGAATGGAGGGAGGGAAATCGAGGAGGTGCAAAGGTTTAAGTATCTGAGGTATGTATTTGGAAATGGAGGTAGCAATAGAGAGCATGTGGAGTATGTAGCGAAGAAAGCGTGGGTGGCAGCTGGGCGAGTCTGGAATGAATGGAGGAATAAATTCGAAGGAAACTTCAGGACGGCTAAGACGGTGTGGAAGGTGTGTGCGAGAAGCATTCTATTGTATGGCTCAGAAGTCTGGGGGACGAGAGAGGAGGACAGGATAGAGAGAGTCCAGTTAAAGTTTTTCAAAGAAATTCCTGGTTACATCGTCCTCCAGGAGGTGAATGCGTGCAAGGTGGCAGTCTTGGCAGCAAGAAAGGTCATAAGGAATGAATATAAGGTGAGTGAAATGGGAGATGAAAGGTTGATAAAAGAGGTTTTTAAAATGGTAAATCGAGTGGGAGGAGGCGGTATGAAAGGGAGTGACTGGGGTAAGAATAAGAGGAAATTGTATGAAAGAGGCGGTATGTCTGGCGAGGGGCTCGAGACGCTAAAGCAGGAAAGGACACTGTGGGCCGAAAGGTTGGTAGAATGTTAGCAAGAAGTGGACTTACAGGAGCGGCAAAGCAAAATAAAAAGTAGTAATTTTCATAAAGGTTATGTAAAGATACAGGTACATGGGCGGTTACCAACCTATTTAAATGTAAATCAAGAGGACGATGCACAAGTCATGTTAGCAAGGTATAGGTGTGGATGTGAGGAGCGTGGAAGAAGATACTGGATGAGTGAGGAGCATAGAAAGTGTAGTGTTTGTGGGACAGCAGAGGATACTTGGGAGCATTGGTTTCACTATGTTGCAAAGTCCGGCTACAATGCAGAAAAGTCACTTCCCGCATTGTACCCGTACTTTCCCGCATTGTGGCAAATAAAATATTTTCCAATATTGTAAATAATCTAAATATTTGGGAAAGATGGTTCGTTCTGAACCCTCCACCGCCACTTCCGGCTCCCCACGTCCGGTTCCCTCTCCCACTTCTGGTTTCCATTCACACTTCTGGTTTCCACCCCCTTTTCCAGTTCCCACCCCACTTCCGCCTACGTAACCGTTGTTGAAGTTGTGAATTTTTTGGAACCGGAAGTGGGGTGGGAACAGGAAGCGGGATGGGAACCGGAAGTGGGGTGGAAACCGGGAGAGGGTGGGAACCGGAAGTGGGATGGGAACGGGAAGTGGGGTGGGAACTGGAAGTGCGGGTAGGTACCGGAAGTGGGGTGGGAACAGCTAAACGAGCTGTCGCGTTGTAAAATCAAACTTTCTACACTCTAATGTAAATAACTATTATAGCTTTCAGTCCACCTTCGTGGAACTCAACAAAAACCATAAAAATAATTATAATATTGTTTATATTATAATATTGTTAAATAATATTGTTTTTAAGATCATCAGTAGATACATGTAAAAACATCTTACACTAATCACCACATGGGTTTTCAAGTGGTTTGGAAAACTGTGCCGATGAGAGATAAATCTAGAAACGCGTCAACAGATGGCTATCTGGTATTAAGCTATTAAGGTATCGAAAAGACATGATCTTAAAAACAATGTTATTTTTATGGTTTTTGTTGAGTGCCAGGAAGGTGGACTGAAAGCTTTAAAATATCTTACAAAGTTCACTGAGATTTGTTTTGGTTTTTGGTTTTGTTGTTTTGGCTGAATATATTTAAATATTCAGGCTGTGTTCCGTTTGTTTTAAGTTTATATGATTATCTATAACATGGCAGGGTTTTACCAATCTCTATTTTATTATAAGCGTAATTTCTGAAATTTACTTACGCTTTGAGTGCCGAATCCAAAAACGTAAAAACTAACATAGACACTAATTCGTCGTCAATGTTACGATTGCGGAACGAAATACTATACCCTGATGAAATAAATACTATAATACTATAACCTGGTGAAATAAAATGGATAACACATAGGTTCACAATTAGATGGCGTCTTGCTTGTCGGGACTTGACTACCTGGTCTTGTCTGTCTGGTTTTGTCTGTCTGTCTGGTTTTGTCTGTATGCTCTCGTATATCTGGTCTTGCCAGTCTGGTCTTGTCAGTCTGGTCTTGTCAGTCTGGTCTTGTCAGTCTGGTCTTGTCTGTCGCGCCTGTCTGGTGTTGTTTGTCTGGCCTTGTCTGTCTAGTCTTGTCTGTCTTGTCTTCTCTGTCTGGTCTTACCTGTCTGGCCTTGCCACTCTGGTCTTGTCTGTCTAGTCTTGTCTGTCTGGTATTGTCCATCAGGTCTTGTCTGTCTGGTCTTATCTGTCTTGTCTAGCCTATCAAGTTGTGCCTATCTAGTCTTCTCTATATAGATCTTTTTCTTTATTCTTTAACTACGTTAAAAACTGTAGGGCTTCCTAAACTTGTGTCTAAGATCAAGACACCAAGCACAAGTGTAGTCTGTGAGAGGAGGCCAAGGCTCAGTCTTGGGCTGTAGAGCCGTGGAGAGAGAGAGAGAGATTATTTTCAATAATGTAGTATGTTTTTACCAATTCTAAATTATCATTTAAATCAATAACCTGCTAAGTTCATGTCTCTCTCACGAAATGTCAAATTAAAAATATTTAACCCCCAGACCTCCACGTGGGTTTCAAGTAAGTGGTTTAAAATCATTATTCATAAAATCAAGGCAGCACTGATGAGAGATATATCACGAAACGCGTATGTATGTATATGGAAGAGCTAAAAGGTGATTTATTTTTTGCCTTTTTTATATTAAAATCGATAGTTTTGTTTAAATTTTTTGAAAAGTTTGAAAATTGAAATTGCACAAATTCTCGAAAATTATTGAAAATTGTTTATATTAAAATTTTTTCGAAATTTTTGAGAAAAATCGTTTAAAAACTCGAGACTTAACTGCTTAGATTAATGGCGATGTATAATGAACCACAAATATCTATGCAAGGAGGTTCACGGGCCGCGGTCTACCGACCCCTGGTGTAGACCAAACATTGCGAGAGTTTCCTTCTGTTCTTCAAAACAACTTGAAATATTGATAATTGCAGTAAATTGAAATTATCCAGAAAAAAAAAATTACAAAACATTCAAAAATATTTTTTTCCTTATCAAACTATATTATCAATTTATGAAATCAAAATATGAATAATCAACCCCTAAAAATATTTTAAACCTAATCAAAATTTAAACGTGACGTTACACACCGCCATCCATCACCTCCACTTTCCCAAAAAAAATATTTCCTGGGCAGGGCCAAACGATAATTATATTTTTTACCAACCAGATTTAACGTCGCTTTATTATCTCCATATTTCGTGCAATATGATAATACGTTATCATATTAATAAGTCCGTTTCTGCACGGGGCAGAGCCGCAGCATTTAATGTTCTTGATTTAATTAAAAATAACCATTTTATCCCCTAATTAATATTATGTCCTCGTAATTTTTATTATATTCTTTTTTCCACCGTTTTTTTTTTGTCTCCTACAAAACACGAAACGCACAATAACCTAATTAGTATATACGCACTAATAAAATATAAATTATGTACAGAAGTTTTTTTAATTCTTTGTGTCATCATTTCATGCAAGTTTAAGCTTTAATTTTAAATTTTGAGGAAAAATTAATAATTATTAATTAGACTTAACAGATAAGACTCGACAGGCAGTACAAGTGAATTAAGATAGACATATAAGTCAAGACCAGTAAAAGAATACTAATCAAACAAGACTATGAAGAAATGTATATAAATGACTAGATCGACACAACTAGTCTTCGAATATGTTTAAGGGCAATAGTTATAAAATATATAGAGTATAAGTTTGGTCTAGGAATGATGAGATATCGAAAATAATATTGTATGTTTGTTGTCGCGTAAATAGTCGGAGGGATGATTTTTATTTATGTTGTGTATGTTTGTTTAAATGAGTGTCAGACAAAAGACAAGTCGCAACTAGCGTCTGCAACCCCAATGAGGTGATAAATAATAAAGTACGTCATTAGCGCGCTGAATGAGACCGAGTAGCGAGCTGAACCCGGCTGAGCAGGCCTTAAAAAGAGTCCCTTTGACCCCCTCGCGGATATCGCACAATAAAATATTAAGCTAACAATTAATCCCGAAATCAATCGTCGTGTAATTTCCAATGTAAACCGTCGCTTTTTCTTCCCGCTCCGAGAATCTGTAACTGCCGCCTCCGGATCTTGGGCAAATGTTTGCACGGAGGGGGCGGTTTATATAGACCGCGGATTTGTTAAGGTGTATGCGTGCGTATAAGAGCCCGTTTGTTTTGCGATTTGTTCCGCTTGATTTCAATGTTTGATCTTTGAATTATAAGACTTAGACTTATATTTGCTCTGCGAGTAAACCCAACTTCTACCATATGATATAATATCATTCGTTAAAAAAATAACACGTGAGATTATATATTGTTCTATATGGAAATCCAGTAAGGTTTAATAAGATTTGAACGAGTAACTTTAAACTAAATTGTATCAAATACAAATCTTTATTTATCGTTTTGGATGTTCAGTACAATACATATTTGATACGTCAAAGAAAAATTTGTGCTCGTACAAGACACAAATACTAACACAGAAAAAACAGCACAAAATAATATCCACAATGAAAATACATCTATAGTCACAAAAATAAATAAAGTTTATATAATTAATTAATTCTTAAACTTTGTATTAATTTTTAGAAATTGTTATTGTTTTAAAACTCATTAACATCATAGCAACAGATTTAAATTAAATAAATTTTTAATATTCTTCTGAAAACTTTGTAAATTTTTTCGTTTTTATATCAGCTAGTAAATGATTGTATATTTTAATTCCTAGTCTGTTAACTGTTCTACAGCATAGGTAAGGTGGCTCTTTGGTGAATATAGATTTAAGCAGCTTCTGGTATTGTATAGGTTTTATACAAAAACCGACTTTTTGAAAAATCGGTTTTCGAATTCCATATTTGCAAAAAAACGGTTTTAATCGGTTTTCGAATTTGTCAAAAAATAGAATAAGGAATAAATATTTTATTTTATTTTTTATTATTATTATACAGTATTCTGCCTAGTGGCAGGTCCTTGTCTTTGTACGGAGAATTTCTGCCTCCAATGTTCCCTGTCCTCAGCTTCTTCCTTTAGCCTGCTGTATCTCCTCCTTTCTTTCATGTCATGTATTCTTCTTCGACCTGCAGTTCCTTTAATCTTCCCTTCAATGACGTCATCTATGAGCCCCTCATGTCTAATTATATGTCCGATCCAGTTGGCCTTCCTCTGGAGAATTGTATTTAGAATAATTCTCTTTTCTCCTACCCTTCTTAGTACCTCCTCGTTTGTCACCCTATCTGTCCACTTGATCTTTTCTATTCTCCTACAACACCACATTTCAAAACTTTCGAGGTATTTTTTCTCCCTTTTCCTCATGGTCCACGTCTCTGCTCCGTACAGTGCTCTTCTTGTTGAATGCAGCTTTGGCCATGGCAATTCTTACTCGAATTTCATTTGTGCAGTATGCATCCTTTGTCAGCAGGCTTCCCAAGTACTTGCACTTTTTTACATTCTCCAGTTCTTGATTGTCGACTGTTATCTTCAAAGGTTTTTCCCTTTTTGATATCCTCATCACTTTACATTTTTCCTTGTTAATTTCCATGCCATATTTCCCTCCAGTTTTCACCAGCCGGTTCATCATGTGTTGTAGTTGTCTTTGGTTCTTGGCGAGTACTACCAGGTCATCTGCATATTTGGTGGTGTTGATGAGGCTTTCCCCCTTTCCCCTGTCCCCCTATCTTGAAATTTCCACATCCTTTCAAAGCTTCTCTCGCCAGCCATTCACCATACAAATTGAAGAGACTCGGCGATAGACAACATCCTTGTCTGACTCCTCTTCCTATTTCTACGCTGTTTGTTTCTCCGTAGTTCAATTGTACTTTTACTCTTTGTCTCATGTACAGATTGCAAATTAGTCTCCGGTCTCACCAGTTGACACCAATCTCCTTAAGAATATTTATCAATTTTGTCCAGTTAACTCTATCGAAGGCCTTCTGCCAATCTACAAAACACACGCAGACTCCTTCGTTAACAGTCAAAACTCTCTCCGACAATATCCTCATCATGCTTATAGCGTCCTTGGTTCCTTTTCTTTTAACCTAAATCCAAACTGATCATCTTCCATTACTTCTTCGATTTTATGTTCTATCCGTCCACTGAGTATTTTTGCAATGATCTAAAGCAACCATTGTGACATCTAAAAATTCTTTAGGCCATTCCCCAGTTTCGTAGATTTTGTTGATGAGTTGTGTCACCGCTTTCAAACCTCCATCTCCGATTTCTTTCAGCAAATCCACTGGTATGTCGTCTTTTCCTGTAGCTTTCCTCCTCTTCATGTCCTTAATTGCCTTCTCTACTTCTGTTTTCAATATGCTGGGCCCTTTTTCGTCTTCATCAACCGCCTCCTCTGTCTCTATTTTAATTACTTGCGGGCGGTGTTTCTTATCGTAGAGTTCTTTTACATATTCCTCCCATATTTTAAGCATCTCCCCTTGTTCTGTCTCCATTTGTCCTTTAGAGTTTTTTATTCCGAAGTTCCTTACTCCTTTATTCTCACTCCATCCCAACTACTTCGTTTTCTGATACATCAGGTCGTACCTTCCTCTCCTTTGTAGTTCCTCTATTTCTTCACACATTTCTTCTAGGTATTTTTCCTTTGCTTTGTCTGTTTCTCTCCTGAGTGCATTGTTAAGTCTTCTGTATTCCGCTTCATTCACATTTCTACATTTCCTCCTTTCCTCCACCTTCTCTAGGATCTCATTGGTGATCCAGAGTTTCCTCGCTCTTTTTGCTTCCCTCCCGACTTTACTGTCTAAAGTATTCAACAAGGCCAGTTTAATATTTCTCCACTGTTCTTCCGCACTTGCACTTACATTTTCTTCTCTCAATTCACTAAAGACATTCTCTAAGGATTCTCTTACTGCCTCATCTTCTCTCTTAGCTTTTCCAAGTCCCATCTCTGCTTTCTATCCCACACTATCTGGTCCTCTTCAACCTTGTACTGATGTCTGCAACCAGAAGGTTGTGTTCTGAATCTATATCGGCAGCTGGCATAGTCTTGGTGTCTTTCACACTGCCCCTAAACCTCTGCTTTACAAGTATGAAATCTATCTAATATCTACTAATGTCACCTGGGCTCTTCCATGTGTATAATTTATTCTTCCTTTTCTTAGACCAAGTGTTCATCACTAACAAATTATTACGCTGACAGAATTCCACTAGCATCCCTCACTATGTTTGCTTCACTACCTTGTCCTACCACACTATTCCAGTCACCCATTATGGTGTTTATTTTTCTTCTGCCTTCAGAGTGGATGATGTCCTCTATTTAATCGTATATTTTCTCCACTTCTTCGTCATCATGATCTGATGTTGGCATGTACACTTGAATTATCAGAATGGCCACTGGTTCTGCACTTATTTTCACATTAGACGATCACTATGAAACACCATTTGAGTCACACTTGGCACTAATTGATTTTCCATCACTATTGCTACTCCACGTTCATGACTTTTTCCACCTGAGTAAAACATTGTGTAATTACCTGACACTATTTCACCACTACCTGTCCACCTCACTTCACATAAATCCATTATGTTCACTTTACATTTATCCATTTCTCTTTTCAGATTTTCCAGTTTCCCTGCTCTTCTAAGTGTTCTTACTTTCCATGTCCCGATCCTGAAATTAAAATGTCCACCTCTTTTGATGACTCTCCCCGAAGTACTCCCCACCCGGAGATCCGAAAGGGGGAGTATTTTACCTCCGGAATTCATTACTCCAGGAACTGCCATCATCATTCTCCGTCTTCCGACGTTCAGGAAATATAATAATGTGGTAGTCTTTCCATTTCCTTTCCACATCGCAGTATCACGGCCGAGGAACCAGACTATGATTGGTTTCGCCCATGACTCTCCGATCTTGATCCAACTAAAGCATCATTTGCTCAGTGCGTCAAGTCAATACTAGTGCCCGCTGCTGCCCGGTACCAGCCTACCACCGTAGGGGGATCTCTTCCGCCAATTTTATTTATATAAAATAACAAAATACGAAATCAATATCAAAGTCAAAATTTATAAAAAAAATAAGGATTACACATTACTTACACAAAATAACGAAAACTCAAACAAAAAATTTAGCTTTCAGTGTCTTTGAATTTGAAAGTTTTTCTTTAGTCTTCAAGAAAGTTATGAATGGATTTTGGCTTCCTTTAAAATGCATTACTCTAATGAGTAGTTTCTCGGTTTGCTTTTCACAAGAATCGGTTTCCACATAAGAATTTGGAAATATATTAGACAATATTTGTACACTAGATTTCTTTGCTAAAGTGGAAATATTTATTTTTATGTGGATTTTACAAATGCATCAGAGTTGCTAATTCTGCTTGTCTTCTTTCTTGAATTCGTTCTTTTAAAGCACATACGTGGTCTGTTATAAAAGTCTCCGACCTTTACCCGGTAAAAAAACTGGCATACCTGGAGCGCTGTAAACCTAATCACCCTCAAAGTAGTATCCTTGGGACTCCACAAACTTCTCCAAGAGGTGCCGCTATTGTTGGAAGCATTCCGAAAATGCCTGTTTCGGAATCGACTTTAGCTCGGCTGTCGTTGCAGCCATAATGTCCTCTCTTGTCTAAAATCGCGTTCCTTCCAATGGCTTCTTGACTTGGGGGAATAGCCAGAAGTCGCAGGGGGGCATATCAGGAGAGTAAGGAACCTGTCGAACCAGAGGAGTCTGTTTTTTCGCCAAAAAATTGTGAACCAAGTGCGAAGAATGTGCTGGAGCATTTTCGCGATAGAGTCGCCAATCTCCTGATGACCACAACTCCAGTCGCTTGCTCCGCGCAGCATCACGTAGGCGACGTAGGACATTTCAACTTGTCGTCATTTTTCTTGCATTGAAAAACCGACGAGAGCACTACACACTGCGTCACTGGAACACTGCTCGACAGCAACTGACGCTATCTACAGGCGGGAAAAAATTCACGCATGCGCATGAAGGTTCAAGGTCGGCTCATGCAATCGCGCTTGATTCAAATCCAATAGGTTTTCAAAATAAAAAATAAGTTTGGATACTTTTCTAACAGACCACGTAATAATTTCAAACTTGTTTTAGTATTTAAATTTTTGAGTTCATTTAACAGAAATTCAAATAAACCTTCACTTGTTAATATGCACAATGCACCTAACCTAACGCATCTCGTTGGATATAATGAATAGCAAAACAAATAGGATAAAAAATAATTTTTACCTAATAATTTAATTTATTTGAAACCTGTTTTCTTAATTTAAAAACCGGTTTCCAAATGTGACAAATTTTCTTTAAAACCCGATTTTTAATACCGGGTTTATAAAACCGTCAAACCCTGGTTAAACATATGCTGGTCTTTAAAGCAAGGTTTGCAAGATTGCCTTCTTTTTTGTAAGATATTTATTTGCTGGGCCATAAATACCCTTTTCCACTGTGTGAGAGCTCTCCATATTAGTATCCCATAAAATAACACTGATTTTATTTCCGCGTGACATATGTCTAATGTTGGGTATTTGGGTAGGAGTTGTCTAATCCTTCTTATGAGGTATGTCTTCACATTTACTTTTAATAATGTAATCTGCCATGATATTCCAGGTGAGATGCTCTTCTAAAAACAAACCTAGGAATTTTAAACATCCTGTTTTTTTAATGCTGTTTCCTTCGATTCTTAAATTAATATCCTCGGCTGGTTTTGTTCTGTTGGTTTGGAAGAAACATGTCGAAAGGAATGAAGAGATTGTACTCAATTAAGAACAAGAAAGGAGAAGTAATTACAGACAAGCAAGGAATTATAGATACAATCCAAAATTTCTACCAAGATCTCTATAAATCAGACATACCGAAATCAGACAGACACTGCAGCAAAATCCAAAACGTTGGCTCGGAAGACATTCCATAAATTACGAGGGCAGAATTACAGTACGCGTTAAAGCAAATGAAAAACAGGAGAGCACCAGGGGAGGACAAAGTTACCGCAGAAATGCTAAAAATGGGAGGGGCAACCCTCTAAACAGCTCTCTGCACCCTATTAAACAAATGCATAAGCGAAGGAAAAGTTCCCGAATCTTTTCTAAACGCAGAAGTAGTTCTGATTTTCAAGAAATGGGATACCAACGACATCGGTAACTACAAACCGATCAGCCTCCCGACTCACACCTACAAGGTATTATACAAGATTATAATCAATCGCCTAATCAGCAAACTAGACTACTATCAACCTGCAAGGTGACACAAGGACAGACAGGATGACACCATATCACCGAAGCTTTTCACCGGTGCTCTCGAGGATGTATTTAAAAGTATGGCTTGGGAAATCAAAGGCATCAACATAAACGGAACCTGTCTAAATAACCTCCGCTTTGCGGACGACATCGTGCTGATCAGTAGCGACGGTGACGAACTAAAATCAATGCTTGAAGAACTGAAAGCAAAGTCAGAACAGATCGGACTGAAGATGAACATAAACAAGACGAAGATAATGACAAAAGAAGACATCGAAATAAACATAGATGGAGAACTCCTAGAGGTGGTGGAAGAGTACACATACCTGGGCCATAATATCAAGATGGACAAACCAAACCAAACTACAGAAATATCTAGAAGGGTAAAGATGAGCTGGGCGGCATTCGCCAAGCTAAATTATATTCTAAAATCAACAACCATCCCCATTAACCTAAAAAGGAAAGTTTATAATACCTGCATATTACCAGTAACAACATACGGCATGTAGACTACAACCCTGACCATAGGAAGCGCAGAAAGGCTCATCATAATTCAAAGAGCAATGGAAAGAATAATGCTAGGTATCGGTCTCAGAAACCACGTCAGAAACGAGGAAATCAGGAGAAGCACCAAGGTCCAAGATGTCATCATAAGAATAGCGCAATTAAAATGGAGATGTGCGGGCCACGTGGCAAGGCAAGACGGATCCAAATGAACCAAGAGAATCGTAGAATGGAGACCAAGAACAACGAAAAGGAGCGTGGGCAGACCCGCTAAAAGATGGCGAGACCACATCCAGAAAACAGCAGGCAAAAACTGGTGCAAGACTGCACAATGCAGAAAAACTTGGAAAACGTTAGAGAAGGCCTACATCCAGGAGTGGATTAACACGGGCTGAGGAAGAAGAAGAAGAAAGCTTTTTTGTTATTTTAGAGTTTTCCATGACTATTTTTCCAGGGATTCTTTTATAAACTCGGTATAACTTTGATTCCATAGGGTCTTGATCATTGTTTCTGATTTCTTGAAGAGCCATGATTACAATTTGGTGTTTCTTAATGGTGTCAGTGATAATTTTTAATTTTCCAGTTTGCCACAAGTAGTTAACGTTGTGTGTCGAGAAGAATGAGATTTGTTTAGTTTTAATCAAAGGATTAAAACTAAACAAATCTCATGTTTCTCGATTTGTACCGACTGTTGAGTTTCTAGACGCTCCGATCCGTCATTATCTTCTGAATGAAAACCAACCGAATCCGAGTCCTGTCTTTCCTGTAATTTATGGTTTCAGTCCGTGGAATTCTTCTTCAACAGACTGTTCATGGTCGACTGTCTAAGGTGTCACCTAGTTATGAGCATAAATCCTCGAATTACAATTCTTAATATTATTCAGCAATGAGGTGATGAAGGATGAAAGATGAAAACATGAAATTGTTAAGACGGAAAAAATTGTCCGGCACGAAAATTAAATAAATCGGCCATAGAAACACAAGAGCCATTAAAGGGCGTGAAAATGACAGGACACCCTGGGCCTCCATTCGTGATACCCTCGGGGTCAGAGAAGAACAAGAATTGAGCAAGAGAGGTCAGACAGGATAGATGAAAGTGAAGAGCCTCCCCCCTTTTTCTCATCTTGTCCCTAGCGCTGCCGTGGTTTGCACCCTCTCGGGGTATTATCACCCGGTAACTTTGGGTTCACGCTCTTTGGTTACTTTTTAATTTGTTGGCCTGCTTCCAGTCTCCTCTCATCTACTTCCTTGGCCTTCATTATGCTTCTTAGCATCTCCGCGGTTGCGTTCCAATTACATTTACTTTCTAGCATGGTTTCGGTCATATTCTCCTTGTCCGGCTATACACCAGTTTTCCTTGCCATCTCTAATCTTAGCTTGTTTTTCTTAGCTAATCTTAGCTTTCGCCGCAGTACCAGCACTGATCGCTTCGCCTTTTGCCTATTCTGTGTAGAAAGGCATTAAAGCCTGGTTCGCATGGTAATCGACGTTTCCGTGTTTACGTTTAGCCCAGATTTGCACATCCGGAATCAATTCTCGATTCCATGCGCCGTTTTTTGCCTCTTGCCAGGCATTTTTCCAATTCGCCATGGTGCGCTGCCGCGCTTCTTTCTTGGATAGGCCTTGGCATTTTCTGAGCTCAATTCTTTCGTCTACAAGGAGTGTTATTGGTGGGGATCCAGCCACCACTTGTACAGCCTCTGCCGAGACTGTCCGGTATGCTGAGACTACCCTAATGAAGGCCCTCCTCTGTGCTCTTATCATAACTGTTCTGTTTATTCCCAGTTGCAGGCCAGTTCCCCAGATCTCCACAACAAACGCCTGGTCAGGCTGAGAGCCCCCCAACGTTCGGAATGAGTCTCACCAGCATCGCAGCCGTCCTTTCCGCTTTGGCCGACACAATACGAATGTGGGGCGTGAAGCTCACCCGCTGGTCAATAAGTACCCACAAGTCTTTAATACTCTTCTCTGGTTTAATTATTGACCCACCCAGCTGAAACTGCACTGACTCCGGCCTCTTGCACAGATTCCGTCTTGTGCATTGCTATCGTTAGTTTCATGTCAAACATCCATTGCATTATCTTAGCTAGAGACGTGTTAGTTAGACTTAATAAGTCATTCTCCTTGTGACTCATTGTCAGAAGAGCCAAGTCGTCAGCCAAGGCCACTGTCCGAGCGCCGACAGGCAACTCCAGTTCCAAGACCGCGTCATAGAGTGCGTTCCATAAGGCGGGCCCCAAAACCGAGCCCTGCGGGACCCCACGGGTCACCTTGACTGCTCTATCGTCTTCGACTATTAACCACCTGTCGCTTAGATAGCTCATAGTTATGGCAACAATTTCTGGTGAGATCCCTTTCTTATTAAGGGCTTCCACTATTTTGCTCCACGAAGCCGTGTTTAAAGCATTCTCCATGTCAATAGTCCTGAGAGCACACAGATCTCTGCTTCTCCGTGAACCGCTATTTGCTAATTTTGCAAAATTGATTACCTCATCCATATCATCAATGGTTGAGCGTCCCTGCCTGAAACCGTACTGCCTTTCTGAAAGTCCGCCTCTTTCCTCAATTTCCTCATGTAGCTTTGCTCTGACGAGGTGTTCGTATAACTTTCCCATAGTGCATAGCAGGCATATTGGCCTTACTTTGGGTGTTCCGTCTTCGTTAGTGCCTTGCTTCGGTATCAATACTAATCTGGCCACCTTCCATTTTTCCGGAAACACACTGACTGCAAAGAGGTCGTTCACTACCGAGAGCACCGTTTCAAGAACCACTGCTACCACTAGACGGATCACTTCGGCCGGGATACCATGTGGGCCAGCTGCCTTTCCCATCCACAATTTTGTTGCAGCCGCATTCAATTCCTCCAGAATAAAAGGATTTCGTCTTCCTACCTGCGCGGGTAAACAACTTTGTTACGGCCTGGAGAGTATATTTTTTCGTCCATACAGAGCGTGTCCTTAACTTTCTCATGACTATTTTATATGCTTTCCCCCAGGGGTCATTGTTTACCTCGTCGACTAACCTTTGCCATGTCAAAGCCTTTGCCTGCATCGCCTTCATAAGTTTGTCTGCCGTGCAACGAGTGCACCAAGTCAGCTTGCTGTAGATGTTAGCCAATTTATCTTTCTTGCGTTCGTCCCACTCCAACCTACATTTACTCGAGAGGGCTCTAGCAGGTGCCCAGATTTTTTCAGTCCAAGACTCTCCATCGATCAAGGCGTGTTCCTAGTGTGCTTGAACAAAAGGTGACATCAATTATAGATTGGCTGTTTCAAAGAACAAATATGGGGTTCATTCCATCATTAGCAGTCACCATGTTTAGTGCTGCTGCCAGTTCGGCCAGCAGATTGCCTCTTCGATCTTCTATATGGGAACCCCACAGGGAGGCCTTGGCATTTCAACTTAAATTTTACATTTGGAAAATTTGATATTTTCAGTAATTTAATATGAATGGCCAGATAGATGTACACAGCATATCCGGGATCATTCCACATCAGGTCCTTTGAATGGCACTGTCCCTTGAGCTCCTCCATGGTTTCAATAGTTTCCAGGTTTGTTAATTTTTTATTATTGTTATAATATTATATAATAATCTTAATAATAATTCATATTACAATCGAGTCTGATATCTACTCATGCTTGGTCTAACTGGTCTTATCTGATCTTGTCCAGTTTTGCTTTTTATTATCTCTTCTTATCGCTTAGAGGATTGTTCTTAATCTAAGTTTTTAAACCCTTAATACAGTTGGCGGAAATAAAAGCTCATTTTACTTTTCAGTATTTGACCAAAGTCCTACATTGTCCTCGGGATGAGGGATGAAGGCGGGAGTTGTGAAGTCCAAGTTTACCAAATCGCATGAAATAATCATGCGGGGGATGAAAAGATGTGTGAGTTAAACACAGGGGAATCATAGATACTTTTATTCCTCGTGTGGTTTCTGGATGGAACTCGATTGTTTATGAAGTCGGACCGATTAAGGGCGAAACTTTCCGCCCAAGTTTCGACACGGGAATTTATGATCGCCCGCTAATCTCTGCTGAGAAAGTTTAGCGGATTTTTTTACAGGAAAATTTTGCTCCGCTTGTTTAGTTTAACCTCTCACGAAAATCAAAATAACAAGAATTGCTTGTTTTACAAAGTTTAATTTAGTTTCGCATTCATTTATTTAGTTTCCGTTTTGATTTTTTTCATTTGTTTTAATTTTGTTATTATGCAGACCACTTCACTTCAAATCCAAGCAATTAAACTTCAATCAATGCATTTCAATTTAGTTTCGTTCAATTCAATTTAGTTCAGTTCCATTGACATGAGTTCAGTTCAATAGCATTTATTAGTTCAGCTTAATTTAGATTCAATTTAATTTATTTCAGGTCAATTGAATTTAAATCAGTTCAATTGCAATTCAATTGAATTTATTATTTCAGTTCAATTCAATTTATTATTTCTGTTTAATTTAATTTAGTTCAGTTCAATTCAATATAGTTGGGTGCAACTGAGAGGTCAAAGCTTTAGTTATTCTTTTAGTTAGATCAATGCTTTAATAATTTTGGCGTATGCACCCAAAAAATTTTGCATTAGAACAAGTTTTTGCAAAATCAATGAAGAAAATGCATATTTATGTTTCCTATGAAAACGTTTTGTTGCGGGAAAATTGCAGTGTAAATATATGGGTAAAGTGAATATAAGAATAATGTGTTGTATATTTAGTATAAGTAATAGAGTTGTAAAATATGAATGTTCTATGTAAGTGTGTGTGTGCAGTGCAAAGTAAAATATGTAAAACGTGTCGTCGATATCTTTGAAGTGATCGCAGAAAACGTAAAGGGTAAAATGCGAGTTACGCGACGGCGACGGACCCATACATCATCCCTTATAACTGTCAAATTGATATCGGGGGCAGGCTCTTATCTCCGATCAAATTTATACAAAATTTAATTCAAACATTAGTTTGAATATCTGATATCATTGGCAATAGTCACGATACTCCACCTGCGTCTGGTGGCGAATGTCGCAGACGCCGCTGGCGTCGGTGTAAACAGCGAGCCTCGAGCCACATTCGCCGGATTTATTTATATTTGTGTGGACTCACGTTGCTTAGCAATTAGAAATTTTGTATTGATTATTTTCGCGGAAGATATGCAAATGGTAAAAGTAAATTCTTATCGATTTCAAACTTTACTTACACCCATACAACAAAAACTAAACAGCAAACTCAAGAAAATACTATAACTGTACCAGAGATCGATAATTTACTTGTTTGTTAAAAAAAAACAATTACTTTGCTGTTGAATGTCCTAATGATCGTATTGATGTATTGAAAGACCGCTTTTTCGATTATCTTAAAATTAAGTGAAAAGTGAAAAGGATGGTTGCGACCGTTACTAGGTGGTAGTGATGTAACGAATATCAATTTTTAAGCATTTTAAATTTTTAAGCAATTTTTAAGCATTTTAAGCAATGCGAATATCTGCAGCTGATGTGCGAGAATGCAAATATTCAGTTAAATTAATTTTAACTAACACGTTAGAGTGTGATTAGTTAAAATGTACTTAAGAACTTAAATTAGTTTCTATTTTTACTGAAATATGGACATATTTTATGCTTTGCGATGCTGAACGAGCTAGATGTAACAATAAATATTCTCGAAAAGAAAGAACTACAGGCTAGGAGAAATAATTTCATAAGTCAATGCATAAAACCGAGTTTGCTGAATTGCAAAAATACAAAAAATGTAAGCAGGATGCATTTATTAGACTTGCATCATCTTCCCACGACAGTACTAAATCTGACAAAGAATATCAAATATCTCTTAAAAAATGTGTCGAAAAAACGAAAGAGTGGGATAATAAATCTTAAGGTCCTTGGCAATTGATAAATCAATAAGTGAAATTATTGCGTTGGAAGACTTGCCATTTAGTGTCGTTTAATGTAGTATCGTTTAGAGTCGTAGAATCTGTTGGATTCGTAAGACTAGTGGAGCACCTATGTCCATCATATAATTTAAAGCCTAGTCAGTATTTACCTCTTTCATCTGCTATGTATTATATGGCAAAGTGAACCAGAAATCCAGGAATAACTGAAGTCCTTGGCAAAAGTGTCATTTAGTGACATCTGGTCAGATTCTTGTTCTGGGGTTTCATTGCTGAGTCTTACTTGCCATGAAATTACAGAAAAATTCGAAAGAAAAATGATAGCGTTTTTGAAAGCGATTCCTTTCCTATTAAAATACATTTCTATTATTCGAAAATATTTACGTTCCACTCAGACAACTCAAGATAAGAACAGACAAGGCCAGACAAATCCAGACAAGACCATATAAGACCACATAAAACCAAAAAAGACTAGACAAGATCAGACAAGACCATAAAAGACCAGGCAAGACCAGACAAGATCACACAAGACCAAACAAGAACAGACAAAACCAGACAAGATCAGACAAGACCGGACAAGACCACACAAGACCAGACAAGATCACACAAAACCAAACAAGACCAAACAAGACCAGACAAAACCAGACAAGACCAGACTAGCTTTAATCGTAACTTAAACCCGTAACCCGTACAATAATTTGTATACTAATTGGAATAAGACCAGACAAGACCAGACTAGCTTTAAACGTAACTTAAACCCGTAACCCGTAACCCGTACAATAATTTGTATACTAATTGGAATAAAGTACAGTCGAACTTCCATAACTCGAATAATAACTCGAACTTCTGAAACTCCAATTTTTCTATAACTCAAATATTTTTAGAAATTCATACGTTTAGATAGCATTTTACATATAAATTAACTTCCATAACTCGATTTTTCCATAACTCGTAGTAAAAAAATTTTACTATTTACTATTTAATTTTTTACTATTGTAAAATTTTACATACAAAATAATCTCTATAACTCCAATGAGTATTTGCCAAAATTTATGATGCCGGATATTGCCTACCATAAACCGTCGATAGTGTCGATAGTGTAATCCTCGGGCAGATTGCCAAACATTATATTTTGCATATTTTATGATCACCAAAAACTCGAATAAAGCAAAACTAAGAATTTACTAGCGGGTGTGCTTTAGGAAGATTACGCCAGGATATTATTCTCCCTAGAATCGGTAACACAAGCTGCTATATATTATGGAAAACAATTAAAAATTACTGACTTGTGTATTATGAGTAGCTTGAATTCTAAAGACAATACTTGATGGAATGCCCAAAGACGGTTCCAAGGAAAAAGGAGGGGTTTTATTTGGTGAAAGTCCCAGACTACCCGGGTGCATAATACATTTAGGTCCTGTCTGGTCTGGTCTGGTCTTGTATTGTGACCCAGGTAGTGTGGAACTTTCACCAAATAGAACCCCTCCTTTTTTCTTGGAACCGTCTTTTGGCATTCTATCAAGGATGGTCTTTAGAATTCAAGCTACTACATCTGCTTCTCCAGATAACCATTCAAGGTCAGACAAGATTTATGAAGACACTTCAAGGCACTATTAAGTTCGGCCAGTTCTCTGAAAGTTTTAAATCTTGTGTATCTATATATTCATTCTTATCTATTGTGCTACATTAACCTCTCTTACAGTTCTTACAGTCTTACAGTTGAAATATAGAAACTTGAAAGACTATATTTACTTTAGTTTGATCGCAAAAATTTGAAGCTTATTAGGTATATTACTTTACAGTTAAACAAGAATTCATTTTTTTGTATTCTAATTTATTTTTCTATTGTCTAATTCACCTTTCTCGCCTCCTCTTGTCTAAGCTTTTAATCCACACTTGTTGAAGTGTTGAAGCTTTTTCTTCATCTTCTTCTTGTTTCGAATGGGCCTACTTTGGACCACGCTTGTTCAACTGTTGGGCTTTGATCTTTGCCCAGTATTGTCGCATCTTCTGCCGTTGTAACTCTATTCTCTCTTCTGTCCAGGGGGTACCTTTCCTTCGGAGTTTTTCCTGAAATAGACGGACTTCGTTCAGGGTATGCCGTGCAAGACTGTCTGGTTTGGAGATCTGTTATTCCCAGGTCTTTAATATCCATCTCGGTTTCTGTCAACCAAGTGGTACGTACCATCTTGTTTTGCCAGAAGGTGAACAGACGGTCGGTTAGTCGGTTTGGAGGCAGCCTTGCAACGTGGCCATGGAAAGGTACCCTTCTTTCCTTTGCACAGTCAAAGAGCATCTCAATATGTTCGTAAAGCTCAGAGTTATGCCGCCTTCGGAATACCCCATCTTCCTTTACCGGGCCTAGCATCTTACTTAGGATTCTCCTATCTCTGATATCAAATTTCTCTACCAGACCTCTTCGGTTCAAGAAAAGACACTCCATGGCGTTTAGGACTTCTGGTCGTAAGACTGATGTGTAGTGCTTAAGTTTCAGGTTGCGAAACAGGCATTTTTTGTTGTAAGTATTGTTAGTCAGTTGGCTAATTCTAGCTTGTTGACTCTCTTGGATAATGATGCTCTTTCTGATAAATTGGGTCCAATCCATTCGCCGAGATACTTGAATTTCTCAGCCCTCTGGATGTTTCCCTGCTCTAGTAACATCTCTCTGGTTGCTTCTCTGATGTTGGTGAAGAATTCTGTTTCCTCCAGCGACACTTAAAGACCCACTTTTGCAGCCTGTTTTCTGAGGCAATTTACCTGCATTGTTGCCATCTTAAGAGAATCAGCAAACAGTGCCATGTCATCTGCAAAGGCCAGACAATCTACAACCAGTTCATCGTTCTTACGTACCAGGTAGATACCACTTTGAGTCAAATTGATTCCTTGCGCCATTCTCTCATATCCTTTTCAAGGACACAGTTGAAGAGAAGTGGGGAAAGTCCGTCCATCTCCTTGTCTCTCTTCAGTTTTTATTTCGAAGCTTTCTGAAATCTCGCCTCTAAATTTAACCTTTGAATGGGTGGTGTTCAAAGTTTCTAGGATGAGTCTGCGGGTTTGGTTGTCTAGCCCTAGTTCCTGGAGTAGCTTGTTAAGCGTTTCTCTTTCAGTGGAATCGTTCAAGAATTTAAATTTGAAGTTTGAAAATGTTGAAGCTTATATTATTATGCATTTGAACTTGATTTCATTATTGGATTGATTCTGGAGTTATTGTATTTATACAATAAATTTGAAATGTTAAAACAATTTATGTGTTTATCTTTAATATTGAATTTATAGATAGTGTGCAGAACAAATTCTTAGTTTAAAATTGATATTAAAATATTATAACAGGCCAAAGAATATCTTTATCTCATTCGTTGATTTTCAGAAAGCGTATGATTCAGTGGATAGGGATACTGTTTTTGACACATTGAAGGAATACCAAGTTGGTGAAAAAACCACAAATTTTATAAAACTTACGTAAACTAATACGATTTCCAAAGTCAAATTATTTAGTGAAGTTAGCGAGCCCTTCGAGGTTAAAACAGGGCTAAGACAAGAGGACAGTCTATCACCACTGCTTCTCAATTTGGTCTTGGATAAAGTCATGAGGACGTTTTGACAGAAGAATGATTCAAGTGTTAAAATTGGTACAAAGGATCAGAACCTTAAAGTCAAAGGTTTAGCATTTGCTGACGACATAGCGCTGTTTGCTGAATCAGAACAAGAAGCTATTAACCAAATTGATCAGTTAAAAGAAACGGCTGAAAAAGCGGACTTACAGATTTCGTTGGCTAAAACAGAGATGATGACAAGTGGTCAGAAATACACTAAGAAAGTGACAAAAACAAATTATGGGAGCATCAGGGTCACTGACCAATTTAAATATCTTGGAGAAATAATTAGTAGCAATGGGACTGATAAATTGATAATTGAGAACAAAAAAGGGAAATTGAAAAGATTAAATTTTAGTACAAAAAATATATACAATAAATAGATCCTGTCTATCAATACAATATTTTAATACAGCTGTTAGACCAGTCATCTTGTACGGCATGGAAACTACAAATATATCCGGAATGGAGAATTTGCTCAAAATAGAAAGAAGAATTTTAAGAAGGATTTTTGGACCTAGGAAAACACACGAAGGTTATAGACTGAGATCCAATGCAGAAATTTATAGTAAAATTGACCACCTTGAAGTGATGATCAGAAAACGGCGACTTCAGTTCTACGGACATATGGTTCGCATGGATTGCTCAAGGTTAAACAAACAAATTTTTGATAAAATCTGGAACAATAAAGGGCAAGGAGGCTATATAAAACAAATGAAAGAAGAACTTCAAAAATTCAAAATTACTTAAGAAGATTGTCTAAACCGAATAGAGTACAGAAAAAAAAAATGTGGCCTCAAAATTCTTTTCGGGGATATGAAGAATCTCAACAGAGGAGAATGGACTGCTGAACGAAGAGCTGCGCAGTCGACCAGGTTGATAGACTTCTGGAAGAGAAAGAAGGAAACTAGACCTATAAAGAAGTGATATTTGCGTGGTCCTTATTGGCCTGTCCGCGGTGAGTACATATATATATATATATATATATATATATATATATATATATATATGTATATATGTATATTGAATTTATTAGTCTGTACAATACACAGACTAATTGTTCACATCTGTTACCTTCTCTTTTCCTATCTTTTAACTCCTTGTATAAAATTGAGTAGTCTTATTTGTTCTTATCTTATTATAGTCCAGTCTTGTGTAATCTAGTAAGCCTAGCCTAGTCTCAGAGTCCCCCTTGGTTCTCTTTAGAGCTAGGAAATATTAGACAATATTATTTAATTTATTGATTCTGGAGTTACTTGTTGAAACTTCATTTCAATATTAAAGATTTCAATTTTAACAACATAAATTTAAAAATGGTATACCATTGAATTGTTCAATTAATGGTAAACCTTTATATGATATATCATTACCTGAAGAAGCCACATTGTTGGTAAAACATTTGTTATATTTATACAATAAATCTGAAACTTGAAAACAATTTATGTTTTTATATATTTAATGTAGACTAAATTACTTATATTATGTCGATAGATTTCATTTCATTTCTGAAAGCCGCATAACTTTATTAGAAATGTTTTGTTGAATATGTAAAAATTATAACAAAAAATTTTATTGAAAAGCTCACAAATAGAATTCTCAACCACAAATTCTTTTATTTTCCCATTAAAATTCACATTTTTTTATATAAAAATACGTTTTGCATGAACTTCTTTCCAAAGTGACTCGACCTTGGCTTTTGGTTTTAAGCTAGGTACAAACCTGGCTTTTTAAATATGCTTAGCAAATGAAGAAAACTAGAGCGGAAGGACATTTTCTAAATTAGGATTTTAAATCAGAAATACATTGAAAAGAAACAACAAATCTAGAATTCAAACTAAAATACATTAATAGAAATCCATTATATACCTAACAGACAATACCCACGTTTACGTTAATCACGAACTTCGTGATCGATTAACCTAGTCTATATAAAAAACCCAATTTATCTTCAACGGAAGATTTATATTTATCATTCAAACATTTTAATATTTATTATTTTTTCTGTGTGCGAACGTGCATGTATCGGGATAGTTTAGAAATCGCTGCAATAAATACGCCACGTCGGTTTTTATATACACATCGCATTCGGATTTATAGCAGGTCGAGGGATATTGAAATGTGTGTGTACGTACAATTAATAACGGCGTTATCGGTCGCGTGCGGCCCAGGGTGAAAGCCGGGAGAGAGAAACGAAAGAGAAACAGAGTTTTCTGTTTTATGTATTTAGTACAGGTGCAGCGCGCGAGAGAGACCAACAGAACGAGGGACGATTAATCATAGTTCGGACTACGTGTTTCCCGACATAGAGCCTATTTTTTCTACCCTTATTTTTGCCGCTGATATCATTACGACAATGACGGACAAGTTGCGGGTTTTTTCTATCAACTGGACAATTTTATTTATTAACTTTACACATCGATACATTTTACCCTATAATGATGCAACTACCAAGAATAGGTAAGACAAATAGATTAGAAAGACTCGAATGGGCAAACAATATTAAAGAGAGAAAACTATACAGACAATGTTGTTTGGTATTGTCTCTCTAGTTTTGTCTTTCTAGTCTTCTTGAATCTTGTCTGTCTACTTTTGTCTGTCTGGTATTGTTTGCCTAGTCTTGTATGTGCAGTCTTCTCTGTTTAGTCTTGTCGGTCTAGTCGTGACACGACTAGTCTACTGAAGACTGTCTTGTCGTGACACGACTAGACAGACAAGACTAAACAGAGAAGACTGCACATACAAGACTAGGCAAACAATACCAGACAGACAAGATTCAAGAAGACTAGAAAGACAAAACTAGAGAGAAAATACCAAACAACTAGGGCTTGGGCGAGAAATCAGAATGCCCAGTGCTAGATAAGCAGTACTAAGTAGGCAGGACTATAAAAACAATGTTTAAACTTTATGATTACTTGCAAGAGGTTGAATAATTTGTATCAATAGCCTTCGGTGGCTAGTTTATAATGAAGTATTTTACTAGGGGTTGTTTAGATATTAGCGTAAATTTAGAATATGTAGGGATGTATTAAAGGTTTTTGTATGATTTAGGGGGGTGTTAATAATGGGTTTTTGTTTGTGCTAAATTGCTGATAATTCAAGCAAATGGAATTTTCAGTGTTGAAGTGAAGATTCGAGGGTGTTACAGTGGAACTGTAGCTGCAAAATCACAAACTGAAAGGTTGATTCGCAGGTGTTGATTAGAATGGGAATGAGATATTTTTCGGGGGGCGGTGGTAATGAGAGGAAACTAAAAGTGTGTTTCTTAAGGGCGGCGGTAGACGGAGTAGTAAATTCATCCCGAAGCGAACACAGAACTGGTATTAAATTTAATCAAAGCAACAATGTTAGCGGTTTGTGGAAAGGAAACCTCGGCCTCCTTGGGCGGCGGGTGCTCGGGGGCGGGTGTGGGCCGTTGGATTTTCTCGCGGTGGCGGCGGTGTTGAAAATATATAAGTTCTCGTTTGTAATTTGCCGAGTGCGTTAGTTAACGTCTTCGGGTTGTAACTGAGAGAGTGGGAAACGGTGTGTCAGGAGGGTCGTTAAGGGAAAGTTACAGAGAAAGTCGCACAGTTTTGATTATTAGCGCGTTAGCTGAAAGACGTTCTTATGCCCGGCCAGGATACGGACCCCCTGACATCGTCCTCCACCCCCGAATCTCCCGGCATGATTAAAATTATTATTACCCCATGCTAAGTATGATTGTATTATTTAAGGTGTTATTTTAAGGTGTACGCACGTTTCACCGTTAACTTTAAAGGCTCCATTTGCGACAAAATCCACCCTCCACAACGTTTTATCACACACGCAACCAAAAACTCAGCACTTTCTAACAATTAAATACTAAAAATAAGAAACTTTTCTAAACCTTTCCACATTAAATTAATCTAAATAAAAATTATCTTTACAAGACTTAAAAATCGATTAAACTATACAAATTTCACAGTTAACACACAAGAGCATAAGATTATACAAGTTTCTTAAAAAAAAAACGTGTTGTTCTTTCCTCATCCATAAACACAATAAATCAGCTCATTTCAAAAACGCATGTCGAAAATCTTTGATCTTATCCCGCGCCTCCTCGTCTTTCTCCTCTCGGGACGATGTTCATCGTGCTTACATATTTATTAAGCCACTTTTTCCCCGTCCCCCCGGTTTTTGAGATCGTCCCAAAGCAATATATTAGTAAGATGAATCGATTGACAAATTAAGAACGAAATTGAAAATTTCATATCGTGCTTTAGCGGCAATTCACTTTTAATCGCTCAAGATGAAAGGGAGCCTGCGAGCCCGCGCCGAATGCGAATTGCCAAACATCCCTCGCAAACATTGCCGGTATTAATCGAAATTTATAATATGTAAAGAAGATTATTAAAATGTAAGACGAGTAACGGCAAACGAATCTGTCAAGTAATGTCTTTCTTGTCTGTCCATTCTATTCTCTCTAGTCTTGTATATGTTTGTTTAGATTTTTTTGTTTAAAACTGTCTTTCGAGTCTTGTTTCTAAAATATGAAAAGAAATTATTAGCTAACAAACGCAATTTATGCTGGGAACATATTATGTAAAAATTGGCAGGGAGACATTCACCCTACAAAAGAGGAAAATATGTTAGTATCGTATATATATTTTATCATCCGATTGCGCCTTATTGGTATTTCCTTCGAGATGTCGGGGGTGGGATAATGGTGCTCGCCGCGGGTGGAAACTCCGCACATTGAATACCTCAAGAAGACGAGAAAGAAAACATGCATAATAGATTTTTGCGCTTTTCTTTCGATATTTCCGTTTTAAAGTTTAAACGTGTGTGCGCGGCGTAATTGAGGGGCGGAATCGAATTGCGTTATTTATTTTCCAGGCTAATTTGCGATCGTTTTCCTTCCCCCGGCGCGTCTGCATTATTGACGGCCGCGAAATTGTAAGGATGTGCATAAAACGGATACACACATCCACTTTTGTGTGTCGTGTCGCCTCTAATATTCCTCTCGCTGATGTTTTCCCTTCAACTATTGACTCACCTCCAGCTCCCGTCACAACCAACCTCTGAATTATTTAACACCTAAGTCCTTTATGATTTTTTTCCATTTTTTTTTACGAATAACTACTACCGATTACAACATATCTTAAACTTCAAAACAAATTTTTCTAAATAACGTAAATTTAAATAAAAAATGAATTTAATGAATCAATTTAATAATGCAAGAATTTAATAAACTTTACTGCAAACTAATTTTCAAACTTGCGTGTATAGAAATCAGCCCACTGTAATCTTTTGACTTTACTTTTTTATCTTTTAAACTATATATGAGAGGAAATATAGAATTACGCCGTTTGAAAGAGAATTGAATAAGCTTAATATGAGTTTTTATTCGAAAACCGAAAACCGAGTATTGTCATGCATAAAGATAAATTCTTCTCCAATGTAGTCGACATAAGGTATCACATGAACTACTAAAAGCTCCTCGATGTACCTAGCACCCATTAAACGTCCTCTCCTGTGACTACGGGCGCCCCTAATGTTGAAAGCAGGGGCGGGTCGTGCTTCAATAGCAATTGCACCTAATATCATGCAGGAACCACCTCCATAAGCAGCGCTCTTTAATGCAACATTCTGCAAATTGCTCTCTTGGTCTCCGGTACACTTTTCTTCTTCGGGCCTACCATAGAGGCATATTCTAATCTCATCTGAGAACAGAACGGGGGAAATTGGGGGTTCTTATTGTTCCAACGTTTTTTAATTTTTTATTATTCCTTATTATTTATTTTCGTGAAATTAATTAAATTAAAAAAAATACAACATTAAGTAACGCACCTAAGCCGAGATGACAGTCCTAGACGTACTCCTCTGGAGATGCTGAATTTGACGCAAAAATGTTTAGGCGACATCAATTGTACTTTGGTGGCACTAGGTTTCCACACCTGAAAATCCATAAGCACACATGGATATCCCCAGATGGATCAACACGCAATCAGATCGACCACATTATGAACAGCAAGAAGTTCCTCAGCTCCCTGTTAGATGTTAGATGTTCACAGTGACCACTATCCTGTGATTGGAACGATCCAAGTAGGCCCAGCTGCATCCGTCAACAGCAGAAACGTCCAGTACGAAAATACGAGACTCTGTCAAGCCGGATGAGTTTCAGACGCGATTTAACACCTACCTCGCGGAGGTAAGAGAAACGTGTACCTGAGGCAACATTGAGA
Organism: Phosphuga atrata; assembly: GCA_944588485.1. NCBI lineage: Eukaryota > Metazoa > Arthropoda > Insecta > Coleoptera > Silphidae > Phosphuga > Phosphuga atrata. The sequence continues at coordinate 24,565,922 of OX155904.1, read as the reverse complement.
CCGTTTGTAAAAATTCGGTGGATGAGACGCTGGGCTTCGTACAACATTAGCGAAAGCCTTGGATACGGGACGAAACCCAGAGGTGCATTGAGAAAAGGATAGCGACTAATGGCCAGATAATCCTGTAGAGTTCACGGATAAGTTCCACTTTCGTTTTTTCCGGTACGCCCAAGTTTTGTAGCGCGTTCCATATGGCGGTTTTGACTATAGTCCCTAAGCCTCGTTCGAAGTCGACAAAGAGAAGGAATAGAGGCGACCTCCATTCCACAGATTGCTCCACACATGATGTGGTCCACACATGAACGGTTTTGCCTAAATCCAGCTAGTTCTTTTCGCAGAAGGTTGTTAACAGTTGGCGAAATACGACCTGGTATTAGAAAAGCCAAGACTTTCTCGATCGAGTTGAGGAGGGTGATGCCTCGCCAATTTTTGCAATCGCCAAGTTCGCCTTTCTTGGTTATCGTCACGATGACACCTTCCTTCAAACTGTCGGGATTTCTGCAGGGCAACTACGTTTCACGAATGATTAACAGGTTCGCCAGGACACCTAAGTTGCTTTTCAGAAGCTCCGCGGCTAGCTTATACGATCCCTGTTTTCTTCGCAATCTAGATCTCTTCTCTATCAGGTGGTTACGTGGAGATGTGGCGTCTCGGGTTGCGGCGTGCTTGACGAGGAAGGGTGATATCCTCAGCGACCTCGTTAGACGAATCGTCGAAAAACTTTTCCCACCGCTGAAGTTGTTCTTCTCCAGTGGCAAGAACGGTGCTGTTGCGATCCTTAATCGAGGAAGATTGTTTAAACTTCTTTCCCCTTTGAGCTTGTGCATTGCAGAGTACGCTCCGCGTATGTCACCAAGCCGCGCTGCACTATCCGCCTCACTAGCGATGTTGCTTGTGAAGAGTTTACGATCAAGTGTTGACGAGCCGCTTGCCTTCCTTCTCACTTCTTCTTCCGCGTGGTTGTACTCCCCTTGAAGATGTTCTCTCTCCTCCTATGAACGCGACTGGATTATCTGGCCCTTAATCGCTATCCTTTTCTCAATGCACCTCCAGATTTCGTCCCGTATCCAAGGCTTTCGCTGATGTTGTGTGAAGCCCAGCGTCTCCTCAGCCGCATTTTTTAAGCAAGCGGTTTCAATGTTGGCCCAGGTACACATTTCTCTGACCTCCGCGAGGTTGGTGTTAAATCGCGTCCGATAATCATCCGGCTTGACAGGGTCTCGTATTTTCGTACGGGACGTATCTGCTGTTCATGGATGTAGCTGGGCGCAGTCGGATCGTTCCAATCACAGAATAGTGGTCACTGTAAACATCGGCGCCGCGGCAAGATTTGACATCTAACAGTGAACTGAGGAACTCCTTGCAGATCATATTGTGGTCGATCTGATTGCGTGTCGATTCATCTGGGGACTTCCATGTGTGCTTATGGATGCTTAAGTGTGGTATCCTGGTGCCATCAGGTTGATGACTACCGGAGAAGTCTACAAGTCTGTCTCTATTGTTGTCTCGTACGGTTCCGAGTCCATTTTGATTGTTCCAATGTCCAATTTAAATAATCTCTTGCAAAACGCAAGCGTGCTTGGTGATGAGCTGGGGTAAGTTTTTGATAAACTGCAGGTGTCTTAGAGGTCAAGTTACTTTCCTGTAGTCTTCGTCTTACTGTCCACTGACTAACAGCCACTCTTCGTACTTCACGGCGCTGTTTTTGCAGTTGAACTGCCTTAAGGTGACGATTATGTAATGATGTTGACACAATAGGATCCGATCACCCCATACCGTTGGAACACTCTTCGAACCGCGGCGCGTTTCTCATCCAGTTTTCGAGTAAAACCTCGCTGGCTAAGTCCATTTTCGATTAGAACAAAAACTTGGGCGGATTTTTGCGGTGTATTATGCATTAAAGTAACATTCTTGAAAACCAATCAAATCATGAAAAACGAATAATATGCAAATTTTAATTGAACACATTTTAATTATAATCTTTCACAAGCTTGTTCTTCTCGTTATAACCATCAGATAAATACGTTCGTTTTTGTTTGACGGTTGAGCCTATAAATGATTAACTTGATAAAGTTAAACTTATGTTAAAGCATGTTATATTGCCTCTCAAACGACATATTTCTTTATTTCATCTCATATATATATATACACTGCCGAGCATAAAATTAGGGTCACTCCATAATTTGAAGTTATTTTAGAAATCTTTAGTGTTTTACGTGTTTTTTCGATGGTAACAGTTTACTAATTGATTGCTTGAATAAAAAAAAGGTTTTTGTTGTTCAAGTATATGTTCAAGTTTATTGAAAGTAATGAAAATGAACAATTTTAATTTAATATGCTAAGTAATGAAAATGAACAACTTTACATTGATATGCTTTTGTGGAAACAAAAGGAAGTTTAAGGACTTCAGTGGTGAGTATTCCCTCCTCTGGCACTGACAACAGCTTGCAAATGACACGCCATGCTCTGGGTCAGATTTTGGATCACGGTCTGCGGAAGATTGTCCCATTCTTGCACCAGTATGTCGCGAAGCTCTCTAGATTTTCTGGGGGCCGGCACATGTCTCCGTAAATGTTTTCCCATCTCATACCAAATATGGTCAATTGGATTTAAATCTGGACTGCGAGCTGTCCAAACAAAGCGCGTGATTTCACACTCGTCAAGATACTCAGTAACTTTCCGAGCAGTGTGTGGCCGTGCGTTATCATGCATAAATGTTGCGTCGCCTCCAAGAATAACCATGAATGGTAAAACATGGTCTTCTAGAACCTCTGTCAGATACCTATGCGCAGTCAACGTCCCATTCTCGATAAACACTAACTCCGTGCGAGTGTCAAAAGATATGCCTCCCTATGCCATAACTGATCCTCCGCCAAATGGTAGTCGCTCGGCAATACACGCTTAAGCATATCTCTCTCCTTGTCGTCACCATACTCTTACATGTCTATCTGAGCCCGTAAGACAGAATCGCGTTTCATCGAAAAACAATACGCGTCTCCAATCCGCTATTGCCCAAGTCAAGTGTTCTTGTTCAAAATTCAACCTCTTAATCTGGTGTGCACGGGAAAGCGGCGGTCCAGTAGTTCTAGTTCGAGAAGATAATCCAGCAACATAAAGTCGTCTCCTAACTGCCCACTCACTTATGTTTACATTTCTCACTTCTTGCAGATGATTTCGAAGGGAAACTGTCGTGACCGTTCGGTTTCTCAAAGCACTAGAAACGAGAAAGCGGTCATCCCTAGCTGTTGGAGTTTTGCCTCGGGCTGAACAAGGTCTTCGAGTGAGCAGACCTGTCTCTTCGAACCGCCGCCATTCTCGTTGCACACTTGAGAGACTTACACCAACGTTTCTAGCAGTTTCACGCTGACCGCGACCGTCTTCTAAAGCCGCCACAATTTGTGCCGCAAAAACGGGATTTATGCACATTGCAAAACACTAACAATCACAACAATTTATAACAGACAGATGACACCACATAAACAAATGCTATGCTGTCCCTAAACTTTCTTTTGTTTCAAGAAAAACATATCAAAGTAAACTTGTTCAATTTCATTACTTAGTACATAAAATTAAAATTGTTCATTTTCATTACTCTCAATAAACTTTGAAAAAGAAAAACCTTTTGTTTTATTCAAGAAATCAGTTAGTAAACTGTTAAAACCGAAAAAACACCTAAAAAACTAAAAGATTTTAAAATAACTTCAAATTACAGAGTGACCCTAATTTTATGCTCGGCAGTGTATATATAGTAAAAAAAGAAATTAAAATAAAAAGTTTACAGTGGGCCGATTTCTATGCACGCAAGTTTAGTTAATTTTGCAATTGCACCATTAAACTTTGTGCAAACAGTTTACAGATTCAAACATTTAATTTTTTTTTTTTAAATGTCTTTTTTGTCTAAAAAAAATGAAAATTACTCATTTGTGAAACTAGACAAAGTTTTGAAAAATGTGTAGAATAAAACTTGCAGCGATTTAACATAATAGGTACAGACCGGGAAGGAAAGTCGGTAAGTTGCAAATTTTCCGGTTCAAACTTACTGCTAGGGGCTACTTTTTTCGAAGCAAAGAACATATTCGGCAAATTTTTCGAGAGTGTTTTCGGCGATTTTTTTTTACAAATCTAAAATGCGACCATCAATATTTTCGCCGTACAGAACGCCTGGGAAAAAAAGTAATTTTTCGAAAAATTGTTCAGTTACGCAAAGCTCGTTCCAGGATCCTAATAGTAGTTTTACAAAATAGGAATTTTTTTCCGACAATTTTTTCATTTTCCCATCGTCCAATTCATCATTTTTCCCGAAAATCGATGGGAAACTGTTCCAACATTTTTTTAGTTTTCCAAGGTGTGGTTCATAATCCATATAAAGATATTTCTGAGAATCTAGTAAAAAGTTCCCTTAAATTTTGTCCAAAATCAAGGCAAAATCTGATAATTTTCCAATAAGCTGTTTCAATGTTCCTCGTGGTCTGATTCAAACTGTAAGTGTAGATTTTTCCCAAAATCCCTAGTGGCTCCAATTCTCTAAGCTCCTTAACTCTTTAGTGGTTTCAATAGTCTGGATCTAGTCTGGATGAGTATCGTTTGAAGTCTCAGCGAGTGAAGACGTGCGTTAGAGTGCTCGATAAATTAATTTCTAGATGAATTTAATAAACTGTTTTTTCGGTTAAAATAAAGATAGTGTGGTTTATCGCGCGAGTATCTGACTTTAGTTAGTGGGAGCTGTTTTGATTGGTTTCCTTTTAAAGGTTTAGTTTTTCTTTTAGTTGTTTTGGTTGTGAGGAAAGTGAAAGGTCGCTTATGTTTGTGATGATAAAAAGACACGTGGTGATAAGATACTATTTTTAGCTGGGGCGCGTCAGGGTAATCACCTATTCAGCTCTACAGAGCGCATCTAGTGAGGAATAGCTGAACTAGTAGCCGTTTTCTCCACCATATGTGAATAGTTCTAGCTTGAGAATGGACGAATACGAGAACAGACCGAGAGCGAACAGTGAGTCGATGAATCCGTTTGAAAGATGCGCAAAGCTAAATCGGTCACCGTTGCAGATAGCTAAAAGGTCGAAAAAGGATGAGTTTAAAGATATAGGAAGAGGTGAGAGTAGTACAGTGCAGAGTGAGCAACTGGATAGAATTCTACAGGAATTAAAAGAAATTAAAAAGGAGTTCACAGCAGTAGACGGAAAGCTGGAGGAAATGAGAAGGGAAAACAGAAGGCTGGAGGAAAAGCTGGAAAGAGTGGTGAAGAGACAGAAGGAGGAGGAAGAAGTAGAAAAGGACTGGAGAAAAGAATTGTTATCGGAGCTGAGGGCAATAAGGGATGAGAACAAGGAAATAAAGAATAGGATGTCGAAGCTGGAGGATGCAGCGGAATCAGTTAAGGAGGAGAAGGAAAGAACCGAGGGTAGGTGGGAGGAGGAACGACAAGCGCTGAGGGAAGAACTGATTAGCCTAAAGGATATTGAAGAGAGGAGATTAAGGAGGGAGATAAGAAATAACATCGTAATTTACGGAATTGAAGGAGAAACATGGCGAGAAGAGGCAAAGAAAACGTTTATGGAAAGGTTAGGAATTAACGAGGGTTTCGTGAATGCATACCAGCTCGGCTCTAAAGGAGGGAACAAAGGCCCAATTTTGTTAAAGCTAGAATGTTGGGAGGCAAAAAGGGAGATAATGAGAAATAAGCACAAGCTAAAAGGAACAAATATTTTTATACAAGACGATTTCACCCCGAAGGAGCAGGGAATCCAGAGGGAGTTATTAAGGAAGGCAAAGGAGCTCAAGGAAAGGGCTCATCGGGTCAAAGTAGGCTATAAAAGAGTTGAAATAGACGGGAAATGGGTACCTTGGTCCGAAGGGGAAAAAAACGAGTAAGGGACCAAAGAAGAAAGGGACAGAAACACAAGGACGGATCGGAAAGGGAAAATGTTAAGATATTATTTTGGAATGTGGCTGGGCTTAGAAAAAAACTGGAAAGGGAGGACGGCTCTTTCATAGCCTTCTTGAAGGGATTCGAAATAATTGGACTAGTGGAGTCCTGGGTCCAAGAAAAAGAATGGGAGAACTGTAAAGAGAGACTTCCCAAGGAGTACAAATGGAAGATGCAACCGGCCCTGAGGGAGAGTGGCTACGGAAGAGCAAAGGGGGGGATAGTAACAGGGATCAAGTGTGGTATCAGGGAAGCGGAGAGATTACAACAAGAGGTGGAGGGTATAGTTTTCAGGGAGGTAGAGCTGAAGGGAGGCTGGTGGCAGATAGCCACGGTGTATAACAATAAGGGACTGGAAAGAATTAAAGAGTGCATAAGGTGTAATATAGAAGGTACGGCATCGACAAACTTGCTGCTAGGAGGTGATTGGAATGTGAGGATAGGAGAGGAGCAGTTCAACACGGTGGATAGAGCTGGTAAAGTACTACGAAGGAAATCTAAGGACAAAACGAGGAATGCGGAAGGAAAAGAATGGGCAGAGTGGGTAAGGGATTGGCAATGGGATGTCTTGAACGGGTGTGTGGAAGGGGACTGGGAGGGACAGTATACGTTTGGGAGTGCTGGGGGGGTGTCGGTGATAGACATTGCAGTTGTTAACGACTCCGCGAGGCAAGAAATTAGAGAGATGGAGATCGGAGTGAAAGGTGAATCTGACCATATGCCCATACTGATCACGTTAAAGCAGCAGGTAGAAGAGGGGTCCAGGAAAGAAAAATGGGTTACCAGGTGGGATAGCGGTGCGACAGAGATGTTTAAATTAAGAATGGAGGCAATAGACTGGGATAATTTAAAAGATATAGATATGATAACCGATGAAATGGAAACAGCAATGGTCAGGAGGAAAGTCACAGAAGGAACAGTGGGAAGATTATGGGCGGATAAGGAATTCATAAGGGAGAAACAAAAATATAGAGAGGTGACGAGAAGGTGGAGAGAGGGTACCGGTGACAAGGAACTGTGGTTAAGTACGAGAGCGGACTAACGAAACCTGGAGAGGAGAAAGAAAGAAATGTGGGAGAGAAGAGAGAGACAACGAATACTGGAGATTAAAACTGAAGCGCAGCTGTGGAAATATTTAAAGGAGAAGAGCGGGAGGAAGGAGCGAATTCCAGACAGTATACCTAAGGAAACCTGGTTAAGGCACTATATGGTTCTATTGGAAGGAGTGGAGATAACGGTGGATCGAGGGAAAGTCAGTGTTAGAAGGGAACAGACTGTTGAAGAAGTAGGTGAAGAAGAAATTTCTGCCGGGGAAGTACACCAGGTAATTGCAGCCTTAAAGCAGAAGGAAGCGGCGGGACCAGACGGAGTTGGAAATGAAGCGTGGAAGTTAGTACCAGATAAATGTATCGACAAGCTTACGGAGGAGTTCAACAAGATATGGAAAGGGACAAAGGGTTTCCCAGAGAGCTGGAAAGAGGGGATAATACAGCCAATCCACAAAAATGGGGACAAGGAAAGGGTGGAGAATTACAGGGGGATCATGCTGATGAACTCTTCCTACAAAATGTTCGCCAAGATTCTAGAAGGGCGGTTGAGAAAAGAGGCAGAGGAAAAGCAGTTAATACCAGAGGTGCAAGCAGGATTCAGGGAGGGAAGAGGCACAGTCGAACAACTCATAACACTTAGATTTATAATTGATCAGGAAATTAGATCTGGCAGCCTTTTTGCTCTTTTTATCGACCTGAAAGCAGCGTATGATTCCGAAGATAGAGGGAGATTGTATGAATTTTTGGTTAAAAAGGGTATTTCGGAGAGGGTGAGGAGGAATGTAAGGGAGGTGTATAGGGAAACGGTGTGTAAGATCAGGGTGAATGAGTGTGTAACGGAATATTTAGATATAAAAAAGGGCCTGAGGCAGGGATGTCCACTGAGCCCCACACTTTTCAATCTCTATGTGGCTGATTTGGAAAGAGTTTTGGCAGACGGACAAGCTGGAGGAGTGGTGGTAGGGAGAACAAAGGTGTGGAGTTTAGCATACGCTGATGATGTAGTTGTATTTGCCAAGACAGCTGGGGAATTGAGAGAGGTAATTGAAAGGGTGAGAGGGTTTTTTGAAAGGAGAGATTTGAGTGTGAATGTGGGAAAAACTAAATGGATGCGGTTCAAAAGAGGTGGGAAGTTCAAGAAAGAGAGGTTTGAATGGAGAGGGAGGGAAATCGAGGAGGTGCAAAGGTTTAAGTATCTGGGGTATGTATTTGGAAATGGAGGCAGCAATAGAGAACATGTGGAGTATGTAGCGAAGAAAGCGTGGGTGGCAGCTGGGCGAGTCTGGAATGAATGGAGAAATAAATTTGAAGGTAACTTCAGGGCGGCTGAGACGGTGTGGAAGGTGTGTGCCAGAAGCATTTTATTGTATGGCGCAGAAGTCTGGGGGACGAGAGAGGAGGAGAGGATAGAGAGAGTCCAGTTAAAGTTTTTCAAAAAAATCCTGAAGCTTGATAGGTCGACACCTAGTTACATTGTCCTCCAGGAGGTGAATGCGTGCAAGGTGGCAGTCTTGGCTGTAAGAAAGGTCATAAGGTATGAATATAAGGTGAGTGAAATGGGAGATGAAAGGTTAATAAAAGAGGTTTTTAGAATGGTAAATCAAGTGGGAATAGGCGGTATGAAAGGGAGTGACTGGGGTAAGAATAAGAGGAAATGGTATGAAAGAGGTGGTATATCTGGTGAGGGGCTCGAAACGCTAAAGCAGGAAAGGGCAGGGTGGGCCGATAGGTTGGTAGAACGTTTGCAAGAAGTGGACCTACAGGAGCGGCAAAGCAAAATAGAAAGTAGTAATTTTCATAAAGGGTACGTAAAGATACAGGTACATGGGCGGTTACCAACCTATTTAAGTGTAAATCAAGAGGACGATGCACAAGTCATGTTAGCAAGGTATAGGTGTGGATGTGAGGAGCGTGGAAGAAGATACTGGATGAGTGAGGAGCATAGAAAGTGTAGTGTTTGTGGGACAGCAAAGGAAACTTGGGAGCATTGGATGGAAGAGTGTACAAGGGGTGAATGGAATGAGGGAGAGAGGCGGGAAGGAAAGAAATGGGAGGAATGTATGAATGATAGCGGAAAGGGTCTGAAACTGCTGAGACGGATAAAAAGATGGAAAGAGCAAACTGGTAACAGAGAAGGTGTATTATAAAGGAAATTGGAGTTTATTTTGTGTTTTGTGATATTATTGTATTTTTATTTTTAAATTTATATATTTTTTTTGTATGTGGTTTCTATATGCCAGTAGGTTAATAAATAAATAAAATAAAAATAGTCTGGATCAAAGTCCTAATAACTTGTTTTCCCGAAAATCGAGGAAAAGATCAAAGTTTTTGACAAAACTAAAGATTGGTTGTTAGGAAAGGTTTTAAATAACAATACGTTATAGTACATCAACGGCTTCTATACTTTGATTATAAATTGACGTATCACTACGTCGTCGGCTTCAAAATTTTAAATAAAAAAACGTAACTATCTCGTAACGTAAACATCTCTACTACGATAAAATCATCTTTTTCATAAATTTCAGCGATTTTCATAATTTCAGCATAAGGCCCAAGCATATTTATAACCAAACCATTTGTAGTGCATATTGTAAATGGTTTGCACAGATGTACTCATTTGATGGCGAATATATGTGCCATCACAAATACATACCAGTTGGCCATCTTTTAGTTCATATAATATTCTAGCTATGTTTTAAGTATTAGAAAGTAAAGTTTCTCTAGTGACAGCGTTAATTACAAAATTCAATAGTTAAACGTCTTTTTCAAATGAGTTCAACACTTCATCACAGTAGTCAAATGCCATTTGTTGACGGGCCATACAAAATCGGAAGATATTGTAGCGTTTAAATTCCCTGTTTTTAATTTAAATAAGAAACTAACTAGAGCTTGAGTGACATAACAATTTTTTCAAATTTATTTTTGCATTATTTGTTTTTAATGTTTTAGGATTTTTTTTAGTTATTTTGGCTAGTGTCAAATATAGTCGAAAAATTTATTTTTTAAATAGTTTTTCAGCAATAATAAAACATTAGTTCATTGGAATGTAAGATTAACGATTTCAAAAATGGTTTTTAATTTTTTTGACATTGTTCTAAATTATGAAAAAAATTGAAAAAAATTCTGTGTATAAAGGAGTACAGAAGACATTTTTTGACAAAATTTCTCGAAGACACTATTAAAAAATACAGTAAAAAAAATTATTTTAGTTTTATTTCTTTTCTTAAAAATCGGCTATTGATCTGGGAATCACAACAAAAGTTTTTTTATATGCCTTTTACTTTCAAGTATTGGGAAAAAAATAGGCGTTTATTAGATTTCAATTTTACGGTGAGAAAAAAATAAAATAGTAAAAGTAGTTTTTTTATAATCTCGATAACGCCTTGAGATAAAGAGCTTAAATTTTGCGTGAATTATTTTATATAGTTGGTAGCAAAACGATCCCCAAAGTACGAAGAAAAAACTCGTCGGAGGCAAATTTCACATATATATCCGGCTATACCCTTTGTTAAAAAAAATATTGCAAGAAATTGTTTGTAATGTGATGTGAGGAATTGTTAACGTCCTTGGAACAGTAATTTATATATTTTTGAACAAATTTAACTGAAATAAATATTGATTTTAAAACGATTAAAACAGAATCTTCCAAAAAGTAATACCTTTTTATAAGTTTGCAATTATAAAAACAAAGTTTGCAGTGATTTGTAAGATATTTTATAGTTAATAAAGATTTTCGAACATAAATCATTTTGATATCAAACGCCTTAAATTTGGAGAAATCTGTATAAATGTAGGAAAAATCTGTGAAAATTTAGGAGAGATCGACATTGTTTTAAATCATTCAAAATGATTTTGATGAAACATTTGACGAAAAAGTACAAGTTTTTTTATTTGCTAATGGAATTTTTGGATGACAATAACTGAATGACAACTATTTTATTGGTAGGATACCAATGATAAAACTAGTTATATGTATAATAATCAACCTTAATTAACAAATAACCACCAAAAATAAATTTAAAAATCGAGCTAACTAATAATCAAACAGATCTGTTCCTTAATATACACTTTTGTAAAAGAAAATATTGTCTCTCAATACTTGACGTTTCAATAAACTTAATACACAAAGCTTTTCCACACATCATTCAATAAAATTCTTAATCAATATTAGATCTGTTAACTAACTTTGTACGCTCGCATTTATCCATTTATATAACCAATTCAGAGAAAACGGTCGTGAGTATCCTCAGGCGTCCGCATTGTCTGTTCCCTTCTAACATAATTGGCAGTGTCAGACGACAAACGACATATAATCCAATACAATAATTGATTGGACGCGATGGCCGGTACGCGACAGAACTATCAAACTCCTACACGACAAACGAGCCCCATATTGATACTATTCCCAATAGACATACCTGACTGGGATATCAATATAGAACGCGCTCACATAGATCGTACATCTTGTCAAATATTGTCTTCTCGTCTAATGGTCTCTTTGAAATATGATTGCTTCTGTTTTCAATTGGGTTCGAGACAACAACGAGAACCTCCCTGTCGTTCATCATTTCTTTTTTTTTCGGTAATAGACTTTCCCGCGACGAAGGGGATGATATAAATTGTATTCCATTGAAAGCAGACGGAGGAAATCGAGAGGTTTTAATTTTTTGTACTTTCGTGTATAAGGAAGTAAATTAAAAGTTGATGTTTTTTTTTAAATAAGGGTTGAATTATCTCTCGCTTTCAATATCTTAAAGCTTCTCTAATGGATTTCGGTTAAAATAAATGGATATTTATTACATGCTAGAGAAAGAGAATTTGAAATAAAACAATGACTAAGATAAAAGCAATTAGTATCAATCAAATGTAAACAACATGATTGATTTTATTTTCGGGGGTTGATTCATTGTAAACAAATATGTGAAACAGATGTCCTGCTGTCAATCAATGGGATGTGACCCATCAAAAACAGGAAATAACGACACGCCAGCAAAAATATTTGTATTTATCGTCTATTATCACTCAAAAAAATCCCCGTCAATTTGTCAGTTTGCACGTCGAACAAATTCTGCAAAAAAATACCACTCATTGAATTAATCATCGGAATATTAAACGAAATGATCCGACGCGATCCATTAATTAAAAATCGCCAGGCAGCACACGTACAAATACATTTGCGCCCCAAATTATTTTTTGTTTTATTATTATTTCGGTATATGTTTTCCGTGCGTTTGATAGGATATAATAGATATTCGACGCGGCGGGACGATCCCAACGGATTCCCGACATATGTCACTTTTTATCCGATGATGAAATATACTTTCAGCAGTTATTAATGATGGCTGTCGTAATGAAATTTCGTTGCCGGACTGTCCGTCGGTTTTTCCTCGGCAAATAAATACCGGAATTGCGGACACCCGCCCCCCACGGACTTTTCCAATAATAACTCGAGGCACGCTCGAAGCCTATCAATAATCCGAATCGAGAAATCCTAGTTGTTTTCTTTCGATGAAATTGGATAATGAAATTATTTATTTGATTCTTGTGTGAGAAGAATAATATTTATGAATAGCATGTTATGAATCTCCTTCCAAATTTTTGAAAAACATATCCTTCTAACATTCTCATGGTATATATTAGTAGCAGCCAAGCGGTTCTCATTAATATCGAATTTATAGGTAAACCATTTTAGCAATATAAAGTAGTCATGCCCCATTCCTCGTGTAAGGCCTAGGCCGCATTACGGGTTTTTCCAAAGGTAAATGGTAAGTTTCAGGTTTCTTTTGTTTGCTAATTTTAAATATAAGGATTCTAAGAAAAAAAATTAATAAAAACAAGTCCTGTAAAACTAAGGAGAACATGAAACTTCTGGGCGTACAACGTCAATGAAAGGGATCGTTCTGCCAAAGCCTATCGCACCTACCTGTGTTATTTCAGGCCTCCTTTCTATCGATACCCATGCATTATCCATGTATTATCTGGACGAAGCAAGGTTTAGAGAAATAACAGGTTTAATGGCTTACCAAACCAGATCGAGCGTTGTGTCAACCTTCAAGAACTCTTTCACCCCTCGGATATTGGCCACATAAAATGCCCCACAATTTTGTCCAATACCTCTCAAATCTAAATATTTACAAATACATCAACATCTAAAAATGAAATAGGATCAGCTTTTGTGGTTTTCAAGGAAGGTAACGAAACATATTTTGAAACAAAGTTTCAAATGAGATGTTATGGTCCGAACCAAATTTATAATAGAATTGAAAATAGGAGTTTATCACTACGATATCTTCAATCTGTTTATCGTAGAGATAAACTCCTATTTTCAATTATATTTTGAAACATTTAGACTAGAGACCTTCTGCACAACATTCCATGTAGATTTTTTCTCACTAAAGTAATCTACAGTACATTCGAACCAATTCTGACACCGTTGATGGTTACTCCATAATTTAAAATAATCGCTCAGTGTTCGAAGCCCTGCAAAACATGACGGGGTCCACGAAGTTAGTCGTAGAGAAATGGGAAGCCGTAAAACCAATTTCAGAGAAGGTGAAATTCCAATGGCATTGGCAGGCATCTTATGCAGGAGTCGCAGGAAAGGGGTGAACTATTATTTTGGCGAATCAAGCGTCAGATCCGATTATTTGGACAAAGATTTTGATAACATATGCATTTCTTTCAACAAGATACCCAGCTTATTGTTCAAGTCCAGACTGAGTTCATATTTCCAAAAAGAATGGGAGACAAGATGGGAGGCTGCGACAACTGGCATATGGACCAAACTGTTCATTCCCCCAGTTCATAATAGGCTAAAATCTCACATCCAGCTGAATTAATTACAGGGCATGGAAATCTCCATATCTCCACAGATTCGAGAAAAGAGATTCACCATTGTGCCCGTATGAAGAAGAAGACAGTAGCACATATAATAGCATATAAGTTATATAAGTTATACACGCTACGGTCTACCGGAGAGGTAACTTTTTTTTTCCTATTTTAAAGAAGGGGGGGAAATTCATTGCTGCACGCACGGGACTACTAGGCTTCGTGGAGTGTGGGGCTCTCTGGTCGAGCTGTTCGGCCAGCATACCCAGGGAGTTTTAGTCCCCCGTTGTGATCAGTACTCCTTCAGGACCGTGTTAGCATTACTTCAAAGTGATGATCCTTTACATTACGGCTGCCCGTTCCTGGACTGTAGCCTGACCTTTCTTTCCTCTTCGTCTTTGGTTCGAAGTATCGTGGTACACATCGTTGCTACTGCTTTCCAGTTGTCCTCGCCTTTGATCATCAGCTGTACCATATTAGAAGAGTTAATAGGCTCTCCCACCGCCCGCTCTGTTGTCGTTCTGAATTCAGCCCATTTCGGGCACTCGAAAGCAGTATTTTCAGTTGAGTCTGTCCTTTGGCAGTATCTACAGCTGTCACTTTATGCCTATCCGATCCTTTGAACATATGAGCCAAAGCTTCCGTGCCCGCTTAGTACCTATGTACTTATTGTTAGTTCGGATGAGAGTTCTGGTCCAGTTCCCTTCCTTGGCGTCGTTCTAGCGTTTCTGCCATCTGCTCATGAGTGCGCTTCTGTGTCGAGCCCTCCCTTCTGTGTTTGTGCCCTGGTTGCTGGCCCGTTCCTCAGCCATTAGGTCAATTGTCATGCTACATGCTACATCATGCTACGTCATGCTACATGCTACAATTGTCATGCTACATGTCATGTAGCGCCACATTTGACACCGTGTGGTAAGCGCAGCATATGCTTATTAACATGCTGCGTTGTGTTTTTATTAATCTGTTTTTGTTTGTGGCTGCTTTTAGCGACTCCACCCAGGCTGGTATAGCGTAAAGGAGGATGGAATTAAATTTTATTCTGGGCATCAACTTACGAAGTGCTGTACCTGCATGTTCGGCTTTCACTGTTACATTTTGGACGTGCCTGCTCCAGGAAAGCCGCTGGTCCTACGATACCTATTATGTTGACACACATGGGTTCAATCCTCTTGCGGCCCGTTAGTGCAATGACCTCAGACTTTTCTGAAGCTATTTGTAGTTCGTTTCTTTCCATCCATGTATGTATCGCTTTTATTGCAGATTCGGCCCTCGCTACTACAGCCTTCTCTTTTGTGTCAACTGACACCACGATTAGGTTGTCGGCAAATCAGTCTACAGCATCTACAGTCATCAGTCTACAGCATCTCAGTTCGTTCGTTTTTTACCAGGTCAATGACGCCATCGTATAGGATGTTCCACAACAACGGCCCGAGAATCGACTCCTGGGGAATACGGCATGACACCAAAATAGCTTTTGATTAAATCAATTAGATAGGCAGAGATCCTTTTCGGTCTAAGTGCGTCCACGATTTTCCGCCAAGGCACAGCATTTTTTACATCTAGCGCGACTGCTATGCATAACTTGCAGTATCTTCTTTTTCCCAGGTTGGCGCAACGAGCAATCTTCATCACCTTCTGGATAGCGTGAGTTGTCGTTTTGACCTTTCCTCTCTGAACCAATACTGAAATGTTGATAGTCCCCTATGCAGATCGAGTTCCTGGCTTAACCTCGTGACCATTATTCGTTCGAAGAGCTTGCCGATGGTGTCTAGTAGGCAGATTCCAATGGCATTGGCAGGAATCCAATGGGCTTACCAGGTTTATGCACTAGAACCAGTCGGGCCTCTTTCCACCTTTGGGGGATTTTTCTGGTGCGGATGACGGCGTTAAACATATTTGCAAACAGTTCCTTTTGCAGGAGGGCAGCCAGCCGTGTTACCTCCAGTGGAATGCCATCTGGGCCGGGAGCTTTGTTGGATTTTATTATCTGAGCTGCTTCCGCGATTTCTTTGCTTGTAATTTCTGTTGGTACAGTGTCCCCACATTCCATCTCCCAGGAAATCAGTTGCTTTTGCGATAATAGCTCTTCGGCGGCTTTAAATTTGCTCTCTGTGTTAAGATTCGGTGTGGTGCGTATGCCCATTCTTTTACACACTTTATCTTATAACCGTTTCCCCAAACATCGCCATTTACAGCCTGTACGACATTTTCCCAACAAGCTAGCTTTGCTTTGTAAATGCTGGTTCTCAGCCCTTTCCTTGCCTTGGCGTATCTCTAATTGAAAAGGATCTACATTCTGAGTTGCTTTAAGTCTTGTCCACGATCTCTTTTTCACGGCGCATGCTTTCCGAAGAGTCGCGATTTCCTGGTTCCATCAGTAGGCGGCTTTTCTTCTGTTCTGTCCAGGTCTGGATAGGACGGCGGCACGGGTTTTAGATAGAGCCGCAGTGATGGTAGGCACATCGGGTAGCTCTATCTTGCTGAGCTCCAACTGGAGACTTTCCTTGACTGCGTCCTCTTTATGGGGTTTACACCTCCACATGTTCGCTGCGCTCAGGTTTGCCATCAGTGATCGTTGTTGCCCGGGGTTTATGGCGAGATCAAATGTGATAATCTGATGGTCGCTCAGTGTTTCCTCCTGAAGTACCTGCCACTTTTTCACATTTTCGGTCAAGTCCGCTGTGGAGAATGTGACATCTATTGTGCTTTGGCTGTTACCACGAATGAATGTGGCTGCGTTGCCCATGTTGGCAGTAACAAGGTCGTGTGATGCTAGCCAATCCTTGTGGCTAGATCCTCTTGCATCTTCGTACTTGGACCCCCAGAGTGGGCTTTTCGAGTTGAATTCTCCAGAGATGATCTTTTGGTCAATTTGGTTTCGGATAGTCTCAGATAGTTTGTTTAAGTAGTCCTCAAATTCGCGCTTGGTGATGTTTGGTGATGCGCAGCACGAATAGATTGTGACGCCCGCTACCCTAGGTTGTTGGCCGTAGGTTGTTGGTATGTTGTTGTACACTCTGACGGCGGTGTCGGCCTGGGCATCTACTGCCCAGGCGTTGTTCTTTACGTGGTGTTTATTTGGTTCCGTTACCAGTAGAACGTCAGCTTTGTATCTGGTATCTTTGTATCCTATTTCGATAAAGTAGGTCTGTTCGCGGCATCTATTTATGTTAAATTGTAGGAACTTTATAATTTCTTTTAGTCAGTCGGGTGCGTCTTGCTTCCGCTAGGGCTTTTTTGGAGGCGGGGCAATTTACCGAGTTCGTCCGATGTCCATGGGTCTCACATACAGGGCAATCCTCTTCGCCCTTGCTGTCCTGCGCAATGTGTCCTTCCTGTCCACATCGGAGACACATCTTCAGCCTGTTGAGTCCAGTGCAGTCCCTCGCCAGGTGTCCATATAGCCAGTACCTGTTTTGTTGAGTCTCATTTTGTTATGTTGAGTCTCTTTTAGATTTTGCACTGGAGCATTCCTATGATGTTCTTACCTTTTTTGATAAGAGGGTGCTTGCATGCTCCTCCGGCAGTAGGACAGTTGCGGCCTGACTATCGCCATAGGCCGATCTCAGGCTGCGCATCGTTATTTCCAGGTTAGAGTCGCCTAGCGCGCTTTTTGCCAGCGTCCATTCCCTTTGTGTGGAGGACGGTGTCGTCAGAAATGACACGTATGTCGAGATCCGGGCGCTTTCCTTTGATGTGGTCTGTTGACCTGTGCAGGTTTGCCTGCGCAAGTCAACCGTACGTCGGTAGCGTATATGTGGACTTTCAGGTATACTGGAGCGATCTTCAATTATTTTTGCGATGGCATCGATTGAAGACGATGGCGCACTGGCATTGATAAACCTGGCGTTAATTTTTAAGAAAACAAGATGCAAAAAACAGTGAAAAGGAAGCGGAAAAATCGGTGTAAGCATTGGTTATTGCTTCTTTTTTGTCTCGATCCTGGTACTCTTTGATTTTGGTTTTCCAAAGACATGAGTTCTATATATTTCGATAAAATCTGCTAGCACTTAGTAAAGCTAGCACTTAGTAAAGTCTGTTGGCGCCATTTTCGCGTGTTGAATTGCGTGGCAATACGATGCGAGCGACGTGATGACCATCCAAGACATATCTACAATAGAAAACAAGTGGCGTGACCTGCGCAGGCGACCGTAAAACACGCACACGCACAGGTACAGCAGTCGAAAGAAATCGTTTTGGGTAATCTTGCGCCGGTCGCCTGCGCAGGTTCAAAAAACTGCACAGGTCTATTCCCACACACGCTCCGCTCTACCTGCACAGGCATACCTTCACAGGTAGATCTCTCCGGTGGACCGTTGTTTATATGGCCGGTTTATTCAAATTCCCTTTCACTGTACAGTGGAGAAAAAGAAGCGAAAGGATATTGATTGATGCAGGGCTTAAATAGCAAAACTAAGAAACTGTAACTAGGGTCGAGAAAAACAACAAATGGCAACTATTCCATAAAGGAACTAAACAACTACAGAGGCTCGATTATGACAATTGAAAAAACGTAGAAATGAGTCTTAAACTCTCCCAGGGAATTTGACAAGGTGTATGCCAGCATAGTGTTTACTCATAGTGATCAAACAAATGGGCTGTATATCTGGTATTATCTGGCTAAACATAATCTAAAACTACAGAAGAAATAGTGCAGACGATTGAAAGTATTGATTGATTAAAATTGACTGTTTATTTCTTATCTAGTATTGTCTTGACAGTCAATAACTAGAACAACTAGAAAAGCAGCGGGAAACTACCTAGGTACAACACTTTTCCCTAGGATACTAACTATGGCTGAAAACGAAAATACCACGGCCCTGAAAAAAAAAGAATAGGCACATGGAATGTGCAAAGCATTTTTCAAGCTGGAAAGGCGGCTAACACGGTTAGGGCAATGTTATGATTAAGAATTGATATACTCGGAATAAGCGAAACGCGATTCTGGGAAGGTTCTGGGAAGTGCGATATAGAAGACCATCAGATGTACTATGCTGGAGAAGATGGAGCTCAACATCGAAATGGGGTCGAAATAATAGTGACCAGAGAAGTCGATAGTGCCGTGCTAGGATTTGTACCCATCTCTGACAGAGTAACGATAATGAAGACCAACGCAAAGCCCTGCAAGTTAAATATAATCCAGATTTACGCACCAACATCGGAAAGCACCGAGGAAGAGAAGCAGAATAAATTCTATATGGACACGAAAGAAGCTTTTAAACACACACGAAAAGAAGAGATCACCCTTCTTATGGGTCATTTTAATGCCAAAGTCGTCTATGGAGAAGATGATGATCTTGTCGGAAGATACGGGATAGGAGTGCGAAACGAAAGAGGACAAGCACTTGTCCAATTCTGTAAAGAATTTTATTTTATTATTACGAACACATAGTTTAAACCACCACCCAGGCGTCTATATACCTGGAAGTCTCCCGCTGATAACGAACTGCATATAGTAAGGAATCAGATTGATTTCATAACGGCGAACGAAGAGGTTCCGAAACTCGATAACATCCGAAAAATCCTACCCTGGAGCAGACGTCCCATCTGACCATAATATACTATTATCCACTTTAAAACTACGATTAAAGAAGCTAACAAAATCAAAACCAACGGAACGATTGAATACCCAAAGACGAAACTGAATAGAAATATAGCTGAAATCAAAGAAAAATCATATAACGATATTGAACAAAAATGGATGGATACAAAGGACACCATATTGGAGACGGCAAAACACAGACTTGTCAAAGGAGGGAGAAGGAAAAATTCCAGATGGATGGATAAAAACAACAACGAAGAAAGATATCGACAAATCCATAGCCTGATTAAAAGAAAGATCAAAGAGGCAAAGGAGGCTTGGTTGGCAGAGAAATGTACCGAAATCGAACAACTGGAAAATCAACATGATTCGTTTAATCTCCATAAAAAAATTAAAGCAGCTGCAGGTATATTAATAACTAGAAATCCAGGGATCGTTACAAACACGAATGGCGAGGCACTACTGGAGTTTGACTAACAATAAAGGATAGAAAGGTGGAAGGAGTACATGCAGGCACTATTTAATGATGAGAACCGAGGCATTTTGGAGGAACCAAATATAGAAACTGGGCCCTCTATCGCCACCGAAGAGGTTGCGAATGCACTCAGGAAGCTTAAAAACAACAAAGTAGCAGGACCAGATGAAGTTTATGCAGATTTGCTAAAGCTCATAGAACAAAAGCACCACACACTTTAAAATTTTGGCAATAAATGGCAATTAAAATTTTCACACATCATTACAGAGCTATTCAATTACATTTATGAGAGCGGCAATTCCAGAAGAATGGCTGGTGTCAACATTTATTCCCATACCGAAGAAAATCACAGCTAAAATATGCGAAGACTACAGATTCATTAGTCGCATTAGATCTAATGAGTCACGTTCTAAAAACATTTCTAAAAGTCATATATGAACGTATTTATCCCAAACTCGAAGAACATATCGGCGAGTCAAAATTCGGATTTAGGAACGGACTCGGGACACGGGAAACACTGTTTAGCCTTAAAGTTCTAATGCAAAGAGCACGCGATGTAAACTGTAATATCTTTACCTGTTTCATCGACCTCGAGAAAGCTTTTGATAGAGTAAATCACACAAAACTATTGGAAACGCTCAGACAGTCAGGCGTGGATGACAGGCATACTCGCATAATATCTAACCTTTACTGGAAGCAAAAGACTCGTGTTCGGGAGGATAATACGAACACAGATGACGGCATTTTACTAAACGGCGTACTTATTAATAATCTAAGGTACGCTGAAGACACAGTTCTAATCGCTGACACAGTTGCGAAACGTACAACATGCGCCTAAACACAAATAATACAAAGGTTTTGATAATAATCAAACAAGACATTGTTGGCCAATTTTACGCAAACGGCTCCCAACTGAAAACGGTTACATCGATAAACTACCTGGGCACATCCCTTAACAACAAATGGGAACAAATAAATGAAATTAAGATCCGAATTGAGAAGAGTAGAACAGCTTTTAATCGCATGAGAAGCGTGCTGTGCAATTTAAATATAGGCTTGTACGTCAGAGTTCTTAGATGCTACGTTTTCTCAATACTAACATATGGGTTGGAAGCTTGGACCCTGACCGACGCTGCATGTAAACGTCTGGAAGCATTTGAGATTTGGCGCTACAGACGCATGCTTAGAATATCATGGATTTACCACGTAACCAACGAAGCCGTCGTTTAGCGTATGAGAAAACAAAAAGAAGTCTTAAACGTAACTAAAGAACGCAAACTTTCATACTTCGGACATGTTATGCGAAACCCGAAATATAGCCTACTCCAGCTCATTATTCAGGGCAAGCTTAACGGCAAAAGAGGTCCTGGAAGACGACTAATATCGTGGCTGCGAAATCTAAGACAATGGACAGGAATTACAACTATGGATCTATTTCGGGATGCAGCAAATAAAATCAGATGGGCCATAGTAATCGCCAACGTCCACTGAGGATAAGGCACAAGAAGAAGAAGAAGTATTGTCTTGTCTTTACAAGGGATCCAGTAATCCCTTTATAGGTCCGGAATCCTTTTTTGGTATGAGTGTGAGCACCATTCACAAAATTTTAGACGAACAAAAAAGAGAACAATAGATGAAAACCAGGAAAAAAACTTCCAGGTTTGAGACAATCCAAAGTAATGCTGTGATCTGTTAACCAGAAAAGAACAAAATCTTGTCTGAAACTAAACAGGAACAAGCTTTACATTCTGACAGGAGTCCTGACGGGACATTAATTGATATCAATCTTTTAATGCTGGTAGTTATTCGTTCATTACTACCATCCACAAAAGTTATTATTATGGAAGTTTTATGTGGTTATAGTATTGAGATGGTTTGTGTTAGATTTGGCCAGGCAGATGCAGATTCTTTGGTTCAGCAGAGGACACCCACATACATCTGCTCAAAGACTGCGGAGCACTCCTTCTCACGAGACAAATGTATCTTGCGGCCCATTGCTTGAACGCATAGGAGTTGCAGTCCTTGAATCCCACCTGAGATCCTGCGATTCCTAAAGGAATCGGCACTAGAGGAGGCGCTCTAAATGGGTAAGTATGCCAACGTTTAGAGGAAGAGGGTGGGGTACAATAGATCAACGAAGGTCGCAGAACAAGTTGTCACCACCAAAACTGCAATCTACAATCTATTGTCTTGTCCAATCTTTCTAACTTTCTTTTCTAGTTTAGTTCTACAGTAACAAAATTATCCACATCAAGGACATAATAATTCCAGAAAAAATTCTTGTCTTAATTATCCGGTATTGTCCGGTTTCATTCCTCTAGTCTAGTCTTGTGTGTATAGTCTTGTTATATATATTATCTATTTCTCAAATTTAAACAAAGATTAATAATGAAAAAGACAGAGTAAATGTTGATATATGTTAGTGTAAAGTACAATTGGAAGCATCAATTTTAGTTGGTGATTTATTATTGGAAAACTGTGATTTGTAAAATATGAATTGTGAAGCGGAAATAAATATTGCGTGTTATTTGGGAGGGTGCAAACGATAAGCTTATCGCCGGCAATATCGCAATCGTTCGCGCTTTTTAATAAAATGTAAAATATTTTTTTGGGCGGAAAACCCGTTACGGGATGATATCAATATGAAACTAACGGCTTTACGATCCCACACATGTATATATTAAAAGCGATAAATCTGTCCCGAAAGAGTGTCGAGTCGGCGCTGAGACACTTTTTAATATCGTCTGACAAACATAAAAATGTATTCCGTCTGTTAAGAAATGTCTAGAATGATTTGAATAATATTTTTCTGAATTTATCGGTGGCATGTCTCGCACGGGTTTAAATGCCACGTCGATGTAAATTAAGACGATAAAATCAAACGTTTGCTATACGGGCTTCCGCCGAAAACCGCAAACCGATCGAACACTAGTTGCAAACTAACACCAACCATCTCAATACCATAACGACATAACATAAAACTTCCATAATAATAACTTTTGTGGATGGTAGTAATGAACGAATAACTACCAGCATTAAAAGATTGATGTCAATTAATGCCAGCAGTCGTTAAAATACAAAACGCAATTGAAGTATGATTACCAAATATGAAGTTCTTGAATTTGAATTTCTCAAATCATCAATTTATATTTTGGAATGTTGAATGGATTGGTGAAAATTATAAGTCTATTAAAAAATGCGGGAATATTAGTTTTGATAAAATCGTTATTTAAAAAGCTATTGAAAATTTAAAAGTGCCTCTGAAAGTGTTTTTCCTGCTGGTTGCAAATTTGGAAATTGAACATAGGCTGATGTAACAACTTGAAGATAGGAAACGAACAGACAATTTAAAATCAAACCTTATAATAACCTCAAGGGAAGTTAGATTCTAATTATATGAGAGTCTCGTTCGTGATGACATTGTAGTACATTGTAGTAGTAGTATGACATTGTAGTAGCGCTACTTTCTACTAGATTCAACCACAAGTTCCGAGTTCCAAAATTTTCGGGCTCCCTGATCCTTACATTACCGACTGGTCACACTTCATTTATAGTTTAAAGCTTATTTTGATATTAAGGAATTTAGCTCGTATACGCAAGACTCCTTAATCGGGTTGGGAAAACTTTTACGAGAGGAAAAGGAGGGAGGGTTGTAATCATCTCCAACGAGACTCTCATATAATTACAATCGAATTTGACTTAACCCATTCGAGGCGACGATTTTTTATGAACACGGTCCCCAGGAGCATTGCACACCGGCAGTGTTCCCTCTAAGCTGTGCGCGTGTGCGCGCGCACATTAATTTTAAACATAGCGCACATGAAAAATATTCGCGGGCACAGATTTTTTTTTTGTGAAGAAAATAAAATTGCATATAAAAAAATTGTAATTGATAATCTATTATTGGCAATTAAAATGAACATGTCTTTCGGTTCGAGAAATAAATAACCACGTGACAAAATACGTCCATATTCCAGAAAGTTGGCGTAGTAAAATCTATGCTATATCAATTTTGGTAGTGGTGAATACTGTTGTAAAAACTGAAATAATAAATGAAATTAAAATGGCACATTTTCATATTTTAATTGTTGCTGAAAGCACAGTTGTTTCAACAACCAAATGTTTAATTTTATATTTTAAGTTTAGAAAATCTGATCAATATAAAACTGTTTTCGGTGGGATAAACCAATTAAAGAGGAATCGAAGGCTTCTTCATTTTTTTCTGCAATTTTACAATTTTATGAAGATAACCAAATTGATTTGCAAAAGCTGCTTATGTTTACATCTGATGGCGCATCCGTAATGCAAAAGAACATGGTATAGCAGAAGAGAAAACAACATTGAATTTGAAATAAATTTAGAATTTTTGTCTATAATTTTAGAAGTGCTTTATATCAAATTTTTCAACGCCGTGAATTAACACCCATAGAAGCTTTTTAATTTGCTCATGCAAAAATTAATAAAATCAAGGAAAATTGTCTTGGAAACATGGCATGGAACACAAAAATAAGGGTGCTTTTAAAAAAGGCTAATGATTTAAATATAACAAAAAAAAAAACATATGATGCTAAAATTTATTAATTTATTATGTGAACATTTGGAAGAAAGGTTTCCAACGGATGAAGTAGAAGATTGAATATCATTTGATGGATGGATGACCATAATTCAGTTATGGTCTAGAGCAGGGATCTCCAAACTTTCCAGCCTTAGGGCCATACTGATTACTCCAGTAAGTTCCGAGGGCCAAAACCATATTATCATTGTTGCCGGTGGTAAAAAGTGAAATAGTCCACTGATGAAAAAAAAAGTCCGAAAAAGTACGCAACGTTTAAAAAAGGCTGCAAATCGGACTAAAGTCCGCAAAACGGCAACACTGCATATTATTAATTTTCCTGTCATCTGTAATTTCTAGATTAGTCGTAGAGTACGAGCCATGAGGAGAAACGTGACACGACATCTGGTGGACACAAGCGGAAATAGGTAGTACCTTCTATCGCTAACAGATGGCGCTAATAGCACGTACAGAATAATCTCGTTGGTTCGAGAAAGTTCTGGTGTCTTCCACTCACTTCTAGATGGCAGTAATTGGAATATATAAGAAGGCTAGTGGCGCAACCACAAGTCAGTTCCTATGACACTGTTGTGAAATAAAACAGTGCGTACCTCCTTAAAACGTGTTTGTGCATGTTTAAGTTTAAGACATCTTTGTAACAGTATTTTGATTTGAATTGTTGCTTTTGTGAGTGATAGTAGTATAGAAAAGATGCGAAAAATTGATAGTGAATGCAGAAAATTCAAAGATCAGTGGAACATTCAGTATTTCGTAATTGAGTCCAGTAACAAGGCGCTATGTTTGATTTGCAATGAAAGCATTGTAATCTGCAGCAAAAATTATTCCAGAAACGTTTTTTCATTTTGCTATAACGTTTTAAAATAATGATTTTATCAAAATCGATTTTCTTACATTTTATCGTTTCCGCAATCTTGACCCCCGGTTCGCTGGTATTTTTTAATTAATATCCTCCTAGGAATATGATATACGTTTTCCAACTAATTTTGATATGTTGAATCGATTGGTGCCAACTAGAAGTCTCTCTACTCTCTGCGGAGTAGAATTTGTGGTTTTCATTTTGCTGGCAATAAAAAGTCCGAAAATCCAGAAAGCTTAAGTTTTAATCCGACATTATTATCCGATTTTTTTTATACGAGAGTTTATTATCTTTATACGAGTGCAATCATTATTTCAGACAATTCAGCAAAAACATTGCAGAGATCAGAATCATCAGTTATCCGGTAAGAAAATTTATTGAATAGGAGACGAAGTTTTCTTTTTGGCCACTGGTACCGCTAAGCGCGCTTATCCACGGAGCGAATAACGTTTTAAATATGCAATTTTAAATATGCAATTTTAAATATGCAATTTTAAATATGCAGTGCGGGAAAAAAAAATTAAACAAATAAAAGATTTTCAAGAAATGGTTTATTTTAGTTTGAATAATGAACAATTTCAAGATCTATCCAAAATACTAGATATCGTAGGCACTTTTCTAAACCAAAACAAAGAAATTGATTGCAAGAAAACCATATGCTGATGAGAGTAAAGTCATATAATAATGACGGAAAGAATGTAAATTTAAGTCTATACAGAGTGATTCAAGCGAAAAGACAGGAGAGATAAGTTATCAAATAAATGCCATTAATAAAAAATTTAATCTTTTTCAAAATTCCAAAAATTTCAATAATAAGTAATGGTGAGTTGTAGTTCTTGTTTGTTGGTTTTCTGGTTTGTTCTTGTTTAGTCAAATGTGATAATTAGAAAAAATTATTTTTCATTTTAATGAAAAGGAGAAGCCACAATAATCAGCTAAATTCTGTCTTCACGAACTAATGGTTTGACTTGATTTTAAAGTAGTTTTTTCATTGTGTTCCATTGAAACGTTTGTAGTAGTACTAGTGGTATGCTGTAAGATCGAGTCAGTTCGTATAAGTAGTTACAAAATTTAGCTGAATATTGATTATTATTTATTGGTATTGTATTTTTTATTATATGCGTTTTTTTTTAATTGCAAAATTTTAATTGAAAAAAACTGCACACTCTTAAAAAAGTGCTCTCACACGTCACACAAATTAGAGGGAACCCTGCATACCGGGTGTGCAGCTCGCTACTAAGATTTTTTTTAATGCGAGGAGCGGATTGAACACCAAGTGTGCAATGTAAGTTAAAATGAAAATACATCATTAAAACATTTATTTCAAAAATAGTAAGAAAAAATAAGTTGAATAATGAAAAAAATAACATAAATGAGAAATAAATTTTGAGAAAAATGTCTAAAGATAATAAAGTAATGTAAATAATAATGAAAATATAATTTGTAAATACATTTTTAGGAAATAGTACACTGATGGTAAAGTAATTACACATTAGGTGGTTGATGGTAGCGCTGGAAACATTCTACCAAACATAATCCAGGATTACAGACACGAGCAGGACAAGAGTAATTACTTCGTTTATAGATTCTTCTTCTTTGTAGCACTGTCGGAAAATCTTTCTGTTTACTTTACTATTTTTATTTCTTGGTAAAATTTCAGGTAGGTGATCATTTGTTTCGGGTATTGTCCACCTTCTGTCTCCGGATTTTCCAATTAAGTTTTTTAAAATCTCTAGACTATAGTCGTAAAAACTCAATTTTCTTATTGTTGGTAAGTATGTTTTGTATAAATTGAAGGAATTAAAAACCAAAGTTTCAACTAAATGAATCCATAATTTGATGTACCATTTAAATGTTCTCCTTGAGCAAGAATAGTAAAACAGCATCTTATATGTTTTAGCATCTTATATGGTTATATAGTTTTTATATAGTAATGCAAGTGTATAGTAATGCAACGCAATTCGTTGCAGAATATTTCGTTTATATTTATTTTCATATTCTTTTAACGTTGCTTTGTATTCACTTGATATGAATAACACGTCTCTTTTCTCTTGAAATTTACCTATCATTACCAAATTGTTTCCTTTCTCACTTTCCTTTCTCACTTTCACTTTCTCAATGATTCTATACAGTAACTTTTGTATTGTAGCAATTTTGAAACTAAACCAAAAGAAATGTAATAATTAATCATGAAAACAGAATGTCCCTGATTTAGAAAATCTTTCATCAAATGAAAGACAACTTTATCTACATGTCCTCTTCCACTTATATCGTCACCACGTCCCGTATATACTTTTATTCGTAACGCGATACCAGAACTTTCGCATACAACGTATAACTTTACACCATGTTTGTGTTTCTTACAGGCAATATATTGTTTTAATAATAACCTTCCTCTCCAAGGAACTAGAGATTCATCTATTGATAACTCTCTGTGAGGATAATATATTTCTCTCATTTTATTATTAAAATAATCTACAATTGGAATTATTTCCGTGGGCGATGATCACTTTCATTATCAGACGGGAAATGAAACGATCGTAAGACATTTTGAAAACTTTGTCCCCTGCTTAAACAATCCTATTGGAAAAGATAAGTTCAATCGGAAAATTGCATCGGAACTTTCCTATTGAATCCTTGAAGGTTTATTTTCCTAGAAACCTCGGAATCCTATTCAGTTATCCTTTTGAGATACGCTAAACCCTATTCGATTTCCCAATAGAATTTAATACTATTCAATAGGAATATTATGGTCTGTGAAAAAAACCTTTTTCCGGCCGCGTGTCAATTTTGTTTTTTAATTTTCACGTTTGGAAATGCTGACGTGCCAGGTCTACTTTTTCTTACAATGTGATAGTGAAAATCAGTTACCGTATTATCGTGAATACTTGGCGTGTTTTGTGCGCCCTTTGAAATTACGGATTTTGATAAAACGTGGTATCATTTGATATTCTTACAAGATCTCACAAATTCCCAAAATTCAAAATTGTAGCTTTGTAAATACGGCTTTCGTGAATTTTTTAAATTTATAAATTTTTGGGCGTGTTTTGCAATTACGGACAAACCAATATAACCAGATATTATTACAAGATATCATAACTTACCAATTTTGAAAATTGTAACTTTGTAAATACGGCTTTGGTGAAATTTGTATGCACCTTTTGGAATTACAAGCAAACCAATCCACGGATTTGATGAAACGTGATATGATTTGATATTTTTACGAGGTCCCACAAATTGCCAAATTTCGAAATTGTAGCTTTTTAAATACGGCTTTTGTGAATTATTTAAATATTTGTGCGCCTTTTGAAATTACGGCAAACCAATCGACGGATTTTCATAAAACGTTTTATGATTTGATATTCTTACGAAATCTCACAAATTCTAAAATTTCAAAATTGTAGCTTTGTAAATACGGTTTTCGTGAATTTTTGAAGTATATAAATTTTGTGGCGCCTTTTGCAATTGCGAACAAACCAATCCACGGATTCTGATGAAACTTGGTACGAACTGATATTCTTACAAGATATCACAAATTTTAAAATTGTAGCTTTGTAAATACGGCGTTTGTGAATTTTTTAAGTTTGTAAATTTTTGTGCGCCTTTTGCAATTACGGACAAACCTTTCAAAAGATTTTGATGAAACTTGGTATGATTTGATATTTTTGCGAAATCTCACAAATTGCCAAATATCAAAATTGTAGCTTTGCAAATACGCCTATCGTGAATTTTGGAAATTTTGGGCGCCTTTTGAAATTACGGGCAAACCAATCGACGGATTTTGATAAAACATGGTATGATTTGATATTCTTACGAGATCTCACAAATTCCCAAATTTCAAAATTGTAGCTTTGTAAATACGGCTTTGGTGAATTTTTTTAATTTTAAAAGTTTTGTGTGCGTTTTGCAATTACGGGCAATTTTCAATTTTGATTTTGAAATTTGATTGGTTTCAATCGACGGATTTTGAACACGTCTTATATTTTACACCATTGATTTGCACAACAGTTGCACAAAAGTAGATTGACAAACTTATTAAATATATAATAACATTAAATAATAATATTAATAATGATATATAAATTATTTTAGAAAAGATAGTTTAACAATTTTAGAAGGCATGCGTGAGTAATAGTTCGCGTGCCAATAAAATTTTCCTACGTGTCAGCTGTGGCACGCGTGCCATATGTTCGCCACCACTGTCCTATAGCATAATCCAGAACCCTATTCGATTCAATAGGATTTTAGTAAATTGAATAGGACTTCTCAGATTATAATTCGCCTATTGAAAAAAGGCTTTTAGAAGCTCCAATAGGATTTGATACTATTCAATGGGAATATTACAGTCTTAGAATTTCCTATAGAATAATCGAACATTCAAACTTGCGATTTGACAAAAATCAAACATTCGATTCTTTAGTAGGATTTTAATAAATTGATTAGGACTTCTCAGATTATAGTTTTGCAATTGAATAAGGTCAAGCTGTATGTATTAATTTAGGGAATTTTTTATGATCATTAACTACTCGTAAGTTGATTTTTTTTTTCCTAGTAACATATGTTTCAGTCTACTCAACTATTTAATATCAATTTTTCTCTTAATTCGAAGTTAACTCGAAAAAAAATTCTTAATTTAACTTTTTTTTCCTGTCCGTCAGTGGCTTTGCTTTCACTTTCTGTAATGATTTTTAATCTTTTTTCACTTTGTTTGTCACTGTCACTATCACTATCGTCGTTTACTTCATTATTTATTTCCTCATCTACTTCATCATCATATTCTTCACGATCTAAACGGTCGTGCTCTTTATCATCACTCCTTTTCCTTTTCTACGTTGTTATTAACTCTCGCATCATCATTTCTTGTGTGTATATTATGATATTCTTCATTATCACTGCTTGCAGTAGTTATATCCTAGTTTACTTCATCATAATTGTTGTTAGTTTCTAAATCGTCGGGCTTCATTTTCTACCTCATTATTTTCTTCATTATCACTCCTTTCATTGTTTATGTCATCATTTGTTCCATTAACATGTCTTTCATTTTCTTCATTACCCGTTTCATTATTATCATTTTAGTTTTTTCTTAGTCGTGTCTCTTTGTTTTTTTTCAACTTTTCGTTCCCATTTTGATTGCTATTTTTTGTATTTCTCGGTTCTGTGCCAGATTCAAATTAATTAAAAAAAAAAATTAATTAAAAAAGCATAAATTTCTTATTGATTCTAGACGACTAGGTTACTCAGAATAACTGATAATTGCCCATTACTGTTATTGCACAAACGGTGTGCAGGCCGTCTTAAAGCCTCAGACATCAGTTGCACACACGGTGTACAATCGGTCTCGAATGGGTTAAGGTAAGTTCGTTTGATTTTAAATTATATTACGAGTCTCGTTCTTCTAAATCAGGGGCCCCTAAGCAAACTCTCTTAGAGATTATACATAACGGCGAAATCATAACTGGCCCTACTAAAATGTGACAGAATTCTCAAACTTCTTCATAAACATCCCCAAACTAGTTAACATACCTGTAGCTACAATCAGCAATGACCACATAACCGGAAATCCCAACTCCATGTACCTTCAAGACTATACCGAAGAAGAAACCTTAATGATTTTAGGCAATTTAATAGCAAAAACAGCTCTGGTCACGATCTATTACCTTGCAAGCTAATGAAAAAGTACCCGCATCAAGTGGTTAAACCTTTAACGGACATTATCAACTGCTCATTTAACACAAAAGAATTTCCAACATCACTAAAAAAAACTGTAATTACCTACGCCAGCTTTTAAAAATGGAAACAAACATGAACTAAACAATTACAGACCAATCGCCTTGATTTCTGTAGTAGCGAAAAAAATCGTAAAATCGTCGAATACGCTATGCTAAATAAATGCCTGTCATTCGTGGATATAAGCAATATCTTAATCTTAAATTCCTAAATCGACCGCAACGTCAATCGAGCAATGTACGCACAGAATACTCCAAGAAGTTGATTACGGAAAATGCCCAACCGGAATCTTCTGTGACATCTCTAAAGCTTTCGACTGCTTGTGCCATAAGAGACTGCTCGATAAGCTCTACACATACGGCATTAGAGGCAAATGTCACCAATGGTTCCAATCATATCTCTCAGACAGAGAACAATACATAAAAATGAGATTTGGCAATAAAACTATAACATTTACTTCGTTGAATACAAATACTGGTGTCCCGCAAGGTAGTGTCCTGGCGCCTGTACTCTTTTCTATATACACTGCAGACCTAACCAAATTCATTTCGCCTAAAATACAAATCACACTATACGCTGATGACTCCAGCTTTATAATATCAGAAGGATCCAGACATTCCAACGAGTCCGAAGCAAACAAACTCCTACAAAATATATCCACATGGTTTTCAACTAATAACCTATATATAAACGCTCGAAAAATAAATTATATGATTTTTCAAACACGTAGGAGACAAAATAAAGAAGATTCTAAAAATGGGCGACGTGCATCCCATCATTGGAAATACATGGTAGAGCGGCATCATACCAGCGGACTGGAAAAATGCTTTGATCCACCCACTACACAAAAAGGGCGACAAAACTGATACAAACAATTACCGAGGCATTTCCCTTCTATCAATCGCCTACAATTTTCTCTCACGTGCCCTCCTCACAAAACTGGAAGAACAGACAGAACATCTAATCGGTGAATATCAGGCAGGTTTCCGACGGCACCGATCATGCGCAGAACAAATCTGTACCAAACAAATTTGGTATCCAAATATACAATAAGCTTCCTGCAACTTTAAGAGAAACCTACTACAAATCCTTCAGACGCGAGCTAAATCATCTCCTAATACATAAATGTACTAAAACATAAATGAATATATGAATGACGTGCCCAATATGTAATGTTTACTCTACATGTTTGTTTGGACCAATAAATTTGATTTGGTTTGATTTGCCTTTAGTGTAAATTGACTGATTCTTAATTTAATACTGCAGGATCACCTCCCAGAACTAATTCTTCATCATCATCTAATTTGTTAGAATTTGTTTCCTCTTCTTTAGCACCTTCTTTCTCCTGGCCCTCATGCTGAATGAAAACTGGCCTCTGAAGTGTCTGGCTCCTGGTTATTTTCTTTATCGAGCATCGGATTGTTTTGTATGTCAATATCTATGTTTACTTTGTGGCAATTCACAACATCATCTACAAAAAGGAAATTTTTCCCTGATAATGCCAGGTGAAGGTTCATAGCACTAGTAGTTATTGCCTCCTACGTGCAAAAGTCACTAGCCTTGTACGCCCATCAATACTCGTACAAATTGAGTACAAGATGTCCTGTAAATTGAAATGATATAAAATATCATTGGACAGAGAGAATCACAGAGGAATTTATTTACATGGACGATATACGTCTGGTTAAACTGGCTGGACTGAACTGAACTAGTGTCACTTGCTGACTGTCTGAACTTTTAGTTGAGTCTGGTTGACTGGGTCTACTGGCTGGATCGGTTTGCCTGAGTCCACTGGCTGGACAGGTGAGTCTGAGTCCACTGGCTGGACTGAACAGGACTCGTTGGTTGGTTGCGTCTCTGTCTGGATGGAACTGGAGTCGACTTGCTGACAGTTTGCGACTGACTGTTGAACTGAACTGGACTCGTTGGTTGGTTGCGCCTTACTGTCTGGACGGAACTGAAGCCGACTTGCCGACTGTCTTGCTTGACAGTGTGTTTATTCGGGGGTCCAGGTATTTATACTATGTCCAGGTAACTGTTCCCTCATCTGTAGGAGATTTTTCTCTATTCGGCAATTTGTTGTTTTGGCGATTACCGATTCTCGGGAAAAACATCTTGTCGTAATTTCCCCGAGGATTACACCATTGACCCTAATAAAATATTTTCGGAAATTCGTCTGAAAATATTTGGGTAATCACCGTAATGCCCTCGTAAAACTAAAAATACAAATATTTCATTATCTGCTCGAGGATTACATTACCGCTCCAAATAAAATATTTTCGGAAATTGTCCGAAAATATTTGGGTAATTATTGCAATGCCCTCGCACAATAATGGAACGGCTCGTTGCCGCTACATTTTTAATCTTAAATACCTGTAATATTTGTAGATTTGTTTATTTTATCGGCTAAGCCTTCAACCATTTTTTCTAATCTCCGCAGTCTCTTATTAGTTTTTTCCTCTTCTCTGTCTCCCGTTTTTTAGTCTTAGCCATTAACGCTACGAATTTGATGGGTTTGTCTCACTAATCTTAAAACAAATAATTATTTTTGGGTTAACACCTGGCTAAAGACTCTCAAAAGCATGTGGTTTCGTTTAGCACATAGAACTTTATATGAAGCGTGACCGGTCGGTAATGTAGGGAGCCCGAAAATGGAACTCTGAACTTGTGGTTGAATCTAGTAGAAAGTAGCGTTACTGCAATGTTATCTCGAATAACGAGACTCGAAATATAATTCTAGTCAATCAGGGCTTTCAATCGCCTGCACTATTTCTTCTAGAGTTTTAGATTATGTGGATTATTTATATTATATAGATTATATCCTTGCTGATAATTGTGTCACTATAGAATTGAATTATGAAGTTTTTGAATTTTTTGAATTTTGTTGGAACTTTTGTCTGAGAGCAGCCGAATTAAGGTCGAGTTTAAATATTTATAAAAGACTTAGTTTAGTTCGTTAACAAAATATAAAACTGTTTAGTACTGCTGTTTGATTGGGGGGACGCGATGTCTTTAATTAGCAGAGACAAAGAGAAAGGGTGGGCAGGAGGCCCAACCGACCCGTATTGTCAATGAATAGGTATCGTTTATATACACGTACACACACACAGGGAAATGTACAAATAGAGAGAGACCAAACGGTAGCCGGCTACCGTGAAATCGCTCCGTCTCCGTCAGACGCGTCGCGACGCCGCTGCAAACCGGCGGTCCATCCGTCGCGTCCCGTCGTCAAGCCCCCATGTTCTTTGATGCTCTCCGCATCAGAAAGGGTTAAAGCTTGTATTTCAAGAATTTAAATTTACAAAGGGTTTTGCGGCCTCTTTACCGCTACCTGAGGGTATTCTTTTTATTCCCTCCGTTCTTTTGAAATAATATATTATATTTCGACGTATGTGTGTGTTTTAAAAAATTTTCCGAATATTTTTCTGCTCTTTAACGGATGATTAAAGTATGTGAGGAATGGTGGAAATACGTATTATTTCCAACTCTCGTCGGGGGCACATATTACGTTTCTTTTTGTTGTATTACGTAATTAAAACAAAAAGTTATGCGGACGTTTAAAGTGGCCTCGCGGTTTTTTTCTTTTCTGTTCCGAAAAAAGATTGCTCTTTGTAATGTTGCTGTTGATTTCTGCCGCTGCATTTAATAAAACTCTACAATTATTATTATTTTTTTTATGAGAGCTGAAAACTAGCGGAATACTTTTGACTTTGCTGCTTCGAAAACGCTTCAATCTCCTTTCAACCAAAATCAAAACCAACAAAAGAAAATAAAAATTAAAGTAATCAACAGCTTATTCTACCAAATTTAATATATTTAAGTAAAAGTGTTAATTTATTTTCATCTAAGAAAACATAAATTTTAATAAGTACTACTATTAATTATAGTAAAATCATTTATTAAAATCTATGACACACTATTCAAGGCATTATTCAGGTTTTCCGAATAAAGGAATTTTCCAATCCTCTAAATATTTTAGTCATTGTTTTAGAGAAAATCTCGGACAATAAATAATGAGCAATTCCAGAATCAATTTTTTGTTGTTGATCTTGATGGATCTATTATTGCCATTTGCGGCAGAAAATCATTTCTATTATTGATAGTCTTTGGACGTGCTTCGACTTATTATTCAAAACGGACTTGGGGGACGTACGAAACGTCCCTCCTGCGACGGTTGTATTCAAAGCAATAAAAGGACAGAATAACTGGAACGCTTAAGCGTTTATAATATATGAAATAATGTGTTTCTGTTTGGGCAGAATTTGAAATATTTTCGTGGAAGGTTGGTTTTTGATTGAAATTTTACTGGTCCTAGCCTAGGTAAATATTCTGGAAAACAAATTAAATCAAAACAATACTTTATGGAATTTTATATTAAGTCCAAACTAATTTCAGTTTTCATAGGATAAGGTGAAACATCTACTATTGGCAAGCTTTTTGTTATTATAATTCTTTAATATTCGAAATTCGAGCAATTATAATTTCTGAAATATTTCCTCTGTATCAAACGTAATGAAACAGAAAGAGGGTGTAATTCAGGTGATGTTTGAGAGTGTATATCAACGGGGGACGTCGAGAGATGGAAAGTCGTTGTATCGTCTTACATTCCCCTCGCCAACCCCCAAAGTAGACACACACACACACTTCCACTTGAACAAACGTAATATTTCGCGTGTCGAAAGTAAAGGGTTCCCGACGGGATAAACTCCTACACCCGTTCACCCTCGGATAAGAAAACGTTAGTTGCTGATCTGGCCCGTAGATATGCCCGGAATTAATCCCGAATATTATTCCAAGACGTCCGTTTTGCGCAAACACTGGATATAGAAGTTAAAGAAATTTGCATCGTAATGATTGCGAATGTAATTATATATATAATGCGTTCGGTGGATCGTTTCTGCGTCAACATGAGCAACTCTTCCTCTCTTTCTCGCTGCCGTTTGGGCGAGACAGAAGTCGGGCACGACGTCACCTAATTTAGCGCGGAGGGCGCAACGTTAGTTTGGATATTGTGAAGGTGTCTGTTCAGATAGGGGTTGGATCTAATAAAATGTTACAGCTGCATATCGGAGAGAGAGGAACTTCGTTTACTTTAAATTCGGAAATTTCGATGTAAATATTCTTATTCCCATCCCCCTATTATCAACTATACTAAATATTAATTCTAATTTTATACCGACGAAGTATATTCACTCCTCAAGAGTCTAGAGACAATTTTGAATAATCCCATCATCTTCAACAACTTTTTTCAAAATCCATTTTTCAATCTAAATTAATCAATATTTAATGAATTACCGCTTTAAATATAATCTAAAGTTTGTTTCGCATATCATTAATATTTATTTTAATTATTGATTAATTTATATTGATTTTATACTAATTTGTAGCATAGTAATGTACAATTATTTTAGAGATATTTCATATTTAAATCTCAATTATAAAGAAAATTAGATTCCCGATTACCCGACTAGGAATTTCTGTTCGGTTTTTATTAGGAACGAATTAGGCGTGCCGAACTCCGTGAGCGTTCCAAATGCGGCATTTGCATAAGACCGTCATCACATTTGTATTGCACGTCCGGCTTCGTTCCTAATTAGGAAACCTGATTCGGAACACATTCGGAAGCAACAATTGCATCTTATACCTCAACCTAATCTGGTCCACATTTGGTTTCCTCTTCAGCCAGCAGTTTGGAAACCAAACTCGGATGCGACGACCCCAACCTAATATGGCCCAATTTCGTATTCCTCTTTAGGCGGCGGTTCGGAAACCACATTTCGGATTTCTTATTTGACTTCATTTTCAGATAGCAGTAGGGAAACTACACCTGCATTTGTCAACTGTAACTTAATGTGGTTCAAATGTGCCTTTTGTCTTCGATGCAAATGCGAATATATTTAATTACAACTGTACAAACAGACACCTCGTGGAAAGCAATGGCAAAACTACCACGAGTAATTCTGCCATGAGAATCTCTCAAATAGTGCCGTTCGGAAACGGCGATAAACTGAAGGTCCCGCATATTAGTGTGACGATGCGTTCCACAATTATGGGCGAAAGGTCACGACACAACGAGGTAAAACGACTGGAGAGTACAGACAATAGAAGTCTTACTGTTTGACATGCAACATTCTCTAGGTTCCATTACTTTCTATTATAATAATTGTAAAAATAATTTATAAAACTTAAAATTAATTTTATTGCTCTGCCTTCTTAATTTGTTTCTTCTTTCTTAGTTTTCCTAACGGTCCGTCCACCATCTCAATCACAACAAGGATTTAAATACTGATCCCTTAGTCTCATCAATGAAGGAATCATCTGCCAAATAACAATTGTTTTTTAAGTTATGGTTGAACGAGCCAGTTCACGAGGTTATTCATAACGTTGGGTTATCGTTGAACGAACAAAAGTTTCCGATAACTTTTATGTTTTATGAGAAACATGTTTAGATAAAAACGCAGTTTAAAAGTAAATGTTAAACAAATACGAAGATATGTACTGTAAAGTATTTGAAAGAATAGTGAGTAATTGAAATCTTGGTAATGCATGTAAATAGTCTTTTGAAAAAAGTAAAGCCCGCTAATCTCGATCAGTTAAACTGATCAGTTGAACTGACGGTTTTAACTGATCATTTAAAAGGGATGTAAGCCAAAATGATTACTCCACTCACCGACTTTAAACCGACCTTCATTTCTCGATTGACGTGAGCTGTATCTGGCTATCAAATTTCTCACCGCGTAAGTTAAAAACATGGATTCGGATTCTGAAGAGGATATTCTACTTATGACGGCTGCTGCTTGTAGCCGTTTAATCAACAGGAAAACAAAAAAAAATGAACGAAAGAATGGTTAATCAGTTATCTCATATTAATTTGTTAAATGAGTTGTCGCTGAAACCGAGTGACTGGCGTAACTATTGCAAAATGGACCAATCTACATATTTCAAGCCTTTTTTTCTATAAATTTTTCAGTTATTGCACGTCCTGACGCCATGACCGTTAAACTACAACTGACTAAGCGCATGCGCGATCAGTTTGGCTTGATGGAAACGAATTGAGTCAGCAGATTGAAGCGGCCCATACACTATACAACTTGTTGTACAAGCAAGTCTTCCAACGTGTTGTAACTGTAGGCCCTACACTGCCATACCAAGTCTTCCAACATTAGTTTTGAAATGAAATTTAATCTGCACGGATCTTGTGCTAGTTGTGCTACAATAATATTTCTTGGTCACTTAAGAAATCATTTAATTCATCTAAATACCATAAAGCTGGCTAGTATACATCATCAATGCCTGCACCAGATTTTTCACTTTTTCAGTTCTCTTTCATAACAAGTCCTCATATTGTTTATTCTTTTCCAGATCATCTAAAGATGCATTTTCATCAATTTCCTTTAAATTAGTTACATTTGTTTTTATCTTTATACACTGCAATTTTTAATTGTCAAATCTATAATCTTGATAATCCGTCGATTGGTTAATCCGGCACGTTCACTAATCCAGCGCTCTGGGAAAACACGTGTCTTTTCTTTACGCCGCCCCGCGTCGCATATAAACCTTAGACAGACCCTTTAACTAGAAATAAAACAAAGACAACACCAGCCAGTGATCTTGGAAGGTCTGGCCAACACACCCTGCTTTTTACTCTGAAAACTTGATTGGCGATTCTGACCAATCTAACTCCACTCTACGATAGTCTTACTATCTGTTCTAAGTTTGTACATATTTTTGTGTATGTATACGTTTACCAGTATAGATTAAAGTGACCACACGTCCCGATTTTGGCGGGACAGTCACGCGTTTTGGAGGACTGTCCCGCGTCCCGCTGATTTTTAAAAATGCCCCGCTTTTTAGAAAATATCTGCATTTCTTATTTTAAATGTCCTGTAGTATATAAAATAAGATTTTTCCACATATTCCGATAAAATCTCCTTTTTTAATGTCACCCAATATTTTTTTTTTTAATATCCTCGAATTGAACTGTCCATTCTTCAAGATATTCCAAGCAGTTTTTATAAAAATTTCTTACTTCTTTCAGAAAATCCGGTCGTTTAATGGCACCTTGTTCTGAAATTGTCATTGGGTGACATTAAAAAAGGAGATTTTATGGGAATATGTAGAAAAAACTTCGGAATATATTTGTTATCATTTTGAAATAGTAGTTTATGATACAAGTATGTGAAGAAGGGCTTTTGTGCAAGAGTTGCGAAGTTTAAAGCACGAGCCGAAGGCGAGTTGCGGTTTAATCGCAATGAGTAGATTTAGTTTAGATTAGGTTATGGTTAAGTTATATTAGAGCCAGATATATCCAGATTGAGAGGCCGAAACTTCTTGTTTCAAAATAAGAAAAATTAATTCAATTTTAATATATGTCAGAAAATAATTTTTATTTTCACTTCGTCGATGATTTTTGTTTAGTGACGCAAGTTGTTGCCATAGTAACAAACAGAAATCGTTTAATAATGAGACATTTGATTTACATTGGACTTTTACGCACGATTTGGATACTTTTTCACACGATTATAATAATGGCATCCTTCACATACAATAATGTATTTATGTATGTGTTCATTTTGGTGTGTGAGTAGATAAAATATAGTTTTTTAAATTATTGGTCTGCTTTCATAAGTAAATTATAATTCTCATTTCATCCCATTTGTCCCGCTTTGTCACAATGAAATTGTGGTCACTTTAATATAGATACATATTTTATTCTTGCTGAAATACAATTGTACATAAAATATGTAAAATAGTTATTTTTTTCTTTTAATTCTGATAATCCGTATTTTTTGATAATCCGGCAATTGTTTGGTACCATATGTGTCGAATTATCAAGATTATACTGTACATGTCTAAAAGCTTTCCACTTTTCATTCTCAGTTATATTTGCCATTATTTTAATCACTTCTGGTAATAATTAGTTTTAAAAACCTTAAAGAACATGCGTCCAAAAACTAGAATCACAATTTAAATACAACAATGTGAACAAGACAAGATGCAAACTGATGTCGCTGGTGAAGTTGTACAACCGTCCAATACACTGTCAGACAGGTTGGCCAACATTACGCCACACCCACAGAAAATCAAAAGTAGTTTGATTTAGTCCAACCAAACCTTCCAACCAAAATCTGGTTGTACAACCTACACATACACTGTCCAACTTTTCGTACAACCGAAACAAGTTGTACGACAAGTTGTATAGTGTATGGGCCTCTTAAAGGTCCCGCGTATGCAACGTAAATTTTGCATCAGACGCTGTTGTAATTTCTCACCAGGAGCACTAGTGCGTCTGTATGTCATGATTTCTGATTTTGATAGTGAGTTTGAGGATGATTTATTGAGTTTACTATTTTTAAATGAATATTTCCGCGCCACAAAAACAAAAACTAAAGTTAAAAAGAGAAGATATTGGGTTCATGAGATAAATAAACGAAAAAAAGAGAAAAAGTTGGAGAATACTATATATTAATGCAGGAGCTGGAATTTGATAAGGAACGATTCTTCATGAAGAACGAGTCTAAAATACAGTTTGAGCATGTCTAAAATACAGTTTCGCATGTCTAAAATACAGTTTAAATCTATCAGCTGTTCATCTCCCATTTTAACTATTTTGACAACAGAACGCATGCATAAAAAGTCTGTTGGTTTATTACGTGCTACGCGTAAGTTCTAGAAACACACTGATCACATGCGTGGATATCGTACGAACGATCGACGTTGCGTGTGAGGCGTGTGATTGCGTTGCATACGATAAGTGTGTTTCTATGGCATAGTTTTCCATCTAAAATCAACAGTCCAGATATCGTAATGCTTTGCATACGTTGCGTACGTGGGACCAGTGTGTCCCTACCTTAAGGCTGGCCCCATACGCACGGTTTCCGGATTCGGTTTCCTGATACGAATTCCTGATTCGGAATTCCGCGAGAGTAGCGCAGACGATAGATTTCTTGTATTAACAATTTATACTGCCAGTAGGTAGAGAGACGCTTTCGTGAAAGCACGTTTAAGATGGACGACGACGAATTATTTTCTATTGCACTTTTACTGGCACTAAGTAAGAAAAAAAGAAAACGTCGATATTGGGTACACCGACTAAACATCAAAAGAATAAAAGATACTCAATTCTATCTGAAAAGAGCAAAATTGGATTTTATAGGATGTCAATGAAATCCTTTGATAAATGGCACAAATCACAATGGCATACAAGAGAAAATTTAAAACAAAATATATACGTGCATGAGGTTGTTTGGATACAAACAAAGTTCTGAACTGAAATTTCTGTTCGTGTGCAGCGGATTATCAAAAATGTATGCGAGCGCTGCGTTCTGGATGACGTCATTCGGTTTTTCCCAATCTGAATGACCCGAACGCACGGTTTATTTCCAAAACGAACGCCTGTTTCTTTTTCGTTCGGAAAATGTTCTAACGTGTACGCCCAGTTGAACATTTTGTATTATGTAAGGTGTAAGGCAAGCATTCGGGTCTCCGAATCAGGAATCCTGATATGGAAACCGAATTCGGAAACCGTGCGTATGCGCCCGGCCTTAAAGTAGGCGTCCACATTTTCGACGCAACTACCAGCAATCGGATTGACGACTCCACTTTTATTCGGATTTTCATAGTGAGAGGTAACGTAATGTTCGGTGGAATGTGCAACATAATGGAGGAAACCGAAGAAGAAAAATGTATAGTAATTGCTTGTTTGATAGCAGAAGAAGAAGAAATCGGAGCAATCGGATTGCCGACGCCACTTTCATTCGGATTTTCGTAGTGAAAGGTAACGTAGTATTCGGTGGAATGTGCAAGATAATGTATTAAAACGAAGAAGAAGAATTTGTTGTAATTACTTGTTTGTTAGCAGAAGAAAAAGAAGAAAGAGAAGCTAAATCATCTGAAAAAAGAGAACATAACAATATATTTAAGAAGAGATCGCAACATGGAGAATATCACAGACTATTTCCTGACTTGTTAAACGATGAAATCTTTCTCCAATTTTCTCCCAGATATTATCTATTCTTTGTTGGTTCGAATAATTAGGGTGTTTTAAATCATATATATCTTTATAGTCTTGCACAATTGTAATTAGTTGTGCCGCGTCCATGCTGGAATAACACGTGTGAACAGGACGATAATCGAAGGTAAATGGCGGACGAAGCGGAGCGAGCGAGCGCGCGGAGTTCGTCCACTGATCGGTATACCGTATGACGTCATCGGCACGCATCGTTAAAGTTGCCTAAACCTTTGGTTATCGATATAAGGTTCTAATTAGGAATTCCAAAGATTTGCCTAAGTTAGTTTTACTCTTGAGTTTTCAAATTACAATCTAGTTTGGAATTACTTCGGCATTCCATGCTTTTGTTTTCCTAATTAGAACGGGACAAGGTTCGTCATAGTTCGGAAGGCCTCATTAGGTTGAAATTAGGACTTCCAAAGATTTGCCTAAGTTACGCTTTCCTAATTAGGATGGGACTAACCTTTTAATTACTTATTAACCTTTATTGGCCTCAAAAATACACGAGAACTTTACACATATTCATAATCACATAACACATCCATGTTATAACATATTCATAACACATCACAAACCTATACACATATACATAACTCAAATAATTGCTTATCCTAAATACTCAATAACTTTAAAAACTAAAATTAAAAAAAAAACTCTAAATCTACCCGTTTGCCTACTCTTTCCATAACGACAGTCCCTTGCCGCTTTCGTCCATGGGTTCACTCCAGTCCTTCCCTAGTACTCTCTCTAGTCATTCCGCTTAGACTTCAAGCATCCTTCCAACCAATGTTTCCAAATATCCACATTCAACCCGCGTACACTACACCTTCTACTTTCCTTGTACATCCAATGCCTCCTTGCACGCCCTTCACTACCTGAATCTTGCCAACTTTGACTGATCCTCCGTCCCTTTACTTCTACTCTCTAATAGCTACGTAGCTTTTGTTTCTTCCTCCGAACTTCACTATAGTATCATGATCTAGCTGGAGAAGTTTCCTTTAATTTCTTCATGACAAGTTCTGATTTAATTTTCCTTACCAACATGTCCTTGTCGTATAAAGTGATCTACTCTATTGCCTCTAATTTCCTCCTGTATTCTTCTGAAGTATCCTTATCCCACTTGGTCACTATTTCTCCGCCCAATCTTCTCTATTTATTGCAGCTTCATCGACACCATTACCGACATGTGGTCCGAATTACTTCTTATTCCCATTTCCATCTTGCTTTCTTCTCGTCTTGCTGCATCGTTTGTAATAATCAGATTAATAACTGAAGTTCCGGTTAACCTAAATAAACGTATATTCTCCTTCCCAGCCGCCATCTATACACTCACTCACTCACTCCGTTGGCCTCTTTGTGACGTGGGGATACCGTGCCGCTCTGACTATATGACTCCATTCCTTCCTATCCAGCGCCGCATCCTCCCATCCAGTGACGCCCATCTGTCTGCAATCAGAGATCACCTTATCTTGCCATCTATTCCTCGGTCTTCCAGGGGGTCTTGATCCATTTCTTCTCATAGATCTGGCGAACTATTCTGGGAGCATCCATTTGGATCACTTGTCCTGCCAGTTGAAACCTTCTCTCATGATGTTCACTACCCTGGGTTGATTGGGTAACTTGTACAGCTCATGCTTTGATCTTAGAACCCATCTTTGAGTTTCCTGGTTAAAAGTGGGTCTGAAAATTTTCCTGTACACCTTGTTTTTGAAGACTGTAAGCTGGTGTTCCACACTTTTAGTCGCACTCCATGTTTCGCCTCCGTATAGCAGTACTGTCTGATGATCGTTTTGTATAGCTTTAGTTTGGCATTTCTGGTCAGCAGCTTGGAAAAAATTATTTTCTGCAGGGAAAACTAAATTTTGTTTCTCAACAGAAGACTGTTGCAGTCATTTATATTGACACCAAGGTATTTGGAATTTGGATTGTTCCTAAACGTGAAATTGTCTATATTAAGGTTATTACGTTGATCTGTAGTCATGTTTTCTCACTTGTATGATCATATATTCTGTCTTCTCTGCATTAATGTTTAGACCTATTTTAACAGCAGTTTCATTAATTTCCTGAATAGAGTTTCAATTTCGCATCGATTACTACCTATTAATACTATGTCATCTGCATATGCCAGGATTTTGTGATTATTATCTGTTAGGTCTCTGGTTGTGACTTCTTCGAT
Source organism: Phosphuga atrata (assembly GCA_944588485.1). Taxonomy (NCBI): domain Eukaryota; kingdom Metazoa; phylum Arthropoda; class Insecta; order Coleoptera; family Silphidae; genus Phosphuga; species Phosphuga atrata. The sequence continues at coordinate 24,521,756 of OX155904.1, read as the reverse complement.
TTCCTAAATTACTTTTTCCAAAACAATGTTGAAAAGAATTGGGGAGAGCGCATCACCTTTTTTTAGTCCAGTTCTGTTTTCAAAACTGTATGATGGAACCACAGCATGTCACCCTACTCACTGTCTTCTCCACACACATTTTGACCAAGCTGATTAGTTTCTGTGGGATTCCGTATTCTACAATGATTTCCCACACTGTTTCTATGTGGACTGAGTCGTAGGCCTTTTGGAAATCAATGAACAATAGATAATGGACTTTTTTGTTGTATTCCCAAACTTTTTCATTAATTGTCTTGAAACAAAATATGTCCTCTGTTGTAGATCTGTTTTTATGGAAACCATTCTGATAGTCTCGTATTGTGTCTTCGGCGTATGGAATTAGTCGCCGAAATAAAATGTGCGAGAGTAATCTGTAAGCTGTGACAAGTAGGGATATGACTCTGTAATTTCTGCAGTTTCGCTTACCTCTCTTTTTATGTATTCGGCAAATAATTGCTTCCTTCCATTCATCCGGTATTTGTTCTGATAAGCTGATGCAGTTTCTTATGGAGCCTCTCACCCCCATATTGCAGTAATTCAACTGGTATACCATCAGAACATGCTATCTATACACCCGTTCAAAATATCCCATTGATTCTCTTTCACCCATCCCAACCAAATTTTTCCCTCCGAATTTCTAACTTTGTTCTTATTCTGTCCAAATCATTTAACCGGATTTACCTAGTGTATAGACATGTTCTTCCCCTATTCTAACATTCCCATTCCCTCCTAAAATTAGTCTTCCCCCTACTCTTCCTTCTGTATTAGTCTTAATCATCTCCTTGAATTCTGCGAGATTGTTATTGTTGTATACTGTCACCACTTGCAACCAGTAACTCTCAAATTTCATTTCCCTAAACATAACACCTTTCTTTTCTACGGGGATTCTTTTATATTTGGCGATAGTGTTATGAAATCCCTAAAACCCCTTAAATTATTTCTTCTTCTGGTGACGTTGGCGATTAACATGGCTATTTTAACTTTGTTGGCTGCACTCCTAAACAGTTCTACTGAAGTGAGTCCGTACCATTCACGCTGAATATGCAACAATGAATGTCTTCCTCTACCCGGTCCACTTTTGCCGTCTGCACTGAAATATATACTAACTGGAACGAGCGCTGGCCTCTAAGCTTGTGCGGGTCGAGAGAGAGAGGTCCCAAGGGGATCCCTTCATCCTTGTCTAGCCAACAGTGAATTTGAGAGTGGAAGGATGTGATACAGTCACAGCGAAAAGCTAGTTGTATTGAGTTGTATCAAGAAAGAGAGTGAGATCGATCAATCGGTGAGCATATTATAAACCGATGTTTATATATTTTAAAGAAAGTAGTTTTTAAAGAGACAATGGTAGAAAACTGTTGTATTTGCAAGGCAAAATGGACGTCGGACGTCGGACACACATTTAGTTTTCCTTTTGGACTAGACGAAGACAGAGCGATACGAGAGACACCTTGTGATGCTCTCTCTCGGCCCGCCCAAGTTAGTTCCAGTTAGTAGTTCCAGTTAGCATAAATTTCAGTGGCTGCCTGTTTTGCCCTGTAAGATGAGTTGCAGTATACAATACTTCTCATAAAGCATTATATACCCGAAGTATTCCCTTTTACGATTTTTAAAAATGAATGAGATTTCTCTCTGTTTGCCGACTCTGCGGAGAACCTCCTCGTTGGTCATGTGATCGGTCCACGATATTCGCAAAATGCGACGGTGTACCCACATTTCGAAGGCCTCCAGTTTCTCCATCATTCGGTCTGTTGTTGTCAATGCTTCTACCCCATATAGAAGAATTGAAAATGTGTAGCACTTAGCTAATTTGATTTTTGTCTTAAAAGAGTAAATATCGTATTAAAACTAAATGTCTTGCTAGTAAATAATGACTTCACGTTGTTGAACGCTGTTCTCGGTTTTTCAATTCTTGATCTTATTTCAATATACTGGTCCCATTGAGAGTTTACTAACGATCCAAGATAGTAATGTTTCTCGACCTGCTCTACTGCTTCGGTGTTAAGTATCAGCTGTTCTGCTTGTAGTTGTCGTTTACTGATAACCATCCATTTCGCTTGGATCTTTCTCAGTAGATGTTGAAGTTCTTTGATACTGCTGGCAAGTATTGCAGTATTGTCAGTATAACGAATGTTGTTGATGGGTTCACCATTTAGTCTTATGCCCATATCAACGTCGTGTAATTCTTCCCTGAAGATTTCCTCTGTATATCTGTTAAACAGGAGGGGAGATAGTATACATCCCTGGCGTACACCTCTGTTTATTTCGACCTTTTCAGTAGAGAAGTTACCTAATTTCACCCACGCAGTTTTTCCCCAGCGGATGTTGGCTATCATTCTTATATCTTTTCTGTGAAGACCTACCTTGTTTAGCATAGGTATGAGAAATTGGTGTTTGACACTATCGAAGGCCTTTGCAAAGTCAATGAAGCAGACGTAGACATCTTTATTTGTGTCTCTGCAGCGTTGGATTAAAACTTGCAATGCAAATATGGCGTCTTTCGTGCCAAGGGCATTACGATAACCGAATTGCGAAACATTAACCTCACAGTTGCATTCTGTTCTGTATTACTTTTGTGAAGATCTTAGTTAAGTGATTAATTAAGCTTATTAGTCGATTTTGGACGCAGGTTTTTGCTATTGATTTCTTTGGTATGGCGATAAATATCGAGTGCATCCAATCATCAGGTATTACGCCTGTGTCGTAGATTTCGTTCTAGAGTTGTCGTAGAATTGTCTCGCACATAATTTTAAGGATCTCAACGTGATACTATCTGGAACTGGAATTTTATTATTTTTCATTGACATAATGACTCTCTCAATTTCGCTTTTCATGGTTGTTAGCCCAGCTGTGACCTCATCTGGGTTATGATTGTCGGTTCGCGCATCCTTAAACAGCTCTTTGATGTATTGTTTCCAGATAGCTAGTAGGGCTTCTACTTCTGTTTTTAATATTCCATTCTTATTCAGAAGGCTGGTTGATTGGCGCTTTGATTTTTCTTCGATGTAAGCTCTTTGATCTTCTTATGCATATTGTGATAATCGTACTTCTTCTCGTAATCTTCGATTTCATTGCACTTTTCTGATAGGTATGCTTCCTCGTCCTCCCTTATCTTCTTCCTGAATGAGTTTATGCGTAACAATCTATTTCTGGTGCCTTTATAAGTTCTCATTTCCTTCATCAATTCTAGAATTTCGTCGGTAATCCATTCTTTTCTCTTTGTCTTTTCTCTATTAAGATTGAAACTGTTCAGACCTACCAAATCTACTACTTTCCCCCACCGGCTGCATCCTCCATCTGTAATCGTTTTGTAGCTTGCACTTGCATTTCTCCCATTCCTTCTCCTGTAACCACATCTCCACTAAGCCGAAGAATTGGAACTTCTGTATGAACCTTGTGAAAGCTCCGTCTCTTGCTTCCAATTTTTCCTTCAAACCAGTCACATTCCAAATCAACATCTATATTTACCAATTCCCTTTCACACCTCTGAATCTGCCCCTTCTTCGTCAAGTTTTCCCTTACTAGTTTTTTGCCCCTTCGTGCAAAAGCTTTCATTTCCCACCAAGTTCAATTTTTTGATAACCAACTTTAACCCTTAATGTCTCGGGTGAGAAAATTACTGCTACTTTGTGTCTGAGAGACGTATGTCAGGTGGTTAGGTGTTAATTCGGTGGGCACTTTCTTTTAGGACCTTGGCCTTTCTGAGAAATTATTTTTAATTTTCTGCTCTTTCGGGGTGTAATCATCCTGTATAAAAGCGTTGGTTCCTTTTAGTTTGAATTTACTACCCATAATCTCTTCTTCTACCATTCAGTTTTCTACCAAGCTTGTAACTTTGCAATGTAACAATCCTCTCCTTTATTACCTCCATTGCTTCAATTCCAAAAATTACGATATTATTTCTTATTTCTCTCCTTAATCTCTTCTCTTCGGTAGATTTTAAGATACTTATTTCTCTTCTCAGAGCACCACATTCCTTCTCCCACCTAGACTCGTTTCTTTCATTTCGCTCCTTAACTGACTTCGCATCGCCCTCCAGCTGCACAATCCTATTCTTAATTTCCGTATTCTCATCCATAATTGCTCTCATTTTACGTGGATGCGAACCCAGACTCAAGTGACAAAAATTTCTAGCAAGGAGCGAGTGTATTGTATAAGCTACGAATACTTTAATATTTGCAAACTACACTCTCATACTATTCGCCTTAAACACACGATTGATTGATTTTGTTTCTTTTATCTTTTCCTTTCTAATATGCGTCATCGCCACGTGGCTAATATTAAGATAACAATAACATCAGAATAAGATCACATTAGCATGACTTGTTACTACTATTAGTAGACGTTCTTTTAATTGAGTAACGCCCTGACCTACTTAGAGGGTTGCATTAAGCTATTATATTAATAAGTAACTAACTAAACAGCACTTTTTTCTCACTTCTTTGCGAGCTCTCGCTAGTACGTCCGTCGCTACGAGCAGACAGGCAAGGACGGGACTAGGTTCGAATGAGGCTTGCCAAAGTTCAGTAACAGTTCAAAAGGCTTCATTCGGTGGAAGTTAGGACTTCAAAGATATGTTGAAGTTAGCCTCACCTAATTAGGATGGGAGGCTCGTCATAATTCGGTGACAGTTCGGAAGGTCTCATAAGTTTGAAATTAGGACTTCCAAAGATTTTCCTAAGTTCATCATCATCATCATCAATCAGCCATTTGTGTCCACTGCTTGATATAGGCCTCCCTTAGATTTCTCCATTCCTCCCGATCTTGTGCCTCCCGCATCCAGTTTTCAGTGATGCGCTTAATATCGTAGGACCATCGTATCGGGGGCGTCCTCTGGTTCTGAATGCAAGTTGTCTGGGAGGCCATTCGTGTATCCGTTTCGTCCACCTATCATCCGCTATCCTGGCAATCCGCTAAGTTAGGCTTTCCTAATTAAGACAAGACAGGGTTCGAATTATTCTTGCCATGGTTCGGTAACAGTTCGTAAGGCTACGTTAGATCGCCCGAATAGATCTTTCGACATGCCTCACTATATCCCTCTGGTAGTATGAGTTTATGTTTCTTCCTTGAGACGGGTTCGTCCGGTTAGGACGTAACAGGTAAATCAAGTAATGTTAACTTGGATGTTTCAAAGTATTTACTCGGTTAGATTATTTATTTCTTGTTGAAAAGTGAAATATTAATAAAGTGCTAAAGTGAAGCTACGAAAACCTTTGAAATATCAAAAGTGCATTGTATTGGAAACGTCGATTAAATATTAATATTTCTCTTTTTTTTTCTTGCCATAAGCAAGCGAAAAGAAAACTTTCCTATTATGCCTCGCGAGATTAAGTTATGTTTCGTTCAAGGGGAGAATGGATAGAGACCGAATGCATGCGGCGGGGGGGCGGCGAGACATTAAAAATTCTTATTCTTTATTCATCGTTTCCGTGAAAAGTTTGTCAGATTTGCGATTCGTTCCGCCGCGTCAAATCCGAAAAGAGAAAACAAGAAAATTCAACATTGATTTCGCTGATCTATGCACATAAAAAGATAAATAAACAGTGGGGTGGAAAAACGTATGGGAAGATGAGCGAGATTGACGGGTCTGCGGCATCAAAATATAAATACAGGGTAAAAAAAGGAAACCGGAAAGAGCGAATTAGATAACTTTTCGCGGCTCTGACACGTTCACCAGGTTTATTAAACAAACATATCATGTGTATGTGTGTGTATAAAAAGCGAACAGAGTTTTCATTTCATAGTCAATGTTAGTTGGAGCGTGGTATTTCTATTCAGAGCCCAGCCAGACGTGCGCGAGTAAGGAAAAACTTTTGACACGTGTATAGTTGGATGAGACGTCTCGCGTATCATTTTTGATTCCGTTGCTCAAACCAGCCGAGAAACAAACGCCCGCAATATGTTTTTGCATACAATATACGTCTTCCCGCTTATTACGGGTTTGACCGGACGCACGGGGCCGGGGGACCGCCGCCGCCCGCCTGTATACATTCGCATACAAACGGCATTCGATTAGAGATCAAGAGAATCAAGCGCCGCTGCTCCCGACAAAAGTAGATTACTCGAACCGGAAAACGTGTGCAGATCCGTTGACCACTTGTCCTGCTGGTAGCAGGACTCGAATTTCGTTCGGTAATTCGACCGCCTTTCAACATTGAACTTCTAATTGGAATTTAAATATACTAGTCATCTCAATTACAATCACGATAAAGAACTGAAATTCCTCTACAAAACGCACTTGATTACAGAAAATTCATTAACTTTTTAACAATTTATTTTGTATCCAGATTTTACTACAAAAACGGCACACGGTACAATTTTATAAGAAATTACGGAGAATAAGTATTGTCTGTTCTTGTCTGGTCTCTTCAGACAAGATCAAGGACAGATTAGATCATTCAACCAGATAAAACTAACCTGGTAAGAACAGGACAAAACCAAATAAAAATCAGGCAACATCTATGGTTAATATGTTGTTCATTTCCTTGTATTTAAGTTTAAATACTGTGCGAATTGCCTGTTTTTGTAATCTAAAAATATCGGTAAACTTAAAGTAAAATCAATTCGGTAAAAATAAAGTAGGAACATAACCTGAATACCGGGTGTCTCAGACCACCCGTACCATCCTTTTATATCGACAACGCTTGGTAGAATGTGACTGGGACAAAATTTTGTGTTACCAAAGTGAACCCAAGGAATCCACTGATGAATTTATTTTTTACCCGAATAATCCGGAAGTACCCGGAACCGGAAGTAATTTTAAAATTTCAAATGGTAACATAGGTCGAGTATGGTATTAATTGATAGGTCTTTTTAAAAGAAACAACTTTTATAAAAATGTTTTTTTTTATATTTTGCATATTTACAAAAATAAACGAAAAAAACTAAAACGTCTACAAGATGAAAGAGCACCAGATATTCTTGCAGCAATTGCTCTGGACCCGAACATCTCGACTAGAAGAATTGAAATCGATGCTGGAATAAGTCGCTCCACTGCTTGGAGAGTTTTAAAAACAAACAAATTCCATCCATACCATATCTCTTTACACCAGAAACTTGAAGAGCGGGATTTTCAAGACGAATTTTGTGAATGGTTGTCTCATAAAAATTATAATTTCCATCACAAAATTTTATGGACAGACGAGGCGACATTCAAAAGCAACGAAGTTGTTAATTTACATAATGCTCACTACTGGAGTATTGAAAACCCTCATTGGTTAAGAGAAGTTAATAATCAACACGTGTTGAGTCGCTCCGACTTATTCCAGCATCGATTTCAATTCTTCTAGTCGAGATGTTCGGGTTCAGAGCAATAGCTGCAAGAATATCTGGAGCTCTTTCATCTTGTTCTATTTTTTTTATTTTTGTAAATATGCAATATATTAAAAAACATTTTTATAAAAGTTGTTTCTTTTAAAAAGACCTATTAAAACCATACTCGATCTATGTTGCCATTTGAAATTTTAAAGTTATTTCCAGTTCCGGGTACTTCCGATAAAAAATAAATTCAACAGTGGATTCCTTGGGTTCACTTTGGTAATACAAATTTTTGTCCCAGTAATATTCGACCAAGCGTTGTCGAAATAAAAGGCTGGTACGGGTGGTCTGAGATACCCGGTATATAAATATATTCAACCTTTCCGGAGCTCTATAATACTATTGAGTTTGACCTTTTATTCTATTGCCTTTTTTAAACTATCAAAACAAATCTCATGTGAAATTTATAAGCTATTTACTAGCCCTCTATTCAATTTCGTGGCACAAAGCCAGAATGGAAAAATAAAATAGTTTTTAAGATAGTGTCTTTCTATTAACTTAAGTGAATCGCCATCTGCAGAGGCGTTTCGAAATTTATCTCTCATCAGTGCAGCTTTGCTGTTATGTTAATTGACTATTCACTTAAGTTAATAGAATAACACGATCTAAAAAACAATTTTATTTTTCCAGTTTTTATTTAGTGCCACGAAAGTGGACCGAGGGCTATTAAATAACTTACAAATTTCACATGAGATTTGTTTTGGTAGTCCTAAAAAGATTCAATAATATTATAGAGCTGCGGAAAGGTTGAATATATCTATACATTCAGGCTGTGTTCCGAGTGTATTAAGTTTATATGATTATCTTTATTGTACTATGACGTTACCAATAGTAAAAATATCTGAGTTTTTTTGCCATTTCCCATAAAATTATACCAAACCGTAGATGAGACTAGAAGTTTGCATAGTAAACCGTTTTTAGAAGTTCTATGCTTACATGGTGTTGCAGGATACGCAGAGTATATGTCGTTATGTTCAATTTTAGTGCTAGATTATTTATATGTGTAAATACCCAGCATAAATGCATATCTAAATCTATGTCTAGGAGTTTTGCATTTCCACTAATATATATCATTATGCGCCTGTTGTTCTGAAGATTATTACATTTGTTTTTTCACATTGATCGATAATTTATTCGTAGGGAACCAAATCTTTACTAGTCTAAATATAGTCTAAAATAGTGTAGCAGCATTAGCACGTATAATGACTTCTTCCATATTATTCCCAGTCACCAACAATAGTGTCATCTGCAAAATTTACTAACCTAGTTGTATGATTTATCGCCTTCGGGACGTCATTTAAATAAATTGAAAATGAAATCGGAAGCAGTATACTACTTTGTGATATACCCGCTGTTATGGTAGATGTAGTAGATTTTACGGAGCCATATTATGTGTTACATATGTTTTGTTTGCCGAGTTATGTGTGAAAAATAAGATCTAAATAATTTGGACCAACTCCTCTTACCCCATACTTCTCCCGCTTTTGAAGAAGTATGTTGTGATCGACTGTATCGTATGCCTTTGAAAGGTCCATTAAAATAACACACGGTAATTCTTGGCATCCAGACTCTTTAAAACATTTTCTATGATACAGAAGTAAGCTTTGGTCCTCCTACGTTTGGCATGAGCCTTCCGAGTGCCTACGTTTCTACGCTTTGCTAGGTTCTTCTACTAGGTCATGCCTAGTCATTCTTGGTCCTGGTCCTGGTCCAGCAATGGAGTTGACATGTTTAGATAAGTGTGGACATAAGTTTTCATTGTTCTCTTGAATTTAGTCATTCCTGTCTAGACGTAAATATTTCAAGTATATTTGTCTGATCTTGTTTGAACATATCAGGTATTATCTCATCTGGTTCAGGCAAGACCAAGAAAGGGCAGACAAGACTAGATAAGAACAGGCAAGACGAAACAAGCCCTGACATGATCAAACAAGATCAGACAAAAATACTTTAAATATTTACAAATAAGTGTAGAAAGGAATAAAATTCCTTCAAAGTACTGGAGGGTTTTGAGAAATGCCTCTATGGTCTCAAGCCCGATGAAGGGAAATTCCCAATCTACACCTCCACGCGGTGAAGGATGGTAACACTTAGGTGTCTAACGTAGATGGGGACCGACTGTAGGTCGGGATAAGCCTCCTTCCTGCCTTCTGATAGGTTCAGGGCTCCCTCTTGCCCTTGAGGCTAGAAATAGTCTCTAAAGGCGGATGAACCAACAATTATTAGGTCAACGGCATAGGATCAGGCAAGGAGAAACCACCTGATTATTTTCCCATGAGAATACTATTATGGACAGAGACAAAGATAATGTTAGATTGCCATGCGACCCGGCTAGCGACCGGCGCTGTGTTGATTCCGGGCCAACCAGTGTGAAATTAGCTACAGGGCACGGAGATGTGAGCAACCAGGCATCGCGTGCGAAATGTGCTACTGGAAGACAGGACATCTTTCAATTACGGAAACCCATCAATATAGGCACATGGAATGTTCAAGGCTTACTACAAGCTGGAAAACTACACATACTAGGAAGAGAACTAGCAAGACTCAACGTGCAAATCTGTGGAATTTCGGAAACTCATTGGAAGGACAAGGGACATTTTGAAACATCATATAGTACCGTATATATATATATATATATATATATATATATATATATATATATATATATATATATATATATATCCGGAGCAGAAAAAACGGGAAGCAATGGGGTTGCCTTCATCGTTAATAAGAAAATCAGCAAGTGGGTAAAATCTTACGAAGCAGTAAATGACAGAATACTAGTATTGACCATTTACTCCAAACCAAGTAACTGTCACATAATACTAGTATATATGCCAACGACCGAAGCTGCGGAAGACGAAGTTGAAGAGATATACGGCAATATAGAGAATATAATATCCAAAACACCAAAGAGAGATATACTGATAGTGATGGGGAATATCAATGCTAAGGTAGGTAGGACAGATCTCGATAACCATGTACGCAACTTCATTGGCAATTACGGACTAGGTAACAGAAATGATCGAGGAGAACGTCTGATCCGTTTTGCAGTTGACAATAACCTGGCTATAGCAAACACCCTTTTCAAGCACCACTCACAAAGACTATCGACATAGACCAGTCCCGACGGAAAGCACAAAAACCAAATCGATTATTTTCTAATCGAAACTAGATGGAAAACATCAGTAAGAAACGTGAAGGCAAAACCAGGTGCTGTGTGCGGATCAAACTATAAAATATTATTAGCCTCAATATCCCACAAACTACAAATACCTAAAACATCAGAAACAAAAAATACTAAATTAGAAACTCCCAACACAATTTTTTTTAAGAACATTTAATAACAACTCAAAGGCCTGGCACCCCTACAGACCCCAAAACTCTATGGATGTTCACGAAGAACTGGATAAAAGCTGCAGTAAAATCTTGCACATCCGATAACATACCAATTAATAAAAAAAAATCACTGGATATCCAATGACACAATAAAATTGATAGACCAAAGAAGACAAATAAACAACTCAAATATGCAAGAAGATGAAAAAAGACAAGTAATTAAACATCTTAACAAACGAATCAAACAGGAATGTAGACGGGACAAAAACAACCATTTAAAAAATATATGCACGGAACTACAACACCACGCCCAGCACGGAGAGTCTCGCGATCTTTATGACAAAGTACGATATCACGCTAGAGAACTTAAACCACGAACACAAATTATAAAGAACAAAATCGAGAAGGTTATAGTAGATTCAGTTATAATATCGGAAGTATGGAGACAACACTGCACAGATTTATATAAGTCATTTAGCCCGACAACATCCGAAGAACAAGCAACACCACAAGAAAGAGAACCTGTGATCTTAAAATCAGAAGTAGAAAAAGCTATAAAAACACTCAAAAACAGGAAGGCAACTGGGGCAGACGGCATCACAGCTGAAATACTTAAAGCCATGGGACACTACGTAACAGATGTAATGCACGCGTTATGCTCTAAAATATGGGAAACGGGCAAATGGCCAATGGAATGTTGCGCATCTATATTCATACCCCATCCATAAAAAAGGATAACCGACGGAATGTAATAACTACAGAACAGTAACTCCCATTTCACACACAAGCAAAGTAGTACTCCACATCATTAATGAACGTTTGAAAATATTTCTACTCCCACAAATATCGGACGAACAGAGAGGGTTCATACAAGGTAAGAGTACACGAGAGCAGCTACTCAATGCCCGACAGATGATTGAAAAAACGAGAGAACACAACATAAAATTATATTTGTGTTTCGTGGACTATAGGAAAACGTTCGACTCTGTGAACTGGTCACTTCTGTGGAAAGTGATGGGTGAAATGGGTGTTTCAAAACTTCTGATATTTTTAATTAAGAGACTCTACCAACACAATAACGCCAAGGTCAGAACAGGACAAACAGTGTCCCGAGCTTTAAAGATAGAGGCCGGTTCAGATCAGACAGTTATCCAAAATCTCGCCCCTCCTTTACAACATATATAGAGAATACGAGCAGACGAAGAACAACTGATAAACATAATGAACAAATTAGAGAACTATAGTAGAGAATATGGTTTAAAAATCAACAAAAAAAAAACAAAGTAATGATCATCGATCGATCCAATGACACATCCAATATCAAAAACGTAGCGAGATATGATGTGGTGGACAAGTTTGTATACCTGGGATCGGTGTTAACCAAAGATGGAGGCTGCTCACAGGTAATAAAGAGAAGATTGGCAATGGCCAGATCAGCAACAACTAAACACATAAAAGTATGGAGATATCGAACCATTACAAAAACAGTGAAAGTAATGCTGGCCAATTCCTTGATCTTCCCAATTGCTGTTTACTCCGCTGAAACATGGACAATAAAGAATACAGATCGAGAAAGAATTGAAGCCTTCGAATTATGGGTGTATAGACGAATCCTAAGACTGCAATGGGTGGAACACAGAACAAACGCCTCTGTTCTACAAGGAATAAAAATCAAAAAGCGTCTACTAAACCAAATCAATAGAGCATATCTCAGTTACTTTGGCCACATAGCTAGAAGAAAGGTGAGATGGAAAACCTCGTGGTGGAGGGAAAAGTTGAGGGAAAAAGACCTAGAGGACGGTCTCCAATGAGATGGACCGACAGATTAAAATAAATGACGGGACACTCAATGCACGAGGCAATACATCCTCGTGCATTGAGTGTCCTCAAAAAAACCTAGCACAAGATAGAAACGCATGGAAACAAAAAATTCAAACACATACCGAAAATAGTATCACTACACCCTCCAGAGTGTAGAAAGACTGATTAGAGAGTAGAAAGGAATGACTAAATACACTAGAACAATACTCATATCACACTTATCTAACATGCCAAGTTCCATCTGCTCGTGCTCGATTTTGTCTAGACATGATAAGGCAAGATCAGATAAGATCAAGAAAGACCTGACAAGGCAAGGTAAGAAGAGACAAGACGAGAATATAAACTAACATGATCAAACAAGATCAGATAAAAACTTCTGAAATATTTAGCAATACCTGAGATATTTGTCAAGATTAGACGAGATCAGACAGTGACCACAATTACATCTCCTACCAGTTGCCGACAAAAAATAAATTTCAAAAAACCTGTAGCTGCAAATAAGCCAGACAACGGAATGCACCTCTGATGAATTAATCAAGAGCCTTACGAAAACATGCGACGCTACACTTAGAATAAAACCAGCTTTCAGTAGGAAGAGAAGGACCTATTGGTGGAACCTGCACGAAGAAAATATCAACGCAAAGCCAAGCAAAATCTAAACCCGGACTCTGTGCTCAGAAATCTGTGGTCAGAAACCAATACATAGAAGAAAAGAGATTACTGGAGAAGACAATAAATATTTCGAAAAGAGAACACTGGCGTGTTCTATGTACAAACTAGATGAAAACATCTAGGGGATGCATATGCACTCGCCACCCGGGAACTAAGGCTGAGGTACCCAAATCCTAAACACCCCATGGAACAGCTGCAAGCAGCTGCAGATGTCCTGTTCCGAGAACACGATGTACCACAGTGGAATCTACCGGGAGTGACAGAAACCGAAGATTTCACGCTTGAAGAGTTAGAAAGAGCCAGCAGACGACTAGGGAATAATAAAGCGCCAGCACCTGACGGTATACCGCCGGAAGCTCTTAAAATTGCCGCAAAGGTATGTCCTGACTTCTTATTAGAAACTGCAAACGCGAAAATTTCCCTGATATATGGAAAAATCCAGATTGGTCTTCCTAAGAAAAGTTAACAAACCCATAGAGAAACCGTCTTCACATAGGCCCATATGCCTACTAGATATCGCATGGAAGCTATTAGAACATCTGATACTCGAGGAAATTGAAAATGAGCTCAACCAAGGCAAAGGACTCTCGGACAGACAATTTGGGTTTAGAAAAGGGCTATCCACTAACGATGCCATATTAAGGGTGCTAAAGGTTGTAGAAGTCGCTTCAGGGGGCTCCCAACGGAAAAGGAAGATATTTGCGCTGATCACGTTAGACGTCAAAAATGCCTTCAATTCAGCTGCATGGCAGAACATCGTAGAAGAGCTGATAGCCAGAAGTTTCCCTCCCTGCCTACTGAAACTGGTGAGCAGCTATCTATCGAAGCGCTTTATCATATTGGAGGCGGAAGGTAAAGTAGTCGAAAGTTAGTTTACAGTGGTGTTCCGCAGGGCTCAGTGATGGACCTCACCCAGTGGAACATTCTGTATGACGGTGTTCTAAAGCTGAGGTTACCAGAGGGCGTTGACATAGTAGGCTCCGCCGACGACCTAGCTCTCATCGTGACGGGGAAAACAAAAAACAAGTAATGGGCATAGGGAACATGGCAATTAAACTAGTGGCAACTTGGATGAACGGGAAAAAAATTAAACTCGCTCCAGAGAAAACCGAAGCTGTATTACTAACAGGAAGGAAGAAAATAGGACCCATCATATTCAAAATAGAATATGGAAAAATCATACCCAAAAAAACTATGAAATACCGGAGAATCACTATAGACCAATGTGTCTCGTTTAATCGACACATTGTGACAACAATGGCAAAAGCCCTCAAAGCCTGTACTGCACTCGGAAGGCTCATGCCTTCATTGTTATGCACAGTAGTCCACTCCACTATACTGTACCGTGCTCCAAGGCTATGGAAAAAGTTACCGCGAAACAAAAGCTAGCATCAATTCAAAGGAAAATGGCACTGAGGACTTGTAGTGCATACAGGACGGTGTCAGGAGACGCGGCACTTGTAATCACGGGGATACCACCACTAGAGCTCCTAGCGAAAGAAAGAGCTGTGTTACACAGCACTAAAAACAGTAGTCAGGCTGGAGACAGAAATCTGCGAAAGAAGACTGCGAGGTCACAACTGTACACCAGCTGTATGGACCCGACTGTTAATCCCAAGTAAAACCATGGGCGACAAGGAAACATGGAGAGGTGGGCTACTACCTGACACAAATACTGTCTGACCACGGGTGCTTCAGACAGTACCTGAGCGGCATAGGCCGAGCCTCAGACGTCTCGTGTGTCTACTGTGGGGAAAAAGAACAGTATACAACAGGTGGGCACCAGAAAAAAACAAATGGGCAGACAGAACCCAAGCAACACTGGAAGTGAGAACACTTACGGACATAATGCTAAGGTCGGAGCAGAACTGAATATCAACGGTGACCATGGCTACCGACATTTTACGGGAAAAAGAAAACGACGAACGGAACACGCATATAATAAATACCTGAACTTCTAATCACTCACGGTGGAGAGAGGAAGTAAGGCTTCAAATTGACCCAAACCGCAGACTCCTTTAGAAACTGATAAATAGACAACGTTATCTTGAAGCTAAATGCCACGAGGCGGTACAAAGATGCTTGGGTTCTTTCAGGGGGCCACTTATCAAGTTAACTGAATGTGCTTGCTAAGTCCCATTAAAAAAAAAGACGAGACCAGGCAAGATCAGGCCAGATAAGATTGAAAGACCTGACCAGACAAGGTAGGAAGAGCCGAGACGAGACAAGACCTGACATGATCAAACAGGATCACGCAAGATCAAGTTACCAAGATCCATCTGCGCGTGCTCGAATTTGTCTAGACACGACAAGGCTAAATTAGATAGGATCAAGAAAGACCTGAACAGACAAGGTAAGAAGAGATAAGACGAGACAAGACATAACATAATCAAACAAGATCAGACAAATATACCTGAAATATTTACCTCACGAGACAAGATTTAACATATTCAAACAAGATCAGACCAACATCAACACCTGAGATATTTGGCAATATCAGACAGGAGCAGATAAGAACCTTCTTATCTGTTCTTGTCTCATCTTAGCAAATATCTCAGATATTGGTAAATATTTCAGGTATATATTAGAACCTCTTATATCTGGTCTTGTCTGATCTTGTCAAATATCTCAGGTATTATAGGTAAATATTTCAGGTATGTTTGTCTAATCTTATTTGATCATGTTAGGTCTTGTCTCGTCTTGTCTCTACTTACCTTGTTTTGTCAGGTCTTTTTTGATGTTATCTGATGTTGCCTTTTCTTGTCTAGGGAAAATCGAGCACGAGCAGATGGAACTTGGCATGTTTAGATAAGTTTGAACACATGTATTATTTCTTCCCGTGTATTTAGTCATTCCCTTTTCATTTGTAAATATTTCAAGTATTTTTGTCTGATTTTGTTTGATAATGTCTCGTCGTGTCTGTTCTTACCTACTCTTACCTGATCTTTATTGGTCTTACCTGGTCTTACCTGGTCTTGTCTAGACAAAATCGAGCAAGAGCAGACGAAACTTGACTGTTTAGATAAATATGAACATGAGTTTGCATTGTTCTATTTAATCATTCTTGTCTAGACTTATTTGTAAATATTTCAAGTATTTTTGTATAACGGCGAGACTCAAAGACACCCCTCATGAATAAAATGTCCATTGAAGCTTTTAAACGAAATATGTTTATTGATACTTTGTCCGGATATTCGTTTGTTTACTTTAAATATTTGGGAAAATTTGATGTTTGCTTGCACTTGTCAGAATTGGTTTCGGAGGGTAGAAAATCCGATTTCATTAATTTTAAAACGAGCGAAACGTTTTTTGTGGGGGCTGGGATCCATAGGAATGATGATACGTAGTAATATTTAAAATTATTTGGTAGTCGAAATGAGTATCGGTGGGTAATAAATCGATAGTTGTAATGACTAATTTTACTAGCTGGGGTTGAAAACAGAGGGTAGTTTGATATCTGATATTTTACAGGGGTGGGCAGAGCGGTTATGACAAGTCCTGTCATCTGGAAAATCGGTTGTTAAATATTGGCAAATTTGCGAATGTTTGAACAGACGGACGGATCGGCGTGCGTGTCGCCGTGATTGATAATACACGTGTACATGCGACGACGATTTCAACACCGCGTCGTCGCATTGTACAACGTAATATTATAATAATAAAATCTAACGGGATTTAGTAGGGAACAAAACTGCCGTTTTGAACAATGGTGGGCGGCCGCCCGTAACTCACGGATCTATTGTCCGTTGCGGCGGCGGCAGCCGCCGCCGACGCACCGCCGAGAACCGCCGCGACGCCCGAAGGCGTTAACTCAACCAAAACTTCGCGAGATTAACACAATGCGAATAAGTAATCTTCGGCCAGAAACTTGCACAACATAAATACATCCCCAACATACAAGACATTGTTCAAACATTAACAAAAAAAAACGAAAAATTAACAAATATTTGTAGAAAAACGCCACACCTTGATGAATTGTTTATGACAAGTATTTATACCCGTATCATTTATCAGGCGTCGCGACGCCTAACCCTAGTTCCTATATTTGATATAAAAAATAAACTGAGGTAATAATCGTAGAGGCGTGGTGATAGATTAAAGGGTTGTTATTAGTTCGCTTATGGCATTAGTACTCACTAATGATGTTTAATCGATCATCACAGTTTTAATGTTGTCGATGGGTGCGCCGTGCATGGTTTCACGTGTGTTTGATGAAAAAATAAATTAAGGAATGGATTACCGGTCGCCGCTAATCAAATTATTCAAATAGATCATTAAAGGCTGTTTGCACGTGGAATACTAAAAAAATATACATCGTCGTTAAGTTGCAGTTTCAATTACGAAATCGTTATGTGAGAGTAATTTTTTTAATTTACCCTCTGCAAACATCACGTTTCGTGCGATAATTTGACGAGCAAATATTGACAAATCATGCCTGATTTCGTTAAATATTCGTTCAATATCTAGAAATTTAAGCGACGTAATAGATCAGAATTTTAATTCCAACTGCAAAGCCTAAATATTAATAGACAAACAATTAAATTACAAGACTAAACAAACAAAAATAGACATATTGGGCAAGAAATTGGACAACTCAATCTCTCTGGTCTCGTCTGAACCTATCTGGTCTTGTCTTATCCCGTCTAGCCTTGTCCGGTATATTCCCGTCTTTTCTGCTCTTGTCTGGTCTTGCTTGGTCTTGTCTGGTCTTGTCTAGCCTTGTTTGGTCTTGTCTGTCCTGTCTGGTCTTGTGCGGTTTCGTCTAGTCTCGTCTGGTCTTGTCTAGTCTAGTCTGATCTTCTCTGGTTTTGTCAGATCTCGCCTGGTCTCGCCTTTGTGTCGCCTGGTCTCATATGGTCTCGTCTGGTCTCGTCTGATCTCGTATGGCCTCGTCTGGTCTTGCCTGGTCCTATCTGGTCTCGTCTGATTTTGCCTGTCTTGTCTGGTCTTATTTAGTCTTGTCTAGTCTTGTCTGGTCTTGTCTGGTCTTGCCTGGTCTTGTCTGGTATTGTCTGGTCTTGTCTGGTCTTGTCTGGTCTTGTCTGGTCTTGTCTGGTCTTGTCTGGTCTTGTCTGGTCTACTCTGGTCAAGTCTGGTCTTGTCTGGTCTTGTCTGGTCTTGTCTGGTCTTGTCTGGTCTTGTCTGGTCTTGTCTGGTCTTGTCTGGTCTTGTCTGGTCTTGTCTGGTCTTGTCTGGTCTTGTCTGGTCTGGTCTTTTATAGTCTTTTCTAATCTTGTCTGGTCTTCTCTGGTCTTGTATGATCTTGTATGGTCTTGTATGATCTTGTCTGGTAAAGTCTGTTGGTGTTTGTTCTTGTCTGTTCGTGTGTGTTCGTGTCTGTTCTTGTCTATTCTTGTCTGTTCATACCTGTTCTTATGTATTCTTCTATCCTTTTTGTACTTTTATCGCTTTTTTGTCTCTTCCTGTCTGTCCTTGTCTGTTCGTTTCTGGTCCTGTCTCTTCGTGTTTGATCTTGTCTAGTCGCGTATAGCCTGGCCTCGTAAGTTCTTCTCTACTCTTGAGTAATATTTGTTACTTCTTGCCTAGTCTCGTCTAATCCTCAAGCCATTCAAATATATCTATTGTGGTGCATTTAATGGTGTCAATTTGACATGTTGTCGTGTGTAAAATTTTCTGCTTTGTGTGATGAAGAAGAGATCGTGTTATGTAACACCGCATGATATATGCGGGTGTATTAATACGATGTAACTAAAATTTAACTTGTTGTAAATACCTTGTTGAAAATTAATGCCGTTATATAATGGGGTTGTCATTTTGATTGTTGCAACATAAGGATTAGTGATGTCGTGGTCGTGCGGGGCTGTGTGGAAAGGATTCGTTGTCGGGTGATAAAAGGCGCACGATATATTAACGGGGCGCCGCGACGCGGGCGATAATAAATATGATAATATGAATTAACCCCGTCCCGGGCGACCCTATCCTCCCGTATCAGCTAGTAATACACATAACAAGACGCCGGCCGGGGCTGCTAAGACGCTGCCCAATAAATCCTGCCATCCTCCCACCCGAAACCCTCCTTCTTAGGGTCCGTTACGTAATTAAACACACACAAAGACACACGCGGTGGCCGCCGCCGCCACCCCAAAACTATCCCAAAACATCAATTAACCTGCACAACGCCCTTAACTCACCTAATTATTTTTACCCAATTTCGATTTCCTCTTAATATACTATTTAACTGTTCTTTCTGCAGGGAATTATTTCCTGTGTTTTGGGATTTAATGAAAGTTTTAGGAGACATAAAGGGTTAAGATGTACGGGGGGCAGTAAAAAGAGGTGTCTTAGGGTGGTTATTTACGCCCTCATCAGTTTACAATGACCCACCGGGTTTACACCAGGGGGTGGCGTTAGGTGTATTTATGCTGCGGCGTAACTCTATGCTTACCTTTAGGATTATCTTCGTGATGGTGCGGAATTTTTGAGGGTTGATTATTTTAATTGATGGACAATGTATCACCACAAAATTAGCATACCCGAGTAAAATATTGTGTTTTTTTTTTAATATTTGTTTTGTATTTTACAAAATTAATTAATAAAAACGATAATATTAAATCAAAACATTATAGTATATTAAAGAACGAGTTCAATAAGCCCGATTTTTCAGCACGCTTCGATGTTTGGAAAACAACGAGCGTTGTTAGGAGTTATACAATGGACAAGTGCGAAGAACTCCTTATGAACAAGTTTTTTATAGTATTTTTTCAATTTTGCGCCATTTTATGCCATTCCTAAATAAAAAAATCGCCGATGCATATTAATCAGCGAGCCATTAACGAACCCTTATGAGTGTTTTAATAACTTCATTATAGACCCAAAATAGAAAAAACATATTTTTTACTGAAACGAATCTTAAAAGGGATTGTCTAGGACAGAGGCGTCCAAACTTTTTGCTGCGAGGGCCAGTTTGGTATTTAAATTCATTAGCGGGGGCCAAGCATTGTAAATATGTGAATTAAAAAACCTTATTACAAGTGAAGCAGCATTGAATTTTATTTTTTATAGTAAATTACAGATATAACAATACTAAACAAACATGTCTAAATTATATTATTATAAAATTATTTCATGC
This sequence comes from Phosphuga atrata, assembly GCA_944588485.1. Lineage (NCBI taxonomy): Eukaryota > Metazoa > Arthropoda > Insecta > Coleoptera > Silphidae > Phosphuga > Phosphuga atrata. Next base: position 24,501,481 of record OX155904.1, on the reverse strand, counting down.
AATTTTTAATGGGAATGGTGGAACTGGGTTTTTTCCTGGAGAGTTTCTTCAAAGTTGGGATTCAAATCGGAAACACCAATTATTAGCAATGATTGCAAATGATCATCCGATAAATTTGCCCTATATTTAGATTTCAGATACTTCATCCTGGAAAAAGTTTGTTCGCACATATAGGTAGTGCCATACATAGATATAAATTTACCAGCCAATTGCTTTAAATTTGGAAACTCTTTTGCGTCCAAAAATTTGTAAAAATCGATCAAGTTTCCTTCCTTGTATTTGTTCTTGATTTGATCGCTAGCTTGAAGATCAATTATTTCCATTTGAAACTGACTTGAAACGTCGCCAACGTTGCAGTCATATGGATTTTGAAACAGCCGAATTTCCCTTGAATTTATGTCAAGATCAGAAAAACGCTTTTGAAATTCTAGTTTTAAATCCGCGATTACTTTTACTGCAAATATGGTGGGAAATCTTTCGTCAGTTTCTGTACTAAATTTTTCACAGCACGTGAAATGGGAAAAATTACATTCATTCATATGACTTTCGAGCAATATCAGCTTGGCTCTGAATGCTTTGATTTGCTCGAATAAATCACAAATTAAGTTGTTTTTACCTTGGAGCTTTAAATTCAAGTTATTTACGTGTGTCACGACATCTGCAAAAATTGCCGACTTCCAGAGCCACTCTGCATCCGATAAAAGCGGTTCAGGGTGATTCTTTTCCGCAAGAAAAATTTTAATTTCCTTTCTGAGCTTGAAGAACTGCAATAACACTTTTCCACAGCTAAGCCATCGAACTGCTGTATAATACGACAAGTCAACAGTCTCAGATTCAATTTCTTCGAGGAAAGATCGAAATTGGCGATGATTGAGTGCACGTGATCGAATAAAGTTTACGACAGAAACAACTGGTTTCAAAACGCAGCTCATGTCGACATGTTTTACACATAGGGCTTGTTGGTGGATGATACAGTGCAGAAAAATTGGTACTGTTGCTCCTGCGCTTTCACAAGCTTTTCTTATTAGCCCAACCACCCCAATATTTGCATCAGACATGTTTCTTCCTCCGTCAATTGTCACACCTTGGAGTCGATTTCAGTCCAAGTTATATTTGGTCAACGTCTGTTGTAGTTCCTTAAAAATATCTGCTCCAGTTGTAGTGCCATGCATGCTGTTAACCGATGCTAATTCTTGGGTGACATTAAGATCGTCGTCAACTCCACGAACAAATACTAAAAGTTGTGAGGTGTCACTAACGTCGGTCGATTCATCCATCGCGATAGAATAGTGAGTGAAACGCTGTGCTTTCCCAGAAATCTGGTGGAGTATATTATTGCCAATATCGTCAATTCGACGAGCAACAGTATTGCGGGAAAGACTTATCGTTTTGAAAAGTTTCACCTTTTCCGGACATAATACCCCAACAGCTTCCATCATACACTCTTTAACGATGTTTCCATCCATAAAGGGTTTCCCTTTTTTCGCTAACAAATAAGCAACTTTCATGCTAACTAAAGTCACCGATTCATTTTCCGAGTTTGCCTTCCTAAATAAATTTTGCTGAGAAGACAAACTACGACTCATTTTTTCAAATTTTTCAGTACGCTGCTTGTCCTTAAATTGTGAGTAAGCTGAAGCATGTTTTGTTTCATAATGTCGACGTAAATTGGATTCCTTCATTACAGCAACAGTGTCATTGCAAATTACACATATAGCTTTGCCATTCTTTGACTGCGATTGCACAAAGAAATATTTGAATCCCCATTCTTCTTTAAAAACGCGGCACTCGTCATCTACTTTTCTTCTTTTTGTTTCCATGTTCAACTTTAAAATATAATATTAACATAATAATTAAGTTATAATATATTAAATATAAATCTAAACATATCAATTTACAATATATCAACTGTAAAGAATGTAAATAAGCTCCGCGGCCGACGAATTTTTGGTTTGTCGTGGACAATCTCGTAGCTTTGCAGGCACTGCAGTTAAGTGCAGTCTGCCGCTCCGCGCCGCCTACGTACAGTCAGAGTACAAAATCATTCATGTAGTCGAGCGGCCGAGTCGCATCGCCGACTACCGAAAAAACTTGAATACCAGACTGTACTTTTTCGAGCGTGATACCGTGCTCATTCTAACCGAATCTAAACTTCATCTGCGCGAGATCTAATACCGACGCGCCACGCTACATTTATATTTTACGAAATTTTTCAAAATCCTTGGCGGGCCGGATAAAATCGCCTGCCGGGCCGGGTTTGGCCCGCGGGCCGTAGTTTGGACACCTCTGGTCTAGGAAATAATTTTGACTAAAACTTGATGAACAATGAATACAATTTACAATAATGAATTTGAGGTCCGTATTAGTTTGTCCGCAAAGTAATTTCGTTTTGTTAGTTTCTGTTGTTTTTAAGACTCAGTTGTATTTGTAACCAGCCAACTTCTTTCTAAACATCTTTGTCGAGCCCACTTTATATATTTGGAAAGTCCAGGCTGTCTAATATGATTTACATTTTCCTTGGCTTCGATTTATCTAAACAAATTTCCATATCTAGTCAAGATTATAATTTCATAAAATATCTCGACTGTCTAAATTGATCTGTATTTTCCTATGTTTAGAATTGTCCACAAAAATTCCCCTATCTAGTCAAAAATAAAATTTCATAAAATATCTAGACCTAGACTGTCTAATTTGATTTATATTTTCATTCGCTTAGATTTCTATACAAACATTTATATTCTATATAATCAAGAAAAATAAAATATTTATTAATATAGTCCAAATCTGAATACAATTGATTGTTTTCGTGCATTCTGTGTCTGTATTTACGGTATTATTTTTTCTTGTAGTTTGGCGATAGCGTAACTTGTCGTGTAACAATGGTAGCTAGTACAGTAGACTAGGACGCAGTGTTTTGCATTAACGGCGATAAGAGCGCATATATTATATGTAATATAATATTATTATATAAATTAAACTAAATGTAGTTTGCGGACGGGAAAAGAGCGTATCTGCGAAGTTGGCGGAACTGCAGACGGGATAATAACAATGTTTGATATTTTGGAATGTTATTTGTTGTTTTTGGAAGTGATGCATGTATGGTGGGTTTTAAGAAATCGTAGATTGTAAAAATAAATAAAATTTAATATAATTTTCTTGAGAAAATTCCATAAAAAAAAAGGATTTTTGACATATAATTTTGGAATATACAAATTGTCTATGTTTCTGTTCTCATTAACATTTTTTAGAAAATCATAAAAATATATATCAGTAAAAATAAGAAATATATGTTCAGTAGAATTCTTTTAAATTTTCTTGTTCTTTTAAATGTTCTTTTAAATGTTCAATTCCTTTTGAAATAATGACTTTTTCGGACTTTTTGCATTGAAATCTTGGACAAAATTTCGAAACAAAAAAAAAGTTCCAGCAGATTTATTCAAACTTAAAATGATCAGAAATTATTCAAATCACCCAATTTCAAATGCTCAGAACATTTTTTTGTAAACTCTTGAAAATTAACAATCAGCCTACCCTATCTAGCTATGTCCAGCCTTGTCTCTCCAACTTTGTCTGTCCAGCCTTGTCTGTCTAACCTTGCCTGTCCCACTTTGCCTGTCCATCCTTATCTCCTTATGTCCAGCTTTGTCTGTCCAGTCTTAACTTTTCAGCCTTGTCTCTCTGGCCTTGTCTGTGTAGCCCTGTCAGTGTAGCCTTGTCAGTCAGGCCTTGTCTGTCTGGTCTTGCATGTCTTGCTTTGCCTGTCTAGCCTTGTCCGTCTAGCCTAAACTTACCACATTTTCATTGAGACAAAGCGGGACATATGGGATGAAATGAGAATTAAAATTTAGTTATGAAAGCTGGCCAATAATTCAAAAAAATATATTTTATCTACTCACCCACCAAAATAAACACTTTAATATATAATTGTATGTGGAGGATGCCATTATTATAATCGTGTGTAAAAGTAACCAAATCATGCATAAAAATCCAATGTAAATCAAATGGAGTTTCATTATTAAATTATTTCTGTTTGTTGTTACTATGGCAACAACTTGCGTCACTAAACAAAAAACATAGACGCAGTGGAAATCGCAACCATAAAAACCCTTCTTCACGCACTTGTATCATAAATTGCTATTATTGTATATATTCATATACTTGTAATGTATAAACATACAAAAATGTATTTATTATTAATTATTGGTAACTATAAAAATATTTGCAAAAAACAATAATTTTAAAATTATGATTTTTAATTATTTTAATTTTTTTATTTAAAAGAAAAATATGATTTTTTTCACGGTCAAATTTGTGATCCGACAGAATACTCGGATCATTTATTAAAATGTGAAATTTCTCACATGAATTAGTCAAATTATTTTTTGCGTCTAATATATATTTTAAATTTTAATGTTTAAATGCGTTTTTTCGCAAATAGCTTCAGACAATACAACCTCTAGACAAACCTCTAGACCTAGACAAATATATTGAAATTTCCTTCATAATGGAAAACCATGATTTTTTAAATAACCAATTTTAAATAACAAAGTTAGCTGCTTCACCTTCTCAATTTGTTTAGCAAGCAGTAGCCGAGACTTTTCAAGAGAATTTATTGATGCGCTAAGGAATCCATAACATGAGGCAATGAAAATTAAATCAAATTTTATTTCACCGTCACTTAGTAGCTCTTTTGAAATTAGTAGCTCTTTTGATTGATGTGGCCTCTTCTTCGTCCAGTACATTGAACACTTTCACAATTATTTTGAAATTGGTGGTATAGTACGCTGCGGCATCAATCCATGTTCCCCATCTAGTAGTTTTTGGCTATGGAGGAAGTGCGACGCCAGGTACCAAATCATTAAAAAATCAAATATCTTTGACGGTGATTTCAAAAATACTTTTTTACATTGGCTATTAGACTCGATTAACTCCCTGTGCAAGGTAAGTAACACATCTGGTCACTTTTGGGTAGGGCTTCACACGAGAACGATATTTTTCTCGTCTCGTCTCGTCTCGTCTCGTAAAAGCGAGACAAGAACGAGACGAGACGGCATGTGGTCTCACTCTCGCGAGAGCGAGAACGTGTGTGGTCTCGCTCTCGAGAGAGCGAGAGCGCATGTGGTCTCGTTCTCGCGAGACACGAGAGTCTCGTTTCTGATCCCGGTCATACTTCTTCAATCTTTGATTCTAATACGGGCAGCCGTAATATTTTCTTGCATAAATTTGAACTGCGGGCTCGGGCAAGTTACATTTCATTATATATCAATTAAAAGAGTAGATTTCGTAATATGAAATAGATGTCGTAGATAATTTCAAATTATGTTCGTTTTTATTATTAATTTTAAATAGTCAACAAAATAGAAGGTTTATATAAACAGACATTTATGGTGTGTTATCGCTACATTTTCATGTGGATGGAACAAAGCGAAATTAGAAGATATTAATAGTAACCAAATAGAAAATGTATGTAAAGAGACTGTGATTAGTTTACAATAAAATGAATGATTACCTCGTTTTGGACTATCTTAACAATAAGTTCCAGCAAAAACGATATTTGTCGAGATTAGACGAGACAAAACAAACGGTAACGAGAGCGAGACGAGACAAACGGTTACGAGAGCGAGCGCCAGACGAGACTAACGGTTACGAGAGCGAGACGAGAATAACGGTTACGAGAGCGAGAGCGAGACGAGACTAACGGTTCATAGAGCGAGAGCGAGACTGAGACGAGAGTAATGTATCTTTATTTTTTTATCCTTTTACCCTACTTTTGGGTATAAAGTTTTTGGTTTGTATGGCCTGAGCTGTTTTTACCATGTATGGAGCGGCATCTGATATAAAGAGTAAAATCGAATTTCGATTGAAACTTTCACCCAGAATTTTTATTGAATCATCAAAAAGTCTTGCAATAGTGCTATGATTTGCCTTGTCTAGCGCTGTAGTATTAAATACGCGTCTTGAGATTTCCGTCAAAAAGCAGATCAATGAATATAAATATTTTAAGCAAATTGAGCATAATATGCACTAAAAATATGCCGTTATTTCGAAAAATGTCTTATCATGGCCAATATGCAATTTATGCTCTTATTGGTGAAATATACAACAATATGCCCTTACGAATAGGGCTCTAAATTCATAGTTTAGTCAGAAACACATTTCTGTCTAGTCCATTCGTTTATAAGTAGAATGGGAAAATATATGCATTTGCATATTTTTGGTTGCCCTAGTAATGAGACTTTATACCTTCGTGGCACTCAACAAACACCAGAAAAATTACATTGTTTTTTAAGATCATGTCCTTCCTATACCTTAAGTGGAAGCCATCATCTGTAGACGCGTTTCGAGATTTATCTCTCATCAGTACAGCTTTACATTTATGAACAACAAGTTTTAAGCTATTCACTTGTTGTTCATAAAAGCAAATCTGTACTGATGAGAGATAAATTAAACCATTAAGCGGCTGGATTTTCTGAAAGAACTATGAAATTTTATAGTAACTGCTTGGAATATCTGGAAGAATGGATAGTTCAATTGAAGGATATTAAAAAAATTCATTGTATGATACAAAATTGGGTGAAAAATAAGGAGATTTTATGGGAATACGTGAAAAAATCTTATTTTATATATTACAGTACATTTAAAATAAGAAATGCAGATATTTTCTAAAAAGCGACATTTTATAAAATCGGCGGGACGCGGAACTGTCCTCCAAAAAGCGGGACTGTCTCGCCAAAATTGGGACGTGTGGTCACTTTAGTCTAGCCTTGTCTGTCTATCTAACCCTGTAGGTCTAGCCCTGCATGTCTAGCCTCATATCTCGGGCTTTCTCTGCCTAGCCTTGTCTATCTAACCTTGACTATTAAATTGCGTTGTCCCTGTAGCCCTTTCTGTCTAGCCCTGTCCACCTATTCATATTATTTGTCATTTTAAATCATTAAATATTTAGTTAAACAATCTATTGTGAAAGACAATCTAATATATATTTGAACAAAAACTTTTAAATAACTAAACTGGATTTTGACATTCAGGATTATTTTGAAATTTTTACTATCAAACTTCAACTTCGTCCTTTCCCTCCTACAATTTCTTCAAACTTCAAATGAACAAAAATTATTCAAGTCACCAAATTTTAAATGTTCAGATTATTTTTTTGTAAACTTTTGACAATGAACAAGCAGCCTTCCCTATATAGCCTAGTCTGTCCAGTCTTGCCTCTCCAACCTTGTTTGTCTAGCCTTGTCAATCTAGCCTTGTCTGTCCAGCCTTGTCTTTTTTGTCTGCGTAGGGTTGTCCGTTTAGCCTTGTTTATCTAGCCTTACGGGTCTACTTTTGTGTGGCTAATCTTGTCTGTGCAGCTTTGTTGGACATGCCACATATGACCTTGTCTCTAAAGTCTTATCTACCTAGCCTTGCCTCTCAAGCCTTGTCACTCTTGCCTTGTCTGTCAAGCCTTGTTTGTCTAGTCTTGTCTGTTTACCCTTGTCTACCCTTATCAGTTTTGTTCCCTTTTTCACTTGACTTTTAGTATGCGCCACCCCGGTATAGCATTTTTCGCATTCCTTCAAGATGGGGAAACCAGACGGTTAGTGCCGCCCTGGTTATAAATGCCTCTGCATCGACGGGGAATCAAAACCTGGTCTCCCGCTTGTCAGGCGGGTATGTTGTCCACTACAATACCAAGTAAGGCAGCTTTGTCTGTCCAGCCTTGTATGTCTAGCTTTATCTCTCTAGCCTTGTCTGCCCTGCCTTGTCTACCTAGCATTGTCTAACTAGCCTTGTCGGTTTAACCATGCCTATCTAGCCTTTTTAGCGTCTCTGCATTGGTTGTGTAGCCTTGTCTGTCTAGACTATTCTGTTATTATGTATTGTCATTTTAAATCAATAAACAACAAACAATGTATTGAGAGACAAACTAACAAATATTTTCACAAAAACTATAAATTTAAAACCTCGAAATAACAAGACAGGACTCTGACATTAAGGATTTTTTTCAAATTTCTAGTCTCGAACTCCAACTTCGTCCTTTCATACTTCAATTTCGTTCAAATTTCACATGGTCAGAGCATTTTTTTGTAAACTTTTGACAATCAATAATCAGCCTTCTCTATTTAGCCGTATCTGTGTTAAGCCTTGTCTCCTCAATATTGTCTGTCCAGGCTTCTCTGTCCAGCTTTTTCTCTATAGTCTTGTTTCTATAGACTTGTCTCTATAGTTTTGTCTCTCTAGCTATAACCTTATCTGTCTAGCCTTGTCTGTTTAGCCTTGTCTCTCTAACTATGTCCGTCTAGCCTTGGCTGTCTAGCTTTGTGTGCCTAGCCTTGCCTGTCTAGCCTTGTACCTGCCTAGCCCTTTCGGTCTAACCTTGTCTATCTAGCCTTGCCTGTCTGGCCTTGTCGGTCAGCCTTGTCTGTCTTGCCTTGTCTGTCTAGCCTTTTCTGTCTAACCTTGTCTGTCTAGCCTTTTCTGCCTAGCGTTAGGTTTCTAGTCTTATCTGATTAGCCTTGGCTGTCTAGTCTTGTCTGTCTAGCCTTGTCTGTCTAGCCTTATCTGCCTAGCGTTAGCTTTCTAGCCTTGTCTGTGTAGTCATTGTCCGTCTACCCTCGTCCGTCTAGCTTTGTCTTCCTTGCCTTGTCTGTCTAGCCTTGTCAGTCATTACATTTTAATTGCCCTTTTAAATTATTAAACAGTTAGTTAAAGAATCTTTTGAGAGAGACAAGCTAACAAATATTTGGACAAAAACTCTATACAAAAAACCTCTTATTAACAGGACTGGATTTTTAGTTTCAGGATTTCTTTCAAATTTGGATTTTTTTTTTCGTTTATTTTGTACTTCAATTTCGTACTATCTGATTTCAATTTTCTCTTTGTAAAATTCAAGTTTACGATTTTATGGCTTTATAAATAGAAAACTAGTACCTACTACTTATATTTTAAACATTTGGGGGATTTAATAGAATTATTAAATGTATTCAAATCCTAATTGCTTCTCCTCCCCAACTCTGTTTTAAATAACGATATGGGCTATATCTATTATGACGGATCTGGGTCAAATATTTTCAAAATTTGTTGTTTTACTCGGATGTAACTTATTTCTTGTGCATACAATTTTTTCAAAGGATCAGATACTAGAATTTTCACGTTAACATCAAGTTACTAGTTGCAAATCTATGACACATTGCATAACTTGCACATTGAATATTGTGAAATTACTTGATGCAAGACTTTTTTGTTTAAGGCCCAACGGCCAGCAATCTAGTGTTAATACCTTTTAAATTATTGATAATAACAGCACTGGTTGTACAAAATTATAAATTACAAGGTTGAAGTGGACTTTAAAGTGATCAGTTCACAGTTAAGATGTTTGTTTAACTTATTTATTGAATATCTATAAGATTTTTTACAATTCGCTTTCCAAAGACTTACTAATTATATATTAGGGTAGTTTTTATACGGAGAAAGTGACAAAACGGTGCTAAATTATGGGTATAAAAAGATTATGAACTTTCATTGCAATCGGAATTAATCTTCTGCCTCCGGAGTCATGTGGAAATTGTCAACAAAAATGGTTAAAAGAGGCATGACACAAAGTTACACTAATGAACACTATTTTTAATTTTGATAATAATTTATAATTTTGTACAACCAGTGCTGTTATTATCAATAGTTTAAAAGGTATTAACACTAGATTGCTGGCCGTTGGGCCTTAAACAAAAAAGACTTGCATCAAGTAATTTCACAATATTCAATGTAATAAAAGTATTAAATCAATAGTAATAGGTCAATCAATAGTAAAATAGGTTTTTAAAAAGGAAACAATTTTTAAAACCAAAATTATAAAGAATAATTATTAAAGCAAGTGGCTTTAGTTAGTGGGTCCTTGTTGCTGTCGAATTTCTGCATTGCTTTTCTCGAGTCTATCTGGGCTTTCATGAAACCTAAAATGGAAACTTCAGCCACTTTATGCAATAAAACAATGACAGACATTGTTTTATTGCATAAAGTGGCTGAAGCTTCGGTCACAGCTTCAACTGATCTTTATACACGTGTGACACACGGAAGGCGAAATAAATTCAATTTCGATTATTTATTCAAGCAGAAGGAGACTTCTCCTTTTGCTTGAATAAACAATCGAAGATTTTCTTCAGTTACCAACTTTAATAACGGTGGCTCAGTGGTATTTTTTTGCCAATTCAAAAGGTCGTAATATGTTGATCCATTAAAGTTTATCTTTGGTAACTGAAATATATGCAACTTTTTTGGAGTTTCTGCTCTAGCTTTCAAAATTCGACGTGCAGCTAATTCATGAACGTATGGCTGGGGATTTGTCAACAATATCAGCAATAAGTTCGATAATAAAAAATAGGGTCGATAACGGTTTATAAAGTTGTTGGCATATATCTAGTTAGCTCGATGAGTTTGAACAAGTGTCACGGTCCATCTTTACAGCTAGAGTGAGTTTTTATAGAAAACCACATGGAGCATAAACCTTGACACCATATGTTGCAAGAGTTTTTAGAATTTCAGAGTTAGTTTCTACTGAAACACACATATGGAGAATTCTATTGGTACGAGTTAGTCATTAGGCATGGGACATTTTGCCTGATGATTTGTTAGTTAAATCGCTAGAAAATATGCCTGTTGAAATTTTTTCAACTAATCTTTAGCACAAAGCTCCGGTAAATTCGCCTGAATAGTTTGAAACGGAGTTATCTTTTCTCACAGTTCTCAAGTTCTTAACCAATTGTCCCTGCAAATGATTTTGGCTCAGAGGTACTGCCATCAATGTGTTGAAACAGATGTCTAAATGGTAGTTCATTCCTGCGCAATAAACAAATAATCCATTGTAAAGGTTCATCCAATCTACTTTCCTTCAGAATATGAACTTGGATGATAGATACGTCCGCATTATAAAAAAATCTGTATTACAACCAAGTCGCTGCTGTCAAAGTTGAGGACATGACCACTGAGTACGTTCCCCTTCAGAGAAGTGTGAGGCAAGGGTGTGTCCTTTCTCCATTGCTCTTTAACATATACTCTATAAACATATAACTTATCTCTTTAACATATAACTTATATATAAAAGGAGTTCAAAATTATTCACACATTATTATTAACATTATTCACACAACTGTTTATCTGGTTGCTAAATTTTGCTCGTTGCTAAAATCTGCTAGATTTTTCGTTGTTTACGATTTAATTAGTAATATAATTAAAAATATTTTTAAAACTCCTTTTGAGAGTCCAATTTTATAAGGTGACCGAATGTTCAATTGCCTCCTGAACCTATAATTTCCAGATGGGGTACGTGGTTAGACGCAGCAAATTTTTATGCTGATAATTTTGCAGGTATTAAAGATAATATCTTTTAAGTTTTGATATTATATGATAATTCTCGAAATCAGTTACTAAATCAGTGGTAAAAGTACGAACCCAGTACCTTGCATTTCTTAACCCTTTGACCACTGTCAGGACATATATGTCCCAGTCAAATTTAAAAAAAATATAGATGCCTTATTCTGTGTGCTATTATGCCAGAGGCGAATACAAAATCATTGCGACAGATTCGGGACTCACTGCGAGTTTTTGGCGAGATACAAAAGAAGTACTTGTCTTGAGCAACTGCCACTCAAATGAGATAGTGGGAGTAAATAGAAAGTTAAAAACTGGCGACAAAGTGACGAATTCTTGTCCAAAATCTATAGCTGACTATAATAAGTTTATGGGTGGTGTAGATCTGTCAGACCACCTAACCATCGTCTATGATTTCGACAGAAAATCTTCCAAGTGGTGGCGTAAGGTGTTTTACAAATTATTAATGACAGCAGTCAATGCATGTATTTTGTTCAGCGAAATAAATCACAAAAAGGAGAAGACTCTACCATTCTTGGTAGATTTGGCTGAAGAGCTAATAGGTAAGGGAAGGGAAAGTGCAAAAATTAAGAGAAAACGTACAAGTGGGCGGCCATCAACGTTAGCAAGACATCTATACAACGTTGGGAATCATTTACCAGTCCAAGGAAAAACACGCAGAAGGTGCTTTAGTTGTGCCAAAAAGAAAACTGAACATCGTACGAAAACGATGTGCACCTCATGCGATCTCCCATTATGCGATAGCTGTTTTACACCATTTCATGTATAAAAATGTATCTTGTAACATTTAGAATAAACTTTTTTCTTATTTTTCTAAAATAGTTTGATTTTCTATAAAACACTGTTGGTACGTATATGTCCCGTTAGAAAACACTGTTGGGACATATATCTCCCGCACTCAAATTTCAAATTTGCAGCATAGGAAAAATTTGAAATCAACATTACACGTCTTAAACAAGCTATATAGCTGATTTCTATCGTTAAAGTTATAAAAATTTCATTTTTTAAAATTCGTCGTGAAAGGGTTAAGGCAAACTATTGCTTTGTCTCAAACTCTATTCACAGACTGAACACAAAAGGTTTGCCTCTATCAGAATCAATTGAAATTATTGAAGAATTTTGATTGAGAATTTGAAATTATAGAAGAAATCCTTCAAAAAAGTTAAAGGTTTTTGTTGTAAAGTAGGTGAATCTATACACAAAAAAATTAAAACGGTAATACAACAAAATGAGGGATTTAAAAATTAAAAAATATCAACAAAAAATCTTAAAAGGCGTTATTTAGACATAATTGTAAAAATGAAAAATGCACCAATTACTTCTGTAGATGTAGAAATTTTTCGATTTATAAACATATGTTTTCCGACAGGAGACAAAAATTTCTGTTAGAAAATATTGAACATTTGAATATCATTTGTTACATAAATATGTTGTAAAACAACGGTATCATTTGTGAAATGATTAGTGGCCAAGTTTAGATATAGATTGAATTAAATAGTGTACATATATTTTTGTTTAGTTAATAATTGTTAATTAGAATTAAGAAAATTTTGTGTGAATAAAAATATTAGATGGCCATAATTATTTCTACCTTTTCTACATTAATTTTTGTCAAAGTTTGGCGTATTGTACTGCATATATGGTTGAATTGAATGCATATTTCCTCAAAAGTCGATGCATCTATATGTGCATATATTTCGTTTTTTTTTTGGTGCATATATTCCGCCCTCTAGTTATAAGTAATGATTGCGATGATTATTATAGGGAAACGAAGAGAGAAATTATTTTTTTGAAACAGATCTAAATAAAACTTTGTTGTTTTGTTAAAAAAAATATTGAAAATTAATTGAATTTATTATATTCTCTTGCATCTATTTCGGAGTTTATTTATACGAATATGGATAACAACAACCCTACAGTAGTCGCTTTTTTAGACTTAGCTAAGGCCTTTCACACGGTGGACCATAAAATATTAATACATAAATTGTATAAGTACGGAATTAGAGGTGTTGCTTCTGATTTATTTGAAACTTATTTAACCAATAGACTACAGGTTGTAAGAATTAATAAAATTAAGAGTAGGAAAAGAAAGGTAAAAATTGGTGTTCCGCAGGGAATCCTAGGTCCATTACTGTTCATTCTATATTTAAATGATATTTATAAAATTTTAGAAGCAAACTCAAAAGTTGCTTATGCTGACGACACTGTTGTAAAGTGTATTGGTAATTCATTGCCTGACGTTCAACACAAAATTAACTTTATTTTTATTTAGATAAATTAGGGAAATGATTCTTTTGATAATTATCTGTCAATAAATATAGATAAAACTACATTCATAACTTTTGGTTCTTATAGCGATAGTTTCCAGCAAATTTGGAAATATTTATTTACAACCAGAAAATAAAAAGAGTTAACAGTTGTAAATATCTAGGCATAAAGTTTGACTGTAATATGAGATGGGACCAGCATATAAAAGACTTAATAAATAAAACAATTTTTTTCCAATTATCTTCTATAAATTGAAGAGGAGTCTAAACAAAAATTCACTTAAAATAATCTACCATATACTATTCGAAAGTATAGTTAATTATGGGATAATTACATGAGCAGGATGCTACAAAAGTATTATGAAAAAATTAACTAGTACACAAAATAAACTCATTGGTATAATAACAGAACAAACGAAAAATTACATTTTGAATACTAAAGAAACTTTCATAATTGACTCACTATGTTTTCACTATGAAAATTGTAAAAAGTCATTTATTGATTAGCAAGGAAAAACTAGAAATAAGGCGATAATTTTACCCAAAATCAATAAAAGTATTGCATTCAAAAACTCTTATATTGTAGCAATAAAAAACTTTAATATGCTCCCTGCAATCTCAAATCTCTAAATGTTAATAAAAAATTAATAAGGAAAAAACTTATAAACTGGGTAATAACTGGAATATAAAATTATATATTTTTTTCTTTTAATGTATATATTTATGTAAAAAAATGTATAGGTTTATTTCATTCTCGTCATAGTCTATAATTAGTCGATAAGTTTATTTTGTACAAACCAACCAGCTCATGTAGAGGTAACTAGTTTACCTCTATGAGATACGGTCTATGTAAATTACTGTATAATCTTATTCTGGTTGAAATAAAAAAATAAAATAAATAAATTTGTGTTTCAATAATATTTTTTTATTTTTATTAATAATTATAATATTTTTAACATCGAAGTAAGAAATTGATTTTTACATGGATGATATTGAACTTTCAAAAGATGAATTTGAAGATAAAGTTCTCTATTTTACTGTCAGAGATAAAATTGAAATTTGACAAGACGAATTTGATGTTAAAACTCTTTACTTTACCTGCCAATTGGGGTGCCAATGCCAATTCTAGCTCGCCTCCTCGTGGTGTACCCTGGGTAACGCTAAAGAGCTAGACTGATTGGCAGCTAGTCAATCTTCGCTTCTGCTGACAAAAACGTGCATAGAACTATTTACCTGTCAAAGTCGAAATTAAAAAATCGAAAGAAAAAATTAAACTTTTCAAGGACCAGATTGAACTTGACAGCATGAAATTGAAGTTTGAAAGAACTAAATTGAATTTCGACAGGACGAATTTGAAGTTTAAACTCTTTATTAGCTTCTCAAGGGCGAAGGCAAATTCATAATTCTGGAAATCGTAAATTATTGTTGTATTATCAATATTGAATCAATTTATTATCAAATAATAAGTAAATCCTAAAAATATCAATTATTTAAAAAAAATAATTCAGGAGCTCTTTTTTGAATACACCAACAATAAGATGAATTTATACTGTACTATTAATGCGGAGCATAGTATATAAATTAATATTACGATTAAAAGATTATAAATAAGACATTTTTCTATAAATATTAAAAAACCCTGCATTTGCTTCACACATTCTGATGTTACCGATGTTGATGTTTAGATGTAAACGATGACAAGTTTTAATTTTTCTAATGTTGGTATCCATTGGGCGGGCAGTGTTATTGTTGTACTAAATCGCCTGTCGCCGGTCCAGTGCAATCCGCGATGTATTCGACGGATTATTTACGTTTAAACGAACACAAAATCTTCCAAAACCTCCGCGAAACCCTCCCTAAGGACATACAGAAGACAAAGAATTTGCTGTGCGTCCGCGACGACGTCCTATACACGTGGAATTTCCAAGACAACTGTGTCCTGTGTCTGAACGTTAAAGCTGCTAGAAGCCGCAATGGAGACAATATTATTCACCAGGTTAGTAGAATTTGCTGTTTTTTGCTGAAATTTCCTTTAAATTCGTATGTAAAACGTAAAAATTGGATTTGTTTACAACGTCCTAACCTCAACGCTTAGTGCTCATTTGGTTGCTAACTTCATGGGGTTGATTTTAATAATCCAGGATCGCAAATTTTGTAATATTTACATATTTTAGATTAGTTAAGAGGCAAATATAGATTTATTTGCGAGTAAACAATAAAACTACCTAAATTATATTAAAACTAGATATTATTAGAATGTATTATGATGGGTTGAAGCAGTGATTTTATATTTTTTTATAATCGCGACCCCTTAAATATACACAAACATGTTCATGGCTCCTTAATTTGTAATGTTATGTTTGTTCCTTGGACATTTTTAAAACATTTAAAACAAACATTTTAAACATAACAAAAATAACAAGAAACATAACAAAAATACCAAGAAACATAACAAACATAAAAAAACAAACATAAACATTTTTAAAACGTTATAAAACTTGTCTATAACTAGAATGCAATGATTACACAATATAGATCTTATATACAAGACAGATATATAGAGTTTGTTGCCTTTTCTGCATAATACAGATAAATCTGTATAGTAGTTTTTAGACTATACTGTAAACCATTTTTTTTTTCTGTATAGTCTCAGTTTAATCTGAGCTGCTTCTATGAAGTACTTTAATAATAAGACAATTAATAGACTGCATGCCTAGATAGATATAAAGAATTTTGTTGCCTTTTCTGAGCCATACAAATAAATCTGTTTAACACTTTCTAGACTATACTATAAAGTAGTTTTTTGTCTGTATAGTCTCAGTTTTTCATTTTTATTTTTTCTATGAAGTACTTTAAAAATAAGACAGAAAAATAAGATTTATATACTTCATGCCTAAATAGATATATGGAAGTTTTGTTTTAATTTAAAAGGCTTAAATTTGTTGCCAGATAAATCTGTATAGTGCTAAGTATCCTTAGTACTTTGTAGATGCTATTTTCTGTATAGCTTCAGTTTCTTTATGTTTGAAGTACTATAAAACTAAGACATAAATGCGTTAATTTTGTTGTCTTTTCTAGATTGTATAGAAAAGTCTTTTCGTCTTAAAAATCGTCTTTTTCTCACTCCTCAAATTATTTCTTCGATGTATTAGAATCTATAAGTCATTTGGAGTTTCTGGAATTAACTAGTTTAGTAGTCGTTTCAAGACTATACAGAGAAGTATATAGCCCTAAAATATATTACCTTTTCTGTATAGCCTTAGTTTCTTTTTGAAGTAGATTACACAGAAAGGTCTCTAGACATTTCCAGTTTCTCCAAGGTAGTAGGGGGGAGTTGGTAAAATCGTACAACTTAACTTTTAACCTATATTGCACACTTTTGGTAAGTCTCCTTGAGAGTTTAGTTTAGTAGTTTTATAAAATCGCATTTAAAAATAATGCGTACACTATCAATTATCTCATACTAATACATAACATAATACATAATTTTATTTTAATTTTGAAATAATTAACACAAAGATGCAAATTCAAAACTGGTACTGTAAATCGTACCGGGTAGATTTTTTTAACATTCTGGACAATGATATATTTTTTTAGCTTTTGTAATATGGGCATGACATATGTACCCATATAAAACATTTTACGCATTGAATTATATCCTCCAATCGATCTTCAGTTTTTCTATTTTGCATGATTATTGGAAGTGGAAAAATTTCAAGAATGGGAATGTTTGCAGTTTCAGCATGATTGTTAAATTCTTCATTTATTATAGATAAATGGCTATTGAGATCTTTTGTTATAGTTTGTGTGTTATTTAACCCTCTAGTGTACGCGCTAGTGAGAAGTACATTGGTGCGCGCTTAGCGGTGTTTGGACCGCACTTATATATCTTATACAATACCTTGGTTTAGTTCATTTTTTATTTATTAAAGTTATAGGTTGTTAATTTTAGGATACTTATTTAAGTATATGAAGTATATAAAATATCTCTTTTTTTTACATGAAAACCTTTATGTTATGTTAAATTTTATAAAATATAAAGAAAATACTATTAAAAAAATCAAAATCGAATGAAAAATACAAATTTTAGTCATCGTCACTCTCTGGTGCAACACACGAACTGCAAGTAACGGTTCGTTGGCTGTGATTTTTGCATACATTTCTTGAACAATTCCCTCAAGTTACACTAGTCTTGTTGTTTTTATGAGTTCCACAAAGAAAACATATTTTTCTCTGAGATACGTTTCCAACTGAAACATTAGGTTTATTCCGGAAAGTGGATAAAAAAGACCCTATATCTTTAGGCAACCTCCAATTTTCAGCTCTTTCTCGTAGATGTTCGTCCATTAAACTTTTCGCTAGTGACATTTGATATAACCTACTGGTCTTTTTTGGTGTATCTTCTTTGTCTCTTGCGTTGTTAGCTGAATATATTTTGAAACAATTTACACCAGCTATGTCCAGCAAACGGAAAAATACAGTGAGTGGCCATCTTCTTGATTTTCTCGCAGTAGAAGAGGTGGAACACAGCTGATCTACTGTGTCCACCCCTCCTTTTGTTTTATTATAGTCCATAATTTGAACAGGCTTATTGGTGAGTGGATTAATTGCGTCTGTGTCGTGCATTGATGACAATAAAAGCACGACATTCAACTCTTTTGTCACATAAGACACCAGAGACAAGTTTTCTTGGAAACCAAAAACAAGCTTGATCCTACCTTTCGAAGATTTTTTTTGTCAAATAAAAAGTTTGGCGATACTTCTTTTTTGTTCCTCTTTAGAGTACCCAAAAAGGTTATTCCGTTTTCTAATAGCCATTCGGCAAGTGGAATACTACTGTAATAGTTATCAGTTGTAAGATTTCTATTCGACTTTTTTATTGGAGTTACCATTCTTTGTACTATAATCCATAGGTTAGTTGGAAAGTTTGAATTGACCTGGAATTTGTTTGCCGCAATATATTTCTAAGGAATATGTATAAAATTTCTTACTATCGCATATTGCATACATCTTAATTCCATATTTTGCTGGTTTCAGTGGCATATATTGTATGGAACCCCAACGTTCACGGAACGGTACTAACATTTCGTCTATCGTTACATACTCTCCCAAAGAGTAGGAGCTCTGGCAGTTGGAAATAAAAGTAGTGTAAAATTCACGGACGGCTGCCAACTTGTCTACTTTTAGTCTTTGGGGCCTTGTCCTGACATCATCAAGTCGCAAGCTGCATAACAGAAAGTAAAAACGCCGGGTGGAAAAATTTGCACGCAGGAGAAGTAGCCCCGTTCCATCAGGAGCCCAGAGTTCTAAGGCATTCGCATGATTTCCCTTCTTTATTGCAATTAAAAACAATGCCCCAAGAAGAGCCTTCATTTCAGCACGTGATATGTTTTTATAATTCCTATCTCGAAATGGCTTTTGACTTGGGATCCACCTTGCCTTTGCTTTTTCTTTTGTCATGTCAATAAAAATGTTAGTATTTTTTACTAAATTATCTATCATCTCTAAAGATATGATATTGTGAAATGCGTCAATTGGGGAAGGTGTGTTTCGAGCATGGCCTTTAGGGCCTGGAAGAATTCTGATAATATTTTTACGCCGAGTTTTATAGATTAACGCTTCAGGTTTACTTATCCATAACGTTTCTTTGTCCTTACCGACATAAAACTGAAAGTCATCATCATCCTCCATGGGCTCTTCTTCATCAATTATTGGATCTTGATCCATCAGATCAGCAATACTCTGATCGGAATCGCTGTTGTGGTCATCCTCCTCAATCTGGGGATTTTCAAAATCGATATCGTCCTCATCATCGAAATCTTCACCCTCAGAAAGTTCTTCCAGGCACCTTCGCATGTCATTTTCAGTGACCAGTCTTGGTTCCCTAAAACAAAATTGTAAATAAAATAAAAAATATCTCCTAAGGCAGTAGTAAAAAAATGTAAAAATTATACAGCATCAGAAAAGTGAAAAACAAAGAAAATTATAGAAACATCAATAAAAAAACATATTATATACAAATAAATTAAATTATTTGTTTTATGTGCTATTTGTTAAAGTAAAATCAATAATTTACTTACATTTCTCCAAAACAGCAATAAAATCCACTTGTCAGTGAAGTTGGCGCGTGGCGGTGTTTAGTCCGCAAAGCACGTTGTCAAGTTTGTGACTGAGCCCTTATCAAATGGACAATCAGATTAACGACAACTCCTGTAATCTAGTGTAGAATATAGTAACTTAAGAATAAATGAGTGCCATAACGTCAGGTGGTGCCCCAAGCGATAGCAAATTTAACAAATGGGAAAAGTGCGGTCCAAACACCGCACACGCGCCCGCTAGAGGGTTAAAAGAAAGCTTGCCTCGAAATCTTTAGAACTTACCGAGGTACGATTTAGCAAATCTAATTGATTAATAAATTGTATTATCAAACTTATTGATATTCGGAAATATTTTACTTTGAGAGTGTGTTCTAAACTACATGTGAGCTTATGTTTAACACAACAATATTTAATATCTATATGTTACAGTCAAAGCGTCAACACAGTCGGTGTATACGGTCACTGGTAAAAGCATACATTAACTGAACCATTTAGACAAAGTGTACATAAATTAATTTATGAATAGTTTCACTAGATAATGTATACACTCTATATTTAATATTAGTTAAAGTAGTATTAGGACTATTTTACTATAAGATGTTTATTTTTTACTTTTAATCTTAGGGTTAGGTTAGGTTTTAGGCGACATGACATCTTTTTTGAAACATATTCATTCATTTTTTTGTTCTCACTAAATAACCTACCTTAAACCGCATTTATCTCGTATCGCATATCTCGTTCCTATGTTGTACCTAGTTCTGCATCTAATAATAATTTTGGAAGAAATTAAAAAAAAAAAATTTCTGTTCAACGTAATATGCATAATTTTGACATTTTAGGGTTACAAAATTTAAACCACATTCGAACTTTAACTAATGCCTCGCCGTAAAAGTACGCATTATCGCGGTACTGTATACTTTAACTAGACATAGTATGCATCTTATTTTTCAATTGATACTTTGTCAAAAAATATACGTACAAGTATACAATGACTGGTGGATGTATGCACCGAATGCAACTGAATTTTATACTTCAACTGTAACATATATACCATTACAACAACACTTAAAATTTACAATTTTGTTATCTATTTTATTAACTCTTTACCACCGCTGTTATATACAACTTTATATCAATATTTCGGCTTATATTGTTTCAATTATCGATTAACTTAAAAACGAACTTGCTGAGCAACACAAAAAATTGTTATTAAGCGAAATTTGCGGGTGGTACGATTTAACTGACCGGTACGATTTTGAAAACGCTCCCCAACATAAAACAAATCAATTAATATTCACTGAGTGACTAGACTGTTTTTGTTTTCTAGTCCAACTATACAGAAATATATGTAGCCTTTTATAAGAATTTTTTTGTAAAAATAGCAAAGTAATATAAACTTCTGACTAGCTTAATTAAGTTGTCTTTTCTTGACTACAAAGAAAAATGTAGTCTTTTCTGCAGTTTTACTTTCTTGTTGATTTTTTACGCCTTTGAAATATGTAAGATAAGACAATTAATATAAACGATGTATTTAGACTTCATTACTTTAGTTGTATTTACTCGACTATACAGAAAAGTTTGTAGTCTTTCATGTATGTATTTGGTTTTTCTTCAACTTCAATGTCAATATAAACTCTTAACATACACAAAATAAGAGAGTTTATGTTAACCATAGATTTAAACTTGACTACATTAATACTAGTCTTTCTAGACTATTCAGAAGAAGTATTTTTGATTAGACAATTAATAGAAACTATGTCTAGATTTGGCTACTGTAATTATCTGAACTATATAAGAAACTCTATAGCTCAGTTTCTTCTTGTTTTTCTTCTCCTTTGAAATATTCTGTAAAATACCACAATTAACAGACATTTTGTATTGTATAGTCAAGTTTAGACAAGAAAAGAAAAACAACAAGAAAATGAGACTATAGTCTAGGGCGGTGTTTCCCAACGTGGGGCCCACGCCCCACAGGGGGGCAATTCTAAAATTGACTCGACACGAGTTTAACCCTTTTGCTCACTTTTGCCAATTAAATGCAATGCTAGGATTTCGGTACCAAAATTCAAAGAAAAAAGCAAATTCTTAAATAATAGCGGCCAATAAATATTATAAATTCGTTTGACGAGATCAAAATATCAACTGGGTTTTTGGCGTCGTCAATTTAAACCCTTAGACGCTCCTAAATCTCGCTAAACAACGCAGTTGTTCGCATCTGAACTTCTATAGTCCATCGCAACTTCTATAGTCTTTCGGTGAACACCAACTGAATGCTGCTAAATTTGCTGCGAAAAATGCTAATCATATGACATATGCCACTCACTATCAAAACTGTTAGCAAGAGAATAGACGTAATGATTGAAGATATTGAAAAACAACTTGTTGAAAAGCTGAAAAAGAAGAAAGAGAAGAAGCAAGAAAATTCACTCAGTGCAAATGGATGAATCAACTTTGAGAGACAGTGAGGCAGTTTTGATAACTTATGTAAAATATATTAAAAATGGTCATTTTGCTGAAGAAATGTTGTTCTGTAAAAGATTAGAAAGCACCAAAAAAACTACTAAGATGTCAATAATATACCAATGAAAAATATAACATTTTGTGCTGCAGATGGTGCTCCTAATATGAATGGCAAGAACAATGGCTGCTTAAAATTGATAAAAAATTAGAATAAGACATCTCGCAAATCAATAAACATCAATAAAAACATCTCGCCTGTTCTAAATAAAGTACTAGATTCAGTAAGTGTATCAATGCTATTAAAGCCAAATGTGAGCGTCTCTTCAAGCTATTTTGTGAAGAACAAAATGCAGAACATGTGAGACTTACTTCACACTGAAGTAAGATGGGTCTCTAAAGGGAACTGCTTGAAAATATTTATGGACTTTTTGATACTCTTAGCATCCGGAAACAGTCTATGGTAAAGCAATTGTGAGTTATTTTTGAAGAGATGATATTTTTGAAAAACTAAATATATTAAATAAGTAACTTTAAGGAACAAATAAAATTCTTGTCGATGCAAAAACGAAGATATTTGGTTTCATTACCCTTATTGAGTTATGTTAGAAATATATTAAAAACAAACATTTTTAAGATTTTCGTTGGCTCCAAAACTAAGATTTTCGTTGGCTACTGGACAATGTGAAGTAAATGATACTGCTATATCGGAGAATACTATCGGCTGATTTAAAAGAAAGATTTTCTGATTTAAAATAAATTGGTTTTCCAACATGGATGATGCAGCTAATGTTAGTGGATTTGTCTGATATATCAAATATGCAATATATGCAAAAGGAGCGATAGCATGGCATTGCGAGGAAACAGAAATCAAATACTCAAATTCAACCAAATGTGCAAGAAAACTATTGTTACCGTTTCCATCTTCATATTTAGCTAAATGTGGATTTACTGCTGTAAATGCTTTACTGGTAAAAAAGGAATTCGTATGGATATAACAAAACGGGGGGGGGGGGGAGGGGGGGACTTGAAACTGAAGCTAAAAAAAAATTGGAACCCAAATGTAGACTTCCGAGCAAAGTGACTCTGACGTCACTAACGCAGCTTCGAAGCCGCTGCGACATAGCGATAGTATTATGCACTATGGAAATGTATGAGGCGCCATTCGAGCGCAGCAACATTGACGCGCACAGCATCAGTGTCGCTACATAAGAATTTTAGAAAGGCTTAGGTGGGGCATGGCACAAAAAATGTTGGGAAACATTGGTCTAGGGTCTAGGGAGACTATAGACTATAGTCTCCGATTAAGGTGCTTAATTTTTTTTCTTCGCTGACCCATGAAAATTTTGTTATTTACATAGAAAAAAAATCCCTCATAAGATGAGCGTTTAATTTTAAGTATCTGCTTTTGATCGTTGAATTTTTCCCATTTATATAACATGTCAATCACTGTTTTTTGTTTTAATTATTATAACTCCTTGTTCATCACTTGAAAATGACCGTCAAACGTCGAAATTTAAGTCGTGGTACGTGTAGAAATTTATATTACTGTGAATAACAAGTTGTATAACATTTTTACATAGCATAAGTGTGGTAAAAACATAGTGAATTTTTCAATTCAATGTATTATAACACCGTTCCGTATTATAATATTTCATTGCGGTTGATCGCCAATTTTAGTATATTAAAAACTCTTTAAAAGTGTCCATTAAGATTTTGTTGTAACTTTTTTTGGGCATGCCGATTGCTTGATCCAGATAGACTTAGATTTTCTCCTAGCGTGTAATTACTGTGAAAAATTTTTGCCAGTTCTAACAACCATTCAAATTTTGTCATTTTGTATCATATGAAACAATTTCACCCAATCATGTCAACATTACACTGATAATTGCATTCAGTGCAATTATCAATCACTATAACAACACGATTGAGTTTGACAACTTCATTCCAAATAAGTTTAAAAATGTCACGTTTTGGCAATACGAATGTTCAAAGTATAAATGCGCTAATAAATAAAAATACTCCCAGAAATACAAATTACAGTCACAAATATATTTGGGGAATATTTATGGAATTTTGCTGCGAACGAGAATATGATTTAAATGAACATAGAAGCTTAGAAGGATTGGCGTTGATACTAATAGATTGGGCGGTCAATATGAGATAGAAAGACGGGTTAAATGTTTCGTTGTATGGAGTTATAAATTTTTTGTCAAAAAATTTGACTCATCACAAATGCCTCATAATTTTATGACAAATTTCTCAAGCTCATTGCTTGGTAACAGCACTCAGCCTTCGGCTTTGGGCTGTTACCAAGGAACGAGCTTTCGATTGTCATAAAATTATTTCGTGTATTATCAATGTCCTAGGGATATTACTACTGAAAATTTTTGGACAGTTCTTACAACCAATCAAATTTTGTAATTTTGTGTCCTATGAAACAATATCACCCAATCATGTCAACATTACACTGATAATTGCATTTAGTCACTATGTATGACAACTATATTGGGTTTGACAACTTTATTCCAAATAAATTTCAAAATATCACGTTTTGGCAGATGAAACAGAAAGATAACAAATCACTCCAATAGATCTACTGCTGTTAGTGAATTGGCAAAAGGTGGTGTAGAAGTACAACAATTGCTGAAATTTACTGGTCATAGCAATCAAGATTATATAAAACCATGCTTAAATCTCGATCAAGAACACGCGTGGTAATAGATCTTACATAGTAGAGAACAGCAACGAATCTAATGTTAAATTAAATCTTAATAATTGTACTTTCACTAACTGTACTTTTAATAAATAAATAAATTTTTCGTTGTGTTGAGTTATATTTTTTTTTGTCAAAAAAATTTCTGCCGAATATCCCTCGAACATTGACAAATGCCTCATAATTTTATGACAAATTTCTCAAGCTCGTTCCTTGGTAACTGCTACCAATCCTAGGGATCGTCCTAGGGATATTACTACTGATAAATTGTATTTAAAATTCGCTTCTTATTATAAAAACAGAAAACAAAAAAACATACATGTATCTTCCAGTTCCAAAAGTAATTCAACTTTGTCCAACATTTCAGCTATTGCTTCTCTAATTAAACGTGACTCTTGATAAGTCTGTACAAGATGTTATAGATGATTCTTGCAATAATACTCTTCGAGTTATTGGCCATGTTTGATAACATTTTGTCTTCGATACTGGTGGAAACATGTCTTAAAAATACCTCCCTTTTGAATATTTAAACAAATTGACGAAAGCTGGCTTTTCCCCATTGTTGTTCATTGCTTGTTTTTGAAAGACTTACTTTGTTATTAATATAACATATTAAAGCAGCAATATGTTTGCACCTGCCGCTCTGGTTATAAACACATCTGCATTTTACTCCAGTGACAAAACGAGAAACAAATAACAAATAAGTTATTATAATGTTAATTAAAATACTTTATCTACCGTCAAATACTAAATTAAGTTTGCTACGTTACGTTTAAAATTTTGAGAGTACTTACCTTTAAACTTGTTGTATAGGCTGTTAATGTCACTGCTGTTTGACGAATGATGGCTTGTATTAAATAACTATTGCCATTATTTCCTAGCTCTTCAACATTTCTTAGATGTTGAGCTAATTTATTTCACTTGATCACAGTTTGGGGTTGGAAATTTATATTGTATTTAACCATTCAAACCGGTTTTATAATAACATCCATTTTCTATATATTACTTTTAACAATATCCTCCAAAAATACTATTTTCCGTCTTTCTATATCTTTTGCTTTATTTATTATTAAAAATAAAACATGTATATGTCGTTATTTGACATAATCCCGAATAATTGCATATGCTAGGAGGCGCTACTGTCGTCCACATAGCCAATAAAAGCAGAATATTTTTAGCGAGGGGCCATCCACTCTTGCAATACATGTTCATATTTAGATGCA
Organism: Phosphuga atrata; assembly: GCA_944588485.1. Lineage (NCBI taxonomy): Eukaryota > Metazoa > Arthropoda > Insecta > Coleoptera > Silphidae > Phosphuga > Phosphuga atrata. Next base: position 24,475,350 of record OX155904.1, on the reverse strand, counting down.
TTACCGCACATTACTTTGCATTTCTTAGCATTACGTAAGTATTACACCACAGTACACAAAGTACTCTTGCATTCCTTGAATTACTCTTGCATTCCCTGAATTACGTTCACATTATATTCGCATTGCGTCCACATTAGCTACCCATTACAACTGCATGAGCGCCTCGTCATGCGCCGTACTGCAGCAGAACAGTGAGCTCCTACTAAACTCCTCATAATAGAAAGAAGCCATGCCATGAAAATGCCATTTGAAATAAATTGAAATTGGTTTAAAATTAGGTAGTATAATATTAATAATAAAATTTTAACATTTAATAGTAATATATAGTCCAATGAAGTTAGCTACCGAATTTGCAAAAATATAATATTACATCGGAGTTCCTGGTAGATATCAAATAGTTCTAGAGTACTTTGTGCAAAATTTGGCGCAATAGTTCTATTTGCAGTTTTCGGTAGAATGCTTAGAGTTCTATCGAAAATCCTTATAATTGTAAAAATCTCAATTTTACTGTAAAGTTAAAAAAATTGAAAAGATTTTCGAAAAATTGAGCTTAACCGATGCGACGAAGTAAAAAAGAAGAAAACCGCGCAATAGTTCTGTTTGAAGTTCCTGGTAGAACTCTTTAGTTCTGTCTTCGAAAATCCTTATAAAATTTTTCTATAATGTTAAAAATTAGAAAGATATTCGCAAAATTAAATTTCACCGATGTGACGAAGGGAAAAAGAAAACAAATCGGGCCGAGCTTGTAGTAAATACTTTTCGTTAGTAAATTTTAGTTAGAAAATGTGCATATTTTGTGCAGTAAACCAACGAATTCACATAGGAACAGAACTGTTGCGCCACTTTTTTTGCACTTCATTGCTGAACTCGAACTTCATTAGTGAACTGTTTTTCGAATATCTTTCCAATATTTGACTTCACCGAAAAATGTTACAAGGATTTTCGAAAGAACTTGAAGAGTTCTACCAGGAAATGCAAACAGAACTATTGCGCGATATTTTTTTTTTCACTTCGCCGCATCGGTGGTTTAATTTTTGTATATCTTTTCAATTTTTAACTTTGCAGAAAAATGTTATAAGGATTTTCGATAGAACTCTAGCAGCACTATCAGGAACTGCAAACATAACTGTTGCGAGATTTTTTAAAATTTTCATTGAAAACCATGGGTCTCTTATTATTGAAAAATATCTTTTGAACCAAGGTATTGATCAAAAAATGTCGGGATCTTCGATAGAACTCTTAGGGTTTTTTAGATCTGCGAAAAAAACTGTTTTTGCAATTTAATTTTTGTTTGCAAAAAAGTGTTGCGAGCTCATTTTTGGTATTTTCCATTTTTTTACTACTCTAGAACTATTTCATATCTACCAGGAACTCTGATGTAATATCATATTTTTGCAAATTCGGTTGCTAACTTGACAGGACAGTGACATATGATTTAATATTGATAAGATGATAAGCAATACAAAAATGTGAAAAAGTAGTTTAGAGTATTGTAATTTTGTTGTATTTCAATCCAATTTCAATAAATGTAAAGAAATTCAACACACTCTAAAATATACTCTAACGTTCAGTGCATTAGAAATTATTTAAAAGTAAATATTTCAAATTTGCTTCCTTTACGTTTTTAATTTTTTAAAAGCTTAGGTACTGCAAAGCAATGGCATACTTTAATTAATTTCTTCGAGTTTAAGTAATTTCTTCGAGTACCTCGAATTACCAAAAAAATCAGGATAATTGCAAATACATTGCAACATTTCAGGGAGTGGATGACCCCTCGATTTTTAGTTACTTGCACCAATCCTTACAAGACTATAGTTAAAGAACTGAGACCCAGCTATATTACGGAGATTTAATAACTAATTTAGGCGGGACAAATCTCTGGTACAATTTGTTCAAAAGTTTATCCATAATATATTAATAAATCTTATTAATACTCTAAATTTTCAACTTTTCGTTCGACATCAAATTCGTGTTAATGATTTAATAGTTGAACATTTAATCAACTTTTCTTAAAGCATAATAAAAATAGAAGCAAAGCATTTTTTTTAACTACTTCAACATTTTTCATCTGTCAAAAAGTCAGTAACCTACCTTTTAACATATTTTAGATAATATTTATGCTTAAATACCGTATTTACGTAATTGTGGTACATTCAATATAAATGTATACATTTTGTTTAATAATAGCAAAAATAGAGGCAATTTGTAATTTAAAAAAAACTTTTATCGAATTCTACCTATCTTATTTTTATTCTGCATCGGTTTATTATTTTATTATATATTATTGTGTGCCGATATATTGGCCGAGCCACAAAAATATTTCTGATACGTAAAAGCAATTAATTGCTTCTAAGAAAATGAAAATTGTACTCTTTCCTCAGCAGTCAAATAAAAACAACACTTTGACAGCTTTTGAAATTTCAAAATTAATAGGTGAGACTGGGTATCCTTATAGTGGTGGAAATATATGAATACTTCCCGCTTTATTGCAAAATAATTTGTGCAGAATAAAGAAAAAAAAGTTTATTTTCGGCGATACTATTATCAAATAATTCATTTAAACGGAGAATTGACGATTGCGCGTAAAATTTAAAAGAAGAATTAGTTGCTGAAGTAAAAGAAAGCAAGTTTTTTAGTTGCAAGTAGAATAAAGCACAGATGTCGAGGATAATGCGAAACTAATGTGTTTTATCAGATATACTGACAACGACACCATATAAAAAAAATAGTTTTGCAAAAGGTTACGAACCAGAACGACCTCAGATGAGATTTTTAAGTTTACTAATGATTTTGTTCAATAATTAATTTTTGGTTGCGCTGTCAAAAAGAGTATCCAAGGGGCAAGCGAAAAAGCGATACATTTTTAAATGCCTTTTGTCACCACTTATAGTGTGAAGAAAGCTGCGTTCTCAAAACATAGGTATCGAAACGGACTGGATTGAATTTAAGAAAAAAAATTAGAGTAAAATTAACATCCATTACCTTCTAATTTGAAATTTTTATGTGATGACAAACAACATCATTCCTCGCTAAGGAGAAAATATGTTAAACAAAGTTTACTTCGTTTACTTAAGTTTTAAATAAATATATTTTTTAATTTTTTATTAGTTATATTTTTTTATTACTTATATTTATTTAATAGTTTTGCAATTTTTGGGTATGCAATATATTTTTATCTACGACCACAATTGTAAATTCCCATTATTGTTCCATTCGTGGACTATGTAAATACATCATACCACACACATATTTAACAATCCGCGATTAATGTTATGTAATAATTCAAAAACACCCTTGCTTGTTTGGTTTACGATTCGTTGATTGGTTGAGAGCTGCACGTTGATACTATTTTTAAATAGGGTAAGGTTGCTCAAGTCGTACCAGAGCTTAAGTCGTACAACTTGAATTTTGAACGAACAACGGCGACAACAAAACATACGACGGCAACCTGATATACATCATAGTCAACTATGTTGTTTTACGTATCATTGTCCACCATAAACAAGCATCGTTATAAATCCTGTCATCAAGTATGTTTATTTGAAATTTCTTATAATTTTCTGCATATGTTTGGTAGTTCATCTTGCAAGTAAATTATTGATAAAATTGTGTTTCTTATTAAATATAAATTCAGTGGAATTTACATAAGCGTTTGGTCAAAACGAAATCGTATTAATTTTATTCAATGTTAGGTTATGTTTACTTTTAAATTAAATTTTACCGTATCTTAAGTCGTACCCATATGAAATTCCTAAGTCGTACTGGTACGACTTAAGAAATTACTTCTCAATTTTACCTACAGTCAAATGACGTTGCTTTCATTCTTATTTTAGGCCATATTTATGTCAAGGCAGTCAAAGCGAAGGTAAGTTTGGCCATGTGCGCGCACGTGGTAAGTGCGAGTTTGAGCTCCAGGACTCTAAGTATTATTTTAAACTTGGCGCTAAATTTTTGGATTCGTAGAAAATTTTCTTATTGTGGCAGCTATGTAATTGATTCGTACGCCTGAGCAAGAAAACAAAAAGTGCAGACATGAAAGTGGTACACAGTGTTTGAGAACCATCAGAAATGTTAGATAGTTATTTTTTATCTTAAATTATTTCCTCAATCAGTTGTGTTTAGTATTTCTTTACATTCAGAGAAATGGTTCGTTCTTGTGAGAATTCGAGAAAGCTTCGAAATAAAAACTGGAGTGAGACAAGGAGATGGACTTTCCCCACTTCTCTTGAACCGTGTCCTTGAAAAGGTTATGAGAGAATGGCGCAAGGAACTGATCAATTTGGGTGCTCAGAGTGGTATCTCCCTGGTATCTCTCCACGTAAGAACGATGGACTACTGGACCTGGCCTTTGCAGATGACATGGCACTGTTTGCTGATTCTCTTGAGATGGCAACAATGCAGGTAAATAGCCTCAGAAGACATGCTGCCAAAGTGGGTCTTCAAGTGTCGCTGGAGAAAACAGAATTCTTCACCGACATTAGAGACGCAATCAGAGAGAAAGAGATGTTACTAGAGCAGGGAAACCTCAAGAGGATTGATAAATTTAAGTAATTATCCAAGAGAGTCAACAAGAAGAGTCTTTCCTTGAACCGAAGAGGTCTGATAGAGAAATTGGAAATCAGAGAGTGGAGGATCCTCGGGAAGATCCTAGGCCCGGTAAAGGAAGATGGGGAATTCCGAAGGCGGCATAACTCTGAGCTCTAAGAACATACTGAAATGCTCTCTGACTGTGCAAGGAAAAGATGCTTTCTATGGCCAAGTTGCAAGACTGCCTCCAAACCAACTAACCAACCGTCTGTTCGCCTTCTGGCAAACAAGAAGGTTCGTACCACTTGGTTGACAGAAACCGGAGGATATTAAAGAACTGGGAATAACAGATCTCCAAAACAGACACTCTGACACTACAACCTTTAGATAAATCTTTTTTCAAATCCTTAAAAAACAATTATAATGAATCCTCCTCTTCTTGGTTAAGAACTAATCCCGGAATCATAATTAAACAAACTAATGTGTCAGAACTATTGGGAATTGCATACCCAAAGTCTGTTCGTATGGATACAGCTTTGAATGGTTTTAAATCTACCGGTATTTGGCCATACAGGTATGAATTTGATGATGATGATTTTTGCGCTCCTACACTTGCGAATGATGACTCTTTACCTACTCCTCAGTTGGCTATCAATAATCAAGAAGATCAATAATCTGCAGTGGTTACACAAGAAAGTGAAGAAATCCTGGAGGAAGAAACAGACGCGCCAAATAAAACTGCAATTAAATATTTTATCTCCTATTCCAACAATAAACCAAAGCAAACAGTTCCGTGGATGCTCTATCTCGTCAGTTGAAATAACGTCAACGCAAAATAATGAAATGCGGCAAATAAAATAAACGCGGTGATTAATAAAAAGGAATTGGCATTAAAAATTAAAAAGAAGAAAAGCGATTGGTTTTGTTTTATTTGTGGACAAGATTGGGAGGAAAACATGATTCGATGTTTGAAATGCAAATCATGGGTGCACGATGTATGTGCAGGAGTTGAAACAAAGAACAAAAAAAATGTATGTGATGTTTGTACTAAATGAATACATTATACATATACTAATCGAGTAAGGCGCCTTCCTTTTTGTTTTAAATAAGAAAAATTGTGTAAAAATGCGGTTTACGTCTTGAATTTTTTTCGGTGAATTGATAAAAAAATTAGGTTTTTTTTAGACGAGCTTTATAAAGGTCTGTCCCCTGTAGGTGCGTTTAAATTTTTCACTTTTTCTTCAAAAACTCCATTCCTCTTGCTCGTCGAAACGGGAAATTGTCATTTTCTGTTTTAAAACTGAACGGGCCTTCGACCCGTGTCTGTCTGCCGCTCGCAGGTCCCACACGGCGTCCTCCAGGTGACAAAAACAGGAGATCGTTTCTAGCACCTTTGAGGAGCAATTTTGGTTCGCGGCTCGATTTTTTTACTGCGACCTCTTGTACTTTCTACTAAATGAATATTTATGTGTTACAGATTAATAAAAAAATACGTTTTAATTATTATTGTTGCTTAAATGAATTTGAAAGGTACGACTTAGGCTATAGGTGGTACGACTTAAGAAACCGATTGCCTTAGTCTTGCCGAAGTAAGTTTTGAAAGATTTAGTTCATTTTACCTGAAAGCATATGGATTTTTTAATTTCGTTATAATAAATAACAACAATATTAACACAAGTTTTGGATAACATATTTAATTTCTATTTAATTGATAAATCCTAATTTTTAAATAATTTTTTTCTTAAGGGGTACGACGTAAGCAACCTTACCCTATAATACTCCGTGATTTTCAAGCAATCATTAAACGTCACATCATTCACATAGAAGCTGTCATTCATTTCGTTTTTTCACATTTAAATCTAACGAAAACTAGAAATAAGTAATAAATAAAAAGGTAAACCATTATGAATGTATTTATTTTTATTTCTATCAAGTTAAATAAGGTGTTACATCAAAAATATTTTTCTAATTAAACAGAAACAAATTAGTGTGGTCGTAGATAAAGTATAGTACATAATTCGAGTTGTAGGGCAATTACGTACTCGTGGAATTACGCGCTCCCCGCTACGCGGGGATGTTTCTTATGCTACCGCTCGTAAGTAATATGCTTCTTACAACTTTCATTACGCAATATACTACTGTGTAATGAAACAAACAAATGACTAGATTTTTATTAATCAATAAAATTTGTTTTGTGGATAAATGGGTCTTTTGCCATATGGTGGGTCGCGAAAAATTTTAAAACCTCGTACCGGGCCGCGTCAAAAAAGTTTGGGAAACGCTGTTCTAGAGTATACAGAAAAACAACTCACCAATATTTGCTACAATAGCTCTTCATAATCTCTGTTTTAGTTTTTCTTCTTTATTGCATTATGTAAAATAAGACAACAACCAGAGACAATCAAGTTAAAACATGAGTATTTTAGTTTCTTCGATATAAAATTGGATTTGATTCAAATTGTCCAAATTTGTTTGAATAAGTAAGCAAACTTGATAATGTTGTTATATGATTAATGGAATGGTTTGGGTAATAAGTTTTATTTAAAAAAGTAGAAGATAGGTCTAGTTAATGTAGCATATAAAATTTAGTAAGTCTAGATAGAATATATAAATATTTTTAATGAATGTTTTTCATTTGAAATATTACGAGTATTAAGTTTGGAGTGGTGTTAACAGTGCGATAAAATGAATCATTTGATTTTAATTTAGTGTAGACGGCGTTGAAAGAGGCATCGCGACGCCCGCCGCCCCCGCCGCCAATTTACACGTAGTTAGCGCCCGGAAAAACGGCGCTCTCGAAATTAGAGACGAGCGATAGCTCAGAGCGCCGCGCGTCGCTCCTATTATTTTTTTTCTTCTCATTCTCGTTTTTTTTTTCTACTTTTATTTTCGTTTTTTATTTTTTATGATCGTCATTTAAGGGGGCAATTAAATGTCTAATTAAAATCATCCATAACGATGCTCAACAGTTTGTCAAGCGGGGTAGGTTGCATGTTTTATTATTTTTTCTCTCTTCTTCGCTTCTTGCATAAGGCGGAGATAATAAAAATTCCGGTGTTTTTATTATAATTTTTATTGCTCCAGAATTTCTCAGGAACATAAGAAAGGGGTTGAATAAAATATTCATTTTAACCCTTAAACGCATGATCATTTTTTTCAACTCAAGTCCATTGGTATTTTTCACTAAACCATACTATACTATTTGTGTTTTGTCTTCTATTCATACACGTAGGGACATCAGGGCAACAAATATTGAATGACGAATTGGGTTCTACATTGTGCTAGATAAAAAAAAGAAAAAATTGTGCTCAGATAAAATACTTTTGGTCCGAACGAATGCGATGAACGAAGAAATCTTCCGCTTGGTATAGAACCTAGTACCTTCAGATTGTTAGCCAAAGCTTTATTTCGTGATTTTGGTTTAATTAACAATACTAGATAAGTTGATGTGTTTTCAAATTGCTATAAGTTGTCTTTAAGTGTAAATGTTATTTCAAAGACAAGGTTAAATGTCCTGCTGAAAATCACTGTGATTTTTCTCTAATCTTGTTGAAAATCTTTACTTTTGTGAGAGCATTTCCCTTGAAATTTATCGTCCCGGTATAAACCGTTTATGGTGTAGTGTCCGATCCGGGGGCAGCAACAGGGCCATAAGACTCTAAACAAGGTGGACGGTGGCACTCAGCGGCCACATTCACACGTGCCGCTCCTCGGGGATTGATAACAATTACCAACATCGTGCTGGAGCCGCAGCATAAGAGAACTACACCACCACCGAAGAAAACTATTACCCAAAGGAGAATAAGAAACATAAAGGAAGAAAGAAAGATTGTAACAAGTTATTCGTTAAGGGGATGTTTTTTTTCTGTAGTTTATTCTGGGGTCCGTTTTCTGATTCGGTCCAGTAGGTCCGTTGTTTGAAAAGTGGCCGCGGCGAACAATGCGGCGGCGACATTAAAATTGCTAATTAAGTCGATGGAAATTATCAATTCCCGCGTCGCGACGCGGCCGCCGCAACAATAAATCCGGGAGTGTATCCGTTTCCGAAACCGCCGGGCGGCGGCCGACCCCACTGGAACAATGGCCACCGGCCGAACGCGTGACGCTTTTTAAAACAATGGATTTTGGGTGGCTGCGGGGGTGTTCTTTCGTCCGTTTTTAAGGGATGAAAAGAAAAGCGTCGCACGGCACAATGGATACGATTTGCATTTTGTAAAACAATAATATATAATATAGGAGGGGAAGTAACCACGGCGGAATTAAATAATTAAAAAGATCAGCCATTAAGTAAAAAACTCGCTTATATTTTATTTCAGCTACCCTTAGATAGAATTTTTTTTGAATTGACATTATTTTGTAATAAATTATGGTGAATTGCACCCCCGTGTGTGTTGGGGATTTTTTCCCTTCCCGTTTTTGCATCTGAAAGGTGACAAATATAACATTTGAGTGGTATATTGTTTGGAATTGGGACATTTCGTCGCCACTTTGTATTTTGATTTAGTGGAAAAATTTAAATTTAAAACGTTGTGCGCCTTTATTGCGAACACACGCGCCAGTTCTCTCTTTCTCATGCATTCGCAAAAATGCGCGGATAAATTGCGACAATTTACGAATATAACGGCACACACGCTCTCTCCTTACATTTCCACACACAATTTAAACAATTTCGAACTTCAAGCTACATCTAATTTTTTTCCGCTGCTTTTTTTCTCGAAACAAATTTCACTTTGAGCACCTACAAATATTACAAATAGAATAAATTTCTTAACATACGAATATCAAACTACGCACTATTACCACCCCTCTGCAAAAAATATAACAAGAAATTCGTATTTTGTTTTTAAACAAATCTTCCTAAAACATATCGATTTTTCTACTAAATTTGCAGAGAAAATTATCTATTTTTATATTACAAACGTTAAAATCAAAATTAAAATGTAGCCTTAAAACCGATTCTCATATACGCGACACTCAGCTACGCGACGTCGCGCTACATCCCCTATCAAATAATGATTACATTGTTTTAAATGGGCACGTTCTCACTATGGCTACGCGACGTGCCCATTTAAAACAATGTAATAATTATTTTAACAGGCGATCGCGTATCTGAGTGTCGCACATATCTCATATGGGAATCGACCTTTAATCTCTTGAATTACAGATTTTAAATAATAAATAACTCGTTGTATAAATTTGGTGAAAACTAAAAAAAAATCTGTGTACCTATTGATAGTTTTAGAGTTTTAAATAATGAATTTTCTTTTGCTAGAATCTAAACTTGTTGACGTTTTATTATAAATTTTTACGATTCTAGCTAAACTGTGAGGACTTGTGAATGTTGCCACTGAGTGCTACCATCTAACGAACTAGAAAAAAGGCCTTATAGCCCTGTTGCTGGCCTAAAAAAAAGCGGACACCCCTATAAACGCTTTTATATCCAATAAATTCTATCTCGGTAAAAAAGAAAGAAAGGAAAAAACGATTGAGTTGGATGCGGCGCGAACTTTAGCGTCCCACACGTAAATAAAATGTCACACATTCGATTTTTTCCAACAGACAAATGTCAGATGAAAATTGAAAGGTTATTTGTCCCGTGCATGTTCCAGTTATCGCGGTCTATAACAATCCGCGGTCCCATTCACGCTTCATTTAAACTTTGATGACGCGAAACCGGAACCTCCCGGAGTTGAACGCTGTATATACACAATACATGTACTTTGTCTAATCAAAAACTATAAATACAAACAGACACGTGCCTGTGGCAGCTATAATAGCGAGCGCGGAACTTTAAATACACTCTAACACACTAGTTCGAACAATTAAAATAATTTATAAGTGCCGTTAATAACGGGAAGAAGGTGCCATAAAATATAGATCGCCGTAAAACGCCACCTTAATTACAGACAAACTTTCGGGCGATAAAGTAGAAAAATTGGCGATGGATGGTAATAATCGTCTTGAACAGCACTCGCTGCACACTTTAAACTTCCTCTAAATAATAATACAAAACTTGCAATTAATACTACAACTTATAAATTATATCGCGAATGAGAATGAAAAGTACGATATTTATTGTACTTCTAAATAAAGTCAAGAATAGGTATTTTAGCAAAATAGTTGAGCTACTGGTATCCCTGATTTCTTTGGCTCTTTAGGTGAATGATCATATATAAAAGTGAAAAAAAAAATTATTAACTCTCTAGAATCGATTGGGGAAAATTACTAATTGTAAGATGCAAAATCAATCAATTCTATCTAACGGGTCTTTCGACAAGCGCGCGTCAACTTTAAAATTATGGTGGAATTTTTTTGTTATTTGAAACATTCTATAACATTATGTTTTAAAAATTACATCATGCAAATGGCCTCTACGGCTGTGTTTGCATTTGTCGATCTGCGAGGCCCAACTTTGGATGATTTTCTTCATTGAGTCGGCCTGATTAATGTTGACCGGATTAATGTTGTTCTCCACTTGAACTTATACCTTGGCTTCACACGAGAGTCTCGTTTCTGATCTCGTCTTCAATCTTTGACTCTGAAACGGACAGCCTTAACATTTTCTTCATAAATTTGAACTGATCGTTCTGGGCTCGGTCAAGTTCGGGTTGCTCGGGTTCAAATTTATGAAGAAAATGTTATGCTCGTTCTGGGCTCGGGCAAGTTCGGGTTGCTGGGGCTCAAATTTATGAAGGAAATGTTTCGGCTGCCCGCAACGAGATCAGAAACGAGACTCTCGTGCCCGATATCGTAGACTAACAACTTAACGTAACCCCAAAGAAAAAAATATAAGGGCGTTAGATCGCACAATATTGCTGGCCATTCGACATCATCTCTTTCCGTAAGAAGGCGCCTTTGGAAACTTCTCTTGCAATAACTTACGCGTATCACCCGCTGTGTGGCACGTGGCATCATCTTGTTGGAACCACATGTCGTCTATGCTCATATCGTCCACTGCGGACCACAAAAAGTTACCATGATTCTATTCCGTTCGCCGTTAACAGTTACCGCCTCTCTCTTTCATTTCGAAAGATGTACGAACCAATGATGCCTCGCACCCAGAAGCCGCACCAAACAGCCAGTTTCTCAGAATACAAGTGAGCTTACAGCATCTCCCATTAAGCAAAAAAAATGCGATTTGTAGCTGAAGATGATATTTTCGCCAAAACGAGGATCCGTCTCCAGTTTTTCCAAAGCCCGGTCTGCAAACGTGCAACGGGAGCCGTGATCTCGTGGCGTGAATTCTGGTACCAATTCAATCTTATATGGGCACAGATTTCCTCAAAATTCGCCAAGTTGTGGTTTCAGAAAAACCAAGTTGTTGTAAACGGTTAAAAAATGGATAGATTTTCACTCACACATTCAGCAACAGCAGCAATGTTTTCGGTCGAACACCAGGGATGATCAGGTATAGTCGTTATTCGATCACAAACCGATCCAGTTTTCTCAAATCTCTTCATCAATCATTCTAGCTTGGTCTTGTTTGGACGATCATTACGAGCGTAAACATAATGAAGTGCGCCCAGCATCTGACTTACAAGTTACAAATTTTGATAACAAATTTTCACAATTTATGTGCGTTGTTGAAGCGTGTACTTTTGCATGATTAAATGGTGGTTATAGCAAAATATATAAATTATAGCATAATATAAATTATAGCAAAATAAATATAAACGTAACTGAATAACAACACAGCTTTTGAAAACCGAACCACAAATAAATGTCGAAATTGAAGCGTGACAGTCGAGAGACCCTTTGGCATGCAGAAGCAAAAGATGTTATTTTCTTGTTTGCCATTTTATATTTGCAAAAGCAGTTATTTGTATGGTTGGTAAAAGCAGTTATTTGTGTGGAGATGGGTCCCCGAAGGGTCCAGTAGCAAAACTATTTAAATCCCTCATTCAGTGATTATTACTAATATGAGACGTATACAAATCCACATACGTATTTACCTTATAATCTAATTTTTTCTTTTTCATTTATATTTTTTTGGCTTTTATGGTTTAATTTTATTATCAATATACTGGGTGTTTCAAAAAGAATATACGTACTACAAAGTATTATTTTGTCCAAACTATCGATTGCTGCGCCTTGGCTCGACTATTGGAGAAACAAATATATAGTCTAGTTTATATTAATAGCTAGATGTAGAATAACTAGATGTCACTTGTTTCTGTTTTGCTTGGTAACTGTCATATGTTTAAAATGGCTACTCCGCAGCAGAAATCATTTTATGTTCTCGAGTTTGCGATGTGCAATTCCGTGATTTGCTATGCTAAGACGTTTCAGGTTGAGGTACCAAATTGATCCTCGGAATGGGTGGATCATTCGCAGATGGTATCGACAGTTTGTAGATACAGGATGTGTATGTGTAAAGGGAAGAGTTCTGGCCGCCCACGTGTTTCTGAAGAAATTTTTGCACTAATTCAAACTGCTTTCTAACGTAGTCCTTCAAAATCTTCAAATCTCGTGCACGTCGGGAGTTCAACAATTTGGCGTGTTTTGAGACGTCGGTTGGTTATGAAGCCGTACAAGTTACAGCTGTTACAAGCTCTGCGTCCTGGTGACAAACGCAAACGTGTGGCATTTTATAACGAGATTCATGATGCTATTGACAATGGTAACACTTTCGCAAAACACATCAGAACGTGTTCAGTGATGAAGCGACTTTCCATGTTAGTGGTCAGGTAAAGAAACACAATGTTCTAATTTAGGGCCTACACAACCCACATGCAGTCATTGAACATGTACAAGATTCGCCCAAAGTCAATGTGTTTAGTGCGATATCCCGAACATCTGTTAACGGCCCATTCTTCTTTGATGGGAACACGGTTAACGGTCAGCACTATCTCGCTATGTTACAGAACTCATTGTTTCCGAGGCTGCACGAATACAACTTCATTTTTCAACAAGACGGGGACCACCTCACTGGAGGCGCCAAGTGCGTGAATATCTCAATGAAACTTTACCGAACCGTTGGATTGGTCGACAAGGAGCTGACGACTTAGCATGTCTCAGCTGGGCTTCACGGTCACTCGGATTTGACACCCTATGACTTCTTCCTATGCGGTTTCGTTAAAAACAACGTTTATGTACTACCACTCCCACAGAACCTGGAAGAGTTGAAGAACCGGATCCGTACTGCCATAACGTCAGTGACGAAGGACATGCTTGCCCGAGGATGGGAGTAATTTGAGTATCGCTGTGATATTGTTCGTGTCGCTGATGGAGGCCATATTGAACATCTGTAATCTAAACTTGAGAGCTTCGTAAATATGTGTGTAAAGTTTCATATTCGTATGTCTTAAAGTTTAAGAAATTTATACATGCGAAATGTATGCACGTATATTCTTTTTGAAACACCCTGTATTTTCAATTATATTAAGAATTGTAAATGTTAATTATCTTCAAAAACTATCTACAAACAGGTCTACTTTAAGTGCATTTGCATCTGTATCGAAAGGCAACATGGCTGACATTGCAGATGCAAAAATCTCAAAATCAATTTACAGGACCAAAAAAAGTAAAGCCATTTTTTTATATAACGATTATTTAAAGAGCCCAATTTTATACAGATTTGCAATTTAAAGCAGAAATAACTCATTTCAACAAACAAAAAAAGTTGGATCATCAAAGTAGGGAAATATGGTATGTTCTAACATCCGCCCCCAACTGCTCGCAAATTAGGGAAATATAAAAACATGATAATGATGTTTAAGCATGTACAGGAAAAGTATTAGAAGTCTTTCCTAATTTGTCGAAAAAAAATTGAACTTATCTACTGAAAAACTTACTGAAATTATTTTCTTTTGCATATAATCTAGTCGAGGTAGACATGAGACTTATTCAAAGACACAAGAGCAGCGCCAATTTTTTTTTAGGTTTTTTGGACCTACAGGAACATGCCTTAAAGTTTTCGTAAGAATGGCTTTTGTTTTTAGCAATTAAAAATTATTCAAAATAGAAAATCTATTTTTTTTTATGAAAGCGTTTATCTAAAAATGTTTCATACAAAATTTGTGCGTCATAATGTTCTGAATCAAAAAATTCCTGTACAAAAATGACGTAACATTATTATTTCAGCAGGTAATTGTAATTGAAATTACAAATTTTTCTCATTTTGCTTCTTGCTTCAATGTTAGGTCATTTTTGCATAGGATCAAATTTATGGAGGACATTACGATACATCACTTTTGTAGGAAACATTTTTCGATAAAACGCATTCCTAAAAAATAATAACTTATAAAATCGAGTTTTTAATTTGCTATAATTGCTAAAGAACAACCAGAATCTTTACGAAAACTTGAGGTCATGTTCCTGTAGGTCCAAACAAGTTTCAAAAAAATTTGTTGCTGCTCTTGTGTCTTTGAGTAAAAGTCTGTCCAAATTTCGGCTATTCCGACTGAACTAATTTGGGCAATTAAAATATTACTAAATATCATTTAGTTTTAGCATACTTTGATAATTCAACATGGCAAAATATGCGGTTACAGAACATTTTTTTTTAATTATCCCACAATTTTACAAAAATAATCAATATTTTGTTGGTGCACCGACTCTACTCCACTGACTGCGAAAAAGCTCTCCTATTCTCTGAACATTTTGAAAACTCATTTTCATCATCTAACTCCACCCACTTTGACAATAATAACCATAACAAAGTAAATATCTTTCCTGACAACTTTTTAATATTCTCCATGGAAAACATAGTTCCTCTGACTCTGACCTCGTTAAAAATGTCTACTCCGAAACCTGCCTGACGCAATCCGCGTACACATTGTTAAATTGTTCAACGTCTGCCTCCACAAGAGATCGTTCCCCAAGTGCTGGAAAAAGGAATAATTGACACCATCCCCAAATCTGGACAAAACTATGCCCTTCCAAATGGCTACCGACCCATTGCTAACTGACTAATTTACTGACCAGAGTTATTGGCAAAATCCTAGAATATATCCTTAAAACCAGACTTCAGAGCATCCTAGTAAACACTATCCCAATATATCAATTATCGATTTAATCCCTACCACTCTATTATGTTATTTTGTAAACGATATTTTTCTATAAATTTAGCGCTTAAAAATTATTTTGTTCTGATTGGTGGTCGTATCTCCCTATATCGTATTCACAATATTGTGAAGGTCCGTTCAAAACGCATCGGCAGCGGCATGCTACTGCCTTTCAAAGACGCATCGGCGGCCGCATGTTTTTCAAAGCTTTGAAAGATGCGGGGCGGCCTGTTATAGCGCTTTAAACCACGCAACGTTCTCATTGGTCGCCTTCCTTCAGAAGCCAGAAGCATAAGAAAGTTCCGGATATGGTTACATCTTCTCAACTAATCATTGTGCGTGATTTGATTGAACTTCTTGGACCGTTTAAACAAGCTACGGTAGATATCAGTGGTGAAAACTACGTTACAGCTAGTTTAGTTATCCCTCTAACAAATTTGGCAACAGAGATTGGAGAATCTGTTCAAGAAAGTCTTTTAGAAGGAATCAAAAATCCGTTAGAGCCTTTAGAAGCTAATATTTTACTTGCTAAAGCCACTATTTTGGATCCTAGATTTAAAAAAGTTTATTTTACATCCTCAAAGAACAGTTCTCGAGCTGTAGAGGAGCTTTCTGATGAAATTCGTTTGGAACACCGGCGAAGAGGACAGATCTCACCAGAACCACAAAAACCACGAAATAACACATCAAATGATGCACGAAAATCAATTTGGTCTAGACATGATAAAATTGTATTCAAAAATACATCCAATATCGACATTCCTAGATCAGGTTCTGTCCCAAATGAATTTAAACAATATTTTGATCAACCAAATATACCAAGACATTCAGATCCGCTAAAATTTTGGTTTGAACGTCGCCATTTTACACCCGTGTTCTCGGATATTGCACAAAAATATTTAATCCCTCCTGCGTCGTCTGTATCTTCCGAACGAATGGCTTCAACAATAAACATTGTAGTACCAAATAATAGAAGTAGATTGTCAGCAGAACACATTAAATACCGTGTATTACTAGATCATTGTGTGAAAAATATTGGTTTGAATAAATATATAAGATTTTGTAATCGTAATTTTTTAATCCTTTTTTTGACGATAAACCTCAGACATATTTTCCGGTTAAAATTATTCAACAATCTGATAATAGTGTTCTGGTAAAATTTCTCCTATACTGCCACGACATATATAATTATCACTCTGACGACAAACCTCATATCAACCTCCTCCTCCTACATCCTACAATATGCCGACGACACTGCTCTCATCTCCCACAACAAAAACCTAAAAAAAAAATTTGTGATCTCCAAGCCCTTACTTCTTTCTTCTTTGCGTGCCTTATCCCTTCGGGATGTTGGCGATCAACATAGCAATTTCCGCTCTATCTACAGCCTGTCTGAAAAGTTGTGTGGAAGTGAGCGGGAACCACTGCCTCAGGTTTCCTAGCCACGAGTTTCTTCTTCTACCTGGTCCTCTGTGTCCATCTACTCTTCCTTGCAGAACTAGCAGAACCCTGTAGTAAGCGGTATTTCTGGTTTCTCATTATATGGCCAATTAACTGGCCTCTGCGTGCCTATTCTTTGCATTACCACCTTATTCGTAATGTGATCCCGCCAGGATATGCGGAGCAGCTTTCTATATACCCAGAGCTCGAACGCCTCTATCTTCCTTTCTGTTGCTTCCGTTAGTCTCCATGCTTCTGCGCCTTACAACAGAACAGAGAAAACGTAACACCTGACCATTCGGGCCTTTAGTTGTAATGTCAGGTCGCTGCTGCATAGCATTGTTTTGAGTTTATTAAATGCCGCTCTAGCCTTCTCTATTCTGCAGTGCAACAAAAAAAAATATTTTACTGACAAAACGATATCATGGCTTAATCGTTGGAAACTTTCCGCTAATCCATCTAAATGCCAACTCTTCACTCCTAACCACAGAATTTCTCCTAGCTCTCCCCACATACACTTAGGCAGCATCGATGTAACACCCACTCCTCAAATCAAACACTTAGGCGTGACCTTCGACAACAAAATTAAATTTACAAAAACGCTAAACAACGTAAGACAAAGACAATAGCAAGAAGTAAATATTTCCGTGGCCTATCCCATGGAAATAAAGGCATTTCCATCAAAACTGCTGCTGAAATCTATAAAGCCGTCTGCCGCCTGCTCCTTGACTACGGACACATATTACTTTCAAACGCAACGACAGAACACTAAATATATTGCAACTGGCAGAACGAACTTCATTACGACTGATCTCCAATTTAAGACACCCAAACAACATACTACATAATAGTCCTCCCAACGGTCTTCTATATAGACTCAAAAGATTCAAAACTCCTAGACAGGCATCAGCAATTACGGACAAAATTTGAAGACAGCAACAACCACTGGACCCTTGTAGACCTGCTATGCATAAAACGTGACATAAAAACCACTTCACGCAGACACCCAACTAAGACGCTTTACGAAACAATCTACGACTACTAAACTCATCATCTCATTCCATTCCCATCACTCTATTGCTATGTATATATGAATATATACATACTCTTTTTTTCCTTTTAAATAAAATTGTTTCCGGGCAGAAAGACCTCGTGGTCGACAGCGCTTTGTATAAAATATACAATAACTCTATTCTCTCTCTATCTTTGTGGGTGCTTGGTATTTATCGAATCGTTGCCAAACTCGAAATGGATTTTAATTCACCATACAATACCAATTTTTCACGGAACTATGCTGTGGCTACCTCGTGGAAAGCAAGGGCAAACTACCACAAGTAATTCTTCCTAGTAAACCTCTCAACTAGTGCCGTTCGGAACCGGCGATAAACTGCTAGGTCCCGTATATTAGTGGATGATGCGTTCCACAAGTATGCGCGAGAGGTTTTTAGAGAGAGTACGGCACCTTAAGAAGAAGAAGATACAATACCACCAATAAGAAATCGAAATGCATGAGGTGATGCGAATGTTTGTACTGTAAGAGCTAGTGTTAAAGAATATGCAAATTTATTGATTTATCCTTGCTCTCAAGAATTTAAACTTTCAACAACGATAGCTTATTTTGGCCTGATTTGCGTAAAGGCTTGGGTTTACATTCTTATTAAGATCACCCTTAAGATTGAGTTGTTCCTAGGACTACGCCATGGTAACCTTAAATTCTGGTAAAAAAATCATCATGAAACGCATTTTCAGTTAAAGGGCTTTGTTAATAAGCAGAAGATAAAATGTTTTGTCAATAAGGCAATAAACAGATATTATTTGCAAAATAGCTGACTATATTTGATTCAAAATGAGAAGGACGCAGTTACCGTCAATGGTGAACGATACCGATTGATATTAACAGAATTACTGTGGCCAATTTGATTTGAATAACGTGTGGTTCTAACAAAACGGAGTTACATGTCTTAACACAAAAAGCAAAAGACAAAACACATACAACAAAAGCTTTCAGACGTAGTTTTAAGAAGTTGTGATTTTACCCGCTTGGGTTACCATTTCTGCGGTTATATGAATGGTACACATTTTCGCCTCGATTTTTTCAAATATGTTCCACCTAAATTTAAAACCACCCGAACATTGAATTTAAAATATTACTGGTATGGAAAATTTACTGCATTAGTTTCGCGTATGTTTGTATACCAATACGTATATTATTGTTATAAATAATACCAGACAAGACAGTACAATACTAGACTAAAAATAGATGTGACATATATGATTGGACTAGATATATAACTAGTTAACCAGATATGACTGGACGAGATTAAACCAGATAGACCAGAAGACAAGACCAAACATGACCAAAATCAGACAAGAGCAAACATGATTTACAATATTGGAGAACATTTTACTATATTGAACAAGCCCCAACATGATAATGATAGAGTGGACAAGTCTAGAGAATATTGGACAAGATTGGACAAGTCTAGACAATAAGCAGAATATATAAGATAGTACTGGACAAGTACTATTTTTTTTCATTTCAGTTATTTAACCTGTACACGGCAGATTTAGAGAGTGTGCTGAGCAGACGTCAAGCGGCAGGGGTAGTGATTGGTAGTAGGATAGTTTGGAGTTTGGCATATGCGGACGACGTTGTGATTTTGGCTAGATCGAAAGGAGAAATGTTAGAGATGATCGAGCGGGTGAAAAGATTTTTTTAAAAGAGGAAATTGGTAGTGGACGTATAAAAGACTAAATGGATGATGTTTCGTAAAAGAGGGGGTAGAAGGAGTGAGTCATTTAAATTGGGAAGTAGTGTAATCGAGCAAGTTAGCAGCTTCAAATATCTTGGTTTTATGTTTGGGCAGGACGGGTCCGCGAAAGAGCATATGAAATATATTTGTAAAAAGGCTTGGGTGGCTGCTAACGGGCTAGGGAACGTATGGAAGGAGTGCTTGAGCAATAACTTTGAAGCAAAAATGGTAGTGTGGAAGGCATGTGTGAGAAGTATCCTTTTGTATGGAGCGGAAGTGTGGGGAGTGAAAGAGGAAGAGAGAGTTGAGAGAGTCTAGCTACAGTTTTTAAAAATGGCACACAATTTAGATATAACTACGCCGGCATACATCGTGCTGTAAGAAACAAATATGCGGAAAGTGTTTTCGCAGGCAGCTAGTATGGTCGTCAAGTTTGAAATAAAAGTGTATGAAATGGGTAATGAAAGGATTGTAAAAGAAGTGCTGAGAGTTGTAAGAATGGAAGGTTTTGGTGTAAATAAGGGCACAAAATGGGGGAGCGAAAGAAAGAAGCTGTATGAAAGCTGTGGCTGGGCATATGAGGAAATCGAGAGAATGTTTGGAAATGGAAGGAAGGTGGAGGATAGCCGAGGAGTGTTCCAAAGACTTCCGTTGTACCTCAAATGAGCTAGGCTGCCGCAGGCATTGATTGCACGACACAGGTTCGGGTCAGAAGAAAAAGGCAGGAGGTACTGGATGGACACTCGCTTTAAGCTGTGTGGCATATGTGGGGAAGCTAGTGACACGTGGGCTCATTAGGCAAAAAGCGGTGATGGATGTCAGTAGGGCAGTGGGGAGAGACCGGTGGTAGACGACTGGGTTTCATGCATGAGGGAAGACGGAGCCAGTAGGCCCTTGATGAAAAGGGTGGTTCAGTTAAAAAAAGATAAACAGATAGTGAGGTGAATTTTTGT
Organism: Phosphuga atrata; assembly: GCA_944588485.1. Lineage (NCBI taxonomy): Eukaryota > Metazoa > Arthropoda > Insecta > Coleoptera > Silphidae > Phosphuga > Phosphuga atrata. Next base: position 24,454,671 of record OX155904.1, on the reverse strand, counting down.
TTTTGTCGTTGTGGAAAGAGTGCGAGGAATTGCTATTTTTGATTGATTTATATATTTTTTGTTTTTGTATTTTGGTTTTTGCAGGGCTTGTGTGTTTGTTTCTTTGTATTTTTTTCTATTGCCTTATCTCTTAATTTTTACCGCAGTTTTAGAAAGGATTAATTGTTTGTTTTATTTAATTTTTGTTAACTATGTCACTTTTGTTTCTTAGTTAGGTTAAAAAATATGTAATTACGTATGCCAATAAAAGGATTACTATACTATACTACTATACTACTACTGGACAAGGCTGTACAAGCCTGAAGAAGATTGGAGAAGAGTGAACATCTGACATTACTGGACAATGTTGGGAAAAACATGAAGAGTCTCGGCAAATGTAGACAAGTCTCGATAAGATTGGACAAAATTGGAGAGGAATATATAAGATAAGATAAACTTCATAAAGACGGAATACAGCCTGAATGTATAAATATATTTAACTTTTCCGAAGCTCTATAATATTTTGAGTCTTTTAAGGATTTTTTTTATCTCATGTGAAATTTGCCAGTTATTTACTAGGTTTACAGAAAAATGAAACAAGAACTTTGTTTTTTAAGATCATATCTTTCTATTAACTCTTGTTATTAGCCATCTGCGTTTGGAGATCTCTCATCAGTGCAGCTTTGGTGTTATAAATTATAATGTGACAAACACTTACTTGAGCGCCTCGTGGTCATGGATGACCGGAGGTTAGATTTTGCTATTTGACATTTCGTCAAATAGCAAAATGAAGACATGAACTTAGCAGGTTATTGATTTAAATGATAGTTTACCAAATTTATTTATTATAAACCAAAAACGGTGTTACCAATAGTAGATTATAAGAGAGATATTTTGTTTTATTCCATTTATATTGTTTATTTATCAACAAATGAGGTTTATTCAAATTCTGTAATATTATTTACGTTCAGTGATGAAAGGGTTAAATGATTGAAGTTATTGATAAAATGATGACTTGATTGATAATATTGAATGGAATTTTGCATTCAGGACATTAGAACTGTTTGTTTTAAAAATTCATCGCGATTTGGTGTACATGTAATTTACTCCAAAACTGAGGTGGCCATCCATTTGATGTATTATTCACAACATAATGTAATTGATAATTCTTTTTCTACAGTTCTAAGGGTGAATTATTTAACTACCCAACTTGGTCCTTTGAATTAATATTTGTTTTCTTTCTTTTCCTGTTATCTATGCTTGAGATGTAAGCCGAAACAGAATAAATCTTCTAAAGTGAATCGACCCGCGATAAAATCTTAAATCTCTCATCTCTAATTATTTCCTTGAATAGTGAGTTTAGATAACGTCGAAAAAAGCTTCCGATTTAAAAAAGGGTGGAAGCTAAAACGCATCGAAAAGGGGTTGGCTTCTGCAACGTCGTTGTAGTTATAAAATTTCTAAGCCAAACAAAAATAATAAAAGAGATTTTGGAGGTGCTAGTCCTCGGCAACTAATAATTATTTCCTGGGGGTTGTTAACGGAGACGGCAGGAACATAGTAGGTGGCCCGGCCATCACGAGATCTTGGCTCGTCGGCAATAAATACAGTGACAATGGCTGGGAGAAACACACACACAGAGAAAGACAATTCTAGGAGCAAGAGCAATAAAATAAGGGGGCCCGGCGTTCGCCTGTCTAACTTGCCCGTATAAATTATAATCATAATACGGTCTCGGTGGTATATTAGGAACGTCTCTCCGCGCCCCGGTGCAGGAGAGACAGGATGTTCTTCTGTATGAAAGCCGCGCAGGAGGAACAGGAACCGCGGATAGGAAGTCCTCAGAAAACGTCCTTTCTCGATTATTATTATTATTTAATCTACGCGTTTCTTTCTTTGTAGTAATTATTCTTTTGGCAGTTCCTGGTAGGTCGTTGATAATTTGTGGATTATTTTTAAATTACATTTCTCACTTATTGTTAAAAAAAATCTTACCGTTTAATTTACTCGCAACAATTATCCATTTAGCAAAAGTTGCGGGGTGGGTTTTCCCGAGTGGCGGATAATTACGGGATCTTTTTTCAGTTATTTGCGAACCGTTTGTTAATGATTGAACAAGTGGGTATAATGATACGGGCTGCTTGTAATTAATAGAGAGCGAAATCGCGAAGAGCTCGCGAAGGCGAGTGCTTCATTCTGGGCGTCGCGACGAGTGGACAAGCGACACGGGCGCATTGTTTAATAAGTAGGCTTTAGGGAACTTTAAACGGCTCGCTATTTGCAATCGAAGTTTTTTTGTGTTTCTGTGAACTAGTTTTTTAGTGATTGTGGTTTTGTTTTATTTCGTTCTTGGGTTTGAGGACTCTTGCACAACTGAGTCAATTTGGTACAATTATGAACTAGTTAGAAATTAAAGGCTTAATTTTATACAGCTGTCAAAGTCTTTTGTTTCCATGAGGGACAAAATTGTTACTATTGTTGGAATGAATTTCCACAAATTGAGCATTTGTAAGAAAATAGGTTTAAATTGGCTAAATAACTGCAAATTTTGAGTCTTAAAAGTTGAAAATTTCGAAGAAATTACTTTGCAGAATATTTTATATACAAACTGAAAATAAGTTTGTTATGCTCCAGGTATAGATATTTTGAAATTCTAAATAACTTTTTTTCTGTAACAACAAAATAAATAAAAATGTTGCCAGGCTTGGACCAGGATTCACTACTATTTATTACTGGACACAATCAATCATCACCAATTATCAATCGTTTCAATAATGTTTCAATTATTTTGGATATGTTTAAAGCATAAAGCACATATGCTGATATTTACTAAGTTTTTTTTTAATCACTATAAGACCGAGTTTTGTTCCAATGACTAGGTCGATAAGCGAGGATGCTTTGTTTATTTTGAATTTGCTTCAAAGCATGTGGATTCTCGAAACGATAGGATTAGGAAAAGCTTTAACTATTAGGGGTATCGGAAAGTAATCCATTTTTTTTAAATGTTGTGACTTTTAACCTCTTATACTGGTTTCTGTCAGCAGGTAAACTGATTATGTTAAATAAGTTTGGTTGGCTAAACGTCAATCTACCATTTTCTGCCGAGTTTAGATTATTTGAGTAAACCGTTTAAAAATGACATGTCAATTAGTAGACGTACTACACCTGCGCCATTGTATGCGTTTTCCCTTTGATCAAGGTTTAAAGGCTACTGCTGCTGCAGAATCAATTAATGCAGCATACCCTAAGATCATAACAGCAAACAAATGCCAATTCTGGTTCAGAAAGATTAGAGAAGGTGACACCAATATCTCAGATGCTCCACGAAGTGGAAGACCTAGTGATTTCAAAAAGGACGCTTTAAAAGACCTGGTGGAATCAGATCCGCGACTAACCATTCAAGAAATGTCTAAAAGGCATCTGCATCCTGGTCAACTGTTCAGGAACACTTAAAAAAATTAACAAAGTCAATAGACAGGGTGTGTGGGTTCCGCATGAATTAAACGAAATTCACAAACAACAGCGTCGAATGATTTGTTCTTTTTTGATTACAAGAAATCATGCCACCTTGACACTTAGTCAAACGATAACTGGAGAAGTATACCGACAACAATTGACCAGGTTTAATGAGAAATTAAGTCAAAAACGTCCGGCGTTGGTTAACAGAAAAGGTGTAATCTTGCTTCACGATAATGCAAGACCACATTCTGCTAAAGATACCCAAGTGCATTTAAAACAAATCGGTTGGGAAGTTTTGCCACTTCCCCCATATTCTCCAGACCTGGCGCCATCGGATTACCACTTATTCAGATCATTAGAACATCATATTCGGAATAAAAGACACAGGAATCAAGGTGACATCGAAAATTACTTAAACTCATTTTTTAATCAGAAGAATCCTGAATTTTTCAAAGAAGGGTATTCCAAATCTGGTAACACGTTGGCAAGAGGTTATTTCAAACGATTTAAATTATATTTTGAGTTAATAATAATAAAATTTTGTAATAAATGATTTAACTTTTTTTTTAACTTTTTGTAAAAAAAAAATGGATTACTTTCCGGTACCCTTAATAAAAGGTTTTCCAATAAGAAGGATATGATTTTAAAATGAAATAAAATAGAAAGTATTTCAGTTACAAACAAACTTCTTATATTACCTTAAAGTACAGTCGATAACATGTATCTTTTGAATAATAGATCGTTTAATTATCCACCTGGACTTCATCCACACCAGCAAATTCGATGAACGCAATTTTCTGTGAATTTGTGCAATAAATCAAGCGAGATCTGACGAATACCGCATTCAAAGTGTAAATCAGGCTTCTCATATACGCGACACTCCGCTACGCGATGACGCGCGATGAATTGTAGCGAATTATCGTGTCGCTGCTTGGTATTCTCATATATGCGATACTCAACTACGCGATTCTTTGCTGAAAGTGTCAAATCTGCATTTTCTATACATTTCAGGTTAATTTATATTTTCAAAATGTCAAGTTCGTCAAGTTCCGATAATGATTTTTTTTCGTCTTAGCCATGTGTTATGAAAATGAGAAATTAAAAGAAAAGAAGATGAAAAGAAAATATTGGTTGCATCAGATCTTAAGAACAAGACTAGTATTCTTTTTTCTTTCCAAATTAGATCTTTCCTTTGTTGATTACTGTAATTTTTATTTTGTAATCATACAGTTTAACAGAATTGGCCACAAGAGCGATCAATTCCTCTGCTTTTTCGTTGTTCTTTCCACTCATTTTCAACAACACCCCGTTTTTACACATCCATTAAAATCACAAACAAACTGGTCAAACGTCATGCGACGTTGAGCGACAAAACGTAAGAGAATGCTCACGAAATAATCCCAGCGACAGCGCGTGGCATAGCGACTTGTAGCAGTTCTCGTGTAGGCATATTGAGAACCTTTAAAACAATGTAATCATTATTTGACAGGCAATGTCGCGCAGCTTAGTGTCGCGTATACGAGAATCGGCCTTTAATGTATTAAGTATTTGTGGTCTGTTTGCATAGACCTTAGATTTCAAATAATTGTAAGACTACTCCTACAAGAAGTAATATAAAAGCTTCTTGGAAGCCAATTAAAAATTGCATACCTTCAAATTATCCGGTCATTAGTGTTTTCTTGCAATATGTCAATATTGTGACATTTCATTAGCAGTGTGACATGTTTACTATAACTATCCTCCAAATCAAGTGCATCTCCTCCATTCACTGTAACTACATCCCGTACCTCATTTTTAAAACAAATGGTCCGTTAATGCCACCATGTCATAAACCACACCATACAGTAAACTTTAGAGGATACAAAGGCTTCTTCTCGTGAATCTGTTGTGGATTGTTTTGACACCAAAAACAGCAATTTTGCGCTTCATCTGAAAAGATTTTTTTTCACAACTAGGATGCCTTTCAATTTGTTCTAATAATAATAATAATAAAATTTTATTCACTTTGCTGCTTACAATTATATAGAAATTATACAAAATAAAAAATAATATACATATATAATTTGCAAATGTGATTGTCAGCATTCGAAAAAAAGAAATTTGTAAAATAAATTGCGAAAAAAACAAATACACAAGCAATATATAAAAATCACAATAAATACAAAACATTTGAATACATTCAATATTTTAAATCTCACATTTTTTTCTTGAGGAATTTTTCACTTGTTCAATGATATCGTTTAACCAATTTGATGTTTTAAGTATTCATCAATTCCATAAAATGTACCAGCTATTAATTTTTCTTTTATTGATTTTTAAACTTATTGTATGATTGAGTGCTTATTTCTGACAATATATTATTGAATAATTTAACACCAATGCAGACAAAAGAATTTGTATATAAGGTAGTGTGATGTTTTTCAGTTTGTAATAATTTACCATTCCTTGTGTTATATGTGTGCATGTTAGAGGATATAGAGTAATTCTGAGTATTTTTTTTGATATAACACAGACATTTATAAATGAAAATAGAAGCTACGGTTAACAATTTGTTGTTCCTAAAACAATTTCTGCAGCTCTGTCGACGCTTTAAATTAAATATTAGTCTTAAAATTCTTTTCTGTTTTTACAATTTGAAAATTTTGACAATTAAATGTCGGTCGCTTAAAAAGGATCCTAAAAGATCCAAAAAAATTCCACGAAATCCATAGCATTCTAATTTTTCCATTAGATAGCCTATATTAACGGTATCGAATGCTTTAGACAAATCAAAAAACAGTCCCATGACGTGTTCTCCTTTATCCAGTTTCTCTGATGTATATTTCGCAAAGCTGGCGGAAGCAGTTTCCACCGATCTGTTTGATCTAAAACCATGTTGGCATTTAGATAATAAGTCATTTTTAAGGAGATATGCCATCATTCTACTGTATATTAATCGCTCAAATATCTTAGAGAAAATAGATACTAAATATATAGGTCTATAGTTGTCCAAAATTTGATGGTCAGATTTTTTATGTAGTGGCACTACCAATGCCACTTTTAACGCCGATGAATATACTCCTTCTACAATGGCTTTATTAAATAGCTGCGTTAGTGGAAGAGCTAAAGTTTTAATATTGTGTTTCAAAATTTTGATTGAAATGCCATCGGTTCCTGTGGATTTTTTTGAGGCTATACTGGAGACAGCGTGTTGTAGATCAGTATTATCGATAGGTGACATGAAGAAAGAATATGCATGTCTAGTTTTCGGCAGAGTACATTGAAGCAAAGAGGGTTGATGGAAAAAAAGTATTTAATGTTTTTAAAGCAATGGTCGAAAAATAGTTAGCAAATTCATTAGCAACCTGACTTGAATTTGAAATCAATATTCCATTTATTTTTAAAGAAATATGGTTAGGTTTTTTATAATTATTCTAAACTACGTTTAGTGGCTTAAGTTCTTGAGTTAAAATAATTTTATACGGGTGTAAATTCTTTTTGCAAAATCCACCAAGTTGTCGTGTTTTTATGACCTAAACACTAGCTCTTACAGCTAGGATATTCTCAACAGTTTTGGCATTTCGACGTCTTGATGGTGTTCTTAAATCGTGAAATTTTTTTTTCAAATCTGAGAGAAATTTTCAAGCAAAGAAAGACGATTATTTGGACCAAAGTTTTCACGATGTGCGCGATAAGTGTTCACAAAAGATCGTCAATTTTCATCAAGTCTTTGAATAATAACTAGGGCCCGTATTTATATGTAAATACATATTTTCAAATTATTTTCGGTATTTATTTTGTTTTCTACTCAAATTATGATATTTGGAAATAAAGATTACATTTTCTCGTTCCAAATGTGATAATTTGTGTGGAAAACAAAATAAGACCGAAAATAATTTCAATAAAAAATATGTATTTACATATAAATCCGGGCCCTAATAATAACCAAACGTTCTTCAAGTGCGTATTTACTCATAATAAATTGTTAGAGTATACTGGACATAAATGACACCTAGTGACAGGTATTACTTTATTACCATGGTTACCATATCGTTTTAAAATCATATCATTCTTATTGAAAAGCCGTTTTGAACCCAGCGACATTGCCTCCCAACAATATGATCTTGTTGTTTTTCTCGAAAATTACATCAAATTGTTAAAGAAATGTATCCGCTGTCTCTATATCCGCGCTTGTCGCAACAACAATATGTTCTTGTCTTTAAAGCCTTAATACCTAGCATGTAGAACCTTTCGAAAACTTTTAAAGTGGTTACTTTGGCTTCTCTGGTTTTAAACACATGAAGAGCTGTTCCAGGAGATGGCTCTTTTTCTCGAGAATTATATCCGCGCTTGTCGCCTCACCACCGATAAACCAATTGTATACGTTGAATATTCACTAAATCCTTTTAAAGCATCCATGATTTGTGTCAAATGATTTTACTCTGTTTTATTCTTAATCTCAACCGATTTATGAAGAGATATTTAAAGAAAATTGGTTCAGAGAACAAGTGCGAGCGGCCGTTCAGGAAGTAGATCGTTCAGTGAGGAGTACCTGTACTTTGATTTACTAATATGTATCTTAGATGTTTATAAATCTGGGTTTATTAATTCTAATTTAATGATCATTTTACTGAAATTAAGAAATTCTGCAAGTTTCTAAATATGAACGACATTTTTACAGAATTTGTCAATTTCAAATTTTACAAATAATTTCAAAGTTTCTAATAAAATCGAAGAAGTTACAATCGTTTTTCTGATTTTGTTTACCTTTTCTTGAAATCTATATTCTTAGTATATCTAAAATCTTTAAAAGCTATGAAATTACACATGAACATTTGACCATTCAAATTTTGTAATGTTAGAAATGTATTATTTGTAATAATATAATTTATTATTGATAATGATATAATTTATTATTGATAATAATATAATTTATTATTAAAAATATAATTAAGGACATTTTTACTTCAAAATAGAATTATTTTGTTGATTTTTTTTGTAGTATTGAATTTTTATACAATTACTTGTTTAAAAAAGATGTAACGTGAAATCTCTAGGGAACTTTCCAAGAAAAATGAGTTGATATTTTTCCTGCAGCAAATACACACAGAAAGCGAAGTATATAGAGATGGAATAGGAGAAAATTGCATTAGATAGATAAAAAATGTTCCACTCGGCTCAACTGATCAAGATAAATGCCGATAGATGGTTTATAGCATTCCCAAGTAAAAAGGAAAAATTGAGATAGATAGTTGCGTGAGGGCTTGTTTGTTATTAGATTAGGGCTGGTGATAATTCGACGAACGGTCTAGCTGGTTGAAATTAAATTCGCGCCGAGTTAATATCTTCGCCAAGGAAATAGGACGACGCGGCCGTTTGCAATTACAGGAGCTCATCAAATGTTGCCGGTGAAGTATCTTTATGTAATATAGTCCGAGGTGATAATTACGCGCGCAATTCTCAAAGAGTATCTCGAGGAGGTATAATTTCGAGCGGAACTAGGAATTCCGAAATACCTTATGTGTGAATGTCTTTAAGGCAATTCAACTGTGAACTTAACACTCCCTGATAAAAGCCGGACCCGTAAGGACACAGTAATTACGTAATTTGAGAATATTGTGCGCCTGTGAAAAATCAATCTCAGGTGTTAGGACACGGGGACGACTTCGTCGGCGCGTCCTTGTTCTCCATGTGCGCGCGGACGGGGGCGGCACTGGGACCGCCTATCCGAGCAGGCTTACATGCAACTCTTTTGCACGCGCCCTTGTCGCCGCCGCCGATTGTCTTTCGGCCGATTTAAAGCTCCTGCCATCGCCAAACCCACAACTCCATCTCCTTTTTCTACACATGTTTTGCTGAAAACGCGACAATTAATTAAACACAGCCAAGAAAAAATAGAATTTGGATCCTCCTACCATTAGTAATTTTTGTTATTAACAAATCAGCGGAATCTAGGGAACACTCTAAGTTCAACCTTAAGCTATTTATGTTTAATAAACGAAAGATTTAATTTCACTAAGAGATTACATCTGGAAACAGTTTCTAATTCTCGTAGCATTAGAAAATTTTCTCAATTTGATATTTTACAAATATATGATATTTGTTGCGATTTTAAAATCTGTTTTTGTGATCATAACATGAAATTTTTTCGTTTTTCTTAAATATTCTAAATATTCATTTACAAAACGTGTTTCGTATGTGTTCTTAAAGAAAAGATTATTTAAAATAACTAGGTTAGAGAGTTAAATTTTTGTTTCAATTCCGAAAATATTATTTCATTAAATATTTTCAAAGACTAATCCATCAAGTTTTACTCAAAACTATGTAATAGTATATTTAATAACGAGTTCAATAAGCGCGTTTATGCAGCACGCGTTCACGTTTAGTCTAATGGACAAGTGCGAAAAACGCCTTATGAACGAGTTTTTTTCTACTATTTTTTCTATTTTGCGCCCTTTTATGCCATTTTTAAATAAAAAAATCGCCGATACATATTAAGAAAATTATATCGCACTCGGCGATCCATAAACGAACCCATATGAGTGCTTTTATGATTTAATTATAGACTCCAAGTAGAAAAAGGTATTAAATATTTATATCATTCACTACAAAATTTAAGTAGAGTAACATTAAATTAGGCTTAGTTACTTAATTTTGCTTTTCTCAGGTTCTATCTAAAAGAGATTTCAGAGAGCGAATCTTAATTGCAATAATTAATTTCAGTTTTTTATATTGTTTAATATGATTTCAAATAATTTCTTGAGAAAACTATCAAAATTCTATTGGTTTATATACTCTCTCCGTCCCAAATTACTTACATTTAAATACTTTTCTACTAATTATTGGTAGGTACCAGTAGGACGATTTTATAATTTTGTTTTGATATTTTTAAGATATTTTAGGTAGTCGGGCGGAGAGACCTAGTGGTCGATAGCCTTTTGGAAACGTTTGTTTTCAATAAACATTTCTTCTTATTTAGGTAGTTATAGTATCAATCATTAATATTAGTTTGTCAAGTATTACGTCTTTAAGTACAGCTTCCGTTCCAAATTTGTTTCATAATGTTTCGAAAATTTGGTCCCAAAATAAATGCTACATTTATGATCAATACACAGTACAAAAATATTAAAATGAAGCATTTAAATTGGAACTTCTCGAACCAAATATAGCAAAGAAATTTGGGACGGAGAAAGTATTATTATATTGGGTTGGCAACTAAGTGATTGTGGATTTTAAATAAGAAGGAAAACATACTAAACATTACAAAAAATATAACTATTTTTTGATGTAACGTCCATCTTGTTTTAATGATTATTGTATTTTGTCTCAGGTGTTTGGACACATTTTTTTCAAGTATTTTTATTAAAAGGTCGAAACTTTGGCATAATTTTAATAAAAATACTTGAAAAAAATTTGTCCAAGCACCTGAGTCAAAATACAATAATCAAAAAATATAACTTTTTTGCTTAAAAATATAACTTTATAACTTCCTAATTAACTAAGTAACTAAGCCTAATTTAATGTTACTCTACTTAACTATCCTGCCCGTTTTATCGATAACCTTTTGCCATCGTTCAGGCAGTGTCTTAATCCCACTTTCATAATATTTCTGACTTGTGCTATCAAAAAATTGAATTAAATGTGATTTTACATCATCAGCGTTATTAAAAAATTTGCCATTTAATGAGTGCAGTGTACTGTAATCTGTATTATTGTTCGTTTGTTCTCCTCCAGAGTGTATTGTATTTTAAGTGATAACAGTCGAGTCAGGTGATCGCAGACGAGACTACGCTCTCTGTGCTCTCACCCATCGTAGTGTCAAGACGTACTCGTACAAGGTCTTACAATTAGTCTTGTTAATATATATGTTGTTAAGCCTATATAGTTGTTTTTTATACCTCTTCACTGGGCACCCACTTGACCACCTCAATACACATTAATGAGTGGTGCATGGAATGGCATGAAACGAAAACTGGGATAATATTCAGGAGGTCCGTGTCCGAAATGAACAAGCCAGGGCACCATTTGTAAAAATGAAGTGTGCCGAAGCCGTAACCGTTGTGTTGCCGAAGTCTGTCACTCTCCGTTCGCACTCGAGTACTACGTATACATCACATAACTTCTTTCCCATATACAGCACATAACTTCTTTTGTGCTTGCGATGCGTTTTTGTCTTTTCGGAAATAATACAATAAAATATGTGTGAAGTGCACGTCTTGTTCTTCTATTTTTTAATTGAGATAAACACAAAACTAAGGAAAACAAGTCGATATAATCTTTTTACTAAATTAAAGGTAGAAGTCCAAACAATAAGAAAAAAATATTGGTTATCTGCTTTGAACACGTTAATAAAACAAAAGAAAGGGCTGTCTATCGACAAAATCCGCAATCACTTAGTTACCAACCCAATAGATTCCACATTCCCACTCTATTATAAATTACAAATTCAAATTCACTTTCATAAATTCACATTTTATCACTTTTGCTATTCATTCAATAACCATAATGCATTTTTTCGAGAATGGTTCCTTCATTATCAACATTTGGTTTACCGACGATTCAGCCGTTATTGCCAATAATAAGGAAGAACCTGCAATACCTATTAAACTCTATAAACACACGCAGTGAAAAAATGGTCACTATTTGTGACAAAAATTGACAAAAAACATAAAAGGTCATTAATTTTGACAAAACTAAATTGATAATAGTAAGTGAAAAAGACATAAGTAAGATTGACAACATTTTCAACAAACCAATTGCTTCCTGGGTGTGTGTTTTCCAATGTTTTTTGAATGCTGACTAGAAAAAAAAACTGGAAGATAGACAAGGATGTAAAATATCGAATTGACTAGAAATGCATTTTGTAAATAGTACAAAAGTAGACCAACCTATCGCAATATTAACATTAATGTTGATTCGTTTTTTAAAATGTCTATGGTTAGGTGGCCAGACTTATTGCAGCAAGAACCCTATTTCTTCTTCTTAAAGTTCCTTATCCGTTCCGGACGTTGGTAACCACTTTGGCAACCTTCACTTTGTTTGCTGCTGCTCCGAAAAGCGTGTTGGTCATGGCAAACCATGTTCTTAGATTCTTCGACCATGATATCCTTCTTCTTCCGATACCTACTATCATCATATCGCAGCCCTTCTCGTCCAGTGGTGGACATAAGCTTTTAGATCGCCGTTCCAGTTTCTTTTTGGTTCACTTGCTTTTTGGCATCCGTGCGACATACCCAGACCAGTTCCAATTTAGTTTTGTTATTTTCTCAATTGCATCACTAACCCCAGATCGCTGTCTTAATATTTCGTTTCGGACTCTTTCTTTTAATGTGATTCTGAGTATGGAATGTTCCATGGCTCTTTGCTCTACCTTGATCTTTTGGTCAGACTTTTGTGTGAGCATTATTAGAGTCTCGGCTCCGTATGTTAGAGCTGGTAGGATGCATTGGTCAAACACCTTGCGTTTTAAGCAGTTGGGGTTGTCGGATTTAAAAATCTGTTTAGCCGTTGGCTACCCATGTTAGTTTGCAGCCTCAGTGTCTGGTTGTCTCTACCGATTTTAACCTCGCGCCTCATATACTTGTATGGTAGACCTGCAGGATATCATTCCCTTCCATTCCCAAGGTTTCTTATAGGGACTAGGTTGGTCATAAATTACGTTTTGGAGATGTTTATTTTAAGGCCGATTTTATTTGACTGTTCTGCCAGCTTATTAAGCATTTTTCCACCTTTTCTAGGCTATCCGAAATTAGCACAATGTCGTCTGCAAACTGTGGATTATTGAGGTTTTCGACATTGATTTTTATGCCCTTAGCTTCCAGTTTTATGGTCTTGAACATGTACTCCATGAGGGTAGTGAATATTTTAGGCGGGATGGTGTCACCTTGTCGAACGCCAAGTGGTACTATGAATCTGTCTGTTTTTTTCGTGTACTTTTACCCATGCGGTTACATTTTTGTGTATATGTTGTAGAGTGGCCTATTCGCCAGTGCCTTGAACATCACTTAGTGGTTGATGGAGTCGAATGCCTTTTCGTTCTCACATTTCTCAATTGGGGTTTTGATGGTTTGCAGCTGTCCATTTTTTTCCGTATCCGGCTCTGAGTCCTGCTTGTTATGGCGGTTGAAAGTCTAGTTTGGTTGTGGGTCTATTTATGGCCTTTGTAAAGAGTTTATCGAGGTGCGAGAGCAGGCTTTTTGGTCTACAGTTTTTTACGTCGGCTGCGTTATCCCTTTTGTGCATAATATTGATTATTGCATTTTCCCATGTTGTTGGTGTTATTCCTGCTGTGATACACTTTCTGAATAAGATCTTTATCGCTTCTACTTCATATTTTGTGTTCTATATGCAGGGTCCATTCCACCTCCTCAATTATATCTACTTCTTGAATGCATTCTTCGGACACTGTCAACCTCGGAGATCCGAGTAGTATTCGAAGAATCCATATTTCTTTTCACCTTTTTCAGGCATTTTCTCGTGGGATACCGTAAGGTCCTTAATGGAGTGATTTTCCCTTGCCTTCTCCATCCTGATACCGTTTAAATTGATTTAGTGAATTCTTCCACATTTGGGGATGATTTCTTACCCCCTGCACAACAGAGTGCCCAGCCTTATACCAACTTATCCGCCATCCAGGGATGCCGTTGGCACTTGATATAGGTGTGACTTCTTATCTCGGAAGTCCCTCGGTCGATATGTCAAAATGACATATGGTTTTGTAACTCTCAAACCTGGAGAAATTTCAACCACTTGCAATTAACACAAAATTTGGTCTTTCCGCACAATATTCTCTTTTCAAAACACTAATCACTTAAAAGGGCCACTATTGGCACAATTTTTGACTTTAATTTCGCTTTATATCTCTCACAAATTAGATATTTTCCGGAGCAAAGATAAACAACTCCTTAACAGCTGGTTGCTAAGTAGCTAATTTTCGCATCTACTTCTTCTTCTTCTCGCGGATGGGTGACTTAGCACCATGCGGAATCAACGTATGTTGAGCCTTCCTCCTTGCTAGCTTTTATATAGCTTTTCATATTCATGGATTGTTGTAGTTTCTGTTCCTCCGACCATGCACGTCGTGTTGGTTTTTTCTGATCTTCCGCAAATCCCCTTGTATGAACAATATTCCTGATCACATTTCTATTCATCAGATCTGGCGATCCCATCTCCACTTCGTCTAGTACTTTGCTTTTTTTTCTAAATATCCAGCATCGCAAAACAGTTCGTATAAATACTAGGGCCAAAATATCCTTTCAGATAATTATAATTGCAGAAACACATGGAATAGGAAGACACTTCCTTATGGTTAGTTCTAGTCTACTTCGTTAAGGTACGTTCACTTAGTTTCATCGAGAAGAATACACCGAGAATGTTTCCAATATCAAAGTTTAAAGATCCAATAGAGGAAAATATGTAATTGCAAACGTCCAGACAGCAGAACAAGAAGATGCGCTCAAAAATTTACTTTAAGGAGCTTGTCAATCTTCTATCCCCTCGATATGTTTCGTCAATAAATTTATAAATATCGAAAGAGAAACAAAAACATTCTGATTACAACCCTGAAACTATTTATAGTGCAAATTAAATAAATCAATTTACTATAAGGATTGTACTCAATTTAATTAATATTAATAATATATAATCAATTCAGGTGGTAGTCAGAATGTAACAATTGCATGCAAGTAAAATATAAAAGTTGTGATAAACTGCAGTTTGATATAATGATGAATGAGGACGGCGAATTCGACTTTGGCATTAATAATATATAATCAATTCAGGTGGTAGTCAGAATGTAACAATTGCATGTAAGTAAAGAATAACAGATGTGATAAACTGTAGTGTTATATAATAAATGAGGACGGCGTATTTGACTTTGGAAATTGTATTTTCTTCACTCAAAATGAGAAGACTATAATGATAATAGTAAACGAATATTATAAAGGCTAAGAATATAGTGGTAGAATGTGTAAATACGAATAAAATGTCCCTCTCTAGCATACACAATAATAATTTAGAAAAAATCATGAAAAAGCAATTTTCATAGAAAATTTTAATTAGTAACTTTCTTAATTCAAAATTAATTTTTTTTTTCAAAAATTCATTTCAAATTGCATTTTTTGAATTTATAAAATCTACAAGTTATGAAAAGTTCTTCGAAATTCATTGATAATGCAATAAAAAAATAAATTTTATTTTTTACCAAATTTATTTTAATTATTTTTCTAAAAAAGATGGTATGTTTATTCCAAGAGAATGTTTCTTTTATTTCATTATAAAAATATATTTAATTACTATGAATATTTTTCTGGCGGAACGCAAAAATAAATGAACAGCGGAGGAGAGGATGCAATTTTCTTGTGAGGCAATCGTCGCAGTGTAGCACAGACGTGGAGAAATCACCGAACCCGGATTTCCCCCCGCGATTTATTCTCATCTAATAAATCCCGGAACCCGCAACAACTTAATATTTCACACCTACCGGCCGACGTGAAAAAATCTACCCGAAAACCGGCGAAAATAAACAATAATAATCCAAAAAACCAACAAACACGTACACATCGAACTCTCCGCGGTCATTTCTCCAGGAATTCCTCCGGGAACCAAAAATCCTGGACTAAAATAGAGTCGATTATTTTTTATTATTCACTATTAAATTTGTAGGGGTTTTCTATTTAATGTAATGGAATTACGTGAGATTGATGTTTATCGATAAATCCTGGATTTCGGCAATATCCTCGTTATTTAGGGGAAGTGCTACAATAATTCAATTCAATAAAAAATGTAGCAATAAGTTTAATGGGGGATTAAAAGAAAGTATCTAATAGTTATATTAGCAAAAACTTGAACTTATATATTAGAAAATTCTGAAATTTGTTTATTCAAATTTACTCGAAAGGGTCACACATTAAGAGTGTCCTATTTATACCTTGTCCTTACTTAAAACAAAAAAGTAATGACTTATTTACCATAATTTTAAATGCCTAATATTCATGTAACCTTCAAGATTTTTTTAATGAAGAAATGGTCGATTGAACAAAGGATTGCTTGTGTCGAACATTTTATTAAAAGGAACTGAATTATTCAAACACGGAGGTGGTTTCGACACCAGTTTAATTTTCCAGCGCCGCCAAATTGCAGGACAATTGCAAGATGGGTCGCAAAATGTCGTCAACAGGTTCTCTTAAGTATACTAAACTTGCAGAGAGAACGAACACTACTAGAAGAGAAGTGAATACTTTGCAAGTTAGGAACAGAATTGAAGACAATTCCAATCAATCCGTGTTCTTAGGTTTTCGTCACGTAGTCAATATCCTCTAGGCCCTCTAGGGAAATCTCGTGCTTTTTCGAACTATATTCAAATATGGTGCGTAGCGTTTTGCGCTTTTAAAACTCACACGTGTCAACACTGACACACTTATTTGTGCCGGGATGTTAGCTGATTGAAAACGGACAGTTTGCAGTGCACTGCAGTTGTTAAGCAAGTCGACGAGAGTTCGTGGCGATATATTTCATTCTATATTATTATCAGGCGAAACATTGGCTGAGATTTAGTCCCAGGTGATTATTGACGGCCACAACGTAATATCAGAATATGTGCCTCCTGGGAAAGCCCTTCCGGTAACCGCACCAGTTTGTGACACCTGGAATGGCAATCACGTTCGTGAAAGTCAATATTTTCTTCAAATAGCCAAGTGCGCCGATAATTTCTGTTGCGTTCCACGCCGCAGTGCAGTAAGGAATATTCTGTACCAAGGCTTTTTGCTGGCACCTATTCCGATGTCACAAAATCCTTTCCGTATACCAAACACAGATGAAGTCTGGAAATTTTTCCATCATTGCTTGTGCGGCAATGTATAACAATACTCCCGGATCTCTCACAGGTTAGAGAAATACCATACGATTCATATTGTCCATCTATTAAAGATCACCGGATGCACGTGCTCAATTTGTGGACTTTATTTTGTCTCAAGAACTTCCATGACCAACCATCGCAAAAATGTGTATGGTGGTGCAGTGGACGTGTCCCGCGCGCGACTTCTGCGGGTTCTCTCCAGGAGACCATAGGAGATATTGTGTGTCGTGGAGGAAAGCGTGGTGTGGATAGACGTTGAGGCCATCGATGAGGAGAAAGTAATATCGTTTGGGGAAACTAATATAGCTACCGCCCCGTGATCTACGATGTGTCCTAGTGGATTGATGCTGGATTGATGCTGGGAACGCACTTGGAATGCTACTGGAACGCTACTAAGCACTCGGAATTTACTACGCAGTTGGCATTTACTACGTGTACGTCTTATACTACGTCGCATATACTAAGAGGTGGTCACCGCCGGGGGTAAAAAAATGTTCAAAATGGGTCACGTAGTATGGGTACGTTCCCTTATATTAGATAAAGTGTTTGTTGCAGACCATAACATAATACTAACAGATGACTTTAATATCAACTTTTACGCCAAAAGCAAAGAAAAAGCAATTTTGTTAATATGCTATTATCATGTGGACTAAGTCAAATGGTGGATAAGTACACTCGTGTGACCGCTGCATCCAAATCACAAATACACAATATTTTTACGAACACAGGAAAGTCAATCAAAACAACAGTATAATTACACCAGCTTACCGGATCACCGATATATAAACCTATTTTCTACAAGCAACCTAAATCCTTATAAGGAGACGGCATACTGCACAAAAAAAATCTTTTCTGCGGAGAACAAGGACAAATTTTCCAAAAAATTAACCGATGAAAATTGGGACGAAATGGTACAATGAAACAAGCTGCAATAAAAAGCACAACAATTTATCCAAACACTACAATTTCACATGTTTTCCTCTATAGGAAGAGAAATAGTGAGCCCTGGCTCACAGAAACAATCAAAACATCTAGCAGAAATCTTCATGACCTCCTCCGACAAAAAAAAAACAAATTTCCCATATCAACATCATTATATTCTTCTTTCTATTTTCCCGTTCATGCGGGGGTCAACGTTTCTTTCAAGTCGTTTCCAGTTTCCTCGGTCCCAAATGATGTTTTCTGTTAACTGCTTCTCCCGGAGATCATCCTGCACACAGTCCATTCATCTTCAAGGCCTGTCTCTTTCCCTTTTGCCTTGCACCTCCAGATCAAGCACTCCCCTTCCTACATAACTCTCATCCCTGCGCTTAATGTGGCCATACCAGAGCAAGCGTCATTCTTGTACCTTTTTTGATATTTCAATCGCTTTTACGCTGCCGCGTATGAAGGTGTTTTAGGATGTGGTCGTTTCTTGTAACACCACACATCCATCTTATTGTTAGAATCATCATTTCAGCTACATCCAGTCGCTTGCACTGCGACTGCACTGTTGGCCAAGTTTCTACTCCGTATAGCATTGCAGGTCTCACTGCACTTTTATAGGCTTTACCCTTTACTTGGATATTCAGTCTCCTGTCACCGAGAATACCAGATAACCTTTTCCAGTTTAACCAGTCAGCCTGAATTCGGTGGGTAATTTCCAGATCTAGATTGCCATCATCAGATACAATAGATCCCAAATACTCGTAACTCTTGCCTGTAGCCTGTATCTAATCTCTTGCCTGTAGCTGGCTATCATCCATCTGAATAGTTTCATTTCCAGTTCCTCCAAGGCACAGGTATTCGGTCTTATTCCTACTGATTTTACGGCTTCTGTCCTCTATGGCTCTTCTCCAGCATTCCAGTTTATATTCAAGCTCTTCCCTGTTTAGGCTGCATAAAACAATATCATCTGCAAATAGCATTCACCAAGGAGCTGGTTCTCTTAAGCTTTTATAGAAGACATCCATTATAAGATAAAAAATATAAGGGCTTAGTGCAGATCCATGGTGAAAACCTACCTACTAAACCGGTGTCTGACAACCCTACACTGCTTCTATTTCGTGTCCTTGCTCCACGGCATCTCATGCATCTCCATACCTCCTGACGGGACACCCGATCATAAGCTTTCTCTAGGTCTATGAACACTATAAGTAGTTCTTTTCTCTTCTCCTTGTGCTTTTCCATGACCTACGTAAGTGCAAAAATAGCATCTGTTGTTCCCTTTCCCGGCATAAATCCAATTAACATATAGATCAAAGAAAAAGTCACTTTAACCTTCTACTTCAAACAAAACAAAGTTTCTATAATAAATGGATAGCAAACTCAACAAATAAACAAAAAAATCTATGGACCATTATTAGAAACATATCAAACAAACCAGAACTACAAGAAGCTTCTTCTTCTTCAGCCTAGTGCCATCCACTCCTGGATGTAGGCCTTTTCCAGTTCTTTTGATATCTGTTCGTCCTGTGCAGTTCTTATCCAGGTTTTTCCCGTGGTTTGGACGATGTCGTCTCTCCGCCGTTTTTGAGGTCTTACTGTAGGTCTCTTACTTTCTCTGAGTTGCCATTTTGTTGATCCATCTGGCTCGATCTTGTCGGGCCACGTTTCCTTCCAAACGCCATTTGAGTTGAGCAGTGCGTTGTATAGCATCTGTGGCCTTGGATCTTCTGCGTATTTCCTCGTTTCTTATTTTATCCTTTAAGCTAATACTTAACATTGCTCTTTCCATTGCTCTCTGTGTTGTTCTGATTTTATTTGCATTTTTATTGTCTCGAGGCTATATGTTGTTACTGGCAGGATACATGTATCGTAGACTTAAGCTTAAGGTGATGAATGAATCCTAGCTATCAAAAGGCAGCCCTGCTCCGTCCTACCCTTCTAATTATTTCCGCGGTCTGATTTTGTTTCCCAAGTGTGATCTTGTGTCCGAGACGTATTTTCGAGAATATTGTTATTGATAGTAACTTTTTATTTATTTTGGTTTTGGCTAGGTCCATATTTAGGACGACGGTTTTAGACGCCTGATGGAGTTGTTCTACCATCGTTTTGAGCTCCTCTGCTTTGTTGCTTATAAGGACAATGTTATCCGCAAACCGCAGGTGATTTAGGCGTATTCCGCCAATATTGATTCCCTTTTCTTGCCACGACAAAGTTTTAAAAACGTCTTCAAGCGCCAATGTAAATAATTTTGGAGATACTATCCCCCCTGTCGATCACCTCTCTTGACTGGTATTTTGTCTGTAAACATTTCTTCTTCGATCTTAATTTGGAGCGTCGCGATATGGTAGCTATTTTCTATAATATTCGTATATCGTGAATCAATTCTCGCATTGTCTAGTCCTTTTACTTTTGAATTAGAATTAGTTGGGTTAGGTTTCAAAAAAACCATACTCTTTGTGAGTCTATAAAATCCAGATGTAAGGGAATATTGCATTCGGTGCTTTTTTCAATGATACTGCGTATTATTTGTAGGTTAGGTTAGGTTGAAACGGCTGGTTGATAGGAGTCCAATTTTCCTGTTAACTATAATTCTAATAATCTAAGTTTTGTTATTACTTTAGTAAACAGCTTATATCATCATCAGCATGGCCTTTTGGTGATCTTTTGGCAATCTTGGATGTAGGCCTCTTCCCTCTTCTTCCAATCTTGGCGATCTTGTACCCGTCTCATCCAGTCTCGACCTCCGCGCCGTCGAATGTCGTCCATCCAGCGCGGACTCGTCTCGTCCAGCGACTCTCGTTCATTCTCGCAATATGTCCTGTCCATGTCCACGTTTTCTTTGCCATAACAGCCATGACGTCTTTCACTTTGGTCTTATTTCGGATCCATTCGTTTCGTTTCCGGTCACGAAGGGTGGTCCCGAGCATCGCTTTTTCCATGCCCCTCTGCGCGACTCGGAACTTCTCGGCGGTCTTCTGCGTAAGGGTCATGGTCTCTGTACCGTAGGTGAGCACGGGCATGTGAGCACGTGAGCACACTGCTCGAAGACTTTCACTTTGAGATCCAGGGATATTTTGCCACGTAGAATCTGCATATTGACACCGAACGCTGCTCAAGCCAGCGCGATCCGCCTTTCCACTTCCGCTGTAACGCTGCTTTCCACCTGGTTCTCAAAGCCTAGTGTAACCTTATGCCTCAAATATATGTACTCGGTTACTTTCTCCACTGGAAGCTGCTAGTCTGTGATTTCGTGAATGATGGTCATAATCTTGGTTTTACCCATGTTCATTTTAAGACCCATCTTCAAAGCTTAATATAACAGCTTATATAGGTGTGATAATAGGCTGTTTGTAATTACTATGGTAATTACTATAATTTTCGATGTTCTGGTTGTTGCCTTTCTTGTACAGTAATATTACTACGGCATTTTGCCACATACTTTGGATTTTTCCCTCTTTTAGGCATTTATTTATGAGAATTTTTACGGCCTCTTGTGTATCTTCGCCTCCTATTATAAGCATTTGGCTCGTTGTCTTGTCTTCCCCTGGACTTTTCCGGTCTTTCATGTGTTTCAGTACAGTTGTTACTGACAATTTACTGATTTCAGGGATGTCTTCTGAACCTACATCTGTGATATTTTGCCTCTGCTATTGTGGGTTTTGGGTAACAGTTTTGTATAGCGATTCCTAGAAGGCTTATATAGCTGTGATGATTTCTTCCTTGTTGTTCACTATTGTTCCTTGTTGGTTTTGTATCGCTGTTATTCAAGCTTTGCCTCTGGACATTTTTGAAAACAACCTTTCAATGAAACAAACACAATAAAATTAAAAGATAGGTTCACAGATGACAGACTCATAGAAGACCCAAAATCAGTGGAAAAATTATTCAACATACATTTCAACTCGATTCCTAATTTAACAGCCATAAATATTCTCCCCACACAAATTACCACCAATCGCATCCAACAAAACATGCACTCTATATTGTTTAAAGAATTCACTGAATCGGATATGTTAGGAATCCTAACCAAATTAAAAAACAAACAGAGATGTATCCAACATGTCTATGGCAGTGTTACGAGAGTTCTTTCCTGGTCGTCTGATTTCCCAGCGTGGCGGATGAGTTGTGGCATTCTCGCTCTCCGGATTTGTCGGCTTCGGATTATTTCTTATGGTGTCATGTTAAAACTAAAGTTTATCAAAACGGACCTTAAACCCTGTAAGACTTAAAACGAAACATTCGACAGTTATTGGTTTCATCGATCTCACTCGTGCATTGGAGCAAACGGAGGTCATCTAATCGATGAAATTTTTAAGTGTTATTTTTTAATTTAGGATTAAGCATTTAAATTGTTATTAAATTTTAGATTGTACTCTACCACGTCCAACAAAAAAGTTGGCATCCTTAATTAGTTATTTTCATAATTGCAGTTTAAAATCAAGACACTCTTCATTTGTCACCATTAATCTTAACCTTTTGAAGGTTTTACGGAATTTTATTTTAAATATCTCGCCTTGCATATTTACGCATCAAAGTTGGTATATTGTTAATACTGTCGTGCCCCTAAGAGTCAGTGAAGATTAAAGTTTGCAATAAAAACAAATTTCAAATTAAGATTTTAGATTCTGTAAGTTTTTAAAAAATACATCTTGCTAAAGTAGTTTATATTTTTTTTTTCAAATCGGTTATTGAAGGTTTTTGAAAGTGGGAACATGTAATTAGATTTATAAAACAAATCTAAAACTTGAGTTTCCTATAGTTTTAAAGAAGTAGAACTTAAGCACGTTTTCAAGTCACCTCACAATCGCTATTACAAAATGAACTCTGAGTGATGATACCTCATTTGAATTCCTTCGGGATGAAAAAAAACTCTGTAGCTAAACACTAGATTATTTTTTATTATTCACTATTAAAACTTGCTGGGGTTTCTGTTTAATTTAATGGAATCCGGCGAAATTGATGCCTGCCGATAAATCCCGGATCTCAATAATATCGCGGTTCGCTGGGGTGGGATGTTCGGCCGCGTTTGGGTTTTTGATAAATGCATGCACATTAAAGCCCCACGCTGTGATTTCATACCCGGCGGGGCCCCCGAAGACGGGATTTCTAATCTTAACCAACTGAATTATTAATATAAATAATAATCAGGGTGCGCGGGATTAATCCGCGACATCCATCTCGCTTTAACGCAATTAATTCTTAGCCGAGGGACAGGCCAGAATACACACATATAGAGCGAGAATCTGTTACTCGAAATTGTTATTCATCACCTGAAACTGTCGCCGCACTTATTATCCTCTTTATTATTATTTTTTTTATTTACTATTATTAATTTCATTTGGTTTTAATTAAAGTCACATGGTCTATTATACCATATTAAATTCTCTCTTTTTTAAGATCTTTGGTTAATTTACTTCTGCTTTCTTTCTAATGCATTTGTAGCATTCAACAACCAGTTTCAATCTCACAAAACATATAATAATATAGTATAATCTTGATAAACCGACATGTTCAGTAATCCGGCGCTCTGGGGAAACACGTGTCTTTTCTTTCCGCTGTCCGGCGCCGTATATAAACCTCGAACCCAGCTGAAATAAAAATCAAAAGGGACACCCTTAAATTCTGAAAACTCGGTTCACGATTCTGACCAAGCTAACTCTACTCTACAATTGTCTTAATTTTGTAATTGTCTAAATTTAAATAACTGTCGGAATTTTTACAAGAGCTTTCCAACAAATGTGAAGTGGATGTTACTCTGGCAAACGATGACATAGCTTGGCTTCAACGCACAAGCGAAAAAAAAATTCTTTCCTTTTCTGACGAAGATATCCTCAGCCTAATTTGCTCCCCAGATGACTATGAAGCTAACGATGACTTGAATGATTGAACTCGGCGAACTGTAGCACACGGTGACGCGTTTAACGTACTCAATGTTGTTTCGAAATGGACAGAAGAAAACGCTACCGCAAGTGATGATGTGTTTGTGCGGAGAAGGTTTGGTCAGGTTAGTTTCATAAAAATATGTAAAATTGTTATTGTTTTGTTTTAATCCTGATAATGCGGATTTTTTTGATAATCCAACGATTGTCTGGTCCAATATGTGTCGGATTATTAAGATTGTACTATATTTAATTTAAGATAGGTCAAGGCAGACAGACAAAACCAAGAACATTGTAATTTTTATCGTAATGTAATACAGATCAATGCTAATTTGAAATACTTGCGGTAGCCTTGAATTCCTACAAGCTTATCTAAAACCCCTGAGAAGGTTATAAATCCACAAATCTTATTAAATAATTATTAATTTCATTTCCTCATTAAGTTTAGTATTTCTGTCTGCATTTCACCATTTATCTACAACATTCTTAATATGATACCTATATGTTAATTTATTATCCATTCCCGTACCAAATGGTTATCAGCTTTTGGAGCTGATTTTATGGAGCATGATATTGCCAAGAATTTGTTTGAATTTTGTTGGAATTTGTGAGTCTGATATTAATTCTTCTACTAATTGTAAAAGCAATGATTTCATTTGTGTCCACATATATAGTAAATTACCTCGAAAAAACTAATTCTTTCAAATTCATGCGGATCTTCCAGTGTACTGTAATAGTATAAATGTTACTGTAAATGGTACTGTTATACTTGTAATGGTACTTGTAATAAATGTTACTGTAAATTAATCTGTGGTAATGTTACTATCATTTAAATATATTATTGAAAGAATTGTTCTGAAAACTAAAAAAATAATCCTTGAAGTCACCAGAGGTATTATAAATAGAATTGGTCCTAAAATAGAACCTTGAGGTAAACTAGAGGTAAATATATTATAAATAGAATTGGTGCCAAAATAGAGCACTCGGGTACATCAGATCTAATGGATCTTTTATCTATTGCCAAATAAATGTTTCAAATTTTGTTAATGTCAAAGGAATTTGAATATTACTTTCTATGAGCTAATAGTACCTACCTACACATTGCCTTTTTCGTTATTTCTGTTCAAATTGAATGAGACACCTGCCACTATATTCGCAATGTGTTGTTCAGTATTGTGACGTTACCTGAATCCAAATTGTTGGTCCTCTTCTTCTGATCCGCACGACCCAGGTCAAATGGTTTAACTCTACCTTTTATAATGGTTTGGTTAATTTCCCTAGCATACTCAGGCTAATTGATTTAAAACTAGAAAGAACTTGCTTTGGACTCGCATTGAGAATGATCTTGGTTTAATATCTCTGTTTAACATCAGATCAGGAAGTATTAAATTTCACATTAATGATATTACCATTGTGTGTCTTTCAACGTAAGTCAGGGGTTGGCAGGCTGCGCCGCGCTAGCCGCGAGCGGGTCTTTACTTAGGCAATTGCTGCCCTTCATGCTCCCTTTGTTTAAGCAATTGAGCTTCTATTCTAAACCAGTTACACGATATGAAAATACAATCTGAAAAATTATCCTGTCGATACTTCTTTCACTCTAACTTTAATTTTCGATCCTTCAAATTACGATCAATTGCGACTAAGGGAGTAAAACTAAGAAAGTTGAATACCCTGCATTAGCTGGCGTTCGGTTGATTACCGATTCAATTATTAAGTGATTTCGCTTGTTTTTATTCTTAGAAGTGATCGATTGATGAAGAGAGAAATGCAACTAAGTCCGAGGGGTCGTTAAGCAGTTAGATCGTAAAGTGATGAGTATCTGTATACTTTTTTTATGCATTAGCTTTTATTTATAAAGTCGTGCGAAATTTCAAGAGATTTTGAAGGATTTTTCGGTGAAAATCTGTGGATTTCTAGGAATTTTCCTTGGGCTTTGAATTTCTGGACAGACAAAATTTCTTAGGAAGGTTCAAAAATTTGTAGAGACAAACAAATGTAAGATTTTCCAAACCGCTGCGTGATTTTTCACTAGTTAAGCGCGATATCGACACCTGTCGGCGTACCTGTTGCTCTCTTTTGATGGGCCGAATAAAAAAGGGCCCCAACATCCCGTCGCCTCTGAAGCGACCAACTTCAGCACAAAACCTGAAAACAATACGAGGTCAGGAGGGGCCAACCAAAATCAAGCCAAAAAAAAAAAAATTTATGCTTTATCTTTGATAGCCAAAATGAGAGAGAGCGAAAAAAAAAACAAAATTTACAAACTTCTACAAAACAACTTCAAATACGAATAAACGATCAACTCAAACATAACTTTCACCCCCTTGTATTCAAATATATACAATTTACAAAAAAATCCCGAACAACAAACTATTGGGACGGCAGTGGACATAATTTGACCACTGGCCTCTTAAAGAGCTCCTTTTAGGTGCGGACCGAAATGACGCGCACAACGCCATCTGTCCCCGGGAACACTTCAACTACCCTTCTTAATGGCCATTGGGGGTATGGGGCTGTGATTAACAAGGTACAACATACCAATGCACAGTGGGTAAAATTGTCAAAAATGTGGACAACAATATAATGCCTCGTTCTATGTATCTGAAATTCTGGTTACAGGGGTTATTTTTGTCGCTGATCGCGAATATGTTATCAAAAATTTCAAAAACAAAATGGCGGATTTAATATGACGGATGTTTCTTCGAAATACTCATCCAATTTTTTCAAAATGGCATATATAAGGGTTTTTTACGTCGCTGATTACGAATCTATTATATCAGTGTTTCTCTAAACACATTCTCCACGTAACCGCTGCTAATTTTTCGTAGATGTGTGTGATATCAACTCTGCTTACCGAAGGGTGATCCTGAATGTTTTGACATTATTAAATAACAGTTTATGCTTATTCAAGAAAAGCACAGCCAACTGCGAGGGGAAACCTTTTTCTAAATACTGTATTGGCACAAAACTGTAAAATAATGAACCGCCCAATACATCCCGGGCTAGTTTCATGGTGTTTCAACCTGCCTATACGTATTTGGTACAGTGCGAATAATCTTAATGCGCAAGTTTTTCAAAAAAATTGTCCGCCATATTGCACCCGCTATTTTGCATTTTGGAATTTTTGTCCACCTTTTCGACAATCCAGCCCACTGTGCAACGTTTGGATTTGGCGTAGCCTGGGGCCTTTCACCCTAATCTGGAGCTCATGGAGATACTTCTGACTTCATTTTGCCCAAAATGACTGAACCATCTTGTCTATAAGCTGATACCGCGACAACCTAGACGCTGGCAACGAGGAGACATCCGAGACGGGAAGTGCTTTCAAAGGAGTCAGGGTAAAATAATACGCGGGAATCAACGCCAAAGCTTTGGCAGGGTCGTCATTCAATAGGGCGAGATTCTTTGGTTTTGAATTTGGGGCAGACAAATTTTCTTAGGAAAGCTCCAAAAGTTGGATGGACAGACTAATGCAAGATTTTCCAAAATATGTTGGATAGACAATGCTTTCCAGTATATATTTTTTAATTTAAATTGTAATTTTTATTATTTGTTGCTCTTCAAACATGAAACACTCTATCGCCCTTCGTTCAAGCAGTTGAGTGAGTATCAAGTTTCTTTTTTTTACATCTTAAGATAAACAAGTAAAAAGGCGTTTCAATCAGTTGAGATATTACATAATCAGTTTAACAAGTTTCTTTGTAATAAAAATAAAACATCAATAAATAAATAATTTGTAAATTAGCAATACGTGTTTAATATAATTATTTTTTCCTAAAACTAGATTAAAATATTTACAAAACGAGATATTACACGTTATAATTGAACGATTAAACGAGTCGGCCGAAGGCGGGAGAAGTTTGATCGTGGTTGTACGAAACATCTCGTTCGAAGATAATTTGTAGGAATGCTCGTCATTGCTAACATTTTACACTTTTTAGAGTTTTGAAATTTGGGGCTGTTGTGGCCGGCCATTGGCATCGACAGTCTGTAGTCATATTTTTGGCGATTTTTGTAGTTGAATTTTCCCTACAAGATTATCTTGGGTATGTTTATTAACGGGTACCTTTAGGGAGGGAGAATGGTCATCTTCGAACGAGATGTTTCGTATAATCACGATCGAACTTCGTCGGGCAAGTTTGATCCTTCAATTATACTATACGACTCGTTCTTAATGATAATTTGTAGACTTTCAGCGTATAAGAAAACTCATTCATGGCACAGGACTGGAAATCATAAAGAAAGAGTTACAGTGCGTTAGATAATACAGATTTCGCGAATGTATCGTTATTATATTGGATCGGGCGATTGTAAAATGTTGTACGTCTGTACGTGTGATTGCGTCTATATCACAGTACGTCTGGTTGTGTCTATATTAACACAATTTCTTAAAACACTTAATAGCTTCTGACACTGCAGCATGTTTGGTACTATAGGCTGTAAACTGATTTGTATCAATGTCCGCTTTAGACAGTAAGGATTTGATCCAGTCACCAATCGTTTGAGACGTTTTTGTATGGCTTGATGTTTGACATGAGCAATTTGTTGTTTTGATCATTTCTTAGGTCTTTTGTCATATTCAAGTAGTCTATTACAGCTGTAGTATCACATAGCCCAGGTTTTTCTTTTTTTTTAATTATTTATAATCTTCTTTATGTAGTATAAGCTCTGGCTGATTTCTTCTTGGATTTGATGTTTTTATCAAGTCTTCTCTTCTTCTTATCTCCTGACTTTATAAACGTTTGATTTTTAGTTAGATTTCGTAAGTTTTGCACTTATATTAACGGACGGAACAACGGCCGGCCACACCAGCCTAAGCGCCAAATTTCAAAACTAAAAGGTATGAAATGTTAGCAATTACGAGTATTACTACAAATTATC
Organism: Phosphuga atrata; assembly: GCA_944588485.1. NCBI lineage: Eukaryota > Metazoa > Arthropoda > Insecta > Coleoptera > Silphidae > Phosphuga > Phosphuga atrata. The sequence continues at coordinate 24,425,712 of OX155904.1, read as the reverse complement.
ATCGAGAACGAGACGTATTGGCTATCTGCACGACAACTGTTCTGGAGAATATGTCAAATAATGACGTTTGCTGACGTTCTGATATTTTGCCCCCAATAAAATGTTCACTACAAATTGTATCGTGAGGTTTTGGAGGCCTCGGCGACTCATCAATAAAGACACATAATAAAGACAATAATTAATATCACATAAAATATTGCGCACATAAAATGATGATTTATTAATATCGTAATTTAAGATTACTTCGTTTACTTTTTACAGCAGCTATCTATTTATTTCTTTGGCTTAATTTCCAGGCTACTGTAGGAAAAATATAGAATTTACACCGCTTATTTGAGCTGTTATTTTTGCAGTTCACAACACAACAACAATTTTGACCCATCTCAGAATCTAAACAAAATGACTATCCCGAATCGTTGCGGATTTCTGCCACGGCGTGCGCTGTGATCGCTATACTACACCCCTACCACGCACTTTGCACATATCGAATAGTATAATTGATTTGAAAATAATTGCGACACAAGCTAAACAAAACTAATTCAAATAGTGTCAAAGAAAAATGGCAATATTATTGAAAATAAAAGCAATTTTGTAATGAGTTATTAGAATTCTCAAACTAGATTAAATTAGCCTTAATATGATATATAATACTTATATGTAGTATTAAGTTATTTCGTTATTTCGATATTACACAATAAAAGTGTTCGAATTGACGGAGATATAAGCTAAACAAATTTTTTTTTTTTTAAATAGGAAAGTGTCAAATTGAAAGTGTTTTCAAAAATATTGGCTCTCTGTTACATGTGTTACCCTGTTTCCTTGTCAACTAGGTTAGGTTTTTCTAGGCTCTTCTCATTTGAAAGTCTGCCAACCCCTGACCCATATCAAAGCTAGCTCGAACTTTCCTTGCGGGTCCGGTATAGCTTGGGAAAACAGACAAGAAATCAGTCTGGGCAAAATGAATTCGAAACACGAAGCGTGGAAGATATCCTCTTTCGGTTATTTTGGTAGTATAATTCGTAATTCGAAGTGGTAATCGTCTTTAATCCGAAATGTCTGCCCTTATTGCAGATATTACCTTTGAAAATCTAAATCAATGAGTCTATTCCACGACCTGCCATTGCAGAAGAAGCCTATTGGTTTTATAACAATTGTTCTACAGATCCTGCTCTACGTATGTGAGCTCAGGTGCCTTTATATAGTTAACATTAAAAGACTAGACACCTATCAAGTGTCTTCGTACAATTCTCCTAAAGATGGAATCTAAGATTGTAGGATAGTATAAGGAATTCTGATGTTCTTCTTCGAAGCAAAATGAGCTGGACTGCTTACAACCCTTCACAGCCCTTTCTCAGAAAGAATTTATTTTGGCACTTCTTTTTGCCATTCAACTTTCTTAGAGATGCTCTGTAAAAGTATTGGTAAACTTTATTTTATTAAATACAAATACTAGTATTAGGAACATCAACCATTATATCATTAATTTGCCAATTTTCCGCAAACCCACAAAAACTTTAACGCAGCCCCTCGAGGAGCCAAAAGTCATATGTTTATCATTTTATATTTACTAAAAAATGAGCCTCCCTTAATAATTGTAACTACAGTGCTATTTAAATCTAAAAACCCAGTATTTTTTTATTATAATTATTTTCGTAATGGTTTTGAAAACGGTGATAATTGTTTAGTGTTTGCGTTTTGGTTTGGCGAAGCCAGGGGGGCACCTGTTGCCCGTGAAGGGCATTTACACCCGTTTGACCTTTGGCCGGTCGTCGGTTTGCGATGATGGGTTTGCGTGCGTTTAGCAAAGGAAGACGGATGCGACGGGGTTCATCGGGCGTCATTAACAATCGCCGGCCCCCCAATATAAGCCCCGTGTCCTCGTCCGTATTTATTTCCGGCTTCTTAATCTCCGCCAACCTCTTTGATAAATCTTCGTTTCTCTTAATTAAAACTCGGTGGTGTTCTTTTATGTTTTGTCTTTATATGTAATAAGGGTTGATTGATGGTGGTATTTCGAGTATTTTTGGATTTCGGTTGTCCATCTAACTATCCATCAGGAGATTTTTTTCTCTCTGTATATACATCCCCCATTCCAGTCCGTCGATCAACCCTAACAATAATTCTGGGTTGTACATCACTCTGGCAATTAGCTTGTCATTTGAAACTTTATCCTTAATTTCCTTCAAAACGTATTCCAATCCAATTTCCGAATACGTTTCTTCATAAAAATAAATCAATCAATATTTTTAATAAACAATCACCTTTAATATGCAAACGTAATTTTGAAACTAAAATTTAAAAGAATGTATTCAAATTTAAAATATGTTAGGAGATATAGGTAAAATATGTTAGGAGATATAATATTTATATAAAAGAAACAACGCTATAAGTAAATAGATAAAATGAATAAATAAAGATCCAATATAGATATCTCGAAACTGAAATTTGTCCTGGGAGTTGGTTATATGTGGCTGTTACTCTATCCGTATGTGACATTTGGGGTTGTAAATGCGGTCTCTGACGCACCCTTATCTGGTATTGACATCCCATTTGTAACTGTGTTCCATTTGCATTAGCGGTGTCATTTAATAAAATTGCTGCCACCGCAGCCGCCGCCGAATGAATTGAAACCGTTCAGTCTTCTGCAGTTATTATCGGAAGCGATCCGCGACACGCGGCTTCCGTCCCCTAAAAAATACCGCGGCATGTATGCGGCACTCGTGTCGATTACAGCCACTTCGATCATCATCATCATCATCCTGATGTGTTCGCGTGAATGGATAAAAAAGGGGAGGCAGGTTTTCGATTGTACGAGGACAATATTGAATGTATTTTCTAAATTGAATATTTACATTTGTTGTAATCTTTTTAGAAATTAAAACTAAAATGAAAAAATAAACTTTTATTAGTATTATTTTCTTTTTGTAAAATAGTTACTTTTAATCAGCCAACTTCATTCGAACCAGGGGTGTCCAACCAGCATGCAAAATAAGAAAAGTTGCAATGCGGCCCAAGGCAAAACCGACAATTTTTTAATCTATTTATTTCAACGGCACAAACTAATAAAAAAGTTTCACAAAGCTTTAATACATATGCTCTTTATACATATTTTATTTTTGAATGGAAATTAAATATTCTAAAATACTTGAAAGTGTGTGAATGGGGAAGGAATACTAAATAAAGCTTTTTAATAAGGCTGTTAAGCTATGGTAAATATTTGTGTCCCAAACCTCCACGACTTGTTCCAATGCCCCAGCGAACAGAACGGACAAACCATGTTCTCTACCATGTTATTATTGCATATTTTTATAGCGACATTTGAAGGTTTATTAAAAAAGACGTTAACAATCATCGTTAACAATCAGGCTGATATGTATCTAAGAATTAGATTTTCTAAATTTTTAACGTTAACGATAATTTTTAACGATAATTTTCCACACGAAACAAAGGTATTTGAATATTTTCTGGTTAAATTATTTGCTACAAACATGCACTTATTACTTCTTACGTCTTTTCTTTGTATTGTTTATTCATCTGTGGCTATTCTCTTCTATATAGCTTGTCCTAGCTTGATGTTATTAGAGTATTTTTATTTAGTTCCATTCTTAGTAATTGTGTTTGAGAGGGAGTAGGGAGTAATTTATCCGTTAAAAGGAAACGAAGACAAAATGTGGAGAGTCCAAGAGATCATGAAAAACGAGTCGGCAAAAGGACATTAATCCCACTCTGCGTGCCTTTATTAAAGACATCCGTCCGTCCAACTATCACAGATCAAAATGGATCGAAAACACGTGTGCGGAATGGAGTAGAAGGGGCGACAAAAGGTGATAAATAGAAGAGGTGATTCGAACGGAGAGAAAGGCGCCCTTTGACAAATTTGACACGCTAATGTCGAGCGTTATTTTTTCTTGTTTTGTTTAAAAAAAATTTATTGTGTATATGTAAAACTCTGAGTTAATGGCGGAGATTCGTCATCTTTTGTGTCTAGGAAGAAGTTGGTGCAGGGGCATTGTAACGCACGTTGTTATTTATACCGTCGGCCGGACATGCAGCCTTGTAGTCATTGTGATTTCGGGCCCCTTTAGCGAGATATTGTTGTCTGCGGCGAAACGCGACGTTTTGAATATTGTCTCCGTTGATCTATGTCCGTCGTTAACGCGACGACGTTCCATGACGCGCACGAATCGGGAGAATGTGCCGAAAATTAGCACGGCCGCGGATAAATCATCCCCGAACGTAACGGCAGAGGGAAACGGGAAGGTGATTACATTTATGCCGGACGGGCGTTAAATTTATGTTTTTCGGTGACTAAAAATAGACGAGATAAATGGGATACTGGATATTCTAAAGACTATTGAATTTAAGACAAACTACTTATTATCATTTATAATTGTTTACACTATTATATACCACAACACAACATAGATTAATAGATACATTCACAAATCAAAGAAATTTATAACGACAAATGCATATAATAAATTTGCTCTGAATTGTCACTACTTTTAAAATTTCCAAACAATTTTATATTTTTTCTCTTTATAGATTAATTAGCTATAGCCCGCGGCTACGCTCGCGAAGATATTTACTATACTATACTATAGCCATTTTTACCAAATATTGATTAACTTATGAGCAATATTAAGGTAGTTCGTAAGTAAAATAAAAATTTGCTTGGCATATTTTCTGCAATATTTTCGTATGGATTTTATTCAAACTTTACACACTTATTGCTTATGAATCAAGTTAATATACATACATCAAGTTGATACAAATCATATTAATAAGTTTGAATGCAATCGCCTGGTTGGTTTCAAAGTAATTCCGCGAGTACGTAATTGCCATACAACTCGAGTTATGCACTATACTTTATCTACGACCACACTAATTTGTTTCTGTTTTATAAGAAAAATATGTTTGATGCAGCAAATTTATTTCTTATTATAGGTTAGGTTATATTATTTAACATTATAATAAACAAACATTTGCATTTTCATATATAACTGTTACTCGACATTATTTAACTTGATAGAAATGAAAAGAAATACATTCTTAATGGTTACATACCTTTTCATTTAGTACTTATTTGGGTTAAACTAGAATAAGAGTGCTCGTAGATATAGGCAAGCCAATGTACGCAATGTCATTTTCCGTTAGTTTGAATTGTGGCACGGGGGGGCGTTGAACGTATGAGCACGTAGTAACAGCTCTCAACCATTCAACGAAACGTAAACCAAACGCACGTGTGTGTTATCAATCATAACTTATCATTAATCCCGGACTGTTACATACGTGTATGTTATGATGTATTTACATAATCCACAAATTGTACAATAATGGGCATATACAATAACGGTCGTAGATAAAAAAGTTGCATAATGATTGATATTTTGGCGCAATCTACGCAAAATTCTGCGGTTTTTTGATATACAATATGTAATAATCGGAGAGTTGTCGAAAATCGCAATTTTTTCAAGACGAATTTTGACATGTACGCGATATTGACATACGAGAGCAGTTTGAAAAGTCAGTGACTTTTTGAAGAAAACAAATATTTCAGCGAAAAAGCCTTGTATTTCCCAACATCTACTTTTATCTGAATAAATTTAGTCCACCGTTTTTCAAATTTTTAATTCCTTCCAAATAATAGGTTTTCTCAAGGCTCTCAAAATAGGCGTTTGTCTCAATGATGACCTCTTCATTAGATCCAAATCTTCTTCCACCCAGCCGTTTCTTCAGATTTCAAAATAGTCACGGTGGGCCAAATCTGGAGAATATGCTGGACGAGGTACATGTAAATTTGTAGATTTGGTGGTGACTTGTACTGCGACCTTCATAGATCTATTTTACCCCACCCTTATCCTCTAAACGTAGATATACTTGCCCATTTAAAGCGCCTCTTAGTCCTGTTTCTTTTAGTAATTCCAGGATTTGGGTGGGATTCAAGGGCTGCAACTCCTCTGCGTTCAAGCAGTGGGCCCCAAAGTACATTTTTCTCTTGCGGGGCAGTGCTCCGCAGTATTTGAGAAAATGTATTGCGGTTTAAAAGATCCCAGCATTACTTCGGATTGTCTTGGCTCTGGAAGTTCATTCCAGATTTCCATTCATTGTTCTCTTATTTCTTCATCTAAACTTTTGTAAATGGTGTTCATACTCATACCACAAAGGGGTTCAGGAGCTATAAAGGGATTACTAGATCCCTTGTTTGCAAGGTGATCGGCTTCTTCATTTACATCTATACAAGTGTGTTCTGGTACCCTGTATAGCGTTATTTTATTTTCTCTGCCGAGCTTGTTTAGCTGTCCCACATAGTCCCATACCAGGTTTGGTCTGATGGTGTATGAGCTAATAGCCTTAATGGCTGTTTGGCTATCTAACAGGATAGCATTTCGTTTTTTGCGATAGTTCCTGTCGAGGTAAAATTGTGCACATCTCTCGACTGCATGTACCTCTGCTTGGAAGATACTTGGGTAGATATCCATGATTCAATGTATTTGGTACGAGGGTCCAAACACTCCTGCACCAGTTGTAATTTGTGCTTTCTCGAAATGGTATTTGCATACCATTTTCGTATTTCCAGCCAGGGGATCTTGGCAGCGAGGCTGTTCCGGTCTCTGTTCCCGATTATTTTACCTATGTCTATTCCTTCCTTGTTGAACCTAACAATCGCCGATCTGGCGGCCCTCTCCACGACAAGGTGCAACGGAGTCAAGATCCAGTAGCATCTCTATTGATGCTGTCTGGAATGACCCCATCGCCTCCGTAATACAGACACTAGGGATTGCAATCCGGTGTCATTTTCAATTCGGCCGGATCGATGGAATTAAATCTAAACTTTACTTAATCTACTGAGATCACAACAATTAGGTATTTGACCATTCTAACTAATCTTATTCTTATATTTATGACAGACATCGTGATTAATCTGTCTAATGAAAGATAATATCTATTTAATTGTCTATTTAGTTTAATCAACTTACTATAAATACCGTATTCCCGGTGCATAATGCGCACCCTAAAATTCATCCAACTTGTGCACCCATAACGCGGACCTATGTTTTTGAGGCATTTTTTTGAAAAATAGGTGCGCGTTATACACCAGCAAATACGCTAATTATTTAAAGTATACATTATTTATCAAAAAATCAATTTTGGTTTTGATAAAACCATGTGGCGCCACGTGCACCACGTATGCACCACGTAAGTATCTACTCATGCACCAGCGCGATTATTTTACCGAAATTGTGCATCACCGGATTCGGTATATTGGTACCCGATCCGGTAAACGTTCTGTGATGCCGGATCCGCCGGATTACCGGATCCGGTTTTCCGAATTGCAATACCCTAACAGATACATGTCAGTCTTTTAATCTTCACAAGCTACATCTTCATAGAGACTATCTTGGTTCTACTTTTCCACGCATGCTTACCCTAGGTGATCGCAAGTCACACTATCATGGTGTACATCCATCGCAGGATTGTGGGGTTACAACCCCACGTTTTCTCTGCCAGATCATTAGAGCGCGTTTGGCTTTTCCTACCAATTGTGTCTGTTAATAAATCTGTTATACCCAGATACCTTATTTCCTGTTTGAATTCTACTGCCCACCCATCGAACAGTCTGCAGGCAGTTTAGTCTGCTCTTTCTAGTAAATGGAATCTCCGTGTTGTTGGGTTGAGTTTCAGTGCCACCATATATTTGTTACTTTGAGTCTTCTCTGTACGATTTCACAGAGCGTTCCCTCAAACTTCCCTCAGGCTATGATAACTATGTCCATTATCCCCCTTTCTAATTTGCTTAATTGTAATGTTCATACGAAAAAAAATAAAAACGTCCAATATCATTTTATGGATTTTATCGAGATTTCTGGCGCGACGGCCACCTGAACACCTTTTTGGAACACCTGAACGTTCAGCGTCATTTGTGCTGGTACGATCACAACGGAACCCAGTAAACCACATCTTAACCGTTGAAATTGATGGTGTAGAATCCCCATAATATTTATCGAGCCTTTTCTTGGTTTCGGTGATGGCTTTTTCACGCAAAAAATAATGCTTAATCCGCCCACGAAATTCACTTTTCCATTTTCCTTAAAATTTGCAAGGTTGTTTACTTTCAATGGTTGTCAAACAAAAACGCAATGACGCAGCTTGCCCAAATTTTCACAGTAGTCTATTAATATATGGCAGTTAATGCGAGCAGTGTTCCTATGAAAGTTACTGCCTAGGAAATTCAAAAAGTCACTGAATTGCCAAACTGCTCGAAGCGCGAAATTTTATATAAAAAAAATAACTGTTTTGGTGAAACGTAAACCTGAAATTAGCGATTATAGAAACGCGCAAAATTGTGTACGGATTTTTGCCTGAAACTTTTTCCAAAATAATCTATTATATATAAAACTAAATTAAATGCAGAATAAAACTGTGTGTGGTACTTACAGTTGCAACTGGAATAGACTTCTCACATTTTATTTAAAACGATTCGATCAATATTTGAAGGACTCAGAACTTTGATCTCGATTTTGTCTGGCCCGCGGATCCCGTCCGCCCTTCAACCATCATTTTTATGCGACCTTCGTAACAATTTTCAATTCTTATTTAAGCTAGCCAAGTGTGTAGAATTTGTCTTCAATGTTGCGTAGGTTAAACGGTATGAGCTTTGAAAGATGCAACGACACTCGCTTATTATTATCATCACAATCATGGAATGTATAGATGATTTATCCCAGTTTTCATTGCTAGCCATTATTTGTTCATGTACTTTCATTATCTAGATTAATTTGTCAAATCAATTTAGAAAAATATGACATTTCTCCACACTAAAGAAATAGCTTTGATAGACAGGTAAAGCTTTGACTACGAAACTGTAAAATTTAGAACAATAGCAGCACTAAACTGTCACAATAAAGTCAAAATTACCAAAACTATTTAATTAAAATCAAATTTGTCATACAATAACGGAATTTTTCACACAGAAATATGTCAACATTCTTACTAGAAAGTGAAAATTAAACATTCTTGCAACAAAATTGAAAATTATCAAGAATAAAAGTTGAAACTGTCAGAAGACACTGCATAACATCAAAATAAACATTAAGGATTAACAACAAATTTCGCAACAAAAATATTTACAGTCGACAAAAACTGTCAAAATAAACATAAAAACTGCCAAATTATACAATAATGATAGAAAAATAAACAAAATGTCTAAAAATTTAAATATTTCAAGGCTAAGATAAACAAATGCCAATATATTTAAGAAACCGCTAAAATATATGTAAAAACCAATTCAATTCAAAAGCTTCACAATAAAAATGTGTTGCATATTATCGGTCTTGGGCAAAAATATACTGTCTTAGAAGACAAGACAGACAGACAAGACAGACAAGACAGACAAGACAGACAAGACAGACAAGACAGACAAGACAGACAAGACAGACAAGACAGACAAGACAGACAAGACAGACAAGACAGACAAGACAGACAAGACAGACAAGACAGACAAGACAGACAAGACAGACAAGACAGACAAGACAGACAAGACAGACAAGACAGACAAGACAGACAAGACAGACAAGACAGACAAGACAGACAAGACAGACAAGACAGACAAGACAGACAAGACAGACAAGACAGACAAGACAGACAAGACAGACAAGACAGACAAGACAGACAAGACAGACAAGACAGACAAGACAGACAAGACAGACAAGACAGACAAGACAGACAAGACAGACAAGACAGACAAGACAGACAAGACAGACAAGACAGACAAAACAGACAAGACAGACAAGACAGACAAGACAGACAAGACAGACAAGACAGACAAGACAGACAATGCAGACAAGACAGACAAGACAGACAAGACAGACAAGACAGACAAGACAGACAAGACAGACAAGACAGACAAGACAGGCAAGACAGACAAGACAGACAAAACAGACAAGACTAACTAAACAGACAAGACTGACTATACAGACCAGATAGACCAGACAGACCAGAGAGGCTATAATAATCGCAAGGAGATTTCAATACCAAATCAATGCTCTGGGGAAGCAGAAAAAATGATAAAAGGGGGAACATTTTCGCGGAATGGATCTCGGAACTAGACTTGGGCGTAATAAACAAAAACAACCAACGTTTCAGAGGCGGGAGTCGAGCTCGATAATTGATCTTACGTTTGCTACCGTCTCTCTAGTAGGCAGGGCCAAGAAACGGGAAGTCCTTGAACGGGAAACACTTAGCGACCACAACTATATCTATTATGAAGTACATGACAAACCGGGACGCAATCCACCTGGAAGCAGATACCACCGGGGATGGTCAACAAAGAATATGAATTCGGAAGAAGTTGGAGATGCCCTTTTACTACAAACAAAGAATTGACTAATTGACACGCCAGCACGGATGATCGCTAACCATACCAACATATGCAATGAATGTCTACCGGCGAAGAGGAACTCTGCAAAAAAAAATAAAGTGGACTGGTGGACCGATGAGATCAACATTGCCAGAAAGATCTGTGGGCAGACCAGGCGTACCTATCAGAGATGTAAAAAGGACTCAGAGACGGCAAAGAAAGAAGCGCTCAGGCTAAAGTATGTACAGTTCAAGAAAACGCTGCGGAGAATGATAAACAGCGATATGAGGAGATGCTGGGCAAACCTCTGCGAGAAAATCGATGAGGAGCCCTGGGAAGATGCTTACAAAATTGCAACTAGACAGCTAAAGCTCCGGAGATCAAACTTGTATCCACACCCTGACTTGATGGAGGAAATTGTCCATGCCCTATTCCCAATCCACCCGGCACAGATTTGGAAGAAACCGATATGCAGTGTCTTGGAATTTACAACCGAAGAACTCGTAGTGGCAAGTGATCGGCTTAACAAAGGCAGAGCACCTGGTCCGGACATGATTCCTTCCGAAATCATTAAAACTGCGATCAATATTGTACCCCAGTACGTCCTAAGCGTAATGAATAGGACCCTACAAGAAGGTGTTTCCCCGCAGATCTGGAAAAAGGCTAGGCTGATACTGTGTAGGAAAGGGGTCAAGCCGCCCAACGAAGCAACATCGTTTAGGCCGCTATGCCCGATGGACACGGCAGGTAAACTACTGGAGCATCTGCTTCTGCAAAGAATTAAAACAGAACTGATGATTGACAAAGATTTTGCTAACAATCAATCAGTACGGTTTTGGGGAAGGGCGATCTACAATTGACGCTCTCAACAAAGTTGTAGCCATTGCAGACGCCGCTTAAAAGGGTACCAGGAGGACTACAAGAATATGCGCTCTAATTTCGCTGGATGTGCGCAACGCGTTTAATTCGGCCTGCTGGCAAAACATTCTAGAGGAAGTCACGCGATGCAGCTTTCCGCAATACCTGATAGCGATGATAGATAGTTACCTATCTGAAAGGACAATTGTCATCGAATCAGACAGCTACCGTTCTACAAAAAAGATCCTTAGCGGTGTTCCACAGGGATCAGTCATGGGCCCAACGTTGTGGAACATAATGTACGATAGGGTTCTCAGAGTCAATATGCCAGAAGGAGTAGAGACTGTTGGCTTCGCAGATGATCTTGCCCTGGTGGCATGCGGCAGAACCGAGGATGAGCTAAAGCGAAGGGCAAATGAAGCATTGCAACTAATAGACAAATGGATGGAATGTATATTGCTCAAGCTGGCAGCTGAAAAAACGGAGGCAGTTTTATTAACTGGCATGAGAAGAATTGTCAACGTATCCTTTAAACATCCTTCTGCGCTGGGGTGGCTCATGCCTAATGTAGGAGGACCCAGGACTAGTAAGAGAAAACTGCTGTGCTCGGTAACCCACTCCGCAATGCTTTATGTAGCCCCTGCATGGGGCAGGGCTATCAGCGTGAAAGCCACCAAAGAATGCTAGCAATTAGAACTAGTAGCGCTTACAAAACTATATAAAGGGAGGCGTCCTTGGTAATAGCAGAGATTCCTCCAATTGAGAAGAAAAGGCAGATTGCTGAAAGACTACGGACTAAACGTGAACCCCTAATCAAGATGACTGGATGGGGAAAGTAAGGTACATCATAGACAAAATTGAAAAACAACCGGCATCTCGAAGTTATGCGTAGAGCAGTACCAAGATGTGTGGGTTTATAGGGGACCACTTGCCAAGTTAACCCGGGGCTTGCTACGTAGACTAGTGGCTTGCTAATAAGACTAGACCGACAAGGTTATATAGACAATAGTGGACCGACTAGAGTTGAATGACAAACTAGAGAGACTAGGCTAAACGTAGAAGTAGAGAAACAAGTTTGCACTTAGGTTTTTTATATATAACTAAACCGAAAGGACTGTTGTAGTGATATTAAGAGAAACTACCGATATTAAAGACTAGAGGAATAGTAGCGTAATTTAGTTTGGTTTAGATGAATTAAATTTTCTATAATTGAAATCCGCAAGTAAATCGAAAATTCCGCGGCAGCACTAGGGGCGGTAGTAAAAGCGTGCTCTTCGTGCTGTATCTAGAATATATCCAGAGAGGTTTTCGTAGGGGGTGGCGGTGTTTGGGTTGTAACGGCGTTCGCGCAACATAATTTAGTGGACATGTTGATATACAAACAATCTTTAATGAAATTCTTGTTGTTCATTAATACAACATTAACACGGGGGTGGCGTGCGGTGGCGAAATCCGCCGCCCGACGTATGGGTCCTTTGGCGCGCTCCCGATACGGCCGAAAATCGCGTTCGAAGTGAACGGCGGGGGTTTACGCTCTCGCCGAAATTAACAAACGGCAATACGGTGCTTAACACTGGAAGGGTGCTTTAAACAGATACATAATGTGTATTATAATTCCAACCCTTTAGCTAAAACACACATATATCGCGGAAATAAATTTCTTGAAGCAGCTTGCTTCAATATAAAAAAATAGAACTGTGCGTATAAATAAATTTCGCGACAACCCTTTTTCTCGTCTCGGATGTAATTACTGCAACCCCAATTTGGGATCGTCTTCGCGCGGTTATAAAAAAATATATGTACAGCGACGACCGACTTACACCAATAACTGCTAATTAAATTAACTTTTTAATGTCTGTACTTTTTCATCTGGGGGTGGCTTTCGGGCTGGGGGTTTGGAATCGTGCCGACGCTTGTTATCTGTATATTATCTCCGAGTCCGGAATAAAAAAGGGAACGGGGAAGGGTTGCTTACGACTTGAGCCGTGGGTGGGTTATATAGCTGCGGCAAGTTTCGCGTTATTAAAAATTATCATTATAAAAAAAATAAACCGAATGTCCTGACCGTCTGGCCACAAATATTTTTTTTAATTGTTATTACTCGATATTATCATTTTGCGTTTTTTTATTATTATTGTTGGAAATTTGTCGCGGCGGGACGTGTCGGGTTAATCGAAGGTGTGCCCGGACCCATTAACGCTAATAACAATAGGCCTGGAACGCGAGCCTACGTGGAATATCAATTATTAATTTATTAGTTGGGTATTAGCGGGGATTACAAGATGGGCCGGGGGGATGTGTGCGCGATTACGTCGGCTTTGCGGATGGTCCCGCACGCGATCCCATCGATTCCCGAAAACGAACAAATCAACAAATGCTAATAAACTAGATTAACACTCCATGCCCAGCTAATACCCAGAACTAGATCAACAAATTACTTAATGTATCTACGGAAAGCCCCCTGCTTATCATTGAAATATTCATCAGATTCAAATTAATCTAAATTTCATACAATTTCTCTCCATTCGTTTGTAATAAGGTAATAACCCTCCAAATCCACCGTTTCCAATAAATATTTCCGCGAACACTTTGATGAATTATTAATGCTCAACATATTTTATTAATTTGTTTTCAATTTCAAACTTTATTAAAATTTAGATTATTTGCATTTGTTCATTTTTCATTAGAAAATTTCAATATTTTTCAAATACTTCAAATTATATAACGAAATATAAAAATATTTCTGGAAATCTCTTAAAAATCCTACAAACAGAAACCGATAACAGACAGATAAACCAAACGATTTTTTTGAGAACAAACTTAATAATTTAATTCATTAAAGTAATGCAAGATTTGACAAAAGGTGACAATTCAAAAAATCTAGAAGCTTCGTATCACCTCTCGCTTTGAATTGTAAAATGCAGTGCAGTGGAGACGATTGGCGAAACTTTGATAAAACCTGCAGCCAAGATAATGGCAGAAGTAATGATATGTGATGGGGCAAAACAAACTTTTGGTCGCATTCCCCTCTCAAATAATCAGTTTATCACCAAAACATTGATATGTCTAATAATGTAAAACAGCTATTTATTATTATTTAGTTATTGTTCGATATTTCTCAAAGTCGACATGCACTACAAGTCTATTAAACGGCTGATATTGATATATTGATATGGCTAATCTTGTGTTTGTTAGATTTTGGACATTTAAACGATGTGTAATATAAAACATAAATGTTATCGAGTGTACTTTAAGATAATATAAAAAGTTTGGCTGTATCTGAAATAATTTAAATTTTATTCATATTTAATTCATTCCATTCTTATTGAAAAACCTTTTATATGTTGCATTTTTATGTTTATTCAGCATTTATAACATTATTTTAAACCATAAGTAATATTTAAAAGAATCCAGTTTAGTGGATTCGTTCGGATAATCCATATGATTCCAGTTAATACTTTTCTGAAAGTGCTTTAAAATATGTTGCCGAACAAATTCCATCAAAATGTTAATAACCTGTTTATGTATTTGCTGAAACATGTGGAGAGGAGCACGCCGCCAATTAACCTCCCCGCATTAAAAACCCGTTCATTAGACGGAATTTGAATAACGACCGGGTTTCGATGTTTCCATAATTGAAAGGACAAAACGGGGATCGATCACGCGAGCGACGTGTGTATTCTATCTGGGGCCGCACCCACCGCCCACCCATTACAAATGACACCGTGTGTCGATGTAATGACTTCATGAAAATTAATCACCCCCTAGTTACAACAACCTATTTTAATGGATTAACCTAATATTTTTTTATATATATACAGAGAAAATAAATGTTGTTTTTATTTTTCTGTTTGGGGGTTGGAAGAAGTTTTAATTTTAATGTGGGTAAGATATGGAAAAGCTTTCGGGGAGAAAGCTGTGCAGATTGTGCCCGTAAATCAGTTTTTTATGTCCCATTTACGCTATTAATCGGAACGATTCCGACCGATGCAACATTTATTTTAAGCGGGAAAAAACGGCTTCTTATTATTCAAGCTCCCCATTTCGGATAATTACATTTCTCGTGGAGATTTTCGCGAATATACACAACCGGTTTCTGAATATAAGAATGTCGTTCTTTCGCAATTGTATCTGTATATTGGTCAGAAATTGGAGCGACGTCACAATGGGCTTTTAACATTGAGCTTTTCGAAGCTTTTAAGCTTGTTTTCAATTCTTGTTATACCCGCATCCATTCGCGGTAATTCCATTTTCCGATTAAAAGCTCCCGAGTGGATAGTCGCGCCCTCTATTTATAAACCCTCAAACTTTTCACAATAACTTAGTTTCAACTACATGTTTTATGTAATTGGTTTCTAGTTAGATAATAGACATTATCCAAT
Source organism: Phosphuga atrata (assembly GCA_944588485.1). Taxonomy (NCBI): domain Eukaryota; kingdom Metazoa; phylum Arthropoda; class Insecta; order Coleoptera; family Silphidae; genus Phosphuga; species Phosphuga atrata. Next base: position 24,410,112 of record OX155904.1, on the reverse strand, counting down.
TTCTTTAAATTATTTACAAAACTTGATGGAACAACAAAGAAAAAAAAACTTTTCATTAATTTTGTTTTACCATTTATTAACAACTTATTTTCATATTAATATCTCAATTACATTTTTATCTGAAATTTTTTATTAATTTGCTTTCTCCTAGATTTTAACTTGCAAATAAAACTGCTTAATATAAAATTCTTCAAGAAATATGTAACATTTTCTGTTTTGATACTCAAAGAACCAAGAAATTTTTGCTGCGGTATTTTTCGGAATATTTTCAGGAAACTTTCAGCAAGATTTTTGTAGATATTTCAGCAATTTACAGCGTCATCTTATACCCGAAATTAAGAATTTTCGGAATTTACATCCATTAAACTGTCCTAGAAATTAGAGACACATTCCCAATTTCAGATTTCTTATCGCTATAAAACTCAACTTATGTTATTAGTTTCATTGAAAAGTTGAGATTTTGTTAATATTTGACAGTTCTGTCTTGTTATTTTTGTAACTTAATTACTTGAATGTATGCTTTTGGATGTATCTGTGCTTTGGAACTTATATGTACTTTGAATTTCTTTGAGACATTCTATTTAATATCACCAATCATGGCTCGTTCAAAGCTTTCTCCTAAATTTAATAATCGTTTAATCTAATAGTTTCTCCTAGGATAAGGTTAAATTCATCTCAAATCAAATCAAAATTTCTATTTATCATGTGATGTAGTACACATACATATTTGATAAGTCAAAAGGGGAACAAAATGAAAATAAAAATAAATGGTGTTATGCTTATCACTGTTTAACTTGAAGGATTCCAGGTTCCTGTGCATATGACATGCCACCTCCCATATATAGGGATGGTACCGTTACTATTTCCAGCTCTTTGAAGTGGGGTTTGCTTGAAGATTTCCTCGATATGCCGGCTACTGCCCTTACTACTCTTTTGTGAGCCAAAAATATTGCTGTCAGATGTGTTGAAGATCCCCAAACTAGAATTCTATATGCCAGAGTGGCATTAATCTCTGCATGATAAACATTCATAATTGCCGACTTCGGTAAGATTTGCCGTTCTAATAAGATGTGCCTTCGAGTTTATTTTGCTGATTATGTGTTCAGCCATGTTGTTCCACGTAAGATGCTCCTCTAGCAGTATGTCCAGGAACTTTATCTGCCCCGTTCTCTGTATATTATGGTTTCCAACAGTTAGTGATAGATCTGCAGATCTTACCCGTCTTACTGATTGAAACCTAATATATTTGGTTTTTTCTCCATTTAATAGTAAGTTATTGGCAGAAAACCACGTATATAACTTACTTATTACGTCAGCGGCTTCCAATTGGAGTACTTCTAAGCTATTATTTGAGACAAGTACACTGGCATCATCGGCATAGAGAGTAATCCTGTCTCCTCCCACATAACTAATCAGATCGGCCGTGTATATCGAGGGGTACAGGATGGGTGCTAACACACTTCCCTGTGGGACCCCTACATAAGTTGAAATAGTGTTGGAATTCATTTGCCCCACCCTTACTAATTGCTTTCTATTAGTTAGGTAGGATTTAAACCACCTTCCAGTTTTACCTCTTATGCCATACCTGGCAAGTTTATATAATACAAAATATACAAAAATAACAGAAAAATACAATTGGGCATCTTTCGCTGTCCACCTCTGACATTATTTTTCCGTATACTTCTTGTATAGCTGTCATTGTGGATTTGTTCCTACAGAAACCATGTTGTTGTCATGGAATGATATTGTATTTAATCAGAAATGATGAGAGTCTGCTTTCCATAGTGTATTCGATAATCTTGGCTATTACTGATAAAAGGGCGACCCGTCTATAGTTGTTGATTATTTGTCTATCCCCTTTTTTGAACACTGGTACAATAGCACATAGTTTTAAAATATCAGGATATGTTTCACTTTCAAATGAACAGTTAATTATATTGACTATTTGCTCACTTTGTTCTGTACAAAATTGTCTGATCAAATGGCAGGGTAGCTGGTCTGTCCCACTACTTCTTTTATTTTTTAATTTTAATATTATATTTATCACCTCATTTTTTGTCACTTCGTATAAAAACATGGTTTTACTGTTAACAGGTATATGCCTACAAACCGTCTCGGGTGCAGTTTTCAAAAAAAATATTAAAATTCGTGGCTATCACTTTTGGATTAGTTACTATTTTATTGTCTATTATGAGTTCAGTAATTGATGGTTTTTGGTTCTTATTGGAGCACTTGTTGATTATTTGCCACATAGTTTTTTGTTTATTATTTGATTTGTTGATCATTTCGCCGTAGCAGTTTCTTTTTGTGTCTATAATTAACTTATGTTTTATTTTTTCTTGCTTGTATTTACTTTTTAAGATTCTAAACTGTTTTTGAAGAATAACTAGATCTTTTAATTTACTACTAGACTGTTTGATCTCAGTTGTTATCCAGGATTTCTAATTTTACATACACTTACATACACTTACACTTTACTAGTGGAAAACATTGAAAAAAGTGATATTGCAGTGTTTCTAGAAATGCTGCGGTTTTCACATTTGCATTTGGTTCCTTATATACATTTTCCCGTGATTCTTCCATCAAAGCTTGTTGAAAGTGTGTCCTGTTGGTTATTCCAAAATTTCTGGTTATCTTTATTTTTTGTTTATATCTTTCCTGGATTTCCACGGTGCTGTCTACTAATATGAGCCGGTGGTCGGACAAGATCGTGTCTTTTACTGTGATATCAGGCGTAAAGTTAATATTTGTAAAAATCTTTTCAATGAGACTTTGACACGTCGCCGTTATCCTTTTATATTGCTTTACTCTGTTTATTAGGCCATATGATTTCATCATGTTAAGCAGATTATCCCTTTCTTTCGATGTATCTTGAAAGTTTATATAGAAGTCTCCCACAATAATTATTTCCTTAAATTTGTAGAAAATCGATTCAAGCGCGCTTTCCATGGTAATAAAGAAAGTTGTAATGCATCCTAATGGTGGCCTGTATATATTGATAATAATTTTTTTGTCTTTTTCATCTTTATTAGTCACCTCTGTTGCACATAATTCTATATGTTTTTCCGTTGAGATGCTGGCAATATGTTCTTTCTCTTTGCGGTCTTTTAAGTTCTTTCTTACCCAAATGGCGACACCTCCCCCACCATAATTACTTCTGCAATAGGCACTAATTAGCTTGTAATCTGGAAGATTGACTTGCTTCAATTTATCCTCACTCATCCATGTCTCAGTTAAACATAATAATTGTGGTTTATATTCTGAGCTTATTATTTCTAATTGATGTATTCCTTGTTCCTTGGTCCTTGTTCCTAAATTTTTACTTAGTGGTTTGGCTCGGGTAGGTATCACATGTATTGCCTCATTCAACGTGTATTTTTCTTCTTTCTGGGACCTCTTTGAGATCTCTTTGACTGAGAAAGCGTTCGTAATATATCAAGGTGTATTCCGCATCCTATCGGGTACTGAACTTAATTAGGCTCTTCGATTATATTAAATCTGTTTAGATAAGCTCAAAATACACTCACGTCTAATAAGAATTTCTGCAAGGTGATAATCAACCTCGCAACCACAATTTCCAATGTCTTTGCTACGATAATGATGTCATCAGCGAATTCGATTGCTTAGATCTTATCCGACATTAGTAGTTTTTGTCATATTTGGTCATAAAATAAATTGCAAAATAGTGGTCCCATCGCGAAACCCGGGGCTCGCTATTACATATAAATTTGATTCTCTGCCGTGTTATATCTTCACCAGCACTAGCTGGATCGAATGGTCCTCTTGATTACTCTCTGTGTCCCTCGGCATCGCTAAAACATTTTCTCAAGGGAGGGCTGTTCTAGCATTTACTTCTACATTTGATGTTGATTCTTTCTTCCACCTCCGTTTTGTCAATAATTTTCTTCGTGCCTTTTTCTACTGACTTCCAGTCTTACTCACTCCTTAGCATAAGTAACGTAATGTTCCTGTTTGTTACGGTCTCTCCTCTGTGTAGCTCCACTGCAAGTCTTTCACTTGTCCAGCGGGAGCAGTAAAAGGTATTTTCTAACCTGTCTGTCTCCCGCAGTATTTTAATCGTTATTCCGTCAATATCTATTAATACCTAATTAAACTACCTTCTGGCCACTAACGATATGCATTCTGTTTTGTGGGGCGCCAACCGATGCGTTTTCTTCTTCATTTCCTTTCTGTATTCTAAGGATTGCAGTGTTTATTTTCTCTGCCAGTACAGTTCCTGTCCGTCCGCAGCTCACTATGACTAGGTCGTCCGCATATCCTACTAGAGTTAGGTTCTCTCTCCACTCTCTCCGGCATTTCCATTGTTATTACGCTGTCGCACAGTGGGACGGAATCCCAAAAGTCGAAAAAGTATTTGATTGGGTGAAAAACTATGCTTGGGAGTTTTCGGGGTCGCTGATCACGAATTCGAAGTCAAAATTCAGAAAAAAAAAAATGGCGGATCCAATATGGCGGAGAATTTCTTCAAAAACATATTTGATTGGGGTGAAATTCTGTACTCGGGGGGTTTTTGGGGTCACTGATTATGAATTTGAAGTATAAATTTGAAAAAACAAAATAGTGGATAAAATATACACGACTTTTATGGAAAAAACGTTTTATTTGTAGTAAAATATAAATTTGCTTAATATTAGGTTAATTAGGTTAATTACCATCAAATTTTTGAGTTATCATGAAATAAGGGAATTATAGGAAACATAAAATTCGAAAATGCTTATTGATTACATAATCGTACGACTGTAGTAATCGCCAGAAGAATCACTTGATTCAGAGTCGGTAGATTCATCTGGAAAATCGCTTGAGCTTCCCTCAATTGTTAAAATACTTGGCACGGTTAATAACTGTACTTCTTCTGGCAGCAAAGATATGATTTTTTTTCAAGGTAATTTGCGCCAGCTAGAAATATATGGGTCAGATGATAGTAGCCGTGAAAAAAGGTCTTCCATAGTTTTTACTCGGGAACATTTTCTGGTAAAATCTGTTCTGAACTTCTTAATGTACTTGTCACTATACTCTTGAGCATCTTCAGACATTTTTCCGATTGATAATAGTGCAGAATTTATTATTTCTGTGCCATGGATTAAATCCTTATGCACCGAAGTTGGCATACAATACCACGGGCACAAGTGTACGATGTCGCTAGATGTCTGTATGGCATAATCTTGAAATCTAATCGGATTAATTTCGTGGCCACTCGAAAGTGCCTGCAGTATAACATGAAAATGTTTGATTAGATCTTCATTGACCTCTGTGATAGAAGCAGAAGTGGTAGTTTTTTCAAAAAATCGTCGAGCGGTATTACCATCATTCGAGTTACCAAAACCTAGCTTCGGTTGATCGACTATCAGTCCCAATCGTAAACGGAAACCTTTTTGTATGCTGTCTTTTCTGATTTTAACACTTTCTATATCATGTGAACTACGCGCTTGAAACTTTTTGATGGCAAGTTTGTACCTTACATGCTACCACACTGGAAGAATCGAATCCATGCATGCAAAGTTGACAACCCAAACTATAAATGATCTCTATTGATTTCCTTTTTGAGTATCGCATCAATATTGTTTAAGTCTTATCAAGTTGACCTACTCAAATAGCAACCTTGAGCAGATGCAGTTTTCCTGACTACATTGCAAACTTTACCGTCAATCATGGTGAAAGCAAGTTTGAAAGAAACCCTTATAGTTTTTGCGATTGTAAGGGACGAGGTTAGTCTCTTGCTTTTTTATGAATTCCATTTCGTTAACAGTGGCTTCAATATTTTCGTGCAAAAACTGAATCCTTATTGGTCGACAAAAACGAGGAGACGATGGCTTTGGATATTTCCATACAATGACTGAATTTTGCGTCTCTTGGTCGACTGATAAAAGTTGCAATGGAACGAGTGAAGTAACGAAAATGTTTGCATCAGACTTGTTTCCATCATCATCGGTAAATTTTTGTTTGTACATACTTTGGCCGGTACATACTTTGGTACTAATTTTCCAGTTTATGTTTTAATTATTGAAAATTGAAAATGTGCCATTAAGTGCAAAAACTGGCACAATTATCGGTGGGGCATAAAATCGCAAGATTTTCTTGTTGTTTTCATTAAACAATAGATTAATCTGCAACCTAGAAAATGTCCGGCAGCTGAACAATGGAGTGCAATATAACTTTTCTCCATGTTTTTACAATTCTCCCTTGCAATTTTACGTTCATTTTGAGACAAATCATCCCTTTGTTCATATCGCATACATAATTATTATAAATATAGGACATCATGGCAATATTGTACATACCTTCCCCTTTCAAACCCACTTTTCAAATATGCTTTAACGTTATTTTTGTATGCTTGGCGTCGTTTTCAATACAACACTGTTAAACTCGCTCGGAGCGCAACGCGTCTGGCTCGAGTAACGGTCACTTTTGAACAGAATTCCACAGCAGTTATAAGGGATTATGCCCACCCCAGTCTACAATTCGACCCTCGGACTATTACTCTACCTTCCCAAACCCTTCCAACCCTGGAAACGAAACTTCATTTTTCGACTTTTGGCCACCTTTTTTTGATTCCGTCCCACTGTGTGTCGTAGTGAATGAACTCCTGAGTGTGCGAGTGAGTGAACTCCTCTTAGAAATATGAGAAATTAAAAAAAAATAATAATTAATATGGAAAACTGGAAGAACTTGTTCAAAAAATGTGCTTCCAAAACAATAAGGAAAGAAAAACGAGGATATGACAACAGACTCAATGAAATCCAGCAGGATTTCACCCAACATAATACTAGAATCTTCTACAAAACATTTAGAGAAAACTTAAAGGGATATCAGACGCCCAGCCTGTGCTTCAAAAAACCCGATGGCACGTTGGAAACTAACGCGAAAAAAAAACTGTAAAATATTAGCCCAATTCTGCAGCTCCCTTCTTAACTGCGAATCACCTCAAGAAAAACTTGCGTAAACTCCTCCTGTTTCCACCCACCCGGACTCACGAGCGCCTGCCCTAGAAGAAATTCAGGAGATCATGCAATAGCTCCAAAATAACAAAGCACCAGGAGAAGATGGGATCAATGCAGAATTCTGGAAACTAAAAAATTCTATACTTACGCAGAAACTCCATAACGTCATTTCAGACATATGGATGATGGAGCGAATAAAAGAGTTCTGGAAATGTGCTCTATTTCATCCGTTACACAAAAAGGATGATAAAAGAGCCATTAGTAACTACAGAGGAATCTCTCTGCTCCCGATTGCTTATAAAATCCTCTCCAAGGCACTTTCAAACAGGCTAGAACCCCAGGCGGATTCACTAATTGGTGAATACCAAGCCGGATTCAGAAAAGGACGATCATGTGCTGAACAGGTGTGGAGCTTAAAAACGATATTACAAATGAGAAAGTGTAGAAATACAGTAATTACATTCGTCTACTTCAGAAAAGCGTATGATTCTGTAGACCGTGAAACACTTCTTATAATCATGGAGGAATTCGGGATAGACAGAAAGACCCGAAAAATATTTGAACACAGGCTTATAGGAACTATGCCCAAAGCTCACTACAACAAGAAGTTCATCTCGCTAGACGCAAAATTAAGGCACTATGCAACGGTGATTCTTCAGGAAGCAACTTACGCAGCCGAAAAAATGGTGATCGACGGTTATTCCAAAATTAAGGATATAGAAAAACAGGAAAGAAAAATTCTCATAAATATTTACGGGGTAGTTAATAATAAATGTATTTAGATGAAGAGGCATCAAAACGAACTCTACCAAAAGTTCCAAACGATAAGGCACGTAATCAGAAAACGCCGAGCACAGTTTTATACATACATTTACAGGATAGAAAACTCCAGAACGGCGAAAACATTTCTCAACGTTATAACACAGAGTAAGTGTGGCACTGGCTGACAGATGTTCAGAGGGACCTACAACAGGTCAACATACAAAATATCGAGGACCGCACCGAGTGCCGGAATAAAATAAAAAATGTTAAGTTTGAGGATAGACCATCGCGGTAGCCTGGAAGAAAGGAACATTCTGAGAGGATTAAGAGATTTTGGGAAGAGAAGCGGGAAAACGCCAGAAGATGAAATCATGTATTCAAGTTCAATCGCTGTTCTAAAGGGAAGTAATCGATTAAATAAATAAATAATATTTGAAAATAATGTAAAATATATTTCTTATATTTATTTTATTTTTCTTGGTATTTTTATCAAAACAAAGTAAGACCAGCTTCCAAATACCAGGAAATTATAATATCGTTGTATTTTCTGATTGTACGTTTGATTCTATATTTTATTTTTGGTTAGAAATGTGTAGGAAGTGGTATAGAAATTAAATGAGATGAATAAAATTTCATCTGTCGGTAAATCCCTATGTAGCTAAATCTTGACAAGGAAGATTTTAGAATGTAAACTCCGAGATTGTTTTCGGATTTATTAAAAAAATGTATATTCGGAATTAAAAGTAAAAATGAAATGGGGGGGTGGATTTTTGTGTCCTGGAGGAACAGGAAAAAAAATCTGCGTAATAAACTATAAGTAGCGAATGGAAGGGCGATTAAAAGTAATCTGAAAGGCAGTTACTTAAAAAACAAGAAAAATTGCGTGTCTTCTTTTTCAACCCCTCGATTAGAATCCAGATACAGTGCAATTTTTTCCTACCCGGCCATAACGAATTACATCTCCACGGCCCTCGTTACCGGGAAGGAATAAATGCTCGCATTATTGTTATTTCCAATAATAAGAAAAGTTGAGAAACAGCTCGGGCCCTCGGAGATATTGACATGATGCGATAAAAACTTTCTTCTCGTCGTCGTAGGAAAAAATGGTGAAATTGGCAGCCCCCGGCTATTCGCGATAATAATGCAACGATATTATAATTTCCTTTTGTGAAACAAAAAAAAACAAATTTATCGGCGACGGGGGTGCGTTTAATATGTGAGAGAATCTACAATTAACTCTGGCCGTGCACCTGTTCAACTATTTGCAAACGAATTGGACCTAATTCACCCCCTTTTTTTCAAACATCCGCGAAAGAAAGTCGCAATTAGCCGGCACCTGTTAAAAATAAATAATCAGGTAAAAACGTTGCTTTAATTCTACCGGAGTCCCTTATTAATCTCAACCAAGCCCCCTTGCAAAAAGCACCACCGCCCCCTTGAAGAATATACACACATAGGGCGCAGAAAAAAAATTAAAAGCTCCGGGCGTAATGTTTTTCACCCATCCCCCACAGAATACATTAATCGAACGAACGGTCGCGCATTTTTCTCTCCACCTAAAACGCGACAACGGTTTTTGTACCGTTAATCCCGAGCTTCGTCGGGGACGCATGAATTAGTCAACGACTTTTTAAAAAGTCTGCAAATGTAAACTGCCACTTTTTATTCGGCACGCTCGAATTATTTACATAATACACCGCGCGCGCCGCGGTCACTACAGACAAAAAAAAACAATAAGAAAATTTACAAAAATTATAAATTAAACCCACCCTACAGAAAAGTAATCCCGAAAACAACTTCCTACCAGCTCCAAATAAAAACACTTTTCATTATATTTCTTCTCCCTTGTTGTAGCAACAAAAGGGCTGTAAAATAGGTATAGGTAATAATGGTTTCGGGGAAAAAGCCCATTTGCATAGGAATCGCATTGCGAGATAACGAGACAAGAGAACGGCCAACCCTTCCGCGATGACTTTCTACCCTTATCTTTATATTGACGAGGGCCGTTCGTTCGGATTTTACAATCGCGGTGTGCGACGTCGATGGAATTATTGGTATATTGTTAATCCAAAGGGGGAAACGCGCCGCTGAATGGAATATTCAATTGGGGGAAGATTTTCCAACAAGATATTTTCCCGAGTAAATTGGAAAATTTTATTATAAACAGATCTAAATGACAATAGATAAACTTTTCTATTAAGAAACTTTGTAGACGAAATTATGCAGATTAAATTAAGTTTTATACGGATTGGATACGGATTTTTTTCAACAAAAGAACACAGTTTGTTTATAACGGGTTTTCTATGGGGAAGCTGTTGGTCTTAATCAAAATGAGTCGTCGCTTACGATACTATAGGGAAAAATGTGGACCGAAATAATATACCAACAAAAGCTTTTTTTAGCCTACTAGGGACCACGGGGCTCGTTTTAACACTCAGCTAGGGTCTTCTACTTTTTCTTGGCCCATTATGCCTTCATCTCTGTGAGCTTGCTACCTTTTTTCTTTAATTGTGGTTTGGGGGAAGCTCTACCAGTCTGCGTGTGAGGCTCTTAATCACTAAACCCCTTCTTCCACTTGGCTATAGAGACCAGCACCCCGGTATCGCTTGCGCATTCCTTCAGGGTGGGCAGCCCGGACAGTTGTTACCGCCCTAGTATTTTGATAGTTTCGATTTTGCTTCTACTCTTGAGATGTAGCGCGTTCTTCGGCCTCTTTCTGGGTGATAATGCTAATGAAGAAATTGGAGATTACTTCCCAGTGTGGTTGGTCTATTAGCATTTTCCTTACGCAGTTATCAGGGGTCAGTTCTCCTATTTCCGATGTTGCCAGGCGTCTGTCGTTTTCTGATCTCTAGCAGGAGAAGAAAGTGTGTTCAGCGGTGTCTGGCTGGCCACAGTAGCAGCACTCCTCCGTCTCAGCAATCTTGAACCTGTGTAAGTAGGCTCTAAAGCATCCGTGTCCGCTTATCATCTGGGTTACGTGGTAGTATGTTTCGCCGCGCTCTCTGTTGACCCACGGACGCAGGTCAGGAATCAAGCGGTTGGTCTATGTAGCCTTCCCTGTTGCCGTTTCTCACCTTTCCTGCCATCTACGTTGCAGGCGTCTGCGGGCTTCTGCCTTGTCTACCTTGCCTCCTTCGTGTACGCGAGCTCGCTCATCGACGAGGAGGTCGACGGGTGGTGGGGGGGCTGGTTCAGCTGGACATCACCCAGGCAGCTTCTGTGGACACGGTATGGTATGCCCTGATAATCCGGAGCATGGTCCGGCTCGCCACTTTCTCGAGAATGTGCTTGTTGTTCTGTAATTTAACGGTATCTTGCCAGAAAGGCGCCGCGTAGAGCAGTATTGAATTCACGACAGAGCTCAGTATCCGGCGCTTGCTAGTTCTAGGACCTCCTACGTTGGGCTTTAGCCTTGTGAGGGCAGTGACTGCGGAATCTGCTTTCTTGGCGACCCAGTTCATGTGCGCCGCTATGTTCATATTTCTGCCCAGTTGGACTCCGAGGTATTTCACAGATTTCTGTGATGGGATTCTCGCTCCCATGATCTCTATGGTCATTTTGGTCAGTTTGCGCCGCCCGACCAGGATTACCAGCTCTGTCTTGTGGGGCGCCAATTTCGTTTTTTTTTTTACTCGATCCAGCGATGAACCTTGTCCAGTGCCTCGTTTATGTTCGTTTCCAGTGACTCGTTTCCAGTCCCGGCCGTGGCGACCATTCCCAGGTCGTCTGCGAATCCAACCAGCGTGATCACTTGAGGCATTGGGATGTTTAGAACCCCGTCGTAAAGGATGGTCCATAGAGTAAGGCGCAATACTGATCTCTGGGGGTACTACGCACGTCACCTCGTACTCCTCGTTGTCGTCAAGGGTGAGTTTCTAGTCTGACAAGTAGTTCTGGATCACTGTCAGGAGGTAGCTTGGGAACTTTTCCCTTTTTTGATATCCTACACTATGCCGTCCCATGTTGCCGAGTTGAAGGCATTTTAGACGTCTAGCGTCACCAGCGCACAGAGTTTTATGGTGTGGTAGGTTCCGGTGTTGGCCTCAAGGGCCAGCCTTTTGACCTCAAGTAACGCATCCACCGTGCTCCTTTTCTTTCGGAAGCCGTACTGGTGGTCAGATATCCCCTCTCCGGCTTCCAACCCCATGTTTATCCGTGCCAGCAACAGGTGCTCGTAGAGTTTGCCTAGGGAGGTTATAAGACATAAATGGCGGTTTTCGCGAGGGTAGGGTCTTTCTGCTCCTTTTCTATCAGGACCAGTGGCGCCCTTTTCCACTGCCAGGGGACGATCCCCTCTGTCAGTGACTTGTTCGTGACTCTGTTGATGAACTCTGGATAGAGTTGCTGTTGAAATTGCTGTTGCGGTCTTTATCAGTTCTGCGAAGAACCCGTCTGGTCCGGGAGTTTTTTCGCCTTTAGTTTTTTAGCTGCGGTTAATAGTTCTTCCTCAAACCTAGGAATATCTGCTTCAGAAACTCGTGGGTATACCCCTTTAATTTTTTCCCGTTGCTGAAATAGAGTTTGCGCGATTTCTTTCTTCTCTTTGAGGCTCATCTGGAGCGAGAACACCTGACTCAGCTTCTTCGTGACGATTTTGTACGCCATGCCCCAAAGGTCGCTGTCAACTTGTGCAGTTAGCTGTCTCCACGCTTCCGTTTTGGCGTTTATTAGGTGTTACCGTTTTTAGGTGTCTTTTGGCTACCTTGTAGTTCTCATGGTGCCTTTCTTTGGCTTCCTTTGTTAAGTCTAGGGCGTTGCTTCAAAACTGCGGATGCAGCCCTTTTTGCTGATGCTTTCTCTCCTTGCTACAGCCACCTCCTCCGTCCACCGGTAAGAAGGTTTGCGGTTTTGCGCCGTAGCTGATCTGTTGTTCTTATTGGCGTGTTTGAGCGCTTCTTGCAGTATTTGTATGAGCTTGCTACCTGTCATCCGTCCATTTCGGTTTGGTAGTGCCTGTACACTTCATGCTTGTGAGAGACAGTGGGAAGACTTCCTGCAAGATGGTCTGTCGGTATAGAGTTCGGTTCTAGGTGTCTTTAATAGGATCTGCAGTTCCTCTAAGCCTGATTTAACAGAGGTGAACCACTTGGCTTTGGACGCCTTCCCCTACTTGTCACTGTGAGGATCTTCTTGGTAAGCCTGAAGTGATTCAGGCAAGTCATGTGCCAATAGAAGGTCAGTCAACAAAAGCTACTGAATGCTACCTGAAAGCATTGCAATACAGCGATTGCGAATCTTCTTTAATATCAAATCGACAACATTCTCGTAACTTGATTACTCCAAATGTTTTGTGTTCAGTTCTATGCAAATAAAAATCCTCTAATAATTCATGAGACTTTCAAACAATAAAACACAGTTTGTTTATAACGGGTCTTCTATGGTAAGGTTGTTGCTCTTGAGTTGTTAAAACGTTTTATCAAAATCAGTCTTCGCTTACGATACAATACGGAAAATTTTGGGCCGAAAAAAAAACGCAAAAGGTCATATACTCCATAATACTGGGCATATACTGGTCATAACTGCTGTTATCTATCATATACTGCGTAAATTTGCAGAAATAATTATTGTTGCAAATATGCCCAGACATAACATATAGACCGATAGGCCTAAGTCGCGCTGTGGTTATACCTGAAAGTAATGCAGGACAGCGTTTCTCAATTTTTCCTAATATCAATTCGAGGACATTCTCGTGAGCTTGGAATTAGTCCAAATGCTTTGTGGTGAGTTCGAAGCAAATAAAAAACCTCAGATAATTCATGAGTCTTTCAAACAAAAAAACCAAGTTTGTTTGTAACGGATCTTCTATGTTTTCCGTATGGTATCGTAATATTCAAAGGTTGTTGCTCTTGAGTGGTTTAAACGTTTTATCAAAATCAGTTCTAGCTTACGATACCATACGGAAAACTTTGGATCGAAATAATATAGCAGCAAAAGCTACTATCCCTTTCGCTACGGGAACCGGATAAAGCCGTAAAATATTTTCGTGGAAAATTAATAATAGATAAAGTATCAATAAGATATCAATAATAAAGATCAATAATGAGAAAATACAATTCTACTTAATATGGAACAGACTACGGGAACCGTATTTATACGCAAAGGGTAAGTACCTAACTACGGGAACCGGACGAATCTGCACTACCCTCAGCACCCCGTACACAGGGCACGACTTGTAGAAAAGCACCCCGTAGCGAAAGGGCTATCTATCAGACTGTATAAATTTGTAGAAAGGGGTATTGTTTCAGATACGCCAATACTTAGCATATCGGATAGGCCCAAGTCGCACTGTATACCTGAAAGCATTAAAAGACGGTGTTTCCGAATCTTTCCTTATTTCCTTAAGTCGACAACATTCTCGTGAATTAGCGAAAATGCTTTGTGGTGAATTCTAAACATATAAAAATCCTCGAATTATTCATAAGCCTTACATGCAGATAAAGTTACAGTGTAGTCGAGTCATGGTTGCCAATTGTAGAGCAATACCGCCACTTAAGTGAAATTTGTTGGATATCTAAAATATGGTTTCTGCAAGACAGTGCCATTGCGTACAGCCAATGCAACCATTGTTCAGTAAACATATGTTTAAAAATTAATGTATTTTATCATAAGAAGTTGAACATTCGATATTTATGCTATTTGTTGTGTGTTTCCAAAAATGTTTTATTGTGTGCGATTTGTTTGCTTCGTTTCATACAAGAAGATTTTTGATTTTCAACAATACTTAATATTCCGGAAGCAATATAATTCGTGGAGATATTTCCATATTTTTTTTCAAAATCGTATCTACAATTAATTATTTCCTTTTACAATTTATTTTTGTTGGATATTTTTTTTAAATGGAGATCGGGGAGACGAGATCGGCTTATTTCAGCCCGCTTCCAATTAAAAATAAATAATAATTTATTGTTGCTGGCTCTGTCTTTTTTTTCATCATTGCGTTGCTGGAGGTCGCACGCTTCGTTAAACGGACAAATACTCGATTTATTATTAAGTATAGCAGACGGTTAATTTTCCGGACGAAAAGTTGCGCATTATTTTTCTGTTGTTCTGCAGGTTAATAATTAATTTCCGGTTCTTTTGGGATTAGTTCTTATAAATGCGATTTTTTAATATTCTTCGTCTCACATACTTTTTGCCCGCTTTCAATTACGGATATTTTTAAATTTATCAATTATTCAACGACGTAAAAAGGGAAATCTTAAAACTTCTAAATGTTTCTTGTTGTGTTTTATTTATCTGAATCGTTAATTAAAATTACAAAAATCTGAATACAAAAATTCTTAAGACTACTAAATGTTGTATTATCTGATATGACAAAAACTTAGCATTTGGTTTTGTTTTTTCTTTTGTCAACCCTATATGCTACGCAACACCAAGGTTATCTGGTGAAAAACAGGGTTAAAAAGGCACATATATACGAGCAGAATATAAAATCTATAATAGAAACTTCTTAAAAACCACTTATATTACACTGAAAACGAAAATGCACTAAAAACCAGAAAATATCATAAATAATTTATTGATTGTGGAGTTGAAATGTTGAAACTTAATTTGAATATCAAAGATACTATAGCTTAATATATAAAATATTATTTATATCTGTTTCTCCATGAATGTATATATATATATTTTTTATTATCATTACCATTATTGGCGTTATTATCAACACAATACAGAAACTTCCTCACTATATATTCTATAATAATTTCGGTTGCCGGTTTTAACCGATTTTATTTTTAAACCCGTTTAAATTTAAAGTTTTAAATTTTGACAGCTGTAAACTCTTTCTCTGAATCTCTCTCCAAACAATTCAAAAATTAAGTAGTCGCGTTAACGTAAGGCATATTGTTGCTACTTTTTTCCTCGACACCGAAAACGCATTTTGACACAATTAAGTCTATAACGAAAAGCGCAACGAAGTTTAATACGTACTCTGAATTGAAAAAAATCACTATGTTTTTCCCATTAATTGTTGTGAAAATTGTATTTTTTCGAATTGAGCCTCTATGGACTGCGTGGTAACAACCAATTTCATCTTAGTGTCTACGTCTTGTTCTTGTTCCAGCTTTGACTTCCTGTCAGTATCTTCTGAGCCCGCCAATAAGTACCTGTTTATGCTTTTCGGACAAAAGTCCTCTCCGTCTTTTGTACGTTGATGCCATTTTAAAGCCTTGGTAGTAGTTGTTCACCTATCTTTTAAATTTCATCAATTTTATCATGAACGTTTCTCTCTTGGATACCAATCTGCCTAAGATCATTTTCACATTCTTCGAACCATCTCGGTCTTGTTTTCTTAGATTGGATGAAACTCCATATTCTTTTGGTTAGTCGGTCACGGTTCATCCTCATGAGAATACCGTAAAATAACAATCGTCTCGTCTTAATGGATGCGGTAATAGGTTCTGTCTTGCTGTACAAGTCCTCATTTGCTCTCATTCGCCATTGTCCATCAACCCATCTATTACCTAGGATTTTCCTGAATATCCTACGTTTTCTTTTTTCCAGCCGCTCAGCCTGACCCTGTCTATTCATGGTCAAAGTTTCGGACGCATATAAGCCCTCAGGCTTTAAAACTGTATTATAATGTCTGAACTTGGCTCCTATACTCATAAACTTTTTGTTATAGGTATTCTTAATCAGTTGGTATGCCTGTCTAACTTCCTTTTCCTGACATTAATTGCTTCTTCTTCTAATCCATTCTCCTGGATGACTTCACCGAGATACCTGAAATTCTTGACGCGCCCAATTTTTCCCGGATTGCTGATCATCCATTCAGGGCCATCGTAGATATTCGTCATATATTTTATCTTTTTAATAGAAATCTGGAGTCCAAGCTGGAGTCTTGAGTCCTTTCAGCCATTTCTGACAGCCTATTGATTTTGTTGATTGCAAAGGCCGGGTCAATGTACACCCCTTTGTTCTTAGGACCAAGTCGAAATCGCTCTTCATTTGTTTCTTATTGGGCTAACAGCTCTCAGCACTCTCGAATGACTTTCTCCAAAACACAGTTGAAAAGGATTGGGGACAATCCATCTCCTTGTCTTGTGCCCGTTCTGATTGTAAATGGTTCTGAGACCTCACTTAGATCTCGCTTTAGAGAGAGTCTTATATGGAACAGATACTAATGAGATGCCCCTATAGTTATTGACATTCACTTTATCAGCTACTCTCCAGCTGCCTTATTATTCTTAAGGTTGTTGATGATCTCTATGATCTCCTCTTTACCAAGTGGAGATGAGTTTGGTAGTTTGTAGATCGGGGCGCATGCAGGATATCTTTCTTTCGGTTCATCACAATTAAGTAGGTTTTTAAAATAACGAGACATGACGATACATGATATGACGTGCAGTTTTCTGTTGGTCAATCCTAGTTTTGATTTTCGTCTCTAAAACAAAGACTTGGGGCTTGGTTGGTATCCTTTCAAATTAGACTTGAACGTCTGATGGAAGTCTCTGGCATTGTTGTTCCGAAAATCATGATCGATGTGTTCTAATAGCTGTTTGTCATACATTCGCTAAGTCCTTCGTAAGTTCTGGCTGCATATTTTCGTACTTCATGGAATACATGGTGTTCAGGTCTCCTGGCCGAGTTCCACTTCTTCCATGCATTTGTTCTTTGGGCCACCACCTCATCACAAACCTCATTCCACCATCTTTGCTTTCTCTTTTTAGCTGTCATGATTGCAGTATTAGCTGCTTGTTGCATCTTGGAGGCGATGTTCGTCCAATTATGAGATTCAAATATTAGTTGCTGGTGGTATTGTTCTAATATGTTTTGATTGATTTTAAGCTTTGCAACATCGAATCTATGAATTTTATTTCTGGTTTTCACGGCCTTATTGAGAGGGATGAAATTCATTTTAATTTTGGAGAGGTAATGATCCGAATCGAATTCGGCACCTCTGTCTACTTTAGCATTCATTATTTCCTTAATCGCCCTCGTAGATATCGCTATATGATCAATCTGTTTCTCTCCACACACATTTCCTGGTGTTTATAAAATATTGACATTATCTGAAGATTAAAGGATCGACAGGAGGGACAGAAAGGATCGATACTTTCCAATTGTTGATCTGAATTGCGGTTCTATTCCCGAGTGGGCATTGAAGTCACCTAATAGGATCTTTATGTTCTTAGATGGTATTTTATCTAAATATTTTTCAAGAAGGTCCCAAACTGTTCAACTTTCTCTGGATTACGTTTGTTATCTTGATTGATTGCTGATCAACGTGTATCCTTTGTTACCACAGGTGAGAGTTAGGATAGAAAACCTCTCAGAAGGGCTAAAGAACGATTAAATTTACAACCTTTTAACGAACAACAAAAGCTGTGCTAAGTATAGGCATGTTATTACCAATTTTGACTGCCCTTTTGCCTTTACAAATGCCTTTACAAATCTAGGTTCAGCCTATGAATTCTCCAGAATCCATATGCCTGATTGCACTCTTAAGAGTGGAAGATTCCCTCAAGGACGTACTACCTGGGGTAGTGTTCTTTTTATGACGACATTCCATGATGCTTGGTTGTTCAAACTAGTGTCGGTTGGACAAATCCTTCTCGGAAATAGAACCGAGGTTGTAAGCCCCGGACCTTGATAATAGGCCGCACCTCTGGAGTCAGACGCCCTTCGCAGCTGCTTCTCTGAAGAACAGACGCTGATATATGCAGATAGTTTATCCGCTTTATCCACCGTTTGGACATGGTTGTCGTCTTCCGCCTTCAAAACCGTTGACCATATGCACCATAACCCTTTTACTCAATTAATCCTGAGCATTTGGCTGCCACATCCACCACATCCTGCCACTGGGCCGTGGATTATTGACTGTTATTCTCCACTGTAGCTGCCGTTGAGATCTTCACCGTAACCCTTGAAAGAGACCCTTACAAGGGGCTACCAGCCGGGTCAGCTGGACCAAGGTTTTTTAAAGAGGTGTTACTCCTCTATCTGGCATTATTATTATCTCCTTTTCTCCCTTTTTTCGGGAGGAGCAAAATTCAAAATCTGCCAACTGTCAGAATTTCATGGCCAGCTATTCCAACTCTGTTAAAATATTATATAACATGGGAAGTTGTATAACTCTACACACTTTACACGACTCGAGTTTCGACTATTGAAGGTTATTTTTAAGTGCTTGGAGCACTTGACCTTTGAAGGATTTCGATATTCCGTGTCGTCTGACCATGATTATGTTGTTGTCTTGACAATGATAATTTTTATCATTTATAAGTCAACATTTTGCCTTTAGGAGACGCACTTTATTTGATATTTTTAAATCCCAGCGGAATATAGTTTTGTTTTCTTTCGTTTCACTCTCTTTGGGGTACGTTAAATCAATCATTTATTTGTGTGTTGTTCTTTTCTTAGTGCCCAGTATTTCTTATTTCTTTCTGACCTTCTTTTTCTCTCTTTTTCCGAAATGAAGGGTTTGGGTTTTTGTGTGGATTTGTCTTGGAACCATCTGTTTTCATCTTTAGCGATTAATTTAGCTGTCCGATCGATTAGTGAATTTTATGAACTATTTAATTCTACTAGGTCTTTCTCTACTAGGTCTTTCTTCTTTCTACTAGGTCTTTAATTCTTTAGATCTTTCTCAGTTTCTTTAAACCAGTTGGGTTTCCTGTTACGGTTACCGAAAAAGAGAGAAAAGATATTTGTTTGGTTAATCTGTTCATTCTGAGAAGATGACCATACAAATTTTTCTTCTTTTTCGCATAGTATCTGAAAGTTTTTAAATTTTATTGTATAAAGTTTAATTCTTGATGTACTATCTTGAAATGTTAGTCCTTAATTTTCCTTAAAAAAAATCCTTTCCTTTAGCTCTAGTTTCACCATGTGGCCTGAAGTTCATGTTTAGTGTTTCTGCTGCCGACAGTGCTTCTGGCTTAATCACTGTCTTGTAGAGTAATTTTGGACCCCCATGAAAGGTATTTTTTGTTGTATGTATCTTTTGTTAGTTGGAAGGCCAGTTCAAGTTTATTTTTTCTGGATTCCATCGCTTTGCTTTCCCCAGCATTCCAATTAATCCATTCTCCGAGATGTTTGTATTCTCTTACTATTTCAATCTTTTGTTCTTGGATTTTGAGGTATTTACGTGAGTGTTTGATGTTTGCCAAGATCTAAATTTCCTCGAAGGAGATGTGCTTCTTCCATTGTTTCAGCAAACAGAGCTAAATCATCTGCAAAAGCAATGCAATTTATTTTAAGGCTCTTCTTTTTGCAACCCAATCTTATACCACTCTTTATATTTGTGTTCTATTCTCTGACTACTTTCTCAAGTGCACAGTTGAACAGCAACGGTGAAAGTACATCCCCCTGTCGCACCCCCGTTTTTATGTCGAATGATAGTTCACCCATGAATTTAACTTTCGAGAATGTATTTGTAAGAGTCGCTTCTATTATATTAGTGGTTTTCTTATCCACACCCATTTCTTCCAGGACTGATAACAGAGATTCCCTCTCAATCGAATCGTATGTTTTTTTGAAAGCAATGAAAGAGATTACGTACATCTTTGCCCTTCATTTTTGGTATGCCATGGTGTTTTTGAGGTTTAGTATTTTTTCCGAGCCTTACCTACCCTTTCTAAAACCCCCCTGGATTCCCCGATTGCGGGTCCAATTGTTGTTCTGCGCTGTTCAAAAGGGCTATAGAAAGGATTTTGTGCGTTATATCCAGCAGGGATTCCTCTATAATTATTGGTGTCCATCTTCAAGAATTCCTTGTGGATAGGGTGGATGAGAGCTTCTCCATTCTGGGTGATTTCTTCTTCTTTCCATATTTTACTGAAAACACATTGAAGGGATGTAATTGCATTTTTGTCAGTTTTTCTTCCATAGTTTTATTTCTACTATTTGGTTTTGTCCAGATACTTTGTTGTTTTTTAGTTCTGAAATAACCTCTAGTAGTTATTTATTATACAAGTGGATAAAATTAAGGTTTAACGAGCGGATCGTTAGAGTTAAACTTTAATTTTCGCGGGTTAAATCTTAATTTTATCCGCGAGTATAATACAAACATTTATTCGCTCTTGAATAAAAAATAGTTCCATTTTCTGTGTTTTTTGTTTACGATAAGCATGTCCGGCCATGATTGTGTTGTTGTCATGACAGCGATAACATTGTTGATTTGTGCGTCAAGATTTTGTTTAGAAGTTGTGTTTAATAGACCTTTTTACGGTTAGTTAAGCGCATGCGCATCAGCCAAGTTTGAAAGGCGGGAATATGAAAGTTTCGGGCAAATAATGAGGTTATACGTCAAAAAGTTCTCTTGACACAACAAAATTTTCAACTATGGAAAGGTCTATTAATACGTGTTTTTTAAATTTGAAAATCGATATATCAGAAGAGTTCTGTTAGATGGTGATCAATTGCGGAAAGATTACTCCCGCATAAATCAAGAGAATTATATATATATATATATATACATATGTATACATATGTATACATACATATGTATACATACATATATATATATGTATATATATATATATATATATATATATATATATATATATATATATATATATATATATATATATAAATTATAATAATTTTTGTGATTGGCGATTATAGAAGAATATCAGGGAATTTACCAAGACTACCGAGACCGAGACTTAAAATGTCATAATTGTCATAATTGATATATTTTGACTAAAAAAGTCATAATTGATATATTTAGATGCGTTGCCATGGATACTTTTATTGCATTTTTATTGCACTAGTGATTAAAATTTGTATAGCACCAGTGAATAAACCACTGCTTTATTTATCCGTATCCAAGGAATTAAACATGACATTTTTAGTGAAAATTGAATGAAAAATTTTAATTGATAGAAACACCACTGCTTTAATTATCCGTATCTAAGGAATTAAACATGACGTATATGGCAAAATTAAGTAAAAGTATTTTTTGTAAAATACTTACGCATACAATTTGTTTATTTGCATGTACTTTGTTATTGTAATTTATCATCAAACTTCAATGGTGAAACTTATCACCGTTATTAAAACCGTTATTTAACTTTGGTTCACGAAAACGAGGGTGAGGACGTAAATAACAAGAACGTATTTTTTCAAAATACCCCAAAACCCTTAAACCCCAAATACCCTTAACTAAATAAATAAATAAAATAAAAAAATAAATAAAAATAAAAAATTCTTCGCCCGTACATACTAATTTTTCTCAGTCCCTAAACTCTTTCCACTATCACTCCACTCCCTTCCGCTCTAAAATTATGGGCCGCGCATTTTAGGCCACTCGCTACCTGACTCGCCCATGCAAGATTCCCAATCTATACTTTTTTCTCTTTTGTACTTCCCATGTCTGCCCCTTGCACTCTTTCATCCAATGTACCCACCTGTCAGTACCCTCTCCCGCTTATGGTACACAAATTATCCATTTCCTTTAGCCAGTACCTTCTTCACTTGTTCTCGTTGCTGCACATAAACCTGGCTATTCTACATTAGAAACCGCTAGAAAGTCTACTTAGATACAAAGGGAGTTTTCCGTACACTTTTACCTTATTGTAATCCCGGTTGTACCTGCTTTCATCTTCAATGGACGAAAACCTAGAAAGAACTTCCAGGGCCAAGACAATCTAAAGTAATGCTGGGATCTTTTAACTAGAAAAGAACAAAAGCAAAACAGGAACACTGCAGACTTAGAAAATACCTCAAGGCCCAAGGCCCAGAGGAAGATGACAGATGAAAATTCTGCGACTCAGCATAGGAACCCCCATACATCTGCTCGAAGACTGCGGAGCACTTCCGCAGGAGACAAACGTATCTTGGGGCAGAGTATCTTGGCCCACTACTTGAACGCAGAGGAGTTGCAGTTCTTAAATCCCTCCCAGAAATCCCATCCCGAAATTCCTAAAGGAATCAGGACTAGAGGAGGCGCTCTAAATGAGTAAGTTATAGAGTCACTAATGGTCATGGAGAACCAGGAAAATAATATGTTTTTCCTTTTTAGTGCATTTTAAAATAAGCGTGGTTTTTAATAAGTTATTTTATATATTTGATTATGTTGTAATTTATATTTTTAATGATGCCAAGTCGAACATTTAAAGAAAAATTCATGTTTCAGCATAAACCTCGATAATAAATCTAACGGATTTTTAACCCGAAAACAACCCCCCCAGAAACATTAAACATCAAAACGGATAATATAGTATTTAATAAGGCCCGCGTAAATTAACACACCACCGTCGCACATTACAAATTCCATACACACGAGAACGTGCACACAAAACGCCCATCGACTACATCCCTTAATACGGCAACGGGAAAGTGGTTTATTAAATCCTTTCTTCCCGTAAATTTACGACGCGGTTTTAACTCAACTACAATCAATTCCCGCAACCGGCAAACTACCACCGAAAACAGCCCCCGAAGAAAAATATTTATTAGCGGCAAAAAAAATGTGATTATTCAATTATTAAACGGGAAGTTTCTGAGGGAAGAGATTGGGAAATCACACGGTCGGATGATCCGCGATTCGATTACCTTATAAAGAAGTTTTTTTGCTGAAATAAACGAGATTCAATTAACGTCGTCGTTATTAATACTCTAATTGAAACTCGAAGACGTGTCGTCCGCGGCGTCGGTTGTTAATGTACAAGAGGGAAGACGCCAGGCGTCCTGCTGCAAGTCGACACCTGCTGGGGGTAATCACATGTTCCACGTCGTCGGCGACAGGTTTAAGATTCGATGGCGTGCATATTAATTGGGATTGAAATATCAATTAGTTTAAGCTGGGATAGATAAACGGACAAACACATGCTCTTTATGATATCTAACAACTGAAATTATAATCATGATAATTAATTACACGCAACTATAAATTCTCAATGATTTATGTACTTCATCTTAGACTAAATTAACTAGATAAAATTACACGAATTAAATTAAATTTTATAGACCACATTTTCTGTACTTTTGGAACTCGACTGGAGTTAGACTCAACGGAAAAATGTTCGTTATCGTTTTGAACCTTCAATATGCAACTGAAGAAAGATGAAATGTATGTTATATGATTAATTCATAAGTAAGTAATGTGAATGTGCTGTTGATTTGAATGCAGTAGATTTTGCTAAATTAATTAGATCTATCCCTAATAAGTTTTTTTTTCGTGCAGATAACAAGCGCATCGTTTATCAATCCAACACCATACGGTTAATTTAGTAATTGGCGAAGGTGTGTTGGACGACAACCGCACGAGAGATCTTATCCAAAACCAACAAATTAATGACTTGCACCAACTGCCTGAAAACACATAACTTTCCTCCTCTCGTAAATAATTCCCCGCAATATTTTTTTTGTAAAATATATTTTTCGCAGGGGAAGTAAATCAGGGAACAATTAGGATCGAGCGAATTATTTTTTATGGACGGATCGGAGAGGGAAGCCAACGGGAAAAAAATGGGAAATAGAGAGCGAGCGAGATTGCGTCTTAATCCAGGTTATTGCCTAATTTAAATCGCGGCCGCCGAGGCGCGGCTTCGCTTCGCAATATAAATTATTGAAATTATTATATTAAAAAATCCATCTAAGAAGTCAAAGAGGCCCATTATCCGCGGGCCCGTTTAACTAATAGCCATTTTTCCGCGGCGCCCGCAGGCTAAACAAAAAAAAAACTGGCAAGGGGAGAGGCGATCTGCGAAAAATTATGTATAATACTGAATGGCTGCAATCAATCTCGCGGAATTGCCCAAGAAATTGTTTCGAAATTATTGATTGGGGGTAGATTTTTTTAAATTATTAGCTTTTTTAGCTCTGTGTTTAATGGTAATGTCTCCCGGTGGATATATCAGAGGGAGGAATTATATTTCGCGAGAGAGCACTCTTTATTTGTATTTACTAATTTTTTTCCATCTCCGCTTTGTCTTGTCCCGTTCCGCTGGGAGTTTTTAATAATACAAAGCTCTCGACCTTACTGCCGCTTTTTATTTTCACCCTGGGTTCTTTTTTTTATCTCCACGGACCGCCCTCAAAGCAATGTGCAAATTAATATCAAACCATCGATTAACACTAAACGTTAATATTACAAATACACAAAAGAAAGCTGATGGAAAAAATTGAAAAGATTTTTTAAATATATTCAACCTTTACGGAGCTCTATAACAATTGAAATTTGAAAATTCATAACTGAAAGCTATTAAGTAACTGACAAATTTCACATGAGATTTGTTTTGGTAGTCCTAAAAAGACTCAGTGATTGTTATAGAGCTCCGGAAAGGTTTAATGTATTTATATATTCAGGCTGAGTTCCGATTGTTTTAGGTTTGTATGATTATCTATAACGTAGGATGGTTTTACCAATTCTTGCAATACTTACACACGTTAATACTTTATTTGCTCAAATCCGCGAAATTGCATCCGTGTCAGTGATAAGTTATAATATTTGATAAACTTTTGTCTTCCTATACACGCAACGGGCATAGTGGCGTATTTTAGCCATCAGTTTTCATTCCGTCCCTGTTCCGTGGAATTTCAAATTTTATGGCCGTTTTCTGGACATCCATTAAGTTTTTGATATGTATATGCGTGAATATTGAACTGATCCGCCAATGACACTGAGTATACATTAAAAGGACAAATTCCGATCTTCCAAGAATGAATTTGAACCTTTGCAGAACGTGTTTTAAGTTAAAAATAATTTAACAAAAATGCAAGAGAAAAAGGTTCTATATTAAATAAGAACAAAATGCTTTCCATTTACGCTTTTCTCGAAAAGACTTATTGATACACCAAAGAGGAAATTTATTATTTTTTGGTAATTAATTTAATAACTGAACATCTTTGAACTCATAATTGAAGTATGAACACCTTTGAACTTCGCATTGAATTATGGCTATTATTGCGGAGTGTTAAAGTTTTTATCGGGTAAACTATAAACATTATCCTTGGTGTAGTGACGCTATAGAGCTCCTCGTCCATTCCCTTGAAGAAATCGTCGATTTGAAACGGCTTCGAGAACGTCTAGATTTGATAATTGCTTTGAAGAATCTCCTTTTAAAATTCTTTCGGATTCCAAGAGTAGACACCAAATTGTACCTTCCTCTTGCAGATCGCAGCTGTGAAATTCTTGATGGATAGGGATTTCCTCTACCGCATTACAAAACCTACACCATCATCACCAATTCTAGGGTGTGCACTTTTTGAACCTCTTTTAGATTCCCATCAGAATTATGAATCCGGAACACTGATGCTATGTTTAGTTTTAGCGAAACTTTTTTATACTTTTCTGTTTAATTATTTCTTTGTCTTCTTAAGTCTGGAAGAATTCTTAGGCTTTTACAATTGACAACTTACCGCCCTAGTTGCACAATATACTATTATAATTTCGTGTGTGTTCCAAATCCAACAATCCTTGCAACAATTTCCGAATTTGTTTATAGAGTCATCGCAACCTGTTTGAACTCGAACAATTGCTGATAAATCTGATTTTGTCTAACCTCGAGTTATTGCTGACCATGCTGATTTTGCCTGACCTCTTGAGTGTACGGTAATGAAAACTGTAATTTTTGTTCGTTTGTCGTCCTCCAGAGTGTATAGTGTCATTAATAATAAGAGTCTAGTCAGGTGGTCGCACACGAGACCTCGGACTCTCTGCTCCCAGCCTTCTAGTCGTAAAGAGATCATACTCATAAGTCAATAGTCTATTTTAATATACGCTGTTCAGGCGTAATAGTTATCATTTAAATGCTGGTCACCCACTTAGGATACCTATATTGTCGTTTGTATATCGTATTGTAAGTGGTTAACAGAGACTTACCACTAATTGTATTTAAGCATTTGTTGTGTTGAGCTGCTTTAGGTCGAAATTGGTTAGATGTTCAATACCTGTAATGGAGAACTAAACCGAAGGTTGATACTGTTGTTACCTCTTCAAATCAGGAGGAAATCATTGGTAGTTTAATACATAGCACTCTCTTTGAAATAGGATTCTTCTTCTTATCACACCCTCTCCTGCCAAAGGTTGGTTATCCAAATGCAATTTTAGCTCTGCAAACTGCAGCACGAAAGATTTCTGCAGACGAGCAGTCGAACCATCTCCTCAAATCTTTCAGCCACGAGTTCTGGCGTCTTCCTACTGATCTTTTCCCTTGTACTTTACCCTCTATTATGAGGCGTAATATTTCTTATTTATCACCTGTCAGCACATGACCCAGGTATTGCATTTTTCTTTCCTTGATGGTGTTTAGTAATTCTTTTTGTTTGTGCATGCGCTGGAGTACTTCATCGTTGGTGATCCTTTGTACCCATGAAATTCGCAGCATCCATCTATACACATTCATTTCGAAAGCTTCTATTTTCTTTTCGGTCTGTGAATTGAGTGTCCAGCTTTCACATCCATAGAGTTGGACAGAGAAGCCGTAGCATCTGATAATTCGAGTTCTGAGTTCCAAACTGAGGTCTAGTCTTGTAAAAAATGATTTCATAGTCATGAAGATTTTTCTCGCTTCCTTAATCTTTGAAAGTATTTCCCATTTAAAGTCGCACTGACTATTGATGTTCGAAATAGGATACCACACCAATATTTCACGGTGCGTACGAGGTATCGTATATCTTAAGAGCAGTAGTGATATCTCGATTAGAATCAGAGTTAATTATTGCTGAGGTTAAAACCAGTCGATGGGTGTCACCCATAGTTTGTATTCCTAAGAAGATCGGTAAACTTGTTGTTGACTTGTGTGTTGACTTTAAGCGTACAGTAAATCCTCACTTGAGAATTGATCAGTATCCAATTCCAGGACGCGAGGATGTTTTCAATAAATTCTTAGGTTGTCACAAATGTTGTAGATTAGGCAAATGCAAATGTACAGTTAAGTGTCAAGAAAAATAGTAGAGAGTAGTAAGTAGAGTTATTAACAAACAATCAATACGTCGCACAGTGGGATAAAATCTCAAAAAACTGGCCATAAATAGAAGGTTTCATTCTATCCACACCAAATTTCGTATGGGTGGGTTTTTTGGGTCGCTGATTACGAATTTGGGTTCCATTTTTCCAAAAACAAAATGTCTGATCCAATATGGCGAACATTTTCCTTAGAAAATGTTTCCATATGGCGAAAATTTGGCAGGAATGAGATTTTTGGGGCACTGATTACGATTCTACGTTTCATTTTTCCAAAAACAAAATGGCAGATCCAATATGGCGAAAATTTTCCTTAGAAAATGTTTCCATATTGCGAAAATTTGACAGGAACGAGATTTTTGGAGCACGAATCTAAGTTTTATTTCTCCAAAAACAAAATGACGGAACCAATATTTCGAACATTTTCCTGAGAAAACGTTTTCATATCTTCACAATTTGATAGTCCACATCCAAAAATTAGCGATAATGCCTCGTCATCAGAAAGTTGTTGTTCTAGCACAAATTTTAGAGATTTTCTACCACACGTGATACTATACACTGCCATACGTGATGTCATGTAAAACCTGTGCCGCAGCCGATTTTCCCTCTGCTCTCAAACTAATTCGCGTTGCATATGCCAGTTCTGCGCTGCTCCTGTCTTTTCGAATGTCTCTGTGCTTCTGCGTTTTGTTCTTCCACTCGCTTCGGAGAAAGCTATGGAAGGCGGTCTCCGGCTAGCCGCAGAGGTAGATTGTTGAGAAGGTGCCGATGGCGATTCTAAAGTGAAGAAACAATGAATAAACTTGTCCAGCCAGTCCTTAAATTTATTTAGGAATTTGTCTTCTATGCGAGAAACTTTCTGCCACTTCACGTGCGTTTCTCTCACAGTTATGCGTAAAATAGTTTTGTCAACAATTTAAAATTGTATTACAATTTATTATTCAATTCTCTTTCCACGGTAATAAATATTTCACTTATTATGTCACCAAAACGACCTTTCAATAAATAAAAAAAACAAAAACTGCAGTAAAAAAATATCGTGCCCAAAAAAATTTCATCCCCTATTTTCACCCTTAGGGGGTGGTACTTTTTTCTTCAAATTTAAATGGGACCAATCGTGAAGTATACCCCATGTAAATAAAATTTATAGGTTATTTAGTCGGTGCATTATAAAATATAAATGAGAGAATTTGTCAATTTCATAAATGATTTGATAAAAAAAAGTAGTAAAAAAAAGTAGTAGCAGCCAATTCTTGATTTTCTCAAACAATACATGTCTAATAAAACAAACTTGAGCAAATTTAGAGCACTCATTTGCCCTCATTTTTTTTGTATCTTTTCATAAACTTGAATCTTCGAGTTCAAAACGTTGTAGTTTTTGCTATGAGTTATTCTTAAATACTTGCTACACAATAACAATCTATTTACAGCCAATGATGTATTTAAATTCTACATACCTTTCTGTGCCTCAGCCATTTTGCAAAATTAAATTTTTAATTTTTTTCACCATTTAATACACAATCAAAGTTTCACGTATTTTCACTAACTGTCGCGCGCACGATTCTACACACTCAACTGCTTCGTTTGGTATGAAAGTGTGGGTTGGTTTTCAATACCTGGCTCTTTTACTTCCCGGAATCCGATGGTCCCAAGGGTTTTCTATTGAGATGTATTCTTGGAATCGGATTAAAAAATATTATTTTTCGGGTTTTTGGCCAGTTTTTTGGGATTTTATCCCACTGTGCGTCGTACGGATTATATAGGTATAACCGTGTAGTGTTCGGCTTAGCTTCGGCTCCAGCCAATTTTCAGTAAATTATGGATACCATTTTGAAAGATATCGATAAGTGTCCGACTTATCTTCACGATATTATGATCGGTGGTACTAGTAAAATTGTATATAAGAAAGTTTTGTTTAGGGTAGTACTGGCCCGTTTAAAAAAGTTTAACATGAAAATTAATTCCACTACGGGAGAAATTCATTGCAATTCTTAGGTTTCCTTCTGTCAAGTCGAAGAAAAAGTCCATCATAGTCGAAAAGAGTAAAAATTATATCTGCACCCCCATCACAATTTGGCCCTCATCACAAATACGAAATCATCCACTCTTCTTTCCAATTGGTTTGGATTCAACTCGTGTGGTATCCTTCTTCTTATTTTAGGCAGCATCGCCTGCATTATGACTGTCCAACTGACTGTCCACCATTTGGTAGGTTGGCCCGTTGTTCTTCTGCCTGTT
Source organism: Phosphuga atrata (assembly GCA_944588485.1). Classification (NCBI taxonomy): domain Eukaryota; kingdom Metazoa; phylum Arthropoda; class Insecta; order Coleoptera; family Silphidae; genus Phosphuga; species Phosphuga atrata. The sequence continues at coordinate 24,380,295 of OX155904.1, read as the reverse complement.
GGTTTGCCGTCTCTGGCGATTTTCGCAATTCTGTGCTCATCCATTCTCGCCACATGTTCGTTCCACATTCTTCTTCTTTTCCGAGCCCAGCGTACAACGTGTTCCACCCCACATTCCTTTCTGATTTCGATGTTTTTTTTATCGTCTCTGGTGACGGGTTGTTTCGAAATTGTATGGATGCCTTCCTCTTTTCGGCAGCTACAGCTTTGACTTCTGGTTCGAACCATGGTTTGGCTCCTTTACCATGTGTCGTTTTCACTATTCCGGTGCCCACGGCTTCTGCGGCTGCCTTTTTGATGTTGGTTAGGGCTTTTCCCCATGCATCTTCAACTGAGTGATTGCTGGTAATTGGTTGCCGGTTTATGTGTTCTTTTAGGCGGTTCTGATATACCTATTGTGTGCTGTGGTTCTCGAGCGATTCGATGTTAAATTTATGTTTTGGTTCACATGGTTCTTCTTTCTTTTTGATAGGATATATTTTGGTCTAGAGTATTAGTTTGTGGTCTGAATTTATGTTTGCTGGTTTGGTGGTATCCTCAGTTCATATTTGCATGTCTTACCCAAATCATGGAGATATCTTTTCACCGACGTATGATAACAAGTGGGTAATCTCGGATCTTCTTCAATAAGTCGCTATAGAGATTCCAAATCTACTTCTACCTGTCTTGCTGGGCGATACTCGTCTTCAAAATTGAAGTCCAATTCTGGGAGCGCGCGAACCATTGCTGTTTAGTTCATCGCCCTTGCTATTACCATATTCTTGCTTTTTCGTAAAAGAGCACACCCTCAGCCATCGTACTGCATATATTGCGTGCCGTTTCCGTTGCTTTGTGACCCTAAGCAGTTCTGCTAGATAACGAGATAACGTTTCTTTAAATCGCATTAGAGATTCTAAATCCACTTCTACTGGTCTTCGTGGGTGAGACTCGTCTTCAAGCTTGAAGTCATCTTTCTTGGAACGCCCGATCCATTGTCTTGCTTATTGTTCTTCGTTCTTGCTCTTAGCGTATGCTTGCTGTTTCGTAAAAGAGCACTCCTTCATCCATCATACGCTTCCGTTGCTTTGCGGCCCCAACGAAATTCGTGAAGTAATAGAATTCTGAGCTCAGCACAAGAAAGATCAATTTTTGCCACAAATCTAGCTATTTATGAACTAATTATATGACTACTAAATAGAGAGTTTCGCCCCTTTATATAACCCTTCAGAAAAAATGCTACAAGAATTACTTGCTAACCTGATCCATCGTTTTCAATGTAATTACTTTTATAGCCTGAATTGGTTTCATCGTCATTCACAGGTTATTGCACAACAACTATAACTTTAATTGCAGCTGAACTCTATGTATTTATGCAAAGAAAATAACAATGCAAGAAACGAACTGTTCTGAACTGCTCCGTAATTGTTCCGGTACTGCTCCGAAACTTTTTCGAGTGGATTATTAGCTTTAACTCCTCTGACCCCGTTCAAACCCGCATCACACATACCTCGCGCTTTGACAAACAACTTTGTACTATCTACTGATATTTGGCTCAAACACTCCTGCTCTTGGCATTCAATCTTCTTTAATCAATGTGTACCCATCTTTCGCTTGTATGCACCTTTCCTTGACAAGAATCTTTCATAATCATCATCATGAATTAATTTTTTGGATAGCCCAAATATTCATGCATGATTCATCTTTTACTTCATCCTTCATCTACTAGGTTTACCAACCAATGTCGTCATTCATTAATTCATTATCATTACTAATGACTAATTGGAATGTAAGATAATTTCTTATAAAATTAAATCTATTAAAAAAAAATTAAATTCAATTTCTTATAAAACTAATTCGAGCATTTTAATCGAGCATAAGGTTGTTCGTTATTAACACTATACTAGCTGCGCTATTACAAAGGTGAACATCCTTAGTTTTTCCAAAAGCAAAGATCAAATGGCAAATTTTCCAAGTTCGAGCTTTTCCGAGTGTCAAAATTTTCCTCCTGTTCGTCTGGTCAGGATCCAAATGTAATATCAGACCGTTAGCAGCTCCCAGAACCCAATTTCTTCTTGATTTGGTGATTTCCCTTTCAAACGCCAATTGGGAAAAGCGAAAAATTCCAGTTCAAAATTGTAGCTTTAGTTTTTCCAATACTCAAGAACGAATTTTCCTACAATTTCTTGAGTTACTCTACGTCTGGTCCAAAACCATGTTTTCGAAAAACTCCAAATATTAAAACAACTTTTTCAGTTTCACACGGTTTAGTCTATAATCTTGTCCATGGGGAAAATATTTAAATATGTCTTCCAATTACGTTTTCTGTTCTTCGTGGTATTATCGAAACTGTAGGTAAATTATATCATTCAATGTCGTCATTCATTCAATCATTATCATTGCTAATGACTAATTGAAATGTAAGATAATTTCTTATAAAATTAAATCTATTAAAAAAAAATAATATTTAATTTCTTATAAAATTAATTCGAGCATTTTAATCGAGAATAAGGTTGTTCGTTATTAACACTATACTAGCTGCGCTATTACAAAGGTGAATATCCTTAGTTTTTCCAAAAGCAAAGATCAAATGGCAAATTTTCCAAGTTCGAGCTTTTCCGAGTGTCAAAATTTTCCTCCTGTTCGTCTGGTCAGGATCCAAATGTAATATCCGACCGTTAGCAGCTCCCAGAACCCAATTTCTTCTTGATTTGGTGATCCTTTCAAACGCCAATTGGGAAAAGCGAAAAATTCCAGTTCAAAATTGTAGCTTTGGTTTTTCAATACTCAAGAACGAATTTTCCTACAATTTCTTGAGTTACTCTACGTCTGGTCCAAAACCATGTTTTCGAAAAACTCCAAATATTAAAACAACTTTTTCAGTTTCCCAAGGTTTAGTCTATAATCTTGTCCATGGGGAAAATATTTAAATATGTCTTCCAATGACGTTTTCTGTTCTTCGTGGTATTATCCAAACTGTAGGTAAATATTTTTCCGAAAATCAAATTTCTATAGATTCTCCTTGGTCTTGTATAAACCTCAAGTAAATGTTTTCTCAATAATTGAGAAAAAAAACTTCAATTTTTCCACAAAACCAAAGATAATTTTTCCAAGGAAAATCGATTTTCCAATTCCATTCCTTCCGAAGAATCAATGACGAAACAGAAAAATGTCTTCAATCGGCTTTGTTCAAGGAACCTTCGAGAACTCCGAATACAAGATAGTTTCGTAAGGGAAGAAACGGGCAGGGTTTCAATAAATTGAAAGAAGAACAGTTTATATTTTTAGGAGATCTTTTACAAACAAATTTGCTTAAAAAATAAATAATATATATCCTATATATATATCCTATCCATATATTAATATAATATATTTTTTATTGATAATTGGAGCCAAAAATCATAGTAATTAATGGAAACAGAACTAATTAATTTCTGTATTTGACCATCTTGAAGTTAAAAAAAACTTATTTCACTTGTATTGTCATATCCTTTCTTTGGTCTTAAATGGAAAGATCCGAAAGTTTTAGGTTGGATAACATTCAAGCTGCTTAAACCATTCCTCCAAGGGACTCATTTCATCTTCAAGCAACGGAAAGAAATCTGGATTTAAAAGGTTTAATTGATGTTGAATTATGTGAACTGAAATGCTTCCCATGCATTTATTTGATTCATTTATTGCAATATGCTTGGGGAAAATTTTTCCATCCACATTTTATATTTTAAATTGGTCATTATGTGATTTGGAGTAAAATGTACAATGAGATAAGCCAAATCAGCATCTTTAGTTCCATTGGCTTGTGTATGATAAATGATTTGTTGTTAATTAAAGAATCTAAATATTCTTCTGTTGGGCAATTCACCACTATAAATACGTGTCCTGGGTCATCAGGTTCACCAACATCTGTATGTTTTACAATATTCCCATTTTCCAAAGTCACATTTGAACCATTCTTCAATTGTCCCAACAATGGTCCTGGTGGCACCCCACAATTAACACATTTATCCAAATTCAAATTTCCTGGTCTTGAAGTAAGTCTACAGATGTAACACATTACTATTCCTGTCTCTTTGGTGTCAATTAGTGCCTGTTTATTTTCTGGTGTAATGTTATTCGCCGTATCAGCAGTTTCTTGTCCATGATAATAGGTTATACTAAAATACGATATTATGTGCGATATATATATATATATATATATATATATATATATATATATATAAATATATATATATAAATATATATATATAAATATATATAAATATATATATATATATATATATATATATATATATATATATATATATATATATACGATAATAGGTCATCTTACCATATACTAGTACTCGTTAAATCGCTACGAGACTTGAGAGGATTTTGAACGTCTTCGTTTTCTTGAACTTCTAGTTGTTGTAGATACATCTGTCATTTGGCTTGTACTTGCACCAACTTGTACTATCTTTGTTTAATTCATTGTCTTTATTAAATTCTGCTTCAATGGCTTCTTTAAGAGTCTTCTCAATGTATTTTCTTCTCCAATGTGACATAATTAACAGTCATAACATTATCTTCAAATGTTGTGCATTCATTACATTCGGCCATTTCAAGCTTTAAATTCTTCATTATAACAAATCTTTTTGTCGCTCTGAATAGCTCATCCAATCCTTTTGGCCCTGTAAAGTAATTTTTGGCACACCAACATCTTGTATGGTTAATGCAGTTGCATTGAGGTCCCCTATATTTTTCCAGGCATTTGCGTAATGAAAATATGTTCCAATTTTGATAATTTCATTTTATGTTCATGGGCCAATCTTTGTGTTCCTTCGCCACAATTAAATATATATATATATATATATATATATATATATATATATATATATATATATATATATATATGTATGTATGTATGTATATCTTGATTGATCTGAAAAAACATATGGACTTCTAGGGACTCCATTCGCTCCTGATGCTAAAACATGCAAAGTGACTTTTCCAGGCACATATTTGCAGGATCTTTCCTTCATTTTCTTTCTTTATTTTTGGGCTTCGGGAATATGTTTTGGATCTTAGGGCATTTTGTGATTGTTTAAAAGAAGTATAGATGTGACCGACTGAGATTGGTGCCTCCACTGGAAAAAAATAATCTAAAATAAGGAGAATTTAGGAAGATTGACATAAGGACGCCCACTTTGGGGTAGTAGTTACACGACATAGATGACAGGAATTAATGAATACTTGGAAATGAAATTTGAAAAAAAATGTGTGGTTGAAAATTGTTGGTTATGAAATTTTTATTTTCTTTTCTTGAAGAGAATTTAGAATAAAAAATAAAGAAAATAAATAAAGCAGTACTAATTAATTTTCATCGAATATGTTTTGACCTTGTTTCACGAAAATCAAATTTTCCCGTTTGAAACAGGGCTATTCTAATCACTTACCTGTTAGGGTCGCTCGCGTCTCCGCCACGTGTGGATCGTCCTTCCGGCGCCTTTTTTAAGGGAGGAAATGGGGATAATGGGTGGAGGGAGCCCTTAAAATTGGTGTCTTCCAGACGTTGGATGCCCCTTCAGCCCTTTGGGCTCGTGATTACACCCCTGGTTAACTTGACTTGAAACGATAAACTTAAAAATGCGTGCACGTGTCGGTCGGGCTTGGTTCGCGCTTCGATTCTTATCTTTACGCTTCTCACACTCGAAGCATACTCCGAATAATATAAATTCCCGAAGTAAAAAATTGATAAATCGCGCGATTTCGGCCCAGGTCGATACACCTTTCCCCTTCTGTTGATCGGTGCCGAAATCGATTCAAATGTTAAATTTAAAAATACAGATTTACTAAAATTGGCGCGAACTAAATATTATATGTTAAAAAATGTATATGGCATTTCGATAAAAATGTTTGGAACTCCTCTATCTCATTAAAAATTATAAAATGATAGATACATAGGTTGTATAATCTGTCAATAACCGTTGACGGAAACTTGGATTCAAGTAAAATAACGCATTACTGAGTCAACTAGGCATAGGTTTCAAATAAATGATAACGTACTACTACGTCAACGGACTGCAATGTGTTAAGTAGCGCAGTTTCACCGATTTTCAAATAGATGATTCTTTCGCTATACTAGATTATTAGAAATCTAGTCTCGATAAAACTTTGAGGACTAAGTCTAGTCTACACAATCAGACTAGATTATTAATCTCTAGTCTAAATGGTGCATTGAAGACCAAGTTTTGTCTACACACTCAAACTATGTTATTAAAGTATAATCTAGAATATCTAGATGAAACCTTGAAGACAAGACTATTATATATGTTACCGTGAAAGACCGAAATTTGGGGAATGTCGACTTTCACCGGTGAATGTCAAGATTCACATAGTCGCTTGGTGTATGTCCGAAATATTTGCTAAATACCCTTATTTCAGACTTACACCAGTGAATATCGATATTCACCATGCACTAATGGTGAAATTTGAACATGTCGGAGATTTATATTTTCTTCTCCGTAATTCAGTCGCTATAAAACGTCACAAGGGTGACCTAACTTTCTCGCCGCTCCCTGTGAGAGGAGTGACCAATAATTTAAACCCGGTACAGTACATTCTAAATGAGAAACGAAAATAATGGTAATAAAAAAATCTTTTTTATTGCAACATAAGACTGATAAAGTTGATTGCCCCCCAGCAGAACAAAAGATTTGGCGGGAGAGAGCCAGCCGCCTCCCTCTCGGCATCTCCACCATTTTGGACCTCTACCAGAGCGTATCTGTGATTGTCGACATACCCCGGTGAGGGTCCGAACGTACAAAAAAGTAAGGAAATATTCGATCTTTCACCGATGTATTTGGTAGTGTTCCGAAGTGTTGATATTCGCCGCTGAAAGTCGACATTCTCCAATTTCGGTCATTCACGGTAACATAATACACTCATATCATATGAAAAATTTTGCCTACATGAAACTTGATGAGGAATGAACTGTACAATCAGACTAGATTATTAATAGTCTAATCTACATGAAACCTTGTAAACGTAGTCTAGTCTTGGTAACTTTTCGCTTTATTAACGTTTCTATTTAATTTTCAGACACTTTTGCCAATGTCGGCACCATATTTCGAGCCCGACAGCATGGTGGTAAACAACAGCAACACGCTTCTAGCCGCATTTGGGCCAAACGGCGTATTGGTGTTTGTGTTGCCCGAACGCAGTCCTCCATACGGCCTTTTCTCAAGCAGCAAGGAAGTCATCTACTGCCGGTAAGCCAGCTAATCCTTATTAGATTGCGCGTTAAATTTTAATTAGATTAATAATAATTCCGCAACCGCGGACGAACACCGGGAGTGTAAAGTTTCGTCTCTCTCGCCGCTAATTTTTGCCAGCGACAAATGAATACGAATGCGTTATATTTTCTCTCCCGTTTCACGTCGCCTGTATATATATATAGAGTTGTTGATGTGTAATTGGCGAAGGAAGGACATTAAAAAGTTTCTGTGTGGGTTAACGGGATGGCTGAGGGGGCGGCGGCGTTAATGGAAAGACGCGAACAGGAGACGGGCATTAGAATTAACACCGCGGAATGATTATTTAGTGCCGGGTTTTGCGGTCTCAAAACTCCCGACGCCTTATATTATCGCGTATACACACTTAGCGCGAAGGACATTAACGGGGATATTGTCGGGAATTTATATACTGAGGAATCGCTGCCGAAAATCACCGATTTACCAAAGAGATTAAGAATATTTTAACAGTTATTACTAATTGAAATTCAAACTGTTTCGAAACTATTTACTTTTCCAATCTACCCTGCAATCGACTCCTTATTCCAGCTAAATTCTTTACTCATTCAATTAGCTCTTATTGGAAAATTTTCTAGAAAGATTAATTTTAACGATTGTTTAACATTTTTTTTAACGATTATTTCTTGTTATAATTGAAATTCTAGCTTTTAGTAAACTAGTTTTTTTAACTACCACTCGTTTATAGTTTACATAGTTAACTATTTTATTATCTTATTCTACCCTTAATTTCTTTTATACGATCTATTTTTTACTGCTCTTTTAATATTGTGCACAATATGCCGAACTAGATGGAGGCAGCGGCTATTTCGAACTATTGTGAAATATATCTCGACATTTACTAGTAATTTAATGTTATAGGCAGACAAGACTAGACAGATAAGATTCAAATGGTAACACTAGACAGACAAGACTCGAATTGTAATACTAGACATACAAGACTCTAAAGTTAGATAATATATTACTAGACACTCAAGACTAGACAGATTAGACAGACTAGGCAGATTAGACAGACTATGTAGACTAGATAAACTGAGAGGCAGACAATCTTCGACATATAAGACAATGTAGACTAGACATACAAAACTAGAAAAACTAGGCAGTGAAGACTAGACGAACAAGACTAGACAGACAATACTAGACTGACGAGACTAGACAGACAAGACTAGACAACAGGCAAGACTAGACAGAAAAAAACATTTTTGACAGCCGTCTGTGTGGTGTTTTGTAAGCTTTCCACAAAGAGTCTTTTAAATAGTGCTTAGAAGGGCTTTAAATATTGAATCCAAAAAGAACTACTAAATTTAAAGTGTTTCTCGAGGTTCTCAGCGCATTTTTTGGTGAAAATTCATTTTTTGAAATTTTGGATTTCGACGACTAAAAACTCGACAGTTGATTTGGTGATTAAATCGAGATTCAAGCAACTCCAATCTATCTGCTACAAATTTTAGTATTTACAATAATTAATCAACATGCCAAGAGAACTGCGTTCTGTTGCAAACATTGATAAAAATAAAGATGATTTAATTCAATTTTTTTGTAACCCTCTTTTTGTGATATCGTAAGGAAAGAGATTGGGCCACTGAAAAATACCATAAATCTGCTATGTGACGAAGTTAAAAATTTAAAAGGTATGGTCGAGACTTTATGTAATTCTACATCCAGTAGAACAGTAATTAATCCAAGTCGGGAATATGAGGCTGATAAAATACCTGAAGAGGCTAATATAACACACGAAAAAAGACCCACTAACTCTGATAAAATACATTCAGGGCCGGCAGATTCCAAATGCAATCCAAAATCTAAATCTCGAGTCGAAGAACCGATTGATTCAGATAATTTACAAAATATACCCAAGGACTCTCAGTTGCATAAACAAAGTAAGGATCCTAGAACTAAATATAACGGAGTTAATCATAAAAAAAGAACACCAACCAGAAAATCCAATACAATCATTGGAACTAACTCAGAAAACTCACATATAAAAGCGGCAATGAAATACGCCAACTTACATGTTTTTAAACTGGATCCAGAACTTACAGAGACTGATATTATAACTTATTTTCTAACAAAGATTTTCAAACGGTCCTCTGCACAAAACGGATCTCCAAATATCCCCGAGAATACGCTTCCTTCAAAGTGTCTGTTCCTTATGAAGAACTGAGATACATCAACAATCCTGAAATATGGCCTAAACACACCTGTATAAACCGTTTTTTATTGAGGCTAGAACAAAACAATCGACAAATTTAAGCGAAGACATCTCGAAGGAGAAAACTACACCAAATAAGAGGGATAATGCAACGATAATGCAATATCTAAATATACAATCGCTCCAGAATAAAATAGCCGAATTGGAAATACTACTAGATGTTACAAAACCTTATTTCCTGTCCCTAACCGAAACCTGGTTGACAAGCGATAAGCTTTCAATACTCCATATACATTGTTATAAACTAATCTCCTTTTATTGTAGACCAAACTCCTTTGGTGGTGGTGTTGCCATATGGGCTAGAGTTTCTCCCGACTTAAATCCCATTGATGCTCAAAAATTGCCCTTAGAATCCCACTCAATCGAGATACATATTGAGATATGTGTCATTTTGTGGAAAACACTATTCTCAACTGTAATAATTAATGCATATAGGCCACCTACAGGGTGCATAAAAACGTTTATGGTCACATTAGAAAATATCCTAGACAACCTTTTCAACTAAATTCTCATCTATAATCATCGTTGGTGACTTTAACATCAATTTTGCTGAGAACTCCCGTGATAAATTAAATCTATTAAATATGATTGAATCGTTTGGGCTAGTGGAACTGGTAAATCAGTATACTAGAATCACACGAACATCACAAACAATAATAGATAATATTTTGGATACGGACTATCAACATCAGTCGAGGACTGTGTTTTTTCGGACCATAGAGCCATTACACCAATAACAAACAATATAGACTAACTAGGATCTTTTCCAAGGAAAAATAAATTAGGCTTCGAGGAATGTCTAAAACAGGGAACACGGTCTGATGTATTTAATGCAGTCAGCTGCAATGACAAAACTTCAGCGTTAATAAATATTCTCCAACTACACTACTATAATTGCTTCCCATTAACACAAATCAATGTGTACAACAAAAATTGGATATCTAAGGCAGTAAGGATTTCCAGATACAAGTTAAAAAACTTGTCTTACAAAAAAAGCTTCCAATGTTAAGAAATCTATATCTAAAAAGGAAGAGAAATCATATCCAAATGATAAACAATTGTCGAAGAATTTTCTATCAAAAAATTATGAATAACTCAGACAATAAACATAAAACTTTTTGGACAATTATCAACAAGGTAACAAACAAAATCTCTCGACACGAAATAACAGGCATTAGATTGAATGACTGCACCCTCCATGATCCCGATAAAATTGCCACGGAATTTAATAGCTTTTTTGCAAGATCCCCAGAAGAAATCATTCAGAACATTACACCTACCACAATTTCCACCAACCACGTCCCCTTTATAGAAGAAACTATTTACTTGAACGAATATAGTAAATCTTAGCTATTAAATTTGATCGCCAAAAAATTAAAAAATAGAAATTCGTATGGACCTGATGGACTGTCCTGTCGTCTAATCAAAGACAACTTGCAATATTTGGGTAAACCTCTAGAAACATTGTAAACTGTTCCTTCGATTCTGAAGAGTTCCCACAAATACTAAAAGTAGCTTCTATAATACCTATCCACAAAAAGGGAGATACGACTAAAATAAATAATTTTGGACTGATTACGCTATTATCCGCCTTTTCTAAAATATTAGAATACTGTTTCCTGCAAAGACTTCTACCTTTTTTGGTAAAACAACAGAATTATTCCGCGAGAACAGCATGGCTTCCAAACAGGCAAATCCACAAACACAGCCATTCTTGAGCTATATAGTAAAATATTAGCAGAAATCGACAAGGACAAATTCCCAATAGGCATCTTCTGTGATCTGAGCAAGGCCTTTGATTGTGTAAATCATGCTCTATTAATTAACAAGATCTATAGATATGGTATAAGATGAAAGGCTGAAAACTGGCTAGTCTTTCTTGAAAGACAGAACCCAATATGTAAAGATATCTTCAAACTTTAAATCTAGCATCTCACCTAAATTACCTTTAAAAACTGGTGTTCCTCAAGGAAGTGTGCTTTCGCCGACCCTGTTTCTCCTCTACTTAGCAGATCAAGTTCCATACATCCATGCGAATTTCTGCACCCTGTATGCGAATGACTCTAGCTTTCTTATATCCGAATGCAACTTGATGCCTAGCCAGCAAGAGGCAAATAATCTCCTGAAATCTTTTGTTCTGAACTCTTCGTTCTCAGCTAATAAACTATTCCTCAACTTGGAGAAAACTGAATTTGTCGTATACCACACAGAGCTAAGTATATATAGAGGATATATCATTAATTGTAAGATTTAATAATATACCTTTAAAAAGAGCGAGATACACTAAATTTCTTGGACTAAACGTGCAAGAACACTTATCATGGCACAATCAAATCGAAGAGTTATGCAATTCTCTAAATAAAAAAGCATACTGCCTTTGCCAGCTGAGAAAATTCCTTGACATCCCCGATCTAATAAACTATTATTACGCAGAAATTTAATCCAAACTCAGCTATGGAATAATAGTGTGGGGTACATCACCAGAACTGGAAAGGGTCTTAAAAACACAAAAGAGGATAATTCGGTTACTCTTAAACCTCCCAACATATGTCTCATGCAAGCATTACTTCGTGCAACTGAAAATATTAACTGTCCTTGGCCTATACATTATGGAAACAAGCAGTCACATCCATAAAATCAAACATACCCTGCCCGAAAATATGGAGAAGAATAACTATCCCACCAGGGCACACAATAAATTGTGCACTCCTAGATGTAGATTGTCGATATGCAGCAAGGGCCCAAATATTAATGAAATCCTTCTCTACAATAAACTCCCAACCAGTCTCACCGAAGAGAAGTCCTACAAACAATTTAGAAGAAAACTTAGAGAAATACTTGTCTCTACATGTATATATAACTATCAAGATTTTGAAGATTTACTTCAATCACTTTAAAGAACCCATATATATTATATGTATATACATCTTTCTGGGAATAAATTTGAATTTGACAATACTGGACATACAATACAGGACAAACAATACTAGACAGAGAAGACTATACAAAATTTTACAAGACTAGACAAGACTATAGAAGACTAGACAAAACTAGACAAGATTTTTTTGTGGAGGCGTAGTTGGCGTTAAGAAAATAACTTCTCCAGACAAGTATCCCCCTTGGATCCTCATCCGTGCACTCTGGACGCGCATGTCGCATAACTTTGGAGTGAAGGATGGCTTTTTTTTAAGTTAGTCCACATGCAGTTTTTTGTTCCTCCTTTTTTCACTTTTTAAAAACTGTTTTTTGTCTTCTTTTTCTCTCATTATTGTTAGTATCTATATATTAATCCAGATCTATACATTGCTCCAGTTTGTTTTTCTCTCTGACATGTATGGGATTATTGTTCTGGCGATAATGGGTTCTTCCATCATTTTTTCGACTGCTTCTCTTTCAGTTTGCCACCTATAGCAATCAAAGATAGTGTGATTACGCTATCTGCTTCCCAGCAGTAAACACATAGGTCGTCTGTTGCCCTGCAAATGTTGAAAAGATAATCCCTAAAGCTACCGTGGCCAGACAGTACCTGAGTAAGGTAGTAGCTAGTTTCGCCGAATTTATTTATCCAAGAATATATATTTGGGATTAGCACATGGGTCCAGTGTCGCTGTCTTTTCTTGCCATTCCTCGATAAGCTCCGGTCTGGCCAGGTGTTTTTTCTGCTTGCTATTGTTTATATCGTGCAGCTTTTTTGAGAGCTAGTCTATGGTGGGTATTCTAGAGGTGACTTGGGCGGCCTCTCCTGAGACCGTCCGGTAAGCGCCACATGTACGTGGTGTCATTTTCTGCTGAACGGTTGCGAGTTGCGGTGAAGATTTCGTTTTTTCTCTAATTCTTTCGCCCATATTGGAGCTCCATGAAACATAGTAGACTTGACTACGGAACTGAGTATTTTTCGAGAGCTGCTCTTGGACCCCCATACGTTTCGCATGAGTTACTGAATGTCTACTAGTTTTCTCATTCCCTTTCGTGGCGCTTCGGTAATGTGCGTCATTATTGATAGCTTTTTATCAATTACTACTCCGAGATATTTGATACAAGACAAGACTAGACAAGACTTTTTTTGGAGGGGCGTAGCTGGTGGCTTTCACCGTTACAGACAATTGGTCCCCTGGAAAGATCACATCCGTTCACTCTGGAACCGCTTATCGCATAACCTCTGAGTGGCGGGTGGACTGGTGTAGTTAGATTTGCTTTAAATTTTTTTCGTCTTTTTCCTTGCTGCTCAAAATTTTGCAAAAGTACTCATGGATCTTGTACCAATTGTGTTCATTTTCCAACATTTGCTTTAGTAGGCTTCTTGGGCCGATGGGTTTATTTAATGCATTTCAAGTGTTAATCTTTCACCCTGTCAACGGCAGAAGTCGAAAACTGTGTGGTTGACACTATCTTGTTCTCCGCAGTATACACACAGATCGTCAGATGCTCGGTCCAGATTGTACAAGTAGTCTCTGAAACAGCCGTGACCTGTTAGCACTTGGGTTATGTGGTAATTCGTTTCGCCGTGCTTTCTGCTTACCCATGTGTCTACGTCTGGGATAAAGAGTTTCGTTCATTGTCCCTTCTAGCTAGACTACCATCGTTCCTGTCATTCTTTCAGCAGTTTTTCTCTGACCCGTCTTTTTTGAAGTCTGTTGTCTATCAAGTCCAGCCTCGTCAAGCTTTTTCCGCTTATGTACCACTAAGTCCATCGGAAGGATACTGGCAATTATCAGAGCGGCTTGTCCACAGGCTGTTCCGTATGAGCTACACACACGAAGGGCCACTTTCCGTTGGACCGATGCGACTTTGTGTGCGTTAATTTTTTGTTGAAGTTCATTAGCCCAAATTTGAGCACCGTGCGTCATAGCAGACTGGACTACCAAGCCCAGCAACCTCCGTTTACCATTTTTAGTTCCCTTCACGTTGTGCAATAATCTTTGCATAGCTGCCATCCTCTTCATCCCCTTCGCTGCTGCTTCTGCTATGTGTGCTGAGAAAGTAAGCTTTGTGTCTATTAATATTCCTAGGTACTTGATCTGCTCTTTTGGGAATATTAGTTCTAACGAAAATTTTATCGGGCTGTGCTTCCTCAAGCTAATGAGGAGAACTGCCTCTGTTTTCTCTGGAGCTAAACATAAGTCTTTAGGCTTCATCCAGTTCCAGTTTTTTTATTGCATGGTTAGTCGTTGCCATCAGCCACTGCTTTGTTTTAGATGTTACCACTAGAGCTAGGTCGTCAGCGGATCCAATAGTAGTTGCTCCCAATGGAAGTTTCATTCTTAAGCGCCCGTCGAATAATACGTTCCACAGGGTAGGGCCCAGTATCGATCCCTGTGGAACACCACTATTGGCTTCACGCACTTCAGTCTGCCGTCCAGATTAGTCTCCAGTATCAGTCTCCTACAACTCCTGCAACTAAGATAGCTTCTTATCATTCTTGTTAGGTAGGGAGATATGTCTTTTGCTGTCAGGCTATTCATTATATGAGTCCAACTGGCGCTGTTGAAAGCGTTTCTTACGTCGAATGTAAGGAGAGCGCACAGTTTTTTTGTTCCTTGTGTTCTAATTTGCTGATTAATTTGCTAATATAAATTTGATATATTTCATTTAGATCTATGGAATTTTAACAGGTACTTAAAAAATACTCCTATTAATAGAAAGAAAAAGATGTGAACCTCTAGAGCTAATTATTTTTTGATATAACGTCCATCTTGTTTTAATGATTAGGGTAGTTTTATATTTTTAATGATTAGTTTATTTTTTTTAGTTTTATTTTGGTAGTTTATAAATTTCAAATTTAAAAAAAAAAATGTCAAAATCATATAATTTAAAAAAAAATTAGCCTTGAGAAAGACCGAATACAGGTCGAAACGTTGGCATAATTTTAATAAAAATACTTGAAAAAAAAATTGTCCAAACACCTGAGTCAAACTACCCTAATCTCTATAGCTAAGTGTGCAACTAGAGCTAAATGTTCGGAATTGAATTTGATCAAAAGCTAACCTTTGGCGAACACATTAGGGGAGTCACGGCAAAATCAATGCTCTCAGCAAGCTAATGCCATATATAAATGGTTCAAGCGCAAAAAAAAGAAGACTGTTGGATATGGTAGTATAATCAATATTATTATACGGAGCACCAGTGTGGCAAAAAGCGCTAACATTCAAAAAGCACAAGGATGAGTTGGAGAAAGTACAGAAAAGATGTAATGTGAGAATAATCAGTGCTTATAGAAGTATATCCAAAGAAGCGGCTGAAGTCATAGAAGGAATATCACCAATTGACCTTTTAGCAGAAGAAAGGATAAAAAAAGAGAACCCAGAAATAAAAAAAAATCCTTAAAAAAGGAAACGATGTCGATCTGGCAAACCAGATGGGAAACCGAAATGGAAAATGCAACATGGACAAGACAAGTAATACCAAATGTAACTACATGGACAGAAAGAAACCACTGCGAAAAAAACTATTATCTAACCCAATTCCTAAGCGATCATGGATGCTTTGGAGCGTACGAAAAGAGAATGCATATACGAACATCTGATGAATGCCAATACTGTAACCTAATTGATACGGTTGAACATACAATTTTCAACTGTGAGAAATGGGAAGATTATCGCCAAAAAGCAAATCAAGAAAACGGACACTAGTTAACGCCAGTAAATGTAGTACAAGTAATGCTGGAAGATAAAGATAAGTGGACAGCTGTAGAAAAAATGATCTATGAAATAATAAAAGAAAAAGAAGAGGATGAAAGAAATATCCACAGTGAAAGAAGGAAAGAATAAAATCATACAAAAACTCAACCTGAGGTAATGTGTAAGCGGTGGGTTGAGGCAGGGGAATTTAACCGAGCAAGGGTTTTTAGTGGGTAAACCTATCCCGATTTATGGGGAGTCCCACACTCTCCAGGGAAACCTCGAGGTTGTACGTAAAGTATTATAAAAAAAAAACGGCCTAGTGCGAGTTGTGACTCGCGCACCGAGGGTTCCGTACAAACTTGTAAGTAACGTATCTTTTTTGTGGAGGACGTAGCAAGCACATTCAGTTAACTTGACAAGTGGTCCTCCTGAAATCACGACCTTAGTACCGCTGCAAGCATAACCTCAAGATGTCGCTGTCGTACGTTGGAATTCTACCCTATATTTTATTACCATACATCCCCCATTCACCATGAGTGTTTAGGGGTTCTGGAACTTCACTAGTTGTTTTTACTGCTCAATTTTGCCTGTATACCTATATACCCTGTATAAAGGTATACAGGGATTTTTTTTTAAATAACGCGAATATTTTTAAACTTATGAAAAGAAAACTTTATTTTAGTATTACACTTATTCACTAACTTATATTAAGATCTAACTATTTCTAAATCTAACATGAACTGATATATCAACTATTTCTAGATCTATTTCGATGCTCTTAACATTCAGTTGTTCAATTGACTGCTTTTGGGCAATTGACTACCAAAAAAAATAGGGCGTACGTGATTTAAGTATAATATACTTAAATCATATTATCTACAACATATTATGTAGATTATAGTATAGTATTATTATGTAGATTATCAACATATTATGTAGATTATAAAGAAAAATTAGACGAAATATAATATATACAGGATGTTACGGGACTTGAGTATGTCGCATGTCGGTTATAAACAAGCAAATAAAATTTAGAGATTGAATATATACCCTGTATATATTATGTATATAGAGCGTACGTGATGAAATGCATAACGAATATAAACAAAGAAAATTCAGAATAAACAACTTGATGCCAACACATACTTTTTAACCTTCGGACCTAACCGAAGAGGACCTAACTGTATGCAACTCATATGCTTCTGGAGCCTGACAATACCACTACGACAACATTAGTGTATTTTCATAAGTTTCTAAGAGTAAATTCGCATTTTTCTTTTCAATTAAACTACTACATACTATTTACGGTTTTCAGATTTTTCCCTTTACATGTGCTGTAAGATACCGCTTCTTGCCAAATTTCATGATTCTATGTCAACGGGAAGTACCCTATAGGTTTTGATTCCCTTGTGAAATCGCAAAATATGCGACATAAACGGTCATATCTTTTGATCGCGTTGACTTACAAGTTTGATTTTTTCACAGCTGAGAGAGACCGCAGACCCGAGTATTTGATACAAATTCCAACTTGTTACCTCTACGCGTTCCTGAGAAAAATGGTCTTGACAGACAGACGGACAGACAGACAGACGGACAACAAAGTGATCCTATAAGGGTTCCGTTTTCGGTACTGAACCCTAAAAAGGTACTTAAATAATGATATAAACTTATTTTAATTAATAACATAATGAAATAACTAAGTTTAAGGAAAGTCTCCTCTTTTCTTATAGACAAGATCAGATATACAAAACAGAAAAGACAAGGCTAGACAGACAGGACAGACTATACTAGATGCGACAAAACAGACTAGGCATACAGAATAATACAAATAAGGCCAGACAGTTGTCACGGTAGCTCTGTAGCTCCAGTTACAAATAATAATGTAGCAAGATTCAATGTAAGGGACAAAGTAGCTGAAAATTGTTAACTGCCAATCTTAAGTTATCTGCAAGTATCAAACAATGACGAACAGTAAGTAAAAATCTGTTCTTAACTGTCAAAGTTTGACGTTAATTCAGCGAAAATTTGTTAAACTTTTTTGCAAAACTGTCTAACATTGACATAATGTTGACTTTCTGAGGAACAAAACGAAAGAAAACATAAAGAATGTTTTTAAAAATATAAAACGGAAACTTCTAAAGGGGTAAAAACCATAAAAAAGAACTAAAGAAAACAAGTATTTGCAGAAATCAAAAATGATCCTTAAATAACGAAAATTAGCCCAAAAATATGTCAGAAATGCAAAAAACATATTGCAAGTTTAAAAAGGTAACGAAAACGCCAAATGGCAAAATCTACGAGAAATTAGAAAAACTGAAAAATCAATCCAAACACTTAAAAATGCGAAAGAAAAACCGAGAAGCTTCGACAAACGATTGTGGAAAATTGTTTAAAAAGTGAGAAAATCGCAAAAAATGACAAAAATGAAGACCTTAAACAGGACAAATAAAGCAAAAACTGCCAATAGAACGAAAGAGAGCACAATTTTTTGCTTAAATACAGTGGACTCCTGTATAATCTCGTAGAATGCGAATAACGCGTTCTTCGTATAATGCGAAGAAAAAATTGCGACTAGTTCCGTATAACATCTAAGATAAATTTAACATTTTGAATATGTGAGTGACTTTTGGATTAAAAAAGCAAATGTATATGTTACGGTTAAAGTACAAAATTGGCAAATGTAAACATTTACTATTCTTCTTCTTCGCTTTCCTCTTGACAGAAGAGTCATGATCAAGCTTCGTATTACATCGTTACTCGCTTTACAAAATATCGCCATTTTCCACGGTTGTAGGCGCTGAGTGCTGCTTGGTTGATTCTTAAATCAGTGGATGCCCTTATTTGATCAGTCCAGTGTGTAGGAGACCTACCTCGGGACCTGGTACCTTCTACCCGACCCTGAACAATTAGTCGCTCCAAGTTGTCCTCGTCTTTTCTCTGAATGTGCCCGAAGTATCTAAGGATTCGAGCTTCCACTATTTTGGATAACCTTTGGGGTTCGTTCACTTCTTGGATGATGGACGCATTAGTTCTTCTTGCTGTCCAGAGAACTCGTAGGATTCTTCTCCAACACCATAGTTCAAACGCGTCGATCTTCCTGCGATCGACAGCCTTCATCGACCATGTTTCTGCTCCGTATAGAAGTACCGGGAATATCAGTGTTTTAATGATGGGTTTTTTTGTGTTTAAAGTGATAGCACTATCTTTCCATGTTTTTTGGAGGCTTTTCACTGTCCGTCTAGCGATTTCGCATCTACGAATGATTTCCTGAGAACAGCCACCTTCATTTGAAATCAGTGCGCCCAGATAGATATATTGGCTCACGACTTGGCATTGACCCAGGTGAAGGATGTCTGTCATATTATTATGGACCCTGTCGATGATCATAACTTTGCTCTTTGAGTAGTTGATGGCCAATCCAAGGTTATTACTTTCCATTTCCAGTTTATGCAAAATTTCCAGAAGTTCCTCTTGGGTATTTGCTAGTAGGACGATATCGTCCTCATAACGAAGATTAGATATCTTTATTCCACCAACTGCAATTCCGCCGTTCCATCCGTCGGTCACCCTTCTCATAATATATTCTCCATAGATGTTAAATAGAAGAGGCTACAGGATACATCCTGGACGAACTCCTTTTTATATTTTACAGGGATTATATAGTTGATTGTCAACTCTTACGACTGCCTTACTGTTTATGCACAGATTCTGAATTAAAAGTGACAAATAATCCGGAACTCCCATTTCCATCAGGATTATCAAGAGCCAGTTCCAATTAATGCTATCAAAGACCTTACGATAGTCAACAAAGCATAAGTATAGTGGTCTGTTGAATTCGCGATACTTTTCAATGACTTTGCGAAGATTCAGTATTTGTTCTTTAATACCACTACCGCGAACAAATCTTGCCTGCTCTGCTGGGATTTGCCATTCTAGATACGTTTTTAATCTTTCATGTATTATAGAGAGCATTATTTTACAAGCGTGTGAAACGGTAGTTTTCACACAAGGTTTTCACATTTTTCTTATGTAGAGGCATAAATATAGATGTCACCCACTCCTTTGGCCATATTTTCGTGTACCAGATTTTTTGGCACAGGGTGAGAAAAATGTCTCTCACTCCCATGGCTTGTATTATATCTGCTAGGATGCCGCCGCAGCCTGGTGCCTTGTTTGTTTTAAGTTTATTGATGGCTAGTTCTATTTCTGCTTTTAGAATGGAAGGTTCATCCATTGCCTCTGTTTGCTTAGTTCTGTTGCTGGTGTTTCCATCTTGGAACAGACTTTCACAATATTTTCTCCAGGTTTCTAGAGCTTCATCCAGATCTGTGACTATTTCTCCGGTTTCCCCCATTATGACCCATGATCTTGGAGAGAATTTACAATTTATTTTCTTTACTGATTAGAATAAGCCTCTAGTGTTGTTGTGTTTAGCATGATGTTGTGCTTCGGTACATATGTTTTGTAAATATGTATTTTTATCTCTTCTGCATAGTCTTTTTATTTGCTTACTGAGTTCTGCGTATTTTGATTTGAATTCCTGCGAGTTTAAGCCGTGATTTCTGAGTATACGCCTTTCATTGACTATTTTGAAAGTCTCATCTGACATCCAATGTTTTTCTGGTGTGTGGTTTATTGGTATCTCTTTAACAGCGGTAGTTATGTTATCTTTAGTTTCCACCCAAATAGGCTCAGTTGTCCGGCTACTTGTGTTTATATGTTGGCGTCTATCGGCTATTGTATTCAAATTTTCCTGGAAGGTCTTTTCATTCTCGATTGCGAGCCTTTTTGGTATCATGCGCTAGTGTGGCTTCTGAAATATTATTTGCAATCTTGCAATAAGCAACCGATGGTCGCTGATGCAATCTGCGCTTGGCATTGTCTTTGCATTTCTGATTGAAGTTCTCCATCGTGTCTGTATTAGGATATAATCTATTTGGTTTGTGTATTACCCATTCGGGGATTGCCAGGTGTACAAACGTCTGATATGCTGTTGGAATATTATGTGGGTTATTGTAAGATTGTTATATAGAAATACAGAAGTTGAGCATTAGTTCGACTCTGTCATTCCTTTGCCAAATGCCGTATCTTCCAACAATACTTCTTATGTGATTGTCATCTTTTGTGGTACCTATTTTGGCATTAAAGTCCCCCATGACTATCAGTATTTCTCTATTTGGGATTTTTTCTATTGTTCGTCTAAGTAGTGTGTAAAATTCATCAACTTCATCATCGGGAGATTCACTGGTTGGTGCGTATACTTGAATTATATTTAGTGTGATTGGGCCATTGACTGCTTCTTATCCCATCATATATTTACTAATGTAAGGAGACAGTACAAATGCAACGCCATGTCTACTATCGTTTTCATTGCCGGAGAATATTATTGTTTTTCCCATGGAGGTGCTAAAATGTCTATTTCCTCTCCAATGGGTGTCTGATATACCTGCAATAGGTATATTGCATCGTTGGAGTTCTTTTTCCATGATATACGTTTTTCCCGTTTGGAGCATTCCTCTGACATTCCAAGTGCCTACGTTGATTATAGTTTTCCTATTAATTCTGTGGGCGTCTCTCAAAGCCGTTCCCCCCGGAGATCCGACTGGGGAACTGTTTTTACTACCGGAACATTTATCTCTGATGATTGACACTTATCTCTCATGAGAATTAAAAGTATCGTTGAGATGGTTTCTCCTTGCCTTTCTCAACAACATGGATTTAGTCCTGATCTGTGATAATTATGGTTATACCGCCAATATTCGGTCACCAGTGCCTCGTTGGTTTTCTAGCAGGGTGTACCGGATGACTCGAGCAGGTGAGGTTGGCATTTGGATGACTTGATGTTAGTCGATGTTGATCGTCACCCCTTACACCCCCTTAAACCCTCTTAAATCTGAGATCAACTTTATATATCTACTTTTACCGGATAATGTATACTTTTTGTGTGTTACAACATCACATGTGTCTTGTTGGACAGCCCATGCGCTGTGTATGTCAATCTAAACCTCTAACAATTGCCAACAACATTATGCATATATACACATTTGCTGGAAATAATTGATAAATGTAAGTTGTACTCACATTTACCAACCAAGAACGTAAATGTGTACATATACCGGTAAATGTGTACATTTACCAAACTACGTATTTTTACCGTAACATATATTCATACCGTACATATACACATCTGTTATTTTTATATTAATAATGACTTATGGTGGAAATATGGTGGAACTTGCATGAATAGGTCTGATGATATATGTACTGTATATAATGAAAACACAAAAAATGTATAAACAGTTGCTACATACACAAGACTAGACAGAAAAGACAAACTGAATACTGAACAAATTCTGTAGAAAAAAGCAAATTCTAAATGTTTAAGGATTCACGAAGGTGGGAAATATTCAGTGAAATTTATTAAAACGAAAAAAAAAACAGATTTTTTGTTGAAAGAAAAAATTAGAGTGGTGTCAAGTGACATATTAGCAACCCCTCAACTTTTCCTAAATATTAATTTGATTTAATCCGAAATAGTTGAATAATGCAAAAGTTTTTGCAACGAGCGCCGCGACGCCGGTCGTAATCGTAAAGCGGGCGGAAAAAGAGGTCCGCGGCGGAGGACACGCGCGTCCCGTTGTCACCGCCGCGCGTCCAATTAAAACTTTCTTCTTCTCCGGCAGCTCCCTCCGATACGGCTCAGCTTTTTACACTTTTGATAACGTTCAATATGCGTTAGCCTTTCCGTCCCCATCGGGACACATTCCAGCCAACATCAAACCCTTTTAGTCGCGAACACACGAATACCATTTATGAAAATTAAAACTCGTTTCCAAATTATAACGCATTAGTACAAACTATAAAACATATATTAACGAAGTTTTTTGCGTACAAAATATTTTACAAAAAAAAATATTCAAAAAATCTGTTTTTATTTAACAACATTATTTAACGAAGGGGTAAGCCATACTTGCTGTGAATTGTAAAAATCACAATATTTTTACCACTTGTTTTATAAAAATTTTATATAACTTATATAAATCTAAACATATAATTTGACACTACTCGAGTTTCGATTGGCGTAGGTCATTGTCAAGTCCAATTCACTTGTAAATGACCTTCACCAGTCGAAACTCAAGGCGTGTTAAGTGTTTAGATTTATTTTACTTCACAAGTTATATAATATTTTTACAAAATTTATGGTAACACAGTGAATTTTTCAATTCAAATTATTTAACATTTCATTAATTCAAGCAATTTCGATTATAGTTGCGGTAAAAGTATTATGGGCGATAGCTTTTTACATAAATATTTTGTATAATAAATGGGAATATAGTTTTTGTGACTTAAAATAAGTGTTTGTAAATATTTTATACTTTCGTGAAATCCTGAAAAATGAATGATTTGTAATCCCTTTTTTCGTTGCCAATTGTACAGGGTACTTTTTGTTGTATTTTTATATTCCCCAAAGGATATAGAAAATTTAGTAGATAATGTCTGGCCCACAGGAATTATTAAAAGTCGGACCGTGTCTCAGTAAGAGGAAAAATCCAGGGGCGGTGGGGTGGAATAATATTTTCCACCAAAAATAATAATAAAAAACCCTTTACCCTATACACACAGATAACTCTTTTCTGTGTATACATCCCCCTTGCGGTTAACCCGAATCGCGCGCATCACACACCCTTATCAATAATTTATTATATTTTTCCCCACCCCCCGATCCCACCCTTAGCTTAATGTCGCGGCTTTTTTAATCGCGCACCTGCGAACTGCAAACTTTTTATTATTTTTTACACGGGCCGGCCATCAAGTCTAATTATTTTTCCGTTGACAGAAGGGGGTGAAACCGCCGCCGCGTGCTCGGAGACGTAATCTAAGTTATGCCGGGGGGTGGACGTCGGGGGTGGTTTTGTGTCGCTGGAACACTTAATTTCTTTAAAAGTGTAGCAACACCTGTCCGGGACTTTTCAAAGTTCCATTAGCCGTGTCATACGAATGCTGGAGCGCGCGCGCCCATTATATAATTTAAACTAATATATATTCCCCGCCTGGTATTAAATTAAACTTCGCATCGCAATTTAGCGTTATTTATGCCCGGCGACGAGTAACCTTCCGAACATCCACCAACCCCCTTTTCAACACACATAATCTACACTAGAAAAAACACAATCAGAAAGTTTATTTCAAACTGCTACCTAATAAACATTTGCCTGAAAGTTTTCTATTTTTCAATATTAAGTTTCACTTCATCTCAAATTACATCCCAATTATCTTAATATTACGTCTATAAAATATATTTTCTAAAAAAATATGATCTAACTGTTCAAAAACAAAATTAAAATATCACATTTTCAAGATGTTGAGAACTTTGTTGAAAACTAGGGGTAGTTCCGGTCAGGGTTTTCTTGTTTCAATTCTAGGACGATTATTATTAAGGATGTGATTCAATCTAGAAGGGTAGTAAAAACGTCTCAATAATAAAAACTGGGGATGTGCGGTTTGTGAGGGGTTATTTTTTAATACCGGCAGCCAAAAATTTTTCATTTGGGACCTTTTACGGCTCTGTCGAATAACCGGCGAGGATTCAGGTGTCTTTCGTACAGTTTGCCGAGTTTACGATCGACCTCGAAGCTAAGTTTTACTAATACCACGTTAGCTCATGCCGGACAATCTCCACGAAAGCGGAATTACGAAAAGAAAATTATGTGAAGAAATGTCGATATACTGGAAAATATATTTTTTATTATTGGCTAGGCGTGCATTACATTCTCTCTTCAACAACTTTGAAGTTTCAAGGTGTTTTTAAATGTGAAATTAAAGTTTTGATGATTTTATTACAATTAAAAAGTCTTGATTAAACAATTATATTTATATAGGGTGTCCCAAAATTTACGCAAGATTTGAATTAACAGCCATTTGTGAGGTATAGTGTTTCTAACCAAAAAAAAGTCAGTTTGACGGCTAATAGTTTAGGGTTTCTCAAAATGGAGCACTACACGAAAGAAAAACGCGTTTTCATTGTTGAACAATATTTTAAAAATGGTGAAAGTTTTGCAGCCACAATTCGCAAATTTCGCACAAAATATGGTCGTAATATTGTTTTAAATTCTTCAACTCTGAAGAATATCATTAAAAAAATTAGGGGGACTGAAGCTCATTTTCACCTTGATGGCTTCGTTAATCGTCAAAATTGCCGGATTTGAGGTTCAGAAATCCCACATGTTGTTATCGAAAGAAAGATGCATCCACAACGTGTCACTGTATAGTGCGGATTTTGGGCTTGAGGCATCACCATACTTCTTTGAAAATTAGGCTGGTCAAGCAGTAACTGTTACTGGTCTTCGATATCGCAACATGATAAGAGAGTAATTTCTTCCTAAATTAGAAAATATTGATGTGGACGACATGTTTTAACAAGTTGGTGCCACATGCCATACATCCCGTGAACAATTGAATTACTTCAAGATACATTTCCTGGTCATGTACTCTCTTATTTCGGTGATCAGAATTAGCCTCCTAGATCATGTGATTTAACCCCACTGGATTTTTTTCTATGGAGTTTTTTTTAAATTCAGCTGTATCAATGAAATTCAGCCACATTTATGCGGAATGGAGATAGAAATTTTTGAAAAAAAGAGCGCATTTGTCAGCGAAGTCGTGGAGGCCATATGTCCGATGTGTTATTTCATACGTAGGTAACCCTAGACTATGTACATTATGTTCCAATAAAGAAATTAAAATTTATTTAAGAATACCTGTTTTCTATTTAATTAATAAATTAATCTTAAAATTATTATTAAAATTAATCTTAAAATCTTGCGTAAATTTTGGGAAACCCATTATAACAAATAAGTTTGAACTGTAATTGTTAAAGATATATGGTATTATCATATGGTATTATGGTATTATAAGATATTATGGTATATTATCGATATTTACCTCTTCGCTTGTACAAAGAGTTAAGAAATAACAACTTGACTAATATCCAACTACTTCTTCTTCAACGACATGCTTACACGACAACATGATTACAGATAAAATAAATATGAAATTAGACAAATAAATGTTGACTGTAATTGTTAAGTTCATTGATTAATATCAACATTTGCCGCTTGACTTTAAATATTTAATTCTGACTTACAATTAGACACAAAAAATATTAAACATAAGTCAAATTAATTACAAGATAATAGTAATTTATGATACAAATGTGTGAAGAAGGGCTTTTGTACATGACACAATGAGTGCCCAAAAGCCTTTCACACACGTCTATCATATTACACTATATTATCTACGAAGCATATTAAAATACTGTTGAATTAATATTAAATTACTGTAGAAACTAATAATTGGTGTTTACCGATAATATCGAAAAATTGTAATTTTGACAGACAAAATACTTCAAATCACCGATACAATGAGGTAAGAACGTTCAGCGCCTCCGTGGCAAAAATTGTTAACTAGTAAAAATGAACAGTGACGAGAACACTATTTGGTCGTTGTAATCTAGGTTAACCTTCTGCCGGCGGGCGAGCCTGCGGCAGTGGAAGCGAGTCCAGAACCCGCCGCGCAAGCTCCTGCTCAAGAAGCTCCTGCTGAGGGTGATGTGCAAGCTGAAGCGGGCGAGGCTAAGGCGGAAGGCGTATTGTGAGGATCAAGGGCGCTTTAGCAAGACAGGGCGCGGGAGCGAGAGCGCGGTGCAGTTTAAGACGGAAGGGGTGGGGCGGGCGAAAGGGAAGCGGGGGTGGTAGGCGAGGGCGGGGAGGAGAAGCCTGCCGGGAGGATGGACAGGAGACTGAGACCGCCGGCGACGTCGAGGGCGAAGTTGAGGTTCCCGGTGATGTGGCAAGCGAGTTGGAGGTCGACGATTACGAGGATTACGGGAATGACAAGTCCGATGTATTCGAATGCTACAGCTTTAAGGATTTGACGGCGGCGGCGGCGGCCAAAGACTTGAAGCGAAAGGGGCTGGAGAAGAAGAACATCAGGGCGATGGGCAGCATCATCTCCATCCGGCGCGGAAACCTGGAATACTTCGACAAGCAGAAGGTGGCGAGATGAACTCGTACAAGCTGTAGTCGGACAAGCCGTTCAACGTGGACCGCTTTGAGGGTATCCTCAAGCAGGTCATCACCCAGCCCCAGCAGGCCAAGTGGGCCAAAATCAAAGAACAAGAATCGACAGGTATAAGATTGTCTGTATAGTAACAGGATGAGGAGGATGACAGAGGTGTATCAGAATGTATTACAGAATGTGTACAGAATGTATTATGAATAATTATAATCTAGATTAGGTTAGGTTAAGTTATGTTATAGCCAGATAAAACCAGACTGAGAGGCAGAGACATCTTGTTTCAAAATAAGAAAAATTAATTGAATTTTATATACGTCAGAAAATTTATTTTCACTACATCTATGTTTTTTGTTTATGTCTTTTTTTGACGCGAGTTGTTGCCATAGTAACAGCAAATGGAAATCGTGTAATAATGAAACTCCTTTGATTTACATTGGACTTTTATGCACGATTTGGATATTTTTATACACAATTATAATAATGGCATAAAATGTTCATTTTGGTGTGCGAGTAGATAAAATATTTTCTATATATTACAAGGCGGTTGAAACTTGTTTTTTTTTTAAGATTGCCTGACTTCTTCTCCTTTCCATAAAAAAATCTCGAAGTTTCACATGTCATTATCGAAACATCAAATGACGTAAATTTTTGTATAGAACAAACAACTAATAATCTTTTGCTGTTTTGGTAAAACGTAATTCTGAAATTAGCAATTATAAAAACGCCCAAAATAGCGTACTTTGAACAAGAAACTTTTTGGAATATAATCTAACTTGCCCGAATATTGTACTAGATAATTCCAAATTAAATGTAGATTAATACTATGTATAATTCTTATAGTTGCAATGAGAATATGGTAGACCTATCAAATTTTCGATAAACGATTCGTTCAATTATTGAGAAATTCGAGAAATTTCGACTTGATTTTATACAGCCCTCGTACCTATTTCCAAATCTTATTAAACCTGGCCAGGTGTGTTGAACTTCTTCTATAAGCTTTAAACGACGATCTATTTCTACCATCACATTCATTATAATGGGTTGGCAAGAAAGTAATTTCGGTTGTCACACATAGAGAGCATTATTTTTTTTTTTAATAAATACTGTGATTCTGTTCTTTGTCTTTTATGATTTGATATCAGTTATATCGAGGTTAGTTTAGAAACACGTGGTTTTGTGTGTATCTGTTAGTTGAGGCTCAATTTTAACATTGGAGTGCAAGAACGAACATTTTCTGCATATTTTACTTTTTCATTTTCGTAAAGGAAAGAAAGTTGCAGAAGCTCACAAAGATATTTATTTATTTTATTTATTTATTCATTGGAGGGTCTTCACCTAATATAATAGAGCTAAAATAAACCTAACGCAAAATGTTTAAAAATTACTTCGCTATATATTGATTTCTACAAATATGCACCTAAGTGATTTAATACTTGTTTTGTGCAGAACGTAATTATCATTGTTTTTTTTTAACAAATTTGATAATATTTTTCCTATACTAAATAAAACAATTTTATAATTATAAATACAAAGTAGAGTAAATTAATCAATTAGTTTTATGAATGAAACATAGTTGTCATTTATAAACGTCTTACATTACATTGAATATTTTTTGTAGTTTTTAATATTTCTAATACTCAAAGGTTATAAATTGTAAGTCTTTGGGGCTAGATGGTAAGCAAATCTTACTTGTACATTTTTATTAGAGTTAGATACTTCTAGCAATTTGTTTGTCATACTACGAGTTACAATATTATGCAAGATACGTTTTTTTTTAACGTTCTTTTTTTATGCATAAATATTACCAATGTATGAAAGTACAGCGATCTTATATTGCATATATCCCTTCCAAAAAGTAGTCTGGTTGGATATCGTCTACCTTTTTTGTAAATAATTTTCAGTATATAATTTTGAATTGTAGACAAGGTTTTTAATGAATTTTCATATAGTGCTCCCCAAACCAGAATTCCATATCTTAAAAGAAATCCACTAGGGATTTGTATACCAAAATCAATATATTTTTACTCAAGATATCAAGATAAACTTAACTGATAAAATTTGTAAATTAGTTTTCTAATTCGCTTTGTTAAATATGCTTCATGTTGGTTCCATTTTGTATTTTTATCTAGAATAATTCCTAAATATTTAGTATTTTCAACTTCTTTTATGTCTCCAATGCCCTTAATATTAATGCTGTGAAATTTTGGTCTGTTTATATCTGTGATGGTAAATGCTATATAATTGGTCTTATCTGCATTTAGAGACAGCTGATACCCATCCAACCACATCTTTATGACATTCATACCTTCTTGAAAGCTTTTCTTAGTGCCTTCCCAATCATATCCAGTAAATATGGCAACAGTGTCATCAGCATATGATATTACTTTGCTATCTATGTTAAGTGTTAATAGATGATTTATATAAATGGTGAAGAGTATAGGACCTAGAACTGTCCCCTGAGGCACACCCATTCTCACCAGTTGCGGTTCACTTAGACTTTTATTGACTTTTACATATTGTGAGCGGTTTAGATAATCTCTGAAAAGACTTGATACACTACCATGAATTTCATATCGCTCTAACACTTGTAGTAATTTTTCATGATGTACCGTGGCAAAGGCCTTTGCCAAATCCAAGAATACTGCTATACATATTTTACTGTCATTAAGATTGCTGGAAACTCCATTATTAACCTCATACATGGCATCTGATGTGCTTTTGCCTTCTTGGAACCCATACTGATATTCACTTAATATTTTGTTGCTATTTAGAAAGTTTATTATGCGTGTTTTTAGGCATTTTTCAGTAATTTTTCCAAAATTATTAATTAAACTAATTGGGCGATAATTTGATATTTTATTTTTGTCACCTGCTTAGTAAATAGGGATTATCACTGAGTGATATATATATATATATATATATATATATATATATATATATATATATATATATATATATATATATATATATATATATATATATATTAATTTATATATATATATATATATATATATATATATATATATATATTTGTTGTATTTGAGGTTTTCGCGGATAGATACCTGTGTTGTATTGTTTTCTCGGGGATTCCGCTTTGATGCTGAGGGTTGGCTCTGAAAAGAACCGGATTCTCGACGTTTCGGCGAACTAACATTCGCCATTCTCAAGAGATATATGCGTCCTTACGGGTCAACCGTTAGACGCATACTGAGAGCTCGTTCGTGCGATGCGACTACTTACAGCTGTCTGGCTTCGGGTCATGCGTGTTGTGTGCGGTGCTTCGGTTCGGTTGTTTGTTTGTTTTGTTGGTCGTACATGAGTCTGGGGTGTCTGGGATTGCATTTTGAGGGTGGATATGATCGGTCGCCATGCTGGGGGCAGTCTCAAGGAATCGTCTCTCGTGTTCATGCAGTAGTCTCGTTTTTCTATCTCTATGGCTTCTCTGTATACTCGTGACATTTCGTGGCTAATCTGTGCAACAGTCCTTGAATTTCTAAAGTCCATCGAGTGACCGGTGTTTGTGTGTTGGACAAGTGCCGATGAAACTTTGTCTCTGTGTCTGATTGAAACTACATGTTCTTGAATCCTAGCAGATATTTTTCTATTGGTACGTCCAATGTAGGTTCGTTCACATGTTCCTCAAGGTATTTCGTAAATTCCATGGGATTCTAACGGGATTGTGTCTTTAACGCTGCGTAGCATGGAGGATATTTTCTGGTTAGGTTTGAAAATGGTGTCGATGTTGTGTCTTTTAAGTATTCTGGCGATTTTGTCAGTTGATCCATGAACATATGGTAGGTATGCTGTGCTAACGGGTTTCTGGCGTTCTTCAGTTCTTTGGCTACTGTTCTCTGTACGACGGAAAGCTCTGGATATTAAGCTGTTTGGATATCCATTTGAAGAAAGAGCTTCTCGTAAGTTCCTCAATTCTTTCGGTAAGTTAAGCTGGTCGGCTAGTCTTGTGGATCGGGTGGTAAGAGTGTTGACTACAGATGCTAGTTGTTTGGGATGATGGTGCGAAGAAGCGTTCAGATATCTGTCTGTGTGGGTTGGTTTCCGGTACACAGTGTGGCTCAAAGTGCCGTCAGGTTTCTTCTGTACCAAAACATCCAAGAAAGGAAGTTGTTGATGCTTTTCTATCTCCATTGTGAATTTAATTTGGTCGTGTTGGGAGTTAAGATGCTTAAGGAATTTGTCCAGCTCTGGTCTGCTGTGGGGCCAGATTACAAATGTGTCCTCAACATATCTTAACCAGAGTGTAGGCTTAAGTGTGGCTTATGAGATTGCCTTTTCCTCAAAATCTGTAAGAAATATGTTGGCTATTACTGAGGATAGAGGTGAACCCATTGGTGCTTCTAGGACTTGTTTGTATATTTGACCATCGTACCTAAAGTATGTATTCTTTAAACAATGTTCTGCCAGATCTGATACATACTTTTCTGGTTTTAATTTTGATCTTATGATGTTTAAGGCCTCAGGGACCGGTACTTTTGTGAATAAAGATACAATGTCAAAGCTCACAAGGAGGTGGCCGGGCTGGAGTTTGTGATTTTTCAGTATGTCTATGAAGTGTTCAGCATTGCGAACATAGGAATCACAATCTTCTGCGTATGGTTGTAAACATTTTGCTAAATGTTTCGCAAGAAGTTGGACCGGTGAACCAATGGAGCTTACTATTGGTCGTAGTGGGGCTCCATCTTTGTGGATCTTTGGTAAACCATATATCTTGGGACACCGTGAAGATTTCTCCCTTGGTATAAGATAATTCATTGATTCCTTGTCAATGCTAGACCTTAGGATCTATTGTCTGGTAGTTTTCTCAAGATAGGTTGTGGGGTCCGTTGTACTGGGTAGATAAGCTGGATCATCTAAGATTGTAGTCATTTTTTGTTTATAGTCACCACTGTTCATGACTACAGACCAATTTCCCTTGTCAGCTGGTAGGACCACAATGCTGTTGTTTTCTCTTAGTGCCTTGAGGGCTTTGAATTCCTCGTATGAGATGTTTCTTGTCGGTGGTTTGGCAGATCTTAAAATGTGGCATGTTTCCTGTCTTATTGTCTCGGCTAGACAGGTATATAGGTTATATGTATGAATTTATATATAGGTTATATGTATGTATTAACATACATATATACAGGTATATATGTATGTTAAGTTTATGGTGTCAAGTGTATAACAGAGCGCACGTGTCAGAATTAGTTTAAAAAATCCTTTCAGGAGATTTTTCTCTCAAATATGACTAACGTTCGGGTCGACCTTCAGTTGATAATAACCAAATCAATGCCATTATTAAAGAGGATCGTCATATAACTCTTCGAGAGATTGCAGATTTGTTAAGTGTATCGTACAAAACCATTGAAAATTACGTAAAACGGCCTGGACTCATTAAGAAGTTCAATATTTGGGTCCTGCATGAGTAGGAAGACATTCACTTAAGACAAAGAATCAATATTTGCGATATGCGCCTTATGCGCAATAAAAACGATCCTTTCTTGATAAGACTCATCACTGTTGCTGAAAAATGGGTCACTCACAGGAGCATCATTCGAGAACAATGAAGCATGATGAACCAGCACAAACCACATCGAAAGCTGAATTGCATCAAGAAAAGATCATGCTGTTGATTTGGTGTTGTGTATTTTGAGCTGCTTCCAAGGAACCCGACGACCAATTCAGATACTTGCTGTCAGCTACTGATAAAACTCAAGCAATAAAGGAAAAACGGTCAGAATTGACAAATCGTAAAGGTGTTCCACCATGATAATCTCACACATCATTGGTAACTCGTGGAAAATTTTTGGAACTTGGTTTGGATGTGATCTCGCATCACTTTTACAGCCCTGACCTAGCACCATCTGATTCCCATTTATGTCGAAGTTCGAAGCAGAACTTTTTGAATAGTAAAATCCGGAATCCTGAAGCCGCAAGAAAGATGGCAAATGGTCCTTGACAAATGGATGACAATATTGAAAATATACACTTGATTAAAGTTTATTCGTTGTTTTAAAAAATCATGTTTTTTCATACCACAAAACCGAAAGTACTTTCTTGCCAACCCAATAGAATATTCCCAGTTTCCATACATGTTGTTACCTACATTTTTACTTACCGCACATAACGTAAGATAGCATCTGGAATTGGCACGATCCATCGGCTACAATAGTGCGACTGTATATGGAGTCATCAAATATGGAGTCTTTTAAATTGAAATTATAAACTGTTGCTCAAATGTCAGATCTGCCAATGAACATTTTTTTTAAATAATTCTTTTCTGTCTCTTTTAACTGGATTTTTGGACAATGGTAATATACCTATTTCTTCATTTTTTTTTAAAAGAATTTAAATACCAATTTTCACATCTCTAACGAAAGTAAAAGTATACCGCATTTCTAGCCCCCTTAACTAGATTTTCGGAAAAAAAATTTCTCTATTTTGTAATAGGTTACAAAAATATTCATCCCCCTTTTATTTAACATTTATCCCCCTTAAACGTATTTTCAAAAAAATATGAAAGACGTATATTTTGAAAGTCGAATTTTAATACCAAATTTCAAATCTTTAACACCTAACCACCTCACATACGTCTCTCAGACCTAAAGTAGCAGTAATTTTCTCACCTGCGACGTTTGGCAGATGGTTAAGGGTTAACATTTTGCTTTTCTAAAATATATACATCCTAGTAAAAAACTTTCTCCTGTGTATGGCTCTGGCAATGTAATCACAGTAACATTTGCCTCGAAAGAACTCCCCTAATAGTAGCTCGCCATCCACGTTAAAAACTGTAAGGGCTCCTTACACTTGTGTAAGATCAAAACAGAAGTGTAGGCAGGGGAGGTTCGGCCAAATCCCATTTAGGGCTGTAGTGCCAAAGGAAGGAAAAGAGGAAAAAACTTTGGCACCCCTTTTAATCCTTTTAGAAACCAATTTTCAAGAAATCCTTCCTTAGTGTACCATGTAAGAAATCACTAAGCGTTATCTTCTATCCGGACTGATTTTTATCTTTAAATATTAATTATAAGTTTATACAGCGTGTCCCAAAAGAAACACAGGATTTAAAATTTATTCAATGTAATATTGAAATTTATTTTTTCTCTCAAGCAGTTCTACTTTTAAGATAACTCTTGATATACGATTAAATAATAGGAGTAATTCTTAACATTCAAATGGTACCTCTCACATTGGAATCAAGACGACGAACCTTATACATTAACTTTTACTTAGATCTTAAATTTTATCTCTTGTATAATATATAAATCTTAAATGTGGCAATTATATCTTAATCGTGGCAGTCTTATTGAAATTTCTTGCGTAATATTTCTGTTTCATCAGACAGTTTAACTTTTAAGATACCTTTTTGTAACTCTTGATATACAATTAAATCTTAATTCTTAACGCTAAAATCGCACCTGTAACATTGGAATCTAGACGGCGAGGCTCAGATCTTAATTTTGACTGAAAATCAGAACTTTTGTACCTTGTTATATTATATTTATATAAATCTTAAATGTGACAATTAAATCTTAATATTGACAGTCTTGATTGACAGTCTCTCGATTAAGGATAACTTAACCTATCTCTTGATTTATAATTAAATCTTAATTATAATATGTAATTCTGATCCAATTGCCAATCTGTCCGTCACATTGATATCTAGGACATCGAGGCTTAGATCTTAACTTTGACGTGAGTGCTTGACGTCTGAACTTTTTAACTCTTAAATAATATTTATATATAAATTGTGACATTTAAATCTTAACATAAGTATACCAACCATTAGAGAAAGCGAGTGAGGTACAATAGGTCTATAAAGGTCAATGTTCAAGCCGCCACCGAAATCTACAATCTTAACATTGTCATCTCATCTAACACTCCAACTTTTAAGATTAACTTTTTCTTCAACTTAATAGCCATTTGTGTGGATGTGTGAGTATTGGCGGAATTGGGCTAATTGAAGGTGTTTTTTACGTTCAATATTTTTTATGTGGTTTTATTTTGTGGTGCTGATTGGGTTCTGGTACCGAGAATTTTTGCTCGAAGAAATCGAATCTGGAAAAATTGCTTTCTTATTTACACGCTTGTTAAAAGTTTTTTTTTTTAATATTATTATTATGTAAATTGCAAGGAGATTTAGGTCAGTAACTTACAAACGGTACAATTATAATAAGTCTAGATGGATAAGTAAACGCGGTTAAGAGTGGTTAGGTAAACATTAAGAGGCAATAATCGACAATACCATATAGTTCCAACAGATTAGACTAAACTTGAAGTACAATATTGGAACGACAAGACTAAATAGACAAGACTAGAAAGACCAGACTGGATGCACAAGACTACAATTTTTTTAAAGTTTGGTCCAATGTAGATAGCGACTTACTAACTACCTTTCAAATACTATTCTATTGTGGCCTATTGTATTTAGCCCACATTTTTCACTTCATAGGCTTAGAATCCCAGGTGTTATTTAAATTGGACTTAATTAAATTTGTCTTCTGGTACAAATTCGAACGACACTCGTCCCCGGCATCGAACCCGGGACGTTCAGATTTATAGACTAACTCTGTAGACTAGGAGGCCGACCGATATAACAAGACTACATAGCCAAGGCTAGCTGTACAAGTCTAGAGGGTAGAAAGAGGGTACAAAGGGTAGGGTAAAGAAAAATAGAACTAGGCAAGGAAATCCAGACTGACCACACTAGATCGAGTAGATTTAGCAGACAACATTAGGCTAGGTAGTCGAAACTGGATACATAAAACTACACAAGAAAGACTAGACAGACAAGAAATAGACATACATTCAGAAACAGACTATCATTCTTTGATATATCTTGTGACATTTAAATAATGCTAATATTGATAGCCTTATCTGAGAGTCTAACGGTTAAAAATAACTTCATTAGATTAACATAATATCTTTTATCTACTCTCACGCCAAAATGAACACATTAATATGTAATTTATTTTAATGTTAAGGATGCCATTATTATAATCGTGTGTAAAAGTATCCAAATCGTGCGTAAATATCCAATGTAAATCAAATGGAGTTTCTTTTCAAACGATTTCTGTGTGTTGTTACTATGGCAACAACTCGCGCCACTGAACAAGAAACATAGTGAAAATAAATTTTCTGACGTATATTAAAATTGAGTTCATGTTGAAATTTTTCTCATGTTGAATCAAGAAGTCTCGACCTCTCAGTCGGGA
The DNA here is from genome assembly GCA_944588485.1 of Phosphuga atrata. NCBI lineage: Eukaryota > Metazoa > Arthropoda > Insecta > Coleoptera > Silphidae > Phosphuga > Phosphuga atrata. The sequence continues at coordinate 24,343,917 of OX155904.1, read as the reverse complement.
TTTATGTCCCTAATATAATTGAACCTAACCAAAATCTAATCTTGAATAAATCTAGGTTGATTAAATAGTGTTCCCGTCAACTGTGCGTTTTTACTCGTTATGAATTTTGCCACAGAGGCTCTGAACGTTCTAACCTTATTGTGTCAGAGATTTGAAGAATTTTGTCTGTCAAAATTACAATTACACTCATTGCAATTATTGCACGAGCCAAAAGCAAGTAGGTATGAACGATTTTTAACTTCGCAACTCATGCATAAAATCCCTTCTTCACACACTTGTATCATAAACTAGTATTAAGGTAGAGACACACTGGTCCCACGTACGCAACGTATGCAACGCATTACGATATCTGGACTCCGATTTTAGATGAAAAACTATGCCGTAGAAACACACTTATCGTATGCAACGCAATCATACACCTCACACGCAACGTCGATCTGGGATGTCCAGATCGGCGTGGGAAGGTGGAGGGGATGTTCGTACGATTTCTACGCTTGTGATCAGTGTGTTTCTAGAACTTATGCGTAGCACGTCATAAACAAATAGACTTTTGTTTCAAGCGTTCTGTTGTCAATATAGTTAAAATGGGAGGTAAACAGCTGATAGATTTAAACTGTATCTTAGACATGCGAAACTGTATTTTAAACATGCTCAAACTGTATTTTAGACATGCGAAAGTACATAAAGAATCGTTCTTCATCAGATTCCAGTTTCTGCATTAATATATGGTACTCTCCAACTTTTTCACTTTGTTTATTTATCTCATGAACCCAATATCTTCTCTTCTTAACTGTAGTTTTTGTTTTTGTGGCGCGGAAATATTCATTTAAAAATAGTAAATTCATTCGCTATCAGAATCAGAAAACATGACGTACAGACCCACTAGTGCACCTTTTGAGAAATAACAGCGTCTGATGCAAAATTTACGTTGCATACGCGGAGAGTGTGCACACCAATTCTCCCACGTTGCATCGCATACGTTGCGTATGTGGGACCAGTGTGTCTGAACCTTTAACATCTACTTTTTTTGGATGGTAACACTTGAGTTTTAACATTAAGATCTAAATATTTATCGTAAGATCTTGACTTTTTAAATGTTTTGTAATATATATATATATATATATATATATATATATATATATATATATATATATATATATATATATATATATATATATATATATATATGTGTGTGTGTTGTATTGTTTTCTCGGGGATTCCGCGTTGATGCTGAGGGTTGGCTCTGAAAAGAACCGGATTCTCGACGTTTCGGCGAACTAACATTCGCCATTCTCAAGAGATATATGCGTCCGTACGGGTCAACCGTTTGACGCATACTATGCGTCGAACAGTATGCGTCGAACGGTTGACCCGTACGGACGCATATATCTCTTGAGAATGGCGAATGTTAGTTCGCCGAAACGTCGAGAATCCGGTTCTTTACACAGGTATCTATCCGCGAAAACCTCAAATACAACATATATATATATATATATATATATATATATATATATATATATATATATATATATATAAATCTTAATTAGGAAATATTTTCAAACACTTGGAAATATCTGAATGAGGATAGATTACTAAATAAAGCTTTTTTGGTTATACTACGAACTCCATGATTTCTTCCAATGTAACACATCGATACAAAAACTTGGTCACCCCTGGTGTAATATATTCCAATCATTACTATAATATTTAACTATTAATTCAAACCTATTTGGGAAAGATTTTATAAATATAGACTGTATCCTGCCTTGATTGTCTTGGTTATTCCATATAAATTTGAACTGGTTTATTGACTAGATTTAAGACATTCTAGCTTCCCGGAGTAAAAAAAAGGTGTCCGGAAATTATTAATTCTCGCAACGGCGTAATAAAATCCACACAAAAGAAGAGACGGGGACACACAATATTAATGCAGCTCGGGTTACAAATAAGGTGTACAACGTTACGAACTTCGAAACTGCAATTAGGAGCAAACGTTTACTTACAATAAATTATAAAATATTTCTATACAGGCAGCGGCACCGCCGCCACCACCGGCAACTTTAAATAATACCGAGGATGGCCGCCGCCTCCTCCGCTGCCTCCATAATGTATTCTCTCTCTCGAAAACTTTGGCAATATAACACCGGATTAACAGACCTACCTAAAATAGTCACGCTTTGCAATTCTAATCTTTTATTATATACACATCCCGCCCACTATATACTCATTACTGTTATTTATTATTATGACGCCGGAATGACGACGCAAGACTTACACCGCCGCTGCCGCCGCCTCCTTGCCCTCAAAACTTCTATGACAACATTAAGATTTACTCTCTCTCGGCCTCCTGCTTACGCCCAATAGACAATAGAAATACAACAATTAGGAAATAAATTTACATCTGCGATGAAACCCTGGATGTAATAACTCTGTTAGGAACTAATGGGAAAGTTCCATAGACAATTTTAATCTAAAATATATTCTCACTACAATTTCTTATTGTATTAGAAACTTTACTATGATTCATTATTCTATGTCAATTTTCTTTGTGACAATAATCCCAAAGATGAGAACAAGAACTAAATTAGAATTAGTAAATTCTTACAAATGTAATAATTCTAATTTATTTCTCGATCTCGTTACAAAGTTACTAATTCTAATTTAGTTCTAGTTCTCGTTACAAATTTACTAATTCTAATTTCGTTTAAGTTTTTAAAAGTTTTCATAAACATATAGTAAATCAGTGCGAAAATCTGAGTGAAGATGTGTATTATTAAAATCTATTGCAAGAGTAATTAATATTTGAGAAATAGAGAAAAAAGCAATTCAAGATATCGACAATTTTTGTTAATGTAGTCAAATTTTGTTGTGACAACTAAAAATAGTTTATAATTATATTAAGAAATAAGATTAAGTTCATGTTAAGATTTCTTCTGACAACTTGTAAATGTATTTATTTTTTGCCTTTAAATTTTAGAAAACTCGTATCATCGCTGAATTGTAATTACAGCATTAATTAATTACTACTTATTCCTTATTTTAACAGATGTAATTATTGTCTTCAATTATTAGTAGTTATGAGCTTAAATATAACAGTTTTGTTAGTGAATAGGAGAAAACACAATAGTTGTTCAAGATTTCAATTATTTAAAAGCTTTGAAGCTTTAAAGGTTTTGCATTATTAAGCGTTGAATTCATCATCTCTCCCAATGTTCTTTCATCCAAGAGGTTATCCATATTTAATAAGAACAAAGATATAACAAAACCCATTTTAAGGTTTGTTCAATTTCCAAAGCTCAAAACTTAAAGACTAACAAATTTGTTTAAAAATATTGTTTGTTATTAGTAGAGGGGCTGTGAGTGTTCGGGACCTAAATCACATAAGGATTTACATAGGGGTCTGCAATTGCATTTTTTTTTTAATTTTTCTCCCGGTCCGGGGGGTTGGTGGGTCGGAGAGACCGCAGTTGGACCTCAAAAGGAAGTACGCCATTTAGTCGCTTTCAACAATGATAAAAATAACAAGTAAGGGTGGTTGTGATCAAAAGCGAGGGGGTGAGAGAGGGGGTTATTGGAAAGAATAAATTATGAAACTCAGTCTAATCAATTTCTTGGATTATTCTGTGTTTAGTCTAGTACTGATAACAATTTACTGTTATTTTATCAGCTACATAGCTCATCCAGTATTCATGTACTTGCATCCACTTGCATCCACTTTTCATCTACGTGCATCCACTTTTTATCTACTTTCATCCACTTTTCATCAACTTGCATCCACTTTTCATCATTGATTACACTACGTTTCATAATTTATTAATCCACGCTTCCATATAACTGAAAAGATAACGGTAAATTGTTATCAGTTCTAGACTAAACACAGATTAATTCCAAGGAATTCGATTAGACAGAGTTTCATAATTTATTATTTCCAATAAATCCCTACCCTACCCCTCGCTTTTGATCACAACCAACCCAACTTGTTATTTTTATCATTGTTGAAAGCAACTAAATAGCGCACTTCGTGTTGAGGTCCAACTGGGGTCTCTCCGACCCACTAACCCCCCGGACCGGGAGAAAAATAAAAAAATTACTTTCAGACCCCTATGTAAATCCTTATGGGATTTTGGTCCCGAACTCTCACATCCTCTCTTCTGTTATTATCAGAATTGGTGGACGCGCTGGGACGTACATAACATTTCACATATTTACCAAGTTTATTGAATAGGTATTAGTTTAGAACTTAAATAATTGATTCAAGTTCTGTTTTTCCAAGCCATGGCGGTTTTGTTTTTTAATGTTTGGTCCGATGTGGATAACGGGTTATTAATCCTTCAAACACCTATTGTATTTTTCCCACATTTTTCATATTATAGACCCAGAAACCTAGGTGTTATTTTAATTGGCATGAATGAATTACACATTTGTCTTCTGGTACAAGTGCAGCCCACACTCGCTCCCGGTATCGAACTCTGGACCTCCAGATTTTTTAGTTAGAGCGTCAACTCTGTAGAATATGAGGCCGACTTAGCCATGGACGGCAGTTTGCCATATAATGTCTTAATTGTTTATTCTCTTAAAATTAATTTGTACAAGTTATTACTACAAAAATATACTGAGTGTGTAATGTTTAGAAGAAAGCCGCGTGGTGTGTAGATAATTTCAGTTGGAAAATATATAAACATGAATATTCATTTAGCGTTAACCGAGTGTATATATTTATATTAGCAATTAAGAATACATAGGTTAGGTAATGCGGAATTATGTGTACGGCGGAGGCTGGCTTTAAGATTTCCGTGTATTCCGGCGGCGGCCGAATTAGCATAAAAAAGCAATAAAATTATTGTCGGATTAAGTTTTGGCAGCGCGAGAGAGCAACCACGTACCGGATTTAAACGGAATTATTCCGCCGGAATAAAACTTACTGCCGCCGGTTAATTCTTATTTCATCCCTTATACCACAGGAAAAAAACTCTCAAACGATCACATATATAAAACAATTCGTGTACAATACTTTTTCTTCCGCTTCGACGGCATACTTCCCCGTGTTGGATTAATTAATGAATAAGTTATAAGGCCGTGGTGGTTTGATTATAAGATATAGGCGCGGGGGTTGGATGCGGTGCCGCAATAGGGGCATATTTTAACTTGTTTTATTATGTATCAAGTACTGGCACCTCGCTCTCTGGCTGCTTTATTGCTGCAGCAAAACAACCCTCCGCGCGCACACTTCATTACCTAATCACTGTGGAAAATTTGATTTTCCCTACAACCAAGATTGGTCACAAAATTTACAATTTGCCCCGCCGCACTACACATAAATTTTATATAGGTTTCGCTGCATTTTTAAACATTCCAAATATATCTACCGTTTTTCACGTTTCTACCCCAATGTAAGCTCTATTTAACAATTTATTTATTCCAAAACTAATTTAAAGCAAAATTATATTTAAACTAGGCAGTTGTTAGGCTAGGTTTAGGTAGAACAACGAAGAAAAATTATGAAGGCCTTAATTCACTTTCCAAAATTAAGTGCGAAGGGTTTATTTATCTATTTCAATTCAGAATGTTATTGGAACGTTTTAAGATATTTTTAATACTCGATATGTATTAGTAGCATCATTGTCTAGACCAGTGGTTCTCCAACTTTTTTCGCCGCGGCACCCTTAACGGGCTGAAAAAAAATCGAGGCACCCTTGAACCCTTGAAGACTTCACTTGACCCTCAAATCACTTGACCCAGAAAGTTTGCTCCTTTCTGTATCTGTCCATACTTGATTATTGCCGCGGCACCCCTGGCATATACTCGACACCTACTTTACGAACTTAGGGTCTAGATCAGGGATGGACAAATCTTTTAATGAATAGGATGGTTGCGACCGTTACTACGTGATAATCCATACTTCCACTAAATTGAAAAATACACTATGTTTTAACTTAATATGTAATAGTTTATTTTGTAATTAGCGGTAGGTTGTAAATTGGACACGGGAGCGAAATTCGCTCGAAAGGGCAATTGACAATACCGCCCGTGTTGCAAACAATATTTTTTATTAATCATGCGAGGGGATGTATCTTACAAGTTTTGGATCCAGGTACCATCCAAAAAAATCGAATAAAAAATGAAGAATTTGCTTTTTCAAATGTCTTCGGTGGTGTGGATTCGTCATAAGAACTCTCCTCATTTACCGTCTCCGGTATTACCATAGGATTTACACTCATTTTAAAACGTTTTCTTAAATTTAAAAAGAAAAATTCTGTCACTTTCACGTCACTTTTTTAATATCGAGGTCTTGATTGTGGTTATTTTATTTATTTAATTGTTTTTTTTTAATGTAACTTAGCGATATTGAATATGTGCGTGCGTTGCCCGAGTTATGTGGTAATTAAACCAAAGTGACATTTCTCGTACTAAAAGACATGCGCCAAGATAGTACTTTTAATGCGTGAGTAATAAAAAAATATTATATAACTTATTATTCGCAGTTAACTTATTAATTATTATTAACTTATTATTCACCAGTCCAAACTCGAATTGTGTTAGGTGTTCAAATGTTTATAACTGTGAATAAGAAGTTTTGAATTCACTTGACCTTCGCCAGTAAAAACTTGAGTCGTGTTACGTGTTATAACTGTGAATAACAAGTTACATAATATTTTACCATATTAAGTGTGGTTAAAACATAGCGAATTTATCAATTTAATGACAAATCTTTCGGCTGTCGGGCCACATTGCGGATGAAAATTTGCCTCGGGGCCCATCAAAAATGTTTATATTTTAATAATTATTTGTATACCACCACCGTTGCATCTATACTCGCCATGACAAAACAATATTATTTGGTTTCTTAGGTTTTGAAAAAGCGTACAATATTTACTGCTTGTACCATAAAGCATAAATATTTTATGAGAGGACCCGCAAATGTGCAGTGTCTATGAAATAGTGGCAGGTAGATAATAAAGTAAACATCAGACATGCTAAACATAATAATCATGTCATAGGCATGTTTTTGTGATTTTGTAGCTTTGTTTATGTTGTAATACGAATTAAGATTCATTGTGGGTAATATCTATAGATGAATTTATAATTGTTTTCTCACTGAAGTAATATTTAGGTAGGGCACGACCACAAAACCAAATTAAATTCTTAATAATTTATATTTTTTATAAAATATATATTCTTTTTCTTCTTCTTTCGAATAGGCCTACTTTGGACCATGCTTGTTCAACTATTGGTCTTTGACCTTTGCCAGTATTGTCGCATCTTCTGCCGGAGTAACTCCTTTCTCTCTTCTGTCCAGGGGGTAACTTTCCTTCGAGGTTTTTCCTGAAATCCGCGGACTTCCTTCAGGGAGCGTCTCACAGACTGTCTGTTTATGAGATCTGTTATTCCCAGTTCTTTTATATCCTTCTCGGTTTCTGTCAACCAAGTGGTACGAAGCTCCTTGTTTTGCCAGAAGGTGAACAGACGGTTTGTTAGTCGGTTTGGAGGCAATCTTACAATGTGTCCATAGAAATCTACCCTTCTTTTCCTTGCACAGTCAGAGAGCATCTCAATATGTTCGTGGAGCTCAGAGTTATGCCGCCTTCGGAATTCCCCATCTTCCTTTACCGGGCCTAGGATCTTCCTGAGGATTCTCCTCTCTCTGATTTCCAATTTCTCTACTAGATCTCTTCGGTTCAAGGAAAGACATTCCATATTCTTTTTATTATACATAGATATTGTTTTAATGAGAGTAATTTATTAATTGCTTCGCGGTCATAATATATCTACGCAAGCCGTATGCGGGCCGCTATTTGCCCATAAATAGATTAAATATTAGAAAGTGAAATTGTCTAATCCAATTTTCATTTCAAACAATGAAAAAGTTAATAGTAAGTTTTTCTGTCTATAACTGGAAGACTTGTCAAGGTTGATTAAAGAGTACAAAATCAATTTGTTGTTTGTAATTCAAAATTTATACTAGAAAAACTTGAAAGTTATTAATAAGTTTGTTTGTCTGTAATTTAAAGATTTTGTAAGTACTTTACAAATTGTTGTTAAAAGTTATTCAAGTTAGATTATCTAGAAAGTTTGTTAGTCTGTAATTTGTTCATTTGTCTAAATAGATTAAAAATTACAAGCCTTTAGTCATAGTTTAGCCATTAGTCGGCCTTTAGTCCAAAATTCAAATTATGAAATCTAGCAAGTTATTAATAAGTTTGTCTGTCTCTACTTCTTACCTATCGGTAATTCAAAATTTAAGTTACACAATTTAGATTGTTAGATAATTTAGTAAACTTGTATATCTGTAATTTAAAGGCTTGTCTAAGTAGATTTAAAGGCTTGTCAAAATAGACAATCTAGAAAGTTATTAGAAAGCTTGTCTGTCTGTAATTTGAAGACTGGTCTAAATAAATTGAAAATTACTAAGTCAGTTAGTCTCTCATAATCTTAAGAAGACTGGTATCTTAACTTCTTCTTCTTCTTCTATAGCTCTACAGCCCTGGGTGGGCCTTGGCTTGAGTTACAACATCCTTCCATCTCTCCCTGCTGTTAACCAATTGCAGCCAGTTTCTCACACCTAATATCTTTAGGTCGTCGATGCAGTCATCTCGCCATCTCTTATGTGGTCTACCCCGAACTCTTCTTTCATGTGTACTCCAGTTCGTCAGTATTTTCGGTCCTCGGGTGCTTTCCATACGCATAACATGTCCAAACCATTATAACCGTAGTGCCTTTACATGCCTTACGATGTCCGCTCCTCCGATTAGTCTGTCCAGTTCATGGTTCATTCTGCATCTCCATGTACCACAGTTTTCCAAAGATTCTGCGTAATATGCTTCTTTCGCAGACTCGTAGTGCGTTTTCGTTGATCGTAGATATGGTCCATGTTTCACACGCGTATGTTAGACGGGTCTAATGAGTGTGTTATAGATCTTTAACTTTGATTTAACTCTTCTCCCAGTAGCTTCATATTCCCGCAATAAGCTCTCTTTCCTGCTACAATTCTCTCACTGATTTCTTCGCTGATTCTGTCGTCGTTAGTTATTTTCGACCCTAGGTAAGAGAAGGTTCGAAATTAAATGATCCCTGGTACTTCTCATGAACTTGGTTTTATTCACGTTTATTACTATTCCGGCTACGCTAGATTTCTGTTCTAAGGAGGCAGTAGCTTCTTTTAGGCTTTCTGCTGTTCGTGCTGATATAATTATATCATCGGCATATGCGCATAGCTGCTGACATTTTGTGTGTATGTGGCCTGTTATGTGCAAGTTTCTAATAATTGATTCAAGTACAAAGTTGAATAGCATAGCAGATAGCGCATCACCATGCCTGACCCCTGTCCTGATGTCGAATTCGTCCGTGAGTTTGGATCCTACTAATACTTGAGCACGTGTATTGGTTAGAGTTAAGTTTACCATTCTTATAGGTTTTAGAGGAATTCCAAGGGCAAGTAACTGGTACAATAGTTCTTCTCTAGACATGCTATCAAAAGCTTGTTTGTAGTCAACAAACAGGTGGAACAAAGTTATTTTATGCTCATAACATTTTTCAAGCATTTGCCTTATTAGATGTATTTGGTCCGTTGTTGTTCGATTCCTTCGAAAACCTCCTTGTTAGTCCCCAAGTATCTCCTATTCATATATTGATAGTCGATTGTATATTACGCTGGATAATAATTTGTAAGTGGCGTTGAGTAGAGTAATTCCTCATAATCCTTCATAATCTTAATAAGCCTTATTAAAATAAGCCTAAATATTATAGAGTCAGGAATAGGTTGAAGATATTTATATATTCAGTCAGTAATTCAATTTAGACAAACTAGAAAGATATTAGTGAGCTTGTCTGTCTATAATTTGAAGACTTGTCTAAGTAGATAGAAAATTTCTAAGTCAATTAGTCTATCTTTAATCGAAAATTTAAATTAAGCGATTTAGAAAGTTATCATTAAGTCGTCAGTAATTTGAAGACTTATCTGTGTAAATAAAAATTACCAACTCAATTTGTCTATCAGTAATTCAGAATTCAAGTTGAACAATCTAGCTAAATATGCTATAAGCTTGTCTATTTATTATACTAGTCTAAGTAGATTAAAAATTATCAAGGTAATTAGTCTGCCCTTAATACCAAATTCAAATTAGACAATCTAAAAAGTTATCAATAAGTTTGTCTGTCTGTAGTTTATAGATTTGTCAATGTTGATCAAAAATTACAAACACAATTTGCCTACCAGTAATTCAGAAATTAAGTTAGACAATCTAAAAAGTTATTGACAAGCTTGTCTATCAGAAATTTGAAAACTTGTTTAAGATTACAAACTTTACAAGTCAATTTATCTGTCGGTAATTCAAGTTTAACGTTCTAAGTGGTTATTAAGGATTATCCAAGTACATTGAATTGAAAAATTTATTATGTTTTTACCACACTTATAATTTGTAAAAATGTTATATAACTTATTATTCACATAATAAATTTATATTATTTATTTATAAATAAAGTTATATTAATTATATATATAAAGTTATATAAATTTCTACACATATCATTCGAGTTTCGACGTTTGACGGTCATTTTCAAGTGATATGTGTAGAAATTTATATAACTGAATAATAATTTATATAACATTTTTACATATTATAAGTGTAGTAAAAACATAGTGAATTTTTCAATTCAATGTAAGTATGAGTTACCACGTAGAACTGTCGCAACCATCCTATTCTTATCTAAGTAGATTAAAAATTGCGAAAACAATGTGTTTGCTTGTAATCCAAAATTCAAGTTAGACAATCTAGAAAGTCATTAGTAAGCTTGACAGTTTATAATTTGACCACTTGCCTAATTACATCAAAAATTACAAACTCAATTTTTCTAGCAGTAATTTAGAATTTAAGTTACAAATTTATTATTAAGCTTGTCTATCTGTAATTTAAAGGTTTGTCTAAGTAGATATTAAATATAAAGCTTGTCTGTCTATAGTTTGAATACGTGTCTAATTAGATTAAAAATTACAAACTCGGTTTGCTTATCAGTAATTCAGAATTCAAGTTAGATAGACAGAGGTTTATCTGTCAATAATTTGAATACATAATTTATCTAAATAGATTAATAATTACGAAACTAATTTGCCTGTCAAGATTTCAACAGCTTTTTCAGAACACGTGTGCGACTCGTCTTCATAATATTATGTTTGATGTGAAATTCAAACCACGAGTCTCAGACGTTATAATAAGATAAGTGCTTCAAATATATTTCATTGGATCTACAAGCAATACCATATACGATAGATAATTAACTATGTAGTACTAATAATAAATGAACACATTTGTTATATATAGAGGGTGGCAAACGTAAAACGGAGAAACCAAACATTGTGTTATTTATATAGGTATGAAGAAAGGTACGAGGAAGTAGGTACGTGCGAAGTAGGAAGGTACGAAGAAACGAAACAAAGGCAATTGTCTCATGTCGCTGTAGAAAAACATTTTTTAAAGATTATATCAAATTGTTTTTCAAATAGAAATCATCCCGTATATATGTATCCAAACATATCTATTCATTAGACGTAGGACTCCCAATATTAAGAATCAAACATGAAGCTCATTTTCTTCAATATCTGGAGTTTCAACAACGGCTCAAAATAAAGGCTTTAATTTTGTAACTTTAAAATCGAAACATAATCCATGGACTATAGTCATCCAATTTCTCTAGAAAAACTCAACAACCAAAATTGCTTGCTTACTATTTTGATGAATCCGGGATTCTTCGTCAGATCCTCTACCAACGTTTCTTTATGTACGGAAGTTGGAAGTTTCTTTATGGACGGAAGAAGAAGTAGATGATGGATCGAATGATTGGATAATCATATCCTGTAGGGCTCCAGTGTTACTGAAGCAATATCAATCAATCAAATTAATTTTATTTTAACTAAGATATACCGAAGTACATATTAGAACATGTCACAATTACATAAATTAAAATGCTAAATCCTAGCTACATATTAAGAGTTCTACAAAACAATTGAGTATAATTAATTATGCCAAATAATTAAATATACATATGACAGACGTATTTTGCTTGAGGTAAATTCTTCAACACTGTAAAAGGCTTTTTTTAAAAAGTTAAAATATCTTTCAGTTTTCTTCTAAAAGCTTAGGTGTTTTCTTGCTTTAAGTTAGATGGGATACAATTATATATGAATTTCCCTATTCTGATTGGAGCTTTGCTACATAATGTGAGGTTTGATCTATGTGTGATCAATTTTTTTCCGTACCTTGTGTTGTGGTTGTGTATGTCATGCCCAGTCGAAAACTCATTTTTGTTTTTGTGAATATAACAAGCTAATTCCCATATATATATATATATATATATATATATATATATATATATATATATATATATATATATATATATATATATATATATAAACAAGGAGCTGTTAATATCTTTAGCTAAGCGAAGTACGATTTGCAAGAGGTTCTCCTACTAATTCCTACTAGGCATCGGATAGCCCTTTTTTGAGCCTTTAATAGTCTTTCCATGTGGAGGGAAGCGCCACATAAAAATAGAAGTGAATTAGCACCTCACCATTGACAATATTCTTGAGCATACGAAGCATATAGATCTTACGATTCATTTTTTTTACAATTGACTCTGTCGTGATATTCCATGTGAGGAATTGTTCGAAGGTAATTCCTAGAAATTGTGTATTTTTTGCTCTAGATAACTCGTCTTTTCCAATTGCCAAGGATAGGTTTTCTGCTGACCTCTTTCTAGGGGTTTGGAAAATCATATATTTGGACTTTTTTGTATTTAAGAACAAATTATTTGCGGAGAACCAATTGAGCAATTTTACCAATAGTGCATTCGATTCGATTTCAGTGTCAATTATTGAACTCTGGGAAATTAAGAAACTTGCATCATCCGCAAATAGGATGCACTGTTTACCACTTACGTAATGAATGAGGTCTGCTGTGTATATTGAGAAAAGATTCGGGGCAAGTACGCTGCCCTGTGGAACACCTATGTTAATATACGAAGGTTTCGATACGACGCACTCATTCAGAAGTTGTATTTTGACATAGCATTGTCTATTTTGGAGGTATGTTTGGAACCATCTTCCCACCTTCCCTCTGATACCATAATTGTGTAGCTTGTCCAACAATATCTCATGAGACACACAGTCGAATGCCTTCGACAAGTGGCAAAAGGTCCCGACCCGAGATCTTCCTTTTTCTATCTCATTAAGGACCTTATTATAGAACGAAAGGATGGTCGTCGTTGTGGACTTGTATTTTCTGAATCCATGTTGTTCTTGTGGGATTATATTGTGTTTAGTGACGAATTGTATTAGTCTCCGCTCCATGCTGTATTCCAGGATTTTGGCTACTACGGATACTAAGGATATTGGTCGATAGTTGATCAGATTTGTTTTGTCTCCTTTTTTTGTGTACTGGCACAATTATAGATCTTTTGAGACTAGCTGGATATATCTCACTATTAAATGAACAATTTACTAACTCTGTAATAGGGAGGACTAGAAGATCACTAAATTCTTTTATAATTTGGCATGGGAGTAAATCTAGTCCGCAACTGGATTTATTTTTCAGTTTATGAAGAATTTCATACATCTCCGTGACTGTGTAGTTTTCAAGAAACATAGATTTGTCGTTGAACCAGCTATCATCAATAGTTATAACTGCCGGTGGAATATCTCTTGATGCAAGCAGGGGTGCATTTTTTGAAGAAATCATTGAAGGCGTCCGCTATTTGCTTCGGATTTTCTATATCGCACTCATTGATCCTGATTTTCCAGTTAACTTCAGAAATGGTTTTATTATTTAATTCATTAATTGTTTGCCATACCGCCTTCTGGAGGCCCTCGTTCCATCCTCCTCTTAAAGAAATTTCGCTTCGTTTGTAAGATTAACCTATTGTGTATACTTTTTTTTAAACGATATTTAACTCTTAAAATGGGAATTTTTTTTGCAAAACAAATAAATCTTTTAGGTTCTTACTTGATAAAATAATTTCATTTGAGACCCACGTCTTTGTATATTGTTTTATTTTTCTTTGTGGGAACGATGTTAAGAAGTATTGTCGGAAGGAAGCATTTAGTTTTGTTTTCGCAATCTGTTTCTCTGTACATCTCCCATATTTCATCCATAAGCATCGATCGAAATTTTCGTTTATTATTTTCAGAGAAATTTCGTTGGAATTTGTAAATTGGTAAGTTCTTATATTTAATCGATTTGCTTAGTAATATGAGTTTATGGTCTGAAACACTGGTGTCGTCTACCTCTATCGACGATGGTTCAAGAGATGAGTAAATACGTTGTCAATTAACGTTTTAGGCGTGCCTGTTACCCGGGTATGTTCCTGTGAATCAAATTCATGGCAAATATATTCATGGCAGCACTGGCATTTTGAATGAAACACATTTCCAAGAAAAATCTATGGAAAATGTGACTCTTCCAAGGCCTCATCATTTTAACTCTTCATAGTTGACCCAGTGATCTTTATCATTATAATGCGCTGCCAGAGCAAAAGAGTGTGGTTTTAGTTTGCAATCACTTCTGTGATTGGCCAATCAGGAAGATAGTCTTTGGCAGGTCTGACCAACGTACACAGGCTCACACTCATCACACGGTATATGATAAACCACATTTGATTGCATTACTGTGGGAGTTGAATCTTTAAGACGTCGGAAGAATCTATTGATCGTGTTACAGCATTTATCTGCTATAATTACCGGACTTTTGCTCTTAAGGATCGATTTGATGGCAGGAGACAGTGATTCTACAAAGTAAACTCTTGTAGGATTTTGTGTCATCACCGGCAACAATGTCAGTGACAGGCTGTGGTATAGTTGGAGTATAACATCTTTCTAAGTTAAGTTGTGGGGCAGCTATTTTTCTTTAGGATATCGAATAATCTTGCAATACTGGCCGCTCGTAGATCCTGATAGACAATCTTAAAAATCGCAGTCTTAAAACTCAAAACTACATTCAAAAAAATAAAAATTCCGTACCCTTTCTGGACACCCTTATTATCAGGACAGTCGATAGCCCAATTAAACTGGCTGGTTTTTGGTACCAATATAACGTGAGTCCCTAAAGCCTTGGAATGCACTCTTGCCATGAATTTGAAGAGGTAGGTCATTTCTTAATTCCAGACATTAAATTAAACAAATTATCAAATGTCATTTTTAAGTAGCTGTCAGTGGTCTTGAGGTTATGTCGCATGGTTTTTAGTGTTAAGTTCAACAATTTCATTAGCTATAAATAAAACGCCTTCTCATAAATTTAAGATTGATTTATTTTATAGTGTTGTGAATTATAAAATTAATAAAGAAGAACAAATATTAAGTACAACAGATTTGAATGTGTTGTCCATTTTCACGAATACACAAATTTATTCGCCGTTTTATGTTATCGAACACTTTTTGTAATACTGTGTTGTCTATCTCTTCACATTTTCTTATTACATTGTTTCGCAGATCTTCTACTGTATGTAGTGGACTGCTGAATACTGAATTTTTTAAATATAGAAAAAGAAAAAAATCCAGCGGAGTTAGATCACAAGAACGTGGTGGAAATCGGTCTTTGCTTATTAGCCTGTCGTCGAAGAATTCCTTAAGATAATTTAATGTTTCACAGGCAATGTCCGGTCTAGCGGAATCTTGTTGGAAGAAGCCACTGTGAAGTTCATCATCATGAATTTCGTTGCAAAATAGTGGCTCTATAAGTGGAAGTGTTTAAATTACCATAGAAAAAATATTGGACCGATAATTCTGCATGTTGATATTGCTAACCAAACACCAACTTTGATTGGATGCAGTGGGGTATCTCTAAAAAAATGTGGGTTGCCAACACTCCACATGCTCATGTTTTGGGAATGAATGTATCCGTTTAGATGAAACCAAGCTTCATCAGTGAAAAATGTTAAATTTAACACTTGGTCATTAATATTTTCATTGAACCACCGACAGTAGGCCAGTCTTTTATTATAATCGAGTGGTAAAAGTTCTTTGGTACATTTGCAACTTATATGATTTCATGTGAAGATCTTGACGAATAATCCTGTGACTGGTAGTACGACTTAAATTAAACTGTTGTACTAGTCTCTTAATTGAAGCGGTAGGTTCGTCTTGGACCGCATTTCTGACGTTGTTTATAATATTCTCATTATTTATACGAGGCTTTGCACTTCGTTGTTTCTTGTTAATGTTACCAGTACTTCGAAAGCAAACAACTGATCGTAATACCTGCCTTCTAAACTGATTCCTATTAAATACAGCCATAGGAAAATGTTGCCTAAATTCTTCAATGCACGTGTCGATACTGTATTCGCATTCACCATTTGCCATTCGTCTGCCATTACGAAAATAACTTTCGACAATAAGAGTTTTCTTCTCTTTTGTAAACATATTTAAAGCAAATAAATTAAGTAAGACCGGTAGAAATAACATAAAACGGCGAATTAATTTGTGTATTCGTGAAAATTGACAATACATTCAATATCTGTTGTAATGTTTGTTCTTCTTTGTTAATTTTATAATTCACAACACTATAAAATAAATCAGTGTTAAATTTATGAGAAGGCGTTTTATTTATAACTAATGAAATTGTTGAACTTTTTTTTGTTGAACACTAATTGTTGAACACTAAAAACAATGCGACATAACCTCAAGCCCACTGACAGCTACTTAAAAATGACATTTGATAATTTCTGAATATCTGAATCAAGAAATGACCTACTGCTTCAAATTCATGGCTAGAGTGGATTTCAAGACTTTTAGGACTCACGATAGTTTAATTAGGATATTGTCTGTCCTGATAATAAGGGCCTCCAAAAAGGGTAGGGAATTGTTATTTTCAGATTATATTATAAAAACAAGATGCTCGTTGTAAGAGTTAAAAGCACTCACCACGGTGTTAGCCTCGTGCGGGATGACACAGACAATATCGTCAACATATTGCCAAAGAAAGGGGATTTGAAAATTAAGTTCAC
Source organism: Phosphuga atrata (assembly GCA_944588485.1). NCBI lineage: Eukaryota > Metazoa > Arthropoda > Insecta > Coleoptera > Silphidae > Phosphuga > Phosphuga atrata. The sequence goes on along the minus strand of OX155904.1, from coordinate 24,326,928 downwards.
CAACGGCATGCTTAATTAAGGTATTCATAACGATCTCCGCAACCACTAGAGTTAAGCGTGATCCCATGGGGATGCCAAAAATCTGAACGAAAAACTTATTTTCATATGAGAAGATTGCGGAGTACTGCTCCACAAGAGACAAATGTATCTTGGGACCCACTGCTTGAACGCTGATGAGTTGCAGTCTTTGAATCCCACCCAGATCCGGAAAATCCTAAAGGAATCAGGAGTAAAGGAGGCGCTCTAAATGGATAAGTATACCAACAATTAGAGGAAGAGGGTGGGGTATAATAGATCTATGAAGGTCGCAGTACAAGTCACCACCGAAATCTACAATCTACAATCTTCATATGAAAAATATGTGGTCTCAAAAATGAAGCCAATAAGTTCAAGAAACCTCTTGCATGGTAATTTACGACATGGGCGAACCAAAACCCAATTGTATTTAATTATATCCAGAAATAACTTCAAGGGAATGTTGGTGAACAACGAGGACATGTCCAAGGGCACTAATTCATGACCATCAGGTACTTGGTAATTCTTCATGGCAGTGGCAAACTCAAAGGTGTCTTTGATTCTGAAGCTGTTGTAGTCGGCGAACGCAGTATACAAAATATTGGAAATAAATTTAGACAACTTCTCAGGATGAGACTGAACTGAGGAAACAATGGGCCGTAGAGGAAAATTATCTTTCTGAATTTTTGGTAAGCCGTAGATTTTGGCGGCAATTCCATTGTGTACGTCTAAAGGTCATGGGTGCAGCTAGGGATTTTGTGTAGAGGGCGGGGGGAGGGCAGCCGTCCAGCTGAACCAACCCGTCATTTAATGAGAGATCATAAATGACGCCTTGCAATAAATAATAATGCAGTTCATTTGCTCTCTTTTTTACCATGTGGCGTCTTAACTCCAGTAGTAAAATTGAAAGTCTAATAGCTAAATCTATCATACGATTGCGTAAGAATTGGAGCATTGCAAAGTTTTTTTTCAGTGCTTCTAAAATAAGCGTTGCCAATCCTTGAGCGTCCCTAGACATTGAGCAATCGATGAAATCGATAAATCTTTCTTTCGCTGTTAATTGGTTAACGTATCGAATGATTATAGATAACTGTTCTTCTTTATAGCACCTTGCTTCATCGACACTCGAGGGAAAACAACACATGCTTTTTTTACTTTTAAAATTGCCTCTCTAGCTAGGCATGCCATTACTTCAACAATTCCATTCTGAATATCTGGACTGCAATAATTAATAGTATATTACGTGACAAGAGTTGTAAGAAGCATATTACGTACAAGCGGAAAAGTTACGCCCTCCCCGCATAGCGGGCGTAATGCCGCGAGTACGTAATTGCCTTACAACTCGAGTTATGTACTATACTTTATCTACGACCACACTAATTTGTTTCTGTTTAATAAGAGAAATATGTTTGATGCAACATCTTCGACCTTATTTAAGTGTTTAGAAATGAAAAGAAATACATTCATAATGGTTACATACCTTTTAATTTAGTACTTATTTGTAAGTGACTTATTTATTTTTATTTGTAAGTGAAAAAACGAAATGAATGACAGCTTGTATGTGAATGATGTGACGTTTAATGATTGTTTGGAAATCACGGAGTACTATATTTAAAAATAGTTTCAACGTGCAGCTCTCAACCAATCAACGAATCGTATACTAGAAGCTCAAGGGTGTTTTTGAATCATTACGTAACATTAATCGCGGATTGTTACATATGTGTGTGGTATGATGTATATACATAGTCCACGTACACTGTATGCCCATTATTGTACAACTGTACAATAATGGGCATTTTCAATAGTGGTCGTAGATCAAATGTTTTTCAAAGGGTGCGGAAAAGTTATTGTAATATTTTGAGAAAAGTTGAGCTTTTCGAGTAAATTCGAGTCAATTTAAATAAATAAAAAGTTTAGAGTAAATCTGCTGATTTGCCTGTGGTCATCGACTGACGGCAGTTCGAGGGCAGACAGAGACGAGAAACGAGAGACGATTTTGATAATCTAGATTTTGGATAAATTAATTATACGAGGATTGGTATTGAATCTTAAATAAAAAGCGATTAAACAGTAAGTAATTCTTCAATACTGTCGATTTTTCTTGGGTGGGCAAAGAAGTTTCTAGGGTGGGCATTGCCCACCCTAGAACAACAACCACTACCCACCCCCCTAGCTACGCCCATGCTAAAGGTTTATAGGTTGTTTAGTCAATGTAACCTTTACTTTTGATTGGCTTGAACTCATTGATCCTACGTTCAAACAAACAAGTGAGATCTCTGTCCAACGGAGTATAAGTGGTAGCATCTGTCCGAAGCTCGATCATCCTGGACCGGTAATCCTCTCTTTTCAAAATGACCGTTACTTTTCCTTTAGCCGACAAAGGCAATGTAACGGCCAACAGTTCAGCGTGTGCTTTGAGGAACCGGTCTTATGGTCGCCGGGGTCTGGCAGTGCAATTCTTCGATTCTCCAGTTTATTGATATGGTTGGAAACCAAGTATGTGGCTTCAGCCCTACGCAGGTTTTTTTTGAAATCTAAAAGCTTTCCGATGTTAGTTAGAATACCAAATAAAGGAATTTTTGGGATTGCAAGGCAGATTGAAATTAGGGCCCAATACCAGAAAATTTTTGATATCATTGGGAATTGTAAGATCGGACAAGTTTTGCAACTACTTCGCTGGAGTGTCATTTTTTTGTACATATATTGTCTTTTTGAAGTTTGGTCTTTCTGAAGTTTTCAGTCTTTTTAAGTTCTCTGTATAAACAATATGACACTCCAGCGAAGTGGTTGAACACCCTTATCATCAGGACTGACGATAACCGAATTAAACTAGATTGAAAACAAAAACCCACCAGTTCGGGCAGATATCTAGCGCTACTTTTCCGCACAAGTTGAATGTAGTTTTAAGTCTTAAGACTAGGATTTTTAAGATTGTCCATCCGGATCTACGTGCGGCCAGCATTGCAAGATTGTTCAATATCCTAAAGAAAAATAGCTACCCCACAACTTTGCATATAAAGATGTTATACTTGAAGCCTATACGACAGCGTGCCACTGACGTTGTTGTAGGTGATGGAACAGAAACATACAATAGTTTACATTTTGTAAAATCACTGTTTCCTGCCATCAAATCGATCTTTAAGAGCAAGAGTCCGGCAATTATTGCAGATAAATGCTATAACAATGCAATCAAATGTGGTTTATCGTATACCGCGTGCTAGGAGTTAGCTTGTATACGTTGGTCAGAACAACCGAAAACTTTCTTCCAGATTGGACCACCACAGAAGTGATTGCAAACCACGCTCTTACAGCGCATAGTAATCTGTCTGTCTCTGGCAGCGCATAGTAATGATAAGGATCACAGGGTCAACTATGATATCTTAAAAGTCCTTGCAAGAGAGTGACATTTGCCAAAGAGTATTTTCTCGGAAATGTGTTTCATGCAAAATGCCAGAGCTGCCATGAACGCAAGAAAGGACATTGATTGTTGAAGTAATGTGTACGCTTGGCTTAGGACTTGGGCAGCAGATAGATTGGGCAGTAGATAGAATACTTATTTGGGGTTTTGGCTTTCTGCAAAATTTGTTGAAACTGATGTTTTCAACTACTGTTCTCTACTCTCCTGTATCATGTCCCTTGTGAGTCTAATTTTCTGGAGATCCATTTCAGTTTCTAACAGCCAATTATTCTTCAAAGTGATCATAAAATTTAAATTTATTTCATGTGATTTCCTTTTTATCAAACTTCCAACTTTGTAGACTGCGACCATAATTGTTCTTTCATGTTTTTCTACGTCGTCACTGATATGCCTACAATTATTAAGGTTCTTAACCTGAATCTCAATAAATATTTATTATCTTAATGTTAATTTCTAATACTTCTCTAACTACTTCCTAAATTTGCAAGACTTCTACCAAAATTTGTGATTTAGATTGGACAAAGGAAGTATATGACCAACCTTTTTAGTTCACGTATTTATTTTGGAAATAATATTATAGTTTCGTTTGTCTATTCAAACTGTGTTCCATTATAGGAAACTTTGTTATAGATAAGCCTGCGCGAAGGGTGAAAATAATAGATTATTAAGAATACGTCAATAAGATTATATCAGAAACGATAATAAATAGGAGCGATTGTCTGTTTGGTTTTTATGAGGTTCGGTCTGCGGTTTTATTAACAGTGAATGTGTTCGGACAGACACACACACGCAAACAGAGAGACATTCATAACGGGAAGTCCGAGCGAGCACAAAAGAGTATTCGAGGGTGGGACGGAATCAGTGAGGGTGGTTTTTCGGTCGCGGAGTCAACTCACCCCTTTTGTGAAAAATCACGTTCGCGGCGCACTCCTATATGTGTGTGTATAGATATATATGTGTGGACCGGGATGCAAATTTAATACCCCATAATTCTGCAGTCGTACATGTGTACACCGGTAGGATTCCATCCTCTGGAAAAATTGTCCTCACGATCGTCGTGCTGTCCTTGTTTTGATTGTAAGGATCCGTATAGGTGGACGTGGCGGGGTTGAGGGATGGATGCCGGTGGCTAATGCCCGGTCGGAAAGGAACGATTTTTTGATAGGAGGTCGCGAATATTGGCAAGATTTATTAACTTTGACGGCGGAGTACGTGCGGGTGTATAAAACAAAAGGGGTAGTTTGGGGGCTCTTTTTCCCTTTTTTAATATATAAACTGCGTGATAAAATCAATACGAGTGAGCATATAAAAGGGTTAGGGTTTTTTATTATATATTTTTTATATATATACATTCATTTCCAGAAAAGAAATTTATGTTACGGCCGTAAATGTAGCATTTTTGTTCCGTTTCATTGGGAACCCGGCGGAGTATATTGTTTGGATAATCTATCAGATATATGGAAAACCGTTCTCTTTTTTTTTCATCCCTAACCGTTATAAATTCATTGTTTCTGGCGAATCTTACGCTTCGATTTGCTCGGAAGGGACGGAAATGGATCAAATTTTACACATATCACCTCACAACATTTCATCCACAAAAGAACACTCTCTACACACACACTCAAATCGTGTAAAATCGAAATCATAAATTACTTCCGAATAATATTTCATACACAATATATCAAAAATTTGCAAAATTTACGGATTTTTTTACCACCTGACGTGAACAAGAAAATAACGATATTATAGAATGAAATATTTTTAAATATTCATTTTGTCGGACAACAAACTATAGATACAATTTCAAAGTAACGCATTTTCTTTAATTCCTCGGCTTACGACCGCATTCATAAGTCATTCGTGATTTTAGTATATCTGTTACATTATTGAATGTTTCTATCACCTGGCTTAAAGAAGAAAAAATGATATTCTGGGGTTAAATATTTATGAATGTTTATTTTATTGAACAAACGCTAGCAATGTTTATAAAGTAAATTTTGGTAGTTAATTGTTTATAAAACATTCCCTTCAATTCCATACGACTGGTGGAGATGGAGCCGTAGAATCTATGCTGGGATTTTCAAATAACAGATATTAAGCGCAAAATAAACCGGACATTAAGATATTGAAGTTATACTAGGCAAGTTGTTAAAACGTTGACAATCAACTACGCTCGCAACATATTTAAAATTCTCATTCCATATTCTTGACATTCAAATATTGGTGTGTTTCTATGACTTAACTAGTTTTTCATATTCATTTTGTTGTATATTTTATTTGTATGTTCATAAAGTAAAACATTTTCGACTTACGACGGGATTCGTACATCTAATTTAAAATAGAACTCTTCCATCGTGAATTTTTTCATATGCCTGACCAAGGAAAAAGTGATTGATATTGTAGTTGTATTATACATACGACTGCATTTGTAAGTCGAGTAAGCCAATCGACTACTGCATGCTACTGCTACAAAAGTTCATCCATTTGTATAAAATACGATATTTTGTTGGTACGCAACATATTTACTTTCAATATTCTTTACATTGAAAAATTACTGTGTTGCTATAACATAAATAGTTCTTGATATTCATTTTGATAAACATATTATTTGTAAGTTTATAAAGTATAACATTTTCTTCAATTCCTCGACTTACGACGGCATCTTCGACTTACGACGGGTTTCGTAAATCTTAATTACAAGGTGTCAATAACAAGGTGTCTCAAAAGAAAGTTTATATGTAAAAAATCGATTAAAAAGCATAAGCCGTTCGTCGAAAAAATGTTTGTTAATTATGAAAATACACTCTTTGGGAATTTATTTCTTAAAAATAATGTCGATCAAATGTCTACCCTCGCGTTCACGACACTCAGTCAATCTAACACTAAAATTCCTGATGACAGCTTGGCAAGTATGCTGCGTGATGGCTCCCATTTCGTGGCGATTATTTTGTTTGAACTGCGCCAGGGAAGATGCTTTAATAACGTAAACTTTAGATTTAAGGCCAACCCCACAGTAAAAAGTCCATAGGCGTCAACTCAGGACTGTGGGGGGCAATTAATGTCACCTCTCCTGGAGAAAAATTTCACGAGCTCGTGCCAGAGACACATTGGACGTGTGGGAAGCTGCTCCATCCTGCTAGAACCATTTTCTTGGGTTATAGGCAGGAAAATTCTGTAGTTGAGACAACAAAGAATCTTCTAACATCGTCACATAACGCTCTGAATTCACAGTAAGTGCACGCCCTTTCATCTTCAAAAAAGTAAGGGCCGATTATTCCTCGCGATGACATTGCAGCCCATACGTTCACCTTTGGCGAATTAAGTGGTTTCTGATGCTTGCGTTTCGGATTGGTTACACTCCAGTGGCGGCAGTTCTGCTTATTTACGTGGCCATTAAGGTGAAAATGAGCTTCGTCCGAAAACAAGACGTTGATAAACATTTGCAAGCGCTCAACTGCCTGGTTTACGAATTGTAACCGCTGAATGGCATTTTGGGGTTTCAATTCTTGCACCACTTGAATTTTATAGGGGTGCAGCTTTAGCTCGTTGTGCAAAATGCAGTGTAGCGATGATCTATCTATGCACATTCAAAGCACTTGCACGCTTCCGCATGGAGGGGTCGGGTTCTTCACGAACAGACCGATTAACCCGTTCCACGTTCTCTTCCGTACTCAATAACCTTGCGCGTCCGGGTTTTGGTTTATCTAGTGTTCAACCGGTCACCTTAAACTTTGTTACCCATTTCCGAATAAGAGGAATGCTTGGCGCATCATTTAAGTGACGAAAACCTCGAATATTGGAGAAATTTCTTGGCGCTATAGTCGCAGAATTACCATTTTTCTAAAATTCTAGTACGCACAACGCGCGATCCGTTCCCGTGGAACGTTCTATACCGACTTAATTCCCAAGAGTCAGGCTAGCGATTGACTTATAACCCGCGCCCCTCTGAATCGTTGCTTTCACGCAGTAAGCTAAACAAATATAAACTTTCTTTTGAGACACCTTGTATAATAGAACTGATCCATCTTGAATGTTTTCCTATCCATTACCAGGAGGAAATTATTGATATTGTAGCTGCAGATGACAATCGCATACTATATACAACTGCGACTTTACGTTCAAATTTTCGGGTGTTTATGGATTGCAATGTCCAAAGATTTGTACAAAATAAAATATCTTCAATTCAATACCGCGACGTACCACTGCATTCGTAAGTCAAGATGTACGACACTGTGTTCTATATTCTATTTAAAACTCTTAGCTAAATCTAGATTTCTACTCTCGATTTATTTAGAACAAATTTTACAGACACTCAATAAAATATAATTTGTTAGGCTTAGGCTTTTGGAATAGTGTAAGTTCATAGACAAATGGACAATAGGAAATTGAAGCATCCCTTCTTTTCTAAAGGATGCGCCATCTCAATCTGGTCAGTGGAATAATTGAATGACTTTGTCAATTCTCAATAGATTGCAGAAAACTTTTTAGTTCATAAAGCGCACAATTTATTTCGACTAGTTCCCAAAAAGAATAACGTCCAAGTGGTCGCCCTTATTGGTGATACAAAATTTTCTTTTTCTTGCATTTTCCATCACTTTGGGCAGCATCTCGGGCGGTATCGCTACCATTTCGTCTCGGATTTTGTCTTTTAACTCTTCTATGGTCTTGAGCCGGTGGACATAGGCCTTGCTTTTCAAAAGTCCCCGCAAAAAGAAGTCCGGTGGCGTCAATTCCTGAGGTTGGCAGTTGGTTGCCAGTCAATATCGCCTTTTTTCGACACCAGACGTCCCGTGAACTTCCGATGCACCTTGAGCGCGCAGTGTGGCATGTCGCACCGTCTTGTTGGAACCAGACATCTTCTAGCCCTTCCAAACGCATTTGCGCTAACACAAAGTGTGCCAGCATCCATCGATATTGGTTACCATTGACTGTCTAACCAGCTCTGAGGAAAAACGGTCCAATGAGGGTTTTGGAGCAAACACGGGCCACTCACTTTTTGATGTGTGCAATGATGTTTCATGAATTATGTGCGGATTATCGATGCCCCAAAAGCGACAATATTTTTTATTAACTGCACCAGAGAGTGTGAAATGATGCACCAGAAAGTGTGAATTGTTCGTGCAATGATGTTTCATGATTTATGTGGGAATTATCGATGCCCCAAAAGCGTCAATATTGTTTATTGTCAGCACCAGAGAGTGTGAAATGAGCGTCGCCGGTCATCAGAATTCCCTCTGCAAAATCCGACTCAGTTTCAGCCATTTGATTAACGTTATTCGCATAATTCAAGCAGCTGATACGTTTCTAACAATTTTAGGTTAACTGCACTTTGTAGGGAAACATGTGCAGATCTTCCGTCAAAATGTTCCTCAAATTGCAGAGTTTGGCAGCGATACGAGACATTCGGATATGCTGAAACACTTTCCCTAACAGCTGCAATGTTTTCGTTCTAACGACCTGGATGCAGATGAGTTGTTTTATGATTTGCTACAGATCCGTGCTGATTTGAAGTTCCAAAATTTAAAGTGAAACGAGGTATTGTATCGCTTTTGGGCGGTATCCCGTACGTTCACCGCTTTTATTTCACCGCGGAATCTTCACCGTACGAACTTTCTCTGCATGGACTTTCACCACTGAGCAGTAATTTTTGAAATGTAATGTAATTTTTGAATTGGATGTGGTGAAATTGACGAACGGTGAAACGTGGGCGGAGAAATTTCGCAGAGGTGAAACTGCTTAGCGGTGAAAGTTCCTACGGTGAAACTTCATACAGTGAAGATTCCGCGGTGCAACGTATGCGGTGAAAGTTCACTGAACCCTTTTGGGCGTAGGGCGACTACGATACTTCCGAAGATACGCTCGTCGAGTTAAAATAATGGAACAATTATTTATAAAGTGCCACTATTCGGTGTATAACGATGCATATCTGAAATTGTACCAAAGAAAAATCCCCAAAACGTGTTCGAACACGCAGATCGATTGACACCTGTCAAAGATATTCAATTGTTTCACTTACCAGATTGAGATGGCGCACTCTTTATTTCTGGAGAGGAAATGCCGATATATTTTATGCTTCAGTTGAGTTTTGAAACAACGTCTAGTTCCTAGATATCAAACAATTCCTTTTGTTTCATCCCCTAAGCGTTCCATTTAAATGAATATATATTTTTAAAAGAGATGTCTTAATTCTTCGGAGTCAAATGTGATGGTAACAAGAAAGACATTTCCATCATCCCCGTTTTTCAATTTGCGTTCGGATGGCGGAACAGCGGAAGCTTTGCCATCGCACGCCATTAAACCCGACCGCGCCACTATAATTCTAATTACTTTCCGAGTTACTTTTATTTTAATTTTTTTATCGGAACATCGCGCAACCAGCCATACCGTCGTTATGCCCTCCACCGCAACCCTTTAATACCATTTTTTCACCGCCCCCCGACGGAAAAATTGTAATTCCACCCAATATTCTCTTAAATTTCTTTTCCAACGCTCTGCACAAGATATCGCGAAACCTTCACATTAATTTTTGAATTACTACCCCTTTTTTCCAACAAACACCCTTAATTACGTTTTACTCTAATATTTATTTCCAAGGGTAAGATATAAAACCTAAAGTCATTGGAACGTTGACGCATTTTTGAGTTATGTCCAACACGGTAGATTTGCGAACATTTTTTTTTTGTTTGAGGGGGTGGATAGGCGTCGCGGCTCTGAGATATTTACGAGCGGCTAAAAAAATACTAAACGCAGGTCTCGTTGAAAATACTCAACAAAATACACTTAACTGTAACATCTATAATTCTAAACAGACGTTAAGATTAAGGAATGGATTTCTAAAGGTTGCTATTAAATAAATCCTTTGTAAATTTTATATTTTACATGTTTTTCCTAAAATGCAATGAGATCCAAGAACATTTTGTAGTAGATAGTTAAAATTACAAATATTTAGATGAATATCAGTAGGAACAGGGTTTCCTCGAAAATTGTTCTTTAAAAGTAAATAAATCATTCAAAGTTTTCGCGTTTTAAAGAAAATGATAAATTTTGTGGGGGTAGTTTAGTATTTAGATGAAGAAGAAATTGTCGTCGGAGGAGTTGGAAGGTGATGAAGCCCATAATTGGTTTTCCCATAAAAAAAGGTCAGAAAAATAAAAACAAAGTAAGAGACGTCGCGGGCGTTTGATTAATTCCGCTCAGAAAACATTCCCGCAGGAAACAGTATTATTTTAAGGTCCGTTTTTTAAAAGTCGGTGCTAATTTGTTTTCTTCGGGGACAGGGCGAGAGTGCCGATGTCCACAGTGCGATGGAGAGAGACGGCGTAGGTCCGAATGGCCACTTTGTATTCATGACAAAGGCTAATACTCCGCGATGGATACTCCCGGATAAAGTATTACAATGTAAAGCTTAATATTTCATACGAATGTGTTCAGAAATAAAATGAATTATAACTTTAATGGGGTGATGTAGATAGAAATTAATGGAATATATTAGAACCCAACAACTGTTCCAACTCTACCAGGACGCATTACGCCACCCAACCCTCTATTATTTTTCTATTTATCCCTCCCCAGCCAAAAATAAATACATTTTCATATTTTTAATCGATTCAGCTAATAAAAACTTGTATATTTTATTATTATTTTATTTTTTGTGTTGCGAAATTAACGCGAGGTATATGCGGAACTCAATTTTTATCAGCAGCGGCCAGCGTGCTGAACACGTACTTTCCTTCTTCCCGGTCATTCCATCGCTGTGATATCTTCCCCTGAATTATTGCTGTTTGACCGGCAAACCACCACTCGATAACAACCCTTTTCATTTTTAATTTACGCACACGTCATTAAAAAATAAAACTAACCCCCGCACATACCGATTTTCAACTTCAACTCTATCTACTTACATGCATAAAAACCCAGTCAATTTTCAATGCTAAGCTAAATCTAGATACATTTTACATAATCTCAAATTGCTAGTTACTTTTAATTACATAGCGTACGTCTATAATACACTATGTCTATAATACAATACATTTATTGAATTATACCAAACAATTCTAGATAAATGATAAAATGTTTAAACAAAACTTGGTAGTTTTATACCTATTAACCTGAATATAAACCACCCCGATCATAAGATGGCATTCAGTTTCTTGAGAATAAACAAAAAATGAGTCTGTAACCTTGAAGTAAAACTTCTTTAACGGTTGTGGCACGTATTACTATAAAGATTAAACTTATAATAAATATGTCATACTAAAAATTAATTTTATTTATTGATAATAATATAACTTGCAGTGAGTAACAAAAAACTATGTTTATAGCAACTTGACAAATAAGTTAATTGACAGCAACATGACAAATATTATTATAATTTGAATATGTAACTAGAGGTTTATTATAACTAAAATGATAAACAAACTTATTAAAGCGAAATATAGCTTCTGTATATAAATATATTCAACCTGTTCGTAGCTCTATAATATTAAGTCTTATTAGGACTATGAACAAATCTCATATTGAAACAATTACTTCCTGGCTAGTATCACACAGGATATTGAATTAAACAGCAGAGATTTGTACGTTATTCAGTATATTATCCTCTATATTATCCAGGAAGTAGTTGTTTCAACATGAGATTTGTTCATAGTCCTAATAAGACTTAATATTACAGAGCTACGAGCAGGTTAAATATATTTATATACTAGCTGACCCGGCGAACTTCGTATCGCCTCAGAATCTATAATCAATAAAAAATGACTTATTAGCTGAATTAAAATCAGTCGAATGCTTCGCGTAGTGATATCTGGTAATATAATCCTACACGGTTATATTAACAGATGCGAATATAATCGTGGCTGTCCTCTCACTCTCATAACGGTACTCCGTATAAAAAAATCCCAAAATTCAAAAGTTCAAAATGTAAAATCCCAAAAATCCATTATCCAAAAGTGCAAAATCGAAAAGTCCAAAATTGGAGTAGCCCAAAATCCAATGTTCAAAATACCAGAATCCAAAATCCAACCGCCCTAAATCAAAAAAGCCAATATCCAAAAGTGTAAATGTTTAAAATATAATAGCCCAAAATCCGAAAGTTCAAAATCCAAAAACCCAAAATCCAAATGTCAAAATTCCCAAAATCCAGAAGTCCAAAATCGAGTCGACTACCTTCATTATAAGCAGCTTGTGATATACGACATTTTTCGTTTTGTTTGGCGCGAAAATGAACAAAGCGTTTATTTCATCGGCAGCGGTGGATCTTGAAATTACTGGTAGTGTTTGCCGGAAATCGCCAGACAGTAGAATCCTTGCGCATCCAAAACATCTTGAGTCATTGTGCTGATTTTTCATGGTTCGATTTAGTGTTTTCAGTGAATGTTTGTGCGCCATTGTGCATTCATCCCATATGATAATTTTGCTTGCTATCAACACTTTGGCCATTGCCGAGTGTTTCGCAATGTTGCATGTGGGTGTTTCAGTGTTTGAAGGTTTAACGGTAATTTCAACGCTGAATGCCATGGTGGGGTCGATACAAATGTAATGCACACAACGCCACCTACTGACATACCTTTAGTTATAGTTTAAGTAGTTTCGGCTAGCCGCGGCTGTGCGATAGTATGTGCCGTTCCATAGAAAAACGAGAAAATTAATTATTTGCATTATTTCCTTTTTTCGTGATTTTTTGAACGCATACTTTCCTTCTTCCCGGTCATTCCATCGCTGTGATATCTTCCCCTGAATTATTGCTGTTTGACCGGCAAACCACCACTCGATAACAACCCTTTTCATCTTTAATTTACGCACACGTCATTAAAAAATAAAACTAACCCCCGCACATACCGATTTTCAACAACTACTCTATCTATTTAGATGCATAAAAATCATGTCAATTTTCAATGCTAAACCGAATCTAGATACATTTTACATAATCTCAAATTGCTGGTTATTTTTAATTACATAGCATACGTCTATAATACGCTATGTCTATAATACAATACATTTATTGAATTATACCAAACAAATCTAGATAAATGATAAAATGTTTATACAAAACTTGGTAGTTTGATACCTTATTAGCCTGAATATATGATTTTTTTCCATGTTATAATAGTAGGGATGGAGTTTAATCCGACAAATCAAAAATCATAAAAATCGGTCCTGCCGTTCTTGAGTTTTTAAAAGTCTAAATTCAAACCCGACTTTTTTATATACAGTATAATCTCGATAATCCGACACATATAGGACCAGACAATCGCCGGATTATAAGAAAGTGTGGTAAGAGAGAACAGCGCGAGCGGTCTCCAGACCGCCCGATTACTGGATGTGTCGTCCGATTACCCAACAAACGAATTACTGAGCTTATACTGTATTAAGAAGATTCAATCTATATTTCGCTTTAATAAGTTTATATGATTGTATCTAGGATTAGTATGGTTTCACCCCAATATTAAAAAGGAGAAAATTATACTCTGATAATTTGTTAGATTTCTTGAAAACCCCGCATCGAGTATTCATTGTTAAGTTGGATTTTTACCTTTAAAAAATCAATTAATGGTTGAGATTCTTCTGATTGAAAATGATTGTATCTAGGATTAATATGGTTTCACCCCAATATTAAAAAGGAGAAAATTCTACTCTGAAAATTTGTTAGATTTCTTGAAAACCCCGCATCGAGTATTCATTGTTAAGTTGGATTTTTACCTTTAAAAAATCAATCAATGGTTGAGATTCTTCTGATTGAAAATTGGCATTGAAATCTCTAAATTCAACTCAAATTCAATCTTCTTAGTGATACCTGCCACAACCTTCTAACAAGTTTTTCTTCAACCGCGCTTCTTTTTCGAGAAACTGCAGGTCATCTTATGATCGGGGTGATCTACCAAAACTACCAAGTTTTGTTTCAATGTTTTATCATTTAACTTTTCTAGAATTGCCTGGTATCAGCGGACCGGAAAGGGTTAACCCTTTGCGGTCCGCTGTCTCTGTAGCGGGGACATGTGTCCGGGTAGTGGCAGGACCTTTGGCTCTGGAGTGGGGACAAGTTTGCGTGTAGTGAAAGAACCGTTATTTTTTGTTAGAGGACCCCCACCGAATCTACTCGACGGGTACGAGTCATAGCGCACTACAATGCGTACATAAAAGAAGCCCGTCCTACAGTCAACGTGTTAAGCAAACTTGTTATAGTGCTCCCGTACGTTTTTATTAATTGCCACCCTTTCGATTTACTTGAATATGAACGAGAGTGAAGAACATTTTATATCGGCTTAGAGTTAGCGATTATGAGGTTGAGTATGAAAGTGACGGTAGTAGTGGAAGTGACATAGTTTTTCGCAAGAGACGCAGACTTTGTGGCAACGCAAACCATATTGATAAGTGGAATGACGTGAGTGATAGCTTCAATATTCCAGAAAGATTTACTTTTGATGTTTCACCATGAGTTGCCGGATCACAAGTTTCTTCTTCGATTATGGGACCACTGGATTTTTCAAATTATATTTCACTGAAGAACTCGTGTATGATTTAGTTTCAAAAACGAATCAGTACGCTTATCAATTTGGGATACATGGAAAGATGTTGAAGAGGAGGAATTTTGGGCTTTCATTGGCGTTATTGTCAACATGGGTACAATGACAGTTCGAAATATCAAAGACTATTGGCCCTCTGATTTCGTAAGCAGAATCCCATTCTTCTAAGAAGTTTTCTCCAGGTCCAGATTTTAATTTTTTATCGGATGCTACATCGTGGAACGAGTACGAAGTACACCTCCTGACAGCACAAACGGGGATCCAAAATCAAAAATTAAAACTATATTAGATACACTATCCAATGATATATAAATGTCATTGCTATACCAAGAATATAGGTACTAAAAATTCAAATGAACGTAAATGTGATTTCCAATCCCGGTCTTCCCTACAGCGGATTTAAGGTAGAGACACACTGGTCCCACGTACGCAAGGTATGCAATGTAACGTGGGAGAATTGGTGTGCACACTCGTCTGCAAACGTATGCAACGTAAATTGTGCATCAGACGCTGTTGTAGTTTCTCTGAAGGTGCACTAGTGCATCTATAAGTCATGTTTTCTGATTCTGATAGCGAGTTTGAGGATGATTTATTGAGTCTACTATTTTTAAATAAATATTTCCGCGTCACAAAAATTAAAACTAAAGTTAAGAAGAGAAGATATTGGGTTCCTGAGATAAATAAACAAAGAGAAAAAGTTAATAAGAGATTACCATACATTAATGCAGAAACTGGAATCGTAAGATAGCGTAATGCGTTGAATACGTTGCGTACGTGGGACCAGTTTGTCCCTACCTTTATAGTACGCCCGGTAAATTCGTGGGTTGCCATCAGTTAAAAATTTTACATTAAGATTTCACACTCACGGTCAGTTTTTGGATGACATCAGTTCAACTGATCAGTTTAACTGACCGTGAATGACGGGCTTTCTGCAGGCAGAAATTACGCGGACCTGCTGAGTTCTCGCAACAGAAATGACGCGGACCGCAAAGGGTTTTAAATAAGTGGTAGAGGTTACACACACTCATTTTTAGTATTAGTCTTTATAGAAACAAATTCTTGCATATTTGTGTATGTAGCACATCAACTTCCTAAACTCTATAGTTAATCGTTTATAAATAGGGGGGAACGTAAGCAGGCTATAGACTTTACTCAATGTTTTTTTCGTCAGAAAAGTTATCTAGTTACTCTAAGTAGCGCCTAAAGAAGTTTTAGTTTTACTTCAAAAATTCATATAAGAAAGTTTTATCTTAATTTTGTTGTCGTTGACATTGTGTCGTTTATTTAAACACACATTAAGCAATATCAAATTGTTGGAACTGTTAAAGAATCTATGTAGATATCACTTAACCTAGCCCTATTTCCTTCAGTCAACGTCATTTCCTGATCTGAGTTACTCTCAATAATTTTTAAGATCAAGATTTATTGAAGAAAACACATTAATCAGTAATATATTTTCCATCGTTATTTACGACCTGTTCCCACCTACCGACCAACTTTTTGATACCATCTGACCAGAAATCTTCAATTTGTATGTTAGAAATGTGGGTCAGCCAGTTTTTGAAGTCCTCATTGTTGGCGAAGGTTACATCCCTCATTTGGTTCGACTTTGAACTAAAAAGGTGATAATCCTTTGGCGCAAGGTCCGGAGAGTATGGCGGATGTGCCTTAAGTTAAGAACGTTAGCTTATGAATCTGGGGTCCCGGGTTCAATCCGGAGCGATGTCCGACCTCATTTGTTCTAATAAAACAAATGTGAATACTAACGTACCACATTTACAGAGATAATATGACAAACTTAAACAGACGACATAAACATTTCGAACCTAAAAATAATAGAGGAGTATGTAATCTTGGGACCATTTCATAGACAATGAAATGGGAGGTAGCAACCTTCAACAACCTAGTTGTAACCATTATTAAGAGTATATTAATCATTGTTAAGCTGCAGTACAATATTTTTACTGATACCATATCAAGTGATAAGGGGCAGTAATGGTACCATATCAAAAAGATGAGGGGTGGTACAACCTTGTACGGGTACCGTGTCATAAAGCTGTGACTAGGGTGAAAGTAATCTTCCAAAACTTTCATTAGAAATGGTAAATGGGACAAGATACTTTTTGAACCATAATTGCAAAGGGGGACAGCAACTGCCGTACTTCTCACACCCTCTCTCTGTATAAGAACAACCATCCAATGGATGCATTATTGAAAATGTGGAAAAAATACAATAGGCCATGTCGGCACCAGCGTGGCTTCCCCTTCCTAATTACCATTTCTCAAGGGCTACAGATCCTTTTCATGATTTGACGGCAGTTCGTGTATTACACGATATGACTAGGCAGTTCATGAAACAGCCACACATATATTTGTTTTTTTATATATTTATTCATAGGTCTGATAATTTACACATTAACTCAGTAGTTTTATACTATCAAATGATTGCACTTAGTCATTTCGTGAAACGTCAAAACGGTATGTAATTCAGATTCTTTAATCGTAGGTTTTTTGTAGCTTTAATCGTCAAATATAATGCCGCCTAAAATCGGTGGTTTTTTGAACTACAAACTACATCATCTGCCGTCAGATCATGAAATGACACTGTTTTACACAATCTGACGGATTTCACTATGTGACTACGACATTTATATATCCAACAGGCCATATGGCCGCAGTGTTTGAACGACTGAAAAATAGCTCCGATATCCTTTGGGATGGTAGACATTGGGAGAGAAAAAAATGGCGGATGTGGCGGATGATTCAGAGACTCTTTGACTATGTTTGCGGTTTGATAGCGCGCATTGTCTTGAAGAAGGATCACTTCGCCACAAAGATTAGCCCTTTTCTGTTGAATTGCTTCGTTCACGAGACGAAGTTGAACGAGATAGCGTTCCTTGCCGACAGTTTTGTTCTTCTCCGGCATTTCATACCTTCCCACCAAACGCAAATCATTGTCTTCTTGGAATCAAAATCTTGCTTGGCTCTCGGCGTTGCTGCGTCTCATAGTGCCATCCACTCTTTGCTTTGCTTTATATTAACGCAAACACACTGCTTCTCATCCCCGGTGACAATTCTGTATGAAAATCGTTGCTTGCGATCGCATGTAGCACGATGCCTTGACGTTGTTTGCGGTGTGAGAGCGCAAATTGTCGTGAAGAAGTATAACTTCGCCACGTAGATCGGCTCTTTTCTCTTGAATTGCTTTGTTCACGCGATGAAGTTTCGCGAGATATAATAATAATATTTATTTCACCTTCAATAGTTACAAGGCATGTCATTCGAATTAACATAGAATTCATATAATAAAATTTGAGTAACATTATTTGTTGGTGCTTATTTTACACATTTTTACCCTATTCTTAGCGCAGGATTCACACAATACCCTGGTTATAAATAAATGTAAATCTTGCGCCATGAATTCCACGATCGAATAAGAAACTGACTCTAACATAAATGATTTTAGTTTGTGTTTTAAGTATAGATTTTAGAAGAAGTATTTGTTATTTAGCGGTTTAATTTTGAGGGAGTTTATTCTACAACTTGGATCCCCAATAAGTGTAGGTATTTTGACTGGTTGCATCCGGGAGCAAGGCATGATCAAATTATCACTTGTTCGCGTTTAATAACCATGATGTGAAGTTTTTGTGGACATAAGACAAACAGATGAGCATATAACACGCCAGTATGGAAAGTATTTTCAGTTTCTTGAATAGCGGTCTGCAAGTTAGTAGTATAGTTATATAGTTAGTATTATAGTTTTATCTTTTATAGTATTATCTATGGTTTTATTCTTCCAATGGAAAATATTCATGCCGAGAGTTTATGGTTCATGTGATGTATTTTGCTATGTTAGTGAGCTGTTTAAATGGAATCCGAGAAGAATAACTCCATTTTGTTCGATCATATGTAAATATTAAATGTTGCGTTTTTTCATAGTTGAGTACAAGCCATTTGCGAGCATCATCTAAGGTTGAATCTAATCGTTGTTTGAGGATGTTTCTGCTGTTATCAATATTGATAAAAGATGTGTCGTCCGCGAAGATGCATGCCCTGTAGGGGTTAACATTGACTGACAAGTAGTTTATATAGATAACAAACAATATGGCACCCAACATTGACCTTTGGGGAAGTTTGAGACTCTCTTGCGACTGTGTGTTCTTCCAATCGACTATTTGCTTGCGGTTATCCAGGTATGATGTTAGTATTGCTTCTGCCTTCTCTCTGATTCCTTACAAGTACAATTTCTCTGTTAGTATATGGTGGCTTACGCAGTCAAAAGCTTTGCTTAAATCTTCTTTTGTGTGTACGAGGGTTTCGAGTATCGATTCCAAGATTTATTTTCTCTAAAGCCATGTTGAGCCGACCATAGAATATTGTTCTTTTCGAGGAAAGTAACTAACGGATTTTTAATAGAGCTTCAATATTTTTTCAGACAACTGTTAGAATTAAAATTAGCCTAAAGTTACTGCACACATTTGGGTCGCCTTTCTTGTGGATAGGTATGACTGTCGATTTTTTTTTGTGTGAGTTGTATGGGAACAATTCCTTCGTCAAAGCAGATGTTTAATATCTTGCATAACAGAGCTACTATGTGGTAAATAATCTTCTGGAGCAGTTTAGAGTGGTTGTTATGATTTCTTGAACTGTTGTTTCCTATAGAGCCATTGATTTAGACGAGTTATTATGAAACCTTTTTAATAGTTTGTAGGCTTTTTCTTGGGACTCCTTAACGCAAAGTTGTTTTACCACATTTTCGAAGTGTGTGTCCATCTCTTGTGCACTCGAGCAGGTATTAACGGTTTCCTGTGGCTTCTTTGTATGGGTGTTGATTATATTCCATATCTCTTTACTTTTGTTTGTGGTATTATTTATGCGTTGCAGGTTTCTAGTTCTGAGGTGTCTAGGTTCGCTGTCTCTAGTTTGTATTTTCTTCTTTTTAGGGTGAAATACATATGTTGTGAGGGCTCGTCTTTTTTGGTCTTTGCAGCTGTATGTGACGCGTCCAAAAGATTTTTCAGTCTATTTAAGCCCTCACTAGCTCTGGGTTTTGATCTGAATTTGGCCCTACTTTTCTAAGGAAGGAAGAGGCATAATTGTACTGTAGTGTATTATAAAAATATTTGTGGCTACTTTCAGCGTCAAGTAGTGAGATTTCAGTTGATACGCTTTATTTTTTTTTCAAAGAGGTAATTATTGCCTGCTGTTATTTTCCGGACAAACATACAATCATTTGTTTCGGGTGCATTTCGAGTCTATACGGTCAGGTTTTGATCCATCTGATCTGCCATGTGGGGATTGATAGCGCATTTCAGGTTTCCCGAATTTGTAAAGATGTTGTCAATACAGGTTTGGGGAGATACACGAGAATCTTCTTGAAATACAACATGCAAGTTATAATTGAGTAGCTAGTCCATTAGCTTTTGCTTGTCGCTTGTGATAGCGTTCCTTATCGACAGTATGTTCTTCTTCAGTATTTCACACCTTCACACTCCCTCCAATCACAGATAATTGCCTTCTTGGGATGGAAATCTTCGGCTTTTCTGTGTCTCCTAGCACCGTCCACACTTTGCTTCACTTCATATTCACGCACAGACACCACTTCGCATGCCCGGTGACAATTTTGTTTGAAAAACGTTGCTTGCGATCGCATGTTGCACAATGTCGCACGAGATTATGAGCTGCTTTTTCGCGACGATTGCCTTTGTTAGCATTAAGCTCCAAATTTTTGAGTAAAGCCCATGTAATGAAGATTAGCAATGGGCTTGAAGGCATGACGCACCTTTTCGGCCAAATGTCGTGTTGTTTGACGAGCACCTTCCTTCAGAAACTTCTTGAGACGATCTTCGGAGTCAGAGCGACCCATTTCTGGTCTTGGCAAACCAATCTTGAGCATTGATACCATTGGTACTCGGAGCTATAGCATGTACTCCATACACTTCAGAAATGTCACGAGCCGCTTCATTAGCTTTTAGACCACAATGAAAGACGAAATAGAGCAGATGTCGTAAATGATTTGAAGCAGTTTCTAGAGTAGGAAGTTGGACGTTGTATTTGAGGTTTTCGCGGATAGAAATCTGTGTTGATGTTTCCTCGGGGATTCCGCGTTGAAGTTGAGGGTTGGTACTGAAAGGAATCGGATTTTCGACATGTCGGCAAACTAATATTCGCCATTCTCAAGAGATATATGCGTCCGTGCGGGTTAAGCGTTAGTCTTATACTTACGGTATCTATTTTCCAAAAGTTTTTATGCAACTTCCATCTCGGAAGACTAAATGTTCAATATTGAGTAAATAAACAATATTTACACAAACAAAACTAAATGAACACTATTGAGTTGCCCAAAGCTTGATAGACAAAACTAAATGGATGAGAGTATGTTGTGCAAAAGTTGATAGACAAAATTGAGTTTTGCAAACCTTTATATATAAAATGGACAAGATTGTGTTGCGCAAACATGCATAAACAAAACTAATAGACCTTTTTACGATTAGTTAAGCGCATGCGCATCCGCCAAGTTTTAGAGACGGGAATATCAAAGTTTCGGGCACGTTTTGTTATTTTCACTGGTTATATGTCAAACAGTTTTTGGGCACTTTTTGACGTATAACATGACGGAAATTGACACATGCGCACAAAAAAAATTGTTGAGTTGCGTAATCCCTGATAGACAAAACTAAAGGGACAAAATAACAAACCGTTATAAACATTTGAACATTAAGATTAAATAAATTAAAATAGTATATTTTGTAACTAGGGCGAAAATTTGTCAATTTTTCGCGAGAGCGAAATTCGCTCAAGAGCTCAAGTGGGAAATTGACAATTTCGCCTGTGTTACAAACAATATTTTTTATTACTCGTTCGAAGGGATGTATCTTATGTATCTATCAAGTCTGGGAAAAATGAAGAATTTGCTTTTTCAATTGCCTCCGGTGATGTGGATTCGTCATAAGATCTCTCCTCAGTCTTCGATATCACCATAGAATTTACACTGATTTTAAAACGTTTTCTCAAATTTTTAATATTATTTTCAAATGGAAAAAAAATCTGACATTCCACGTCACTTTTTTAATATCGCGGTGTTGATTTCGTTCATTATATTTTTATTTATTTGTTTATTTTAATGTAACCTTACCCAGCGTTACCCAGATTATGTGGAAATACAACGAGATGTGACATTTTTCGTATTAAATAATCTACGTCAAGAAGTACTTTTCGCGCATGAGTTAAAAAATAAATATCAATGTTCATTTATTTTTCCAAATACTCTAAATCAAAAATTGACAACTATGATTACCATATTCTTATTCGACCTGTCATATTTTTTCCAAAAGTTTTTATACAACTTCCAACTCGGAAATCTTACGTAATCTCTGTAACATTTGTTGTGTAATCTGCTTGATTTGTGTGTTGCGTATGCCGGGGGGCGGCGGTGTCTATATACATATTTCCGTGGAATTTTAAAAGGTCCGGAGCATTCCGGTGGAGTCGCTAAGTCCTGTGCGCTAAGACTTTTCTTTTAATGTGCCGCCGCCACATTAAAACAATATCATAATCCCGATAATTGCAGTTAGAGGCGCTGTACGGTTTAATCCCCCCGAACAACTTCGCCAATTCCGGTGGAAACCTCTCCGCGGAGACTTATCTACTAAATACACACGAGAATCTCAAATATCCAAGAATTATTCATTTAACAAAACCAAATAAAACTATTATTTATAGTCGCCAAAGAAGTAAAGATTATTTAATCTAAACACAACTCTTAAAATATTGAGGATTGCGTGAATTTGGAAAGTTCCCGGTGAAAATACTTCCGTGCGTTGCGTTCGCCCCCTTGTTATGAAAAACGGTGTCTTCTGTATCATTGAAGAGTTCACTCAACGCGGCATCTTCTCGAGAATTACATCCCCGTCGTAAATCCCCAGCGTGTCCAGGCCATCATCCCTTAACCGATAGACCGTGAGTGGGATAGAGAACCGTCCGCAGTCTTGCATGTCTGTCGACGGTTTCAGGACCTGATGCAGTTCCCGTTTTACGACCGAACACATCCTGAACGTGACGAATTACCAACTGAATATTTCACCGCACATACACACGGCCAGGAAATAGAAACAAACATACACACGGATCGACCGTTTATATGTATAATGGAAGCGCTTCTGGCCTCGATTTGCACCTTCATAACACTGCTGATAACTTATTGAGAACTTTGTGAATTATTACACAAACTTCCTGCCATATTTTTTATTACTCCATCAGTTATATTGTTAATATATTTCTGTTGTTGTTTTGTTTAACAGGTAGTTAAGGTTGGTAATTAATGGATAAGTTAAAGTGTTAAGAAATTCGTTTTGCTTAAGTGAGTCCGATTACGTCATTTCTCGCGGGGTGTCTTCATACGTGATACAGCGGATCGTATTTATGTCGTATTCTTTCTTGACTGAGTGTTGTGTATTCATGAGTATATTTTTAAAATAAAATTTCTTTAGGACAGTAAGTCAGATCTTATTTAAATCGGAAATGACATTGGCTGACGGAGATAAGGTTAGGTTTATTCATCATCTACATATCTACATAGATGTCTCTTTAACAGTTTCAACAGTTTGAAATTTCTTAACATTGAAAAATTGAAGTAAAACTACTTTAGGCGCGACTTGAGAGTAACTCAGACCTTTTTTTCTGAGAGAAGTAACGTTAAGTAAAGTCTATATTCTGCTTAAGAATCTCCGATCTTGACAATTTTAAAATAAAAAATGATTGTGTAACTTTTACGCGCGGTTGAAGTAAAACTTCTTTGGCTATAATACTAATAATTGTAAATACTAATACTTAATACTCAAATTTAGTTTTATTTTTTGATAATATAATTTACAGAGTAAATAATTATTAGTATTAAACTTTATAAAAATGGAATAAAAATAAATTCAAACATATATCGTGGGTGTACTGTCAAAAATGACTTGGATATAAACACTTTTGATTCACTCATGATCTAAAAGACTTTTATTCATTTTTTTTTCACCTGGGTCATTTTTGGCCCAGGTTGGAAGGTTATGATTAATTACATATATTGGCTTGGACATAAAGGCGTTAAAACGTCTTCGGAACATTATTCCATTTTTGCCAATTTTGGACTTGACGGTCACTTTTGGCAGTACACCCACAATTGTATTTTTATTACTCATGCATTAAAATTACTTTCTTGGCGCACATTTTTAGCTTGGGTAACGCACACAAATATTCAATATCGCTAGGTTACATTTAAAACAAACAATTAAATAAATATTAAAAAAGTGACAGTTTTTTTTTCATTACAAAATAAAAAATATAGAAAACGTTTTAAAATTAGTGTAAATGCTATGGTGATACCGGAGACTGAGGTGAGTTTTTATGACGAATCCACAATACGAAAAACAACCGGCGACAATTGAAAAAGCAAATTCTTCACTTTTGATTCTATTTTTTTTTTATGGCACCTGGATCCCAAACTTATAAATCCCCTCGCATGAGTAATAAAAAATATTGTTTGCGACGCGGGCGGTATTGTCAATTGCCCTCTCGATCGAATGTGCGCACTCACTTCGTTCGTGCGCCCAATTTCACTCTCTTGTCCAATTGACAATCTACCGCCCTAGTTACAAAATATATATAATATATACTTTTAACTAGCAAAATCAGTCGACAATGCTTTTGACTGAATAGGTTGGTAGTTTTGACTGAATATTATTGGTTACTACTTTTGACTGCAAATTTGCGGTTAACAGTTGTTTTAATTGAGGCTCTTAGTCAAAACTACTTGTAACCAATGTTCCCTATAAGCTGCGCGGATGCGCAGTAGTTTTTGTGACATTTTAAAATCTGCGCAGATAAATTTGGTTTCTGCGCACTTAAATTACGAGACGTTGATTTTGTCTTTTATTATTCAAAAATAGAAATTGTTATTATTCAAAAATAGAGAAGCTGTTAAAAAACCACAAACATTGAAGAAATGTTAATTTTAAAAATGTAAAAATGTTAATTGTTAAGGGAAAAACAAGAACGGTCAAAATTTGATTGTGAGAAAGTTAATGAATCAATCGAAAATGTAATATTAACGAATACGTATCAATGAATTCCGTTCCTAAAATCCATAAGCATATGGAAAAATTAAGTTTCCACAAAATTCGCGAAGTCAAAATTATACTTTTGAATTCACCCAATGTATAAACAAATCCAGGAAATATATGTTTTTTACGAAATGAAAATTCAACCTTCTATCTACTAATTGTAGACGACAGCACCGATATTTCAGTACAAAAAGTACTAATTTTTTATTTTAAATATCGTGATAATGCTATAAATTACAAAACTGTATTTGTTAGTATTTTGAAAGTCGAACATTTTGACAGCAAGTCAATAGTAACAAAAAATTAAAATAATTATGTTGTACATAACTTAAAGATCAAACAGTATATTTTCAATCTAGGGCGGTAAGCTGTCAATTGGTCACGAGAGCGAAATTGGGCGCACGTACGAAGTGAGTGCGCACATTCGCTCGAGAAGTCAATTGTCAATACCGCATGTGTTGCAAATAATATTTTTTATTACTCATACGAGGGGACGTATCTTACAAGTTTGGGATCCAGGGGCCATTCAAAAAATAGAATAAAAAATGAAGAATTTGCTTTTTCAATTGTCGTCGGTGTTGTGGATTCGTCATAAGAATCCACACCGGTATCACCATATAATTTACACTCATTTTAAAACGTTTTCTTTAATTTTTATTTTGTAATGAATCCAAATTTCTGTCACTTTCGCGTCACTTGTTTAATATTGAGGTCTAGATTGTGTTTATTTTATTTATTAAATTGTATTTTTTTAATGTATCTCAGCGATATTGAATATTTGTGTGCGTTACCCAAGTTATGTGGTAATACAACCAAAAATGGCATTTCTCGCACTAAAAATCATGCGCCAAGATAGTACTTTTAACGCATGACTAATAAAAATATTATAATGTGAACTAGAGATAATGTCATGATTGGAAAGAAAAATGGGGTAGCTGCAAAATGTACCTGTTATGCAGAACATAAAAAAATTTCTCAGAACTGTTTACACAATGTTTCACCGATCGAGTATGAAAAGCAAAAATTTAGCTCAAGAAACTGCACATGATGCCATATAATTTAAACTTATCAATGAAGTAAAGTAGTTTTCCAGATATTTCGCAGTTAGTGCAAAAATTACGAACGATACTTCAAATATATATAATGCAATTTGTCCAACGTGTCTGAAGCATTTGGAAAGACGATTCCCGATGACGATCAAAAAACAATGGTAAGCACTTGATAATGAGATTGTTATAAATTGAAGAAAAAATTAAAATTTTGCAAAACAGAATATAACGAATCTTTCCGAAAAATATTCTATATTTATTCAAACTTAAAAGAAACTGAACACAGCCTGAATATATAAATATATTCAGCCTTTCCGGAGCTCTATAACAATTACTTTATGGAGTCTTTATGGACTGAAAGCTATAAAATAACTTACAAATTTCATATGAGATTTGTTTTGGCAGTCCTAAAAAGACTCAGTAATTTTTATAGAGCTCCGGAAAAGCTGATTATATTTATATATTCAGGGTGTGTTCCGTTTGTTTTAAGTTTGTATGATTATCTAAAACGTAGGATGGTTTCACCAATTCTATTCTATATTTATGATAAATTACAATATTGACATTGATAAAATATGAGATGAATATGCTGAAATGAAAATTACAATATTGAAGAAGAGTAGACTTGGATTGTTCAAAACATTCGACTATACGTTAACTTTCTTACGAACCCATTCATAATTTTCTAATCTTGCTATGCTTTACATTTATATTATGGGTACCTTCCAAGGGCCCTTTCATTATTTTACATACACAATACGTTATGGAGATGAGAATCTGTAAGCCGGTTTCTGTATACGTTCTTTACATATTTCATCTTGGAATATGATGATTTACGATGATATGTGGATGCAAACAACGTAAGCAGAAGTCTTATATAGATCGGGCACTTATATTATCCAAAATTCAGCGTACTCCTTCTTCTCTATATTCTAAATAACTTATAAGTTTGTATAATTTTTCATTTGAATAAACTCGTCAAACAAGTCTAAATAGTTATAGTCCAAAACTGAAGCCAATTGTGAAATACTTGTCGACTCTAGATGCCAGGAATTTTCTACGAGCAGTAGCAAATTTTGAAGTCTGATTTTCTGAAGTCCTGAAATCTTCTTTTAAATTCGTCTGATAGTGCAGATATATAATTTGAAATTATCGAATAGCTTTCTTCGGAAATATCAATACAGTCCTGTGTAACCCTTGTTAGAGTTGGAAAAGTTTACAGTGATTTGTTTAGAATTTCTTCGTAATGCTTAGTTTTTCTTCAAAAACAAATATTGTATTTGCCATTTATCACCTTGCAAACTTGGATTAAGGCTTCGAGTTTCTCAGTAATGTCAAATATAAAAGCTAAAAGACACCACCATCTGATATTTTGCAGTTCGGGAGAATTTTTATCATTTTGCTGTAAAAGCAGAATTTGACGTAAAGAAAAAAACCGTTCCAAAACTTTTATGGCCTCCTGAATTGTAAAGCTAGCTTTGACACAAGATTTTTTTACTCACAATGTCGCAAAGTAGGGCTACAATGCGGTAAAGTCACTTTAGCGCATTGTAGGCGTACTTTACAACATTGTGCCAAAAAATTTAAATAATTACCAATATTGTAAATAATCTAAATAGTAGGGAATGATGGTTCGTTAAGGTTAATTTTACGAAATTTTAATTAGGTAATTGGCTTAGTAACTTTGTTAGTAGAATTTGAAGCTACGGGTGGGTAACTTTCGATAGCTGGTCGGGCCGCATGCGGCCCGTGGGCCGCAGTTTGAGTATGGCTTAGTTAGACTGTAGATAAAAGGATTAAACATTAAAAAGAAACACATTAAAAAACATAGTCAATAAAATAATCAGAAAATACAAATCTTACAAAATCTTAAATAAATCTCAAATCTAAAAATATGAAAACAAAGTATTTCGACAATTACTATATTCGTTTCTTTAATAATAATTATTAACTTTAATTGAAATTCTTTTGTACTAATTTTGCGTCTTCTACATTGGGAACTTTTCAAATTGTTTTTTTTCTGCATCACATTGAAATGACTATCTTCCATATGTTATATCGCCAAAATTCTTTGTAAAAGGCGTTCTTTCTTTTCGTAATCAATCATTTTTTCCAAGATATGCACATATAAAATAATGAAATCAGAGAACCGGAGGAGTATGTATTAACAATAATAACTCTAGACTACTGGTGTCTTAAAAATACTAAAAACCCAAAATAATTAAGTAACAGCTAAGTGCCATTTAAGGGGTTTAATAAAAGGGACAACCCTAAATCATAGTAAACACATTAATAAATTTTCAAAAATGAATTACAATCGGTAATACATAAATTCAACTATATGTTCCTTAACACTAAACCTTCCGACAGTTCTTGTATACCTATTCCAACCGCGCTCGGTCAAATTGACCGGTAATGAAAAAAGTTATCGATTTTAGTATCCAATGCAGATAATGGTTCTAAATTTATTTCTAAATGTATATAAAATGAAGAATTTTCATGAAATTTCGTCCAAATAAGTCGTAATTTTCGTCTTTATATAAGTTCAGCTATAAACCTAAAAAACAAAAATTGCATGTTTCCCACATAAGAAACCGAACTAAATATTTTGTATATCTCAAATTATTCATAAAAAAACTTTTATATGCAATGTTATGCATATATGCACATACATACTTATATACTATAGTACTACATGTACATACTTTATTCGGCTTACTTACAATGTTTACAAATTATTTTAGTCTGAAATGTACATTTGCCGCAAACATGTTTTTCGCACTCTTCGCACTCGATTTTTGTTTAGTTATAATCTTTACAAAATCTTATTTGACAAGTTTTTCTTGACTAGTTTTTCAAATCTGAATTTATGGTCACTGTTGGTAAAAGTATTTTTTCTCGAGATTTTTCATACGTTTTGCCGAGCTCTGAAGCTAACTTGTACCGAGTTGTACCTTAACCTTGTACCTTAACCGAGTAATGTAATTTGATTTGTACAATTTGCTTGAAAATCTAGCCATTTTATCTTTCCTTTATTTTGGCTAACTTTGGCAACCCTCTTTGTTCCCACGAATTGTTCCAACAATAGTAATTTTTTTTTGCAAGTCAATTCTTGGCTAATGATAGCCTCTAAACAACTAAAAATATCTGTTAAGTTCCTTCCGCACCCTGTGAAAGGTGCCATCAGTTTTAGAACTACGAACTCCCCAAGTGGACTTGAACATTCTCTCCTTTCATACTCTCCCAAATAGGGAAATGCATTTATTATATACTTGCTATTGGCGTCACACGCCAACCAGAACTTTATTCCAAATTTGTCTGGTATGTTTGGAATATACTGTGTAAATCTACACCTAGTCTTCGGCGAAAACAACTGCTCATGAACAGCAATATATGCTCCAGGTTTATAACAAGTTTGTGAAAAAAAATCGGGTCCCCAATTTTTATTCCACAAATTTGAGACATCCATTTTTTTGTCTCATATGCGCCGCGAGCATATAACGAAGCAATAAATGCATCTAGTTTTGTTGCATTTAGCTCCCGAAGTTTCACTCTTCGCGAGCAGTTTAAGTATTGTCTCATATCGACGGTCGGTTATATTGACCGGCGCGGTAGGTAGGACACATGATAAATTTTTCATAGAAAAGAGAAAAAATAACTAGAAGTTCAGAGTGAAAAAATATTATATGCATATTCTAAGAATTGTCATATAGTTCGATAACGGTATTATAACGTTTAAAGTGTGTAATTCTTATGAATGTTTGAAAAAGGTCAATTTGACCGGTACTGGTAGGTTTAGTTTTAAAGATATGCGGACCAAGTTATTGAGGACGCTCGAGTTTTGACGTAAGCAGAATATAGACTTTACGTAAAGTTATTTCCTTCAGAAAAAAGCTATGACTTACTCTCAAGTTGCAGCTAAAGTAGTTTTACTTTAATTTTCAATGTATCAAAATGTAGGAACTGTTTATGCCTTCTATGTAGATTTAACCTAGATTTTAACTTCTATCTATAATATAACGTAACCTTACTTTCGTCAGTCGTCATTTCCGATTGATAAAGGTTCTGAGTTACTTCCAAGTTACGCCTAAAGAAGTTTAACTTTGCTTTTGCTTTTTCAAGAATTTAACTTTTTGAAGTAAAACTTTTGAAGTTAAGCTAAAACTTAATGACTTCATCAACTGACTATAGAATTTCGTGAATGTTATATACACGCATATGCTTACATTTCTTACTATTCTGTTTCTGTGCAGTCACACTATGCATGGGCTTTCATAAAGTGCTTTCAGAAAACACTTTCAGAAAGTTTATGAAAACAAAACATTATGAAAATAAAACTTGAAAAAAAGCGCATTTACTTACATAGCCTGATTGTACCTTAATAATAATTATTATCCTGTTTATAATTATTTTTTTAATTTTATGAAATCTAATAAAAATATATTGTAAATGCAGGAGGATAATATAGGGTCTTCCAATAAGAGGTTTCATTTTCAATAGCCCGCCATTTTAACAGTTGTCATGAGTCAACCTGTAGGTACTTGACAGATGACAAGTAAAAACTATGCCATTAATAAAAATGGAACGATATACGCTTCAACAACGCATTGAAATTATTAAAATTCACTACAAAAATGGTGAAACTCCAAATGTTCTCGGCCAGCAATTGTGAAACAGGTGGAAAAGTTTAAGCTGATAGAACAAGTCAGTGATGTGAAGAACCGAACTCAAGAACAACTGAGAATATTGCTGTTGTCGCCCGTAGTATAGAGCAGCGTTTTTCAAAGTGGACGATATCGCCCACCAGTGGGCGAAGACGTCGTTTTGGGGGTCGGTAGGTAGCCAGGGAGCGATATAGGGGGCGGTAGGTAGCCAGGGGGGCGATATAGGGAGCGGTAGGAATCACGAGCTATACAATGTATTTAAATTTAAAAATTAAAAACAAACAAATACGTTCGACAAAATTGTTCCGTGTTCAGTAATATACAAGCGGCCACGCTCGTCTGCTATACGCTGCTGGTCGAGTATCGATAATCGCACTATATACCAACTATAATACCAACTTTTCGGGAGATCTACCACCTTTTAGTGTCTGGTCCAAATCTACTACCTTGAAAAAAAATCTACCAACTTTTCAAGTTTCTAAAAAAAAAATGATTATAATTTTATTTATCTAAAAATTATAATGCTTTCACTTTCTTTTCACGAATTTTTCATTCTACAGCGATCCCCGCATGTCAATTTTTATTTGAAATATTTCAAAAACTATCGCAATTATTGTTGCTAATTATTTAAGAATTCATTTATTAATAATCTAAGTAGGTTGTCAGACCTAAACTTACAATTCATTTTGCATTATATATTTTTTATTGATTCTGTGATAATGTGTAAGTAATCATGTGTAATGTGTAGTTAAGTGATGATGTTACAAGAAATTGCGGCTTGTCCTTACTAGCGCGTGTATTCTTGATATATAAATTTTACTTTCAACTTTGCTAGATTTGTAGTGAATATTTAAGTATTTTCGTTGTTTTATAATAAAAATTTCGTAATTTGGGCTGCATTATTAACTTTAGCATATCACAGGTGAGCGATGAGACAAATAAGTTTGAGAAACACGGGTATAGGGGAAAACCCAGGTTTGTCCATTTCTCCTCAATTTTTGGAATTGTATTTCACCAACGACATTACACCGTATTTTGCATGAAGACTTAGGTCTTAAGGTTTTTAAAATTCAGTTAACCCCTTGACGTCTCTAAGACGCCATGTATATATGATAAGATCACATGTATATGGACACGTCAACGCTCATTTCATTCGTATGTCAAGGGGTTAACACAAGAACTCACGCCTACCGATTTCTTGAAATGCATCAAACTGACCCGGAATTTCATCGACAAATCATCTTGACTGATAAGGCCCATTTTCACCTCGGAGGCTACGTTAACAAGCAGAATTGTCGCATGTGGGGCTCGGAAAGCCCACGAATTATTATTGAAAAGCCTCTCCATCCTCAACGTATGACTGTTTGGTGCGGTGTTTGGTCTGGCGGGGTAATTGGACCTTATTTTTTTTACATTAGGGTGGAGCAACTGTTACGGTGCACACTGGGACGCATTACGAATTTACGGCGACAAAAATAGAATTTTACAATGTCTCACAATTAAGCAAAACCACGTAAAATGTATTGTTAAATAACCCATCCATAATACTATAAACAAATAAATGCGAAAAACCAATTCCATTGGTTGTGGGATATGGACATACTATCGAGAATATAGCTTCAAGTATGTATTTACATGTAATAATATCAAATTTGAAGAAAGTTTTAATCAATACGGTTAAAAAAAAGTTTTATTAACGACTATCGTAAATTTAAAATAAAATGTAATAAACTGCATTAAATTGATTCTTAGAAAAAGTTCCGCATAGTTCCATTAAATTAAATATTTTATAAAACAAAACAAACATTGACAATTCTAGAAAAGCAAAAATCCCGTCCACATCGTTCCACCTTACGGAGACTTACACCTTTTTTCCAGGTAGTCGTGATGACCACCATTTGCAAGAGAGAACTGTTGAATAGAAATGAACTATTTTTTGTATTAAGAGATGAAAGTTTTTATAAGTTTTCTTCGTTAAAGTGTAATGAACAATTTTTATGATGCGATAACGATGATTTTGACGAAGATCGGTTGTGAATTTGTAAATTTTGTCATATAAAAAAAAATATTTTTTTCCCACTTAAATTTGCATTTTTATTTAATCGTGTACATCTAATATATACTAATTTTATATTAGAATCATCAGAATGTCATCAAAAGGTAATATGTGAGACAAAAAATTGAAATGAACTGTATTATTTTATTTTTGTCGCCGTAAATTCGTAATCCGTCCCACTGTGCGGTGAACCGATTGTGCCATCGAACCATGAATAATGTTTTTGTATTGCCGGAATTGTAAGACATTGATGTAGACGACATTTATTTTCAACAAGAAATAACGATTTTCACACAATTATTACACAATTATTACACATTTATTACTACACAAATTTATTTTCACACAAATAACGATACCATGGCTCTTTTGCATGAAAAGTTTCCTGAGCGTGTCATTTCTCGAAAAGGCGATCACAATTGGCCACCGAGATCTTTGACCGTGTTTTAGACCGTGATTTAACACCTATAGACTTTTTTCTTTCGAAAGATAAGGTCTATGTCATTGGACCACAATCGATTTAAGACCTAAAATATGGAATTCGTGAAGTTATCACTTCAAATACTCGTTTTTTTTTACATACCAGAATGAAACCTCTTATTGGAAGACCCGATAGTAGTTTATGATACAAATGTGTGAAGAAGCGCTTTTGTGCATGAGTTTCGGAGTTCTCGCCTTCAGCTCGTGCTTTAACTGCAATGATTCTACGAACGCTTGTTAAAATACTGTTGAATCAAAAAAAAAAATGTTTCTTGCCGATAATATTGAAAAATTGTAGTTTTGACAGACAAAAAACTTCTATGATTTTTGTTTGGTGACGCGAACTGTTACCATAGTAACAACAATAAAAATCGTTTAATAAGGAAACTCCATTTGATTTACATTTTACCTTTACGCCTGATTTGAATACTTTTACACACGATTATAATAATGCAATCCTTCACATACAATAATTTACTTATTAATGTGTTAATTTTGGTGTGCGTGTAGATAAAATAATATAAATCGATCTACATATATAAAAAAACCAATATAAGGAAATCTTTTTTTATTACTCACTGTAAATTATATTATCAATAAATAAAACTAAATGTTAGTATGACAAACTTATTTTAAGTTTAATCGTTTTAATAATAAATGCCACGTCCGTTAAAGAAGTTTTACTTCAACCTAAAGGTTACAAACTCATTTTAACTTTTTTTTTCTCGTTTTTTTTTACCATAATTTTGATTTGTGTTGAAAACGAAGCAAGAAATGCAATGATAATAAATTTGTGATTTAGCTTTGCCCCACATATTTTGAGTAGACAGATTTTGGTCCAAAGGACCAATTAAAAATTCCCCAAATTGTTGTAAAACCTAAAATTGGTTGTACCATGCTGCTGCCGTCACCCCGAACGTGATACATGGTCCGCTAAGTCCGCTTGATTTTCAATCGTAATTCCCCATTACCACGTCACAAAACAGCCATTTGGAACGGTATTTTTCAAAAAAGAAATTATTAAATATTCCCAAAGGTCGAAAAAAAGTTCATCTAACGAGTAGTATTAAAATTCATTGTGCTTGAGCCACGCACACGCGTGTATGATATATGTTTTTTTTTTGAAGGGATGTTCGAGTAAAGGGTTGAAAAACGAAATATGGGGTAATTAAGAGTGTTAGGTAAAAATGCGAGAGGCGTCAAAGAGCGTCGGTTTTTAATCGTCGGGACGCGAACCGACGCCGCTCCATTAGATATCCTTTTTATCATTCCTGCAGATCCCGCAGGTCCAAACATTAATAACCACCCCCATTTTTTACTCCGCCAAAAAACAGATGTACATATTAATATATTGTTACATATTTTTATTTTCTCCCCGAAAAATAAAAACCGCTTTTGATAACGAGGACTTTAATTTGACTGGTCTAGTGTGTTTGTCCGGAAGTGTTTCTTTCTTTCTGTTTGTGAAAACCGTTTTTAAATTAACGAGTTGAGCGCATAATGGCCTGAAAAATATCCTACACCGGACGGAAAATTTGTTGTACAACCGTTCTCTTCCTCGCCATTTAACCCCAGGATTACGTAATTTTTTTATACTGCCTTTCTAGGAGCTACAGCCTTCACGAACGCGCGCTCGCTTTCAGCACACGCGTCGAAGTGCGCCAAGCCAGATTCCACCCAGGAAGTCCAAAGGATACACACATTACTTTCCTCACATCAGATAATATTGTTAGGTAAAAAATGCTTTTGGAAAATAAATTATTCCGGTAATAAATTTGTAATAATTTTTTTTTTTTAGAATTTATAATATTCAAGAATCTGGTGCTGTTTGTGAAGGAGTCTTCGGCGTTGGTGTCCAACCGACTAGCACGGTTTCAACTTCAAAAATTTCTTTACTGGAAACCCTCGGGGAAACCGCCGTTGATTTCGACTTTGGACCACCAGAAAAAGCTCCTGCAGAAAAATCTCAACTTCCTCAAAATCCTAACGACAATAGAAGTTTGAATTTGTATACCTCAGACATCCAAAAAAATGGTAAGTTATAAAACAAACTTTAAATTTTCCTCATGAATTATTGTTGTTTTAGCTTTGAACAAATCTTTTGATAAACTACAAATTGAACCGAAGAAATCGTCCGGGATCAGATGGCCCATGTATTTCCTGTACGGAAACGGAGAAATTTACACTATGACCATAAACCTGGGCGATAAGTAATAATTCAGCTTTAATTTGTGACAAATCAAAACTAAATTTTAAATGATTCAGGAACCATCCAGGTTTGAAAGGTCCACACATCATTAGTCCACATCCAGATGGTAAATACACTAGCGATTTATGTTCTTTGCTCTGCATTCCATCAACGCCGCCAATTCTTTGCATTGGAAGTTGCAAGGGAAGGATTTACCACGTTGTTGTTTTGCCCAATCAAGTGAAATACGATGAAGAAAGAAAAAAAGTATGAGGAATTTTGACCAAAAAATATTGTTTTTATTTTATAAATTTTAGACAGAAGATAATCTGGCATATCTTCACCACCCAGAAAAGGCTTTGTATTTACTAGAAACTGTTGAATTGGAACTAGGCCTATCAACAACCCACATTGACGTCGACTATTCTTGTCCAATCTACCTTCATCGAGATATTGCCAAATTGGGCAATTATTTTGCAACCCACGAAACTGGAGTGCACTCCATTAACATCCCCAGTGTCGACGTCCTTCACAAATTCTTGAATTCAACAGAAGGTAAAATAAAATTTAACAACCTCCTAGGTCTTAATTTTTGGAAGTACCTTTTATGTCTCTATAGATGATGAAATTTTGGTCGATCTAGTCCATGAAAACAGTTCAGCTGAATATCTCCTCTGCACGAAAACTTCAACTTCAGACACTGTTAATCCCATCATTGGTTTCTCCCTTTACTTCGACCCTCATAGTTTCTTGGGTCTGTTATCCAACGGTCATTTGGTTTCTGTAGCTGTTGTCACCATGTCTTTACCCCAAGGAATTTCCGAAACAGATGACATGGAAGCCATGACTTCTCCTTTGAAAAACGTAAGTTTTTTTATTTATTGTGGTTTATTTGTGTGGATTGATGTATTTTTGTAGATGTTGGTCAATCCGTTTGATGCCCAAATCATGAGGATTTTGAAGCAATCCAGCACCCAACCTATTTTAAAGTTGTTGAATGGAAAGGAAAAAACTCAACAAGAATGTTACGAGGTAAAGCTAATTACTTTTGAATTATATCTCTGAAACTTTTCTTGTATTTTTTTGTTAGCTTTTGCAAAGGGCGGCTCAAGTGTTTCGCGAGGAACATTTCAAGCATCACGACCGTGCCAGAGAGGAGATTGAGAAGCGCGTGAAATCTTTGCGGATGCTGAAAGATTTTCAGTTATCTGAGATCGAGAGGATGACCTCTGAAAAACAGGAGTTGCAAGAGAAGGCCGAGGCCATTGCCGAGAAGTACGAGGATTTGAAAGAGAAACAGGAACAACTCAACGAAAGGTAAAATTTTAGATTCCAAAATTTTGAGTTAAATTTTGATTGTTTTAGGTGTCAAAAAATATTGATTATGATTTCGAAACAGCAGTCCGTTCCGTCGAACGCCGAGAGGAAATATCAGAATCAACTTGAGAGTTATAAGGGCGTAATTGAACGGTATGCTTCGGCGATTTCAAAATTGAAGAACAAAATGAAATATCAAGAGATTCAGGTAAACGTTTTGATGGGAATTTCGAAATGTTCAGGCCTTTCATTTATCCTTTTTGCAGATGTTCAATTGGGCGCAATATGCCAAAGATTTGCCCATAGTGTCGGGAATTGGCGCCGCCCAAAGCGAAAGCATCAAGGCAAAACTTCAAGATATGTAAGTATTTTTCATACACAAAAGTTAAGTCTTTGGTCCAAACTATTTTAACCAAACTTTTTCAATCAAAGTTTGGGTCTAACAAAATTGTAAGTACAAAGTTTCGTGTATCAAATTTTTTATCCTTGTGATTTTAGGACCACCAAAATAGCAGACATGGTCAAAGAAGTGAACGAGTACAAGAAAAAATTAAATATTCCTTAATTTTGTGTTGTCTAAATTATTACAATTTTTGTGTTTTCTGCCTTTGTTTCTAAACTGATAATAATTTATAAACAAATCTATGTTTTAATGCCAGAAGTAGAACTAGATTGACAACCTAGATAGGATAATTTGGACGGATTTAAAACATTTAATTTAAACGATTGAATTATAAAGGGTGAAAAATTAAGAGTGTCCTAATTTAAACTGCAATTATCAAAAAACGATATAAGTTGGACACCAAATTTGTTGAACATAGTAGAGTAAAATCTAAAGTTTAATAACAAGTTCAATGTAATTTTTAATCCTAAATTAAAAATCCGATGCATGACTGAGATCGATGCAATAATGAACGCATTGCACGCTGACACATTTCTGGCGAGTGGCGAAATCTCACCAATAGCTTGTCGAATGTTTCGTTTTAAGTCTTTCAGGTCGGTTCTGATAAAATTTAGATTTAACATGACCCCAGTAGAAATAATGCAACGCCGACGAAACCGGAGAGCGAGGAAACAACAACTGATACCTACGCTGGGAAATCAGACGACCAGGAAAGGAAAGAACTCTTGTAACACTCCGATAGACAAGTTGGATACATGAAGCCTTATACCATCTTGCTGATACCAAATATCGTTATTGGTAAAATCGTATTTGGGCTATGGCATCCATTAAGAATGCGATGCCGGTCTGTTGCGAGAGCCAAAATTTCAAACTTGTTTAGGTAGTTGTGATATAGACCGGTAGAGGTAACCAGTGGGAAAAACAACGGAGGACATAACAAAAGAAATATAAGAAGAAGAAATATAATAATTCTCAATAGACCTTTTTACGGTTAGTTAAGCGCATGCGCATCCGCCAAGTTTGAAAGGCGGAATATGAAAGTTTCGAGCACATTTTGTTATTTTCACTATAACATTGTTTCTTATAACATTCATTGTTCATTATAACATTGCGGAAATTGACACATGCGCACAAAAAAATTCAACTACGCAAAGGTCTATTAAGACGCCATATCAATTTTCTGTTCAAATTTAATCTGCTGTTCAAATAAAATAATACTACACCAGAAGTGGTGACCCCGACGTGATTTCGCAAGATTTTTTTTCCTGGTGTACTGTTGGTAAAAAATGTGACTCTTTTGCAAATAAAGATGAATGGCCGACGAGGTTCAGCAACCAGCGCATGCAAAAGCTACGTCGGACGAGCAACAACTACAACAACGACAACCTGAAACACCACACTTGATTGAGCTGAGGAACGTGAAGCTGCCGACATTTTTCAAAAGGGATCCTGTATTGTGGTTTGCGCAAATCGAGGAACAATTATTAATTCAATGCCTACAAAATAAAGTCGGATAACTTGGAAGAGTGAAAACTTCTGCAATTTTCATGAAACGAAATAAGTTGGACATTGAAAACTTCGGCTGTAGGTACCAGATGTACCAAGTTGGAGAGGATCTCCCACTCCTGCAAGAGTATTTACATCTCCAAACATTTTTCCAAGAACCTCAAACTTAAACATTACAACTTTGTAGTAAGACCCTCCATAATCTATGCCTCAGAATGTCTCTGGATGAACAGGAAAGGTCTATTCAGGAAACTAGAGCTTAAAGAACGAAAACTCAATATCAGACACAATAGTGACCGGTACCACCTGGAAGAAAACATAATCACATCTATGAGGAAAAGGCGCCTAACTTTCTATGGACATTTAATTCACATGAAGCACTGCAGGCTCACGAACAAGATCTTTACGAAGATAGGTAGAGGGAAAGCATGCAAAAACAAGTGGATCACCACAGTGAAATCAGACCTGGAGCAACTTAATATTCTACCAGAAACCATAGAGGACAATGAGGACATTCGACAACGAGTATTCCCAGTAGCTCTTACCAGCAAAAATAGCACAGGAACCAACAGAGTGGGTGGACATAGGGGACAGAGGAGACGAAGCTTGCTCACAGCCAGAAAATGAAAGCTTTCTGGGCTAAGAAGCAGAGCCATATAAAGAATCAAAACGAGCCTAAGTAGGCCCAAACGAGAGGAAAAAAAGTTGGACAACAAAGGTACTACACTGTGTTGAGTGCCCTCGATTGTAATGTCCTACAACAAGTTTCCGACTTGATTCTGACACTCCAAGCACGAATAAATACGAGGCATTGAAATCCAGACTCACGACAGTTTGATCTGATTCGCAAGAGCGTCAACTGCGTATATTGCTAACGGAAATCGAGTTAGGAGATAGGAAACCATAGCAGTTATGCGAAATGCGAGAGCACTCGCAAGCACGAAGATAAATAAAGGTCCTCAAAACAGCGGGCGCAGCGGATGCCGACGAATGTTCAGCTAGTGCTTTCAGCGAGTGAATGCGTCACAGTAGTAAAAATGGCCGCGATTGAAAGCAAAGTAATGGAAACGTGAAAGTAATCAACGTGATAACTGAAACATGTCGATACCAGCTCTATTGCCGCGGTTTCAAAATCAATCACTACCGCCGATTTGGCAACTACGTTGACAGGTCTAACAGGTCACTCAATTGGCGAGAAGGATGGACAGCTTGTTGCGGGAACAACTCGATCAAGGGAGCAACCGACAAATAAATAGGACGCGTTCAAGTAGCCAAAGTTGGGCTCGAAAAACTTATGGTATTTGTTATTACCGCCATCGTTTGAGTAATGAAGTAAGGAAATGCCGACGACCATCCATACAGAAGGCAATGTGCGATAGTATAGCGGAAGAAACCCGTTACCTTTTTGTAACAGACTGCAGAGTGGGGACGTGCTACTTAATCGACTCAAGAGCAGGCATATCGGTGCTACCAAAAAAATGTCCAGCAAAGGCAACTTTGAATTCTTCTGAAGTCACTCTGTTCGCAGCTAAGGACAGCCTAAATCAAAACTTACGGCGAGAGGGCATTATCCCTCGACCTCGGACTCCATAAAACCATTTAAATGTGATTTCGTCCTCGCGAAAGTGGCACGTCCTATCATCGGAGCGGATTTAGCCATTACAACTTGTTAATAGACCTTTTTACTGGTAGTTAACCCCTTGACATACGAAAAAAAATGCGCGTTGATGGGTCCATATACATGTAATCTTATTACAAATACATGACGTCTTAGAGACGTCATTGTATGTCAAGGGGTTAAGAGCATGCTCATCCGTCAAGTTTGAAAGGCGGGAATATGAAAGTTTCGGGCACATATTTACCTATACGTTAAAAAGTTAGGGGAAACTGAAATCTCTCCTTCTTGAGAACTCTCGTTTTCATGTTTGTCCACTGAAAAATTGAAGATCGCAAAATTTTAATTTCAATATATGATGGAAACGGGATGGTGTCTTCCTTCAAATAACCCTTGGGCCAGCCCAATGCATATAGTTCCAGTACTGTGGCAATCTGGTCTTTGCAAGAGCCAAAATTTCAAAATTGTTTAGGTAGTTGATATATAGACAGGTAGAAGTAACCAGGGGAAAAACAACGGAGGACATCAAAAATAAATAGAAGAAATATCATAATTCTCAATTACGTCTCCATATCAGATTTCTGTTTAAATTTAATTTACTGTTCAAATAAAGTAATCATCATCATCATTCAACCTATCTGAGTCCACTGCTGTTCATAGGTCTCCTTTTCGTTCTTCCACTTCCTTCTGTCCTGTGCCAAGTTGATCCAATTTCCGACTACACGTCTAATATTGTCAGACCATCTTGTAGGAGGTTGGCCTCTGCTCCTTTTGGACAGTCTCCATGTCAATATTTTCTTAGTCCACCTGTCATCAGTGGTTCCTGCGAGATGCCCTGCCCAGTTCGATTTTAAGTTGGTTATGTTGGCGTTCTACTATGTCTGTAACTCCTGTTGTTTGTCTTAACCATTCATTTTTCTTCCTGTCCCTTCTGGTCACTTCTTCCTTCGATCGTTCCATTGCCCTTTGGGCAATTCGTAGTTTATTCACTGTCTTGTTGGTTAACGTTAAAGTTTCGACTCTAGGTTATAACAGGCAACACGCATTGATCGTAGACTTTTCGTTTTAAACATGTCGGATATTGACCTTCTAGTATGTGTCTTAATTTTCCAAAGGCCGCCCATCCTAAGCCTATACTTCTGGTAATTTCCCATGTCTGATTACCTCTGCCAATTTTGATGGTATGTCCATGGTATTTGTATGCGTAAACTTCTTCAATTGTTGCATTGTCGATCATTATTGTCCCGCCCAAGACGAGGTTTAACTTTTGACATATTCATTTTTAGACCTACTTTTTCTGAGGCATGTTTGAGTTGTTCTAGCATTTCTTTGGCATCTTTGAGGTTATCAGTAATTATCACAATATCATCTGCGAATCGTAGATGATTGAGCCTTTCTCCTTGGACATTTATTCCCTTGTCGTCCCAATCGAGTTCTTTCATAATGCTTTCTAATACTGCCGTAAAGAGTTTTGGGAACAGAGCGTCACCATGTCTGACCCCCCTTTCGATACTGAAGATTCCTATTTCTGTCTGAAGTCTAACTTTTGATGTGGCGTTTGCATATATGTTACTTATTAGATTTGCGTATTTATAGTCGATTCTACTTTCCGATAATCCCTTCATAATGGCCCATAACTCCATGGTGTCGAAGGCCGTCTCGTAGTCTATAAACGTGAGTGTCAGCGGCAGATTATATTCGACACTTTTCTCAACCAGGGTCTTAATTAATTTCAGATGATCATTAGTGCCATCACGGCATAACCTGCTCAAAAGCTGGCTTGTTCTCTTGGTTGTGAGAAGTCGAGTTTTGTTGTTATTCTTTTGGTAATTATGTTTGTGAAGAGCTTCTATAAATGTGTCGTATAGATCTTACTTTTGATCACCTTCCTTCTCTCTTTCTTTAAATTGAGCAACACGGTTGCTCTCACCATTCTGTGGTCCCTCCCAGTGGAGTAGCAGTTTATATTTGTTAAGAACGGTGACATCGTGTATTATTTCTTTTTTGTCTGTTAGAATAAAATCTATTTCGTTACTTGTTTAACCGTCTGGGCTTATCAAAGTTCATTTCCTAGTACTTTTCTTTTGGAAAGAGATGTTCATTGCATATAGCCCGTGTTTCATTAGGAAGTTCAGTAGCATTTCTCCCATTTCGTTGCGCTGATCAATTCCATGTTGTCCTATTTGTGTTTCCGCCTCGTCGTCCTTCATTCCCACTTTGGCATTGAAATCCCTTATAAGATTGTAATAGGATGGTCTTGTTTTCATTGCTGTAGTAATGTCATCGTAGAGGTCAACTTCATCGTCGTCTTTGTCGGATGTGGGCGCGTAGACTTGAATCATCTTCATGTTATACCTTGCATTTAGTTGTAAGATGACATAGACTACTCTCGATGATATGCTTTTCATCTCTATCACTTTGCTTGCGTGCTTTTTATGATAAATGGTCTCCTCTTATAGTCGTTTCCTCTTCCCCGTTATAATATATATATATATAAGAATATATTTCCTGTTTTCAGAGTTATCCAGCTTTCTCCTTTTCTCCTGATCTCACTGATTCCTATAATATCCCATCTGATGTGGGATAGTTTTTAGTTCGATTAGATAGATTTAGTTCGATTTCTAAAAATTTTTGCTCCGACGACATAGATCTTGCATTATACGTAGCGATTTTGAATTGTCTATTTTGGTAGCCTGCCTTAAACCGGGGATTCACTGCACCCTCTGTACTTCCCCCATGTTTGCAGCCGCTGCCATGGTCGGTGTCTGAGGTACCGCCGGGAACTGAGAGCCGTTTCATTTCTTGACACTTCATCATATGAAGGTGCGGTGCGGGCTGGTGGTGGAGAGTAGTCCTGCTTCCAAGGATTTTAAACGCCGCCGTTGTACTACTGTTTGGTAGAATCTTCCGCCGCCGCATATAGGATCTGATCCTCTCCTAGATTAGGTCCGCTTGAAGGAGCCAGAGGCAGGTGTCAGATTGCCTCCTCCAATCCCCTCACACAGGTGGTCACGTGGCGGAAACGGCGCGTGGACTCGTTGTCTCATCCCTGATTTAATTCGGTGGATGGGGCGAGGGCTGGACGAGGTGGGTTCGTACTTTCTCACCCAGCTTCTTACCGGACACGGGTCCTTCCGAGCGTATCCCCATAGGATTGGGAAAGCCCCAGACGACAGGTGCATAACCTGTGGAGAGGGCGTGCGCGACGACGCGGAGCACACTCTCGTGGCGTGTACGCGTTGGGAGAAGGAGCGACAGGCCCTGGCGTCGGCCCTGGTACGGGAAGTCACGGTCGAAGCCGTGGCGGGTGGCCTCGCCGGCGAGGTGGGGCGGGGCGTGTGGGCGGCCTTAAGCCGATTCGCGGCCACAGTCATGCGGGCTAAGTAGTTGCCTGGGTGGGAACAAGGGCGGTAGGGTTTTTTATTTTTTTGTTTGTTTCTGTTTTCGTTTTTTATTACTTTTGTTGTAATTATACATATTTTACTTTCGTGTAAATCTTGTTGTATTTTTATTCTAAGGGTGGGCAGAGGCAGTAATGCCATCGCTGGCGGTCCCTCTGTCCTTCCATTTCAGTGGAGTCACTTTGGAAAATAAAAAAAATAAAAAAATCCCCTCACTTAGTTTGGTCTGCAGGACGATGCAGTTTACAGGCGTGTGGCCGCTGTCCTCTTGTTGGATAGCTTCTAGGTGCCACAAGTGAGACATCATCCTCGAGAAGATCGTTCGATAAAGGTACTGAGATACTATCCCAGATACACTACATCCCCAAATAAAATAATACTACAGCTAAAACCTCTGTACCATCTCCACATAACGTTCACTTTTGACAACTACTGCGTTTCTCATTTCATCTTCAAAGGAAATCGATGGCAATACTCCAGCTGAGCATATTCCACACCTTACAGTTATCTATAGAAAATGCAGCTCTTCTTCGACTAAAACTTGAGGGTTTTCGGCAGACCAGTAACGTACATTTTGTTTGTTCCTCTCCAGATGCAATTGAAAATTTGTTTCCTCACTCATAATTATTTTGTTTACAAAATTATCCCCTGTGTCCAAAATCCATCGACTGAATTCTAAACTGAGTTTCTGTCTATTGGAAGAAGTTTTTGGGCTTTTTGCCATTTGCAAGGCCGAAAGAGTAAAATTTCTCTTTTAAAATATTCTTACCGACTCACTTGAAATTACTACTTGCTGTGATAAACGTCGCACGGATTGATTTTCTTCAATGCTGTTCCTAACCTGTGAAGTATTCACTTCTGTTGTTTCTTGCAGTTTCTTTCCTATCTTCAAGTTTAGTATCCTTAAGAGAACTTGTTTGACGATATTTTTCGACCCATCTCGCAATTGTCCTGCATTTTGGCGCCGCTTGAAAGTTAAACTGTTGCCGAAAGCACCTCCGAGTTTCAATAAATCAGTTCGTTCTAATAAAATGCTCTACACCAGCAATGCTTTGTTTAATTGGTCACCCGTCATTTAAAACCATTTAAGAAAAACTTGAAGGTTCACTGAATATTAGACAGTAAAATTTATGGCAAATAAGTCATTACTTCTTTTTCTTATTAAGTAACAACAGGACACTTTTAATTTGTCATCCTTTATTTAAATTTAATTAAGGATTAAAGAAGAAGAAA
This sequence comes from Phosphuga atrata, assembly GCA_944588485.1. Lineage (NCBI taxonomy): Eukaryota > Metazoa > Arthropoda > Insecta > Coleoptera > Silphidae > Phosphuga > Phosphuga atrata. The sequence goes on along the minus strand of OX155904.1, from coordinate 24,281,955 downwards.
AGAAGACTAATACAAATAAAATAATATTTAAAATTAGTTATAAATTATTATGTTTTTGCAAGTTAAAATGTTTCTAGATTTGTAAACAAATCTAACCTTGACCGCTAAACGTTCGAGTTTGCAAAATTGCGCTTAGTCTACATGCGTCCCTCTTCTAGCAAACACGTTTACTCGCCTTTTATCTAAATATTAACAAGTTGTTAGCAAACATTAAGCTTAAGTGTTGCAGATTTAAACAAATTTGGGTAAGTAGCTTTATTTTTATTAACTAGGTCGATAACCGTGGATTATTTTGGCACATTGTTAATGAGAAATTAAATTTAATAAAAGCCGTAAACGAAGTCGTTTGAATATTGTTTGTTCTAACAAATGTTCACAATATTTTTGGAAATTATATGTTAAGAAGCATTTTTTGAAACTAATAGTTTTTTAGAAGTCTTAGAATATTTAGAACATTTTAAGAAAACCTAGAATAGACTAAACTCACTAGACCTAGTTATATTTGCTACAAAATAAACAGTGATGTATTCGTTAAGAAATAGTACTGTAAGCCCTCACACATTCCTTAGGGGAAGGGAAGGGTATTAAGTATTATTTCAAGGTTATATATTTTCTGGGAAAAAGTTAAGAATTATACAAATTTAGAGAATTTGTAATAATAAGATAATGATTTAAAGTGCGGACATCGAGATGAATAATCCTTCCATACAACTGTTCCATACAATTCCATACAATCCTTCCATCCAACCACAACTGTTTTAAAAGAGCTCGCCACTCATCTCACCCCTAATACGCGACCACTTTTTTTTTAAATTTGTTCGCAAAGATCTGATGCACGTATCTCAATCTCCCTTAGGTCCTTTGACGATTGACAGTAAATGCTGTATAATTTATTCATAAAACTTGACTTGAAAATGACACCATGGGCTTCTGAAATAGAATCACCGATTGACAGTTCTAAAAGATGATTCAAATAGTGCCATACTTCTTTCCAGCCTCTGGCTGGCTACGTCACTAGTGAAACCAACAACAATTATTATTTTGTTTTTTGTTATATTATTTCTATTCAATTATTATCAATAATTAATATTTTGTAACTAGTACTACTAGCGGTAGGTTGTCAATTTGACACGAGAGCAAAATTGGGCGTACGAGCGAAGTGAGTGCGCACATTCGCTCGAAAGGGCAATTCTGTGGTCGGCGCTTAAAAAGACTTTATGTACAGTTTAGATATCATATTAGAGTATGAGTTTCTTGCATCCAATGAGGGTTATGGTCTGCCCAATAACGACAATTTTGACGATTAACGTCACCATGTAGGGCAGGGGTTCCCAAAGTGCGGCCCGCAATGCCCGTGAATTTGGCCCGCGATATCAATACGATTTATTACTTTTTTAATAAAAAATTATTAAGTAAATAGTAAAATAAATAATAAATTATAAAATTACAAATAAGATACAATAATTATTTTTTTTTAAATTTATACAGAGCTTTAGCCATAAGCGTTTGTATTAATAAATTATTGTTTAGTTTATATTTAAAAAGATATTTTAGTATGTCTAGTCTAGTTATTACACATTTGTACAGAAATATAATATATTAGTATCAAATAGATACAGAACTGTTAATCATTTATGACATGCAATTTGAATTTATAGAATTACTGGAAAATATCGATGCTAAGAATTCTTTTCGGAACAATTCCTTAATTGATTTTTATAAAGGATTCATGCGTGAATTATCCGAAAATACGAGAACAGGCTTAACAAATGTTTTCATTATTTGGGAGCACATACATATTCGAAAAAACGTTTTCAATTATGAGTATAAATCGAAATTATGATCAAAATTTAGTGATAATCATTTACAAGCAGTATTAATCCTTAATCCCCCTTAATCACGTGATGTTTTTTAGCAACTTTTTTTGTTTTAATAAATATATACTTAATTAAAGATTTATATTTATATTAAATTTAGTATACTAATAAAAAAAAAATATGAAATAGTTAAATATAATTAAAACGTGAAAAAAATAGTGGTTATTGTCTTGATTTTATTCCGTTTTTTTTTTGGCCCGCCAAAAAATTCGGTAATATTAAATTGGCCCGCCTAAGAAAAACTTTGGGAACCCCTGATGTAGGGTAAAAGTACTTTCGTCGGAAAAAAGAATTGATGTTAATGAAATTTTGTTCTTGTCGATCAGGTTCATCATTTGCTCGCAAAATTCGATTCGACGGTCCGGGTCATCCTCCGTAAATTCTTAGAGTGGCTGCGTCTTTCAGTTGCAATTTTCAGGACAATAGTATGACATGACCCAAATTGTTGTATTTGTGTCAATTTTGCATATGGATTACCTTTGCTAATGAGTGGTATATCCGGATGCTGTTCTCAAAATAACTGAGGAACCTCAAGCTGACTTCGTCTTCTGTTACCATAACCAATCATCAGAATCTCGATAGGAAGTTTTTCGGTTAAATATAGCATTTTAGAAACTACTTTAACAACTTGACAAGCGTATGTGATTGCTTTGGTGACTATTATTATCACTAGTACCTAAGCAACGTGGTTCCGAACCCTCAAAAAAACACTTGTCAAAAACGTAAAACTTTACGCCGAAACGTGTTCTTCTTTTTTTATCACATGGGTTTTGAAAATATTCAAATAAATAGTGTGTTGTATTCCTTGCGAAGAGATCTTTCAAACGAGATGTCACATGACGCAAATTTCCATTTGAAAAAAGGTCGGAGGTGGCTGGGCACTCCCGGAAGCAAATAAACAAACAGCAAAAGAAATGAGGGCAAGAAAAAACAACACGTAACGTGTTTCGGGATTTTTTGCAAAAATCGCCTGTATCAAGTTATGAATTTTATTCCTTAAAGTTAAGCTACTAATTAAAGTTTCCACGTTTCCAGTTTCGTATAAGCTTTGGAATGAGAATGCTCATGATTCTTTTTTCTAATCGAACTTACAATTAGCTGATAAGATCGAGAATTGCTATTGGGAGTAATTAAAAATGCAGCCTACTGTTTCGAAATGGGCAATGCTTACTCTTTCAGTACACCAAGCACTTTTACATATTTGCAAGTATTGCAACCCAATATACCTTTTTACGTTTTGGTTAAGCGCATTCGCATCCGCCAAGTTTGAAAGGCGGGAATATGAAAGTTTCGGGCTAATATATAGTTAGTTATACGTCAAAAAGTTCGGGAAATTTTGACGTATAACATGGCGGAAATTGACGCATGCGCTCAAAAAAAATTCGACTATGAAAAGGTATATTTATTATCTCGGGCAGATAACCAATCTGCCCGAGATATAATGGGTTGTTTTAATTTTTGTCTCCCACAAATCTTCGGACCAAATTATTGGCCAATATACATTTATGGTAATTTTATTAGTGTCTTTATTTAGTATATTTATTGTCATTTATTTATTTTTTTAGTGCATTTATTGTCATTATTTTCAATCGACTTGCAAATCGGCTATCGCCTCAAATTCTGCTTCTTTTAACTTGGTCTCTAAACAAGAAGTTTCAACATTATCAGTACTAACTGTAATAATATTGGTTTCACCAGCTTCAATAACATATTTTTGTTTTATTGAGAACGAGTAAAGAAAGGTTTGTTTTCTTTTTTGTGGTTTTTTGTGTTACTTTTTTGTGACTCATCTCGGGGAGCAAACGCAAAAAGTAACGCAGAAATAGGAAAAAAGCAAAATAAAGTAAAAATTTTGCTTCGATGATAAAATATAGTATATGCTTATGGTATGCTTACGCACGATGCGATCCGATCGTATCACTTGCAATACTCACGTATATGTACTGCGGCGGCCAAACCAAAAAGTAGGAGGGATGTCGAGTAGGAGAAGCGACTTCTCAGAAGCCTATGCATGCAGAGGACGCAGGAACAACTTCCTTTCAACCTTTTATATATTTTTAATAGAATACGTAAGAAATGCGAAGAAGACCTAAGCAATGAACGGTTTGGTTTTAGAGATGGACTTGGAACAAGAGAAGCGTTGTTTGGGCTGTCAGTTCTCATGCAAAAATGTAGAGACCAAAAAAAGGACGTACATCTGTTTTATTAATTATGCGAAGGCATTTTACTGTTTAAAACGTCCTAATTAAAATTCTGATGATCAAAGGCCTCGACCAAAGAGATATCACCTTCATAAAAAAATTGTATGAACACCATACTGCTGTACTACGACTCGAGGAAGACACGACCAGTGATATATCTTTTAAACGTTAAAGTACGTCAGGGCTGTGTACTTTCACCATTGTTGTTCAATATCTACTCGGAACAAATATTCCTGAAAGCCTTGGAAAACTCTAGAGATGGAATCAAGATCTATGTTGAACTATTGAACAACATCAGGTACGCCGATGATACGGCTATATTTGCAAACACTGCATCTGGCCTATCAAATAATATCAGAAGGGGATGCGCTTGGGCTAAAAGTAAATACGGTCCAAACGAAAACAATGGTTATCAGTAGAACAACTGATATCCAAGCCAATTTTAAAAAATACAATAAGCAAATAGAGCAGGTCGTTAAATTTAAATACTTGGGCAACTGGATCACCGAACACCTGGATCCAGAACTGGAAGTAAGAACACGCATCGAAATAGACGGAACAACGTTCCTTTAGATGAGAACATTATTTTACGAGAGAGGCTTAAACTAAGATACCGGTTCGTTAACTGCTACATTCACTCGGTACTGTTGTATGGTGTTGGACGTTGAATATCAATACTACGAACTAAATAGAAGCCTTTGAGATGTGGATCTTTCGAAGAATGCAAAGAATATTCTGGGCGGATCATATAACGAATATTGAGGTTCTTAGACGCATGAGCATAGATAGAGAGCTATTGGTTATTGTGAAGAAAGGTAAGACAGCATACCTAGGACATATCGTACGGAATTTGCCATGATTGTTGCCAACCTTCAATAATGGAGAAGACATCTAAAGAAGAAGATATATTTTTGCTCAAAATTCTCACTTATTTTCACTGATATAGATCTAAGAAGGTGTGAGTATGTAGAAATCAATATTTTTCGGAAAAAAATAATACCGGAAAGCGTGCCAATTCTGATACTTTTTTAGGAAGCCGGCACTTCATAAAGAAGTACCGGAACCCGTTCCGGTTCGTTCCGGCCCCAAAAAATCACTGAGAATAAAGCATAGATTTTCAAGTTATGACTCGAAAGCCACTTTTGGCACGCATGAGCTTGGTACAACCAGTTTAATCTGTTTTTTTTTTAAACTTTGCCCTTAGCAATTAATTAAATGAATTTGTTTTTTTTTTGTGCATAATAAATCAAGTTTTAGACAAAAATCTAAACGTTTAATATATTTTTATCTACTTGCTCACCAAACTGAACACATTTTGTATGTGAAAGATACCATTATTATAATCGTATGTAAAAGTATCCAAATCGTGCGTAAAATTCCAATCTAAATCAAATGGAGTTTCATTATTAAACGATTTCTGTTTGTTGTTACTATGGCAACAACTTGCCTCACTAAATTTTGTGACGTACATTAAAATTGAATTAATTTTGATTTTAAGCAGTGGCCTCTTAGTCTGGATTTATCTGGCTCTAATGTAACTTAACCGAACCATAACCTAATCTAGATTAAATCTAGGTTAACCTAGATTACTTCGACAACCACCAAATAGTGTTATTACTAGTAATTACTAGTTAGGTTTTCTAACCCTACTGTGTCATTGATTTGAAGTATTTTGGCTGTCAAACAATTATTTTTGTGTTAATTAAACAGTATTTTAACATGCTTCGTAGATAAAATATTGTATGATACACGTTTCTGAAAGGCTTTTGGACACTCATTGCGATTAAACCATTTAAACTTCGCAACTCATGCGCAAAAGCCCTTCTTCACACACTTGTGTCATAAACTACTATTAATTCCTTTTTAGAAATAAATTTTTTTGAGAAGTCAGAATATTTAGAACGGTTTAAGAAATCCTGGAATAGACTAAACTAACTAGACTCGGTTAGATTTACTAAATAAAGCTACATGTCGAACTTGTGGCAAGAATGCCACTTATGGCACGCATGAGCTTGGTACAACTAGTTCAATATATTTTCTTTAATCTCAAACATTGAGTCGTAATCAATTAATTAAATGAATTTGTATTTTTTGTGCAAAATAAAACAAGTTTTAGTCTAAAACTCTGAACATTTAATATATTTTTCAATATAATAGAAAGAAAAACACAAATATAAAATTAAAATCTAGAAAATTTCAAGCAAATATAAACGACTTTTATATCTAAAAAAAACACGCATAAAAAAGATTAAACCTAAAGACAAACTGTATGCCTTCGTTCCTATTTATAGTTTCAGTCGAAAATTCTCCAACACTCCAACCAACTCCTTAAAATAATCCTTAAAACCTAATACAAAACAAACCAAAAAAAAGAGAAACAAAATAATTCTAAAACTTATTTTTTTCTAACTACATTATCCCTCGACTTCCCACGAATTTTCTTTCCCAGAGTTGTCTCCAGCGTTGATTTAATGATCAACCAAAGGCCCCCAGAAATGTTTGCTTATCCTTTCCTCGTCTTCGGTCAAGAAGAAATCGCGTCCGTGCTTAACAAACTCCTTCAAATTGATGCGCCCGTCATCATTGGCGTCAATCGAAAGGAAAGCAACTTTGGCGTCGGATTCCTGCAATCCCAGACATTCGAAGAAGAGTTTGAACTCGTCGATTGATATTTCACCGGAATTATCTTTATCCACAGCCTAAAATTAAAAGAAACATAAACAGGTTTAAATCACAAACTGGTATGTCGTCTAGTCTGGAGAAAACAAATTTGTTTTTTTTTTGAAAACCTGGAAGAACTTCAAGATCTTTCAGATTTGGAATTTCAGATTTTTTACTATTCTTCCAGACTTGTTTGATTTGTTTTATATTTGCTATTTTTCCAGAACAATTTGATATATGAACAGAATTTCTAGATTTTCCAGATTTGTTAGATTTGTTGTCTTGTCAGACTTGTAGACTGTGTTTCCAGACTAGTCTGATTTGGTTTTATCTTTGCTCTATTTTACAGACTATTTGATATTTGTTTTTTACTTATTTTGCTATATTCATGAGTTCTATTTATCAGGAAGCAGTCTAGTCATAATTTGTACATCCAATCAACCCTGATGAAAATGAATTTTCTTCAATGTGTCGGTAATGCGTCAACGAAGTCTCAAGGAAGTGTCTTTTTGAACAGAGAAATTTGAACAGTGATGTTTCGCTGAACTGATTTTCTTTGAAATGTCGTCAAAGTATCGGGGAAGTGTTGTCCTTCGCGCAATTGAAGTATGGTTCATGTTATGTCATGTCATTGTTATCGCCATGTTATGCCATCATGACATGTAATGTCAACGAAGTGTCAAGGAAGTGTCTTTTTGGTGAGCGAAATTTGAACCGTGATGTTTCGCTGAACTGATTTCCTTTGAAGTATCGGGGAAGTGTTGACCTTCGCGCAATTGAATTATGGTTCATGTTATACCATGTCATCGTTATCGTCATGTCATGTCATGTCATCATGTCATGTCATGTCAACGAAGTGTCTTTTTAGTGAGTGCAATTTGAATAGTGATGTTTCGTTGAACTGATTTTCTTTGAAATGTCATCGAAGTATCGAAGAAGGGTTGACCTTCGTGCAATTGTAATATGTGTCATGATATGTCATGCCTTGACATGTCATCGTTAGACTGTTTTATTGTGAAGTATATGGGAAGTGTTGACATTTGTGCAGTCCGACACTTTGTTTGTCTTTGGAAACATTTTCAGGACACTTTTTCACTAGGGATGACATTATTCTAGATTTTTTAGTTGAATTGTTACTTACTCTGAATAAATATGGTAAATATGCATGTGCTTTCTTGATTCTGTTTTTGTCGTTCAACACGTGGTGCATATCTTCCAAATATTGTTCGACTGTGACTAAATTGTACGGAGTGATTTCGCCCCATTGAGCTTCCCAAAGATTCTAAAATGTTCAAGCAGAATTAGTAAGTTGCAACATTTGCTGAGACTGTTTCACCTTGATGACTTTCTTGAATTCCTTGGTGTGTTTATCACTCAAGTGTCCCAAATTGACGAAACGATCCGTTAACAGTTTGAAATCGTCGTAAGAAATAACGCCGTCTTTGTTCACGTCCAAGATTCCGTGGAAAGTTCGCATTTTTCGTCTCCAAAATTGAGATTCTCCCTTAAAAAAACAAGCAGAAATCATCAGGAAAATTTTAGATATTTTGTTGCGCGGATTTTACTTACGCGATGTCCTAGGACTTCGAACTCGCTATCGGATGAAGAATAATCCGCAAACTTTCGTTCGGTTTTTGCTTGTTTTGCATAGTTTCTAGTGAGTTTTGGCTGTTGGATATTGACCGAAGCAATACACTTACAAGCAGTCTAAAAATAAAATAATAAACAAATTAGGCATTAAACAAGATAGTTCCCATTAAATCTAAAACTCTTCATTGACGTTGTAGCGGCAACGGACAAATTTCCGAAAATATTTTATGAAGCTCGATAGTGTAATCCGCGGGCAGATTAAAATTTATTTCTCAGGTTTTATGATCACCGAAAACTCGAATAAAGCAAAACTAGGAATTTGCCAGCGGGTGTTCTGTCGGAAGATTACGACAGGATATTTTCTCCAGAGAATCGGTAATCCAAAAAGAGACGATATAACCGAAGCAAGAAAAATAATCCCCCAGTGGAAGGACAGTATACCTGGACGAAATATAAATACTGGGACCCCGAATAAACAGTCAGCCAAGGTACAGACCTAGTACGAACGCCACCGAGAAATCAGGTCCACCCTAGTTAATAGTTCAAGTTTGTTCAAGTTATATCCAAGTTCTCCGAATACGTTGCAGCTACTCCGCATATCACCCACAACGTCTATTAATCCAAATCTTTCATTGATTCTAAACTCAAACTAACCTGAAATAAATTTGAAAGAACATGAAGTCCTAATTTTTTAAATTGTAATTATTCAGGGAACTGAAATCTATATATTTCACCTAAAGTACTAAAGTCTAGATATCACAACTTAATATATAAGCTTAATCTAGCAAATGCCATAAACTAGCAACTTACATAATGTTAGCAAATCAGATTGCAAAAAAAATGAGTCAATCACCAAAGGCTAGAGAAATCAGACTAGGCGGACTATGGTATAGTCTTGTCTATCTAGTCTTTTTTCTACATTCTTGTCTGTCCAGTCTCGTCTGTTTATTCTTCTTTTTATAGTCTCCTGTATCCAGTCCTGTTATACAGGTCTTATCTGTTTTATCTTGGCTGTGTAATCTCGTCTCTCTAGTATAGTCTTGTCTCGCTAATCGTGTCTGTTTAGTCTGATCTATCTAATCTTGTCTGTCTAGTCTCGTCTGTCTAGTCTCGTTAGCCTTGTCTGCCTAATCTTGTATGCCTAGTCTGGTCGGTCTAATCTTGTCTGTTAGGTCTTGTCTGTTCAAACTTATTTCTATTATTTCTCGTCTTCTGCGTCTAGTCAAATTCAAAATTTAAATTCATTTATTAGCCAGTTGGATGCATACAGAATACATATGGGCAAGTCAGGAAATTGATTACATAAATTTGCATAATTCTAAAAATTCTTCCATTTTGTATGGACATTGGGCCACGAGAATATTTCTAATTTTTCTTCGAAAAATTCGGTATAATTGTTCTTGAGTTATTTCCAGTGGAAGCGAGTTATACAGATGGATCCCAAGAACGTCAGGAGCCTTGTTGCATAGGATAGTTCTAGTTTGAGGCGTGCACAATTTAAGACTAGTTCTGGTGGGATAGTTATGTTTATCCTTATTTTTGTGTATTAGATGTTTGTTTCGGTGGATATAGCTGGTTGTTTCTAATATATGTAAGCTAGGGACAGTTAGGATGTTAAGTTCTACAAAATGACGTCTACAGGAAGCAAATGTTGGCAGACCCTAGCATGGAACGTACAACTCTTTTTTGGGCTTTCAGCAAAATTGTTAGTCCATGTAATAATGCCATATATCAAGACCAACTGAGTTTCAGCGTAATAGAAGTTTTTCAGTTCCTGCATTGTTAAGAATGTTCGTAGGTGTCTAATACAATAAACTTTTTTGTTGATAGTCCGGCATATGATGTTGATTGTAGTGTGCCATGATAGATGTTGCTCGAAATGCACTACTAGGAATTTGGTGAAAGTTGCTCTTTTAAGAGTAAGTGTTCCTAATTGAATGGAAACATTAGTGACGTAATCACTTCTCTGCGCCTGAAAGATGATAAGTTCCGATTTGTCCAAATTCAGGGGGAGTCTATTCGCAGAGAACCAGCTTGTAATTTCTTGTATAAGTCTATTTGCTTCTATCTGTGATTCGTTTAAGCTATTTTTAGATATTAAAAAGCTGGCATCATCTGCATAAAGGGTACAGAAGGCATTTGGAGAGTATGATACCAGGTCGGCCAAGTATAAGACAAATAAGGTAGGCGCTAACACGCTTCCCTGAGGAACCCCTGTATTGGATATTATTTTTGAAGACTCGGTTTGGGTAGTGCTAGAGCGAATTTGTACATATTGTGAGCGATTTTTTAGGTACTATTGCAACCACATACCCGCTTTCTCTCTTATTCCGTATTTATATAATTTATTGATTAGCTGAGTGTGATCAACGCAGTCAAATGCTTTACTCAGGTCGCAGAAAATGCCGATAGGAAATTTTCCAGTATCGACTTCTGCGAGTATTTTATTATATAATTCCAACATAGCCGTGGTGGTAGACTTTCCGCTCTGAAAACCATGTTGTTCCTTAGGTATAATTTTCTGCTTGTAAATAAATGGTATTAAGCGGGATAAGAAACAGTATTCAAGAATTTTAGAGAACACTGAAATTAGGACAATGGGCCTGTAGTTGTTGGGTTCCTTTTTATCCCCTTTCTTATAAATGGGCAGGATGGTAGTTACCTTTAAAATGTCTGGAAATTTCTCAACCACGAATGAACAGTTTACAATATTCAATAAAGGTTTTATAATGTGCTGAGAGTTCTCTTTTATCAGGCGGCAAGGCAATCCATCTAGTCCGTGGGAGTTTTTATTTTTTAGTTTGTGATCCATTATGGACTTTAGTTCATTTTCCGAGATGTCATCCAGGAATATTGTTTCATCTATAAATTGTATGTGATTCTCCGTTACAGTTGTTGGAGTGATGTTTTCCATTATTTCTTCGGGTGCTTTAGCAAAGAATTCATTGAAAAATGATGCTATTTTGAAGGGATCTTGAACTTGAGAGTTGTTTATCTCAATTTCGATTGGGTTTTGTTTGTGAATTTTATTAGTTTCCTGCTTGATCAGATCCCAAGTTGCTTTTTGTTTGTTTCTGCATTGTTTATAAAATTTCTGTAAAATGTTTTTTTGAAGTTATTTATTAGTTTTATGTGTATTTTTTATTTTCTAAATACTGCGGACGCAGTTTGGGTATTTTTTTTTGCAGAAGAAATAAGTCTTTCAGTTTTCTGCTGGAGACTCTGACTTCCCTCGTGATCCAGTTCTTGCTGCGAATATTTATATCTAAAACAGGGAAACTGATATTATAGTAAAATTGTAGTGTATTTATAAATTCTCTCGTTTTATCATTAATGTTGTCTGTATCGAGAACATCAGACCATGTTTCTTCCATAAGGTGGTTCTCAAAAATTATTTTGTTTTGTTTAGAAAAGTTCCTCACAGAACTCTTTTCATGTGTAGTATTAGTATTGCTATTTACACAATTTAAGGTAATTAGTCTATGGTCGGATATCAGGCAGTTTACTACAGTTGTCGACCACAGTGGTCTATTGAAATTTATAAAGATGTTGTCTATTAATGTGTTGGATGTGTATGTAACACGGGTATGTTGATTTATTACTTGTTCAACTAGACCAAACGAGATCAGACAAGTATCCTACAAGATCAGACTAGTCTTGTTATTCCAGTCTTGTCTGGATAGTCTTGTCTGTATAATCTTATCTGCTTAGTTTGGTCTGTCTAGTCCTGTCTATCTAGACTGGTCTGAATAGTCTCGTCTGTCTAGTCTCGTCTATCTAGTCTTGTCTATCTTGTCTTGCCTGCATAGTCTACTTAGTCTTGCAAATCCAGTCTTGTCTGTATAGTCTTGTCTATCTAGTCTTGTCCGCTTAGCCTGGTCTGTCTAGTCTCGTATGTCTAGTCTCGTCTCTCTAGTTTTGTCTGTCTAGTCTTTTCTGTCAAGTCTTGTCTGTCTAGTCTTGTCTGTCTAGTCTTGTCTGTCTAGTCTTGTCTGTCTAGTCTTGTCTGTCTAGTCTTGTCTGTCTAGTCTTGTCTGTCTAGTCTTGTCTGTCTAGTCTTGTCTGTCTAGTCTTGTCTGTCTAGTCTTGTCTGTCTAGTCTTGTCTGTCTAGTCTTGTCTGTCTAGTCTTGTCTGTCTAGTCTTGTCTGTCTAGTCTTGTCTGTCTAGTCTTGTCTGTCTAGTCTTGTCTGTCTAGTCTTGTCCATCTAGCCTTGTCTGCCTAGTCTTGTCTGTCTAGTATTGTCTGTCTAGTCTTGTCTGTCTAGTCTGGTCTGTCTAGTCTTGTTTGCCTAGTCTTGTCTGTTTAGTCTTGTGTGTCTATCTTATCTGCCTAGTCTTGTCTCTCTAGTCCAGGGATTCTCAAAGCGTTCCGCCATGCACATTTAAGTGTTCCGCGAAAAAATCAATATTAAAAAATATTATTGCAGTTATCAAAATTCTGCGTAATCCAAAAGACAAATTGTGAAATCAATTCGAAGTGTCAATCGTTTGTATGACGATATTTAAAATTTGATATTTCAAATTTGGATTAATTTGGACCGGAAATACAGATTGTCCAACACCTCTCTGCATTGTATCTTGAAAGAAACTTGCCAATAGCGTGATGTCGCCCGTCAATTAAGGCGTCATTTCAAAACTGAACATAAAAATGTTTTAACAAAAAACCTCATCATTTTTTCAACGACTCGTCACATCGACTTCACGGCGGCATATGACACCATCAACCTCCGACTCCTAAAGCAGAAGATATATCATACAACCAAAGATATTAATCTCACAAACAATATCAGGAACCTAATCCACCTAATCCACCACCTAGCTGGCATCGCTCCCCCTACCATCCGTAAAGAAGCAGAAGCACCCAAAGAACGATCCAAAGCAGCAGTATCTGCACCGCCCCCTCTACGGCCTCCAAACGGCCCACCAGCGACCAAAATCAAGGCGAAGCTTCCTGAGATCGACAGAAGATTAGGAGGAACCTAAAACCAGAGTGTACTTTTGGGGAAAGATCTCAAACCAACATTGGATGAGGCGGAATGAAGAACTGCCACCAGGAGGCGGTTTTCTTCTTTCTTAAATTATGATGCTTCTGATACGAATAAATAAATAACAAAAAATAAAGAATATTTTAATATGCTTTTAGAAATGCAAGGCAAACAAAGAAAACAATTTCAAAAAACAATGAAAGTAAGTGATAAAGTTCAACTTGCGTCTTATGAAATTGTCGAGATAGTAGCACTAAAATTAAAGACGCACACGATAGCAGAATCTCTCATTTTGCCTGCCTGCTGTGAAATAATGACAATTATGTTTGGAGAAGAAGCAAATAAGCAAATTTTGAAGATTACTGTGTTTGATGATATAATTCGTATGTAAATGACATGTCCTATAGCATTGAAATGGTCAAGTAATATAAAAAAGATAAAGTAGGTCAAGTAATATATAAAAGATAAAAAGTTTCCTAACCTGCAGGAAATTAGTGCTGCAAGCCCAAAATGAGACAGTCGAAATAGAAGTAAGTTGTGTGATTCCTCAGGGCTCTACATTGGGTCCTACACTGTGGAACCTCTTATACGACGGTATCCTAAGAACTAAACTGCCAGAGGGCGCTACATTAATTGGATTCGCAGACGACTTGGCGCTTGTTGTAACTACCAAACCCGAGCAAGCAATAATGAGTACAGCAAATCGTGTAATAGGTACAGTATCACAGTGGATTGTGACTAAGAAGCTAAAATTGGCGCCCGAGAAAACGGAGGCAGTGCTACTGAAAGAAAAAGGGCAAAGAAAACTAAGACCAATAAAATTTAAAATAGGAAGCACATAAATAGTCCCCAAACCACATATTAAATACCTGGGTATTGTAATTGATAAAGGGCTAAATTCGCTGTACACCTTACTGAGGCTGCAGGCAAAGGTCTAAAAACTCTCGCAGCAATGGAGCAAATATTGCTAAACGGAAGAGGGTTTTGAGGGCCAGAAACTCTAAACGCTAGTTACTGGGCACTGTAGCGCAATCAGTTATGCTATATGGCGCACCATTGTGGGCAAATAAATTGGAAACAAGGACCAACCTGGATAAAATAGCATCCGTCGAACGGAAGATTGCATTGAGGATGTGCAGTGCATATCGTACTGTGTCCGGAGAGGCAGTAATAGTTATCGCGGGAATTGCACCTATTAATTTGCTGTCGATAGAGAGGAGAGAAATAAAAAAAACGGGAAACAAGTTATATGCTAGAAAGAAAGCAAGAACAAGCCTTCTACAACAATGGCAAGAAAGATGGACAAATACGGAAAAAGGACAGTGGGCTACGCTATTAATTCCAGACATAAATACATGGATTAAGCAAGAATACGGAAAAGTCAGTTACCACCTGACACAATTCCTAACCGGTCACGGTTGCTTCAGAGACTTTTTACACCTGATTGGAAGAGCAGCGGATAGCCTGCGTGAATACTGTTGTGGAACAGACTCCATACAATTTTTGATTGTTATAGATGGGAGAACGAAAGGGACGAAGTTGAGAAAAACATAGATACTCCATTAAATGCACGAACAATCATTGGACATATGCTAGGGGATTGAACAAAATTGGGAGAAGGTACAAAAATTTATATAAACAATACTATCGACCAAATAATCAGAAGCATAGTATAGAGAAACAAATAGATTAAAATTAGCTAGACACAAACAACTATCACTCTGAAGCCATGCGACACGCGTTTCCGGAGTGCCTAGTTGGTTTCCGGGGGGACCACTTGTCTGTACAACGTACAGTTACGCCCCTCAAAAAAGAGTCTTGTCTAGCTAGTCTTGTTATCATATCGACTGTTTATAAAGGAAGGTGTCCGCATCGTACGTTCGGACGCATCGCATCAAATGGATCGCAGTTTTCTTTCTGTAGAAAGTAATACAAGTGCGTCCACTGTTCCGCATCGTACGGATCGCACGAATCTACCCGTCGGCAATGTCGATGCCGATGCTCCGGGGGGCAACTTTTCCGATGCGTGCCAATGACGTCATACGGAATATGGTATTTGCTAGTAGTTGCGTCGGCAAATCCGATCGCTTCCGATACTGTGGACGCGCTGTAAAAAAATAATCCGTTTGATGCGATGCGTCCGATACGTATGATGCGGAAATGTGGACGCCTACCTTAAGAAACATATTTGAATCTGGACATATACATTTTTATTTCTTTATATATATAATAATAATTTTTATTTATAATTTAATTTTATTAATAATTTCTTTATATATATATAATAATAATATTCTTTATATTTATATATTGTTCAGTTTGAAGATTTTGATATTATTAAATTGTAACATTTGTATCTTTTCTTCAAAGATTATAATTAGGAAATCATTGTATGTATATCATGTATACGGATCATTGTATACATATCAGACGATATGTAGAAATTATAATCTTTGAAGAAAAGATACAAATGTTACTATTTAATCTTTATATCTTATTGTTAATATAAACTAAAATCTAAATCTATTTCTATTCAAATACCAGTAATCGGGCTTAATAATATTGGGTATAATAATAATCTTAATGTTATCCAACAAATTATTAAGGCTACCGTCCAGTGGCCTTAATAATTTGTTAGATAACATTAAGATAGTCTTAATGATTTTAGTAAATTTCCTAATTAGTGTAAATGTCGATTGTTTGTTTGATTATTTGGAAAATAGATACTATTCGAGTGTACGTGCAAGGCATATAGTAGACATTATTGGGAAGTATTTATTTATTAGTATAGTCCGAGTGTTGCGTTGACCTAAATATTTATTTATTATTTTATCTGTTGGCGTTGCAAAAGTTATCAGCGGCGAGAAAGCGAGAGAAATCTGAATATATTTAAATATGTAGGAAACTAATTCATTTACATTTTTTCTCAAAATGTTTTTTTTTTATTGTTGTGTAATTTGTTTACAATTTGTGTAATTTATTTACAAAATGAATTTAATGTAATTTGTTTATATAATGGGTATTTTGTAAAATTCAGTTTAGTTTCATGCAAAGTATTTAATTTAATTGCAATTAGCTGCAATTGAAATTATCTTAAACAAGTTAATTATTAAATAAAAAAGACAAGACTTATTAAACTATCTCATAAATAACTAGGTTAATAGTCAGAGTTAAATATTTTGGTTATTAATTATTCAAAATCTGTTTTTTTAAATGGAGCAGATTTCTTGAAAATGTGTAAATATTTACGTAAGGCTATCGACCAAGAGGTCTTTCAGTCCAGATTTTTCTTGTAAATATTATGTTATTTTTTTTGTATTAAACTAATATTTGGCTTGTTTGCTGTCATGCTAATAAACATGTTAGATAATTTATAATAGACCTTTAACGGTTAGTTAAGCGCATGCGTATCCGCCAAGTTTGAAAGGCGGGAATATGAAAGTTTCGGGCACATATTTAGTTATATGTTAAAAAGTTCTGGCACTTTTGACGTATAACATGGCGGAAATTGACACATGCGCACAAAAATACTATGAAAAGGTCTATTTCAAAAAATAATTAATGTTTTATCAATAATAATAATACCAATATTTATTACTATAAATTGTAATTGTAACAGGCCTGCCTTTTTATGAATGTTTACTTAAATTCGAATGCTTTTAGTAATCAACTTCTACTTAATTATTTTATTAACATTTTGTTTACGGAAAAACCTAAATTTACGAGTTATTTTTTATTTTTGTTAAAATTTTTAATAAAACTAATAATTAATATAATAATTAATAATTAATTAAACTAATAATATTTTTAAACAAAATTAATAAAAGATTAATTTTTAATTTCTTTTTAAAATTCCAAAGCATGTCAAATTATTATAAAATGTATAAAAACATTAAAAAAACAAATTTAATTTTCCAGTTTATTTTTAACATTTCTAACTATTACTTTTACCACTACTATTAATAAATATGGAAATTCAAATAAATTCTGATGAAACAATTCGATTTTTGATTGAATGAAAAACACATTCAAAACACAATTAAATTTTGGATTCAATTATGATAAACACAATTCTATTTTTGATTAAATTGTGATGAACGCAATTCCATTTTTGATTCAATTGTGATGAACACTATTCCATTTTTAGGGTAATCCACAAGGAACCCTTATAGTTTCGATATTTATTTTGATTGATATATATATATATATATATATATATATATATATATATATATATATATATATATATATATGTATATTATATATTAGTTTTATTACAAAATTAAAAAGTTATAACAAATTGAAAATATATTTTTAAACTCGGTACCGAAAACAGGCCGCTCGCGTTGTGACGTAAGAAGGTTAATTTCTACCCGCGCATGACTTTGATACAGTAGCTGTAGTAGACATGTCAAATATTAAAGTAAAATATTAAACGTTATCGTGCTTGTTTCGTACCATCGTGTAGGAGTACTACAAAAAGAACTCTTCAAAAAATGTTTTTAAATGTCCCACATTGTTAAACATCGAAACCGCCGAAAAAATCCTAAAACGACGATTTTATAAAGAATGTTTATGTTTGAATGTTAGAATGAAGTTTCACCCTTTCGACTTTCACCCAAATTATTCCGCGTTTGGAGTCACGTGATTATTTTCAAAATTTTATCACTTTTAAATTGATAAATTTTTTTTAACTTTTTCGCATCGCACGTCCGAATTATTTATAATAAGGTTTTAAAATACATAAAATAAATCGATAATTTTTTTTATTCAACAACCCAATTCTCCTTTAAAGTTTCGCAATTCTGCGTTTAGGAAATTAAGAATGTTAATAATCATTAATTAAATTAATTCAAATTAAGAACGAAAATCCTCGATAGATAAAACAATATCTTTCATGTTAATCCTAAAACGAAAATTCTTGAAACCCCATATTAAATTCCTAATACAATATTTTAATTAATTGATAATGTTCGACATGTTTTTCTTTTAATACGAATTTGGATGTTGAATTTAAAGAAGTTCAGTTTTATTTTAAGCTCATGTTGTAACAAAGTGATAACAATGTTTTGTTAAGTAGACAGATAAACTTGAACATCCATCCCAAGTTCGAAATATTTGTTTTGGAAAAAACAAGAAAAAAATTGATAAAGAAAAGAAAAGAAAATGAATTAATTAAAAATGTTTGAGAAGTTAAATAAATTGGTGAATTCTTATTTATTACATTTTTAAAGGAAAATGCTAAAAGTGAAGGAGTTATTCCTTAGCCTATTATAAGAATATTTTGCTCTATGATAATTTGCTCTATGACTATATTTTTGAAAAACCCCCTTGTTTCGAAGATACAAGTTGAACAAAATTTGTTGAAATCATTAATGTAAATAAAAGTATGGTCTACACCAATGAGTTTGTCAAGTACTAAAAATTAATGATTTTATCAAGTACAAAAAATTGTTGACGATAACTTGGAACGGCTGTTTTATCTACTAACGTACAACTGGATTTCATTTGAATACGTCTCGTCAGTGATCATCCATCACCTGTATTGGTCGCAGTTCTTTACATTGAATGACATTTGGCACGTCACAGCCAAAATGTGCAACAGCACATTTTGGCTGTGGCGTGTTTTTAATAGTTAGTGATGTCCTCTACCATGTATATGAACGCCGAGATGACTGACATGCATTTTATGTATGGACTTGCTGATGGTAATTCATTATAAGCTACACTACATTGAATGGTTTCCTACCCGTAATATCCACGACCAAAAATTTTTCGAAAACATTCATCGACGTCTTCGTGAAACAGGCACATTGAAACGAAATGGAGGACCAGAAAGATTAATGGCAGTAAGAACGCTGCAACTGGAACAGAATGTGCTGGACATGATAGAGGAAGATCCAAGTACTTCTACGCGACAAATTGCCAATACTTTGAAAGTCATTGAATAGTTTGGATAATTCTGAAGGGCAATTTGTTGAATCCATACCACATTCAACGTGTACCACCTGCTGATTATACTCCACGTATTGCGTTATGTCAATGGCTTTTGCAAACATTAGTTCTAATCCCTCAATTACCGACACAAATTCTTTTCACCGATGAAACCAATTTCTCAAGAAATTTAATAAGGAATTTTCATAACAACCATATGTGGTCAGATGAAAATCCGCATTAGGTATGTGAATATCGCTTTCAACATCAGTTCTCCTTGAATGTTTGGGTTGGAATTGTGGGTGACTATCTGATTGGACCACTATTTCTACCAGCAAAACTTACAGATGAGATGTATCGCAACTTTTTGGGAGAAACACAGCCCGAGATTCTGCAGGATGTACGATTGGCGACAAAAATTGCAATGTGGAACACCACCACAATTCAGTTTGGTTACTCGTAATTTTTTAACAGCCAACATACGGAGATCGCTGGATTGGTCGAGGTGGGCTAGACGCATAGCCAGCTCGATCCCCAGACTTAAACCCCCTGTGTTATTTCTTATGGGGCTATCTGAAGTCATTAATTTACGCTATCCCAGTGGAGAATTTGGACGAATTGCGAAATCGTATAATTGCTGGGTGTAACTCAATTAGAAACAACCCTGATGTGTTTGAAAGAGTTCGGCACTCATGACGAGAAGATTGATTGCTTGTATCCAGGCTGAATTAAGTTATTTCACTTACACTTACTGCACAACACTAACTGTAGATTGAACAACTTAACATGTACTTTTTGATAATAAAATTCGAAGCAAAGGGTTTTTCAGAAATTATCATTAATTTAGACAACATATTTTTAGAATAGGCCGAGTATTAACCCCTTGAATTTTTGCCGCATGTTAACACCCTGTATAAGATATAAATTTAAAAAGTTTTGCTACAAATGAATTTGAAGCACTTCTTTTGTAAACAGTTTCATGAAATCTTTATCCGACATCTGGAAAGATCATGAACTAAAAATAATGAGAAAACTTTTATTTTAATCCATTTGAATTGTCTGCAGACATTTCTACATTCTTCATTTACGATTTATACATTCTCCTTCTTCTATAAAACATTCAAATAAGACAGTATAAATATAAAACATTATAGCTTCAAAATATAAATATATTCAACCTGTTCGTTGCTCTATAATATTAAGTGTTATTAAGACTATGAACAAATCTCACGTTGAAACAACTACTTCCTGGTTAATACCACACAGGATATTGAATTATACAGCAGACTTTTGCATGTTATGTCTAGTCCCAGTACATTTTCATGTCATAAACAAGCCATACACAACTAACATTGTTTTTTAGATCATTTCTTTCTATTTAAATTAAGCGAATTGGACATGAACTTGGACACCTCATGCATGGCTGGCAAGGTTAGGTTGGGCGAGGTGTCTAAGTTCACGTAAGTGTATTCGAATTTCGAAATATTTGTTTTGGAAAAATAACAAAAATAAAATTGATAAAGAAAGAATATTTCTATAAGAACATTTTAGATGTTTCTAAAATGAATTTAATGAAAATGTTGGCTAAGTTAAATAAGTCTAAGTCTCATTTTTAAAAGAAACTGATATATAAGATATACATTTTAAAAAGCTTTGTTACAAATGAATTGCACAAAACTTCTTTTGAAAACAGTTGATGAAATCTTTTTATCCGACATCTGGAAAGACCATGAACTATAAATAATAAGAAAACTTTCTTATCTTTCATTCTTCTATAAGAACGCATATATTGATTTTGAACAATCTTAAACAGAACAAGATTATACAAACTTATTAAAGACGAAATATAGCTTGAAAATATGAATATATTAAATCTTTTCGTAGCTCTATAATATTAAGTGTTGAAATGTTGAAACAAGTACTTCCTGGCTAATACCACATGGGATATTGACTTATACAACCAGAGCCTCTCAGAGAAAATGCGAGACCCGGGGCAATTCTTGTTTGGAAGAAAAAAATAGCTTTTTATGGTATTATATATTTATTCAATAAGTAAATTTATTTAACATATACTTTTCGCGCTTTAGCATCAGAAAATTCAGTTATAATTTGAGAATAATCTAGAGTACGCGCTATTTGAAAATTTGTAAGTTTAGCGTCGCCATTCCATTTAGTCGATCTTGACTCATTGTTGATCGTAGAAAATTTTTTATACTTTTCAGTACACTAAATTTCATCTTCCGCTACACTCACTGGCATGGTTAAGAAATTTCGGAGCGCAATAGCTGTATTAGGTAACATGTTCAGAAATTCTAGTTCGATTATTGCTTTTAACAATTCTGTTTTGTGCTTACAATTAGTTTAAAATTGCATTTGTGAATACGCTTCAGCAGTAATAATTATTGGGTAATATCGTCACTTATTGTTACTTCTTTTTCGTATTTCTTTTGCAATGATTGTGTCGCTAGAATTATATTCTCCTGATTCATATTGTTAAAATTCCACAAAACTTCAAATAAATTGCAGATAGAAGTTATGGCTTGGAATCTACACGTAAGCCGATCTACTATTGAATCGATGAGTTTGTTGAAAACACTATTACAATAGTATTCTTCAGCAAATATTTCGTCTTTCAACTTGCGATTTGTGGTAAATTCTGAATTTATATTATTATTAGCGTGTTCTCCCAATAATGGAAGACGTTAAGAAGTTAAGCAAACAACTCAATCAAGTTTTCTTTGAGTTCTTCTTGTTTTTTCAATAAGCTTTCATTCTTCCCGAAAAGGCATGTTTACGTTCTTCCGACCACTTCGGCCTGTACTGCTTTTGCTTTGGTTGCTCTAATCTAACTTCCCATTTGTTTACTTTGTGTCTGAAGATGTCTCTAAAATGTCTGTTGTACGTATGATTGCGTTTCTGACGTCCTTTCGAAGTTTTAAATTTTTAATTTAAATTTTAAAATCTTTATTTATATTATTATATGTTGGTTTTATTTTGCACTCAATGAGAATTTAATTCCAGTTTTCTTCAAGTCTTTTTATATCTACAATTATGCGGCTAATATTATCTTTATCTAATGGACACATTCATCATCTGTTGTAATGTTTGTTCTTCTTTGTTAATTTTATAATTCACAACACTATAAAATAAATCAGTGTTAAATTTATGAGAAGGCGTTTTATTTATAACTCATGAAATTGTTGATCTTAACACTAAAAACAATGCGACATAACCTCAAGACTACTTAAAAATGACATTTCATAATTTGTTTAATTTTATGTGTCTGAATTATGAAATTACTTACTTCTTCAAATTCATGGCAAGAGTGGATTCCAAGAGTTTTGGGACTCATTTTATATTCACCGTTGCTTTCCTTGCTTCGATAATGAGATTAGTTTCATGTATTAATTTCAGTAATTTGAACCAAATTGTAGACATTAAAACACATTCAAATTTTGATAAATATTTCTTAATAGATAAAATTTGTATTTGTGATTCGGCTGGTAGAGTTCCTAAATCGAATTTATTTGAAGCCGATCGTAAAGATTTTAAATGTAGAGCCACTGGTTTAACAGCATCAATTCTTGCAGACCATCTAGTTTTAGAAACGCTATGTAAGGAAAAGCTGCCAAAATGTTTTTTTTAACCTCTCATCTTTTTGGACTTCCACTGAAGAAACTATAAATTTACTGGATATTACAAAAGAAAGTGATTGCTTCTATACAAGTCTCCGCTGAATCTACTTCAACAAGATTTAAAGTATGGTTTCCACAAGCACTTAAGGTGCAATTACTATTTTCATTCAAGAGAATATCGAATATGCATGAAATTTAAATTTAGTTCAAATATTTTTTTTTCTGAATCATTGTTTACCGTGCATTTGTAGTAAACCATTATTTTTGTAATTCATATCTTTTAAAATACTTAAAATTAATAAATAAAAGCAAATTAAGCAAAGAAATTGGTTAAAACGAAAGTGACGTAACATACCATGTAAACAAGTTCGTATTGTTTACATTTGTATGTCATTGCAGTCTTTTAGTTAGAAAACAAACATCAAAAACGTAAAGTTAAAATGAGAACAGCTGTAGTAAACAATGGACTGAACTGTCAGTAGTAATTTTAAATTTTCTTAAACTTAATTACAGCATTTTTAAACAGTATTTATATTTTTTACTATGTTATAAAAGTGTAAATAGTGAATCAAAAATATTTTAAAAAAAAAACATGCATTTTCCCTATTTCTTGCACGCCTTTATTTTTCCCTACATGTCCGTAACAGGTTTAAAAGTCGGCTCGCAATTTCTTGATTTTGTTTATCCGAAAAATTATCAAAACATATAAAATGTTCTTCAACCGAAAATTACTACTCGCTCAATTTAACGGAGCGAATAATCAATGTTGTGTGCTCTTTATGAGCCGAATCGGGGGTTGTATCAGCAATAATATCAAAGTATTTTGCCATATTAATCTCACTAATAATTTTATTTTGACCCATGGAGCCGCAAATATTAATAAATTCGTGTTGTATTCTTGTTGAAAGAATGCACCTGCTTTCTCTTATTATTTTCTCGAGCTGTTCGTACTTTTGAAACGTGCTCAAATAATGTTGGATCGTACTTACTTAAAAGCTCAAATAACTCAAGAAAATAAACTTTATGTGGGCTGCCGATATTTTTATCTGATCCAAAAAGGCATCCCTCTTTCGCATAAGAAAAGTATGATATCAAGGTATCGTTCTAATAATTTTTTCCAATATTTTTCATTGTTAATCTCATTTACAATCAGATGTTCTATGTCCCGATCAACTAATGCAGCTTTCTGTGAATTTTTCCATAAAATATAATTATTAAGATCATATAATTTATTGCGACCATTTTGTACCCAATATCCCAGTTTATCCGGCAAATATAATAATGGAACCGTATTTATTTTCTTGCACAGAATGTAACACGGAGCACAATAAATTGATTTATTTCGCATACACCCGCATAGATTTTACACGTCTCGCCATTTGCTAGCTTTCTTGAAAGCAAATTATATGCAAATCCACTATCTTTTGCATTTTTTGAAATATCATTTGGAATTTAAAAACTCTTTATTTTCAAAAACGATTTCAATTGACTGGGGTTATTTTTATCGAGTAGTCCAATATTTGAAACTATGAAACTTTCAATAGTCAATTCATTTTCTTGAATTACTTTATATTATTTTAAAATTACCATTATCAGCATCGTGTGTTTCACTTTCATTGACTATTTCTTGAAACTCTGTCTCAACTCTATCAATATCAGAGTTCTGAATTTCAAATGCAATCTCGGGAAAGCAATAATCTTTGCTAATTATTGAATTTGACTCTTCTTTCTCTTCTTCATTTACAGCCGTTCCAATATGAAAGAGACTCATTATAGGATTTAAATTTTTGATAACAGATTGTTTTCTTTTTTTCCTATGTCTTTTGCTAGCTCCGCTTACAAAATGTCTCTGAGCTTATGTCTCACAGCTTATGTTCTGTATTGCTGTGCTAAAAATACGAGCGCGGGAGGACGCGCTATTTGATTTTACTACCTTGGAATCTTGGAAAGTGAGGCACCTTAAATTATGAGACCCATGGCCCCTGCCCCTTTTGTCCCTTCTGCCCCCCCCCCCTCTGAGAGGTCCTGTATACAACAGACATTTGCATGTAATTACTATAGTCCCATTTTCATGTCACTAACTACGCCTAGACAAATAACATTATTTTTAGGATAATTTTTTTCTGTTTATATTAAGTGAATGGGACTTGAACCTGGACACCTCGTACATGACTGGCGAGGTTAGGTTGGACGAGTTATTAAAGCTAACGTAAGTGTATTCCATTTTATAATTCAAACAACGAGGCTGCACTGATGAGAGATAAATCTCGAAACGCGTCTGCAGATGGCTATTCACTTAATTTAAATAGAAATAAATGATCTTAAAAACAATGTTATTCGTCTAGAACTCGTTAATGGCACGGAAATATGCTGAGACTACTAACATGCAAATGTCTGTTATAAAATTTACATATCCTGTGTGGTATTACATATCCTGTGTGGTATTATCCAGGAAGTAGTTGTTTCAACATTAGACAAAGCTTAGTATTATAGAGTTACGAACAGGTTGAACATATTTATATATTTTGTCTTGTGTAATAAGTAGGGCAACCAAAAATATGCAAATGCATATATTTTCCCATTCTACTTATAAAAGAATGGACTAGCCAGAAATGTGTTTCTGACTAAACTATGAATTTAGAGCCCTATTCGTAAGGGCATATTTCACCAATAAGAGCATAAATTGCATATTGGCTATGATAAGACGTATATCGAAATAAATGCATATTTTTAGTGCATATTATGCTCAATTTGATTAATATATTTATATCCATTGATCTGCTTTTTGACGGAAATCTCAAGACGCATATTAAATACGGCCGTGCTAGACAAAGCAAATCATAGCACTATTGCAAGACTGATGATTCAATAAAAATTCTGGGTGAAAGTTTCAATCGAGATTCTATTTTACTCTTTATATCAGATGCTGCTCTATACATGGTAAAAACAGCTCAGGCCATACAAACCAAAAACTTTTTAGGCAAAAGAGACACATCTGACTTGCCTTGCACAGAGACTTCATGAGTTCAGAGTTTGTGAACAAATTCGAGGAATTTATACTAACGTCGATCGTCTAATAGCCAATGTAAAAAAGTATTTTTGAAATCACCGTCAAGGGTAACGATTTTTACTGATTTGGCACCTGGTGTCGCACTTCCTACGCAACCAATAACTACTAGATGGGGAACATGGATTGATGCTACGGTGTACTATGCCACCAACTTCGAAATAATTATGAAAGTGTTCAATGTACTAGACGAAGAAGGCGGCCTCTTCTTCGTCCAGTACATTGAACACTTTCACAATTATTTCGAAGTTGGTGGCATCAATCAAAAGAGCTACTAATTTCAAAAGAGCTACTAAATGACGGTGAAATAAAATTTGATTTAATTTTCATTGCCTCAAATTATGGATTCCTTAGCCGGTCAATAAATTCGCTTGAAACGTATGGGCTACTGCTTGCTAAACAGATTGAGCTAATAGAACATGCTCAGGATGTAATTAAGGGCGTTAACGGTGAAGCAGCTAACTTTATGAAAAAAACTTGTAATTTAAAAAAAAAATGGTTTTCCATTATGAAGGAAATTCCAATAAAATTATCTAGGTCTAGAGGTTTGTCTAGAGGTTCTACAACAATAGACAATAAATATAGTATTTTTGAAGCAATGGCATTTAAATTTGCGCCTATAACTTATTTAGTGCCTTAGATAGCGCCTATAACGAAGTTTTTCAATTTACAAAAATGTCTTACGATCAAACTGGAATATATTTCTTAGAGAACTTAAATGAGATGTTTGTCATTTATTGTAATAAAAATTTATAAAAATAAATTGCTTTTAAATTTGAAATTTAAATTATTTTAAAGTTTAGCTGTATTTTTGTTTTTGTACCTAGAATTTAACATTTTTTTCATATATTTTATTTCAGATTTAAGGGCATATATTTTTTTAAATGCATATTTTTAATTTTATAGTGCATATTTTCATTTTTGTAGGGCATATTTTAAGCGCTTAAAGTACTTTTTAAGAGCATATTTTAGGTTGCCCTACTTATCAAACATTTTTAATTAATTCATTTTAGAAACATCGTAAAATATTCTTTTCTTTATCAATTTTTTTCTTGTTATTTTTCCAAAACAAATATTTCGAACTTGCGATGGATGTTCAAGTTTATCTGTCTATTTAACAAAACATTGTTATCACTTTGTTACAACATGATGAGCTTAGAATAAGACTGAACTTGTTTAAATTCAACATCCAAATTCGTACTAAAATAAAAACATGTCGAAGATTAACAATTAATTAAAATATTGTATAAGGTATTTAATATAGGGTTTCAAGAAATTTTCGTTTTAGGATTTTTATGAAAGATATTGTATCTGTCGAGGATTTTCGTTCTTAATTTGAATTAATAATTATTAAAATTCTGAATTTCCTAAACGCAGAATTGCGATACTTTAAAGCAGAATTATATAAACAATAAATAAACATAACAATGGAACCCTAAAAATGGAATAGTGTTGATTAGGACATCAACACCGATTAAATTTCAAAACCCGATTTTCGATTTTTCGTAAAGTAAAAAACCGGTTAAAAATAAATAAATTGAGTATTAAATTTTTAAACTTATTTCAAAAATAGTGCAGCTGTAAACAAAATAAAATAAATATTTATTTACCATTTATAATTATTTAATAAATAAAACAATATATTTGTATTATTTCATTATTTTTATGTAAAGAATAAAAAATATAATGTTGTTAGAATAATTTCTTTACGAAGAGATAACTCTAAATGTAGATAGTGTATATATTTATTTATCAAAGTTCGAAACTACACTAAAATGTAAGAATGGGGTACAAGTATTTCTATTTCTTTAGGATCAAAATTATGCGCACTCTAAATCTGTGAACCTTTATTTGACAACGTATTCACTGCTCTTACGTTTTATTTGAGTACAAATAAATCCACAATATAATACTTTATGAATAATAATAGAAAAATAAAATTATTTTCCACTTGTAGAAAAAAATAAAATAAATAAAAACCGACTTTCGGTTTTGCAATAAAAAACCGGTTTTACGGTTTCCTAAATTTTAAGAGAAATCCCGGTTAACCGGGTTCGGTTTTAACCAGTTTGGATGCCCTAGTGTTCATCAAAAATGGAATTGCGTTCATCACAATTTAATCAAAAATAGAAATGTGTTTATCATAATTGAATCCAAAAAGGAATTGTGTTTTGAATGTGTTTTTTAAAAAACAAGTAATTGTATTCCTTTTATAATTCAAACAACAAAGCTGCACTGATGAGAGATACATCTCGAAACGCGTCTGCAGATGGCTATTCACTTAATTTAAATACAAAGAAATGATCTTAAAAACAACGTTATTCGTCTAGGACTTGTTAATGGCACCAAAATATGCTGGGACTAGTAATACCATGCAAATGTCTGTTATATAATTCAATATCCCTTGTGGTATTAGCTAGGAAGTAGTTGTTTCAACATGAGATTTGTCCATAGTCTTAATAAGACTTAATATTATAGAGTTACGAACAGGTAGAATATATTCATATATTCAAGCTATATTTTGTCTTGTGTAATAAGTTTGTATGATTATATCTATAATGAGAATGGTTTCACCAATATTCCAAAACAAGATTATTTTATCTTTCATTTAGAAAAACTTACTATTAGACAATGTCAATACGCTTTGTTACATTTAGTGTTTTCAATGTCACTTTGAATAAACAGAATGAAGTAACAGAAACAGAAGATGACTAGAAAGATTAGACAAAACCAAGCCAAGCTAAGTCACACAATACTAAACGGTCTTGTCAGGACAGGTCAAGGTCTGGACTTGGCACAAATATATATATAGATAGGTCTACATGCACTAAAACTTAACAGACAAAACTAGAAATACCGGATTAAATAGATGGGACAAGATATACAAGACAAGATATACATTCAAAATTATACAGAGAGAACTAAATTAATTAGACTGTATTACTAAACAAGACTAGAAAGATTTGTGTATTTTATTTTTTTAAGATTTTTCGAAATTTTCTTTTATTTTTTGGTTTCCTTTCCGTCTATTTCTTTTAGAAAAACATTAATTTCTTCGGTATTGTCTCATTAAAAACAAAAGAACTGTTTCATTAAAAACAAAAACGTTAAAATTTGTAAATATATTTTTTTTTCGGGTCTCAAGTTACCAATTATTAAACTTAATTTTAGTTCCCAATTAAAGTCTAAAATATATTAAAATTTTCTTAATTTTGATTTAAATCTCATGATAAATTTATTAAATGAAACGAAAAATTTTTTATAACAAAGAATAAATTTGTCTTGTTTTTCTTTTCTCGAATTACTTAACATTTTAATATTTCGTTTTGTATTTGTGATATTTATTTCCAAGAAAATGTGGCACACAATGTGGCAACTCCAAGCTTGAGGTATAAAAAAATCTTAAAATTTTATTCTATAATCACTTTCAAATTTATTTCAAAACAATTATAATTTTTATCCAATTTTTATTAAAATCTAATACAAGACACATACCAAAATTCGAAAACATTTCAAAAACATGTTTTTTCACACGCATGAAACAACATAATAAAATTAATAACTCCATATTTCACAGTTTTACAGAGTTTTAAAATTAATATAATTCCTCAATATTGATCTAATTAAAACTTGCCTTAAATTTAAACATTTTCTTCAACCAAATTTATGAAAACACAAAAACCTCCCTTAAACTCCACTTAAAAATAAACGTCTTGAGGGTCAACAAAAACATCTATTTCCATCGCCCCTGGCAATATGCACACAACTTGCATCCAACAACGCATTCAATTCCTCAATTACATCCAAGGTAACAAGTTTCTTCGCCTCCAAACAAACACAAAAAATAAACTCACCACCAAAGACCTCTTCCCATTCTGTCCAAACACCTCCGCAGCAGCCTCACCAACCCTCAACCCCACACGCAAAACCGAAAACATCTCAACAGAAAAAATCGACTTTAACCAAATCCCAAAGCACACTGATCTTGCTTTCGGACTACTTGTTGGATTGTTGCGGCCCTAACAGTCTTCTCTGTCCAATTCCCGGTATTGACAGCCGACTATCCTCTTTCACCGCTGGCGTCTTCGTCTAGCCAGTCGCCGCTCTTTGTCCGACTAGTTGACTTAAGTACACTTCTACCCCTCTCGACCAATTACGATGTGTTTAAATAGGACGGTTTATCGAGTTTTAGGATGACGGACACTTTTTTAATTCGTGCTTTATGTTGATAAAAATTCTGTTTCAAATATTTTTTTAGTATGTTTTGATTAGATTTACTTCGAATATTCTACTGACATAACTAAACCAACTAGACAGGCAGGACTAGACAGGCAAGATTAAACCGACCAGACTAAACAAGACTAGATAGAAAAGACTACTCACAAGACTAGACAGTCAAGACTAGGCAGGCAGACAAGACTAAACAAACAGGACTCGACAGACAAGACTGGACAGGCAAGACTAGAAATACAAGACTAGGCAGATAAGACTAAACAGACAGGACTAGACAGACAAGACTGGACCGGCAAGACTAGACAGACCAAACTGTACAGACAAGAACAAGACAAGACAGACAAGGATAGACAAGAACAAGACAAGACAGACAAGGCTAGACAGACAAGACTAGACAGACAACTCTAGACAGACTAAAGTGGACAGACAAAACTAGACAGACTGGACAGGCTAGACAGGCTAGACAGACTGGACAGACTAGACGGACTAGACGGACTAGACGGACTAGACGGACTAGACGGACTAGACGGACTAGACGGACTAGACGGACTAGACGGACTAGACGGACTAGACGGACTAGACGGACTAGACGGACTAGACGGACTAGACGGACTAGACGGACTAGACGGACTTGACGGACTAGACGGACTAGACAGGCTAGACAGGCTAGACAGGCTAGACAGACTAGACAGACTAGAAAGACCAGACAGAATAGACAGATTAGACAGACTAGACAGTAATCGTTTCCTAGCCTCAAAGATCTCCTCTACGCTGGTAGGTGTCACGAGATTTTCAGTGGTTTGCCATTTTTCTGCCGGTCTTCGTTCGTGAACTGGAAATAGTGTGGTAACTATTTCTCTTATCCGTTGTGGGCATGATATCCCAGGTATCAGTTGTCTACCCATTAGTTTTTTCGTAGCAATTCGATATGGGAGGCCCCATGGGTCTTCATTTATGGATCGGCAAAGTTCGACCCTGCATTTCTACTTACTATTTTTGATGGCCATGCGCAATTCCTTTCTGGCTTTTTTGAAATTCGGGTCCAGATCGACATCTTATCCAGCCATCCTGTCTGTTGTGTTTTGCCGCTGTCTTCTGTGGCGTTGGGCAGACCTGCGTGCCGTAACTTACTTCTTCCTTATGTTTTTTTTCAGCGTTCCACCAGTAAACTGACTTTTTACATTTTCGACCGCATATCCTACAAGTCCATCTACGTCACCTATCTCTGAGAGTCTTTGTAACTCTCCATGCAGTACTTCCAGTGTCGCTCTTAGCTGAGTGCTATCGAGTTTCTTCACCAGCCATCTGTTTCTGTTTCCATGTTCGATGGTAGTGTTTCCCTGTTGACTCTCTGGGTTCGTTTTCAGGCTAAATTCCAGATATTGGTGGTCGCTAAGGGTCGCGTCCTCTAGTACTCTCCACCTCTCCACCCTAGGCTCAATGCCTTCCGATGTTATTGTAACGTCGATAACCGATCCGGTATTTTTTCTTCGGAATGTAAAAGAGTTTCCCTCATCAAGGATCACTAGGTCCAGCCTCGCTATCATTTCAGACAGAACTTCGCCTCTTCTATCCATTATTCTTGAGCCTCATTCTGGTGATTTGCAATTAAAATCACCTGCCAAAAGAACTTCACTGTTCGCCGATCTCAGATTTTCTTCCAGCTCGTCTATCTGTCTTAGGAAATCTTCGTGGTCAATATTTGGTGAGATATAGCAGCTATATACTCTTAAACCTTCGATATCGATCCATAAAAAGTTGGATGTCTGCTTACTGACTTCCCTGATTCGTAGGTTCTAATTCAGCACGGCGATGGCTGCTCTACCTGTCTCATCCTGGAACCATGAGCCTGTATCCAGACATCTATACTGCTCGCTGATTATTAGCACATCCGCACATTTTTCCGCAGTAGTCTGTAGCATGAGATACTGTGCTTCGCGGCCTCTTCCTAAGTTTATCTGAAGAAACTTCGTCATTACTTCTTTTTTAGTGCCTCCTGGAATGACTGACATCTTATACCGCCAAGGGTGTGTTTCGCGTCTCTTTTTTTCATTACAGACTGCGCAGAAGACTTCCTCTTTGCAATCTTTCGCAAAGTGGTCTTGCTTTCCACAAAGACGGCACGATTTGGATCTGTCTGTCCCTTTGCAGTGTAGTGCTACATGACCGAATCCTTGGCAGCGGAAGCATCGAATAACCTCTGGCTTTTGTCTATCTCTGCATATGATCCATCCTACTTTGATCTTGTCAGTCTTCAGCAGTCTTTCTGCAATTTCCTTCGATGTTGTCACTACTGCTGTTTGAGTGCCACTGAAACCTTTTCTGAGTGATCTCACTTTCACTGAATCTGGGGGTTTCTTCTACTACCGCTAATATGGCGGCAGTCACATCCGTTTCCTCCGTAATCTAGAGATCCCGGATCTCGATTATGCAGTTCCGTGTCGTGGTCCGCACAGTGGCCTGCTTTCCCAAGAGTTTGACGCCTGCAGTTCTCAAGGTTCCAACGCTCCCTTTTTTTATTCTTACCAGTAGTTCGTTGTTTTGTGTCCGCCGTATCCCTAATATTTCAACTCCGCATTTTCTGGTTCTATGTTTTTTTTAATCCTTCGTAGTATGTCTGCGTATGAGACACCTTCCGCTGGTTTAATTGCTAATGCTTCCGGCTGTGTAGTGCGGATTTGGCTTCCATGTGGCATTTTCGTGCTAGTCTTGTAACGATTTTCTCTTTCTTTTTCTCTCCACCATGGGCCAGTTTTGATCTTCCGCTACAGCTAATGTCTCAATTTGGTTTTCCTTTACGTTTTGTATCGGTGCGACTTCTTTCCTTTGTGGGGGTGTTTTTACTTGTGCTGGGTGTATGTACTTACGTAGCATGTCTGCGTATGACACACCTTCCGCTGGTTTAACGGTCAATGTTTCTGACCGTTTAGCGCGGATTTGATTTCCTTCCGTCTTTTTTGTGTTAGTCCTTTCTCTTGTTACGTTCTCAAGTTCCCGCTCGGCATTCTTATGGGTATTATTTCCCGGAGATCCAGTTTCTCGCCTAGTTTCCTGGTATGTTCGCTCCAGTTTCTCCCTTTCTTCCCGATGGTTCTTCATTCGTTTCCATAAGATTCCCGCTTTGGTAGCGGTTCGAATGGATTTGTGGACATTCCTGTAAGCCTTTAATACATCATCGATTTTATCGATGCTTATACCTAGTTCTGCAAATGCCTCCTCTTCCTCCTTTTTCAGCTGTTTCAGCCGTTTTTCTATATCCGCCGTATCGCGATTTAGTTTCGCCTCCGAATTTCCAGTAATTTCCAGTATTTTTGTCTTTTTTGTCCCTAACTCCTTCCTTTTGTTGTAGTTCAATTAAGATGAAATTAAGATGAAAAATGCTACAAGGGAAAAAAGGACCTAAAAATTATTAAAAGAAAAATTAAAACTTAAATCTACACTGCTTTGAAAATAAATTTAAATGACAAGTGTCAAAAAGGTCTGGTATAAAAGATCTGTTCTTTCTGGGATTCCTACTACGCAATTTATATGTTTTCTACTAAACCAAGGTAAGCTCTTTAAGTATTTTGCGCTGTCTGTTCTAATATATCGCTGTTTTGCTGCTCGTAGATTTTTCTATTTGTGCGAGCGAATTTTCTTATGTCTGTCGTTTGTTTGTCCGTTGCCAGGCCTCTCAATTGGAAGGCGATTATAATATCACACGAGACACAAGGAAGCTAACATGGACGACTATAGATATGTGACGAAAGGACCGAAAAAAGGGTTATCACACGACTACATAACTAATACGACAGAAGACGAAATCGAAACGAGTAAAGGACAATAAAAAGAAGGATAAGGAAACAATTGGTACAAACACCACTAACCACCCGAAGTAATGCTCACGCAGTTCCGGGTGGAGTGTAGTGTAGAGACAGAGGAGGGGTTTTAGTGGGTATGTTGGTCACGAGGAACTCGATCAGAGAGCAGAACAATGCATTCCCCCTCCTCTCCGAAAAAAAAGACAGACTAGACAGACTAGACAGACTAGACAGACTAGACAGACTAGACAGACTAGACAGACTAGACAGACTAGACAGACTAGACAGACTAGACAGACTAGACACACTAGACACACTAGACAGACTAGACAGACTAGACAGACTAGACAGACTAGACAGACTAGACAGACTAGACAGACTAGACAGACTAGACAGACTAGACAGACTAGACAGACTAGACAGACTAGACAGACTAGACAGACTAGACAGACTAGACAGACTAGACAGACTAGACAGACTAGACAGACTAGACAGACTAGACAGACTAGACAGACTAGACAGACTAGACAGACTAGACAGACTAGACAGACTAGACAGACTAGACAGACTAGACAGACTAGACAGACTAGACAGACTAGACAGACTAGACAGACTAGACAGACTAGACAGACTAGACAGACTAGACAGACTAGACAGACTAGACAGACTAGACAGACTAGACAGACTAGACAGACTAGACAGACTAGACAGACTAGACAGACTAGACAGACTAGACAGACTAGACAGACTTGACAGACTAGACAGACTAGACAGACTAGACAGACTAGACAGACTAGACAGACTAGACAGACTAGACAGACTAGACAGACTAGACAGACTAGACAGACTAGACAGACTAGACAGACTAGACAGACTAGACAGACTAGACAGACTAGACAGACTAGACAGACTAGACAGACTAGACAGACTAGACAGACTAGACAGACTAGACAGACTAGACAGACTAGACAGACTAGACAGACTAGACAGACAAGACTTGACAGCCAAGATTAGTCAGACAAGACTATACAAACAGGACTAGACAAACAAGACTAGCCATACAAGACTTTTTTTTCTTTTCTCTCTTTTATTTTAACCCTGAACACCTTGGAACCGCTTAGAGCATTTACATTCAGGGTGTCAGTTGTCATAACATTTAAATACAATAAAATTAATTTACAATAAAATATGTTAAATATGTTTGTGTCTTCTATCGCAATACATGGTAACTGGGATTAGTGACTGTTTAAGTTGTTTTCCTCTTTTTCCAGAGACGTTCATCACCTTCTTTTTTGGGAAAGGATCTTTTTGATCATTCCATTTATAGTATCCCTGTCTTCTTGTGATTGTAGCATTTGTTTAAATGTATTCTTTGGATTAAGGTTTTCTATTGCTATATCCTTGCGTTCTTTGTCCCATCTCGGGCAATCGTATAGCGTACGGATTACGTTGTATAGTTGTCCGCAGTATATACAGTCTGGATCTAATGCCCTCCCGATGTTGTGAAGGAATTCCTTAAAGCACCCATGGCCCGTGAGTATTTGGGTTAGGAGGTAGTTTATTTCTGCATGTTTTCGTCGGTACCAAGTCTCTATATTGGGGATGAGTATCCTTGTCCACTCGCCTTTTGGTGTCATATTCCACGCTTCCTGCCATTCCGTTAAGAGGTTATCGTTTGCCTTGTTGCTTGTTATGTCGTCTTTGGAAGCATAATGTAGGTATTTTCTTAGCCTGATCTTAGTTAACTAATGCTGCATCTCTGTACACTGTCCGATAGGCACTACATACCCGCAGAGCCAGTTTTCTCTGATAAGCTGCTAGTTTTCCAATATTGTTTCTATTAGTGGCTTCCGCCCAGATAGGGGCACCGTATAACATCGCAGACTGGGCAACTGCGCTGAGCAACCTGCGTTTGCTGCTCCTAGGCCCTCCAACATTGGGCATACGTTTTTCGAGGGCAGATGTGGCTTTTATTGCTCGCTCTGCTGCCATATTAAAGTGCTCTAAAGACAAACACTTGTCGATTATAATTCCTAGATATTCGATGTTTGCTTTAGGTATGATTTCTGAATGCAGTACTTGGAAGTAGATGTGTTCAAGTTTTCTGTATGCCGTCAACAGAACAAATGTCAGCAGACAATTTGTTTGATTGCTTGATTGGCCCTTAGCATGATACCCTGTTCTGTTTTGCCGACGATGGTTAGTGCAAGATCATCAGCGAAGCCTGTTAGCTTAGTCCCTTCAGGTAGCTCCAGATGAAGTACTCCATCGTAGAGTACGTTCCACAGTGCCGGTCCTAATACAGAGCCCTGGGGTACACCACTAGTAACGTTGTAGGGTAGCGTATCTTGTTCGGCTTGAAGTATGACACTGCGGCCCTCGAAGTAGCTGCGAACCATTCGCAGTAGTTACGGAGATACATTTCCTCTTGTTAGTTCTTCCAAGATGTCTTGCCAAACAGCGGAGTTGAAAGCATTGCGAATATCAATCGTTACTAGGGCACATATTTTCCGAGTTCTTTTGGTGCCTACTTTGGCCTTTTTGGCGATATATATGACCTGTTTTATGGCGTCTATAGTTGATTTGCCTTCCCGGAAGCCGAATTGGTTCTCCGAAAGGTTTAATCCATTCTTCAATTATTTTTTAAGGCGACTTACGAGCAGTTGTTCTAGACAGACAAGACTAGACAGACTAGACTAGAAAGGCAAGACTAGTCGTACAAGACTAGACAGACAAGGCTAGACAGACAAGACTAGACATACAAGACCAGACTAGACAAGACCAGACCAGAATAGACAGCCTATTTGTTTATGAAAGTCAGCATTCCGTCGAGCTCGACACTCTGCTGCCTGTGTTTCTTAATCTACTGATACCAACACATATTATCAGTTTATATCAGATTGATCTTTTAACTAAACCGACTGTCGTGATCTAGTCTGGTTAGTTTTTTCGCATAATTGTAGAAGGTACGCCAGGTTATAAGGCAGGTTAGGCCATTTTGTTTGTAGTCTAGCTCCAGAGTTTGTCTCAATTGTGCGGTATCTGGGTACGAAAAGATAACGCGATCCGCAGTGTCATTTTCACTACACTTGCATAACGGAGATTCCCTCCCAAATCTGTGAAGATGTGCCCCGAAGTTACCATAGTCAGTTATTAATTGAACCGAGTGGTGGGACAGACTGACGCTGAAGCTTTTCGAGGTTGTGATGGATGGTATAAACATCTTGGTCCACAATTCTGTTTTAGCAGGCCACCATCTATCCTGCCAGAGTTCCTCAAAGTGCACTGGAATTCGATTTAAGTGCTTGCCTAGGCAATCTGCTATAAGCGATGGGGAGATTTTCCATATCTGCTGCAAGTTTGGCGAGCCTGTCTGCTCGCTCATTACCCTCGATTCCAGCGTGAACTTTAACCGAGTGCCATCGGAGCTTGATTCTCTTCCGATACACAAGCAGCTATTTTCCAGGTTTCCATTACCAATTCAGTGGGCGAATTCATGTGCTTCAATGTGTCAAGAACGGAGCCGCTTTCACATCAAATTGAGCAAGAGCAGTTTGATAGCTCTTCCACATAACGCAAGGCGTGTTGTATGGCTGTAGGCTCCGCCTAGAAGATTAGCAGTAATACTCTATTCTAATCTGCTTATAATGTACCTCCTCTCCGCCAAAGTAAACTACAAAGGCAGCCCCTGTACCACTGTGGGATTTTGAACCGTCTGTCTACACCCAAAGTTGGAGGACATTCGTAAGTGCTAAATGGTAATTGACCAATGACAGCTTCGAAGGGTGGAGGAATGCCTGAGTGTTGATGATAGGTTCGAAATCAGCTGAGGTTAGACCTAAGCCCGAGACGTCTCTTATCAATAAATCATCTGCACTGGAATGCGAGCTATAAAGTGCCAACTGTTTTAGACGAATGTCGACAGGAAGAATACCGGAAATCACTCAGGTTGCCTCATTGGAATACTGTGCGATATGCCTTGGCTGCACGGATAGTAGTGAGGCGCTGTACTCACAATAGCTCAATCAACTATTTCTGATCTCCCTGGATCCATCCCTTTTTCACAGCAAAACCCAATCGTTAACTAATTTGTTTCACCTTACCACATGCAAGATTTATGTGTTCCTTAAAGTTAAGGGATCTATCAATTATGACACCCAAATACCTGAGACTCTTCCTGGATTCGTTGAGGGGACGGCAATGGTGCGAGCTTGACGAGTGGTCTGGTGAGAGTAGTGGTAGCGGTCTTGAGAGTAGATACCCTGGCGAGTCCATCCTTGCCTGGATGAAGATCAGGGCCAGATAGTGGCCACTTACTAGGCGGTAATCGCTCATCGGTTAGGATAACAAATGAACCGACCTTGAGTTGATTGGATGCGTGATGCCACTTTGAGATGGACTGCTGTCATTGTAAATAATGGGCAGACCATTATGCCCAGAAGTTCTGTACATGGTGTTGAATGAGCTTCCAGTGTGAGAGCTGAGAAGATGATAGTTCTAGCAATGAGGTTTCGGGCAATGTAGTGAGTGCACTTCCAATGAGGAAAGGAAATGATTTATGCATTTTATCTTGGTGTTCCCAAGAGTGAAAAGGGGACTTCTCTGTTTTAATGACCTTCCGAGGAATAGGGCTTCAGTCTTTTGAGATTGAAATTTAGTCGACAGTCAGCTGATCATTGTTAAAGCCTTGCCAAAGCACGATCGGTGATCTACTTTAGTCCCGCAATGTAGTTACTTCTGCAAAGCAGAAGAGTGTCATCGGCATAGGCAAATATTTCACATTCTTCGGGCAGATTTCTTTCAAAAATGAATAGACAGATAAGACTAGACACATTTGAATAGACAGACAAGACTAGATAGACAAAACTCGACAGACAAGACTAGACCTACGAAACTAGACAGACAAGACTAGACAGACAAGATCAGAGGGTCAAGTCCAGAGAGACAAGACCTTACAGACAAGACGAGACAAACAAGACCAGGTGGACAATACCAGACAGATATGACCAGACAGAAACCTGTAAAACCTGACAGACACACCAGGGAGGCAACACCAGGGAGACAAGACTAGACACGCAAGGCCAGAGAGACATGACCAGAGAGACAAGAACAGACAGACTAGACCAGACAGACAAGATCAGACAGACAAGACCAGATAGACAAGACCAGACAGAAAAACACCAGACAGATAAGACCAGACAGACAATACTAGACCAGCAATACCAGACAAACAAGACCAGGCAGACAAGACTAGACAGACAAGACCAGACCGACAAGACCATACAGACAATACCAGACGAACAAGACCAGACAATCAAGACGAGCTAGACAAGATCAGGTTGACAAGATCAGATAGACAATAAGACTAAACAGACAACACTACACAGACAGCACTAGACAGAGAACACTAAACGGACAAGACTAGATAGACAAGACTCGACAGACAGGATTACACAGATAAGAAAGATGAACAAGAGAAGGCAAACATGAATAAATAGGCAAGACTATACAGGCTAGACTTAACAATAATTACTAGAAAAGCAAGACTACACAGATAAGACTAGACAAAAAAGATTAGACAGACAAGTCTATATAGACCTGACAAGATTAGAGAGCCATGACTAGGCAGACATGGCTAGACAGACTAAACTATTCTGTCAGAACTGGACAGGCCGACAAGAGAAGAATAGGTAGAGAAAGCTAGATAAACAAGACTAGATAGAGAGGACTAAACACACAAAGCTAGACAAGCAAGGATTAAACAGGGGAGACTAAACAGACAAAGCTATGCAGACAAGACTAAGCAAAGAGAAGTAGACATTTTGTCTTAACTAGACTAATTTTGTTAATCTAAGACTATATACGCTTTTCTAATGAAGAGCCTTACTTTAATTTAATTCCAAAATTATTTTATTTGAATATTCCCGCAAAATTTTGACTCTGTTGTAGTTTATTTATTAATAACTTCAGTCTGATGTATTTGGATTACTTTTTTGAATATAACTTTAGCATTATAACTAATAATGCATTAAATTGGATTAAACTTGTGAGTTGAGCGAGTTTTAAAATCTAGGATTTAAAAATATAAATGTGTAGAATATTCATAAAAATATGAATATGTAGAATTCTATTTGAAATTTGATAAACTTGATAATATGAAATGTCACTAAAACGAATCTGACAGCTGAAAAACATCCACCTACCAACTGTCAAACTAAATTGCCTTAAACAATTGAAACAAGAAAAGTAAAATGGTAATTCACCAAACCAACCAAACAATAATCGACGAAATTTAATACAAAACCGAACCAATTCAGTTAGTTTTAGTACTGGGCGACTTGCACATTCCACACCGATGCAGCACATTACCAGCCAAATTCAAGAAACTCTTAGTCCCTGGAAGGATCCAACACATCCTCTGCACTGGAAACCTTTGTACAAAAGATTCTTACGACTACCTGAAAACACTAGCCAGTGACGTTCATGTAGTCCGAGGAGATTTTGATGATGTAAAACATAATATCCTTTAAAAACTCTTAAAACAAATAATTTTTTTGTAGAATCTGAATTATCCTGAGCAAAAGGTCGTTACTGTAGGCCAATTTAGGATAGGTTTATCCCACGGACACCAAGTTGTCCCTTGGGGTGATCCGGAATCGCTAGCTTTAATCCAAAGGCAATTGGATGTGGATATTTTGATATCCGGACATACACACAGATTTGAAGCTTATGAATTGGATAATAAGTTTTATATTAACCCAGGCAGTGCCACAGGGGCTTATAATGCTTTGGATAAGTAAAGTTTTGTAAATTTTGTTATAATTTTTGTGGGTTTAACTGTGTTTGTTTTAGTACTGTGACTCCGTCGTTTGTATTAATGGATATTCAAAACACTACAGTTGTTACGTACGTTTATCAATTAGTTGGGGATGAAGTCAAAGTTGAAAGGATAGAATATAAGAAAAACTAGGTTTATTAATTTTAAACATATAATAGAATTTTGTTTCTGAAGTTAATTTGTATATTTATATTTAGACTTTTTGCTTTATAAGAACGTTTTTTAGTTCTTAAATTAATTGATTGATTATTTAGGCTTGAACTATGAATATTGATTTTTTTTACAAAGTAATTTTTGTATTGTGTAAATATCTTTTTGTTTTGAAAATTTATTTATCTGCGATGTATTTGCCCACAGACTGTATATAATTGATTGATTAGTTTGTTGTGAAAATATATTCGAGAAAAGGCAAACGTATTTCCAAATTTAAGAGAATTCTGAAATGTTAGTGTTTGATTTTGCAACAAACAAATCCTTTATATTTAAAAGATTTAAGTTCAAATGAACCTTCACACAAAAACCAACTAACCCAAATCGAAGAGAGCTTTGCTAAGAATAATTCCAGAGATTTCTTTGGAACCTTTAAGCAGGCACTCAAAATACACTCTGCCCAGCCTCCACTTCAGAGACTCACAAGGCAAACCGGCTTATAATGACAAGAACAACTGCCACCTTTTGGCTCAGTCCTTTGAAAATCTACTCAACTGTGACTCACCCAGCGAAGACTGTGACTATAAACAAACCACACCAAACCCTGACTCGCTTACCCCTTCATTGGAAGAAGTTGGCCAGATCATTCAACTTCTTAAGAATAATAAGGCAGCTGGAGAGGACTCTATCGTTGCTGAACTGTGGAAAGGTGCTGGAAACAATACCATGCGCAAGCTAACCGAGATCATCCAGGACATCTGGGAAACAGAGAAATTACCACCTGATTGGAAATCTGCTCTGATCCATCCACTTCACAAAAAGGGAAATTTTACTGATCTAAACAACTACCGTGGAATTTCTCTTGTCCCAGTAACATACAAGATTCTCTCGAAGGTGTTACAAACAAGGGCAGAAAATCAGTTGGATAGTCAACTGGGAGAATACCAGGGAGGCTTCAGGAAGACCTGATCCTGTGTTGAACAGATCCTCACTCTTTAAACTGTACTTGCATACTCCAAGGTGAGAAACTGCAAGGTCGTCACCTTTGTTGATTTTAGGAAGGCCTACGATTCCATTGATAGAGAAATGCTTAACAAAGTACTCCAGGAACTAGCACTAGACAACAAAACCAACCCGCAGACTCATCCTAGAAACCTTGACCAACACCCATTCCAAGGTTAAATTTAGAGGCGAGATTTCAGAAAACTTTGAAATAAAAGCTGGAGTGAGACAAGGAGCTGGACTTTCCCCACTTCTCTTCAACTTTGTCCTTGAAAAGGTTATGAGAGAATGGCGCAAGGAACTGAACAATTTGGGTGCTCAGAGTGGTA
This sequence comes from Phosphuga atrata, assembly GCA_944588485.1. NCBI lineage: Eukaryota > Metazoa > Arthropoda > Insecta > Coleoptera > Silphidae > Phosphuga > Phosphuga atrata. Next base: position 24,239,652 of record OX155904.1, on the reverse strand, counting down.
TCTACCTGGGATGTAAGAACGATGGACTGGTTGTAGATTGCCTGGCCTTTGCAGATGACATGGCACTGTTTGCTGATTCTCTTGAGATGGCAACAATGCAGGTAAACTGCCTCAGAAAACAGGCTGCCAAAGTGGGTCTTCAATTATCGCTGGAGAAAACAGAATTTTTCACCAACATCAGAGAAGCAAAAAGAGAGATGTTACTAGAACTGGGAAACATGAAGAGGACTGAGAAATTTAAGTATCTCGGTGAATGGATTGAACCCAACTTATCAGAAGAGCATCATTATCCAAGAGAGTCAGCAAGTTAGAACTAGCCTATCGGCTGACAAAGAACACTTACAATAAGAAATGCCTGTCACACAACCTGAAACTTAAGCACTACACATCAGTCTTACGACCAGAAGCCCGAAAGATATGTAGTAGTTTGTGGATTTCAGTGGTGACTTGTACTGCGACCTTTATAGATCTATTGTACCCCACCCTTTTCTTTTAATCGTTGGTATACTTACCCATTTAGAGCGCTTCCTCTAGTCCTGATTTGTTTAAGAATTTCAGGATCTGATTGGTATTGCAACAAAAAGACCCCTGCATTACTTTGGATTGTCTTAGCCCTGGAAGTTCTTTCCAAGTTTGTATCCATTGTTGTGTTATTTCACCTAATCTTTTCTGGGTGGTGTTCATACTCATACTGCAAAAGGATTCCAGACCTATAAAGGGATTACTTCATCCCTTGTTTGCTAGATGATCAGCTTATTCATTTCCACCTATAACAGTGTATCCTGGTACCCAATATAGCATTACTTTATTTTTTCTGCTGAGCTTCTATAGTTTTCCCACACAGTCCCATAGCAGTTTGGGTCTTATGGTTTTTGAGACAATATCCTTGATGACTGTTTGGATTCAAAGTATTTGGTACATTGTTCAAACACTCCTGCACCATTACTTTATAACTTTGCTCAATGTTATGTGCTGAGGATTCGTCGCTCCAATCGGCTTTATTGCTACTCATTGCTGTGTAGCTTTTCGAAATGGTATTTGCAGTAGTACCATTTCTGCTGTTGGGAATTACCTCATACCCTCCAAACTTGCTTCTTAATAGAGACCAGCTTGGTGCTATTTACAAACGCCGGTTCCCTCAAACTTTGTTCCATCACTATGTCATCGACGCAACCTAATCGACATTTAATGTCTTAGGTTGTTCAGCCTAGCCAGTAATTCATCAACTACCAGGCTCCACATCAGTGGTGATCACACACCTCTCTGTGGGCACCCTCGAGTTGAAGACAACTTGATGCTGTCTTTTCCCTTCTGACTTGTGCCGCCGCCGTTCTAGTTCTCAGCATTTCTCCCATCCACTTTGACGACCATCATATCTACTATGCTGGCAAAGACGAGGTCAATCATTACACTAGTAACTAGTAAATTACACTAGTAAATACACAAGTACAAAATACGGTAAAACCTATTGTACCTGTTTCCGATAGAGTAGCATTTTTACAACTCAATTCCAAGCCATTTTATGTCAACATCATCTAGATATATGCACCAACGAGCGATTAGTCAGACGAAGCTGTTGAAGGTTTTTACGAACTACTACAAACCGCCCTAAATCTCACTAAAGTCAGAAAACACCATTAGTATGGGTAATTTTAATGCAAAGATTGGTAGCGTTGTGAGATAGGACATGGTTGGTAGATATGGATTGGGTATTGTAAATGAACATAGCGACCGATTATTCCAGTTTTGTCAAGAAATGGGATTTGTTGTCTCGAACACTTTCTTTAAGCTTCCACCAAGACGCCTGTACACTTGGACTTCTAACGCCCATACGTCATAGAAAATATTCAGAAACCAAATAGACTTTCTATTGATAACTAAAAGTTACAGAAATTGCATTAAATCGGCAAAAACTTTCCGAGCGATTTCTAAATAAAAACTCTGGCGATTTCTGATAAATTCCGACCACACTCCGCTTGTAGCAAATATTCAGTTAACTCTAAAAAGGTGCACAGTAAAAGAAAACTGCCCTAAACCAGATCTGACAAAACTGAACAACCCAGAAACGCTATCTGAGGTCAGAAACGAACTAAACCGTGGACTACGCAAAGTAAACGTTGTGGAGAATTTCGAAGCAGAGACTGTTTGGACGAACATCAAGGAAGCTTTCAGAAACGCAAACTTGAAATTATATTCAAACGAAACTAAGATCAAAAAGAATAAACCTTGGATGACTGGCATTCTCTTAGACAGTGAAGAAAAAATAATTCTTAACGTGAACGACAGAGTAGAACAATGGTATAGCTATATCAAAAACCTTTTTCATGGTGAAAGATCAGACACTTCTGAACAATATACACCCGAAGGGCCTGATATACATAAAGGTAGTCTTGCGAGCAAAGCGGCTCTGGCGTCACTAACGCAGCGATACTGACGCGGCGACATAGCGATAGTATTATGCTCTATGGAAATGTATGAAGTCATTCGAGCGCTGCTTTGCTCGGAAGTCTACCTTAAGGAAGAAGTCCAGCATGCAGTCTCGTTATCGAAAAAAAGAAAAGCTGCAGGTCCAGATGGAATTTACTCGGAAGTCTATAAAATCTTAAATTATGACTTTAAGCTTCGGCCCTGCCGACGTTCACCTTTGTCGAGTTAGTTGTTTTAACTCATGCCTTCCTCTTCGCCCTGCTCTCCTGGGCCTATCCGCCTCCTCCTGGAGGCGTAGTATCTTCAGGATGTTTACGGCTAGCTCACAGCCAGCATTCCATTGTTCCTCCGAGTGCATCAATGACGCACCGTATCCAGCGGCAGTTATGCGTGCGCCAGAAATACACTCCCATCTCTGTCTCTCCTGCTGGAATCTGGGGCATTCCAGCAGGACGTGTTCTGCTGTCTCCGAGATCCCTGGGCACTGGGGGCAGTCGGGTGTTACTGCTGCCCTATTCGGTGGAGATACTCACGGAAGCCACCATGTCCTGTGAGTATTTGGGTGCGGTGATAGTTTACATCACCGTACATCCTGCAGATCCACGGCTCGCTGGACGGGATCAAGCGGTAGGTCCAGCGACCGTAACTTGATTTGTTCCATCTTTCCTGCCACTGGGTTAGGGTGATCGCCCTCTCGGTCTGTACTCGATCATTGTCGGCCTCCGTCTGTTGGGGATCGTCCTGGGCCGGCCATTTCTTATTTTTGTATTGTCCCATGCGCTCTTTTGCAAGCAGGTTTATTGGCGGCAGGCCAGCGATGATCAGTGCTGCATCTGCGGATACAGTCCGGCGATTCTCAGTGCACTCGTCCTGTGTGCGGGGGATATCAGTCCTAGGTATGCGGGAACCTCTGTCATTTCTGCCTAGGTGGGCGCCGCATATAGAAATATCGAGGTGCAAACGCAGGCAGAGAACCCTTCTCCTGGCACCGCGCGGACCTCCAATGTTGGGCAGTATCCAGGAGATAGCTGCGGCAGTTGTAGCGGCTTTGTTTCCTCCGTATCTGAGGTGCTCCTCCCCAAGTTGAGCCTCTGATCCAGCATCACTCCAGGTACTTTATGGCAGCTTTGCTCCTGATGGTGCATACTCGGTAGGTTAGTACCATTGAGGTCCTAACCTTTCTGCCGGTGAAAAGCTCTGCCTCAGTCTTCTGTACGGCAAGGGAGAGGCCGACTGACTCCATCCATTCACAGATAATCTCCATGGCTTTCCCGAACAGTGCAGCGATGGCGTCACAGTCGGTGCTGGGTATAAGGACCGCCACGTCGTCTGCGTACGCTACCAGCCGACAGTCCCCCGGCAAGGGCAGCTTCAGTAGTCTGTTGTACAGGACGTTCCATAAGTCCGGGCCAAGAACCGACCCATGAGGAACGACTGCGGTGATGCTGAACTTCCTGACTCCAGTCGTCGTCTCCGCGAATAGTACACTGTCACTCACAGGTACACAGGTAGTTCAGGATGATGTTTCTCAAATACCCGGGGAAGTTGAAGTCCCGGCAGAGGGCCTCACAGATCTTGTCCCATCTTGCGGAGTTAAAAGCATTTCTAACATACAGTGCAACCATGAGACAAAGTCTCATAAGTGGTCCGCAAATGTGGCTGGTGACCAGACGCTTCACCTCTTCTACCGCATCCGTAGACGACCTCGCAGGTCTGAAACCGTGCTGGTTGTCCGTGAATTGTTGATCCACGCAACCGCGAAGGCGCTCCTGGACGATCTTCTCCAGGATCTTGCCCGCCGTGTCAAGCATACACAGTGGGCGATACGAGGATGGTTCTCCGGGAGACTTCCCGAGTTTTAGGATCAGGACAAGGCGTTGTCTTTTCCATACTTCTGGGAAGACACCTTCGCGTAGACACCTGTCGTACGCCCTGGTGAAGATCGTCGGGGCAGCTTTGACGGCCGCTCTTAAAGCCAGGTTTGGGATGCCGTCCAGTCTGGATGCTCCTCTTGCCAAAACGCAGACATGTGTCTAGCACCTCACTCCGTGTGACCGGGGCGATGTCGCGCGGGTCGACGTTCTCCCGTATGTTTGTCTTCATTGGCCCGATTCCGGGGAAGAAATGTTCGACGATGGATTCTATCTCGGCCTCATCCATCTTAGGCTGGCTCCTCACCATCTTTTTTTGCGGCAATCTTGTAAGCTTTTCCCCATGGGTCCGCGTCCAGTTCTTGGCAAAGTATCCTACAGCAAGTGCGCTTCCTCTCGCTAATTTCCTTGCGCCGGGACAGCCTGGCAGAGGCGTATTGCAGTCGGAGCTCTCCGGCGGCATCCGGAGCTCTCTTTTTTGCCCTAGTGTATTGGCGTCGGAGTGAGAGGCACCGTTTCCTCAGTTCTGCAATGGTATCGCTCCACCAGTACACGGGTAGGCCCCTCGCTCCCCTTTCTTAGCTCTTCTGGCTAGTAACCAACAGTTCACGACAGTCATATCAATAAAATGAAAAAATATTCTCAAATAATATTTCTTGGACCTGATTTTTATGCGGTAAAATTCTAACATCGAATCAAGAAGATCTACGCCTCCCATGTAGTTGTTGTAGATTAGGACACTGTTAGGGCAAGCTATCATTTTATGGGCATTTTCTTCTTCACTTCCAGCATATGTTGACATTGTAGTAACGATTTTATTATCAAACCAGGATACTATACTGACATCTACATTGTCTATATTGGCTATTTTTTCTACCATATGACCTCTGCCTCTCTTCATTTCTTTTTCCGTCGGCATTACAGCTCCTGGAATACGATTTATTCTTACTGTTCCTAATGGTAGAATATATCATAAAAGGGGTATGCTGATGAACCAATTATCAAAAAACAACTTGTAATGTTGATGTTTTGGTATCGAATGTGCTAATTTGACAACCACGTTGCTGCTCATAGTAAGGTTTTGTGTTCCTGGAGGTACTGTATTTCTTTGGGAACCATCATATAGATCAAAGTCATAGCTGAATCCCGAAATACCACTCAGATCAAAGTTTTTGAAGCCCCACTTATGTGTTTTTTTGGATTATATTGCTTTAGTTGACTTCGCGCTTTTGTTGGTATAATCTGTTCGTCCACAGCAAGAAATTGGGAACCATTAGTAGTTGTTCTCTAATCTGATTCAGAAAGGGTCTGATCTTGAATAATCTGTCATGTCCAGGCTGATCTTTTTCAATCATGTTATCATTGTTATTGAAGTGCAAAAAACGTTTTATTTCTTCGAACCTGATACAGGTCATTACGTAGCTTACTGCTTGATGACCAATATTGATATTCCAATAATGTCTTGTAGAAGGAAACTGAATTATTGACATGTAAATAGTAATTCCTATGAATTGTTCAATTTCGTAACTTTTTATGTTAGCTGGTTTGTTCGGACGTTGTTGCACTGATTGTGAGTATAAATTTGTCTGTTCAGTAATATGCTCTATTAGACTATCAGGATAGAGAAACTTAAAAAATTGGACTGGAGTTTCTAATTGTGTAACTGAAGAAGGTAGATCCTCAGAACCAGTAAATTTTGTTTCATTTTCAGATTTCCTTAGATTGCCTTCTACCCAATTATGAGGTTTATTCGTCTTGCTTCTTCGTATTTTAGACAAAGGGATATCATCATCAGAGGAATCTGAAGTTGTTGCAGGAATCACAATTTCTTCGGCATCGTTTCGCAATTTTTTAGGCTCCTCAACGTCACTATCTGGAGCCAGTATCGCCTGGTTTATGACGTCTTCATCGGACAGATCTGATACTTCACTGGCAATACTATCCGGTATTCGGACGGCACCCATTTTACCGTAAAATAGCTTTGTATCCATATCTACAAGGAACACCAATGCATCGTATGATAGTCCATAACTTCATAGTGTACCACATATGGGACAATCCCTTTTTGGATTTTTTTAGAGACTTTCAGTAATCATAACGTATAGTACTTACCTCAGTATATATCTAATATCACTATAGAATGAATTATATTTTTTTTCCCGCCGAACAAATCGTTTTCAGTACGAAAAACAACCTCACACTTGAAACAACTGAGCACGTGGCTTCCCAGCCAGCGTTGAATGTTGCAGCAATGTTACTTTCGCAACGTTAAACATTGCTGCAACATTCCTCTGTCCGCCTCTTTGCAACGTTCAGAAATGTTGTGGTAACGTTGCACGGAACATTGCAGGAACGTTGCGGGAATGTTGCGAACATTGCAGGAACGTTGCGGGAACATTACAAACATTGCAGGAACATTGCGGGAACATTACGAACATTGCATGAATATTGCGAATATTGCAGGAATGTTATAGGAATATATTGAATATTGAAAAATAGAAAATTATATTTTTAGTTTTATTCTCTTTTATTTACATATTTCACTTTTAATATTTTTTTTTAAATTCATGTACTGTTATTGTTATTCTCATCGGAGGAAACTTCTGCATTTGCTTTTTTTGGCTCGACTCACTCTTGTTGGAGTTTGAATAAGTCATTTCACCAGAGTCTCTTCTATATCTTTTTCCGACTATTTCTCTCCACCAAGTCTCTGTAAAATTGTACGACAATATAAAATATAAGTAAAAATATCTGGCAAAAATATAAAAATGTTCACTTTTAAAGAAATATACTTACTGCAGAGTAATTTCGCCATCATCAATTGGCTAAAACATCGTTTCTTATTCAAACAACCTTGTCAACTAAATTTTAGGGCAACGTGTTTGTTGTATAAGTAGGTTATGTAAATGCATTTAGGAGGGACTCAGCATTCATACACTTCATTTTCCTAATATGGGGTTTCAGGAATTGCAATATTTGCAATAAGGGGCATTCTGGACGAGTCGATGCCGATGCCCCTGACCCATCCCATCAAGTTCAACAATCCACTTCTCTTTGACAAACCTCTCACGAAGCGTTTGCCACCTTTAGCTACATCCTTTCACTGTTGCTGAAATAAAGTTAGAAAGGATATAGAAAAGTATGAACTGTAAATTTCGAATAAAAAGATGCAACATAACCTACCATTCATTGTTTCGGCCACATTCTTCCATGCGGTCTTTTTTTGAAACCTGCATGCCCCTCATCATATATTTGGGGATACGCCCGCACACACTCAACTGACAAAACGTCATTAATCGACATTTTTTAACTCTTAATTTATAAACAACTTTTCGAACTGTAAACAAAGTGAATGTAACAACACAATGGAAAATGCCACTCTTGAATTCGAGTGCATGCGCGCAAGAATCGAGAACGTTGATTGGCTGAAAGATAAGGCGACACGACGTGAAACTTTGGACATTGGTAGATTTCACATTACGTTAAGTTCGGATACTTCACATTACCTCGATCGTAATGGGTCGCATATGAAACAATGGGTTTTAGGTTTTCATCACGTCTATCTCGTCACGTTAAGTTCATCGTAATCCCGCCTTAATACACTACATAAAAGTGGAAGAGAGGAGTACAGAAAGAAGAGAGAGAGCGTAGATAAATACAGCAACGTTTCATTGAGTATATACACGCATTGTGTATGCAAATTCCGATCGGCGGAAAATACACGCGCCGATCGGAAAAATAACTAAAAATATAATACATTTTTGAGTATAAGAATAAGAAAAAGTGAGACGAGTAAAAATAATCACAGTAAAAATAAATGATAATATTAATAATGAAAAAAATAATTGGCGCAGCCTTACTGGAATGTTGCAACAACATTCACATTGTAATATTGCAACTGGAATGTTGCAGGAATGTTGCTGCAAAATTCACATTGCAATGTTGCCACTGGAATGTTCAGGAATGTTGCTGCAACATTCACATTGTAATGTTGAAACTGGAATGTTGTAGGAATGTTGCTGCAACATTCACATTGTAATATTGCAACTGGAATGTTGCAGGAATGTTGCTGCAACATTCATATTGCAACGTTGCCACAGGAATGTTCCAGAATGTTGCTGCAACATTCGGAATGTTGTGCAGCCTTCGGAATTTAGCTGCAACATTCCTGCAACATTCAACGCTGGCTGGGTTGAAATTCGACAACAATGAACTCGAAACCGCGTGGCGCTGGTTGTCCAAACATCAAAGCAATACCGCATATATCGCACGCAGTATTTATATGTGCCAGATATGAGCAACTATGCAATTAATAGGACAAAAATTGAGTTACAACGCTAAATAAAATATTTTTTTATGGCACATGATGCGGTAAAGGGTTAAAAAAAGTTATAAAAGTTATAAAAAATTGAAAATATATTTTTAAACTTTGTCCCAAAAGCGCGTTGTGACGTAATAAGGTTAATTTCTACCCGCGCATGACTTTGTTGATACAGTAGTTGTAGTAGACATGTCAAATATTAAAAGTCAAATATTAAAAGTTATCGTGCTTGTTTCGTACCATCGTGTAGGAGTACAACAAAAAGAACTCCTCAAAAAATGTTTTTAAATGTCCCACATTGATAAAAGTCGAAACCAATGGTTTTAAACAGAGCCCGAAAAAATCCTAAAACGACGAATATATAAAGAATGTTTATCTTTGAATGTTAGAATGAAATGAAGTTTGTCACTTACGGCGTCACAAACAAATTATGGCGCGTTTGGAGTCACATGATTATTTTCAAAATTTTATCACTTAAATTGTTTATAATTAATTTAAAAACGTTTTTTTATCTTTTTCGCATCGCACATCCAAATTATTCGATATTACATATTAATACATTCCGATAATTTTAACCTGATAAGTTTATTCAACAACCCAATTGCGCCTGCTAAATGTCCCTGTTGCTAAACTCGAAGCTACTACTAGAAGCACCGTATATGCGTCCCGTGGGGGTCCAGTACTCCCGTAATTCGAAATGATTACTTTTGCTGAGCCTGATCAGCCACCACGTCAGCAGTTAAAGGTTAAAGTTCATCAGCCTGTGGGTTTAAAAGAAACGAAGAAAATTGAACTTTTTCTAAAAAAATTTTCTTTGTGATATGAAAATATCTGTAAATTGATTATTTTCTTTAATCAAATGATGAAAAGGTTTAGATCCCAAAAGGAGCATTTCAGATTTATTGATAATATTGTTTCGATAATTCTTGCAAATTTGAAATTGGCTGTGACTTAAGAAACAAACAAAACAATCAAAAGTTTTCAAACGAAAATTCGTAGCCATGCGCCGTACTGCAAGCGCAGGAGACAAATATCTAAATTAGCAAATATCATGCAAGTATGAATTTCCTTCAGACCGTCCAGGCGTCTATGCAGTCGCTCCATTCCAGAAAATCAATTCCACTAATGCCCAAGAAAGCGTTGGTCTTCCTTGCCCCTGGCTCAGAAGAAATGGAAGTCGTGATTGTAGCCGACGTCCTTCGAAGAGCCGGGGTAAGCTCCAAGAATTTGATCAAAAATAATTCTCATATGTCTGTTTTTGAAGGTTAATGTCATAATAGCAGGTTTAAAAGATAAAAAGTGTGTTAAATGCAGCAGAGGAGTTATGATCAGCCCTGATGCTGATCTGAATGAGGCAATGGATGAGGTTCCATTTGATGCTTTGATTATACCAGGGGGAAATATGGGTGCAATTGCTTTAGCCAAATCTATAGAAGTCGGGGAAATGTTACAAGCCCAGGAAAAAGCTGGAAGGATTATTGCTGCCATATGTGCTGGTAAAATTTGATAATAATGGTTTGAATAAAATTTTAATAAATATCAAAATAGTCTCGTCCAAGACATATTTTTCTTAGAAATTAAGTGCTTTGAGTAGGGTTTCTGAATATCCGCACTTTTTCCAAACCGCAGTTTTCGGTTTTTGAAAATTAAAAACCTCGGTTTCGGGTTCGGTTTTTAAGAACTTTTGGTAGTAGTGTCTGATACTTGAGATCTTAGTTTTGTACAAAAGTTGGCGCATAGGAAAAATGATCTTTCGGAGTAGGTGGATATAGTTTTAATTGTAGAGAGTGATTGAAACAAAATTTAAACTTTTTGTTCCCTCAGAATTTCTTTTATATTTAGGAAACTCCTGTTTCATAGAATATAGCGATTAGTTTGCATATAAATATTTTTGTTTAATAGTTCTTGAATAGCTTTTTCAACTTCGTCTTGCAAGGAAGAGTTTGGATTGGTCACTTCTTTCAATTTTTCTGAATTTGCCGTACATTCACCATCAACTTCAACCTTGTTGTCTGGATAAAGTCGTTCAAAAAGATTTTCCGCCAATATTAAAACAGACTTTGCAGTAACTTTCAATGGATCTAATAAACATCTAGCCAATTCTGTTAATTTCAGATTTTCATGGGTCTTCAACTTTCCATCTATTTTTCATTGAAGCTTTGCTTATATCAGAACTAATTAATTTCTTTTCCAAGAATCCTATTACACGTGGTGCCAAAAGGTTGTTACTGCTACGCTAACTGGAGATAAAGTTTCATAACAATTGAAAATTAACATTTTCAATTAAATGCACTCAGTTTAAATCTGTTAGAATCTGTAATATTATGACTTTTAGAAGAATAAATTTTTCTTACATTGGTTCAATAAAAGACCGATGTACACCTTGTCTTGATGTACATTGCTAATTCAATTTTCTAATCAAACACAGCTTTTACGAGATTACTTTTACGAGATTTTAAAACATTGACAAGTTTTCTTATCATTGGTAAATTACTTTTAATTTCAGCATCTTCTTCGACGTAATATTCATTCATCATCTTTGTGCGATTCTTCAGGAAATAAATCTTCATCTTAACTGCTGCAGCTGTTTTCTACTTGATGATTTCTTGTAAAAAGTGTAGCAAACAGCGAGATGAGTTGTATGGTTAATGCAAATTTGTGGTTCAGCATGACAATATGTACCATATTTTTAATTATCATTCATGGACACGGTCATGTGTAGTTCCTACAATATCATTTCTGAAACTGATACTAAATGAATCTAAACGTTTTTTAACACTTATTACGATATTATTTGCAGAACAAGTACCTTCAATTCGAAGAAAGCCTAAATTGCAATAAAAATTGTTTTCTCCATGAATATTATTGTTTAATTATCTTCGGCGTCCGAAGTTTTTGTCCATTTGCTTTTAGTTCTTGAAACTTTAAAATCACTTTCTTTGTATTCCTTTTGAATTAAGTTCATAACACCTGAAAGACATTTTGGCAATATTTGGTTGGGAAACCGGCCAGCTATTGCTTTCCAAATAAATGCAGATTTTGAAATTGCTCGAACAGATATACCGTCGATGGTTGCCATTTTTGCAACAACAGTTTGCAATGTTTGAAAGAGCACTAATTCAAAGTATTTCATTTATTCTTAGATAAAATCGAAAACCGCGGTTCTTTATGACGGTTATGCGGTTTCGGTTTTTGCTCAGAAAACCGCGGTTTTGCGGTATGGATATATCCGAACCAGAAACCCTAGCTTTGAGTCTTTTCTTTAAAAATTATATTTTTATAATACATGTATACATTTCATTAACAATATTAACATCATCAGTAACTGTTATACTGTATATCTCTTAACCAGTTATACTTATTATGTTATTATTGTTAACAAATCATATGTATATATATTATAAAAATATAATTTTTGAAGAAAAGACGAAGCATTTCATTTCTTAGATATAAAATCTTCAAACTCAACAATCCCAAATATTTAAAAATTCTTCTATTTTAGGTCCATCTGTATTGAAAGAGCACGGCATTGCAATTGGAAGAACTTTAACTTCTTATCCTTCTTTACAATCAGGTTTTATAAGTGCCGCAAATTCTTACACTTATATACAAAATGATGTTGTTGTGGATGATAATTTGATTACAAGTCGAGCACCGGGCACTACATTCATTTTTGCATTGACCATTGCTGATAAATTGATGGGTTCTGAAAAAGCCAAGGAAGTCGCAAAGTCGATGCTTGTAGATTATTAGTTGTAGTGGTTTGCTAATAAATATTGTCTATTACATATTATAAAGACATTTAGTAATTAAGACAGATAAGATGTTTAAATATTGCGATAAAGGAATTTCAGGCATAATTATCTTAAGTAAACTGAATATATAAATATATTCAACCTTTCCAGAGCTCTATAATACTAATGAGTCCTTGGACTACCAAAAACAAATCTCATGTGAAATTTGTCAGTTATAGCTTTTAGTCTACCTTAGTGGCACTCAACAAAAACCAGAAAAATAACTAGAATCATAGGCCTTCCTAAAAGCAACAAAGGCGACAACCACCTCGCGGTTTCTCATCTTGGAGTATGCAAGTACAGTGTTAAGATTGAGGATCTGTTCAACACAGGATCGGGTCTTCCTGAAGCCCCCTAGACGATTCCATTGATAGAGAAACGCTTAACAAAGTACTCCAGGAACTAGGGCTAGACAATAAAACCCGCAAACTTATCCTAGAAACTTTGACCAACACCCATTCCAAGGTTAAATTTAGAGGCAAGATTTCAGAAAACTCTGAAATAAAAACTGGAGTGAGACAAGGAGATGGACTTTCCTCACTTCTCTTCAACTGTGTCGTTGAAAAGGTTATGAGAGAATGGCACAAGGAACTGAACAATTTGGGTGCTCAGAGTGCTATCTACCTGGGACGTAAGAACGATGGACTGGTTGTAGATTGCCTGGCCTTTGCAGATGACATGGCACTGTTTGCTGATTCTCTTGAGATGGCAACAATGCAGGTAAACTGCCTCAGAAAACAGGCTTCCAAAGTGGTTCTTCACGTGTCGCTGGAGAAAACAATTCTTCAACAACATCAGAGAAGCAAACAGAGAGATGTTACTAGAACAGGGAAACATCAAGAGGACTGAGAAATTTAAGTATCTCGGCGAATGCATTGAACCCAACTTATCAGAAAGAGTATCATTATCCAAGAGAGTCAGCAAGTTAGAACTCGCATATCGGCTGACTAAGAACACTTACAATAAGAAATGCCTGTCATGCAACCTGAAACTTCAGCACTACAGATCAGTCTTACGACCAGAAATCCTGTATGCCATGGAGTGTCTTTCCTTGAACCGAAGGGGTCTAATAGAGAAATTGGAAATCAGAGAGAGGAGAATCGTCAGGAAGATCCTAGGCTCAGTACAGGAAGATGGGGAATTCCGAAGGCGGCATAACTCTCATAACTGACTTCTACGAACATATTGAGATGCTCTCTGACTGTGAAAGGAAAAATAGGGTAGCAACTGTCTGTTCACTTTCTGGCAAAACAAGAAGGTTCATATACTTAGTTGACAGAAACCGAGAAGGATATTAAAGAACTGGGAATAATATCTCAAAAACAGACAGTCTGTGAGACGCACCCTGAAGGAAGTACGTGGATTTCAGGAAAAACCTCATAAGAAAGGTACCCCCTGGACAGAAGTGAGAAAGGAGTTACACCGGCAGAAGATGTGACAATACTGGGCAAAGGTCAAAGCCCAACAGTTGATCAAGCATGGTCCAAAGTAGGTATTCCTAAAGTAGGCATGGTCCAAGTATTCGAAAGAAGAAGAAGAAGAAAATATCTGACAAATTTCACATGAGATTTGGTTTTGGTAATCCTAAAAAGTCTTCAGTATTATACAGCTCCAGAAAAGTTGAATATATTTATATATTCAGGCTGTATTTCGACTTTTTTAAGTTTATGATTACCTATAATGTAGTATGGTTTTACCAATTCAAAATTATTTTAGGAACCAATTGAATTTTATTTATAGTTTTTATGCCATCTATTCCGTGCGAACATTCAGCATAAGATTAGAATGTTGAATTACCATTCATTAAGTGCGTAGCCAGTATGTTTGGATGATTATCAAGTCTCTGTTCCTGTACGACTTCCTTAAGTGTTTAATCCCTTCATGAACTGTTGTGATTTCAAGGTCTTAGTGTAATTGTTGGTTGGTTATGAACCACGGAGCATTAGCAATTATCCTCAGATTTTGGACTAATTTTTTTTTTTAATTTTCCAAGTTTGAATTGGAGGCTGTGCCTCAGAGTTGAACTCTGTAACTCCAGATTGGTTTAAAAATACATTTGTATAACAGCAGTTTGTTTGCCAGTGACAACTGTGATTTTTTGCCAAGCAACAAGTACAGTTTCCTTAGTTGGATCCCAAGTGCTTTTTGTTTTGTGAATATATGTTTTTTCCAGGTAAGACGACGATCCAAATAGAGTCCATGGTATCTGACTTGGGGAATCGGTACTCTATTGAGCGACACAGGGATTAATGTTGCGCGTCGCGTCGTAAAGGACACTTAACCGACTTTCAAGGGGAACTACCGACGTCTGGATCACGGATTTTCTTCAAACTTTGTACACTTTTAGTAGTCCATTAGGACGATACAATGTGCAAATAGCAAGGCGTACGTACTACTTCGGTATTTTCGAGAAAATTGCAATTTTCTCTCTTCGAAGTTTTCCGCGTCGAATATATACATTTGCGTTGCGCCAACGTGTATAAGATGGCGGTGGCCGAGTGGTTAAGTCCAAGCTTCGTAATTGCTGGATCGGTGCTTCTAGTCCCACACGTTTTCTTTTTTTCAACGCTGGTCATGTTTTTGCTTTTTAATTAACAATTCAAAGGTAATATAATGAATAAATACCTGTATTTGCATGCATTTTGATTGAATTTTCAATGTTATTTGGCTATTTACGGGTTAAAGTCATACCTCCGAAGTCATACCTCCGAATGTACTCCAGTTTGCCAGCGGTGTGACGTTTGTTTCGATAGGCAAGTTAAAAACTTTAGTGCCTTCAAGCGCCTTCAAAATTGTTCATATTTAATCTGAAACGAGAAATTGCTTCTCAAGAAGATGCTATCAAAATACATTCTATAGTACATCACCTATTATCAGCTCCGATATTCATTGGAATGTTGCGTTACGCGTGGTTTGTATACAAGTTGTCGGAAGAAGAAGACATTTTTGAGAATGTCAACGAGGTTTGTTTTTCTATGCAAACTCTGAAATTCCTTGTGCATGCGGGAAAAATACATTCATTCGATGTAGTAGATATCGTTTTAATATATGTTTTTCGTGTTTCTATGACGAATATCACCCTGCAATTTGTAATATCGTAAGCACACCTAAAGATTACTTTATTACTTTCTATGGAGTTATTAATTGTCATTCTTATTATTATTCGTTATTAATTGGCTTTCGAGGCTTGATGCCCTCCCCTTATCCCTTCGAACCCGTTGGTGCTGGTCAAAGCACCATTTTTGTAATGATAAAATTCATTAAAAATAACGTTGGAAATTCAATCAAAATGCATGCAAATACACGTATTTATTCATTAGATTACCTTTGAATTGCTATTTATACGAAAAAATATTACCAGCGTTTAAAAAAAAAGAAAACGATGTGTGAGACTAGATCTACCGATCCAGCAATTACGAAGCTTGTACTTGAGCTTGAACCACTCGGCCACCGCAATCTTATGCACATTGACGCAACGCAAATGTACATATTTGCCGGGGAAAATTTCGAAGAGAGAAAATTGCAATTTTCTCAAAAATGCCGAAATAGTACGTCTTACTACTGGCACATTATGTTCTCCTAATGGACTACTAAAAGTGTACAAAAGTTTAAGAAAATCCGTGATCCAGACATCGGAAGTTCCCCTTGGTAGTCTCGTTTTCTTTTATCCGCCAGGTAGTTAGCCATTCCGTGATGTTGTCTAAGGAGCGTTAAAGCATTATACTTGCTTGTGCCGGTTCGTCATGGACAGCTAAGGCTGCTGTGTCATCAGCGCAATTGCTGATCACGACTCCGTCCGTCATGGGCAGGTCTGAGGAAAAAATCAGATAGTGGATCGGACCAAGCACGCTTCCCTTTGGCACTTCTGCGTGAGCCCTGTGAAGTTTGGTTATATCTTCTCCTTACTTAACATAGAAAAACCTGTCGGGAAGGCATGACTTTAAGAATATGTAATAATTTTTCTGGAGTTGCTCTTTTATTTTGTACAGTAAGCCCTCATGCCACACTGTCTAAGAGAAATGCCGCGCAACAATATTTTTTTGATTTCCAAAGCTTTATGGATTTCTTCTACTGTCTATACACAAGGTCTATCGTGCCATATATTTTTTTAAGCCAAATTGGTGGCCAAATCCAGTGACTTTATTTTGTAGTTAACAGAATCACCTGGAATTTTTTAAAGAATTGCATGGTTGAATGCATGGACGTCGTTGTTTTTTTTGTGCCAAAATAGTACATTCGCAAAGCCATTTATGATTTTTATTTTATAATGAGAAACAATTTGCGGAAAAACTTTACTAATGAGTTGCTTGACGGATGGCACAATGACCCAAAAGATGGAAATGAAAGACATTTTGTGGTAGCATCAACTGGTATTTTTCCTTCACCAATGTTCAATACCTGTTTTGTCGTGCTGTAAATGATTCCAAAGATGAGATGCTTTGAGGCAAGCATTGAGCTCATCATCTGGTGTTGATTTAGGAATCACTGGAAGAGTTTGTCGAAAGTCGCTAGATAATAGAATTAGAGCGCCAACGAACGACTGTGCATTTGATCGTAAATGTTAAGGCTTAAGAAATATGGAAACTTATTCATACTTTTTAACTCGATTTTTTTTTTCTTTAACTCGAATTTTTTTAGAAATTCTTACGTTTAGATAGCATTTTATATATAAATTAACTTCCATAACCCATTTTCCATAACTCTAAAACTAGAAATTTGTAAACTGGTAAAATTTTACATTCAAAATAATCTCTATAACTCCAATTTTTTAACCCCTGCGAACTTTCCAAAATTTATGGTGTCGGATATTGCCTATAATAAACCGTATCCTATTTGTCATAGTAAACGTGCTATATGCTAATGGAGTTTTAGAGTTTAAAATCATTCTTTCTTCTGACCTCTGCCTTTACAACGGCAAATATGAGTGGCGAGAAAAGAAAACTCAATAAATAAAAAGAAAAATTGATTGCTGAAAACTTTGCGATTCCTCCAAGTACACTTTTTTTAATTATAAGAAACCGCGTAAAAACTCTGAACAAAGCCGAATATGTTGTAACTAATGATCGCAAACATTTTAAAAAGTGTACCTACGAAGACATTGAGAAAGCTGCGTTGGAATGGTTTAAAATTGCGCGGGATAAAAATGTGACAACGTCTGGACTCTGGATATTAGAGAAAAGGCTCTTTATTTTGCTGAGAGTCTGGAAGACACTGATTTCATGGCTAGTGTAGGTTGGCTAGATAAGTTTAAGATTTATCTAGCGGGACCCCGACGACACGAGACCCCGAGCACGCTTGACCGAAGGCTCTGATACCAGTCCCCGAGCGCACCCGACCGAGGTCAGGGCCGAAGGCACCGATACGTCGGCCGACTAGACCCCGAGCGCATCTGACACATGTTCGGAACCGATTTATGGTATCCTGCCTCAAAATATGCGAGAGCACACCGTGGGTTTCCCATTACATGCATCGAACGCTGACACCGAACACACTGGACAAGCACTCTCACTGCCCCGATGAGAGTAGGGAAAGATGGTTCGTTCTGGAACCACCTCCGCCTCTGACCTTGACCACTTTCGATGACCTCGACCGCTTCCTTTACAGCTTCCGCTTCCTTGACCGCTTTTAATCAGCTTTTAATCAGTTTTTACTCAGCTTTAAACACTACAAGAGTGTGAGGTCTATGTAACCCCACGCTAAACAAGGTGTGAAGTCTATGTAACCCCACGCTAAACAGGAAGCGGTCGAGGTCATCGAAAGTGGTCAAGGTCAGAGGCGGAGGTGGTTCCAGAACGAACCATCTTTCCCTACTATGACATGAAATAAACTTATCCATTCAGTTTTATTTATGTAATTTAGACTGACCTGTCTTTGCTGTTCAGTGTTATCTATTGAATCTCTAAATATTAGAAGCCGAATTTAAAAGTCTATTCCTATTTAATAGAATTTGGTAACTAATCTACTGTGGTCTAATTTAAACACTTAACGGGTTTATGTTTTGTATTTTATGTACAATCTTGTCTGTCTTGTCTTGTTTGTCGGTCTAATCTAGTTTGTCCAGTATTGTTTGTCAAGCCTTATTTATTAAGTCTTGTCCAAGTTTTGTTTGTCTGGTCTTGTCTGTCTAGTTGAACATCTGCCTAATCTTATCCATCTCGTATACCCCGTCGCACAGTGGGACGGAATCCAGAAAAGCTGGCCAAAAGTCGAAAAATGAAGTTTCGTTTTCGGGGTTGGAAGGGTTTGGGTTAGGTAGAGTAATAGTCCGAGGGTCGAATTGTAGACTGGGGTGAGCATAATCCCTTAAAACTGCTGTGGAATTCTGTTCAAAAGTGACCGTTACTCGAGCCAGATGCGTCGCGCTCCGAGCGAGTTTAACAGTGTTGTATTGAAAACGACGCCAAGTCTACAAAAATAACGGTAAAGAAGATCTGAAAAATGGGTTCGAAAGGGGAAGGTATGTACAATATTGCCATGATGTCCTAAATTTATAATAATTATGTATGCGATATGAACAAAGGAATGATTTGTCTCAAAATTAACGTAAAATTGCAAGGGAAAATTGTAAAAACATGGAGAAAAGTTATATTGCACTCCATTGTTCAGCTGCCGGACATTTTCTAGGTTGCAGATTAATCTATTGTTTAATGAAAACAACAAGAAAATCTTGCGATTTTATGCTCCACCGATAATGGTGCCAGTTTTTTCACTTAAAAGCATTTTTTTCAATTTTGAATAATCCAAACAAAAACTGGAAAATTAGTACCAAAGTATGTACCGGCATAAGTATGTACCGGCAAGCATGTACAAACAAAAATTTACCGATGATGATGGAGACAAGTCTGATGCAAACATTTTCGTTACTTCACTCGTTCTATTGCAACTTTTATCAGGCGACCAAGAGACGCAAAATTCAGTCATTGTATGGAAAAATCCAAGGCCATCGTATCCTCGTTTTTGTCGACCAATAAGGATTCAGTTTTTGCACGAAAATATTGAAGCCACTGTTTACGAAATGGAATTCATAATAAAGCAAGAGACTAACCTCGTCCCTTACAAAACTGTCATAAACGCAAAAACTATAAGCGTTTGCTTTCACCATGATTGACGGTAAAGTTTGCAATGTAGTCACGAAAACTACATCTGCTCAAAGTTGCTATTTGAGTAGCTCAACTTGATAAGATTTAAACAATATTGATGCGATACTGAAAAAGGAAATCAATAGAGATCATTTACAGTTTGGGTTGTCAACTTTGCATGCATGGATTCGATTCTTCGAGTGTGGTAGCATGTAGGGTACAAACTTGACATCAAAAAGTTTCAAGGGCGTAGTTCACATGATATAGAAAGTGTTAAAATCAGAAAAGAAAGCATACAAAAAGGTTTCCGTTTACGATTGGGACTGATAGTCGATCAACCGAAGCCCGGTTTTGGTAACTCGAATGATGGTAATACCGCTCGACGATTTTTTGAAAAAACTACCACTTCTGCTTCTATCACAGGGGTCAATGAAGATCTAATCAAACGTTTTCATGTTATACTGCAGGCACTTTCGAGTGCCCACGAAATTAATCCGATTAGATTTCAAGATTATGCCATTCAGACATCTCGCGGCATCGTACACTTGTGCCCGTGGTATTGTATGCCAACTTCGGTGCATAAGGATTTAATCCATGGCATAGAAATAATAAATTTTGCACTATTATCAATCGGACAAATGTCTGAATTGCCCAAGAGTGTAGTGACAAGTACAGTAGTAGTGACAAGTACAAGTAGTAGTGACTTGTACAAGTACAAGTAGTGACGTTCAGAACAGATTTTACCAGAAAATGTTCCCGAGTAAAAACTATAGAAGACCTTTTTTCACGGCTGCTATTATCATCTGACCCATATATTTCTAGCTGGCGCAAATTACCTTGAAAAAAATTCAAATCATTGCTGCCAGAAGCAGTACAGTTATTAACCGTGCCAAGTATTTTAACAATTGAGGGAAGCTCAAGCGATTTTCCAGATGAATCTACCGACTCTGAATCAAGTGATTCTTCTGACGATTACTACAGTCGTACGATTATGTAATGAATAAACATTTTCGAATTTTATGTTTCCTATAATTTCCTTATTTCATGCTAACTCAAAAATTTGATGGTAATTAACCGTATTAACCTAATATTAAGCAAATTTATATTTTACTACAAATAAAACGTTTTTTTCCATAAAAGTCGTGTATATTGGATCCACTATTTTGTTTTTTCAAATTTATACTTCAAATTCATAATCAGTGACCCCAAAAACCCCCCGAGTACAGATTTTCACCCCAATCAAATATGTTTTTGAAGAAATTCTCCGCCATATTGGATCCGCCATTTTGTTTTTCTGAATTTTGACTTCGAATTCGTGATCAGCGACCCCGAAAATCCCCAAGTTTAGTTTTTCACCCGAATCAAATACTTTTTCGACTTTTGGACAGCTTTTTGGGATTCCGTCCCACTGTGCGTCGGTCTAGTGTTTGCATTTCTAGTTTTGTTTATAAGACCTAAGTAGTGTGTCTATAATCTGGACAGGTTGATACAAATTAAATTTTAACCACCAAATATATTATTATGCTGTTAATTGAAGAGTTAAAGAAGATACATGTTCAAGCGTAGTTTTAGAATTTACTTAAAATGATAGATTGATTGGTTTTAGATCACTAATCTAAGACCTTCCAAATTGATACAAATTAAATTTAACTTGTAAATTATGATCGTCCCTTAATCCAACGACTAAGGGAAGGGTTTAGCCGTTCAAGGGCATCAACATTTCTCTGGCGGATATCTCAGCGGTGGCTCTGTCCGTAATGTACTCCAAGATAGCAAGTCCGAAATGGAAGGTCGTGTAGTTGCCACGACTGGTGATCAAGTTTCTGTCTGTGACCACGTCGTCGTACTTGTAGACATAATTGTTACCCTCGCGGACCATGCTTTCCACCAACGGATAAGAAGTTAACTGTCTTCCGAACATGATTCCATGGGCCTTCATAGCAATTGGAGCTAAAATACAAATAAGGAAATTGTCAAAATATATCGAATTTAGACTATAGTTCAAAGTATTATATAGTATTATACAAAGTATTATATAGTATGTAGAAAGATAGAGTTAGTTAATCTAAAATTTAAAAAATCCAACAAGCTATAAAAGGCGAGATAGATAAGATTTAGGAAACCTAGTATATATAGCGTAGCACAACATAGACTAGTAAGTACAGCCTATTATACATGGAATTGTATGTATAGCATAGTACACATGGCCTAGAAAATATAGCCTAGTATACAGAGCCTACCCTAATTAAAGTTTTGATAATCAAGATTTAGTTGAACGCTAGATTTTAATGGTTTACTTAACTATATTTTCTAAATTTTAACTTCTAATTATATAATGAAGATCTATAATTCAAGGTTTAAAAAAATTGTTTAAACATTTAATTTAATAAACCATTAACATCTAGTTGAACTAGAATCCTGAAGTCAAACTATAAATTCTCAAGTTATATATTAGTCTAAAATGTATAACAAAGATTTGGAATATCAAGATTTACTTTAATTAGAATTATTTGACTAGAACAAATAAACAGGTTTTGTTGTTTATACAGGGTGCGGCAGCCATATCTGCCTTTTTGAAATAACTGTAAGAAATAAGCAGTTGCGTGAGTTGTCAACATTGTTGTTGCGTTTCTCCCTTCAAAGCGTTTCAGTAGCCATGGAGCAGTGGTCCAAGCAAGAAGGGTCGTTCGTAATCGGCTCGTGCCTTCTGTTAACTCGGTAAAGTTATGGGTGCAAAATTTTGAAAACATCCGTGAAACGAAAAAACAGAAGAGGTGGCAGTGCGAGATTAGTGCGAACTCCCGCGAATGTTGAACGTGTAAGAATCACTGTAAGAAGAAGTCCTCAGAGGTCAGCGCGTCGACATAGTGCTGCGCTAGGAATTTCAGATAGGACTGTCCGAAGGATATTGAGGTTTGATTTACAGTGACACCCCTACAAAATTCAAGTAGTTCAGGCTATGACTGAAAACGATTAAGCTGCTCGGTTGCGGTTTTGCGAGACGTTTTGAGAAAGGATTGAAGAACACTAAGAACTTGCGCTGGGTGAGCGACGAGGACAATTTTCAGCTTTCCGGCTATGTGGACAAACATAATTTTAGGTACTGTGAAGATGAAAACCCTGAAGAATTCCATCAAAAACCTCTCTATACAGAAAAGGTAACAGTTTGGTGCGCAATGTTTTTAACTAGAATCAAATGCCAATTTTTTTTTAATAAAAGGGAGTATGCTGAATGCGGAGTATTCGTAAGTAACACGAGAATGGACTCGCGTTTGTCAACATGGACATGAATGATCATCTTATTTCAACATCTTATTTCAACAAGATGGAGCCACAAGGTACACGACCCGTGTGAGCATGAATGTCCTCAATGAAGTTTTCCCAAATCGGGTGATATCCCGGAACGGAGCGAATCCTTGGCCGGCCCGTTTACCCGATCTCACCGCATGCGATTTTTTCTTGTGGGGTTACCTAAAGAGCAATGTTTTCCAAGAACGGTCTCGTACTCTTGAAGAACTGAAGGAGAGAATCCGTCAGGAAATTGAAAGAATATCTCATCAGATGCGCCGTGATGTAATGACCAATATTAGACATCGCCTGCAAGAATGCATCGATCGAGATGGACGACATCTTAATAATGTTATTTCTAACAAATGATTACCAAATAACGTAGAATAATATGATATCAAATTTTAAAAAAATGCAACCGTTTCATTCTTACAGTTATTTCAAAAATACAGGTTTGGCTTCCGCACCCAGTTTCTTCTATACAGATGCACTGATATATATCATAATCCGAAATAATTGGATGAAAGATTTTTCCAACACCTACTCATCTAGATCTAGACCAGTAACTTTAAAAGTCAATATATTATACATACAAGTACAGATAGCGGCGATTAACCTTCCAGCTTTCTCCTGTTCCCTCAAGACTTTGCCAACGTTTGGATCTTCGGACAAAGATTTCCAGCCGAATTTTCCGCCGGCGAGTACAACGACGTCATAAGGACCTTTCTTCATGGCTTCGGCTAAAGTTGTTTCTGGCACTGTCAGCATTCCTCGGGATCCAAGTACTGGGTCTTTGGTTGGACCAGCAAGCGTTACTTCGACCTGAGAAGAAAAGTAAAGATTAATTTTGTTGAAATTGTTTTCATGGAAGTTTGATAAAACTTTGGATTAACTGTTTGGACTAACTGTGGTTTTACATAAATTTTGGATAAAATGCGGTATTTCCTTCATTTTTGAGAAGATTTGTTTTAGGGAAGGTTTTATCTGTAAGAAGATTCTGAACTCCATCAAATAAAATTTGAAACTAATTTGACTTGTTTGCTAGAATTCGTCTACTTAAAATAGACTGCTTAGCAGATTTATCTATGCAAACAAACTTTTTTTCCTAAATAGATAGACTTACTCCTCCACGACGAAGAATTGCCACTGGAATGCAAATTTCGTTTTCCTCATTTTGTGGATACAATAAAATCAAAGCACGTTTTGCCATCTGAAATTAAACAAAAAAAAACTTGAAATATTACAATGGAAAACAAAAATTTGCAAAATAAATTTGCAAAAACTTAGTCAATCTTGGTTTAGTCTTAGTCTGACCCCATAAAACTCTCCACAGCTTATAAACCTTTGATTGTAGTAGCACGAAGAAACGTCTACGAGAAAGTCTTTTAAAAATGAACTGTCTAGTCCTGTCTGTTTAGTTTTGTCCATTTAGTATTGACCGTCTAGTCGGGCTCGTCTAGGCTTGCCTGTCTTAATCACAAAAGCTATAGAAACGTGCTGGGAGCACTACAAAGAACGATAGCTATACGAATACCATGCGCATATCGAACTATATCAGCGGAAGCTGTAATGGCCATCGCATCGATCACGCCCATAGAACTCATGGCCGAACAAAGGAAATGGGCAACTAGGAAAACAAAGAAAGAAAAAGAAGATATCAAAGTGGATGTGATTCAGAAATCGCATCGATCACGCCCATCGAACTCATGGTCGAACAAAGGAAAAGGGCAACCGGAAAGAAAAAGAAGACATCAAAGTGGATGTGATTCAGAAATGGCAAAGGAAATGGACGTAAGACGCTTGTAAAGCAGCCTGGACCAAGAAACTCATTAGGGACTTAGGCAAATGGACCACTAGAAAGCACGGTAATGTCAACTACCATCGTAATGTCGACTACATGCTAAGCGGACACGGGTGCTTCAAAGCATATCTTAAGCGTTTTTAGAATAACAACGATAACCTCTGCCCCCAATGTAACCTGGAGGCAGTAAACCTAACCTTTTACAGATGCTCAAGATGGAGCACAGAAAGAAGTCGGCTATATAACGAGGTGGGAGAGTTGACTATAGAAAACACTATCGAGAAGATGCTAAATAGTGAAGAGGAATGGACGCACATAAATACCTACATATTGTGTAATCTAGTTGTAACTCTTTATATATTTGCTCTGTTATTGGTCCTGTAAACTGTTGAGCAATAAATCGTTAAATTAAAGAACATCCTAACAATAATAGAGGAAAGAACTGCCGGGACGATCTCAAGGCTTAATACCTGGAGGAGATAGAAAAGCTCCTCTGGGCGATCCAGCCTGAAGCTAATAATGATTCCGGGGTGGAAAAACAACATCGCCAAGTGGACTAGGGGTTTAGCGGATGAGAGCTCCGCACTCAGACTGGTAGAGCTTCCGCCAGCCACAAAAAAGGCTTGCCTGTCTAGTCTAATCTGCCTAGTTTTGTCTCTCTAACATTGTTCGTTTAGTCTCGTCCCCCTCGTCTTGTTTGTCTACTCAGTAAATTGCCCAAAACAGACTTTAAGATCATGCTCCAAAGGATGCTTCAAGAAGCTCTGGCAGGACAGATGGGATGTGACTACAACAGGCTTGTTGACTGTTTATACCTTATGGACTGATAAAACCTGGAGGAGTTTCATCAGTCGTCCCACCGCAAAATTCAGTTAATAACAAGCCATGGAAATTTCAAAGCATACCTCCGCAGATTTCTCAAAAGAGAAAGTCCCATCTGTGAGTGTGGCCAATATGACACCGCCTGGCACGTATTATTTTATTGCTCATTGTCAGATACACAAATATGGAGACGATCTTTGGAGACTGATATGCGGATGCATGAACTTCCTTGGCTTAATGATGAAGATGAAATAATAGCAGTACCAAAACTGAGAGAGTGGATGGCTTGTCTTTGCTAGACTTTATCACGATAAACTGTTTAGAATATAATAACTTAGGTCCAGAGATTTCAGAAAAGTAAAAAAAAACATATAGTCCTTTCGGGCGGAATGCAGTCCTTAATGTATTAGTCTGTACATGAAGGAAAATACAAAAAAAAATTCTACAGTAGTCTTCCAGTCTTATCTGTATATTCTTATCTGTTCAGTCATTTCAATTTAGTCGCGTCTGTCTAAATCTTGAAGATCTAGTCTGGTAATTCTAGTCTCGTCTTACTAATTTTTTCTGATTAGTCTTGTCTGTCTAATCTTGTGTGATTAGTTTGTGTAGTATTGTTTGTCTGTATAGTCTTGTTCATCTAGTATTGATCGTCTAGTCTGGTCCGTCTAGGCTTGCCTGTCTAGTTTTGCCCATCTAGTCTTGTCTGTCCAATTTTGTTCGTTCAATCCTGTCTGTCTAGGATTGTCTATCGACTTTTCTGTCTAGTTTAGTCTATATAGTCTTCGTTGTCTAATTTTGTTTGTCTAAACTTGCATGTCTAGCCTGTCCAGTTTTGTCTGTTTAGTTTTGTCTGCCTAATATTGGCTATCTAGTTTAGTCCGACTAGTTTTATGTGTCTAGTCCTGTCTATTTATTCTTTTCCATAATTACACAGTTGGTCATGCTGTATATAAACAAAGTACATATAGTTTGATTAAATAAACAATAGCTTGTTAGAAAATAAAAACAGAAGCAAGGTCTAATCAAAATAAGAATCTAGAAGACAAACAATAAATTAATTACCTTGTTTTTCTTTCTTGTAATTGAATTGTTATTGTAATCACTATAGATATTTGTAGACTGAATTGTAGACTTGCAGTCGGTCTGTATTTATACCGCTGTTCCCTCTGTTGTTGCAGTTTGTTTTGTCGCGCGATAAGGGCCAGCGATTTCGCAAACCGCGCTGGTAGGAAATTCGGGAAGCCGCAAAGTACATCCAGGCAAAGTTTTCCGAGCGGAAATTTGTTGCGCCTTGAGTCAGCTCACCTTGAATATGATAATTCGATGTGTTTGAAGTGAAACAATTCTGCGTAACTTTATCTAAGTTTTGTTGTGTTAGGTGTTGAGAAAAACCGAATGATTCAGAGATTTGCATAAATGGTTTCGAAATAGCTTTGCTTTGCATGTGTTATTAATAGGGCTCGGATAAATATGCATTAAAAATTACAAAATATGTACTTAATATAATAATATGAACCAAAAAATCTAAAATATAGAAAAAAGTTAAAAATAACAATAACTTTAAAGTTTAGATTAATGAAAACACAGTTTAATGTAAAAAATAAATAAGAAAAATGTTATTCGCCTTCAGTTACATGAACATTATTGAAATTATTGCAGACACAATCACATAGTTTTTCATTTTTTCAAAATTAAAACTTTCTGTTTGGGCGAAATAATGCTTTGTACTGGCTGAATGATCTTTCAACATCACAGGATGTCACTGGAGCTTAGTTAAATTTGCACAATTCTGCAATAAAGTCTAAGTTGACTTCTAATCTTCCGCCCAGCATGCTGTTAATTTTTTTAGGGTATCAAATCCTCTATTTTTTTCCTAAACAACTTAATTTTTCTTTAACCCCATCAACAACGAAGCCTTCTGCTTCAGACACATTTTCAGTGCCCTTATCTGGTGTGATAAAAAACAATAATTGCTTTTTATGTAGACCAAATCGTTACGCCGAGTCTCATCTTCAAGAAGATCTTTTGAGACTAAAATACTAGCAGCCTCGTCTTCTAATTTAAATGATTGATATGATTTCATAAAAATGTTGAGTGTACTATTCAACTGCGGTCAGCAATGTACCCCAATGTGTCAGCACTGGCTTCGGCGGCAAAGAAGGGTCGGGATACATCTCGCTTTCAAAAAGATTTTCTTCACATTTGATACTAAACTATCAACAAGACGAGATCGCATAAGAAATGACACCATCAGAGAACAGTTAAAGGTGCAAAGCGAATCGAGAACTAACAACTGAGATGGTATGGACACCTGAAGCGAATGGAGGACAAAAGACCAGTCAAGAGAGTATGGGAAGCTAAAGGTCAAAAAAAGAAAAGTAGAGGAAGACCAAAGACAACATGGAATCGAAACATAGAGAAAATAGTAGAGGACAGAGGACTCACAATGGCTCAAGCATCAATTATGGCAAAAGGAAAAAGGGAGTGGAAAAAGTTCATATAGCGATAGAAATGTGTGAATATAATGTATTGTAAAGATGAAATGTAAGAATTAGGATATGAAATGTAACACCTTACACATTAGGGTACACAAGGTTACTGTTTAGCTTAGCTTAGCCGAATACTTAAGGTCCCAGTTTAAAAAGATATATATATATATATATATATATATATATATATATATATATATATGACACCATCAGACCCGTGTGGGGTTGCTAGTCCCCCATCGGGCGCCTCCCCAGGTGGCGGATAGGGGAACGTCTCCCAGATATGGGTGATACCGGTGAAATCAAATAGTCGGGGCGGACCAAAACTAGCACTGCGGCGTCTGATCCAGAGTGGGCGGCTGCAAACAGCGTCTGTTCTCCACGTCAGGAGCGGCTGAAACGACTTCCACCAACATGCAGTAGGATAGCACGGTGGAATAAATCCTAATAACCTCTTAGATGGCGAATTTTAAATACAAAGGAAAAAGTCCGCAGGTGGGTAAGGATATCAATTCCCAACCCCACACCCTCGATACGAGGGTCTGCCTCAAGGAATATGGGGGAGGCAAAAGTTCGCTCAAACAAGGAAGTAACCCCGACAAAGACATTATCCAAATTGCAACATATAACTGCCGATCACTACTAACAGACGCACAACTCTTTGATCTACAGAACGAATTGGATAAATTAAAATGCGATATTCTTGGCGTGAGTGAGGTCAGGCGACACGGAGAAAACCTACTAGAGCTACAATCAGGAAGAATGCTCTACTATAAAGGACAAGAGGACGAAAGCCAAAGAGGAGTAGAATTAGTACATCCAAGAATAGCAGCATGTGTTCAGAGTTACCACGGAATATCAGAGAGAATTGCCTACTTAACACTAAAATTCTCCAATAAGTGTACAATCAAGATAATACAAATATAAACACCAACATCGAGTTCTGAAGACGAAGCAGTGGAAACCCAATATGAAGACATAGAAAAAGTCCTAGAAGTCGATAAATGCCACTATGACTTTATAATTGGTGACTTCAATGCAATAATTGGAAGAAAGCTCTCTGAAGACGAGCACTACATAGGAAAACACGGACTGGGTGTGAGAAACCACAGAGGGCATATGTTATATAACTTACTAGAAAGACAAAGGCTATTCGCAATGAACACCTTCTTCCGAAAACAACCGCAAAGAAAATGGACATGGTTGAGCCCTGATGGAAGAACTAAGAATGAGATTGACTATATTTTATCATCGTCTAAAAAAATAGTGGGAGACATAACCGTTTTGAACTCATTTCACACCGGTAGCGATCATCGGGTAGTAAGAGCAAGAATTTCAGTAGAGAAAACAAAAAGAAAATCCAAAAGACTCCAACATACAATAGATAATGAACTCCTTAAAGAAAAACAAGATACCTACCGAACGGTCTTGGAAAGTAAATCTAAAAAGCACGACCACCAATTAGGCATTAACAAGCTAGAGGAACAAATAACAACAACAATTACCACAACAGCATTTGAATTAGCCAAAAAAAGATACAAGAAGGAAAAGCAAACTGAGACAAGAAACAAAACAAATGATCGAAAAAAGAAGATCAATGTTCAGAGAAAGTAAAAACACACCTGAATACCGCGAGATAAAGAGGGAAACAAGGAAGATGATAAGAAAGGATCTGGAAACACATTATGAAGAGGAAGTGACGAACGCGATAGAGGATAATAAAAATTTGAAATGCCTGAGACGAACAGACAGAAGAAGAGAAATCATAAGCCTGAAGAATTCCGAAAGGAGGGAATCCAGAAACAGGGACGAAATGCTGAAAATTATAGAAAAGTTCTACAGCGAACTATACCGGTCGAGGACTAAAAACCCAATAAATGAGGAAAGACAAAAGGTCGTGAATGTCGGTTCTGAGGAAATCCCGGAAATAACAGAAGATGAAATACTATATGCACTAACATTGATGAAGAACAACAAAGCCCCAGGAAACGATGAAATAATAATCGAAATGATAAAACAAGCCTCAGACATAATCATACCAAGACTACAATTACTCTTCAATAAGTGCCTTGAAGAGGAAAACATGATGAAAACATACGAAAAAGCTTTTGATTCTATACAACACTGGGCTATAACCAACAAATTAACGGCCCGCATCGATCACAGGTACACTAATCTTCTCAAAAAAATCCATGAGAATGCCAAAGCGTCGGTCAGAGCCCACGAAAAAACAAACACATTTGAGGTGAAGAGAGGAATCAGACAAGGTGACACCAAACAAATCAACTGGTCAAATTGAGGAATTACCGTAAATGGCGAAAAGCTAACACACCTAAGATACGCAGACGACATCGTATTATTCGCAGAAAACTCCCTAGATCTGAAAGAAATGTTAACAGACCTGGAGGAAAAATCAAAAAGCATAGGGCTAAAAATGAACATAAACAAGACAAAAACAATGTGTCTCCAAGATCCAAATATAATAATTAACAAGTCTATCTAGGCCAACAAATAACCCTGGGCAAGGATAACAATAACATGGAAATTGAACGGAGAATTAGACTGGGTTGGGCGGCATTTGCAAAACTAAAAGGTATACTAACCAACAAAAAGATACCCCTACGACTGCGCTCAAGGCTATATGACCAATGTATCCTACCAATAACAACATACGGAGCACAAATATGGACCTTATCAAAACAAATTGTGAACAAACTTAGAGTATCTCAGAGAGCCATGGAGAGAAGAATGTAGGGTCTATCACTACGAGATAGAAAGAAAAATTAATACATTCGAAACAAGACCAAAGTGACCGACATAGTGGACAGGGCATCTCAACTCAAATGGGACTATGCAGGACATATCGCCCGTATCAAAGACAATAGATGGAATGGGAAATTATTGCGTTGGAAACCATGGACAGGTAGAAGATCAAGAGGAAGACCAATCTTACGGTGGTACGATGATCTTAAGAAAGTGACAGGACTGCACTGGATGAGAACTGCTCAAGACCGAGACCGATGGAGAAAACTAAGAGAGGCCTATGCTCAATCCTGGGCGCATGACGGCTGAAAGAGAGAGAAGATATATATATATATATATATATATATATATATATATATATATATATATATAAATATATATATATATATATATATATATATATATATATATATATATATATATAAATATATATATATATATATATATATATATATATATATATATATATATATATATATATATATATATATATATATATATATATATATATATATATATATATATATATATATATATATAATCAATATATTGTAAAAAGAATTTACGATTTAATGTGTCAGTGCACAAGCTGTAGGTCATACATAAAATAACTGAAGGATTAATATCTAAAAGACAAAGAGCACGATCTAATGATGTCTAACAATAATACGGACAATCTTCAGTCACTTTAAGCACATGAGTTCAAGATACTCCATGTGAGCCGTTTCGCTGCGTCAAAGCAAGCGACTATGAAACCGTCAAGACCTATAGTGTCAGGGGCTGAAGGCCTGCAGTCTTACAAAAAACCAAAAAGTTTTTAGTCACTTCTTAGTTTTTTGTAAGACTGCAGGCCTTCAGCCCCTGACACTATAGGTCTTGACCGTTTCATAGTCGCTTGCTTTGACGCAGCGAAACGGCTCACATGGAGTATCTTGAACTCATGTGCTAAAAGTGACTGAAGATTGTCCGTACTATTGTTAGACATCATTAGATCGTGCTCTTTGTCTTTTAGATATTAATCCTTCAGTTATATATATATATATATATATATATATATATATATATATATATATATATATATTATATATATATTATATATATATATATATATATATATATATATATATATATATATATATATATATATATATATATATATTCGGCTAAGGACCTTATGTATTCGGCTAAGCTACTTATACTATGTGCTATGCACGTTACATGGATCATTTTGGGATATAAAACTCTAAGAGCATCTGCTGCTTTAACCATATACGGAGCAGAATCCGTATGAAACAAGAAAACTTGTTCATGTGTAATTCCATTAGGCTACAAAACATCCAAAAACACCAAGCTTCGCTGATGTTTGGTGGTTACATTTAGGAAGTTCTTCACACGCCAATAAAAAAGATTTGCTGGATCTGTCTTCAAATAAACAGAATGAAACAAATAATAACATAGCAAGCGCGATCGAAGCAAGTCCTTTTTTGTGCTGTTCCGTCTAGAAATAATAAAAATATGGATGATTTAGATTTTTTGTGTAAAATATGGACTTTCCTTTGAAATATGGAAAAACATTGAAACTAAAGATTACATTTTCTCGTTCCAAATATCATAATTTGTGTGGAAAACTAAACCGAAAATAATATGAATTAAAAATATGTATTTACGTATTAATCCGGGCCCTAGTTATTAAGAATGGTCTTCATTTAAATAAAAGCAAAAATTAATGTTTGTCTATATATATATATATATATATATATATATATATATATATATTATTACTATTACTATTGTAAATTCCCTTTAAAGAGAGCTTGTAAACTTGAACAAAAATCATGACAACTCAGTCATGCGGCGACGTTCTTCCCAAATCCTCTTCATTCGTGTACTATGTTCTTTCTTCCGTTCGTCCGTTCACTTTTTTCCTGGTATCTTTAGGAGCAGTTCTTTATCAAATTTATGGTGCATTATGGTGTTTCTAAATTTAAACCGATCATTCATGTCGTGTATCGTGATGTTTAGCTGCTTGAGGTCTCTTCAGTTTCCTGTATCCATTTGGACCTATTTTTACTGTTGAAGGTAATTTTGAAAATTTGTTTCGTAATTCTGTTCTGGTCCATTCTGTATATGTGACCAAAAAATTTAGCTCGTGTCTTTCTGAAAGTGTCAGTGATAGGTTCTACGGTTTTATACATTTCTTACGATGGTTTCTTAATCCATATTCCCTCCTTATTTACCGGCCCAAAAAAATTTCGGAGAATTTTACGTTCTTGTTTCTCTATTTCTTTGATTTTTGAGTGACCATGAATTAATGTTGTTTCTGCGGCATAAAGTGCTTCAGGAAGAACGACTGTTTTGTAGTGTTGTAGTTTTGCATTCAAAGATATTGATTTTTTGTTATAATGATTCCAAGTAAGTCGGTAGCCTCTCTGTATTTTTTTTACTCGTTCTTGATTTGCTATTGTATTTAGGCCGGACGGTTGGATGATTTCTCCTAAGTATTTAAACTGGGAAACTCTGGATACAGAACCATATCGTGTCTTGATGGGTAGATTGTCGGACGGGGATCGTTCTATATACTGTGTTTTTTCATAAGATATCAGGAGACCAGCCTTTTGTGAAATTTCGTGTAATTTTTCAAGTGCATGCTTTGCTGCTTCTCTGGTATTCGATAATATTGCAAGATCATCAGCAAACGCCAAACATTTGATATTAGCTCTATAATCTCTTCTCTTACCAATGTGTATTCCCTCCATCTCTTTTTCCCAAGTTCTGATTATTTTTTCCAGGACCATATTAAAATGGATGGTTGAAAGTCCATCTCCCTGTCGAACACCCGTATGTATTTCAATAGGTTGAGAAATTGCTCCACCAAACTTAACCCTTGATGTAGTATTAATGAGAATTTGTTGAATTAATGCCCTGGTTTTCCATCAACTTTGAATTCCTACAGAATGCTGGAGACAGTTGGTCTGTCGACGGAGTCGTAGGCTTTTTTGAAATCAACAAAGGTAACCACGGTGTATTTACAAGATCGTATTTGCAAGATTGTCTTCAGATTCCAAATTTGTTCCGTGCATGAGCGCCCCTTACGGAAACCTGCCTGATATTCTCCTATCTGTGGGTCTACTTGAGGTTCAAGTCTATTCAAAAGAGCTTTAGAAAGAATTTTGTACGTTACTGGTAGAAGTGAAATGCCTCTATAATTGTTCGGATCCATTTTATCACCTTTTTTATGAAGCGGGTGTATAAGTGCACATTTCCATTCTGGGGGGATTTGTTCGGTCACCCAAATATCACATATTATATTGTGTATTCTGCGAATGAGGTTGTCGTCAGCCAGTTTCCATAACTCGGCAATGATTCCATCTTCACCAGGGGCTTTGTCGTTTTTCAATGAATGAATGATGTCAGTTATCTCCTGGAAGGAAGGCGGCACGGAATCTGGATAGGATTCAGATTGTTCAAAAATAAACTTGCTGGATGGGGGGGCACAGTTGAGAAGATTGTTGAAGTACTCAGCTAAAATTTGACAATTCGCATTGGTGTTTGTCTCCATTGAACCATCAGATCGACAAAAGCATAGGCTAGATGGTCGATATCCCGTCAGGTTCTCTTTAAAAATTCTGTAAAAACTCCTAGTATTATTCTTTGTAAATTCTTGTTCTATTTCATCCAGTCTTGTTTTTTCATAGCTACGTCTTTCTTTTCTAATTAGTTTTGATGATTGTTTTCGAATGTACAGGAACTCCTGCCATTTGTCTGGCGTTTCGTTGCTGTGATTTTTTTTCCAAGCGTTAAGTCTGTCTTATATTGCTTGGTCGCATACACTGTTCCACCATCTGTGCTTACGTTTACGTGGAGGCTGGCCTATCCTCATAGCGTTCCTGAGAACATCCGATAATTCTGTCCAGTTTAACGAGTTCGTTTCGTTGATTCCTTGCAAAATACTGTCCCTGTTTATTTTTAAATATTCAGGGTCAGGCTTCAAAATTCGTGGTTGTCGTGGTCTTCTCCGGTTGGGTTGGAGTTTAATTTTAATTCAACTCCAACCCCACTTTTAATTTGTAAGTAGTGATCAGAATCGAAGAAACCTTTCCTTCTTTTTACATTAAGGACCTCCTTTTGGTTTGTATGAGAGATGGCAACATGGTCGATTTGAAATTCATCCATATTGATGTTGGGTGCCCTCCAAGTGCAAAGCTTTTGTCTGGGTTTTCTAAATTGTGTTGACATGATTTTAAGTTGGAAATTTTCGCAAAAAGTTATTAGTCTTTCACAATTTTTATTTGTTCTTTTATGTGCTGTGTGAATACCTGTTGTTTTCCTAAATTGTTTCTCTATGCCCAACTGGGCGTTAAAATCGCCTAACAGAATCTTGACGTGGTGCGGTGGAATTTGGTTGGTGACCTCTTCTAACTGTTCCCAGAAGGTATCCGATGTTTTAGGATGTGTTAGGATGATTTAGGATTATAGTCGTTTGTGGGAGCGTGTGCGTTGATGAGAGTATACGCTTTGTTCGCCGATTTCAGTGATAGAGTGGAGATGCGTTCCGATGTAGACGTAAAGTCAATGAGTGAGTCTACAATTGATTTGTGGATCGCAAACGCTGTACCAAATTGCCTGGTGCCCGTCCAAATTTTTATAGAGGGTTTCCCTTTGTATATTCGATAATCATCCGTGTCAAAGTGGTATTCATCAAGGAAACGAGTTTCTTGAATTGCAAGGATTTTGATATTAAATTTGTCCATTGTGTTTACAAGCTATTTAATTTTACCAACTTTTAGAAGAGTGTTCGAGTTGAGCGTGCCAATAAAGTACTTACGCTTCGCGCGTAGAGGATTCGAGAAGCTCCGATCCCTCTCAACATGACGCTCCTGGTCCCCCGGAATCCGACGACCAGGAGTAATCAGTCTATTGACTGATGCCCGGGGTAGTGGAATTGTACCTTCTGTTATATTCATGTTTGTTTCAAGTTGAAGTTAAAGATGAGGTGATCAACAAGAAGAAGATCACAAGGTTACGACTTGATTGTTCAGATCAAGAAGATGTTCTGGCAGCCGCACCACTGGTGAACAGACGCTGACCACTTTGTCTCAGAAGGCTGAAAGCTATGAGACTGTCTTGTTCCTAGTCGGGTTTTACTATGATGGGTAGTGGACCCGTTCCCGATTTATGGTCTGTAGGTTGCTATCTTGTGCGGTTTTTGAAGGAGAGCATATAAGGAGATTCCATATATACACTACTCCATTGTTAAAGAAGTTTCTACGACACATCTAGGAACATCTTTCTTTGTAAAGTTTCCTACTGTGCCCCCTGAGATGATTTTGGTCATTGATGTGAACAAAATTGAGTGGAACGTTGAAGTAGCCATCCAGAATTTTGTGAACCAGGTTAAGATCTCCTCTCTGGCGGCGCTCTCGCAGAGATAGTAGACCCAGTTTAATGCAATGTTTGGGTTGATTGTCTTCTAGGGAAACTATAGTTTCTCTCAGAATTCTTCTATAGAGCAATTTAATGTTGTTAATAATTCCATGGTCCAGCGGTTGTAACTTTGATGTCATGTTTGGCGGGAGAAAAACAACACGAATCGAATTAAGCTGCTTAGTAATTTTTGGGTGCGACAGACTGTTATCTACAAACAGCAAGATTTTACGTTTTTCAGCATTGAATTTCTTGTCTAAACTAGAAAGCTATTCTTCATAAATTGTGCTTGTCATCTAAGCGTTTTTTTGTTTCTGTATGTCACTGGTAAAATAACCTTTAAAGCATCGCGGATTTTTTGATTTTCCAATTACAAACGGTTTCAGTTTTTCAGTACCACACATATTGGCTCCCACCATGGCATGGCGGTGATTCTTTCTTTGTTGTGTTTTCCACCGAAGCATTTTTCTTATTTAAACGTTAACGTTTTAATTTAATCCCGTCTCGCCCGCGTTAAAAATCTCCTTTTCATCGTAAGATGCTAAAAGTTCCGGCAAGATATTGTTGCACCACTCTTCACAGTCATATTTATTAACGTCTGCACTTTCACCACACATAACCTTTTGAATAATGTTATTTGAATAATAAAATTTCTCGTAAAAGGTGTCACGGTTGCGTCTGGTCTAAAGAAGGAGAGGTTCGCATCGCGTCCTAGACTCATAGGTGTCCTGTATAGGGACGTGAGCGCATCAAACGCAAAGAACAGGGTCTCGGATTTCTTCCGTTCAAGCGTGCGTCTTCGTAAACCCATTAGGAGGAACAGTCTACTGCGTACTGTTTCCTTCCACCAAGAAGGGACATGGCGACTCTGATTCCAGGTTTTCTGATGAAAGGTGTCATGATTGCTAAAAGGTGTCATGATTGCATGGTCTAACGAAGGAGAGGTTCGCATCGCGTCCTCGACTTACACTTTCGCTGACATTTCTCCTGTCCCCACCTCTAGGCTAGGATCACTCGGGAAGCTTCCGGTCCGAAAGGTTCTCTGGTGCCGGGCGCCAGTTTCTGTACGGGCATTCCCCACAGCAGGGAACATCAGCCAAAATAAAGAGCATAGTGAGCGGTCTCTGAAGTGAAAGATGGTTCGTTCTGGAACCACCTCCGCCTCTGACCTTGACCACTTTCGATGACCTCGACCGCTTCCTGTTTAGCGTGGGGTTACATAGACCTCACACCTTGTTTGGCGTGGGGTTACATAGACCTCACACTCTTGTAGTGTTTAAAGCTGAGTAAAAACTGATTAAAAGCTGATTAAAAGCGGTCAAGGAATCGGAAGCTGTCAAGGAAGCGGTCGAGGTCATCGAAAGTGGTCAAGGTCAGAGGCGGAGGTGGTTCCAGAAATGGTTCGTTCTTTCCCTACTTGTCATTACGAACCTGTACAAAACCATATATATTTTAAGTCAACATTTATCACGGTACCGAAAAAAACAAATGCCCTACAATGTAGCGAGTACCGAACTATAAACCTCATGAGTCACAGCTTATGCCCGCCATACACGCTACGGTCTACCGGAGAGGTTACCTGTGCAGGTCAACCGCACGTCGGTAGCGTGTATAGGGACGTTCCGGTATACCGGAGCGGTCTTCAGTTCTTTTTGCGATAACAGTGAAAATTGTGGGAAATGCATAATCAATAAAAGAATATTCAATATCATATCTAGGCCCAACAACTTATATACCAATACATTTAAAACCACTACATGAAACAACTGACGTGACCTGCACAGGTCACCCGTTGAAAGAATTGATTTTCGATCTTGCACCGGTCGCCTGCGCTGGTTCAAAAACTGCACAGGTCTATTCCCACACACGCTCCGGTCTACCTGCGCAGGCAAACCTGCATAGGTAGACCTCTCCGATGAACCGTTGTGTATGGCGGGCATTAAAAGTACATATTTAAAAAATAATACACAAAAGACTACAACAAATTGGAAGAAGGTATTAGTGATACGCAGTTCGGATTCAGGAATGGCAAGGGCAATATAAAATCGCTATTTGGCATTAACATATTGATACAAAGATGTATGGATGTGAACGTACAGGTACATGTACTTGCTTCATGGACTATTAGAAAGCTTTCGACAAGGTTCAGCATGAACCATTAGTAACGCTCCTGAAAACCAACAACATCGACACAGCGGACATAAGAATCATTTAAAATCTGTATTGGAATCAAACGGTAGAGGTGATTCAACAGGAAACATCAATGTACAGAGAGGCGTTCGGCAGGGGTGCATTTTGCCTCCGATGCTATTCAAAGGAGAATATTCCAGGAAGCAATCCTTGAAGAAGAGCAGGCAGGGCTGATTATAAACGGACGACTGATCAATAAAATAAGATACGTGGATGACACGGTGATACAGGCAGATAATATAGAAGTCATGCAAAGAATGGTAGAAAGAACGAATATCAGCTTGCAATAAGGGTTGAATATGACTCTTAAAAAAACAAATATATGATCATTTCAAAAGCAGCAACACCTAATAATCCTTATAAGCTAACCTTATCATCGACAATATCCGCATCTAGAAGATAACCAAATACAATTACAGTACAATCTTGATACACATATGGAAGCACTCGACTGCCGGATTATAAAAAAAAAATCCGGATTATCACGAATAACTAGCTTTTTGCGGCTCTGGGCAAGACCTTATTACTGGACCCCCCTTATACTAACTTTTATGAATATAATAAAACTTCTACTATTTTCGGACAGATTAGATTAGATTAGACAGACCTTTTTGGCCCCTGGTTTGACACCTGGGCATGTGCCCCTGTTGCCCCTGCAAGTTACGGCTCTGCCTATATAGGTATATATCAAAAATATATACATACTAAGAACATATAGTAAATAAAAAAGACAACAAATATTATATAAAATAATCATAAATTGTTTCTTTGTCTTAAACATTTCATCGAAAACGCACTCTTGCAATTCAAGTCATCGTTAGCTTCGTCCTCATCCGAGGAACAAATTTGGCCGAATATTTCTTCAGAGTAACATCCACTTCAGATTGGCTGGAAAGCTCTTTTGGAAAATTTGTTGGAAAATTCAGAAGACAATTGTAGAGTGGAGTTAGCTAGGCCAGAATCGCCAAACAGGTTTTTAGAGTTAAAAGCAAGGTATGTGGAGCAAGGTGAACACTGGATGGTGTCCCTTTTGACTTTATTCAAGCTGTGTGCCATGCCTTTTTGTGTTTCTTTTCAAAATATGAATGATTCCATCAGTTTGTTGGATAATGTCTGAAAGTACAGATTTTTTGTAATTTATTTTTATTTCCTGGACTATATTTTGATCCATGGCTGCAATAGTGGTGTCGTATTTGAAGACATGTAGAGGACATGGATAAGTTGAGTGAAATTCCTCTTCTTTAGGATGTCAAGGTTGTTAACTTTGACCTTTTGTTAACTTTTACCGCCAAAATAAAAGCTTTCTTGAACCATTTTTTAAACACATCTCGGGCAACCCATACTTTGGCTTGATTTTTATATGTAACTGGTAAGTGAGTTAGGTTTTTAAAAGCTCTCGGATGCTAGGATTTTCCTACAACCAATAAGGAAAGTTTGTATGCGCCCGTGGAATTTGCAAGGCATGTAATTCTCTAAGGAACCTATCTATCCTAAAAAACCTATCTGTAGGACTAAGGGACTATCTGCCCTTTGAAATTTTTCTTCTTGGGGTACTTCGGAACAGTGTACAAAGGTCTTAAGCGGAAGCACCTCAAGAATAAATCACTTTCATCTGCGTTATAAACTGGTTCTGGCAAGAGACCTAATTGTTGGATTTTTAATTCCAATTTCTTCTGAAAAGGATCAACTGCCGAAACATCACTTGATAATTTTTCTCCTTGCTTTTTCTTGTTTCTAAGGTTTGCCGTGGTTACTCCATCAATTTGTACATTGTACAATAAATAACATACACTAGATACACTCGAAAGACGAATAAACGACAAATCAATAACAGAACAAGAGTACGAACAGGATGACTAGATATAGAATGAGGATTGGGAGGAAAGGGCCGGAACTATCCTGTTTGTTTAAATAAAGCGCGGGGCGGAGGGAAGAATTGACGAGTTTCACCAGATCGCCGGTTTACTGAATGCGCGGGACTAATCAACCGCCGGATTATCAAGATTGTACTGTACCTGGGTACCTGAATAACAAGCGACAACATTCAGACAAATGAAATTAAATACAGAAATGAACTAGCCAGAGCTACTCTTATTAAAATGCCAGAGACTCTGGCAATCGTGATCTATAGCTGGAACTCCGAATTAGAATGGCGAGGTGCTACGTGTTTACCTTATTATAATGTACAGCTTGGAAGCATGGACAATAAATCAGCAGCTTATAAATAAACTCTAAGCTTTCGAAATGTGTGTGTACCGCAGTCTGATTAAGTTCATGTGTAAGGAGGGTCAAACTCCAGCTGGAATTAAAGAAACGGCTCGAGGAAGTCAATGGAATGGGATTATAGGGGTGAAGCACCCCCAAGAGAGGCAAATATGTCAAAATCCACTAAAAAATCATGGTAACAATCTTCTGGGACTATGAGAGTATCCTTTTGGTTTATTTTAAAGAATAGAATACTACTGTAAACGGCACTTATTACGCTAGCTTACTACATAAACTGCGACTTGCAATTAAAGAAAAGCGACAAGGAGAGCTTGCTCGAGGTGTGCGGCTATTGCAGGACAATGCGACGGATCACATGGCGGCGATTGCAAAGGCTGCTGTGAGGGAATGCGGGTTCTAAGAAATTATCCACCATATAGTCTAGATATGGCGCCATGTGTCTATTTATGACCGATGAGACTTGAAGTCAGCGATTAGAGAGAAGGAGAGAAGTTTTAAATAGGAGAGTCCTAAAAATATCGTGTACTGCCAAAATTGCGAATTTGGAGGTGTTTTGAAGGATGGGAAAAGAGCTAAAAAACATAGAAACAATTATATGTAGGAAACTAGAAGATCTCCGACTTACTATGAGAGGAGAAAGATATCAAATAATACAGCTCATAATGCAGTGAAAGATTGCAGGAAGTATAAATGCGGTAAGACACCGGATTTCTTAGTTAATTTTTTTTTATTGAGATTGGTTCCGGTGTACCTCAAAAGAACTGTTTAGATCGGCAATGTTAAACGTGAAGATTGCTTGGTTGATACCTAACCTCCTAGTAGGAGACGGCACATGAAGAAGAAGAAGAAAAATTAGATGCCAATAAATTATATGATGATATCAACTGCCTATATTATAATATCAACATATATAATAATCATAATATCAATTCTTCCACCAAATCTACTGATAAAAATGGAAACAAATATTTGCCTCTGATGTTTTCACTGAACTACCAAATCTTGTTGGTAAAATTCTATCGATAGCTATGAGTGAAAATGATTGGAAGGACAACCGCAACCGCAATGTCAAACTAGAAATATAAATGGAAAAATCTACGTAAATAAATGATTTTTATGTTTTTATTTCATAGCAAAATAATAAGGTTGTTTTTTATGAGTTATATATGTGCATAGTAAGTAACTACTATGGGATCATTAGAATTGTATTTAGAAATGTGAGTTTTGAATTTGTTTATTTACAAAATAAGAAAATTAAATATGAATGCATGTGTGGTTTTTGGTTGTTTTCTTAGTCATCGTCTCCGGCGAGACATAGGTCTCATAGATAGGGTTCAACCCTATCTATGAGATATCTCATAGGACAGCGCTGTCCAACTTCTCTTAGCCAGCGAGCCAATTTTTCTTTAGCAAATATTTCGTGGGCCGAAAAGGATAGGTTTGAAAATTCAGTTCATGTCAACTCAAAAGTTGATTAAATTTTATTTATACGAAAAAGTCAAAGATAATAACATTTTTTCGACAATAAAATTTATATTTTTGCACAATAAATATTGTATTATATTTATTGTTGAAATGAAATATCATGAAATTTTAAATTTATATATTTCATGTCAGAGAATGCACGCTCGCAGATAGATGTACTTCCGAACATAGAAATGATTTGAAGTCCAATATCTCTCATTTTTGGATATTTTCTTTATCCAAATGTTCGCAGAATTCCATTTGCTATATAACCGAGGTAATATCGATATTGAATGGATCACTGAATAAATTAGTACTCATCTTTCAATCATCAAATTGAGAACATCTTCTATTAAAATCCTCAATAAGCATATCTAATTTAAAAAATGTTAAAATTCACTTGTATGAAACAGGCGTTCATTTCTTCATACATACATCTCTTTGCAACATTGCAACAAAATGAAATAAATTATTTTCCTGCAGATAACTTTAAAATTTAACCACAATTTTAATTTATATCTGAATCCTGTTACATGTTTATAAAGACAACACACATGATCTTTTCCTTGCAAGCATTCATTCAAAATATTTAAATAATTTGTAATGTATGTTAGGAAAGCAAGTGAACAAAGAAAAATGTTATCACCTAAATTTGCTGTCAAATCTTCATCGATGCCAACTTCCGTTAAAAACTGATTAATTTTTTTTCGAAGTGTAAAAAATGCATATGTAAAAGCAAATCACCATACTCACCTTGCAGTTCGTCCAAACAAGTTTTAAATTTTCGATGTTTAAGAGAACAATTTCCGCCACGAATTAAATTTGTTATTTTGCAAATCTTGTCCATTACGTCTTTTAGTTTTAGTGAAAGACCACCTCCTGATTCACAATACAATGGAACATTCGACAATTTATTCCTTCTTTTTGTAAGATTCCTGCGATCCCAATATTTTCCCCAATATTGTCTGGCGCCGTCAGACAATAGTGGTTCACTTGTCAAATCCGCCATACGGAGCTATTGCACATATTAATTCGTTATTAATATCTTCATCTTCACCTTTTGTTGTTCCGTGTAATGATCGTAATTTTAAAAGTTCTGAATAATCATAGTTTTCATTTACGGTTCTTATAGAAATAACCATTTGACTTGTGTCGGAAATGTCTGTACTTTCGTTCAATGCTACGGAAAAATAGCAGTAATTATTGATTAGGTTTTGTAATTTATTAGTGACATGTATACTGATGTCGTTTATACGTCGGCTTACAGGTGGATGAGAAAGAGAAACTGTTTGAAATTTTGTTGCCATTTCGTTATTATTAAAAGCTTCATCCATTTTTATGGCTCATTTTTTAATTAATTCTCCATCCGAAAAGGGCTTTTTTGCTTTTGCAATTTCTTCAAAGAAAAACTTCAAACGATGCACTGATGCTTCTTGAGAATTTGTTACATGGGTAAAATAATTCGTTTGATAGTTCTGCTGATTTTTCATTTTTTTATTAATGCTATTCTCGAGTCTGCCGTGCACGAAAAATACTTTTTTTCATGCATTGATTGGTAATGGCGCTTTAAGTTGTATTCTTTGCACAGAGCTAGAGTCTGTGAAAATTCCAAACATTGTGGCTTGCCCTTGTTGAGAATAAATAAATAATCAACCTAACATCCTTATTGAAATTCTCGATTTTCAGT
The DNA here is from genome assembly GCA_944588485.1 of Phosphuga atrata. Classification (NCBI taxonomy): domain Eukaryota; kingdom Metazoa; phylum Arthropoda; class Insecta; order Coleoptera; family Silphidae; genus Phosphuga; species Phosphuga atrata. The sequence continues at coordinate 24,196,006 of OX155904.1, read as the reverse complement.
ATCAATCTTTCTTTTCTTAGACGCACTTTTCTTAGACGCACATAATTAAGGGTTGTTTCAATTAACAAAAAAAAAATGAAATTCAGTTAATTGTGTTTTATTGCATTTCATAGAATGGCAAATAACCCACGGTAGATGTAAACATAAAAGTCCGTTAACTACTGTTGTACAAGATAAGCGGCTCTCGGCAACAGATACAGATACCTTAAAGGGGGAAACCACATTAGGAGGTTCAAAAAATCAGATTTTCTTTTTTTGCATAAATCGTTAGCTTAACTATCCAAGAATACGCTGTCAAAATTTCAAATCGAGATTCGCATTCGTTTAGATTTTATTAGCATAGAACCGAGTGCACATCGGGTACAGGCTAGAGCGGAGCATTACCTCGAAAATGACTGAAATGAAATTTTATCTGGAAATGACTTTTTTCACATTTTCGTGCAATCTAACTTAAAAAGTGTAGAACCGATCATTATGAAAATTGATAGTATGATTTATAAAATATCCAATTATATGAACCAATTTGTGAGATGGTATCATGATTTTAAGGGTATTTTTCCTTGCATAATTAGAGGAAAAAATCGTGAAAATCAAAGAAAAATTGTTAGGCGTCCGAACACCTGCAAAATTTTTAATTTTCATTTTTTTCGCCTGCATTGAGGTTCATATTCTTAGAAAATAAGTTATTAATGTAAAATCAAAACCTTTTTGATTTCACATGAGAATCGGACTGGCTACACTGCACGCAATTGGAAAACTATACTTACAACCTTCGGCGGACATCAACTTGTTATTTACCGTAACTTTGTAATTTTTGGCTGAAATTATTCAAAAAAATTCACAAAAATTGTTCGAAATATGAATGTAATGATGTCAAAATTCGATTAAATTCTAGTTAATTTTTCCCACCCAAAAAAAATCTTAAAAAGTCTGTATCAAACAGCCTCTTAATGTGTAATCCCCCCTTAATGCAGCCGCGGCTACAATCCCCGCCGCTCTGTCTGCCACCATGTAAACTCGAGACGGACAAGAAATAAATCCATAATATGACCATATATGACCATAAAACAGAAGGTTTATATGTATATATTGTATATATGTATATATCTGTAAAACAATCATATTTATTCATCATTAGCATTTTTATAATTCTTATTGTAGACGGTTGAATTATAACTATTATCTATAACTAAAATCTCAAATATTTTTATATTTTAAAATATAGCCGGATATGGCCCGCGGGCTGCCAGTTGGAGAGCGCAGTTATAGGACATTTTAATTTGTACATTTGTTTGGATGTCCTCACAATTTCCCAAAAAAGATATCTGTTATGTCTTGATTAGTTTTAAGGATAATTCAGGGGATTATTAAACTTGCATTAATCCGTTTTATGTATGTATATATATATATATATATATATATATATATATATATATACATATATAAAACGGATTAATGCAAGTTTAATAATCCCCTGAATTATCCTTAAAACTAATCAAGACATAACAGATATCACAGTGATTACAGGTCTCACTATCATGGTGTACATCCATCGTAGGATTGTGGGCTTAAAACCCCATGTAAGCCCCTTATTATGGCAATAAAAATCCTGTGGCAGCTCGGAACCATCACAGCGAAATTTGGCATTCTTCACTATATGGTCAAGCGCGATGATAGCTAGCTATTCTAGCGTCATATTGATCATCTCCGCTCCTCCGGCATCAGCAGATGTCACCAGCCCCAAGAGTTTTCAAAGTTGAACATTTAGAAGACGAGTTTCATCAAGAAGCTTCCATGATCAAGCCGGGACATTTGGTACACTTTCCCATCGACGCACTCGGCTCCAGTGACTACGTCGGCCCAACCGACAACACCAGCTCCCTGTTCACCTACACCACGATTACGCATTGTAAGGTGAAAGCCTCCAAATAGCATGGGAAAATTGTAATATATTTATATATATATATATATATATATATATATATATATATATATATATATATATATATATATTACGGGGTAGTTGCATAGGGAAGTAGAACCAAGCTGGTCTCTATGAAATGCAGCTTGAGAAGATTCAAAGACTGGCGTGGGTCTGTATCACGGGGGCCATGGGTTCATGCCCGACAGCAACAATGGAGCTGCTGCTGGATCTGACTCTGTTGCACCTTGTCGTGGAGGGGGCCACCAGATCGGCAATTGTTAGGTTCAGCAAGGAAGGAATGGGCATAGGTAAAGTAATCGGGTGCAGGGACCGGAACAGCCTCACCCACAACTGCCTGGTTCGGTTGTGGCAAATACCATTTCGAGAAAAACTACGCAGCAATGTGTAGTAGTAAAGCCAATTGGAGCGAAGAATCCCCAGCATACCGCATAGAGCAAAGTGCTGTCAAGTGGCATATACATGGTTCGAAGACAAAGGAAGGTACTGGTGCACGAGTGTTTGGACATCGTACCACATAGCTATATTTTATACATAGCCTCGTTATACATAGCTATAATTTGAATCCACGTTAACATCGTCCAATTTAACATCGACAGGAACTATCGCAAAAAGAAATTGCTATCCTGTCAGATACACTATCAGATCCAAACTGGCATGGGACTGCGTGGGAAAGCTAAACAAGCTTGTCAGAGAAAATAATCCCAGTAATCCGGAATTTATAGGTCCGGAACGCTTTTGCGGTATGAGTATGAACACCATCCTCAAAAGTTTAGATGAAGAAATAAGAGAACAAACCTGGAAAGAACTTCCAGGGCTAAGATAATCCAAAGAAATGCTGGGATCTTTTAAAAAGAAAAGAACAAAAGCTTGCCTGAAACTAAACAGAAACAAGCTTAGAATTCTGACAGGAGTCCTGACGGGACACTGCAGATTTAGAACACCTTAAGGCTCTAGGCCTAGAGGAAGATGACAGATACAGATTCTGCGGCTCAGCAGAAGAAACCCCATATACCTGCTCAAAGACTGCGGAGCAGTGCTCCGCAAGAGACAAATGTATATGCGGACCCACTGCTTGAACGCAGAAGTTGCAGTCCTTGAATCCTACCCAGATCCTGAAATTCCTCATGAATCAGGACTAGAGGAGGCGCTCTAAATGGGTAAGTATACCAAGGAAGGAGTAAGAGGGTGGGTTACATTAGATCTATGAAGGTTGCACCACTTGCAATTGTCTTGCCATGGTTTGAATCGACGATTTTTCGAATAGTGGGATTTGAGGGGTTCCAGTTGTATCCTGATTCAACGATGAAGATACAACTCTGCTCATGAATTCCCACAATTCAACGGTGTAGCTCGGTATCGAAAGAGAATTTCACGGATTTTCCCCAGCATCTTTGCGGGCCTGCGGACAGTCATTTTTAGCGTTTGCACGTTTGGCTCCGTTAGACCATTATTTTTGGATGACTCAGTGCGATGTATTTGGGGAAAATTCAGGCTTTCTTACAGAATTGTTGAAAATTCTAACATAAAATAGTCGCATTATCGGAGACTAAAACATCGGGAAACCCAGTGCCGAGCAAAAATATCTTGAAGCATTTCGATGGAGGAAGTTGATGTCGGAGCAGCACGACAAGTTTCGATCTCCACCCATTTAAATGTGGCATCCACAACGATGAGAAAGTGTTGAGCCTGGAATGGCCCGGCATAATCTATATGGATTTGCTGCCAGTTTTCGACGGGTTCATCTCAGTAGTGCAGCGGTGCTTTAGCAGGACTGGTTATAATGTGGACACATGCAGGGCAGGCTCGAACTTAGCGCTCGATATTTTCATCGATTCGTTTCCAATAAATGTAGTTCGCGCTAGCTGCTTCATTTTGGTAATGCCGAGACGAGTGTGAAATTCTTGCAAGACGATTTGCTGAAGTGTCCCTGGAACAACTATCCGGTGCCCTCGGAAAACAAAGTCGTTTTCTAGGGTAAAGTCACTCTCCGAGATATTCCGTTTCTTGAGGTCCTCTATGAGATTCGATAGCGTCCTTTCCTTTGTTGTTTTCTCGAGGATTGATTCCAAAGAAATTTCAGGAGTTGCGATCTGGTTGATTGATTTGCGGCAGAGGAAATGAACATAGCAAAAATTATTATGTCTTATAAGGATAGTTCACGAAACACTTCAACCGTGGCCAAGATTGCTAATATGATCGCGGGTGATAACGGTAGTATAAATATATCACTCACGGTTTACAGAGGAATTTATTTACAATCATATAATACACAATTATACAAAAGATACAAACACTGGATTATGGAAATGGCGGAGCTGCACACATTCGAAGAACTTTGATATAACTGGAACAAACTTGAACTACTTGGGTGGATCTGATGTCTCGGAGGCTACGTACTTGAACTGTCTTCATACCTTTCTCTTCCTGTTTATTTGGGGGTCCCAGTATTTATATTACGTTCAGGTATAGTGTTCCTTCTCTAGGGGTGATCATTTTTCTTTCTTCTGTTATATCGTCCCTTTGGTGATTACCGATTCTTGGGAGAAAAATATCCTGTCGTAATCTTCCCGAGGATTAGGAGGAGCCTATCGACCCTCATAAAATATTTTCGGAAATTTGTCCGGTAAGTATTTGGGTAATTATTGTAATGCCCTCGAAAAACTGAAATAGGTTGTCGCTACAGATATTTGTGTATCCTAGGGATATCTTAAGTGGAACATTAAATGCCTTCATGTTTATGATGATTCATAATCAACAATCACTCATTAAATCTAGCAATATTATATCGCAATATTAAATCTATTATAAACTTTCGAGGACAAAAACAGTAGATGTAGTAGTAAAAACGAAATTTTCTTTTCGCCGCACCGGACGAACAGGCGGTCACATACTTGTCCGCCTAATGTCAAAAGACTAGCCAGAGCAAGAGGTTGCGACAAAAAAATCGAGCCGCGGACCAAATTTGCTTCTCAAATAACAAAAAAAGGGTTTTTCGCACCTGGGGGACGCTGTGTGAGACTTACTTACTTACTTAGACGTATCCGGAAGAATGACAAGGGTCAAAAGACCGTTCAGTTCTATGACAGAAAATGATATTTTCCCGTTTCGCTATGCAAGGGAAGGGAGTTTTTGGAGGAAAAGTGAAGTATGAAAGTAATGAATTAAAGTGAAGAATGTTAAAATGCACCTACAGCCTCCCACTTCGAGGGCAGAACTTTATAAAACATGTCGTAAAAAACCTAATTTTTTTTATCAATTTTTACAAAATATTTTTTGACAAAACTGTGTTTTTTTATCATTTTCAATAAAATTTCAATTTATTTTGTCCCCTTTTTAATTCGGTGACGGCTCGTTACTCGTTTAGTACAACGTAATAATAAGCTAGAAATTTATACAATGATTCTATTATAACATAAGACAATAAATCATTAGACCTATTATAACTTATTATGTCTGATTAAAATATTAAAATTATTAATCTATTTCAACATAAGACAATATAACATAAGTCCTATAATTACCACATAATATTCTATAATAGGTCTTATGTTATATTGTCTTATATAATATAAACATAATTCTTTTATGGGTCTTATGTTACATTGTCTTGAGTTATATAGAATCATAATCGTAATATAATAATCAGACATGATATGTTATAATAGGTCTTATGTTATATTGTTTTATGTTATATTAGAATCATTATACAAATTTGTAGCTTATTTTTACTACTAAATCTACTGTTTTTGTCCACAAAAGGTTATAGGTTTCACATTGCTATATATAATTAAACTTCAAATGAGTGTTTGATGATTGAATAATATAATAGGAATATATTATATTGTCTTATGTTATAATAGAATCATAATCAAAATATGATAATTAGACATAACATGTTATAATAAGTTTTTAACTCATGCTTTAAAAGTAATATCTTGGCGCACGTTTTTTAGTGCGACAAATGTCATTTTTTGTTGTATTACCACATAACTTGGGTAACGAACGCAAATATTCAATATCGCTAAGTTACTTTAAAAAAACAATTAAATAAATAATATAAACACAATCAAGACCTCAATATTAAAAAAGTGACTTCACGTCAAGTGACAGAATTTTTTTTCATTACAAAATAAAAATTAAAGACGTTTTAAAATGAGTGTAAATTCTATGGTGATACCGTAGACTGAGGAGAGTTCTTATGACGAATCCATACCACCGGATACAATTGAAAAAGCAAATTCATTTTTTGATTGTATTTTTTTTTTGGATGGCCCCTGGATCCTAAACTTGTAAGATACGTCCCCAACGTAATATTATTTGCAACACTGGAGGTATTGTCAATTATCCTCTCGAGCGAATGTGCGCACTCAATTCGTCTCCCAATTTCGCTCTCGTGACCAATTGACAACGTACAGCCCTAGTTGCAAAATATACTTTTATGTTATAATGTCTTATGTTATAATAAAATAATTGTATAAAATTGTAGCTTATTTGTAGATACATATTACTTGATGATATATTATATGATGCTTCTCCATCGTTACGTTCTGCTTTTTATTTAATTGAAGACTTTAATCACATTCAAACCAATTCAAGTCGTTTCGAAATCTCTTGTGCAAGAGCGATGTATCACACCACGGTTTTTTTTCAACCAAACACAACAAAGCTTAGATAAAGTTACCCAGAATTGTTACATTTCAAACACATCGAATTCTCACATTCAAGGTGAACTGACTCAAGGCGTAATAAATTTCCGCTCGGAAAACTTTGTCTGGATGTACTTTGCGGCTTCCCGAATTTCCTACCAGCGCGGTTTGCGAAATCGCTGGCCCTTATCGCGCGACCAAACATACTGCAACAACAGAGGGAACAGCGGTATAAATACCGACCGACTGCAAGTCTACAATCCAGTCTACAAATATCTGTAGTGATTTCAATAACAATTCAATTACAAGAAAGAAAAACAAGGTAATTAATTTATTGTTTGTCTTGTATATTCTAATTTTGATTCGATTTCGCTGCAGTTTTTATTTTCTAACATGCCATTGTTTATTTAATTAAACTATGTGTCATTTGTTTATATCTAACAAGAATAATTGCGTTATAATAAACTCAAGACTATACATAAAATATTATACAGAAAAGACTGGACAGACAAGACTATACAGACAAGATTAGACAGACAAGACTAGACAGACAAGACTAGACAGACAAGACTAGACAGACAAGACTAGACAGACAAGACTAGACAGACAAGACTAGACAGACAAGACTAGACAGACAAGACTAGACAGACAAGACTAGACAGACAAGACTAGACAGACAAGACTAGACAGACAAGACTAGACAGACAAGACTAGACAGACAAGACTAGACAGACAAGACTAGACAGACAAGACTAGACAGACAAGACTAGACAGACAAGACTAGACAGACAAGACTAGACAGACAAGACTAGACAGACAAGACTAGACAGACAAGACTAGACAGACAAGACTAGACAGACAAGACTAGACAGACAAGACTAGACAGACAAGACTAGACAGACAAGACTAGACAGACAAGACTAGACAGACAAGACTAGACAGACAAGACTAGACAGACAAGACTAGACAGACAAGACTAGACAGACAAGACTAGACAGACAAGACTAGACAGACAAGACTAGACAGACAAGACTAGACAGACAAGACTAGACAGACAAGACTAGACAGACAAGACTAGACAGACAAGACTAGACAGACAAGACTAGACAGACAAGACTAGACAGACAAGACTAGACAGACAAGACTAGACAGACAAGACTAGACAGACAAGACTAGACAGACAAGACTAGACAGACAAGACTAGACAGACAAGACTAGACAGACAAGACTAGACAGACAAGACTAGACAGACAAGACTAGACAGACAAGACTAGACAGACAAGACTAGACAGACAAGACTAGACAGACAAGACTAGACAGACAAGACTAGACAGACAAGACTAGACAGACAAGACTAGACAGACAAGACTAGACAGACAAGACTAGACAGACAAGACTAGACAGACAAGACTAGACAGACAAGACTAGACAGACAAGACTAGACAGACAAGACTAGACAGACAAGACTAGACAGACAAGACTAGACAGACAAGACTAGACAGACAAGACTAGACAGACAAGACTAGACAGACAAGACTAGACAGACAAGACTAGACAGACAAGACTAGACAGACAAGACTAGACAGACAAGACTAGACAGACAAGACTAGACAGACAAGACTAGACAGACAAGACTAGACAGACAAGACTAGACAGACAAGACTAGACAGACAAGACTAGACAGACAAGACTAGACAGACAAGACTAGACAGACAAGACTAGACAGACAAGACTAGACAGACAAGACTAGACAGACAAGACTAGACAGACAAGACTAGACAGACAAGACTAGACAGACAAGACTAGACAGACAAGACTAGACAGACAAGACTAGACAGACAAGACTAGACAGACAAGACTAGACAGACAAGACTAGACAGACAAGACTAGACAGACAAGACTAGACAGACAAGACTAGACAGACAAGACTAGACAGACAAGACTAGACAGACAAGACTAGACAGACAAGACTAGACAGACAAGACTAGACAGACAAGACTAGACAGACAAGACTAGACAGACAAGACTAGACAGACAAGACTAGACAGACAAGACTAGACAGACAAGACTAGACAGACAAGACTAGACAGACAAGACTAGACAGACAAGACTAGACAGACAAGACTAGACAGACAAGACTAGACAGACAAGACTAGACAGACAAGACTAGACAGACAAGACTAGACAGACAAGACTAGACAGACAAGACTAGACAGACAAGACTAGACAGACAAGACTAGACAGACAAGACTAGACAGACAAGACTAGACAGACAAGACTAGACAGACAAGACTAGACAGACAAGACTAGACAGACAAGACTAGACAGACAAGACTAGACAGACAAGACTAGACAGACAAGACTAGACAGACAAGACTAGACAGACAAGACTAGACAGACAAGACTAGACAGACAAGACTAGACAGACAAGACTAGACAGACAAGACTAGACAGACAAGACTAGACAGACAAGACTAGACAGACAAGACTAGACAGACAAGACTAGACAGACAAGACTAGACAGACAAGACTAGACAGACAAGACTAGACAGACAAGACTAGACAGACAAGACTAGACAGACAAGACTAGACAGACAAGACTAGACAGACAAGACTAGACAGACAAGACTAGACAGACAAGACTAGACAGACAAGACTAGACAGACAAGACTAGACAGACAAGACTAGACAGACAAGACTAGACAGACAAGACTAGACAGACAAGACTAGACAGACAAGACTAGACAGACAAGACTAGACAGACAAGACTAGACAGACAAGACTAGACAGACAAGACTAGACAGACAAGACTAGACAGACAAGACTAGACAGACAAGACTAGACAGACAAGACTAGACAGACAAGACTAGACAGACAAGACTAGACAGACAAGACTAGACAGACAAGACTAGACAGACAAGACTAGACAGACAAGACTAGACAGACAAGACTAGACAGACAAGACTAGACAGACAAGACTAGACAGACAAGACTAGACAGACAAGACTAGACAGACAAGACTAGACAGACAAGACTAGACAGACAAGACTAGACAGACAAGACTAGACAGACAAGACTAGACAGACAAGACTAGACAGACAAGACTAGACAGACAAGACTAGACAGACAAGACTAGACAGACAAGACTAGACAGACAAGACTAGACAGACAAGACTAGACAGACAAGACTAGACAGACAAGACTAGACAGACAAGACTAGACAGACAAGACTAGACAGACAAGACTAGACAGACAAGACTAGACAGACAAGACTAGACAGACAAGACTAGACAGACAAGACTAGACAGACAAGACTAGACAGACAAGACTAGACAGACAAGACTAGACAGACAAGACTAGACAGACAAGACTAGACAGACAAGACTAGACAGACAAGACTAGACAGACAAGACTAGACAGACAAGACTAGACAGACAAGACTAGACAGACAAGACTAGACAGACAAGACTAGACAGACAAGACTAGACAGACAAGACTAGACAGACAAGACTAGACAGACAAGACTAGACAGACAAGACTAGACAGACAAGACTAGACAGACAAGACTAGACAGACAAGACTAGACAGACAAGACTAGACAGACAAGACTAGACAGACAAGACTAGACAGACAAGACTAGACAGACAAGACTAGACAGACAAGACTAGACAGACAAGACTAGACAGACAAGACTAGACAGACAAGACTAGACAGACAAGACTAGACAGACAAGACTAGACAGACAAGACTAGACAGACAAGACTAGACAGACAAGACTAGACAGACAAGACTAGACAGACAAGACTAGACAGACAAGACTAGACAGACAAGACTAGACAGACAAGACTAGACAGACAAGACTAGACAGACAAGACTAGACAGACAAGACTAGACAGACAAGACTAGACAGACAAGACTAGACAGACAAGACTAGACAGACAAGACTAGACAGACAAGACTAGACAGACAAGACTAGACAGACAAGACTAGACAGACAAGACTAGACAGACAAGACTAGACAGACAAGACTAGACAGACAAGACTAGACAGACAAGACTAGACAGACAAGACTAGACAGACAAGACTAGACAGACAAGACTAGACAGACAAGACTAGACAGACAAGACTAGACAGACAAGACTAGACAGACAAGACTAGACAGACAAGACTAGACAGACAAGACTAGACAGACAAGACTTTTTACTTTTTAAGGGTTGTGTTGTAAAATGAATGTTTTGAGAAATTGTTTTACCATGTACTGAATGTTTCTGTTTACTTTTGAGCTAATTAGTCTAGTCCTGTCTTAGTTGCACCATGCCCTTGCCTAGTAGACGTTCGAGTTCTGACTGTTGCGACCAAGAAACAGTAAGTCTTCAACACTGTGAAGTCTAAATCCCTTACTAATTCGTAACAAGTCTTCCTCTACTCACAATTAGACAAATATATGAAATCTATATACAAAATGCGTTTAGTTAGTTGAACATATTTGCCTAAATAGAGACAGATATTCTTTGTGACTACGAAGAAGTTGTTTTTACTAACAAGGGGCCCTGTCAACTCGTCATCACCGATTTGGCCCAAATTTACAGTATATGTAGAAGGCCAGATGGCCATTTTTGCGCCGACGGGTAGGTTACCGACAACTCATGAGCTCGCTATGTTAGCATAAATTTCGATGACCGGTCAGCGCAGCGATAAGAGTTTGGGTTCATAGTACGAAGATCGCTGATTCTATTCCCCGTTGTGACATTTTTTTACTAATAAAATAATTAAATTGACAAATTAATAATTACAATTAAATAGTTACTAATAATAAATAAACAATAATAAATAATAATAATAATAAAAGAAAGTCATTTTAAAAATTGTAAATAAAAAAAAGCGTCCCTACGGGGAATCGAACCAGCGATCCTCATACTATGAACCTGAGCTCTTACCGCTGCGCTGACCGGCCATTGAAATTTATGCTAACATAGCGGGCTTATGAGTTGTCGGTAACTTATCGGTCGGCATAAAAATGGTCATCTGTCCCTCCCGCTTGCGTCACTTTCATTTATAGTCAAGCCCTACATATACTGTAAATTTGGGCCAAATCGGCCAAATGATGGGTTGACTGGGTCCCCTTGTAAGCATTACTTGAAGCCCATGCTGTTTTTGTTATGCAAAGTTTGAGCTGTTTCCAATACAGGTACTCACGACTACTCAAACTTACGACCATCTGGACAAATTTTCTTTGGCAATCTCTTCATAAACTGATTACGTTTAAAAATAAAATAATGTCTAAATGAATAAAATTCACTTAATAATTCTGGTTCATTCGCTAATCAGTTTATAATGAGATTGTATTTTTATATTTCATTTTTTTTTCCATTCACTTTCAAAATGAATGAATATGAAATGCACACACTCATCGACCAATTCGCTTAACGACCTAGTCAAAGGAGGAGCAGTATTTGGTTTACATGTTTTAATGTGATTTTTGTTTAACATGGCAATTTATCGTGTATTTTCTCGTTTAATTTCAGATGGCAAAACGTGCTTTGGTCTTGTTATATCCACAAAATGAGGAAAATGAGATTGCCATTCCAGTGGCAATACTTCGCCGTGGTGGTGTAAGTCTATTATTTTTTAGAAAAAATATTGCCTTGACAAATCTATTAGGAAGTCTATTTTTTGTAGGCAAATAACAAGCAAACAAGTCTATAATTAATGAATTTACAATAGACTTTTTTAAAAGGCGGGAATATGAAAGTTTCGGACACATTTTGTTATTTTCACTGGTTAAAAAGTGCCCGAAAAACATGACGGAAATTGACGTATGCGCACAAAAAAATACAACTATGAAACGGCCTATTCGTGTTTAATTCTTTGAGGCATCGAGTTTTAGATACTTTTAACTATTCCACTGTGCATAATTACGCATCAAAGTTTGGACACTTTTAATACCACCGTGCCTCAAAGAGTCAAAATGAATGATTTTTTCTAAATATTTCTTCAAAAACCTAGTAAATTTTTTAATATAAATCTGCTCCAAATTGATGGTAATTACAAATTTCATCAAAACTGTGTGCGAAATCTCAATTTTCCAAAACTTTCAATTCCAGTCCAGGCATACTACAATTAGAACTTTCCAATCATTACAACTCCGACATTTTCTTAGGTTGAAGTAACACTTGCTGGTCCAACCAAAGACCCGGTAGTTGGATCCCGAGGAATGCTAACAGTACCGGACACATCTTTGGCCGAAGCCATGAAAAAAGGTCCTTACGACGTCGTCATGCTAGCCGGCGGAGCATTCGGCTGGCAATCTTTGTCCGAAGATCCAAATGTTGGAAGAATCTTGAAAGAACAAGAAAAAACTGGCCGATTAATCGCCGCCATCTGCACTTGTAAGTATTAATCTAGACTCTAGACTGAGATTGGAAAACTTATTAATTATTGTCTTATTAATTTGGGTTGTCAGATTAGTGCAAGTAACCTAATTATTTATTAATCTAGATCAGCAAATTCTGATTTATAATTTGATATTATTAATTGGATTTGAAGTAAAAAAACTTCCAAGCAATTGCCAATCCTTGGTCTAATACTATCTAATACAAAGAAGCGTTTCTAATGCGAGAACATCTTATGGTTCCTTAGTGGGTTGCTACTGGTTCTCGACAACGGAATCCACAAATACGCAAATGCGTTCGCGAGCCGCATGTGAACCATAATTTGTCCACCATTGATCTAATGCTTTTCCTAATATTCCTGTAATACATTGATTTGAAAAATTCACTATGTTTTAACCACACTTATATTATAATATAAGAGTGGTTAAAACATAGTGAATTTTTCTATTCAATGTAGGTAAAGGTTCATTTTTATAAATATTTTTCTAATTAAATTTTTTTGTTTTAGCTCCGATTGCTATGAAGGCCCATGGAGTGATGTTCGGAAGAAAATTAACATCCTACCCAACAGTGGAGAGCATTGTCCGCGAAGGAGACAAGTACGTCTACAAGAACGACGACGTCGTCATAGACGGAAACTTGATTACTAGTCGTGGAAACTACACGACTTTCAATTTCGGACTTGCTATCCTGGAATACATCACCGACAGAGGTACCACCCAAGAAACCGCCAAAGAAATGTTGATGGAATACTACTAACTAGTTAAACGTATTTGGAGTTTGAACCACAGACTCTTATACGGTCTCTTTAGTTGTACGATTAAGAAAAATATAATAATTGTTAGTTTTTAGCTAAATTTAGTTTGACTAAGCTGAATTTAGTTTGAATCAATTTCCAAGACGTTTCATCATCTTAGTCTATAGATTTCCTACATTTATGTAGAAGTATCATCTCAACTGAATGCAACTGTCTCTTATAACTTGGCTTCAATTACCTTAAAACATGTATGCTATCTAAACATTCAATTAATAAATTTGAAAAATAAATTTGTTTAAATCTCTACTTGTCTAAATACTATTTAAGCATTAAAATTAGGCTTAGGAGACAGAGATCGTTCAAGACTAGACATGCAACATACATACAAGACTAGACAGACGATAACTTACAGACTAGACTAGACAGACAGACGTTCATCAGCTTTTTCTTCTGATATGATCTTGTTGATCATACCCTAATCTTCTTGGGTTTGTAGCATCTGCTGAATTGTATTTTTGGGTTAAGGTTGGGTATTGCAGCTTCCCGCGCTCTTTGTCCTGTGGGTTACGCTGTCTGATTGTCCGCAATATATGCAGTCTATATATGGGGCCCTATCGATGTTGTGAAGTTCCCTGAAAATGAATTCCCCTTAAACACCCATGAGCCGTTAGTAGCTGAGTTAAATGATAATTTATTTAATTCTCCATGTTGTCGGTACCATATTGGGGATAAGTATCCTTGTCCACTCGCAATTTGTTGTCATATTTCAAGCTTCCTGCCGTTCCCTTGTCAGCTTCTCGTTTGCCTTGTTTCTTGTTGCTTTGTCTCGGGCAGCATCATATAGGTATTTTCTTTGCTTCATTTGAAGTTCGATTGGCGGAATACCTGCCATTATTATAAGCACTGCATATCCGTAGGGCTAAGCTGCTACTCTTTCGACATTGTTTCTGTTTGCGGCCTCTGCCCACCGTATAACATGCCACACCGGGCAACTGTGCCGAGCAGCCTACGTTTGCTGCTCCTCGGACCTCGGAGTGCAGATATAGTTTTTATTGCACGCTCTATCGCCATTTTAAGGTGCTCTCTGAAGGACAGACTCTCATAGATATAACAGACTCTCTCGATAATAATGCCTAGGTATTTGATATGGGGTTCAGGTTTTGGGTTTCACTTTGAATGAAATGTGAGTTAGTTTCCTGTATCCAAATCCAGCAGATAATTTGTTAGATTGCCTGATTCTCCCTTTTGGCCCCTGATTCGCTTTACCGTTTTTTTCCGACGATGGTCGTCAGCGTAGACTATTAGCGTAGTCCCTTCAGGTAGTTTCAGCCGAAGTACTCTATCGTAAAGTATGTTCCACAGACAGACACTACTAGGGTAGGCAGACAAGACTAGAGAGACAAGACTAGACACACAAGAGAAGACAGATAAGAGTAGTCTGTCAAGACTAGACTAAACAGACAAGACTAGACAGACAAGACTAGACAGACAAGCCTAGACAGACAAGACTAGACAGACAGGCCTAGACAGACAAGTAGATAGACAAGACAGGCAAGACTAGACAGACAAGGCTTTTTTTATTCTATGTCATCCAAGTACACCAGAACAAAACAGCGTATAACATCGGCGTGCTGGTTATAATAAAATATGATTTAATATATACTATATTTTCTAGTTCATAAACTTTTGTGCCATTTTTTCACGTCTTCTTCTTTTGTTCTGATGATAAATTTGACAAGTTTTTGTATCTTGTCCCAGTTTTCCTTGCTCTCTAACATGTAGTCTATAACACTTCTGGGTTCGAAGCTTTTGTCCATATTTGATTTTTTGAGTTCCCTTTCTATTGTCCATCTACAGCATTCAAATATTGTCTGGGTAACTGAGTCTTCTTCACCAAAATATTCAAAGATTATCAGGTGATCTTCGTATTTGCTGTAAATAATCTTTATAGCAGCCATGCCCAGTAAGAAATTGTGTTAGATGGTAATCAATTTCTCCGTGTTTTCTGCTTATCCACGGAACTATTAGGATATTAGCATCCTCGTCCAGGGGTGGGCTGGAGCCTACCAGGCTCGCGCGAGCCGGTTGTTAAAATATTTGGAACTCGGCGAGCCGCTTGTTAAATTACTCCTAAAACAAAACAAAAAACATTTTGATAGTATGTTTATGCAAAATATGCACATCACGCCGATGTGCCACACACTCACAAACATATCATGTGCGCAACACACTACACAAATCATGTGCGTACGTAAAATGGATTTGATAAAAATTATTTACAAAGAAATCTCATAGAATTCTGTTCACATGGTGATCGACAATATTAGGAAGAAAATCTGGAGTAGCCACAAAATTAACTGGTATGTATCCAAATATAATCGTGTGCCGTAATAGTGTGGATAATGATGATAAGAATGAGAACAATAAAACTTATAACTATGAAAAATTTGTGCAGCTCTTTGAGATTTTATATCCTTCTACCTGGTCATTAGATAAAATTATGTTACCATGGCTAAAAGGTGAAGAAATGGTTAGAAAATTATGTGAAATTTTAAAGTTTAAAGTAGATGTTAATGATTTACGTGTTTAAGGGCTAAAAAATACCAAGCACAATTGCTATTAGCAGTTCAGAAGCTGAATTATACTGTACAAAAATAAATGAAGACAATGTACCCATTTGCCGTTTATTTTCTTCGAAATAATAGCGAGCCGGTTGTTCAAAATTTGGCAGCCCACCCCTGGCCTCGTGCATTGCCCTTTATCTGACGCCCACCAGTTTCTCTGCCATTCAGCGTACAGAGATTATCTCTAGCAAGACAGACAAGACTAGACAGACAAGAGTACTCCATTAGGATTCATCACTCACGGACTTCCTCTTGTGCTCGTCGGCTTCCTTCCCTGTCATAATTTCCCGCAGCATCGCTTACGGCGTCCCAGTCGTCTTTCGACTCCAGTAGCAGTGCTGCTGCGTTTTCCCTCGTAACTTGAATAACATGAACTATGAACTTGAATAATTAGTAACTTGAACTAGTAACTTCCTCGTAACTTGAACATTTGCTGTGTGCAACTCTTCTTATATGGTCCCATGTTGGGCATTGGAACACAGTGTGTTCTGTAGAGTCCACCATCTCTGGTCCACAATACCAGCATTCGTCCGTCTCGCTCCACCTTTCCATTTCTATTACCCCACCTAAGAACATTCTTAATAAAAGTTTCAGTCCATTCTTCAAACTTTATCCATTTTTGTTGCCAGACATAATTCAACATAATTCACAGTTCAACATAATTTCTCTGGCTGCCTGTTTTAATTGCCTCCCTCTCTCGTAAAAAAAAAAAAATTTTTTTGGACGCATAACTTTATAGGCAGCAAGCCTGTTATGGCAACCCCCAAAAACTGTTGAACCCCCAAAACCCCCACCCCCTAGCTACGCCTATGTGTGTAGTCATTCTTACTTCTTTGTCATGTGTATCCCCATGTATTTTAATTAATTTAACACTCTGGACCAACGTTCCTGCCACTTCTGTTCTTACAATTAGATTGCGTAACTTGTATCTCGCAGCCAGGAGTACAATCTCTGTTTTTAAGGCTAGCTTGATAACCATTTTCTTCAATGCCAGGCCGATTTTGTTTATGGAATGTCTTATATGTTTCTCCAGGATATGTGGTGTCCGAGCTGATACCACAACGGCAATATCGTTTCCGTAAGCTATTAGTCTAACACCCGTTCCTGTATCCGTTCTTAGTATTTTGTCATAAAAGATTAGCCACAATGTCGGACGCAGGGCGGATCCCTTCGGCTTTTCACAAGTGGTCCTCCTGCGCGTTCCATCTGTTGACATTATGTACCTACCTCTTATATTGGTATGAGGAATCCGCTGACCCATTTCTTTATGCGCATATGATATTTTCTCAGGCAGCAGAGTTGAAGGCGTTTTCTATATCTAGTCTGATCGTTGTTGCACAGAACTCTATTTTTAAAATCCTTTTTCATAATTTCTTCTGGTACCACCATTACTTTGCTCAATGCTTTGATAGTGGACTTGCTTGCCGTAGAGTCAAATTGGTTGTCGTGAAGACAGACTAGATAGGCTAGACAAACAAGACAGACTTGACAAATAAGGCGGCTATATATATATATATATATATATATATATATATATATATATATATATATATATATATACACAGCCTTGTTTCTAACGTGACAGCTTGGTTCGACAGAACACACGGACATTTCCGGCCATCCTAGACGACGCAGAACACACTCTTCATGTGTACAGAATCAGAGAATGAAAGAAGTCGACTCGTGGAGACATTAGGCGGTACAAGACTAATACGACTACTTAGCAAATACGATAGAAGACGAAAACAAGATGAGGAAAGGACAACAAGAAGAAGGAAGTAAATAGAACAAATACCACTATCCACCTGATGTAATGCTTACGCGGTTCCAGGTGGAGTGTAGTGAAGAGACAGAGGAGGGGTTTTAGTGGGTATGCTGGTCACGAACAACTCGATCCGAGAGCCCCACACTACTCGGGAACGAAGGCCCCGGTGTGCACTAATGCATTCTCCTCCTCCGAAAAAAAGGGATAAGACTATACAGACAAGACTAGTCAGATAAGACTAGACAGACAAGACTGTACAGACAAGATTAGACAGACGAGAACAGAGAGTCTCGAATAGACGAACAAAACTAGACAGACAGCACTAGACAGGCAAGACTAGATAGACAAGATTGGAAAGACAAAAATAGAGTCTACAATAGACTCAAAACAAAACTAGACGGACAAGACTAATGTTTTTTATTTACTTTCTGATAAAATGGGACAATGATAAATCATATATATATATATATATATATATATATATATATATATATATATATATATATATATATATATAAATATATATATATATATATATATATATATATATAAATATATATATATATATATATATATATATATATATATATATATCATACTTGAATAATTCATACTTATATTTTCAAGTGAAAACTTTGTCACTTGAAAATAACCGTCAAACGTCGAAACTGAAGTCGTGATACATGTAGAAATTTATATAACTGTGAAAAATAAGTTATATAACATTTTTACATATTATAAGTGTGGTAAAAACATATTGAATTTTTCAATTCAAAGTAAAATGGGACAACTTTATATCTCAAGAAGAATCAACATCTAAGAGAGTTTGCTAGACTTTACTCTGTAAGAGAATGATCTAGATTAATACTGAGTGGATAATTTGATTTGGAATGGATAGACTAAGAAAAGACTACTTTAAATATATTGTTATATAGAATTTTATTCTTAATTTTTCCTACAAACTAAAATTTATTGAAAAACAAAACTCTTACGAACAACAAACAGAATAAATTATAAAAAGGAAAACACAAATATCAGCAGGACATTTTCATCAAAATAATAATAAAACAGTAAAACAAACAAAAACAGTTTTCAACTTACACATAGTTTATACACAACAAAACAAAATTCATAAAAACCATCACCGTCTTAATCACTCTTAACATGTCCCTTAGTTTTTAAAGCATCTTTACAACTTTGATAAACATTATTCAAATCAAACGCCATTATAACATTCTCCTTAGTGAAACCGAAATTAATTAGTTTTGATTTTGAATCAACTGTTGGCCTCCTCAAAACCTCCTTGCCGTCTTTAAACAAAATAACTGTGGGCAACTGTTTACTCAAACTAGAATCATCCACATGGTATTTTTTGCCGGCTTGTGGGTATCGTCCCACATCAACTTTTCCAAACTTCAGATTGTCCAAGTAGTATTTCATGCTGAGTTCAGCGAAAATTGGAGCAAAGTTTGCCGAGGAAGGACTCCAAGGTGCATAGAAAGTTACAAGCCAAGTGGTTTTCTTGTCTTTGGCAAGTTCTTCTTCCAGGAGATTAGTTCCGTGGAAGTATATTTCATTGTCTGGACCTGAATATGTGGGTTCAGGTAAAATTATTCCAGACACTAAAAAAATAAGAATAAAATTAGAGGGGTTATTTAAGAATTTTTAAATTGTTATTTTACAGATAATTAAAATTCCATAAATAACTCCCATTACGAAATCTGCGTAGAACCATAATATCAAATTAGCTACTTTCGTGTACATAAAGCTTGAAGACAAGTAATTGATCATGGTGACACTCCCAGCTTTCCTTGTCCTAATCATCACAACAATCAATAAGAAGAATAAAATCTCTGTTTCCCTCTACAAAACATCACAAGAACATATAAAATTCAGACACAAATTACTTGGGGCTTAACTTACCCCATCGAATTCACATTGTTCTACAGTGAATAGATAATTACAAACTCCTGGCAATTTCTTAAAGCTCATGTAGGAAAGGCTGAGGAGGATGTTGAATAGGTAATAGGGCTTGAACAATTGCACTATATCTTTTTTCAAAGACATTTTTTTCTTTGATAATCTTTTATTAATAGACGAAATTGGGCAGTCAGGGTAATTTCGGACAATTGACACTTCAATGAGAAGTTGGTTGCATAACCTCAAATTCAAAAATACATAACGTGAAGTTTGCCGTTTATCAAACTAACTTCATCACTTTATTGATAACTCGGCAAATTATTTACTTCTAAGTTTGCATTTTTATAACAAAAAACAGTTTAAGCAATTTAACTTAGTTTACAATAAGTTTAATATGATAATTCCACGTAAAAACTCATTTTGTTATCAACTTTCAAACTGAAGTTAGAAACAGTTATTTTAAGTTTCTAAAGTTTATTAACAATATATTTACTTAAACTATTCAAGTAATTGACTAAATTAACTCTAATTGAAACAAATAATCTCTTCCGTTATTCCATACATTTTCTGTATTTAAACTAAAACAATTCATTCAACATTTTAAATTTCAAGATGAAGTTGTTGACGTTTCAAAGTAGTTCTAATTAATTGTGTTAAGTACATAGGCAATTTGTTGTCTATTACTTGTATTTATTTAATTTGTAAAGGGAAAATGGATTTAACGATGGAAGATGAAAGTTTGTACGATGAGGGACAACAAGAAATCTTCATAGACTTCCCAATTGAGGTCCAAAAGGCTATAGAACAGGTTTGTACATAACCTTTTTGTTGATGATGTGTGACAGCTGTCAAAAGCATAATTGTATTTTGTAAATTTTTGCTTTTTAATGCTGAAATTGTACTCTAAATCTAATAATTTGGGTAACAAACAAGGTCGAAATTTTCCTTTAGAGTTTATTGTACTTTATTTATTAAAAATTGACTGTATCAATCTATTTATTGATGTTTTGTTGACAGGCTTCTGTAATGTAGTTCGGATGAGTTCGCGTTGTAGTTCAAATTACAGGTTTTCAAAAATTTTCAGAATTCTTTACAGCTACTGAAACTTTTCTGTATCTTTATTATATGATAAAGTAGTTTCCTTTTTCATGCTTCAACAGATAAAGCTTTTAGAATAGTCAAGACTAGCCAGAGAATACTAGACAGACAAGACTAGACAGACAAGACTAGACAGACAAGACTAGACAGACAAAACTAGACAGACAAGACTAGACAGACAAGACTAGACAGACAAGACTAGACAGAGAAGACTAGACAGACAAGACTAGACAGACAAGACTAGACTGACAATAGTAGACAGACAAGACTAGACCGACAGACTAGACAGACAAGACTAGACAGACAAGACTAGGCAGACAAGACTAGACAGACAAGACTATAAACTGATCGATAGCAAACATATTCCGTCTGGGTTGCTTATTGACTTATCGATAGCTTACGACACAGTTGATCATACTATCCTCATGACTAAACTTCAGAAGTTTGGCATAAGAGGAATCCCACTAGAATGGATTAAATGATACTTAAACAAGCGCACACAATGTACGAAGATAACAACAGCAAATACCACAGTGACATCTAATATGAGAATGGTGAAAATGAGTGTACCACAAGGGAGTATTCTTGGACCTACTCTCTTCCTTATTTACATAAATGACCTGCAGAACATAAGTTTTAATTTTAATTGTGAAATGACGAACTATGCTGACGATACCAGTCTTCTGCTAGATAATGATTGCGTCGCGGATATTCAAGCTAATTCCTCTGCAGCCATTACATCAATTAAAAAATGGTTTCAAATTAATCGTCTAATCATGAATGAACAAAAAACCAATATTATTATTTTTAAAACTAACAGAAACATGAAAGTATACCCTTGTAATATTAATATAGATGGTGAGAACCTAGATGTAAAGAATTCTGTTCGGCTTCTAGGATTACAAGTTGATAGCACCTTAGATTGGTCTCTTCATATTGCCTGTATGTTAAAAAAACTGAAAAGAGCTACATATGCGCTCAGAATGCTACAAAGATATGTGGGCATTGAAGTCTTAAGGACGGTTTACTTCGCAAACTTTCATTCTCACCTCCGTTTCGAAATTATTTTCTGGGGTAGCGGTAAAGACTGCGGACTGTTATTTAAAGCACAGAAACAAGCAACCAGAATTCTTTATAAATTAGATTTCTGGGGATCTTGCAGAGGAATATTCCAAAATGCTAAAATACTAACAGTAACTGGTTTATATATTTATGAGTTGCTTGTTTTTATGTTCAAAAATAAAAATAAATTTAGTATTTATATTGCATCTCAAAACACTAGACAAAAATATGTATATTATAACACGCCTCGGCACACGTTATCAATGACTGAGAGAAGCCCTATTTATTCTGGTATAAAAGCCTTTAACGCTCTACCTCCAGAAATTAAATCAATCAAAGATCTAAGAAAATTCAAACTAAACACTTTTGATTTCATTAATAATATTGAACCATATAACTTGAAGGAATTTTTTTCTAGGCCTATAAATTAATAGATGCTTAGTATAGGATAATGTTTTGCATTTACAATCTCTTTTTGGGTTTGAATTGCATATTGTTCCTTATTATTTCATTTTGGTTTCTTATACTGTGTTTCCTTTGTATATAGTTTACTTTATGAAATAAATATTTTGATTTTGACTAGACAGACAAGACTAGACAGACAAGACTAGACAGACAAGACTAGACAGACAAGACTAGACAGACAAGACTAGACAGACAAGACTAGACAGACAAGACTAGACAGACAAGACTAGACAGACAAGACTGGACAGACAAGACTAGACAGACAAGACTAGACAGACAAGACTAGACAGACAAGACTAGACAGACAAGACTAGACAGACAAGACTAGACAGACAAGACTAGACAGACAAGACTAGACAGACAAGACTAGACAGACAAGACAAGACAGACAAGACTAGACAGACAAGACTAGACAGACAAGACTAGACAGACAAGACTAGACAGACAAGACTAGACAGACAAGACTAGACAGACAAGACTAGACAGACAAGACTAGACAGACAAGACTAGACAGACAAGACTAGACAGACAAGACTAGACAGACAAGACTAGACAGACAAGACTAGACAGACAAGACTAGACAGACAAGACTAGACAGACAAGACTAGACAGACAAGACTAGACAGACAAGACTAGACAGACAAGACTAGACAGACAAGACTAGACAGACAAGACTAGACAGACAAGACTAGACAGACAAGACTAGACAGACAAGACTAGACAGACAAGACTAGACAGACAAGACTAGACAGACAAGACTAGACAGACAAGACTAGACAGACAAGACTAGACAGACAAGACTAGACAGACAAGACTAGACAGACAAGACTAGACAGACAAGACTAGACAGACAAGACTAGACAGACAAGACAAGACTAGACAGACAAGACTAGACAGACAAGACTAGACAGACAAGACTAGACAGACAAGACTAGACAGACAAGACTAGACAGACAAGACTAGACAGACAAGACTAGACAGACAAGACTAGACAGACAAGACTAGACAGACAAGACTAGACAGACAAGACTAGACAGACAAGACTAGACAGACAAGACTAGACAGACAAGACTAGACAGACAAGACTAGACAGACAAGACTAGACATACAAGACTAGACAGACAAGACTAGACAGACAAGACTAGACAGACAAGACTAGACAGACAAGACTAGACAGACAAGATTAGACAGACAAGACTAGACAGACAAGACTAGACAGACAAGACTAGACAGACAAGACTAGACAGACAAGACTAGACAGCCAAGACTAGACAGACAAGACTAGACAGACAAGACTAGACAGACAAGACTAGACAGACAAGACTAGACAGGCAACACTAGACAGACAAGACTAGACAGACAAGACTAGACAGACAAGACTAGACAGACAAGACTAGACAGACAAGACTAGACAGACAACACTAGACCGACAAGACTAGACAGACTAGACAGACAAGACTAGACAGACAATACTAGACAGACAAGACTAGACAGACAAGACTACTCAGTTTCGGAAAAGGAGCGCCAAACTGCAATTACAGGCAGATTAGGATCTATAATCTAGAAAATCTGCAACAATTTAGTAACAGTATGCAGGAGGTGTCATGGAATGAAGTACTTCAACTCAACTGTAACGAGATAGACAATCAATGGAACCAATTCATGGAAATCTTCTTGAGACATTTCAACGATGCTTTTCCAAAAGCAGTAGTTAATATCAAACTAACGTATTGACAAGTATTCACAGATCCTAATTTAGTTAGGATGCAAAAGAACCTGGAACTATTTCAAATTTTGTCTAAACACAACCCTGAATTGAAGACACTTTATAATAAGGTACGAAGAAAGTACTTTAAGAACCTTGAAGAAAGAAAAAATTAAGAAACAATTAAAAGAATCGTCAAATATCCAGAAAACAACTTGGGAAGTAATAAGAAAATTAACACAGTTAAAAAAAGCAAATGAATCATATCCTAATAATAATGAAGAACCTTTTAAAAGTGCTACAGATATCAATAACTTTTTCATAGAAAGAGTAACTCACTTAAACTCCAATAATCAACCAATAGTGGAATATAGTGATAATATATTGGAAAATAGAAAGACAATTTTTCTCAAACCAATAACAAGTAAGGAATTACAAAACGTCGTGTTGGATCTAAAAAATAACAAAAGTGTGTGTCATGACGAAATACCAGCAAGTGTTATAAAATATATTCTCCCATCTATCCTAATTCCACTAAAATCGATCATAAATAATACATTTAATGCAGGTAAATTCCCAGATGCCCTGAAAATTGCCGAAATTATCCCAATACACAAAGTCGGTGATAAAACAGATATTGCAAATTACAGACCGATAAGTTTTTTTCAATTCTCTCCGTTTTTTCTAAGATTTTTGAAAAACTTTTTTGTGCTCGAATATCTTCATTTTTAGAGAAAAATAATTTAATCAACCGAAGCCAACATGGCTTCATAAAGGGAAGAAGTTTAGAGACGGCATATTATCAATTTATAACACAATTAACAAATCAATTAGAAGAACATAATATCCCACTTGGAATGTTACTGGATTTATCTAAGGCATATGATGTAGTGGACCACACCATTTTACTAAACAAGCTTCACAAATATGGTATTAGAGGAGTGGCATTGGATTGGATAAAGTCATATCTGAATAATAGAAAACACATCACTAGACACTCCCTGCGGTCCCGTGAAATCCAGTGCGAGGGAAATAAATATCGGTATTCCTCAGGGAAGCATTATAGGACCGCTGCTGTTCTCAATTTTCATAAACGATCTGCCCCTAGCAGTCATCACTCCACAGCATATGATGGTCAATTATGCGGACGACACCACACTTTTAATAATCAACAAAACCAGGGATGATATAGGTCGAAATGCAATTTCAAAACAAAACGGTGTACAACTATTTTCCCACATGAAATTATAATGGGGAAGGAAACTATGATCTTGGAGAAATCTGTAAGAATGCTGGGACTGTATATCGACCACACCATGGACTGGACAACACATATAGATCATCTAACGAAAAAACTTAACAAAGCAGTTTATGCATTAAGAGTCCTCCAGCGATATGTAGATGTGGATACCCTCAGATTAGTATATTTTGCAAATTTTCACGCCCACCTGAGGTTTGCAATAATGTTCTGGGGTAATGGAGTACATGCTGCCAATGTATTCAGAATACAAAAACAGGCACTAAGAATTCTCAATAACCTACATTTCAGAGAATCTTGTAGAGGCCATTTCAAGAGAGCCAACATCCTTACAATGACAGACACACATATATATATATATATATATATATATATATAAAAATATGTATATATATGTATATATATATATATATATATATATATATATATATATATATGAAAGTATACTATTTGTCATTGTCAAATTGGGGAAGTTACGACAAGTTACACTTCTAAAGTGGAGTACCCAAGGAAAGCAGAGCTAAGCAGGGAGTATCCATAATAACCCACAGGAGAATGAGAAAGTATATCTCCACATGGGAACCGATTAATGACAGGATGATAAAGATGAATCTAAAAATATTAGGATATAATGTGACTATGCTGGGAATATATGCCATTAATGATGATTAACTAGTCCACAATAAAGACTCATTCTATGAAAAACTAAATGAGGAAATAGAAAAATAGGAACGTCAAGAGAAATAATACTTCTAGGAGACCTGAACGGCAGAATAGGAAGAAAGGAAAAGGACCTGGTAGTGGGAAAGTATGGAGAAGAAGTCGTTAACGATAATGGAAGACGGTTAATAGAAATATGCGAACAAAATCAGTTGACCATTCTTAATGAACATTTTCAACACCACGAAATCCATAAATACACATGGACACAGCCAAAAAGGAATCTAAAAGCGTTATCGACTACATAATAATAAAACAAAAATCCAGACTGAAGTTCCTAGATGTAAGAGTACAGAGAGGTGCCTCATGTGGAAGTGACCACTACCTCTTAAAAGGAAAAATAGTGTCACCAATAAGAGCAAAAGAAAAACCTGACAATTCCAAAAGAATGGATGAGATAACAAACGGAGAAACCCCAAAAAATTTAAAGTCAACAGCCTCGAACATGAAAGTAAAAAAATACTATACAACTCTAGACTTCACAACAAAATTCAGAATACATAATTCAGAAACATAGAGGAAGAATGCGAATATATAAAGAGGGTCATACACTCAGCGGCAGAGGAAGCATTGGGTTATGAAGAAAAACGAGGAAAACAGAAAAAGCCATACTGGTGGGATGAAGAAATTGAAAACGAAATAGAAGAAAAAAGAAAAAGGTACCTGTATATTTAAGTTCGAAAACTATGGAAGACAAGATAAAATACAAAGGATCACAAAAGAGAATATGGAAGAAAATATGGGAAAAGAAGAACAATCAATGGGAAAAGACGTGTTCAAGACTCAATACATACATTGGAGGAAGAAAGAGTACAGAAAGTTGGAGGCTCCTCAAAAGTATGAGAGGAGGCCGAACAAAGGACATAATCTCACCTATAACACCTCAAAAATGGAATCAATACTTTGAAGATATGCTGACAGAAGACAGACCTCAATTTAAAGACATCCAAAACGAAAATCGGGGCATATTTATACAAGGATCCCCAATTAGAATTATTGTGCCAGAGGTTAAAGAAGTCTGTAAAAACTTAAAGAACGGAAGAGCCCCAGGACCGGGTAATATTACTAATGAATTTTTAAAATATGGCACATATAAACTATACGGGGTATTAAGAAATTTATTCCAAAGGTGCCGCAACAGGCATGAAGTACCCATAGAATGGAAGACATCATACCTATCGACGATATACAAGAAAGGCGATAAGAGTAACTGCGACAACTATCGTGGAATAGCCGTTACAAGCACTATAACTAGAGTTTATGGAAAGATCTTAAAGAACAGAATAGAAAAAGAATATGCCGATATGGAGGCAGAAGAACAAGCAAGCTTCAGAGCAGGAAAATCCACAGTCGACCATCTGTTTACGCTAACTCAAATTTTAGAAAAGAAAACATCACGAAATCATGAAGTGCATCTCCTGTACGTAGATCTGAAAAAGGCAATACTAGACAGACAAGACTAGACAGACAAGACTAGACAGACAAGAGTAGATAGACAAGACTAGACACACAAGACTACACAGAGAAGAGTAGACAGACAAGACTACGTAGACAGAACCAGACAGATAAGATTTGGTCAGATTTAGGAAGTCAGTTCAGATTCTAGGCTTATCTACTTTTTGCCATCACTGTAAACATTTTCGGCCTAAACAAACTTGTTATGTAATCTGGTTTATAATAGCTAATGTTCTTAATTCTTAAAGGTTTTACCAAGTAAAGACCCTTTGGATCGTCCGGATTTTAACACAATCGATTACATAAACTCGTTGTTTCCCACCGAACAATCCTTATCAAATATCGATGAAGTGGTCGTGAATATGGAGCAGAAGATCCAAACTATAGACAACGAGATTAGTACAGTAGTTCGCGGTCAGACAACGGCCAGTCAAGACGGCAGACAAGCTTTGGATGAAGCGCAGAAAGTAATTAAGCAATTGTTTATCCACATGAAAGATATCAAGGAGAGGGCAGAGAAATCGGAGGAAATGGTCAGAGAGATAACTAGGGATATAAAGCAGTTGGATTGCGCAAAGAGAAATTTAACTTTGGCAATAACAACGTTGAACCACATGCATATGTTAGTTGGAGGAGTCGATACCCTGAAGAGTTTAACGCAGAAGAGACTGTATGGTGAGATTGCGTTGCCATTGCAAGCCATCAGCGAGGTCATGGCCCATTTCGAAAACTATTCAGATATTCCTCAAATTAAGAATTTGAGCGATCAAGTCAAAACCATCCGATTGGAACTCGCGGAACAGATCACCAAAGATTTTCACGAAGCTTTTGCCATGACCTCGAAAACCTCTTTACCCAACAAACAACTTGCCCAAGCTTGTTTAGTCGTTTCAGCGTTAGACCCCAAAGTTAAGAAAGATCTTTTAAAATGGTTCGTTGATCTTCAACTGGTCGAATATAATCACTTGTTCGAAGCTACTGAAGACACAGCTTGGTTGGACAAAATCGATAAACGCTATGCTTGGTTGAAAAGACATTTACTAGAGTTTGAGGAACGATTGGGAAATATGTTTCCACAAAATTGGGAGGTCAGTGAACGGATCGCCGTTCAGTTCTGTTTAAACACCAAAGACGAATTGGGAAAAATCATGGGAAAACGTAAACACGAAATCGATGTTAAGCTTTTGCTGTTCGCCATACAAAAAACCGCAACGTTCGAAAGTTTACTTTCCCGACGGTTTACAGGCTCAACAATTTCAGAAATTCCCAAAGACAACGCTTTCGCTGGATTAATAGGCAGTTGCTTCATCCCTCACCTTAAGATTTACATTGACAGCGTCGACAGAAACCTACAAGAACTGCTGGAACGGTTCGTGCAAGACGAAAAGTTGAATTTCACCACAGAAACTTCGGATACACAAGCTACGGTAATACCAAGCTGTGCCGACCTTTTTGTCTTCTACAAGAAGAGTATGATCCAATGTAACCAGTTGGATCGGGGACAATCCATGTTGGATTTAACCAGAGTTTTCCAAAAATACTTAAGGGAATACGCACTCAAATTATTACAAAATAATATTCCTAAAATTGATCAACAATTAGGAAAAGGTTAGTATTTTATATTCCGTGCATTCACGTAAGAACTGATTTAAATTTTATGTTGTTAGGTGCAAGTGTGCAGTCGATAACGCGTGATCTTCAAAAGATGTCAACTTCTGGTCTTATTCACAACTTTTCTTCTCTTTTGAAAGAGGGCGAGGCGAGTAGGTTTAGTAATGAAGAGAAGGCGAAGATTTGTTGCATTCTGACGACAGCTGAGTACTGTTTGGAGACCACGCAACAGTTGGCCGAAAAACTTCGGGAGAAAATTGACGCGGAACTTGCCGAACAGGTTGATCTTACACAAGAACAAGCCCATTTCCAAAGGTAAGGTTTTCTATTAGTTTTAGCTGTGAAAAAGTTGAGTTTTTGTTTTAGTGTTATCTCGAATTGTATTCAAATTTTGGTCCAAGATTTGGAGAACGTCTGTGAACCAGCTTTAATCACAATGAGTAAAGTAAGTTTTTACGCTTTCCCACATGAATAATTAACTAACTATAAGGCAACATAATTTTCTTTTTTTAGATTCAGTGGCAAAATATTGAAAACGTCGGCGATCAGAGCGCTTATATAACGGCATTAACGACCCATTTCAAGACGACAATACCTACCATCCGTGACAACCTCTCCAACTCCCGCAAATATTTCACGCAGTTCTGCATAAAATTCGCCAACGTTTTCATTCCTAAATTCGTTTCGAATATCTACAAATGCAAACCCATTAATACAGAGGGTGCGGAGCAGCTCCTCCTGGACACGCACATGCTTAAGACAGTTCTCCTCAACCTCCCATCAATTTCCTCGCAAGTGGTGAGACAAGCCCCAGCGCCCTACACAAAAGTTGTTAACAAAGGAATGACGAAAGCCGAGATGATTTTGAAAGTTGTTATGACGCCGATCGATCCTGCGAAGGCGTTCATTGAACAGTTTTTGAAGTTGCTGCCAGAGTGTCAGCAAAGCGAGTTTTATAAGATTTTGGATATGAAGAGTGTTAAGCGGCAAGAACAGGCTTTGCTGGTGGATTTGTTGAAGTCGCAAAAGCCTGGGGATAGGGAGGATGAAAGGGTTGAAGATAGCGGTAGTATTAAGAAGCTGGAGAAGATGATTAAGAAGAAGTTGCCTAATTAGTAAAAGACATTCCCGAACGTTGAGATTTATTAAGTATTTTTGATTTCGTTGGTTGTGTTCACCTTTTTTTTTAATTATATATTGTGCAATTTAGTATTTTGTATGTAAATAAATAATTATTTATCAGATCTTGCGATTTAAATTTTAAGTTACAAAGAAACAAACGCTGGATCTTTCATCAACGTACAACCAGATGAAGAACGCTAGAGTTTTTGGTCAGAAAAGACACATTTTCAAGTTCAGATAAACAAACGCATTTGAACTCTTTTAGTTTGATCAATTTGGTCTTGTTTCAACAGACAATCTGAAATGCGTGCACAAATATTGGTACAGTAAGCGAATATACGTTAAGCGCACTGTATATTTCCATTTAACTATCATAGACAACAGTCACTAGATTAACGTTGTCCAGTAAACCGAGATTAAACAGACAAAAATAAATACACAACACATGGCAAACTAGATTAAACAAAAGGACTTGGCAGACAAGACTAGACTCAGAAGACTATGCAGTCAAGACTAGATGAATAAGATTAGACGGACATAACTAGACAGACAAGACTAGACGGACAAGGTTAGAGCAGACAAGGCTAGAGCAGACAAGGCTACAGCAGACAAGGCTAGAACGAACAAGGTT
Source organism: Phosphuga atrata (assembly GCA_944588485.1). Classification (NCBI taxonomy): domain Eukaryota; kingdom Metazoa; phylum Arthropoda; class Insecta; order Coleoptera; family Silphidae; genus Phosphuga; species Phosphuga atrata. The sequence continues at coordinate 24,164,830 of OX155904.1, read as the reverse complement.
AGAGCAGACAAGGCTAGAGCAAACAATGCTAGAGCAGGCAAGACTACAACCGACAAGGCTAGAGCAGTCAAGGCTAGAGCGGACAAGCCTAGAGCTGACAAGGCTATAGCAAACAAGGCTAGAGCAGATAATACTAGAGCAGACAATACTAGAGCAGACAATACTAGAGCAGACAATGCTACAGGAGACAAGGCAACATCAAACAAGCCTACATCAGATGAGGTTAGAGCAGACAAGGCTAGAGGAGACTAGACTAGTGCAGACGAGACAGATAATACTGGACATACCCAGGAAGCCACTGCGTTACTTTAGATGTCCAAAATGCCTTCAATAGCGCGTCTTGGAAATGTATCGTAGATGATCTTAAAGCAAGAAACATATCTACATACCTAATAGAATTGATATGCAGTTACTTCATGAATGCTGATAGGACATAACCACTCAACCGAGGTGACATGCGGTGTACCATAGGGTCCATACTCAGTCCACTGCTGTGGAACGTTCACTACGATAGCGTAATAAAGGTGGAAGTTCCGCAGCGAGTGACCCTGGTGGGATATACGGACGACCTAGCTGTAGTCGCCTGCGGGCGAACAGGGACATCACTAGAAGATAAAATAAATACCGCAATACTTGAAATTCAAAAGGACATAAAGAAGAAAAAGTTTCAGTTAGGCCCCAGAAAGCGGAATGCGTACTGTTAGTGGGTCGGAAGAAGTTAAAGGAGATAACCATATAAATCGACAGAATAATGATTATCACCATTAGAGTTCGCAAGTATCTAGGAATCTACTTAGACCACAATATGAAAACATCGCAAAAAAGGCAGAAGGGTTATCGACCAAACTGTCTAGGATAATGCCTAATGTGGGGGGTGCAAGAAGCAGTAAATGGAAAATACTTGCATCTGTAGTATACACGATTATGTTGTATGGGGCGCCAATCTGGAGCGAAACCATGAAATGTGCAAAATATAGAAACATAATGGAAAGTGTTCAAATGAAATACACAGGAAGACCAGACAAGACCAGACACGATCAGAACAGACAAGACCAGATAAGACCAGGCAAGACCAGACATGACCATACAAGAGCAGACAAGATCAGAGAAGACCAGACAAGGGCAGTCAAGACTAGAGAAGATCAGAAAAAACCAGACCAGACCGGAGTACCGCCAATAGAATTACTGGTGGACGAAAGATGCCGTATGCATAACGTGGCCATTTAATTTTTTCCTCAGAGCGGGACACCCGCGGAATGTAAAAAAACCTTTTGATATTATAGTGTCTGTTACTTGTAAGTTTATTAAAACATTACGGACAGTGTAAGGAAGAAAAAGCCAATTCCCCTTAAGTGCCAGGTTATTTCGGAGACGATTAATTTCTATCGCAAACTCAATTGAAGACACGTATCTGTGCAGACAAAAAATGTTACAACAATGCAGAGCTGGGATTTTCAAAAAACATTTTCAAAATATTTGGAATATATTCTCATAAAGTTTTTGTATATTCTCAGAACATTCTTATTTATATTCTCAGAAAATAGCTTTTCAAAGGCTGGAACATTTTTAGAACTCTCTCAAGCGCGGGCATTAACGCAAGCCACCTTGTTTTACTGTAGTCCAACAGTTTGTGATACTATGTATCAGTTGAATCAAAAAATAATAAATTTTCACATGATGCACTCGAAGTCAACAGAGAGGCAATCTGCGTCTGTTTTGATCGTGTTGTGAACCATGGGGGCTCCACATCTAATCCCAACGAGCTCGAAAGACAGCTCATTGGGATTGGATGTGGTGCCCATATGGTTCATGTGGGACATGTGATTTGTTCAATTTTGTGTAAACAATATATCCACATAATCCCACAATATTCTTATTCAAACAATACTTTGAAGAGCAAGACAATACTTCCTTCAAATAATCAACAATTATATCCGATGTTTCACCTGGCTGTTCTCGAAACTCTAAAACTTTGACTTTGACGCCTTCGTATAGTAAAAAATAGCGGATTAAAACTGAGAATAATTTTATCGTGCCGTGAATTGAAGCATATCTTAATAAAGTTATGAAGTGGGCTTTGAAATTCGGTCACGAATTCATGAAATGAATAATATAATGATCGACGGAAACTTCCCAAAACATGTGGCGGAGGCAAAAATTAGTTCTGTTGAAGAAGCGGGACAAATCAATGAAAGATATCAATGAATTATCCATGCTGTCGGCAAGGTGCTGGAGCAACTCCTTAAACTCCTTAAAGGAAGAACTCCAAAAGGGCTTAAATCTCTCAGAAAAGCAGTTTGAGTTCAGGGTAGGGAGGTGGACAGCTGATACCATAATGAGTGCGTTGGAACTGGCTACAGAAGGGACACGTACGATAGAAAGATTGGCATTTTAATCACGTTATATGTCTTTATTAATGTACGCAACGTTTATTCGAACGTCTAGCAAAAAATATGTGCAGTGTTATATGTTTGATAAATTCCCAATTGAGGTAATCGCATATATATATATATATATATAAATATATATATATATATATATATATATATATATATATATATATATATATATATATATATATATATATATATATATATATAGTACTACACCTATGCGGAACGCAGGGTTACTTCGTTTCTGAGTGAGTCACTGTTCAAATAAACAACATGGGCGACATCGATAGTACAAAGAATCCGAAAAAGAAAAACTATTATTTTAAAACAAAAGCTTGAGATTATTAAAAAATCGGAACGAGAAAAGTTAGCAGTAATAGGAAGAAGCCTAGGCCTGACAATGAGTAGCTCGACAATAAAAACTATTGTTAAAGACAAAGAGAGAATAATGATGACACACGTTAAAGATGGTGTAAATATTCAACCAATATCTGCAAGTCACTCACGCTCTACTGTGATAGAAGAAATGGAACGGCTTTTGAAACTCTTGTTAGATGCCCAAAACCAAAACAATGTTCCTTTAAGTCTTTCTGTTATCCAGGCTAAACAGATTCACGCAGACTTCCAGAGTAATATGGTGGAAAATTCAGCTGATACTCAACACAAGTTTTTTTAATGGGTTTACAGTAGTTGGCCCATCATTTGGAGCCATTGAGGAAATCCAACAGGACACATAAAGGGGTGCAAGTTAATTGCTGAAACGGCAACCAACTTTAAAATAGCACCATGCCAGTATATGGCGCATGTTGCGCTGTTATGGGATCCAGCAGTTATCCAGAAATATAACATTGTAGTCATTTACCCAGAATGCACATTTTTAGAGATTATCAACGAGATTCCTCTATAGTCCAGGATGTGGAAATTACAATCATCATCGATTAAAGGATGATAATTTTCTATTCCTATTAAAATACTGTCTTTCTTACTGAAAAGTTTTTTTTCCTTAAGTCATCCATATAAAATATTAAAACCATGATAGTGTTGGTTATTTTTAATTGTTGGTATATGATGGTGTCTTATTAACAACTGAAGTTGAATTTTGAGCCAGGGTTTTCATACTACCCACGTTAGTGGTGGGTGAAGCAGCCAGTGTAGATATTAAAGCTGCAAAAGAATTTCCTATGAAGCTTAAAAGTATTATTGCAGAAGGAGGCTACATTGCCCATCAAATATTTAACGTCGACGAGATAGGCCTTTTCTGGAAGAAAATTTCCACAAATATTTGGACTGAAGAAATTTACTTACGTCAATGGTAGGGTACCATAGCGAAACTCCAAGAGCTTTTAGAGGTTTTACAAAGTCTGCATTACTAGTTATATAGAAGTCCAATCATATAGCTTGTGTTATTGTAGCTTAGTTTGATGATTGGTTTAGTTTACAGTTTGTACTTCCTGTGCAAAATTATTGCGCTGAAAAAAATCTAGATTTTAAAGCTCTGTTAGTCCTAGACAATGCTCCGGATCATCCCGTAAGGTTACTGAAATTTAGACAAAATAAACAACATAAAACCACCAAATATTTGTTGTTTATTTACCACCAAAAATCTTTACTTCAGCCGATGGACCAAACAATTATTCCGACTTTAAAAAAATATTATGTGAGGACCACTATGGCAAGAACTATAAAAGTAATTGATGAAAATCAAAATAAAACTGTTAAATTCTTTTGGAAAGACTATAATATTTTGTTCCCAGTACGAAATATTGGCGCATGATAGGCGGATATTAAAGAAACGACGATGAATTGCGCTTGGAGCAAGTTATGGCCTTAATATGTTTCTGATAATGAAATTATCTAGGGTAAGTCCGGGAGAGTTCGACCACTTTTTGGAAAAAGCATTATATTTTTTGTTTTCTGAGAATTTTTTTTTACCGTTAAAGCATTGCCTAAAGGGTTTAGATAATATATAAATAATAGTAGTAATTTATTATATCATATAAACATTTTTTTTATTTGAATAAAAAGTACAAACATTCAACTGTTCGATCCCTCCCGTATGTCCGGGTTAGACCGACCACCAACTACGGGTGAGGCCGTCTAGGAAAAAATAACACAACATAAATCTTAGAACTTAAAACAGAATAATAGTAATAAAATAATAATATAAAAGTACAAACAAATTTAATTTAAAAGATTTTTTTTATTTTTCCGCAGAAATCGCAGAAATTTTCGAATTTTGAGCATTCATTATGAAGCCAACGACTAATTTATTTGTATCCGGCCCATCTAAATTTTGTAAACATCCTAATTTATGCACCGGTAGAGACTCACTCTGTATTTAACTTTTTGTTTAACTAATTTCCTTCAAATCTCTCTCCCGGATTAATGTGGTCGAACTATACCAAAGACACGGGTAAGATCGACTACCTTGTTAAGTAGAGCAAATACAAGTAACGACTACTTTTTTGCCGTTAAATTATAGTTTTATGCATATTTTATCATCCAGTAGCGAAATAGTTTAAATAAACTTACACGTTTTCAAAATATCACCAACACAGTAAATATGTCAAAAAACTTTGAAGTCCGCACAACATTTCAAATTTAAGTTATAAATTCACACTGCTGCCGCGGCCTGATATATCTTATTGGTTGCAACAAGCTGAACTAATTTTACCATATATGTCACGCACAGATCACTCTCTAGTTTTGTTCTTGAGTTATCCCGACTGGACGGTCTCACCCGGTGGTCGATCTCTCCTTGACTTACCCAATGTGACTCAAAATGAAATTGTAGAAGAAATTATAGAAATAGGACGAAAACTTGGAACTGAATATGGACAGTGAAGGTGTTAATAACTTGAGTCACATGCTGAAGAGAAACCTATGATTTAATAGATCTGCAAGAGCAAATGAGAGCAGAAGCCATGGATGAAACCGGCAGTGAAGAAAGTTGAATGTCGAAAACATTGAAGCTTAAAACAGTAAGTGGGACTTTAAGCAAGATGGAAGATATAATTGAAGTGGGAGAAAAGCCTGATCTTGAAAGGAGTTTAAATGTAATCCGCAATAGCACGAAGTGTTACAAACTCTTATAGAAAAAAATAAAGTTAGTGTAGTACAACATCAAAAATTCAAACAATTGAATTAACTTTATTATAATTACACATTTGTTTACTTTTATGCTATGCATTCTTTGCGATTTCTTGTCAATAAAATCGCTATATGAAATAATAGGGAATATGCATGTTTTTTTTTTATATTTTTAATTCACTGTTTCCACCGTTATAACGTAAAAAATATAAATACTGCTTAAAAATGTTTAAAAAATCATTTAAAGTTTTAAGTAATAAAGTTTAAAAAATCATTTAAAAAAAAAATTGAGCTGTTTAAACGATGACATCAATTACCACTGACATTTCAGTCCATTGTTTACTACCGCTGTTTTCATTTTTAACTTCAAGTTTTTGACGTTTGTTTTCTGACCAAAAGACTGCAATGACTTACAAATGTAAAAAATACGGACATTTTTACATGGTATGTTACGTCACTTTCGTATTAACCAATGGTGTTGCGTTTTACAAATTTGAATTTCCCTCATTTAATTTGCATTTTTATTTATTAATTTTCAGTATTTAAAAAGATTTTAATTACAAACATAATGGTTTAGTTCAAATGTCCGGTCAATAAATATTCGGAAAAGAAATATTTGAACCAAATTTAAGTTTTATGCATATTCCCTATTGCACACTGATGTTACATATGCCCATATATTACAATTATGTATACTTTGTTCAGAGCATGACATAAAGTGAGCGGTGACTGCACATGCAATATTTCATACCTATACTAACTCAACAAATTGAGTAAATATATGTAAATGTGTGTAATCTGTTACTATATGTAAATGTGTCTAAAATGTGTCTTAAATGTGTCTAATCAAATTTGCAAATTACAGGCAAACAAACTTACATTAATTATCATAGTTCGTCTCAATGTGTTCCTGTTTTGTAAAGAGATAAACTCAAGTTTAAATTTTTGAAAACTGTTTTAGTTTGTCCCAATTTGATGTTGTTTCAACAAAAAAAATCTAGTTCGAATTTCTGGACAGACAGACACATTTTGCTATTATAGACAAATAAACATATACCTACTGACCCAATTTGTTCTGTTCTGTAATTTGTCCAATCAAATTAGAGACAAACTTACATTAATTAATATGGTTCATCTCAATTTGTTCTTGTTTTATAAAAAAATAAACTCAAATTTGTATTTTTGGACAGCCTAGACAAATTTTCGAATTACAGAGAGTCAAGCTTACATTAGCTATTCTAGTTTATTTCAATGTATTATTTTTTAACAAAAGAAAAACTTTTCAATTTTGAAATTCTGAACAAATCCTCAAATTTTAAAATTACAGATGGACATACTAGAAAGCTATTCTATATGAACTATTCTAGTCTTTCTCAATTCGTTTTAAAATTATCTGAAACGCCAACGTGGTTTTCTTGACAGATTAGACAAATTGCTTATTAAATAATTTAATGGTTCATATTTTAGGACTTTCTCAAGAAATCTTCAAAATCCACATCGAAATATCTGTTAAAATAGTAAGTGAAATATTTATTTGAAACAATGTGTTGCTTTTATTTCAGACAAAGGTTTTATTAGAACAGTTCGAATTACGCATGCAACTTTGGTTTCGTATGCAAATTTCGAACAAATTAGAAGAAACTTACTAATTCCGAACTGAAGTAGACTAAATTTGTTTTGGTTTTATAGTACCTATTAATTAGCTTTCTTGAATTGAATGTCTGTTTCAAGCTAGTGAAACTTGACACATAAATTCTTAACTAAATTGGAAATAGATTCATTTTGCTTTTATTAAACTTAATAATTTATTGATATTAACATTACCTTGGTAATAATCAGTTATTATTCTAGATCAAGGACCGTCAGACTTTCAAGGGAGATTTTACTTTTTATGTTGAAAATGAAATGTTTTTTATTTATAAAAAGAAACGACGAAAAACAACAACTACAAATCTTTCTAAAAATGATTCCCAATTCTTTTTGCATATCGTTTTCATGTTACAACTGAAGGTAAGAAAGTTTTAACAGAAATTTGAACTATTTTTCCTATTTTTGAAAATATTTTCATTTTTCTGAGACTCTTCAGAAATTAATTTTGGTTAAAACTGAAAACAAACGGAACACAGCCTGAATATATAAATATATTCAGCCTTTCCGGAGCTCTATAACAATTACTATGTCTTTTTAGGACCACCAAAACAAATCTCATGTGACATTTGCAAGTTATTTTATAGCTTTCAGTCCACCTTCGTGGCACTCAACAAAAACCATATAAATAACATTGTTTTTAAGATCATGTCTTTCCGATACCTTAATAGCCATCTGTGGACGCGTTTCGAGATTTATCTCTCATTAGCACAGCTTTGCTTCCATGAACAACGATTTGTAAAGCACTTACTTGAAAACCCATGTTGTGTTTAGGGTTAGGGTTATGCTTTTAATTTTGACATTTTGTGAGAGAGACATGAACTTAGCAGGTTATTGCTTAAACTGATAAGATAGCATTGGTAAAACCATCCTACGTTATAGATAATCATACAAACTTAAAACAAACGGAACACAGCCTGAATATATAAATATATTCAGCTTTTCCGGAGCTCTAACAATTACTGTGTCTTTTTAGGACTACCCTAATAATTACCATATACCCTAATATATCCTACCATATACCCTGATAATTACCAATAACTAGCATAATTTTGGTTAGCTTATATATCTTAATTAATTCGAACAAAATTTTACTATACGGGGTGTTACGTAAACATGCGGCAAAATTTCAAGAGGTTATTCCTTGGCCTACACTAAGAATATTTTGTCGTATGATGATTTCTGAAAAACCCTTTGTTTCGAAGATACAGGGTGAACAAAAATTGCTCAATCTACTATATATGTTCGAAATGACTTCCTCTACCCTGTATACAAGCATTCAATCTTCTCGTCATCGAGTGCCGAACTCTTTCAACACCTCACCACTTTTCTCACCACACCAGGGTTGTTTCTAATTGAGTTACACCCAGCAAATATCCGATTTCGCAATTCGTCCAAATTCTCCACTGTAGTAGCGTAAACTAACGACTTCATAGAGCCCCATAACAAATAATCCGGGGGTTTAAGGGGGCATGGAGTGTGGTATGGATACAAAAAATTGCTCTTAAGAATTTTCCAAACTGCCCAATGACTTACATTCAAAGTATTGGCAATTTGTCGGGTAGAAGTACTTGGATCTTTCTCTATTATGTCCAGCACATTCAGTTGTACCGTTCTTTCTGTCATCAATATTCATGGCGCTCCATTTCGTTTCAATGTACTTGTTTCACGAAGACGTCGATGAATGTTTTCGAACATTTTTCGATCGGGGATTTTATGGGTAGGAAACAGTTCAATGTACAATCGTCTAGCTGATAATGAATTTCAGTCAGCAAGTCCATACATGAAATGTATGCCAGTCATCTTGGCGTTTGTATACATGGTAGAGGACTTCACTAACTATTAAAGACACGTGAAAGAGCCAAACAACCATCACTCAATGTAAACAACTGCGACCGATACAGGTGATGATTACTGACGAGACGTATTCAAATCAAATCCACTTGCATGCTAGTAGATAAAACAGCCGTTTTAAAACATCGTTAACAATTTTTTGTACTTGATAAACTCATTAACTTTTTGTACATGATATTGCTCATGAACTTTTTGTATATATATATATATATATATATATATATATATATATATATATACAGGGTGAATCTTTGAAAAAAGGAGTTTTTCAGAAATTATCATGGGTCAAAATATTCTTAGAATAGACCAAGGAATAACCCGACGGAGATACTACATGTTATAATTGAGCTGGAAATAACTGAGATACAAGCCATGCAACTATCCTCTTCCGTGTCAAACTTCTTCTCAACAACTTTTTAAACCTCTTCCTCTATATTCTTCTTCATCTCAATTTTCACAACCTTCACTTCCCTATTCCTGTTCTTTAATCTAGTCCTGGCGCGATCAAATTCTTATCCTCTGCTATCTCTTTGGGTATCTGTTCACTCCGTACATCCGTCATTTCATCATCTTTCTCCTCTGCTACCCAGACAATACACGGTCACAAGATTTCATTGTGAATTGTTTTCAAGGACTTTCTCAAGGTGTTCTAGAAATGGAGAAGATTCTTAGCTAGGAGTTGCTGAAGAGCTCTAATTTTTATGAGTTCTAAAGAAGTCGGAAACATGAGATCTTCATAGAGATCATCATTTGAGATCGTCTTTCTGATTTCTACAGAAATCAATTTCGGACCTCTACAAAAGTCAGATATACAAACACCTTCAAACGTTATTTTTTCAATTTCTTAAGAAGCCAGAAAAATTAAATCACGATTTTTTTCCTAAACTTTAGTCGAGACGTGTGTAGTAATAGGTGTATTGTCGGTTTTACCATGTCAAATATGACTTCCTCAAGAACTGTTTTAAATAATTCAGGAAACGAACTTCTTCGGGATCGGTTTTTTTATAAGAAATTCTCAAGAAATCAGATTAACATTTTGAGGGTTTCTTAAAAGCCCCGTTTTGGCAATGGCTTTGACGTTTAAATCTGAAATATAAACTTAAAGATTTCGAGAGGCGATCATTTTGCTCTCTGAGTGTGGACTAATTTACTCTGTCTCGTAATCCTCTTTAGACCGTTCCATAGTCTTAATATAATCAAATTCAGCTAAGTATTTATCCACAAAATATTTACTACCCTAAAAGAAATTAATAAACGAATATCACAACAGCGGTTAAAGGTAGATTAAACATTATGGTGTTTACTTTATTTGCCATTTGGTCGGTGAGTAAAGTAACTTACCTTGAATTGCATTCGTAAGCTCCTACAAAAATCGCCTCTTTGAACCATCTGTAACAATATTAAATGTCCTTTACATCCTTGTGTAAATATATGATTCCTTGGAGGGGTTAACTGTCAACGACGGTAGTTATGAAAGTTATTTCAAAGAGAAATTTTGATTAATTTTAAATTCTTAACAATTTTCTGTGTATTCATTAATACACTTATCTAAACAGACTAATCTAATTTTTATAAATAAACTAATTTTTATTATCAAAATTATTAAATTTACAATATTATTTGATCTCAGATCAAACACAGTTTGTTTGATTTCTTATCAATGTAAACTAATGACAGATGTAATGGATTTCATGCCGTGTAAAGGAAATACAGATGTGCAGACAGACAAGCTATTAGAATTCTTGAGAATGTGGATATTAATTTCAAATCTACAAACAGACAAAGTAGTTAGTTATATCTTTAAGAAAATCCCCACAGAAAGTTAAAGTAAAGAAAATCTGGGCAGACAAGTATCTAAAGGTCTCAACAAATAATATACTTCATCTTTTAAGATTTTAATTAATCTATGTGGTCTGTTAGAAAAGTATTCGACCTTATTTTTTATATTGAAAACCTGATGGATTTGAATCAAGCGCGCTTACATGGGCCGACCTTGAACCTTCGTGCGCATGCGTGCATTTTTTCCCGCCTGTAGATAGCGTCAGTTGCTGTCGAGCAGTGTTCGACTGATGTAGTGTGTAGTTCTCTCGTCGGTTTTTCAATGCAAGTAAAAATCATCAAGGAGTACTATAAGGATGGGATATCTTACGTTTGCGACTGGAGTTGTGGTCATCAGGAAATTGGCGACTCCATCACGACAATGCTCCAGCACATTCTTCGCACTTGGTTAACAATTTTTTGGCGAAAAACCAGACTCCTCGGGTTCGACAGGCTCCTTACTCTCCTGATATGGCCCCCTGCGACTTCAGGCTATTCCCCAAAGTCAAGAGGCCATTGAAATTAACGCGATTTCAGACATGAGAGGACATTATGGCTGCAACGACAGCCGAGAAAAAGTCGATTCCGAAAGAGGCTTTTTCGGAATGCTTCCAACAATGGCGACACCGCTGGTAGAAGTGTTAGGAGTCGCAATGAGACTACTTTGAGGGTGATTAAGGTTTCCAACGCTCCAGGTATGCCCGTTTTTACCGGCTAAAGGTCGGATACTTCTCTAACAGACCACGTACTTGTCTATACAGATTTTCTTGAATTTGAGTGTCTGTGTAGATTTTACTAAATATCCTCTGATAATAAGTACTTGTAATTTAATTTATCTACTTGTCTGTACACAGTTTTCTTAATCTAGTTATTAGGACAGTTTCTGATTGATACAATTGTCTAAGTGTAAAAATCTCCAATTATCTCTCTTGCTTATAATTATTATCACATTCACAAGAAATGAGTCTGTTTGAAAATCTGTAGTGGGAGGTGGGGTACAATGATACAAGGGGCACCTAGATACACAAGGATTATTTAATAATCTATTGAATGTTTTCAAGCGACGACATCTCTAAAACGCTCATATAAATGTTTTAACGCATCTATTGCGATCGCGCAGACAGCCAATCAGTCGATGGCATTTTACAAGTCCTAACGTGTTTCGAGTGCGGCCAACTAAAAAAATACTTTAAATGTAAAGCTGTTTTCAAGATCTTCTTTGCTATCTTGTTAAGATCTATATATACCAAAGGTAAGTTAGGGCATCAAGTATTAAGGATTTAGTGCATTTTTTGAAATAAAGAAGTTAGTTTCATCAGTATAACTTGCATTTTGAAAAAAAAATGTTGGGGGCACTTAGATACAACAAAGTACGGGGCACAATGATAATATCATTGTGCCCCGTACTCATACCAAAGTGCCCCAATAAAATTTGTTGTAAATATATATTTGTTCTTAAATAATATAAAATATGTTAAAATTATATATTCTGTTGTTGTCATCAGAAAATGATGATCAGAAAATAAATGCGCCCAGAAAGATTGGGCAGAGGGATTTATAAAGAGAAATCGCGCTGCAAGAAGTTTTGCATTTAACTGCGGTTTTGCCAATGCGGTCTTACAGTGGCTGAATTTTTTGATAATTTTGAGCGTGTAATGTTACGCTATAAATTCACACCTAATCGTATATTAAATTTGAACGAAACAGGCATTAACACGGTCTTACCAACGCCTAAAGTTTTGGCTAAAAAGACACAGAGGCAAGTAGGACCAATTGTGTCAGCTGAACGCGGAGAACTCGTAACTTTTTGTGGAATAGTAACAGCAACACGTGCTGCTCTTCCTCCTGTTTATGTTTTTCCTCGGGTCCATTTTAAAGACCCATTTTTAAATGGGGCTCTCCAAGGCAATCTTGGTTTGGAAAACAGGAGCGGGTGGGTAAACATATGTACACTAAAGATATTCTTATTATTGGTGACAACCATTAATCACATATTTATACTAAAGCTCTTAACTATTGTCGTGATAATGGGATTATCTATCTTTTAGTGTTGTAATATAACCATTTAATACAATTTCCATTCTGTATTGAAGTGCCCCACGTGATGTATCTATGTACCCCGTTGGTGGGGCAGAATGATTCAAAATCCATTTTTTACAAAACACGTGATTTTTCTTTTCTATAACAACTTAAACAATTTTTATCTTTGACATTATAATATTTATACATTTAGCTAAACGTTGAGTTGAAAATAAATAAAAAATATTACGTTTATACATATGTTATTTGATTTTCAATTTTTATGAATCAATCTGCCCCACCTCCCCCTAAATAGTTTACATATACAAGAAATCGAATTGATCTGCTTGTAAATGTGTAATTGGTCTACATTGCTACGAAATCAAAGAGTTTGTCTGTAAATATGTAATAAGTTTTCATTCATAAGGATTTCAAAAATGTGTTTGAACAATGTGCCATATTTGGCAAGTGAGGTTTATTGAGAGTTAAGGTTTGTCTATCAAACCCCCTGAAACCCACATATCTTGACACTACTGGCCGGTTGTTTTACAATGTTACCTATGATGTACCTTACCTCCCCCAACCAGTAATGCTGATTATGGGTTCTGGTTTAGTCGTAGTCTTTCTGCATTCTGCCTTTTCTTCGCATCCTGCTCCTTATAACAGAATATTTCAGATATTGTTTTTTGGACTATGTTCCAATTGTTTTCCGATTCTAACATGGAGAGCATAGTGGTTCTAGTTTCTATGTCCTTTGGTAGGGTATTCTCTCAGTGTCCCAGATACTACATATATATATATATATATGGTGTGCATCAAGCTATCCTCTTCCCCACAGTATTCATAGCAGCTATCAACAGCTCTGCCTATCTTGTGATGATAATCTTGAAAGCATCCATATCCACTGAGCGCTTGTGTTAGAAGATAGTTTATTTCTCCGTGTTTCCGAGTTATCCATTTTCCAATATCCTTTATTAACAGGCTGGTCAATAAAGGACAGGTAGAGGGATGCCTGCTATGACCAGGAACGCCTCCCTTCATACAGTTCTGTAAGCGCTACTAGTTCTAATTGGAAGCATTCTCTGGGTCGCTGCCAGGTAGTGTTTGATGGCTATCACGCTCATAGCCCTGGCCTATGCAGGAGCCGCGTAAAGCATTGCGGATTGGCCACCGATCACAGTTTTCTATTGCTAGTCCTGGGTCCTCCTACATTCGACATGAGCCTCTCCAGTGTTGAAAAAGTTTTTTGAGCATTGTCGGCAGATTTTTTGAAAATACTTTATGACTCCCTTTGGTGTCATAGTAGCATCTGTAAGTTTGAAAGACATCGACAATTTGTCTAACGCGTGTTAATAAGACTGCCTCCGTTTTTTCAGGTTCCAGCTTGAGCTGTTTAACTTCCATTCATTTATCTATAAGTAGCAATGCTTCATTTCTTCATTGCTTCACAACAACGCTATGATCTTCTCGTAGAGCAGTAGCTATCTGATTCGATAACAATTGTCCTTTGAGATAGATAACTATCTATCATCGCTATCAGGTATAGCAGAAAGCTGCGTCGCGTGACTTCCTCTAAAATGTCCTGCCATCAGGCCGAGTGAAACGCGTTAGGCATATCGAGCGTAATGAAAACGCATATTCTTCTGGCTCTCCTGTTACTTTTTTTTTGGGTGTCTGTAATGGCTACAACTTTGTTGCGAGCGTGAATTGTAGATCGCCCTTTCTTAAAACCGTACTGGTTGTTAGAGAGATATTTGCCGGTCTGCAGTTCTTTTTTAATTCTTTGCAGCAGCAGCTGCTCCAATAGTTTATCTGCAGTGTCCATCAGATATAGGGGCCTGAACGATGTTGTTTCGTTGGGCGGTTTGTCACCTTTCCTTAACAGTATCAGCCCTTTTCCAGAACTGCGGGAAAACACCTTCTTGTAGGGTCCTATTCATGACGCTTATATACTATAAATACAGGGGTACAACCAAGCAGTTTTAATGATTTCGGAAGGCCCTGATGCTCTGCCTGTTCTAAGTTGATCACTTGCCATTACGAGTCCTCCGGTTGGAAATTCCAAGACTTGACTGCACGTCGGCTTCTCCCAAATCCGTGCCGGGTGGATGATTAGGCATAGAGCACGGAACATTTCCTCTAATACGTCAGGTTGCGGATACATGCTTGGGTACCGGAATTTTAGCTGTCTAGTTGCAATTTCATAAGCATCTCCCCAGGGGTTCTCATCGATTTTCGTGCAGTGGTTTGCCCAGCATCTTCTCTTTTCGCTGTTTATCATTCTACGCAGTGTTTTCCTGGACTTTACGTAGTTTAACCTCAGCGCTTCTTTCCTTGCCGTCGACTCTGCGTCCTTCTTTTTACACTCCGATAGGCCCTCGGATCTTTCTGGCGATGTTGATCCCGTCGGTCCACCAGTACACTTTCTTTTCTCTGACGAATTCCTCTTCGCCGGCAGACATTCCTTGCAAAAGTTGGTAAGGTTGGCGATCATCCGTTGGAGTGTATGTCATACGTATTGATTTATCATATTGTATTCTAACTCACACTGAATGATCAGTCAAGGTTTATCTCCCACAGTTTGATTTACCATGTTGTGTTCGTCAAGGTTTATCCCACACAAAACAATTTTCATATTTTGTCGTTCATATCGAGGTTCAAATCAAATCAAATCAAAAATAATTTATTCCCCTAAAAAACAAAACAAAACAAGTTACAATTGTTCGGGTTACGTCACATATGGTTTGGTATCTCATTTATATTGTAGAAAATTTTCCCTATCAAATATGTTCTTAATGCCTTTCTAAAAGTTTTCATATTTTTTTCATCTTTGAATTTCGTTGGAAGTTTGTTAAATATATTTATACCACAAGTGCATGGCCCTTCACACATCACGAGCTTCTTCCTTGGCGGATAGATTAGGTGGTTTCTTCTTGTGGCATAGTCATGCAGTGATTTATGTTGTATAAGTTTGTGCCTTTCTTTAAATATGAGACACGCAATCTCAAGTATGTATAGACATGGTAAAATAGGCTTTGCAAGAGGTAGTGACAGAGATCCCAGATATGGCTCTTATTACTCGCTTTTGAGCTTTAAATAGCATCTCGACTTGAGACGCTAAACCCCATACCGTTAGTCCATATGTGAGCGTGGCTTGTACCGCAATATAATATATATTTAAAAGGATTGTTCTTGTAACCATATTTCTAATACTTCTTAAGAGGTATGCTTTGGAGTGTAATTTCTTTATCTTTGCCTCGATGGTGGAATTCCATTTAAGGTTTTCTTCTAGGTATATACCTAGAAATTTTAGCTGCTTGGTTCTGACTAACTTTACATTATTTATTTTCAAGGTGGTAAACTCACGTACTCGTCTATGCGTTTGGAATACCATGTAATTGGTCTTCTCCGAGTTTAGAAATAAATTATTTCCCATAAACCAATTGTATAGCATTTCTAACAGGGCATTTGCTTTAATCTCATTTTCCTCTGTTGTGTTTTCCGAAATTAAGAAGCTGCAATCATCAGCATATAGAGTAGAATGACAGCACTCGATATACTTAAATATGTCTACAATGTATAGCGAAAATAATGTTGGTGACAGAATACTGCCTTGTGGTAGTCCTGTGTTGGTCCTCAGAGGTTTAGATTGTCCAATCCCTCTCTGGTTTACAATTTGAACAAATATTTTCCTGTTGGTTAAATATGTTTCTAGCCATGCAGCCGGTCTACCCATAATTCCGTATGTTTCAATTTTATTGATTAACAGACGATGGTCCACGCAGTCAAACGCCTTTGACAGATCGCAGAAAATGCCAACGGGTGACTTTCCCTCGTCTACTTCCTCAAGTATTTTTGTCACTAATGCTGTTATTGCTGTTTGTGTTGACTCGTTTCTTCTGAATCCGTGTTGTTGCTTCGGAATTAGGTCATGATAATCAATAAATGGTGTTAGCCAATTTAACATGCTCAATTCCAGTATTTTTGATAATACTGACACCAGCGCAATAGGGCGGTAGTTTGAAAATTTTTGCCATCTCCTTTTTTCATTACTGGAATAAGCATCGCTACTTTAAGAACCTCTGGGAATTCTTCATTGTTAAACGAGTGGTTAACTAAATGCGTTATTGGTTTGACCAGTTCCGTTATGGCCATCCTTATAATTTTACATGGAAGCCCATCTGGTCCGGACGTGGGCTTGTTTTTCAGTGCTAGAAGAATTTTAAGCATTTAAGTCTCTGTGTAGTCCTCAAGGTACATCGATTGCATGTTTAACTTTATGTGGTCTTATTGCCACAGGCGGAATATTTTTGGTAATTTGATGTGAGCTTATTTGGAAATGTTCGTTAAATATTGTAGCTATAGATTTTGGGTCTAGAATGAGCCTTTGGTCGTTTTCTTTTATGCATATTGCGTTTGTTTCTTTGGTCGTGTTGTTATTTGTCACCTCCTTGATGATTGACCACAGTGTTTTTTGCTTATTTGAGGAGTGTTCAAGTCTTTTGCTATAATATATTTGTATCGCTTTGGAGATTAATTTAAAATGTGTTTGTCGCTTTCTTGTGTATAAATCTTTTAGACATGCAAATTTCTTTTTTAGTTGAAGCAAGTCGTGCAGCTCTGTGCTTGATCTTCTGACCGCATTTGTTAACCAGCCCTTATCCTTTTTACGTTCTACAGCCCTTTTTAGAGGGAAGCTTGCGAAAAACTGATATTGGAGTGTTTGGATAAAGGCTTCCATCTTTTTATTATAGTTGTCTTCTTTATACATATCATCCCACTCTTCTTCCATTAACGCTTTAGCAAATTTCTCCTTGTTTGCTCTTGAGAAAGTTCTTATCTTACGGTGTTCTAAACATTTTTTGGCAGTTAGGTTATTTTTTGCATATATATATATATATATATATATATATATATATATATATATATATATATAGCGGTGGTCAGATAGCGTTGTGTCATGTATTGTAGTTTTTGACTCTTTGGATTTAGTAAAAATATTGTCTATTCGGGTCTTAGATGTCGATGTCACTCTGATATATTCATGAACGTTTTGTATTAGTCCGTAGGATGCTAACATGTTCTGTAGGTTAGCACTTTCTTTTGTGTTTCCTGCCAAATTAACATTGAAGTCGCCTGTTAGTATTAAGTTGTCCTTGATCGTGAAGACTTGAGCTAGAATGTTTTATAGCTACACCGTAAATCTTGTTAGGCATCCTGTAGGCGGTCTATAAATGTTTATTATATTTGTTATTTCGTTCATGTAGGACCATTTCAGGCCACACATTTCAATATGTTTTATGTGCAACATCACTTCCAGTTGTTGTTTTTCTGCTAAAATATGTTGTTAGGGTGTAGTCGCGTATATATAATTCAGGGAGGTGTAGGGAGTTAGCCCAGGTTTCCGTGAGGCAGATAAAGATAGGCCAAGATAGGTAAAGATAGGTGTTTCTTTAGTGAGTTGTTCTAGTTGTGCAATTTTGATTGTATTTATCGAGTGAATATTGAGGTAAAATATAATCTTTAGATTAGAATTATGCGGATTTGTTGACGTCGAATTGGAAGTATTTGTTGCCGTATTAGATGATGTGAGGCTAAGTTTTTCTAAATGTTATCCATTCTCCGGCTTGCCCTTGAAAAATTCCTTCTTCTATCTTCAATACAAAAATTCTATCCTTGGTGGAGTATTCCCTCGGGCCAAGAGTCCTTATATACATCATCTTTCATGTCTAAATTGACCCCAACCTTAAAGCTTTTATTGTCTGGTAATTTCGTTTTCGGGATTATTTCTTTGACAATAAAATTGTTTTCAGATTTGCCAGACATTTTTGCTAAATATTTAATAATCATGCTCTCGTCTACATGATCTTTAGCTCTGCTTTAGAGGTTCATTTCATATAGATTGGTTAGTCAAGGTTTGTATATTAAGGTTTATCTCACACAGTTTGATTTATTATATGGTGTTCGTCAAGGTTTATTTCAAACAGGATTGCGTCATATTTTATATATCGGGGTTCATTTCACACAAATTGATCAATTAATGTCTGCAATACGAGGTACCCATACTCATAGCCCCAGATTAAGGTTTGTCCATCAAAGTTTAACTCACAGATTGATTTATAATGTTATGTCCACCAAGCTTAATCTCACTAAGAATGATCGGTCAGGATTCTGTAGAGTTCCGGTTCACAGAGATTGATCAGTCAAGGTTTATCTATCTATACTCGGACCGGCGAGAGAATGCAAGTGTACTGCGCCGAGGTATGAGTTGCAAGGGACGCGCCGAGGTACGCACAGGTTAGTTTGAGTTAAGACATATGTGTCAGTTTTTTAAACACGGACAACTAAATACCGCGCACTGGAAATAATTTGGGCGTATGCGCAGAACAATGCTAAACTCGTCGGGACGAGATGCATTCTCTCGTCGGTACAAGTATACATTTATCTCAGATAGATTGATTAATGTTTTATTCATCAAGGTTCATCTCACAGAGAACGACATGTCATATTTTGTCTGTCAAGGTTTATTTCATACAGATTAAACTTATTAAAGTCGGAACACAGCCTGAATATATAAATATATTCAACCTTCCCGTAGCTCTATAATATTATGAAGTCTTTTTAGGACTACAAAACAAATCTCATGTTAGATTTGTATGTTATTTACTTGCTTCCAGTCCACTTTAATGGCACTAAACCAGAAGTAGAAAAATAACATTGTTTTTCAATGATCATGATCATGTCTTTCTAATAACCAAAGCCAATAGCCATCTGCAGACGCGTTTCGAGATTTATCTCTCATCAGTGCAGCTTTGCTGTAATGAATTATGACTTGAAAAACACTCTGCAGATAGCCATTCACTTAGGTTAATAGAAAGACATGATCATAAAAACAATTGGTATTTTTCAAGTTCTTTATCAGTGCCATGAAAGTGAACTTGGACCAGATAAATAACTTAAAAATTTCACATGATATTTGTTTTGTAGTCTTAAAAAGTCTTCATAATATTATAGTGCTACGGAAAGGTTGGATACATTTATATATTAAGGCTTTGTTTCGACTAATAAGTTTATATGCTTATCTATAATGTAGTATGATTTTCCCAATAGTAAATTATCATACAGATTGATTAGTTAAGGTTTATCTCATACATATTGATTTATCATGTTGTATTCGTCAAGGTTTATATCACTCAGAAGGATCTGTCTTATTATATCTATCCAGGTTCACTCCATACATTAATAAGACAAAATTTGTCTATTAAGGTTTATCTCACACAGTTTGATTTATCATGTTGTGTGCCAACGTTTATCTCAATCAAAATATGTGTCATATTATCTATTGGGGTTCATTTCTCCAAAATTAGGCAATTAACATCTGCAACCTGGGGTACTCATTATCCATCCACCAGGCCCTACTGGAAGCTTGACCAGGGAATAAGACATCGGAGGCAAGTTTTTTTAGTAGTCTAAATAGACAGGTATTTAAAAAGCTTATACTTTCTTAAATTATATAATTTCTATTTATATCAGGAAATCTTAAATGAAACTACTTTTTAGTTGTTAACGGAATCCTCAAATAGAACTCATTCACGCAAAATGGGAAAAAAATTCTCTGCCTAACCGAACGTAAACCTACTTTCCGCAATAACTGTACACTACTCAGCGTATTGATATTCAAGACGAGCTCACTTACCTACCGTCTAGTACTGTTAAAAAATTCTTATAAGTCGCGAAATTATTATAAAACTTTACTGTGTCAATAGAACAAATAAAACAATCAATCAATAAAACGAAATTCAAACAACACACCATTTCCATTCACGCTACTACGACTTGTTGACGTTTTTCAAAACTAGTTAGTCTACAAGTTTTACTCACCTCAAGTAGTTGATAGTGTGTTTAATCTTGAGTTAAAATGGTGAGGTTTTATAAGTTTTTGTTAGTCCTAGTTGTGGTTTTAGCGATTTTGGCTAATACTGAATGTAAACGGAGGAAGAAGCGGTTAAGTAACAAAGCGATGATTTTACGCCAGAAGGAAACTAACGCCGTTGACTTTATTAGGTAAGTTTATTTCCTTAAAAAATCTCAATTGAAACCTTCTCTTTTAATAGACTAGCTGTGATGCGATTAATCTATGGGATTGCGACAAGGATTGGACTTGGAGAACAAATTTCTGAAGCTTTGAATGGAGCTTTTGTGCCTCCTGGTGCTGACGACTACAACGATTATGGGGGTGGTTTCGGAGGATTGTTAGACAGAGAAGATGATTACGATTACTAAACTCGCCAATATATCACAACATTATTTATTTATTTACTCTTTGTATATATTTATTTTTTGTGATAAAATAATTTATTTTGTAAATATTTATACTAATTGTAAAAGTAACATTTATTTTATTATAAATCCAAGCTAAAAAAGAATTTCTTTTGTTATTCACCATCTGAAGAATAGAAATCATCCCCGATTTCGGAACTGAAACCTCCCGCGATGTCGCTATAGCATCCGTTCATTTTCCTCACCAGATCGCCCCAAAGGAAGTTGCCGCCGCATTTCGGACAGTGGCCGTCCACCGGAACGTATTCGCCCGGAGGCAAAAAACTCCGGGACAAGCAAATTACGTGACTAGTTAGAGTGCAAGACGGTTCTAAACACGACATTTTCCGATCGGAAATCGGCGATTTGCAAATGTAACAAATTGGTTTGTTGGAGGAAGTGGAAGGAGATGTAGTTGGTTTTGGTAGTTTTTTACTAATTACAGTGGCGTGGATAATTGGCATATGGATTGGAGGAGGTTTTTCAATCTGCAAAATCAAGAAAAACTAATTATCTTTTTTTTGTTTTTTTTTTATAAAGGGTGACAAATTAAGAGTGTCCTGTTTTTATTTAATAAAAACAAAAAGAAATAATGACTTATTCGCCATAATTTTAACTGTCTAATATTTAGTGAACCTTCAATTTTTTTTGAAAATGGGGCGGCAGCGGATTGAACAAAGGATTGCTTGTGTAGGACATTTTATTAAAACGAACACCATTATTCAAACTCGGTTTCTTGAGTCGGTTTCGACACCAGTTTAGTTTTCCAGCGCCGCCAAATTGAAGGACACTTGTAAGATGAGTCGAAAAATATCGTCGAATAGGTTCTTTGAAGGATATTAATATCCGTATTCATAGTCTCTACTTATCTCAAGGAAAAATTGATGAAGACTTCCTTGGATCTCAGAGGCGTCCTCCTTGTTTCATAGTCACAACTCGGCTCTCCCTTCCAGAATGAAAACTTATTTAGGGAAATGTGATTGCTTATGGTGGTAAAACCGCTGATAGAAGCGCCACTCGGATAGATTAGAAACTAATTCAAATTACTCAAACTGCCTAGACTGATATATGACTGATATATAACCTTAAAATTATGGATGAAGTAAAAAGTGTGCAGAGCCCAATAAGGTTCCTTGTTCTGGCAAGGAGGGTCTATGAAACCTAACCTTAAAATTATGGATGAAGTAAAAAGTGTGCATTACACGGGCCGAGAAAGGCTGTTATTAGCTCAGCTAATTTCAGAAGAAAGCGCAATCGACTGCAAAAAAACGGGTGCAGTTGATTTGAAACAAAAAGCTGCCGCGTGGATTGTTGGATGGACATTTCGATAGGAAGTCCCGAATGTACCTTTTGGCGAGCCGCCATCGAAATCTATTTTCATTTCTTATTGGAATTTCCTCAAAACCATCATCAAACTCACTATCAGAATTGTTTATAAAATCGTTGCTTATTAGGTGTTTTAACTGTTTCTGAGGTTGACCTACATGCCAAAACTGCATCGGCGCCAAGCGCAAGCATCATAGAAACGCAAGAGCTAATCACAGTACTGCAGGATTCCTCAAGGAAGCTCGAGACCTGTCTTGAAATAAGAAGCCCAATAAGGTTCCTTGTTTATAGCAGCAAGAAGGAATTTCACGTGAGCCAGTAAGAACAATTTTAAAGAAAGGTTTCTTCTTTCGGCCTTACAAATGGCAAAAACGATCAAAAACTTCTTCTAACAGACCGAAACTCACGTTTAGAATTCAGGCGATGGATTTTGGGTAGAGTGAATAATTTTGTCAACAAAATAATTATGAGTGACGAAGCATATTTTCAATTACATGTGGAGAGGCACAAACAGAATTTACGTTACTGGTCTGCCGAAAACTCTCGAGTTATAGTTATATTCGAAGAAGAGCTGCATTCTCAAAAGGTGTGGTAACTGTATAGTGTAAAATATGTTCAGCTGGAGTATTGGGACCGTATTTTATTGAAGATGAAATGGGAAACGTAAGTAGTTGTCAATAGTAAACGTTATGTGGAGATGCTACAAACGTTCTAAATGAATGCGATCGCTCAGATCCTATTACCAATAAACGATATTTGGTATAAGAAAGATGGTGAAAGGCATTATGTATTCAACATGTCTATGAGAGTGTTACGAGAGTTCTTGGGGATCAGTTGTGGCCTCGTCGCTCTCCGGATTTTTCGGCTATTGATTATTTTTTATGGGGTCATGTTAAATCTAAAATTGATCACAACCGACATGAAACCCTAGAACAGTGGTGCGCAAGCTATTTTCATTTGCGACCCAACATTTTGTGTAAAATTTTATCGCACCCCATGGATAGAAAATAGACGTTTTTTAAATTTGTTTATATTAACGTTTCACTATTTTAATGCTACCTGATATTTACACACGAAAAACTCAAGCCTCGGCTGTGATGGCTAGGATGTTCACTAAAGAACACCTAGAGCTAGCACTGGTGCAAGAACCCTGGACCTACTAAGGTAAGATCAGAGGCCTCAGAAACAGGGAATGTAAGTTGGTATGGGTCAGCCGTGAGGTCTCCCCTAGAACTTGCATTATGGTAAGGAAGGGCATTAATTACACTGTCTTTCAGAATTTTTAACGCGGGACTTAGTTCCGATCAAGGCCATCATCATAACCGATGGCCTTCGCCGCGAAGTAGTGATTGCAACAGCATATTTCCCTGGTGATGGTAACAGCATACCACCCATGGAGGTACAAAATCTGGTAGAACACTGTATTAGGAGAAAGCTGCCACATATCTTGGGATGTGACGCGAACACCAACATACCTCCAATACCTCATTAACGCCAACAATATCTCATTAAAGAAAACATAATTGTGTAAAACGTCGGGAACACACCAACTTTTGTCACTAAGGCCAGAAATGAGGTACTGGATATTACGGTAGGTAGCGCTAACGTAAGTAAATTAATTAAAAAGTGGAGCTCCTCGCTCCTCCGTAGGTAGAGCGTTTCAAGTGAAACCTCAATGTCAGATCATAGAGTTTGAACTGGAAGGAGCGAGTGAGGAAAACACCCCCATTCGAAAACCCAGACAAACTGTGTGGCCTATGTTTAGTTCCGAACTAAAAGAGAACCTAGGGCAAGTGACAGTGCGAGGTAGTATCAAGCACTACACCGTGCTGGAGCAGTCTGTAGGAGAAATAAATGTAGCAATCACCACGGCATTTGTGGTTGAAAGGAGGAAGGAAGCAAGGAGCAAGGAACCGTGAATTTGTCTACATTAAGAGCAAAAGAATGTAGGCTTTTCAACAAAGCTAAGCAATACTGAAATTGGCTAGAATGCTCCGTGGTGCTTACCACCTACAACAAAGAGATCAGAAGGGCAAAAAGGAAAAACATTAGGACCTGTTAAAACATGGAATCCACCCTGGTGGCAGCTAGACTGCACAAAGCACTAGCGAAGGATAGCGTGGAAATGACAACCACTCTCAAGAGACCGGATGGGAGCTACTCGGAGGATGAAGAACAGAGAGCTCTCCTCCTACAAGAAACCCATTTTCCGGGATGTAGAAAATACAAAGAGACCGAAAAATGCAACCACGGAGACCAAGTCGGCCTAACTGGAAGAGGGCTGCGTCCATCTGTACGGAAAACCGAATCAGATGGGCTATCGGCACTTACCAGCCATTTAAGGCGCCCGGTGTGGACGGACTAGTTTCCATCTTCCTAGAAAAAGGAGGGAGAGAACTAATGCCGTATCTTCTACAAATCTTTAGAAGTAGTTTAGCGCTCGGATACATACCGGAGCCATGGTGAAGGGCTAAGTTGGTATTCATACCGAAGAAAGACACCACTGAACCGAAGTCATTTAGACCCATTAGTCTAACATCTTTTATGTTAAAAACAATGGAGAAGGTAATCGATAATTACTTTAGGACAATAGTGCTGGTAGGAGCACCACTACACAACTGTCAGCATGCATACAGAGCAGGGAAATCCACAGAAACCGCCCTTTATCAGCTGACAAATGAAATAGAAGCAGCACTAGAGACAAAGGAAGTAGCGATATGTGCCTTCTTGGAAATAGAGGGAGCCTTTGACAACACCTCACACGAGGCTATCAAAGCGGCCCTCGAAAGAAGGAATATCGACAGTCCTTGAACTCCACCCAGATCCTGAAATTCCTAAAGGAATCAACGCTTAGAGGAAGAGGGTGTCGCAGTACAAGCCGTCGCCACCATATCTACAATCTATACACGAAAAGCCTTAATTTTTGTATGAATTCGACGACCCAAAAAAATTCTCTATTCTTCTTGGGGTCGCGACCCACAGTTTGCGCACCACTGTTCTGGAGGACCCTTACATTTTAATTCACTTCGCGGGCAATTTTCAACAGATTTCCACAAATTTAGTCTTAAAAGACGCGTAAGAAATTCGGCTAAATTATTCTGCAGGAAAAACCTGCAATAAGTTAGAGAAAATCGCAAAAAAAAGTAAAATAGCCTATTATCTTGGAAATTTTGAACATTTGAACCGAATAAACTGGAAAATCGTGTTCAGCAGTTCAATTTCCCTAGGATAAACAGAAAAAAGGCCTTAAAATTTTTCGAAAAATCGCCAACAAAATCCATCGTTTTGAGATCAGGAAAATAATGCGTTTTCGGTTTTTTACAAACCTCTCTGAAACTACAAATCCCAGCGAAATCATTTTCGGCACACTGAAACTAGACGACAAAACGAGCAAATTGTTTATGCAAATTGTTTTACAAAGTGTAAATTGTTTTTAAAGATTCAATTTATTATTGCCAAATTCGGAATTAAATTTTTCCAGAATTTCGGCTTCATAAGTCTATATCTCGATAACGGTTGCAAATAATTAAAAACGGTTAAAATCATGACACTCTTAATTTGACACCCTTTATTACAAATTCGAAGTTTTGTTCAAAATGATTTGAAAATGTTAATGTTAAAACTTTGATTAAATTTATTCCTTTTATAAGACTTACAGGAAATTCTCGTTGAAATTCAAGGTTTAGCCATCGAACTGTGAGAGGAAGTCGATTCCACGGTCCAATGCGAAGCATTTCCGACAAAATCCGCAAACAATAATCGTAAGTCTTTTCCCGTGGTTTCTTCTTGGGAATGTGATTTAGACGACGAGATCTTTGCGGATGTTGCCAAGCCCATTCGAACTAAGAAAAACAATTTAGAGAAAATTTTGGAAGTTGATTTTAGTAAGAAGACTTACTCGTAAAGCTGCGATATCGTTGGGAAAACCGTGGATTATCATTACCATGGACCTAGGGTTGAGAAATTTTAATGATTTGAGCAAATTTTTTTGGAAATTAGAAAACGATGGGTTTTTACAAAATGTGAAGAAATATAGGAATTTGTGAAGAAATTGCATCCAATTATTGCAAAAATTACAAATATTGGTGACATAATACTGAATTTAGAAAAAAAGTGTGCATGGATAATGCAGGTACTGCTCACTTAACGACTAACCTGCTTAACGACTGCTCAGACTTACGACATCTCTAGTCAAATTCTGTAAGAATTTCTTCATAAATCGATCACGTTTAAGAATTCAATACAGCAAATACATGTCAAATTCACTTAATAATTTAGGTTGATTCAGTAATCAGATTGTATTTTTACTTGGCAATATTAAAGCTGATAAAAAACAAGGATTATGTCAAGAACTTATAAAAGCTGATAAAAATTCGAAGATTATGTTAAGAAATTTAGAAACGTATTTTTGCAAAAATGATGTAAATTGAAGGTCTTTTCTGGTCTTGTATGGTTTTGTCTCGTCTTGTTGATGACTTTGTAAAGTTCAGTTCAAAATGTGGTTAAACCAATTAGAAACAAGAAAGTATTTGATAAGCAGTTTTCAAATTTCAGAAATGTTGGTCAAAATTTAAATGACTTGCTCTGATTCCCAAT
Source organism: Phosphuga atrata (assembly GCA_944588485.1). NCBI lineage: Eukaryota > Metazoa > Arthropoda > Insecta > Coleoptera > Silphidae > Phosphuga > Phosphuga atrata. The sequence goes on along the minus strand of OX155904.1, from coordinate 24,137,768 downwards.
TATCATGGATTGGCACAAAATTTTAAACTTTTGCTGGTTAAAATGAAAAGATCCAGTAAAATTTTAAAATATCCTTTAAATGGAAAGAAATGTATGATTAATGATATTGTTTAAATTAATGATTGTATAAAGTAACAATATTGGTTAAATTAATGAAAGTAGAACATGCGGGATTTGGCAACCAATATTCAATAAGAATTTTACGCATTATTGATATATTTGTATAGATTTCTGTTAAAATGTTTCCTATTACGCTGTACGCTGTTGATCTACATACTTGCTGGGAGTTTGGGGTGCATTACCGCAAGAAAAAAGATTAAATCGCAAATTGTGGTTTTTTGTTGTTGTTAAACTTAGGTATTTATCAATAAATTGAAGGATATTTGGTACTTACGTATTAACGCCACCACCGCTACATTTTTAAATGCCGCCAATCTACATCTAAAATTTTTAAAATAAATCGTAAAATAAAACATTTCATTTAAAATTAAAACATTTTTAAAACTCAAAATACTTTATTTTTTAACCCCGGTGAGATTAGGTTGCCCGCGGCGAAGCGGATAGATAAATCAAGACAACATACGCGCGACATAGCGAACTCTCGATCCAATATATAGCGGTGGTGACGTTAATACGTAAGTACCAGATATTCTTACACAATTAAGTAAATTGATAATGGTTTTATAACGAGAGAACATATTTATTATATACTTGGTACACAAAGGGCAACCGACCATGAAGTCCTTCCACAAATAATTTAATAGATAATTCAAGATTTTGTAAAAACTAAAATTTTGAAATAAATTTAAAATTATTAAAATTACAGATTGCTTTGATTTACCATGGCCCTCTGTTGCTGGTTTTCCAAGCTCCTCCATGCTTCTTTCCTTTATTGTGCTGCTTGATTCTTCTGTTTGGATCCACTGTGTAGCCAATATAAGTCCTTCCATAATATTTGGGGTTTTTACAAAATAATAAATAGACCCCAAAGAAACTTTCAACTGTATTCACATCTTGGCTCATCGTGTTTTCACTCCAGTTTCACTAATTAACAAATCACGTTTTCGGTTAAATTCGAGACGTTAAAAACGAGTCGACTAGACGGAATGAGACGAGTTTCAACGGCCAGTGAAGATAATGGACATGGGTTGTTGGTTGCAGATAAATTCAAGCGGTTCCTTGATTTTAAAAAGTTTATTGTGAAAACAAAATCTGTTGGTTTTTAAAACAAGTTATAAAATTCAAATTTGCCAGATTTTTTTTAAATGATTGATTAAATTGACAAATTCAATGCCACTTTTGCTGTGACAATTAAATTTTCCATTAAACAATTAATTCAATTATTTACATAGTGAAAGTTCCTTACTCTAAAACAGAACGTAGTAATATTCATTTGATTATAAATATTCCGTAATTTGCATACAATTAGTATTACCATCACGTTCTGAAATAATTAGTACAAAACTTGACAAACAAAACTTTCTGAAACTTTGCTCACGATTATTGTTGATTTATCAAAAGCTGTGCATTAGGTATTATCTATAGTTTAGTATTGTATTAAACTAGCTTTTGTTTATTAAATTGGCTTTAATTTGGCTATAAACATGATTATCAATATTTGCATCAATTTTGAAATTTAGAAAAATGTTCCCAAATATTTAAGGAATTAGCAGTCCAGTAATCCAGCTTTTTTCAATCTAGTCTTATTTAGTCTTTTCTAGTCGTGTCTCATCCAGTATACTATAGTTACCCATCGATACCTATACTAACCTTATCGAGTCTGTTAATCTTTTTCAGTTCAGTATCTAAACTTATCTATGTAACTTGTTTCAAATATTAATATTTATAAAACTAAATTTATACAATATAAGAAAAAGGTTATTAAATGGGATGCAAATATATTTATTTTGGTGAATCTGATTTATCAAGTCCGTTCTAATCTTGTTTAGTTTAGTATCTAGACTTATCTAACTGCAACTTGTATCAATTATTATTTTTATTTATAAAACTTACAAAAAACATAAAAGAATGATACAACCCAGAAATAGATTAAAATATCTTTAGTTTACTGCTAAATTGCCCATAGAATGCATAATATTTGATCTCATTAACGTCAGTTTTCGAACAGTTTGTTTAAATATTGATACTAGTGTACACACTGACTTAGCTATTGAACTATAAAGCGCAAAAATCAATTACTTTGGTTTTTTCTAGTGCTGTCTGGTCATGTCTAGTTCTGTCTGCTTTATGAGGTTTTGTCTAGTCTTGTCTGGTTTTGCCTGGCCTTGTCTGGTCTTCTGTGATCTTGCCCGGTCTTGTCTGGTCCTGCCTGGGCCTGTCTGACCTTCCCTGCCCTTGTCTTGTCTTCTCTGGTCTTGTCTAATCTTTGGTCATTGTCTTGGTCTTGTAAGGTCTTGTCGGGCTTTGTCCGGTCTTGTCGAGTCATGTGTGGTCTTGTCTGGTCTTGTCGGGTCTTGCCTGGTCTTGCTTGGACTTGTCTGGGCTTGCCTGGGCTTATGTGGTCTTGTGTGGTCTTGACTGGTCTTGTCTGGTCTTGTCCAGTCTTGTCTGGTCTTGTCTGTTCTTGTCTGGTCTTGTATTATCATGTCTGGTCTTGCCTGGTCTTGCCTTCTTTTTTCATTTATTATATAATAATAATAATACAGAACATAAAACATGACACCCCGGGCCCGCTCTTCGCATTACTGCAGGGTGTATGTCCTATTCTACCCAGTGGATATGTTCAGATGCCTCCTCTGTGCAGCTTGTCTTAGCTTATCGTCTTCCTCCTTTTGGGTAATTATGTCTTTTTTGTTCACGTTGTTCCAGTTTTTTTCTGTTCTTAACATGTACTCTGTTAATGATCTTGGTTCTAATAGTCCGTCCTGCTCTATCGTTGCTCGTTCGCGTTCCCATCTGTTGCAGACGAATATAGTGTAGTCACACTGTGCTTCTCTTGTTCTGCCAATGCTGTGCAATTAGTCCTTGAAACATCCATGTCCCGTGAGAATCTGTGTCAGGTAGAAGTTGGGTTCTCCGTGCTTTCTGTCTTTCCATTTGATTGGGTCTGGGATTAATAATCTGGTCCATTGTCCCCTTTCTGTATGCTCCTATGTTCTTTGCCATTCCTAACGAGTATTTTACCTGGCTGTTTCTTTTTTCACTTTGTCTCAGCTTGCTAGGTACCAAGACATGCGTTCTTGCGCAGTCAGCTCGATGGGGCCGATACCGGCGATTACAAGAGCTGCGTCTCTAGATACGGTCCTGTATGCACTGCAAACCCGCAGTGCCATTTTCCTTTGTACTTTGGCCAGTTGCTGCTTCTTTCTTTCTGTCAGTGCGTTAGCCCACACAGGAGTCCTGTACAACATGATGGAGTGGGCCACTGAGCTAAGCAGTTCCACTGCGTTTGCTGCATTTTGCACCTCCGACGTTTGGCTTCAGCTTTTGTAGCGCGTATGCGGTTTTTGTGGCTTTTGAGGCAGCACAGCTTATATGTGCTGAGAAGTTTAATCCTCCTTCTATGACGAATCCCAGATATTTTACCCATTCCTTGGGTTTGATCTTCGTTTCTTGGATCCTAAAGGATATCGGTGAGAGTTGTCTTTTACCTCTCAGAAGTACGGCCTCTGTTTTTTCAGGCGCAAGCCTTAACCCCTCTTATTTGTCATCCATTTGTTTATTTTTTCGACCGCAATGTTTGCTTTCTGCATCAGGGTCTTTTCTGTCTTTGCAGTTACGACTATTGCTAGGTCATCTGCAAATTCGATTGTAGTAAGTCCTTCGGATTGGGTCATTTTGAGCACTCCATTGAACATTACGTCCCAGAGTGTGGGGCCCAGGACCGATCCCTGTGGGACCCCACTGGGGATGTTGTATTCTGTTGTGTCGTTTCCTATTTCGAGACTGATCGTACGGTTGTTTAGATAGCTCCTTATCATCCTTTGTAGATATAGGGACATGCCTTTTCCAGATATTTGGGTCATTATGTGCTGCCAGGATGCAGAGTTAAAGGCGTTTCTCACGTCTAACGTAATGAGAGCACATATTTGGTGGTTCCGTAATGTTCTCGCTTTTACGTTCTCGACAATGTCTAAAATATTCGTTACCGCGTAGCAAGTAAGCCTTCTCTGAATCCGTATTGTCTTGTGATAATTCTTTTCCTGGTGATTCCAACTACTTTTTTATCCGCATCAGTAGCAGCTGTTCAAGAAATTTTCCTATGGTGTCTAGAAGACATAAGGGCCTAACGACGTTAGACGTGAGAAACGCCTTTAACTCTGCATCCTGGCAGGACATAATGAGCCAAATATCTGAAAAAGGCATGTCCCCATATCTACAAGGGATGATAAGGAGCTATGTAAGCAACCGTACGATCAGTCTCGAAATAGGAAACGACACAAGAGAATACAACATCACCAGTGGGGTCCCACAGGGATCGGTCCTGGGCCCCACACTCTGGGACGTAATGTTCAATGGAGTGCTCAAAATTACCCAACCCGAACGAGTAACCACAATCGGATTTGTAGATGACCTAGCAATAGTCGTAACTGCAAAGACAGAAAAGACCCTGATGCAGAAAGCAAACATAGCGGTCGAAAAAATAAACAAATGGATGACAAATAAGAGGGGTTAAGGCTAGCGCCTGAAAAAACAGAGGTCGTGCTTCTGAGAGGTAATAGACAACTCTCACCGATATCCTTTAGGATCCAAGAAACGAAGATCAAACCCAAGGAATGGGTAAAATATCTGGGATTCGTCATAGAAGGAGGATTAAACTTCTCAGCACATATAAGCAGTGCTGCCTCAAAAGCCACAAAAACCGCATACGAGCTACAAAAGCTGAAGCCATACGTTGCAGGTGCAATCCGGATCGATAATAGATCTAACATTCGCCACAGAGAAAATCGCGAACAGAATTACAGGATGGATGGTCCTCGACAAAGAATCCTTCAGTGACCACAAATATTCACATATAGTTTATTCACAGTGGCGAATGAACCCCGGACCAAACAGTATAAACAATACCTAGCAATGAAGTCTTGTCTGGTCTTGTGTGGTCTTGTCTGGTCTTGTCTGTTCTTGTCTGGTCTTGTCTGGTCGTGTTTGGTCTTGTCTGGTCTTGTCTGGTCTTGTCTTGTCTGGTCTTGTCTGGTCTTGTCTGGTCTTGTCTGGTCTTGTCTGGTCTTGTCTGGTCTTGTCTGGTCTTGTCTGGTCTTGTCTGGTCTTGTATGGTCTTGTCTGGTCTTGTCTGGTCTGGTCTAGTCCAGTCCTGTCTACTCTTATCCAGTTTTTATTTATCGTAAGCACCGTTTATTTATTTTTAATCTTGTCCTTCTTGTGTTATCTTCATGTCTTGTGTAAACTAAAACAAATAGAATAAACATAAAATAGTGTAAAACAATTAGTTTAAATTTCGAATCTAAATCATCTCTAACAATTAACAGTTTATTTTGCAAATTTGATTTGAAAAGTAAACAAAATTTAAAAGGTATAAATTGTTAAGTAATGCGAAAATTGTTTACATAGAGCATCAGCCGTTGCATCGCTTAAAACCAATCTTAGTTTTATTTGCGAAAATAAATTGATTACGAAGTAAATATATAATTTACTTCGTAATCAATTAAATAGTTTTTTATATGAAATGATGATTAAATGGATGAAAATTAAATTGAAACTTATCTTGTAGGAGGAACGGTTGTAGTTTGCTGATGAGATCCAAAAATAACTCAAAGAATTCAGGAAAGCACTGAAAATACATAAATCACTGATAAGGGTCGTTCTACACGTCAGCTCATAATGGAATCTGCGCTGAAAGTGATAACGACGGCGTATTAGTAAAGTTTTCTCACGCGCATGAATTCAAAGCGGCGTCAATGTTTCCCTTGTTTAACCCTTTAGGGTCGAGTATGTATTGATTCAGATTGGGTTTTATTAAATTATTTAAACAAAAAATGTATTTGAAAGATAATATTATTAATAGCTATTTATTATACAAGTGGACCGGATCGTTAATAATAGTAAATAGAGCAAATAAAATTTTTATTGCATTAGTGAATAAAATTTTTATTGCACTAGTTAATAAAGCACATCTTTATTGATCCCTATCCAAGGAATTAAACATGACTTTATAAGTCAAAATTGAATGAAAATATAATCATACACTATTCAAAATTAAAAAAGGAAATTGAACAAATTTGAACAAAAACTTTAAAAAACTATAAACCATATGAAAATGGATACATTTTATAAATTCTAAAACATTGTGATAAAAAATAAAAATTTAAGTTTACACATAAAATCATTTAAATTAAATTAATTGACAATTATTAATTTGTAAATCTGTTTCAAAATCTGTTTATTTACAGAATGAAACATTATCAAATTTCTGAATAAATATTCTGAAATGATTATATAATAATAATAGATTATTATTTTTTGAGATATTTGAAAACGGCGAATTTTGAAATTTTCTAAAATTCGTAATCCGTACAGTTTATTCCAAATTTGCTAGAAACAGTCTCAATCATTTTATGAATAATTTGAAAAGATGTTGATAATAAATATTTGTAATGGAACTAAATTAATTATGAAAATTGCAAATTGAAAGAATATTTTTAAAACTAAGGATTCAAATTTTCGAAAAATAATCTCAAATATTTAACAAATATTCAACAAATATTTAACTGTTTCAAAAAATATTGAGGAAAGTGGAAAACAAATTTTTGAGAAAATTAATATTGAAAATGTTAAATTGGAAAAACATTCTTAAATATTCAATTAACAAGTTCATGGAGTTCAGACAAGACAAGAAAACCGAGAAATTTGTCTTCAAGTAAGAATTTAAGAATTCGGAAACCGTCATGAAAAGGTATGCCAACAGGTCTCTTTTAAAGATTTTATATTCACAAGAGAATTCTTTTCTTACAAATATTTCTTGTTCTCTATCTTTTTTACATATACTCGAATTGTTGTCTTCTTTCTAATTTTATCCGGGACAACATATTTTAAAATTAGTTTGAAATTTAATTTTAATCATGTATTTCATAAGTTTATGGGAATGGTAAAGAGATATTTTGTTTTGATTTGAAGGATTCTGTCGAAAGATCAGTTCCATTTACAAACTAATAGACCAGTACTAGTAGCAGTGCTAACTAAATAGCGAATATATCGACGGTCCCTACGTACAGAAAGACATGTCAAAAATGGGATTTTTTTTATTGCACAATTGGGTTGTTGAATAAAAAAAAATATAGATTTTTTTTATGTATTTAAAATACATAACATACATATTTAATAGTATATTACGTAATGAGAGTTGTAAGAAGCATATTACGTACGAGCGGAACAATTACGTAATTCGTTCAAATTACGTAATTCCGCGAGTACGTAATTGCCTTACAACTCGAATTTTGTACTATACTTTATCTACGACCACACTATTTTTTTTCTATTGAATAAGAAAATTATGTTTGATGTAACTGATATAGTGATTCATCGATATAGGCAACACAATGTTCGCAGTGTCAGTGTCAAATGAAATAATTTATATCTACTTAATAATTTATTATCTTTGTTTAATTTCATTAATACATATTAATACCTACTGTGTTGTAGCAGTATCGTTTTGATTTTTCATGGAGCAGTCTATATAGCCTTCTGCTACTGCAGACGAACGCCAGCCACCATGCCTTTTTAGTGACAATAAATCACCACCGGAATCCACAAGAATGGTGGCTGACGAACGTCTGTAACAATATCCTGGTATAAAGAAAGATTTTCTTCCGGCAAATGAAGATAATTTGTTTAGGAATAGAGCCAATTTTATTTATTCCATTACTTAGTGATAATTCTTAATTCTCATTTTGATAATTCTTAATTCTTCTCATTTTGAAAAAAAGAGTTTTGTCCATATTTTGTGGGCGTAGGTTAATATATTTTTTACAGGTTTGGTAAAATTCTTTCGGTAGCACAAAAGATCTCTAAGTTTTTGTTTTGGAATCAGGAATTTTAATGATCAGAGATGTTCCGGTGTCTTCTATATGGCAGGATTTGACATTTCGTAGTTCTTGTTTTCTGCAGGCACCACTAATGCCAATGATAAGAATAATCTAAAATTATATAAAAATATATGTCGTTATGCCCATTAGAGAGCATTATAAGATAAAAAAGTAATGAATACCTTCATCAATAAATATTTGTTATCCGGCGAATTATTGAGGAAACTTTTGAATTTCTTGAATGGTTAAATTTTTTGATTTGTTGCTTTTAAATCCATCAGATTTTCTCTTTAGTAAAGCTATTAACTTTGAATGTTTTGAAATGTCGATGTTGTGCTTTATATTAATTGATGTCCGAACCATTCAATAAATTGCTCAAAGTGAAGATCACTGTTTGAGATAACTCATCAAAGTATAATAAAACATTTTCTGAAAAGGATTTAACTTTATGCTTCATTCTCCGGTCCATAAATTTTCTATAGGCATCCTCGTATCAATCCCGAGATTTAATCCGTAGCAAATTATGGGCTTCGCTTTTTCAACAATTTCGGGCGGAGTAGCATTTTCTATTTCGCTATCACTGGACATCACTGGACTTTTCTAATTTTTATAATTGAAAAAAAAATATATAGTGTTTATGTATTAGTTTGACGTTTAATTTTTTTTGACAAATAACGGAATGTATTGGGTTGCCTATATTAATGATAGTAGCAGCTCTCAACCAATCAACGAATTGTAAACCAAACGCACTAGTGTGTTATTGAATCATTAAATAACATTAATCGCGGACTGTTACATACGTGTGTTGTAAGATGTATTTACATAATCCACGAACTGTACAATATTGGACAATTATAATAGTGGTCGTAGATAAAATACATTAAAAAAATCTATAATTTTTTTTTATTCAACAAACCAATTGTGCAATAAAAAAAAGCTATTTTAGAAATGTCTTTATGTACGCAGGGACCGTCGATATGTCCTGAGAAGTTAGCAACCGAATTTCCAATATTACATCAGAATAATACACATGAAATATTTCTAGAGTACTTTGTGCAAAATCTCAATAGTTGCAAAAGGTTCTGCAAAAGTTGATATTTTACAAAAAAATTGTATTTTGAAAATTTCAAAAACAGTTCTATACACTAGAACAGTGTTCTTCAACCTTTGTCATCCCGCGGAACCCTTTTTTTGAGAATTTTTTTTTATGGAACCCTCTCTTTAGTAGCACTTTGATTAAGGGGGGAATCGCATTACATGTTATGAACAAGATTCGTCACTGCATTTGTTATAAAATTTTTGTATAAGTCTCAAGTATAAGTCTTAAGTATAATAAATAAATTTGCATTTATTCAAACAAAATTATAAATTCCATACAAAATATAAAATATTTGTTCTATACATACATCGAAATAGATTACAATTTCATAATCAAAAGAAAAAAAATATTAAAAAAATTAATGACTTCGTTGTGCTCGTTGCAAAAAAATCGTTGCAAAAATTGTTCTCTTTCCTTAATTGGCAGGTATCCACATCAAAACTCTCATTAAAAGGATTTTCGATCAAACTTAAACTATTGCAAAAATGGAGGGAAATATTCGAAAAATTTCTTTTGCAATTCCGTTAAATGTTACAAAATATGATTTTTTTTAAATTCTGGTCGAATGCGAAATTATTGGTTGCCAGGTTAGGTTAGGTTAGGTTAGATCATTTAAATTAGCAAAACATTCTGTATTATTTTTGGAGATGCATTCCTCCCAAAGCTTTATTTTCGATTTGATCGAGTTTACTTTGCTATTGACCTTAAAAACTGTAGTATTTGGTCCTAGAAGTGAAAGATTAACTTCGTTCATGTACGAAAATATATCTGCAAGGTAGCTTAGATTATGAAGCCAAAGGGTGTCATCAAATTTTCCAGAAAATTCACGTTCAGTTAAAAACATTCGAATTTCATCAAGCAATTCCCAGAGTCTGGTCAGAATCTTTCGCCTGGATAACTATCTTACTTCAGTATGAAGAAGGAGATTTTTATGTAAGCTTCCCAGATCATAGCACAATAGGGAAAATCACCTTGGTATTTAATAAAATACCAGGATCTGAATTTGATAAGATTAACCACCTTAACTAGTTTCTTTATACGTGCTATTACGCCCTTTATAATACCAACTATAGCTTTAGATCCATCAGTGCATATATGATGAAATAAATTCCAAGAAATTGAATGTTTTCCAAAATATGCATTAAGTAAATTCAATATTTCTTCGTATGTTGTTTGAATTGGCAGAGCTTTGCAAAAAAGCATATCTTCCTGAAAATTGGATTCGTGTATGTATCTCAGGAAAACTAAACAAATTGCTAATCCAGCCACATCTGTAGATTCGTCCATTTGCAGAGTAAATCCATCTTTAGAATTTTTCAAACCGCTTACTAGTTTCACTTCGCAATATCTGACATATATTTAATTCGTCGTGAAGTCGTCGTATCAGACATTGGGACGAGGTAAATTTTGCTTTCGATTTTTTCACCGATCATGCATTTGATTATATCTTTTGTACACGGTTTAATTAATTTTTTTGCAATCGTATGAGCTAAGCTTTCTTTAGATACGCGCAAACTAACTAAATAAGATGCTGTTAGAACATTTTTATTGTCATCACGAACATACCGTAGAATGTATTTTAAAACATTCTTTTTCTGCTGTATTTAAGACATTTACTTTTGAAATATTCGCTTTTACCTTTTAAAGTCGAATGTTTATTTTCCAAAAGGCGCTTTAACTTTGTAGGATTTAAACTGCTGTTGTTGACCACTTACTCACATACCACACAAAACCCATTTGACTCATTTTTTTCACCAATCCATGCAAATCTAGAATTCAAATAATCTTCATCATACTTTCGTATTTTTCAGCTAGTAGATCCTAATTTATTTTTTTCTTGAATATTATCGGTCAGGTCCAATGTTGGCGGAAAACTGGTGTAATTTTCAATAGAGCAAGAAGCATGTTCTTTGGATTTTGATTCCAATTCCCCAGTTTTATGCCAATTCTGCATTATATTTCTAATGGATTTTAAGATCTCAACTCAATTTATTATAAAATAATTAAGAAGAAGAATTTAACCTTTGTAAGAATTTAACAATAAATCTACTAGACCAGATATTTGAAATTATTTATAAGAGCAACGTGCGTCGTCTTCGTTCAATATAAGCGATTGAGCAAATGAATAAATAGTTCCAATATAATACTCCAATCGACACACGTGTTCCAGAGAGCGCCCCAACGCATCGTCTCGAGTTGTAAACATATTTTTTTAGCATTGATTCGCGGAACCCCTGAATGTTTTAGTGGAACCCTGGGGTTCCATGGAATACCGGTTGAAGAACACTGCACTAGAACAGGGAATAGTTCTACCAGGAAGTCAGATGAAATATTATATTTTTACAAATCCTTTTGCTAACTTCACAGGATTGCGAATATATTGAATTGTTAATTAAATAGAGGAAAGTAACCCTTCTTAACCAAGTTATTTAACACATGTCATGAAAAATGTAAGCGAATGAGCCCATATTTGCATCAATTGGAATGAAGGTCAATTGCGTCACATTATCACATTATCATTATGGCATGAAATTTTAGTCTTTCATTTAGATAGCCAAAGTTATGAAAAAAGCGTGATAACATTGAATAACATTGAAAATTTACTATATTTTTGACAAAATTAAATTCTTCTGCTTCTTCGTCAGCATTTGTTCGTCCACTGCTGGATATAAGTATCTTCCAAATTTTTCCACGATGTTCCTATCTATGGTAAGTCGGTGCCAGTTTCGGCCCTCAGACTGCTTGACGTCAAGCTATCTCTTTTGCGGTCTTCCGATATTCCTTTTTATTCAGTGTTGCCACCATTTTACTAGTCGTATTGTCCACTTATTGGTATCCTGCCGTGCCACATATCCTACCCAACGCCACTTAACACTAGAAGCACCGCCGTCCCATGTTTGTCCCACCCGCAAGTTTGATCGTCTCTAACTTTTTAATTTTTGTATTTAGATCGTTGAAACTTTTTGACTTTTAATTATTTTACGTTTAGTCCAGTCATCTTAGTGAAAAAAAGGTCTTAGTCAATTTCGGAATCTAACGGCAAAAGCTGAATTTTTGTATAAACCATTATTTTAGCATTACAAATGTTGTCTGAAAAGTCACATATTCCAACATGTGAGCGTCACATATTCCAACATGTGTCACACCCGAGGTTTGAAACAAGGAGACATAATATCACCCATACTGTTTAACCATACTGTTTGTATTAGAATAGGCATAATTAGGAAAATTAACATCAACCCCGGGGGCACACTGTGTAACAGATGCTCTCAACTTCTATCATTCGCAGACGACAGGGTAATACTGGGAAAGAGAGAAAGGGACATAGTAGAAATACTGAATCAGATGGAACAGGCAGGAAAACAAACTTGGACGTAAATGAGAAGAAAACAAAAGCACTAACAACCTGGCGAGGAAGCCCATAGAGAGAGAATGAATTTTTGGAGATACATAACCGCTAACTATGCAAAGCGAAAACTTTCAAATATTTAGGCACTACAGTTAATTACAATAATGACTTGTCTAGCGCTTGTTCGAGCTTGACAGTATACTGAAATCGAGAGCATTATCGAGAGCATGCAAACTCCGCTTATACAAAACGATTATAAAACCTGTCGTAAGTCATGGAAGCGAGGCGTGGAGCCTCACACAAAGAAATGAGGAGCTACTAAATCGATTTGAAAGAAGGGTTTTAAGAAGAATATATGGACCTGTTCACGACGAAGCGGAAAATGGATGGAGAATACGGATGAACTTCGAATTAAAAGAACTATTACAAGAACAAGACATTGTTGGTTGAAAATCAACGTATAAGATGGGTGGGCCACGTCTGGAAAATGATAAAGACAAGAACAGTCAAAGCTGTGTTTACAAATACACCAGAGGGCAGACAACCTAGAGGACCGCCTCGGTCAAGATATAAAAATAATGTGCTAGAACAGTGTTTCTCAAAGTGGGCGATATCGCCCCCCAGTGGGCGATGAAGTCGTTTTGGGGGTCGCTAGGTGGCCAGGGGGCGATATAGGGGGCGGTAGGTAGCCAGGGGGGCGATATAGGGGGCGGTAGGTATCACGAGCGATACAATGTATTTCTGTTAATTTAAAACAAACAAATATGTTCAACAAAATTGTTCCGTGTCCAGTATTATACAATCGCTCGTCTGCTATTCGCTGCTGGTCGAGTATCGATAATCGCACGCACACACACACACATAGCCAGCGTTACTAACTCTACCAACTTTTCTGTAGATCAACCACCTTTTAGTGAGTCCTGTGAAGTTAGCATCCGAATTTGCAAAAATATAATATTACATCGGAGTTCCCGGCAGATATGAAATAGTTCTAGAGCAGCGTTTCTCAACCTTTTTTGGCCCACGGACCAGTAAAATTAAAAAAAAATATTCGCGGACCAGTGATATTTTTTTAACAACAAAATTTTACTAGGTATTAAAGAACTTCTACATAAGTTAATTGTACAATTGTTTTGTATATTTTTATTATCATTTACTTACAATAATATTCAAATGTAAAGATATGTAATTATTTTTCTTTTTTTTTCTTCGGTGCCGTACTAATCATAAATTACATAGAATTAAAATTAGTTTAAAATATTTGTATTTCGTAATTTTATAAATTACAATTTAGTTATTATTTTTATTTTTTTGATAAATAAATTTTTTTCGCGGATAGAAAAAATTGTCCGCGGACTAGTAAAATTTCTTCGCGGACCACTGGTGGTCCGCCCGTGGACCAGAGGTTGAGAATAGGTGTACTATAGTACTTTGTGCAAAATTTCAATAGTTCTGCAGAATTTCGCGAAAAAAATGGAAAATACCATAATTGAGTTAGCAACCACTTTTGAGAAAAACTGTGCGTTTTTTTACATGTTCCTTTACCGGCCATAGTTCTGGAGTACTTGATAAATTTTGCAAAAAGTTATGCAAAAATTGACATTTTGCAAAAAATGTCAATTAAAAATGAAAAAATGACTTTTAAAAATTACAAAAACTGTTCTATTCGCGGATCTCAATAACACCCTAAGAGTTCTATCGAAAATTCATTTGTCATTTTTTGATCAAAACCTTAGTTCAAAAGATACTTGCAATAATGAGGGACCCATTATTTTGAATGAAAATTTAAAAAAATCGCGGAACAGTTCTGTTTGCAGTTCCCGATAGAACTCTTAGAGTTCTATCGAAAATCCTTATAACTTTTTTCTGTAAAGTTTAAAATTGGAAAGATTTGCGAAAAATTAGACGTCACCAATGCGACGAAGTGAAGAAGAAAAAAATCGCTAGACAGTTCTGTTTGCAGTTCCCAGTAGAACACTTAGAGTTCTATCGAAAATCCTTATAACATTTTTCTGTAAAATTAAAAATAGAAAATTTTGCGAAAAATTGGACTTTACCGATGCGACGAAGTGAAGAGAAAAAATCGCGCAAAAGTTTTGTTGGCGGTTGCCTGTAGAACTCTTAGAAGTCTATAGAAAATCTTTACAACATTTTTCTGTAAAATTAAAAATTAGAAAGATATGCGACGAAATTCTCGCACAGACTTCACCAATGCGACGAAGTGAAGAAGAAAAAAAATCGCGCGACAGTTCTGTTGGCAGTTCACAGTAGAACTCTTAGCGTTCTATCGAAAATCCTTATAACATTTTAAAAATAGAAAATTTTGCGAATAATTGGACTCATGGGACGAAGTGAAGAGAAAAAAAAAACGCGCAACAGTTCTGTTTACAGATCCCAGTAGAACTCTTAGAGTTCTATGGAAAATCCTTACAACATGTTTCTGTAAAATTAAAAATTAGAAAGATATGCGAGAATTTCGACTTCCTCGATATGACGAAATGAAGAGAAAAAAATCGCGCAACAGTTCTGTTTGTAGTTCCCATTAGAACCTTAGAGTTCTGTCGTAAATGCTTGTAACATTTTTGGGTAAAGTTAAAAATTGGAAAGATATTGGAAAAATTAGACTTCATCGATGCGACAAAGTAAAAAATGAAAAAAAAGACGCGCAACAGTTCTGTTTGTTCTCTTACTATTATATTTCGATAGAACTCTTAGAGTTCTAACGAAAATCCTTATAACATTTTTCGTTAAAGTTATAAATTCGAAATATATGCGAAAAATTAGACTTCACCGATGCGACGAAGCAAAGAGAAAATAATCGCGCAATAGTTCTGTTTGCATATCTTTTTAACATTTAATTTTAAAGAAAAATGTTATAAGGATTTTCGATAGAACTCTAAGAGTTCTACCAGGAACTGCAAACAGAACTATTGCGCGATTATTTTCTCTTTGCTTCGTCGCATCGGTGAAGTCTAATTTTTGGCATATATTTCGAATTTTTAGCTTTGAACTTTTGAATCAAAAAATTTCAAAGGGATCTTCGATAGAACTCAGATCCGTGAATGGAACAGTTTTTGCAATTTTCAATTTTTTTTTGCAAAATGTCAATTTTTGCAGAACTTTTTGCAAAATTGATCAAGATACTCCAGAACTATGGTCGAGGTACAGAAATATGTAAAAAACGCAAAGTTTTTGTCAAAAGTGGTTGCTAGCTCAATTTTGGTATTTTCTATTTTTTTTCGCGAAATTCTGCAGAACTATTGGAATTTCGCTCAAAGTACTCTAGAACTATTTCTTATTTACCGGGAACTCCGATGAAATATTATATTTTTGCAAATTCGGTTGCTAACTTTACAGGACTCTTTTAGTGTCTTGCACAAATCTACAACCTTGAAAAAAAATCTGCCAACTTTTCAAGTTTGTGAAAAAAAAAAATTATATAATTTTATTTCTGTAAAAATTATAATGCCTTCATTTTCTTTTCGCGAATTTTTCTTTGTACAGGGATCCCCGCGTGTTTTTATTTGAAATATTTCAAATCTATCACAATTATTGTTGCTAATTATTTAAGAATGCATTTATTATTAATCAAAATAGGTTCTAAACCAGACCTAAACTTTTATTTTGAATGAGGATGTTACAAGAAATTGCGACTTGTCCTCACTAGCGCGTGTATTCTTGATATATACATTTTACTTTCAACGTTGCTAGATTTCTAGTGAATATTTAAGTATTTTGGTTGTTTTATAATCAAAATTTTGATAGAACTGCAAAATTTTCAGTATCCTATAAAATACTTGGCCTGTCAAAATACTTCTACTGTAGAAAGAGACAAAAAAGCTTCTTTCAATTTAATTTCAAATTATTGCACCAAAGATGCCACATGTGTATATATATATATATATATATATATATATATATATATATATATATATATAATACGATAGATTTGGGGGGCGCTATTAACTTTAGCATATCAAAGGTGGGCGATGAGACAAATAAGTTTGAGAAACACTGCCTTATAGGATCACTTTGTTGTCCGTCTGTCTGTCTGTCTGTCAAGACCATTTTTCTCAGGAAGGCGTAGAGGTAACAAGTATCAAATACTCGGGTCTGCGATCTCTTTCAGCTGTGAAAAAATCAAACTTGCAAGTCAACGCGATCGAAAGATATGACCGTTTATGTCGCATATTTTGCGATTTCACAAGGGAATCAAAACCTATAGGGTACTTCCCGTTGACCTAGAATCATGAAATTTGGCAAGAAGCGCTATCTTACAGCACATGTAAAGGGAAAAATCTGAAAACCGTAAATATGTAGTTTAATTACAAGAAAAATGCGAATTTACTATTAGAAACTTGAACTATATGAAAATACACTAATGTTGTCGTAGTGGTATTGTCAGGCTCCAGAAGCATATGGGTTGCATACAGTTAGGTCCCCCTCGGTTAGGTCCGAAGGTTAAAAAGTATGTGTTGACACCAAGCTTTTTATTCTGAATTTTCTTTGTTTATATTCGTTATGCATTTCATCACGTAGGCTCTATATCATTGACGTATAAATACTTAGAATTCATACATCCATGCTCTATATACATAATATATACAGGGGATATATTCTGTCTAAATTTTGCTTGTTTATAACCGACATGCGACATACTCAAGTCCCATAACATCCTGTATATATTATATTTCGTCTAATTTTTCTTTATAATCTACATAATATGTTGTAGATAATATTATTTTAGTATATTATACTTAAATCACGTACGCCCTATATTTTTTAGTAGTCAATTGCCCAAAAGCAGTCAATTGAACAACTGAATGTTAAGAGTATCGAAATAGATCTAGAAATAGTTAATATATTAGTTTATATTAGATCTAGAAATAGTTAGATCTTAATATAAGTTAGTGAATAAGTGTAATACTAAAATAAAGCTTTCTTTTTATAAGTTTAAAAATATTCGCGTTATTTAAAAAAAAATACGCTGTATACCTTTATACAGGGTATATAGGTATACAGGCAAAATTGAGCAGTAAAAGCAAATAGTGAAGTTCCAGAACCCCTAAACACTCATAGTGAATGGGGGATGTATGGTAATAAAATAGAGGGTAGAATTCCATCGTACGACAGCGACATCTTGAGGTTATGCTTGCAGCGGTACTAAGATGGTCGTGATTTCAGGAGGGCCACTTGTCAAGTTAACTGAATGTGCTTGCTACGTCCTCCACAAAAAAAGATACCTTACTTACAAGTTTGTACGGAACCCTCGGTGCGCGAGTCACAACTGTTCACTCTTCAAGATATAAATAGAACTGTCCGTTCTTCAAGATATTCCAAGCAGTTATTAAAATAGCCGACTTCTTTCAGAAAATCCGGTCGTTTAATGGCACCTTGTTCTTCCAACTTATTGATGTCCTTTCGAATAACTAAAGAAACGTGATCGTTATTAATTCTTAACAGTTACGCTGTGGCGACTATTGCCCTTCTTTTGTCAATCATATAATGAGTCGAACGTAAAATTAAAAACAACAAGCGCCGCACTGTTTAACGCCAGCCCGCACTGTCCGCAATTATCTGCATTAAGACAGAACGTAACGACAATAATCTAACACCACCGAGTAAATTTAGCTGCATCATAAAAGTAGCTGCATCATCTAATACAGTTTACACTGCATACATTTTATGTATTTTTATTTTTTTTATATTCACTATAATAATTAATAAATAATAGGTAACACATTTTTACAGTACATTTAAAATAAGAAATACAGATATTTTGAAAAAAGCGGGACATTTTTAAAAATCGGCGGGACGCGGGACAGTCTCCAAAAAGCGGGACTGACCCGCCAATATCGGGACGTGTGGTCACTTTATTCTAGTGTTAAGTTCAGTCACATGCTCAATGATGAAGGTCTGTTACCTTCGTTCTCCTCCTAATGTTTGTATTGCGTATTTTGCTTCATAGACTGATTCCAAGCATGGACATTTCCATTGCTCTTAGCGTTGGCTAATGTTAATAATAATGTTGGCTTCATGGCGTTCTAAGTCCAAGCGTCTAAAGAACTATTATGTTGTCTAAGGCGTTCTACATTTTTCTCTGTTAAGGTTTTAGGATCTAGTCTATATTTGAATAAGGGCAAGATGTACGCATACTTTTCTCTTAAAACTTGTAGAGACTGTTCGATCTTTAAGAATATGTCCTAACTTCCCATACGCCGCCGTACTCTTCTGGTTATCTCAGACGTCTGATTATCCTTGCCCAATTTAATTAAGTGATCTAGGTACACGTATTATTCTACGGTGTCAAACAGGTGGTTGTCTATTGACATATGTAAGTTGTTCCCACACATAATCTTGGCCTTGTTCAGATTCATTTTTAGTTCTACCCGCAGGGACGCTTCATGGAGTTCTGTCATCATACGTTCTATTTAATTGGGATCGATGGTTATTAACACAATATCATCGGAAAAGTGTAAATGGTTTAAGTATACCCCGTCTACATTTACACCTCTTGCTTCCCAATGCAACCTATTCAATACATCGACCAGCGTCAAGGTAAATAATTTCGGTGAGATGCTTTCCCTTGGCGAAAGTTGATTGGTATTCGATCTGTTACTAAGTTCTCGTCAATTGAAACTTATTGTGTTGTATTTTCGTAGATATATTTTATGAGGTTAGAGTTTCCTGTATCTATTCTAGCTGTATCGATTGCTGTTACGTTTCTCTTGAATCAAACGCTTTGTGATAGTCAATGAATTCAAATGAAAGGTTATTTTGTATTCAGCATATTTCTCAAATAGGTTGTTAATTGTTTACAGGCTTGTGAATTGTTTGTCTGTAGTGCCAAAACTTTTTCACCAAAAAGCCTGTTCGTATGGCTGGTAAAAGTCGATTTTCCTTTTCAGACAGGAGACTTATTGGTTGATAGTTTTGCATATTGGTGGTATCTGTCTTTTTTTAATGAGCAGAATAGCTTCTGCGTTCTGCCATGCTTTTGGGGATCTTTCCTTGATGCAGGCATTCTATAATAGAAAAAATAACATAATACCAAACCATCAATTTTGGATTTCGACAAAAACATTCTACCATTGATCAAGTTCATCGGATAACTGCAGTTATAGAGAAAACTCTCGAAGAAAAGAAAGTTTGTGCTGCTGTATTTCTCGACGTAGCTCAAGCCTTTGATAAGGTATGGCACGATGGTCTTATATATAAACTTTTGCCAAAAAATATTACCAAAACAGTTCTCTGATCTTCTGATGAAATATGAATCATACCTGTCAAATCGAACTTTTAGAATAAGCCAGGAAGATGTCTACTCAGAAATCAAATCAATTAAAGCTGGGGTACCACAAGGAAGTATTTTGGATCCTACGCTTTATTTACTTTACACTTGTGACATTCCACAACTAGAACACAATACTGTCGCGACCTTCGCCGACGATACCGCTGTTCTAGCTATTGGAGAAACTTACCAAGCAGCAACAAAGAAAATACAAACTTCAGTGAATTATATCCACGAGTGGACAAAAAATGGCGAATTAAATTAAATGAATCAAAATCAGTCCATGTGAATTCACAAATATAGAAGCAAAGTACTATCGATTTACCATAAATAACAACCAATTACCTTTCGCAAATACTGCAAAGTATCTTGGCATGACTCTCGATGCAAAGCTGCGCTAGAAGGCACATATCAAAAAGAAAAAGGAAACCTTAGAAATTCGATATAAAGAAATTTATTGGTTACTTGGTAGGAATTCAGTCCTACCGATACAAAATAAACTTCTCCTATGCAACCAAATACTAAAACCCATATGAACCTATGGTATACAACTTTGGGGATCTGCCAAACAAAGTAACATCCAAATCATACAACGGTTTCAGAATAAAGAACTAAGGAACATAATGAACACACCTTGGTATATCAGGAATTGGGATATCCATAGGGAGTTACATGTGGATACTGTGGATAATATTATTAAAAAACACGTTGCAGTTCACAAGAAGAGGCTCCATTGCCATGTGAATGTTGCGGCAGTCCAGCAACTAGAAAATGTGGGCCTATTGAGAAGACTCAGAAGAACTAAACCCTTCGAGTTAGTGTTATAAATAGTGCCAATGTTAAAAAACTAAGAACTCACGAAAGAAGTGATTCGCCTTTACGGATTCGTCAGTGGACAACATTTTAGTTTTATTTTTTTCTGTAGTAATTTAGGTTAAAGCAAAATTACTTATTAGTCTAAAGACTACATTGTAATCTAATAAATGTTGTAATCTTTCCAGAAGATTTTGTGTTTTTCATTTGTTTAAGCGCTAACATTACTTGTGCTTTATCTATATCAAGGATCCCTTCGGAGCCCACGTTCATAATCACTTGTGGCTGGTTTCTTGGTTTTAGAGTTTGTTTGAACTGTGCAGATGTTGGTAAAAGCTTTGAACTACATTTTTGATGTTGTTTTTTCTGTTTACGACTATTCCTTGTTTATTTCCCGTTTTACAGATTTTTACCTTAACCTTTGATAGCTTCGATCGTAGTATCCTAATATTCTTTTTATCTTCTATTCTGTCTTACATTAATTTGGTGTTATGCGCTCATAGATCTTTTGGTATTTATTTGCGGATGATTATATTTAATGGATTGTATCCATTTGATATTGTATTCTCTATTTGTGTTTATCCGCTTTTCCATTATCTTGATCGTGTCCTAGAAATCGTGTCCTGTTTAAGCTTAGATGTTTTCTGTCTTGATCTCATGCATAACTGTTTGGTAGCTGTTGGTATGGTTTCTGTAATTTTCTGTGAAAAGGTATTTATTTCCATATCTTCTAGTGGCGTAGTTATAAATTTCTTATTTAATGTCTCTTGATACTTATTTATTTCTTTCACAATTTCTTCTATTGTTGCGTAGCACCCTTTTCGTGTTAGTCGTGTTAATGCAATTCGATTGTTACTTTGGAAATTAGCTCTAACCTTTCTATAACCACTTCAAATATGTTTAGAACCGAGACGTTTGTACATATTTCTCTTTTGTTGGTGAAAATATAATCAATTTTGTTTTTGACATTTCCATTAAGGTTTCCCACGTCCATTTTCTTTGCATTGTCTTTTAGTATTACTATAGAGGTTTTCCGAGGATAGTCTGTCAGAATTTCATCTCTGTCGTTTCTCTTTGCTAGGCCGAAACTGCCTATATTTATACTGTATTTTACTTTGTTGGTATTGTTAATAATACATATTAAATTACTAATATATTAAATTATTAATACATTAAATTAATAATACATATTTAAATTAATAATACACGTACATGTCTTTAGGGAAATATATCCATATCTGACTATGTAAACATCGCATCGGGTCATGCTATACGTAAATTTCTAGGTTATATTACAAAAAGTTCTTTATAAGTCTTGTGTTTGTTGTAGCAATTTGTGTGTTGTAGCGTTCCAAAATACTACTTACTTACTTACTCCTGGACGCTACAACCTCTCGTGGGTCTTGGCCTCACGGACGATCCTCCTCCACACAGTATTATCTTGGGCTGCCGTTTCCATATTTTAGACTCCAAGGTATTCCAGGTCTCTTCGGATGTTATTTTATCTCATTCGATGTCTTCCTCTCGATATTTTTCAATCGGGTGATTTCTCCGAAACAGATTTTATAATTCGAGAGTGGTCATTTCGTATAACATGCACAGCACATTGCAATTTTTAAAGACGTAGACAATATTTGGAGACAATATTTGTAGAGAGATCTCGGAGATCCCTGTTGGATCTAATTTTGTACTTTTTCGTCGCCATGTCTTGGGTGGGGCCAAAGAAAATTCTGAGATTTTCCTTTCAAACCTCAGTAGATATTCTTCGTCCATCTTTGTTAGGCTCCATATCTCACATGTCCCATATGTTTAGGACACGGCGACTGGCTGGATGACGGAGTGGTAGAGCTGGATCTTTAATGCGCGGCAGACTAGCATGGATCTGGCTTGGAAGGCTAAATATGGAATGGGTACTCTTCCACGCATTCTTCTTCTTCTTCTTCTTTATATGGCATCTCCTTTCAGGAGGTTTGCAATTCACATCGATATCTTCACATTGGAAGCTTTTGGAAGGATAACTCTTAGGATGTGATATCATCCATTATATTCCATGCATTACATATTAGTATCTGTATCTCCTTTCCCATCTCATAATCGTCGGTAATCAAGGCCCCCAGTTATTTAAATTCATGAGCTCTTTCAAAAATGGGAGAGCCCATATTGATTTTAGTTGGAAATCTCACCAGCGAATATCGAGAGAGGTGGAGATACTTAGTTTTATCTTCATTGATGTACAGTCCCATTTTCTTTGCTTCCTTTTCGAATTGATGCCTGATTTTCCTTGCCCAATTTAGTTAAGTGACCTAGGTACACGTATTTTCCTACGGCGTTCAAGACGTGATTGTTGTAAGTTGTCCCCACTCACAATCTTCGCCTTTTTCAGATTCAGTTTTAGTCCTACCCGCAGGGACGCTTCATGGAGTTCTGTCATCATATGCTCTTTTTAATTGGGTTCGCTGCTTATTAACACAATATCATCAGAAAAGCGTAAATGGTTTAAGTATACTGCGTCTACATTAATACCTCTTGCTTCCCAATGCCATCTAGCAATACATTTTGGAATTGAAGGAAGATCTCTCTAATCTCACCCACAAATATCGAGAGAGGTGAAGATATTTAGTTTTATCTTCATTGATGTTCAGTCCGATTTTCTTTGCTTCCTTTTGGAATTGAAAGAAGATCCCTCTGACTGTGTCAAAACTACCGAACCATGTCATCTGCGTAGGCCAGGATGAGACTTATGCCAGTCCGGGAAAAAAAATGTGGTCGCTCCGGAAGATGCTTTCTAATGCGATGTTCAATAAAACTGGGGCTAGTGCTTCACCCTATTAGCGTTCCAAAATGGAGGAAAAAAAAATCGATACATTCTTCAGTACCAGTACGACCAAAGGGAAACGGTGCAGTGCAAGCGTGTAAGGCAATTTTTGCTGTTTATGGACCTAATGCAGTATCGACAGCAACAGCAAAGCGATTCTTTCAACGATGGACGTCGTAAATATCGATGAAACTATGGCAATCATTATGTTTGCAACTTTTCTATTGCTGGGAAACTGAAGATTGGTCAGAAAACCGTTTGGAACTACTTGCATAAGGCTAGTCTCAAGAAGAAGCTAGATATATGGGTGCCACACGAATTGACACAAAAGATCACAAAAGACCTAATTTATGTCTGTGATTATTTGTTGAAACGTAACGAAATATATCCATTTTTGAAGAGGATAGTGACTGGAGATGAAAAATGGGTCACATACGAGAACAAAAACCGAAAAAGATTGATCACGGTGAGCCGCGGCAGAAACGATCGCCAGGCCTGGATTAACGGCCAAGAAGGTTTTGTGTGTGCCTGGTGGGATTGTTTTACCATCCACTATGAGCTGCTCTCATCGGGCCAAACACTCAATTCGGACCTCTACTGTTAACAGCTAACCAGATTGAAACATGAAATCGGCCAGAATTGGCAAGAGGAAAGGTGTTGTGTTCCATCAAGAAACGCCAACGCCAGGCCGCACACATCTTTTACGAAGTGTCAGAAGCTCTGAGAGTTTAGATGGGAGGTTATACTGCACTCGCTGTGTTGTCCAAACTTGGCAGCTTTTCAATCTTTTGGAAAATTTTCTTAGTGGTACAAAATTGGCCTCAAGAGAGGCTTGTGGAAATGTGTTGGTCAAGTTTTTTACAAATAATAACTTCTTCAATCGCGGATGTCCAAAATGCACTAAAAAGGAAACAAAAAAATTAAACAACAATATAATTTTATTTCTCAAAGAAGTCCTTAAATACAACGCCTTTAATTTAACATTGCCTCCCTTAATTCACTTTCTTTAATATCTATATTTATAGTATTAGAATATATGCTTTACGCTTTATACTTTCAGTGGCAAAAAACCGTTCAAACTCAATACGAAAAACCCAAAGAAAACTCCACACAAGATTTTTCCAAACAAATTTCCTCCACACACAACAACAACAGCAATAAAAACTTCCAAGAAGAAACACAATAATATTTCAAATAGACTAATATGTTATACTTTCAAAAATGGAAAACACGACAATAGATTTGTTTTAAAATGTATAATTTTTTTTAAGATTTTGTATAATTTTGTTGATTGAGCAAAAATTTTAAAGCTAAAAAGTTTCCTCTGCCGAAATTAAATATTCGTTTTCAGGTAAAATATGTTTTTGCATTGATTCGTTGTCTTATTCTCATTACTTGCAGATGGTTCTTGATATAGTCTGGACGGACGGACAATATTTCATTTGCAAAAGAAGAATGAACTTTCTATAGGTTCTACTTTACTATCAAGTTTAACTAGGATTAGAATACACAGATTAAGATTCTAAACTAATTGGTCATTTTGTGGTAGCAAAATCTATCAGCTAGATTTATTTAGAATTTGTTTTGTTTAAGAATATTTAACATCAGCAGAGTTTTGTTTTCTAAAGGGTCAGAAAAAACACCACACGATTTTTCATTGTTTTTTTATGGAAGAAGTGCATGAAAATCTTAAAAAAGTGCTGAAAAATTTGTATATAAACACCTAATATAAGTCTTTTAGGGTACACAAACGCGGCTCTAAATCCAGGAGAAAAATTCTACAACATTCAATATTCCTTAGTGAGTATATAAAAGGCAAATTGGATTTCGAAAAAACACGAGGAAGAGTTCACCATCGCACCAAAAATGCTTTTCTTGTCAGCAATAAAATTCCTCAGCTATTGAAGCTTCATTTTGATATGGTCGTTGGTTCACACTAAGATTCAATTTAATTCTCTACTTATTCATGGTCCCAAGAATTCAACGAAAAAATAAAATTAAAAAAAAATCCTTAAAGCCATTAAACAATCCTCCACTGTGCGTCAAAATAATTATCTCTTTCTTATACATAAAGTGATAATAATAACAGTCGTAAAATGTTATCACCGCCCATCAGGCAACTTCCTGTCAGACTTAACTTCGATCTGAATTTCAGACTCAGTCACTGCTTCAAGCGAAGTCTCTATTGAGAGTTGCCTATCCCAATCACAAGAACCAGGCGCAGAATTTGATCGACCTGTGCGACCTATATGCTGTCTAGATAATGAAGGCCGCATTTCCGGATTACTTGGCCGATGGGCATCTCTCCTATGAAGGAATGGATTCTAATAAGAAAAAAATAAATTAAGAGCTATTTGCAATTGATTTTGTTTGTATTTACTTGGAAGGAATGCTTTTTAAGCATATGCTTGATGAGTATCAAGGTGTCTAATTTAGGTATAGAAGTGATAACTTTAGCAACATCTTCATCAGTGACTTCGACTAAGTGGCAATTATCTTCTTCGCTGGGAAGAGGACAAGATGCGTTTTTGGTAACCCAAGGATGTTCCTGAAAAATAAAATCCTTAAGAATCTTGAATTTTGACTTTGGATGTAAATTACCTTGATTTCTGAAAGTGTGATCCTTTTGCTGGGGTCCTTAACGAGCATCCGTTGAATGAGATCCTTGAGCTCGGGACTGACTAAGGTCTCAACGGGAAAATCGATTTTTTGATGTCTTATTTTCGAATACAAAGCGAGAATATTCTCATCGTAGAATGGAACTTTGCCGTAAATAAAGGCGAAGAGAGTTATTCCCATAGACCAAATATCGGCAGCCTAAAATGAATGGTTGTTCATAAAAAATTGGAACACGTTGTTAAAATTGGTTTCTTTTACCTTTCCGCTGAAACCGGAACGTTGTTCGCCGAGCGCTTCCGGTGCGGTAAACGCGGGAGTCCCAGCTGTTGAAGATAAAAACGCGTCCGTTCCATCGAACTCGTTGCAAACGCCTAAATCCGCGATCTGGACCCTCCCCGACTCACTTAACAATAAATTCGCTGGTTTTATATCACGATGGATTATTCTTTGGTAATGCACTGCAAGAAAACTCCGTTAACACTTATACCCTAATACAACAATAAAAAACCCTTACAATATTCAATTCCAAGGATGACGTCTCGGAAATAAGTCCAAGCATCATCTTCAGTCAATGGTGTGTCTGTTGGAACTTCTAGAACTTGTCCGCGTTCTAAAAGTTCGAAGACTAGATACAAGTGGTCTTCGACAGGGTCATCGAGCACCTCGACGAGTTTAACTACATTTGGATGGTCTAGTTTCTTTAAGACCGCTATTTCTCTGTAGACTTGTTGAAGTGGTGCTGCTGGTCTTACTCCTTCTTTACGCGTCGGGGGGATGCGACCAAACATGCCAGCTTTCTTAAGAAGTTTCTTCTTGGATAAAATTTTCATAGCCTAATCCAAGAAAAAAAGTTACAGTTAAGAATAGTTTTATCAGTTCTTTATATTCCAAATCGCTTGAAGCTCCCCCAACAAAGGAAACTCGTCCTTTACAAGAAAAGAAAAACTCGGAAAACTCGGACGGAATTTCAACCTAACAAACTATAAAGGACTCCTCGAAATAAGCTCAATTTCCTTTACAAAAAAAAAAGGAAATAAAGTACGTGGAATGCAATAAACGTGAGAGCGCTCATAAACCCAACTTATAAAACCTTCTTCAGGCAGTTACAACCGATCGTTTCCCCGAGTTAAAAGCTAATTTCCCTCCGCATTAATCCTCTTATTGTCCATAAATTTACCATCCACTAGAACTTACTTAAAAAAGTCTGCATAAAAGCTGATAAGACTGGAACCGGACCCGCGATTATCAAGTTACAAATAAAATTACGGCCGATCGGATTCAATTGGAAACTCGAATTCTCGTCTCATAAATAACAGAGTTTAGTGGTTGAATTCAATCAAGTTTTACTCAATTTCTTCGCGGTATCCACTTAGCACTCAAATTACGTTCGGCTTAAAAAACTAATGAGATATTAATAGAAGGGTGGGTTGGGGCTTACGTAATGCGTGTCGTCTTCTTCGTTGTAGGCAAGCTTGACAATTCCGTAGGAGCCCTGGAAGAATACAAAGCTTTTATTACAAAACAATAAAATCCCATCAATTTTTGTTTAATTATTTTGCGAGAAACATTTTCTTTACGTTTTTATTTTTCTCTCTAAAAAAACATTGAAATCCTACTGAATTTCCCAAAAACGTTTCCCTTCTGTACAGATTTTTATTTGATACAATTCGGCATGATTTTCTCCGAAGTTTTTTTTAGGAGTTCGTGCCTTCTATCTGATACAATATTTAAAGTAATGGCAAAATGGAGTGCAGATTCGCGTAATTGGGAGCAGTCATGCGATTGCCACTCGAATATTCAAGATTTCCCGGAATCGCAAACACGAAACGAATCAAGCAAAATATGGAAAAATCCAATAGAAAATAAGTAGAAAATTCTATAACGTATTTACCAGACTAGTTGCCGAGTAAATAAGTCTCGAGTCTTGCGTTTAGTTGGTCTAGTCTTGTCCGTTCAATCGTTTCTGTCTAATTTTGTCTACTCTGATCTGCCTAGTATTCTCTAGTAGTAGTGTTTTCCGTCTTATATATATCCGTCTGTCTAGTTTAGTTTGTCTAGTCTTGTCTGTCCATTCTTGACTGTATAAACTTGGCTGTCTAGTCGTATCTATCTAATCCTCTCAGGCTACTCTTGTCTGGTTAATCTAGTCTATATATTCTCGTCTGTCTAGTCCTGTTTGCCTATTGTTATCTGTCTAGTCTTGGTTGTTATAACATAATCAAATTTTGGGAAATGTGTCCTTGAAGTTTTATGCAGTTTCTGTTAAAAAAATGAATGGACTTAGAGCGGACAAAATTTGCATTGGCAATAATATTTGCTAATGCAAATTAATTTTTTTGTTCAAGGTCTAATGTTTTTGTTGTTGCTGAAGTAAATTACTTGAAAACAAATTATATTGTCACATTTGTCATAATAAACGGTTTGAAGGGAAAAAATGATTATAATTTATAATTCCCACTATGTGGAAGTTTTTCTTTGCTAAATTCTATTGTGATTCATGCCAAATTACGCAAATATTTCAATGGTAGTATTTGCAAAATTAATATATAAATTGATCAAGGAAGACAAACTTGTCCATCATTTCAAATAATTTCTTACATTTTTTTCATTTAGTTCGTCGGGGATAAAACAAAATGTGAAACTCAATACTCTTGTTTACCTGGTTTTCACCTTGAAAAGCTCGATTTCAAATGTTTGCAATAAAATATTTGCAAAGTTGACAAATTGAAAAAAAAAATTAAGCGATTCAATTTCTTTACCAAAACTTACAAATCAAATAAAAATTAATTACAAATAAAATAATCAAATATAGACAGCACAGAGAAGACTAGACAGACAAGACAACACAGAGAAGACTAGACAGACAAGACTAGACAGACAAGACTATTCAGACAAGACTAGACAGACAAGACTTGATAGACAGGACTAGACAGACAAGACTAGACAGACAAGACTAGACAGACAAGACTAGACAGACAAGACTAGACAGACAAGACTAGACAGACAAGACTAGACAGACAAGACTAGACAGACAAGACTAGACAGACAAGACTAGACAGACAAGACTAGACAGACAAGACTAGACAGACAAGACTAGACAGACAAGACTAGACAGACAAGACTAGACAGACAAGACTAAACAGACAAGACTAGACAGACAAGACTAGACAGACAAGACTAGACAGACAAGACTAGACAGACAAGACTAGACAGACAAGACTAGACAGACAAGACTAGACAGACAAGACTAGACAGACAAGACTAGACAGACAAGACTAGACAGACAAGACTAGACAGACAAGACTAGACAGACAAGACTAGACAGACAAGACTAGACAGACAAGACTAGACAGACAAGACTAGACAGACAAGACTAGACAGACAAGACTAGACAGACAAGACTAGACAGACAAGACTAGACAGACAAGACTAGACAGACAAGACTAGACAGACAAGACTAGACAGACAAGACTAGACAGACAAGACTAGACAGACAAGACTAGACAGACAAGACTAGACAGACAAGACTAGACAGACAAGACTAGACAGACAAGACTAGACAGACAAGACTAGACAGACAAGACTAGACAGACAAGACTAGACAGACAAGACTAGACAGACAAGACTAGACAGACAAGACTAGACAGACAAGACTAGACAGACAAGACTAGACAGACAAGACAAGACAGACAAGACTAGACAGACAAGACTAGACAGACAAGACTAGACAGACAAGACTAGACAGACAAGACTAGACAGACAAGACTAGACAGACAAGACTAGACAGACAAGACTAGACAGACAAGACTAGACAGACAAGACTAGACAGACAAGACTAGACAGACAAGACTAGACAGACAAGACTAGACAGACAAGACTAGACAGACAAGACTAGACAGACAAGACTAGACAGACAAGACTAGACAGACAAGACTAGACAGACAAGACTAGACAGACAAGACTAGACAGACAAGACTAGACAGACAAGACTAGACAGACAAGACTAGACAGACAAGACTAGACAGACAAGACTAGACAGACAAGACTAGACAGACAAGACTAGACAGACAAGACTAGACAGACAAGACTAGACAGACAAGACTAGACAGACAAGACTAGACAGACAAGACTAGACAGACAAGACTAGACAGACAAGACTAGACAGACAAGACTAGACAGACAAGACTAGACAGACAAGACTAGACAGACAAGACTAGACAGACAAGACTAGACAGACAAGACTAGACAGACAAGACTAGACAGACAAGACTAGACAGACAAGACTAGACAGACAAGACTAGACAGACAAGACTAGACAGACAAGACTAGACAGACAAGACTAGACAGACAAGACTAGACAGACAAGACTAGACAGACAAGACTAGACAGACAAGACTAGACAGACAAGACTAGACAGACAAGACTAGACAGACAAGACTAGACAGACAAGACTAGACAGACAAGACTAGACAGACAAGACTAGACAGACAAGACTAGACAGACAAGACTAGACAGACAAGACTAGACAGACAAGACTAGACAGACAAGACTAGACAGACAAGACTAGACAGACAAGACTAGACAGACAAGACTAGACAGACAAGACTAGACAGACAAGACTAGACAGACAAGACTAGACAGACAAGACTAGACAGACAAGACTAGACAGACAAGACTAGACAGACAAGACTAGACAGACAAGACTAGACAGACAAGACTAGACAGACAAGACTAGACAGACAAGACTAGACAGACAAGACTAGACAGACAAGACTAGACAGACAAGACTAGACAGACAAGACTAGACAGACAAGACTAGACAGACAAGACTAGACAGACAAGACTAGACAGACAAGACTAGACAGACAAGACTAGACAGACAAGACTAGACAGACAAGACTAGACAGACAAGACTAGACAGACAAGACTAGACAGACAAGACTAGACAGACAAGACTAGACAGACAAGACTAGACAGACAAGACTAGACAGACAAGACTAGACAGACAAGACTAGACAGACAAGACTAGACAGACAAGACTAGACAGACAAGACTAGACAGACAAGACTAGACAGACAAGACTAGACAGACAAGACTAGACAGACAAGACTAGACAGACAAGACTAGACAGACAAGACTAGACAGACAAGACTAGACAGACAAGACTAGACAGACAAGACTAGACAGACAAGACTAGACAGACAAGACTAGACAGACAAGACTAGACAGACAAGACTAGACAGACAAGACTAGACAGACAAGACTAGACAGACAAGACTAGACAGACAAGACTAGACAGACAAGACTAGACAGACAAGACTAGACAGACAAGACTAGACAGACAAGACTAGACAGACAAGACTAGACAGACAAGACTAGACAGACAAGACTAGACAGACAAGACTAGACAGACAAGACTAGACAGACAAGACTAGACAGACAAGACTAGACAGACAAGACTAGACAGACAAGACTAGACAGACAAGACTAGACAGACAAGACTAGACAGACAAGACTAGACAGACAAGACTAGACAGACAAGACTAGACAGACAAGACTAGACAGACAAGACTAGACAGACAAGACTAGACAGACAAGACTAGACAGACAAGACTAGACAGACAAGACTAGACAGACAAGACTAGACAGACAAGACTAGACAGACAAGACTAGACAGACAAGACTAGACAGACAAGACTAGACAGACAAGACTAGACAGACAAGACTAGACAGACAAGACTAGACAGACAAGACTAGACAGACAAGACTAGACAGACAAGACTAGACAGACAAGACTAGACAGACAAGACTAGACAGACAAGACTAGACAGACAAGACTAGACAGACAAGACTAGACAGACAAGACTAGACAGACAAGACTAGACAGACAAGACTAGACAGACAAGACTAGACAGACAAGACTAGACAGACAAGACTAGACAGACAAGACTAGACAGACAAGACTAGACAGACAAGACTAGACAGACAAGACTAGACAGACAAGACTAGACAGACAAGACTAGACAGACAAGACTAGACAGACAAGACTAGACAGACAAGACTAGACAGACAAGACTAGACAGACAAGACTAGACAGACAAGACTAGACAGACAAGACTAGACAGACAAGACTAGACAGACAAGACTAGACAGACAAGACTAGACAGACAAGACTAGACAGACAAGACTAGACAGACAAGACTAGACAGACAAGACTAGACAGACAAGACTAGACAGACAAGACTAGACAGACAAGACTAGACAGACAAGACTAGACAGACAAGACTAGACAGACAAGACTAGACAGACAAGACTAGACAGACAAGACTAGACAGACAAGACTAGACAGACAAGACTAGACAGACAAGACTAGACAGACAAGACTAGACAGACAAGACTAGACAGACAAGACTAGACAGACAAGACTAGACAGACAAGACTAGACAGACAAGACTAGACAGACAAGACTAGACAGACAAGACTAGACAGACAAGACTAGACAGACAAGACTAGACAGACAAGACTAGACAGACAAGACTAGACAGACAAGACTAGACAGACAAGACTAGACAGACAAGACTAGACAGACAAGACTAGACAGACAAGACTAGACAGACAAGACTAGACAGACAAGACTAGACAGACAAGACTAGACAGACAAGACTAGACAGACAAGACTAGACAGACAAGACTAGACAGACAAGACTAGACAGACAAGACTAGACAGACAAGACTAGACAGACAAGACTAGACAGACAAGACTAGACAGACAAGACTAGACAGACAAGACTAGACAGACAAGACTAGACAGACAAGACTAGACAGACAAGACTAGACAGACAAGACTAGACAGACAAGACTAGACAGACAAGACTAGACAGACAAGACTAGACAGACAAGACTAGACAGACAAGACTAGACAGACAAGACTAGACAGACAAGACTAGACAGACAAGACTAGACAGACAAGACTAGACAGACAAGACTAGACAGACAAGACTAGACAGACAAGACTAGACAGACAAGACTAGACAGACAAGACTAGACAGACAAGACTAGACAGACAAGACTAGACAGACAAGACTAGACAGACAAGACTAGACAGACAAGACTAGACAGACAAGACTAGACAGACAAGACTAGACAGACAAGACTAGACAGACAAGACTAGACAGACAAGACTAGACAGACAAGACTAGACAGACAAGACTAGACAGACAAGACTAGACAGACAAGACTAGACAGACAAGACTAGACAGACAAGACTAGACAGACAAGACTAGACAGACAAGACTAGACAGACAAGACTAGACAGACAAGACTAGACAGACAAGACTAGACAGACAAGACTAGACAGACAAGACTAGACAGACAAGACTAGACAGACAAGACTAGACAGACAAGACTAGACAGACAAGACTAGACAGACAAGACTAGACAGACAAGACTAGACAGACAAGACTAGACAGACAAGACTAGACAGACAAGACTAGACAGACAAGACTAGACAGACAAGACTAGACAGACAAGACTAGACAGACAAGACTAGACAGACAAGACTAGACAGACAAGACTAGACAGACAAGACTAGACAGACAAGACTAGACAGACAAGACTAGACAGACAAGACTAGACAGACAAGACTAGACAGACAAGACTAGACAGACAAGACTAGACAGACAAGACTAGACAGACAAGACTAGACAGACAAGACTAGACAGACAAGACTAGACAGACAAGACTAGACAGACAAGACTAGACAGACAAGACTAGACAGACAAGACTAGACAGACAAGACTAGACAGACAAGACTAGACAGACAAGACTAGACAGACAAGACTAGACAGACAAGACTAGACAGACAAGACTAGACAGACAAGACTAGACAGACAAGACTAGACAGACAAGACTAGACAGACAAGACTAGACAGACAAGACTAGACAGACAAGACTAGACAGACAAGACTAGACAGACAAGACTAGACAGACAAGACTAGACAGACAAGACTAGACAGACAAGACTAGACAGACAAGACTAGACAGACAAGACTAGACAGACAAGACTAGACAGACAAGACTAGACAGACAAGACTAGACAGACAAGACTAGACAGACAAGACTAGACAGACAAGACTAGACAGACAAGACTAGACAGACAAGACTAGACAGACAAGACTAGACAGACAAGACTAGACAGACAAGACTAGACAGACAAGACTAGACAGACAAGACTAGACAGACAAGACTAGACAGACAAGACTAGACAGACAAGACTAGACAGACAAGACTAGACAGACAAGACTAGACAGACAAGACTAGACAGACAAGACTAGACAGACAAGACTAGACAGACAAGACTAGACAGACAAGACTAGACAGACAAGACTAGACAGACAAGACTAGACAGACAAGACTAGACAGACAAGACTAGACAGACAAGACTAGACAGACAAGACTAGACAGACAAGACTAGACAGACAAGACTAGACAGACAAGACTAGACAGACAAGACTAGACAGACAAGACTAGACAGACAAGACTAGACAGACAAGACTAGACAGACAAGACTAGACAGACAAGACTAGACAGACAAGACTAGACAGACAAGACTAGACAGACAAGACTAGACAGACAAGACTAGACAGACAAGACTAGACAGACAAGACTAGACAGACAAGACTAGACAGACAAGACTAGACAGACAAGACTAGACAGACAAGACTAGACAGACAAGACTAGACAGACAAGACTAGACAGACAAGACTAGACAGACAAGACTAGACAGACAAGACTAGACAGACAAGACTAGACAGACAAGACTAGACAGACAAGACTAGACAGACAAGACTAGACAGACAAGACTAGACAGACAAGACTAGACAGACAAGACTAGACAGACAAGACTAGACAGACAAGACTAGACAGACAAGACTAGACAGACAAGACTAGACAGACAAGACTAGACAGACAAGACTAGACAGACAAGACTAGACAGACAAGACTAGACAGACAAGACTAGACAGACAAGACTAGACAGACAAGACTAGACAGACAAGACTAGACAGACAAGACTAGACAGACAAGACTAGACAGACAAGACTAGACAGACAAGACTAGACAGACAAGACTAGACAGACAAGACTAGACAGACAAGACTAGACAGACAAGACTAGACAGACAAGACTAGACAGACAAGACTAGACAGACAAGACTAGACAGACAAGACTAGACAGACAAGACTAGACAGACAAGACTAGACAGACAAGACTAGACAGACAAGACTAGACAGACAAGACTAGACAGACAAGACTAGACAGACAAGACTAGACAGACAAGACTAGACAGACAAGACTAGACAGACAAGACTAGACAGACAAGACTAGACAGACAAGACTAGACAGACAAGACTAGACAGACAAGACTAGACAGACAAGACTAGACAGACAAGACTAGACAGACAAGACTAGACAGACAAGACTAGACAGACAAGACTAGACAGACAAGACTAGACAGACAAGACTAGACAGACAAGACTAGACAGACAAGACTAGACAGACAAGACTAGACAGACAAGACTAGACAGACAAGACTAGACAGACAAGACTAGACAGACAAGACTAGACAGACAAGACTAGACAGACAAGACTAGACAGACAAGACTAGACAGACAAGACTAGACAGACAAGACTAATGTACGAGAAGGATAAACCAGGAAAACTTCGGAAATGCCATGGAGAAAGTGTTTAACATCAAAAATCTCAAAACAGCTAGGGACATGGTTGCTGCGCTCACACATATATGTAACGAAATCTTACTACCCTAGTGACGAAATTGGTGGAGTGACGAAATCGCGAGGCTGCGGGCGTCCTGCCTTTCTTTAAGACGCATCTACCAGAGGATGTATAAGAAACATGTACACAAAAACGTTGAAACCTAAAAATGGCACATACCAATGATGAAAAAAGAACTAAGAAGGAAAATTAATGACGCGAAGAAAACACACTGAAGCGAGCTCTGCCAGAAGCTAAGTGATAATGTCTGGGGCGATGCTTACGCTATTGTCACTCGGCACCTCAATCAAAGATTCCCAAAACAACAAACCCCAATGCAGAAGGCACATGAAGTGGTGGACGTACTATTCACCAAGCACGAAGAAATGAAATGGCAAGAACCACCAGTAAGTTTGAAGAATTCGTGGCAGAAGAACTTACCAGAGCCGGTAACCGACTACGTAATGACAGAGCCCCTGGACCTGATGGACTACCACCTGAGGCCATAAAAATAGCAGTATTCAGATGCCCACAGCATATACTAAAAGTAATGACCAACATAATGATCGACGGAAACTTTCCAAACGTGTGGAAGAGAACAAAACTAGTACTGTTGAAGAAGGGAGATAAGTCAATGAAAGATCCCTTATCCTACAGGCCCCTATACCTCCTCGATAACGCTGGCAAGCTGCTGGAACATCTCCTGCTAGCGAGGATAAAGGCGGAACTCTAAAAGGGCTTTAATGTGTCAAAAAAGCAGTTTGGGTTCAGGGAAGGTAGGTCGACAGTTGATGCCATTATGTGAGCGTTGGAACTGGCAAAGGAAGCTACAGAAAACACACGTAGGACTAGAAAGATTGGCATTTTAATCACATTAGATGTGAAACTATTAGGCTAGTGCACAGTTATCTGCAATGTAGAAGACTGTGTATAGAAGCGGATGGACAGACTGCGGAACGAGAGGAGTACAGCGGTGCCCCACAGGGCTCAGTAATGTGACCTACCCTGTGGAACATCATATACAATGGAATCCTGAAATTGAAACTGCCGCACGGGGCGGAAATTACTGCCTTCGCTGATGATCTTGCTCTGGTGGTGGCGGGGACAACCGAAAAAGATGTAATGAGGCGAGCGAACACGGCTAGCGCTCAAGTAAATGAGTGGATGGGAAACAAGCGGCTGAACCTGGCCCCACATAAAACGGAAGCTGTGCTGCTCACAGGATTACGAAAAATAGGCCCAATACGCATTATAGTGGGGGGCACCACTACCGTGCCAAAAGACTAAAAGACTCCATAAAGTACTTAGGGGTAAACATTGACAGACGAGAGCATGTGACAAACGCAATCCAAAAAAATATTAAAACACTTGTGGCACCTGTTGCTTATAAAGGCTGCTGCCAAATATTGGTGGTCCAAGCAGCAGCAAAAGGAAACTGCTGTGAACTGTTGCCCATTCAACAATGCTGTATGGGGCACCAGTCTGGGCAAGTACAATACATATAAAGACGTACCTACATAAGCTTGCCGTGGTGCAGAGGAGGATGCCCTGCGGGTTTGAAGCGCTTACAGGATCGTCTCTTGAGATGCTGTTCTTGTGGTCGCAGGAATAGCTCCAATAGAGTACATGATTGAGGAAAGGGCAGAACTATATTGGACCCGCGGCAGAAAAGACGACAAAACAAATAAAGAGTGAAGGAAGCAGGTTCATGCAAAGCTCTAGCACAGGTGGCAAAGCCACTGGAGTGTCGCAGAGAAGGGGTAGCGGACCAAGACAGACAAGACTAGACAGACAGGACTAGAAAAACAAGACTAGACTAGAAACATAAGAGTATACTAGACGGACAATACCAGACTAGACTAGACAAGACTAGACTACAATAAACTAGGCTAGACTAGACTAGACTTAAATAGACTAGACTATAGTAAACCAGACAAGACTCGACTTGATTAGACTAGATTAGACTATAATAGTCTAGACAGACAAGACTAGGTTAGATATAAAAAACTAGATTAGACTGACAAGTCTGGACTAGACAGACAAGATTAGACTAGACGAACAAGATTATACTAGACAAACAAAAAACTGTAAAATGAAACTTACCTGTCCAATAGAATCCATCAATTTATATTGATTTAATTGAAGATACATTCCAGTTCTTTCAATGGAAACCCTTCTGGACTCTTTAAGCGGTTGCCGTTTCCGGTTGCTCCTGGGGGAACCTGTAACCAATCAAGATAACAACCATCTCGTTTCCCACGAAACAAGCAAACAATAAAGCTGTTTACCTGAGGGGCTGCCGTAAGGCGAGAAGGGGCAATTAGGGAAAATTGGTTTGTTTGTCTGAGCGGCGGCGGCGGCATCGCCAGCGACGCTCTTAGACTGTGCTAGTTGGAGGCGGCTCTTGATGTGCATTTTCGCTACCTTGTCGGGTAGTGAATTCTCGGAGCGGTTGTGCGGCGAGGAAGGCACGGCGGCGGTTATCACAGGTTCGGAGTCGGTTAGGTTGGGTTCGGATCGGGTTATGTCACCTCGGTATCGGGATTCTGCCGGGGGCGGTGAGCGTGGACGGGGAGGGTAGGTTTGGTGGCGGTGCACCAAATCGCCTTCCTTCTTCAAATCCACTTCCACCGCTGTATGTCTGCAAAGATTAACAAGCTTGTTAGTCGCGGAATGTTGTTTCTAGATAGTGTCTGTAGGATAACTGTTGGTTTTGGGGCGAATCGTTTGGGTTTTGTTGGGTTCGAATTACGTTCGAGTGTTCATCGAATTTCCATCGAGCGCGGAAGATACTCTGGCGTTTGCGGCCGCCCCCGGTCTATTTTTAGGCTTTAGTAATTCACGGCAGGCTAGACAGACTTTGACCGGCCGCTTGGAATAACGTACGGATTCCAACAAGTTGTAGGATTCAGAGGCAAACACAATTTGTTTATTTGCAGGTCTTGTGATTGAACGTAGCTTTCAATTTATAATAATTAGGGGTTGGTTAAATTCAAATTTCAGAGTTTTGTGTAACAACTAATATACAGGTAGATAAATTGATTTTATTTAACGGCAGTAAGACTTTAATATGCACGATTGTTGGTGAATAAAATGAAATTGTAACAAATTTAAAAAAAAAGATCTTTCTTTGAGTTACAGGAGAACAAGTACACAGTTTTAGGCAAAATATGTTTTATATAGGGAGACTATTTATTTTAAAATTTCAAGCTTATAACAAAAAAAAACAAAAATAATTTTCACAAATTTTGGCTCTGAATTACCAAAAATCAATATTTGGAAATTGGTTGCCAATAAATAAAACTAATACACCAAATATCAAATTTATATATGTTCTAGTACATAATTGATAATTTAATTTTTGTACCGATTGACACAATAATTTGTTTAAAATTTCTAAGACCATAATTAGAAAAAATTGGAAAGCGTTATTAACAAAATTTAAATTTTAGTACTTGGACGCTATTTTGTTAACCACCGACACAAAAAGAGAGGTGTTATAAGTTTGACGTGTCTGTCTGTGAGTCTGTCCGTATATGTGGCTGATTATGGAAAATCGTAGCTCATAAGCGAATTGACCGATTTTGATGCGTTTTTTTTTAAAGCTGACGTGATCGAGGAAGCTATTAGCTATAATTTATGAAGATCTGTTCATGCGTTTGATGACCATCAGCTCATTTCCTACTTGACAAAATTAATCTGCATCCAATTTGACACAAATATTTATCTAGTTCACTATATCCAAACTTGTGTTTGAAAGCTGACGTGATCGAGAAGGTTCTTAGATATAGTTTATGAAGATTTGTTCAGGCGATTGATGAGCATCAGCTCATTTCCTACTTGACAAAATTAATCTGGATACAATTTGACAAAAATGTTTGTCTAGTTCCGTATATACAAATCCACCAATCACGTATTTGCGAACGAAATTTCAAGAAGTAACATTAATCACGTATTTACAAACAAATTATTAAAGAAAAGAAAAAAGTTCGAATAATAAAATAAAATTAAAAATTTAAAGTAACCCCCGATACAAAAAAAAACTCTCTTTTGCCGGTTTAAGTATAAATAAAAGTAGTTATTAATATTTTGATGATGAGCGTCGCAGCGTCGGGGGACTACTAAGTAAATCAAATAATAAAACAAGACTAATAATGCCTTGTAAGATAGATTGAAATATCTACGTTCATACGTACAATTCGAAACTAGTAGATATTTTCTATTCGTTATAGCTATGTAGGTATAACTAATTATAATT
Organism: Phosphuga atrata; assembly: GCA_944588485.1. NCBI lineage: Eukaryota > Metazoa > Arthropoda > Insecta > Coleoptera > Silphidae > Phosphuga > Phosphuga atrata. The sequence continues at coordinate 24,097,757 of OX155904.1, read as the reverse complement.
CTTCACATAGTGGTCCCCCGACGCGGCGACGCTTATCATCAAAATATTAATAGGTACTTTTAATGAAGTTAAAGAACAAGAGAGAGATTTTTTTTTTGTGTCGGGGGTTACTTAAAATTTTAATTTTATTTTATCATTGTTTTCGATTACTGATAGAAGAATGTGCGGAATTTATAATATAAAACAGAATTTTTGATTAAACAGAATTCTCCATAAAACGGAATTCTAAAGTGAGAATGTAATCAGTGCAAAATATGAAATTTTAAATTTATAATATATTTATAATAACGGCAATAGTAATATAATTATGCTAATTTTAATAAATAATGCAAATACAGCAATATAATTGCAGATTACGGAGTAGCAGATTTTTAACAAATGTTGCATAATCATAAACAACAAATAGCCAATGCCAAATTTCTATTTTAAAAAAGACGCGGTATTATTGAAAAATGAAAATTTTGGTTAATTAATATCTAATTTGATAGCATTTTTTACAAGATGAATTGAATTGAATTTTGCATGAATTCAAATAAAATTACCAAGTATTAAATCGGTAGTTTTAAAATTGATTCAATGTAAAACGGGTTCAGTTACATTTTACTAATTTTTGGAAAGCAACAAAAAACTTTTCTTTTTAAACACTGGAGATAATTGTTTACATTCTTCACTGTTTAGATTATAAACATTTTACAAAGCTAAATCTAAATATATATATATATATATATATATATATATATATATATATATATATATATATATATATATATATATATATTGTAAAAAGAATTTACGATTTAATGTGTCAGTGCACAAGATGTAGGTCATACATAAAATAACTGAAAGATTAATATCTAAAAGACAAAGAGCACGATCTAATGATGTCTAACAATAGTACGGACAATCTTCAGTCACTTTTAGCACATGGAGTATCTTGAACTCATGTGCTAAAAGTGACTGAAGATTGTCCGTACTATTGTTAGACATCATTAGATCGTGCTCTTTGTCTTTTAGATATTAATCCTTCAGTTCCTTCATCCTTAATCCTTCATATATATATATATATATATATATATATATATATATATATATATATATATATATATATATTTAAGTTACGGTTTTTACCTTTGTAATAAAAAACGATTTGTACCTTCGAGATTAATTTAATAAAATCATTTATCAATTCTAGCGGCAACCAGTCGTTCCATTTTTATTTCTTCAGCAGTCAGTCAACCAGACCAGTCGAGTCCAGTTCAGAGAGTCCAGCTCCACTCATTTCCTCAACAGTGTTTGTATCTCTTGTACATTTGTATATATGTCGTCCGTGTAAATAAATTCCTCTGCAAACCGTGAGTGATACATTATTCTACCGCGTAACCACCACAAATTGGTGACTCTGACGTGATCGACAAGGGGATTCCGATCATCTACAAATTGGTCGTCGTGATCGAAAGGAGAAAACTCAAAAACTCAAATATGGAACCAAATGCACCTGATATCTGCCGCATCGTTGAACTAGACCCTGCATCTGTGCCAGTAAAACCTTACACGCGAAACTGAACACCACAAGTAAAGGGCTGTCTCTCGTACACCTCATGATGCCGCTTCCAACCTGCGACAAAAAACGACGTCTGCGATGACGCCTTCAGCCGTCTACGAGGACGCCTACAAAAACAGCCTCTACGATGACGCCTTCAACCATCTACGAGGACACAGGCAACAACAATCTCTACGATTACGCCTTAAACCGTCTACGAGGACGCTGGCAACAACAACGTCTACGACGACGCCTTCTACCGTCCACGAGGCCGCTATCGACTTGTTAACCCTCCGGATCGACTCATACTGATAGGTGCAAGCTGGTTTTGTATAGAAAACCGCCTATCAGCAAACGACGTCAGACAAACACCACAACAGCGACAACGATGACGAATTCAACCGTCTACCAGGACGCCGGCAAAAACAAACAACGTCTACGGTAACGACTTCAACCGTCTACCAGACGTCAACGAACAAATGCCGCAACAGCGACTGATAGGTGCAAGCTGGTTTTGCATAGGAAACCGCCTATCAGCAAACGACGTGCACGAGGACGCCTTGCAACAAACTTGCAACAACAAACAAGGTCTACGGTAACTACTTCAACCGTCTACCAGACGTCTACGAACAAACCGTCTACCGGGACACCGGTAATAACAAATAACATCTACGGTAACGACGCCAACCTTTTACCAGACGTCTACGAACAAACGCCGCAATATCTACTGATAGGTGCAAGCTGGTTTTGCATAGGAAACCGCCTATCAGCAAACGACATCCACGAGGACACCTTGCACCAAACTTGCAACAACAAACAACGTCTACGGTAACGACTTCAACCGTCTCCCACGCCAGACTTCCACGAAGTCAAACCAGACTTCCACGAACACACCCCAAACAATAATTACCCAAATATTTTTGGACAATTTCCGAAAATATTTTATTAGGGTCGGTAATGTAATCCTCGAGCAGATTAAGAAAGATTTGTGTTTTTAGTTTCACAAGGGCATTACGGTGATTGCCGAAATATTTTCGGACGAATTTCCAAAAATATTTTATTAGGGTCAATGGTGTAATCCCCGGGTAAATTACGACAAGATGTTTTTTCCGAGAATCGGTAATCACCAAAGCGACAAATAGCCGAAAATAGAAAAATAATCACCCCCAGATCAGGGACCAGTATACCTGGACATAACATAAATACCTGGACCCCCGAGTCAAGCAAGACGGTCAGGCGCAACCAGTCAGCAAGTCGACTCCAGTTCAGTTCATTAGTCAGGCGCAACAAACCAACGAGTCCAGTTCAGTCCAGAGAGTGGACTCAGACACACCGGTCCAGCCAGTGGACCCAGATCAGCTAGACTCAGCCAACAGTCAGTCAACCAAACCAGTCGAGTCCAGTTCAGAGAGTCCCGCTCCACTCATTCCCTCAACAGTGTTAGAATCTCTTGTACATTTGTATATATGTCGTCCGTATAAATAAATTCCTCTGTAAACCGTGAGCGATACATTATTATAGACAGACATATATTATTCTACCGCGTATCCACCACACAATCATTTTTAAATTAATTTTTTAATTACGGCCTGGTGTACTTTTTGTAGAAATTTGCATTTTAACATTAACAGTAAAATTAACATTGTACGTTTAAAATACCGTAGACTCACATATAACGCGCACCCGTAGAACGCGAATTCGTATAACGCGACGAAAAATGTCGACTAGTACTCATTTAGCGCGATAAACAGTCCCGTAAAAGGCGTGAGATAACTTTAACATTTTAGAATAGTTTCAGATAGATTTTTTGTTTAGAAAATCAAATCTGTTCAAGAGTTAATTGTCTTAGCCTTAACTATATGAAACGACATTTTAAATTATTTAAATAAAACTAATTGAGAATTAATAATTAAAAAAATAATAATATCCTAATTGTGATTTGTTTCATGTGATCGTTTATTTATAACTATAGTTTGATCAACAAATGGTATCTTCAGATTAACTGAGTTAATCTGAACAGTTAATCTGAAGATGCCACTGTGTTGGTGAAACTATAGCTATAAATAAACGATCACATGAAACAAATCACAAAATTAGTTTTATTCAAATAATTTAAAACGTGTTCACTTATCTGTTGTTTAGATAGATGAATAATGATTCATAGACATGCTTGAACTCGCAGAAATAGGTCTGATAATGTATGTCCCGTATAACGCGATTTCATAGTACGCGGAATCTATCCCCCCTAATTGTGGAGCAGTGTAATGTAAACATTATAAAACGCGATTAATGTAACAAAATTACTACCAAAATTTATTTTTTAATTTTTAACTAATCTTTTTACAGAAATTAACAGTTTCAAGTACATTGTAAATTAGGTTTTTTTAAAATAAAACTCAATTTTTCACAAAGTTACAAATTAAATGCGCATGAAGTGTTCGTGAAATTCAGTGGTTTTTATTCTGATCACAGTTGGCAGATAAAAATAATCCTGGACTGAATCCCTTCATGCATAAATTCCTTATTTACACATCCTATTATTTCCCATACAGTCATTAAAACGAAGCCCTTTTAGGATAAATCGATGTAAATATATTCAGCTCGTAAAAAAAACATTCAATTCATTTTTCTAAAATTTGGGCTGAAGCCCAAATATTGGATCAACGGATGTAATTACTGTACATAATAAGTTTAAACCTCTCATCCTTGAAACTAAATATTATGCCAATTTATATATAAAAAAAATAAACCTCCTTGTTTTGTGAATTTGTTAAAAAATAAATATTAAACAAAAACAAAACGACCAAGGGGTTAAAAATCAATGATAGACAGGGTTAATTATTCATAATTATAGACTGTCTATTTTTCATCAGTTTTGTCCAATCGTGTCTAATTTTATTCGGTCTTATACAATCTTGTCGAGTCTTGTCCTGTTTTTTCCAACTTACATAACTATAGACGTCAAGTCTTGTCTATTTTTCACCAGCTTTGTCCAATCTTCCCTAATTTTACTTAGTCTTATTCAATCTTGTCGAGTCTTGTCCTGTCTTTTCAAACTTTTTCCAGTCATGTTCGGTTTTGCTCACTCTATTAAAGCTCACCTTTGAGTCACTTGAAAATGACCTTTAACAGTCGAAACTTGAGTCGTGATAAGTGTATAAATTTATATAACTGCATATTAAAGTCTGGTTAAAATATGGTGAATTCATTAATTCACTGTAAGTATGGATTATCACGTAGTAACGGTCGTAACCATCCTATTCAACTTTAATTCAGTTTTGCTGGTTTAGAATTTGTCTAATCTTGTTGAATTTTTTTAGTTTCATCTAGCCTTGTCCAAACCTTCATTGTCTTGCACAAGCCTGGCTAGAATTTTTCAATATTGCCGCTCCTAGGGCTTCACACGAGACGAGATAGGGCGAGAGCTTCAAAAATCTCGTCTCGCTCTCGTTTGTTGTGTAAAAAATTACTCTTGTCTCAGTCTCGCTCTCGCTCTAGGAACTGTTAGTCTCGTCTCGCTCTCGTAACCGTTTGTCTCGTCTCACTCTCGTTACCGTTTGTCTCGTCTCGTCTAATCTCGCCAAATATTGTTCTTGCTAGAACTTATTGTTAAGATAGTCCAAAACGAGGTAATCATCCATTTTGTTGTAAACTAATCACTGTCTCTTTACATAAATTTTCTATTTGTTTTCGATTTTATCTTCTAATTTCGCTTTGTTCCATCCACATGAAAATGTAGCGATAACACACAATAAATGTCTGTTCATATACACTATACACCATCTATTTTGTTGACGATTGAAAACTAATAATAAAAACGAACATAATTTGAAATTGTTTACGACATCTATTTCATATTACGAAATCTACTCTTTTAATTGTTATATAATGAAATGTAACTTGTTCGAGCCCGCAGTTCAAATTTATGCAAGAAAATATTACCGCTGCCCGTATTAGAATCAAAGATTGAAGAAGAAGTATGACCGGGATCAGAAACGAGACTCTCGTGTCTCGCGAGAACGTGACCACATGCGCTCTCGCCCTCGCGAGACCACATACGTTCTCGCTCTCACGAGAGCGAGACCACATACGTTCTCGCTCTCGCGAAAGTGAGACCACATGCGGCCTCGACTCGTTCTCGTCTCGCTTTTACGAGACGAGACGATACTAGAAAAATTTCGTTCTCGTGTGAAGCCCTAGCCGCTCCTTATTTAGTCTTGTTTTGCCTAGTCTTATCTGATTGTCATGTCTGGTCATGTTTGATCTTATCTGGTATAGCCTAGTCATGTTTGGTAATAATTGATCTTGTCCTGCCTTGTACTGTTTTATCCTGTCTTATCCTGTTTGGTCCTGTCCTGCTTTAAATTCAAGTTTCGGTCTTGTCCTGCTTTAAATTCAAGTTTCTGGAAATTTGATTTAGTTGGGACCATTGTTCCCAGTAATAGTTTAAATCGGGAAAAACTGATTTTCTCCTAAAACTGATATTAAAACAGTTTTTCCTATAGGAAACCTCATCACTTTACCCACTGTATACTATATACAGTGTCTAAAGTGATGAGGTTTCCTATAGGAAAAACTGTTTTTGATGAAACTGATTAATTAATGTATCCCCAATTTCGAAGACAAACTATTCTCGTAATACTTCTGGTAATTTAACTGCGCGGAAAATAAAAAAAAAATAAGCGGAAATTTTAAAATGTCACGAAAACTACTGCGCATCCGCGCACCCGCGCAGCTTACACGGAACATTGGTTGGGACTAAGGTGACCACACGTCCCGATTTTGGCGGGACAGTCCCGCTTTTTGGAAAAAATCTGCATTTTTTATTTTCCCTTTAATTGTACTGTAATATATAAAATAATAAGTTTTCCAAATATTCCCATAAAATCTCCTTTTTTAATGTCAAGCTATGAAAATTTTTAATATGGAATTTAAATGTCCATTCTTCAAATTATTCCAAGCAGTTATTATAAAAATTTCTGAATTCTTTCAGAAAATCCGGTCTTTTAATGACACCTTGTTCTGAAATTTTCATTAGAAGACATCTTTTGAATATATTAGTAAACATTTTCCGAAAAATAATATTTGCGAATTAAAAGTTAAATGTTGGTTGTCTGCAAATGTGGAAACAGACAAAAAGTGGACGTAGTTATTGCTTCAATTTAAACAGAATAATATTTTCAAAATATTTTGATAAGGAATATTATTCTTTTTAAAATGAGAATTTGAATTTGTTTTAAAATGAGAGAGTTTTTTTCTAGTATCAATAACACATGGACAACTGAAAAAACACAGCGTAAAACATAATTTGACCAATACATATGAGAAATTTCACGACATTTTATTAAATGATCCGGATCTATTGCAGAATTCACTCGGATCAAAATTATGACCGTGAAAGAAAATCATATTTTTTTTTAAATAAAAAATTTAAATTAATTAAAAATCATAATGTTCAAATTATTTCAAGAAAAAAATTAAGAAATTACTATGTTCTCTAATTCACTCATGACTTTTTCAACTTGCCGTTACCGCTTTAACTTATTTTTTTTATAAATAAAGCTTTCCAAAGTTATTTCTAATTATAGCCTTTGTAATATTTATGTTTCATGTAATTTAAAAACGAGGTTCAAAAACTGAATTTAATAAAAATTTGATTATGAAAAAAATATCCAAAAATAGACTTTAGATTTAATCTCAAATTTTATATGTAATTTCTGTCTTGAATCATCAATCTAATTTTCATATAATTAATTAATTTTTTCACCTTGCTGTTACACCTGTGTATTTGATAAATTAAGTTTGATAAATTAAGTCTTCTAAATTTATTTCTAATTATAGCCTTACTAATTTGAGCCAAATGTTTGTATTTTGTTAAATTTAGAAACGCGCTTTGAAAATGTAATTGATCAAAAAATAGAACAGGCTATATTAGATTTTAGAAAATGTCGATTTAATTTAATCCAACCATCTGCAACAGGTAAATTAACAATAAGGAAAGGAGCCATAAGCGGATCAAAATTGATCAAATTTTCACATTGTTTTCAATCAGTTGTTTTTAAAATTAAAAAAATTAAACTTTCTAAATTTTTATCAAAATGATCTTTGTCTTGCACATGCCACACAACTGGAAACTACACATAGCGACGAACAGTGGTCGGACATCCCAAAAACTTGGCCAAAATATGAAGAAATCGTTCAAATACCGTGGTTTTTGCTCTCTTCGCGTTTTTGAGGGCGCTAATCACGAAACTGATTTTAAAATTCAAAATGGCGGTATTCAATAGGGGCGGATAAATTTTCGAAAAAAGTACTCAATTTTTGAAAAACTCCGGATTTGGCGCTTTTTGACGTCGCTGATTGCAAAAGAGAATTCAATATTCTAAAATTCATAAAGCCGAAACCAATATGACGAACATTTTTTCCAGGAAAGCATTCTTATATATATATATATATATATATATATATATAAATATATATATATATATATATATATATATATATATATATATATATATATATATATATACATATATACTTTGGCACTACCATAAATGATCAATGGGACCCTTCTAATGATGTGAGGTCCCCAATTGGAAAAGCCCGGACAACTTTTAATAAGATGCGGAATTTGTCCAAACATCATGGGCTGACAATGTCTACGAAAATCAGGTTTTTGCGTTTTTATGTGTTCTCTACTCTTTTTTAATGTATTATTATGCATTAATGTATTATGTATAATTTTCGTACATTGCTAACAATAATTTTGAGAAACACATTCAAATTGTATTTTCTGGAGAAGAATCCAAAACAGTAAAGTTTTTGCGATTCTACACATGTCTCAACGAGCAATGAGCAGACAATACGGCAGGCCCGACGCGTGCGGCACTGACGATTATAATACATTATTGGTATACCAGTAACGGTCATAATACATACTAGGTGTGCCATTACAACTAATCCAACCATTGAAAGTCACTAGAAAAAATATATTTGTTTCCAGCTTTTTGGGATTTCCGACCACTGTGCGACGGTCTCTCCCCGTTTACGCCTGACTCTCATGCGACCATAGTGCATTCCCAAACAGAATCGGTGTTCGTCACCGAAGACCACTCTATGCCATTGCACGTCCGAATCCAGTCGCAAGGTACACCACTCCAAAAGTTGCTGTCGATGGCGAGCCATCAGCGGAAGCACAAGATGTGGTCGATAAGACTGCAAGCCTAAAGTTCTAATTCGTCGGTAAACTGTACGAAGGGTTACAGGACGTCCTTCGTTTCCGAACCATTGATCGGCTTCTTCTTCTTATTCTTTCGTATAGGCCTACTTTGGACCACGCTTGTTCAACTGTTGTGCTTTGACCCTTACCCAGTATTGCCGCATCTTCTGCCGGTGTAACTCCTTTCTCTCTTCTGTCAAGGGGGTACCTTTCTTACGGGGTTTTTCCTGATATCCAGGGACTTCCTTCAGGGTGCGTCTCACAGACTGTCTGTTTTTGAAATCTATTATTCCCTGTTCTTTAATATCCTTCTCGGTTTTTGTCAACCAAGTGATACGAACCTTTTTATTTTGCCAGAAGATGAACAGAGGGTTGGTTAGTCGGTTTGGAGGCAATCTTGCAACGTGGCCATAGAAAGCTACCCTTCTTTTCCTTGCACAGTCAGAGAGCATCTCAATATGTTTGTAGAGCTCAGAGTTATGCCGCCCTTCGGAATTTCCCATCTTCCTTTACCGGGCCTAGGATCTTCCTGAGGATTCTCCTCTCTCTGATTTCCAATTTCTTGACTAGACCTCTTCGGTCCAAGGAAAGACACTTCATGGCATACAGGTCTTCTGGTCGTAAGACTGATGTGTAGTGCTTAAGTTTCAGGTTGCGTGACAGGCATTTCTTATTGTAAGTGTTCTTAGTCAGTCGATAGGCTAGTTCTAACTTGTTGACTCTCTTGGATAATGACGTTGTATCAGATAAGTTGGGTTCAATGCACTCGCCTAGATACTTAAATTTCTCAGTCCTCTTGATGTTTCCCTGTTCTAGTATCATCTCTCTGTTTGCTTCTCTGATGTTGGTGAAGAATTCTGTTTTCTCCAGAGACACTTGAAGATCCACTTTGGCAGCCTGTTTTCTGAGGCAGTTTACCTGCATTGTTGCCATCTCAAGAAAATCAGCAAACAATGTCATGTCATCTGCAAAAGTCAGGTTCGGTTATTGATCTTGAACTCGAGAATCGTTCTCGTAATGCCATCAATCGGAGATGGCGTCCTGGACCACATTTGTTTGTCTTGGCCGCCAACTTCCTCTTCTTCGACGTTCTTGACCTTATGTAGATCATGCTTGATAACACCGTACTATAGATGATTGGTTACGGTTAAGATGATTAGCGATTTCTCTGAATGAAAAACCAACTTCAGGTAAGCCAATATGCAACCTTTGTCGAATTCACTCGATTGTTGATAATTTTCACGTTGCTGTACTCTAGGCATAATCGCATCAAACGTCAAAACGCAAAGAAGATCTCAAAAAGAAAATAATTGCAACCAAAAGCAATATCGAAATCGACTTAATGTTTCAAGAAATTAACCGATAATTTCGATTATAACAAGTAAAACGTAAAATTTGCCATGGCTTTTGGATTATTTTGAATGAAATTTTACTATCTTTGTCTGGCTAAACATTTCTGCCAAGTTTAGTCCAAAAATTCCTACCCCTTCTTAGTGTTGCAATTTGTGTCACAGAATATAATATTTAATATTACTAATTATTATAAACGTTGAAGGTTTACCTTACAAAGCTTTCTAAATTGCTGACTAATTACTATTTGAAATTCTGGCAAATTTTACCGTTCATGTTAATTCCAAAATTAGAAAATTTACACATTGCCGGAAATTGTTAATTCAATAGACAATATCGCGATTGTTCTTAATAATATTTTAAAAACATCTATTTACCAAAATCTACATTTCATCTTAAGATGGAATAAGTTTTAATTTCATGATTATTACGCTTTCTCTTTTATCAACCCAGCAAATACATTGTCGTAAAATTTAAAACAGTAAATATTTAAAATAAAATTTACAACAATAAATATGCTTAAATACAGAAATTGTACTTGAAATCTATGTTTGTTCAACTGTCTTGTACATCATCCAAAAGAACAAATACCCTCAACCACTATGTAGGATCACATATAAAGCGACTGGAAAATTGCAGTTTTACAACGAGCGTCTTTTCCTGTTACATATATAATTATTTTTACATCTGACTTTTAAGGTAGCACCCACTTAACATTATCAAATTATAAACACTCAAATTGTAGTCATAAAAAAGTTAATTAACAGAATTGAAGGATCTAATTAAAACAAACAATACTTTCAATTAAAAATAGCTTTAACTGAAAAATGTTTTCAGTGATTGCTGCGCTTACAAATAAGGCACGTATCCCAAATTAATTGGATTTTATTTTTCAACGTTTTATGATGGTCTTGCTATTATTGGTAGATTGTTGTTCAGATTAAATAAGTATTTTATTTGAATTTAAAATCATTAATAATGTTCTTTTAATAAATTATTATCGTGCAATAATTGCAATCATTAAAATAAAAGGTGTAATATGTCTGTTTGAAACATGTTGCAAGAAGATGCAACAGTGCGAATACTCGTGTAAGTGGGCGCTTATTACGGAAGGTTATTAAATGGGTTTTCAGCATTAATAATCTTGCAAAACATGAGAAAATTTAAATAAACTCACCCATTAAGCGTCATTGCTTCGATTGCTTCGACGCCGCGAACCCGAATACATTAAAACATTGACACACACAAACATTTCCAATCTCTATATTTCAGGCGGGCATTCATAATCGAATATTAACTACGTGTAAGAAAAAACAAAATGGAAATATTTGCGGGTTAATTGCCCGGACATTTAGTAATGCAAACATGTGTGGACACGTGCCGAGTGCGGCAGGCCGCGTCAACACAATTTGATTTAGAGACAATTTCACGGCGGTAATGACGACTTAATTGCCGCAAAACCGAATTGTTAATTATGTTTATTTTTTCTCTAACGCCAACTATAAGAAATTAGTGAATCTTGACCTTTTCGTTTTAATTACCTTTGTACGAAGCCGTTGGGATTTCGAAAAATAAAAATACTTTCTCTATTTCGTCGCTTTCACGTCGAAAATAGATTAGGATAGTCTGCTAGAGTTTTTTTTTCGATAAAAGATCTAAATTAGTCCGCTCAAGTTTCGAGTGAAATGTAATAAAGTTTTTTTAATCAAACTGCACTATATATTATTCCAATTTCCACGCCCAAACTATTTATTTTCAAACGAATTAAATAAACGCCTTTTAATTACGTTGTAAAATATTAATCGTTTTATTCATTTTGATTAATCTGTCTGGTTTGTTTAAGCTTAACGTCTGCTTAATCTACCCATACTATCCTATCTACTCAAGCGTAGTAGGTATTTCTAGTGTTTCCAGACTTCCTTATCCCGTTTTGTTTTTACTTTGCAATTTGTTTGCATTGTTTGAGATTTGATAGTTAATTCAATCCTGTCTGTAGTGGTTAAACATTTTACTGCATGTGTTAGCAGAAGCTATACCTAATTTAATTAGAGTAAAGTGACAATGTGATACAATTGGTCGTATAATCGGTAGTTGGATTATAAACGTAACAATTGCATTGGTTTCGAAACGTGTCCAATCGGTGTCTACAACCGAACGTTGGAATTATCTCTAGAAAAACCTATTTGTTCATTGATTAATGACCCAAACTTGGGAAATGTTCTTTTTTATTGCTTTTTTTTCGGAGGAAGCGATAGCTAATTTGAGATCGGGGCGCTCGCGTCTTTTAATTAAGAACATCGGTTGGGCGCCCGCAAGATAATTACCCTTCGCGCCCGCAGGCCCGTCAATGCCGGAAGTGACAAAAACTATATTTATGTCTTCATTCGAAAATAAAGGAAAATAACGGAAAACCGCAGGCGAAGATGAAATAATTTGGCCTGAAACAAATAAACTTAGCCTTCCGTTAATTATTTTTAATAGCGGTTTGACTGGTCGCTAAAACATTTTATTTTTTCCGCGAGTTGTCGAGACGGGAGTTCTTAATTGATAATTAGCGTTGTCAATCAGAGAAATGTGTTTTTTGCCTACCTGGGAATGTCTCCAATTTTCGGTGGTCGCTGTTTTCGACAAGCGCAAGCTCCATCTTGCCACGGGCTCGCTGCAACAGAGAAAAAAGCGTACTATTAGATTGAATAATAAATTTCAATTGTCGGTTTGTGCGAAAAACAACCCAGGAAATCGGGATTTATTATTATAAATCGGGTTTTTTACTTTGTTTCTAGAAGGGAAATCTAATTTAGATTATTTTCCGCCAACGGAAAATTTCTCCAAACAATATATAGATTACATAATTTTCGTTTATTATTCACAAAGGAAATTGTATTTATCTTAACACATTTGGTAGCGTTTGTGTTTCACTACGTCTTCCATGGGAGAATATATAAGAATTTCCACGCCCACAAAGCGTTATTACAAACGTTTATTCCATTATTTCTGAAATAGACCAAAAACTAGACAAAAGCAAAATATATAAAGAACTAAAGGTTCGAAAGTTTGAAATGAAAATAATTTATAATACATGAATTGGTTAAAATTGTATTGGGCTACACCTACTATACAAAATCCAACATGAATGTCCACGCCCAAAAAGAGTGGGTTAATATGCCTGGAAGCATGAAAACATTTATAACGTTATATTAAACGCTTTAATATTCAGAAATTTGAGAAGTTTACGTGAATTAAAAGCTTAACATGCTTTCATAAAATTCAATTATCTTAAATTAGGTAAAGTTTTAGTGAAAACTACCTCGCTAACTTGGCTTTTACGGGGTGGTCCCAAAGTAGTTGTTCAGGAGTTTGGATTAGGAGTGCGTGTGGTTAGAAGTTCGGCGAGGGATGAAGACGTGCGCGCCTCTCCAGATTAGACCGGAGTTCTCGGCTGGTTAATTAAGTTTTCAGCGGAGCAGGATTGATCCGAATTCGATATTGGAATTGTAAATTTGATACTCTCAAAATAACAATGGTAGATTTTTTGCCGCACGAGATGGATTTCCCAGGAGATGTCGACGATCCGTAAGCAAATCCTTTATTCAGGTTAAGAGCGAAAAGCCGAAATAAATACGGAATGTCTAGAGAAACTGGAAATCAAGAGGAAAAGTTTATTGGGAAGCTTTGGAAATTCTATGTTGAAACACACAGGAAAATAGATTGGATCAATCTTCAAATACGGTTTTTATAAAATTAAGTTGGAAATTTATATTATGAACTAAATAACGCACATGAAATTACAAAAATTTCACATAAATTAAGATTAAACAAAAAAAAAAATAAAAAAACTCGGTGATAACCCATAAAGCCGGAACTGAAAACAACTTTATAAATTACAAAGGAAAGAAAACTTACGTCTGTCCATCTGTTTGTTTTTTGGGCCGTGCGTACGGTGGACGCGCGGGATCAGAACTGAGCAAAACGGTGAGCTTTATCTTCGTGGACGGACGCACCGACAAATAACAACAAAAACAAGAAAATTACGAGACCCAAATAAATTATGTATGAGTTGGCACGAACTATTGACACGCGATAACAGATATGACACCAAACAGGCAGAAAATGTTAATAAGTTCTATATATAAGTTCGCTTGATATTTATAGAGAAATTTAAATAATTTTAGATTGCGTTTTGTCTGATAAAATTATCGAGGAATTTTTGCATTTACAAACACATTTTGAAATTCCAAATTTCTTCTGTGCATTTTCCAACAAAATTATAACTTTTAGCACATTCTGAAACGCTGCCGAAAATGTTGGACAAAAAGAACAAAAGCAAAAATTTTTCTGCAAATTCTTTCGACATATGTTTGTATGACCTTTTTTCCAATACGACATTTACGGGTTAATAAATTTTATTTGTTGGTTTTTAATAACCAGGTGTTTCAAATTATTGCTAAATAATCATTCCCATTTTGTTTCATCACTTTTTCGCTCTTCCAAAATTATCGTTTAACATTTTTAATTCAAACAGATTTCACTATTATCATGAATGCTATCAGAATTTTAAAATTTAGAACATTTTTTAATTTTGAGCCACAAGAAAATTTAACACAAAGAAAATCATACATCCGTTCCAAGTCAGTGCCGCAACAGTCCAACATCAACAAAAACCGTAATGTTTCAGTATCTCTAAAGTTCTGTTCACATACACCCAGGCCTCAGATTGCCTGGGTGTGTGTGAACAGAACATTAATCGTTTCAATTCGGTGTTAACAAAAACTTTGCTATTTCATTAATTCATAAATCCTTAAAAACTGTTCAGTGATTTTGGAGATAGCTAAATTTACAGGCGTAGCAGTAGAAATAAGTTGTTGAAAGTTCAATGAAATTTATATTGCACACATGTTCACATTTTATACAAACACATACAAAAACCGTGTACATGAACATGAAATATAACGGAACATATCCGGGACAAACACTGACAGATAAAAGTTAATTGAACATAAAAACTTTTGCGGCATTGACGCGTGTAAATAGACCTTTAATAAATTTCGCAAAAAGTTTAAAAAAAGTTTTTTTCGAAAAAAAAAAACATTAAGTTTACAAAACTCTGCGTCTGTCCCTCTGTCTGACTGTGTAGTCCACTTTAAACTTATCTGTCTAAACTTGTCTGTCTAGTCTTTTCTGTCTAGCCTTGTTTGTCGAGACTTGTCAGTTTAGTCTTGCCTGTCTAGTTTTGTCTGTTTAGTCCTGTCTGTCTAGTCTTGTCTGTCTAATCTTGTCTGTCCAGTCTTGTAATCGGGCTGTAACCTAAATTTTAAAGACAACAAAAATAAGTTTTCTAAATTTACATCAACATTTGAGTTGTTTGAGTGGTTGAAATTCGCTGGGCTACACCTACTGCATAAAACACAATATAAATAACCACGCCCATAAAAGAAATATGCTGAAGGTGTGGAAATATGTACGGCCTTGTTTTAAAAGCTTTTATTTTCAGAATTTAAATGATTTTTCATTTGAGGAAATTAATGTATTATGCATTAAAAGCTTTGAACGTTTTGATAAAATTTCATTAGTTGAAATTAGGTAAAGTTTTGATTGAAATTACCTTGATAACTTGGCTTTTACGGAGTGGATCCAAAATTGTTGTTCAGGAGTTTGGATTAAGTGTGTGTGTATGCGGTTTGAAATTTATGGATTAATAAACTTGGTAATAACATTTTGTTTTATTAATATTAATTAATAATATTAAGTTTGTTAATTAATAATATTAAGTTTGTTAATTAATAATATTAAGTTTGTTAATTAATAATATGAACTTTATTAATTAACTTTACTAAATAATATCAGTTAATACACACATTAGCTAATTAAAGGGGAAATCAGAATTGCTTTTTCAAATTTAATTACATGATTTAGGTAATGTTGAGATTATCTCCGCAATTATATATTCGCAATATATTCGCTACACCCGTTCGCAAATTTGCCAGAAAAAAATGTTTTTAAAAGAAAACTTCAAAATTTGATAGATTTCTTCTTCATTTTTTTAACAAGAATGCTAAGATTATCTACTCTATTTTAATATTCACTAAACCCGATGAATTAAAAAAAATGTTTTCCAAAGAAAACTTAAAATAATTAAATTTTTTTATTTATTTTTAATTATTTATAAAAAAAAATTTTTGCCATTTTTTCTACCAAGGACATTTACTAAATAATCCAAAATTAAAAAAAAAACTTTGTATATTCACTCATAAAATTTTCTCCTGAACTTAAGTCTAATTATTTAAGTGTTTGTCAAATTGAATTAAAACAACAAATCGACGAAAAGATTATTTCCCGGCACAAATTCCATTTAGTTCCCGCACATTCAAACTCTTGAAACCTTAACACCCGACATTAAGAACTTTCCACATTTACAATTAAGCCACTAGAGACCCCAACATGATTTACTGCTACGACCATTTTTTAACGTACCGAGTTTTGTTGCTGGCGCTATAATGCGGAGCACAACCCGCGTTCGGTTCTTATATTCTTCTAATTCGAATATAGATGAATCCCCTTTTGCCAATCGCGGATACATTGTGGGATAATTGATGCCCCCGAGTGGGCTATCGTGATTATTATTATTATTATCGGAGTGCCCGGCCTAGTTTGCTACACCGTGTAATTTCCGACGCGACTCCGCTTTATCCCCCCAACAAACAAACGGACAGATTACAAGAAAATTACAAGACTATCCACGCGACGTGATGATATTTCACGTTTCGAGGGGCGACACTGTTTGAAAGAAATATTAAAAAGTTTTTTTTTTTTTTCTCTGAAGATTGTTTTGAACTTACAATGGATACAAAGTTTATAGTAAACAAAGCTTAACAGTTACCAAGTAAAATGAAATCGTAAGATTAATATTTCTAGACGAAAATTGTTGATGGACATAAGAAAAGGTCGATACCCTATAGTTGTAGATTTTTGATAAACACAATTTGAAGCTTCCACAAGCCTTGTCAAATGCTGGACGCTCGTTGTATGGATTATTTGTTTCTTTTTTTAAATTTCCTTTGTATGAAAATTTTCGATAAATATATGAAAAGGTCGATAGCCTTTAGTCTGTTTATCTGCATCTTAAATAGTCTGGACTATGCAAACTAACATGTTTTAAAGATATTGAATACCGCAGCGATTAAAAAAATCGAACGTAAATTTTATGCAAATGGAATTGCGCAAAACTTAATTGGCGAAAATCTTCATTAAATATTTGAAGAATTGGAAAAAAGCCGCGACGGTCAACGTTATTAATATTCCACGATTTTCACAACGTTTTTATCACGTCGCATTTACAACTTTCCTTTGACCCGCACCACGACCTCAACATTATTTTTTGTCGCTTCCATAAAATTCTGCAATAACATAACTTTGGCCGAATAGGAAAGATAACAACGCATCGTCAATTTTAACACCAAAATCAATGAAAAACGTTAATATAGATAGGAAAATTACTAAATAATATAAAGATAATATAAAAGAACAAATTTGATTAAAAAATAATAATTCAGACAATAGGACATAGCGGTTGTTCTACGGGAAGGTATACCACGTTTAGGCTTTAACTTACCATTTGTGCCACAAGTGAATAAGTGACAAATTTATCTTGGAACGATGATAAAGCAACATGCTTGCTGTGGTTTTATCAAAACCACTCATCGATTATGGCAAACATTGGAAATTAATATACTAACAAAAGCGATTATCTACAAGAGCGTTCTTCAAACTTTATCATCCCGCAGAACTCTGTTTTGATATAAAATTTTCAACGGAACCTTATGTTGTAGATTGTACATTTCGGTGGTGACGTGTACTGCGACCTTCATAGATCTCTGGTACCCCAACCTCTAATCCTTCTAATCGTTGGTATTTACCCATTTAGATCGCCTCCTCCGGTCCGGCTTCCTTTAGAAATTTCAGGATCTGGGTGGGATTCAAGGATTGCAACTACTCTGCGTTTAAGCAGTGGGACCCAAGGTACATCTGTCTCTTGCAGAGCAGTGCTCGGCAGTCTTTGCAGATGTAAGGGGGTTCCCTCTGCTGAGCCGCAGAATCTGAATCTGTCATCCTCATCGAGGGCCTTGAGGTGCTTCCTAAGTCTGCAGTGTCCCGTAAGGACTCCTGTCTGAATTCTAAGCTTGTTCCTGTTTTGTTTGAGACAAGCTTTTGTTCTTTTCTTGTTAAAAGATCTCAGCATTACTTTGGATTATCTTAGCCCTGGAAGTTATTTCCAGGTTTTCATCAATTTTCTCCCATTTCGTCATATAAACTTTTGTGGATGGTGTCCATGTTCATATCGCAAAAGGGTTCCGAACCTATAAAGAGATTACTAGATCCCTCGTTCCAAGGTGATCGGCTTCTTCATTTCCATCTATACCAGTGTGTCCTGATACCCAGTATAGCGTTACTTTATTTTCTCTGTCGAACTTGTTTAGCTTTCCCACACAGTCCCATACCAGTTTGGATCAGATGTTATAAGAGCTAATGGCCTTAATGACTGTTTGGCTGTTTGACATGATAGAAATTTGTTTTTTGCGTTAGTTCCTGTCGAGGTTGAATTGTATACATCTCTCGATTGCATGTACCTCTGCTTGGAAAATACTTGGGTAGACCTCTGTTAAGTTGGCAGGACCATCGATGAAAAAAAATTTCCTCGGCGGCACATAATAATCCGCTTTTTATCCGCAAACGAATTTTCAAAGAAAAAAAATTTCCCGCACTTCCCATTTCCCGGGAAAATGGGGTCCCGCTAACTTAACAGAAAGTTAGCGGAACACACTGTAAAAATAATTATTTTGAGAAAATAAATGCACCTGAATTATCCGCTTTTTATCCGCAAACCAATGCCACGAGAAAAAAAATCCGCACTTTTCATTTCCAAGAAAAATTCGTGAATTTTTTTTTTCGCGGAATTTGTTTGTGGATAAAAAGCGGATAATTTCCGTTTTTTTCTTAAAATAATTATTTTTAGGGTCCGCTTTTCCACGGTGGAAAAGTAAATTTTTCGGCTCTGTGTTTTGCGGAGCTCTCTTTAGATAGAGCTCTCTATCCAATAAATTGTTATGAGTTCCGACATCATCGGATAATTTTCTATTCGAGGAGAAAAATAAAGATGGAATGATTTTTTCCCCCAGTCCTTGATTCTTTGTACAGGAGTGCTGCAAAAAAAATACCGCGGTTGTCTTTGAAACCCAGCCCCGAGGGTGCTGCTACCTCGCTGGGATCAGGGATGTTATGGATATGAAATTTCGGACCTGGATACGGATATAGGAATAATATTATACCGGTTTCAGATATGGTTACGGATATGGATTATTTTATAGTAACCAATAAGAACATTTCATATTTAAGAAGACCTAACATGCCGCTTGCGTCTTTGAAAGTGCCTTAACATGCCGCTTGCACCTTTGAAAGGACCTAGCATGCCGCCCGTATCTTTGAAAGGTCCTAGCATTTCGCCGCCGATGCGTCTTTGAACGGACCAATAGAAATAATAAAGAAAGCAGGGGATGCGCGCGACTTGTGTGGCGCTTCGGCGGCTCAAAAACAAAAACATTACCAAATTTTCCCGGAACATAAAATGCGCGGATTTTTTTTTTCTTGCGGAATTGGTTTGCGGATAAAAAGCGGATAATTCCGGTACATTTATTTCCCCAAAAGAATGTTTTTTAGGGTGGGTCCCGTTAACTTTCTGTTAAGTTAGCGGGACCCCATTTTCCCGGGAAATGGGAAGTGCGGGAATTTTTTTTCGTTTTACAATCGTTTGTAGATAAATCGCGGATTATTATGTGCCGTCGCAGATTTTTTTTTTCCTTGTTAGTCCTGCCAACTTAACAGAGATCTTGGGTAGATTCCCATGGATTCAAAGTATTTGGTATGAGGTCCAAACACTCCTGCACCAGTACTTTCCTTTGACTTCGCAACATGCGTATACCACTTGATAGCACTTTGTTTTATGTGGTATGCTGAGGATTCGTCGGCTCCAATCGGCTTTGCTAATACATATTGCTGTGTAGTTTTTCTCGAAATGGTATTTGCATATCATTTTGTCTTTCGATACTTCCAAGGGGTTCTTGGCAGCAAGGCTGTTCCTCTGTACTTTACCTCTGCCTATTCCTTCCATGCTGAACCTCCCTCCCTCTACGACAAGGTGCAACGGAGTCAGATCCAGCAGCAGTTCCATTGCTGCTCTCTGGCATGACCCCATCGCCCCTGTGATGCAGGTACACGCCAGTCTTTCAATCTTCTAAACTTGCTACTTCATAGGGACCAGCTTGGTTCTCCTTACCCACGCAACTGCCCTATGCAACCCTGTGTTAAAAACTGTATATGAGATGTAAATCAGCATTTATTCAATCAAAAATAATAATAATTTTATTCCATATAATGTATTACTACAGAGGTCGTCCAGGCACAACTACCCAGTATACTACAATTTGTATAATTGTAATTAGTGTATGACCCACAATAAAAGCAACGTATATATGATAAATACATAGTGTATAACAGGAACAGCATACGTATATGAAAATATGTGAAGAACCTTTGGTATTAGTTGGCACTATAATTCTGTTATGTTTATTAATTTGAGTGTTGGCACCTATTAGACAATAACTTATATTTTTTCCACAGAACCCCTGAGATATTTCCCGGAACGTTAGGGTTCCGTGAAACACAACTTGAATTTGGAGGCAGAGGTGTTGTTGCAGATAGGCCGAAGATAGGCCCAAGTGCTGAAACGCCTGAAAATGACGTAAAATTTAACAAACAAGAAATTTTTTAAATCTAAATCTAAAATAAAAACTAAAAATTGGTATTAATATTTCTGTAATTTAAACTAGTTTATTAATTAATTCATTATTTATTTGTTGTATTTACTTGTTATCAATGTATTATTTTTATTTTTCTAATTCTGTTAATTATTTAATAAAATCAATCAACCGTTGGATAAAACTTGTTGTTCTTGCAAAATGTGTGTCAGGTCAGAAACAATCCGATAATGTCAAGTTGCGCAAATCGCGGGTCAAATGGTTGAGCAACGTCGCGTCTGTGTGTCTGTCTGATTTGTAATTAGAAAATGATAATTAATAACGCGACATATTCGGCGGTCACAACCGACGGCGTGGAACGCCGTCGGAGGTAATTGCGCGGCAAAAATGACGTGCGTCGTACTGAACGAGTTTCGCTCGATAGTTTCACCTGAATTCACGAATTTAAGCGGCGAACGGACGAAATTGAAATGTTAACCCCTCGATTATTATTTCTCATTTCTGGTTAGATGAACAACATTGTTGGTTTCTTTGTTGGTTGGGAATTGAAGAAATTGAAATGTTAGCGCGTGGATTATTATTTTTTCTCATTTCTTTTTAGATTAACGAAATTGTTGGTTTTCTTTTTTATAAAAAGTGTTTGTTACCAAACGGATACAACGTTTATTTATTGACAATTCGATAATTTTATTTAAAGAATTCTTGAACCTTGACTTATTTAGCGTATTTACCTTAACGTATAAGTATAAGTTTACTTATATAAGTAAGTAGTAGTAGTATATAAGTAAGTATAAGTTTACTTAACGTATAAGTATTAGATCATCCAGTCTGATTTAAGAAAAATTAAATTTCAAGTTATAAAAAAGAATCTATCGTTATCTAGATTTTTTTTTTCTAAATCTATCGTTATCTACACCTAAATGGGGTACACAGAAGAAGCCTCCCCGAAGATTGCGCTGTCTCGCATGAGAACCACAATCGGGTGTACCTTGGAAACGTTGAACGTGTTCAACGGCTAATTCTTCTAACACCGGATCTACGATAAACGAAAATGAACAATGTCGTTACAAAAACTAGCTGTTTTTCTTACTTTCTCAAGGCCATTCTTGGTTACGATTTCAATTAATATTGAAGGAATTTCTAGTCTTAAGGAAGTTTTATTGGCGGACATGTGCAAGCAAACAGAATGCGACGTGCTTCTGGTACAGGAGACCCATCGAGGCATCACGCGGAACAGACCAAGGGTGGCTGGCATGAGGACGGTTTTGTCAAGCCTGGTGTTGATGTCATCTCCACCTCCATGACAGATTTAGATAATATCGAGCTGCTGACAATCCGTACTCCAAATTATTTAATGTAAAAACCCCCGGATGTCAAGTTCAAGTTCTCAAACCCGAAAGATTTCCGCCAGCAGTACATCAACTTTGTCATAGTCTTTCTTCAACTGCAAAAGCTTGGCCTGGGGCAACAGTGAAACGGATGAGAATGAGGCAGAGCTCGAAAAGTGGGCCGAAACCAACGAACTGCAGATAATACACGATCCCAAATTCCCACCCTCCTTCCACAGTGGCCGCTGCAGACAAGGATATAACCCCGACAACATCTTCGTGAGTACAAGGGTGGCGGCACGATGCGAAAAGAGCATCAGGGAACAAACGGGAACCACGGCGCTGATGGAACATATTAACGGTCTATGTTGGGTTCGCGGTAACCCAACATAGACCGTTAATATGTTCCATCAGCGCCGTGGTAAAACCAGAGGATGTACCTTCAAAAGACGCTTTAATTCCAGGAAGGCTAATTGGTACAAGTTCAGCAAAGACCTCGATGTAGATATAGCGAGAATCGCTCCTCAGCCAGAAATGTACGAAGCATTCATAAAATTGGTTGGGAAGGCCTCAAGAAGAAACATTCCCAGAGGCTGTCGCACCGAGTACATCCCTGCTCTATCATGAGATGCAAAACCCCTTCTTTCACGCTACCAAGAATTGTACGACGCAGACCCCTTTGCCAAGGAAACATCTGAGGTCGCAGAAATACTGATGGTAAAAATGGCAGAGGACCAAACGGCCAAGTGGTGTAACATGCTAGAAAACCTAGATATGAAGGTCAATAGCAGACGGGCATGGAAGGCCCTAAAAAACCTGATTGCTGACGCCACAAAACCAGTTCGGAACTCTATTCCAGTCACTTCAGATCAAGTAGCCACCCAACTGCTACTGAATGGTAAAACAAAGGGCAAGAAGTCCAAAGAGCACATTAGCAGGGACCTGGACCATGAGAACAACTCCCTCGGTGCCCCTTTTTCCATGACTGAACTTGTGGCTGGGATTAAAGGGATGAAACTCAACCGAGCGGCGGGCGTGGACGATCTGAGGGCAGAACAGATCAAGAACTTTGGACCACAGACCCTGCAATGGCTCGTTAATATGTTCAACGTATGTGTCACGCAACTGAAGATCCCCAAAAAATAGAGGAAGGCTCGTGTGGTCGCGTTACTGAAACCTGGCAAGGAACCGACTGACCGAAGGGCCCGTTTGCCTTCTGTGCCAACTCTTCAAACTGCTGGAACGACTGATTCTAGCGCGACGGTAGCTCGAGATACATTGGCGAGGCGAACGACTGGAGCACTGCCCGACGCCGAGATACCTGGGCGTGACCCGGGACCGTACTCTGATCTTCAGACAACACTGCATCAATACTAAAGGCAAAGTTAGTGCGCGTAATAACATATTGGGAAAACTCACAGGCACAGCATGGGGAGCTCAACCAGAAACGCTCAGAAGCTCGTCTTTGACGCTCTTTGGTGTGTCCACTGCGGAATACGCCGCACCGGTTTGGGCAGCTTCAGCTCACGCGAAACATGTGGACGTCGCTATCAACGAGACAGCAAGAATCGTGACAGGCTGCCTACAGCCAACTCCAATTAATAGTTTGTACCCACTTATTGGCGTAGCACCCCCATCTGTGCGAAAAGCCGTTGCCACGGATGCTGAAAGGACGAAAGAGGAAACCGATGCTCGCCATCCTCTGCACCAACACGAGCCAGGCGGTCGACGCCTAAGATCAAGGAAGAGCTTCATGGCAAGATCACACACACTCGAAGGGTCCATAGAAAATATCCGTATCACTAGGTGAACCCAACAGCTAACTACTCGGGAACCCCAAGAGAAGAAATGGCCCCAAGCAAATACCTCCTTTTCGCGGTATGGAAATCCCTAAATCGGCTCAGGACAGGAGTGGCAAGGTGCAAGACAAATCTGTTGAGGTAAGGAATGTCTGAGAACGACGATGTGCTGTGTGCGTGTGTTCAGTCCCAGGATATGAGCCACATACTGCTCTGCCCACAACTGGAAGAAGGATGCACGCACGAAGACTTAATATTATGTAACGACAAGGCTATTGCAGCCGGAATTTTTTGAAAAGATGTCGTATGAGCCGGACACGGAAAGTTAGTAAGTACACCTAAATTTCCTAGCTCTAGCTATAATAGTATTCGAGATCTAAAGATCTTAAAAACAGTTTCCCTAGTTTTAATTTTCTCAAAAGCTTGAGTTACAGACTAGTTTAAATTAGTCTAACTAGTTTAAATCCGTTTATAGCTTATTTTAATACTAGTTCAAAACAGTCGGTAATAGTTTAAGCTAGTTAGTGCTAGAGCAAAGCTGCACTGGCGAGAGATAGATCTCGAAACGCGTCTGCATATGGCTAATCACTTGGGTTAAATGGAAAGATGTGATCTTAAAAACAATGTAATTTTTCTGGTTCTTGTTTAGTGCCATGAAAGTAGACTGAGGACTAGTAAAGAAAAATCTGATATAATAACTCTGTTGAGGTTGATCATCAGATATGTTTTGTATTCAAACTATATTCCGCTTTAATGAGTTTTAGTTGGTACTAGTTCATACTAGTTTATATTTATTGACACGATATTTGTTTAAACTAATTGATACTGGTTTAAAGTTTAAAGCAATATAAACTAGTCTAAACCGACTGTAAACTAGTTTGAACTGGTCGATACTAGTTTAAACAAGTTGATACTACTTTAAACCAACAGTATCGGTTACAAACTAGTTTAAATTAATTTAACAAGTTTAAACTCGTTTACGGGATACAACGGGATACATTGGCAACCGATCAACACCGGTTGCTGCATATGCAGATGATGTCAGTTTGACATGTAGAAGCAAAGACGCGCTAAAGGAAGCACTATTGATGCTGGACGATGAAACGCAAAAAAGGGGATTGAAAATAAATGAGGTAAGAACTAAATACATGCAAGTTGGAAGAGAACATCACAATAACAATGACCTTAACTTGGGCGAGTATCGCTTTGAGCAGATTGAAAGTTGTGTCTACTTGGGAACAGAAATCAACAGAAGAAACGTAATAGCTAAAGAAACAAGCTCGCGAATACTTAGTGGAAACCGATGCTACTACGGATACCAAAAACTGATGAAGTCCAAGTTATTGAGTCACAAAATCAAACTTCAAATATACCGAACACTCATAAGACCAGTAGTAACGTATGGATGCGAGGCCTGGACCCTAACCACCGCAGAGGAGGACGCGCTACGCATCTTTGAATAAAAAGATCCTCAGAAAGATCTACGGACCGATCCTAAATGAGCATGGAATTTGGAGGATACGAATGAACCATCAACTAAGCAGGTTAATAAATGAAGCGGACATAGTGAGATATGTAAAAGCTCAAAGAATAGCATGGCTGGGACACCTGTACAGAATGCATGACGACAGACCAGCCAAGAAAATGTACAACTGGCGGCCAGTAGGAAGAAGGAAAAGAGGCAGGCCAAGGAAAAGATGGATGGAAGACGTGGAGGAAAGTCTTAGAAAGATGGGAGTAAGGGATTGGAGAGAGAAAGCCGGTGAAAGGACAGAATGGAAGAAGATTGTTGTAGAGGCAAAAACCCACCGCGGGTTATAAAGCCAACAGAAGAAGAAACTCGTTTATAGTTTATATTATTACTCGTTTAAAATAGTAATAGTTTAAACTAGTTAGTATTAGTATATTTATTAAGTTGATATTTGTTTAAAGTTATTGAAACTGAATTAAAGTTTAAATCAAGACAATCTAGTATAAAACCACTCTCAACAAGTTTGAATTGGTTGATAGTAGCGTAAACTTGACACTAATAGAGTACTAACTTGAGTATCAAGTTAATACTAATATAAACTAGTTTATATTGGTTTCGATAAGTGTATATTAGTTTAAACTAGTTTAAACTAGGATTTTAAATTTATTTGAAAATGTAGTTGATATTATTAGTGTTAAGTATACAAGTTTAAACTAGTATAAATTATATATTAACACTTTCAATATTTTGGCTAAAATTTGGGAACAGTGCAAATAATATAAACAATTGTTTAACAAAACAAAAACAATGTACAAATTTCTATAAATAGTTTCCAAATATGGAAGAAAAATTAAAAATTGCCACAAAATCAAGATAAATCTCAATTCATCCGAGCCACACACTATAATTATTTCATCATAGTTTTTAATACATTTCGTGATTACTGTGCAGCCTTAGCAATCACACTAATTGTAAAAGTTCACTTGTTCTCCAGTAATTATCTTAAACAACGCGTCCGCAAGTCTGTAATTATCTCCACTTTATCTTTGATTTCTCCATTATTATTGAATAATTACAGTCGTCCACTTCTGTCTCAATCTTATTTGTAGCACACAAAATAAAAAACGAAAACAATGAGAACTTTGTAAAGACATTTCTCTCACAAGCCGGTCTAATCTTGTAAATACCTCTAATATTTCCTAATAATTAAGAAACTGAAGATAACAGGTTCAAACAGTGATGTTGAAATCTTGTGTGTCTAGTCTTGTGTGTGTAGGCTTCTCTCTCTGTCTATTCTGGTCTGTCTGGTCTTGTCTGACTATTCCCGTCTGTGTAGTCTTGTCTGTCTAGCCATAGCTCTCTAGTCTTGTCTGTCTAGCCCTGTCTTTCTATTCATGTTTGCCTAGTCTTGTCTGTCTAGTATTGTCTGTTTAGTTTTGTCTGTTTAGTCTTGTCCATCTAGTTTTGCCTGTTTTGTTATGTCTGCCTAGTCTTGTATGACTATGCTTGTCTGTGTTATCTTATCTGTCTAGTCCTGTCTGTCTACTTTTGTTCGTCTAGTCTTGTCTGACTTGTCATGTCTGTCTAGTCTTGTCCGTCTACTCTTGTCTATTCAATCACGTCTGCCTTGTCTTGTATGTCTAGTCTTGTATGTTTATCCTTGTCTCTCTAGTCTTGTCTGTCCAGTCTTGTCTATCTAGTCAAACCAAAATCAAATCAAATATAGTTATTAATTCACAGAGGTACATTCGTACTTATTGAATATGTCATCAGAAAACAAACAGGATATACAAGACAATAATAGTTATAGTAACAGTAATAAAAGAGACAATAGTACCAGTGATGATATCAAAATGATCGCAAGCATAATTAAGTTCTTCACAGCTGCACTTTGTCTTCGAAGTATTCTTCCAGACAATAGTAGGCTTTCTAAATCAATAGATTTTTTAATTTTTTTCTGAAACTTTTGAGTGAGTTATCTAAATAACAAATAACAACTGTCAACTTGACACACACAAATTTGTTCTCCCTTAATAAATTGTCGTTTTAGAAGAAGAATCCATAGCAGAGGAGAATGTCGCTTCAGATTCAAGCACCGACAAAGAATTATAGCGGAGAGATAAGCCAATGCCAACTGCGCTTAAAAAAACAACAAAAAAATGGACCGACCAGATTTTCTAAGTCAAATCAAAACAAACAAAACAAGGAGAAAAGGCAAACTGAAAATACCAACAAAAGAAGAACACGTAACAATGTTATAATCGGCACAAGCACTGATCACGAAAAAATCAAGGCAGTAACCAGATTTGCTCATCTACACATAACTAAACTAGAGCCACAAATAACGGAAGGTGATATAAGCGAATATTTAAAAAATACAAATTTCACAACTGTATTTTGTAAGAAATTACTTTCCAATCAACCAGAAGTATATTCTTCTTTTAAAGTATCAGTACCATTTGATAATTTAGATGAGGTGAAAAATCCTGAACTATGGCCAGTGAATACTTATATTAACCGTTTTTTTCTTCATATAGAGCAGGCAAAAACAAGGAAATAATCACTAATAAACCTAATACAAATATACTATTATTTCTAAATATTCAATCGTTACGAAATAAATTATGCCACCTAGAAATATCAACCGAAGAAGAAAAACCACTTCTCATTTGTCTAGCAGAAACTTGGTTAACAAATGATAAAATTACATCAGTTCATATAAATAACGGAGGGGGTGTAGTTATATTCGCTAGTGTCCACGCATTTATAAATAGTCAGATAGAAAAAATGGAATTAAGAAACTTCTCTATTGAAAAGACCATAGAGATATGCAGGATAGAAGCAAATATAAAAGGCATCCGCACTGTAATATTAAATATATATATATATATATATATATATATATATATATATATATATATATATATATATATATATAATATATAATACATATATATATATATATATATATATATATATATATATATATAACAAGGTAGATTCTTCGACTGTTTTGTATACAGGGTATCCCAACGAAAATTTGCCCCCCCCCCCTATTATTGGAAAACCAAATAATATTTCAAAATTCGCCGAGACCCGTCGATTTTTGTTCTTGGGGGGAGCTTTTTTGACAGTCAAGCCAACTCGATATGTTCATCCCCCTAATGCCTAGCAACTCCAACTTAAAAATTTCAAATGCAACTACCCCACTTGTGGCACATCATTTTAAAGCCCTTTTCATTGCGAATACAGTGACGTACCGTTTTTAGAAATCGGTTGGGATTTGACAGAATTATTGGTTACAAACGAAAAGATGACAAGCCAACTTACGCGTAGTAATTTCTACACAAATGCCCACCACTAATAAGTTTTTCATCTACTACACATGACCGCATTACCTAATTGTTATTGATGACACATCAGTTTACAAAAAAGTCAGAAATGAAATAAAAAAGCTGAAGCAAATAATAAATCAGATTTATTTGATGAATTTGCTCAAAATGACCCCCGTTAACTTCCAAACAATAATACAGTCTGTTTTCAAATTCTGTTCGAACATTATTAAAGACATCCGCAGTTATTAATCGGCATTCTTCTACAATTCTCTGAAGTAGCACTTGCAATGTTTCCGGCTGATGGGCGTACACTCGTGATTTTAAATGACCCCACAGAAAAAAGTCCAAAGGGGACAGATCCGGAGATCTTGGTGGCCATTCGACGGGACCTCTTCTGCCAATCCAATGCCCCGGGAAATGGTCATCCAAAAATTGTCGCACAGCAGCAGCATAGTGCGGGGGCGCACCATCTTGTTGGAAGGTTATTTCAGTTTCTAGTAAATTGTCGTCACTTTCTAAAATCTCTGTTATCCTAGGATCAATTGTACTTTCCAATAATTCTAGATAGGTGTTTCCATAGAGATTACCTTGGATGAAAAATGGTCCAACAAGATGGTCGCCCAAAATGCCTGCCCAAACATTCAATTTTTGAGGTGTCTGAGTTTGAAATTCCCTGAATAAATGCGGATTAGTATCACTCCAATAACAATTGTCGTGTCTATTCACTTCGCCATTCAACATAAATGTGCATTCGTCGGAGAAACATGTATTGTAGAGAAGATATGGATTCCGTAGAAGTTGTTCACTAAAGTATTCGCAAAATTGGTTACGGCGATCAAAGTCATCTTCATGTAACTCTTGAACCAGCGTCATCTTAAATGGATGAAACTTGTGTTTTTTCAAAATTCGATGAACACTGGAACGGGATACGCCAGAAGCTTGAGACACAGTTGTAATCGATTGCTTATTATCCATCTGTACATGACCCAAAACTGCCACTTCAACTGCTTCATTTCGAACTGGCCCAATTACTTCACGTTTCTTGTTTAAAAGCGAACCTGTTGCAACAAATTTGTCAATCAGGTGTTTAACGTACTGGTGGTTTACATTTTTTTTCAGGATGAGTGGCATTAAAAATTCGTGCTGTAGCTTTAGCGCAATCGTGATTTCGATAATAAATTGCAACAATTTCTACTCTTTCCGCGATAGAATATACCATTTCGAACACACGTTAATACTTTCCATAACGGCTGAAACTAACGATTTCTTGGTCACAAGCAAAAAACACCGACTTTTTTTGTAGTACTGATTTTTTGTTATTTTGAAAAGGTCTGAATTCCTATAAACTTAAGTATCTTCTACTAATAACTATTTTAGTATCTAGTTTTATTTGCTTCAGCTTTTTTATTTAATTTCTGACTTTTTTTGTAAACTGATAGACACATCAATAACAATTAGGTAATGCGGTCATGTGTAGTAGATGAAAAACTTATTAGTGGTGGGAATTTGTGTAGAAATTACTACGCGTAAGTTGGTTTGTCATCTTTTCGTTTGTAACCAATAATTCTGTCAAATCCCAACCGATTTCTAAAAACGGTACGTCACTGTATTCGCAATGAAAAGGGCTTTAAAATGATGTACCACAAGTGGGGTAGTTGCATTTAAAATTTTTAAGTTGGGGTTGCTAGGCATTAGGGGGATGAACATATCGAGCTGGCTTGACTGTCAAAAAAGCTCCCCCAAGAACAAAAATCGACGGGTCTCGGCGAATTTTGAAATATTGTTCGGTTTTCCAATTATAGGGGGGGTCAAATTTTCGTTGGGATACCCTGTATACTGAATGATTATTTTTGCGGGATTGCAGTCAGGTATAATAATAAATTAGACTCTTTTTTCTTAAATTCGAGCATTTGAGAATGTTTAATTTTCTCTTCTTCAGGAATACTATGAATATAAAACGACATTCATTAAACAATAAAAGTTGGAATATGGTACTTACAAAAACTGAGACTAAAAAATACAACTATGAAAATGCATTATTTTGAATTAGGATAAAACAATTTTGAACACAGAATGACAGTTGACAAAATTTTTGTGACAAAAGTTGACATTATCAAATTATCCGATCACTTGATTAGACTGAGATTCACCTTAGGTTCTCTAACAACCACTGTAGACTCAACTAATTATGTAGATTAGTTCCATACACTTGATATCACTAGTATCTTGTTATTGTCTTAATCTCTTTCCAACACGTTATTTTCGTTAAGATGTAAAAGATATGAATATATGATGCTCAGTCCTTCTATATCTGATTTAGCATTGACCGTCAAAATTGACCGTTTGACCATTGACCGTTTAAAAATATCGGTCATTTCCAAGAATTGTCTTTTCTGTTGATTAGTTTCGCGTGCTAATATTTTTACCTTTTCATAATCAAATTTATGATTTTATGATTTGTTTTTGAATATATGAAATTGTAACGAATGTTTAGATAAGGTGCAGCTCTGCTTAAGATTGCGTGTGTCAGACTTGTCAGATGTAATTCTGTCTTTGAGCCTCCTGCCGGTTTGACCAATATATATCATGTTGCACCCAGAGCATGGGATACTATAAACCACATTCGATTCGAGGATTGTCTCTTCCTTGTCCTTCAGTTTGCTAAAGATTTTATTTATTTAATGATCGGATAATTTGATGTCAACTTTTGTCACAAAAATATTGTCAACTGTCTGTGTTCAAAATTGTTTTATCCTAATTCAAAATAATGCATTTTCATAGTTGTATTTTATAGTCTCAGTTTTTGTAAGTATTCCTGAATCATAGTATTCCTGAAGAAGAGAAAATTAAACATTCTCTGAAGCTCGAATTCAAGAAAAAAGAGTCTAATTTATTATTATACCTGACTGCAATCCCGCAAAAATAATCATTCAGTATATATATATATATATATATATATATATATATATATATATATATACATATATATATATATATATATATATATATATACATATATATATATATATATATATATAAATATATACATATATATATATATATATATATATATATATATATATATATGTTGTATTTGAGGTTTTCGCGGATAGATACCTGTGTTGTATTGTTTTCTCGGGGATTCCGCGTTGATGCTGAGGGTTGGCTCTGAAAAGAACCGGATTCTCGACGTTTCGGCGAACTAACATTCGCCATTCTCAAGAGATATATGCGTCCGTACGGGTCAACCGTTAGACGCATACTTACGCATACTAGTATGCGTCTAACGGTTGACCCGTACGGACGCATATATCTCTTGAGAATGGCGAATGTTAGTTCGCCGAAACGTCGAGAATCCGGTTCTTTTCAGAGCCAACCCTCAGCATCAACGCGGAATCCCCGAGAAAACAATACAACATATATATATATATATATATATATATATATATATATATATATATATAAATATATATATATATATATATATATATATATATATATATATATATATATATATACTGAATGATTATTTTTGCGGGATTGCAGTCAGGTTTAAACAATAAAAGTTGGAATATGGGTTACAGAAGAAGTAAAAATCTCAGCATCTAAACTAAAAGATATGTTTTTGCTACAAAAAAAGTATCCAGCTTTAAGGAACCAATATTTAAAACAAAAAAACGAACATCACAAATTAATTACATTAACAAAACAAAAAAAATTCAACCGTAGGATAATGAAGGCAACAAAGAAGTCGAAAGTCATTTGGAACATCATCAATGAACAAACAAATAAATTAAAAATATCCGGACAAAAATAATGGAAAATAATGCCTTGATCACTGAACCTAAGGAAATCGCAGATATATTTAATAACTACTTTGAACAAGCTCCAGAATCAATTGCAAGAAATATTAATCCGACAACTATTTCGAACAATCATATAGAGTTCAATCAAAGTACAATATACATACAGAATTTTACAGAAAATGAAGTTCTGACTATTATCCCGTCATTAAAAAACAAAACAACAAGTGGACCAGATGGAATCCCGTGCAACATCGTAAAAAAATTCAGGTATGAGCTTATAGCACCAATTGCTCATATAATCATTGCTAGTCTAGCTGAGGAGAAATTTCCAGAAGTGCTAAAAATATAAAAAATTATACCAGTGCACAAAAAAGGAACAACCACGGATACTCAAAACTACAGACCAATTGCCCTAATATCGGTATTAGCGAAAATTCTAGAATACTGCATGCAAACTAAAATAACTCCATTTATCGAAAGATATAAATTGCATCTGATTCCTACTCAACAACATGGTTTTTGCAAAGGCAAATCCCCATCAACAGCTTTGATAGAATTCCACAGTAAAATATTACAGGAAGTTGATATAGGTAATCACCCCATGGGAATATTCTGTGACCTAAGAAAAGCTTTTGACTGTGTTTCTCATAATATTCTATTAGACAAACTAAACAGTTATGATATCAGGGGAAAAGCGGGCCGTTGGATACAATCCTACCTGGAAAACCGGAAACAATATGTTTCAGTAAATATTGGAAATAGAACTGGACAATCACAGACAATATGTACACATATAGGGGTACCACAAGGAAGCGTATTGTCACCAACATTATTTTTACTATACACGGCAGACTTAATTAACTACATAAGAGGACGATATTGCACTTTATATGCGGATGACACAAGCTTCATTGTGACTGGGAAAGACAAAAGCAACAATGTTGAGGAAAAAACTCAGTTCTCAGCAAATCAACTCCACTTTAATAAGAACAAAACGGAATATATAATTTTCCAGTCGACAAGAAGTGTCTACGACGGAAATATTAACATTGTTATTACAAATCACAAATTGAAAAGGGCTAAAGATATAAAATTCCTAGGCATACATTTAGAGGAACATCTAAGATTGACAACCCATATACAAATCATCAAATCTATACTGCACAAGAAGGCATTTTTAATCAAACATATACATAAACTGTTAAACAAGGAAGATCTTCGCAGTTGGTATTTTGCTAAAGTACAAAGCGTATTAACATATGGAATAACTTTATGGGGTGCTTCTTCGCAAATAGAGGTAATACTGGTAGCACAAAAGAGAATTATCAGGAACCTATTAGGTTTAAAAATTACGGATTCCTGCAAAAAACACTTCCAGGACGTAGGAATCTTAACAGTAGTTAGTTTGTATGTTCTAGAAACGACTGTCTATATACATAAGCTTAAACATAATTTCCAGAAAAATAAGGACAACCATAATTATAATACGAGAGGGAAAGATCTTTTATACCCCTCAAAAACAAATCTAACCATGTGCAGCAAAGGATTGGAAAACCAAGGAGTGAAGCTATTTAACAACTTACCCAATAGCCTGCGCGATGAAAAATCATATAAGAAATTCAAATCAAAAGTGAAAGAATTTCTATTACAAAACTCCCTTCTATAATATAAATGATTTTTTTAAATGTAAATTTCAAAACTATTAGCTTAGTA
The DNA here is from genome assembly GCA_944588485.1 of Phosphuga atrata. NCBI lineage: Eukaryota > Metazoa > Arthropoda > Insecta > Coleoptera > Silphidae > Phosphuga > Phosphuga atrata. The sequence goes on along the minus strand of OX155904.1, from coordinate 24,063,388 downwards.
TTAGTATTATTAGTATTTATTTTAACTTAACCTATAGATATTGTTGTATCTCAAAAGGAAATAAATTAAATTAAGTCTGATTTTATGTTGTCCGGCAAAATATTGTAAGTTATGATGCCTATTTTATCCGGAGCTTTACTACTTAATATCAAATTTATCTTGTGGCAATAGAGCTTTTCACGATTTCTTGTATTGTGGCTGTGTAGATCTTTGTTGGTGGAAAATTGAGTTTTATTCTTGTGAATGTAGCAGGCTAATTCCCAGATATACGTGCAAGTAGGGCTTTCAATACCGGAATCCCGGGATCCCGAAAACCGGGATTGAAGTCTATTTTTTCCAGAATTAGAAAATCGGTATTACAAGAAAAATACCGGTATTTCGGTATTTGTGTAAAATATCTTACTTTTTATTTATATTAGTTATTTCAATTAGCAGAACAGAATAAGAACAAGAATAATAAATTCGTATTTATACCTCTTCAATGCATAGTGAAGTTAGTCACTGAATTTCGTTAAAAAGAAACTTGCTTTCCTGTTTACGCGTCATCTCTCATCTCGCACGCACACGATTAACAACACATACATTCAACGATATAAGCTATAGTTTTGAATTTATTATTTGCTGTAATGTTCGTTGTTTGAAACCGTAAGTTTTTTATTATACAACATTAAATTTTTATAATGATTTTATTAACTTTTGAATATACATATACGATACGCGGCGTATCGTACGCCATGTCTACGTCCACACAAAAGGAGTTCTTCAAACACAGAAGGGCAACGATGCATCTTCGGTTTGGCACTATTTTTTATATTAAACAAATGTTCATCTAGCCAGGTGTAAAGAGTGTTCAAAGGAAATAAAATGTGGTGGAGGCTCTACTAGTGGACTACATACTCATTAAAGACAATGTATGGAATAAATCTAAGAAAAAGCAGTGAGGTAACTTTGAATGATAACAATGATCAAGATCAACCAAGTCAGTCTAAAAAACCTAATTTAATAACAAGTTATTTAAAAAGTAATAAAAACGGAAGCCTAGCTAAAGTACTAGCTCGAATGGCAGCTCGAGACTGCTTATTTATTTAATATTTTGAAAACATCTATTATTATTAGAGAAGGATTAATTGCTCGTGGTTTTAAAGATGTTCCAAAATCAGCAAGTACAATAAGAAATAGTATACTTGAATATAATAAAACTATTCGAATTACCATAAAAGATGAAATAGCTCAGCTTAAATCTAAAGGCAAATGATTCAGTGTAACATTTGATGAATGGACATCGATTCGCAATCGAAGATATCTAAATATAAATATACATACTGCTGGAGATTTTTCTTGTTAATATTGGACTAGTGCGAGTATTTGGAAGTCTGCCGACAGGTTAGAAGGTTAGAAATGGAAGGTTTAATGCAGGTTAGAGAAAAGTTAGAAGAATTTGGTTTCTGTATTTCTAAAGATATAGTCAGCATAACCACTGATGGGGCATCGGTTGTGGTTAAATTAGGCAAACTTATTGATGCTGAGCATCAGATCTGCTTGGTGTAGCTATAACCGATATACTTTATAAGTCAAGGTCAGAAGTTCTGATAATTTCATCGTTTGGTTCTGACTCAGAACCAAACGATGAAATTGTTGATAACGGCATGAATGTTGAAGTAGAAGATGATGAGAATGGAGAATATGTTGACGGCGTCGTTATAGAATCTAATTTAGTAGATACTACGGTCAGTATTAGTCATGCTACTATTTCACCTCTTGTAACAAAACATAAGAAAGGTAGTCAAAATATTTATAAATTCACATACTAAAAATGATAATTTTTTACAGAAATATGTAAAAGAAGATTTTGGTAGAGAAATTGCTTTAAAATTAGACTGTAAAACAAGATAGAATAGCATGTTACTTATCTGAGAAACATTTTACCAATTGAGATATTATGTTCAAAAAGCCCTTATTGACATAAATTCCGGAATTAATTTTTATGACAGAGACTTTAATTTCCTCCTTCTCTTACTTCTTTTTAGGACATTGTCCTGTTTCTTTACGCATCTCTTGTCTCTTGCGACCTTGAGCTCCATGACTCGTTCTATCGCTTTGGTGGTCTTCCCATGGGTCGTTTTGTGTTGGGTTTTGCTACTTTGGCCCATTTTGCCAGTCGTTCTGGGCCCATCCGGTCGACGTGTCTATCCCACTCTCTTCGTCTGGCTCTGGTCCATCGCACCACGTCCTGTACGTTTAGATTTTCCATGATTTCTTTACTTCTTTTTCGATGAATAAGAGGCTCGCCTGATATTGCACGTAGTGTCTTCATTTCGGTGGTGCGCATTTGTTGTTTAGTTGGGTTGGTTTCTGCCCTCGTTTCGGCCGCGTATGTTAGAATGGGACGAACACATGTTTTGTAAATTCTGACTTTGCTGTGTGAGGACATATATTTGTTCTTCCAAATGATGTTATGTAGTCCTCCGGATATTTGTGCTGCTTTGGTTGTTGATCTTCTGACCTCCTCTTTAAGTCTTTTGCTGTCCGTTATATCTACCCCAAGATACTTAAATGTGTTTACTTGTTCTATAATGTTGTTCGCAGACTGCAGCTTGCATCTTATTTGTATTTTGCTGATGACCATGCATTTTGTTTTTTTCGGCTGAAATCTGCAAGTTATACTTTGATGTTGATTGGGAGAACTTATATAGTAGACGCTGGAGATCGTCCTCGTTGTCCGCTAAGAGCACTGCGTCATCAGCGTAACAGACGATGTTTGTAATTCTGCCGCCCATGCTATAGCCGATGTTTAGTGCTTTAATGGTTTGAAAGCCATACTTTAATTTATTATCTGAAATTTTCACTTCCCTTACTCCTATAAAATTAGCAGTTGATGCATTATGTCACCAAGATTCTAATCTTCTTACAGCAGATGAAACAATAATATTTATGATGGAACCTCTTCCGAATCAAAATTTTGAAATTGCTAAAGAAGTTTATGACGCTTTAAAAATTCGTATATTACAAAGACGAAATAATGTATCGCAGGTACTTCAGTACTTACATAGTGGAGAACAACATAATAGCCATTTAGTTCAAACTACATTTCCACAGTCACTTAATACGTTAAATAATTCGTTTGATTAAACAACTTTCGCCCGAGACCGCAGAAGAATATGTTGGATCAGATTCATATAAAGACGAAAATTCCGAAGAATCCTTGGAAAGAAATCTGACCAATACATTAAGGAATGGCTCCAACCTTGCTTTTCATGACCATGACAAATTAAAACTTCAATCAGCAATCCAACAAAAACTTTCAGTTCAACCTAAAATTACAAAAGTGTAAGGGGTAGAACCAATTATAAAAGACGAAATTGCTATTTTTGGATTAAGTACAATTGCAACAAAGAATCGTACAAGAATCGGAAAGGGCGTTTTCTGCAGCAAGTCACTTATATACAAAGATTCGCTCCAGTCTGAACGACAACACGATTGATTGTTTATGTTTTTTCGGGCATATTTCAATAAAAACAAACTCAAATTGCGAAATGTAGTAATGTTTATGATAACTTTGTTCCGAATGTTTGCTATAAATAATTCCTTTTTTTATATACAGAAGGAGTAAACAAATGTTTAGTTTTTATACTTATTTCGTTTAAATATTTTTTTGTATAGTTTATAACTAAATAAATATATTTTTAAATTTTTCCTTTGTTTTCTTTTTAATAAATCACCATTATCATTAATATTTATAAAAATCAGTCGAAAATATTTTTTCTGGTAATACCGGTATCAATACCGGTATTCCGGTTTTGAAAACGAATAATACCAAAATATCGGTTTTCATTTTTGCTCCGGTATTGAAAGCCCTACGTGCAAGGCGCCGTTAAAATTCTCAATTCTATAAAGTGGGGATTACTATGAGATGCCCGTGAGACATCTTATGGCTCTCCTTTGGGCTTTGAAAATTTCTTTACTGAGTGGCGATGAGCCCCACACGAGTATTCCATACTCTATAACAGATTGTATAGATGTATTTCTGCGTGGAAGATCTGCACTTGTATTTACTTGGGTTTACTGATTATGTGGCGTATATATCTTAGCAGATACTTTATTTATTTTACATATAATGTTGTTCGGTGTTGTGTTCCATGTTAGGTGCTCTTCCAGGTATATTCCAAGTAATTTCACTTGACTTGCTCTCTGTAGCTTATCCTGCCCAATCTGTAGTTCCAGGTTATTCGTGATAGCTCTTCTTACCGTAAGAAATATGATGTATCTTGTTTTGTTAACATTAAAGCACATGTTGTTTCCACAAAACCACTCAAAGATGCCTTGAAGCAGCCTGCTGGTCGACGCTTCTGAAATTTGCCTATTCTCCTTAGATATGATAAAACTGGAGTCATCAGCATATAGGACACAATGATCGGCTTCAGTGTATTTTATCATATCGGCCGTATATATGGAGAACAATGTCGGTGCCAGGACAGTTCCTTGCGGGATTTCGATGTTTGTTTTTATTGGTTTAGAAGTTCCAAAATTACCATTGTGATTCACAAATTTTCACAAACTATTTCCTGTGTCGCAGAAATGACTCGAACCATTGACCAGTCTTTCCCCTTATCCCATCGGAGTTTAATTTATTTAGAAGTATACTGTGAGAGACGCAGTCAAATGCCTTGATAGGTCACAGAAGATGCCCACTGGATAATTACCTTAGTCTATTTCTGACAGAATTTTAGAAGTCAACAATAGCTGTTGTTGTGGATTTCTCCTTCCTAAAGCCTAAAAGCCTTCTCCTTCTACTTCCTAAAGCCTTTCCTAAAGTTGATTCGGGATTAGACCATATTTTTACTGAATGGGTGCAGTCTATTTTCCATACAGTATTCAATGATTTTACCTATAACCGATACTAAGGCTATGGGCCTGTAATTATTAATATGAGTTCTTTCGCCTTTTTTAAATATCGGAATAATTACGGACGTTTTACACACTGTAGAGAAGATATAATTATTGAACGAGCAGTTGACGATGTCAGATGATTATAAAGCACGGGAGGAGGTCTGGGCTACAGCTATTTATCGTTTTTTGGCCAATTCCTTGCCCAGGTAGTTTTCCAAGTACATAGATTTGTTGTTGCTTCGAATATGATTATTACTTAAGCTAGTGCTAGGAATATTCGTAGATCTTTTAGTAGAGATTCGTTAACTTTTATGCAGATTTTATCTTTTTTTTACAGTTATTATCAAGTTCATTAATTGTTTCCCACATCGTTTTCTATTTATTTTGAGACCTCTGCAGTTTGTAGTTGTAGACAATTCTTTTTGTTCCTTTGATTAAGCTATTATGCTTTTATTATTCTGTAGATATATTCCTTTTAGCTGTGGGTAACTTTTCTGCAAGACATATTGGTCTTTCAGATTTCTGCTTGATGTTTTTATTTCTGCGGTTATCCAGGTTTTTGTATGCTTTTTAGTCTTTATTAACGGAAATTATGTAAAGAAGTGGAATTGTAGGGTCAGAATGAAGGCCGCCGTTTTTTGGCCGCAGTCATTTGTGCTGTACACGTCCTTCCACGTTTCTTTTCTTAAAGGCTTGTAAAATGTTCCTTCTGAATATTCATTTTGTTTATGTTTCGTTTTAGTATCACGAATCGGTGGTCTGATATGGGCGTGTTTTCTATAAGAATTGTTGTTGGATATGACGATTTAGCAAAAATGTTATCAATCAACGTTTTAGATATTGGTATAATCCTTGCATATTCCTTGACAAGGTCCACTAGTAAATATGACATTAGTAAATTTAGGAGATTGGTTTTTTCTTTGGATTTAGTTTCGAAATTGATATTGAAGTCTCCTACCAGTATAATATCAGAACCTGGTTTAAAGATGTGGTCCAGTATGTTCTCCAGAGTAGATAAAAACAGCAGCACCGAGCCTGTGGGTGGTCGATAAACTGTAATAATTTGTGTGGTTTTGTTATTATATTTCCATTCAACTCCACAAATTTCGATCTGTTTTTCAATGCTTTTATTATATATGTTTGAATTTCAGTATTGTAGTCACTAGGTGAGTTTAGTGCCCAAATAGCTACTCCTCCGCCAATGGCGTTTCTTCTGCAGTACGCACTTATTAGATGATAGTTGTCTATATGTAATTGAGCTACTATGCTTTCGTTGACCCAGATTTCTGACAAGCATAGGAAAAGAGGTTTGTGGCCAGATATTAATATTTCGAGCTGGTTGAGTTTTTTTCTAATGCTTTGTATCTTTAGGAATAGTATTAAATTCGTAGAGATTCCAGATAATTGCGTGTTCTGGTTTAACATAGTTGTCGATGGTGTTTTTCGGGTTAAAACTATTTTTTCGCTGCTCTTTTCTTGATTCTCAGCAAATTATTGAAGCAGGTGTTTCTTGGCCATACATCCGGTTTTCTTAAATTTTCCAGCACCTCTTTTGGTACTGATACTTTGAACGACGAATAATCAAGTGGATGTCTGGATAAGAGTTTTGTACATATTACTTGATTGACTGATTTATTCTTAAGATAGTAATGTCGTTTGCTGATAATTTCGGGTCAAGGCGATAAACATGTAGGTGAGCGTACCTCGTAGCTGCTTTTATTAGAGATGTATCGTCGTTAGTTCCGAAAAAAACATTCGACTTCCTATTCATTCTTTTTTGGTGTCGTTGGGTTTCCCCAATTGTCACTATTTACATCTGTGTATGAGGGAGACCTTGACCTCTCCGGTTCGTTCTCTATGTTGGTATCTTTTGTTTTGATAAGCCCATCCGTAGGAAGATTAGTTTTGCTGGTGTTATCAGGTAAGATATTTGGGTCGCTATCGCTGACATTGGCTTCAGCACTATCTTTTTAAGTTGATTCTCGCAAAATAGTTGGCTTTTTCCCCTGCGACGAACCAGATTTGTTAATTTTTCCACCAGTCACCAGATTTGTTAATTTTTCATTTGTTTCCACCAGGATGTTTATTTTTCTGGATAACTCCACTATGATAGTTTCTAGCGGGTCGACATGTTTTTTTTATTATTCTTGAAATTACGTCTTCGAAGTTGGGACTATTTAAAAAACTTAACAGGATATCAGGCTGTTTATCGAATAATTAACATTATTCGACCTTAATTCCATTGGCATACTAATTTAGGACTTTTTAAGAAGGACACTCTAAAAATTAACTTTAAAACTCTGCGATAAAAACTTTAAAAACACGTTAAAAAGAAACTTAAAAAACTTTTAATTGACTGACTTCTCGCACGTCCACTATCGTTGAACGATGAATCGCGAGTGTCGCGAAAAGAGTGTTGTATGTCTAGTCTTGTGTGTCTAGTCTTGTCTGTGTAGTCTTGACTGCCTAGCCTTATCTGTCTGGTCTTGTCTGTCTTGTCTAGCCTATCTAGTCTTGTCTGCCTAGCCTTGACTGTCTAGTCTTGCCTCTCTAGTCTTGTCTTGTTTTTAAGTGGGGGACGTAGCAAGCACTTTCGTTAACTTGACAATTGCACCCCCACCCCCACCCTGAACTTCCCGTACATCCCAGAACCGCTCTTCGCATATCTTCGTGATGTCGCTGTACTAGAAAAGGTCTGAATTTCTTATTTACAGCAACCCTTACATCCCCCGTTCACTTTTTGGGTTCAGGGGTTCAGGGAGTTTCAGTTTGCCAAAGTTTGCTGTATATTTGGTTGGATTTGGCGCGTGTATTGCGCTGTTCGTTCATACTGTCTTCGAATGGCACTTATATAGTTGTCGGTAACATTGCAGCTCTCCTTGTCCTGCAGCATTTCCTTTACCAGTGAGTATTCGTTGAGTGCCGTTTTTGTCTTGCTGGTCCATATGTTCCGTTCGTCAGTCCATCTCTCGCATGCAAATTATGTGTGTAACACACTTCCGGTGTCCCCACAGTAGACGCATCTGTGATCTTAGGCTCTGCCATTCTTTAAAGCACCCGTGTAACCCACGGGATTATGTCAGGAATCATTTTGTAGGTCCATCTTCCTTTTGATGCTGCGATCCAGCTGCTCTGGCACTTTTCCAGCAGATTTTCTCTTGCATGTTTTTTAATTTGAACTATGTTGACCCCAACCGATTTGTTTTTATCCCAGTATACTTCAGCCATGAGCTCTATTGGAGCAATGCTGCAAATTACCAGTACTGCGTCCATTGACACCGTCTTATTCGCGCTGCTGACTCTCGGGGCCAATGTCGTTTGCACCCTGGCTAGCTCGTTTCTTTGATTGGCTCTCAGCAGGGATGGAGTCCAGATAGGAGCTGCACACACATCAGCCTACACATCCACCGGCACTTTTCTCTGCCACATATCCAACCTCAGCACTAAGATTTGAATATGGGGGACCTAGCGGTTTAACGTAGAATCCGAATGACAAATTTCCAGAGAAGGTTAGGCAGTTGAAAGCTCACGGTTGCCTAAGCTGGATTGGGGAATTCAGTGTGATGGATTGCAGCCATTAGTTTTTAATTTTGCTGCTTTGGTTCTGTGTGGGATTTGAACCCACGCTGTCTGACTCAACAGCCAAGTGCTTAGCTATCTGAGCCACCACCACAGATGGGAGCGGCGTATAGTCGCATCGAGTGGACACCACTATTTTATAGTCTTCTCTTGCTGCTAAGGGGGTCAGCCACATTTGGCATTAGACGTCCCAGGACTGCAGCAGTTTTTAGTGCCTTCGTGGTTACTCTCTCCATGTGCTGGTTGAAGCTTAGCCTTCGGTCAATCATTAACCCAAGGTGGAATGGCATCCTTTGGGAATGGAATCCTTTGGGACGATTTTATCATTTCTGATTTTGAATTGTAATTCCTTTTACCGGTTTGTACCGCCTCTGTCTTTTCAGGGCCAAAGCTAAGCTTCTTTGAAACCATACAACGGTCTATAGTTTTTACCGTTATTCAATGGCTATGTTTCGGTTCATTAAGCCGAGTTCGGGTTTAGCAGAGATGACGATGGCAAGGTCATAGGCGAAGCCGACCATATCCACACCTTCTGGCAGATCTAATCTTAGAACGACATCATAAAGAATATTCCAAAGGGTAGGGCCCATAACCGATCCCTGCGGGACAAATTACATGTGACATTATGGTGTAGCATTGTCCCACCGGCATCGAGTTGTATTTTCCGATTCGACAAGTAGCTGGAATTTTTTTTAACCAGATAAGCTGGAAATTGTCTTTGAACGATCTCATCGATTATGTTGTGCCACGCTGCTGTGTTAAAGGCGTTTCGAATATCGAGCGTGATCAGGCCCACTATTTTCCTGGTTCTTCTGGTGCCAGCCGAGGGGTCTGCTTCGATTTTTGTTTCTTTTACGATGGCGTCAATAGTGGATCTTCCCTCGGGGAAACCGTATTGTTTATCGGATAGATTGCATCCTTTCCGGAGTTCACTTTTGATACGGTAGAGTACCAAGTGTTCTAGTAGTTTCCCGGAACAATCAAGGAGGCAGATAGGTCTGTATGAGGATGGGTTTTTGGATGGATTTAATTCTCTGTTAAGCAGCAGCGGATTTGCTATTTTCCAGCAAGCAGGGAAGACTCCAATTTGTTCATTAGCAATTTGTTCATTATTGCAAGGATGCATTCTGGGATTGTTTCTACGGCAATCTTGATGGCTTCCAAAGGGATATCATCGGGACCTGCAGCCTTGCCGTTGCGTAGCTTTCTGCTTGCCCTCCCGAATTCCGGGAGAGTGAACTCTTCGGTTGATGCTGGGGTGGTAAGTTATGGCCAGTTTCGGCTTCGTTCCATATCTAAGGGAAATAGAGCATCCACCACCTTCCGCGCTCTGTCCATACTAAATTCAGCATTTGCATGCCTTATTTTCAGACCACTTGTGGTAATTTTGTACGCGTGCCCCTTGACATTTTCGTCTACCTTGCAGCACAGCGAAGACCAGTGCTATTTTTTGGCCTGGCATATTGATCCTTGTAGTATTTTCTTGGAGGCTTTAAACAAATATTTTAATTGTTGAGTATTGTCGCTGCTTTTTTTGTTGCTCTAAGACATTTGCGTCTTTCGGCGACGCAGGCTCTTCTAAGGGAAACTATTTCCTCACCACCAATAAACACTCCTAGATTTGCCAGAGTTGGGCTTCCATTTTAGGACAGCTTCACAAGTGGTAGTTAGTGCAGTAATAAGTTCCTTTGGTGTATGTAGGCTATTAATGTTGACTTCCTTTGTTAGTCTATCGGAGAACTCTTTTACCTTCATGTTCTTGGTTGCCCAGCCAGTTTTGCTAATGTAGCGTAACTTATTTCTGAACCTGTGCCTGATGCGGAATGTTATTGTATTTCCTTAGCTAGTACTGGCCAGCCAGTTATATTACCCGCCATTGCACTGGTTGATAGAGTCAGGTCCAGGATTGATGTTTCACGTTTTTCAAACGCTGGCGTCATTTCCTCGTTTAATGGAGATAAATCAAGTTCGGATATCCATTCCAGAACCATGACTGGAATCAGGCATCCGTATGCCTGCACCGATGTGTAGTCTTGTCTGTCTAGCCTTGTCTGTCTAGTCTTGTCTATCTAATCTTGTCTGTCTACTCCCGTCTGTCTACTTTTGTGTGTCTCTTCTCTGTCTAGCCTTGTCTGCCAAGTCTTGGCTGTCCAGTCTTGTCTGTTAAGTGTTACTTAAGACATATTGCTAGTGTAGTTGACAACATACCCACCTTTCAATGCGGGAGACCCGGGTTCAAATCCTGGTCGGGGACAACTAGGGCGGTTTTCACTAACCGTCCGGGCTACCCATCCTGAATGAATGTAAAATATGCGATACCGGGGTGGCGCCTACTAAAAGGCAAAGTGGAATAGGGGGCTTAGACTCGTCGGTCTGGACTCGTCTGTCTAGTCTCATCTATCTACTCTCGTCTGTCTATTCGCGTCTTTACCTAACCTAACCCAACCTAATCTGGGCTGTCTAGTCTTGTCTATCTAGTCTTGTATGTCTAGTCTTGTCTCTCTAGTCTTGTCTGTCTAGTCTTGTATGTTTGGTCTTGTCTAACTAGTCTTGTGTGTCTAGTCTTCTCTATTCTTGTATATCTAGTCTGGTCTGTCTAGCCTTATCTGTCTAGTCTTGTCTACATAGACTCGTCTGTCCAGTCTTTACTGTCTGGTCTTATCTGTCTAGTCTCGTTTGTCAATTTTAGAGACTACTTCTACAATATGGATCGAACATCTAACGATCTGTGCGTATATTTCGGAGAGCCAGATAGAGCAGCACATTTTTCGACTGCTGCCGCAGGCAGGATATTAGATAAATAGTTGAAACTTAAACCCATCGGCCCAAGAAGCCTCGTAGAGTTAATGCTGGAAAACATAGACAATTGGGACAATATCCATCAGCATATTTGTAAAATTCTGACCAAGGAAAAAGGTGAAAAAACTTTAAAGAAAATCTACCTCCACCAGTCCACCCGCGGTTCAGAGTTTATGCGATAAGCTGTTATAGAGTGAGCGGGTGCGATCTTTCCAGCTACTTCTCTCCAAAAAAGTCTAGTCTCTCTAGTCTTGTCTGTTTAGTTTTGTCACCTAGTCATGTCTGTATAGTCTTTTCCGTTTTATCTTGTCTGTGTAGTCTTCTCTGTCTAGTTTTGCCTGTCTAGTTGTGTGTATCTAGTTTTGCGCGTATCTAGGTTTACTTTTGTTTGACTAGTGTAGTAATATCTGTGTCCTTCTTCTTTATAACTTGAAATTTCAAAAGTCCAATTCTAGATATTGTATCAAATTATTAATTTAAAATCTGTGATTAAGATGAAATTAACAAAGTAGAATGTTGCAATTTCTTTTAATAGATTTACAATCGGAAGTGATGACGTAGTGCGAGTAATGTAAAGTTATTTTGTAAGGCCGTCCGGTTCTGTTTTCAATGTCGCAGGAACAGGTTGAACCCACTCAATGAAATCTAGACACGAATCTGACATATCTCATGTATCAAGACTTCCGAAGTTTATTCATTTTAGAAAATGTTTCGATTTAGAATTTTCGCAGTGGTTTAAAATTACGTCGGTAGCTACAAACCGATCGAAATTTATTCATCGAGTTGTGTGTTTTAAGATCGCCGAGGGATGGGCTTCCGCACGAACGATTCATTAGCGTGTTCGGTAAATGCAGAATTGGAAGTTCAAAGGGATTTCGAATCGGGATTTCGCGCACTGTCATATTTCGGTGGAACGAACGGCGTAGAAAAGTTTCTGCACTGGAAATTGGCCCGGATTGAATTATAAAAGTATTAATTTCGGCTGGAAGCTAATCCGCTCTTGTCCGACTGTTCGGAACAAACCGCCTCGATAAATAATCACATTTGATGGTCGTTTTGGTTTAGATTTATGGCTGCTTTGTTGAGATTTTTTCTTTCTTTGGGAGATAATGTCGGCTTTGGGGCTCCTTCGTGCATTAAAAACGAATATATTTTCTAAAACGGTTTATGATTTACGTCCATCGATTTTACTATGTAATCTTCTCGCCTTTGTCTTTGCTACATCTTTTTTTCGTTTGGACGCACTTTCTAATTGTAAGTCGGATTTGTCGAACGCAATTTACGCTGATTTATGCCAGGCAGCATTACACAAATCGGCGGTTAATGAAGCCGTTTATGTCTTAATATTTCTTTTATTTTACCGATTTTTCCATGCTCGATTAACTTCTCCAACGCACGCATTGAATTTACTCGGGTTCGCGCTCTCTACACATATTTAACTAAATGTTAGCTAAACCAAACAAAAACCATTTATCTTGTAAGGAATATTATTTCCTTGATGTCTAACCAGATAGAAAAAACCTACCTAGTGGCTGTTACTTAACAGCTCTTCCCAACCATCCATGTTTCTTATAAGTTTAGAGGGAACAACTTTAGAGGGAACATCTTGACATTTTTCATTCTAACATTAAATTTGCATTCAATTTGAAGAAAATAAAAATTGTTTTGTTTTGAATGTAATTATTTGATTACATTCAAAACTACACAACATTTTTTATTTTCTTAAAATCGAATGCAAATTTAATCGTGTTGTTATATTTATTCAACAAATTTGGGGCGTGGAAAAAGTCTTGCCTATGTTGTCTTATTTTTAATATAATATCTAGCCTATATTTGTGGAAAACCAAGATGACTAAATTATATTAAGCGACGACATATAATATAGGCTGTTTGGTTTTCTGCAAACAAAATAATACAAGTAAATATGGGCAGGGAAAACTTTGTGTAGCTGTTGTCTTTTTCAAGCGACGCGACGTCTTTTACAAGATTTTGATTAGGTGTAACAGAAGTTTCATATGAATTCTCTTAAAAAATCTCTAACAAATGGATGTCGCAAAAATTACAAGATTATTGTTAGAGAGAATAAAAAACATAATTACATTTATTATAAAAACCTATTATTACCGTCATGATTAATAAATCACTTATTTAACTTCCACATGTAATAAATTGTTCAATGATATTGTTGAATTAAAAAATAACGATTCTTAATTTTCTCTTCATTTTCCAAAATAAATATCGCAAACAATATTATTTTAATTAAATAGTATATAATACATAGCAAATTAAAGAGACATGGAAGAAATCAACGAAACGAGATGATGATCTGTTAATCTTCCGAAAACAGAAAAAACATACAGAACGGATTTTCAGAAGGACTAAGAGATAATATGAACAAGATCAGCTAAAGAAAACGCTAGAAGATTACCAAATGAACGATACACGGAACTTTTGTGGGACGTTCAAATCGCGGTTAAGGGGTTATAGGGCACCAGGAATGTGATTCAAGAATGAAGAAGGGAGATTAGGAATGGCCGATAAGCAAAACTGTGACATCTTTGCCAGATATTTCGACTCACTGCTTAACTGTGATGGTCCGCAAGAAAACTTGAAAGTGGAACCACCAGAAATATCATCTCCTAATTCATTGCCTCCAGACGAAGACTTCCGGAATAATTTTCCGGATTATTCAAGGACTTAAGGCCAACAAAGCTGCTGGTGCAGATGGTATCGTCGCTGAACTCATACAACTGGGATCTGCGGGAGTCGTAAAATCTTTCACTCGGTTACTTGAGAACATATGGATAACTGAGAGGATCCCTGCTGACTGGCCAATTGCTTTGATTCATACCCTTCTTAAGAAAGGTGACAAGATGGACGTTAATAATTATAAAGGCATCTCTCTTGTTTCAGCTCCTTACAAGATTTTCTCCAAAGCGTTACTGACAAGAATATAAGGGTTATTAGATTCTGAATTCGGTAAATACCAGGCAGGCTTTCGGAAAGGGAGATCTTGCGCGGAACAAATCTTCAACCTGCGGAATATCATAAAGTACAAGATGTCGGGACAGAATAAATATGTCGCCGTCTTTGTGGACTTCCTGAAAGACTATGACTTCATTGACCGAAAAACCTTATTGTCAATTCTCGAGGAATTTGGAGTGGACAACAAGAGGAGGAATCTAATTCAACAGAAGATCAGCTGTACTTTCTCCAAAATAAAGTTCCGGGGGGAGTTGTCTTTCGAAATGAAAACTGGCGTACGACAAGGCGACGGGCTTTTTTTTATTTTCCAAGGTGACTCCACTGAGACGGAAGGACAGAGGAACCGCCAGCGATGGCATTACTGCCTCTGCCCACCCTTCGAATAAACATACAACAGGATTTACACGAAAGTAAAATATGCTATACAATAGCATTTACAATTTGCAACAATTACAACAAAAGTAATAAAAAACAAAAACAGAAACAAACAAAAAATAAACAAGAAAAAACCTACCGCCCTTGTTCCCACCCAGGCAACTCCTTAGCCCGCATAGCTGTGGCCGCGAATCGGCTTAAGGCCGCCCACACAACCCGCCCCACCTCGCCGGCGAGGCCACCCGCCACGGCTACGACCGTGACTTCCCGTTCCAGGGCCGACGCCAGGGCCTGTCGCTCCTTCTCCCAACCCGGACACCAGAGACAAGTATCTAAAGAGAGATGCGACACTCACTAAGGAATTTCTGTGACAGAAGTTTGCGCTAACTGTGAATGATACTTGGAACTAACTATAGGCGGGTTATATGAATGTTTTTTTAAATATATGCGATAATATAATTTATTTAAAATTGGGTTAAAATTAAAAACAATTTGTTAATTATGTTTTTTACATATACTAATAAGATACTAAATATGTATTTACATTAAAAAATATATATAAAACTTTGTAGAGGGTCATCCTTCATATTACTTTCAAAACCAGGAACAACACATCGGAAATATATGGAATCTATTGTCTGAAAATAAGGGATATGATGGTAATAAACCAATCATGTTTAATATAGTAAAAACATGCACACTTACCTTTTAATCCAGATTATAACTAATGTACAGAGAATTATTTTCAAGTCTTGCACTAATAATGTCCTGCAGAGACGATATATTCTTCGATGTGGTGGCAGGAAAAGAGAGTCTATTTGTTTTGGGTGAAGAACTTTGTTTTGGGTTTATTACCATCTTATATTGTTAACACATGTTCCAATCCCTCTCATATTGAGACACCCGTGCTTTTAGGGTCGGATCTCAAGGGTAGTTTATATTGCTACCATGGCTGTAAAATTCCTTAACCGCATATATAACACTTCACACAATCGACAAAATATAACGAATGAATATTTGACACATTGGCGACATCATCTTTAAACTGATTGACTTTAGATACTTGTCGCTGGTTGACATTTTGCTAATATAAATGTAAACAACACTAGTTATTTACTAGAGATTTTAGGTGCTCAGTGCCATCTATCAGTTAATTTAAGCGACCAAGCCATCTATAATAAGTACTTCGAATTAAAACTTCTATCACAAATTTTCCCATAAGAGTGCCATACCCCTGCCGGACACGCCACGAGAGTGTGCTCCGCGTCGTCGCGCACGCCCTCTCCACAGGATATGCACCTGTCGTCTGGGGCTTTCCCAATCCTATGGAGATACGCTCGGAAGGACCCGTGTCCGGTAAGAAGCTGGGTGAGAAAGTACGAACCCACCTCGTCCAGCCCTCGCCCCATCCACCGAATTAAATCAGGGATGAGACGACGAGTCCACGCGCCGTTTCCGCCACGTGACCACCTCTCCTGCCAGCAAGCAAGTAGTTGCTCCCGAGCAGCTCTCCTTGCCTCCCCGCGGTTCCCACCAGAAGTTCTTGCGTCCCTCACCGACGCGCGCTCCATAACAAGGAGGTCCGCGGAAGGAATCCGCGATATGACCTCCACTGCGTCACTGTGCGGTAAGCCCGGGCGACTCTGATGGCCACCGGGCGCAGTGCCCGTCGCAAACATTCCTGTTACGAGCGTTACCCCTCACCGCCGTTGCCCACACCGGTGCCGCGTATAGGAGTCTGCTAGTGGCCCATAAGCCTCCTCCTACCCTCACCAGGCCCGGTGGCCCTCGGCATGAGACGCGCCACCTGTTGTGACGCGCGTGCCGCGTTGCCGGCGGCATGGCACACGTGAAATCCCCACTGACCCGCCTGGAGGATCACACCGAGGTACCGAATCGACCGTTCGACCAGTCTCCAGAATGCCTCAACCTGACCTTCTAGTGGAGAGCAGGGCCGCCTGTGTTTTAGAGGCGGCGAGCTGAAGGCCCGCCGTCTCCATCCACTCCCGAACGAGTTCCCCCGCGCGCGTGACCCTGAGACGCAGCATATCCCAGCACCTGTCTGTGAAGACGAGTGCCAGGTCGTCTGCGTACGCCACAATACCCACCCCTGTGCGCAGTAACCGTCTCAGCGTCCGCAGAAGACCGTCATAGGCGACATTCCACAAGAATGGTCCTAAAACCGATCCCTGCAGAACCCAGGCAGACAACCCCCGCTCACGCCAGTCCTCCCCCTCGCGGTACCTGATGGTTTTGTCGCGCAGGTAATCGGCAGTAAGCCTCAGCAACGTCTCCGGTAGTTTCCAACGGGCTAGGGCCTCGGTAACGAACCACCATTGTACCGTGAAGGCGACGGGCTATTACCAATATTATTCAATTGCGTCTTAGAAAAAATTATTCGAGAATGGACGAAGGGAATTTCGGATAAAGAGGCTTTCAGGTTAGGGAGAGGTAAAGAAAGAATAAGAACTGATTGTTTGGCACTCGCTGACTATGTTGTGATACTCACTACCAGTGTTGAAACAGCGATAAAAAGAACTGAAGAACTACAGATGATAACCAAGAAGACTGGGCTTCAAATTTCTTTTGAGAAGACTGTATTCATGACCAACATCAAAGAAGCTCTTCTCCACTTGGAGTTGGGAGAAGCCAAGATAAAGCGAGTTAAGTGTTTTAAGTACTTGGGAAAAAAATCACAGGACAATGGGTCGGCTAAGGATGCCATCAAAGAGCGGGCGTGAAAAATGGAAATTTCTTATCATCTTACGAAGGATACATACAACAAAAAGGGTCTATCCTTTGGGGCCAAATTCCGACACCTAGATACTGTTGTCAGATCTGAATGGCTGTATGCAGCAGAAACACAAGACATGATTGGGAAGGGTGGCCTCGAAGACATCCGGACGAGATAAAGAAAAATGCTCCGAAAAATCCTAGGCCCAAATATCAAGGATGGAGAGAGGAGACTAAAACCTAAGAAAGAACTATCCCTGAAGACGGAAGGAATAGCCCTAAATGAGAAAAAGGAGAATACAGTTTTATGGGCACTTGATGAGGATGAACAGTACCAGACTAATGAAGAGGATTTTTCATTTCCTCAGGAAAGGGGAAGACTGAACCGAAATGGTTTCGGGAAGTGAGATTGGACTTGGATCGGATGGGGGTGAAAAAAGAAGACATAATGGACAGAGAGAGATTTAGGCGACTAATTAAGGAGTTTACAGGTTTCCGGGAGACCGGGTAATTGTCAGTGAGAAAAGAGGAGGAACACGGAGGAACAGAAGAAGGAAGTGCGAGAGAGGATGAAGAGTTGTTGGCAGAGAGTGAGGACAAAAAATAATCAAACGTGGTCCATAGTTGGCAGTAACGAAAAAAAAAACACAAATATTTTGAAACAATTTTGATCTGAGGCTGGTAGGGGTTTCAACGAATTATTAATCTTAAGCGTCGTAAATCTATATAGTTTGAAAATCACTGGTATATTTCTTGCATTTCCATCAATCTACGAAATCAGATTCTCTCTGTGAAATAACAAAAATACAGGGTGTTTTAAAAAAAATATACGTATTTATTACAAAGTATTATTTTGTCAAAACTATCGATCGCTGTGTCTCGGTTCGGCTATTGGGGAAACGAATACATAGTCTAGTTTATATTAATACCCGCTAAATACCGTTATAGCTGTTACAAGCTCTGCGTCCTGATGACAAACGCAAACGTGTGGCTTTTTTAACGAGATTCATGATGTTATTAACAATGATAACACTTTGGCAAACGCATCGTGTTCAATGATGAAGCGACTTTCCATGTTAATGGTGAGGTAAACAAACAAAATGTTCGAATTTGGGGCCTACAGAACACACATGCAGTCATTGAACATGTACGAGATTCGCCCAAAGTCAATGTGAATTGCGCGATATCGCGATCATCTGTTTACGGTCCATTCTTCTTTGATGGCAACACGGTTAACGGTCAGCAATATCTCGCTATGTAACAAAACTCGTTGTTTCCGAGTCTTCAGGAAGACAACTTCATTTTTCAACAAGCTGGGGCACCCCCTCACTGGAGTCGCCAAGTGCGTGAAAATCTGAATGAAACTCTACCGAACCGTTGGATTGGTCTCAGCTGGGCTCCAGGGTCACCGGAAAAAAAGACATCGTATAAAGATGTTGTTAAAGACATCGTATTTATTTATAATGTGAAAAACATTGCCGGCTCTCCGCTTTCGCACTGAGCCGTTCGTTAAAGACATCGGTACCACCACTCCCACAGAACCTGGAAAAGTTGAAGAACCGGATCCGCCATAACATCAGTGATGAAGGACATGCTTGCCCGAGTATGGGACAAATTTGTGTATCGGTGTGATATTGTTCGTGTAGCCGATGCAGGACATATTGAACATCTGTAATATAAACTTGAGAGGTTCGTAAATATGAGTGTAAAGTTCCATATTCGTATGTCTAAAAGTTCAATAAACATATGCATGCGAAGTATATTCTTTTTGAAACTACTATATACTCTATATAGTGGGCGTGGAAAATGATAAGTAGGTGTTGCCGTTTCCACCCACCGCCTGTTTGAAGATTTGTGAATGGATACCGAGAAAGGGCCAAATTAATATATGAAACAAAACCATCATGCATTTTATGTCAAATCTAATTTCGATAAGAATGTGAGAAAGAAGGCATTAATTTCTGTTTATTTATTGTGTATTTCATCTAGTTTTACGAAATAATCGCAATAAAATAAAGTTTGTTTAATTGTCGTCTAATATGTAAACACTAGTGAAGTTTTCTCTAGTTAACATCCACATTTATGGACAGTTTGTGGGCGCGGAAAATCAGTTTCAGATCTTAAGTAAATATGAACAGCTTGTCGAGCTTTAGCTATTTCCTCTTGACTAAATATTTTTGAAAGTATAATCTTGTTTGTCTAGTTCAATTGCACTAGTTTTATACATTTAATTTAAAAAATTAAAATATGAACAAACAAAAAAGGGCGTTGAATTTTTTTTGTAGGTGTTGCCGCTCTCATGTTTTGTTTGTTTAAATGGTTGTTTTGTGTTTTTGTCTAATGTTTGAATGGATGCGAAACTGATTCGTAGGTGTTACCACTCGCATGTATTGTTAGTGTGAAAGTTTGTGATTGGATACAAAAGCCGGGAACTTGATGCAGAAAAAAATGTTCCATTTCACAATAACTAAGTTAATTATAAATTTAAATTCTGTTTATATTAAAATTAATATGGAAACATGCGTAAGAAATCTTACCTATTAAGGTTCTTTCTTTTTTAAAAATCTTGTCCAGTTTTCTTATTTCTTAATTTTATATCTAATCTTAACAGTCATTCAATATATTTCTTCAAATTATTTTAATTAATATTGTATCTATTAAAACTTTTGAAAACGTGGTTTTTATGTAGTAATAAAATATAAAAAACTAAGAAACATTTTATTTGTTAAGGAGATAACATGCGCAAAAAAATCCCGAATAGGAATTTCAGTTCGGTTTTTATAAGGAACGAATTAGGCACGCCGAACGTCGTGCTCGTTTCAAATGGAGCAACCGCATTATGCCGTCATCACATTGGAAACGCACGCCTGGCTTTGTTCCTAATTAGGAAGCCTGATTCGGAACACATTTGGAAACCACACTAGCATGTAATAACGTTAACCTAGTCTGGTCATGCGTAAGGGCGTCTTCCAATAAGGTTCCAATTGCTGGTCTTAAATTTGAAGTAATGTGCTGTTCTGTGAAAAAACACATAGAGTTTTGTGCAGTTTCATGGAAAACCAAGGAATTTTCCGCAGTAATTATAAATCTTCCACCTACATAAATCGTCCACCTACAGGTTGTCTAGAAACATTCATGGGGATCCTAGAAAATCTATTGGATAATGCTTTCTACAAAGTAGGATCCATTAATTCAGTTTAGGAGACTTTAATATTAATTTTAAATCATCATACGCAATAAATCTTACAAACAAGTTGCCTTCCTATGGTTTAGTAGGACTGGTATCTCAGAATACCTGAATTACAAAAGTCATCTTCTACACTAATTGATAATAGTTTAGACAAATTTGTAGACTATCTACATGTGTGGAACATTGCATTTTCTCTGACCATAGGTTGATAATTCCGTGCAATGAGGGAAGCGATCCAAACAAGGAAAGAAATGTAATGGCTCGTAGAATTACTTCTCAAAATAAATCTATATTCGAGAAATACCTAAAAGAGGAAGCATGGTCCGATGTCTTTAACAGTGATAACTGTAATGAAAAACAATAGCGTTTACAAATATATTGCAGTTTCACTTTAATAATTGATTTCCCCCTTCTCGAACGAATATCTCTAATAAAAACTGGATCACTGAAGAAGAGAAGATCTCTAGCAGAAATTTAAAAGATCTCTACATTCTGCAACAAAGATATCCTCAGCTACGAGTGCATTACCAAAATCTTTAGAAAATGTATGTAAGATTAATTACACACACAAAGACAACAAGCAAAAAACTGTTTGAAATATAATTAAACTAAATACAAATGAAAATAACAAAAGCGAGCAAGTCGAATTTGAAATAAATAGGTGATAGTCTAATTCGGGATCCTGATAAAATTGCTATGGCTTTTAACTGCTTGTACATTGTAGATTATAGATATGGTGGTGACGAGTTGTAATGCGACCTTCATAGATCTATTGTACTCCACCCTCCTTCTCCAAGCGTTGGTGTACTTACCCATTTAGAGCGCCTCCTCTAATCCTGATTCCTTTAGAAATTTCAGGATCTGGGTGGGATTCAAGGGCTGCAGCTTTTCTGTGTTCCAGCAGTGAGCCCCGAGGTACATGTCTCTTGCCGAGTAGTGTTCCGTAGTCTTTGAGCAGATGTATGGGGGTTTCATCTGCTGAGCCACAGAATCTGCATCCGTCAACCACCTCTAGGCCTAGGGTTTTGAGATGTTTCCTAAGTCTGCAGTGTCCCGTCAGGACTCCTGTCAGAATTCTAAGCTTGTTCCTGCTTGATTTCAGGCAAGCTTTCGTTTTTTCATTGTGCATTCATTTCTGGTTAAAAGTTCCCAGCATCACGTTGGACTGCCTTAGCTCTGTAAGTTCTTTCCAGGTTTTCATCCATTGTTCTTTTATTTCTTCATCTAAACTATTGTGGATGGTATTTTCACTCATGCCGCAAAAGGGTACCGGACCTATAAAGGGACTACTGGATCCCTTGTTGGCTAGGTGATCGGCTTCTTCGTCTATACCAGTGTGTCCTAGTACCCAGTATAGCGTTACTTTATTGTTTTTGACAAGCTTGTTTAGTTTTCCCACACAGTCCCATACCAGTTTGGATCTGATGGTGTATGAGCTAATGGCCTTGATGGCTTCTTGGCTGTCTGACAGGATAGCAATTCGTTTTTTGCTATAATTCCTATCGATGTTAAACTGTGCACATCTTTCGATTGCGTGTACCTCTGCTTGGAAGATACTTGGGAATGTTCCCATGGATTCCAAGTATTTGGTACGAGGTCCAGACACTCCTGCACCAGTACCTTCCATTGTCTTCGAACCATCTGTATACCACTTGATAGCATTTTGCTCTATGTGGTATACTGCTACTACTACATATTGCTGTGTAGTTTTTCTCTTAGTACTATTTGCATACCATTTCGTCTTTGGTGCTTCCAGCCGGAGGATGTTGGCAGCGAGACTGTTTCGGTCTCCTCTCCCGATTATTTTACCTCTGCCTATTCCTTCCTTGCTGAACCTTACAATCGCCGATCTCGCGAAGTCAGATCCAGCAGCAGCTCCATTGCTGCTGTCGGACACGACCCCATCGCCCCGTGATGCAGACACACGCCAGTCTTTGAATTTTTTACAAGCTGTTTCCTCATAGAGGCCAGCTTGGTTCTACTTCCCCACCCAACTGCCCCATAAGTAAGATCGCAGGTCTCACTATCATGGTGTACATCCATCGCAGGATTGTTAGGTTAGGTTAGGCTTTTTAGGTTTCTTTCGAGGGCCGCTTTGACAGCCTCGTGTGAGGTATTATCAAAGGCTCCCTCTTCCCTACTTCCTTTGTTTCTAGTGATGCTTCTATTTCATTTGTCAGCTGATACAAGGCGGTTCCTGTAGATTTCACCAGCACTATTGCTGATATCACTATCCTAAGGTAATTATCGATTACCTTCTCCATTGTCTTTAACATAAAAGATGTTAGACTAATGAGTCTAAATGACTTCGGATGAGTGGTGTTTTTAAAGGCACTATTCTACCTATTAATAAACAGGGAGCCAAGAAGGCCTTAATAACTACAGACCAATTGATTTAATCTCAGTGCTGTCTAAAAAAATAGACTACTGTTTCTTACAGAGATTTCGCCATTTCATTGCGAAGCATAAAATAGTACCTCCGGAACAATATGGCTTTCAATGTGGGAAATCTACTACTACAGCTATCCTAAAATTTTATAATAAAATCTTATCTGATATAGACAAGGGCGATTTCCCAATAGGTATTTTCTGTGACCTAAGTAAAGCCTTTGACTATGTATGCCAAGGTGAACTGCTTGATAAATGAGGTAAATACGGCATAAGAGGAAAAGCAGGAAACTGGTTATGCTCCTTTCTACACAACCGATCCCAATATGTAGAAATAAACTTTTGGGATAAGGTATGCATGTCTCCAAAAATTGCGACGAAAACAGGGGTCCTCCAGGGTAGTGTGCCTTCACCAACACTATTATCGTATTTCTGGCGGATTTAGTAGCATATCTACACGAATGTGATTGCACGTTATATGCTGATGACGCCAGTTGTTTTTACTATCAGAAAACAATTTGCAATCCTCAATTCAAAAATCTTACACAATCATGGAATCTGTAACACAATGGATTTCCTGCAATAAACTGTTTCTTCGCATCGAAAAAAACTGAATTCATGGTGTTCCAAACCAACAGAAGCAAACACATGGAAAATATCCTAATAAAAGCCGGAAACTCGGCACTAAATCGAACAAAATGCACAATATTTCTTCCAATATATATTGAAGAGCACTTAAAAAAAAGTGCTGTAAGTGCTGAAGAGCACTTAAAAAAAAGTAATAAGAAAGCATATTGCATTTGGTTTCTTAGAAAAATTCTCAATCAAACTGAATCACTACTACTATGCTGAGATCCAATCAGAGCTTTCTTATGTAATTGAAGTTTTAAAGGCTCAAAAAAGGATTATTCGTGCGTTACTCGGCATTCCTACATATGCTTCTTGCAGGTCGCACATTATACACCTACATTTGCTAACAGTTACCGGAATTAATTTCCTTGAAACTACGTGCTGCATCTACAGAATGAAGCTAAGGGTTCCTAAGGACAGTGATAATATAATATATCATAACACTAATGCACTAGACCTGGATATCTATGGCAAAGCTCCGGATGTTAAAGGCATTATTATGTATAATAAGCTCCCAACGAACCTCTCTGAGGAGACCTCATATAAGAGGTTCAGAAGCCTCATGAGAGAATTACTTATTTCAAAGTGTCCCTACGACTGCAATAAGTTTGTGAATTCTCTCAATTCAATATAGATCGTTTTTTGTATACATTCTTTCTTTTGGACGTACCCATATGTATCTGTATATATGTACATTTTGTGGTCAATAAATAAATTGAATTGAATTGGTCTGAGTACGGTTTCCTCTTTAGGCAGTAGTTTGGAATCCAAACTCGGATGTGACGACCCCAACCTAATCTGGGTTTCTGTCGGGCTCCCATTTAGGCGGCGGTTTAGAAACCACACGGAATTCGGATTTTATTTCCTTTTGACAGAGCAGTTCCGAAACTACACTTGCATATGTCAACTGTAACTTAATGTGGTCCGAATTTTCTATTTCTCTTTGGTGCAATACGAATATATTTAATTGTACGAACAGAATGTGAGTACACTTGTACAACGTACACAACAATTAGTACACTTAGTATTTTAAGTGGACAGCTTGTTTCCTAAATTTTTGACAAAACCACAGGCCATTAATTTAATGCAATTAGAAAGGAAACATTAATTTAATGCAATTATAAAACAAATTAATAGTTACTTAAATGCTCATTAGTTAAATGAAGGATAGGATAGTAAACACTAATTAAAATAATAAATTCTGATAGAACCATAAATACATTAACTTAAAGCAAATATTTTTATTAAAAAAAAAATTTATAGTAACGTAACTCCATTTAAATAAGTCAGTAAAATATAGGCATAAGAATACGTAATAAGTAAAAAGGTATATTTAGAACTATTTGTCAATAAATATTCACAAGATCCCATAAGTTTTTATTAAATATAAAAATCGTGAAAATAATTTATAAAACTTAAAATTAATTATATAGTTCTTTGTCTTCTTAATTTGTTTCTTCTTTCTTGCTGTACCTAACGGTCCGCCCACCATCCTAATCACAATGATTTTAAACAAAGGACACTTTTATCTACCGATTCGTTACTTAAGGGATCATCCATCGACTTAGAATTTTTTAGGTTAACTGAGGATATGGTTAGGTTATGGTTATGGTTATGTTAGGTTATGTTAGTGATAACTTTGATCGTTAATGAGAAACATGTTTAGATATGGGATGCTAATGGACCTATCTAAGGCATATGACTTACAATTAGTTAACCATAATATACAACTAATAAAGCTCTCCAAATATGGTATAAGAGGAGTTGTGCTGGAGCTCCTTTCTAACAGGACACAGATTGCCAGGCTCCACACTCCGCATGGATTTGTACATTCTAACCACAATCAATATGGGTATTCCTCAGGGAAGCACTATAGGACCCTTACTTTTTGCCCTATTCATCAATGACCTGCATGCTACTCAGATCAATTCACCGCACATTAAGTGAGGAAACCACATTAGGTTTTTAAGTTCAAAAAATATTTTTATTGCAAATCTCATTATTGCATAAATCTTTAGCGTAACTATCCAAGAATACGCTGTCAAAATTTCAAATCGAAATTCGCATTCGTTTAGATTTTATGAGCATAGAACCGAGTGAACATCGGGTACAAGCGATAAGCTCGAGCGGAGAATTACCTCGTTTATCTCGAAATTACTTTTTTCACATTTGCGTGCAATCTAACTCAAAAAGTTTAGAACAGATCATTTTGAAAATTGATAGTATGACTCTTTATAAGATATCGAATTCTATGAACCAACTTGTGAGATGATATCATGATTTTAAGGGTATTTTTCCTTGCATAATTAGGAAAAAAATCGTGAAAATCGAGGAAAAATAGTACCTGTAATAACACCATAATAACACCTGCAAAATTTTTAATTTTCATTTTTTTCGCCTGCATTGAGGTTCATATTCTTAGAAAATAAGTTATGTAATGTAAAATCAAAACCTTTTTGATTTCACATGAAAATCGGAATGGCTACACTGCACGCAATTGGAAAACTATACTTACAATCTTCGGCGCACATCACACCGTAACTTTGTTATTTTTGACTGAAATTATTCAATAAAATTGTTCGAAATATGAATGAAATGATGTCAAAATTTGATTAAATTCTAGTTAATTTTCCCCACCCAAAAAAATCCTAAAAAATCAGTATCAAATAGTCGCCTAATGTGGTTTCCCCCCTTAAGATCAACATCGATATTGATATTAAATAGGACTATCAACGATATCACCACCACTTCAGAGGGAGCTGTTGATTCGATGAAGTTATGGTTTGATACTAATAGACTTAGACTAAACACAAACAATAATCTTCAAAACGAAGTGGAGTACATTATCACACCCTGATAAAGTGGCAATTGACAACGAAGATATAGCAGTAAGTCATTCTGTAAGACTCCTGGGACTTCACATAGACCAATATCTGGACTGGGTCTAACATACTACTGAAGTAACAACAAAACTCAACAAGGCAATATTCGCTATGGGATCCCTCCAACGTTATGTTGAGCCCGACGTACTGAGGATAGTATATTTCGCCATCTTCCACAGCCCCTTAAGATTTGGAATTATGTTCTGGAGTACACTACAAGTCTGTGTTCAAGATACAGAAACAAGCCCTGCGAATACTTGTGAGTCTAAACTACTGTGAATCCTGCAGAGCACACTACAGAAGGGCAAACATTTTAACCACAAGAAACATAATCATCTCTTCAAGGATTTTGTTAAACCTACTGAACGACTAACAAGGTTTAACAAGGAACTTTATCAGTTTCCTAAACATGTCCTCATGATGACCGAAAGAAATCCCCCATATATGCATGAAGCTATTCAACGTTCTTCCAAGAGAAATCAAACAATTAGATAACATTAAGAGATTCAAAAAGCAGCTTTTCCAACTCTTCAATAACTCCGATGTAGAAGAGTTTTTCTCGAAGGTGTAACACAAGGAGTGTATATTCACACTACCGACAGATTTCATTTAGAATGTCTTTGTAAAGTTCTTACTATATTTGCTAAAATAATGAAATAAAATGTTTTGAATTTTAATTTGATAAAAACGCAGATTAAATGTATATCTTAAAAAAAATACAAAGATGTTTGATGCACTATAAAGTATTTGAAAGAATGAGTAGTAACTGAAGCTATATTTTGGTAAAGTATGGAAATAGTCTTTTGGAAGGAGTAAGTCAGTAGACGTACAGTACGCACTGAAATTCCAAAGATATATTTAAGTACAAAGAGGAAAAGAAAACCAAGCGGCCGGAATTCCCAAAAGAGAAGGTCTCAGCTGGGCTGAACTCGGATTCATTCTTAGATCTAGGGACACCCCCATAAACCTTAAAAGAAAAGTTTTCGAGTCGTGTGGTCTATCAGCCCTCACTTACGGCCTCGAAACAATCCCGCTAACATGCAAAGCCGTTAAGAAACTTCATGTCACACAACGAGCAATGGAAAGGGCTATGCTGGGTAACGAAATAAAGTTCCAAATGAGGAAATCAGAAGAAGAATGCAATTAAGAGATGTCAGCGACAGAGTAGCGCAGCTAAAGTGGAGATGAGCATCAGAACAGAGAGATGGACATACAAATTAACAGCTTGGCGGCCAAAGATCTCATAAAAGAACAAACCTCAAAAAAGATGACGTGATGACATCCCGAAGATTGCTGGGAAAAACTGGATGAGGGCTGTTATGGACAGGCAGGAATGGAAAATATGGAAGGCCTACATTCAGGAGTGGATGAGAACAGGCTGATAATAAGAAGAGAAGAAGAAGAGGTTAGCCACAGTTAGGACTTACAATTAGGAATTCAATTAGGACTTCCAAATATTTGTCTAACATTTTGTAAGTTTAGGCTTTAACGATTTGTAAGCTAGGCTTTCGTAATTACGATCGGACAAGATTCGAATGAGGCTTGCTACAGATAGATAACAATTCCGAAGATCTCATTAGGTGGAAGTAAGGACTTCCAAAGATATGCTAAACTTAGCCTTTCCTAATTAGGGCGGGACAGGGATCGAATGCGGCTTGCCACAGTTACGTAACAATTCGGAAGGCCTCATAAGGTGGAAATTAGGACTTCCAAAGATATGCCTAAGTTAGGCTTTCCAAATTAAGACAGGACAAGTTTCCAGTGAGGCTTGCCACAGTTCCGAAAGTGTCTTTAGACGGAAGCTTAGACTTCCAAAGATTTAGGCCCGAATAGATCTTTCGGCATGCATCACAATATTCCAACGCGGGATTTGAGTATGGCAAATATAAAAAGTGTTCGCTACCTGTAATACCTTGTCTATCTAGTTTTAATTGTCTAAATTGATTATATATTGTAGTCCCGCTCATTACACTCATTCAGTTTCTATATATGGTATATATTCTTCGACAAAAGCAATAAAAAATAATAATGCAGGCGTGGAAAACTCTGCGGTATTACCCATTTCAAGCGTCGGCGTCGTCCCTTTGAGGATTTTTGATTGGATGTAATGGGCAGAAATTTCTATTGCCAAAAACTGAGCGTGAAAATGATGATGATGAAAAACAATTTGTCTATTCAGGATTGTCTGTATTTAATAGCTTTATCTCTCTATAGTTTTTTATGAAATTATAGTTGTTTTCCCTCTCGGGAGTAGGTATAATAGAAAAATTAATTAAAATAAAATGGGCGTGAAAAAAGTATGTAGGTGTAGCTCCTTTGAAGCGCAGCTTGTTTGAAAATTTGTAATTAGGTATAGCAGCTATAAAAAAATATTTGATGAATTTTGTAGTTAATCTAAAAAAAACAGCGCGTAGATATGTCAAGTTGTCGACTAACATTAATCGAATATTATCTACTTTGTTCATCAAATCCAGTTACAACAATGTTTTTGCTCTGCACTTAATTGCCCGAACACGTTTGTTAATTATTCCAATTACGGCGAATAAATCATGTTGTTGTTATTGCGACAACGTATGGAAAACTAGTTCCCTAATTGCTTCTGATAAAACAATTTCTACATAATTGTGTTATTTATTTCTTTTGAGGAATTGTGTCCGTCATCCGCGATAATGTGTGCACGAAGTCGGAAGGCCGCACTCGCCGGAAAGTGCGAGTGAAGCGAAGGTCGCGCGAAAAATACCTGTCGCACGTTCCGGTGCGACGGAGAACGCGTAAAAGGTGTTCGAGATCGCAATCGCTAACTCAATCAAAACGGGTGACATCGGCCAATTAACTTCGTACACCATTAAAACCACCTAGTTTCCACAAAAATTAACAAATGCTCACAGATTAAACAAAATTGTATTTATAGTTGTGTTTATATTTTCTTGCGCGATAGTTTTGCCTGTTGATTGTCTGAAAATAAACCCCAATTTGTTTGCTTTCGTTGCGGCGATCTAATCTAGTCGTTTTGGACTAAAAATACGTTCACGAACGTAGGTTCTTTTATACTTATTTTTAATGGAAATTGTAAATATTTTTCCTGGGTCTAAACTCACAAAACGTGTTGTTGTATTAAGTATTGTATTGTATTTTTGTTTATCTAAACACAAAAAAAACTTTTGATTACAACGTAAAGTAATTATGCGTGTTTTTGCGTTGAGAGAGAAAAACTATCAAGAAAATGGGATATTGAAACTTAAACTCTGTGCAAAATCTTAACTTGACATGTTTAGAAGGCTTAGGTTTTATTACCATAGCAATACTACAAATTTTAGTTTGTTTACTCTTTGTTTTAGACAGCACAAAATAATAAACATAACATTCGGATATTTTTGTCGGTAAGTTAGTTTTATACTTACGGTTTGTTTTTTTTTATTTAAACCTTTTAAATAATGTGATTACGTGTTATCCTCGTGTTTTTTTTTATCTGAAAGAGAATCCGTTGGGGAAAGTTAAAGGAAAAGGTTTTGTGTACATACCGTGTTGAAGCGTAGCCATGGCAACCGCTAGCTGTCATTGATCGATGACGAGGGGGTCGAGGAATGCGGGTCCGATTGAAAAAAACAAAAGTTCGGTTTTTATTATTTTTCCTCTTGCTCGCCTCCGTCAAAAGAACGAAATCTGAAACAAGGCGAAGAATTAGCGTCGTCCACTCTCCGAGAAAATTGGAAAACTTGTCCCCTCGTGATTTCATAACCGCTTTTCCGATCACGTTCCGCATCAATGGGATAAATCGGAATAGTCGCCGGCGAAAATACCCCCCCACAGATTAAAACTCGTTTCGCAGATCCAATAAAGAAAAATCAACGGAATTTATAGGCAATAAAGGATAAATTTCTCTAAGATATTACAATCGTTTTTATTTGTTTTGGCCTAATACCCGGACACGTGTTTTTGTTTCTGCAAACAGCTGGCGGAGGTCGAGGCCGGTGCGGAAACAATCCGAGAGGTTTTCAAGAATGCCTTGGCAGAAATCCTCGAAGGACGAAATTTATCATTATTAAAAGATTCCAATATTTGTTCCCATTAAAAAATATTTAAAAATTAAATTATTTAGAAAATAAAAACCTATAAAATATCAAAAGTGTTTTTACGGTAAGAAAAAGGCGGGTCTTCCAGATACATTACAAGTTATGTAGGTGTTGCTCTAATAAATAGGCGTGGCCAGATTAATCTAGCTCTATAACCTAGTTTTATCTCCCTTTTATCTCCGTGAAACGTAGTTAGTTCAATATTTAAACTCGCAATTTCCTACCTATCCATTTTATATTAAGAAATTCTAAGAAACAGGGATATTAAAAAACTCAGCAGTAATATAATACTTGAAGAACAGCAAAAAATGTTATAAACATTGTTAGTTTATTACGAAATTAAATGATATTGGATTCTCGCTGTTACCACCTAAGAAGCAGATGGAAACGAAGTAGTTCAAATAATGTTCGCAGTTTTTTTGCACATTAATCATGTGCACTGCGAAGTGCTGAAAAGCAACTTAATCTTGTTCCCGGCTGGTACAGATTATATAATGAAAGCACCTTAATTATCTAATCTATATAATGACTTAATAACTAGGGGATTGTATTGATCTGTCTATTTTAATATAATTATTTCATTGTCTTTTAATATACGTAGATAGTACGCAGTTAGTTCAAATTAATTACAAAGCTAATAGAATTCTCTTTAAAACGCAGTATTTAAAGCTGCATTTCTAGCATAATCTATTTTATATTAAGAAATTCCGAGGAAATAAACTCAGCAGAAATGTAACTCGAAGTACTGCGAAAAACGCCTAAAACTCCATAAACATTATTATTTTATTCCGACAGAAATGTTATTGGATCCCCGCTGTTTCCAAATAAATAAGATGTAAATGCGCTGTAGATGCAGACGATGATTACGAATTCTTTTTGCACATGCATAATTAATTTGCGCTTTGAAGTTTGGAGTAGCAACTTAATCTGTTCTTGCGATCAACCCACAGCAAAAATCTACATTTTGTAAGATTGTGTTACATTAATATTAATTTCAAATGCTCTTGTTAGACAGACACGATAAATTCCAGAGAATCCAGCTTAAAAGATGTACAAAAAACTAGTAAATTTAAAATTGATCTTTATTTAAAGAAGTTGAGTAAAACATAAAACTTGATCTTATTACATTAAAAACATATTAATGTTTCTAGACCTATAGAATATCAAAAGAATATCAATCAATAGATTTGTGCAAGCCAACCGCAATAAGATACAGGAGCATTAACAGGAGAGTGTTTCGGAGCCTTTAGTAACTAGGGCTTCACACGAGACGAGATAGGGCGAGAGTTTCAAAAATCTCGTCTCGCTCTCGTTTGTTGTGTAAAAAATTACTCTCGTCTCAGTCTCGCTCTAGGAACCGTTAGTCTCGTCTCGCTCTCGTAACCGTTAGTCTCGTCTCGCTCTCGCTCTCGTAACCGTTAGTCTCGTCCCGCTCTCGCTCTCGTAACTGTTTGTCTCGTCTCGCTATCGTTACCGTTAGTCTCGTCTCGTCTAATCTTGCCAAATATCGTTCTTGCTAGAACTTATTGTTAAGATAGTCCAAAACGAGGTAATCATTCATTTTATTGTAAACTAATCACTGTTTCTACATACATTTTCTATTTCTAATCGCTAATTCGCTTTGTTCCATCCACATGAAAATGTAGCGATAACACACCATAAATGTCTGTTTATATAAACATTCTATTTTGTTGACGACTTAAAATTAATAATAAAAACGAACATAATTTGAAATTGTCTACGACATCTATTTCATATTACGAAATCTACTCTTTTAATTGTTACATAATGAAATGTAACTTGCCCGAGCCCGCAGTTCAAATTTATGCAAGAAAATATTACGGCTGCCCTGTATTAGAATCAAAGATTGAAGGAGAAGTATGACTGGGATCAGAAACTAGACTCTTGTGTCTCACGAGAACGAGACCACATGCGCTCTCGCTCTCGCGAGAGTGTGACCACATGCGGTCTCGTCTCGTTCACGCCTCGTTTTTACGAGACGAGGCGAGACGAGAAAAATATCGTTTTCGTGTGAAGCCCTATTAGTAACCGTGATTGAAACATGATAGTCAGGATTATCTGATTACTTGCCTTATCCTGATTTGTCTATTCCTTACGATTCTTTCATTCTGAATTGAAAAATTTACTTTGTTTTTACCACTAATTTTTGTGAAAATACTTATTATATTACGTGTGATTACGGTTTTGTTTGAAAAAATTGCTAAAAAATAAACGTGTATCTATTTTAAGACGAAAGGCACGATAATGTCCGGAAAAACGAAGTGAAATACAGGTCAGAGTGGACGAGGCCCGAGTATACGCTATTGCATTCCGAACAATGAATCTCATGTACCTACGCCGGATTTTTTGAGGGGGTCGATTTTGTCTTGAGAAATGTTATTCATCTTTATCTACAGACACTTTTTTTTCAGAATTAAAGCTTAAATTACGTTCAGTAGAATTCACTTTTTCTTCTTAGATTTTCTTCGCAAAAATGTCAGTAAAGTTAAGTTAGGTTAGTTAAATATTTAAAATTAAAAAAGAAATTGTCCGTTCTCCACAAAATGAAAATTCAGTACTCCACAAAGTAAGTTTAAAACCTAATATAGTGTTTAAATTCAACATTTCTCGAAAGCTACGTTCAGTTACATAGAACAATCTTTCCTTATCGAAACCCCCAAATACACCCCATTTATCAATAATAAATTTGATAAGTACACAATAATTTTAGAGTTAGAAATCGCGCTCGGAAAAGTGCCGGAACCTCTCATGGCAAAATCGCACATCACATAAAATCTTACCCTCGTAATCTTGCCCAAGACTCCGCAATAATCATATCAATAAAATAAAAAATAGCGTTCTATTCTTTAGTCCTTACAAACGCTGATAAATCCAATTTTATTGTCGTTCTCAAAAGGGAATAGTACATTAATAAAATGTACTCTTTCCTTTCTACTTAAAACCTAACTCTCTTGAATAAGGATCCAACACCCAGTGCCGTAACTAGTCTTTTATGCTCCCGGTGCAAGCTTTAATAACTGCGCCCTTGAAATATGTTCTAATCTTACCCAGTTCTGGCAATAAAATGGACAATATCCATAAAACTAAATCTATCATCCAAAACCTGAATTTTTGTGCAAGTATAGATACTTGGTAGAGTTTTGGAAACGGAAGCCTATATAAATTGGATAAAGAAACGTTTATTGGAAAATATTTGTCAAAATTTACAATTATAAATGACAGCAAATACTTGTTAGTACATATACTAGATATCCAACTCAAACTGTAAACAGAAACAAAAAAAAAACAACTATTTATTTATAGATTTACTTTGCGCGCTTTTCTCATTGCAAAGTCTTTGAAAACATTTTCATACGACGGCTTTGTCGCGTTCTATCGACAAAATCGCTAGGCCCGACAATCTTTCTCGGACTCGTCGAGCGTAGGTACGTCTTTATCAATTTGAGCTTACTCAATGATCTCTCGCAGGAAGCTACAGTCACTGACATCGTTAAAAAATCTTTATAGCGACTTCTACATTTGGAAACATTTCCTATAAAACCAGTTCTACTTTAGCTTTAAGAAGACCTAGACATTCACATTTATCAAATAATGTAGTCGCTTCAACTTGACTCTAATTCGGCCTAAAATTCAGTGGAATTTATATATGCACAATATTTTTATTTTGCAGAATATGTCTCAAATCAGCTGCACGTTTGTAGTTCTTCAATTGAATATGTAGTTGGCTGTGTTGCAAAAAATTGAAAAAGTGGAGAATGTTGTGTAGTTTTTTAGAATCGTTATGTGAATTCAGAAATTCTTCTATCAATTGCTTCATTTATCTGAATTTGAAAACTTTATTGCGGGGTAATGTCGTAGCCGGCGCCGGCCGATGAACTTTCACTTACAATTAAATCGTGTCTTTTTACTCGCTTTTTGCGCCGATCAGGAAAATTTTATTCAATGTCACATTCTTCACAACCTTTTCACGAATATTCTGAATCTGCTTTGTTAATCCCTTGATTAATTCAGAGGCTTTGTCGATAGTAACAGATTCTAAAACGTGATCACAAATTTGCAGAGTACGTACATATACATTTATAGTTTACAAAATTACTTTAAATTTAATAATATATCTATCAACAAACAACAGGGCTGCGATCTCCATTAGCTCTCTTCTAGCCGATTTATTTTTGTCATATATTGAAGGACATATTTAAAAATTAGATTTACAAGAAATAGTTTATTGTGCAACTAGTGCGACAAGTTGTCAATTGCCCACATGAGCGATGTTGGGCATACGAACGAAGTGAGTGACTGATGAGTGACTCATTCGCTCGAGAGGGCAATTGACAATGCCGCACGAGTTGCAGATGATATGTTGTATTACTCACGCAGACGTGATCATACAAGTTTGGGGTCATCCAAAAAAAAATAATCCAAAAATTAGATTTTGCTTTTCAATTATCTCCGGTGGCCTCTATTCGTCATAAGAACATACGAATCAGTCTCCGGTATCACCATAGAATGTACACACATTCTAAAACATTTTATTTAACTTCAATTTTCTAATGAAAAAAAATTCACAATGAGTGTAAATTCTATGGTGATACCGGAGACTGAGGAGAGTTCTTATGATGAATCCACACCACCGGCACCGGAGACAATTTTATTTTTTATTTTGTAATGAAAAAA
The DNA here is from genome assembly GCA_944588485.1 of Phosphuga atrata. Lineage (NCBI taxonomy): Eukaryota > Metazoa > Arthropoda > Insecta > Coleoptera > Silphidae > Phosphuga > Phosphuga atrata. The sequence continues at coordinate 24,028,172 of OX155904.1, read as the reverse complement.
AATTTCACTTTCACTGTCAAAAATTGTGTCCAAAATTTCAATGTCACTTTCACGTCACTTTTTTAATATTGATTTTGATAGTGTTTTTTTTTTATTACTCATGCATTAAAAGTACTATCTTGGCGCACGTTTTTTAGTACGAGAAATGCCACTTTTGGTTGTGTTACCAAATAACTTGGGTAAAGCACGCAAGTATCAATATCGTTAGGTTACATTAAAAAAAAAACAATTAAATAAATAAAATAAACACAATCAAGATCTCAATAATAAAAAAGTGACGTGAATGTGACATTGAAATTTGTTACACAATTTTTGACAGTGAAAGTGAATTTTTTTTGCATTACAAAACAAAAATAAAAATTGTCTCCGGTGCCGGTGGTGAGAATTTGTCATAAGAACTATCCTCAGTCTCCGGTATCACCATAGAATTTACACTCGTTTTATAAGGTTTTCTTTAAACGTTATAAAATGAGTGTAAATTCTATGGTGATACCGGAGACTGAGGAGAGTTCTTATGACGAATCCATACGACCGGAGAGAATTGAAAAAACAATTTTTTTATTTTTGATTCAATTTTTTTTTGGATGGCAGCTGGATCTCTAACTTGTAAGATACATCCCCTCGCATAAGTAATATAAAATATTGTTTGAAACACGGGCGGTATTGTCAATTGCCCTCTCGAGCGAATGTGCCCAATTTCGCTCTCGTGTCCAATTAACAACCTATCGCTCTAGTTACAAAATATACTATTTTAGTTACCTATTCGATATTTATTGAAAATTTTCGTGCGCCAAGCATAATTGAATTTAAAAACAGGCATTTGTCACACTAAAAAACGGGCGCGAAAATGGTACTTATCCCGCATGAGTAGTAAAAACATATTTTTTTTGGTGCAGATATGTCCGTGGCGTAATAGCGTGTTTCAGTGGTATCAATTTTTAAATAAAATCAATGGCATTCCTCAAAAATAAAAAAAATCACTCTCAAGGTATAAAACAATAACAAAATAAACTTTTTGAACCTAACTTTAATTCATAAAACAACAGAACTGAATTTGATATAAAGGGTGTCCCATAATTCACGCAAGATTTAAATTTTTCTCTATTTGTGCGGTTAAGTATTGCCAATGAAACAAAAATACAGCTTGGGAGCTGAGAGTCTAGAGTTATTAAAACATGGAGCACCACACGAAAGAACAACTCGTTTCCATTGCTGAACAATATTTTAAAATTAGTGAACGTTTGGCAGCTACAGTTCGAAATTTTCTTACAAAGTATGGTTATAATTGTAATTTAACTTCATCAACACTCAATTACTGATCATGTACGATCTGTTCGTCCTTCAACAATATGTTCAACTTTAAACATCGATGCAATTCGTAAAAATGTTGCTGCGATGCTACGAATTTTGGTCAAAACTTAGAAACTTTGAGAAGTTTCCATAGCGTATTCTTCACACACTATTTGCATCTTCATGCTTGCAAAGTTGAAATGACTTAAGAATGAGGAGAGTCCATTGAATGGATTATGTAATAATAACAGAGGCGGTGGTGGCCTAGTAGTTAAGGTGTCAGATGAGCAAGTCATAAGTCCCCAGTTCGAATACACAAATATAGAAAATAAGCCACCGTTCTTCTGTGCGTGGCTCTTGCAAAGTGATCACAGATTTTTTTTTCTCGAAACCCCCCCCCCCCTAATAGCTCGCCATTCACGTTAAAAATGTAAGATTAAAAATGATAGATGTAACCTATACTTGTATAATATTAAGACACGAAAACATAAGTATAGGCAGGGTAGGTTAGGCCAAAGTCTATTTAGGACTGTAGTGCCAAAGGAAAGAGAACAAGAACAATAACAAGTGCATGCTGATTTTTCGAACAAAATCTTAAGCGATGAGGCTCCTTCTCATCTTGATGACTTTGTTAGTCGACAAAATTTTTGCATTAGGGTTTCAGAAAATCCACGCGTGATTGTTGAAAAACAAATACATGCATAATGTGGACCATTCCTAGGACCATTATTCCCCGAAAATGCGACTAGCCACGCAACAACAGTTAATAGTGCTCGCTATTGCGATATGATAATCCAGTTTTCTTGTTTATAACTTGCAAGATATGGATGTAGACGACATGTGGTTTCAACTGTGTCATATGCCTTACAGCGGGCAGAAACAATTCAATTGCAGCAATCACTTCCTGGTCTTGTAATTTACCGTTATTTGGTGATCATAATTGGCCATAGAGATCGTGTACTTTAATGCCGTTGAATTTTTTGAAATCATGCATACAGTTCAATTGACTTAAGAACTGAAGCCTATTTACCACGCGTAGCGAGGAGAGTCCATTGAATGGATTATGTAATAATAACAGAGGCGATGGTGGCCTAATAGTTAAGGTGTCAGACTACCAAGCCATAAGTCCCCGGTTCGAATCCGGGGACACGAATATAGAAAGTAAGTCACCGTTCTTCTGTGCATGGCTCTGGCAAAGTCATCACAGAAAAATTTGTCTCGAAAAAACTCCCCTAATAATGGTTCGCCATCCACGTTAAAAACTGTAAGGGATCCCTATACTTGTGTAAGATCAAGACACCAAAACTCAAGTGTAGGCAGGGGAGGTTAGGTCACAGCCTAATTTGGGCCGGCGTGAAGGGTGGGCGAAACTGTGCCACGGCATAGGGCCCAGCACTAGTAGGAGCACCGCGCATTCAGAGAGTTGAGTTGATATTTTGTCTGTAGGTCTGGGATCGGCATCTATTGGCGCGCGCAGCCGCCTGCGCCGCGTCTGCTGCGACGGACACAACTTGACGAGCGCAACTTCGCGACGGAAAGGACTTTCATTCCGCTAATCCTCGAAGTTTTCCACAGAAACGGACAAGAATTTAACAGGAAAATGCTCTTCATTCCGAGAAAATCCTTCAAGTTTTTCACAGAAGCAGACATGGATTATCCGGAAGGATCCGAGAAACTGGATCAAGAGAGGAATTTAATTAGCGAGAGGATCAAGACGAGCGCAACTTCGCGACGGAAAGGATTTTCATTTCGGTAATCCTCGAAGTTTTCCACAGAAACTGAGGTTTTAATTGAAAAATCCTCTTCATTCCGAGATAATCCTTCAGGTTATCCACAGAAGCAGACACGGATTGACCGGAAGAATCCGAGGAACTAGATCAAGAGAGGATTTAGATTAGCGAGAGGATCAAGATTAGAGCATCTTCGCGAGGGAAAGGATTTTCATTTCGGTAATCCTCGAAATTGTCCACAGAAACGGAGGAAAATTTAACAGGAAAATGATGTTCATTCCGATATAACCCCAGAATGGCTAGCCGTGAAAGACATCTTTCATATGAGAGAAGTCCCCGCTTCACTATTTTGCACAGGGCCCCGCAAAATATAGAGCCGGCCCTGGCTGTAGTGCAAAAGGAAGAAGAACAAGAACAACAACAAGTGGTGCTGATTTTTCGAACAAAATCAGCTTCAGCGATAAAGCTCATTCTCACCATGATGACTTTGTTATTCGACAAAATTTTCGCATTAGGGGATCAGAAAATCCACGCGTGATTGTTGAAAAACAAACATAACGTGTCATCGGACCATTCTTTTCGGAAAATGCGACTAGCCACGCAACAACAGTTAATAGTGCTCTAATAGTGTATAATTTGCAAGATATGGATGTGGATGACATGTGGTTTCAACGGTGCCATATGCCTTACAGCCAGAGAAACAATTCAATTAATGCATGAGTCAATCACTTCCTGGTCTTGTAATTTTCCGTTTTGGTGGTTAGAATTGGCAATCGATCATGTACTTAATGCCATTGGATTTTTGGAAGTCTAAGGTTTATGCCAACAAGCTAACGACCTCCTCATGCTTTGAAGGAGTAATTTAAATGGTGTATCAACGAACTGTAATAGCCACATTTATACAAAATGGTCATGGAAACTTTCGACAAAAGATGTGCCTTAATATACCCGATAACCCTATAATGTATTTTCAATTTAAAACCTGTGTTTTCAATAAAATTTTCTTCTTGCGTGAATTTTGGAACACCTTTTATATAGATAAACCGATATATATATATATATATATATATATATATATATATATATATATATATATATATATATATATATATATATATATTGTGAACTGTACAATCCCCTTCACATCAAATCACCCAATATCGCAGAAAGTACCTGCTTATCATTCCATGATACATCGAGCCTTTTCCACCCCTCTCAGCGCCCTCAAAAGAATTAAAATTATACAGTTTTCCAATTACAGTACTCATCCAAAATTTAATAAATTAAAAATGGAACCAAATGAAAATGATCCAAATGCAATAAGTTCAGATGGAACTTACATTTCTCTCCTATATTTTAATAAAACAAGCGAAAACATAGCTAACAAAATCTACAAGTAGCATTTAAACCTTCTTCAAAATAATACCACATATTATTTAATGCTAAAAACAAAATCGACACCCTCTCAAAAAACGTGCCGTATATTAGATTCATTGTTCGGAATGCAATAGCGTGTACACAGGTCAGACAGGACAGGAGATTCGACTTAAAAAAGACACAAGTTCATTTTCTAACCATTGTCTAAAATGTTATCCTAAATTCCCAGAAATAGATACTCTAAATATCTTGCATCATTGCAACAAAGGCCCGAAGCTTAATCTCCTGGAGTCATTAGAAACTTTCAAACAAAGCCATAATCAATCATTTAATCTTCTTAACGAGCAAACGGACCAAATTCGGACTTTCCACAACTTATTAATCTAAAGCAATGCTCTCCAGATAAGTTGCCAACTACAGACAGACACTTCCTCTCCCCACCAAAACTCTTGGTACAAATTCAAATTCATCAATTTGTAATCCACTGGAAAATGACCTTCGTCAGTCGAAATTTGAGTCGTGTAAAGTGTGTAGATTTATATAACTCTTAATTTATAAATTATATTATATTTTCATAAACGTGAGTGGTAAAAACATGAATTGCGAAGTATGAATTACCATGTAATAACGGTCGCAATCATCCTTAAATTCTTTTATTGTTCTTTAAGGCATAAATAGAAGGTAGGTACTTCAAATTGCATATAAAATAATCAGAATTATATTCAAAATGCAATTGTTAAACATGCATTTCTAGCATAATCTATTCATGATTTTACATCAAGAAATTCCGAGCGGAGAGTGGCTATTAAAATATGAGTATAAATGTAAAACTTGAATAACAGTGAAAAGGTTTAAATTCTAAATTATTTTGTTCCAACATGAAACGTTATTGCATCCTGGTTATTTCCATGTAAAAAGTTGTAAACACAAGGTAGATTCAAATAATGCAAATGTTATGTTGTTGCATTTCCCGCACGTGATTTATTAATTTGCGGTGTAAATTTTGAAATTGCAACTAAATAAAATCTAATGTTTTCCTGTAATTTTCCCACCGTGAAAATCTGCATGTTACAAGATTGTGTCACTTAAAAATAGATTTTTTCCGTAGGCGCTTTTTATGCAGAAACGATTAATTTGCTATTGGTAAAACCATACAACATTATAGATAATCATGTAAACTTAATAAAGTCGGAACACAGACTGAATATATAAATATATTCAATCTTTCCGAAGCTCTATAGCAGAATTGAGTCTTTTTAGGACTACCAAAACAAATCACTTGAAATTTGCCAGTTATTTACTAGTTTTCAGTCTACCTCGTGGCACTCAACAAAAACCAGAAAAATAACATTGTTCATTAAGATCATGTCTTTATTTTAACTGAAGTGAATAACCATCTACATACGCGTTTCGAGATTTATCTCATCAGTGCAGCTTTGCTTTTATGAATATTTATTTGTAAAATACTTATTTGAAACCCACGTGGATGACCAGGGGTTAGATATTTTTAAATTGACATTTCGTGAGAGAGACAAGAACTTTGCAGGTTATTGATTTAAATGATAATTTACTATTGGTAAAACCATACTACATTATAGTTAATCATGTAAACTTAACAGCCTCATGCTGAACATAACAGCCTTATGCCTCTCACGAAATGTCAAATGAAAAATATCTAACCCCTAGTCATCCACGTAGGTTTCAAGTAAGTGCAGGGCCGTCTTTAACCTATGGGAGGCCCTGGACACATTACGATAATGTGACCTTACGATAATATGACCTTGACAGAGCACTATTTTGCTAGAATAGGCAAAGAAATTAGATAAGCAAAGTTCTAGATTTTTTTATTTCTTTACAGTCACATTAAATCAATAGATACAATATAATATAATCCAGAAAAGTAACTCTTTTAGAATTCACATGGTTTGAACACACAGTGCTTTAAATCTATGTTGATTGAAGAGGCACTCTTCTAGATTTGAGTTGATTTGAAATCGTTAATCCGTTCTTCAAAATCTATGTTTTCGAGCATATTATTCTTTGGTTGCTTAAGGCTCCACGATTTTGAGACGAAAATTTCCAAATTATGTCTTGGTTTCTCAAGGCTCCATAATTAGGACAAGATTTTGAGAAGCGAATTTTCCAAATTATATCTAGGTTCCTCAAGGTTCCATAATTAGGACACGATTTTGAAACGCGATTTACAAAATTTTGTCTTGATTCATCATGGCACCACAACTAAGATAGGATTTTAGAACGCGAATTTTCAAAATTTTGTCTTGGTTCCTTAAGGAACTAAAATAAGGCAGGACACAAAATGAAGACACGATTTTGAAACGTGATTTTTCAAAATTTTGTCTTGGTTCTTCAAGGCTCCATAATTAGAACATGATTTTAAAACAAAATACTTGCAATCGTGTGTCTATTCAAATTTTGGTAACTTCCTAAGAAATTTTGTCTGTCAACAAATTCAAACTATACTTGTGTCCAGGTTCTGCTTGAGACTATAGCACCAGTGAAAGCAAGGAAAAAAACAAATTCAAAGCCAAATAGTAGTTCTTGAATCTTGAAAGAAAAAATAATAGTTCTTGATCATTCAATTCATCCTCTTTCTCAATTTCAGTGTCTTCTAATGCCATTATTTTATTAAATGCCTTTTCAATATTCTTTTCCATCGCACTATTGGAGACAAGAGCTATGACATAAATTCCTTCTTTAAAGTGCAGATATTTCCTAAATCCCATGAACTCACATTCTCCTAACAATTGGAGCATAAGGTCTTTCCATTAAAGTCTCTTCGTGTCCTCTATAACACCTTGGTCCATTGACTGGGCAATACCTGTAAAATTCGGAATGGACATCAGCGAAAAACTGACCCATTTTTTATTCTTTTCAATTCGAAGAAGGAAACTGCGTTTCCCATTGCAGTTAGTTACCATCATACTTTAAAAAAATCGTTTTCTTTCAAAAGATGATATATTTCCAATATACTATTAGTTCCTTATTAGTCAATATGTTTCCAAGTATTCTGTTAAATGCAGACATTCCATTTCCAACTCTTTCTCGTTAATAGATTTCAGCAAATTCGTTGCAACTTGTCTATCTCAACTCTTCGGAATTCAGAGTTTTCAAGTGAAAAAATAAACCAAAACGTTAACTAATGTTCTTATACAAACTCAACACTCAACATTGCTCAACACTGTTTTAGCTGAACGCCCAGAGTATGAATTTTTTCAATCAGTTGGGTTTTTTGACAGACTCGTTAAAAATATCTGGCGTGAGCTTCTACGTCTTGTTCTTTGAGATAGGTCCTTGTAGTCAGATTCATTATTCTTGATTTTTCCGAATTAAATATGTTTATCGGTAATAAATATCGGTTACCGTTTCGTGATCTGGCCGGAACTAGGGGACCCCTACGATTGCGGTGTCCTGGACACGTCCCCCTAGTGCCCAGTGGGAAAGAAGACCCTGAGTAAGTGTTTTACAAATTATTATTCATAAAAGCAAAGCTGCACCGATGAGAGATAAATCTCGAAACGCGTCTGCAGATGGGTATAACTAATTGGAAAATTTCACATGGGATTTGTTTTGGTAGTCCTAAAAGGACTCAGTAATTTTATAGAGCTCCGGAAAAATTAATATACGTTTAAAGCTTGACTTTTTATATTGCGTATAAAAAGTTTTATACACAATTGGTTAGCTATCCACTGTATTTCACAGGGTAAATGCAATTTGAGGGAAATATGTTATATAATTTATGTTAATAATTTCTGGAATTTTCAAAGCCTTTCAAGTGAAATTCTGATTTTAACAAATATAGGTCTGTAATAATTGACCCTCAGATAGTTATTGGCACTTAGCAGTAAAAATAAAGAAATTGAATAAAAGAATTTGTATTTTCGAAAATGGTTCTACAAGTTTGCAATTTTTAACATATCTTGAAGTAAATTGTCTTGTGAGGCCCTCAGAAATTGAGTAAAAAACAAGTAAGGTTTGCTTAGGTGGGTTATGCATGTTACCCTATATATTTAAAAAATTCTTTACTCGAAACTAAAACGTTGTTAATTTAAAAACATGTTCATTTTTAGAACAATTTTAAAAGTAACTTTACGATTAGAAGATAAAAGCTAATGTAGGTGTTGCCCATAGACGTAGGCGTGGCTAGAAAGAAATTGAATTTTCGGATAATTTATCTCTATAGATTATAATTATTTATTGTCTTTTAATACATATGTAGAAAGCTGAATTCAGACTACATTTACGGATGTAGTTTATGTATCCACTTTTACTAAAATGAATCAGTTTGTCAAATTATTGTCAAGACTTTTTTCTTGCAAAATAACAAAATTTTAACTCCAATATTGTGAATCAATAAAGCATAAATTTCACTTATTTAAAAATTAAATAACTGATCGATTGTGGAGTTACTTGTTGGAATTTCATTTCCATATTATATAAATCTATTATATATTAAAAATTACTTAAACAAAATTGAAAACATTAATTTAATTGATTTCTAAAAACTTTCGAAATATAAAAATGATCTTAACGATTAGAGGAGGCGTGACTTACAAAGAAAAGGTAATGTAGGTGTTGCCATCTCAAGATGATAACTTGTTTAATCCTGAATTGTTTACTTATTATAGCTCTTTATTGTCTTTTATTTTTAAATTTCCGAAAAGATTTAACAAAGTAAAATAGAATTTTTTTGCGTCTCTTTAAGATTTTGTAGATTGTCACCAAAGAGTATCTTAAAAAAATCCAGAAGCCCAACTTTCAATTTTTCGATAAGTTGATTAACCTCGAGATTTTGGTTGAAATCCGGAGACTAGTCGCTAAATAATCCAAAATTACGTAACTCCAAATCAAAATTTCCATGCTGGTAACATAACTAATGCATATCTAATGTGGACGAATGCTGTGCTTAAAGTATTTCTAAGCCAAATCATCGAATGTTTATTTAATTTTAAAGAGGAGGGTATGCCATTAATAATGAAAACAATATTAGCCAAATGGCTGCCACGGCTACGCTTTCAGGACGATATTATTTTCATTAAATTTTCCATAACCAATTCGCACATTTGCGGCTGTACGTCCTCGACAACTTCACAAACTCCATCTTTGAGGTCTTGAATCGAGTGTGGGCCATTGGCATAGACATTATCTTTTACGTAACCCCAAAGAAAAAAAGTATATGGGTGTTAAATCACAAGATCTCGGTGAGCAATTGTGATCGTCTCTTCGTGAAATCACATGGTCAGGAAACTTTTCACGCAAAAGAGCGATGGTATCGTTACTTGTGTGGCACGTAGCGTCGTCTTGTTGAAAATAAACTTTCAAATCAATATATTTCAATTCTGGAAATACAAAATCATTAATCATCATTCGATAGCGCAATCCATTCACCGTAACAATTGCTCCAAACTCATCAAAGGTTTTCTAGTGAAAATTAAGAACTTTCAACAGACAAAACTCGAGTCGTGCTAAGTCTTTAGATTTATTTAACTTCACAGGTTACATAATATTTTTACAAAATCAGTGCTAAAGACTTTGTGAACTTTTCAATTCAGAGTAGGTATGGATCGCCACGTAGCATCTGTGGCAAGCATTCTCTTCAAACTATTTTATATTAAAAAGTATAAAGACAGAATAATTAAAAGCAAAGGAAAACAATCACTGTAAAAAGCACAATGACAATGAAAAACTCCAATAAAAGCGAGGAATGTTTAAATTCCATAAACATTATTATTATATTTCGACATGAAACGTTATTGGATTCCCGCTGCTCTTTTCATCTAGAAAAGATGTAAACACAAAGTAGATTCAAACAATGTTCCCAGATAATTTTGCAGATGAATAATTAATTTGCGCTGTGGAGTTTGCAATAACAGCTTTATGTTCTTGCGGTCTTCCCACAACAAAAATCTGCATTTTGAAAGATTTTATTACATAAAATTAGATTAAATTTCAAATGTCATACATAAAGGATTAATTTGAGTTTTAATAATAATAATAATTTTTGCAACATGAAAATGTCATAAAGGGCCACCGACCAAATTTATTGTATTAATTTATATAAACGGATATTCTAATACTATTGAATACAGTTGTTAATCATTCTGTATGGTAAACCTAAATCTTGTGAATGTTGTAAACCTAAAAAATTTTAAAGTTCTTCACCTTTAAAAGGGGCGTGACATATTGAAAATAAATGATGTAGGTGTTGACCTCAGAAATAGGCGTGTCTTGATTATAAAAATAAAGATTATCTGATTACTTGTTTTACGAAGATTTGTTCATTGCTGGGAATTCTTTCATTGTCATTGAAAAATCAATTAGTTCAAATTTAGTTAGTAGAAATTGAGGTGGTTCAAATTTAAAACAAAGTTATCAGAATTCACCATGAAACGCAATATTTAAACCTACATTTCTAGGATAATCTATTTTGAATTTAACAAAAATAAAATCAATATAAAACTCAGTAGCTAAGTAAAACTTGAACAACAGCGAAAAACTTCCGAGTTCCATAAACATTATTACTTTACAAGAAACGTTGCTGGATTCCTACGACTTCCTTATCTATATGCGCTAAATAAACTCGAAGTAGATTCAAACAATGTTTGCAGTTCTTTTTGCACATGAATAATTAAATTGCGTTGCGGAGTTTGGAATTGCTTAGCCTTTTCATGCGATGTTCCCATAGCAAAAATCTGTAATTTGTGAGATTGGTTTATTTAAAACTAGAATTAATTTCATATACACTTGTCATGCAAAAACGATTAATTTGCGATTTAAGCTTGAATTATGTGTATAAAAAACACACCCTTTTTATAATATTTACATGAGGAAGTTTAACTACCCACCACACGCTACAAAATAATTTCGCTTTGATTAAAATTCGCTTATTAATACCGGGAATTTCTCAACGTTTCAGATTTAATTTCTCATTTTTACGTATTTTTTGCAGACGTAAATCTGGGTATTACAAACATTTTTAATTTCATTTTTTATTAATTTTTTCAGCAACAGTTGGTGCCTTGTCGGATTTATTATAAAATATTGATAAGGCCGCAGCATAAACTTTACCAATTTAAATTTTACTGCACTGGCTGTATATTTTATGTAGTTAGTTGGCGTATGTAGTCAATATATCTTCGCTCTATAGCTATCTAGTGCATAATTTATATTAACGTTATTTTGCGGAAATGGGAAACAGCAAATTACTTCAAGTTTGATTTCATTTATTATTTTTTAACTCGGTAAGTTATTCCATCTTGTATCAAACTATTCTATATCGAAGCATCATCTACAGTAAATCAAGCCATCTAATGAACAAAACGCCGTAGAGATTCTTTAAACTTGCAAGCATGACAATTAAAACTTATTCAGCTAAATAAATTCACTACACCACCACTTTTATAATAAAGGCTACACCTCCTCTCCCCTAGATAACTTCATCATAAATGAGGCAAGAATGGGATCCTCTAGATGCAGCTGTAATGTTGATCAGCGTCCCTGGGTACTTGAGAAAAATCATCTCGAACTACCTCAGTGACAGATTACTATTCGCGGAGACGACGACTGGAGTCAGGGAGTTCAGCATCACTGCATTCGTTCCTCAGGGGTCGGTTCTTGGCCTGGACTTATGGAACGTCGTGTACAACAGCCTACTGAAGCTGCCCTAGCCAGGGGACTATAGGCTGGTAGCGTACGCAGACGACGTGGCAGTTCTCATACCCAGCACCGACTGTGACGCCATCGCTGCACTGTTTGAGGAAGCCATGGAGATTATCTGGGAATGGCTGGAGTCAGTCGGCCTCTCCCTGACCGTACAGAAGACTGAGGCAGTGCTGTTCACTGGCAGAAAGGTCTGGACCTCAATGGTACTTACCTACCGGGGATGCACCATCAGGAAGAAACCTGCCATTAAGTACCTGGGAGTGACGCTGTACCAGATCTGTACAATTGCCGCAGCTATCTCCAAGATACTACCCAACATTGGAGGTCCGCGCGGTGCCAGGAGAAGGATGCTCGCCTGCGTTAGCATCTCGATACTTCTGTATGCGGCGCCGACCTGGGCAGAAATGTCGTAGGTTCCTGCGTTCCTAAGGCTGATAGCCCCCGCACACAGGACAAGTGCACTCAGGATCGCATGCGCCTACCGGACTGTATCCGCAGATGCAGTACAGGTCATCGCTGGCCTGCCGCCAATAGACCTGCTATCAAAAGAGCGCATGCGACAATACAGAAAGAAGAAGGTGCCCAGGATGATAACCCAACAAACGGGGCCGACAACGATCCAGCACAGACCAAGAGAGCGATCACCCTAACACAGTGGCAGGAAAGATGGAACACATCAAGTAAAGGTCACTGGACCTACCGTTTAATCCCGTCCATCGAGCCGTTGATCTGCAGGATGTACGGTGAGGTGAACTATCACCTCACCCTAATACTCACGGGACATGGGAGCTTCCGTGAGTACCTCCACCGAATAGGGGCAGCAGTAACATCCGACTGCCCCCAGTGCCCAAGGATCTCGGAGACGGCAGAACACGTCCTGCTGGAATGCCCCAGATTCCAGCAGGAGAGACAGAGATGGGAGTATAATTCTGGCGCACGCATAACCGCCGCTGGATACGATGCGTCACTGATGCACTCGGAGGAACAATGGAATGCTGGCTGCGAGCTAGCCGTAAACATCCTGAAGATACTACACCTCCAGGAGGATGCGGATAGGCCCAGGAGAGCAGACAAAAGTGAACATCGGCAGGGCCGAAGCTTCCCCTCCCGCGAAGTAATGACTAGCGTCGGTTCCACGGGGATCCACGGGAAGTATAGAGGTTAGGTTTTAGTGGGTAGTTGCGTCCCGGGAATACCGGTGGTGGTGAGTCCCACACTCTCCAGAATACAACGTTCTGGGTGTCGTGCGTAATTGCATCTCCTGCTCTTAAAAAAAAAGATGGCACTTCAGGGCTCTGGCGAGGTCAGGGCACACCACGATAATGAATGTAATATCAACGCTAAACCTAAATATTGAGGCAGACTCAAAAAAGTTATCATTCGATCTATCATTCAAAACACAACTACGTTGGACAAAAGGGTTTCTTGCCAATCACATGTCAAGGCGGGCTGGTGGTATACCTACGGATCCAAAATGGACAGTGGAACTGGCGCAGGAATCTACGAAGCATCCCTGGGGTATAAGTTATCTGTGCCCCTGAGATCACAGGCCACAACATTCCAAGCGGAAGTACACGCCATCGCGATCTGCGCCCGTAACAATCTAAAGATGAACTACAAAAGTAGAAACATCCGCATTTTCACGGACAAAAAGGCTGTGTATAAATGCCTCAACGTGCCATGAAATTAAATCTAAAACAACATGGAACTGCCTTCAGAACCGTAAGGCTCTGCCAAGACACGAAATGAAATCTGTAAATAGGTAGCTACTAAGCACCGACTAGAGTGGAATAAAATTAATGGTCAGAAATAAAGCAAACGAATGCTAGAAAATTAATAGGATTCTTTAAATGGTGAAATTCTGCACAAATCAAGGAAGGATTACAATTGTGGCCTATTCACAGAACATTACCCCATATCGGGGATTGAGGATATTGCACAAGACATTACAAGAATATCTGCACAAATTGGGGATCTGGAGAGATGAAGTACCATGCAGACTATGCTATGAAGAGGATGAAGCTGCGTCCCTAATCGTCCCTAATCTTCCACTGCAAAGCAATTACAGGTAGGAAACACGAGCTTAGCATTACATAGAATCCTAGACCTAATACAGGGCCAATTTACATCAAAGAAACAATGTGGGCAAATACAATAGGCCAATAGGCCGCAGTGTTTTATGGGCTTACTAAAAAATCGAACAATAGTTCTGTTTGCAGTTCCTGGTAGAACTTTTAGAGTTCTATCGAAAATACTTATAACATTTTTCTTTAAAGTTAAAAATTCGAAAGATATGCGACAAATTATTTCACCGATGTGCCGAAGCAAAGAGAAAATAATCGCGCAATAGTTCTATTTGCAGTTCCTGGTAGAACTGTTAGAGTTCTATCGAAAATCTTTATAACATTCTTTTTAAAAATTAAATAGTAGAAAAATATGCGAGAAATTATACCTCCCCGATGTGACGAATAGAAGAGAAAAAAATCGCACAACAGATCTCTTTGCAGTTCCCGGTAAAACTCTTAGAGTTCTATCGAAAATGCTTATAACATTTTTGTGTAAAGTTAAAAATTGGAAAGATTTGCAAAAAATTAGACTTCACCGATGCGACGAAGTGGAGAGAAAAAAATCGCGCAATAGTTCTGTTTGCAGTTCCTGCTAGAACTGTTAGAGTTCTATCGAAAATCTTTATAATATTCTTCTTTAAAATTAAATATTAGAAAAATATGCGAGAAATTATACTTCGATGTGACGATGCAAAGAGAAAAAAATCGGACAATAGTTCTGTTTGCAGTTCCTGGTAGAACTCTTAGAGTTCTATCGAAAATCCTTAGAAAGTTTTTCTTTAAAGTTAAAAATTCGAAAGATATGCGAAAAATTATATTTCACCGATGTGACGAAGCAAAGAGAAAATAATCGCGCAATAGTTCTGTTTGCAGTTCCTGGTAGAACTGTTAGAGATCTATCGAAAATCTTTATAACATTCTTTTTAAAAATTAAATATTAGAAAAATGTGCGAGAAAATTATACTTCTCCGATGCGACGATACAAAGAGAAAAAAATCGGTCAATAGTTCTGTTTGCAGTTCCTGATAGAACTCTTAAAGTTCTATCAAAAATCCTTAGAACGTTTTTCTTTAAAGTTAAAAATTCGAAAGATATGCGAAAAATTCGACTTCTCCGATGCGACGAAGTGTAGAGAAAAAAAAAATCGCGCAATAGTTCTGTTTGCAGTTCCTGGTAGAACTCTTAGAGATCTATCGAAAATCCTTATAACATTTTTCTTTAAAATTAAATATTAGAAAGATATGCCAGAAATTGTACTTCACCGATGCGACGAAGTGAGGAGAAAAAAATCGCGCAATAGTTCTGTTTGTAGTTCCCGGTATAACTCTTTGAGGTTTATTGAAAATCTTTTTAACACTTTTCTGTAGTGTTAAAAATTGGAAAGATATGCGAAAAATTAGACTTCACCGATGTGAGGAAGTGAAAAAAAATAGCGCAATAGTTCTGTTTGCAGTTCCTTGTAGAACTCTTAGAGTTCAAAATTCAAAATTCATTTATTTCACCCAATAACAAAAGCAACAAAAAGTATGCATATAAAGTATGGGCACTATCACAAATAAAATAAAATAGATTAATAATAATCTTCAATATTATAATAAGCCTTTTCTACCAAGTATTGTCTTAATCCCGTTTTGAATATTTTGAGACTCCCTTCGGTCTTGAGATGATCTGGCAGTTTGTTATAAATCCGTATCCCTGACTGATACGGTCCCCTGCATATCCTGAGGTTGACTTTAAGAACATATAAATCGTGGTTGTACCTTGTGTAATGGTCGTGGTTATCCCGATTCTTTTTTAGGTTAAATTTTTCTTCGTGGATGAAAGTTGCTATTTCCAGAATATACAGACAACTTAATGTTAATAGTCTCAGTTGTTTAAAATGAGGTTTACAGCTGCCTCTTGGACAGCACCTCATAATTGCCCTGATACGTTTTTGGGCCCTGAATAGTGTCTCCGCCTGTGGTGATGATCCCCAGACTATTATGCCCTAGCGTAAAAGAGACTCTACTTCCGAAAGTAGATGTTTATTATGGCCTGTCTGCCCAATAAGCTGTTGATATTTCGAATAAGGTACGCTTTAGGGTTGATTTTTGTCACTATCGAATCGATATGAGTTTTCCACTGTAGTGTGTCTTCTAGGTGAACCCCTAGAAATTTGATGCTGTTGGACCTTTTTATTTCCTATTGGGGTTTTTATTGGGTATTAAGTTTCATTTTTATATCGTCTACAGCTTTTCTTTTTGTGTGAAAGATCATAAAATTCGTTTTATCTATATTCAAAAATAAATTATTTCCAGAGGACCATTTCTCTAGTGATTCAATTAGCTTATTGGCCTGAAATTCAGTTTCTTTTGTCGAGTTGTGGGAAACAATGAAAATAGAATCATCTGCATATAGCGTGCAGTGGGAATCCGTTATGTAGTTTGTGAGATCCGCCAGGAAACAAAATAAAATCGGGGAAAGGACACTGCCTTGTGGCACCCCTGTCGTAATTGTAATCGGGGCTGATCTCACCGTTTCCTTATCATTTGATATGTATACCATTTGCTGTCTATCCTTTAAAAATGATTCTATCCAGTTCGCCGTTTTTCCTCTTACGCCAAATATTTGGAGTTTGTCTAGCAATTTTTTATGCGAAACACAGTCGAATGCTTTTATGAGATCACAAAAGATTCCCACCGGGCATTTTCCGCAATCTACTTCTTCAAGGATTTTATTAACAAGCTGGACTATTGCCGTAGAAGTTGATTTTCCTTTCTGAAATCCGTGTTGGTGTGTTGGAATTATATTATATTTTCCGAGAAAAGATTTTAATCGGTTTAACAGACCTTTATCTATTTTTCTTTATCTCTCTTTTTATGAATCGGAATAATGATGGATGTTTTGAGAACTTGAGGAAATTCCTCCATGGCGAAAGAATAATTAACAATGTGGGTAATCGGTGTGATAATTATAGCTAGGAGCTCTTTAATAATCCTACCCGGTAGAGCGTCAGGACCTGATGTACTTTTGCTTTTGAGTTGTTGTAGCGTTGCTAGTAGTTCGTGTTCTGTGTATTCATCTAGGAACATTGTGTGACCATTTCCTGTAATGTGTTGATTAGTGATCACTGTGGGTGTAATATTTTGCAGCACTTTATCTGTAGCGTTTTTAAAAAAGATGTTAAATGTATTGGCCAGTTGTTTTGGGTTTTCAATCATTTCTCCATTTTCACAGATTTTCATGTTGGTTTTACCATCACTTTTATTAGAAATATTCCTAACAATATCCCATAATGTCTTTTCTTTATTCGCCGCGTTTTCCAACATTTCTTGAGAAATATCACCCGGCGCCGGCGCGGCACCGGGTTGGACATCTTGTAGATTGTAGATATGGTGGTGACGACTTGTACTGCGACCTTTATAGATCTATTGTACCCCACCCTCCTCCTCCAAGTGTTGGTGTACTTACCCATTTAGATCGCCTCCTCTAATCCTGATTCCTTTAGGAATCTCAGGATCTGGGTGGGATTCAAGGCCTGCAGCTCCTCTGTGTTCAAGCAGTGAGCCCCAAGGTACATCTGTCTCTTGCGGAGTAATGCTCCGCAGTCTTTGAACAGATGTATGGGGGTTTCCTCTGCTGAGCCACAGAATCTGCATCCATCATCCTCCTCTAGGCCTAGGGCCTTGAGATGTTTCCTAAGTCTGCTTGGACATCTTACACACATGCCGGATAGATTTGTCCGAAACCCGGTGGTCCACGAGGTCGAGCTACGAGTAGTGTATTTAATTGACTTCAGTACAAAATGGATCGCGAAAGAGTTATTTGTATGTGCTTACTTTATCGGCGGTTACTTCGCAAGTACAAAAAAGCTGAAGAAAACATTGAGTGCACCCACTCGACAAGTGAAGACGGTAGACTGCCGGACCGGCATGTGTGCAAGCTTCAATACAGTTCCATAACCCATCATAGCCGAGCTGGTACCCGGCAGTCGGACGGCCAGTGGGGGCCGGCCGGTGACAACCCGACAAAATGAGTCGGGCCGGCGCCGGATTGACTCACCGGCACGTCTGAATTCCTCCATGCTAGACTATGCAACACCACCCCCTCCACTCGGTGCCGGGCCTGCGCCGGACACATCCACACGGTACGTGTGTAGCGAGCCTAAGAGCTCTACCGGGAACTATCAACAGAAAACTCGTTCGTTTTTTTTCTTCGTCGCATTGTTGTAGTCTAATTTTTTGCATAGCTTTCCAATTTTTAACTTTACAGAAAAAAGTTATAAGGATTTTCGATAGAACTCTAAGAGTTCTCTCGGGATCTGTAAACAGAACTGTTGCGCGATTTTTTTTATTTTCGTTCAAAATAATGGGTTCTTATTATTGCAAATATCTTTTGAACCAAGGTTTTGATCAAAAAATGAATGACTCATATCGATTCGATAGTGACAAAAATCAACCCTAAAGGGATCTTCGATAGAACTCTTAGGGTGCTATTTAGTTCCGCGAATAGAACTGTTTTTGCAATTTTCAAAAGTTTTGCAAAATGTAAATTTTTGTAGAACTTTTTGCAAAATTGATGAAGTACTCCAGAACTTACGTCGAGGTGCAGGAATATGTAAAAAACGCAGTTTTGTGGTTGCTAGCTCAATTTTGGTATTTTCCATTTTTTTCGCGAAATTCTGCAGAACTATTGAAATTTTGCACAAAGTACTCTAGAACTGTTTCATATCTAACGGGAACTCCGATTTAATATTATATTTTTGCAAATTTGGTTGATAACTTCACAGGACTCACTTTTTCGGTGTAATAATCTATAAAATGTTATATATTTTTTATTTACTGTGCAAGTTTTATTCATTCTCGTTACATTATTCCAAGAAAATGAATTAAGAAAATTTCATTTTGTGGAAATGGTTTTAATTGGGGTGAAGTAAGACGCGAAATTAATTAATTCGAAGAAAATTTTGTTAGCAGAGGCTGTGTAAACTTACCGAAATTATTATTTTTTATTGAGAAACATTTAGCGCGACTCGTTTAGCGTTCCAATGCAAATTTATTTGGAATTACTTCGGCCAACAGATTTTTGTTTGCAATCAAATAGGCGAAAAGACTGCCAGTATAATTACGAACGTTTTCCATACACAAACAAAATATCATCACGCAGGCTTCACACAGTAACAGAGACAATACAGTGATGTTTTATTCTTCCAGCCACGTTTGTTTTCTATAAATATTTATTCAAACTGGCTCAGAGCAAACGTATCATTAAAACAGAACTCGCTCTAACAACCGAACGCTCTCAAATTTTAATAACACATTTCTCATAAGAGAAACAAGCAATTACAATATGTTAATTCGTTAATTATCATTGTAAAAAATCCATTTAATTTCATGTATATTTACTTTTTTTACTTATGTTGGGCTATAGGCGGAAGAATTGTAAAGTCTAGTCGCGTCTCCTACCTTTTAGTTTATTTAGTATTATTTGCTTCTTGAATTATTTATTTAGTTTGTATTGGTTCCGGATCGATAATTGATTGAAACGTTGTTGCGCTTGACTTTTCGTGTCCAGTATTTTTATTTTATTTTATTTTATTTTAGAAAAAGCAATTATTGTGCTTTAGAATTTTTTGTTTGTTTGTTAGAGCAGATTTGGATCTATCGATTAATAATCTAAAGTCATTGGAGAGTCGATACTTATTGCCTTATAGAATAATTGCTTCGAGGACGTTAAATAAGGCGCCTGGTTTAACATAGAGGAAAAGATCCTTGTCGAGATCAAAATTAATTAACTATAGAGAGATTTATATGTTTTATTTGTATGTCTTCTATGATCTACCTCACATTTCGCTTGACTTGAAATTACTCACTATAGAAAGTTTTCTTTGTTACAATTTCTTACATTTAATAATTTTTCACTCCCCCTTTGTATCTGGCTCCACCTATCATTTCACCTTTTTTTAATAACAAATAACGTAATTTTTGAGAAAAATATGTAAATTAGGTTTAACTTTTCGTAATTTCCACTAACTAGGGTCCTTCAAATAAATCTATTGAAATCTATTGAAATCTATTTTTCAAATACAAATACCTGGGAAAATTGATCTGGCTACCCTTCCTTATCTGGCTACACCTATCATTTTACTTTTTTATAAATCACAATTGAAAGCAAATAATGTTATAGAATTTTGGAAAAAAAATGTAAATTAGGCTTAACTTATCTCTCTCTCCTATGGCTCTACAGCCCAAGGTTGGGACTTGGCCTCCCTCAATTTATTCCTCCAGATGCTTCTGGAGTCCATTGCCACCGTCTTCCAGCCTACAATCCTTAGCAACTCTCTGTCATCTCCTTCTACCGCGTCCTCCCATCGTTTCCGTGGTCTGCCCCTCGGTCCCTTCCCTACCATTCTGCCTTGGAGGGCCCGTTTTGGCAGTCCTTCCTCATCCATTATTGTGACATGGCCTGCCTATCGCAAACTCTGTATCCTTGCGGATACTGGCGGGTCCTGCAAGGCCTGGTACAGCTCATTATTGTATCGTATTCTGTAACCACTTTCGTTGTGGATTGGGCCGAGTATTCTACGCAATACCTTCCTGTCCAAGATATCTATTTTGTTTCCACTGGTGTGTGTCAAGTGTTGGTGTGTGTTCGCAGCCATATGTGAGTATTGGGCTGACAATTGTTTTGTACGCCCTTATTTTTGTGTTTCTGTGCACGTCTTTTGATCGGAAGATATGTGCGAGAGCGAAGTATGTTCCGTTTGCCGCTGTGGTTCTGGCTCTTATTTCTGATTCTTCGTTTCCGTTGTTTTCTGGGGTCACCCCTAGATAGCGGAAGCTGCTGACTTGGTCTAAGTTGACTTGTATTGTTATTGCCGTTGTTCTTGCATGCGTTAGCATACTAGTCTTTGTTACGTTAGTTTTCAGCCCTATGTCCCTGGCTGCTTCCTTCAGGAGGGTATACGCTTCTTCTGCTGGGGCTTTTGTTCGAATCATGATGTTAATGTCGTTGGAATATGCCACTGGCTGAACAATTTTGTTAGTAAGTCGTTTCTGCTGATGCCGGTTTTTCTGACAACCCGTTCTAGCGCCAGGTTAAAGAGGGTCGGTGCTAATCCATCTCCCTGCTTCAGTCCCTAAGCGTATGTGAATTCCTTGAATGCGCACTATTGCCGTACACTTTTCCATGGTCATACGTACAAGTCTTGTTAGTTTCCCTAGTATGCCGAGCTCCTTAAGCGTCGTGTACAACTTCGTGCGGTTTACCGAGTCATAATCTTGTTTGAAGTCCACAAATATGCTGTACACATCCGTATTGTGCTCCTACGCTTTTTCCAGCATTTGTTTTACGGTGAATAGTTGGTCAGTTGTCGACCTGCCTGGTCTGAACCCAGCTTTATATTCCCCAATCAGTTGTTTTCACAGCGGTGTCATTCTGTTGTTTATGATGGTGGTCAAGATTTTGTATGGGCTGTTTAGCAGTGAGACGCCCTTGTAGTTCGCACATAATAGTTTGTCCCCTTTCTTGTAGATAGGGATGATGCTTTGTGTCCATTCAGTCGGCATTGTTTCTTCGTCCCATACATTCGCTATTAGTACGTGCATGTAGGTGGCCAGCTTATCCCTCCCTTGTTTTAGCAGTTCTGAGCTGATACCATCTATTCCGGGAGCTTTGTTATTTTGTTGTTTTTACTTCTTGGAGAGTTGGGGTTATTGTGAGTTCATTTTCCTCTTCTTCCATGGGCTCGTCAGCGTTTTGGTCGTCCTGGACTCCCTGCATCGTAGGTTTTGTACCGCTATCAGTATCATTCAGCAAAGTTTCAAATTGATTTTTCCACATATCCTGGATTTTATCCTGGTCGCTGACGATTCGTCCTGTTCGGTCTCTGCATAGCGTTGTTCTTGGTTTGTTCCTTCCTTTTGGTTGCACTCCATGTTTCGGTTCCATATAGCAGTACTGGTCTGATGATGTTGTATAGCTTTAGTTTGGTTTTTCTGCTCAGCAGTTTGGAGGAAAGTAATTTCTGCAGGGAAAATTAAACTTTGCGTTCTGTAATCTAGTTTGGCGTTCAACTTGTCTCCTGTTGCAGTTATTTATATTGACACCGAGGTATTTGAAGTTTGGATTGTTCTTAAATGTGACATTGTATATAATAAGATTATTGCGTTGATCTGTAGTCATGTTTTTTCTCTGTATGATCATGTATTCTGCCTTCTCTTCATTAGTTTTTAGACCTTTTAACAGCGGTTTCATTTAATTTCCTAAATAGAGTTTCAATTTCTCCTCGATTACTTCCCATAAATACTATGTTATCTGCATATGCCAGGATTTTGTGATTGTTATCTGTAACGTCTCTGGTGCTGGCTTCTTTGGTGTCCCTAATTACTTTTTCCAGAACAATGTTGAAGACAAGTAGGGAGAGCGCATCACCTTGTTTTAGTCCAGTTCTGTTTTCAAAACTCTACGATATGGAGTCACAGTGTGTCACCCTGCTCACTGTCTTCTCCATACATATTTTGACCAAACTCATAAGTTTCTGTGGGAATCCGTATTCTGCCAAGATTTCTCAGATGGACTGAGTCGTAGGCCCTGTGTAAATCAATGAATAGGTAATGGATATTTTTGTTGCATTCCCAAACTTTTTCATTGATTGTATTGATACAAAATATGTTGTCTGTTGTAGATCTGCTTTTACGGAAGCCATTCTGCTAGTCTCCTATTATGTCTTCTGCGTATGGAATGAGTCGTAGTAATATTATGTGCGACAGTACTTTGGAAGCTGCGTCAAGTAGTGATATTCCTCTGTAATTTCTGCAGTTTCGCTTATCTCCCTTCTTATGTATTGGGACAATAATTGCTTCCTTCTATTCATCCGGTATTTGTTCTTCTCGCCATATTTTCAGTATAAGCTGATGCAGTTTCTAATGGAGCTTCTCACCCCCATATTCCAGTAATTCAACAAACCAACAGAACCAGCAGCTTTGTGGTTTTTCAGTTTTTTCCGACTGCTGGTTGCCTCTTCATATGAGGAATCATTGATGAAAGGTTCTACCGTTTGTATTTTTCTCCAGCTTCTTCAGTTCTCTGGTTCAGGGCAGTACAGTAAGTTGTAAAAGCACTCTTTCCATGCCTGTAAAATGTGGGTTGTTTCTGCAATGATGTTATCGTTATTGTCGTGAAGAACTGATGATCGCGGTTGATATCCTTTCCTGTTACTTACTGTCCCGTATACTTTACGGATGTTGTTCTCTTTCTGGTCATTCTCAATGTATGTTTAATCTAGAGTTTCTTCTCCTTTCGTAACGTTCTGCTTGTTTCTCTTTGTGTCTCCCTGTAGCACTGATTTAATTCTTCATTTTTGCTGGCCTGTAGCCATGCTTCCCTTGCAGTGATGCTAGCTGCTCCTTTTCGTAGTGTGGTTTTAGCTGATTTTTGAATCACCTCCTTTATATCCATCCACAGTCTATCGATATCTGTAGTTTCACCTTTATCCACTTCTCCCGCTTCATCAAGTACGTCAAATCTGTTGCTCACTTCCACTTGATATTGACAAGTTTCAGGATTTTCCTTTAATGCTTTTAGATCATATTCCATTGCGTGCCCTTGTTGTTGTTGTTTGTGGTGTGTTTTTAGTTTCACATCCATGGATGCAACCACCAAATTGTGGTCAGAGCCTATGTCAGCTCCCCGATAGGTCCGAATATGAGTGATGGCGCTTCTGTGTTGGTTTGAGATTAGTACGCGATCAATTTGGTTTGCTGTCTTTTCATCTGCTGAATACCACGTTTCTTTGTGTACATATTTATATGGGAAAGTCGTACTCCTGACATTCATGCTTTCTGATTCTGCGATTGAGATCATTCTAAGCCCATTTTCAGAGGTTTCTTCATGAAGGTTTTAATGATGACCTCTTTATGAAGAGGGTAATGAATAATGGATAGGTACTGACCTATCGTCGGTTGCAGGTGTTTCTCTTTTCCTACTTTGGCATTAAAGTCTCCTAGTACAATCTTTATGTCATGTTGTGACAGGCCTTCATACAAACTCCCCAGTAGTTCATAGAAGCTGTCTTTCACAGAGTCCTCTTTATCATTTGTAGATGCATGTACATTGATAATGCATATATTAAACCATCGACCTTTTACACGTATGTAGCTCATCCTTTCATTGATTGCTTCAAATCTCGTTACTTTGTAAACACATTCCTATGATATGAGGAATGCTGTTCCGTATTCATGCTTTCCAGATTTAGTTCCACTGTTAAACATAGTGTACTTTCCGAGGTTCTGTATGTCTCCTTCTGGAAATCTTGTTTCTTGAATAGCAGCAATATACTTCTCGAGCTCAGCTTGCAATCTTTGATTGTGTCCAGGCTTATAGAGTGCATTCCATTTACCAATTCGTAAGTCCATATTTTGCTTGTCATGCCATCGTAGGTTATCAATTATTAAATCGTTCCGAGGCTTAAGTGAGAGACTCGTAACAATTCTTTTTTTAAGTGAGAGGGTTGTTAACCCTAAGTACAACCCCTAACCTAGAGGACCATGATCAAAAACACTCGCAGAAGCACTTTCTAATAACTTAATTACTAACTTAAAAACTAAAAACTTACAAGTTTTCTAATAACTTAATAAATGATTTTTGCACAATTCTTCTTTGCATTTTCTATTCAAATTACGGTGCAATAACTTTCGAACGGTTTGTTGCAGCTAGTTCTAGTTTTCACGATTGGATTCAGATTTTCAAAATTAGTCGAGAAGCAAATAAAGTAAAAGCCTTTTTAAAAAGTTTCAAATTTTGAAAACCGCATCGACCCAGCCACCAATACATTGAAGATCTTTTAGATTTTTCAAAAATACTCGATATTCGATTTTCAACTAATTCTCAAATTTAGCCTCAGAAAGAGCGTAAAAGAATCTTTTAAATAAAACCGACTCAAAGGACCCTTACGCTGACACAGCACACTACCAGTGTGTTGTGTATTTTATGCTTGTACTCGAAATTGTACTCGTACAGGGATCCATTATCCAGTCTATTTCTGTATGAACGGAATGCTCTACAATAAACACTTTAGAAAGATATATGACACCATGAGGTAATAAGGATCCCTGTCAGAAAGATATTAGTAGTGGTTAGTAAATTTTGATGAAGTATTCTGTCCTAGGAATGTAACAAAAGTTAACGTTACATTATGAAATTGCTTTTAAATGAAAATTTATTTAAATTTAAAGGGAGGAGATGCGCAAAGTTTTTCGTTTTAATTACAGGACTTGACAATACGTTTTGAATCTACTTAGGATGTAAACTGAGTAAATATTTGTCACAGCAGGAAACTCCTTGACACGAAGTTATCTTCAATGGTACAGGAATATTTAATGGGTTTTAAATAAGTAAAATCTACGTTTTTTACTAGGAAATTAAATTTTGAATACTAACAGTATTTTTTTTGTTGAGAAATCCGATATTCACATGGTTGGATTTATAGACCAAGCTTGAGTCTGTATGTTAGTTTAAAATGTAATAAGTAAAGTTAAATTATCAAAGTTAAATATTATGATAATTACGTTGAAGCGGTGAAATTGTAAATTATCCTGGGGGTAGTTTCCTGAATGAAGACGTCGAGGGCCATTTAATTCGAACAATATATCAATTGAATGCGGCGCGTTTGCTATTAAACATTCGTCGTCCCGGTTTTCATAATGTGTATTATCGATTCGGGTCGTCCGGAGAGAAAGAGTGGGACGCCGCTGCCGCCCCCGCCGCTTTGCGCCCGCGGCCCAAAATATTTTTAAGGGTACTGAAATATCCCTTGCGTCCATTCTCTTCCCAGCTACTTTTAACGAATGCGCTATTCTTCATCACCGACGAAATTGAAATATAACAGACTTTTTATGCCCCCGTTTCTCGTTTCTTATTTTCTTTCCGGGTTAGAACGACACGGTTTCCTTTTTTATTTCTCGTGAAATAATTCCTGGGAAGTACGCGCACGGACTGCAATCGCATCGGGAGATAGATAAAGTTGTCAGAAGTTGTTTCAACTTGTATGTTTTATTCTGAGATCTAAATAGGGAACATTTTGGTTGATGGATTTTTCTCGTTTTCCTCTTGACAACTATAAATGGATTTATTTACATTTGTTTTGCATTTCTTTTTACTGTTAATAGAAACAAAGTTTAAATAAAATTGAATAGGGGAAATGCGACAAACGATGTAGAAGTTTTCAAACAAGGGGGCATTTAAAAGTTTCAAGGGCGGGAATTGGGATCAGATACTTAAAACTTTTTTACCTACAAAAAGGAATCTTGGCACTTAACACTAACGTAGTAACGCCCTGACGATAACCACCGCTCATCCAAAAAAATATGTAAATTGGAAAGGAACTAGAAAGGTAGGGAACCTTTGTGTTACATTTTATATTACCTTTGGGAATCTTATATAAGATAAATTTAGTGTTACACCTTATGCTAACACCTTATGCTAAAAAATAATTCAATTGTGTAGTTTTCAATGTTTTTGAAATGTATTTGTAAATATTTATTCAATTTCAACGCATAATGTCAGGACACCTATGAACATTGCAAAATGTTCTAACTTTTCCGATTTAACTTTAATTGCCCGAATAGATAACGTGTTTGTTAATTTACTTACGACGTTGACCGAGTAAATATATGTTGCAGCGGGCAATACATTAGGGCCAGGTGATCTTAATATTTAATTATATAATTCACTAAAATTTAACAACAAAAATAATCCAAGAAAACAAATTTGTAGTTAGGACAAATTTAAATTATAACTATTAATTAGCATAAATATTTAAATTGCATCAGAACTATGTGTTATATTGTTTATTTTTCTAAGAAACCGATGTTGTACTCACTATCAGATAAAACTAAATTTTGTTAGGTAAAGTTATAGAGGTGTCTACAAAAGAATCATCGGGTTTTAAAAAGATATATTTCACAAAGTTTTAAATATATAATATTAAATGGCAGATAAAATTAAAGGTAAAATGTTCAAGTTTAAAACGCGCGCTAACAAACTTCGCTTTAACGTCCAGATGGCAGCACGAACTAAGTATGCAAAATGCGAGTATGCAACAGAAAGCGTTTTGTGTGCTCGAGTATGCAAGGTGTTTATCCATTGTTATGGTGCAACGTGCATTTCGAGAACGGTACGGAACAAAACCACAAGGTCACCAGAGCATTCGGCGATGGTATAGATAATTCCAGGACACTGGTTCCATTAGTAAGCCTTAAAGACGTTTCACGCGTTTCTGATGAAACTAGGCCGCAACAGCCAACTCGCAGGGTAGGTCTTGAATTCCATATCATACTGTATGGAAGATTTTGCGACGTTGATTGCGATTCACACCGTATCGTCTACAGATGGTGTAAAGTTTACGGCCCGACGACCATGTAAAGCAAACCAATTTTTGTACTGCAATGTGGATGACGAATTTGATAACCGTCTAGTGTTCCGCGACGAGGCGGCATTTCATTTAAATTGAAAGATGAACCGTCACAACATTCGGATATGGGGCACGGAAAATGCTCATATCATTCTGTAAAATGAAAGGAATTCCCAAAAATGTAATGTCTTCTGTGCAGGCTCCATAACAAAAGTGTACGGACCCTTTTTCTTCAATGAAAACACTGTGACGGGCACAACATACATACATACCTCGATATGTTGCAGTTTTAAGGTAGGCATCCACATTTTCGCATCGTACCTATCGGACGCATCGCATCAAACGGATTATTTCTTTACAATGCGTCCACATTATAGGCAGCGATCGGATTTGCCGACGCAACTACCGGTATCGGAGCAATCGGCATCGGCATTTCCGACGGGTAGATTCGTGCGATCCGTACGATGCGGAACACTGGACGCACTTGTAATACTTTCTATAGAAAGAATACTACGATCCGTTTGTTGCGATGCGTCCGATACGTACGATGCGAAACTGTGGACGCCTACCTTTAGTTATTTCCGCAACTGACAGAGGATTCCAACAACTTCATATTCCAACAAAATGGGGCTCCACCTTATTGGAATAATTAAGTGCGTCGCTATCTAAACGAGGAACTTCCTCACCGCTGGATTGGTCGATATGCTGTACAGGACTTGGTATTGTTCAGCTGGCCTCTCAGGTCACCCGATCTTACGGTTTGCGATTTTTTTCTTTGGGGGTACATTAACCCCTTGACATACGTATAAAATAGGCGTTGAAGTGTCCATATACATGTGATCTTATCACATGTACATGACGTCTTTGTATGTCAAGGGGTTAAAGATAGGGTTTACGTGCCACCAATGCCATCAACACTTGATGAACTGCGAGAACGCATTACTACTGCTGTGAATAGCATCGATGGGGGCACGAAGTGTGTGGGCCGAACTGGACTACCTTTTAGATGTGTGTCGTGTGACCCGAGGAGCCCACATCGAACATTTGTGATTGTATAATTTAAAACTTGGACATTTCCCCCTTATTTTCATATGTCATTTAATATATTATACGTAAAACTTTGTGAAATATATCTTTTTAAAACCCGATGCAGACACCCCATTTGCAGACACCCTGTATAACACCCTGTATAACACCCTGTAGACACCCTGTATAATTTCTTAAACATTCCTTGTGGAACATAGAGCCTCGACAAAAGCCTTCCATACGACCCTGTTGATTGCGAGTTGCTTAACTTCCGTCTCTTTTAACCCGCCTCTTTTCTGACGGTTCTTCGCCAAGTTGTTTTTGGCTTACCACGTTTGCGGCCGCCTTGCGGATTTCAGTCTAAAGCCATTCGCGCGATGTTTCTGTTATCCCACCGTAGAATGTGTTACCCTATCCATTTCTTCTTTCTATTTGCAAGGCTATAGGTTATAGGTTCTTCTAGCAATTCTTCGCTGGAAATTATGTATGACCAGAAAATTCCCAGGATGCGTCTTAGACATTTATTAATGAAAGTTTTGAGCCGGATCTCCCACGTTTCACATCCATACAGCAGGACTGGTTTAGCGTTAGATTTAAAAATTCTAAGCTTGGTCTTCTTGCCGTATATGGTACATTGCCATATGGGGCATAGGCGTGCATATACGGTACTCGCTCTCCGTACCTTCACATGAATATATTTCTTAGTGTCGCCACTTTCACCAACAGTGCCACCTAGGTAGGTAAAGTAGTAGACTCGTTCGATCAACGCTTTGTGGATTGACATGGGCTGCTGGTTGCGGCAATTTATTCTTAGTTGCATCGCTTTGAGTTGGTTAATTTCTAGGCCAACATCGCTTGTTGCGCTCTTGAGCCTCGCCAGCTTAGCACGGCCGTGAAGACCCCATTGTATGTCCTTGTTTTACATGCCCTGAGAACAAAGTCCAATGCCAGAATAAAGAGAAACGGGGACAAGATGTAGCCCTGCTTCACTCCGTTTTTTACATTGATCCTGCTGCCTAGTTTGCCTTTGTGTAAGACTCTGCATACAGCACCGGTGTAATGCGCATGGGTAACATATATGAGTTTTTGGGGGATCCTACTCTTTTCCATTAAATGCCAGAGAGTTTGGTATTTCAGTGTGTCAAAAGCTTGTTTGAACTTTGAGGTCAACGAATGTTAGGTACAAAGGGGTTTGGAAATCATTTGACTGCTCTATTATGCTTCTCAATGTGTTGGCGAGGTCGGTACACCCACGGTTTGGACGAAACCCTGCCTGTTCTTGCATAAGTATTGGATCAATCACGCCCATTACTCTAAGTTTTATGACCGTCATAATGATTTTGTTTATAATGTTTAATAGGGTTATTCCACGCCAGCTCTCGCATTGTGTCACACCCCCCTTCATTGGTAGTTTAATAATTAGTCCCTCCTTGATTGAGGATGGAAACTGCTCCTGCTCCCAAAGCTTGGTAATAATTGGGTGCAGAATGTTGGCAATTTCTGTTGGAATATTCTGTACCCGCCGCTTTTCCTGGTTTCAGTTGTCGGTGTTACTATTTCTCTCTTAGAACTTGTGTTACTATTTCTCTCTTAGAATTATTAGATGTAATTGTTCATAATAGTTAGAATATATTAATTATGAAAGGTCATGTTAGGTTATATTAGGTGATTTGACAACAGTCGCAACAGCCGCAGAGCTGAAAGCGGACTTAATAATAGTGAGCGAATCTAACAAAAAACTTGCAGCTAGGGCAAATTGATTCATGGACGAAAAAAAGGATGCAGCAACATGCATAAAAAGCCGAAAATACCAGCTATAAGAACAGGCCGAGGAGCAAGGTTTGTCTGGCTCGAGTTGCCCCAATCTATAATCTACAGCTGCTACTTTTCTCCCAATGCAAAACCCAAACAGTTGTCCTAAACCCTAGAAGCTCTAAGTCATAACATCAGGAACCAAGGAAAAAGAGAACAAGTTATTGCAGGCGATTTCAACGATCTGTCCCCCTATTGGGGTTCGCCAGGCATGGACAAAAGAGGAAACCTGGTAACGGATTGGACTGCGGAACTAGATCTTTCGCACAAAACCAAGGAAATGACTATACGTTTGGGCGAGGAAACTCTCAGTCCATTATAGATATCACGTTTTACAATAACTTAATAGCAAACAAGCCCCAGGGCTGGAAAGCGCTGGACAAGGAATCCTTAAGTGAACACCGCTACATCATCTAAAACATACAGGAAAATAAAAGGTCAAAAGAAATAGCACCCCTATCCAGAACTAGGTGGACAATAAAGCGCCTGAATGAGGAAAAATTAAAGAATGCCTAAGTCAAGACCTTAGTAATAGCGACACAAAAAGTGAAGATATACTGGCTCAGGTGATGGACAAAGCATTTAAAAACTCCATAATTGGGGAAGGACGACCAATTTCGAGCTTAAGAGCTGCTTGCACCGCTACCAGGAGGAAGTACCAACGCCTAAGGAGAGAAACATGCTGATAGCGAAGTTACCAAAGAGGCAAGTTAGGTATATAAGAGCCGAAGGAAGGAGCTGCCGCAGTTAATAAACAAAACTAAGCAGTAACACTGGAAAAAACTATGCTCTGAGTTAGAAAATGACACATGGGGGAAGCCTTCTAAATCATAAGAAGAAATATGAAAATTTGCTCGCAAATTCCTGCATTAACAATAGAAGCAGTACGTAGAGTAGCTGATGCGCTTTTTCCACACCACACTCCGTTCGATTGGCAACAGCCCGAAGTCACCGATATACCTCTCTTCACTGCCGAAGAATTATCGCTCGCAAACAGTCGAATTAAGAACAACAGAGCACCGGGGCCAGATGGAATACCACCTGAAGTTATAAAAATAGCTGCCCAGCACCAATCAAGCTTCGTATTGGACACTATGAACACGCTGCTCACAGCGAGAAACTTTCCGGCCAGATGGAAAAGGGCAAAGCTCGTTCTCATCAGAAAAGGAAATAAAAAAATAGGGAACTCCACATCCTATAGGCCTACTTGACTACTGGATGTGTTGGGAAAACTCTTAGAGCAACTCTTGCTACGCAGAATAAAAGGAGAACTTGAGTCTGACCATGGTCTGTCAGAAAAACAATATGGCTTCAGGCTAGGAAAATCCACAATTGACTCGCTAAGATCTGTCATAGAGATTGCTGAAAAGGCGAAGTCTGGCACGCAGAGTAAAAGGAAACTGTGTACGTTGCTAACCTACGATGTTGGAAACGCATTTAACAGTGCTAGCTGGAAGCAGATCATGGAAGGCCTAAAATCAAGAGGTGTATCAGGGTATTTACTACGCGTGGTGAGAAGCTACCTTAGCGATAGAAAGTTAATCCTAAAAGGAGCTCGGAAAACGGAAGAGAGAAGCATCGGCGGCAGGGATCCACAAGGATCGACATTAGGCCCAACCCTGTTTTATGACGATGTGCTGAGATTAAGACTGCCATTGGGGGCGACAGTGATTGGCTTTGCAGGCGACTTGGCTCTAGTGGTAACAGCCAGAACAGAAGAGGGATTGATGCAGAAGGCAAACCACACTATAGAGCAAAGCATTAATTGGATGAAATCCAAAAGCCTCAATCTAGCGCCAGAGAAAACTAAGGCGGTCCTTCTCATAGGACAAAAAAGGTTAGGTTAGGTTAGGTTTTTTGGAAAACTGACAATAATCCAAAAGCAACACATAAAATACCTAGGCATAGTAATAGACCAGACATTATCTTTCACACAGCACATAGCAGAAGCTGCAGCAAATGGGATGAGGACAATGGCAGCAATACAGCAACTAATGCCCAACTTGGAGGTCCCAGGAGCAGTAAACGTCGACTGCTACGCAGTACAGGCCACTATGATGTACGGAGCACCAATATGGGTCAGAGCACTGGGAAAACAGAACAATACCCAAAAGCTCCTTGCAGTGCAAAGAAAAATGGGTCTAAGAATCTGTAGCGCTTACCGCACAATATCAAGTGAGGCAGTCTTGACCATCGCGGGTATCCCGTCAATCAACTTGCTTGTGGAAGAGCAAAGAAAACTGCAGGGGAGAGACAGCAGCAAACTTTAAAAAATGGCCAGGAAACAACTAATTGAAGAATGGCAGCAAAGGTGACAGCAAGGCATTAAAGGAGAGTGGAGCAGACTTCTTATCCCTGAACTTGAACCCTGCATAAGCAGAGAACATAGAGAAAATAGACCCAAGTATTGTCCGGCCACGGCTGTTTCAAGGACTATCTGCATCAAAATGGCATAGCCTCAGACGACCAGTGCATATACTGCGGAGAGACAGATACCGTGAGCCATACAATCTTTCACTGTTCCCGGTGGGAAATAGAAAGGCATAAAATCACAATCAATTTAGAAGTACCAATCAACCCTAGAACGATAACTGGACATATGCTTAAAGCAAAAGAAAACTGGATAAAGACACAATATATTCATTATAATATATTATGGAATTCAAAATAATAGATGAAGCGAAGGAACAAAAGATAACGAGAAATTAAATTTAAATAAATCACCCGTAACTCCGAGGCCATGCGACTAGCAGCACCAGAGTTCACGGCTGTGTTTAAAAAAAAAGTGATTTGACAATAGGTTATATTAGGGAATTTTGGTAGATACAATTGGACATACTAGACAACACTAGAAACAAACAGGCAACAATAGACAGATAAGTGTGATAAGTGAAAAATACCGGATAGACAAGATTAGACAGACAATTCACGCATAGTGTGTTATAAGTAATGGCCCACATCATGGGCCATAAATGGCTTAATAAGCTTAAGTTGTATTCTGAGCAATAAGTTTCATAGTGAGCCATAAATGACACAATGGACAATAATTTTGTGTAATGAGCTATACGGAAGAAAATGAGCCATAAGTTATATTATGGGTCAGAAGTAGAATAAAACAGTGGAACCTGTGCTATTTCAAGTTAATCTACCGCTGTGTAATATAACTTAACGATGCATGTAGTGTAATATAACTTAACGTTCCTTATACTTCAAATAATTAAAGCTACTCTCGTTTATTCGTATTACGAATATTTTAGGTAATTTGAAAAATATTGACTTTTATTAATGAAACAACCCTTCGCGTATCCTAGGGGAGCCACCTCTAATGGCAATGTAAGATATTCTAGTTTAACGTTAATATTTTGAATATAACCTAACGTAACCGATTATAATAAAAACTTGTTTAAATATAACCTAACTTGACCAGTGCTAATATAAACTGTCCTGCCTAACCTCACCTAAACTAGTCAAACTATTCTTACCAGTATAAATCTAAACGTTAGGTAACCTAAAGCTAATCTTAATTCGAATAATTAAATACTTCAGTTAAGGTACTAAATTTAAATAAATAAATTACCCCACGGGTTAAGCAAAATGGAAATATATTCTTAGTATAATATTATTAAACTTTATCACTAAAACTTGTGTATATTTGTCAACGAATTAAGGACGTAGACAAAGTAAACATTTGCATAAGCAGGAAATCCATTAGGGTCAGGTTAGCTCCATTGCCCGGGGAATAAGTGCAACAGGATATTCAACAGGGTAAAAAACAACGCAGCGATATTGAAATATTTAGTTTCGCCGTAGGGTATGTGGTGAGTCCGCAAGTTCGTGCGTCAATTAGCGAGCGGCTTGTTTAACATCGGGTTTCTGTTGTAACGTGTTTAGTTTAATCCGTGCGGACAGCGTGTGTTCCTGGGCGATCTCTGTTATTAAGCAAAGCGGAATGTGTTTGCGACCGTGCGATCCAGTCGAACCGGGCCTGGGAAGACCTTGGCTCTGGATAGTAAATATGTAAATAAATAATTAATCATGACACTTTCACATGTGTTACAGAAAGAAAAAGAATTCTATGAACCAACAGACTTGCATCAAGCTGACTTTTTTCCTCTTCCAGTAGCTTAATAGTTGATATCCTGGAAACAAGTTTTTTTTATAAATTCATCTTTAACACGTATTTATTTTTTTAACGCTTTGTCGTATCCGCTTAGAATTTCAACGCTGTTTCTGTTAAACATTATTTCAGTTTGTACTTCCACATGAACGTTTAAACTACACATTACAGTTCTATCGACACCTTTCTTGTATTTATCAATTTCATAATCAGTGTTTTCTAAAGTGCTGTCTAATATGATCTGATCTGACTAGTCCTGTCTATCTATTATTTTCTTGCCTTTTTTGTCAAATATGTCAGATTTATCTAGCCTGTTAAAAGTAACTTGTCTAGTCATGTTCTTGTAAAATGATGGGTATAATAAAGCTATAAATGGTGGTTTAATAAAACCATTTATAGTGAAAATTCGGAGAGAAGTTCAATTTAAAAGGACTTTGTGTCATAAAGGTTATAACACCATAAGAGTAGTAGCAATGCGTTTAAAATCCCGACATGTTTTCCTCCCGTCGCATAAATCTCCAATTTCTCAAATGTAAAACAGACGGACGGCGGATTATTAAAATTCCCGACATTCTCTTAAATATTTTTTTCCGCGTGTCAAACCGGTATGTCTGTGGCAGTGTTTCCTGGCTTCTATATCAACTTGATTCTTGTGCGCGCTGCGTCCGTCGATTTCTATCGTTGGCGACGTGAGATTTTTTTTTGTTCGTTAGAATTATATTTTGGCCGGTTTATACCGCACGCGTCCGTTAATTAATATCGGACGGTATTTGGAACTCGGTGGAGGGTAATTGAATTCCGATCCTGTTATTACTCCACCGGAATCGAAAGTCATCAATTTAAAAAATAATCCAATTGTTTAATATTGAAAAATCATGTTTGCATACAGTGTCTCTCGTTTTTGTTATTTGTTTGAAAAGCACCAATAATTTGTTTCATCACATTTGTAACATTTGTTGTTATAGATCAGTGTTGTCTAACCTTTAACTTGGCTCGATTATTTATTACACAAAAATACAAAATTGTAATATGTTAAAGAAAATTCGTAATTTATTAAGAATTTAAATACAAATTAATTGTTGGAATTTTAATGTTAAACCTGATTCAATTTCTTAAGCCAATTTCTTGTACTTTAATAATATATTAACTATAATAATAATAACTTTATTCCACAAAATTATATATACACTATCCCCATGTCCACTCTTGCTTAAAAAGTATCTCTCATACGATTAGGCATAGATCTAACCAAGTTCGCTATTGTTTCTTGTGGGATGTCAAGCCACTCTTTTTGTACTGCAATAATAAGCTCTAGGTTCGAGTACCAAGCCTTGCTCGAATTCTTGTTTTAAGCTCATCCCATAAATGTTCTATCGGATTTAGATAGAGACTGCATGTTGGCCACTCCATAACCCGATAACCGATTTTTGTAATGTAATCTCTGCAAAAAAATACTCACCCGAATGAGCAAAGCAATTTTACCTACGTTGAGAGAAGAACAGGCTGGTTTCAGGCCGGGAAGATCCTGCGTAGACCAAATCAATACGTTGCGGATTATAACAGAGCAAGCAGTAGAATGGCAAACCACGGTATTTCTATTATTCGTAGACTTTCAAAAAGCTTTTGATACTATTAAATGGGAAAGCATTTAGGCGGCTTTAGACCGGAGAGGCGTCCCACCCAAAATAGTAAACATCATAAAAGCATCGTATGCGGACTACTCTTGCAACGCGGTACACGAAGGGAATCTCTCAGAAGCGGTAAAAGTGTCTGCAGTTGTCCGACAGGGTTGGTTGTTGTCCCCGCTTTTATTCCTAATAGTTCTAGACGAGGTCATGACGAGCGTTACAATGCAGCCTCGAGGAATACGCTGGGGACTATCAAGCAGGCTAGAAGATCTCGACTACGCCGATGATATCTGCCTCATGTCCCATACACTCACCGACATGATGGACAAAACAGCTAAGCTACAACAAGAAGCTGAAGAGATAGGCCTGCACATAAACACCAAAAAAACAGAGAATATGCGGATTGGCGCTACCACCAGCAGGACATACAAGTAAACGGCGTAACAGTAAAAAGATGCGAACAGTTCTGCTACTTGGGCAGCATCATAGCAGTGGATGGAGGGGCCGACCTAGACATCGCCAGAAGAATCGACAAAGCGAAGGGAGCGTTCGCCCAACTGAATAACGTTTGGAGCTCTTCAATACTTTCCCGTAAATCGAAACTCAAGCTATATAATAGTAACGTCAAATCCATCCTGTTTTACGGCAGTGAGACGTGGAAAGTAACTAAAAGCAGCACAAAAAAACTTAAAGTTTTCGTAAACTGATGTTTGAGACGGATCCCTAGAATCCGATGGCCTGAAGTGATATCCAAACACGATCTGCTTCGTTCTAGAAACCAACTTCCAGTAAACGTTGAAATAAAGAGAAGAAAGTGGAACTGGATTGGGCACACCCTACAGCGCAATCCACAAAACATTGCAAAACAAGCATTGGACTGGCATCCCCAAGGTAGTAAGCGAAAGAGAGGAAGGCCAAAAACCACATGGCGACGCACAATTGAAGCCGAAATCACCTCCACCGGCAAATCGTGGAATGAGTTGAAGGTCGTGGCTCGAAATAGAGTAAGATGGCGACAATTGGTAGAAGCCCTATGCACCACTGGAGGAAACAGGAACTAAGAGAGAGAGAGAGAATCTTACACGATTGTACAATTGACATGAACTGTACAATACATCTCCTCGATGTATCTAGGAAAAGTTAAACCTACTCTGCCCCCCCCCCCCCCCCTAATAATGAAGCAGGGACGATTTGTGCTCTAAAGAAATTGCACCCCAGATCATGCAGGAACCACCTCCATAAGCAGTCCGCTCTTCAGTGCAGCATTCTGCATTCTTGCTTTTCTGGTCTTAATTCTGGTCTCAACTGAGAACAGCACAATAATTGTTCCAACGTCTAATTTAAATGAACGCTTGAAAAACGCAGGCGTGCTTGACGATGAGCTGGGGTAAGTTTTAAACAAACTGCAGGTATCTTATAGGGCAAGTTCCTTCTTCGTCTTACAGTCCAGTGACTAATAGCCACTCTACGTACTTTACGGAGCTGTTGTAGTCGAACAGCATTAAGGCAACGATTTCTTAATGATGCTGACACAATCAAGCGGACATCCCGAGCCGTTGTAAATCTCCTTCTGCCTGCACCAGGTATCTATGAAAGGATCAAGTTTCCCCATAACGTTGGAACCCTCTTCGAACAGCGGAATATCCAGTTGTCAAAGAAACAGCCTGGCTAAGTCCATTTTCGATCAGAACAAAAACTTGGGCTGCTTTTTTTGCGGTGTATTATGCATTAAACAACCACTCTTGAAAACTATGAAAAACGATATGTTTAATTATGAAAAACGAATATGTGTAAAGTTCAATTGCAAAGGCAATAATTACAATCTTTCACAAGTTTGTTATTCTCGTTATAAGCACCACATAAATACTTTCGTTTTTGTTTACCGGTTGCTACACCTATAAATGATATGTATTTTTAATAAAACTAAACTCACATTAAAGCATATTAAATTGTCTTTGAAAGAACAAATTACTACAAGATAATAAATCCAAGCTCACATTAAAGAATATTAAATTGTCTTTGAAAGGGCAATTACTACATCTCATAAATAGTTTCTAAAAAAAAATAGTCAAAAGTTTACAGTGGTCCGATTTCTATGTAAGCAAGTTTGGATGCTGTGCCTACTCTAATTATGTATATTGCTTTTACAATTAACAGAGGGAGATTTGTAAATAAATATCGATGTTAGGCCTAGGCCGGTTTTTAATC
Organism: Phosphuga atrata; assembly: GCA_944588485.1. Lineage (NCBI taxonomy): Eukaryota > Metazoa > Arthropoda > Insecta > Coleoptera > Silphidae > Phosphuga > Phosphuga atrata. Next base: position 23,989,848 of record OX155904.1, on the reverse strand, counting down.
GCGTGATTTTGTGACTCAAGTAAGGTAAAACAAGCGGCCTCACTTAGGGTTTTTCCCTGCGATTGATTTTTCCCATAGTACTGTGTGTTTCTCGATCGGTTTTGCGGTTATAGCGGTTACGGCTCGCGGGATAAAACCGTAGTGCGCCCTCGGCCTTAGAGTTAATAAATTATTGGTTTTGAACTTTGCAGCTCTGCCTAGAGTTTAAATTAAAAATCAGGCGAATTATTATTTTTTGTAAGATATTGACATTGCTTGAGATTGCCTAAAGCGAAACATTAAAGGTAAGATGTGAATAAACAATAGCATATTAAAGATTTGAAGTTGTATTGGTTTCCATCAAATTTCTTATTTCAGAGATTTTAAAATAAGTTCTGGATAGTTTTTTGCAAACCATAACAATGTGATAACACCACGAAAGTTAGATATCAATGTGTATGTTGAGTCATGGTGGATGTTGTCTTTGACAAACGTTCGCGTGATCAAACGTAAGGCGGTTAATTGAGGGTTGCCAATAGATTTGATCGGCACTGGAAATTATATGTTTTGGGCAAATAAAATTTGTACGCCTCGATAAACATGTATTTATTTATTTAGCTCTATTTTAAGCACTTGTGACGAAGTGCACTGTCGGAGTTTGGAATCTTCTCGATGTGTTTGTGGCAAGGAGATTACAATTGAACTGAGTGTAATTAGATATTGTTACAAACAGAAAAACTCAATCCCACCTCACATTTGCCTGCCCCCACTGAACCAATAAGAATTCCAACCCGAAGTGCAAGTGGTAATGTCTATGACTAATCTTAAAACTACCCAAAATTTAAATACTTATTCTAAGGAACCGTAAACATCAACATTGCATTGTATTTTCAATAGTTTACGATCACCAAACATCCAAAAACCATTAGCGATCGTAAACATCCGCGAAAGCGTATTGTCAAAGGATTGGTGATTACAAATGGTCTTTCAGATGCGTAGTGGCCATAAACAGCTCCAAACACGTTCAACAAATACCCACTACCCTACCGACCAGATGTTGGGAATCTACGGGTCGGTTTAAGATAATATTGATGTAATTATTATTTACCTACTTTTATAAATATACTAAACAAGAAAATAGTTTTAAAACGAAAATAAAAATAAAAATAACATTGTTGGATCTTAACAGTGTACTCCAAGAAATTTAGATGTATTTGACAGTTTTTAGCGTTGACTATTACAATTTCAATGTTTCCCTTCATGGTTCTTCTTTTGCTAAAATATAAGCGGACAGTTTTATCGGAATTTGTAAAGAATATGGGAATGGCCATTTTTTTTGGAGTTGGCGGATTTTTACCTTGAATAACTGTTACTAATCGTCCTCCGTAGTGTATTTGCAAACTTAGAGAGCCAAAACGAAGCTTCTACGTCGATTTATTAAAAAAATATACGGGTTTTTATGAAAAAAATGACATTTTTTTGACGCAACAGTTAATATTTTCCTTCACTACCTAACCTCTCTAATTACTTGTCAAACAAAAAGTGCAGGAGAAGCCCAACCGACGTTGCCAATTTTATCTTTTTATTTTACCTTGTTCTGGTAAACATTCAATATACAATTTCTTCACATGCACTTACAACAACATTGAAATATAAATTTAATTTTTAATTCTAATTTCATTCTAATTGGTTTAACTCAGGTTAACTCAATACTTCTTGCAACTTTATCTTATTTTAGACCATATAGGCGGTACTCTTAAGACCATATAAAAACCTAATCTAACCAAGGTAAAACCACCGGTCGTTGCCACTTTGTCCTACATTGGACCGAGAGTTCGCGCTGCCGCGCGTATGTTGTCTTGATTTATCTTCCCGCTTCGCGGCGGACAACCTAATCTAACCAAGGTGAAACCACCGGTCGTTGCAACTTTGTCCCACATTGGACCGAGAGTTCGCGCTGCCGCGCGTATATTGTCTTGATTTATCTTCCCGCTTCGCGGCGGACAACCTAATCTAACCAAGGTAAAACCACCGGTCGTTGCCACTTTGTTCTACATTGGACCGAGAGTACCATAAAAGTTTGGATCTACGAAGTTAAAGTTTAAACCACATGCGTGCGGCAGCGCGAACTCTCGATCAAACCACATGCGCGCTGCGCGCGCATGTGATCGAGAGTTCGCGTTGCCGCGCGTATGTTGTCTTGATTTATCTTCCCGCTTCGCGGCGGACAACCTAATCTAACCAAGGTGAAACCACCGGTCGTTGCAACTTTGTCCCACATTGGACCGAGAGTTCGCGCTGCCGCGCGTATATTGTCTTGATTTATCTTCCCGCTTCGCGGCGGACAACCTAATCTAACCAAGGTAAAACCACCGGTCGTTGCCACTTTGTTCTACATTGGACCGAGAGTACCATAAAAGTTTGGATCTACGAAGTTAAAGTTTAAACCACATGCGTGCGGCAGCGCGAACTCTCGATCAAACCACATGCGCGCTGCGCGCGCATGTGATCGAGAGTTCGCGCTGCCGCGCGTATGTTGTCTTGATTTATCTTCCCGCTTCGCGGCGGACAACCTAATCTAACCAAGGTGAAACCACCGGTCGTTGCAACTTTGTCGTGCGGCAGCGCGAACTCTCGATCAAACCACATGCGCGCTGCGCGCGCATGTGATCGAGAGTTCGCGCTGCCGCGCGTATGTTGTCTTGATTTATCTTCCCGCTTCGCGGCGGACAACCTAATCTAACCAAGGTAAAACCACCGGTCGTTGCCACTTTGTTCTACATTGGACCGAGAGTACCATAAAAGTTTGGATCTACGAAGTTAAAGTTTAAACCACATGCGTGCGGCAGCGCGAACTCTCGATCAAACCACATGCGCGCTGCGCGCGCATGTGATCGAGAGTTCGCGCTGCCGCGCGTATGTTGTCTTGATTTATCTTCCCGCTTCGCGGCGGACAACCTAATCTAACCAAGGTGAAACCACCGGTCGTTGCAACTTTGTCGTGCGGCAGCGCGAACTCTCGATCAAACCACATGCGCGCTGCGCGCGCATGTGATCGAGAGTTCGCGCTGCCGCGCGTATGTTGTCTTGATTTATCTTCCCGCTTCGCGGCGGACAACCTAATCTAACCAAGGTGAAACCACCGGTCGTTGCAACTTTGTCGTGCGGCAGCGCGAACTCTCGATCAAACCACATGCGCGCTGCGCGCGCATGTGATCGAGAGTTCGCGCTGCCGCGCGTATGTTGTCTTGATTTATCTTCCCGCTTCGCGGCGGACAACCTAATCTAACCAAGGTGAAACCAAGGGTGCTTGCCACTTTGTCCTATATTGGACCGAGAGTTCGCGCTGCCGCGCGTATATTGTCTTGATTTATCTTCCCGCTTCGCGGCGGACAACCTAATCTAACCAAGGTAAAACCACCGGTCGTTGCCACTTTGTTCTACATTGGACCGAGAGTACCATAAAAGTTTGGATCTACGAAGTTAAAGTTTAAACCACATGCGTGCGGCAGCGCGAACTCTCGATCAAACCACATGCGCGCTGCGCGCGCATGTGATCGAGAGTTTGCGCTGCCGTGCTATATGCGGTCTTGATCTATTCTCTCTCGGACAACCTAATCTAATTTATACCCATGGTAATTTCATACCCATGGAGGAAGATAACGGGAAATCACCTCCATTATACTTCCCAAGAGAACCACATGATGACGACATTCAAGTCATTATCGTGGTCGCAAACATTCATTAGTGAATATGCATAAGAATAAGAAGAATACATAGAAGATTAACATGACCCCTGCGCAAGAATTAAAATAAAATTAAATATATTTAATACATATAATACTTAAATTGTAGCGACACAGAAAAAAAGTATAATCTCTGCAAAAGAATTGAACTTGGCAACAGCGTATCTGCTGTATAAACATATTTTCTGTCAAATAACCGGACAGAAGTTGCAGTTATATTTGTTGTTGTATTAAAAAATGTCAGTTTTTTGGATTACAAAAGCCCGTATATTTCTTGAACCAGCCGACGTAGAAGATTCATTTTTACTTTCCACGTTTAGAAATACAGTTTGGAAGACGATTAGCAACAGTTAGTGAAGGTAACTCCACCATTCCCATATTCTTAATAATAGCCGTTTTATCGTGATTCACAATTTGTCGCTTTCTGACATTTGTTGATTCTTCTGTCATGTTTTCTGTCATTTGTTGGTTTCTTTGCAGGTATGGCACTTTTTATTGAATTGATTGATAATGGTTTCTACGTTTATTTACAATTCATCAATGCTATTTGGAGTAACAACAATTGATGTATGATCAGTAAACATAATGGCGTTTGTGGCGTCTATGTAACTCGGTAGATTCTAATTAATAGTAAAAATAAGAGATCTTTGGCAAAATGATTCCGCAGAAGACCTTGGGAAGTATATTTGATAGAACGCATGGCTGGCTGGTTACGAGCTATAGAATATGTGGAAGGAGTGCTTGAGCAATACCTTTTCTGCGAAAATAGTAGTGTGGAAATCTTGTTGAGAAGTACTCTTTTGTGTGGGGCGGTGGTTTTGGGAGTGAAAGAGGAAGGTTTTGGGAGTGAAGAGGAAAAATCGCCCTCGGCCTAGATAGGACTATGCCGGCATATACCGTACTGCAAGAAACAAATCTGGAAATGTTTTCGTAGGCACCTAGGAGAGTAGTCACGTTTGAAAGCAAGGTGTATGGAATGGGCAATGAAAGAATTGTTAACGAAATGCGAGAGTTGTAAGGATGGAAGGTATGGCTGTACATAAGGGGAAAAAGTGAGGGAGCAAAAGGAAGAAGTTGTATGAAAGTTACGGTTTAGTATATGGAGAGGTTGATAAAATGTTTGGGAATGGAAGGAAGTTGGGAGAATCTTTGTACGAAAGATATGTTGTAGCCGAAGTGTAGTTGCCAGGCCGTCTGGGTAAGAACGAAGGGAGCAAGTTCCTGCTTGAATATGGGAGCGTGCAGGTTTTTCAAAGGGATCGATTGTATCTAAACAACGCGATGCTACCACAACGATTGATAGCACGGCACATGTGCGGGTCAGAAGAGAAGGGTCGGAGGTACTGGATGTGCACTCGCTTTAAGCTGATATGTGGGGAGTCTAGCGACATGTGGGCGCATTGGTCGCAAAACTGTGAGGGATGTCAGTGGAGTAGCGATGAAAGATTGCTGGTAGAAGACTGGAATATGTGCGTGAGGGAAGATGGATCTAGTTGGCTCTTGATGGAAAAGGTGGTGCATTTAAAAAAAAAGTTCTTTTGCTTGTGCCGGTTCGTCGTCGACAGCTAAAGCTGCAGTGTCATCAGCGAAACTACCGATCACGACTCCGTCTATCGTGAGCAGATCTAAAGTAAAAATCAGATGGAGGATCGGAGCAAGCACGCTTCCCTGTGGCACCCTGTGAACTTCGGTTATGTCTTCACCTTGCTTAACATAGAAAAACCTATCAGCAAGATATGGCTTTAAGAATATGTAATAGTTTGTCGGGAGTTGGTCTTTTATTTTGTACAGTAAGCCCTCAGGCCAGACTCTCTCAAAGGCCTTTGAAATATCGAGGAATGTCGCGCAACAATATTTTTTTTGTTTTCGAAAGCTTTATGAATTTCTGCTACTGTATATACACAAGGTCTATCGTGCCATGTTTTTTTTAAAGCCAAATTGGTGACTAGGTATGATATTATTTTCAGCTAGTACTAAGTTTAATCGCTTTAAAAAAAGTGATTCCATATCTTTTGACAGAATGGGTAGTTATAGGATGTAATAGGCTGTTTAGTCCGTAGGAAAACACATTTTGTGGAGCTTTGCCAGGTAGGTTTGAGGATCATTTTTATTTGGGAAACCTTACATTGGGCGGGAGAATGCCTATGATTAGTATGCAATTAAGCAGGTGTGTCAAGCAATGTACTGCTATTTCAGGTATTTCACATATTTTTGCAGTAATTAGATCATATCTTGGGGCTGTATTTCAATTGAAGATTCTAATTGTTTCCCTGACCTCGCGTATCTTTATTCTTTTAATTGGGAGGTCGAGTTGGTACGGTTCATTAAGGGAGTTGATGAGTTTGTAGCGGCAACGAGCCGTTCCATTTTTATTTCTTAGTTTACGAGGGCATTACAATAATTACCCAAATATTTTCGAACAATTTCCGAAAATATTTTATTAAGGTCGGTAATGTAATCCTCGAGCAGATAAAGAAATATTTGTATTTTTAGTTTTACGAGGGCATTACGGTAATTACCCAAATATTTTAGGACGAATTTCCGAAAACATTTTATTAGGGTCAATGGTGTAATCCACGGGGAAATTACGACAAAATGTTTTTTCCGAGAATCGGTAATCACCAAAGCGACAAATAGCCAAATATAGAAAAATAATCAATCACCCCAGATGAAGGACCAGTATACCAGGACATAACATAAATACCTGGATCCCCGAATAAACAAGACAGTCAGGCGCAACTAGTCAGCAAGTCGAGTTCAGTTCAACAGTCAGGAGCAACTAACGAACAAGTCAAGTTCAGTCCAGCCAATGGACTCCGACACACCGCTGGACTGGTGTGTCGGAGTAGACTCAGTCATACTCAGACTCAGCCAGCAGCCAGTTCAACCAGACTCAACAAGCAGTCAGTCAACCAGACCAGTCGAGTCAAGTTCAGAGAGTCCAGCTCCACATTCCCCCAACAGTGTTTGTATCTCTTGTACATTTGTTTACATATATATTTCGTCCATGTAAATAAATTCCTCTGCAAACAGTGAGTGATACATTATTCCACGGCGTACCCACCACAAGTTCTTCACTGTTGGTTTCCGACGTATTCTGGGCATTGATTGGTACAAATACATTAACAGCAAAGGCGACCCCTTTCTCTGGGTCACTTTTCGCTCAAGAACCGTCCTTCCTGCGTACCGGCAGATTAGAGGTAATGGGTCTTTTGAGTCTTTGAGTTGCTTTCCAAAGGAAATAGTCACTAGCAGCAGTAGCGTCTAGATCACCCAGGTAGTTCTGTACATCTTCATTTCTTTCAATTTGCAGCAGTTTCTTAAGTTTAGCCGTTAGGTAGTTCAGCCTATGCGATTCAGCAATGCGTTTAAAATACCGACATGTTTTCCTCCCGTCGCATAAATCTACAATTTCTCATATGTAAAACAGACGGACGGCAGATTATTAAAATTCCCGACATTCTCTTAAATATTTTTTCCGCGTGTTTTGTCTCCGGGGAATCTAGTAGTTTGCCACAATTTACGACCACAATTATGTCTTTTTGCGGCTACTAGTTCACGGATGGGCTTCGAGAAGTTTGGTTAAGTGTATTTATTGGCAGCAGGAATGCTATCTCAAGCAGCATTTTGTACACACTCGTTGAAATGTTCAACCGCTGTCATAATATCTTCTTCGGTTTTAAGAGGCAGGTGTGTATTATCGTAGACTCTACTATGGAACGGAACATGTTCCAGGTAGTTCTACGATTATATAGCCTTGCTATAGGTTTTACATGTACGAATTCTTGGGAAACATCTAGTAGAACTACACTTTGGTCAGATGAGAGTTCCTGACGGGAAGTATATTTTATTTGGTATTTTAAAAATTATAATTTATGTCATCCCGTGCCGCTTCTAGAACCTTTTTGTTACCTACTTACAGCGCTCAAATTTCTCACATTTTATTCGTAAATAATTGCAAATTAATAACCCGGCTTTGACTTGGTCTGACGTCAAAGGGTTCCTCTTATTCCACCACAATGAGTCCATTGAAGAGAAAATCTTTTCCACGAAGGAATTACTAGCAGGAATATTGAATATGAATTCCTTTAACTTCATCAATTCAGTATACTTTTTTAGAAATCGTACCTACAATTGCCTATTACTTCTTTCACTTTTTTTTTCTTCAGTGCAATACTTATCTATCTAATGTAATTCATACATAACTCATGAAATATATTATCATTTTATGGTTCAATATCCAAGTTTAGATAAACACTTTTTGCAATACAGTCATTTATATCAGGAACACATTGTTTTATATTATTTTTTTTATTACTCATGCGGGAAAAGTACTATCTTGGCGCCCGTTTTTTAGTGCGACAAATAACTGTTTTTAGCTGTATTGCCACATAACTTGGGTAACGCACTCAAATATTCAACAAAAATCGCGTTACATTAAAAAAAAACAATTGAATAAATAAAATAAACACAAACAAAGTTTGAGTGTAAATTCTCTGGTGATACCGGAGACTGATGAGAGTTCTTATGACGAATCCACGAAATTCTTCATTTTTTATTCTATTTTTTTTTTGTTAGGCCCCTGGATCCGAAACTAGTAAGATTCGTCCCCTCGCTTGAGTAATAAAAAATTTTACCTGCAACTCGTGCGGTATTGTCAATTGACCTCGCGGTTGAGCGTTCGTGCGCCCAATTTCGCTCTCGTAAACAATTGACAACTTACCGCCCTAGTTGTACAATATACTATTGTATGGTGTCCACTTCATTTTTAAATCGTATTTTATCGGCATTGCATAGATGCGGTAATGATTGATTTAATATAATACCATAAAAGTGTTCTTCTTTATACAATTTTCAATAATATATCCATAACTTTATATATCTATAATTTATTTGTCAAAATACCCAAAAATTTGCCGCTTGTCTCTGAATTAAAGCTACCACTTCGATTTAGTAGCTTTAATTCAGAGACAACCGGCATATTTTTGGGTTTCGCGGGCATACAACGTTAAACCGGGACTGTCCGCCTGAAACCCAGACATATGCCAACACTGGTTATAGTCCTTTAAGACTTGTTTTTCTAGAGACTCTCATATAGATCTCTTCTCATATAGAAAAGAAGATATAGAAAGGATATCTCTTTACAAAAAGAGCCTTTAATTTTGAAAAATGTTATTAAAAACAGTTGTTCAAAATACACCCTTTCTTAAAGCTGGATAGGCTTTAAGAAATGGTGTATATGTCATGTCATATAGAAAAGAAGATATAGAAAAGATATCTCTTTACAAAAAGAGCCTTTAATTTTGAAAAATGTTATTAAAAACAGTTGTTCAAAATACACCCTTTCTTAAAGCTGGATAGGCTTTAAGAAATGGTGTATATGTCATGGAGATGATAGGAAAATTGCACGACAAACTAGTATATCAAATGACAAAGTTCAACTGTCTATTTTCAACAGGTACCTTGTTTTGACAGTCTAGTTTTCATTTCCTAATCTTGACTATTTACAATAGTTTGACTAGTCTCAGCGGTCTAGCCGCGATTTACTAGTCTTGACTCATATAGGGTTTAATTAAATAATAAATACTAAAAACACTGCAAATATTTCAGACAAATTCGTCAACCAAATACTGGGCGGAGTATGAAATTGTTGAGAAGTTTAACGGTTTTCAGTTGATAAACATGCAGATTCTTGCGAAATTCTTGCAAAAACCTGGTTGAATTGGTAAGAGTTAAAATTTATCGAGTGTATCAGTAAACAAGTCAAAACTTGACAAATAAGCTACTAATTTCGGTTAAGTTTGTTGTTGTTCGCAGTAGCAATTACGCATGGCGGGATTTAAGAATATTATCGAATAGATGTGAAGCACATAGCGAGTTTTTACGTGGCTGAAAATACAGTTAAAGTAGCATTTGTCACCTAAGATTTTAAATTTCGGTTTAACTTAAATTTTTAAACGAATACATTGAACTGAATAAAAATATATAAAAAAGGAATACCCTGAATACAGGGTGTTTTCGGTCTTGTGATTTTATTTTCAATGTAAGACTAAACATCTTCAAAGAAGGTCAATAACCTTAAAAGTCTTACCAAAAGTTGCGTAATAAGAGAGACATAGCTGTTAAAATTATTTAATTCCAACGATAAATTATCAGTGAATTTTTTACCCATTAGGCTGATCATGGTAACTTTTCCCATCTGTCAAGCTGTTTCATCAGTTCTTACTGCATTGTGATGTGAAATAAATTCTTCCGAATAAATTCTAATAAGGAAAGTAAAAAAGGTCAATCGCACCAGCAGTGAATACGTTTACATGTATTAATTTACGAGGAAGTAAATAATAATTCTGCAGCTGCAAGTCGATTGTACGCTGAGGCCAACACTTATTCCATAAAAATGCACCGCTCTAGTAATCAGGGCACGAGAAACTGGTATACTGCAAATACGTTAAGGTAGGGATAGTGGACCTAGCCGACACCAACTAATGTTGGATGCCGAAGAAGAAATCTTAAATCTTGTCGAAGTAGATCCTTCTAGTAGGTAAGTACTCGACAAATATCTGGCCAAGTAGATGTATCCAATCGAATTGTCTGGCAAACACTTATTCTTCTTAGGACGCCGTCTCCAATCGAAGGTTGGCGATCTAACTAGCTATAAAAATCACTGAAAATCTTTATAGATATCCGTCCGAACCATCAACGCAGATCCTTTAGCCACGAGTTCTGCCGTCTGCCCACAGATCATTTACTCTCGATCTTTCCCTCGGCAACGAGTCGAAGGATCTCATAACGCTCTCCCCTCACAACGTGCCCGATGTATTGGAGCTTTCGTTCTTTGGCGGTTGTCATCAGCTCTTTACCTTTACCTATTCTCCTCAGTACTTCCTCGTTGGTTATCCTGTCTACCCAGGATAAACGCAGTATGCGGCGATACAAGTACCAAATGTCCAGCTCCTGGAGCCATATAGTAGCACTGGAAAGATATAGCAACGAAATATACGTATGTGGAGCTGTAGGTTCAGGTCTGTACTAGTTAAGAGGGTCTTCATGGAGATGAATGTCCTTCTGGCCTAGTCTATCCTTGATCTGATTTCCATTTTAGGGTGACTGACAAGGGGGTCCAGGATATTTAACCGACGGCACTTGTTCCATGATCTGGTTGTTAATTTGAGGGACCGTCCGTTTTGGCGCCTTGGATAACACAACCACCTTGGTCTTGGAAACGTTCATGTGTAGACCATACTGTGTGCTATGTTCAACGATAAGGTCCATCGTATTCTGGAGATGTGAGGGGCTGCCTGCGAGCACGACCGTATCGTCAGCGAATCATAGCGTTGGGGGCCAGTGCCTTCGGGTAAATAAGGTTATTGATTTACCTACTTTACCTTTAAGGTTATTGATTACCCTAAGGCAGTAGTCCCCAACGCTATGCCCGCGAGAACCGTGGCGCCCGCCGACCGTTTTACGCGTGCCCGCCGAAAGTAAACGTAACCAAAATAGCAGCATATATTGCAGAACTTATTCAAGTAAGAACTGGAGCTAGAAATTTTGGACCTTCAAAATTTGGACATTTTACTAAAATAAAATGTATCAGATAAGGACTTCTTGAAAAGGATAAGATGCCCGCAGCTCGACCGGCTTACTAGAATGTCCTCTCGAGTGCTAAAAGGTTGGGGATCCCTGCCCTAAGGTGTAAGGTGTTACATTTCATCTTCTAATTCTTACAATTAAACTTTACAATACATTATATTCACACATTTCTTTCCCTATATATGAACTTTTTCCACTCCTTTTTACCTTTTGCTATAATTAATGCTACAATGTTTCAAACATTGTGAGTCTTCTGTCCTCTGCTATTTTCTGTATGTTTCGATTCCATATTGTCTTTGGTCTCCCTCTACTTTTATTTTTTGGGACCTTTCGCTTCCCATACTCTCTTGACTGGTATTTTGTCCTCCATTCGCTTGAGGTGTCCATACCATCTCAGTTGGCAGTTCTCGATCCGTTTTGCCACTGGTTGCACCTTTAACCGTTCTCTGGTGTCATTTCTTATGCAATCTTGTCTTGTGGCTCCTAACACTCTTCTTAGGTATTTAATTTCTATACTTTGGATCTTGCTCTTTAATCTATTCGTTAATACCCAGCTCTCGCACCCAAATGTTAGTATAGGTACGAATACAGCTCTGTATATACTCATTTTTGCTTTTAGTGAAACTTTCTTTCCCAGGAAACTATTTCTGAGGCTGTGGTACACCCTTGCTGAACTCTCTATTCTGTCATTCATTTCTATTTCAATGTTTCCCTTGCTTCGTATGTAGACCAGGTATTTAAAGTATTGCTATCTAGACGTACTCCCGGTGTCAACTTATTCTATTGCCTTTCCACTTAGCTCAATGTTTACTTTTGTATCTGGTTTCCCACTAACCATGATTTTTGTTTTCCCTTCGTTTATCTTGAGGTTCTTCTCTGCTTATTTCTCATTACATATCTCTAAGTTTCTCCTCAGTTCAATTTCACTTCTCGGGAATATAACAAGGTCGTATAATGCCGTTGATCTTAATGCCCTTTTTGACATCCACCAAGTGCCTCTCGGAACATCGCGTCCGAGTATATATTGAAGAGGAGAGGCACACCCTTGTCTAAAACCCCTCCTGATTTCTGTTTCTTCGTATGTTATACCTTCTATCCTAGTCTCTGCAGTTTGATGCCAGTACAGCTGCGGGATGATGTTCAGATCTCGCTCATCGGCTCCGGTGTATTTTGGAATCTCAATGAGCTTCTGCGCGATCACTGCGCGAGAGTCAATTGTATCCTTTCCATGTACAAAAAGTACAGGCTTTGCAACTTGAACATCATCCTCTACGTTTACAACATTGCTGCACATTGGTTTCTACAAAAACATGCTGAAATTCTTAACTTTTCTTCCATTGCATTGGCGTCTGATGTAACTGAGATAATGATTTCTTTACACGTAACGGCAAACATAATAGTAATATTTAGTTGGTCGTAATCATTTCCAGCACATATTTTCGAAAAACATTAGGGCCGGACTGGTAAACGGGCAACTTATTGCCCACCATGTGTTGGCAACACATCGATTGACTGGAAATGATTATCTCTTGTTTTCGCAAAATCAGTTGATAGAGCTATTGGAAGAAGTTTCTTTGAATGTATGTCGACAAATGTGGCTTCTTCAAGATGACGCTCCATCGCATTTAATCGTTTAGTTCGCCAACATTTAGATAAAATGTTCGAAAATAAGTGCATTGGTCGAGTTGGTTCTGTTCCATGTCCTCTTCGGTCACCAGACCTTAATCCCCTTGATTTATATGTATGAGGCGTTATGAAGATTATGGTACACACCGACAAAATAATTGGTGTAGATGATCTTCGTAACCGAGTTGAGGCAGCTGCGTCAATTCGACAGAAAGACCCAGGCCTAGTAAATTATGCTAATTCATGGATAAGTCGAGTGAGACTTTGCGTTCAACAACACGGCGATAACTTTGAACAACTAGTGTAAAGTGGACTCCATGAAAAAAATGTTAAATAATGTTTTATTTAATATGCTTAATCGCCAGAGATTTTAATGACCTTCTTTTAAGATGTTTAATCACCCCTTAAAAATAAAATCACCAGACCGTAAACACCCTGTATATTATTAAAACATTTTTTGATGAAGCTTTTTATTCTCTGAAGTTTCTTTGGCGAATATACGCGATCAAAAAGTAATTGAATTTCGAGCTTTTTCTCCGAGAAAAAACTAAATTTCCAAGTTGGATAGATGAAAGCCTGCAACAGCGTGGAATTATGTATAAATTTCTATATTAAATAAAAATCGCTTTGTAGTCTTATACCACAGAAGAATCTTCAGGACGAATTTGTCTTTAGAATTTATGCGTCGCTCGTCGAAAATAAATCGTCGCTCCTGCGCTTAATTGCATTCTTTCGCGTTTCCCGTTTTCAAATTTATTAAGGTCGTTCCACTGCGCCCTTTCCCTAATTGAAAGTTTCACCGGCGCGGCGGAAGGGCTGGCCTAGTCTAGAGAGCAAAAATACATATACTGGATCGATTCAATAAATTCAACCAACGTATTACATTCGGTAGAAATCCGTTTATAAACTAAAAGCTTAAATTGAAAGAAACATGATTTGGCAAACTCTTTACCATTCTGCCTGTTAAATTTTAATAACTGGTTATCTAGAGATTTAATCAATTTATCTAATATCGTGTTACGTCTTCTATTTAAAATAATTTATAGAGGAACATAGATAAGAATCAAAATATTTATTTGTATAAAACTTGCACCGTGGCTTCTTCTAAAATCATTAAGCGTTTTTATTAAAAACTGGTTCCAGCTTCGTTCTTACATTATAAATATTTTTTATAGACCGACGTTAAAATAAATTGTTAATTCTTTACTATTTCACTTAATGTAAAACGAAACCAAAATTTCTGTGGGTAATTGAGTTTCTGCTTTGAAATAATACGAAGAAGAGAATTCAATTCCATCCTGCCGGGCAAACACAGAACAATGTATTTGTTATAAATTGCGTTCCTTTGTGCGGTTTAAATATTTCAATATCAATTTGGTTTCGTTGTAAACTTCGTGGGGAACGTTGTAAATGGGAAGTGGGAGTATCCAGGGAGGTTAGTCTAGCAGGGATCGCGAACAAAAGGCTTAGTTGGTTTATAATTAACAGAGAGATAGATTAAGTGGAATTAGTTAAGATTTCCTTTAAGAGGTGTACATGACGGATTAGCGATGTAACATTAATCCTTTTAAGGTAAATCCGGCGTGAACGTTTCCTGCTTATAACCTCAGCAGGTAGAAATGATCCCTCGTTTAGCACGAGCCGCAAGCCGTACAATTTCAACCGTTTTCTCGTCGATTGTTTATTTAAAAATCGTGAACTTTATTGTACAATAGACAATGGGTTCTTTTCAAACACGATTTTTCGATTTCGGAATAAATGTCAGATGGGAAGACGGATTGGATGGACGGATTGGATTTGAGGTTTCGTAAAGCATCCTGCGGGGACTGCTTGCGCAACCAGCCATTATTATCGTAGATCGCGTGCCGACAACGTATAATTATCCTTTGCATAATGCACACGAATTTATTAAGACGAACATTTTTCTTCACGTACACACGCGCACCTGCTCTTTGCCAATCTACCCGCAGGATTTACAACGATAAGAAAACATTTTTTCCTGAATAACTTACATCGTGCTGAACAATTCCTAAGAAAATATTTCAAACATCTTCCATCTATAAAGACAAGACGATACAGATGTACTTTCTTGTCTGTGTAGTCTGAGGATGTTTGAAATTTTTTTGTCAGGCAAGACTGGAAAGACAAGACTAGACAGACAAAACTGGACAGAGAAGAGTGGACAAACATGACTGGATAGACAAGACTGAACAGAGAAATTTGGGCAGATGGTACTGGACAACGAAGACTGGACAGACAAGAATAGGCAGACAAGACTAGACAGAGATCCAGTCGTCTGGTTTATCGCAGACGAGACTAAACAGACTAGACAGAAACGATAAGATTAGATATGCACGAGCAGACAAGCAACATTAGACAGACAAGATGAGACAGAGGGGGCTAATGGATCAGCTTAAACAGACTATACAGATCAAACTAGTCAGCTACAACGATAAAAATAAATTTCATACATCGTAGTAAAATGATTCTTAAAAAAATATTTCAAACAACTTCAGATTACACAGCCATACTTACTGTCCAGACAGACATACGAGACAGACGTACTTACTGTCTTGTCTGTGTAGTTTGAAGGTGCTTGAAATGTTTTTGTCATGCAAGACCGGACAGACAAGACTGGTCAAACTATACTGGACAAACAATACTCAATAGGTAATAGATTGGATATAGAATACTGGACATACAAGACTGAACAAACGAGACATGTTTTTATTGTGGTTTAAAAGTCTAGTACAAAAGGGGGTTTAGTGAGAGGTTCCCCTCTCACTAAACCCCCGATACTTTTAGAATGCGCTACCCCGGTATCGCATATTTCGCATTCCTTCAGGGTGGGCAATCCGGACGGTTAATGCCGCCCTGGTTGAAAATGCCTCGGCGGTGAATCGGCGGGAGATGCCTCGGCGGGAGACCCCGGTCTCCCGCTTGCAACAGACAAGATTGGACAAACAAGAATAGGCAGACAAGACTAGACATACATCCATTTCATAGTCTGGTCTATCTATAGACGAGACTAAACAGATTAGACAAATATGATAAGACTAGATATGCAAGACCGGAATGAAGGGATATCTAGCAAGCTTACAATTTGGCTTTCGTAAAGGAAGAAGTACAATACACAGAAGATTGAAAAAAAATCAGAAGATTTGTAAAAGACATCAATAGAATAAACTATAGATATAGGCCATACTGCATTATGGTAACAATAGACGTGGAAAATGCGTTCAATACTGCAGCATGCTAAGAAATCATAAAAGAAATGGAGGAACGAAAACTATCAACATACCTAATCAACGTAATTAAAACTTATCTTCCAAACCGGACACTTGAAATAGGGGAGAATAGGGAAATAGAGGTCACATGTGGGGTGCCCCACAGCTCGGTAGTGGGACCTCTATTATGGAATATCCTATATGACGGAATTCTAAGGCTGCCTGTAGAAAGAAATGACTCTATTTTCAAAGGTAGAAATATGGAACAGATCACATCACAATCACAAATAAGATAAAAAATAAGACCAAAACGGGTAGAAGAAAAATCCTAGCCTCAGTGGTACACTCAATACTGCTTTACGGGGCGACAGTCAGGAACGAAACAATGGCAATAACAAACTACAAAGAAATCCTTACTAAAACACGAAGAAAACTACAGATCAGGATCTGCTGTGCCTATAGGACAGCGTCCACATAGCGCTGCAAGCAATTGCGGGGATACCCCCAATTGAACTAATGGCAGAAGAAAGAACCACTGCATTTACAGACAAAAATAAAACGAAGCTGTTGAAAGTTGAAAGCCAACACGTTAGGGAAGTGGCAGGACAGATGGACCAAGGAGACCGGATCGGCGGTATGGACAAAAAGATTATTACCTGACCTGAAAAAATGGGGAAATAGGAAACATGGAAAACTAAATTACTATATTACACAGATACTTATCAATCATGGAGATATGGGGACGCGATTTAGAATCATAAGCGAGGAAAACTGCGAGTTGTGCAATCTAAAAGAGGATGCTGAGCACAACTTTTTTGTATGCTGAAGGTGGGCAAAGGAAACAGCAAATGGAGGATGGAGAAAAACTGAAGAAATGCCAGATGATAGTACGGGTGCGGTTTTCCCAACAAAAAAAAAGATATGCAAGACTAGACAAGTAAAACTATACTGACAACATTAGGTGCAATAATAAAAAGAGCAGACTAAACAGAGCAGACTAGATCAGACTAGTCAGATCAGACTAGACAAACCAGACTAAATGGACTAGAAGACAGACGAGATTACCTACACAAGCCAGACTAGACAGACCACATTAGACAGACTAGACTAGACAGACTAGACTAGTTAGACGTGAGAAACGCCTTTAAGTCTGCGTTCTGGCAGCACATAATGACTGAAATATCTGGAAAAGGCCTGTCCCCATATCCATAAAGGATAATAAGGAGCTACCTAAACAATCTTACGATCATACACGAAATAGAAAACGACTCAAGAGAATACATCATCACCAGTGGGGCCCCTCAGGGATTGGTCCCTCAGGGATTGGTACGATGGAGTGCTCAAAATGACACAACCTGAAGGAGTAACCACTATCGGATTTGCAGATGACCTAGCAATAGTCGTAACACCAAAGAGATAGCGGTCGCAAAAATAATCAAATGGATGACAGACAAGTAAGGGGTTAAAACTTGAACTGAAAAAAAAGAGGCCGTGCTTCTGAATGGTAAAAGACAACTTTGGGGTAAAAGCTTATAAAACTTATGGGTAAAAGACATATGGGCCTTTAGGATCCAAGACTAAGATCAAACCCATGGAATGGATAAAATAATTGGGAATCGTTATAGAAAGAGGAGAGAAGAGAGAGAGAAAGAGGTTATAGAAAAGGGAACTTCTCGGCACACTTAAGCTGAGCTGCTTCAAAAGTTACAAGAACAGCATACGCGCTACAAAAACTGATGCCAAACGTCGGAGGTCCAAAATGCAGCAAACGCAGGCTGCTTAGCTCAGTGGCCCACTCCACCATGCTGTACGAGGCTCCTGTATGGGCCAATACAATGTCAGAGAGAAAGAAACAGCAACTGGCCAGGCTAAAAAGAAAAGTGGCACTGCGAGTTTGCACTGCATACAGGACCGTATCTAGAGACACTGCTCTCGTAATCGCCGGCATCGTCCCTATCGAGCTAACTGCGCAAGAACGCAAGTCTTGCTACCTAGCAGGCCGGGACAAAGTGAAAAGGAAACAGCCAGGTAAAATACGCGTAAGGAATGGCAAAGAAAATGCGAGCATACAGAAAGGGGACCATAGGGGACCAAAGCGGAAAATGGACCAGATTATTAATCCCGGACCCAATCAAATGGAAAGACAGAAAGCACGAAGAACCAGATACTCAACCAGAAACAGATACTCATGGGACGTGTCTGTTTCAAGGATAAGTTACACTGCTTTGGCAGCTGTGAAAGAGAAGCACAGCGTAACTACTGCGAAGAGGACAACAGCGTGTACCACACAATATTCGCCTGCGACAAATGTGAACTCGAACGAGCAACGATAATGAAGGACGGACTGCTAGAACCAGGAACAATAATAGACCACATGTTAACTACAGAAAAGACTGGGAGAACGTGAACAAAGCGATAAAAGACATAATGACTCAAAAGGAGGAAGACGATACGTAAGAAAAGCCACAGAGAGGAGGCATTTGAACATACCCACTGGGTAGAATATTGCATACACCCTGCAGTAATACGACGAGCTGGTCCGGGGGTGTCTTGTTTTATGTTCTTTATTATTATTATATAAAAAACTAAAAAGAAGTCTAGACCAGTCTACACACTACTGAATAGGAAGGCCTAGTCTGTCTATTCTGACAGACCAGAGTTGACGGTGTAGACTAACCAGTCTAGACGGACCAGACAAACTAGACTATACAGACCATACTAGATAGACTATAGTGGACCGCCCAGACTAGATAAAATAAACTAGATATATCAAACTAGATAGACTAGAGTCGACAGGCGAGGCTAGACAGACCTAATTAGAAAGGCAAGACTAGGTTAACAAAACAAGATAGACAAGGCTAGAGAAACAAGAAGACTAGCAGATAAGACTTGACAGATAAGACTAGGCAGACAAATTTAATTAGATAAAATATGATATTGAAGAGATAACTGAAAACTCAAGACTAAATACACAAGACTTGTGAGTTTAAACTAGTTAGACCAGATAATTAAGTAATACTAGATAGTCAAGGTATTGACTCAAACAAGGTTAAAAAGACAAGGCTAAGAAAATAAAATTAGGTAGACCACCATTAGGTAGACCTTAGTTGGATGGAAGAATTTCCTTCTGTTATTTAGATTTTTAAATTATTCTAGAAAATATGCGATTATAATTTAATTTAGGCCTTGTGAATAAGATGGCCTAGTTTATGACTAGATGTCCATAACAAAATAAATTGATTGCAGGGCTTGATATTAATGTCAATCTTGGAAAATGACTTATATTTTATGACGTAACTTCCCTGTGTCAATTTAGTTCCTAAAAACAAGCATCAATTACGTAAGAGGAAGACAAATGGATCTAATTGAAAAGAAAGAGTTTATGACTTGATGTATGACTGGCCCATAAAACTTTATAGTTTCACCGAGAAAATTACGACTTAAAAACCTAGTAAGTCTATATAAAATGAAACGATATAACGAGTGTGATAATTTCCTTGAATTGTTCTTGGCGAAACTTTTTACGAAGAGATTTATTAGTGTGAAGATTTGTGGTATCGGATTGAGACGTAAGTTTCTTCTATTTAGTTAACGATTTTAAATCGGCATCTAACTACTTATTAAGAAGCTTAAATATATAGAAAACGTGATTATTAAATAAATTTAAACGGTTTCGAGTTGGACGTTATATAATTGAATGAAAGAAGTTTTTCTTTAGAAATGCGTTTTCCTATTGAATCCAAACATTTTCTCTGTGAAGACGCGAAGTCGTTAGTTTTTCTTCATGTTTTCTTTGAGGTCGCGATGCCGGAACTTTTCAGAATTCTCTATTAATTTTTGTTTTATTTAGATGTTCGTGATGGTGATTATGTTAAGAGATGAAACGGCTGTTTTAAATAAGGGATAATTGTTTTGAATGGAAGAAGGATGGGTAGAAAATGGTATTTGCCCGGAGTCGTAATCCGGGCGCTCCGGGTGGTCGCGTTTATCAGCGAGAAAAGCCCTGGCAACCGTATCTGATTAAATCCGTAATTAAAATTTCGAAACAGACGGGCGGACCCGCACCAATTTCTTATAATCGTCTAAGAAAAATTTAATTGAATTACGTTTTTAATTTGGATCTATTTACGAAACTGCGGGACCCCAAGGCGGAGAAAATGCATCAAGAAAACAAAAAATCGAACACAAAAATCCAAAACCAAAAAAAATATTTTATTGTAAAGAATCTTATTGTAAACTTACATTTTTTTATGTCAAAAATTTCAAAATCAATTTGTTGCGCTGGAAAATTGAGTATTTATTTCTTCCTTCAAAACAACAACAAAAGTGAACTGAAGAAAGATAAAAAATACAAATTTTCCGTCCAAAAAAAATTCTCTACCAATTACTGTTTCCGGAAGGTGTCTCAATTTTGTAGAATTTTTTTCGCGCCGAAAAACATCGCGTAATCGAAGTCTTTGATTGTCCGACTGCACGCGGCCTCGGATCAAACACAACTGCCGCGCGAAAGCAAAGCAGACGCGATCCGGAGACGCGCGCCACCTTCCCTACCCCCACGATGGCGACGCGCCGCGACGCCACAGATAACCCCCATAGATCACTCCGATAACATCTACAAATGGAATTCTAATGAGTTTTAATAACGTAATATCCACCCTAATAACTAAATATGGCTGCGGATATTCGTGACGGGAATATTTATTTCTTCGATTTAGGAAATTTAGGTCTTCTGAATGAAAATTGACAACTATGATGCAAGAGTGAACAAGATTAAATAAAATTCCTAGACCAAGCAGACACTTGATCAGATAACTCCCTTCATCTTCAAGAAGGATACCAAGCTAAAGAGAAGTCCTGACTAGACCTGGCAGTATCAAACATAACTAATTAAAAATAAACCAGCAACGGTCAACTTAAACTAAATAATTAATTTAAACACGTTAATGCAGGCAAGGCCAGACAGATGATATAAAATAAGACTAGACATGGTCAGACAAGATTAGGTAAGGTCGGACAATAAGATACAAGGCCAGGCAAGCCAAGACAACTTCCCAAACGATACGGCAAAACAATTCGATACCACACAAGACCAGGCAAGACCAGACAAGACAAGACAAGACCAGACAAGACCAGACAAGACCAGACAAGACCAGACAAGACCAGACAAGACCAGACAAGACCAGACAAGACCAGACAAGACCAGACAAGACCAGACAAGACCAGACAAGGCCAGACAAGACCAGACAAGACCAGACAAGACCAGACAAGACCAGACAAGACCAGACAAGACCAGACAAGACCAGACAAGACCAGACAAGACCAGACAAGACCAGACAAGACCAGACAAGACCAGACAAGACCAGACAAGACCAGACAAGACCAGACAAGACCAGACAAGACCAGACAAGACCAGACAAGACCAGACAAGACCAGACAAGACAAGACAAGGTCTGACAAGGGGAGACAAGACCAGACAAGACCAAAGGAGGGGTCGATCTCGCAACCAATACGCTGCTGTCGGTGCCGCAGGATTTTTTGCTCCATTCACGATACGTTTCCACTTATTCCGATCGATTGCGATTGAATCTTTAACTTGATTGGTATCCAGTCTTTGGTTTCTCAGATCTTCTTCCACTTGTTTCAACCATATCTTCTTTGGCGCTTTTTTTGTATTCTCCAGTTTGGCGGTCGCTCCGGCAAAGAAGTTTGTGTGGAATCCAGGTGTCATTCATCCGGCAGACGTGGCCAAACCGACGTAGTCTTCGTTTTTGTATTTCCTCATCGATCGGTGTCTGTTGATTGCAGCTTTCTCTATTCGTTTCGTTTTGGAGTCGGTTGCGGATACAGACACGGAGTATTTGTCTCAAGCATCGAATTTGGAAGACCTCGAGCTGGTTTAGGTCCGGATTGAGCAGTGTCCACGGTTCCAATCCATAAAAAACAATAGGAAGGATTAACGGTCGGTATAGGTGTATTTTGGTTTTGATGGTGATATTCGTCCGCTTCCATATGCATCACTGGAGCGAGGCGAATGTTGCTGTTGGTTGACGGATCCGGCTATGAACATCGGCCGTCGACGCCAATTTCTTCTCTGTCACAAGCGATCCTTGAAGCGAATACTTGAACTGTGGTACCTGTTCCATTTGGGTTTCATCGAGGTAAACCCTAGCTTCCGATCCGTCCGTTGTGAGCACTTTGGTTTTATCCGCATTGTAATGATCTTATGTCCTAAAATTGATTGTTATCAATAATTTTAATGATTTTTTGATAGACCAGATAAGATTAGACAAGACCCAGCAACAGCAGGCAAGACCAGACAAAACTAGACATGAGCAAGCAAGATCAGACAAGCAAAGACATGACCAGACAAGACCATACAACACGAGACAAGACCAGAAAATGTCAGACAAGTGCAAACAAAGTCAGATAATGCCAGGTAAGGTCAGGCAAGACCAAACAAGACCAGATAAGGCAAGACACGATCTGATAAGACCAGTCGGGATTTGACGAGACAAGACGATACAGGACAAGACCTGTCAATACCAGACAATACTTGTAATGATGGTGTGGATTATGTATCCACTATCGACATGTAATGATCTTATGTCTCAAAATTAATTGTTTTAAAAGTGTTGTCTATGTTGATAATTTTTTTATGGTCATAAGTCAATGCCATTTTCGTCTTATTATGAATTTGATATTGGATATACCTATAACATAAGGGGATGGTCATAAAATATGGATGATAATTGAAAAAGTAATAAACAGCCAATAAAATTAGATTTGCAAAATGTCAATGTCACGAAATGTGTTTCATAAATGTCACGATTGTAATAAATAATTTTTTGAATGTTGTTAACAATGATTGTTTGGTTTCTCAAAATAATTAGAAGGCCATAACCAATCCTGACGTGGCTTATTTATTGTCAACTCTATATGGATTTTTGGTTTTAGTTAGTTATCAGAACATTTATATTGACGAGAAACATTTTTAGTTTCTGTATTATGAAATTCAAATTAAATTAATAATTAATTTGGGAATTATTTTTTACTGTAATAATTTTTAATTGAGCATTCGATTTTTGTTGGAAGTATTATGAGTCATGTTTAAAAGTTGAAATATTGTTCAAAGTATAAGGTCATAGTTAAAATAAATGTCACAGTTTTTATAAACTTTATCATTGGTTAAAAAGCAAGTCATTAGTTTTTTTTTAGTCATAAATATTATATGAATTTTTTGATAAAACCTGTAATCTTATAGACATTCAATTTTTAATGAAAATATTATTAGCCATATTACAGAGTTTCAAACAAATATTATGTGTTTCAAACAAATATTTTGTTAAGAAATAAATCTCTTAAAATAAAGCCTTATAATTTTAAAACAAGAAAACCATATTAACACATTAAAGGCGGGTGCGGGTATTAGTACCCGTCTCGCCGACTGCTGTCTATCAGCGGGCCGGGTATTAGTACCCGTTTAAAAGTACGTGCGTTAAAAGCGGGACAAGATATTATTACCTGCTTAAAAAGGGCATATGGCCATAAAGGAGTAATTAATTTAGTATTTATTTTCGAGATTATTGATTATTTAGCATATTTAATCCGGATATCGACCTGCAATAAAATATTACCACTCATTCTTTGTGTTCCATAAACATTTGTTAAATTATTTCATTTTACAACTTACACAGTATTTAAGGTTTATTGTTTGTCATATTTTGGGTCTTAAACCAATTTGTTATTCTCACCCTCCCCTACATTTATCTGTATATAAACGGCCTATCTCGTCAAAATAAATCAGTTTGTAGTACCACTATTTCAATGCAACGATATTTCATTAAATGTTTTAAAAAAGCACATATATATATATATATATATATATATATATATATATATATATATAAATATATATATATACAAATTGAATAATTGTATTTGCAATGGATTACGATAGTGATGTCTATGCAGATGATTTGTCGCAAATTTCAAGCGATGCAGAGATTCCCGAATTTGATAGCAAAAGTGACGAGGAAGAATTGATTCGACCAAGAAGAAACAAAGCCTTGCCAATGCCTTCTAGCGACGAAGAAAGTGATGGTGAAGTATTGGACTGGTCGGAAAGTGATAATGTGCCAATTATCGAAGATTTCTTAGAACTAAGTGGGGTTTTCCTGATGCTAAATAATTCAGAAAATGTAATTGATGTGGTTCAGTTATTTATTGGAGATGATTTATGTGAATATATGGCGACAGAAACAAACCGCTACCATGCACAGAATGAACATTTATTTAGAGATCATGCTAAGTCCGCAAAGTGGAAAGATGTATCTGTGATAGAACTAAAAAAAATGCTCGGATTGCTTCTACTAATGGGAAGAGTTCGTAAGGATACGAGGGATGAATACTGGTCGACAGATGAAACAATTGAAACTCCAATTTTTCCTCAAATAATGAGCAGGGATCTATTTAGGCAAATATGGTATTGATGGCCTTAAAAAAATCCGCCCCATTATTTCATACATATTACCCAAATTTCAAGAAGTTTATAAACCACAGAGAGAATTGTCCTTAGATGAAAGCATCATGCCATGGAGAGGCCATCTAGCATTCAAAGTCTACAATGCTTCAAAAATAACGAAATATGGTATTCTCATAAGAATAGTTTGTGAAGCGAAAACCGACTGCAACACACAATTTTGAATCTTCTTCAGGCATATGTAAACTTATGGCATCACATATATATATATATATATATATATGGACAATTATTACAATAGTGTGGACACTTGTAAAATACTTCTATAATATAGATTTCAGAGTTGTGGCACTATTCGCATAAACAGAGGCCTTCCTCTCTGTTTAAAAAACGCGAAATTGAATAGGGGGGAATCTATGTTTTGTCGGCGACAAAACTTTTTGTTACAATGTTGGCAATCAAAAAGGCATGTGCGTATGATTTCGACTATACATTCAGCTGATATTGTAGAAAGCCATAATATTGATTGGGCGACAAAAGAAAAAATCTGGAAACCAATGCATAGTGGATTACAATAAATTTATGAAAGGTGTAGATCGCGCTGATCAATATTTATCATATTATTCGATAGTACGTCGTACGAAGAAATGGACAAAGAGAGATGTGATTGTCAACTGTGCACTATTTAATGCTTTTATAGTGTATAAAACATTAAATCCTCATTGTAATAAAAAATACAAAATATTTATACATAATGTGGCAAAAGAGTGGATAAGCAAACCGACTACGGAAAATGTGAATGAAGAGCATCCTGTTCATGGTACATCAGCTACACCCAGAAGGGATGACCCTCCAGGAAGGTTGTCAAAGGATACCAGAAAGCATAAATTAGTTAAACTAATTACAGGCGGCATAAAACTTAAACCCCAGAGACAGTGCCGTGTTTGTGCCACGCATAAGAAGAAAAGTTTGACATGTCATATGTGCCAATTTTGCGAAGTGCCTCTTCACAAGGGAGATTGTTTATTTAAATTCCACACTTTAGATAAATTTTAGTGAGTGGTTTTATTACATAAGTTTAAAAACGACAAAACATTTTATTTGTTTATAAATTTTTTGCCCTTCCGTCAACAGTCAACAACTTTACGTACACCTGCGCATCCACCATTACGAATCCATCCGGAGCATCCACCATCAGGATTAGCGATCCTGACTCAACCTCCTAAAATTTGTCTTCAAAATTTTGAAAATATATCCAGTTTTACCTTCACAAACTTTGCTTTTCAAAAATTTGTATTGTAGCTCACAAAGAACCTAAATCATCTCCTATTTTACCCCCTTCAGGGATGATATTGCAAAAAAAAACGATGAAATTCGTATTTTTTTTAATTCCTTACCAAAAGCCTAAATATTAATTTTCATCTCCCTAACTTGAAAAATGATCGGTTCCTCATCCCCTATTTCATCCCTTTCAGGTTTTTTTTTTAGAAAAAAGAATCTCAGGGTGCAATCAGAAGTTCTTTCTCAGGATGCAATCGTTCAAATACCCAACATTTGATAAAAGAAGGCTTCGAAAATTACACCCTCTACGCAGCACAGTTTCATATCTTAGGATACCCGCTCAAAATTTATTAATAATGGTTTTCTTGTTTTAAAATTATAAGAACCAGAAAATAATTTTCAATCGAAAACTGTTACAATCATTCAGTTATGTTTTATAAGGTTAAAATTTAAGGTTTAATTGTAATTTTAGGTCGAAGGTAACAGGACAGTTGTCCTATTAAATGAAGTAGAAGAAGAAGAAGAAAATATTTTTTTGAATACCTGCTATAATTTCAGGCAAGCTTTAAAATCTTCTTCTTCTTCTTTTTCAGACTTTATTCTGCCAATATTGGACATGGTTCAAATTCAAATTATTTATTTACCAAATGAGATACATAAAATATCTATAGGCTATGTCAAAAAATAATTAAATAATTAAAATACAATATTACAATAAGTAAAAGTAATAAGTTAGTTAAATTTAAAATACATAAAATCATTAAGACAGTATATCGGGTTCATTAATAGAACTTTTTTCAAATTATTTCTAAATTTTTTAAGTGACATTTCATTTTTTATTTTGTTTTTATTGTAAATTTTATTTCCTTCATTCTCAAGTCCTTTTGAACACAAGTTTAAATTTGTTTTCCTGGGATAAAGGTGGTGTTTTCCTCTTGTGTCATATATATGGATCTTTATGTTTTTGGAGAGTATCGCGAATTTTGTGGATATATGAGGCAGTTTCCAGTATATATAAATTGACTACCGTCAAAATATTTGAATTTTTAAAATGTGGTTTGCACGATTCTGGTGTTTTTATTCCCACTATATTTCGGACAATTCTTTTCTGTGCTAGAAGTATTTCTTCTATAAGTGCTGTAGCTCCCCATAGAATTGTGCCATATGTTAATATGGATTGCACCTCGGCAAAATACCTTAGCAGGTCTTCCTTGTTCGCCAGATTGCGCAGATGTTTAATTTGGAATGTTTTCTGATGTAGTAACCGACTAATTTTTTGTATGGTGGTTGTCCAGAGGAGATGCTCTTCCAAGTGGATTCCTAGGAACTTTGCTTCTTTAGCTCTTTTTAAACAGTGGTTTAAATATATGCTGCTAGTAGATTTTTGCAATTTTGGACTTCCTTTGATGTTTTGGCAAAATTGATATTGAAATCGCCAACTAGGATAATTTCTCTGTTTCTATTCGCCCATTTGTGTAGAATATTATCTATGACTTCCATAAATGTAATTAAACAGCCTGTTGGTGGTCTGTACACAGAGAGATTAAGATTATTGTGTCTACTCCATTTCTACACACATTATATGGTCCTCCCTTTTAACTTTCCATTCTTCTCTATTCCTCGCCAGACTTAACCATTTGCTTCCTGCTACTTCCCGGATACCGTCACTCCATCTTTTAGGGAGGCGGCCTATGTTTCTCCTTCCGTATCTTGGTCTCCATACCAGGATTCTGTGAGACCATCTGTCATCAGTTGTTCGTAGGATATGCCCAGCCCAACTCCATTTCTGTTGCGCCACGCTTTCCACTACGTCCGCAACGCCTGTCTTCTTCCGCACCCATTCGTTCCTTTTCTTGTGGCGTAACGTTATGCCTAGCATTTTCCGTTCCATTGATCTTTGCGTAACGGCCAGCTTCTTGATGGTCTGTTGGGTAAATGTTGTGGTTTCTGCGCCATATGTGAGAACCGGTGCAACACTTGAATTAAATATTCTCGCTTTCAACTTTCTTGGGAACGTCTTGTGGGTTAGAATAAAATCCAGCTTCCCAAATGCTGCCCAGCCTAGTCCTATTCTTCTTCTGGTCTCCGCATCTTGGTTTTCTTTGCCTTTTAGTTTTTTTAAAAAAAAAATTTATTTAGTTTTTTCTTTTTAGTTTATGTCCCAAGTAGATGTAGCTCTCTACTCTTTCCACCGTGACACCATCGATAACTATATCAGGCCGGTGTGGAACATTAGCTGTCATGATTTTTGTCTTGCTCATATTCATGTGCAGACCAGTTGATTTGGAGATGTTGTTTAGCTGATTCAGCATTGTTTCAATATCAGACTCTTCAGTGTCCACTAAAACAATATCATCCGCAAAGCGCAAGTGCGTCAGCCTTTTGCCATCAACATTTACTCCTTTGTCCGCCCAGTCTAAGTTTTTAAAGATATTCTCTAGACCTAGTGTAAATAATTTGGGGGACATGGTATCTCCCTGGCGCACTCCACGTCTGATGGGCATTTTTCGGATAAATCTTGTAGTTTCAGCGTCATAGTTGCGAAGTCGTATATGGTTTTAATTAGACCAGAATATCTCGAATCAATGCGACAGTCATCCAAAGCCTCCAAAATAGGCAACATCTCGATGGTATCGAAAGCCTTCTCATAATCAACGAAAGCGAGGAAGAGTGGGATATTATATTCATTGACTTTGACTGTTGTTTGACTTTTCAATCAATGACTTCATGCATTGTAGATGTTCGTTGGTTCCATATCCTTTTCGGAAACTGGCTTGCTCGATGGGCTGATATGCATCTAATTCGCTGCTAAGTCTGCTAGATATTACCCTTATAAATGTTTTGTAAAGGTGGGAGAGTGGGCTTATAGGTCGATAGTTTTTAAGTTCACTTTTATCGCCCTTCTTATGAAGCAGAATTACTACCGCATTGTTCCAGTCCTCCAGTCCGGAATATTTCCCATCTCCAGGCACTTGTTGAAAAGTATTTCAACAAGCTTTAAAATATAAGCTGTAAAATAAGTATCAGAAATGAAGCTTTTACTGCTGTATGGCCAGGAACGAGTTTTATTATGATCAGAAAGAAATGAAATCCATTGATTCTAGTCATGTATGTGTCTAATCATGTATCCATTAATTGTACTGATTCTTGTCCCGTTGGCATTTTCTGTGACCTTCCCAAGGCATTTGACTGCGTCTCCCACAGTAAGCTATTAAACAAATTGAACTCATTAGGGATAAGAGGGAAAACAAACTGGCCAATAGTTTAAATCATTCTTACAACACAGGATACAGTTGTAAAAATCGAGCATAAGGGAAATATTTGGACTACCTATATACACAAACATTGGGATCCCACAAGGAAGTGTATTGGCGCCCACATTGTTCTCCTTGGAAACGTACCCATACTACGTGACCCTTGCAGCCCCCCCCCCCCCCCCTGTGGGGCTTAGTCTTAGGTTTTCTTAGGCAGCGCATAGCGCTTTTCAAACGCACAGATGGAAACAATGACACACATATTTATGCCGGGACGTTATCTGATTGAAATCGGACAGCTTGCGGTGCGGTGCAGTTGTTAAGCAGTGCAGTTGCAGTCGACGAGAGTTCGTGTCGATGTTACCGTAAAAGACTGAAATTTGGGGAATGTCGACTTTCACCGGTGAATGTCAACGTTCACATAGTCGCTTGGTGTATGTCCGAAATATTTGCTAAATACCCTTATTTCTGGACATACGCTGGTGAATATCGACATTCACCATGCACTATTGATGAATGTTGAACATGTCGGAGATTTATATTTTATTTTATTTTCTTTCTCCGTAATTCAGTTGCTATAAAACGTCACAAGAGTGACGATACTTTTTCGCCGCTCCTTCTGAGAAGAATGACCAATAATTGAAGAAAATGAACAAAAATGAAAGAACAAAACCCACAGTACATTCTAAATGAGAAACGAAAATAATGGTAGAAAAAATTTCTTAATTATGTGATTCAAATCTTATTTATTGCAACATAAGACTGATAAAGCCCAAATGACTCCCAGCAGAACAAAGGATTTGACGGGAGAGAGCCAGTCGACTCTCTGTCGGAATCTCAATTTTGGACCTCTACCAGAGCGTATCTGTGATTGTCGACATACACCGGTGAGAATCCGAATGTACAACAAAGTAATAAAATATTTGATCTTTCACCGAAGTATTTGGTATGTGTTGACATCCACCGGTGAAAGTCGACATTCTCCAATTTCGGTCATTCGCGGCAACAACGATACAAAAATGTCATTGTACGATCGGCTGTAAAATGCGTCCGATGTCACAAAACCCTCTCTATATTCCAAACCCAGATGAAGTCAGATCGGAAATTGCATCATGGGTTTTTACAGGGGATATGCACGCACTCTTGGCGTCAAGTGGCAAGCGCCGTAAGTAATAAAGACAAATATTTAACTTTTATAACTATAACTTTTTTTTAACTTTCTGTTTGCAAAAAATTATTTAAAACCATATTTATGAATTACTATGTGGATACTAGAGGTGCTATCTTTAATAAGTCATCACAGTCGCAGGCATACGCAGACGACATGGACCTGACCTCTAGAACTCCTCAAAAAGCAAATGAACTCTTTGAAAATTTTGAGATTGTCGCAAGAATTATGCAAATATGACAAAGTTTATGGCTGCCACAAAAGAACGTAGGGCGAGAGACGCGGGTCCAAATATCACAATTGGAGAATATAACATCGAAGGAGTGGAGTTCGTATACCTAGGAGCCTTGATAAGCCCAAGTAATGATGTCAGGAAAGGAATAAAAAGGCGCATAATGCTTGCCAGACACTGTTTTATTACGTAATTCGAGCCTTTCGAGAAGCACACAGATCAGAATCTATAAGACGTTAATTGTACCAGTTTTAATCTATGGCTCGGAAACCTGGACACTAACAAAAGCAGATGAGATGTTACTATCAACATTTGAACGAAAAATCCTAAGAAAGATTTATGGTATCCAAGAGGATAACGTCTGGAGAAGAAGATATAATTTTGAGATTTATAACTTAAACAGAGGGTCAGGAAAGAGAGACAAAATAACAACAATCAAGATTGGCAGGTGAAGGTGGGCAGGACATGTAGCACGATATGACAACAACGTGCCAACGCGAAGGAACTTTAAGCAATACCAACCGGCAGTAGAGGCAAAGGGAGACCAAGGCTGAGATGGAAAGACGGCGCTTCTGAGGATGTCAGGTTTTGAAAATTGGTGCAGTTGACTGGAAGGTGCTTGCCAAAGACCGAAAAGGATGGCGGATGAGGCTGGAGAAAGTCGAGGCCCTGTGGGGCTGTAGCACTACTGATGATGATGATTATGTGACAACTAAGGGGGAGAGGGGTTCATGGCATGTACTACGGGAGGTCACCGCCGGGGAAGAAGGAGGTAAAAAAATGAAAAAAAAAAACCGAAAACAGCTCATTGCGTGTTATACGCCGACGACGCCAACTTTATTGAGAATACTTTACTAGAGAAGGGGCTGTCAAGTGGTGTCATATTTGGAGACATATAGAGGACTTCCTCTTCTTTAGGATGTCCAGGAGCATTGTCCAGAGGAAGCAAAGCTTTAGTAGGCAAGTTGTAACTTTTGAAAAAACTTTTACCGCCTGAATAAAATCTTACTTGAATTATTCTTTAAACACATTTTGGGTAACCTATTCTTTGGCTTGATTTTTATATGTAACTGGTAAGTGACTAGGGACCAGCTTTACTAGAGAATAGGGAAAATTCTAAAGAGGCGACCAACAAACTTCTTAGGTGTATTTATAAGTGGCTTAATGAAAACAATATGTGCTTAAATGTGGACAAAACCAGATACATCATATGACGCTTCACCCTGACCATGATGCCATGCTGGTTATCCTAATTATCGGTGTTCCGGGGGGAATCCGTTCTTCGCTGCTTTCGGAGTTGAAGATTCAAACCGTCAAACCGCGGACAATCTTAAACTACAGACGTCACGTCAACCTTCAGAGAGCAAAGCATGCCAAATTCCATGGATTTTATCTGAAAGAACACCTCACATGGAACGTCACAGCGAACAACGTTATATGTAAACTAAATAAAATATCGTATCTGCTAATACATCTACGCCATATATAAACCGATACTCGTACAGATCTTCCACGCTGAAACAGAATCAGTTATTAGTTATGGAAGTCTAGTGTGGGGCTTATCGCCACTCTTTAAAGAAATTTAAGAGCTCAAAAGTGAGCCACGAGATGTCTCATAGGTATCACTAATATAAAGTCCTGTAACCCCCACTTTATAGAACTGAGAATCTTAACAGCTCCTTGCACTTATGTCTGGGAATGACCCTGTTATATACATAAGAACAAAACGCAATTCTCCACCAATAAAGATCTGAGGTCAGATGTGTTATCTGAGGTCAGCCGGGCTGAACAGCGGAGACCGAGGGATTAATTGCGGCCTGTCAAGATTGCGTTATCAACACCTTGGTCTATCGTCGCCGCGTGATGGGTGTACAGGTCCCTGATACCACCTGTGGGCCTGTCGCAAGGCGCAGGAGACGCTAATGCACTTGTTGTCGGCTTGTCAGACAAAAGCTGTCTCTGCGTACATCCATCGACATAACGCGGCACCGCGAGTGCTCTATTTCCATCTTAGGCACTCGCATGAGATAGACCAGGAACCTGTGCCGACTTATTTGATGGGAGATATTGAGTACGTTGTCAGGAACGAGAGATGGAATTTTTTTCGGAACTATCCGTTGCCGACGGTAAGGCTTATTCGCGCCAACCTCCTCTTTCAGGACTATGTTCTGTTCATCTGGAGTGGAAAACTCGATGACTCGATGGAAGACTCGATGTCAGGCTTCATTGTCCTCCTCGATAAACAGAGCAAGACTTTGCTCGTCATCGAGTTTTCCGCTCCAGCGGAACACAACATAGTCCTGAAAGAGGAGGAAGAACGGACCAAATATCAAAACCTCCTTTTCGAGCTCCGCGCGCTTTACCCTAGCCATGATGACATGCTGGTTGTCCTAATCATCGGAGTTCTGGGAAAACTGTTCTTCGCTGCTTTCAGAGTTGAAGATCATTCCGGCATGCAAAAACACCGCTGGAGTTTTGGCAGGCCGGATGCAGAAAGCTGGCGTCCATGGGTCCCTTCGTCTGCTGAGGGCACACGATTCTGGAACCTATAGCTGTTCACCGAACGGTGGGGAGGTGCAGTTGCAGAAACAACTTTTGGACACTGGCGCGGCTGCTGAGAAGGGTCAGAGCTCGCAACAGTACCGACAGGAATTTTGTTTAAAAAAGAAAAAACATATGGTGATGATATTAGTGTTATATTTTGGTATTAGTGCTACTGTTTTTGATTTGCTCTAATTCTTGATATTACCATTATTATTATTATTTCCGCATATTTTTGGTTTTCTTGTTCTAGTTTTATGACATGTTCAATAGATCAGATCAAGGCAAATTTAACTTGATCTGATTTGATGTAATAATTAGGATGAGATTGAGGAAGAATTTGTTGAGTCACTGAAACCGTAAAAAAGTTTTTCAGTAAAGTAATCATTAACATTACAGTACAATCTTGATAATCCGGCGGTAGGTTAGTCCGGCACGTTCTGTAATCCGGCGCTCTGGGGAACATGTGTCTTTTCTTGCCGCCGCGCCGGATATAAGCAAACAGTCCCGCTCGTGCTCTTGCCTCCCAATCCCATTTCCATATCCACCCATTCTGTTCGCCGCTGCAATACATCTTGTTTTGTTATTGGTTTGTCGCTTATCGAGTGTATCTAGTGTATGTAGTTATTTAGTGTACAATGTCAACCAAACGAAAATACGTCATTTTAAGTTTGCGTCAAAAACAGGAGATCATAATCATCAATAAACTTGATGAAAGGAGAAACCACGGCAAACCTCGCACGCATTTATGGCGCTGGAAGATCCACGATCTGCGACATAAAATTCAACCGCGAGAAAATCCACCAATTCGTCAGGACGTCAGGGCTGGTGTGGGGGAGAAAAAAAAAAGTCAAAACAAATGATTATCCCGAAATGAAAAATGACTTATTTACTTGGTTTATGCAAGAGCGTGCCCGACATACGCCATTATCGGGAGATATCCTCCGTGAAAAGTCAAAACAATTGAAAACATAAGCAAGAATGATGATTTTTGAGCTAGTGATGGGTTGATAATAAAAAAAAGGTTAGTGATTTTTAGAGGAAATTGGAATAAAAATCCAAAGAATTATATCTCTTACCAGAACAGGTTTACAACGCATATGAAAGTGGTTTATTCCGGAGGATGCTTCTGCCTAAGACCTTTGTGCACTGTTTCGAAGAAAGTGCCCCAGCAAGAAATATGTCAAAGGATAGACTGACATTGTGCCTTGTGTAAGTTCCACGGGCACATACAAACTTTCTTTATTCGTTAAAGGAAAAGCCAAGCATCCGCGGGCCTTTAAAAACGTAACTCACTTACCAGTTACATATAAAAATCAAGCCAAAGGATGGGTTACCCAAAAGTGTTTAAAGAATAATTCAAGTAAGATTTTATTTAGGCGGTAAAAGTTTTTTCAAAAGTTACAACTTGCCTACTAAAGCTTTGCTTCCTCTGAATAACGCTCTACATCCTAAAGAAGAGGAACTTCACACCAAATACAAATTCAAGTCTTCTATATATCTCCAAATATGACACCACTTGACAGCCCATGAATCAAAATGTAATTCAGCAAATAAAAAATTTTACAAAAAATATTTACTTTCAGACATATACAAACTGATGGGATCATTATTTTTCTGAAAAAAAAACAAACATTAAAGAGGCACCATCCAGTGTTCTTGGAAAAAAGTCTGGCCAACACACCCTGCTTTTAACTCCTGGTTAACAATTCTAAGTAAGCTAACTGCACTCTACAAATTCTCTTCGGATTTTTTACAAGAGCTTCCCAACAAATGTGAAGTGGATGTTACCCTGAGAAACGATGACATAAAAGATTGGCTTCAAGACACAAGCGAGGAAATTTTTTTCGTTTAACTCCCGATAATTCGGAAATTTTTGATAATCCGGCCTATTGTCTGGTCCAATATGTGTCGGATTATCAAGATTGTAGTGTATTAAGTTTGAAACATTAACAGTTTCAGTTGAAAACTTAATCTAGGATTTGCATAATAACAGTATATTGCGGTTTGGTCTATATCAATAATTTCGACCCCTCAGCCATATAAACGAAATACCACGCTCGAACTATTTGCAATTTCATTTAATAGACGAAGACCGTATTTACTTTAATACATTGAATAGAGAGATATTATTTCGAATAATTCTGTTTAGGAAAATACGTGGAACAATGCACGTTCAGGCAGATTAACTACATAGTTTTCGTAGATATTCAAGTGATTTATTCATCCGACTGTATAGAATGTGTATGTGAGTAAATGATTCTGTGTGTTTCTAGCTTAAAATTTATTAAACCAGACATCCAATTAGTTGATTTCCAATCTGATATCGAAGGTGTAATTCGATGCCGTTAACAGATTAATTAATCCATGAAATATTGCCGAACTAATTAAAACCGTTTTTTTTCCAAATAACGTATTATTTTCTTCTGTTTTGGGTCTATGGGTGTCAAATAAATTATAAAGCTTTTACCGTGTAATTATCGAGTGTTGCGCGTATCGAATTTTATTTTTTTGCCCACGCGTCCTCCGCCCTCCCGTAAAAATTAATTTATTCATAGATCTGTCGCCCATAGATCCCGCATCCAGGTCAACTGTAAGATATTGTCGATTAATATTTTTTCCTACTTATTTCCATTCAATCAAAACATAATCTACGGAAAGATGAAATATAATGTGAACCGACAAACTGTCGATCAACAAAAATGATGAGATTCTAATTTCGTTTTTTTTGTTTGTCTGTTAAAAATAGATTACACTGCCATCTTTACACATACATTTTGTCACCTATCTAGATCACATCTACTTAGCTTAACAAACTTCGTTTCGATAAAACTATACCAGTGGTCGGAAAATTATGTACTTAAAATTAATGTAAATTAAAATAATCTAATTCATAGATTATAAAACATAACCTAAATTTCATTGGTGAGTGTTCTTGGTGTTTTTTTTTCATCAACCAATGTGGGTCCAGTGGGGTAAGTCGTTAAAACACTGCGGTCTATTGGCCTATTGTATTTCCCCACATTGTTCCATTCATGCAAGGACGTATTTGCATGAATGGAACAATGTGGGGCCAATAAGCCAATGGGAAACAATAGGCCAACAGACCGTGTTTTACCGAGTTACCCCACTGGACCCACATTGGTAGATGGAAAAAAAACCAAGAACACTCACCTATGAATTTTGACAAACCAATTTTAATCACGTAACTGTATAGCATATAACGGCATTAATTTTAACTATGTAATTTTCCGACCACTGGTATAGTCTTATCGAAACGATTGATACAGTTCCTGTATTAGGTCTAGGAGTCCTTTTTTATGTGGGCGTAGGAAGCACAGCTGGGTTAACACACAGTGGAAGCACAGCTGGCATCCTGTCACTGCTCCTCGCATGACTTCAGGATGCTGGTGTATTAATATATTTAGACGCGGACATTACTTCCCCCTTCCAACTATGCTGATTAGGGGTTCGGGTTTAGTCGTTCTTTCACTACCTTCTGCCTAGTTCTCTCGTCTTGCTCCTTGCAAGTAATTATATTGCGTATGGTATTTTAGAAGTTTTCGCAATTGTCTTCAGACTCCAGCATAGGGTACTGTCGTTCGCTGTTCAAAGTCTTTTGGTAGGATGTTCCTCTCGGTGTCCCACCTATAGCACGAGTAAATAGTGTGTGCCACACTGTCTTCCTCCGCGCAGTACTCGCACAGGCTGTAAGAGGCTCTGCCTATTTTGTGGAGATAATCCCACAAGCACCCATGTCCAATGAGTGCCTGGATAAGGTGGTAATCTTCTTCTCCATGCTTCCTGGTAATCCATTTTTCCACGTCGTTTATCAAGAACTTAGTCCACAATCCTTTGGCGCTTGCTTCGCAGTGCTTCTGCCATGTCCGAAGTAGATCTTTTATTGCCGTATTTTTTGCATCTTTTTTGTTGACTACTGCGGCTGGGTCTCTCTGTATTCCTGAGTATATGTTTAGCCTCTCCATGACTAGCAGCTCTCTTGATGGCATGCCTGCAATTACCAGGGACGCCTTCCTTGACACAGTCCTGTAGACACGGCTGCCTCTGATCGCGAGAATTCTCTGGACCGCTCCCAGCTTGTGCTTGGTAACTTCCACGTTGATGGCTCTTGCCCATACTGAGCACAGCAGGTTTCTTTTGCTGCTTTTTTTTCGACGTATGAGCCTTTCTAACGCACACAAGATTTTTTGGGTTTTATGGGCTGGTTTTTTAACGTGCTACCCGAATTCTTATCTATTTCAACCCCTAGATATCTTATGGAACTCTTCGGCGTGAGTCCCTCAGCTTGGAAGTCTCCACTTTCCACAATTGGAAGTCTCCGCTTTCCCGTTAATAGCACCGCTTCTGTTCTTTCGGAGCCAGCTTGAGCATTTTGCTATTCATCCACAAATCAATCATGCGCATCGCTTCATTAGCCCTCCTCATTAGACCCTGCTCGGTTTTACAACAAGTGCCAGATCGTTTGCAAATCCGACGGACTCTACACCTTCCGGCAACTCGAGTTTGACGACTCCGTCATAGACTATGTTCCATAATCCAAGGCCAAATCGTATAGACAGATAAGCCTAACCTTTTTCATACTGAAAACTTTAGGGAAACTGGTTGAGAAGCACCTAAGGGAGACCTGTCTTTTGGACAGGCCCCTACACGCTAATCAGTCTATCAACCAGGAAAATTGCGCAAATCTGCTCTTCTCCAATTAGTGGTAAAAATAGAAATCGCATTGGAAAACAGAGAACTTGCACTTGAAGCCTTCCTTGACATCGAAGTAGCGTTGGACAACACCTCATTCGACAGTATATATAATGCAGCCCTCAGTCATGGTGCAAATATCACATCAATTAGATGGATAAGATCCATGCTGCAGGGTAGAAATGTTGAGACAGCAGTGGCAGGTGACACAATGAAAGTGTCAAAGGGTGCCCGCAGGGTGGGGTACTATCTCCACTCCTGTGGGACATGGTTGTCCAGAGGCTGCTTGTGTCACTAAACAACAAAGGATTTTATACCCAAGCATTATGGAACAACCTCACTGACCTTTAGACGCTCATTGTAGAAAATTGGTAGCTGTAGCCCCTTAATTTTCTTCATTTTTGTGAATGGTACTAGAGTGGATTTTTGGGATTTACTCGAAGGTCTACCGCCCTGCACCTCGATACCTTATTCAGTGCTTTTTGCATGAGCTCTGCTATTAGATTAGGAAAGTTCCCTCTGATGAGAATGACTGTGTCATGATATGCGGATGATGAGCGTCTAAAGGTTAGTGAGGTTGTTCCATAATGCCGGGCCCATCACTGATCCCTGCGGCGCGGCACGGAAGATCTCCTTTGTAGCGCAGCCGTTGTCTGATTCGACGACGAATTCTCTTTCAACTAGGTACCAGTCCACCATCGCCAGCAGGTATGGTGCGAATCTACGCCGCGTCACCTCGTCGCGGATGTCCTGCCAGCAGGCCGAGTTGAAGATATTGCACACGTCCAGTGCGATAATGGCGCATATTTTCCTAGTTCTCCAGGTTCGTTTTCTAGCCTCGTCTGCAATGCCAACCACTTTTGGTTTTTGGTTTTTTGAGAGGTCTTCACCGCTATTGAGTTCTTCTTTCATTCTTTTGAGAAGTAGCTACTCGAGCAGTTTATCTGCGGTGTCCAGCAGGCATAGAGGTCTGTAGGACGTAGACCTCTATGGCCGGTTTGTCGCCTTTTCGTAATTGTATTAGTCTGGAGTGGGTAGGAACAGGGAATGAAAAATTTTACCGTTGCGTCGGGGTGGAGGCGCATGCCAATGTTTCTGCACTTTAGCTCTCTGGTGGCAATTTGATTTGCGTCGCCCCAGGGGATTTCATCGATGCTCACGCAGAGGTTTGTCCAGCATCGCCTTTTTTCGTTGTTGATTAACTTCCGCAGTTCATCTTGCCTATGCGTAATTTAATCTTAGGGCTTCCTTCCTTGTCTCCGCTTCTGCGTTTTTTTTATCTCTGGTATGCTCGCCTAGCCTGTCCACAGATCTTTCTGGTGTTGCTTATTTCTTCCGTTCACCAGTAGATCTGTTAGGTCTAGAAGTATATCTGCCATGTTCTCACGGGGATCTCATTTGCTGTAATGCTAAGCTTGTGTCTCCAAAGTGCAATTGCTTCGCAATGGAAGATTGTATGGAAGGCAGTTTCATCCTCCTCATAGCATAGTCTGCAAAGTGGTTCATCTTTTCAAATTTCCATTTTGTACAGATGTTCTAGTAGAGGACAGTGTCCTTTGAGTAGGTCTGCTACAATTGTAATCTGCTTTCTTGACATTTCAGCAGTTGAGGAAACAGATGAATTTTCTAGTACTCGTTTGCTACCCATTCTACAGTCTACAGACTCCAGCATGTAGGGTACTATCGTTCGCGGTTCAAAGTCTTTTGGTAGGGTGTTCCTCTCGGTGACCCACCTATAGCACGAGTAAATAGTGTGTGTCACACTGTCTTCCTTCCCGTAGTACGTCAGAGGCTTTGCCTATTTTGTGGAGATAATCCTGGAAGCACCCATGTCCACTGAGTGCCTGGATAAGGTGGTAATCTATTTTCCCGTCCTTCCTGGTGATCCTGGTGATCAAGAGTATAGTCCACTGTCCTTTGGCGCTTGCTTCGCAGTGCTTCTGTCATGTCCAGACGTCTCCAACGTGTCTCCAACGTGCAATTGCTTAGCATTGGAAGATTATATGGGAGGCAGTTTCATCCTCCTCTTAGAATAGTCTGCAAAGCGTATAGGACAGTGCCCTGTGAGTAGGCCTGCTACAATTGTATTCTGCTTGCTTGACATTTCAGCAGTTGAGAAAACAGATGAATTTCTAGTATTTGTTTGCTACCCATTTACAGATTTTATTTCGGACCATAGTTTTAGTAATGCAGGTGTCCCTGTTAGTACAGATATTTGCTTTGTTAGTAGCACCATCCTTTGACATAACATAACCTAACTTGTCCGCCACTTGTTCTACTAGTAGACACGCAAGTGTAACCTTGTTGTGTTACGTCAGGGCATTAAGGTTCTGTATGCAGCTCCATGCTGTTTTAGATTTAACTTCCTGGCACGCTAAAGCATTAATAAAAGCCTGACTGTCGGTGAAAATTAGGATGTTTCTACTTTTGAAGTCCGTATTTAGATTTTCACGGGCGCAGATCGCAACGCTGTGTATTTCCATTTGGAATGTTGTGGCATATGATCCCATGGGCACAGATGAACTATATCCCAGGGATGGTCCGTAGATTCTTGGACCAATTCCACTGTCCTTTTTGGAGCCGACTTTATGCCAGACCATTTGAAATGTGTTTAGTTTCTTTATTTCTGTCCAACGTAGTAATATTTTGATGGGAACATCGAATGATAGCCTTTTTGGCATTGAGTCATTCGATATCGAATATATTGATATATTGAATATCAGAGCCAGAACTCAATATTGAGGGATATTGAGTTTTGGCTCTGATATTACATTGGTTATCGTGCTGTGCCTTGGCCTCGCCAGAGCGTCCCATGTTCCATTACAACTGCATTTAAAGTCTCCCATCCTGGCCTCACCCATGATAAAGATATCTAAGGGAAACATCTTTAGAGCTGCAGTTGGAGCGGTTCTCAATTATCCCATTATTGCTAAGCAGGTTCATCTTTGAACACTAGAGAGCTATATTATGGCCTGTTATAGCTTCAGTTTGGTGTTCTTGGTGAATTTTAGAAACATTCTTCTGGGAGTCTTGTTAAAGACCCGTATGGACATTTAACTATCTCAAATTGACACCTTTGGCGTTCCTGTTCCACACTATATTTTAATTGTCATTAGATATAATTAAAATTTGAGATCTATATATTTTTTTTGGAAATTATCGTGGGTTTATGCAGATTAGACAATTTAAGATATAGAAAGTTGATCCAGATGTTTATAAATTCTTTAAAAATGAATTTATCATTTTTTTTCAAACGTCGACAAAACTTATTTATTTTGATTTGAGGGAGGAATTTTTCAACCTGCCTGAAATTTATCTATATTATAATTATTCAAATATCGGTTCTAGGCGATAATAAATCTGCCAGCAGATCGATCGTAAATCACGCACGGGTGTCGATAACGTTACGTTATTAGACTAATTCGCGCCGATTTAAATTAGAGCCGGATAATAATGTGGCCGGCCATAATCGGCGTTATTTATGGCGGTTTCTAAACGGACCTACAGAACGATTAGGACAGTTAGAAACTCGCGAAATCCGCGTTGGTGCAGCTACAAAGTCTGTGCACACACACCTACCAAGTTCTGTGGTTTTCGAATTTCATTGCAATAGTTTTGACCCAAATGGTTCTAGCCTACAAGAATTTAGACTAAATAAACAAAATAACTTAAGACTATTAATATTTAAATTTTTCTCATTTCCATTAAATTTATATTTAAGAAAAAATAAATATAAATAGATTTTAATGAATTCTCAAGCCAATTTAGAAACTCTAGTTTTAAAATATTTTTTAATTCTGTAGTTTTATCGATTTTTATCCAGAACTATTTCAAAACTCGCAGAACATTTAAATCTCTATGTTTCTTTTATAACTTAGGCCACCAACGTTTTACTTTCTATTTATATTTCTTCAACTAGACAACCAAACACACGTCTTTTCAATTTCTTCCTCCTAAATATTATTTAAAACGCAACCAATTATACAAACGATACTTATTTACATAACGCAATCGTTTATTCTCCAATTTCTGCAACCAAATCATCAAATTAACATTGAAATTGATACTCCAATTTGTTTTAAATGATCCATTTCCTTCAAGATTAGTTCCTTATTTACCAATTTGCTAATTTTCTTAATAGTATTGCGTGAGTTTAAATTGTTTTTTTATTGAAATTATTCTGTTTGTTTCGCAATTAGTCGAAAATTGCGGCGGTAATTTCGTTATTGTATGATGGTACCGTCGAGCAATTTGCATTCGCAGATAATTCGGACGTTTTTCATTAAAAAGGCGAAACGACTAAATTTTCGCCATCAGTCCGTTTGAACAATCGACAGTTAACAACGAAAACTAAATATGAAAAATACTAATTGCCTTACAATATTTCAATTTTTGTTTCTGGTAAGGAAACATCAAATTAGTAAGCTAACTATTAATAAAGTTTACTTTCAGATATCTTTGTGCTTGTCTCAAGAAAATCCAACAGATGGTACCATACTAGATATTGATGGTACAACTACATTAAACAATGATGGATCTGGCGAGGAAGGTTCTGGTAGTAATGA
Source organism: Phosphuga atrata (assembly GCA_944588485.1). Taxonomy (NCBI): domain Eukaryota; kingdom Metazoa; phylum Arthropoda; class Insecta; order Coleoptera; family Silphidae; genus Phosphuga; species Phosphuga atrata. The sequence continues at coordinate 23,947,447 of OX155904.1, read as the reverse complement.
AATAGTTGATGCCACAACTAGTGATTCAATTGTAATCGATGTTAACGAAACAATAGAATTAATAGAACCAAACAAGGAAGAAGCTGTTAATACTGATAATTCTATTGAAGATAATGCAAGTGAAGGATTAAATTTTGATGGTGCTACTGAGCAAAATGTTGGTACTAAAAATATTTACGAAGAAGTTGGAAATACAGTTGATACTCCAATTAAACCAACTCTTGTTTCTGTAAATTTAATACCAGCGCCATCAGATTCTCCTAGTCCGCCTTCTGCTAGTTCTGATGATAAATTAGAGTTAGAACTGGAATTACACAACTCTGGAGACGGTGATGATGCCTTGGTAGACGCAGCTGCTGTTATAACAACTCTCACCTCCCCAAATACCAACACCAAAAAGATACTTTTACCCATTCCATTCTTAGGCCTGCCATTTCCTAACATTGGTTCCTTTGCCCAAAACCCTCCCTTAATAAACCCGTCTCAATTCTTGGAACCCCTCCAACAAAAACTTGCGCATCTTTCTGATTACTTAACGCATCCTAATTTAGGATTTCCAAGACCTTCAGCTATTTGGCAAAAGCTCCAACAGTCTGGAAACCATCTCTTCGGAGGTGGTAATGGGGGCATATTTGGGTTGGGACAAGTTGGAGGGCAAGATTATCCCTTTCCTTATAGGAATTTGGAGAGGACGGGGAAGCTGCTTAATCGTAGGGAGAAGATGGATGGGTTTGGTGGTGAAGAGGTGAGGACGAGGCGAGAGATTGCCATTCCTTTGGAACAGGCTTATAGGTTCCATTATGTGTTGAACGGGAAGGAGATTGAGGAGTTTGTGAAGAATGTTACGGGGTTGATGGCTAGTGGGAATAATTGAGCGATGGATAATTTGATTGTGTATAAGTTTTGTGTTTGATGTTCTGCTTAGTGTATAAGTTTATATAGGTGTTTTTGTGAATAAAAATGATTTCTTATTGAATATCAAAAGCAAGATGTTTGTTATCCGTACCATTCTTTAGACAATTCTTGGAACTCCTTCAACAAAAACTAGGGAATCTTTCTGATTATTTAAAGCTTACTAATTTTGGGTCTAATTCTCTCAGAGCTCAGACAGATTGGAAATGATCTTTTTGTAGGTGGTAATGGAGGCAATTTTGAGATAAAATTGAGGATAAAATTGAGGATAAAATTCTGTTTACTTCTAAGACTTTGGAGAGGACGGAAAAGCTTGTTAAAGTTAATGGTAAGATTGTGTGACGGTGAGGGGTTGAGGAAAAAGCTATAGTGATTCCTTTGGAGAAGGCTATTAAGTTTTGGATGAGAACCAAAGAACGTTTAGGTTTTGGATGGGAAGAAACATTTTTTGCCATCTTAGGCACACTTGATCATAGCCTTTTACAACAAAGGCGATGTTGGGTTTTGTTCTTGACTACACGTCATTGAGTCAAAGCTTCAAAACTTTCTAGGGCTAAGGTTAGAATCATTTTTGAACAAATTTTCGAGAATATTTTGAAACGAGTTTTTGAAATATTTATATATTTCGAAATTGTTGATCAAATTTAAGGTAAACCTTTAAAGAATTTTACAATAAATTTTTCAAAAGATTTCTTTGAGTGCGTCATTCCTAAATCCGTCTGTCCGTTAAAAGCATTTTTATCAATAAAATTCCCCAACAAACCTATAATCGTTTTTGCGGTTTTATATTTAGAAAAAGTATAATATTGTTATTAAGAGCGCACAGGAAAAGAATGGATAAAGAAACAACAAAAAAGTAATTTGTTTATCTCAGAAACGGGTTTTCTGTCTGCGTTCAATTTATGTAAAATAAAACGCGCAACTAGAGGGAGTCCTTGAAAACTCGACAAGTTATTGAACTTGCTACCGATCCTTCGCGGCTCCTAAACGGTTTTTCTCACAAATTATTTCGCTTATTATAATTATTTTGACGATATAACAAATAAGCATATTCTTTATAGAAATTTCATAAAGAAATGCAGACAATGATATGCACTAATGTCACCAAAACAGATGTTACTGTTATATAATTTGTTTTACCTACTTTTTATTTCATATCTTTGTGTGTTTTGCCTAGTTTGTCCAAATCTATTACAGAATGCTCAAAGGTATAGTCAAAACTACCTAGCTCAATGTATTAAAACGTCTTTCCTGCATAACCTAGATAATGCGTGAATAGCCTATTGCATCTTAATAAGATATGTTTGTAACAATTTGCAAATATATTATAACAATAAACTTGTTCAAATAGAGAATCTAATAAATGTGTGTACATATAATATAGACAAATAAACTTTATATTTAGTTTTAGTAAATTGGTAGAAATTATTTCAATATGATAAATATAATGGATTATTCAAGCTTATTATAAAGTAGTTGCTAGATCAAACAAATTTTATTTAGTATTAGTTATTATTTAGTTATTAGTTAAGATTATTAAGTTTATTTAGTTAAGATGACGCAGACAAGATTACGCTGGCAAGACAACGCAAAACAAAAATAGAGAGTCAAGAGCAGGCAGACATGACTAGGCAGAGAAGACTAGCTAGACTAGATTAGGTAGACAATATTAGGTAGAGAAGATTAGGAAGACAAGACGCAGAAGATTATCTAAATGCTATTAACTCAACGCTAGCATAGAATATTTATTTAATACAAACTTTCATTTATTGTAATTATTTTTTGTACATGTTTGAATTAGTTTATATCTTTATAAAGCCTTTATAATGAAATAAATACTTATGATTAGATTAGACAGACAAGCCTAGGCAGAAAAGACTATGCTGATAAGAATAGGCAGACAAACCTAGGGAGGCAAAACTAGGCAGACAAGACTACAAAGACAAGGTTAGACAGACAAGACAAGACTTGACAGATAAGACTTTTTTAAAGTGGTTTGGGGGAAGCTCTCACTAAACACCCTATTCCACTTTGGCTTTTAGTATGCGCCACTCCATATCGCATTTTTCGCATTCATTCAGAGTTATCATGCAGCCCAGACGGTTAGTGGAAACCGCCCTAGATGTTGCCTCCCGACCAGGAACCGAACCCGGGTCTCCCGCATTGCCAGACGGCCGCGGATATGTTGTCAACTATACTACCTAGGAGGATAGACAGGCAAGACTAGACAGACAGGATTAGGCAGACATAACTAGACACTCAAGATTCTGTCATCTGAGGAAGGCTTTTGATTGCATAGATCATGGACAATTAATGAACAAAATATATAGACATGGCATAAGGGGGAAGGCAGGAAGCTGGTTACATTTTCTCCTAGAAGACAGAACCCAATATGTCCAAATAGTAACGCTTTCAAGAGCCTAGCTCTTCTCCAGAATTACCTATCAAATCAGGTGTTCCTCAAGGAAGTGTGCTTTCGCCGACATTGTTTCTACTTTAACTAGCTGATTTAGTTCCGTACATCCATGGAATTTTTTGCACCTTATATGCGGATGACTCAAGCTTTCTTAAATTCTTATCGAACTTAATGAGTAGCCAGCAAGAGTCAAATAACCTTCTACAATCTCTAGATTCTCGGTTCTCTGCCAATAGGCTGTTCCTCAACTTGGCAAAAACAGAAGTTGTCGTATTTCAAAAACACAGAGCCAAATATATAGAGGATATGTATAGGTATATAAGTATATATAGGATCCATAGGATTTTGTAAATTAGAAATAAAAAGAGTTAAATACACCAATTTCCTTGGGCTAACTGTTGATGAACAATTATCTCGACACAATCATGTTGATAATTTATGCACATCGTTAAACAATAAAGCATACTGCCTTCTCTACCTGAGGAATTTCCTTTATATTCTAGATCTATTAAATTGTTAATATGCTGAAATTCAATCCAAGCCCAGCTATGAAATAATAGTGTGGAGAGCATCTCCAGAACTGGTAGGGATCTTAAAAACACAAAAGAGAATAATTCGGATTCTGTTAAGCCTGCCCTTAATTTTGTGCAACTGCTGATATTATCGGTGCTGGGCCTATACATTCTGGAAGCCACCAGCCACATCCATAAAAAGAAACACAATCTACCTAAGAATTTGGACAAGCATAACTATTCCACTAGAGGACACCTTAAACTATGTACTCCAAGATATAGACTGGCATTATGCAGCAAGGCACCAGACATTCAAGGAATTTCCTCTACAACAAACTGCCAACTAGTCTTACCGAGGAAAAGTCCTACAAACAGTTTTGGAGAAAGCTCAGAGAAATACTTGTTTCTACAAACTACCAGGATTTTTAAAATCCACTTCAATCGTTGTGACGTACCTATGTATATTTTGTGTATATATATATCCTATGGTGATTAAATGAATTTGAATTTGACTAGACAGATCAGACTAGACACAAAAGATTAGACAGACAAGACTAGGCAGATAGGACTTGGTAGACAGGTCTAGGCAGCCAAGACTAGGTAGACAAGACTAATCAGACCGAACTACGCAGACAAGGCTACGCAGACAAAATTACGCGGGCCAGGCTACGCAGACAAGACGAAATGTATGTACTACATAATGTAAATATGTAGTCAAAAGCAGGCAGGCACGACTAGGTAGACAAAACTACGTACAGAGGACTAGATAGACAAGATTAGGTGGACACGATTAGGTAAGCAAGAGTAGGTAGACAAGATTAGTCAGGCAAAACTAGGTAGAAAATACTAGGCAGACAGGGTTAGGTAAACTAGGCAAAAACTCTCGGCAAAACTAGATGAACAAGTCTAGACTTGTTGTTTAGATTGCTTCCCTCTTTTTCCAGAGATGTTCATGAGCTTCTTTTTGGGATAGGATCTTGTTGACCATTCCGTTTATAGTGTCCCAGTCTTCGTTGTGATTGTATCATTTGTTCAATGTTATTCTTTTGATTTAAGTTGTCTATTGCTACATCCTTGCGTCCTTTGTCCCATATCGGGCAATCGTATAGCGTATGGATTACGTTGTCCGTTTGTCCGCAATATATACTGTCTTGATCTGATGCCCTCCCGATGTTGTGAAGGAATTCCTTAAAGCACCCATGGCCCGTGAGTATTTGGGTTATGTGGTAGTTTATTTCCTCATGTTGTCATTGGTACCAAGTCTCTATATTGGGAATGAGTAACCACTCGCCTTTTAGTGTCATATTCCGCGCTTCCTGTCATTCCATTAAGAGGTTATCGTTTGCCTTGTTTCTTGTTATGTCGTCTTTGGAAGCATAATGTAAGTATTTCCTTAGCTTGATTTGCAGGTCAATTGGTGGAATGCCTGAGATAACTAACGCTGCATCTCTGGACACTGTCCGATAGGTACTACATACCCGCCAGAGCCAGTTTTCTCTAATAAGCTGCTAGTTTTTTCAATAGACAATTGTTTTTTTCAATTGAAAATTAAATTATGTTTGATTGCTTGATTTGCCTTTTGCATGATACCCTTTTCCGTTTTTCCGACGATGGTTAGTGCAAGATGGTCAGCGAAGCCTGTTAGCTTAGTCCCTTCAGGTAGTTCTAGCCGAAGTACTACATCGTAAAGTATGTTAGAGTACATAGAGAGTCATCATAGAGTACGTTCCACAGTGGCGGTCCTAATACAGAGCCCTGGAGGCAGCACAAGTGACGTTGTGGGGTAGCGTATCTTGTTCGGCTTGAAGTATGACACTGCGGCTCTCGAAGTAGCTGCGAACCATTCACAGTAGGTAGGGAAATATTTTTCTTCTTGTTAGTTCTTCCAGATGTCTTGCCAAACGGCGAAGTTAAAATCGTTGCAAATATTAAGGGTACATATTGTCCTAGTTATTTTGGTGCCTGCTTTGGCCTTTTTTGCGATATCTATGACCTGGTTTATGGTGTCCATAGTTGATTTGCCTTCCCATAAGCCGAATTGGCTCTCCAAGAGGTTTAATCCATTCTTCAGTTCTTGTTCCCTTGGCTTGATCCATTTTTAATGAGAACTAAGACAGAAAAGACTAGACAGGCAAGACTAGACAGACATGACTACGCAAACAAGGCTACATAAACAAATCTAGGCAGACAAATTAGATTAGAGTCCGGTCCCATGTATTGTTTTAGATTAAGAAGTTTGCATTTGATCCGGAATGAAAACTTTGCAAACTAAACGTTTTCAAATACAGAACCTAATAAATGTATCTATAATATTGACAAACACAGTTTCAATTTAGTTTAGGTGGAATTTATTTCAACGTGATAAATATAATGGATTATTAAAGCCTAATATAAATTAACGTTAAATTAAAATAAATGTACTAGAATTAGTCATAAATCATCATTACAGTTTATATTTGCCACTTTAGGCTGTGAATAGTTACTAGATCCAACCTATTTTATTTAGAATTATTTATTAGTCACTTACAGTGTACTATTTTTGGAACGAAGTTCCTTTAGGGAGGTCTCGGCAGGAGTTATTCGGCAGAAACCGTTACGTTACATTATACGCCTTCCTCTTTTCCTCAGTGTATATTTCTATACCGCGCGCTCTGTCTTTCTTTATCATTCTCTCAGTGTATGTCTCTATAATGCGTGCTCTCTCTTTTTTTCGCAGAGTGATAGAGGGGCGTGGTCGGTTTATAACCTTAAAAGTAAACAAGAAAACAACTTTGTTCAAACTTATTTTTGTTTTTTGTTGTTTTAAATCATACGAGAGTTATATTGTTTATATTATACTCACTAACTCAGATTGTTTAAAATTGAGCCATTGCATGATCTATCGGAACATATATACATTATAGAGAGACAATAGTGAAATCACAAGCTCAGCGTCAAAAACAGTATCGACAAAGAAAAAAGAAAAACTTACAAATTACAGATTTAGAACATGCTGAAGGCGTTCAAATATGGGTACAGAGATAAATTTAAATCAAATAAGAAACGTGTTGAACCTGAATCTGTACAATCATCGAAGGAAGATTCATTACCGACTGTATTAATCGAAAGTAATGAAGAAACTGAAAATATAATACATTGAATTGAAAAATTCACTTTGTTTTTTACCACACTTATATTATGTAAAAATGTTATATAACTTATTATTCACAGTTATATAAATTTCTACACATATCACGACTCGAGTTTCGACGTTTGACGGTCATTTTCAAGTCAAGATGTCAAGTCAAGTCAAGTCAAGTTGACGGTCATTCACTTGAAAATGACCGTCAAACGTCGAAACTCGAGTCGTCATATGATAGTAGATATTTATATAACTGTGAATAATAAGTTATATAACATTTTTACATAATATAAGTGTGGTAAAAAACAACGTGAATTTTTCAATGCAATGTAAGTATGGATTACCACGTAATAACTGTCGCAACCATCCTATTCAGAAAATATAATATTTTGTCACTTTCTGAATAATCAAATTCAATAATGAAGCTCAGCAAGTAATTAGTCCAAGTTCTCAATCATTCCAAGCCCCATACAAAAAATATGATGAATGTTCATTGCCAAATGTATTGTTGCATCATAACAGAAACATTGCTGGCGACGGTAATTGCCTATTTTCATCCCTTATAAGAATTTTACATCTTCAAATATCTGCATCATTTCTTCATCAGCAACTTTATAATTCACTTTAGTTAAATGCATGTCAAAATCCAACTAGTACAAGAGAAATACTTTGTAGTGAGTTTGATTATGGAGATTTAGATTGTTTATTCATATATTCCAGAACATACATTCAAAATATTTGCGTGCACTTTTATTATTTTAATAATAATTCAAAAAGAGAAGTTGCTAGATTCTGTTAAATGAGCGAGGAACTTCGTTCCTGACAGGGGACCCCCGTACCACCGCATACGTTTTTTTAACCAGTTCTAAATTTACTTAGATTAAAATAGACAAGTCTAGATGGACAATATTAGACAGAGAAGACTAGACACACAGATAAGACCAGAACATAGAAATAATAAGTAGATATTAAATGATATTATTAGATATTAAAAGTTTTAAAAAACGTTACAACAGAACACAGAAAATATAGAAGGAAACTATAATACAATAAAGTGACAATAAAAGTAAAGCAACTTGGCAGGTAGTTAGGCAAGTTTCCAATACAAAACACAAACGCAATGAAGACTTCAATAACCCAAATATGTCACTTGATAGTATAAATAAATTCTAGAGACCGCAGCATCTATTAAGCAATTTAGGTTACATTGAACTTCTTCTTCTGGTACCATGACCGTTCAACGATCGTTGGTTATCATGTTGGCTACCATTATTGTTTTGTTGACAGCGGCCCGGAAAAGCTTAACTGTAGACTTCCCATACCACTGCCTCAATTTCTACTTCTTCCTGGGCCCTGCATGCCTGGTATTTTCCCTCTATAATAAGGTGTATCATTTCATATTTTTTCGGGTGCCTTATAAAATGACCAAAATATTCTAATTTTCGCCGATTGATAGTTTTGACTATTTCCAGAACTTTTTCCATGCGATTGAGAACTCTATTGTTGTTGACTTTGTCCACCCAACTGATCTTTGGTAATCGTCGGTACACCCACATTTCGAATGATTCCGTTTAAGCCATTAATGCCATACAGGAGAACTGGAAACACATAGCAACGTGCCATTTTCATTCAAAATTTTAAAGTTAGATCGTGACTGGTTAGCTTTTTTTTCATTTTTATAAAGGCGGTTCTGGCTTTTTACATTGAACACCAGGTATTATCCTGGTGTTCAATGTACCTTGAAACCCAAGAACGCTATTCCTTGATCCAATAACAACTGAAGAAATATGTACCACGATTATGAATCAAATGAAGAAAAAAAGTACTGGATATGACGAAATATCCATGATAATAATAAAAGACGTCCGAAATGAAATATCAAAACCAATAGAACATTACTTATTAAATAGTTGCTTACTGCATGGAATATGCCCTAATAAAGAAGTATTTACAGATTGGTACACATAAGATAAGATTGATACACAAAAACGAAGAAGAGGAAAATATCGAAAATATCCCCATATCCTCATATCCCCATATCCCCAGAATATACCCATCAGGCTAAAGAAATGTTTCTCCAAATTATTTTAAAGAAATTATTCTAAAGAATTTATTGAAATAAGAATTGTGCAAAGGATAATATATTTTATAGAAAAGAATAAAATTATATGCAACGAGCAACATGGTTTTACTAAAAACATAACATGTTTCAAGTTTGTTAGTAAAATATATCAAAATCTAGTAAAGTACATTCCAAATAGCATCTTACTGAACCTGTCGAAGGCATATGATACTGTTCACCATGGAATTTTACTAAAAAAAACTCGAAAAGTACGGAATGAGGGGAAAAGTGGCAGATCTTGTCAAATCCTATCTGTCAAATAGGAGGCATATGACACAGATAAATACACTAGAAAGTAAAATAACATCGACCACGAGAGTAATAAATATTGTGATACCCCAGGGTAGTGTTCTGGCGCCAATGCTGCTCATTATATACATCAAAGACCTACCGAAAACTTGAGGTATTGGTTCACAGAAAACAAATTAATGCTAAATATAGAAAAAACAAAATTAATTATACTAAAAACAGAACGAAGTTGTTGCCCGCCCGAACGGGAATCAAACACGGGCCTCTCGCATGTCAGACGAGCATGTAGTCAACTACACTTCCGAGGAAGGCAGATAAGCCTTCGCATACAAAATTAGACAGAAAAATCTAGACAGACAGACAAGACTAGGCATGCAAGACTAGGCAGACAAGACTTGACAGACAAAACTAGACAGTTAGGAATAGGACAGACAAGACTAGTGAGATTAAATTGGATCGATAAAGGTAGATAAACCAGACAGAATAGACAAGTCTAGACAGTCAAGACTAGACAGACAAGATTGCTCAGGAAAGACTAGACAAAAAAGATTATACAAATAAGACTAGGCAGACAGGTCTATACAGACAAGACTAGGTAGAGAAGAATTGGCAGACAAGACTAAGCAGACAAGACCACTCAGACAAGAATAGGCAGTCAAGAGCAGGCAGACACGACTAGGTAGACAAGATTAGCTGGACAAGACTTGGTAGACAAAACTAGGTAGACAACATTTGGTAGACAGGACTTGGTAGACAAGACTATGTAATCAAGATTAGACAGGCAGGACTAGGTAGAAAATACTAGACAGACAAGACTAGGCAGTCAACACTAGACAGGCAAGACTAGGCAGACAGGATTAGACAGACATGTCTAGGCAGACATGGCTAGGTAGAAAAAATAGGCAAACAGCAGGAAGCAGGCAACACTAGATAGACAAAACTTGTCATACAAGTCTAGAGAGGGAAGCCAAGACAGACAGGACTAGACAAACAAACCTAAGCAGACATGACTACGAAAACAAGTCTGGACAAACAAGGTTAGAATAAGTCTGATCCCATATATCTAGTCTTACTGTACCGCTTTATCCGGCTGGTGTATTTGACCAAGAAATTTCCGTTTTTTTTTCGATGGTTTGTAAAGAGAAGGAGCCAGCATCGTAACATTTAATATTTTGTACATTTGAAGATTGAGAACAAAATTTCACCATTTGAAAAACGGCACACACAATAGTCCAGAAAATATATATTGGACTCAAAAATTGTAACAAACATAAATAGTAACAAATCGAGATTATTCTAGGTCGTCATAGTTTTACCTATTTGGTCGATATGATCTTAGTCTACAATATAAGTTGTATCTATTCTCATATATCTAGTTTTAATTGCCTATTCTTGTCTGCCGAGTCTTCAATCCGTTTATCCGATTTCCTGCGTTTTTTGTCTAGTTTTGTGCTTCTAGTCTTGTCTTGTTAATCAAGTTATATATATATATATATATATATTTATATATATATATATAAATTTATATATATATATATATATATATATATATATATATATATATATATATATATATATATATATATATATATATATATTCTGTCCTAAGTGTTTAGATTATTATATTTGGAGTCTTTTCGCTCTTGTTGGAAAATTGAATTAGCAGTTAGTGTAATGTTTAACGAAAGTAATCACTGGTAGCATTTATCTTTTGTCGGACAATGTTGGTGTTTGATCTGTGGACAATGTAAAATAAAGTTGTCGAAAACCAGTTAGGCCGTCGAAGTCTCGAGTGTGCCGACATATTTTCGGTCGGTGTCTTTCACGCACCATTGTTGAGGCACACGCCGTCGCGTCGCGTTCCTCGGCCTCCTCCACCACCTGCACGATTACAAACCGACCGAAGACAAGGAAAAACAACAATAGAGGAAAACTTTATTTATTTATTTAAAAATAAACTTTCCAAGTGCAGTTTCGTGACGCACGCATTCTTAAACGTTTCTGAATAAAACTGAAGACAATTATAAAACGCGCGTCCGTCCGTTTGTCACACTTTCCCTTAAATAAAATGATGATTTCAATTAGTGCTATCACTATTTTAACCATAGCGCATGTAAGTACACTTAAATCTATTTAGTTTACGAACACAATATCAATTATCTCTTCCAAAATTTCTACAAGAACTTGAAAACTAATAAAACCGAATATGCTAGATTATCATGGGATTAGTTTGAACATGTCTAGTTCTAGTGACAGGTTTGATATGAAGATCTAATTTAAGTTTTTATCGAATTTAAATTATTAAATTTGATATATTTAATAAATTTTATTGTTAGATTTGCGATGGTCAAGGAATACGCGGTCGCCCTCAGTTCGAGAGGAATCCCCAATACACCTCGTCTTATCTGCCCGCCAGTATGCAAGTGATCGCCTATTTGACGGAGCTCATGAAATATGAAATCAGACCTGGAGCCTCTAACGACAACTACGTGACCTCCACGACAACCCACAGACCGACTTCTTCGCATCGGCCGGGCCTGTACGCACCCGAGACACCCGGAGGGCCCCAAGCATTTTTCGCCGCGAAAAATGAATATCAGGAATACGTTGAGAGGGTTAGAAATCCAGAAGCATATAGGTAAGAATAGATTTAGTTATTTTGCGTAAAAATTTTGTTGTTTACTTACAAGTATTATGAATTGTTTGGGCTAACACTAAGTAGTTTGTGCACTGTTTTGACTAATTATTATTCTTTGTGATTGTAGACTAAATTATTTGTTTTGCTTTTTTGCGTTTTTCCTTTGTAGTTGCTATCAGTGCGGGGTGCACTACTGACCGCAAAGATAATTTCGGTCGCGGAGGAATTTATTAATAAAATTCGTTTTAAAGCTGGATTCCTGGATTACTTTTCCTTTAAATTTAGATATTTTGTTATAAATATTTGGGAGAAAATAGAGCACTATTTATTCAAATCGAGTCTTATGTAAACCAGATTTGTTTCAAATGTTCGTGTGGGTGGGTGGGTATTATAATATATACAGAAATTCCTAAGATAAATATTTAGATTTTAGGTGGAAAATTAATACAATTCCTCACAATTTGGCTAATTTTTGGACAAAAATCTAAAAAAAAAACTGAGACCTAGGTCAAAATCTTGTTCAAAATTTACTGCGCTCAACAACAAATTTCTTGTATTTTTTTAGAAAAATTTTAATCCAAAAAAAAATAAACCTTCAACTCTTTCCAATATTTCCCATAACAACAATCATTTCTTCCCTATTTGTATTTTAGGGCAGCTACAAGATTTTGGTTGGAAAACCTAGACTCCTTGTTTAGACAGCAAGGTCCAAATTCCCAAGCTTTGGATGATCTTGACCTCCTGGGTCGAGGAACCAACGATTTGCATAAGCTAGTCAATGCTTTAGATGGCGACGAAAACGAGGACGAAGACGCAAGGATTATTAGATTTACTGCTGGTTACGATGACACACAATTCCAAAGGTTGGTCTTACAAAAGAGGACACCGCCAACTAGGGCTTACGTAACGTTATTGTCGCTGTACGATTTGTTGAACAAGGAAGCGAAGAAGCTGGGATTAAATAAATTTAATGTAAGAAATATTTTTCGCACAAAATTGGTATTTGCTTTCTACTATTTGGAACAATTTACACTCAACACTCATATTTTGTTCTTGATCTATTAACATATTTTTTTAGGGATATACTGAAGGGACTCTAAAGGATTTGTCTGAGACATCAAGTGGTACATCGGCTCACCAACTAGAACACATTTTGAACATGATGTTGACTAGAAAAGATATTACTGACCAAATGGCAATAACCAAAACTAAAAATGTATTGAGTGACTTAAACCAAGACGACAGCTACCTAAACGTTGCCTCGAGGTACCTTCCTCCCCTGCCATTCACCTATTAGTGAGAAGAAAACACGTTAAAAAGAAATATTTTTGTACATTTAAAAAATAAACCCAATTCACATAGTAAATTGTTTTTCTGTGTTATTTTTGTTTGTTTCTCTTATAATAAATAAATTAGACTAGATTGGAACTCTTTTGTGGGTAAATAAGTCGGAGAGATAAGAAATGACAGGTCTTCATGTTGTTGTTGTATTCGCAGAATTTGCGGCATTTGCAATTTGTATCGCAGCTCCATACAACAAAGTTCCAATGCTAGCTATAAGCTCAGAAATGTAGACACCAATTGAGTTAGGACTGAGATCGAGCTTTGTGCCATCGTCGGGATTACTAGGTTCTTCGGAATTTACATCTTCGACATTAGCCAAATCTGAACTAGTTTCATCAGTAGCTTTCATTGGCTCAGTACTAACTTCAGAATTATTCTCAGTAAAAGTTCCTTCGAGCACCTGACTGTCAATTTCAATTTTTCTACCTTGCTTTTCTGAATTATCCCCGATCAAATTCTCTTGATTGGAGTAAAGCGTGAATCGGTTTTCGTTTGGTTTAGCAATTTTGAACACATTCGTAGTCTGAGACCTGGATTCTAAGTCTTCGATCTTATTATCGCTCGAATCTTCTTCTTCTTTAACAGTATCGTCTTCTTTGTTAGACCATAGCGTGTTGCGTAACGTTGAGAAAAGTTGGAGCTTTGTTAAGATTTTGCTGATTTTCTTTTGGATGAAGCCGGGCGTTGCTTCGTTCTTCTCTGCTTCTTCACTTTCTAATAACAATAAAAGATATTATTAATAGCTAATCAAGCCATTTCACATTCTTAGCTTTACCTGTTTTGTTGAAGAAGTCTTGTTCTTCCTTGTCGAGTTTGCTTGCTTCCTCTTTGGTTTCTTTGGGGACTCTTAAATCTTCTATGTTTGGAGAAGAATCTTGAGTGTCTGAAGAAGCGGAGTTGTAGAGAGATGTAATTATTGCTTTGCCGCTGTTGTATAGAAATGGGACTGCTGTTGTACTTTGCAATGTCTGAAAATTACAGGAATTAGAAAAACTGATTTAGGCCTAGGCCGCACTACGGCTAAAAGGCCGCGGTTTTTAATCGTTTGATTTTGAGAGTCAAGTAAGCTTATACAAGCGGCCTCATTTGCGGTTTTTTCCCGCGACTGATTTTAATAGCGTAGTGTGTGCTTCTCGAGCGGTTCCGCTGAAAAAAACTGTAGTGCAGTCTCGGCCTTATTGATATTTTCTAAAAATAAATTAAAACTGTTCTTTTCTTAATGTTGTACTGATTTGGTTCAAGATATTTTGAAAAATATGTTTGAAGAAGATATTTAAGAAGATAGTAGGTAGTTAAGAAGATACTTTGAAGAAATTATCGAAGTTTTCATAAATTTCGTCTAAATCAAAATCCACAGGAAAAGGGGAATTCGGTCGGAATTTATAAATTTGAATTTATAAATTCTGGTGTTAATAATTAAAAAAATCTGTAAATAAAATAAATCTCTAATGATGCAAAAATAGTAGAAAAATCGCATTAATATTTGTTTACAAAAAGAAATCTTTTATAAATTTGGAAAAATTAAAATATTGTTGACATGAATTTTCCTTCCAAATTTGTTCAAAACTGATTGATATGCTTCAAAGTATTTTGATTAAAAATTTCAACTAAATTTGATTCCTGATTTACATTTTTAGAAATTTAAGAAATCTTCAAGATAAATCTTAATGCTGTAATATAAAGGATAATAAAAGACGTAATCAAAAAGCTTTAGCCTTGTTAAATTGTCTGAATATACTAAAAAATATTTTGTAAATTTTCCCAAAGAAAAATCAGACTTACCATCGTCATTAAAAATAAATACAAACTCAAAACTTTCAAGTTTGCCATCGCGACAATTGTTCTTCAAAAACTTATTATTACCTCCTTAAACTTTTTTATGGTTGCCGATTCAGGTGTCGGCGAAAACTAATGGAGTTGTCACCGGCCGATTATATAAGTTCATAGGCACAAGAACCCCCCGCCTAGAAGAAACAAAGTATTGTGGGACGAATTGCCACCCATACAGATGCGCAATTTTGGAGACAACGCGTTAACGTTATTTCAAGGGCCAATCGACAATTAAAAGTACGTGCGTGTTGTTTAAAGTTAACAATTAAATTGTTAATTTGGTTAATTATGCTGATTGTGCTGGTTTTATTCGTTTGAGATTTAATTGTTGGGAAATTTGGAATTTGGAGCAAGTGAATTATGGGATTGGAGTGGAGGCTGTGGTTTGGATTTGCATTTATTTATAAGAAAAAGTTTCTATTTTGACCTAATAAATTCGAACAATAGCATAATTTTCTAAATAATGTTATTGTCTACATAAAATATTTCTTATTAATTTAAGAATTTCAGGAATAAAATAAAATTAAAATGAAACAGGACAAGCAAATAAAAGTTTTTGATTTTTCTTTCTCTAAATGCTACTTGGTAATAGCAGATTGTTAAACTCCATATATGCTCCAAAAGTTTCTACCTGTGACTGTATACCACAATTAAAATATAATTATGAGGTTCTTGTAACCTGAATTTGGTTTTCATGAGATGTTTGGTTGTTCTACTGTACAATTATTCTTCTTAACTTAACTTATTAATTTCACAAAATGTATGTCATTTTTACATATTTATACTATTGGTAAAAGGTACTTACAATTGGTAAAAGTTTGAAATAATTTACAAAACAACTCCTTTGCTACCTTTACATTTTCACTATCTGTTATAAATATTCATCAGATTCATTTTCATTCATCAGATGGTACGCATAATTTATCGAGAGTACGTTGATTGCATTTAAGAAAATTAGTATCAAAACTAACGCACTAACTATACCAAGTGCGCCATTGAAAACGAAACCGATGAGAGATTTTCGGATAGTTAAATGCATTCTCAAAAAACGCTTTGACAACTTTGTTTTTGAGATGAACACCTTTTACAAGAAAATTTGTGGCCAAATCACTAAACCCACTGGGACTTCGCGATGGGACCTTTGAAAGCCCTTTTTTCCCGGAATACTAATCAGTTAACATTCTCCACATTTATAGATTTGTTGTCGAGATTATTTAATTTCAAGTTATGAACGCGTTCTTCGTTTATGTCGTTGCAAGGAAGTCCAATTGTTCAATCTGTCCTTACAAAACTGTAAGTGAAGGGAAAAAAAAACACAATTGAACGCCAGAAAAGATTTTTATTGGTTTAACAAATGCTCAAATTGTGCGCCACCAACTTCCATACAAAAATGCAAATTCCGCACGAAACGTTCTCTAATATTTTGGAAAATCTGTGGCGTAATTTGACGGCATTCTCCAATAATGCGTTGACGTAACTCTTCCAGAGATTCTGGTTCTATTACATAAATTCTACTCTTTAGATTACAAGAAAAAGTCCAGAGTACTTAAATCAGGTGAGCCATTCCAGATCACCTCTTTGTCCAAACCATTGTGCAGGGAAAACTCCGAGAAGTCCAGAAGCTGTCCAGAAACTTCCGAACAGCCTGCGTATTATGTGGTGGGGCTCCACCTTGTTTAAAAGTCAAATGGTCTTCTAAGTAACGATCATCATTTTACGATATCAATAAGCAATCGGTGGACAACATCTTCCAACATTTCCAGGTAACGTGCACCCGTCAAATTACCATCAAGATAAATGCAGGAACAATAATGCGGTCTCCAAAAATATCGACCCAGATATTTCGTTTTAGTGGACTTTGTGGAAAATCCTTGGATTAACGTCCGACCAAAATCGACAGTTATAGGGATTTACGTAGAGTTTAGGAAAAATGTTCACTCGTCAGAAAAGCAAATGTTAAAAAGAAAATTCGCATCAGCACCTATTCTTTCAGTCATCACGTCGCAAAACTCCTGTCGAAATCATCATCATTCAGATCATGCACTAAATGAATTTTCTATGAATGAAATTTATGTTGTAAAACAATTGTTCTAGGGATGTTGGTTACAGTGGCCAATTTCCTCGTACTCAGTCCTACTCGTATTTTCTGCTTTCGTTTTTATCGGGATGTTCATGATTAAATAAGTCTGCCGTACGATTGCCGTTCTCACTATTTTTGAAAAACAACGCGATCATTTCGACCCTCTTCGCAATAGAGTAAACCATGTTTGCACAACCAATGTTTATTTTGAAACACTATAATTCAAGAAGCAGCTGAAATGGAGACCGAATGGCTGTTAGGCGGTAAGATACTAATAAAATGTAGAATAAAAAATTATATTGAATTGAAAAATTCACTATGTTTTTACCACACTTATAATATGTAAAAATGTTATATAACTCATTATTCACAGTTATATAAATTTCTACACATATCACGACTCGAGTTTCGAAGTTTGACGGTCATATTCAAGACTTGAAAATGACCGTCAAACGTCGAAACTCGAGTCGTGATATATGTAGAAATTTATATAACTGTGAATAATAAGTTATATAACATTTTTACATATTATAAGTGTGGTAAAAGCATAGTGAATGTTTCAATTCAATGTAAGTATGAATTACTACGTAGTAAATGTCGCAACCGTCCTATTCATAAAAAATTATCTGTAATATACCGATAACTGAACAAAACCCACTGCTTAATAGAAAAACATGTGTTAACAACTAGAAAGTTAAGTACTTAAAAAGGAACAATTTGAGTATTTGTTGGACTAAAAAAAATCTCTTCTGGCGTTGAATGGTGATGTTTTTTTCTATAATTTTCCCAGAAAGAACAATTGAACTTTCTTTCAGCGACATAAACTAAAAACCCGTTCATAACTAGAAATTAAATAATCTCGAAAAAAAATCGATGGATTTAGAACATGTTTTTCATTTAGTATTCAGGGCCAAACGGGCTTTCAAATGAGGTATAACTAACCGCACCGTGGCATTTAAAATTTTATTTTTATAAAATATTTATGTTTTCTCAATTCGGCAATGTCTGACTCTTTTCAGGATTCGTAGCGTGTTCTTATTTAGTTTCAGGCAAGCTTTTTTTCTTTTCTGGTTAAAAGATTAAATTATTATTTTAAATTAAATTAAAACCAGTATTACTTTGGATTGTCTAAAACCCTGAAGTTCTTTCCATCCATTGTTGTCATCAATTACTTTCTTATATTTTTCATCTAAACTTTTTTGGATGGTGTTCATACTCATACCATAAAAGGGTTCCGGACCTATAAAGTGTTTTCTAGATCCCCTGTTTGCTAGGCGATCGGTTTCTTCATTTCTCTCTATACCAGTGTGTCCTGGTACCCAGTATAGCGTTACTTTATTTTCTCAGCCAAGCGTGTTAGCTCTTCCACACAGTCCTATTCCATTTTGGATCTGATGGTGTATGAGCTACTATCCTTGATGGCCGCTTGACTATCTGACAAGATAGCAATTCGTTGTTTGCGATAGCTACTATCGAGGTTAAATTATGCGCTTCTTTCGATTGCATGTACCCCTGCGTGGAAGATACTTGGCTAGATTCCCATGGATTCGAAGTACTTAGCAGGAGATTCAAACAATCCTGCACCAGTACCTTCCTTCGTCTTCGAATCATCTGTATACCACTTGATAGCACATTGCTCGATGTGGTATTTTTTTATGTTTCCCCAGTGTGGATATCGGGGCTATTTACCAGCCCTACAAATATTACGGCCATGTGGCTTATTGTATATTTCTACATTTTCAATCATTCATTTATTCGGGAAAGCAACTGCCCTTTGCAATAATGGTTCAAAGTAATCTTGCCCCCTTTATCATTTCTAATAAAAGGTTTGTAAGAGTCACCGCCCCTCCCCCCTAGTCACCGCCCCCCTAGTCACCACCCCTAGTCACCGACCCTCATCTTTTGTTTATATGGTACCATTACCGCCCCTTATCATTGATATGGTACCAGTACAAGGTTGTTCAAAGTTGCTACCTCCCTTTTCATAGTCAATGGAATGGTCCCAAAAATTACATAATCCCCGATCATTGTTGAGTTTGAAATGTTTGTATGGTCTGTTTAACTTTGTCTCTCTAAGTTGGTACATTAATAGTCACAGCATTAGTTTTCTTTTATTCGAACAAATCCGGTCGAACATTGCTCGAATTGAACTCGGGAACTCAATGTAGTCGCTGGATTCGTCGCTCCAATCGGCTGCGTAGTTTTTCTCTGTGTAGGTTTGCATTCCATTTCGTCCTTTGTTACTTCCAGACAGGGGATCGTGTTAGCGGGGCTGTTCCGGTTTCTGCTAACGATCATTTTACCTCTGCCTATTCCTTTCTTGCTTATTATTTATTTAGCGTATGGCTCATCACAATATTGATAGAAATACAAATAAAATCTGACAGGATATATTCGATTACATGGTCGACTGCGTTCAGGAACTCATAAGGTGTCTTCGGTGGGACCTTCCTGAATGTGTCAATGGTTTCTCTTTATATATTTGTCTCTGGTCTTACAGTTACGCAGTTGTTCTCAGGCGATAATCATAGGATTCAGATCCATAGGATTGCCTGGTTACTAGTTGTTGTTAGTTCATTTAGTTTACGTTTTATGAAGTAAAACGTTATCCAGGGTGCACCACGTGGAGGCGAACTAACATTACACCCCTCCTTTCTTCCTGAACCTTACAATCGCCGATCTGGCGGTCCCCTCCAACACAAGGTACAGACTCAGATCCAGGAGCAGTTCCATTGCTGCTGTCGGGCATGACCCCGTCGCCCCCGTGATACAGGCACATGCCGGTCTTTGAATTTTCGCAAGCCTCTTCTTCATAGAGACCAGCTTAGTTCTACTTCCAGACGCAACTGCCGTAAGTGATCGCAGGTCTCACTATCATGGTGTACATCCAACACCACGTTTTCCCTGCAAGATTTCTGCACACCATTAGAGCGCGTTTGGCTTACCCAACCACTTCCTCTGGGTGCCTGTTACATAGGAGACCTATCAAATCAAATCAAATATTTTTATTTCATTATTTAAGTATATATTGCAAGCACAATATGCTAAATGAAATATGTCCAACAACTCATTCTAGAAAGACTAATCAAAGTGATAGCCAGAGCGATAAAGTGAGAAATTAATAAATAGTATCAGCAGAAATGATGCGAGAATATATTAGAGATTGAAATAAAATCAGTTTTCAAACAATACTCGTCACATTATAAGGTCCTTTCAAACTTTTTATTTAAAATTCCTTTTTAAACTTTATAAAGTTTCTTAGTATATGTTATTGTTAATATAAATTTTGTAAGTATATGCTTAACATATGCTGGCAATTTGTTATAGAGTTTAATATTGCTGCACGGTGGGCTCCTTTCAGTCATCACCAGATTATGTTTGGGTATGTTATAGAGTTCTTTATTGTACCTTGAATGACGTTCACTCGGTTTGTGAAATCTTGTAAATAAGTGCCTGTGTTTGAACACCTATGAACAGGATACTTTCATATATGTAGATGCCCGTAATTGTAGGTTTATTCGCCCTTTTTAGGCTATTTTATGTTTTCTAGAATACAGAGCGCTTGCTTCTGTATCCTGAACACGTTCTTAATGTAAATGCTGTTACCCCAGAAGAAGATTCAAAATTTGATATGTGATTGGAAGTTAGAGAAGTACATCAGCCTCAAATTTGATTATCTACGTATCACTTCAGAAGTCGCAATACAAAAACTGCCTAGTTCAGTTTATTAGTAATATGGTCGACATTCGACGACAACTCTAGCATATTGTCGATATTCAGACCTAGGAGTCTCACTGATTAGTCTATCTTTATTACAGCATTCCCCAGGCGGGTCTCTTGAATGTTCACCTCGAGTTACCTTCTACTAGTTTGAAAGATGCTGGACGTTTTATTCTTGTTAAATAATAATTTATTATTTGTAAACCATGCGGTCATCAATGACATTGCTAGACCAGCGGTGCGACTAATGACCTCTACTACCTTGATAATTAATAGCACAGTCGTGTCCTCTGAATAATTTACCATTGTATGTTGCGGGATGATGGGTATTCGAGGCAGGTCATTAATAAATAATGTGAAGAGCAGTGGTCCAATAGTACTACCTTTTGGTATCCCCATGTTGGGGAGCAAATATATACATAATATACTGATATACCATAAGCAGCCCTTTAAAACTAAAGAAAATATTGTCTGAAGTAGATATGTCCTAGCCTATATATTATTTCTATTACACAATAAGAGCTTTTTGCCTTAGACGGACGCCCTCTCTAACGATTGCCTTGAATAGTTATATTTCGCGCTTCTGGTGGTGGTTTGACGTATTTAAGTCTAATGGCTATAACAGTAATATTACACACTATGTTTTATTATGTTTTTTGTTTTAAAATGGGCAATTACTAATTAATTAATTTCTTTTAATCCATTCATCCGAGGAAGTTGACATGGTAGTTATCCAGGTGAATGAAAATGCCTTATTTATAAACGCTTCAATGACGACCCAATTGTAGGAGCAATTTTCATTTAATTCTCCTTACTCATGGGTTGAATCCCCTGCTGGAATTTTGTAACTAATTAGACTCTCTTCTTCGGCAAAAATGAGGACTGGTTTATTATTTTTAGTCCACTGATAAGTTACTCTGTCCGGCGAGAGAATGCATTCCGTCTCGACGAGTTTAGCATTGTTCTGCTCATACCCCCACTTTATTTCGAGTGCACGGTGTTCAGTTGTCCGTATTCAAAAAACTGACGCATATTTCTTTACTCAAACTAATCTGCGCGTACCTCGGCGCGTGCCTGGTCGGCGCAGTACAGCTGCATTATCTCGCCGGACAGAGTGTATATGTCCACATGCGCAATGTAATTGTCGATATTTTCGAAAAAACTTTCAACCCAGTTTTGTAGTCGTTTTGTTGTTGAACGCTTTCAAGAGCAACCAATAGAAAATGGTTCAATGGAAGGCGTTCCCGGAAGGTATGAATGTCTTTTATAACTTTATTACAACCTTCTAAGACGTTATATAGTACTTAGTACCTGATTCATTACACCTTCGTACCAATTACTATTATCGGACAGCCACTCTCTTTCAAAATAATTCAAAAAAGCTTGCTCCACATTCCAAGTTTAACAGCTTTTTCTAATATCTCTTTAGATGAAGAAAGTTGAAGAGTGTTATGAATATCACTCAGAATTAGGGAACGTTTTTTTCTTCTCCATATCACGCACTACGCGCTTCTGAAGATTCTTCCTCATATGCGCCCAGCAGATGTATACCAACTTATCAGCTCCGAAAATCTCTATGGAGGCGTTCCGAATACTTTTTCCTTTTTCGCATATCGACAAGTTACGTTCAAATTTGTTATCAAATAATTTCTGTGATGTAGCAACAACGCTCTAAAGAGAATCTCGAAATCTTCATTCTTCTCATTTGTACAGAGAGACCAAAAAATTGAAACTTTTCCAAATCTGTAGTACCCACTTCTAGAACCGGAAAACCTTGCCAGAAGAGTTTGTAGGTTGCATCAGGATGAATTTTCGAACTGTTGGCACAAATATTCATTAAATATCTCGTTATAATGGTTTCCTCTTCCCCAAATTGTAATTCGAAAGGGATATGCAAGTCTTGTGGAATAACATAATTTTTGAGTAACCATGTTTCTAATTCTCCAACACATATTTATGGTGAGCCAAATTTGGATTCTTGCAACTGATGCAATTAGTTATCCAATTGCTTTTTTGGTGGAAGCTTCCTATTATTGGACAATTTTATTAAAATGGCCTTTGGCTTTAACTTTAAGTCGAAAGGTTTTTGTATATCCAACTTAGGTCAATCCCAAGTACGCCTTTTGTTTCAATAGAGCCATGATCATTTTCTGATTTTGTCTTGAGTAAATGTACTTCATGCGTTGTTGAGTCATACTGGACATACATTTTTAAAAACATTTTTGCGCACGAAGTTTAGCCTGATTACAAATTAATGTGTTATTTAGTTTATGTTAAAAAACAATAATTGTCAATAATCTGATTGCACCTGAAGTATTTATTTATCAGAATTCAATCTTTCATAACTCTTCTCTTTTGTGATGATTCGTGATTTTGTCCATCCTCAGAGGATGATTCCGGTGATTAGTACTCCGCGACTAGACAACTATTATGCATCCTAAAAGCCTGCATAATAAAAAATTATCTATAAATACATTAACTTGCCTTGTAAAATTATATAATCTATCTCACCGCAACACAAAAGCACTTGCGGGTAAGTTCTAAGAATCAATATTCCAATATTCTGTGCCAAAATTAAAATATAATACTTAACAAACGCAAATCCATTGAATGAGTTTGAAAATTTCATAAATCAAAATGTTTAACAACTGTTTAAACAATATTTTACTGATCATTCAGTATTTTAACTTGAAATATATAATTTTATCTTGCCTGTAAATATTTTACTATTCATTCAGTTTTATTGCTTAATTATTTAGTAGATGTACATTCAAGTTGTTACTGATCAAATCGTATTTTTACTGATCAATTACATTTTTGCGATTATTAAGTCATCGGGCGCAACTTAAGTCAATCGTTCAGTCTAGCTAGTAATTCATTAACTATCAGGCTCTACATTAGTGGTGATAACATCTGTGGGCACCCTCGAGTTAGGGATCCTGATGGTGTCTTGATTAGGCTTACCACATTTTTTTGGGTCCAACATCCAGGAAATATTTTTTAAATTACATGAAATTATAAAAGTCTTAACAGTTTATGATTGAGGTTTTGATTTGTCACAAGAAGTATGATTTGTTTTCTTTCTTTTAGCCTGTTTGCGTCCACTACTGAACATAGGCCTCTTCCAAACTTTTCCATATCAATCTTTCCTGGGCTACTTCCATCCAGTTTCCACCCGCGTAGCGAAGGTGATTAAGACAAACATAGCGAAAGGGGGTCGATCTCTCTTTTGTTCCCAAGAAAGATTTTTAAATGCGTTCTCCAACGCTAGGGTAAAAGTTTGGGTGAAATGGTATTGCCATGTTGGACATATATTTCTCCCGTAACCCAATCTTCTTCCAGCTTGACACGCAAGGTAGCATTTTCGTAGATATATTGAATCAAGCTTGAATATCAAGAGTCTATACCAGAGGTATCCATCGTCAGAAGAACTGCCCAGGTTTCAATCGTGTCAAAGGCTTTCTGATAGTCCACAAATGCCATATAGGCAGGAAATTTATATTCCGTGGATTTCTTAATTAATGTGCGCAGCGTTTGGATATGGTTCATCGTGCTGAATCTTTACCTGAAGCCAGTCTGTTCGATGGGCTGGTAAAAGTCGAATTTATGGGTAAGACGATTGGTTATGATTTTGGATAACAGCTTATAAAGAATGGATAGTAGGCTGAGTGTTCTATAATTTTTGATATTCGTACAATCGCCCTTTTTGAAGAGCAAGATAACTTCTGTGATCAGTCAAGAGTCAGGGATTTGGCCTTCATCGAGATATCTGTTCAGGAGTATCAAAAATGCTTGTTTTAGTATTTCTCCTTCGGGCTTCAACATTTCGTTCGGCATTCTATCTTCACCAGATGCCTTGCCGTTTTTTAACTGGCCCAGTGCTGTTTCCAGTTCCGCTCTGTCAATGGAATTATGATTGGGTTAAAAAAAATATCTTATGTTTGCTGAAGCAGTAGCATTAATGGCATTCCTATGTTTATCTGTTTTCACATGGTCTTCGAAGTCACCCTTTCCTTTTTGTGCAACAGTAAATTCTGCAGTATATAGTGTGCAATAAACACGTTCATGGTTACTGTCAATACAAAATTTCAAAAATTTGTATTGCATTTGCAAGTTAACATTAAACGTAAAATTTCGTTTGAGAATTTTTAAACTTTGAGACAAAAAACGAACACAGAATAAACAACAAAAAAGGGCGAGCTACTTCTTACTCGAAAACAATATAACGTACGTCTTACATTAGGTATGTCCACACTTGTGCGCTTTCGTCGTCCTCTTCCCTTTCAAGTTGCTCTTCATTTTTCATTTCAACTTGCGCTAGAGCATGCAATTTGACGCGTGATAAGTGCATGCCTTATTGTATGTTCTCGTATGTTCATACTTCTTCAACTTTTGGTCCTTACACAAACCTGACCCTTACGATCATATAGGTTTAAAATTAAAACCATCGCCAGGATTTCAACCCAGGACATTTCCCCGGGCAGCACTAAAAAACCAGGACTTTCCGGGCTATTCCCGAACATATGGTAAGCCTAGTCTTGATGGAGTACAAAATCTTTTAGTTTTTGAAACAAAAATTCTAGTCGAAACAAAATTAATTTCAATAATACGAAGGATTTTCGCTGGTATTATATATAATTAAATCCTATAAATATTATCAGGCAGTACCAAATTTCGAAATTACAAAATGATTTTCGAACACCATTGATTAATTACATACCCCTTATTAAACTATTTAAGCACTTACCAAACCAAACTTAGGTAGAAAAAAGGTAGACCAAATTTACGCTTTCCTTATCATATTGAACACACCTAAGAAGTTTAAACTAAATATTAAGTACCTTAATTGTGTACACAAATTTAATACTAATTTTGACGATATTGGAAATAAATAAATCTAATGCTCGAAATTAATATCAAAATCATTTTAATATACATAGTAGCACCTTAGGTACAAACTTTGAAATACTTCTGTAGTACTAGATGAATAAAATGCAAAATGTCGCAAATTCCGAACAAAAACTTTCGTTGTTTTCAAAATTAACTCAATTTCCTTTTTTTTCGGGACGGGAACGGGATTTAGGACGTTTTTCTATCCAAAGCTCCAACAAATTTCGACTAACCAATAAAATATTTAACAACTTATTATTACAATAAACGCTATTATTTTTTATTATTACCAATAATCACCAATTAATTTCATACCTCACGTAGGCAAAACAAAGCATCGTGGAAACGAATTATGTCCAAATAAACCAATGCACAGTAAATAAAACGCGTCGGCAATATTTTATTCCAGCTAAACAACAAATACTTGGTCATAAAACAATAACACACGCGCTAATACGGCACGCGGTTTCGGTTACGCGTTGAGTAATCCGGATTAGTATTCCACCTGCGGACTACATGCACTATAAACTAATGCTAAATTTCGGAGGATACTATGTAGATGGTATGCGAACTGGAAATCCTGTGCGGCCTTACAATCAATATTCCATTTGAAAATGATTTATTATCAATAGTTTTATTAATTTTAATAATTATAAGAACGACTAAGAAAATTTATCCAACAAATGTTTACCGTAACTTTCTTTGATTGAACTTCAACTTTGATTTATCTCGTCTAATTAATCCGATTTCGGCAATTACCGAATCACAACCAATTACAAAGGGAGCATTTTAAATTTATTATCAATGATTCAATTTAGATTGATTCAAAAACTGAATTGTTTGTATTGTGTTGCAATATTGAAGCACGTATTAAGGACGTATGCAAGCTGCAAAGGTATTATTTAGTGTGTCATGGTTTCGCTGAAATTAATTAAATACGTTGCAGGTACCATCCACGCATATAAATATTGGATATCAAGGGTACTATGTTGATGGTACTTTTAGGTCAAAGCTGGAATGAATAAATTCTGTTTGAATTTGAAAATTTTAGACATTGTAAGAGTAGATGCGGTTTGAGTACTAAATGTAAGTTGCAAAATTGAAGAGACTTTATATAAATATTTAATTCAAGATATTATCTAGTACAAATAGTAATAAAACGTGCGGGTGAAAATGTGCGATTAATTCCTTAAAATATTGTAATGAATGCATATTCAAGCCATTATCGACGCAAAAGCTGGAAAATAGCAAAAAAAAACTGTAAAAAATTTCAAACAAAATTACCAAATTTGTTAACTAGCCAAATATAAAATTAAATTAAAATTAAAAAGGTAAAATTGTAGTGTCTTATTAGTACTACACTGAATGTATTACTTGGTCTGCACTGTAAGAAAAACCATAGCATGTTACTTTAATTTTTCGTATCCGGTGGTTTCCGGTAGTGGAAGGATTGGCCACTGTCTAGTGGAAGACAGTGTTACCAGGGGGCGCCGGCATGTTCTGCATATACAAGAGAAAATGCACGCGTGGAGGCTCCTTCCGTGCCCCCCATAGCATGTTAGAAATAGTTTTTTGTAGTGTTACTAATTTTTCACTAACCAAATAAATTATTAGTCTTGATATTTATATATAGAGGTGTATTTGGTACTCTTTAACTTCACTCCTGTAGGGTAGACTGGATACGGTTGAAACGATTTTGTTTTTATCGTTCATAGATCCCAACTATGAACGATTATCCCTACTATGTTGCGAATATTCGTATCCGCATCAGCAATAGCTGAGCTTCTGCGTCGATTTGTACATCTGCATCCGCAATAATCATTGCGGATATTCATGCGGATTTAATTTTTTTTTGTGGTCTTAAACGTCATAATTCTAATAGTCAAAAATGTAAGAAAATTTCAACTCATTCCATTCATTCCACTATAGGTGACTGAAAAGTAACTGCAAGCAATTCAGGACACACTCAATCAACCTCATCTCAAAGTGTTCCAAGAATGTATAACGCGATGGAACAGTACATTTTACAAGTTCGAGCGTTTTTTAAAGGTAAAGGATGCCCTAAGTCTTTACATCAATGACAGTGAGATTAATCCTCTTTTGACAGAAGAGTGGAAAGTCATTGAATGTTTTGATTTATTGAAACCTGTCGAGGAATCCAAGCGGGAACTAAGCAGCTCTCATGCCCTTATTTAATTAATGTAATTCCAATAATTCGAATGCTTGAAAAAAAAGTTGACGACTGTTTAACAAGGTCACAAGATTTTGATCCAATTCGACAGGTCGTCACTATTCTGAAAAGTGAACTTTCAAGGTGCAAGTTTTCCAATTTGGTAGAGAACAATTTATATATCATCGCCACCAACTAGACCTTCGCTATAAACGCAAGTTTTTTACACCAGTGACCGAGGAAAAGGCCAAAGAAGACATTTTTATGATGAGAATGAGAAATAATGAAAATTATTGTCGACTGTTCTTTTAATTTTGCAGGAGCTAAAAGAATGTGAGAATGAATGACAGATTCCTCTGAAAAAAACACGGAACAGCTAGGACCAGGTTTGGTCAGAAAGCCATCCTGAAAGGGCGATCTTGCTATGATGTTGGATTCGTCAAGTGAAGATGAGAGTCAAGAAACGCCACAAAATGGTAACGTTGAAGTTGTGCTAAAAAAGGAATTAACCGTATTAAAAAAGGGCCAATGTAGACGATATTCCTCTTAAAAGGTGGAGCGGCAATATTACATTTTATTAAATATAATGCTCCAATTTTTAACTTTAATTACTAATAAATTGATAAAAATATTAAAAATCACTATTTTATTTCTCCTCCCATATAGTTTCATATAAAATATCTTAAGATCCGCAGTTGTGAAAAAATCTGCATCCGCAACATCCCTAGTTCATAGTATTGTTGTTTATGAACCGAGCGACGATGACGATAGGTGAATTTCAAACGCGCGTTTGTAACTGTGAAAGGGCTATGCAATTTTAGTTCCTGTTATGCTATTTTTACAAGTATGCAAAAATAAAAAAAATCCGATTTGTTTCAATCGTCCCCATGCCAGGGGCGGTTGAAACAGTGATTGGGGTCGGTTAAAACGCGTGCAAATAATACAAAATATAATATTGGAACATGTTTTATAATAAGTCATTAATTCTAATTATAAGCATAATTTTGTCACCGTGTGACAACAACTATCAGTCTTTAAGATTTTAATTTCTAATCAGCCTTAACGTGTAATTAACGCAATTAACAAAAATAATAAAAATTCAAACCAAAATCAACAGAAAAAACTAAAAGGAAACATTTCTTGAATCAAAAATTTGGTATAGGGATTAATCTGATTCGCAATTGTGGTAAACATAGCTATGACCACCTTCTGGCTCTCTTCGTGAGCCCACTGTTTACACTTTTCTCCGGATCAGCTCTATGAATATGCTGTCAAACAATACAGTAGCATTTTTCCTCTTCTAATGACATTTCCTGCTGTGTATTACTTTTTTTCCCTTTTAAAGCACTTTGTTTAACTTTTCCTCCATCCAATCTTTGCTAACTTGCTTAGTTTTGTT
The DNA here is from genome assembly GCA_944588485.1 of Phosphuga atrata. Lineage (NCBI taxonomy): Eukaryota > Metazoa > Arthropoda > Insecta > Coleoptera > Silphidae > Phosphuga > Phosphuga atrata. Next base: position 23,918,044 of record OX155904.1, on the reverse strand, counting down.
CGGTGTCATTCTTGCTTCATGTTCTTTTCGTATCTCTTCTATCTAAGATGTATCAGTATAAATTGTAGACTTTCTCTTTTTTAGACTTAGAGGGAGCTTTAGGTAATGTCCGTACTGCTTCTGGTGTAATTACAATAGGATCATTAGAAATTGCTTGTGCACTTGTGGACGGTCTCGGCAAAGTTTCCGGATTTATAATGCTGCTTTAACGTCTAGATGGTGCATCTAAATTTTCTCGTCGTTCATCTACGTTTTTTGCTCAGTTGTTGGAACTGGTGAGTTATTGATAGCCTGTTGTTTAACCGTTGTCTCTAAAGATGTCTCTCTTGTAGTTCCTCAGTTGAAATAGAAGGCTACAATCGCGGTGTTTCATCTTCAGATGGATTTGCATCCAATGTAGAAACAACTGCAGACTCGGTTATATTTTCGAAATTAGGTCTGTCCGTTACCTCAGTTGTATCTTCTGGATTTGGTATATCTGTCACTAATGCAGGAGCAAATTCAAGCTTAGTAAACAGATGCTGGTTATATGGGTAAATTCCCGTTTTACAAAAGCCGGATTGAATGTCGGATGATGTCAGAGCAAGGGGCATAGCAGACGCTACAATCCCCGGAATGTAATAAATTGAGATTCTTTTTCCTAGATGGCTTCGCATCCACGCATCACAACTCGAATTTACAGTCTTCTTTAAAGGGTCATATGCAGATCGATCAAGTGGCTGGAGCTTGTGTGAGCAATGGGGAGGGAAAGACAGTAAAATAATGACGCTGTTCGTGCAAAAGTCCAGTGCATTAATATGAATGTGTGAGGAATGGTTATCAAGAACGAGTAACACGCAGATACATTTGTATCTTTGTTGAAGTGAAAGAGTACAGGAAATGCATGTATGATTCATCCTGCATCCAACCAGAGGGATTTGCTGTTCCAGCAGACCCTATTGGTCCTTCCCTAACAAAATGGTCTTGATAACGCACTCGTGGAAAAACAATGAATGGAGGGATTATATTACCGATGGCGTTTGCTGCAAAAGTTACTGTCACTAATGTAACCTTTTCAGCTGAAGTTACTGAACCTACTTGACGAGCACCACGTCTATCTACAACTCTATCAGGTTTTTGCACTGTTGTTATGCCTGTTTCATCTCTATTATATATGTTTTATATATGTTTTCTTTTGTTAAAACTAGTCGCTCTTGATAGGCTTGTAGCTTGTGGGGCGCGTACTAACAGTTCAGGGTTTCTTCTCATAAACATCCGAAACCATTCCTCACCAGCCATCTGGTTGACTTCCCAAATTCTAGGTGGTGATAAATTATACTAAATGGTGAGTTCATAAGCAAATTTTCTTACCTCTTTCTTAAATAGTCCAAAATATATATCTGCACATCGAATCAAATATTTTGATAATTCTCGCTCTTGCTCTTCACTAAAAACTCTACACCCCAGAACCCCAGGAGGTAGTGTGCTCTACATCCCATAACTTCATCGTCCTCGCCAGACGTATCTCGCTTTCGAATATATCTCAGAAGAAAACAGTGTTAACAAGTTATAACTCGACATGTCAATCTGCCCTCTGGAAGTCTTTTTTACGCGAACTCTCGGCATCTAGAAAATGAGAAAAAAATTATATATTTATTATTTCCACCGTACCCACAAAAATTGTTTCAACCGTCCCTAAAACTGTCTTTTTGCAAAGGTGGGGTTTGCTAAAAGACAGTTTATAGTAATGGTATGGTAATAATAACACTATTAAAACTAGTTATTATTCCGTAATCTACAAGCTTCCTAAAAATCACAAACTCACACTCAATACTTAAATATAATACACGATATTAGCATATATCAACGAGTAAAAATACTTACATATGGGTACCAAAATAAAATATGGTCTTCTATAAGCAACAACACTGCACGGGGGCAACGCAACACTGAGATTCGTGTTCGGACCTTCGTTCGCCGCTTCGTTCTCCCCTTGCAATCTTCGCTCCACGAATAGCCATTCGCGAGATATTTGTTTTGATTCAACCGTCCTTTGTTTTAACCCTACCTAGTCTACCCTACTGACCTAAAAAAATGTTGAGGTAATAGTACTACCAAAGCTAGTAAAGGATTAAATTTTCGTGAGATCCCAGCGGCTAATTAGTTTGCTGTCAATTGTTTTAAAACTACTGGAGAGACTGATACTGACAAGAATAGACCAATACTTTAATTCGGCAGACTGGATCCCAAACCGTCATTTTGGATGTCGTCGGCACCATTCAACTATTCAATAATGCCACAGAGTCGCTCATCAAATAAATACCGCATTTGAAGAAAGAGAACACTGTACTAATCTCTTCTTAGATGTAAGACATACATTCGATAAGATCTGGCACGAAGGACTGTTATACAAAATTAAAAAGGTAATTTCAGCTTTCTCGTATCCACTCAGATTGTACCTACACAACGGACATTTCAGAAACAGAGTCAACGAAGAAGTATCTGTAACATATCCAATCATTGCTGGGGTTCCACAATGTAGCGTTTTGGGCCTTCTACTCTATGTGCTATACACCTCAAATATCTCCAAAATACCAGACCCAACCATAGGAACATTTGATCACTCAGACCTCAAAATCGCCACAAAATATTTTCAACATTATATATACAGTAGGGATAATCCGAACACCCAAAATTTAAACCCCTGTTCGGATAAATGAGGCGTTCGGATTATTGTATGTAGATATTTTGAAAGGTGTTTTTTGAAATGAAACAAAGATTTTTATAATTGAAAGTAAATACAAATTTTTTATCATTAAGTACATATGTATTTACACTTTTTTTTTTAAATCTAGCATAGTACTTTGACGAGTGGTGTTTAATGACAAAGTAAATGCTTTATCCCTCATCTTACGCAATAACATTTTTTCTGAAATTGAAATATCTACTTGATCCGCCCATTCCAAACATTTATTTAATGTAGACACAACTCGAGTATGTGGAATCCTTTCAATTGCTTTGGATTCCTCTAATACTTCGTTTTCGCTATCAGTCTCATTTAGTATTTGTCTTACTAGGTCTTCATCAGTTAAGGGCTCCTGACAATCAATGTTCTCATTACTTGATAAGAAATTGTTAATCTCCTCTTCTGAAAAGCCTTTGTTACGGAAAATGTTCAATGGAAGATCATCTTCAGGGTCAAAGTCATCCAGATCTTGGCCAGAAGTTTCCTCTGGTTTGAATAACGAGGGCCAAGAGGCTTCCAAGATTTTTTTTTATCAGATTTGAGGACACTTGCTGCCAACATTTAGCCAGAGAAAATACAGCATCTTTCATGGTAGTTTTTTGAAGGATTTCAGATAATGTGCATTCTGAATCAACTTCTTGCTGACGAAAAACTTGTAATAGTATAATAATAATAATAAAAGTGTTTTTTTGTATGTTGCTTTAATGTTCTGGATTACGTTTTGATCCATGGGTTGAATTAAGGCTGTACAGTTAGGGGGCATATATAGAACAGCGAAATTTTCGTCAATCAACTAAAGATCTTCTTCTTGTGGATGCGCTGGTGCATTATCAAGAAGCAGAAGTGCCTTTAGCGGTAGGTTCTTTTTCGATAAATGTTTCTTTACTTCAGGAATAAAATGCACCTTCAGCCAGTCTAAAAATATTGCTTTTGTAACCAACACAATTCTTTGACCTGAGTAATGAACTGGCAATTTTTTAATTGACGCAAATGCACGTGGTCTTTGTGCTTTATCAACAACCAGCAAGGGCAGTTTGTGTGTTTCGGTTGAGTTCGCACATGGCATAAATGTGATCCTTTCTTTCGACATCTTTGAACCTGATGCACTACTCTCTGACCCAGAAGCCCAAGTTTTATCTGGTAACAATTTCCAATACAAGCCCGATCATCCGCGTTATAGATTTGATCGGCAGTTAAGTCTTTCTTCCTAATTATGTCTATAATTTTTTCCTATCAAATATGCTCCACCTGATAAATAAATAATATACCTGATATAAAAATACCTGATAAATCATACTGATAAAATATACCTGATAAATCAGGGATGTTTTGAATTTTTTTTTATGAATATAGCCAATGGTTATCTCCTTGTTCTTTTAAATTTTGCATTAGTTGAATAATAAGCACTTTGTCAAGCGCCCAAATCCAAATTATTCATATCGGAGCTATTAGGTGGCTAACAGCTCAAGCGAATATCAAATTTATCCATTGCTCCGTGTTGTCCAACCCTGAATCGATTGGTAAAATATGAGATCTAGCGTTGTCTTGTTGACTAAAAATCGTTTTATCGTTATATACGATTTGCAGGCCACTTAGACTTAATAGCTGGAAGTACTTTTTCAATCACCACTTTGCGTTACTCATTTTTATCATCAGCAACCGAAAGTAGCAAAGTAGGTGTAGAAACGAAAGTGCCTCTACTACGATTTCTGCTATACCTTTTTGCAGGTTCCATTTGTATGAATGGCCAAATTCCATCTTTCCATTTTTCCATCAAACCACTCATTGCTATGTGAATAAAATTGAGGTCTAGCAACGGCTACAAGAAACATCATTTTTTTTCTGAATCTGTTTGATTTAGCCTGGCGATGCGGTTCAACCTCGCCTGTTTCAAGGTGATAACGGCTTTGTTCCTCAGTTAGATAGAACCATTTTTCATCAATGTGAACCATATCAAACACATCAGGGAATCGAATATTTCCATCTTTAAAAAGTCGCAAATGACGGAATATAAACACAATTCGCTAATCTTTATTTGCATCCGTCGACTGAGGCTTTAATATTGCCGTTGCTCACTCGCACATCTCCAGCTTATATCCGACGATGGGGGAACGTTTTTAGTATGTTCAAGGCGCCAGCAAGTGATCAGATGGTTTTTCTTTTGTTTAATGGCACATTGCGAATTCTGCCATTTAATCCATAATTTTTCTTTTTTTGGACCAACTCGACCACGTTTTCTTGAAATCACATTCGATGGGCTGATTTCTTTTTCCTCGCTTCCAGATTCTGGCTTCAGTTTGAGTACTGACACTGTATTTAGCTGCAACTGACTTGTATGCACCTCTCTTAAGAATGTTATTGTCACTTACACTTAGCAAATCTGCATATATTAGCCTCCTTTGTTTATCGGTTAAGTTCACGTTTATGTTATTCCATATTTACGGGTATGAATTTGATACATTCAAGTTTTTCCTCTTAAGACGAAAGATTAAATAAATAGGAATAGACAAATGCAATGACAATACTAATGCATTTAAATCACAGTGTTGGGAACAACTCTATTGAGCATTTTAATCTTTTTGAGTAAACTGTCCAGTAATGTGGGACAACAATTTTCGATTTTTTTTTACCTTTTATGAAATAATGAAATAAAGCAAGAAGATATATTAATGGTAAATGATGTTTTTTATGAAGAAGTAAAGGAAGTGATCAATTAAACTCATAAAAAAAAATTTAAATCGAGCCATATATTTTGACAAGCCGCGGCCACGAAACGAAAACTATCAAGTATTATAGGAGAGAGGGATTAATAAATGAGTAATAAACTTTTTAGAAAATCATGTTTTTTTTACCAATAAATATTTTCGCGGGGATATTTTGAAAATTGCAACATTGACAAGTGGCACCGTTAGAACCAAGTCGGGAAAGTTTGTAACTACAGTTCATTTTTGGACGCTTTTTATTTTGTTTTGTGTTTTATTTTCCGTTTTATTTTTCTTCAATTTTGGTTTATTTTGGTACAGACAGACGGACATATTCATCAAAACCCCCTCGACACTTTCAAAACATGCGTAAGTCCAAATTTTCTCATCAAAACCGTTTAAAATGCCGATTTGACGTCTCTAAGGTTATGTTTATATATTATTGTTTATTTTAAATTCATTTCCATAATTATTAACATCCTTTAAATTAATTTTTAGAAAATGGCGAGAAAACTAAGACTGAGAAAATCTACTAAATCTGACAAAGATTCAACAAGCTCTGTCTCCCCAAAAACCTCCTCAGTTTCCTCCACCCCAAAATCAGAACAATCAGAAACAAGTCCTACAGGCCGCAATATCCCCGACATCCTCTATGCTGAAGATGGTTCAATCTTCTACCCCTGCAAATATTGTTGCAGAGCTTTTGCCAGCAAACCAGACTTGGACAAGCATGATAAAGTTTGTTCCACAGGAGGCCGCAGCACTCCAAGCCCGTTCACAAAACAAGCTTCTAATAAAGAAAACGATGAAGTTTCAAGCAATAATAATGAAGATCTACCAAAAACGCCAAAGAGAAAAGTTAAGGAAGAGAATAATAATAAAAGAAAAGTTGAAAGTCCTCCTCGTAAGGTTAAAAAAAGGAGGTCAAATTCTCCCGATATTGAAACCAATGTAATTACAACTGGTTCTGTTTCTGAAAATATTCACAATTTGAATCCCGAGATGAAAGCAGTTGTTTTAGAGAATATAAAATTAATCTTGAAAAACAGTGCAATTTCTATTATTTCCGATGGTGAGAACCCAATCATTGTCCAAACTGCTGCAAATGACAAACAACCAGCTTTACAAATAACTTCAAGAAACATGAATGAGAATTGCGTGGAAATTAAAACAGTTAGAATGCCTGGAGAGAAAAATGGCAAAAAGCTTCCTGATATAGCAGAGATACTGGAAGCTAACTTTGGTAATTCAAAGCCATATAAACCTGCAAAACGAGCTTCAAGTTCGCCTGTAACCAAAGCTGTTAAGCGACCTTTACACGCACAATCTATTATTGATGATTTTGAAATTGAAGAAATCCCAGAAATTCCTGTTTTTAAAATCCCTGATGTCAGAAATGGAGAATTGGAAATTGGTGCCGGAGTTAAGGAAATTGAGGATTTTAAGACTTTGGAGGATGTTGAAGCTGAAATCAAAAAAATTAAATCAAAACATCCTAAACCCATCCATGAAGAATCTCTTATTGGAGATTCCGAAATGGGAGATATTATTTTGTATGATCTAGAATTAGAAGGATCAATTGTTTTAGAGGATCTTGATATTCACATTTGTAAACAATGTGGTTCCGTTTATCAATCTCTAGAAGATTTAGTGAACCATGATAAATATGAGCACAGAAATGTTAAGAAACGGTATGCACCAAGCGAGTTGGCTAAGTTTGACAAGATGTTTAGAGTTGCAAATAGTACAACTTGCCCGATTTGCTCAAAGGTTTTGAGTAATAAAACTGCTTGGCCTCGACATTTGCAGACGCACAGTGTTGTCTTAAACTATGAATGCAGGATTTGTAAAAGGAAATTCACTAGAAACGATCATAGGAAGTTGCATGAAAACCGTCATGTTTTAAACATCACTGATGTTGATGAGTAAGAAATATTTGATTGAAGTATTTTTTTAATGTAAATATTATGAAAGAAAAGTTGTATTAACAGTTTAAAATTATCTTGTTTACTGAGTTTCTTTGTGTTTACGAAGCTTTAAGATATTTCTGTTATGTAATTTATCTTATTAAAAGTTAAGTTTCAAACTTTATATATTTGTTGGGTTTAACAATTCAAGGGATAGGAAAAGAAAATATGTTTGCAATATATAAATTTATGTTTGGAATTATCATATAAGGATATTATGTTATTTTATTAAGCACAAGTTATTGGATTTATGCTATTTAAGTTTTTTTTATTATTAATAATTTTGCAATATTTGGAAATATTTTATATAAGAACTTGTTTTTTTTTGTGTTTTTATACTGCTAGATGTTTTGTTAAGTTTAAGGTGATTAAATATAGGACTTATGATTGTATTTTTTATACTACGACTAATAAATAACTATACAATTTTTATATACAAATTGAAATTTGTTTAATTAGGATTCAATAGTTTGGTTCAATAGTTTAAGCTTTTTTCCTTGAATATGTTTCTCTTAATATTGTTGATTCCTATGCTAGAGTAAGCTTTGATTTACTTTTCTTGCTTGAAAACTGTTTCTTGTAAACTTTAACCCGTAAGGTCATTCTACTGGCCAGGCGCACTTAACTAATTATTACATATGGTTAGACGTAGATTTGTACATATGATTAGAATAATATTTAGAGGAAACGTCTTTTAGTAATGTCCTATTGCTATGGAAAGATATGAAAATAGTTTTAAAACATTCATTAAATTTAAACATTTTTACAAAAAAACTCCACTGGACTCCTACCGGCCCCAGCGATCTGGAGTGACAGCGTGTCATCAGACCAAGGATTAAGTTTAAAAACAAGACAAGCCCTTCCAAGAATAGGTTAATCAAGACCCAATTTTTTTTATATAGCTTAGGGAAATATATACATATATATATATATATATATATATATATATATATATATATATATATATATATATATGCATCAGGTTACAACGTTATCCGTCTTCCGATTCCTAATCTCCAACCGTCTCGGTTTTTCCAAGCCTCTTCCTCCAATCCTCTCGTCCGGATCTCTCCGTCTATACCCTCTCCAGCTTTTCCGAGGTCTTCCTCTCCTTCTTCTTCCAAGCGGTGTCCAGTGTATTACTTTCTTCGGGATTCGGTCTTGGTCCATTCTCTGTACAATCTGAGTTGTCCAGTTCTTATGTCATCCACGATGTCGTGCTTTACTTCCATTATGTCCCTTATCCTTTCATTTCTGATCCTTTCCAATGTAGACTTTCCTGCCGCTCTTCTCCAGTAGACCATCTCTGTGGCTTTCAGTGATTTCTCGGCTATATCCTTTATAGGCCACACTTCACTACTGTAGGATATTATACTTTTAATTATTGCTTTGTATATTCTGTGTTTGTTTTCATTTGTAATGTGTTTCACATAGTATGCTGTTTAACATGGTCACAGCCCTCCTGCCTTGAAGGTTTCTTTCGGCTATTGCTTCGTCCAGACTTCATATTTTCGATATTTTTACGCCTAGGTATTTGTATGAGCTGCAGTGTTTGATATTCTGTTTGTCTGAGATAGGCAGTTCTTGTTGTTCACTTCCTATACACATGTATTTTGTTTTCTGTATGTTCACGTCTAGACCCCACCTGCCATACTCTTCAATTAGTTTGCGTGTCATATATTCAATGTCTTGTGCAATCACCACCTGGTTTTTTCGGAACGCTTTCGGAAATAGGATTATAATTATTTTAGAAGATAATACCAACATTTCCAGTGAAATAATCAAATAAAATGTCGTAATGGATATTTTACAATAGAAGCCGAAAATTTGAAATGAGGATATAAAAGCTGTTGGGTCCTACAGAATGGACAGTAATAGTAGTAGTTACATTACAGTCACAGTAAACTACAACAAACAAGTCAACAAGAGGACCTCGTTGCAGTTTCATATCGCAGTCAGTGAATAGATACATATTATAAATAATATTTATTTTAGGAAATCCAGCAGACCTTGCAAACTACAGGCCCATAAGCCTCCTTTTACACATGTATAAGCTGTTCATGGAGATCATAACTAAGCGAATAACACCGAAGCTAGATCTTTACCAACCTAAGGAGCAAGCCGGCTTTATGGCAGGCTTTACACATGTATTAGCTGTTCATGAAGATCATAACTAAGCGACTAACACCGGAGCTAGATTTTTACCCACCCAAGGAGCAAGCCAGCTTTAGAACAGGCTTTGGCACAAATGACAACTACAAGTTGTCAAATGACTAACTACACAAAGTGTGCAAAGTACAATAGTCCTTATATTCATTGACCACGAGAAGGCGTTCGACTCCATAAACCAACGAAAACTAATTGAAGAAATAGCCGAATGCCGTATAGACCACAGATAATCCGCGCTAATCAACATCTATAAAAATGCCACAGCATGCGTGAGATTACACGAAGTCACCGATAAATTCGGAATAGATTCAGGGATTCGGCAGGGAGATAACATCTCGCCCAAATTATTCACAACACTTCTGGAATACATGTTTAAAAAGGTCGACTGTGAACACATGTGGGATCAACATAGACGACGAAAAACTAAGTCACCTGCGCTTCGCCTATGATATTGTGCTATATAACAGACTGTATTGATGAAGCTAGAAAAATTCTCGAAAAATTAAAAGCTGCCTCACAGCAAGTGGGCCTAAGAATCAAATACTCGAAAACGCAAATAATGACCAACCTTGTACTGACAATGTGTGAAACCATTTCAGTGGATAATGTCAAAATAAAACAGACTGTTTCATATAAATTTTTAGAACACCAGATTCGAATTGGTAGAGATAATCAAACGAACGAATTCTACAAACGAGTAGGACTAACCTGGTTAGTTTTGGTTAGCTGAAACACGTGTTTAAGGATGATTTACCCATGTGCTTGAACAGAAAGGTGTACGACCAATGTGGCCTGCCAGTCTTAACATATGGAGCGGAAACGCTTACATAAACAAAATCAGAGTAACACCGCGGAGCATGTAGCGGTCCATGTTAGGAATAAACTTGCGTGACAATATCCCAAATGTTACCATACGGCAGAGAACGGGAGTTGCAAATGCGGTAGAGAGGATCTCCCTCCTGATGTGGAATGAGGTAGCCCACGTTGGAAGATGGACGAAACGTATCATTGAATTTAGGCCTAGAGGCCTAGGCATACCGAAGCAGAGGTCGTCCACCGAGGAGATGGAGTGACGATATAAAGCAGATCACATCTAATTGGATACAAGCAGCGCAACAACGAGAAGAATGGAAGGAATCAAGGGAGGTTTATGTCCAGCAGTGGACGCTGAAAGCTGATTAATGATAATGATGACGAATATTTATTTTATATGCTTACAATATTTTCTTGTATTTAATTTTTCAGATATCTATAAAAAAAATGTTGAAACTCTTGAATGATGGAAGTACTCGTCTCCTAGTAGAAATTCAAGATTCAGGCGAAGAGGTGAATTACATTATTGACGAATCGGAAGTTTCTGATCATGCCAGTATAAACTATTTCCACGGAGATGCTGAGAGTGAAGATGAATTATCGATAATTAATAAAGAAATTCCAGGTACGTCAGTTAAAACCACACATCCACTAAAGATTATAGTGTATGGTAGGTACTGCTAGAGGTATATAACATCTATTATTACTATCGGACATCGTGTACTAAATATTATTTTAAGGCAATGATGCGAACTCAGAATAAGAATGTCTGCCTGAAAATACATAATTCCATGAGTTTCAGACAGTTTTTCCTCTCCCCGTCTAGCCTCCATTCTCCCTTAAACGCGTCAAGTGTTTACAAACATAAAATAAATTATAATCGCTTTGGTTATTGGGAATGTTTGCGTCTGGTCTGGAATTATCTTTGAAGATTGACAAACCAAAATCTGGGTTTGACACCACAAACGATGGCAATACTGCGAGACCATTCGGTTAGACTTTCCTCTGATTTAAGTGATTTAGATGTAACTTCTGAAGACGGCGATGATTTAGACTTGAATCAGCGACTTCAAAAACAAGCAAAATTCCAATTTTGGGATGAAATAGTAAGCATAACAAAAACACTCAACCACTTGTATTCACAATTTTATTTTACAAAAACCTTAATTTCAGCTTCGCGACTGGCAACCTCAAAAAACTTCTTATACTACTTTAGAGAAAATCAATCACATTTTTTGGGAAGTCATCATTTTGGATCAGCCATTTTGTTTTTGAAAAATTTTATATCAGATTTGTAATTAGCATCCTCGAAAACCCACATCTATTTATGATCAGGTTTTTTGGATTCTGGCTCATTGTGTGACGGCCGATTACATATCCGCATGACGTCAAAATACGTGAAATCGGCGTATCAAGAGGACGCAGTGAAAAAATCTAGCCGTGGACCAAAATTGCTGCTCAACGGTGCTAGAAACGATTTCCTGTTTTTGGCAACTGGAGGATGTTGTGTGGGACTTGCGAGCGGCAGACCGACAGTTCCGTTCAGTTTTACAACAGAAAATGACAATTTCCCGCTGCGACGTACAAGAGACATTTGTAAAGCTTATCTATAAAAACCTTATTAAACCTTAAATAATTTTTACTCAATTCACCGGAAAAAAATCAAAACGTAAACCGCATTTTTTGTAATTAAAAAAAATCGTCATTTTTCGACCCCCTTTTGGTTCAGTGAAGACTCGTTACTCGTTTAGTACCACGTAATGGTCGAATTGCTGCGGCGGCTTTGTTGTGGTGTAGAACTAACGGTCTTATTCGAACGGTTGTTTTGGCGGATCTTCTTGGCTGGACTCTCTACGGCAGTGGTTCTCAAACTGGGTGCCGCGGCACCGTGGGGTGCCGCGGGCGTATGCCTAGGGTTTTTAGCAATAATCAAGAAATGTAAAAAATGTTAAGAGAAAATTATATGAGGAATAAACGAATTTGAGTTCCCACTTTTAATGCAGAATTTTGGACAATTGGCTAAAATCTGGGACTTTAAAACGGAAAGGTCATGAACTCACAGAAGCTTCTAAAGTGATTGATTCAATGACAACCAGCATCGTCGGAGGAGACGAAATAACCCAGCAAACACCTGCGAGTCTAAATCATTCAAGTTCGTCTGTCCCAGTTCGCGAAAACGCAACTCAAGACCAAATGTAGATGAAAGTACCGACGTTGCAGGAGTTGCTGTTTTTCTTCTGTTTGTAAGGTATCCATTAAAAATGCAAATAGAAGAAGAACTTTTGATGAGTGAATTGCTTGAACAAATATATTCAGCAACATGATTTGAAATGGAGCAATATTTGCAGCAATGGAGCGGCTGCAATGGTTGGAAAAGTAAAGACAGCCGTTTCTAGAATGAGTCAAGTGGCAGACAATGCCACTAGCAGCCACTGTGTCATCCATCGACATTCTCTGGCAACTAGAAGAATGCCTCAAGATTTAAGAGTCATATTGGATGGCGCTATGAAGATAATTATTCATGTTAAGAGCCGCCCGCCTCAAGCACGTCTTTTGAAACTTATCGCCGAAGATCTGGGTATGGATCACTTCCACCTCTTGCTGCACACATAAGTGCGATGGCTATCAAGGGGAAAAATTTTCAAACCGTTTCAAGGGTAGCTGTGCCGCGAAATTGTTGTATCCCGACAGGGGTGGGGACATGGAATGTTTATATCTAAAATTATAAGTCGTTCGTGTGATTATCGCGATGACTTTCATAAAACTAATCCCTCTTTGTAAGGATTTACTGTGAACGGCCCATTGTCGCTACGTCACTCCTTTGCCAGTGACAACGCTACATATTCTTTCTTGCTGTTCTTAATGCAGTTGAAGTCCTCGAATACGCTTGAAGGCGTCATCGTAGACGTTGTTGCTGCGTTAGTTGTAAGGCGTCTGGTAGACAGTGAAACTCGTTACCATAGACGTTATTGTTGCTCGTAGATGGTTGAAGCCGACATCGTATACGTTGTTTGTTGTTGTAGGCGTCCTCGTAGATGGATGAAGACGTCCTCGTAGAAGTCGTTTGTTGTTGCAGGCGTCCTCGTAGACAGTTGAAGACCTCCTCGTAGACGTCGTTTTTGCAAGTTTATTTCAAGGCGTCTGGTAGACGGTTGAAGTCGCTGCCGTATACGTAGTTTTTTGTTGTAGGCGTCCTCGTAGACGATTGGAGGCGTCAGCGTAGAAGTTGTTTGTTGTTGCAGGCGTCTTCGTAAACGGTTGAATTCGTCATCGTAGACATTTTTTTTTGTTGCTGGCGTCCTCTTAGACGATTGAAGGCGCCATCGCATACGTTGTTATTGCAAGTTTGCTGCAAGCCGTGTTCTTAAACGTCATTTGTTGATAGGCGTTTTTCTATGCAAAACCACCTTGCACCTATCAGTATGAGTCGATCCGGAAGATTATCCAGTCGATAGCAGCCTCGTAGACGGTAGAAGGAGTCATCGTAGATGTTATTATTGGAAGTTTGTTGGAAGGCGTCTTCGTAGACGTTTGCATGCGTCTTCTACTTGGCTGGACTCCCTTCGGTGTATATCGCTACATGTAACTGAGATAACTTAGATGTATATCGGGGGGTTACTATATTTATATGCCCTTTCATGTATGAGGAACCGTTTTTTTTTTGGGTATTCTTTCTACGAACCCGGTTGTAAAATATCCATTACTGAATACTTAAACCTTTCGTGGGATTATAGAAATAAAACAAAAAATAGAATGTTTATATACAACTTGAGATTCGTTCGTGTGATTATCGCGATGACTCTAACATAAAACTAATCCCTCTTTGCAACGATTTACTGTGAAGGGCCCTGTGTCGCTACAAGCAATTGTTAGGTTTTGACGGAGAATGTTCAAGCAACCTTCTTCTTCATATGGCACCACAGCCCAAATCGGGCCCTGGCCTACTGTATTTTTGGTCTACATTTTTTCCTGTCCTTTGCTGTTCCTCTCCACGCTCTTACTCCGAGTTGTTGGTATGCGTCTTCTCGGGTCTCTTCTTCCCACTGTTTTCTTGGCCTCCCTACCAGCCGCCTGCCTTGCCTTTTTGCGTTCAGTGCTCTTAGTGGCAGACGGTTCTCGTCCATCCTGAGCACGTGTTCTGCCCATCTTAGTCTTTGCAGTCTGATGAATGTAGAAATCGGTGGTTCTTGGTATATCTGGTATAGCTCGTTATTGTACTTTGGCCTTCTGATGTTTCTGACCGTTACCGCTAATAGAATCCTACTTAACACCATTCGCTCGAATGTGTTAACTTTTGGGTTCTTGTTTTATTCGGTCATAGTACATGTTTCGCTACAACTTCATTCCATGTGCCCGAATTATTGTCTTGCTTATTCTAAGCATGTTCTTGCTGTGCACACTATTAGATCTAAATATTTCCGCCATTGCATAGTACGCCTTATTTGCTGCTAGGACTCGGCGTTTTACTTTTCCGTCTTCAGTACCGTTTTTGTTGATTTCCACATTCGGATATATAAATTTGTTGACATCCTCGATGTTGTCTGGCAACTGTACCTAATTCTGGCCGGCGCTTTCTTCTTGGTGTCATCATCATTGTTTTGCTTGTGTTGATGCTGAGCCCGGTAGCTTTGGCAGGTGATTTTAGTTGGGCATAGGTCCTCTGCGCTTCCTCGGCCCTTCTGCTCATAATATTTACCCAATCGGCATATGCCGCTAGTTGCACTGTTGCACTACACCCAAAAGTCTTATAACAAATTGCAGCGCTTGGTTGAAGAGTGTGGATGCTAACCCATCCCCTTGTTTCAACCCTTTTCAACCCGTTATTAACCCCGGATCCGTGAGTTGGTTTTGGACCCGCACTAAGGCTTCAGTTTCGCTTTAGTGATGAGACCTTTGACATTGTGCTCTTTATCATTTTCACCAGTTTAGTTGGTATCATCAGCTGCTGTAGAATTTGGTAGAGGCTGTTGCGGTCGATCGAATCGTATGCTTGCTTATAATCGATGATGTTGTAGCAATACATGCTGTCAAAACGTGATTGATATGGACAAATATGGACTAAAATTAGTTAGGCTAAACGATTCTGAAATAAGATGATATATTGATTACAAACTTCCCATATTTCGTGGGTCGAAAAGGAATTCCATATTTAGGAAAAGAGGGAAATCAACATGTCACCAACCTAGGTGAAAATATCGTATACGATTTATGCACTCCATATTACGGGACTAATAGAAATATAACGTGCGACATTTTTTTTTAAGACCGAACAATTGGCTCTGATTTTGAAGAGTTCTGGTCTCACTATCACGGGAATTATACGACAAAATAAGGTATTTATCCCCCAAAATTTTCAAGCAAAAAGTACTCGAGAACAATTTTCAGATTTACAAAAAATCTCACGTTAGTGTCATACGTTCAAAAAACAGAGAAAACCTGTTATTGTATTATCTACAGTGACTTCCAGTGATGCCCAACCTTTTTTTAAATGCCACCCATTTTAATATTTTAAGAATGTTCGCGACCCCACCCCCCCCCTCCCCCCCCCCCCCCTTTCGCACCCGTCATTGATCAATAAAACAAAAAAATTGAAGGTTTGACAAAATATATTTTGGGGCTTAACAATAGTGATGAAATTTTTTATTGAGTATTAATTATTAATGATTACTATGATGATTGAGCCAGCATTTGCTTAATAAGCGTTATAATTCTTCGTTGAGTTTTTGTCAAGGCCAATCTCATGTCAACTTGAATATCCAACGTATTACTGGCTTATTCCAAAAGCAAATGGCACTAATATTTGAAAAGAAAGCATGGAGAAAGTTTAGGATTCGAATGACGCACATGTTCGCATAGCAAACCAAAATTGAAATAATGATTTTTCCGTCACATGCCGAAGAGAAATTTCGTAGATCCAAAAATTCATCCTGAACATCAGCGGGAATGTAGGTCAACATACAAAGATTCACGAAATGGGTTTCGAACTAATGCAGCTTCTTGTTCAGAAAACTTCGGGAAATACCGTTGAATTTCAGGTTCAAAAGCTTCGAGGTGCTTATTAATTTCCTCTCTTAGATTTTCTACAATTATCCTCTTCGATTCTTCAGTCTTGGTGCAAGGGTGTTCAAACATGGCAAAGTTTCCAAGATTTACTTTACGGCGTCAGTTTTGCAGCTTTAATATAAACGCCTGAATATTATCTCTGAATTGAATAATGTGCGCTTACCTTTACCCTGCAGATTCAAATGTAGCCTGTTTAGCTGATCTTATATATCAGATAAATAAGCGACTCTGAATCCAGGTCTCATCACTAAAGTGTGCCAAAAAGTCCTATTTTCCTTTTAGTTCTAAGATATTTATTTCGTTTTCCAATTCAAAAACTCGGCCAACAATATTTCTTTTTGATAACCAACAGATAGCAATGTAGAAAAAAGAACTTGTGATCAGAGTTCATGTTTCATGCATAGTCTTTGTACACAAGAGTATTGTGAGCACTGGATTTAATGTAATTGACAATTGTCATCAAAGAGTCGAGTACTTCATGAAAAGACTTTGGAAGAGTCTTGGTAGCAAGGGCAAATCGGCGAATCATGCAATGTAATCCTTTTGCTTGGGGTGCAAGCTCTTTAATTTTTGACTGAAAGCCCGACCTAGATACAAGCATTGCTGCTGCTCCATCGGTACACACTCCACACAAGTTTTTCCATTGTAAATACCATAACTTTCAAAGAATGAACTTATCAGCAACTTAGCACTGCTTAGTGCTCTGCAAAACAGACTCAAAATGAGACGAACAACTCTTCTTTGATGTCTTTCAATTGAATATATCTCACCAAAACGAGTAATTGTGAACATGAACTAACATCGGTTGATTCGTCAAGTTGAAACGAAAAGACAGGTAATGCTTTTATTTCAGATAAAATTTGTTCCATCACATCTAAGGACATGTCTGAAATGCGTCTCTGAATTGTGTTGTTGGAAGGATATATTACGCAATTTTAGCTCACTCTTTTCTCCAAGTACTAGCGTAACAGCCTTTAATAAATATGGTTTTATGAGGGTTTCTGCAATTGTATTTATATTATATTTTATTTTTTGCAGCTTCCAGAGCAATTTCATATGATGCCTTACAACTACAGCTTGGCTTTGTTGTTGAAAGGTTCCACTAAAATCCATCTTTTGCTTTTTCCAGTCGTTTAAAAATGTCTTTTGTAATATGTTTAGAATGCTTTGTTTCTAAGTAACGTTTCAGCTTTGAGGGTTTTATAGATTCAACACTAAGAACAGCAGTGTCCAAAACACACTCTGGCTTCTCTATGCCGTTAGTAATAACGGTCGAAAATCCAAGTTTTAAATAGTTCTCCGAATATTGTATGTTTTTCGACATGGCGTTGATATCTGGAAAATAATATACCTGTGAAAATTGGAATTAAATTATTTTTTACTTACCCAAACGGTAAATAATGTCTTCTAGGCGAGCGTATCGAAGACGAATTGTGACGGGCTATCAATAATATTGTAACAGATCAAACAAGACACTAACTATAGTCCGGGAGCCAGTGACAGATTTTCATGACCAAGTCTCTCCCAATCGAAAATTCGTGAAATGCATTAGGGATTTATACTATGAATACTCGCGACCATCAGCTGTGGTGGGGCGGGCAATGGCAGCCTCCCACACATGAAGAAAAAAAAAATAGTTTTTTAAGACATTTCTAGATTATTTTTAGATTATTGTTTACCTAACATTTTGAAGGAAAAACAAAGTCAGCTGACCATAACGTGATCTATTATACGTCAGCTGGCTATTTGAACATGAAAAAAAAATTATATTTTCAATGATTTCCTCTCAACTAAAAATTTACCTGGTGATCGTTTGTATGCTACTATGATTGAAAATTAATATCAGCTTGCTGTATCTCAGTGGAAAGTCAGCTGGTACCTTGAAAGGTGTAACGCAGCAGCATCTATCACCTACTGAATCTTATCAGTTGACGACTTTTCCCTTGACTTACAGCTAGCTGTTTTTTTTCATTATTTACTAGAGTATGTTAACAATCCTCTTATAAATTTTCATCCGGGAGGAAATAACGTTTCTTAAGTTATTCGGCAGTATGCTTGATTTGAATGTTTTGATAAAAAATATGAAGTTTAATAATGGAGCAAATGTTGGTATGAGTAAATTAATTAATGAATAATTGTTTGTAGCATATTTTTTTGGTTAATTAACTTTTATTTCAATGAATTGATTAAAAATAACAATGAAAATTAATCATTTTCATTCGCGTTTTGGCTTTCATCTCTCTCTCATTCATTGTCAGAGTCACTGTCAGATTTACATGCGACCATGTCTTCATCATCATCATCTGTGAAAAGATGAAAAGAAAAATAATTAGTCCGCGTGTATAGTAAAACATGATCATATGAAAAAATAAAAATATAAAAAAATAGAATTGATACCTTCTTCAGGTTGAATGGTTATCTCCTCAATCGACGTTGGTAACTGAGTCCCAGAAAAACAATCAAATTCGAATCGGTTGTCTATTTCTTCCCAACCATAGTCTGTAGGTTCTTCAGTCTTTGAAACTTTAAGGTTAGCGTGAGACCAAATTTGCGCAATGTAACACGCCCTTAAATATTGCTTGTACAGTTCTGATTCGCATGGTGGTAGAGAAGAACCGTCAAAACCTTTTTTAGGCAACTTAATTTCATCATTATTGTCCAAAAATTTGTTGGAAAGTTTTTTGGAACAATGCAACCCTAGCGTCGTTAAGTTTTCTTAACCAATTAAGGCCATACATCTGACAAACAAACTCTTGAATTTTGCCAAATGGATCTTCCCTGTTCGTCGATGACTCTGAAATTTGTACGAAACACTTCGTAAAATCTTCAAATTTTGACATTATCGAAAATGGACGCTTCTTGCCTTTTCTAAAAAATGCAGGGTTGTAATCACAACCTGTAAATGCATGGAATGCTGGAAGTGCTTCAATCCCAAAGTTTCATAAAGTTCAGTAACATTGATGAACCTCATATGTTTTCCAACACCGGCTTCCATAAAAACGTTAACATGAGCCATAAACGTAAAACATGAGCCATATTAGCTAACATTATAACCAATACATCAGTGTCAGAACAACGAATCGTTAAGTTAGCATTATAATCGATTTGACAAGCGTGAAAAATAATTTTTGTATCCGCGTCTTCATGAGCTGGACACAAAAATGCGTTCTCTACAGTTCTTACAACTTTTCCATCGGTGATCACGTATCTATAACAAGCATCCGTATTCACAAAAATAGTTTTGTTGCCCATGTATGGTGCCATATAATCTTGTTCCCAATTTTCAATAAAGAACTGAATAAGTGCTTCCATGAAATGAATATTTTTTAGCTCGACTGAAAACTCGTTTTTTCGTTTTTCGTAACTTAAGAAATGTAATTTCCTCCCGGATAAAAATTTATAAGAGAATTGTTAACATACTCTAGTAAATAATGAAAAAAATCAGCTAGCTGTATGTCAAGGTAAAAGTCGTCAGCTGATATGATTCAGTAGGTGATAGATGCTGCTGCGTTACACCTTTCAAGGTACCAGCTGACAAACTTTCCACTGAGATACAGCAAGCTGATATTAATTTGCATTCATAGTGGCATACACACGATCACCAGGTAAATTTAGAGTTGAGAGGAAATCATTGAAAATATAATTTTTTTTCATGTTCAAACAGCCAGCTGATGTATAATCCACCATGTTATGGTCAGCTGACTTTGTTTTTCTTTCAAAATATTAGGTAAACTATAATCTGACAAATTTTCAAATGGGAGGAAATGACTAAAAAAACTTTTTTTTCTCCATGCGTGGGAGGCTGTAACTGCCCGCCCCACCAACGGAGTCGCAGCTGACGGTCGCGAGTATCCATAGTATAAGTCCCTAGTGCATTTTACGAAGTTTCGCTCGAGAAGAAATAATTGACCGAATTTGTACCTGGCTCCCGGACTACTAGCAACAAAGTATTCATATGAATACTTTGTTGTAAAATAAAATGTTGTAATTTTATATACAATTACATAAACTACAAAAAGTATACTGCAACAACACTATGTAACAAGTTTACCGAGCGTGACAATTTATCTTTACAAGATCTGTTCCTTGCTTGGTACAAATATTTTTCTTTCGTACAAACTATTTTCAAGAGGCAATTGATTTGCGTGATCGCTTCGAACTATACCCGGCTAGTTTGCCACAGTCGAATTTCACCAGGCATAAGAGATGCAGGCGCCGGCCGCCCACAAATTATCACATATCTCGCGCCAAGCATAAGTAAATTATTAACATTTTATTACCCCAAAAGCCAATGCGACCCAATAAAAAAGCTAAGGCGACCTTCTTGTGGGTCGCGACCCACCGGTTGGGAACTGCTGATCTACAATGCATCATAGTGATGCGATCACGAGAAATAAGAGAAAACCAGAAGTGATTATTCAGAATCGACGACAGAAGTAAAATTTGGGAAGTAGGGGTTTGAAGGAAAGTATTTATTCTGTGCAAGAAAATTTTTCCCTTTTATCAGCACCTTCTCAAGAAAAGACACATGTAATTTATGTGAAAGTGAAAGGAGTGTATTACAGTATTGTATACATTGTAAAAAATAATAGGTACTTTTAACAGTCATTCATATTTAATATATCATATTTAATAAGTGTGAACATTAAATTAGAAAGTTTTTTTTTAAACTTTATGCGAAAAAATTTATCCTTTTTGTTAATCCCACATAATCTAATATTACAAATATGTAGCTAATTTATAAAACCATTTATTAAATAAAAATTCAATGAAAGAGATCCAAAAATCTATGATGTGATTAATAATATTGCCATTGTACTAAATTGTCAGCGGCCGCTGAGGCTGGTAGGCGTAGGATGGCTAACTACTTGGTAGTATGAACTTAACGGTGAAGCAAAAATTATTTCAGCTGAAAATGCTTTAATTTTGAACAAAAATATTAAAATTTTGTTGCTGCTATATTTGAAATAACTTTGGTTTTGGTTAAAAATGAAAATGAGCCAAGCGAAACTAGTCAATTTCAGACTAAGGCGACTGTTGCCGGACAGAAACCGATCATTTTCTTCCCGTGGAAGAAACCTGCCCGCTGAATGAAGTTGCAGCCCTGTTTTCGATTCTGTCAGAATGTAATTGTTTATGACAAAACATTATAGTTGTCATTTTAACCAATAATTAAACTGCCAGATATTATAATTTTACAACTAAAATAAATAAGAAGTACAATTTCAATAAAACTCATATGGATACAATAATTACAAATATCCATAACATCTCATTTAGAAAGCAACAACTGCAACTTTGAATTTATTACCTGAAAAATCGAAATAAGCTATTTTAGGAATCTATTAGGAATCAGAAGGAGCTAAATCATTGTCAGAAGATGTATTATTCAGTTATTTCGTGTATCAAGCTAAAAAAGATGTGCCGTCAACTATGTGGTCAAATTATTATATGCTTAGAACAACAATCATTTGCAAACACAATATTGACATCAGTCAATGCATAAGGTTAATACATCAGTCAATACTTAAGACAAAAAGAAAGATAGACTGTGTGGAGATGGACTACCTAAGAAGAACATGTCGCATATCAAGGAGAGTGCACATTCCAAATAATGAAATCTGACGGAGAACAAATCGAAGATTTGTCCATAAAACCTCAAGAAAGAATTCATAAAACCTCAGAAAATTAGAAACTCAACAGTTAATATGGTATGGGCACGTGCAACGTATGAATGAGAAGAGATGGCCCAAACGGGCTTTAGAATACATCCCAGAAAACAAGAGAAAACGTGGAAGACCAGCAACCACTTGGATAAACGGAATTATACTAACGATGAGAGATAGAGCAATCCAGGAGGATTTATGGAGAGACAAGAGAGTGTGGCGATAGAAATGCGGGATGCGGCAGAAGCTGTAGGACCCCCGCTTATGTATGTATGTAATGGATAAGGTTACAAACTTTTTAAAATAAAACTACACTTGACTCTAACAAACATTAGCACTTCAAAGCTTAATATTTCACAAACCGGAACTCTTAATCGAAGTATTGTTTTAACAAGCCCTTAATATTCCTGAAAGACCTGCCCAACGGCACCAGACACCATGGGGTAGACGAGAAAAAAAAGTCCCCACCTTACCCGTAGAGGAGGTACCCTAAAAATTTTTTTTTTCAAGATTTTATTTTACCACTTTGTCGGCGTGACTAATCTGTATATCCATGCCAAATTACAGCTTTATATTTCTAATAGGCTCTGAGCTAAAATGCGGACAGACGGACGGACATATCGAAACTGTAAGGGTTTCTTGTGGATCACAACAGAACCACAAAAAGAAGAATACGGGATTTCAGGCTAAAAAATCCAGTTTTCTTGCCTAGAGAAATAAACTTCTCCGTGAAGTTCCAGATCTAAAATTCTTTCTCGAAAAGGTTAGTATTCAAAATTTCTTCAAAATTTTTATGCATCTACTTTTAATAAATTCTTACGTATATTAGGTATTAAGTTGTGGCAATTCTTGCCCTTGGTCCTTGGAGCATGTCGCGGACAAGAACTGTGCTAGTCGGTTTATAAATTATTAAAAGTAGGCATTAAGAATACAAAAACTCACAAAGGTCGAAATTTTGCAATTGACGGGGAGTTTTATGAGATTATAAAAAAATGCATTCATTTACGACCGAAAAATTTTGACTGTAACCGTTTTTTGTACACATCATGATGGTCGATGTACGCGGCAAGCTGTTGGCAAAAATAGTATTGCTGATTGTCCAAAACGTATCGCTAAATTTCTAAATCTACCGAACGATTAAGAATGGTAATTCTTGATCGTTCGGTAGATTTAGAAATTCACAGGGTCACAGCTTTCGAAGAACTTCAGCCACTATACTTGCTGATTCTGGAGCAGGTTGCTGAGGGTTACATCCATAAATCGATAAATAATAAACGAAAAATATATGTTCTTCATTTCAACTCACGACTTCAGAGAAAAAATTAAAAATTGAAGACGAACCGAATTTTCTGAAAGTATTAGAAGTACCAAGTTCAGAAACAACACAATCAGAAACAGCGAATTCAGAAACATCAACTACAGTAACCTCGAAACAAGTAAATTATCATTAACACAATTGCACCATCAACACTATTAACTTTTAGGTTTAATATATTGAAAAAAAAATATTGAATTAAAAAAAAAGTTCAATAAATAATAAACTACTAGTTTCTTGAAATATATTTTTTAATTTTCTAAATGAATCATTAATATCGTATAAAATATTTTTATTCGCTATAAGTCTGAAATTGTCTAGTTCTGGTTAGCTCCAGTCATTAAAACCTCGTGACACGGGATGAAACTCGCTTCGCTTGGGCAGGCAACTTCACCCTCGTCTAGTCAGACACTATACTAGTGAAATTGTACATCATTATATGTACATTATTATATACTTACATTTTAGAAACACTCAACATCTTGATTATTCTAATCGCAATTTTGTACTGTCTTGTTGCAATTTCAATTAAAACAATTCAACTTGTGTAATCTGCGGATCTTGAAGAATCAAAACTCACATTTCATTAAACACTATTGAAATTAAAAAATTCTAATATAAAAAGGCATTAAGGAAAGGCTGTGCATAATTCGAAATTAGTTTATCGATTACAAACACTAAAAAGTTTGAAGTGTTAGTTGCTATGCAACATCTACACCATTTAGTAAAACTCACGCCAAACAGATCGCAATGTCACTTTCCCGCAGATACAACACAAAAAATCCGAAACTAACAATTGCCTCGGCCAGATTTCACTCGCATCAATGTCCACAGTAAGTCAAAAACATAATAAAAGCGTCTAAAAACAGTTAAATTTCACTTTTTTAAGATTACAAAATGCGAAACATAATTGGATCAGACGGAATAACTCTTCGAATGTTGGTTCACTTCTGACTAGTTTAAGTTCCGATTCCTCGGAATCCGAAGAGGAGCAACCTAGGAGGTTGATTTATTCCAAAACGCCCTTGCCTGAACCCATCAAGACTTTTTGCAAAAGTTGTTATTGTAAATCTCAACCTGTAAGACCTTGCGATTGTAAAAAATTTGTCGTTGTGCCTTGTCGTGGTTCCAAGAATGGCGAAGCTGTTGTTTACACGAGGTGTAAAAACATCGAGGAACCGGATGAAGAAAGCTTTGAGAGGATCAAAAGGAAGGCTAGAAGTATTCGGTCGCAAACATTGGAGAACAATTATTGTGCAAAATCGCAAAATTTATGTAGTTCAATCTGCACCAAGATTACCTCACATCCTTGCAAATTTACGTCGCGTAGAAGAAACTACGAAAATTTGACCTCTAACTATTTTATTAAAGAAAAATGTCCGGCAACTAAATCAGTCAGTAGAGAACTATTAGATTTCCGCGACGACAATTTCTTTGAGTGTCACAAAACCTCATTTCAAACTACACAGCCTCACAAATGCACACATGTATTCGATTTGGATAAAAACCTCACGCCAAAACCTCAAAATCCCGATGTTTATGGAGTTAGCAGATGTATAACTTGTTCGTGTCCGATTTCTTCTACTAGTTTACAGTTTTTACCACCGAAAAGTAAAACAGAGAGTAGCACGACTAGCACTTCTTCAAGTGAGGATAAAGTGAGTATTAGTGTTAGTAATGAGGAGGAGGATCTTGTTTTTGAGGTGGATAGGGAAGTTGTCGAGGAACCCCTTGAGATAACCTCGTCTAGCTGCAAAAGATTTACGAGGAGGTCCGCAAGACCTGCGAACAGTGCTGCGTTGAGGTACCAAAAAGGTATTTACTAAAAACAGTTTTTGAAAAAGTGATTTTGTTTTTCAAAAATTATTTTATATATTTTTAATTTTTCAATAAAAAGTTTTTGTAAATCTTGATTTCTTTTTGTACTGAGATTTCGGAAATCGCTTGGAACATTATCGCGGTCTCCCCAAAAATGGCGTTATCAAGTCCAAAGGCAGTGGAAATATAATTGTCGAATTTTTCTCTGCAGAAATGTTGTTCAAGGTTTGCAAATATCGTAACTGAAACATTACATACATATAGTTTCTTTTTAAACAAATTGCAAAACTCTTAAGATATCAAACATTTCAATTCAAATGCAATTTGAATTTCTGTTGTTACCTGTAGAGCAGCAGGGCTTTCATGTATAACATCAGCAGCTTCCCGCAAAGCTCTGGAAGCCTTCATTTCTCCTTCAGCGGCAATGACCTTAGCTCGAGCTTCCCTGGTAGCCTCAGCTTCTGCTGCCATAGCCCTTTGAAGTTGAGTCGGTAAACTAACATCTTTGCTGCAACAACATGGATCCGAAACAAGAACAAATTTCAAACCCACCACCTCGAAAATAAACCTCAGCAAGGTTTGGTCACAAAATCTTCAATCACTTACATTTCAACTCTTTCGACTTTCACACCCCAGGGATCCGTGGCCACGTCCAAAGAAGTTTGCATTGCGTGCGAAATCGCTTCCCGATCCGAAAGGATTTCGGCGAGGTTCCTTGTACCTAGGATGTTACGTAAGGTTGTCATTGCCAAAAGACGAGTAGAGTTGCTAGAACAAAAAGGAAATTTTGGAGAGAAATCGTCTGTAAGTCTGGTAAAAAACTTACCTGTAATTAGTAACTTGTACGACTGCGTTTAATGGATCTTGAATTCGGTAGTATACCACAGCATCAACTGTCACTGTAACTGAGTCTTTAGTCAAAGCCTAGAACAGCAATTTTAAGTTAAAGTTTTTGTTTGTGTTTTCATATTTTCTTACTTCTTGGGGTGGGACGTCGAAGGAGACCGTGCGTAAATCGACTTTCTTGTAGGTATCAACACAAGGGAGGACGAAGAAAATTCCTGGACCTCTTGCTCCTCCAGTTCTTAGTCTTCCTAGCCGAAATATTACTGCCCTTTCGTATTCCCTAACAACCTAAAGAAACGAAAATGTTTTGGATTTTTGAAAATGGTCTGCACCTGCAGACTGGAACAAATAGCGTTAATTTTTTGAGAACAAGCCTAAAGTTTTAATTTGGAATTTTTGGTGAACTAAAATACCTACATAAAATTTAGTTTTTCATCAAAATTTAATTTTCCAAATTTTAGGTTTTGTTTAAAATGGAAATAGTTTAAAGATAATTTAAACGTAATGTGAAGGATTGTTGCGATTCTCTTGAAGGTTTTGGTCACAATTAACTTACCTTAAAGCAGAAGAATAAAGAAAACGGCATTGTAATAATCAAGAGTAAAATCGACCACACAGTCGCCAACAATTCAATGAAACCCATAGCATTTGGTCTCCCTAAAACAACCGGAAACCTTAACTTGATGTGCAAAACTTCTTCATAACTCACTCACTATATTCTAGATAACACTCGATTCCACCACTGTTCGTTCTTTTAACCCCGAGGGTCATGTATATCCAGCTGGAACCGACGAAGAACTGAACTAGACCAAAATCTTAACGGAATCGCGATTACGATAACTTGCGACGACTAATTTTAGAATTTTGTTTGTGATGGGAGAGGAATCATGTATCCAACAAAACTATTATATGAAAAGGGGAGAGGAATTAACTAAGAAATGTTGAGATAAATAAGAATAAATTCTGGAAAGAATTAAAAAATGTTGGAGGGAAAAATTGGTGAGATTTTTTGATTATTTGCACGGTAAAGAAAAATTATGAAGTAAATCATTTTAAAAATATTTTTTTATCTGAAAATCGTGTAAAGCTTTCCACATTTTGTTATTTCCTCTCACGTTTACACAATTTTCTTAATTTACGTTACTTCTGTTAAGTTTTTTTTTGCTGCAGGTATGTTTAAATTTTTCGTTTATTGATTTGTTTAATTCAAACTATAAATCATATTTTGATTAATTCGTTTTTAAAATCAAACATTTGAGACGGGCAAATGAGAATAATGAAACATGTGTTGTGTTTATAGAGAAATCTAAAAATAAAAGTTAAATGCTTTTAACTAGAAGCAGCTGGAAGGCATTAAACGCTTTTCCGAAAACAAATAACTGGATCAAAAACACATTAATTAGTCATACTAGAGCCGCAAATCGTTCCGCAATGAACTAATCGTACCTTAAAACCAACGCTCAAGTTACAAAAGAAAACAGTTTTGTGAGAAACGGTTCTAAAATTATGAAGCTAACATTTTTAAGTTAAACAAACAAATCTGTTTTGCGTTCGGAAATCATTTATTTGTTCAATACGGCTTGAGTAAAATTTCCGGTTTAATTAGGAAACTGCAAGGTTTCAATCATTTTGAATACAAAAAAAAACATTTTTTCTTGTCTGCTTTACAAGGGTGATAGGCTTCGCAAGGGTGATAGTTCGTAATTATAAACGAGAAAATATGAATTTTGTTCAATGTATAATAAAGTCGCGAAATTAAATATAAACTTGCGTGCATAGAAATCGTCCCGTTGTAAGCTTTTGATATTAAGTATTTTTTTTTAACTATTTATGAAATGAAATAAAGAAATATGCAGTTTCAAAGAGAATTTAATATGCTTTTATATTAGATTAAATTTATCACGAATGCTTATCGTTTATAGGCGAAGCCTTCAGTAAACAAAAACGCACGAATTTTTGTGGTGGTTATACCGAGACTATCCCCGAATGGCTTACATAAGAATCAAATCGATTATTTACTCATTAGAACTAGATGGAGAAATATTAGAAACGTTAAAGCAAAACCTGGTTCTGACCATAACTTCTTCTTGCCAACCTAGCAAATAAACTACATAGAACAACTAGGCCGACGCCCCACAAAAGAATGGTACCACCGAAGATAGAAGAATTTCAGGAGCTCCTTAATACCTTTAGCAAACCAAATATTTCCGACAACATAGACCAATCCTGGGAAGATATCAAAACATGGATCACATAAGCTGCACTTAAAAGTACTCCAGTACAAGCAAGAATCAGGCGGAAACACTGGATGACAGTTGCAACCATCCTACTTATAGACCAGAGGAGAATTTTAAAGATGTGAAACGGAAAGATAGAACAAACGACCCAGCATATAAAACAACAAAACCATCAAATTAAACGAGCGTGCAGATATGATAAAAATAACCAGATTAAGGATATGTGCGGAGGCTGAACACCATGTTAAACACAATGAGTCGCATGAATTATTCGATAAAATCCGATATTTAGCCAGAGAATTCAAACCACGGACACAAATAATAAAGAATGAAAGGGAAGAAATCATAACAGACAAAGATGGGATCGCGGAACACCAACCCTCTGTTTAGAAAAGGAGCCAAACATTCTAAGATTAGAAGTGGTAAAGGCGATTAAAAAACTAAATAACCGGAAAGCTGCTGGCACGGATAATAAAACATCAGAAATCATCAAGTCCATGGGGGAAAAGGGAGTAGACGTAATACACTCAATGTGCGAAGCAGTAGGGAACACCGGGAAATGGCCCTCAGAAAGGCGCGAGTTAATATTCATCCCACTATTAAAGAAAGGGGATCCTACAGAATGCAACAATTATAGAACAGTGACATTAATATCACACGTCAGTAAAATTATGCTCACCATAATAAACGTGAGGATGAAACCTTT
This sequence comes from Phosphuga atrata, assembly GCA_944588485.1. Taxonomy (NCBI): domain Eukaryota; kingdom Metazoa; phylum Arthropoda; class Insecta; order Coleoptera; family Silphidae; genus Phosphuga; species Phosphuga atrata. The sequence continues at coordinate 23,889,017 of OX155904.1, read as the reverse complement.
CCTTCTTCCCCAAATATCGGACGAACAGAGTGGATTTGTCCCAGGAAAAGGCGCAATCGAACAAATACAGATTATTCGCCAGATCATCGAAAAAGCACGCGAATATAACGTCACAATATTATTATGTGCTTTGTCGACTACTCCAAAGCGTTCGACTACATCAAGTGGGATGCCCTCTGGCAGATCTTAGAGGAAATGGGCACACCAGGCCACCTAATACAACTGATACGGAACCTTTATGAACATAGCACAGCAAGGGTCAGAATAGATCAAACTTACTCAAACAAATTTGAAGTTAGAGCTGGGGTTAGACAAAGGTTGTATCCTGTCACCTATCCTATTTAAGATATATACAGTAGAGCCTCGATAATCCAAACCCTCGATAATCCGAACGCCTCTATAATCCGAACGACCCTCCCTGCGCGTGCAAGTCGATGTCTCGCAGAATATCGCAGTGCCACGTAGGGCTGTCTCATTCACTTTAGGTGAATCAATCGTCGAATTCTCGTTCACCGCGCATCGTTCGGCTACTTTGTGCTTTTCGCTAAATATTTTTGTACGTTTTGAATCATGGCTTCAACATCAAAGAAACGAATACATGTGACATTGACAATATCACAAAAGTGAGAGATTTTAGACAATATTAAAGAAGGTTTTTCATTAAGAACTCTTGCGCTTGAGTATAACGTTGGAAAATCGACTGTTTTTGATATCAAAAGCAAGGAAGACAAAATACGATCATTTGTGATAAATACAGAAAAGGGTCCAGGCGCTAGAAAAACGCCTGAAAACCCCCAGCTTGAAGATGCCTTAAATAATGGGGTTTTTAGAGCAGCGAAGAAAAGCTGTCCCCTTGTCAGGTGACATAGTGATGGAAAAAGCTAAATTTTTCCATGAAAGACTTGGAATAGTAGAATTGCTATTGCTGCTAGTAGAGTATGGTTAGGCAAATTCAAGAAAAGACATCGAATACGCCAACTCAAACTTAGTGGTGAAAAAAGTGTCGAATAATAAAGAAGCTGTGAAACCATTCCAGGAAAAATTCATAGACATAATTAGAAGAAAGACTTAACTGCCGATCAAATCTATAACGCGGATGAATCGGGCTTGTATTGGAAATTGTTACCAGATAAAACTTTGGCTTCTGTGTCAGAGAGTAGTGCATGAGGTTCAAAGATGTCGAAAGAAAGGATCACATTTATGCCATGTGAGAACTCAAGCGGAACACACAAACTGCTCTTGCTGGTTGTTGGTAAAGCACAAAGACCACGTGCATTTGCGTCAATGAAAAAATTGCCAGTTCATTACTCAGGTCAAAGAAGTGCTTGTAAATATTTATCGAAAAAGAACCTACCGCTAAAGGCACTTCTGCTTCTTGATAATGCACCAGCGCATCCATAAGAAGAAGATCTTCGTCCGATTGACGAAAATTTCACTGTTCTATACATGCCCCCTTACTGTACAGCCTTAATTCGACCCATGGATCAAAACGTAATCCAGAATATTAAAGCAACATTTCAAAGAAATATCTCTCCTATTACAAGTTTTTGGTCAGCAAGAAGTTGATTCAGAATGCACATTATCTGAAATCCTTAAAAAAAACACCATGAAAGATGCTGTATTTTCTATGGCTCAATGTTGGCAGCAAGTGTCCTCAAATCTGATCAAAAAATCTTGGAAGCCTCTGTGGCCCTCGTTATTCAAACCAGACGAAACTTCTGGCCAAGATCTGGATGACTTTCACCCTGAAGATGATCTTCCATTGAACATTTTCCGTAACAGAGGCTTTTCAGAAGAGGAGATTAACAATTTCCTATCAAATAATGATAACATTGATTGTCAGGAGCCCTTAACTGATGAAGACATAGTAAGACAAATATTAAATGAGACTGATAGCGAATACGAAGAAGTATTAGAGGAATTGGAAGCAATTCAAAGGATTCCACATACTCGAGTTGTGTCTGCATTAAATGTTTGGAATGGGCGGATCAAGTAGATATTTCAATTTTAGAAAAAAAATTATTGCGTAAGTTGAGGGATAAAGCATTTACTTTGTCATTAAACACCACTCGTCAAAGTACTATGCTAGATTTAAAAAAAAAGTGTTATACATACTTAATGATTAAAATTTGTATTTACTTTCAATTATAAAAATCTTTGTTTCATTTCAAAAATCACCTTTCAAAATATCTACATACTATAACCCGATCGCCTCATTAATCCGAACAGGGTATAAATTTTGGGTGTTCGGATTATCGAGGCCCTACTGTAGTAAGTACGTTATGCTCAAAGTACTCGATGAATGGTATGGGGGGATTGCAGTGGGAGGAACGCGCATAAGTAATCTGCGATATGCCGATGATACTCTTATATTGGCAGCAGACTAACTCGAGATGGAAATGATCATGACAAGGCTGGGAAATATAAGCAAAGAGTACGGCTTAAAACTAAACATCAGTAAAACCAAAGACATGATAGTAGACCGGAAAACGAACAACTCTCCGCATATCCGACAGGTAGCCGGTTTCGAAGTAATGGATAAATTTATTTATCTTGGCTCCCTCATCACCAACACAGGAGGTAGCGAAGCCGATATAAGGCGACGGCTAGCAATAGCAAGAATGGCCACAACTATGGAAGGGCACGTCAATTAGTAAAGCTACGAAAATCAGGCTGGTCTCTACTTTAATTTTCCCAATTGCATCATACGCCGCGGAAACCTGGTCGATCAGACAAGCGGACAGAAAGAAAATACATGCATTTGAAATGTGGGTTTACCGACGAATGCTCCGAATATCATGGACGCAGCACATCACCCATGTATCGATCCTAGAAGAACTAAAAATCGAGGACAGACTGTCCAAGAGAATAAACCGGAACAAAGTGCGGTATTTCGGGCACGTCTCCAGAAGACCGGATGCTTTAGAAAAGCTGATGGTTCAAGACAAAGTCGACGGACGAAGGTCACGAGGAAGATCTCCAACCAGATGGGTAGACGGAGTCACAAGCTTGACTCGACTCTCTCTGCACGAGGCCACAGAACTAGCCCAGAACTGAGAGGAGTAGACAATTGCTTTAAAAATGGCAGAAGCTTAGTGCCACCAAACCCTTGTGAGGGTGATAGGACCGAGGAGGGATACTGAGAATAACAAATTTGTGGAAGACTGTAATTATTACCAGTGCCTAACGAGGGCGTGGCAAAAAAAGGCGCCCAAAAGGCGACCAAAATCTACCAAACAGTCGCCAACAATTCAATGAAACCCATAGCATTTGAAAACCTTAACTTACTGTGCAAAACTTCTTCATAACTCACTCAATGTATTCCAGATGGCACTCGATTCCACCACTGTTCGTTCTTTTAAACCCGAGGGTCATGTATATCCAGCTGGAACCGACGAAGAACTGAACTAGACCAAAATCTTAACGGGATCGCGATTACGATAACTTGCGACGATTAATTGGCGCAATGGCGTTTGGGGCGCAAAATAAAGGTTGCCGACCCAACAGAGTTGCATGCGGTTTTTATATTTTTTATATTTTACTTGACCAGTCTATTTGACATGAATTATTCCACACGCTAAGAAGTTTTGATTGGCTGAGCAAGAAAAATATAACTCCCATTGACTTTTTTCCTAATAAATCCTACGCCTCCAGTTCATTCAGGCTTATCAACTGAATGAAATTTGCTTCTTCAAGTAGTCTTCTTTCATGTGAAATTGAAACAGAATGCAAAAGTACAATTGAACATCAAAATCAGAAAATTGAGAAACAATGTAAATGAAATGATGATAACCATATGTTTGATGTTCATTTAGAAAATATTAATAATAATGCAAGAATAATAGATTTCAATGATCGCACAACATGATACTTAACTAATAGTATCATAGAAATATTTGTTGAACATGGACCGGAGTTGTGCGATATTTTATGTGTTTATCCTGATAGTGAAAGATTTGGTAGAAACTTAAAACAAACGGAACACAGCCTGAATATATAAATATATTCAGCCTTTCCGGAGCTCTATAACAATTATTGGGTCTTTTTAGGACAACCAAAACAAATCTCAGTGAAATTTGTTATAACTTGTAAGTTATTTTATAGCTTTCAGTCCACCTTCGTGGCACTCAACAAAAACCATAAAAATAACATTGTTTTTAAGATCATGTCTTTCCGATACCTTAAGTGATGATAAGATTTGGTAAATTTTTTTTTGTTCAAGGTCATATAAACTAGTTAAAGCCGTAAGGGCGACAAACGTAATAGTAGTATTATATTAAGCCTAATAAAAGTTACAAGCTTTCAAAACTTTCAAATCCTTGCTTAATTTCCTGATCGTCCCTAGTATTCTATCTAGTATTTAACTTATCTGTTAAAAATGTTATAACTTATTTGTTAAAAAATCGTCTTAGGTCATATTTTCATTTTTTTTTTTGAGGTGGGTGTAACAACCGCGCGCCCAAAAAAAAAATAAGTTACCTAGCCTCGAAAAAGAAAATATTCAATGATAAAAAATGAAACAAAATATGTATTTTTATCATAATTTATGAGTTTAAAATAGTTGAATCATCTGAATACACTTGCAAGTAAATATTATATAGAAGTAAATATTATATAGTAAATATTATATAGAAGTATTGCAATAAATATGTCATGTAATGTTAAATCTCAGAAAAATAACACTTTTTTGCAAGGGAATGGTCGTGAAAAACTTGGGGACGAAGGTCAGGTTCAGTATGGAAAGGTTAAGAAAACCGATCTTTTTAATTTATGAAGATATATTTAACATGGAAAATGATAATAACAATAAAAACTTAATACAAAATGCACTTGATATAAAAGGAACGTGTTTTAAATGAATAATAATATTCCATTGATTGACAAATGGTCTTGTAGTTTCCAATTTCAAAAACTCAACTAGAGAGAGAAAGTGGAGATGACTATTTTGTTAAAATTTCTTTCTCTTTCTTCTTAGCTTGCTAGTGTTTCTTAGGATCTGACTTAATTCTAGCTTTCTTTTCCTCTTTTCTTAATAACTCTTTGTCAGTTAATTTTGTTGTTGATTTTTTTACATTATTTTGTGTTTTACTAATACCTGAACTTGTTTGTACGGCTAGGTTCCTGGTTTATTTCTGTGTTTATAATAATAACATTTGTATTGTTACTTTCATTGTCATTTGATGCAGGTTTAATAATTAAATTATCAACAATCTGAATTTCTGTACAGCTTTTCTCTCGCTTCGTGCATCCTATTTCTCTTTTAAATTTGTTTGATAGGCAGATTCTTTTGCAACGCAAAGTTTTTCTTTAAAATCATCTAAATCTATGTGCTTTGTTGCCATGTCAAACGTACTATCTTCCCTCAAATAAAACAAAAAAGCATAGGTATTTTAGAAACCAATATAATATATAAACCTTCCAAAGAGGCACAACGTCATACTGCTTGGTGACTTCAATGCTCAATTGGGAAGAGAGAAAAAATACAGAAATATAGTGGGCAATTATCCGGCGCATAAGCAGATCTGTGTAGGACTTTTGGGTTGCTCATGAAGTCTACTCTACAGCCTTCAAACAAGTCGAAGACTTGGATTTCAGCTAATACCAACCTGGGCGAATTCCAGATAGATCATGTAACCATTTCACGAAAATCTCAAAAGGAAATACAAAACGTGAAGGTACTAAGAAGCGCCAAACTGGACTCAGACCACTACCTCTCGAAGATCAAAATAAGATTAGCCTAGAAACACTAGATTATACAGAAGCTCCAAAATGGTAAGATTTGATGTAGAGCTTCAGACTCAAGAACAGTCAAGAAGTAAGTCAGAGACTGAACAATACAGATCTAAACAGCTGGGATTAACTGAAGGAGACTCTTGTCAAGGCAGCCAATAAACTCGCCCCTCTCGCTAGAAGAAGGAATCATCCGTGGTGGACTGAAGACTGTGACAATTCAATACCTCAAAGACAGACAGCCTGGGTGAAGTGGAATTCTAAAAAGACCGAGGAAAATTGGCATAAATTTTTGGAACAAAGAAAGGTTACAGCCAAGATAATTCGAGGAACCAAACGAACCTTCACACAAAAACAACTAACCCAAATCGAAGAAAGCTTTGCTAAGAATAACTCCAGAGATTTATTTGGTACCTGCAAGCAGACACTAAGAAAATACGCCCAGCTTCCACTTTCGAGACTCACAAGGCAAACTGGCTTATAACAACAAGGACCACTGCCACCTTTTGGCTCAGAACTTTAAAAATCTACTCAACTGTGACCCACCCAGCGAAGATTTCGACTATAAATAAACCACACCAAACTTGGACTCGCTGCCCCCTTCATTGGAAGAAGTTGGCCAGATCATTCAACTTCTTAAGAATAATAAGGCAGCTGGCGAGGACTCTATCGTTGCTGAACTGTAGAAAGGTGCTGGAAACAATGCCGTGCGCAAGCTAACCGAGATCATCCAGGACATCTGGGAAACAGAGATATTACCACCCGATTGGAAATCTCCTCTGATCCATCCGCTTCACAAAAAGGAGATTTTACTGATTTTACAATTATCGTGATATTTCTCTCGTCCCTGTAACATACAAGATTCTATTCTAGCTATTCTAGCGTTACAAACAAGGGCAGAAAATCAGTTGGAGAATACCAGGGAGGCTTCAGGAAGACCCGATCCTGTGTTGAACAGATCCTCAATCTTAAAACTGTACCTGCATACTCCAAGATGAGAAACCGCAATCTGGTCGTCATCTTTGTTGATTTTAGGAAGACCTACGATTCCATTGATAGAGACACACTTAACAAAGTACTCCAGGAACTACGGCTAGACAACAAATCCCGCAGACTCATCCTAGAAACTTTGATTCCAAGGTTAAATTTAGAGCCGAGATTTCAGGAAGCTTCGAAATAAAAACTGGAGCGAGACAAGGAGATGGACTCTCCTCACTTCTCTTCAACTGTGTTCATGAAAAAGTTATGAGAGAATGGCGCTAGGAACTGATAAATTTGGGTGCTCAGATTGGTATCTATCTAAGAACGATGAACTGGTTGTAGATTTCCCGGCCTTTTCAGATGACATGGCACTATTTGCTGATTTTCTTGAGATGGCAACAATGCAGGTAAATTGCCTCAGAAAACAGGCTGCCAAAGTAGGTCTTCAAATGTCGCTGGAGAAAACAGAATTCTTCACCAACATCAGAGAAGCAAACAGAGAGCTGTTGCTAGAGAGGGAAACATCAAGAGGACTGAGAAAATTAAGTATCTCGGCGAATGGATTGAACCCAATTTATCAGAAAGAGCATCAAGAGAGTCAACAAGTTAGATCTAGCCTATTGACTGACTGAGAACACTTACAATAAGAAATATAATACCTGTCACGCAACCAGAAACCTAAGCACTACACATCAGTCTTACAACCAGAAGCCCTATATGCCATGGAGTGTCTTTCCTTGAACCGAAGAGGTCTGGTAGAGAAATTGGAAATCAGGGAGTGCAGAATCCTCAGGAAGATCCTAGGCCCGGTAAAGGAAGATGAGGAATTCCGAAGGCGGAATAACTGAGCTCTATAAACATATTGAGATGCTCTCTGACTGTGCAAGGAAAAGAAGGGTAGCTTTCTATGGTCACGTTGCAAGATTGCCTCCAAACCGACTAGCCAGCCGTCTGTTCACCTTCTGGCAAAACAAGAAGGTTATTTCAGGAAAAAACCCGAGGGAAAGGTACCCCCTGGACAGAAGAGAAAAAGGAGTTATATCGGCATAAGATGCGACAATACTGGGCAAGGATCAAAGCCCAAGACTTGAACAAGCGTTGTCCAAAGTAGGTCTATTCGAAAGAAGAAGATAATATCCAACATCCAGACCGTCCTTGCCTTTTATTGACCGTCCTTGTTTAAGCAATTTGCAAAGGGACAGTCGGGAAAGGGGACGGTCAGCAAAACACGAATGTTTTTAACAAATTTAGTAGGTAAAATCCATCATTCAAAACTAGGATGATATATTTCGTAAACAGACTAAAAATGTGGGAAAGAAATTACTGTAATTACTCTTAAATACAGAATATTAAAACGTCTAATAATCTTAGGGACGTTCTTGAAGACAATTAAAATACACACAAAAATTATTACCTATATTTTCACTAGAATTCGCCACTACACAAGCACACATTAGTTGCTCTTGTTTTCTTAGATTAACTGACAAATGTGAACGTCACAAAACTAAATTTTACTGCCTGGTTCACTACAGTGGTCTTCGAACTGCATGAATTATGTCGGCAGACGGTCAGGAACAAGAATTTGTCAATATACTTGAAAGCTATGAAAAATAGGATTCCAAATCATAGGATCATAAAAAAATCTATGTCAATTGAAGATTTCATATATTTTTAGATATAAGCATAGGTTAGATTGTAAGTATTATTGATTGTAAGTAAGATTGTATTTATTTCTGGCCCTTAATGATAAGTCTAAAAACATGTTGGCGACATAGGGACGGTCAGGAATTTTAGCATGTTCAAGTTGTGATTATTCGGAAACGGGGTAAAATCTTTCTTTAAATGATTAAATTAATAGTTTGCCATCCAAGAAGTGCAACTATAATTAATTTTTTAGTATGGCTTAAGAAACAATTTTTTTATAGTTCAGCGACACGAGAAGTAAAATTATGGGAGAAATATCCAAATACAAGGATATTACATTTAAACAATAAAACGAGCCTTAATTTAAAAGACATTCATGCTGCACAAACATCTGTTCAAATGAAATAATGTTTTGAAACAATTCAACAATTTTTTAAATTTTGTTTAGTTATTTTATACTTTATTTACTTCATTAATAATTATTATTATTACCAACTAGTTTCGGCTCTTTATTATTAAAAAATAGCCATCCATCATCAGGGTAACATATGAACTTTTATATATGAAAATAAAAACTTTCAATTTGTTACATGTCGATCGTCAATTTATTTTTTTGTTTTTTGTAAATATTTTATTAATTTATTTAGGTGATCATGTTTTGTAATAAAACTGTAAACCATGTTTTCTAATAATAAAACCTGCCTAAATTCACAATTAGACGCTAGATCGAGACGCTAGAAGCTAGACGCGAGACAATGTTTGAAATATTCTATGATAAAATTAACGATGATTTGACAAAACATGACCACCTAAATAAATTAATAAAGTATTTACAAAAAACAAATTGACGATCGACTTATAACAAATTGAAAGTTTTAGTTTTTATTTTCATATATAAAAGTTCATGTTTTACCCTGATGATGGCTAATTTTTAATAATAAAGAACCGAAACTAGTTGGTAATAATAATAATTATTAATATTCTTGAAGTAAATAAAATATAAAATAACTAAACAAAATATTAAACCTTCAAGATGGTCAAATACACAAATAATTCAACAATTGTTTAACTTTTTTGTAAATTCTACTAGTAGCTAGGATCTTATCTATCAAAAAAAACTATCGGTTCGTCTTAAAGGTTTAAGTTTTAAGTGATACGAGGTGGTCCGCAAAAGCTAATGCGGTTAATGCTTTACGAAATCAAATGCTTTTAATAATAGAACTTCTTAATGAAATCTGTGCTGGACAAAGAGTAGATACAATAGACTCTATAGCAAATGCTCGAATATTGCTAAAATTATTAGCAAAAAATTAAATTTGTTACATTATTAATATTTTGGGATAATATATTAAGAAAGGTAAATCAGTAAATTTACTTTTACAAGAAAGAAAAACCACAGTTGAAAATGCTGCAAACATGATAAATACTTCATTAGAGTTCATTAGAGTCTAATGAAATTCAAGAGTATCGACATTATTTTTTCTATTCGCTTCACAATTCAGCAAACGGTTTAGCCGAAATAATAAATAATGAAACTTTCATTTTAGGAGAGACAGCGCTAAATAAAAAATATGCCTGTTGAGAAGCCTACTGATGATTCGTTTGTCATGAATAAAAGTGCATTATTAAAAAGAAATGTATGAAGTTTTAGATTCAGTATGATACAACTTGATAGATTTACTGCTTTGCAAGAGGTCACAAAGTTTTTTTAATGGACACTCTTTAAAAATCATGCCGCTAGATGATATTAAACGCTGTGCAACAGACCTAGCATTGAAATATAATAGCGACTTAGATGCTCCAGAATTTTTATGCGAAATTGAAAGTTTCAAATATCAAACAATAGAAGCTTTTAAAAATTTAGGGGATATGGACACTTGAAATTTTGCAAAAAACTTACGAACCCTCATTACAAAACACGTATCCAAATCTGGACATAGCATTAAGAATTTTCAGAACAATACCTGTAACTGCTTCCTGCGAACGATCGTTTAGTAAATTAAAAATTGTAAAATCATACCTTCGTTCTACTATTGGAAAAGAACGATTAACAAATATGTCTATTATATCGACTGAAAAAGCCTTATTGCCAAAACATTAAATTTTAACGTTATAATAGATGTTTTTGCAAATGAAAAAGCGAGGAAAATTCCTTTATAAAATATGCTGTACTGCTTCATGTTTTTACTTTCTGATTACCCCAACGACAGCAGAAAAAAGTATCGTGATCGCGATTTTTTGACTTGACGAATTGACGACATTTTAACGGATATATCCGTTTCGATCATTTCTGAATCCAAATCGACCATAAGATAGATAAATTACTGTCAGAAAGTTGTGCTGGCCACATCAGATTTTGTTATTATAATATTTTAACATATACCTATGTTTTTCCTTTCTTTTCTTTTCAATACCATTACCCCTGTGGCCTATTAGAAAACTGATTTTACCCCTACTTTAAAATGTTATCAAACCAAACAATACAAGCAAATACAAATATCTTTATTAATCACAAATTATACCACAATCTTACAATTTATCATATTTGAATAATGAGTGTGAAGGTGGGTATTGTTTCGCATTCGCAAGTCTTTTTATCTTAGGTTTAGCTTCAAAAGCTTATAGCGCATGTCAAGTCATGTTCCTTTGTTTTTAATGTAACTAAAGTTGAAAAACTTTGAGAATAGTTTTTCAACTTTAGTTACATTAAAAACAAAGGCCAGAAGTCTCAATGTGGAACATGACTATAATAATAATCTATAGATGGTGACAAAGGGTATTAAAATTTTTAAAGCTCTATTAGCTATAACAGGATATTCGGCACTTACTTTACACTAAAATGTGAGATCATAATTTTAAAATATCTTCGATATATCTTCCATATCTTCGTCTGTAATAATGTCATAATCAGTAGAAAATGGTTTTAATATCTAAGAGTTGAACTGACGAGTATGTCAAACCATGTCCAGAAAATATTGCTTCAGGGAGTGTGTTGCTGCAGATAAATGCTGAACCGAGGGAATATGAAATTTTGAAAATTTTGTTTGTTGGTTCGGTATTTACAGTTTGCTCATACAACTGTGTGAACATCGCCAACTTGCCACTCTGCGTTGGTAAAGTTCCAATTTACGCACAAAACTTGCAACTTTATCCTGCGCTCTCAAAATATTTGTCATTTTTCCTTGCAATATGATATTAAGACTATTGATTTCACTGAAAAAATCAGCAAGATATGCCTGCTTTTCGTTAAATGTTTTATCATGTATTTTTGGAAAAAACTGTTTTTCTTTTTGTATTCTCTGTTTTTCCAAAAATAATCCTATTTCTTCACGGAGCTTATAAACTCTGTTCAGAACTTTTGCTCGGGATAACCAGCGTACCTCGGTGTCATATAAAAGAGAATTAAATTTGGCACCAACTTAATAAAACTTTGAATAATCTCGAGTTTTAGCGTGATTCACATTTTTTATGTCATTAAATGTGCATAGCAAATCTGTTGGGAAGCGTTTTAACAGCCAAAGCGTAGCGGTGTATCAGGCAATGATAAGATAAAACTTGAGGAGCAACTTGTCACGATTATTTGAAATCCAGAACGAACACCCATCATGGAAGGGCAAGTCAGTACAAACACCAATCAACTTTGACCAGTCCAGTCCGTTGTCTAAAATAAACTGCTTTAGCGTTTAGAATACGACTTCATCACGAGTAGTGGTGAGAATAAACTTGCAGAACAAGTATTTCTCTTTTACATGGTCATCTTTATTATACCGAGGAAATACCAGTAATTGTCAACACGAAGCTACATCCGTTGACTCATCTAATTGCAGCGCAAATATAGGACTCATTAATTTCAGAAATAACAGTTGCCAAAATATCGTTACTCAAGTCTGAAATGCTTTGAAATGTTGTATTTTAAAGTGACATATGTTTAATTTTAGTCACATGTTGCTCACCAAAAACGAGCGATACTGCATCAAACAAACAAGGTTTCATGAGCTCCCCTCCTATAGTGTGCGGGTTTTTGTTCATAACAATGCGATAAGAAATCTGATATGAAACTTCATGATTTTTCCATTTCATTTGCCTTTTGCATATTTCCTGTGGAATCCAGCCGCGAAGACATCAGAAGGCTCATCAGAACGCTCTTTTTTCTTAAAAAAATCTATATCTTTTCCTACGAACTCTTTTTGAACTTTCTCCAAATGTTCTTTTAATTTGCTTGGTTTCATTCTCTCTGGATGAAGCACTTTATTACATAAAACAAACTGAAGCTTCTGAATAATCATCTCTACAATATTAGTTTGCACCCAAAGCCCCATTGTAAAAATGCTTCTTTATACGAGCGCTTTTTTCCGCATGCAGAAGCCATGTCACTCTTTAGATTCGCGATTGGTTTACGGAAAGTATTATGAAGTTAGGTGCAAGACCAGCAATAAGTCTTGAAATAAATAAATTAATCGAAAAAAATATTTAACACAGCGTTTTTTTAATAAATGTATTTATGCGACTGTACACTAAGACTTCTACAAATTAACTAACTTAAATTAATTTTACAACATCAAAGAAGTTTCATAAAAAAGGCGTGGCCATTACAATATTTCATGGAGGGAAAATTGTTAACCAATTGCCGGGAATTCAGATAATTAGAGGGCGAGATAACTAGCAGTGATTTGTGATTTTCTTGAAAGAACATAATATGCAATAAAAAAAATTAAATAACTACAGTACAATAATGATAATCCGGCGGTTGGTTAGTCCGGCATTTTCAGAAATTAGGCGATCCGCGATAATTTGGAATTTGTGGATAATCCGGCGGTTGTCTGATACCACATATGTGGGATTATCAGACGGATTATCAAATTACATCAGGCGACAACTACACGGCTGCTAGAAAGAGTGTAAATACTATTGCGCGGTTTATCTGTAATTTTTTTAAAATTCTTAGTAACCATCTATTCTATTAATTAATTAGTATGACATAATAATTAAGCTCTGGGTTACCCCCGCAGAAAAGATGATTTACCCCCGTGGGGATAATTACCCCTAGGTTCGGGACCCAGGTACTAGAGGAACTAGATAATTTGAAAATACGTAAGAAAGGGGTACACCTCTATTTTCTCTAGTAAGGTCTACAAGGACCTACAATTATTACTTATTAATTTCATAGTTTTGGTCAATAACTAAAGAAAAGGATATTAATGTGAAAATCCTAGACGTATTGGTGAAAATTAGTGAAAGGAATTAGAAAAATTAAAAACTATCCAAGGCAAAAAAAGTTCTGCGATAATCGATAAATTTAACAACAAAAGTAATTTTATCAGACATTTTTTATTGTATTTACTGTGTGTCAACTAGATTTTTTAAATGTTTTTACTGCTATTATTTGATTCTATCGGCCGAAGTTAATGAAAGTTTCAAGCGTAAACAGACACAATGGAACCTAAACAGTTGTCCGCCTGTGTCTGTGTTTTGATTTACTGGATTTGTAAATATTTTAAATACCTTTGCATATAAATTTTGTTTACGATTAAGCGATAATCTAAACATTCTAAACTATAACAATTTAAACTGACGCAACCAGCTTAATAAGCAATCTAATTCTTTCTTGAGACATTAACAAACTAATTTATTACCTTTAACTTTGTCTGGTCTTACCGGTCTTGTTTGGTCTTGTCTGATTGATCTGCATTGTCTGATCTTGTTTGGTATTGTTTGACCTTGCCTTATTTTGTCTGGTCCAGTCTGGAACTATCTGGTCTTATCTGGTACTGGTCCTGTCTCGTCTGGTCTGGTCTTGCCTGTTTTTTTTTGTTCTGGTCTGGTCTTGTTTGGTACTGTCTAGCTTTGTCTATTTTGTCTGATCTGCTCTTGTCTGCTCTGATCCATTCTGTTCTGGTCTTGTATGCTCTGGTCTTGTCTGCTCTGATCTTGTCTGGTTTGTATCATCTTGTCTGGCATTGTCCGGTCTTCTATCGTTTTGTCTGGCCTTCTAATCAAATAAAATGAAAAATATGAAGCAACGAATTCCTTTATAAATAACTTGTTTTTGTAACAATTTAATATTTCCTTAATTAATATTTATCTGGATTAAAACTATTAAATAAGTAGTAAAAGCTCCAAACAGGGTGAACAGTAATGTACGATCGATCATGTAAAACCCTCCCGCAGTTAATTGCGGATATTTACCAATAAATTCTCTAGCAATGACTGCCAATTCTTCATTTAAAATTTTGGAATCCTCGTTGTAGTCAAAAATAGGTAATTGGTTCACCAAAATTTCACAAACCTTCGGGGTTCTTTTAGCTTCGTCAACCACGGAATGGCAGGAAGAAGCCAGCCGAATACATAAAATCTGAAAGGGGAATTGTTAGGATATTTTGGAAAAAAATCTTTCAGACTTACCAGGGTGCTACAAGTAAGCAAACAGGTGGAGATAATATAATGAGTCCCAAAATTGGGGACATCGATTCCGCTCATCACGTTACCTTTCAGCAACTGCAAAATCACCGAGTTAACCGGATGCAGCATACCGAAAACGAAAAGCATCGACAGATACAATATAGATGTACCAAAAATCCTGTTGAACTCCTTCAACATCAACATCAAACGTTTGTGTGCCTTGTTAATCTCCCTCACCGTCTTCACCAAACCAGCACAATCACTCGGAAATACTGAATCCTTCCAAACAAATAGAACAACCTCGATATTTTCCAAGGATTTGTTTAAAAATTGAAATCGGTATTTGAAAGCCAAGGCAATATTGTGGATTAATAATGCCATTAAGATCAATTGCATTTTTTGGAAATTTTGGAAGAAGTAGCCCCAATTACCTACGAAACCCAAACCCAAAATCCAAATTGTAGTGTTGTGTACAAGTGCTGTTAGTGAAGTTAGTACGAATATCAAGGTTTCTGTGTAAAATCGGATACGAATTGATTTTTCTTCTGGGGCTTTGAGGTTATGATCTAATTTATTGAAGTTGCTGAGGAGACGTAGTAGTGTTTTCGGATACAATAATTTTATGTAGATTAAGTTGACTAAGTTTGTTATTGTTACGGCTATGGAAAGGCCACAGTCCAACAGGTTGTCAGTGTGGTTTGGGACGATAGGGTAAGTGGTTTGGAAGCGCCTCATTAGGGAGAATAAGGGTGTTAAAGAGAACATGGCGATGGTTAAAACGGTGTGGATTAAATAATTTTCTGATGGTTTGTTAGTTGCGAAATTGTAACTGGGCGTTATTGCTAAAAATGTTGTTAGTTTGTACAACGGTTTGAAGATGGAAATGTTTAGGCTTGCTTTAGACATGGTTTTTCTTGAACTGATTTCTGTCGCGTTACTTGGTGGTCAAATTTACATATAATTTATTTGCAAGTATAATACTATTTGTCCTCTCGTTACACCTAAATTAGTATTAAAAAAAAGTAATAAAATAAATCGATCGATTCTTCACGCGGTTATCGACGTCAGTATCCCATAAGCCAGCCGCATTGCCGAAAAAACAAACACTACTTTCAATGTATTATGCAAGATGTATAATCTGAAAAAACAACACACAAAATGATTAATGCTTTACTATTATAATTAACTAGCTGATGCCCGTGACTTCGTCCGCGTAGAATAAATACGTGTTTTCATTAAAAACTACATCGCCTTTTTTGTTCATTTAAATTCAAAACATGTCAACTAAATATTGACTGAAAAGAGATCGAGAATACTGCACGTTGTTCGTATCAGTCTTTTTGAACATGATGAGGAAAGAATAAAAGTTCAATGCAGATACTGTTTCTTCAAGGGGCAATTTCGTTTTTGGGTCGCGTTGGAGTATGTCAATAGAGTGACCATCCTCACCAGAGCAGAAAAGTAATGGATACTGTAAGCAATCAAAGGAACGGTGCAACTCACCGATCCTTTGAAACCTGTCGTTGATGGCTTTGTAACACGATATCTCGTTATTCAAACTAATGTCCATCTATGATCAGAACCACTTCACTCGCTAACGGTGCATTAAAGCGTCTGCTCTGGGCCTTCCCCGATTTTCTATCAGCGTTCACAGTTTTCTGGTACTTACCCTATAGTAGTTTTTAAGTCTTTTATGTACGGGTAACTGTCGTGCAACATCGCTTCCAGTTGTTCGACCAGTCTGCGATTTTTTTTTATACCAAACCTTAGTGTACCGTTAGGTGTTAAGGTAATAATCTATATAAAGGCAACTACAGTATTATGCCTCAGTGTCGGAAGGTTTTTAATCACTTAATGAACGAACTGTTTTTAATGATATTATATTTGAATATCTATTTATATTATAAGTTAATTATCTACAATGATAATCTACTTTTGTTTTCTAACCTCACACCGTGAAAAACTGAAAAATCACTAACTGTTATCATGTTTGCCAACTTAGATTCGCGTCCAGGTGCACCACCACAGTATTATAGAAATGACAAACTAATATTGGTTGTGGACTACCAGAAAGAGGAAGCTGAACTTGAAAGCTCCGAGCATTGAAGGTCAGGCGTTAGAGTTTTCCGAGGAGGTGAAATATCTAGGGGTAACCTTGGATAAGAAACTCACTTGGAACTCGCACCTGAACAAAACGCTCTCAAACGCCACAACGGCCTTTTGGATCTGCCGTAAGCTTTTTGGGAAAACATGGGGGCTAAAACCCAAAATGGTCCTATGATCTTACACAGCAGTGGTAAAACCGATTATCACCTACGGTTCAGTCGTATGGTGGTACAAAACAAAGGAAATAAAGACCCAAAACATGCTACAAAAGCTTCAACGGCTTGCGTGCTTGGGTATAACAGGAGCGATGCAATCTACTCCAACTACAGCAATGGAAGTTCTGTTGGACCTACTTCCACTGCACAAACAGGTAGAAAAAGAAGGTCTTCTCAGTGCTCTGAGACTAAGGTGTACATCACCTATTCAGAGACACGGGAACAACTATGAGAGAAATTTCTGAAGCATCCCTGGGACGCAATGTCTACAGAATACGACTTTGACACAGCCGTTGAAGTGGTCATCAATGACCGCCAAAGCAGTATTCAAAGAATCGAAAACCTGAAAGACAAAGCGTCCATGTGGTACACCGACGCATAAAAAACTGCTAAGGGTACAGGAATTGGCATATACAGCCGGAGTCACAGGGAGTCCACAGGCTGAAATTATAGCCATTGAAAGATGTGCACAAATCTGCCTAAACAAACGTCTTAAAGAAGTGCAAATCTATATCCTAACGGACAGCCATGTAGCTCTAAGGAATTTAAAAGCCCACAACTTTAATTCCAAGGTAACCTGGAACTGTAAACAAACCCTAAAGCAACTGGTGAAAGGTAACAGCCTCACGCTAATGTGGTCACCGTTTCACTAGGGCATATATGGGAATGAAATAGCCGACGCACTCGCCAAAAGCGGGGCCGAGGCTCCCTTCTTGGGCCCGGAGCCAACTTGTGGGCTTAGAAACGCCCACTTAAGGCAGGGGCTAAGAAATGGGATGAAGAGCAAAAGCAAACCCACTGGAAGAACACGCCAGGACAGAGGCAAGCTAAAATGCTCATGGACTGCAATAATGCTGCAATAACGCAGCAGATGCTAAGCTTCTCTAGAAGAGAAATCAGAACTTTGGTAGGCATACTTACAGCAAATTATCACCTACACAAAATGGGAAAGGCAGAGGAAGTTGCCTGTATATTATGTGAATCAGAGAAACCGCTGAACACATAATGCCCACTTTGGGATCGCAAGATTGACCCACCTTGGAGCTGAGTAGCATGCCTCTCAGGAATTCCTGGGAGAGTAATTGTAGTAGGGTCAAGCACAGTGCAGCCAAGCGACCCCCACACAAAAAAAAAATTGTTGTGGACTAGTCTAACCCATTCCTTTCTGTCCTTGCTCATCCTTTTCCTCTCGTTCCATGACAGTCCCTTCTCTCTCAAACTTTCTGTCACCGCCTCATCCCATGTTTTTCTTGTTCTACCCCTCATTCTGCGCTTATGCGGTCTCGCCTGTCATATTTGTTTTGTTGATCTTTCGTCCTTCATCCTCACTAGGTGCCCAAACCATTTTAATTGTTGTCGTTTGATGCTTTTTATGATGGGTTCTAGATCCAGTTCCTCTCTTACTATGTCGTTTCTGATTCTATCTCTTCGTGTAATCCCCTTCACTCCTTTTAGGCACCTCATTTCCATTGCTTGAATCTTGCTTTGCTTGTTTGGATAACAGCGAGCTCTCGCTTCCATAAGTTAATGCGGGTTTAAAAATAGTTTTTCTATTTTGCGTCTGTAATGGACTCATTACAGCACTCATATGCGTGCGGTAATGGCTCGCCGAGTGCTGTAATATTTTTAGTTAGTTAATTTATTCAAAGTTGGCACAGAAATTCAGAGCTGTCAGTGATGTCAAATTTTCGGAGAGATAGTTTTGAGGTTATGTGAAATCACAACAAAAATTTGCTCGTTGAAATTATGTATTTTTTGAATTGTATAAAGTTTATATAGAGAGAAATTTAAAGTGAAAAAACAAAAAGTTAACCTTAAATTGTGTTAAAAACAAAGTGAATTTGGTTTCAAGAAAATTATCGTTCGAAACGTCAAATTATTTCAGTGTCAAATTACCGTAATTTTTTATTTGCTGGATATTTATTTTTTCCTTACAAAGGCGTTGTTCAGTGAATTATATAACCAGCAGCACTTTTTTTTTTATTTCTGCAACGATCTTTCTGCAACCATTTTTGCGAATCTTTACGCCCAAATATTTGAATGTTTGCACTTGCTCTAATCGTTTTTCTTCTAATTTTATTGATATTTCCAATATTCTTCCAAGTCTTCCTTTCCTATCACCATTAGGTACCGTGTTTTTTCCTGCATTCATTGTCAAATTTCTACCTATTAGTGCATTTTTTGCATATATTCAGGTTATATTGCAGATCTTGTTCGTTTTTCGCATATATTACCAGGTCATCAGAAAATGCGCTCTCCGATATTTCTACCATTTGCATGTTCTAATATCCCACCTTTAGTTTCTTCACTTTACTCTTTATTTCCTTTATAATATCGTCCATAACTATATTGAACAAGGCTGGGCTGAGGATTCCTCCTTGTCTTAAACCATCCCTAGTTGTAAATTCCTCTGATTGTAGGTTTCCTGTTCTCACAATGTTCCTTGTGTTCCCATATATACTTTGTATGCATCGCTGTAGTTTTTTGTTCACTCTTCTGCTTTTTAAGCCGTTCCACACAGACTGCGATTTAAATCTGCAAAATTACTGCATCTTAAGCTGGCCTCTCTTTCCTCTTCTCCAACAAAAGAAATTTGTAGAAATTGAGGTACTAGTAGAGACAAGGGTAGGAGACTATCAACTAAGTGGTATACCTGTCCCTGTACTTTAAAGGTGGGCATAAACCCATCTTATATTATTTGCTTTGCTCCAAAGGAAGTCATCTGCAGCTGTTATACTTTCTAATAGATGTCATAAAATGAATATGCTTTAGATGAAGGCCTAAAATTAAGCTATGGAGCGATTCAGGCTAGGGCTCAAAAGCTGAAAGCTCTACTTTACCATCGCTGCAGCCCATACTGGGAGCCTCTTTTTTCAACTAAGCAGCATTACAGTACATCCATTTATCACTCATAGTACCCGGGCAATAGTTTTATCGGATTCATAGGCTATGTTAGAATCATACACCATTCCAGACAAAGCATTCTCCTTCCAAGGCAGAAATTTACTTTGGTTATGTCTTTTAGAAGCTGATGTGTGAACTTCGGCGCGTTTCTGTTAATATTTAGCTGCTGCAGCACGGTGAACTTCTCGATTACTTTGCGGATATTTAGATTTGGCATCTTTCAACTGACTTCTTCTGATTGCGTCTGCAAATCTACTACGATGTGTCCTAACATTTTTTTCGTGAACTAACAATATTTTCCCGCTCAGAGATTGGAGAGAGTGCACTCGGCATAATTTCTCAGAGTTGGTATACATCGAAATGTCCATTGGAAAGATATTGATAGGAAGTAAAACGCAGACGATGCACGGGGTTATCTTCTAGTTCAATTTTTTCGTACAGTTCTCCATTACGAAATACCTCCAATATTGACCCGAAAATTTGGCCGGCTGCTACTAATTCACACAAACCACCTTAAGTGTAAGGTCGTGATATATCGGCAAAATAGTTAGCAGAGCTGCTATAATTATTCCCGTAATTATCATGAGATAATATAGAGAAATCATTCCAGTGATTCACCACGTGTTCCACTATCTCCTCACGCACTTCTCTGACTATGACTTGAGTGCCATATAAACGTAGGATATTGTCCTACACATGTAAGCACTGTCACCAATAATCGGCGCGAAGGTATGAGGCACCATTGCACCGTCAGACACAAACAAAAAAAATCATAAAAAACGATCCAGCAGAACCAAGGAGACGTTGCCATAACCTGACCTACTAACATAACCTAATCAACTGGTCCAATTGTGATTCCAAACCATCCAGGGACCCACTCATACGCACAAAACAAAATCATCAAAATAGGTCCGGGCGTTTGGGAGTTCATTGATAGACAGTCCATTCCCTATTTTACACACTTAGAGGATGAAATTTGCCAAATGATGAATAAGGTATTTATTTAGAATTGGTAGAACCATACTACTTCTTCTTCCTCTTTCGAATAGGCCTACTTTGGACCACGCTTGTTCAAGTGATGGGCTTTGATCTTTGCCCAGTATTGTCGCATCTTCTGAAAGTCTAACTCCATTCTCTCTTCTGTCCGGGGGGTACCTTTCCTTTGGGGTTTTTCCTGAAATCCACGGACTTCCTTCAGGGTGCGTCTCACAGACTGTCTGTTTTGGAAATCTGTTATTTCCAGTTCTTTAATATCCTTCTCGGTTTCTGTCAACCAAGTGGTAAGAACCTTCTTGTTTTGCCAGAAGGTGAACAGACGGTTAGTCGGTTTGGAGGCAATCTTGCAACGTGGCCAAAGAAAGCTACCCTTCTTTTCCTTGCATAGTCAGAGAGCATATCAATATGTTCGTAGAGCTCAGAGTTATGCCGCCTTCGGAATTTCCCATCTTTCTTTACCGGCCCTAGGATCTTCCTGAGGATTCTCCTCGCTCTGATTTACAATTTCTCTACCAGACCTCTTCGGTTCAAGGAAAGACACTCCATGGCATACAGGGCTTCTGCACGGAAGACTGATGTGTAGTGCTTAAGTTTTAGGTTGCGTGACAGGCATTTCTTGTTGTAAGTGTTCTTAGTCAGTCGATAGGCTAGTTCTAACTTGTTGACTCTCTTGGATAATGATGCTCTTTCTGATAAGTTGGGTTCAATCCATTCGCCGAGATAAACTATAAACTAGTAAAACCATACTACATTATAGATAATCATATAAACTTAATAAAGTCGAAATACAGCATAAATATATAAATATCTTCAACCTTTCCGGAGCTCTATAACACTAATTAATTTTTTTAGGACCACTAAAAAGAAATCTCATGTGAAATTTGTCAGTTGTTTTATAGCTTTCAGTAGGCATTAATGTCATTATGTTGTATGGTTTGACCAATTCTAAATTTTTCATTTAAATCAATAACCTGCTAAGTTCATGTCTCTCTCACAAAATGTCAGATGAAAAATATCCAACCCTCATCACCACCATGGCTTTCAAGTAAGTGGTTTACAAATTGTTGTTCATTAAAGCAAAGCTGTACTGATGAATGTTTCATTCAATGAAAATTTCACATGAGATTTGTTTTTGGCAGTCCTAAAAAGACCCATTAGTGTTATAGAGCTCCGGAAAGGTTGAATATATTTATATATTCAGGCTGTGTTCCGACTTTATAAAGTTTATAGGTATTTATTTATTCTCATTGAAAAGTATTCGTGATAAAATTCAAATTAATAGGTGCAGAATCGGTCCAGCAGAACCTGGCAAATGTTGTCCTAACCTAACCTACTAACCTAACCACCGGGTCCAACTGTGATTGTAAACCATGTAGGAACCCACTCAAAAGCACACTAAAAATTTCATCAAAATCGATCCAGACGTTTAGGAGTTCATTGATAAACAGCTCATCCCCTATTTTATAAACTTAAGGGAAGAAATTTGGAAAATGTTGAATTACGTGTTTTTTTCTTTTCATTGTATTCAAGTATCGAACCAAATTTCAAGTTAATAGGTGAAGATTTTTGTTCTTGCGTCCCATATTAACTTTGTTACCCCGTTCACTTACCCTTAGGGGTTGAAATTCGAAAACTCGCTTCGTAGAGACTCAATACGCAAAAGGTCGCAAAAAGAAACTGTCCAAATTGCACGTCTCTGGCTTCAATAGTTTCGGCTGTGCCGTGATGGGTCAGTCAACCATCTAGGTTCAACCGTCAAGGTTCAGGACAGATTTTCTTTAAAGATGTACAATCTGATACGCCTGCTGTGAATTATAATCCCAGTTTATGCTCGACTTACCCAAAGGGAAAACGTTTGTCGGTGGTGGAAACACTTTGCCAAAGCTGACGCATGCGGTTGTCAGTGTCATCAACTTCAAGCGCCTAATCGCAAAATACTGCGACTGTCTGGTCTTGTCTTGCCTGGTTTTGTCTGGTCTTGTCTGATTATATCTGGTCTTGTCCTGTCTGGTCTGGTCTGGTTTTGTCTAGTCTTGCCTGGCTTAGTCTGGTCTTGTCTTGTCTGCTCTTGTTTGTATTGAAAAAACAAAGGAACTAAAAATAAAATTACAAAGGAACTAAATTAAAAATACAAAGGAACAAATTCCCTTTTTTAATATTTTTAATTTTTTTTGTAATAATTTAATATGTCCTTAATTAATATCTATTTGGATTAAGACTATTAAGTAAGTAGTAATAGCTCCAAACAAGGTGAACAGTAATGTGTGATCGATCAAGAAGCATCCGTGGGCAGTAAATTTCGGATAAGTACCAAATTCTCTTGCAATGGCTGCCAATTCTTCATTAAAAATTTTGGAATCCTCGTTGTAGTTAAAAATAGGTGGATTGGTTCAATAAATTTTCACAAATCTTTGGGGTTCTTTTAGCTTCTTCCACCACGGAATTGCAGGAAGAAGCTAACGGAATACATAAGATCTGAAACGGATATTGTTGAGAAATTTTGAAAAAGAAATCTTTCGGACTTACCAGGGTGGTATAAGTAAGCAAACTGGTGATGAAAATATAATGAGTCCCGAAATCGGGAACATCGATTCCGGTTATCACGTTACCTTTCCTCAGCTGAAAAATCACCGACTTGATCGGATGCAGCATGCATATAACGAAAATCATCGACAAATGTATCATAGATGTACCGAAAACGCCGTTGAACTCCTTCAACATCAACAACAAACGTTTGTGAGCTTTGTAAATCTCCGTCACTGTCTTCACCAAACCCGAGAAATCCCTCGCTATACTTAATCCTTCCGAAAGAACAAAAAAACCTCAATATTTTCCAAGGATTTGTTCAATAATTGAAATCGGAATTTTAACCCTTTCGCCCCGAGTGGTACACATATATCCCACTAAAATTTTCTGTTTCGAAAAAATAAATAAATTGTCAATTTAAAATTGTACTTCTATGGAAAATTTACTAGGCATTAGTTTTGCATATGTTATTAATATTGTCGTTGTAAATAATAACTGGAGATACGGATCATATTTTGGTTAGGGCCAAAACTAGACTGCGACTAGCTGCAAGGAAAGAGAAAAGCCACAAGAAAGAAGTACAGTGGAACATCGAACAGCTAAAAGAACCAGATGTTAAGGATGAGTACCAACAAAGAATAGAGCAGGCATACAGAGAAATACATGTACAGAACCTAGGAGTAGAGGGTACTTGGAAGACAATAAAGGAAGTAATTCAAGAAGCCAACAAAGAAATCCTTGGTTAGAAACAAAATACAAAAAAGAAGATGTGGTTCGATACAGATTGTCACAGACTTAATGGGGAAAAGTATGAAGCAAGAATCAAGATGTTACAAAACCTATCAGATGAAAATAGAAAGTTCCATAACCTAAGAAACAAAATGCGAAAACTTATGAGAAAAAGAAAAGAGAATGGCATAATGAACAGCTACATGGAATGGAAAGAGCTAGAACACATGGAAACACAAGAAAATTCTATAAGCAAGTGAACATACTTAAAAAAGGATTTCGCCCAAGAACCTCTGCAATGATTAAGAATGATGATGGCGCACTTATGACTAGCAAACAGGAGATCCTTAATACCTGGAAAGACTACACAACCTACTCAATATAGAAGACCCGACATATCAAAAAGAGGATAAACGACATAGCGCTGAAGCCTGGGTTGATCCACCATCTAGAGAAGAAACAGCTCAAGCCATTAAAGAGCTAAAAAATAATAAAGCAGCAGGAAGAGATGGAATCCTCTCGGAATGCCTGAAGGAGGTTGGACAGAAACTAGGAGATACCATACACCAGCTGATAAAATATGGGAACAGGAATCGATACCATAGAACTGGAAAGAAGGAGTTATTATATCAATAGATAAGAAGGGAAATAGAATGTCATGCAACACCTATAGATTTATCACACTCCTTAACACATCATATAAAGTTCTGTTCAACATAATTAGGAACCGAATAGCACCGTATGCAGAAGAAATAGTTGGAGAATACCAAAGTGGATTTAAAAGGAAACGATCAACAACAGACCAGCTATTTACGTTAAGAGAACTGTTAGAAAAATGCTGGGACTTCGATAGAGATTTGCACAATCTATTCGTAGACTTTAAACATGCGTGTGATAGTATCTTCAGAGCAAGCTTATGGTCAGCACTAGAAGAGCTTGGAATACCCAGCAAACTCACGAGAATGATTAAAGTATGCGTTGAAGGATCATATGGTACAATTAAAATTGAAGGTCAATACAGCGAAATATTTGATATAACAACTGGCCTTAAACAAGGGGATGCACTGTCACCGACTTTGTTTAACCTAGCCTTGGAGAAGGTGATAAGACGAACCGAACTAAGTATGAGCATCTTCGAAAATAGCGGACCCATACTGATTCTAGCGTATGCAGATGATCTAGATGTTGTGGGAAGAAATACAATTAGCGTGAAGGAAGCCTTTATAAAACTCGAACAAGTGGCAAAAAAGATGGGATTGACAGTCAAAGAGGAAAAAACGAAGTATATGCATATGACACGAAACACAAGACGAGATCGAATTCGACAAAATGTTACCATGGATGAGTACAACTTCGAGCACGTACAGTCTTTTCGATACCTAGGGGCATTAATAACGTCAGATAACAACGTTAAAGTAGAAATAGGACAGCACATTCTACAAGGAAGTAAATGCTACTACGCAACCCACCAATTATTACGATCAATAATCCTGACCAGACAAACAAAAATAAATATATATAAAACTATTATAAGACCAGTGGTAACTTACGCTGGTGAAACATGGACCGTACAAGACACGTTACTATTCAATCGTTTTGAAAGAAAAATTCTTAGGAAAATATTTGGAGCAGTCTGGGATCAACACACGTTGCGTTATAGGATGCGCACGAATAACGAGGTATATGCACTATATAATAACCCAAGTATAGTACAAGAAATCAAGTCACACAGATTAAGATGGCTGGGACATGTCCAGAGGAGTAATGACTCAAGGCTAGGTAAAATGGTCTGGGAAGAAACCCCTAACAACAAAAGACCACTGCGGCGCCCAAAGCTTCGATGGCGGGATAATATCCGCAAGGACCTTCAAACCCTGGGAATGCTCAACTGGGAAGAAGCCAGGATCGGAGAGAATGGAGGAGAATTGTTGAGGCGGCCAAGACCCACCCCGGGTTGGTGAGCCATGGATGGAAATAATAACTGACAATACCAGACAAGAAAGACCAGGACACTAAACAATTGAAACAGAATATAATGCACCAGACAACCAAAAAAGACTAGACAATATGAGGTTGCACAACACTGATCAATATTGATAAAGCCTGTACAAGACTATAATAGACTGGACAAGACTATACTTGCCGCAGCGACCCCGTGGAGTGATGACGCGGCGTTCACGTGATAGTCCGTAGTGACTTTGAGCCTGGTTTATACTGTTTTGCCATATTTTACATTTGTGAGGAAAATATATTTCCCAATACTATAAGCAAATACAAATACTAACGTGACGTTTCAGATATAGCAGAGTCAATAAAGATTTTGGCTTCGGAATTCTCAGAATCAGAAACAGGTCGGATTTTGATGATTTTTTTCGGCTGCGTGATCTACGCTTCAAAAGCGTTTGCACTGCCAATAGGGAATCATCCCCCAAAAATCACGTGAAGACCACGCAAATTTATTACTACATCTGGTCGCTGCGGCAAGTTTAGTCAATATTAAACAAGATTGAACAATATTGGGCAAATTTTTTTTGGATTGGAAATGATTGTATAGTGTTAAGACTTGAAAAATCTCAAAATTAGACAGGAAGAATAGATAATATATGATATGTGTACTACTCATCTCTTGGGGCAATTGCAGTCTTCTATGGTCGTCTTATTATGATATATTTTGTTTATTTAGCAACGAATTGACAAAAAATTAGGTTTATTAGTCTGCAATATTATTTACATTCAGGGACGAAAGGGTTAAAGCCAAACCCGTATTGTGGATTAATAACGCCATTAAGACCAATTGGATTTTTTTGGTAATTTTCGAAGTAGTAGTCCCAAGTACTTGCAAAATCGAAAGCCAAATCCCAAATTGTAGTGTTGTATACAAACCCCGTTAGTGAAGTTAGTACGGATATCGAAATTTCTGTGTAAAATCAGATTCGAATCGATTTTTCTTCTGGGGCTTTGAGGTTATGATCTAATTTCTTAAAGTTGCTAAGGAGACGTAGTAGTGTATTCGGGTATAATATTTGTATGTACATCAGCTTGACCAGGTCCGTTATTGTTAAGGCTATAGAAAGGCCGCAGTCCAAGAGGTAGTCTGTCGGGTTTGGAGTGGAAGGGTAAGTGCTTTGGAAGCGTTCCTTTAAGGAGAGTACGGGTGTTATAGGTAAGATGGCGCTGGTTAAACGTTGTGGATTAAATCAATTTTTGATGGTTTGTTAGTTGCGAAATTGTAACTGGGCGTTATTGCTAACAATGTTGTTAATTTGTACAAAGATTTGATGATGGAAATGTTTAGGCTTGCTTTAGACTTCATTGTGTTGCTTGAACTGATTTATGTTGCTTCTTCGTGGTCAAATTAACATATAATTTATTTAAAACATAATTATATTTGTCCTCTCCTTACACCTAAATTAATATCAAAACAAAAAACGTAATAAAAAAACCGATCGATTCTTCACGCGGTTATCGACGTCAGTATACCATAAACTAGTCGCATTGCCGTAAACGCGAATACTATTTTCAATGTGTTATGCAAGATGTATAACCTGAAAAAAAAAACACAAAATTAATAATGCTTTACTATTATAATTAATTATTGGAAAACTTTGTCATTACTGGAAAATTTATTAATTAATTTTACCTTTGCCATTTCTTTTTGGCCTGTGGTAAGGTGGACAGATCTTCTTTAAGGAGGTACAATCTGATACCCATGATGTTCATTTGCGAATGATAATCCCAGTCTATGCTGGACATATCGAAAGGGAAGACGTTTTTGTCGGTGATGGAAAGACTTTTCCAAAGCTGCCGCATACGGGTGTCAGAGAACTTCCATCGGCGATTCGCAAAATAGGAGATAATATCTCCAAATTTATGAATTTTCTTATAACTCTTAATAAATCTTTAAAGAGGGTTGATATTATTAAATGAAGGGGTGCGTTTTGTTCTGAGATTTTTCCTTACCGTGCTTGTTTTCCTATGAGAAGGCAAGAGAGGTCGATTAGTAAAGCCGGAAGGTAATGCAGGAATATGGCGTAGATAATATGAACGAGCTTGTACTTGTTCAAAGTTAAACTGTAGTACCAAATGGCTTGTGTTGTTGGGGTTTGAACACCGTAACTTGCGTTCATGTTGGTGTATTCGTACCATGAAATTGGATTCTCCGGAGAAGACACAAAATTATATATTGGAATGTCTTCTCTCCTATAAGAAAATAGCTTTAACAAAAAAATGTAATCTTAAGAAAAAACTGGAAACTTAATCGCTTAATAAAAAGAAAAATAAATACTAATAAGGATCTGACTATCTATCGGAATACTTGAATAAATACTTGGTGAAGGACAAAAATCTGAAGCTATCTATAAAAAATTAACAAAGGCATGAAATGCATCAGGAAGTTGAAGGTCTTCAAGGTCTTTTTCTTACTTTTCTATAAAATTATTGTAAGCTGTGGCGATCATAGCGTTAACTACTAAATCCACTGGAACAACTTCTGCGACGTTTGATCCATTACAATGCAATGTCTTCAGGACGCCAACGCCAGCGCCGGTTATTACCCCAGTTGGGCCGTAAAGGTTGTCAATCCATCCCCGCATTGGCTCCTTGTAGGTTGAAATTACTATAAGGAATATTCGCAGTGTTTTTTGCTTGAAGATTTTTGTCTTGGTTTTGACTTACCAATCGATGGACGAAATACGCAAATTGGAAGATTTCCGCTATATTTTTTTACTGTGTTTTCTGCGACGGCTTTCGTAAAGGCGTAAGTGTTTGGCCAGTCACCAATTAAACTATAATAATAAATTAAGAAAATTAGGTTAGGTTAGGTTATTCGTGTAGGTGTTACTGCTTGCCCAGTCATCAAGTAAACTATAAGAATAAATTAAGAAAATTAGAATGGTAGTTTGGCACAAAAGTGTTCTACCATGAAATTTTTAAACGTTGATTGAAGTTAGATTAAGAATATTGTTTAAATTAAAGAAATTTAGTCTTAGTGTTAAATAAAATCCATCTGTTATTTTTTTATTGGAATGCAGGTCATCATCGTCGTTTTGCAACGAATAAGAAAATAAATTAAACGAGAAACCTGATCTTTGTCTCCACTCGCACTGATTCAGTTCATTGAATGAAAGCAGGAAGTTTACTTCTAACAATTTTGCAACTTAATTGGGATCAACATAATATTAGAAACTCGTTTTTAATTAATTACCAACAACAAAAATGCAACGCAAATTTTTACGCAACGAAGCTTAATTGACAATAAATTCTATAACCAAAGGTAATTTGTTTACCTTGGTGTTAAGATTTCAAGTTCCTCGTCGGTTTTGTTGTTGACAATTTCGTTGAGTTCGTCTGTATCGTATGGTGGTGGGTAGAACTTTTCCTCGATGGTGCTCAGGTGGCAATTGGAAAAGGCTGTGCTGACGTGCACAAAAGACTCCAAATTTTGGCACTCTTTGCCTAGTTGCAGCATCTCTCGTGTTCCATTCACGTTTATTGCCACAGCTAATCTCATTTTCTCGTCAAAACGGACTGTGGCAGCTGCATGGAAGATAACATGTGCCTAAAAAACAATCAGACAATAATCGAAAATAAATTTAATCTTCAAGAAGATTTTGTTTAGTGTCAAAAATTATACACTTTGATAATCTAAACAAGTTTGCAGTTTAAATAATTACCGTTGATGTGATAAGTTTCCTATCTTCTGGACTGATGCCTAGTCCAGGTAGAGAAACATCCCCTTTGATAGGCTTAATCTTATGCCTGAATTTCGGCTGGCTCTGCGAAAGTCTGGAAAAGATCTGCGCAACAGAAAACAAGCATTAACACACATTTACACAAAGCAAAAAAAAAACTATAACAAATAAATTAATGTGCTAACTGAATGATATTACTTGTATGGACGGTTCTTATTTGGAGCTTGAGGTCACCAGTGGGATACGATTTAGTAAACTACTATTGTTAAAAAACGCGCTTGAAGAAAATGACACAGTTTCCGTCGTTATTGCCAAAACTTACAGTTATTTTAAACGTTTTATTTCATTTTTAGTTAGGCAAATCTGTTTAGTCTACATGGTCTATGTGTATAGTTAGACAAATCTTTAGACATACATTTTTAATACATTATCCAGTTGACAAAACTGCACAGACAAGGCTAGATCGATAAGAATTAAGAGACTAGATAGATTAACAGGGGGAGAAGACTATACAAAAATAGACAAAAATAGAGTTTGTTCCAGCTAGTCTAGTTTTCAAGCCTTATCTAAGAAATCTCACAAGTTGGATTGAATGGTTTAGAGTAGTTACACTAATTCTTCTATTACAGAATGTGTTGATCTATTCTAAATAAATTAAAATTAAAAAAAAAGACTATTGTGGTACTATAACCAGTCTGGTTCACAAGCTGTAACTAATAAATATTAAAATTTCGAACTATGTCCAAATAAAAGTGTTTAACTTCATGTAATTTAGTTATCGATGTTCTAACAGATCAGACCGAGTAAACTGGACTGGTTCGAAAAGTCTGGACAGACAAGACGAGACAGATAAGATTTGATAGACAAGACAATATAAAGAAGATTAGCCAGACAATACTATACAGACAAAATTAAACAGACAAGACTAGACAGACAAGACTAGACTTTTTTTATTATTTTTTACAATAAAAACCTGGACACCCTGGGACCGCTTATAGCATTACATTCAGGGTGTCAGATGTTAAAACATTTTAAATATACATGCTAGTTGGTTCGTTCAGTTCAAGGTGGGGTATGGAGGTACGATTTCGGTTGTGTCCCTATTTTTCCAGGTCCGTTCGTCAGCTTCTTTTTCTAATATGATTTTGTTAACCATTTTGTTGATGATGTCCAAATCTCCTTGGGATTGTAGCATCTGTTGAATTGTGTTTCTTGGGTTAAGGTTCGGTATTGCTGCTTCCCCGCGTTCTTTGTCCCATCTCGGGCAATCATAAGCTGTGTGGGTTACGCTGTCTGCTTGTCCGCAATACACGCAGTCTGTATCCGGTGCCCTCCCAATGTTGTGTAGAAATTCCTTAAAACACCCGTGACCCGTTAGCATCTGGGTTAAGTGATAATTTAGTTCTCCATGTTGTCATCGGTACCAGGTCTCTACGTTGTATCCTTGTCCACTCGCCTTTCGTTGTCGTGTTCCAAGCTTCCTGCCATTCCCTAATCAGCTCTTCATTTGCATTCCTTCTTGTTGATTTGTCTTTGGCGGCATAATACAGGTAATTTCTCTGTTTGATCTGAAGTTCAATCTCATTGATACGGTTTCATCTCAAGGTTTCATCTCTTGATACGGTTCGATAAGAGCCGCATACTCGCAGGGTTAGCTTCCTCTGGTAGGCTGCTAGTTTTTCGATGTTGCTTCTGTTTACGGCCTCGGCTCAGATTGCAGCACCGTATAGCATTGCAGACTGGGCAACTGTGCTGAGCAGTCTGCGTTTGCCGCTCCTCGGACCTCCGACATTGGGCATGAGTTTTTCGATTCCAGTCTTAGTTTTCATTCTCTGTCGCCATTTTAAAGTGTTCTCTGAACGATAGACTATTGTAGATAATTACCCCTAGGTATTTGATCTGGGGTTTAGGTTTAATTTCGGTATCCATCACTTTGAATGATAGTCAGTTCCCTGTATCCGGTCAGCAGAATTGCTTCGGTCTTTTCCGGTGCGATATGCAGTGCTTTTGATTCCATCCAGCAGATAATTTGTTCTAACGATTTGCATGCCTCCTTTTTCCGTTGTTCCGACGATGGTTAGTGCGAGGTCGTCGGCGAAGCCTATCAGCTTAGTTCCTTCAGGTAGTTTCAGCCGAAGTACCCCATCGTAAAGTATATTCCACGGTTGGTCCTATTACGGAGCCCTGTGAGACATCGCTAGTGACCTTGTAGGGTAGCGTTTCCTGCTCGGCTTGAAGTAGGATACTGCGGTCCTGGAAGTAGTTGCGAACCATTCGTAGAAGGTAGGGAGATATTTTTCTTCTTGTTAACTTTTTAACATTTTAAAGTGTTCTCTGAACAAGAGACTCTTGTCGATAATTACCCCTAGGTATTTGATTTGGGGTCTAGGTTTAATTTCGGTATCCATCACTTTGAATGATAGTCAGTTCCCTGTATCCGGTCAGCAGAATTGCTTCGGTCTTTTCCGGTGCGATATGCAGTGCTTTTGATTCCATTCAGCAGATAATTTGTTCTAACGCTTTGCATGACTCCTTTTTCCGTTTTTCCGACGATGGTTAGTGCGAGGTCGTCGGCGAAGCCTATCAGCTTAGTTCCTTCAGGTAGTTTCAGCCGAAGTACCCCATCGTAAAGTATATTCCACAGGGTTGGTCCAATTACGGAGCCCTGTGGGACACCGCTAGTGACCTTGTAGGGTAGCGTTTCGTGCTCGGCTTGAAGTAGGACACTGCGGTCCTCGAAGTAGTTGCGAACCACTCGTAGAAGGTAGGGAGATATTTTTCTTCTTATTAACTCGTCCAGGATGTGTTGCCAGACTGAGTTGAACGCGTTCCGGATATCTATCGTTACTAGTGCACATATTTTCCTGGTTCTTTTGGTGCCTGCTTTGGCCTTTTTGGCGATGTTCATAACGTGGTTTATGGCATCTATGGTTGATGTGCCCTCACGGTAGCCGAATTGACTATCCAACAGGTTTATGCCGTTCTTAAGTTCTTTTTTAAGGCGGCTTAGGAGTAGTTGTTCTAGCAGTTTCCCAGCTGCGTCTAGTACACATATTGGGCGGTAGGAAAAAGGTTCCCCTTTTGTCTTGTTGCCTTTCAGTATGAGAACTAGCTTTGCCTGTTTCCATTTATATGCAAACGTGCCAGTATGTAAATTTCCGTTTAGAATTTCAAGAACGAGTTCTGAAGAGGTTTTTGCGATTAGCTTGATGGCTTCTGGAGGCAGGCCATGTGGCGCTCTGTTATTTTTTAGGCCCGTGCATGCCGCGTTTAGCTCTTCCTCAGTGACTAGCGGAATTTGTGTAACTTGCGGTTGTTCCCAGGTTGGTTTAGGATGGGTAAGGAATAGCTCTTTGGCAATCTCGAGGGTTTCGCTTATTAAAAGTTGTTGGTTGGCCTGGCGGATGCGCAGGTTCCTCGTAGCTATTTTGTAGGCATCCCCCCAGGTGTCTTCTTCGATGCTTTTGCACAGCTTTTCCCAATGTGTTTTTTGGAGAGGTTTATTTCTTTACGTAATTCCTTTTTTGCGTCGTGGTATGAGGGTTTTATCCCCTCTAGGCTTTCATCGTGTTTTGTCTATCGGAAGCAGCGAAGATACCTTCTTCTTATAGATATACACGTTTTCCTATTGGTTGCTATGGCTTCGGTCCACCAGTAGACGCTTTTCCTCCTGTTGTTCTTGTTCCTTCCGGCTATAGGAGCTTCGCATGCTTTGGTTACTGCTGCTATTAGTGTTTCAACTGTGTTGACTTGTGTCTTGTTTAGCGGTTTAGTTAGGTATTCGGCGACTTTTTCTTCGTTGTTTTTTGTGATTTTGGTAATTTTTGTATATTGTCGGTTGTTTCTTCATCTTGCTTTTAGGATGTTCTTCTATATAGATTTCAATATAGCGGTGGTCGCTTTGCGATTCTGTGTCGAAAACCTTCCATACCGCAATTAGATGTGCAATGTCGCATGAGGCAAAATTGAGATCTATAATGGAACTCGATTTTCCCCTCTCAAATGTAGCTATGTTTCCCTTATTTTGCAGGTAGAGGTCAAGTTCTGCGGCCCATTCTATTATGATGTCACCCCTACGGTCCATATTTGGGCAGCCCCAGTACGGCGACCTGGCGTTAAAGTCCCCTCCGATTATTTTTCCCTTTTTTTGTCTTCGTATGTGCCTGCTGAGTGTATTAAGTGTGGTTGAGAGCTTACTGATTTTGTCATTGGGTAAAAAAAAGCAGCATGATGATTTTTTGAAGTTCTATCCATGTATATCCAGATCCACTGCCTGCGTCTACGACGCTTAGTTTTGGGTTGATGATTCTTATGGCTGTGCCACTGCTTGGGGTCGTTATACCAGCTTGAGTTAGTTACAAGTTTTTTGTTTGGTTCACTTATCAGTAGTTGTTCACTTATCAGTAGTTGCTGTAGCTATAGCATGTAAAATATCGTGTGCTGCCCGGCATCTCATCAGTTTAATTTGCAGGATTTTTGGTAAAGATAATTGTTGTGGACTTGGGTGCCATCTCGTTCGCTTCGCCTCCGCGAGAGATGGAATTCCGAGCGCGTTCCGGGATCGTTCTGGTTTTCCGCGTTTGGTGACTCTTTTATTGTTATGTTGGTTATGCTATGTTTATTTTTTCCTCTTCTGCAAGTTCCGTGGCTTGGACTTTCGGGCCCGATTGCAAGTTATTTCTTGCTGCCTTTAGCTTATTCACATCGGCTCTGTATATTTCGCAGACAAGACACGACTAGACAGACAACACTAGACAAACAAGACCAGCTAGACAAGTCTAGAACCACAAGACTACATTCAAGACTTGACAGACAAGACAAGGCAGACAAGACTAGATAGACAAGACTGGATAGGCAAAACTAGACAAACAAGATTAAACAGACAAAACTAGACAGACAAAACTAGACGGACAAGACTAGAGAGAAAATATTGGATAGTCATTTTAGACTGAAATACTTTTCAGACAAGATCATGAGGAGTCAAAACAGATTATACCAGACATATGAGGTGGGTTGTAAAATAAATGGATGTCCTTTTTTTAGCCTTGTGGTCACCATATGAAGTGAGCGTGGTAATGTTTGGTAGAACTTGTATTGAAGACTTACAAGATTGGTATGTTGACCTAGATTGACTTGGAAATGTAGATTTGGGAAAAAGTGAAATAAAACCTAGTTGAAATATTTGTGCACGTAAGAATTTACTCGATAAAAGTGCTATATGGAAAGTGGTCTTGGCTAAAAACAGGTTTTAGTGTTTGCTCAAAACGAGCGAACTGCATTCGTAATTCGTCTTAATGCACTTAATAAACTATCGAGATATTTCTGTAAATATTGATTTTACTATGTAATTGATAAATTGTTGTTCATTGTTTACTTTCCTGTCGGGTGAAGGCTGTAAGTCCATAACGATTTCAATTTGCATTATTTGTGGAGACTTGACCTCGAGGAAACACCTGTAGAGAAAACTATCCGCAGGCACCGACGTGCAATACCAAATTTAACAAAACTGATTGAGATGAAATGCGATTTTAAAACAAATTACGCGTAACGTGTTACGTGTTTGGGTTTCTATAAAAATACATTTTTTAAATTCAAATTCTAAACAAATCCTTTTTTGTTTTCTGCAAAACCTTTAACACAAATTGATTTTAATCTCATTGATGTTAGTTGTCTGGTGGAATGTAAATTGGCGATTAAAGTAGTTTTGTCGATCAGTTTTCAGCCTCGGAATTATGTAACAGACGAAATATGTTTTCGCAAAATAAATAACAATCATTGGTAAAACGTTTCTTTTGTCGACACCATAATTATTAGTTTATTTCCGTATGAATCAGACGTGGAATTTTTAGTAATTCGAGGAAAGAAATCTCTTTAAATAGTAATTGAACAAATACAACGTAAATTATTGTAGGACAAATTTCAAACAGAAAGTAGGTATTTATTGAAACAACAGCAAATTATCTGAATAGTTAATTGCTAATTATTTCAATTGTTAGGTAATTGGAGGTATAAAATTGTAATAATTTATAACTTTAGTTTAATTAAGTCGATTAAAACGTGCTTGTTTCTTAAAAATAAATTAAAATTGATTTTGAAGCGGGGAAGATCGAAGCAAGATTATTGGCTACCTTCTGGTTAATTCGACGAATTGGTTCTTTATTAAACTCAATTAATATTAACAGAATTTTAATGATCTACATACGTCCGATTGCCCAACGGCCGATTTACCGAGATTATACTGTATTTCTTAGTTTCACGTATACAGATTAATATTAACAATGTTTTAAATAAATTCTAGTTTTTTATCTTTCGCCAAAGAAACTTGTAAACATTTTCTAAAAAACTTACGAAACATCTTTTAATTGTATTGTTAGTTTGAAATGATTCAAAGACGTCGTCGATAAAGGTAATATGTAAATTTATAAGGACGTTTTGTTTAATATTCCAAGTGGTATTGTTCGAATGATATTTTTTAATAATTTGTGGTAAAATGTATTTATATTGTTTCTTTGACATTAAAAAATCTAATTTTATCAATTTTACATTGAATAAAATACGAAAAAATAAAACGAATATATATAATAAAATAAAACGAAACTGCTTATTCAGTAAATTAGGCGACTTTAATGAATTTAAAAAAATTATTTTTATAATTTATTTTTTAATTTTTTGTGCTTGACTGTAATTTTGCCAATAAATTTTGTATACAGGTTTTAATTATCCATTTATATGTGATGCGGTAAGTTAAAATATGACTGCAGAAGATTTAAAATTGTTTCTTGTAATCGGCCTTCTTCTCCACGGTACGAGAATTGCGCCCGTTTTAGCTTCACAAACTATTCTTATGTCTATTCCATATTTGGTAATTTTTTAAGATAATCTCGAATTTTTCATACTAAACATGTATCCGTAGTGTTATTACCATAAACTGTTTTTTTTAAGAATAGTTTAATAATATTAATAATGTTCTTAAAAAAAAACAGTTTATGGTAATAACACTACGATACATGTTTAGTATGAAAAATTCGAGATTATCTTCAAAAATTATAATTTTTGAAGATAATCTCGAATTTTTCATACTAAACATGTATCGTAGTGTTATTACCATAACATTTCAAGCCTACTCTGTTGCTCAGTTGGCCGTTTTTATTGGCGGCTGCGATGTTAAGAGTAAGTGAAGAACTTTTGGAAGTCATTCCTAACATAATACAACTATCTGACAATGAGCTGATATGTTTGATGCGCTTATGGGAACTTTGAAGAATGAGTTACCATTGGAAAAGTTCGTTTGTCTTGCAACTGATGGTGTATCATGATATACTCTGGTATACCATATATATATGGTATACTATGATCGGTATTACTAAAGGAGTTTTTGCGAGTTTAAAAGAAGCATGTAAACAGCATGGTAATAATAATTTTGAACATTTTCAATGTTTTATTCACTAGCAAGTACTGTGCTCAAAAGTTTTAAATATCGGATGTTTTAAAAATGGTCACCGAAATTGTAAATTATATTCGAGTACGTGGACTTAATCATCGTCAATTTGTTTTATTTTTGAAAGATATGGAATGTGAATACATCGATTTACCAAATTATACGGAAGTTCGATTGGTTTCGAGTCATAGAGTGTTAAAACGATTCTTCAAATTGCTGGACGAAATCATAATTTAGTTGGAAACAAAAAATTATGAATGATCTGAATTAAAAGATGGACAATGGATAAAGGACTTGACTTTCTCAGTTGATTTTGCAAGTCTTTTAATCAACTTAATCTTAAGATTCAAGGCAAAAATCATGTTGTACAACGCTATTTGATAATATTAACGCTTTCAAACAAAAATTGTTACCTACTTTGGCGAGAACAAACAGAAAAAGAAAACTTATCTTACTCTGAAAGGTGTCAATTATATATTGCTTAAATCACCTAAATAAATAAATATATTCAACCTTTCTTCGAAATGTGAAATCAAAAATCTAACCGATAGTCATCCACGTGGGTTTGAAGTAAGTGTTTTACAAATTGATATTCATAAAAGCAAAGCTGCACTGATGAGAGATAAATCTCGAAACGCATCTGCATATGGCTAATCAATTAAGTTATCGGAAAGACATGATCTTAAAAAACAATTAATCTTAAGGAGGTTCGAGCGAATCCCATGTTAAATATTTGTTTCAAGTTTAAGCTTTGAAACTTTTTATACATGAAGATCAATACTTTATATATGTCCTCTCAAAATTTGAACGTGACCCTCCGTTTAGTTTATCCGGAAATAAAATTTAAAAATTATGTTTTCTTATACACAGGTTCCTATGGCCGACAAGCTTCCGTCGCGTCTTTATTTATTTTTTTCGATATTAATTTCCCAACATTAAGGAATTAAAAACTAAATACAATAAACTTAGATAATATTAAAACACGATAACATTAAAGCAATGTGATGTTCCCGATGTAATTATTTAAATAATTAAAGTTTTTTTTTTTTTTTGAATCTTATTTATCGACAGTAATTCACGTGACAGATGGTTTGGCAACGTCACGGTAACAGCTGATTGTGAGAGAAAAGAAAAACATGGAAATATTTTTAACTTTTGAACGTCTGTGGAACTCTTTGATGGACGATACACTCCAGCTTTTTACATAGATTATCTATATTTTTTTTGTCTTGGAACGTCTTTTGGTATTTCAAGGTTTTCGGCCAACATCTTGCGCTAATAAAATTCTGATCCCTTTACAACTAGTCGCGACTCTTAACACTGATGTTGCCAGATCTTTTTATGTGACCTTATAAGTCAAAAACTCATTAGTTACGCTCGAACCTCCTTAAAAAAAAAATGTTAAAAAATATTATAACAATTTTTTTCCTGATTGTTGTTGAGTGCCACGAAGGTGGACAGTTTTCAGTCCACCTTCGTGTACAAATGGAGTTAATTGATATCCAATGTGATTCTTTGCTGACGGAAAAATGTGTGGAAGTTGGAATTCCAGAACAAACATGAAATATAAAAAAACATGAAATATAAAATGTCTATGTATATAATAATATATAAAAAAATGTTAAATATTTTTAGTTTAGTAAAAAAACATTGTGTCTAATAAATACATAATATATTCATCTAACAATCGTATTTTATTAATTTTTTGTACAGTAAAAATATGCGGCCCTCAACTTAGCACAAAATAGATCGTGTTTCCCGCAATTTCATATGAGTTTGACATGCCTGGTTTAGAATCTCCGTAATGTATCTGTGAGCTGTGAACAACTCAGTGCGTGTTCGTGAAAAAAATCCTGCCCAAACCATGTGGTGGCTAGGTGACAAATGTAAATCGCTTGTCAATGCAAACTGAAGCATATCTTTCTTCGGGTCTTCTCCATACTCGTCAATGTCCGTCTGGCCAAGTGAGGTTTAATGAGGACTAATGAGGACTAATCTAAAAATAGGACGTTGCTCCAATCATTATAATTCCATGGCAAGTGATTTCTGGCAAAAGCGAACCTTGCAATTCGATGCGGCATTGTAATGGTGGACCAATACCCCAGGGCCGTCTTTAACCTATAAGCAATTATCTTCGTAATTTGTGAAGAAAAATTACTTTCCGTAGAATTTTTTTACAAAAAATGCCGAGAATGAGAGAAGCAGCTGCAGATAATTCGGAAGCGGGGGGCATATACGGTATTGGCTATACACGCTATCATTGTAACAGAAAGTGTTCCACAAATCACTCCTCTCAGAAAGAGAGGCGAAAAAGTTACGTTTTGTGACGTTTTATAGCGACTGAATTACGGAGAAGAAAATATAAATCTCCGACATGTTCATCATTCATGCATGGTGCATGGTGAATGTCAACCGGTGTTTACCGGTGTAAGTCAGAAATAGGGTATGTAGCAAATATTTCGGACATACACCAAGCGTCTATTTGAATGTTGACATTCATCGGTGAAAGTCGACATTCTCCAATTTCGGTCTTTCACGGTAACAAATACACTACATACCTCAATAAAATTCACCATAGAATTAGAGGAAAACAAAGCAATACATTTCTTAGAATATCAGCCGTCAAAATAACAAACACTCATTTAAAATATACCAAAAACCTACTCACACAGATACGATAATACACAACGTCTCCTTACACCACATACAACACAAACTCGCGACGTTCCATTCCATGATACATGGACTATTCCTCTCAATCAACTTCAACACCGAGTTGAATACAATAGAATAAATAGCCAATAACAATTACCACAACCAAGACATCATCACACAAATATTAAAGAGACAACAAAATCAAGAAAACTATCCCTAAAATTAGTTTATAATAGTAATTTTGAAAACAAGAAAAAATATTGAAATGTATTCCATATTTATGAAAGAGTTAATTGTTTTAGCCTTAACTATACAAAACGACATGTTAAATTATTTAAATAAAACTAATTATGTTATTTGTTTCATGCGATTGCTTATTTATGTCTATAGCTTCCCCAGCACAGTGGCATCTTCAGAATAAGACTACGGATAAGATTACGGGTAAGATAGCAAATCTAATCAAAGAACACCGCCATAGCCTACAGGTACAATAATACGCTTCAAAACATGTTATGCAATCATAAACCATAAGGTTGTTAAATAAGTTCCTACAAAATACCGTGTTGTATGAAACTGTGTTATTAGAGACTATATTAAAAGGATTTTTACTTTAATTCTACAACATGAGCAAATTCATTCTTATTAAGACAATTTATGATACGCTTTAAATGCTGAAATCGTGCAACTGTAAAGGAAGCACATCACAATTGTGGCAGGCCTACTCACAAGTCACTGCTCTCTACGAGAACATCTACATAAAATGGGTATCTGGAAACATGAAAAACTATGCAGACTATGCTATGAGGAGGATGAAACTGACTGTTCCATTGCGAAGCAATTGCAAGTAGGAGACACAAGTGTAAGATTACAGCAAACGCTATCGCCGTGAAAAACATGGCACATAGACTGCTAGACTTAATACTGGGCTGGACCTATTTGAATGAATTGAACAATGTGGGAAAATACAATAGGCCAATGAGCCGCAGTGTTTTAAGGGTGGAGCTCCCTGGACCCGCATTTATTGATGAAAAAAAAAATACAATTAATTGTTTAACACAAACCGCGAAGAAGTAAATATATGTATTTCAA
Organism: Phosphuga atrata; assembly: GCA_944588485.1. Lineage (NCBI taxonomy): Eukaryota > Metazoa > Arthropoda > Insecta > Coleoptera > Silphidae > Phosphuga > Phosphuga atrata. Next base: position 23,847,915 of record OX155904.1, on the reverse strand, counting down.
CTAAGATGCAGTTTATTGTCGGTGTAAGCAAAGAAAAATTGAAGCTTCACATTGAGCAGAGTTTCCCAAATGCCGGGACGGGACCCGGTACCGGGCCACGGAAAAAAAACCGGGTCGCAATGAAACTCTAACAAATTTAGCTGCTTCTTGTTTTAGTTTTTTTTATTTTCACGAAAATGTAAAATATAACTAAATAATATTAAATCGACATTATTGAATAAATTAATTACAGTGTAAACTCGATGTTTCGTCACTCGATTTAACGATAAACTCCCTAAATCGTCGAAATTACTTGACTTTGGTTGGTTTACCTTGTTGTCCATAGAATGATACACTCTATGTAGCATCATAGCCACTCTACATAACGACAACAATGCGTAGTTATTAAGTTAATAAACAGAATTTTCTAAGTTGCCAAAATTAATAATAACTGCAGCTGTGTTCTTCCGTTTATTATTATATTGCTTTATTGTCTAGCCCGTATTTACCTCGACTGTCGGCATCATACGTACCGAAGATTTTAAGAAATTCGTTTGTTTGTTTATTGTAATTATCTTGCACGTGTTTACCTCGGCTGCTAGACTGTTTTTAGGTTGTTATGCATTATATAGGTTGTTATGCGTTATCGTATTCGTAGTTGGTCACAAACTTTCAAACTGAACATGGCGAGTAAAGAGAAAATTAACGAATTTTTTTTATTAATACGCGCAATAGAGGCGGGAGGAAAGAAGTGATGAGTTGGAAGACGCTTTGGATTCAGTCGCTCTACCGTGTCTACAATATGGAAAAATATAGACAAAATTCTACAAGCAGAGGAGGATGGAAAATCTTCTAAGAAATTAAAGAAACCTAAATACGAAGATTTTGATCAAGCTATGCTATCATGGTTTCACAGACAGCGCCTGAATAACTTGCCTGTCTCGGGGCCGATCGTGAAAGCTAAGGCAGAGAAATTTTCTGAAGTACTTGGTTTAACGGCTTTCAAAGCATCAGAAGGATGGCTCGGAAAGTTCAAGCAACGTCACCATATCAACTATGGTAAAATTAATGGAGAAGCACGAAGTGTTGATACGAATGTTATTGACGACTGGATTGATAGAGTGTGGCCAAAATTGAAAGAAAAGTACGCTCCAAGTGACATTTTTAATGCTGATGAAGCCGGAATTTTCTTTAAGTTGACTGCAGATAAAACTTTGAAATTGAAAGGAGAAAAGTGTGTAGGAGGAAAACTCTCCAAAGAGCGTATTACAGTGTTTGTAGCTGCTAATATGAATGGCACAGAAAAAAGGAAGCTTGTGATAATAGGCAATTCAAAAAATCTGCGGTGTTTTAAGAATATTATTCAATTGCCAGTCACCTGTAAAGCTAATAAATCAGCCTAGATGACAATTCAAATGTTTGAAGGAGATTTGAGAAGGGGATGCAGAATTAAAGGAAAGAAAAATCTTGCTTCTTGTCGACAACTGCCCTTCTCACCCTCATATATCTAACCTTCAAAACATACAGTTGGCATTTTTTCCACCAAACTCGACTAGTGTCTTACAACCAATGGATCAAGGCGTGATTAAAAGAGCTGGTCGAATCTGAGGATAAAACTACTATTAATTACTACAAGCAGTAAATTTTTTATTCAAAGCCTGGGAAGAAATTACAGCAACTTTACACTATAACAACTATACAACACTCTTTTCGTCATGCTGAACTTTGTACCAGTTCTGCGAGTGCTGAAGTGGAAGCGAGACAAGAGTTTGAAAATGAAGATGACCTTCCATTAACTGAGTGGGTTCAACAGTTCAACATGCCACAAAATTTCACTGAAAATATACAAACCTACATAGAAGGTGACGACAGCCTGGCTTGCTGACAGATGACAGCCTCACTTACAGATGAAGAAATTCTGGATTCGGTGAGAAAAACTGAGGAACAGCAACAGGGGGATGAAGAGGATGAGACGGATGATCCTGAGCCTCCACCAAGCATTAAACAAGCACTTGATGCAGCGAAATGATTAGAAAAATACTTTTTGTATAACCAAGATCTATAGTATCCCAAGACATGAATAAAATACATGATAAAATTCAAATAAAATACTGGTGCATCAAAAAACATCAAACGAAGATAACATAATATAAGCAATAAACGTTATTTGTATCAATATTAATTTGTTTGTTGTTTGTAAACTGTATACTTCATTAATAAGTAATTATCCATCTCCATTTAACGACAACTCTCTATAATGTCACAAAATGCACAGTCCCTTCAGTGTCCCTATATAGAGTTTACACTATATGTGCAAAACTACATTATACTTTTATACATTCTAGGAATACCATTCACAAAAGTTTAGATGAAGAAATAAGATAACAATGGATGAAAATCTGGAAAGAACTTCCAGGGCTAAGACAATCCAAAGTAATTAAAACAACGAACAAAAGCTTGCATGAAACTAAACAGGAACAAGCTTAGAATTCTGATAGGAGTCCTGACGGGACACTGTAGACTTAGAAAACCCCTCAAGGCCCCAGGACTAGAGGAAGATGAGAGATACAGATTATGTGGTAATTTATTGTTTACTAATATGTTTAAATAAAAAATAAACATAAATTATTATAAAAGGCAACTAAAAACATATTGTGGTCACAGTGGTGAAGTGGTGAACGCGTCCACTCCGCACCCGAGGTCCCGGGTTCAATCCCCGGACAAACCGTGAAATTTTTCAGGGAATTATGCTGTGGCCACCTCGTGGAAAGCAAAGGCAAACTACCACGAGTAATTCTGCCAAGAGAACCTCTCAAAGAGTACCGTTCGGAACCGGCGATAAACTGCTAGGTCCCGCATATTAGTGTGACGATGCGTTCCACAAGTATGTGCGAGAGGTCGCCTACACTCTCGGAAGAGGGTACGACACGCATAAGAGAAAAACATATTAGTAAACAATAAACTAAATTCTATAGACTGAAATGAACTAACAATAAGTGGAATTTACTAAATAAAATGTAACGTTTGTAACGCCTCGTATAGTTAAACAGGCAGGGCAGTTTAAATAAAACTAATTTGTGAAACACGTGGTGTGGTGTCTATTATTTATTTTTATTATTATAATGTTTCACCTAGTGCCTACAGCTGATTCTTTAAATTTTATGACATTACTAGACAACAATGTCAATGTATTTAGAGTACAAGAGAAGATGGAGGCTGCAAGAAAAAAAACTAAATTTATTGATTCGTCTTGCGTAAGAAAGGAATTAGAACGCTTTTATGAAGTTAACAGAATTACAAAAAACAGTAAAATCTTAGTTCCATGCCAGATGATTAATTTAATTTGAACTGAAATTTAAACTGCATTTAAAGATCATCTGCAAGGATTACAGACAAATATTAAATAATATTTCCCTGCAATCAACCGCAACAAATCATGGATAAGAAACCTGTTTACACTGAATGTAGAATTTGAAACTGAATTACTAGATTCCGATGTTGAATTTATAATTGAACACTGATGTGACACAACGCTGAAAGATAATGCCTTCAATAGAATGCCTTTGTTGAATTTTTTGCTTTCCTATCAGCAGGTATATGCGGTATTGGCACAAAAAACAATAAGATTTCTAATGCCTTTTGTGACCACATACCAGTGTTAAGCAGGCTTTTCTTAAAAAATTAGAAATCAATTAGACGTAGAACCAGATAAGAATAAAATTGTCATCCACTTTTCTCCACACCTAAAATATTTGGTCGACGAGAAACAGCAACACTCTTCATATTAATATTTATTTTATTTATATACACTTATATATTTTTTGTAATGCCTTTTTTGCATTGTTTGCGTGCAATCTTTGTTAGAGCTACTTCTGTTGTACCATTAATAAAATGATCCATTGTTTATCTTCTTTCATTTTAACAATAACTCATAAAATTTTTTAGGTACTGGGTCACGAAGGAAAAATATTAAAATAACCGAGTCACGGAGACAAAAGTTTAAGAAACGCTGACGCATAGCATTCGGTTATAATTACAAAATAGTTTCTGGAACAGCTAAATAAAGCTATTTTAAATTATATAGATCATAGTTTTAAACTTATGTTCATAGATTTAATAGTTACTTCGTTAATTAACGTTACATTAATCGTAATTTGTAATAACCTTCACCGCAGTGTCATGTGCTGTAACCCAATTAAAAGTATCTGATTAATAATGTATACACTTTCCATTTGAAACACAATAAACAATTACACTTTCCAATATCCAACTGGACGATGATGTTGCTTTATAGCGTTTTCCGCGCATTTCGCCCAATCCACCAAGCAAAATACATTATAATCTGCCCCAGCAAATTCATTTGAGTTTCGGGTCGAGTGAAATTGTTGTCACCCGGTCAACGTTCAACAATACTCAAGAATCTTTGGACGAGCATGGAATCGGAAGGATTCTGATGGCTGAGGCCAATTCAACCCTGTTTGCTGACGGTGGCTCAGCAAAACATGCCCAATATATACACAAGGTCACTTTAAGGTATCTTACTCCCAACAGTAAATGTGTTTATCATTATGGAAGTCATTTGCGATGGTCTGCACCGTTTTGGTTTAAATACTGTGCAGAAAGATGAATACTGTCATATATAGAGATATATATGACGTTATGGGTAACGAGAATGCGCAGTCTTCAGTGAGTTCTTCAGTTGCAAGAAGAATCTCAAAGAGGCATGTACGATGTCATTTTACATGTTGGAGATTTAATGCATGAATACGAATAATGCAGAAGTTGGAGATCACTTTATGAGACAAATCGAATCAATAGCAGTCACGAAGAAAAATACAATTTTAGTACAAGAAGAGAATTAAAAAATTTATATGTTCTCTAATTCACTCATGACTTATAAACTAAATAAATATAATTACGAATATAAATATAAGTACGATTTGGTTTCCTGCTCTTTCGTGCTATGAGAGACCACGTGGGTTGCTAAAAAATAATATAACCTGATAAATATTAATAACAATGAACATACATAGACGCGTTTGTGCCTTTTGGCTTCATCATTATGAAGTTATCCACTCGAACAGCAACGACACGTGGTCTATAAAGTGTCTGAACTTGGCTCTACATAAATATAATAATGTGAAATGGCGACGCATTTCCACTTCGAACATCTATTGAGTCAGTTGTAGTTTATATTTAATTTTAATTCAATTTGAGATTGGATGATAAGTCCATACTGATGAAGCCAAAATACAGAAACGCGTCAATGGAAGTTCATTATTATTAATATTTATCAGGTAATTTCTTTCTTGTAATATGGAAATTCAGAAAGTAATTTTTTCCCAATTTTATACAATTTTAATAATTATAGAAACCAATTTTCATGCTTTTAGACAGAGACAACACGATGTAAAATTTCAATTTTGGCGCTCTCCACATCATAAACATATCAACAGAAGTTTATTACTTCATGAATTACGGTCCTAGGCTATTAGTGAACCATACATTTGGTTAGAGGAAAATCGCAAAGAGCAGCCGTGAATTATAGTAATGGGTTACAGGCCAATGTATTGTAGTTACAAAGATGAAGACGATTGTACTCACGGCGAAACTCTTACAACAGATGGTTTACATATTTTACACATTTTCGGGTTGGAAAAACGTTTGTACGATTACGGCGTTGATTTGTTGATTTGGGCCCACGAACATTATTACGAAATTTTGCGGCCGATTTACGACTACAAGGGTTATAATGCAAGTTACGATACTCCTTACGTTAATTTAAGCGATCCGATTCATATTGTTACAGGTTCTGCTGGTTGTAAGGAGGGAGTTGATGGTTTCATAGATCCATCAGAATGGTTTGCGTTTAGTAACGGCGATTACGGCTACACAAGCTGGGAGCCATTGTAGATTAGTTTTGGGTTGTTAACACATTGCAGTCCGTTGACGTACTAATACGGTTTTTTTTATTTGAGATATGGTAGCTGACGGCGTAGAAGCATGTCAATTTATAATGAAAGTAGAGGAACCGTTGACGTAAAAGTAGGTTATTTTTTATTTTGAACTTTCCCCGAAAATAGCCGACTAAAGAACTTTTGGAAGTTTTTGCGTTTCGTCTGCCAATTTTTTAAAGAAACGGAATTGGAAAATTGGTTTGATTTTCTGAGCTTTCGAGAAAGTTTCATTAGGAAAACTACCTTTTGTAAAAAGGGTTACTTTGGTTTTGTGGAAAATATTGAGTTTTCCTCGATTTTACAGTTACTTGGGCTTTGGACAAGACCCTGAAGAAGATGGGAGATTTTCCTCGATTTTCGGAAAAATATTTACCTACATTGGACCAGACCATGAGGAATAGAAGACGTCATTGTAAATTAAAAGTTTCCCTTGATTTTGGACCAGACTAACAGAAGTGGAGTTTTTACTATTTTTTTTCAGATATACCGTTACATGGATAATAGATCAAACCTTGGGAAACTGAAAAAGTTGTTTGGAGAAGCAATGGAAAAGATTTGGAGTTTCCCCATCATTTTCGAAAAAATTAATATTTGATTGAGATTTGATTTTAAATTGTCCACATTAGCTCACATGGAAAATTCATAAATTTGCCATTTGTCTTTGCTTTCGAAAAAACAAGCCCTAATAGTATTTAACCAGAAAACTTGCAGATTTTTCACCTTTGTCATCGCGCGGGGTGTATAGTGTTAAGGATTTTCACGGGGGGTACAAATATGGTGTGATGGATTGGGAAAAATTGGTCGAATTACTTTTGAAAAATTTCAATCGAGAAGAAAGAACAGTTTTTTTTTAAAAGATTTTTTTAGGAAAACGTTGGTTATAACATAAGTTATCAATATTCAAAGATATATGTTTTTATATACAATAATTAGTTGATATCTTAATTTATAACAAATCTATAAATATTTTATTTATTAAAAATTGTCTTATCACGATATAATAGTGTTTCGTCACTGGTTTCTAATAGTTTTGTAAACAGTTTTATAATTTTAAAACCGTATTTAATTTTTTTTATCAATTTTGTTCGGCTTCAATAAAATAATGATCATCTCATAATTTTCTTATAAAAAAATAAGCAACCCATAAATAATTATTGGTTTTCCTTTTTGTGCTTAAAATATTTATTTTTAATATGTTTCAAAATACACATTCTTATGAACTCAATTTATTGTCGATGAAATTATTATTGCGACATTTTTAACACCAAACAAATTTGTCAGTGTCCATTTCAACAAAACTTATTTATCTATTTTGCGTTAATGCCATATTAAGAAAATTACGTTTAAAATAAAATATAATTTTCAATAAAACATTTTTGTAATGTTTAAACAGTTCTGTATATTTTGTTTCCTAAAAAAAAACCTATTTACAAATTTTTATTCAATTTTTACTTATAAAGTCATGTTTAATTCCTTGGATAATTCCACGGATCAATAAAGCAGTGTAAAATTTTTATTTCACTAGTGCAATAAAATTTTTATTGCACTAGTGAAATAAAAGTATATATGGTAACGCGTCAAAATAACTCACTTACGGGCCTCGTAAACATAACTTTAAATATTGAGGAATATGACATTTTAAACGTCAGAATTAATTTATAAAAATCTTGCAATCTCATTTGAGAAGATATACTAAGAAGGGTTGCAGGAAAATTGTTTGAAACCAATTTATTCGAAAGTAACATTTTAATTCTTTTCAATTCTTTTTTAACCGCTCAAATCTCAAATCAATCAATTCACAAAAAAAAGTTATAAATTTTATTATATAATTCTCTTGATTTATGCGGGAATAATCTTTCCGCAATTGCGTCACCATCTAACAAGAACTCTTCTGATATATCCATTTTGAAATAATAAAATAAAAATTAGGTTTTTCGTATTAGGACTCCTTAGTCGTAGTGAAGGCGACCTGTCTAGGGGTAACAACCCCGAATAATAAGCCTCCTAAGCTAACAACTTGGGTAGTATCTTGAACAGTGGCTCGCCACTGTCCCATGAAGAATATTCTTCAACTGAGCATGAAGGAAAATCTTGCTAAATGCACTACCCCAGGTGGTATCCAATCCACCGTCACCTATGGTGACGTTAGCGGACCTTCGGATTCTGGGGAGTCCGCACCAACATGCTTTAAGGATGAGTCGGAGCATCCTGAAATCACCGGACGTAAACTCAGACCAAGACGGCAAAGCTTCTTCGCAATATTTAATACCAACTCACTGCTAAAAGTGGGTAAACTGAAACATTTGACTGATTCACTAACACGACACAAAATAATACTGAGAGCAGCATAGGAAAGCAGATTTACGGACGAACATGCCTTCGAGTCCCAAGGCTACAGAATCCTCAAAGGAAAAGTGGGTCAGCGGGTAATGAAGAACGTACCCCACTTAGGTACAGGATTTATAATCAGTCACAGGATACTGGATTTAGTTACCAACTTTACCTCCCCGAGTGGTCGTGTATCCATCCTCTCTCTCAAACGCGCAAACAAGAGCTACAGTATAGCCAATGTACATGCCCAAATCAACCAGGACAACAGACGCAATCCAGACAGAACTGATAAATTCTGGGAGGACTTAGAAGATATTATCTCTAAACTTCCAGAGAGGCACACCGTCATACTGCTTGGTGACTTCAATGCTCAATTGGGAAGAGAGAAAAAATACAGAAACATAGTGGGCAATTATCCGGCGCATAAGCGAACCAACCGCAACGGAGAACGATTGGTGGATCTGTGTAGGACTTTTGGGTTAATCATGAAGTCTACAGGCTTCAAACACTTGCCAAGGAAGCAGAAGACTTGGATTTCACCTAATACTCACCTGGGTGAATTCCAGATAGATCATGTGGCCATTTCACGCAAATCTCAAAAGGAAATACATAACGTGAAGGTACTAAGAAGCGCCAATCTGAACTCAGACCATTACCTCTCAAAGATCAAAATAAGACTCCAGCCTAGAAACACTAGATTACACAGAACCTCCAAAATGGTAAAATTTGACGTCGAGGGACTCAAGAACAGTCAAGAACTAAGTCAGAGACTAACCAACCCAGACCTAAACAACTGGGACCAACTGAAGGAGACTCTTGTCAAGGCGGCCAATGAACTCGCCCCTCTCACTAGAAAAAGGAAGCATCCGTGGAGGACTGAAGACTGTGACAATGCAATAGCCCAAAGACAGATAGCCTGGCTGAAGTGGAATTCTAAAAAGACCAAGAAAATTGGCAGAAATTTTTGGAACAAAGAAAGGTTACAGCCAAGATAATTCGAGGAACTAAACGAACCTTCACACAAAACCAACTAACACAAATCGAAGAGAGTTTTGCTAACAATAATTGCAGAGATTTCTTTGAAACCTTTAAGCAGGTACTTAGAAAATACGCTCCGCCAAGCCTCCACTTCAGGGACTCACAAGGCAAACTGGCTTATAACGACAAGGACAAATGCCACCTTTTGGCTCAGTACTTTAAAAACCTACTCAACTATGACCCACCCAGTGAAGTCTTCGACTATAAACAAACCACACCAAACCCGGACTCGCTTCCCCCTTCAATGAAAAAAGTTGGCCAGATCATTCAACTTCTTAAGAATAATAAGGCCGCTGGAGAGGACTCTATCGTTGCTGAAGTGTGGAAAGGTGCTGGAAACAATGCCGTGCGCAAGCTAACCGAGATCATCCAGGACATCTGGGAAACAGAGAAATTACCACCCGATTGGAAATCTGCTCTGATCCATCCGCTGCACAAGAAGGGAGATTTTACGGATCTAAACAACTACCGTGGAATTTCTCTCGTCCCGGTAACATACAAGATTCTCTCGAAGGCGTTACAAACAAGGGCAGCAAATCAGTTGCATATTCGACTGGGAGCATACCAGGGGGGCTTCAGGAAGACCCGATCCTGTGTTGAACAGATCCTCAACCTTAAAACTGTACTTGCGTACTCCAAGATGAGAAACCGCAAGGTGGTCGTCACCTTTGTTGATTTTAGGTAGGCTTACGATTCCATCGATAGAGAAACGCTTAACAAAGTACTCCAGGAACTAGCACTAGACAACAAAACCCGCAGACTAATCCTAGAAACTTTGACCAACACCCATTCCAAGGTTAAATTTAGAGGCGAGATTTCAGAAAGCTTCGAAATAAAAACTGGAGTGAGACAAGGAGATGGACTTTCCCCAGTTCTCCTCAACTGTGTCCTTGAAAAGGTTATGAGAGAATGGCGGAATTGAACAAGGAACTGAATAATTTGGGTGTTTAGACTGGTATCTGCCTGGGACGTAAGAACGATGGACTGGTTGTAGATTGCCTGGCCTTTGCAGATGACATGGCACTGTTTGCTGATTCTCTTGAGATGGCAACAATGCAGGTAAACTGTCTCAGAAAACAGGCTGCCAAGGTGGGTCTTCAAGTGTCGCTGGAGAAAACAGAATTCTTCACCAACATTAGAGAAGCAAACAGGGAGACGTTACTAGAACAGGGAAACATCAAGAGGACTGAGAAATCTAAGTATCTCGGCGAATGGATTGAACTTATCAGAAAGAGCAGCATTATCCAAGAGAGTCAGCAAGTTAGAACTAGCCTACCGGCTGACTAAGAACACGAATGCCAGTCACGCAACCTGAAATTTAAGCACTACACATCATTCTTACGACCAGAAGCCCGATATGGGATTGGAGTGTCTTTCCTTGAACCGAAGGGATCTAATAGAGAAATTGTAATTCAGAGAGAGGAGAATCCCAAGGAAGATCCTAGGCCCGGTAAAGGAAGATGGGGAATTCCGAAGACGGGATAACTCTGAGCTCTACGGACATATTGAGATGCTCTCTGACTTTGCAAGGAAAAGAAGGGTAGCTTTCTATGGCCACATTGCAAGATTGCCTCCAACCCGACTAACCAACCGTATGTTCACCTTCTGGCAAAACAAGAAGACCGAGAAGGATATTAAAGAACTGGGAATAACAGATTTCAAAAACAGACAGTCTGCGAGACGCACCCTAAAGGAAGTCCGTGGATTTCAGGAAAAACCTGGAAGGAAAGGTACCCCCTGGACAGAAGAGAGAAAGGAGTTATACCGGCAGAACATGCGACAATACTGGGCAAAGGTCAAAGCCCAACAGTTGAACAAGCGTGGTCTAAAGTAGGCCTATTCGAAAGAAGAAGAAGAAGAAAACCAAAAACAATCAAACACATCTTCTAAACAAAATTTAGACGTGCGAATCAACAATTTTATCTTTGTCATGACAACAACATAATCATGGACGGACGACTTGCCTCTCGTAAAAAAAACCCACAGAAGACGGAACTTTTCTTTGAATTTAACTTTGTAAATCAAAAGCAGAATTGAATAAAAGTTTGAATTACACTAGCGGATAAAATTAAGGTTTGACTCGCGAATTTGAAACGACCCGCTCGTTAAACTTTATTTGTATCCACTTGTATAATAAATAGTAGTAACCATTATTAATAATATTATACATTTCTGTAAATATCTATCGTGTTTCTATTAAGTGCAGCAAAATTTTTGATTTTTATATCTTCTTCTTTATCCATTAAGTCCATCCTTCCCCAATTGTTTCCATCTTACCATATTTGGTGCTATTTGGGTTCATGCAAGCCCGGCTGTTCTTTTGAGGTCATCATACCATCTTATACGTGGTCTTCCTCTTCCTTTTTTGTAAAAATACGGTCAACATTCTATGATTCGCCTTTCCCATCTGATCATATCACTTCTTGCAACGTGACCTGCGAATCTCCATTTGAGGATTGCAATTTTCTCTCTAATATTGGTGACTTTAGATATTGCTCGTATTCTTCCGTTTCGATATCTGTTATTTTTTGTACTCCACATCAATGACCTATACATTGCTCTTTGTGCAGTTTTTAGTGCGTAGATAATTTGTTAAGTTGCAGTTCAGTTCTCTGTGCCATACGTCATCACATGTAAAATGGACTGATCAAAAAATGCAACTCGTTGTTTCGCAGAATGAATGATAGATTGGTGATGGTCATCCTTCCTAGCCTTATTTTCCTTCTTATTTGTTCTATCTGGTTGGTTCGGTCGATAGTATATTTCTGTTCTAGGTATATGTATTATTCCACCTTTTTGAGTTCCTGTCCTCCCACTAGTATTGGTTCTTCTGTTCCTTGGTAGATTATCTGGGTTTTTGAAAGGCTCATTTTCAGCCCTATATTTTTAGATTTTCTTTATAGGTCTGAAATCATTGTTATTAGATATTCTCTACTATGTACCAAGATAATAATATCGTCAGCCTATTTTAGATTGGTTAGTCGAGTTCCATTAATGTTGATATCTTTGACGTTCCTATCAGTTTTCTTAAAAATCTCTTTTATACTAAAGTGAAGAATTTTGGAGATAAGGAGTCTCCTCTTTTAGGTTGTAAAGGTTTAGTGTTTTCGTTGAGAATTTAAGTTGTGGTTGTTTCTTTGTTGCATTTTTTGATGAGGTCACTGTATCTATGTTCGATGCTAGTATTTGCCATTGCTTTATAGACCGCCCATGTTTCTATGCTATCAAAGGATTTTTCATGATATATAAAGGCAAGATATAATAGGTATGCGCATTTTTTGGATTTTTCTATTATATTTTTCTTCGTTTGTAGGTGATTATTAGCGCCGCAGATTTTCCTAAATACAGCCTATTTGCATGGTTGGTATTGTCGAACTTCCTCTCTAGTCTGTTGGTGATAATTATTGTCAGTAATTTGTATATATGTGATATTCGACTGATCGGCCTGTAACTTTCTGTCTTACTGTTATCACCTTTTTTGTAGATGTTACCCGTTCGCGTTTTTCCATTGCTTCGGTATTTGGCCGTTCCTTGGCATTTGTTTAGTAGTTTTCTTAGTAGGATATCTCCTCCTTCTCGTATTATTTTGTAATCTTTGTATTTTAATCTCCAGTTGATTTCTGGGATTTCATGTTGATCAAAATTGTTTTTACTTCCTCTATTTCTTTCTTTGGAATGTCTTACGATCCCACGTTTTGTATTTTCCTCCCTAAAGCGTCAACATCTTATGTCTGGTGGTGTTTTTGATTCATAAAAGTCAGTATATAAATCTTCTATTACGTATAAGATTTCGCATCGGCCCTGAATTATGTTTCCTTCTTTATTGTATGGCGAATATATAAGGTCTTCCAACAAGAGGTTTCATTTTGATATGTCAAAAAAAACACTATTAAAAATAATTTTCCATCACCAATTCGCACATTTGCTGTATGTCCTCGCTAACTTCACGAATTCCATTTTGAATCGGTTGTGGGCCATTGGCATAATAGACCTTATCTTTCACGTAGCCCCAAAGAAAAAGTTTAAAGGTGTTAAATCACAAGATCTCGGCCAATTGTGATCGCCTCTTCGAGAAATCACATGGTCAGGAAACTTTTCACGCAAAAGAGAGATATTATCGTTACTTGTATGGCACGTAGCACTGTCTTGTAGAAAATAACCTTCGTCCATATCAATATCTTCAAGTTCCGGCCATGCAAAATCATTAATAATCGATAGCGCTATACATTAATTTTCAAAAAAGTAAGGTCCAATGATCCCGCTATACCAAAAGCCGCGCACCAGTCACATGTTGAGGATGGTGCCCCAAATGCAAAAAGGACCGTGCCCCAAATGCAACAAATCTGCTTGTTAACGTAGCGTCCGAGGTGATAATTGGCCACATCACTAAAGATAATTTTTCGATTAAATTCCGGTCAATTCAATCAGTTTGATACATTTCAAGGACCCAATCAGCAAAGATACTACGTTGTTGATGGTCAGTGGGCGTGAATTCTTGTGTTAACTGAACTTTAAAAGTCTTAAGACCTAAGTCTTTATGCAAAATACTATCTGAAGAGTACAAACAGAATCTGTATTCATACGTAAACAAAACGTTTGTCCAGACATTGAAATTCCATTCTGCATATGTTCTACAAAATGCGAGCTTGCCACTCGGTGTTCTTTGGTTAGTATGGGGCCTTTGGCTGGTACTGGCGCACGAATTCCTACATCTCGGAGTCGATTCCTAATTGTCTAATTGACTATTAACTCGCAAATTTCGAGCATTATACAGTTCAGCTTGTAACTGCCTTGAGGTACAATGTCTGATACGCAATGCAATTAAACGTATAAATCGATCATCTCTTGCTATTGTTGCCCTCTTAGGACCTTGTCCTGCTCATCGTGTGTATTCCCCAGTTTCTCTGAACCTTCTTATTATTCTTGAAACCGTGGACTGCTGAATTCCCAATGCTGCAGCAACATATTTTTGATCTCGACCATATTCAACTAAGGACACGACACGAATTATTTCGTCTCTTAGCAGGAGCTTCAACGTTCATTTTGAAATCAAAATTACTAGAAACTTCATATAAATAACCATTTCGATGTTGAAAAAATATATAAAATCACTCTTACCACAAATTCAAGAAAATCGAAGGAATATTCGTGGTATTATATTGTTATGTTTATTATTCATAGAAACAGATATGTCATCATAATAAACAAATGTTCTAACAGGAAGAACGTAGGTGATGTAATTTTATTGCGGAGTGTATATAATTTGTATTGAATTTAAAATACGGTAATTAATAATAATTGTCAATAAATTAATTATAACTCTCATTCAAAATTAAGCCTAATATATTGGCTATTGGGTCATTCATCTATTTACTTTATACATTTTACAGGACATTACACAGATACATTTATATAGTACTAACTTAGTTTTAAATCGTATAGGCACTGGGACGAGCCTAACGGCTGTATCTCGGTCCATAAAACTGTAAAACATTACTATCAATACACCAATTAAGGAGTTTTATCTGACTAGCCTTGTCCGTTTAGTCTTGTTTGACAGGCATTGACTATTTAGTGTTGTTTGTCTAGTCTTATCTGTCTAATTTTATTTGTCTGGTTTTGTGTGTCTAGTGTTTGTCTAGTCTTGTCAATATGCTCTAGTCTCTCTAGCTTAGTCTCTCTAGCTCACTGCAATCAACTAGTTGTCACAAATTTGGTCTACATAGATGTCCATATTTGGTCTACTTAAACAAAGTAAATGTAGTCTCGTTTATTGTGTAAAACTAGCTTAACTACGTATGTGTATTTGACGTAATAAATTCAGTCGGATTCATTTTTTTATCTGTTTTGAGTCACTGTGACAAAGTTATACAAGATATAACCTTCTAGTTTTTATCAATTGGCCCTACTTAGTACATTATTTATAATTAACATTTTCTTTGTTTGATAATGTTATGTTAAAAGAATTACAATAAATTCTGGTCTATTAAATGAATTTAGACACAATTAGTTTTATTTTATATAATTTGATTAAAAATGGAATATAATCTCAAATTTTCTATTTAAAGTTCCGTTTAGAATAACTTATAAATTAAAAAAAGTGAATTTTGTAAAATATTAATAGTATTGTCTCAAGATCATAGGGAATTCTAAACTTTGGATAATTAATGAACGAGATCATTAATTAATTAATAATTAAAGCGAAAAATTCAATTTTATTTTTCATGTGAAAATAAAAATGATTTTCGGAAAAAATATGAAGAAAGTTGTTTGGAAAGCAATGAGTGTTTAATGTTGAATGAAAGTTTAATAAACTTTTTATAAGTTTATGTTGAAAATAAATTAGATAATTTCTGTATTTTATGGCATCGACATTAATAAGCACCGACAATTTTTTAAATTAAAAAAGTCTATATATTCTTTAAAAACACAGAAACTACAGAAAATCCATTATTATACAAAATAATTTTTTATAATACAAAAAAAATATAAAATTTCGCGTCTGAATAAAAAAATTCCCCCAATTTGGCAGCCCACTACCCTTTTGCAATCACCTTTAGCACTCAAGTTAAATCACACATTTTCGCGCTCCAGTCTAAATAAATTGGGTTATTCTGTTATTTCTTGAAATACTAAATCTGTACAAAAATTAAATTGATTTATACTGAAATACATTTTTAAATTTTCTATTTAGATAGTTAATTCGTTTTAATCCCTTTTTAAATAATTTTAAATAATTTTAGAATAACTATGAGTTTAGTATTTTATATTTCTTTGACAAACATCGAAAATGTAAATATTTGTATTTAATTAACTTTCACAAAAAGACAAACATCTTCGTTTATGATTGATAAAAAAATATTTGTTCAAAGTTTTTAAAATAATTAGTTACAGCAATTTTCTTGTCATTGCAAAGAAAATATATTTTTACGACAAAAAAAATGATTTAACAAACTATTTTTCTTTTTTGCTATATTTTTGCAACGAGCATCTGTGGTATGAAATTTCACAAAAAACAAAGCTAATTACATTTGTTTAAAATATTTTCGCCCTAATTTTAAGCCAAACATTATTTGTATCAAGCACATGGTACGTATCATCTAAAAAATCAAATTATCTTCATAAAAAACTTACGACATCATTATAAATTTCATCGACCCTGGTATGAATATCCTTGCCCTTCTTATCCCTACACAACACGAAAACCGTCTCCAAATCCTCACAACACCTCAGCAACTTCTCCACCAGAATCTTCCCCAAAAATCCGGTGGCTCCCGTCACGAACACCGACTTGCCTCCAAAATACCTCACAATCTCACTCCCATCCGTATTCACGTCGACATACTTATTCTTCTCCAGGTTATAAATTTCGTCCGGAGTGAGATTAGATTTACTACCAACCATAGTAAATCAATTTGTTAAAAGCTTTGTTAAATTAATAATTGCGTTAGTTCGCCAGGAGCATTGGATCAAGACTGCGAGCGCGAAACCGTGTGATTTAACTTGAGTGCTAAAGGTGATTGCAAAAGTGTAGTGGGCAGTCAAATTGGGGGAATTTTTTTATTCAGACGCGAAATTGTTGCAATTAGAAAACATTTGAGTTTTGTCTTACTCAGAATTAATTAATTCTGTACAATTAGAGTTAATTGTTCACACTTGCTGCATTTCGTCCTTTAATTCATATATAATAGGGGTAAATAGTACAGTTGTTGATCAGTCGAGAGTGATTGGACGTATTCTGAAAACTATAAGACAATCTTTTGGTGACAATTCATTATTAACAGAAAAAAAATCTATATTCTTTTCTGTACTGGATACAACCGATACAACTTTTTTTATAATTTAAAGTTTCGTGTGTTTATTTAATTAATAAAATGACAAGACCAAAATTCTTGCAAATTTACGGCGTTTAATCTACAAAAAGTTACCCTACTATATCTAGATATTTTCATGATTAAAACATGATTTTTATGTGGATTTTTGATATTTGTAAATCAATACAGGTTTAAATTATAGAAAAAAAGTATTTTAATAAAAATAAAGTACAGATTGTAAAAAAATTGACAGACCAATAAATATCGCACGATAAATGGTAAAAATAGTGATTGGTCAATTACTATTCTGAGGTTAGAGTGCCACTAACTATGTGACAGTTACTGGCAGTGAGTTTTAACTTATTTATATTTTTATCCTAAGAATTTATAAAAGACAAGACTAGACGAGGCTAAAACTAGTGAAACAATAATAGACAGAAAGGACTAGACAGGAAAGACTAGACAGACAAAACTAAAAGACGAGACAAGACTAGACATATAGGACTAGACAGACAAGATTAGACAAACAGTACTAGACAGGCAAGACTAGACAGGCAAGACTAGACAGACAAGTTTAGACAGACATGACTAGACGTACAAGACTCGAGAGACAAGACTACACAGACACGACTAGACAGACGAGAATAGACAGACAACACTAGATAGACAAGATTGGAAAGAGAAGACTAGACAGACAAGACTAGATAGACGAGACTAGACAGACAAGACTAGACAGACAAGACTAGACAGACAAGACTAGACAGACAAGACTAGACAGACAAGACTAGACAGACAAGACTAGACAGACAAGATTAGACGCACAAAACTAGACAGACAAGACTAGACAGACAAGACTAGACAGACAATACTAGACAGACAATATTAGACAGACAATACTAGGGAGGCAAGACTAGACAGTCAAGACATACAATACTAGTCAGACAATACTACACACACAAGACTAGACAGACAGGACTAGATATCATTGTCCTCATATTCGATGCAAAATGGTAGATGATTCGAATCATTGTTACACAAAAGAACGCAATATATGCAAATCTGCCAAACACAAATAGTACCTCTGCGCAATTAACAACAGATATCGGGGTACCACAGGGAAGAGTATTAGCGCCTATATTATTTTCTCTATATACTGTAGACCTGAAACAATATTTAAAGGGCAGGTAATGCATTCTCTACGCATACGATTCCAGCTTTATAGTATCCGAGCCGTCTGTACAAAAAGCGAAATCAGAGGAAAATGAGCTTCTAACTGACGTGATGATTCTCTGCCATCAACCTATATTTAAATATTGAAAAAACAAAATATATTGTATTTTAAAAAATCCGTAGTCTGCGAGGTTAGAGACCCTAAGACGATTTAACACAAAAAATAGGCAACGCAACCGTGCAAAGGACCGACAGTTCAATTTCTTGGAGTAAATTTTGAAGAAAATCTAACCTGGAATATCCAGATTGATCGCATAACCAAGAAAATAAATTATAAAGCCTACCTCATTAGAAATATCCGCTGTTTAGTAGAACAATCTGGGCTAACTTAAACTTACTTAAACTAACCTAAATATATGCCACGCGGAGGTACAATGTGTCATCTTGTACGGGAGTATAGCATGGGGACCGTTTCCACAAACTCAAAGGGTCTTCAAAGCCCAAAAGAGAATCATTTGGACAATCAAAGGTATAGGTAGAACAACATACATTATGCCCTATTTTAAAAATCTAAAGCTCTACGGTATGCCATAGTCACAGGAATAAGGCCTCAATTATAAGAGACAATATAAGATCAACACCATCACTATACAAGAGGTCAAACGCAACTACGAACTCCAATATCAAATTTAACAATTTGCAGCAAAGCACCGAACAAGATTGGAATCCAAATCTATAGCAAACTTCCAAATATACTGACTCAAGAAACTTCCCTAAAATCTTTTAGAAAAACACGTAAAATAATGTTAACAGGGAAGTGCTACTATTGCCTTAATGATTTTTTTACTGACAAATTAAATACTTAATTTTCCTTTGTACATCGCAGAATGAATAAATTTGTTTTTGTCTAGACAGACATATCGTAAGACTATAAAAGACTAAAGACTGTTCTAAATATTTTTTAATTATTTTTATTTTAAATTATTATTATTATTAAGGAAATATAAAGCATTGACCAATTCATTATAAAGCATTGACCAAAGCATTGAGCAATTTAAATCCACTGAACAACCACTATATTTATGTGATCGATAACTATGTTTTTGGATGAATCAAACATTAATCTTCTTATTTTCTATAAAATTTTTAATTTCTGATTCG
The DNA here is from genome assembly GCA_944588485.1 of Phosphuga atrata. Taxonomy (NCBI): domain Eukaryota; kingdom Metazoa; phylum Arthropoda; class Insecta; order Coleoptera; family Silphidae; genus Phosphuga; species Phosphuga atrata. The sequence continues at coordinate 23,828,465 of OX155904.1, read as the reverse complement.
AGTTATTATTTAAATAGAAAAGTATCGTTTCTTACAATTACTAGCAATATAATAATACATAAATTCATTTTGTACAAGCATGCAATTTAATATTTTCTTTCTTCAATTTCTAAAATGACCGATCGCTATACCGTTTACCCCTAGTTGCTCTGTTTCTGACTGTTTGATAAAGTGTTTTTTTTCAGGCTCCACAGAGAGAAACCGAAAAAAATGGTGTTAATTGGTTTTGATTCTATTCCCTTTGTTTCCGAATTATGTGGGTTAATATGGTTTTAATATTTTGTTTTTTTTAACTTAATTATCTGTTTAAATTGAATGTACAATGGTTTCACAGTATTTTCTTTTTCTTTCGACGCATTATTTAATTGCAGGTTATGCCGACAAACTTGAAAAAATGTGGGATATAGTCGACACAATTAATATAACAATTAGTGAAATTTAAAACATAAACTCTGAACAAATTACAAATATTTTAATAACCTTTTTAATGAATAATCTACAAACAAGAATAAATTAAGAAAATTGATATTTAAAGTTATTTTACATGCTCATTAGAATTAGATTACCATAAATTTAGTAAGCAAAACGTATAATAGATATTCAAGACCTACATTAGTCATACAAGATTAGAGCAGACAGACCGGACAGACCGGGCAGACCAGACAGATCGGACAGACCAGACGGACCAGACGGACCAGACGGAACAGACGGACCAGACGGACCAGACGGACCAGACGGACCAGACGGACCAGACGGACCAGACGGACCAGATGGACCAGACTAACCAGACGGACCAGACGGACCAGACTGACCATACGGACCAGACGGACCAGACGGACCAGACGGACCAGACAGACCAGACTGACCGGACAGACAAGATTGGACAGGCAAAACAACACAGTCAAGACTAGACAGATTAGGGAGACAAGGATAGACAAACAAGACTAGATAGATAGGTCTAGACATATAAAACTAGACAGACAAGACTAGACAGACAAGACTAGACAGACAAGACTAGACAGACAAGACTAAACAGACAAGACTAGACACACAAGACTAGACAGACAAGACTAGACAGACAAGACTAGACAGACAAGACTAGATAGACAAGACTAGACAGACAAGGCTCGACAGACTAGACTAGACAAACACGTCGAGATAGGCAAGACTAGACAGACAAGACTGGACAGGTAAGACTAGACAGAGAAGGCTAGACAAACAAGAGTAGAAAGACAAGGCTAGAAAGACAAGACTAGACAAGCAAGAGTAGACGGACACGATTAGACAGACAAGGTTAGAGAGACCAGACGGACAAGATTAGACAGACAAGGTTAGAAGACTTTTTTTAATGTGGTTTGGAGGAATCTCCTGGTCGGTAAGTGCCGCACTGGTTGAAAATTCCTATGCCTTGGCGTGGATTCGGACCCCGGACTCCCGTTTGTTAGGCGGGTATGTTGTCCACTACCCTACCAAGGAGAAGAGACAAACAAGATTAGACAGAGAAGACTATATAGACAAGAGTAAACAGATAAAAGTAGACAGACAAGACCAGATAAGCAAGAATGGACAGACAAGACTAGACAGACAAGACGTGTCCTGGGACGATCTTCTTGTATGTGATACACTGTGATATTCCTCTTCTTTTTTCGAATGGTCCCACTTTGGACAACGCTTGTTCAACTGTTGGGCTTTGATCTTTGCTCAGTATTGTCGCATTTTCTGCCGGTGTAACAACTCCTTTCTCTCTTCTGTCCAGGGGGTACCTTTCCTTCGGGGTTTTTCCTGAAATCTACGGATTTTCTTCAGAGTGAGTTTCTCCTCTCTCTGATTTCCAATTTCTCTACCAGACCTCTTCGATTCAAGGAAAGACACTCCATGGCGTATAAGGTTTCTGGTCGTAGTACTGATTTGTAGTAAGTACTTAAGTTACAGATTGCGTGACAGGCATTTCTTGTTGTAAGTGTTCATAGTCAGTCGATAGGCTAGTTCTAGCTTGTTGACTCTCTTGGATAATGACGCTCTTTCTGATGAGTTAGGTTCAATCCATTCGCCGAGATTCTTAAATTTTTCAGTGCTCTTGATGTTTCCCTGCTCTAGTAACATCTCTCTGTTTGCTTCTCTGATATTGGTGAAGAATTCTGTTTTCTCCAGCGACACTTTGGCAGCCACTTTGGCAGCCTGTTTTCTGAGGAAATTTACCTGCATTGTTGCCATCTCAAGAAAATCAGCAAACAGCGCCATGCCATCTGAAAAGGCCAGGCAATCTACAACCAGTCCATCGTTCTTACGTCCCAGGTAGATACCACTCTAAGCACCCAAATTCATCAGTTTTTAGCGCAATTCTCTCATAACCTTTTCAAGGACACAGTTGGAGAGAAGTGGGGAAAGTCTTCTCTCCATGTCTCACTCCAGTTTTTATTTCTAACCTTTCGGAAATCTCGCCTCTAAATTTAACCTTGGAATGGGTGTTGGTCAAAGTTCTGGGTCTGAGTCTGCGGGTTTTGTTGTCTAGCCCTAGTTCCTGGAGTACTTTATTAAGCGTTTCTCTATCAATGAAATCGAAGGCCTTCCTAAAATCAACAAATATGACGACCACCTTGCGGTTTCTCATCTTGGAGTATGCAAATACAGTTTTAAGATAAGAGTTTTAAGGTTATAAGATAAGAGGATCTGTTCAACACAGGATCGGGTCTTCTTGAAGCCCCCCTGGTATTCTCCCAATTGACTATCCAGCTGATTTTCTGCCCTTGTTTGTAACGTCTTCGAGAGAATCTTGTATGTTACCGGGACGAGACAAACTCCACGGTAGTTGTTTAGATCAGTAAAATCTCCCTTTTTGTAAAGCGGATGGATCAGAGCAGATTTCCAAATCGGTGGTAATTTCTCTGTTTCCCAGATGTCTTGGATGATATCGGTTAGCTTGCGCACGGCATTGCTTCCAGCACCTTTCCACAGTTCAGCAACGTTAGATTCCTCGCCAGCTGCCTTATTATTCTTAAGAAGTTGAATGATCTGGTCAACTTCTTCCAATGAAGGGGAAGCGAGTCCAGGTTTGGTGTGGTTTGTTTATAGTCGAAATCTTCGCTGGGTGGGTCACAGCTGAGTAGATTAGTACTGAGCTAAAAGGTGGCAGTTGTCCTTGTTGTTATAAGTCAGTTTGCCTTGTGACTCTTTGAAGTGGAGGCTTGGCGAGCGTATTTTCTGAGTGTCTGCTTGAAGGTTCCAAAGAAATCTCTGGAGTTATTCTTAGCAAATCTCTCTTCGATTTGGGTTAGTTGGTTATGTGTAAAGGTTCGTTTGGTTCCTCGAATTATCTTGGCTGTATACTTTCTTTGTTCCAAAAATGTTTGCCAATTTTCCTTGGTCTTTTACTGTGATATTAATTATCAATGGTATGTTTTTTGAATATATGTCTTACCCAGTTTAATAAAGCATTTCCATTATTTACAATCAATATCAAATTTGAAATTGACTCAGATTTTCTCAAATCCCAAATGAAGTGGCATGTTGAGTTATTACAAACTATATCATACTATAACTGTGATTATAAGCTACCTTACAATAGACAACGCAGGGTTTACAATATTTTACTTATATAACAAAAAAGAGACAATTTTAAGAAGCAACTTAAAAATGCACCGAATATTCAGAAGACAACATGGAACATTGTTCGACAAATCACAGACATAAAAGAGAAAAATACCTCATTCTACGACAACTCTGAGGAACTACATTCCATTGCTACATGTATCAACAATTTTTTTTGTAGATAAAGTTGAAAGTCTATCTAGTGTACAACCTAGGGTAAGATATGTGAACAAGATATTAAGTAATCGTCACACGATTTTCCTTAAACCAGTGAGTGATGAGGAGCTATACAATACGATAATTAGTTTAAAGAATAAAAACAGTAAGGGGAGCGACGATATTCGTTGTATTGTTATAAAAAATGCGCTGTCTAGAATACTTGTGTCTGAAATGCGTTGCTCGAAGTAATTTATAACTCTTTCAAATTTGGTGTATTCCCGGATTCATTAAAAGTGGCGTTAATCACCCCAATACACAAAACCGGTTATAATACAGATGTTAATAATTACAGAATGATAAGTATCATCAGTTTTTTTAATATTTTTGAAAAATTGTTTTGCGTCAGATTACTTTCTTTTATGAATAAGCGCGACATAATAAGCCAACAACAGCATGGTTTGTCAGGGCTAAAATCATAGACATAGCATGCTACGAAATTATATCAGGTATAACGAAAAATCTGGAAGCAAAAAATATACCATATGCAATGCTAGTGGATCTTTCTAAGGCTTATGAGTTAGTAGACCATGTTATATAAAAAGATAAACTCCACAACTATGGAATTCGTAGAGTCGCACTGGATTTCCTCGAATCCTTCTTATTCAATAGAATCCATTTCACAAAATTGGAAACATCATAAGGTATAGTGAAATCTGCTCCACTGTTGATTAATAGAGGCATTCCGCAAGGAAGTAACATTGACCCATTACTTTTTTACAATTTACATCAATGATTTGGCTAAATTACCAATCATTCCTCGTCAACTATGCTGATGATACGTCTGTGCTAATAATAAACAAGAATGTAGAGGATGTCACCCACAATGCGAACCAGGTGATGTTGGCATTATTATCATGGTTTTATGAAAATAGATTGATCCTAAATAGCCAGAAAACAAAGGCAATTATTTTCAAAACAAAAAGATGCTTAGCCACCTACCCAGAGGATGCCATAATTGGAGATGAAATAATTAAAGTGTAACAGTCAGCCAGACTTCTAGGTATTCACATCGACGAAACTTTGGACTAGTCCTGTTCATATTAATCATACCTTAATAAAACACAATATATCACTGTTTGCAATAAGAGTCCTAAGTAGATATGTTGATCCAAATGTCTTGAGAATGGTGTATTTTGCAAATTTTCACTCGTACTTTAGATTTGGTATCATCTTCTGGGAAATGGCAATCCATACAAAGAAAGTATTGAGAGTACAAAAACAAGTTTTACGCATTTTACTTAATTTAACGTTTCGTGCGTCATGCAGGGGGCACTTTAAGAGAGCTAATATACTAACCTGTACGGGTATATACATATATGGAAGCATACTTTTTCTATTTAAACATAAACATTTGTTTGATGCTTTTATAAAACCTACGGCACAGAATACAAGATATAATACAGAACTCTATCAATTTCCAAGACATAATCTATCAATGACTGAAAGGAGTCCTCCTTACAGCATCTTGAGAATGTATAACAGACAACCAAGGAAGATTAAAAAAATTGACAATATCAAGAAGAAAGACCTCTTTTCATATATAAACGATATAAAACATTACAACTTCGATGAATTTTTGCCCTCGGGGAACAATTCATAATTTTATTATGAATTCACATTGATATTGATTATGAACACATGTATTTGTTATATTTGTTCTATTTTTTCTATGAATTTCCTTTTCTTTTGACATATTTCATTAAGTGTATTGTTACCAGTAAAAATGAAATAGGTAAATAAATGATTTGATTTGATTTGACTAGGCAGACAAGACTAGACAGGCAAGAAACACATAGAGAAGAACTATTACACAATATTTCAAACCAGGCGTAGAGTCAAAATTGATGACTGGACTAAAAATAGTCGATACACAGATAACGAAGAAATACTTTTCTGGAAGAAAAAGAAAATTTCCTGGAATATTTCTGGAAGATGGAATACTAATAATATGCCACGGGGAGGTTCAATCAATCATTGCATATGCGATCACAATATGGGGAGCATCGCCGCACTCAAATGTCTTACTCAGATGTCTTATTTAAGGCACAGAAGATGGGAAAGCCGGCCATCAAGGGCATATACAGATCAAAGTCATATCTGCCGCACTCCGCACGTCTGGGAACCAGCTTGTTTTATTTGAAAAATAAGGCAACTTTTCTAAAAAATAGAGATCTCTTAACCCGCCATTTGTGACTTGTGTGTCTCTAAGACCGGGTGGTTCGAATAAGTCGAATAAGCTATCCGCCATCGAATTGATTACATTGTGATTTCATGTACTTTCCTCACTGCGCGTCCTCCACTGTTAATCCACTTCGCCCCGGCGACACGGAGGCAGGTCTTGGAGTTCTGGCGACAACCCGGTGTGTGAGACCGGGGTTACAGACTAAGTAAGTCAAATAGTCATAGTTTAATTTTTGAATTTTAACTTTTTGGTAAGTTTATTATAAGGATTAGCAATTTATAAGATTAGCATGTCTTATGAACGTGAAACTCGTGGTCGTCGAATATCTTCTACAAGAAGAACTATTATCTGATGACCACGCGTAGCTACGTAGCACAAACATAATCGGACAGTGAAGCTGGAAGTGATAGCGAACTGGAAAATCAAACTCCAGATCAAATACAAAATTTGGATGATGGTTTCATAGAATTTTGACGGCTTTCTATGTCTGCCCAAAGGTTTAACATTCTGCTACGAGTTTTGAGATTTGTTGATGTCGCGACGAAGCAACAAAGAAAAGCACATAGGATGATTTGTTATGTCAGAGAAATATTTGAGAGAATTGCCCAAAATTGCAAAGATAATTAGACCTTATCTGCTTTTGTGATAGTTGGCGAAAAATTGGAAGGTGGAAGATGTGCATTTGAACATTACATTCCGAATAAACCAAATCCTTATGGTATCAAGATTCAAGCTCCCTGTGATGCTAAAATGTTTCACACATTTAGTATGAAAATTTATCCTGGAAAACAACCAAATGACGGTCTATGCAATCTTGACAATTCTGGCCTAGCTGTTGTTCAAAGATTATGCCAGTTTACAATACTGGTTGCAACTATAATTGTTTCACTTGTTTCAATTGACGCATTCCTACAGAAATGGTCTAATAACAGTTGGAACAACCACAAAGAACAAGAAAGAAAAACCTCTTGGAAGGAAGATCGTTTCTGCGCGAATTACAATTGTGCCCGAGCAGCAAGGCGTTGGCCTATGATTCTTTTACGTCGTGCTCAATGTCAGTACTATAAACAGTCAGGTGATACGTGCGTCTAATAATTCAAACTCAAAATTTCATCGCCGTCACTGTATTGAGAATTTGGCTATGGACTAATAGAACCTCAGATCAAATAACGACGGGTTCAGTTGAACTTGCCTCTATTGGTGAGACGAAGACTTGCAGAAATTTTGAAGTTTGATGAGGGACCTGGGATAACCGATCCTTCTAGAAATAGTCACTGTTATTAGTGTGGATGGCAGAAAAAACAAAAAAAACACCATATACTTGTTACCATTGCAAGAAATATTTATGTCTACAGCACGTAGTGCCAACATGCACTAGCTGCATGGCCCTTGAAAAAGACCAATTTTTGAGGGAATGTTTTGTATATTTATTTGTTGGAAGGAGTTCCAATTGCATAAGTGTAAAGATATAAACGTTATGGTTTTTATGAAATATTTTTGTTTTATTGTTAAAAAACATGTCTTTTATTATTTGACCTAGTAAAATTAGATTAGAGTATTGCTTCTTAGGAAAATCTTAAGTTGAGAAACACGGTGCGTAGGACCGGCGTCACCAAAGATGTAAGTGAAATTCAAGTCACAAGTGGCGGGTTAAATAACGCTAGAAACAAGAATATTATACACACACCATTTGGCAACTTAACACTGTGTAATAAAGCTCCCACGCATATTGGAATCCGAATCTTCAACCCATTAATTTAAAAGAAGAATAATTATATAAGTTATTCCGTAATAATCTAAAGGATTACTTAATCAACATATTTTTGTGCAATATCGACGATCTTTAATGTTGCTTCTATGTATTAATGTACATCTTAAAAGCCAATAAATTGATTTGATTTGACTAGATAGTCATGAGTAGAGAGACAAGACTAGGCAGACAAAACTCAGTAAAAGTGGTACCGCTATTCACGAAAGAAGAACTAATAAACGCAATAAAGCGGATGCGTAAAGGTCAAGCCCCAGGTCCGGACAGAATACCTACAGAAATAATAAAACTCTCTTCTGAGCAGGAACCGCAGTTCTTGCTAGACGTAATGAACGAGCATCTAACTGCCGTAAACTTTGCGAATAATTTAAAATGGGAGGAACTGGTTCTACTTCGTTAAAACGATAAACCAATAGGGGAGCCTACATCATACAGGCCATTATGCTTGTTAGATACTCTGGGGAAGCTCTTAGAACACCTACCATTGCATAAGCTGAAAACAGATATTGAATCGAGAGCTGGACTGGCGAGTAACCAATATGGCTTTAGAAAAGGTAAATCCATCAACCATGCTATAGAAGTAGTGATGAAGATCGCAGAAAATGATAAATCAGGCACCTAAAGATTCCTAAGAATATGTGCATTAATAACACTGGACGTACGAAATGTTTTTAACACAGATGATTTAATAGCAAGAAATATAGTTCCCTACCTGCTAAGAATTATTCAAAGCTATTTCATCAGTAGAACGATCATTTTGCAAACAAGTGACGGAACCGAGGAAATAATAGTTAGTAAAGGTGTATCACAGAGATCGGTTATGGGACCCACTCTGTGGAACGTACTTTATGATGGAGTTCTCAGGTTAAAACTTTCGGAGGGAGCTAGGCTAAATAGGTTTTGCGCACAGTCGGCAAAGTAGGAACAGACGATGATGCTAACTGCAAACCAAGCAATATCCCAAATTATCTGTTGGATGCAATCAAAAAAATTAAATCTTGCACCAGAGAAAACAGAATCAGTCCTACTAACGGAACTGAGGAAGCTTGCGCTCACAACTTTCCAAATAAACAACGTTAGCATCGCCCCAAAAGAGTCGTTAAAATGTCTAGGTGTAATCATGGACAAGAGGCTCTCCTTCATTCCCCATCTTAGAGTAGATGGTAGTAGATGGTTTTGCAAGCTACTTCAAAGGAGTTTATAGAACATCGTCCCCCTTTACGAGTCAATCAGATATCTCTGGTCTCAACATCCCTCTAATCAGTCTTACTCCAGTCACGGAGGATGAGGTTCTATCAACTCTCAAGCAGGCCAAGTGTAGCTTGACCAGCGGAGCGGATCTTATTCCATCTTTCTTTCTTCGGGACTTTGCGCATATTTTTGCACCTCCACTGACTACTTTATTTAACAAAATTCTCCTTGAAGGCAAGTTGCCAGCTTTTTCTTGTAGCCTTCGCTGAGTATGCTACTCCAGTTGTTGCAAGTAGGGGGCAGGTGGACTGTATTTATACAGACTTCGCCAAGGTGTTCGATAGCGTCGATCATGCAGTCATTGTAAACAAGCTACATTCCTTTGGCCTTGACGGCAAACTTATAGCTTTATTTTTCTCTTACCTTGAGGATAGGACACAGTTTGTATCTCATTGCGGTTTTTCATCAGCTGAATTTGTAGCCTCTTCCGGTGTTTCTCAGGGATCCATCCTCGGGCTCATGTTATTCAATATGATCATTAATGACTTGAGCGCGTCTCTATCTTCCCCTCATTTACTCTTTGCTGACGACCTTAAGATCATCTCTGCTGTCATGAACCCTGATGACTGTCATCTTTTTCAAACTTGTCTAAACACCTTAGGGGAATGATGTGAAGTCAACAAGTTGGACCTTAATCTTAGCAAGTGTAAAGTTGTTACCTTTTCTAGACTCCAGCAACCGATTCAGTGCAGGTATTCTTTATCTAACGTCAGTCTTGATCGCTGTGAGTCAGTCAAAGATCTGGGGATTATTTTCGATTGTCAGCTTTCGTTTGTCCAACACATACTGTCTTCAGTCAAGAAAGCTGCAAGGGCTCTTGGATTCATCATCCGTAATTCTCGCAATTTTAATAATAACTTGGCTCTGAGGGTGCTTTACTACAGCTTAGTGAGATCCGTTTTGGAGTATGGATCTTTCATTTGGGACCCTCACTTTAAAAAGCACATTACTGCTCTGGTAGTTATTCAGAGGAAATTTCTCAAATTCCTCTGGCTTAAAACGTTCGTCGGTCCTCCGGCGCTTCACGTCGATCACCCTTTGCTGCTGGCTGAGCTTGGGTTTGAATCACTTAAATTTCGTAGAACTCTGGCTGGTCACGTCTTTCTATTTAAGGCAGTTTAAGCACAGTATCCTTGACGCCCCAGAGATTGTCAATCAACTAAACTTTCTAGTGCCAAGAGCTGCTAGTCGTCAGTCTGCCTCTTTCTATAATCATATGGTCCTATTTCCTTGAACCCACCTCTCAATAGCTTATGCTCCATCCATAACTCGTTGAGCTCTGATTGTGATATTTTCGGCAAGCTCAAAGCCTTTAAAGCAAGTGTTGTTAATTGCCTGACGAATTGTCCTACTCTTCCCGGCCATGCCTAAGTGTCGGTTCGATCGAAGAGCTGTAAACGGAGAGCACTAAGTTGCGTGGTCCCGTCAGTAATGCTATATGTAATATCTTTATTTCGTAACCATCGTTACAGACAAAAAGTTAAATTAATTTTAATTTTACAATATTTTTTTACATGTATAACACTGGTCAACACAGGTTTTGTTTCCTTTATTTATTTTTTCTGTTATCGGGTATTTCTATGGCCCTGACTATGAAAAAATAGTGGGAGATTGCTAACAGCTTTACCTTTTGAAATATAAAGTTTTATTATTTTGACAAAAAAATACAGAAAAATAATACATTATGTTAACAAAATTTCTATTGAACAGTAGCAAATGATCTTTTATAAGATTTCCTTGAATGTACGACTTTAGGTAGATCTCGTTGCAAACTCCAGCAGTAGTCTGCCATCATATGAGAGCTCCACCGCCCTTGATAACACTCTTTCATTCGAAGATCCTGATGAAATCTTTCACCCTGCTCCTCACTAAATCACTCAGATTTTGTGGAAATCGGTCTAAATCCGAGTACAGGAAGTGGATTTTTATGCTCATGTTGAAACCTAGCTGATGTAGTATTGTTGTAAGTAAAGTATTGATAATACGCGGTTTTCACAAAGTCCAATATAGGTTTTGTAAATATATGTTCACCACAAATGTAGCATAAACAATCGGGATTAAGCACAGAACATCTTCTTGACAGAGCCATATCAAAAAATACCACAAAATATATTTTAATGTCCAATAAAAAACCGAAAATCTAAGTAAAAATAGTAGCTAAAACTCAAAAACAAAAGCTGTTAGAGACAAATTGTTGCCATATTTAAAAAATACGCCTCAATTTGATATAGAAACAAACAAAAAATCACAGGAAACAAACAATTTTATTTTTTTTGTTGACCAGTGTAATCGTCAGGTAGTTGTAGTGCTACGTATAAACTGTACTATTGACTGGTTTACCTTTCTTGGGCAGGTCAGCGTGTGATATCTCCTTGCTACTTCGCCACATAGACTTCGTCTGGAGGGGTGGAAATGATCTTTCTTACATATTATGTGATGGTATCCATGTAGCGTCAAACAGGTTAAAAGGTGTCTTTCTTGTTTTCCACGAGTTGCATGCAAAGGCTGGGCCGTCGGTGTACCTATCCACCACGAAATTCATATTCTTCTCGTCAATCGCCCTTGTGTATTCTTGCCTCGTTTCTTCTGTGATACCTCTAAAGTTGTTTAGTATCTCCTCTCCCATAGTTTTGACGTCAGCCAGGTGAAACGTAAACGTATTGGATGCATTTATCGGTAGGCCCAAGACCTTTTTAAAGAAGCCGGCCTTGATTTTATCCAGTAGCAACATATGGTTCGCAGTCAGGAGGGTGCTCATCGATTTAAAACCATAGGTCACGGCTGGCCATATCGTATAGTTATAGATTGCCTTTTCTGTATTTATATCCAGTTTCTGGAGATGCTTTTGCATTCCGATTGCCCGTGCCATTTTTCTCCGTTTTAAGTTGATGTGTTTTGTGAGCGCGAGCGTGGGTTGTAGAGCCACGCCTAGGTATTCATATTCGTTGACGAATTCCAATTTGTGTCCCCCTAGGTATGCTTTATCTGTTGTTCCGAGTCGTCCCCCTCTTCTAAATTTCACTATCTGGCTCTTGCTATGGTTGATGTGGAGTTTGTTCGTAGTGCACCAGATCTGGAGGAGGTCCAGGCTTTCCTGAAGTTGTTCTAGGTTTTGGGAGTATATCGCTTAGTCGTCGGCGACATTATACACTGTACCCCTGGTGTTCTTATTGCCTCTGGTAGATCTTTGACAAACGTTAGGAAGAGGGTTGGGCTTAATGAATCGCCCTGTGGAACCCCCCATACCTGGGAGATCACCTTGGATAGCTCTTTGTCGTTGTCGACTCTAATGTAATTTGTATGCAGGAGGTCACGGATTAAGTTGAAGATTTTGCCTTTAATGCCGATTTGCGCCATTTTCTCACACATTATTTTCCGATCTACTGAGTCTAAAGCTTTGTGGAAGTCTATAAAACCTACATATAGTTTTCCTTTTGGTCTACTAATTGCTTCTTTCACTTTGTTGCATCTTTTTCACTAGTAGTAGTCTATGGCGTCTTCGCACCCCCTGTTCTTTCGGAAGCCGTATTGCTCGGTGGGTAGCAGGTCCTCGATGTTGACGGTGATCCTGTTGTTGAGTACTTTTGTTATGACTTTTAGTTGTGTTGCTAGCAGCGCAATTCCTCTATAGCAATTTGGATCGTTGCGGCGCCCTTTGCATTTGTGTAGTGTTTTAATTTTTGAAGTCCTCCATGCGTTTGGAATGCTTCCAGCTTCCAGTATGATGTTGAATATGTTGAGCCACCAGTCCGCTAGCAGAGGGTATAAAGACCTGATGTGTTCGTTCGTTATGCTGTCTATGCCTGCTGCCTTCTTCTTTTTCAGGCTGTTGATTGCTTCCGAGACTTCCTGCTCTGAGATCTTCTCGTTACACCAGTGTTTGCTCTTAGTATCAGATAATTTTGTAGGGAGCACGTCCGGTGGTGTAGCAAACATATCATTGAAATGCTTTTCCCATTCTTTAATGCGTATGTAGTTGTCAGCGCTTTTTGGTTTTATATACATAAACCACGGCTTGGTTGTTGCTTCTTTTATTCTCTGTATTATCCTACTTCGTTGTTCTGCCTCTTTACCTTGAGTGCCTGTTTGTATATCCTACGTGCCCTGGCATATTTCGAGAGGTTGCGTGCTTTATGTAGGTGCAAACATTCATATTTCATAGCTTTTCCCCCAATGCTATATGGGGCCCCAATATGGGTATATCACCTTACATCTAAACTAGCTATCGATAAACTCTCGTCCAGATAAAACTTGCACTAAGGATTTGTTGCGCATATAAAACAGTGTCTGGCGACGCTGCACTAGCAATTTCTGGTATACCTACCACCTCTTGAGTTACTGGCCAAGAAGAAAAATGACCTATATGCAGCTGGCTCTAGCAAACATGCCAGGAAAATTGCTAGAGATAATCTGTACGATGAATGACTGAGAAACTGGTGGGTGTCAGATAAAGGGCAATGGACGAGGCTGCTAATACCCAAAATAGTTCCGTGGATAAGCAGAAAACACGGAGAAATTGATTACCATCTAACACAATTTCTTTCTGGGCATGGCTGCTATAATGATTATTTACAGCAAATACGACGATCACCTGATAATCTGTGTGAATATTGCAGTGAAGAAGACTCAGTTACCCACACAATATTTGAATGCTGTAGATAGGAATTCCATAGGAACTCCAAAAATCAAATATGGACAAAAGTTTAGAACCCAGAAGTGTTATAGACTACATGTTAGAGAGCAGGGAAAACTGGGACAAGATACACAAACTTGTCAAATTCATCATCAGCACAAAAGAAGAAGACGAGAAAAAATGACACAAAAGACATGAACTCTAGAAAATATAGTGTATATTAAATAATATTTTATTATTACCAGCACGCCGATGGCATATGCTGTTTCGTGCCGGTGTGCTTCGATGACTTCAAATAAAAAAAGGCTGACAAAACTAGACAGAAAAGACAAACACTAAATGTAGAAGACAGTTCAAGACAAAACAGACAAACTTAGATGGATAGCAATATACAGACAAGATGAAACAAACAGTGTTAGAGGAGATCTGATCAAGCCAAACTAAATTGACTATAAAAAGCCAATCCTAGATTTCGAGTATATAGACAAAAATAGCACATTTAGCTAGTTGTCTATATGAGTTCACCTGCCTAGTTTCATGTGAATTGTTTCATTAGTCGTGTTTTTTTCTGTGTAATTTCTGTGTATCCGACGTTTTTAACTTACTTTATTGAACCAATGGAGACACGGAATTTTAGATATTTTTAAAAATCCTGCTATGCATATTAACACCCAACGCATAATGCATCAAAGTTGGGACACATTTTTTAAAACCGTGTCTCAAAGAGTTACACTGACAGGTAGTAATTAAAATAATGATTTATTGAGGAAGTCTCAAAATAGATTGTTCCATCGGTAATTTTTTTCCTTGAAATGTTCATTTTTTCATATTTCTGATTGTCGTTGATAGATTTTAATTATGTGTAACAATTAATTGTAATTGAATAGAGGTTGGGTGTATTCGAATTTCCAGGTAACAGTTTTACTTACGAAGTCAACAAGTTCAAAGTGTAGGACGAATATAGACTTTTTTTATATTTTTTAAAATAATTTGAAACAATTATAATTGAACGGAAAGAGAATATATTTGGTTATGCACGTTGTAATTTTCGTTTTACAATCAACAAGCTCAAGGTTTTGAAATTAAAACTGGAAAATGCTGTTTCATATAGAGCAGTTTTGCATTCTTAAGTTGTTTTTCATAAAATAATGGAAATTATTCTACTGCATTTGACAGTAAAACATTCTTAATTAAACAAGATTTGAAACTTAATAATAAATTAGTTGGATGCCGTATAATCTTTGATTTTTATTGTTCATGACGAAATTGTTTAATGTTGTTTGGCAAATATAATATGCAGAAAAGTTGGCAGAAAAAAAAAATTAATTTGGTCAACATGCATTGGTCTTCTTACAAAAATATTCAAGAAGAAGATATTTCGAAATCTTCATTTACGAACTCTAGTTAAGCAAAAAACAAAGCAGCGTAACCAAAAGAATAATTTATTTCTTATTTACTATAGCTGGAAAAACACATTTCAAAATGAATATTTTAGAATAATTTTAGAAAACAAGCATACTACACAATGACTAGCCTTGACCAACAAGTCTAGCCAGTCTAGTTTTGTCGGTCTCGACTAGTTAAGACCAGTCTAGTCTTGCTTGTATAGTCATTTCAGTCTAGTCTTGTATCTTCCGTCTCTTTAATACAAGATGGTTTGTAAAGCTTTGTCTGTTCAGTTTTGTCACATTTTTGTTTAATCTCGTCTGCCTGGCCATCCTTGAAATCCCGTCTGTTTATCCTCGTAGATCCAATTTTTTGTATGTCTTATCTTGGCCATCAAGTATTATCTGTCTAGTCTTATCCGACTAGTCTCACCTCTCTACTCCTTTCAGACTAGCTTTAATATTATTTCTGTAATATCTTCTGTTTGCCTTGTATTCCTAAATTAAAGTAACACTAAGTGATAGTTTAATAAAATTAATAAAACTATTTGTTTTTACGTAAATGATAGATTTGTCTATATCTAAGAACAATTCGAATGATCGTTGATTGGGAAATTAATAATTCTAATGAGTTTTCTTAGGAAAAATGTAATGAATTGAATGTAATATTCTTTAATTAAATCAACAATAATTAAGATTGATTGAAACGATGTTTTGCAATTAACAAGCTACGTGAAAATGATTGTGGAAATGTTTGAATATTAGAACGATTTAACGATGAGTTTCAAATAGAGTCGGTGAAGCAAATCGAATTAGCAATTGAAAGATTTGAACTCGATTGTTGCACTAAATCATTCCAGCAACCTATTTCTATTAAATGCATATTTTACAACGAAACAATATTGTTCGGTATTTCATTTAAATTATTGCCGCACCACTACCATTACAAGTAATTTCTATGGAGTGGATTTGGCTGTTGTTCTATTTGCAGCTGATTGATAAAATTAGCAAATAGGAGTTTGGGCTAAGCAACGGATTGTTTGCTTTTCCATTTTTTTGAGCTTGGTTAAAAAAGCAAACTTGAAGTGGAGCTGAGTTAAGCACATTTCACGGAACTTCACCAAACAAAACACTTTTAAAAAATTATTTTAGTCGCAGTTGAATATTTTATCGTAATTAATACAAAAATCTAATTTTAAAAAAATGTTAAAAACTTAACATTGATGGATTGTTTTGATTAATTAAATAACCCATTAAAATATTAAGAAGGTGTTTTGTCAGCCAAGAAAAAGTTTAGGAAAACATTTAAATAGGAAATAATTAAAACTTACTTTACAACAATAACTTTTCAATGCTAAACATTACAAAAATACAATTTAACCCCAAGGTTAATTTACCCCTACACAGTCTCCACCCACAATTCAGCCATCATTCTACAAAACATTTTTCCAGCCCTTAAAATTCGCACAACCCTTGCAACTAGCGCCACGTCAATTACAAAGTATATCAAAGCAACTATCAAATACACCCAACCCTTGCAACTGGCGCCATTTGAACTACCCCAACTAACTAGCAAAATTAACTCAAAGCAACTACTGCCACACAGCGGACAAAACACGCAATTAAAATAAGGGTGTAGGGTAGTTAAACTAGGTTAGTTTAGATTTGAATCGTTTCTGTAACTGGAAATTTAAATTAAAGTTTTCGTGACATTTGAGTAAAATCGGGGCAGGAGTTGTTTGTGGAAAGGTTGGGTTTTAAGATTCGATTTGTGTCTGGATGTTGCGACCTCAGGGCGTTTTGATTGTTTCGTCATTTTTGTGTAAGTAATTGAGGAGAAAGTTGTACCAGAAAGATGAAAAAAAACCAATGAGAAATTTCTCCTTGATTTTATTGCAGTTGATAGGTTATTATGTGGAATTTATGTCGAGCCAAAAGTTTAGTTTGAGATTTTCCATTTAATTTGTGTCCACGAAAAAACTTGCGGTTTTACGGTATAAAACACTTTAGATTTATATAAACAAATAATTATTTAAAACTGTTTATACAGGAATTCTTTATGCTATTATAATTTGTTAGATTTACGACTTTTCGCGTAATATCTGTTGCTATTTCCGCAATTATAAGACAAACTTTGATTAGTCTACAATTTAAAAGCTTGGAAATTTAGTTTGACCTAGACATTATTACAATTCGTCCCCATTAAACTTCAAATTTGTCCTATAAATGTTTCAATTCGTCCGTTCAAACATCAAATTCGTCCTTTTAATGTTTACTTTACATGCATTTTTAGGTTTTATTTTAACAAAAAGGAAGAAATTGGAGAAGTTTCACGAATTTGTTTCAACATAGCGCAATATAGAGAGTTCTGATGAATTTTGGTTGGAAATGAGAGATTTTTTTGTGGAATTTATGTCGAGGTAACCTTTATTTTAACCCTTTATGTTTATTGTAATAAAAAGGTTGCGGTTCAATAAAAAAATATTTTGAAATATTACCATTAATAAAAAAATTAAAAACCTTTCCGTAAATAAACATTCGTCGTTGTTTACAAAGAAATGATTTCAACCATTTAGATTATTAGGGCTTCACACGAAAGACTCGTTTCTGATCTCGGTCCAGACAGCCGTAACATATTTAATAAATTTGAACACGATCAACCCGAACTTTTCTCAGCCCAGAACGAACAGTTCAAATTTATGAAGAAAATGTTACGGCTGCCCGTTTCAAAGTCAAAGATTGAAGAAGAGATCAGAAACGGGACTATCGTGTGAAGCCCTAATTTAGATCTATTACTACTTGCGCGTTCTTGCGGTAATATTATTAATAGTTTAATAAATTCTATTTCATATTCTACCTTAACCTTATTCTTGTTAATATGCTAAGAACTTTCCACTTCATTTTCCCACAATTCAAGTTAAAAAATTTTCTTGAATAGATAAACTAAAACAATTAATTAAAATATTAACGCAGACCAAATTATAAGGCACAATTTAAGAAACTTAGAATTTGAAAGTTTGGAAATTTAGTTTGACCCAAATATATTCGTTCTCGTTATAATAAAAAAATATATTCGTCGGACTTTAACCCTTAAGTGCAGGATATTTTTTAATGTCGAAAACAATTTTTTTCCTTAAAAATAATCTGATAAAAAAACATACCAGGAAAATGGAAACTGCATATCAACTGACCAAGAGCATCTACAACAAGAAGTCAGTATCGCTAAATGCAAAGCTCAAACACTATCAAAGTTATGCGGCCGGAAGCTCTATATGCTACAACCCTATATGCTAAAACCTTGCAATCAACAGGAAAGCAATGATGAAAACCCTGGAAATTAGGGAAAGAAGGATTCTGAGGAAAATTTTGGATACAGGAAAGAAAAATTGAAGAGTAAGGGGGAAGAAGGGTCATAGTCAATGGGAGATAGTTTGAAGAAAAACAAAAAAAACTTCCTTATTTTATAACACGTTTTTATTTCAATGAAATTTAAACACATTAACAAGAGAAATAATAAAGTCTTACATTCTACTATAATAATTAAAAACTATTTTAATAATTTTGGTTTTTACTTAAACTTAAGGAAATATCGTTGAAAAAAATCTTGAAAAATAGGTCAAAGTCCGTGGACTATGATCTTTTTTATAAGTTTATTTTTTTATTAATTGGTAAGTACTCCTGCAGAAGAAACAAAAATATAAATTCAATTTACTATGTTATTAAAATAATATTTTAGAAACTCGTATAATAAAAAATTGGCTAAAAACTGAACTTGAAAAAAAATATTTAAAACATTGCTGGCAAATTAGTAAAAAAATTTTGTAAAAATTACAAAATTAGTGCAAAATTTTCTAAATTCGTGCAAAATTTTTTTAAACATTGAAGAACATTAAACTTTTGTCTAGGCACCTTTAGTAATTTTGGATACAATTTTTTTAAATTATTAATGTCTGACAATTCTGGTTTCCTAGACTTTTTAATGCAAAAATAAGACTCATATCCAGTCCATAATCCATAACAGTTTAATGATCAGATCTTACCAATATTTGATTGGGAGCTGTGTTTTTTACCAGCAGTTGACCACAGGTCGGGATGCAAAGGGACACTTAGCAACAAAGTAATTCTTGAACAACTTAGAAAAATTTTGATACATAAATAACGGGCAATCAATAACATGAAAAGGTTCTGGATTAGTGCGTGATTTTTCAACTACAGACACCCAGTCACTTGGCATTTCACATAGAGATTTTTGGTTGATTAAAGCCATATTTTTGTCAAACTCCATGTAGGAGTGTCCTTTGACAGGAAATAGAATAGACCAACTCAAATCTTTTCATTATGTGAACTAAGTAATAAACAGCGAAACACAGTAAAATTTTTATTTTGCCCGCTTCAACTATCGCAAAAAAACTAACTTTCTTTACTTGAGCAGGTATAAAATGGGTGACAAAATTTTGCAGCATTGATACCACGTCATCTGCACCTTTCTTACCTCTTGTTTCATCATAAGTGTAGAAATAAGATGATCTTGTAGAGAGTTGATGTATATTAAATACATAGAATGAGAGTTGTCGACAATAATAGGCATTGTTAGTATGATCTTCCTCTATCATTTTGTGCATTTTCTTCACATTAAGTTCTTCCGGCAAGTATATTCTCTGAGAATCCTTTATGCTATAGTGTGACTTTCTACCTTTAAACCCAGCTATATGTTTCATAACAGCCTGTCTGGTTTTTTCAGACAAGCGATGGGCATGATTTTCATGTTTCCCTCTCATGTCAGGTTTAAATTTTCCTGTAAAAAGAAAATTAAAACATTAGAATCAATCACTAAACATAAAAATATAAAAACCAAAGCATAAATAGAAACACATTCTAGGTACGTACCTTGTTTGCATAAACTTCTTTTTATATTTTGCACACGCTTATTAGATACTCCATGCAATGCTAGGAAAGCTTTGTAAAACACAAGTTTTTCTATTACTTCATTGTTTATCATGAAACATACTTTGTATGAATATGACATTGTATGCATAAACAGAATACTTATTGTAGGATCTTTCCGACTTCGACGCTGCTTAATAGCTGCTATGAAGACTGCTCGTCGTGAGAAGTCAATTCATTGAAATTTCTTATGATTCAAAGTCGTCCTTCTTCAGGAACCTCTTCAAAGCAATGCAATCTCGAGCATTGGCAATCTTCACCTGTACAGCGACTTGTGATTCGTAACTTTTTCATAACATCTCTTGTCCTGATAGCTCTTCGTCTTTTTTTAGGGTTTTCTGTTACCACACACGTTCATTTCACTCTCACTATCGTTACTAACCTAACCTAACCTAACCTCCAAATTAACCAAACGCAAAAAAATGTCATAGTCCATGGACTATTATCTTTTTTCTAAAAATGTTATTGACAATGATCTCTTTTTAAAGAACCCAGTTTTTTTTATATCGACTTTCTGAGGACAATGATTTTTCTTTTGTGTTTCTATTTTCGCTATATCATAGAACACCAGTCTCTCTACAAGATGGCATTGTTACCTCTAATTGTGAAAAATATTGACTATGATCCTTCTTCCCCCTTACCCTTCAAATGGTGAATACAGAAAACGGCATAATAATTAACTCCACGTGCACATGAAAAAAAATAACCGACATTATTCGGAAGAGAAGGATCACATTTTATGGTCACATGGCACGAATGCACCCAACGAGATTGACAGACAGAATCTTTACCTATTTCCTAGGCAAGAAGATCAAAGGAGCATGGTTCACAGAACTGGACAAAGACTTGAAAGATGTGGGAATCACATGGGCAGATATTCAAGAACGTAAACCTATTTAGATGAAGTCGAAATCATTCCAGAGTTTCTAGAAAAAAACTCAAGCTCAAAATAGGAAAGATGGACTAGAGAACCGAAGCAGAAACATAGAGAATTGGGTTAACATTAAAGCCCAAAGCAGGAAACACTTGAAATAACGTGGTCCTACGCTAATAATGCAACATTGTCTACAAATACTAACTAAAATTACTCACGAAACTTTTGGGACCAATTTATTTTGGTTAAAACGCAAAACCGCACGCTACATATATCGCATATTAGATCTGTGTGTCCATTATATCTTGAAATATGCTAATGGAAATCTGCGAATATTGGCCAATGGACCATTTGATCAGTACTTCTGGTTTCACGTGTTGGGCATGACTTCTGTGTCTTTTGGATTGAATATCTTGTTATTGGGAAGATCTTGGTCTTCCACGTGTAGGTGTGCATTTGATCAATTTACAACTTCAATTCTAAATATTGATTATTTTATTAATTTCTTTTATCTTTCTTTTAGGGTTATAATTCTTGAGAGGTCATGTATTCATCATTCATGAAGTGGTCAAAATGATAAAAGATGCATAATAGTATATTACTATTTTTTCTATTTTGCGCCCTTTCACGCCATTTCTAAACAAAAAATCGCCGAAATATATTGAGAAAATTGTATCGCACTCGGTGAGCCATTAACGAACCCATATGAATGCTTTAATGACTTCATTATAGACGCAAAATAGAAAAATACTATTTTCTAGTTTTTATTTCAATTTTATACAGCCCTATAAAAAAAAGTCGATTAGGTTAACCCTCCCAATTTTCGATTACATAGCCGAATTGCGTTGGGCCGTTCTATTTCCACATTTTCTCAGGATTTCTTTCTATGTTACCCGTAGGCAACTTTAAACTTTTATTTGATATTCCTTGTGTTAACCAGATTCGATATATGAAAATAAATATGTTGCAAATCTGCAAAACTATGCATTAAAGCAGTGTTTCCCAAAGTGTGGTACGTGTACCCCAAAGGGTCACGAATAGTTTGCAAGGGGTACGAAAGATGTTCCAAATTTTTTTGTGTGCCAATTATTTTAATTACATCAAAAATAATGCATCAAACATTACTTTTTATAAAGTATTTGAATCGTATTAACTAGCCGTGAATCTGCAAACAGTACATCTTCATCTTTAATAATTAATTAATACAATACAAATCAAACTAACTTGTGATAAATTCTGGTTTTAAATGATTTTTTTAATTGTATAATTTTTAATTAACCAATAGTTTATTTTACTAACTGCTCACCATAAAATGATTGCATATTGTTTTACATATATAAAGACAAGCAAAAACTCTCTTAAAGGGAACTTATAAAGAATAACATTTTTCCTAAGATTTGTAATAATTTTTATTCGATTTTGCCTTATAATGTCATGTTTAATTCCTTGGATACGGAACAATAAAACTGTGGTTTATTCACTAGTGAAATTAGAATTGTATTCCACTACTTATGGGCTCCGTAAACATGACCTCCATAATGTTGACATCGCTGATGGTCTTTTTTGATCTACAATCACAAAACTTATTATAGGTACATTTTTGTTTATAAATCTATTGATTTCTGCGGTAATCTTTCCGCAGGTAAGATTACCAGGTAAGATTAAGGTAAGTAATCTTTCCGCAATTGCGTTACTATTTAACAATAATTCTTGGGATGTTATTTGGGATGTATCCATGTATGATTAATAAAACACAAATTAATTAAACACTTTTTTTTAAACACATCTTCTAAACAAAATTTTGACGCACTAATCAACAATTTTATCGTTGACATGAGAACAATACAATAATGAGCCGACGACATGCTTCTTTTAAAGAAAACACAGAAAATGGAAATTTTCTTGAAATTTAACTTGTTAAATGTGAAGCAAAATCAAATAAAAGTTTGTATTACACTCGCAGGTAATTAACTATAGTTTTATCTTTTAAAGCCCAATCTGGAGACTATATATTATTTAGAAAAGACGATTAGGTACAGTTTTTGTTTTTAATAGTATATCTCAGAAATTTTAGAAGGGGTACGAAGTGTTGAAACATATTTGAAAGGGGTACACGTGGATAGAAATTTGGGAAACACTGCATTACAGGGTTAAAATAATAATTATCTAGTGAGTAATATGAAGAGTAATATTAAAATAGACAAAAAGTAAGAATTGAAAATTGTTACTAAATTGGTATGCCATGGATATTAACATATAATACATCTAAAGACGCCAAATTTTGTATCGCAACTAATAATCTTTTTCTGTTTTGGTAAAACGCACAAAATTCAGGCGTATTTTTGCCCCAAACTTTATCAAAAATAATCTAAATTGCCTGATAATCTTTATTGACATATTTAAATAAATCTATTTCATATCTTTTAAAGAGGTCCGCGCGAATCCCATGTTAAATACTTTTTTCAAGTTTAAGCTTTGAAACTTTTTATACATGAAGATCAATACTTTATTTATGTCCTCTTAAAATTTGAAAGTTATCCTTCGTTTAGTTTATCCGTAAAAAAAAATCAAAAATGATGTTTTTTCGAATCTTATACACAGGTTCCTATGGCCGATTAGCTTCCGTTACATCTTTATTTATTTTTTTCGATATTAATTTCCCAACTGTAAGGAATAAAAAACTATATACAATAAACTTAGATAATATTAAAACACGTTAACATTAAAGCAATGTGATGTTCCCGATGTAATTATATAAATAATCAAACTTAATTTCTTTTGTTTTGAATCTTGTTTATTGACAGTAATTCACATGACAGATGGTTTGACAACGTCGTGATAACAGGTGATTGTGAGAGAAAAGAAAAACATGGAAACATTTTGAACTTTTGAACGTCTGTGGAACTATTTGAAAGAATACACAGCATTTTAGATAGATTATCTATAATATTTTGTCTTTTGGTAATTCGAGGTTTTCGGCCAACATCTTGGGCTAATAAAATTCTGATCCCATTACAACCAGACGACTCATAACACTGATGTTGCCAGATCATTTTATGTCACCTTATAAGTCAAAAATAACGAAGTCAATTAATAACTTTATTTTATTAAATAAATGATAATTACCAATTTTTAAATTTGTTGTGTTATTGTAAATAAAAATAATGAATTTAACTATTAGGATAATGAACAACTATTAGGATAATTGAAAATATAGAAAAAATCAAGCACTACTTTGCCTCATTAGTTACGCTCAAACCTCCTTAACCGGATTTATTGAAAATGAATACACTACTTATTTCTTCATTTTTAAATGAGAATTTAAAATACAATTTTCACATCTCTGACATCTCCAATTTTTAAAATATAAGTATCCCGCATTTGCTGTCCCCTTAGCTAGATTTTCAGTAAATGGTAAAACCCGTTTTTTCTCTATTGTAAGAGGAATTGAACTGCCATTTGTTAATATTGTAAATTGATATATACGGTTTCAGAGATGTATATTATAAAAATATTCAATCCATAATTTACAGCCCAACAAATTTAATTTCTAGTTTTAAGAAATCAGTCCATAAAGACCATTAAAGCTAGAAGTTAATCTAGAATCAACAATAAAACATGTTTCATTTAAGCGACTGATCAAAAGTGACCTAAACTTCTGTGCATAGTGCAAGTAAACAGGTACAAGGTAAACTTTTGACTTTAACTATTTTTTTTTAGAAACTATTTATGAGATGAAATAAAGAAATATGCAGTTTGAAAGACAATTTAATAAACTTTAATATGAGTTTAAATACATTAAAACTAACTCATTAACTCATTAAACAAATTCATTTCTTTTATTACTAAAAGAAATATGGTTATTTACAATTATCCAAACTAATACTTAATTTTTAATAATGAGTCTGACCTGCTTTTGTCCTAATAACATCTCTCACACACGGAAAAAATTACACTTTAAAAATTACAGTTTAAATGAATATAAATTTGTAAAGATTGCAATCGCACACAGTAATTTTTAAAACTTATTTACTAATAATATCGGAAACCGTAATTTTTACAAAAGCAATTTGTAGCTTTTACAGTTTCAAATTCGTAAGGTCGCTGCTACTATTTGAAACTGTAATTTTTAAAGTGTACTTTTTTCCGTGTACGATTAGGCAAAGCTCTATTCAAGTTCGCTATTGTTTCTTGTGGGATGTTAAGCTACTCTTCTTCTCCTGCAACAATAAGTCCTGGGATCGGGGTTGGGGCACGAATCCTAGCTCGAATTCTTCGTTTAAGCCTATACCGTATCGGATTGTTCTATCGTATTTAGGTGTGGAGTGCATGCTGGCCACTCCATAACCCGAAAACCGATTCTGTAATGTAATCTTGCAAGATCCTTGCGGTGTGCAGATCGCATTGTCATGCAAAAAGATACATTTTTCTCCAATGTGGTCGACGTAAGGTACCACACGGACTGATAAAATCACCTCGATGTACCTAGTAACTATTAAACCTCCTCTCCCGTGACTACTGGCGCCTCTAATGATGAAATCAGGGTTGGTTCATGCTCCCATAGAAATTACACATCAGATCATGCACGAATCACCTACATAAACAGGTCGCTCTTCAATGCAGCATTCATCAAATCGCTCTCTTGCTCTCGTTCTCACTTCTCACTTTTCTTCTTCTGCCGCTACTATAGAGGTATATTCTGGTGTCATATGAGAACAGAACAGACCCCCATTGTTCCAACGACAAATTTAAATGATCCCTTGGAAAATTCAGGCGTGCTTTACGAAGAGCTGGGGTACGTTTTTGACAAACTGCAGGTGTCTTAGGGGTCAAGTTACGTTGCTGCAGTCTTCGTCTTACTGTCCACTGACTAATAGCCACTCGTACTTCACGCAGCTATTGTTGCAGTTGAAATGCATTAAGGTGACGATTTCTGAATGATCTTGACACAATAAAGCGGTCACCACGAGCCGTTGTAAATCTTCTTCTGCTTGTACTAAGTTGTCTATGAAAGGATCCAGTTTCCCCATAACGTTGAAACACTCTTCGAACCGCGACGCGTGTCAAATGCAGTTGTCGAGCAACAGCTCACAGACTAAGTCCATTTTCGATTAAAACAAAAACTTGGGCTGCTTTTTGCGGTGTAATATGCATTAAACTAATACCCTGGAAAACTAATTAAATTATAAAACACGAATAATGTGCAAATTTCAATAGGGAATTTTTATTGACCGGGCATTTGAACGAAACCATTATTTTTGTAATTAATATCTTTTTAAATACTTAAAATTAGTAAAATTGTAAAACGCATGACCATTGGTTTAAACGAAAGTGACGTAACATACCATGCAAATAAGTCCGTATTTTTTTCACTTGTAAGTTATTGCAGTTTTTTGGTTAGAAAACAAACGTCAAAAACGTGAAGTTAAAAATGAAAACAGCTGTAGTAAACAATGGATTGAACTGTCAGTGATAATTGACGTCATAAACAGACCGCGCGAAAATGGCGGCGTTTAAACAGCTCAAAATTTAACTCTATTTTAAATATTTTTTAAAACTTAATTACAGAATTTTTAAGCAGTATTTATATTATTTACTATGTGATATTGGGGTAAACAGTGATTTAAAAATATTTCAAAAAACATGCATATTTCCTATTGCAAAGGCAATAAGTCTGTTTCAAATTTAATTTCTAGTTTTAACAATTTATTTTGACCATTCAATACCATTAAATCTAGACGTTTCAATTCAGTGATATGTTCATTTTTTTAATAATATTTATTTCAGAGATATCTAAAGTGATCTAGATATCTGAATAATTATTAAGTTTCTTACTTATTTATCAGAGGATTTAAAGTACATGCATACTGGAAGATATCACGATAACGATGACTCAAATTGGGCGATTATTGCTTTGAGTAGGTCGATAGTTTGTGTCTAGTTGGGAACAGAAATCAACAGAACAAACGTAATAGCTAAAGAAATAAGATCGAGAATACTTAGTGGAGATCGATGCGATGAAGCTCAATTGACAGATAATCATTATTTAGTCCCTTGAAAGAGTTAGGAATTGACAAAAAAACTAGAGAAATCATCAAACACTGACGA
The DNA here is from genome assembly GCA_944588485.1 of Phosphuga atrata. NCBI lineage: Eukaryota > Metazoa > Arthropoda > Insecta > Coleoptera > Silphidae > Phosphuga > Phosphuga atrata. The sequence continues at coordinate 23,801,513 of OX155904.1, read as the reverse complement.
ATACCATCTCGAAAATCAAGTTCTTCGGGGAAATTTCTGATCCGTTTGAAATTAAGACAGGATTCAGACAGGGAGATGGATTATCTCCAATGCTCTTCAACATCGTATTGAAAAAAAATAAGCCTGGGAAGAGGACCTGAATTTTGAAAGAATAAAAAGAATACGTCTTGGAAGGGAAAGGAAAAACCTGGAAATCAAATGTTTAGCTTTTGCCGATGACTTTGCTATCTTAGGCAATACCGAGAAGACGCTCGAACGATGCTTGAGTGTCTTCCAATCTTGAGACTTCTGAGACTTCCAATCTTCTATGAAAAGAATATATGGAGTACAAGCACCGAGTGAGAAGTACATGGAGGTAAATCATGGGGGATAAAGACAACGGAGAAATTTATATACCTGTAGGAATGGATCGAACCCAACGGACTAGATAAGAAGGCAATAAAGGAAGAGCCAGAAAACTAGACCTGACCTAAACGCTAACGGAACAAGTGCAAGAAACGGGCATTATCCTACATGGCCAAAATCAGACAGTATAAATCGTTAGTACAACCTGAAGGATTTTATGGTTCGCAGTGTCTTATTATAAATAAAAAGGGGGAGTATCAAGAACTCGAAAATAAAGAAAGGAGAATTCTGCGGAAAATACTCGGACCACAGAAAACTACTGATGGGACTTGAAGGATGAGGAAAAACGAAGAACTAAACAAATACACTGAGAAGATCACGGACACAATGAGGAAGCGGAGGTTGAAGAACTACGGACAACTACTAAGAATGGATGAATGCAGACTGTCCAAAAGGATCTTCAACTACATCGTGGGGTTATAGGCCACATCTAAATGGGTCGATTAGGTGAAAAGGGATGCGGCAGAAGTTGGAATCACACTACAGATGGCCCACAACAGAAGAGGGTTTAGAAGGAGAGTATACAGTATAAAATCATTTCGGGAGAAACCAACAATGAGGAATTCCAAGCGGATCATTTCCGATAAAGAGAGAAAGAAAAGAAGCGAATGCATGAAGAGGTTCTGGGAGGAGAAAAGTAGAAAAACCAAAAAGTCTTAAGTTCTTTGCGGTCCATAGTTGGCCAAATTAAAAAAAATAAAAGATGTCCGATCACATCTTCGACCAGGCAGATTCGACCAGGCAGAACGAAAGAACGGGATCGGGCAACACATTATATAAGACAAAACTTTTACAAAACTACTTTCAATCTTTGTTCTTGATCATTTCTAATGTCATTATTTACCAAAATCGCACTAGCTAATAGAAAACATTCCAGTAATTTAAATAAAAACAAATTTTCTTTCAAACGACTAGCACAGTATGAATGAATATCAATGCCGATAAATCTCATAACATGCCATATGACGTCATGTTTCGATTCGACCAATGGTGATGTAATTCACAAATTTTAATTTCGCTCACTTACTTTTTGATTAAAGTTTTATAAAATTGAATACAAACTAAATGTCAAAATAATGGTTTAGGTGTAATGTCAAGACCATAAAATACCGAGGCTAAAAGCTCAAGTACATTTAAATCACATGCGTATTCTCTATTGATTTTTTTGCAACCCGTTTGAATATTCAAACTATTTGAAAAGGAAATTTTGTTTTACAAACAATATATTTTTATATAAAAATGACATTTAATTAAAAATTATTGCGTCAATTGACTATTAAGCCACAAAAAAAGACGATTAGTAACATACGGATGCGATGCCTGCGCTGCGCATTTATGAAAGAAAGGTCATCAGAAAGATCTACCAGCTGATATTAAATGGGCATAGAATTTGAAGGATAAGAATGAATCATGAGCTAAGCAAGTTAATAAACGAACCGGACAAAGTGAGATTTGTAAAAGCTAAAAGAATAGCATGGTTGGGACACTTGTACAGAGTGGTTGGCGACAAACCAGCCAAGAATATGTACAACTGGTGCCCAGAAGGTAGGTAGAAAGTGGTTGAACAAGGAAAAGATGGGTGGAAGACATGGAGGAAAATCTTATTAAGATCGGAGATGAAGAGAGAAAGACGACGTAAGGACAGTGTGGAGGAATATTATAAAGCCAACAGACGAATACCTTTAGTGATTTACCTACATAGGAGACCTATTTTACTAATTACATAGCTAGCAAAATAACATTTCCTGTTTTTAAAATCGACTCCCTAAGTGAGATCCTAGAATGAAATCTGAATTCTTAATTTATCTAGATAACATTTCTTGCTTTAAAATTTATTTTTTAAATGAAATGAAAATTGTATAATGTCATCTGGATTGGCAATTTATATACATAGATAATATTTCTTACTTTAAAATTGATTTTTTAATTGAAATGAAGATTGTAGAATGAAACCTGGATTCTTAATTTATCTGCATAATAACAACATGATCCTAACATTTATTGCTTAAAAATTGATTTCTTAAGTGAAATGAAGATTCTAGAATGAACTCTGAATTGTTCATTTATTTAAATATAGGACTTGAAACAAAAAACTTCCAACGCTAAGATAAACCAAATAACTGTTGGGGTGTATTAACAAGATGATGAAAGTTGAAATCGGAACAAGCTATTATAACAGGAATCCTCAAAAAATCACAAAACCCCCTATTTACATCTATATTTACTGTATGTACTAGCCTTAATAAAAACTGCTTCAATATTTAGTTTTTCTCAAAGCTAATATTGAAGCTGCTTTAACTAAAACCTAAATTTACCTGAAAACCTTTCGACTAGTTTCTTCCAGAACATTAATTATGTCAATGTTTTCCACTAGCTGTATATCAATATAGATAAGAAATTACATATAGATTGATAGTCTATGAACCAGTGTTGGGCATAATTCAATTAATTTTTTAATTGTAGAATCAAACAATTACAATTTTAAATGCAATTAAATCAATTGCAATTAATTTAATTGAATTAACTGTTTGATTAAATGTTGAATTAATTGTGAGATGCAATTGAAATCAATTGAAATTAAATCCATTAATTGTGGTTTACAATTAATTTAATTGCAATTAAAATTTTAATTGTTAGTTACAATTAACTTAATCATCAATTGTTTATTATTTATTAATGTAAAAACTTTTCCCTCTTGTCACCGTGTATCCCTCTAATATTGTAAATAATCTAATTAGTTGGGAAAGATGGTTCGTTCTGGACCCTTCACCTCCACTTCCGGCCCCCCACCTCGCTCCCACTTGCAGTTAACACCCCACTTCCGGTTCCCACCTCCACTTCCGGTTCACACTCAGACTTCCGGTTCCCACTTACACTTCCGGCTCCCACCCGACTTCCAGAACCGGAAGTGAGAACCGAAACTGTGAAAATTTTTGCAACCGGAAATGGGGGGTGGGAACCGGAAGTGTTGAAAATTTTGGAACCGGAAGTGGGTGGGAACCGGAACTGGGGGGCGAGAGTAGGGGACCGGAAGTGGAGGCGGAGGGTCTGTTTGTTTCTAAAATAATAATTGGCCAAAAATATTTATACAAATTTAGTGCGGAAATGATTTTACAGCGCTCCAGCTAATGGGGAACTCGCCCTTCGGGCTCGTTTCCCAAACGAGCTGTCGCGTTGTAAAATCAAACTTTCCACACTCTAATGTAAATAACTATTTCAGTTACGCAATATGGCAAGTGATACATTGGAGTATAATAAACATCTTCTAACCGACATTTATTAATTGTTAATTGTAATTGTAAAAGTGCATTAATCAATTAACAATTAATCAATTGTAATTGCAAAATTTTACAATTAACAATTAATTAATTGTTAATTGTGATATCCTGCAATTACAATTAATTATTTTAATTGTTAGTTGCAATTAAATCTCGCAATTTAATAGTTAATTGTTTTCACAATTAATTTTTGCCCAACTATGCTATGAACTATAAATCATGATAACGAATTTGCAAACCGAACTTTTAGGTTCCGATATTTTTGATTAAACCTTGTTAGTTTGCAGAAAAACAAGTTTTGTTTAGTGTGTCAACCTAGTTGGATAAAAGTGTAAGTGTGGTTGAAACATAGTGAATTTTTCAATTCAATGTCTAGTTAGACAAAGCTTTACATTTAAATTGCTTACTCTATGTACTAGTCTTAATAATTCCTCATACTTGAGACTGAAGCACATACACCTATATATATAATACACCTATTTCTTCATTTTTAAAGAAGAATTGAAATTACAATTTTTCCATCTCTAACATCTCCAGTTTTTGAGAGATATTTATACCTCGTTTGCAGCTCCCTTAGTAAGATTTTCAGAAAATGGTATAGGTTATAAAAATACTCAAGCCAGTATTTTCAAACCCCTTAATTTGATTTTCAAAAGAAAGATCATACGTATGAAACTTACTGAATTATTAATATATATAACTAGACCACTTAATTGAGCAATCACTGAAAGAAATTGATCACTTAATTGAAACGTATTTTATTAGTCGATTTAGTATCTAGATAAAATTTCTTGCTTTAAAAGTGAATCTTAAGTGAACATTCTAGAATGAAATCTGGAATGTTCATTTATCCCAATTTATGCTTTGGAACAAAGAGCTTCCAACGCTAGGAGAATCCATATAAATGTTGGAAAATATTTACCAGAGTAGGATGAAAGATTGACAGAAACCAAATTAGAGAAAGCTTTGAGCTACTTTGACACGAATCCTCAATAATAACACAAAACCCTATCTATATCTATATTTTCTGTATGGACTAGTTTTACTAAAAATTGCTTCAGTATTAAGTTTTTCTCAAAGCTAGAAATTGAAGCAGATATAACATAACTAAAGCTCGAAATTTAGCTAAAAAACTTTCGACTAGTTTCTTGAAGAACACTAAGTTGTCAATGTTCTCGACTAAACAAGATAGATAAGGAATTGCATATAGGTTAGTAGTCAATGAAGTAAAAATCTTGATAACGAATTTGCAAACAAAACTTTTAGGTTTCGACATGTTTTAACAAATCTTGGTAGTTTATTGCAGAAAAACAAGTTTTGTCTCAAAATGTTTACTTTATGGACTAGTCTTACTAATATCTCAAACTTTAGACATGAAGCAGTTTTAACTAAAATCCACTTAACTGGAAAACTTTGACTAGTTTCCTTGAGAACACAAAGTTTTTCAATGTTTTCCACTAGTTAGACTAATTCTTAAGACAAGATAGATAAAAATGCATCGAATAGTTTATTGGTCTATATGGTCCAATATTGGTCTATTTATTGGTCTATATCCTATATTATGTGGTAGGAATCTTGTTAACGAATTTTTAGAAGTCGATTAGAGGAAAATTACTACTGGAAGTGTTGTTATAGCTGAAATAGTATATACAACAGTATAGTATATACAACAGTATTGTGAGTGTATTAATAAAAATTTGTAATTTCAAATTTCGATTTGGATTGAAATAAAAAAATTAAAATGGATTATCAAGATTGAATATTACTGATGGACGAATGGTTGTTGATTGGAAATGGTAATCGCCGATGGATCGAAAAGGCGAGTGTAACACGCACGAGTGTAATTATGTAACACGAGGCAACACCAATGCACATTCTGTCGCGCTAGCAGAAATCGGATGTAATTATTATTATTCGCATTTACAAATTGCGAAAGGTAAACAGACGCAATCGCTCGCTCCAGTTGTCCAACAATATATTCTTTCGTCAAGTTTTTCCTTATTATTATTGGCCTACTACTAAACAAAACCTAGTGCACACAGAAAAGTCACTTGTAAAATTTAATTTATTCCACAGACATTTTTATTTGCTAAATTTCACCAACAAACATTTCTTGAATATTTTCGCAATATTTCAACACACAACTTTCTTTTCAACAAATCACATATAAAGGCTATCGGTCTGTATAACTAACTACATTTTGTTGCGACGCGCGTGGGGGTTTTCCCGAAAGGGTTTTTCTTTCTTTCCCTCCGTCGTAGTTTGGGTGAAAACTTTTAAAACTCGGGCTTGGGCTAATTTCACTTTTAAAACGTTTAGCGTAAGTAGTTTTCGACGACGCGACACTTCAAGCGTTTAAAGTCGTTTAACTTACCGAATCCTCTAAAAAATGAAATAAAATTAAAAAACACAAATACATAAATTACACAGAAATTGACAAACGAATTTGTTGCTTTGGCAGTAATTAACGTTTCAATATTTTTTTTATAAATTAAGTTAAGGTTAAAGTTAGGTTAAGGTAAACCTTAGGTCAAGTTGTTTTAGGAAAATTGCCTTATTTGGTCTTGTCTACTCTTGTATGCTTTTGTGTATTTTTGTCAAATTTTCTCTTAATTTATCTTAACTGATTTGTCCTATTTGAAGCTTTGTTACATTTGATCCATAAAACTATTTAGTAGACGCTAATAATTTCAAAAACCAATACCATTTGAACTTGTCGGAGACACTGTTGCTTCAATTATTCACATTCATCTTGAATAAATTTCTGAAATGAAAATTACGTCCGGGGAAAAATCCGTTTATATAAACAATATCCTCTACCTGGCACCCTTGTCCAACCCTCCTAAGATGCAGGGATGACCTTCGAAAGGGGTGCCCGGGTTAACCGGTTTGACCATGTTTCCCTTCCGGGACGTTTTTCAATTGTTTAAGGGATGACCCCTGATTTGCATACCGGTCTGACCACTGTGAGAAAAGTTTTTTCACGAAGGGTTAGTTATGTTTGCGTTTTTTTTCCATTCCAAACACTATTCAGGTGGTCATTCAACGTTATTTCTATTGTCCGGCCGGGATGGGCCCGACCATCGGCAGCTGGATCCTCCGAAGGAAACTCTGATGAGGATAATTAAACCGTTGAAATTGGGGAGAGTAAAATAGCTAAGGGACGTAGTTTTATTAATTGTTACTATATTTAGATATTCTGGAATATATTGAAGGGATTCAACATATTATATAGATTAAACTAAATAAAAAATGTTGGAACAGACTAGATAAACTCGATTCCATACATAAGGCTAAAAAAGAGGGTTAGCTAAAGGACTAGACAAGACTTTGTATTGAATTGACAAGACAATTGACAAGTATTTGTTTTGATTTGATTTGGTTTGACTAGACAGACAAGACTAGGCAGACAGGACTAGACAGAGAAGACTAGACAAACAAGACTAGACAGACAAGACTAGACAGACAAGTCTAGACAGACAAGTCTAGACAGACAAGACTAGACAGACAAGACTAGACAGGCAAGACTAGACAGACAAGACTAGACAGACAAGACTAGACAGACAAGACTAGACAGACAAGACTAGACAGACAAGACTAGACAGACAAGACTAGACAGACAAGACTAGACAGACAAGACTAGACAGACAAGACTAGACAGACAAGACTAGACAGACAAGACTAGACAGGCAAGACTAGACAGGCAAGACTAGACAGACAAGACTAGACAGACAAGACTAGACAGACAAGACTAGACAGACAAGACTAGACAGACAAGACTAGACAGACAAGACTAGACAGACAAGACTAGACAGACAAGACTAGACAGACAAGACTAGACAGACAAGACTAGACAGACAAAACTAGACAGACAAGACTAGACAGAAAAGACTAGACAGACAAGACTAGACAGACAAGACAAGACAGACAAGACAGGACAAACAAGACTAGACAGACAAGACTAGACAAGACTAGACAGACAAGACTAGACAGACAAGACTAGACAGACAAGACTAGACAGACAAGACTAGACAGACAAGACTAGACAGACAAGACTAGACAAACAAGACTAGACAGACAAGACTAGACAGACAAGACTAGACAGACAAGACTAGACAGACAAGACTAGACAGACAAGACTAGACAGACAAGACTAGACAGACAAGACTAGACAGACAAGACTAGACAGACAAGACTAGACAGACAAGACTAGACAGACAAGACTAGACAGACAAGACTAGACAGACAAGACTAGACAGACAAGACTAGACAGACAAGACTAGACAGACAAGACTAGACAGACAAGACTAGACAGACAAGACTAGACAGACAAGACTAGACAGACAAGACTAGACAGACAAGACTAGACAGACAAGACTAGAGAGACAAGACTAGACAGACAAGACTAGACAGACAAGACTACACAGACAAGACTAGACAGACAAGACTAGACAGACAAGACTAGACAGACAAGACTAGACAGACAAGACTAGACAGACAAGACTAGACAGACAAGACTAGACAGACAAGACTAGACAGACAAGACTAGACAGACAAGACTAGACAGACAAGACTAGACAGACAAGACTAGACAGACAAGACTAGACAGACAAGACTAGACAGACAAGACTAGACAGACAAGACTAGACAGACAAGACTAGACAGACAAGACTAGACAGACAAGACTAGACAGACAAGACTAGACAGACAAGACTAGACAGACAAGACTAGACAGACAAGACTAGACAGACAAGACTAGACAGACAAGACTAGACAGACAAGACTAGACAGACAAGACTAGACAGACAAGACTAGACAGACAAGACTAGACAGACAAGACTAGACAGACAAGACTAGACAGACAAGACTAGACAGACAAGACTAGACAGACAAGACTAGACAGACAAGACTAGACAGACAAGACTAGACAGACAAGACTAGACAGACAAGACTAGACAGACAAGACTAGACAGACAAGACTAGACAGACAAGACTAGACAGACAAGACTAGACAGACAAGACTAGACAGACAAGACTAGACAGACAAGACTAGACAGACAAGACTAGACAGACAAGACTAGACAGACAAGACTAGACAGACAAGACTAGACAGACAAGACTAGACAGACAAGACTAGACAGACAAGACTAGACAGACAAGACTAGACAGACAAGACTAGACAGACAAGACTAGACAGACAAGACTAGACAGACAAGACTAGACAGACAAGACTAGACAGACAAGACTAGACAGACAAGACTAGACAGACAAGACTAGACAGACAAGACTAGACAGACAAGACTAGACAGACAAGACTAGACAGACAAGACTAGACAGACAAGACTAGACAGACAAGACTAGACAGACAAGACTAGACAGACAAGACTAGACAGACAAGACTAGACAGACAAGACTAGACAGACAAGACTAGACAGACAAGACTAGACAGACAAGACTAGACAGACAAGACTAGACAGACAAGACTAGACAGACAAGACTAGACAGACAAGACTAGACAGACAAGACTAGACAGACAAGACTAGACAGACAAGACTAGACAGACAAGACTAGACAGACAAGACTAGACAGACAAGACTAGACAGACAAGACTAGACAGACAAGACTAGACAGACAAGACTAGACAGACAAGACTAGACAGACAAGACTAGACAGACAAGACTAGACAGACAAGACTAGACAGACAAGACTAGACAGACAAGACTAGACAGACAAGACTAGACAGACAAGACTAGACAGACAAGACTAGACAGACAAGACTAGACAGACAAGACTAGACAGACAAGACTAGACAGACAAGACTAGACAGACAAGACTAGACAGACAAGACTAGACAGACAAGACTAGACAGACAAGACTAGACAGACAAGACTAGACAGACAAGACTAGACAGACAAGACTAGACAGACAAGACTAGACAGACAAGACTAGACAGACAAGACTAGACAGACAAGACTAGACAGACAAGACTAGACAGACAAGACTAGACAGACAAGACTAGACAGACAAGACTAGACAGACAAGACTAGACAGACAAGACTAGACAGACAAGACTAGACAGACAAGACTAGACAGACAAGACTAGACAGACAAGACTAGACAGACAAGACTAGACAGACAAGACTAGACAGACAAGACTAGACAGACAAGACTAGACAGACAAGACTAGACAGACAAGACTAGACAGACAAGACTAGACAGACAAGACTAGACAGACAAGACTAGACAGACAAGACTAGACAGACAAGACTAGACAGACAAGACTAGACAGACAAGACTAGACAGACAAGACTAGACAGACAAGACTAGACAGACAAGACTAGACAGACAAGACTAGACAGACAAGACTAGACAGACAAGACTAGACAGACAAGACTAGACAGACAAGACTAGACAGACAAGACTAGACAGACAAGACTAGACAGACAAGACTAGACAGACAAGACTAGACAGACAAGACTAGACAGACAAGACTAGACAGACAAGACTAGACAGACAAGACTAGACAGACAAGACTAGACAGACAAGACTAGACAGACAAGACTAGACAGACAAGACTAGACAGACAAGACTAGACAGACAAGACTAGACAGACAAGACTAGACAGACAAGACTAGACAGACAAGACTAGACAGACAAGACTAGACAGACAAGACTAGACAGACAAGACTAGACAGACAAGACTAGACAGACAAGACTAGACAGACAAGACTAGACAGACAAGACTAGACAGACAAGACTAGACAGACAAGACTAGACAGACAAGACTAGACAGACAAGACTAGACAGACAAGACTAGACAGACAAGACTAGACAGACAAGACTAGACAGACAAGACTAGACAGACAAGACTAGACAGACAAGACTAGACAGACAAGACTAGACAGACAAGACTAGACAGACAAGACTAGACAGACAAGACTAGACAGACAAGACTAGACAGACAAGACTAGACAGACAAGACTAGACAGACAAGACTAGACAGACAAGACTAGACAGACAAGACTAGACAGACAAGACTAGACAGACAAGACTAGACAGACAAGACTAGACAGACAAGACTAGACAGACAAGACTAGACAGACAAGACTAGACAGACAAGACTAGACAGACAAGACTAGACAGACAAGACTAGACAGACAAGACTAGACAGACAAGACTAGACAGACAAGACTAGACAGACAAGACTAGACAGACAAGACTAGACAGACAAGACTAGACAGACAAGACTAGACAGACAAGACTAGACCAGACAAGACTAGACAGACAAGACTAGACAGACAAGACTAGACAGACAAGACTAGACAGACAAGACTAGACAGACAAGACTAGACAGACAAGACTAGACAGACAAGACTAGACAGAAAGAAGACAGAGAAGACTAGACAGACAAGACTAGACAGACAAGACTAGACAGACAAGACTAGACAGACAAGACTAGACAGACAAGACTAGACAGACAAGACTAGACAGACAAGACTAGACAGACAAGACTAGACAGACAAGACTAGACAGACAAGACTAGACAGACAAGACTAGACAGACAAGACTAGACAGACAAGACTAGACAGACAAGACTAGACAGACAAGACTAGACAGACAAGACTAGACAGACAAGACTAGACAGACAAGACTAGACAGACAAGACTAGACAGACAAGACTAGACAGACAAGACTAGACAGACAAGACTAGACAGACAAGACTAGACAGACAAGACTAGACAGACAAGACTAGACAGACAAGACTAGACAGACAAGACTAGACAGACAAGACTAGACAGACAAGACTAGACAGACAAGACTAGACAGACAAGACTAGACAGACAAGACTAGACAGACAAGACTAGACAGACAAGACTAGACAGACAAGACTAGACAGACAAGACTAGACAGACAAGACTAGACAGACAAGACTAGACAGACAAGACTAGACAGACAAGACTAGACAGACAAGACTAGACAGACAAGACTAGACAGACAAGACTAGACAGACAAGACTAGACAGACAAGACTAGACAGACAAGACTAAACAGACAAGACTAGACAGACAAGACTAGACAGACAAGACTAGACAGACAAGACTAGACAGAAAGACTAGACAGACAAGACTAGACAGACAAGACTAGACAGACAAGACTAGACAGACAAGACTAGACAGACAAGACTAGACAGACAAGACTAGACAGACAAGACTAGACAGACAAGACTAGACAGACAAGACTAGACAGACAAGACTAGACAGACAAGACTAGACAGACAAGACTAGACAGACAAGACTAGACAGACAAGACTAGACAGACAAGACTAGACAGACAAGACTAGACAGACAAGACTAGACAGACAAGACTAGACAGACAAGACTAGACAGACAAGACTAGACAGACAAGACTAGACAGACAAGACTAGACAGACAAGACTAGACAGACAAGACTAGACAGACAAGACTAGACAGACAAGACTAGACAGACAAGACTAGACAGACAAGACTAGACAGACAAGACTAGACAGACAAGACTAGACAGACAAGACTAGACAGACAAGACTAGACAGACAAGACTAGACAGACAAGACTAGACAGACAAGACTAGACAGACAAGACTAGACAGACAAGACTAGACAGACAAGACTAGACAGACAAGACTAGACAGACAAGACTAGACAGACAAGACTAGACAGACAAGACTAGACAGACAAGACTAGACAGACAAGACTAGACAGACAAGACTAGACAGACAAGACTAGACAGACAAGACTAGACAGACAAGACTAGACAGACAAGACTAGACAGACAAGACTAGACAGACAAGACTAGACAGACAAGACTAGACAGACAAGACTAGACAGACAAGACTAGACAGACAAGACTAGACAGACAAGACTAGACAGACAAGACTAGACAGACAAGACTAGACAGACAAGATTAGACAGACAAGACTAGACAGACAATACTAGACAGACAAGACTAGACAGACAAGACTAGACAGACAAGACTAGACAGACAAGACTAGACAGACAAGGCTAGACAGATAAGACTAGACAAATAAGACAGACAGACACGACTAGACAGACAAGATTAGACAGACAAGACTAGGCAGACAAGACTAGACAGACAAGACTAGACAGACAAGACTAGACAGACAAGACTAGATAGACAAGACTAGACAGACAAGACTAGATATTCAAGACTAGACAGACAAGACTAGACAGGCAGTAGTAGACAGACAAGACTAGACAAAGAAAACTAGCCAGACAGGACTAGACAGACAAGACTAGACAGACAAGTTCAGACAGTAAAGACAAGACAGATAAGACTAGACAGAGAAGACTATAAATGATTTTGAATTTGACTAGAGAGACGAAACACATGTCAGAAAAGACTAGGCAGACAAGACAAGACAGACAGGACAAGACAAGACAAGACATACTAAACCGACAGACAAAAATGGATAGACAAGACTAGACACATTACACTAGACAGAAAAGACTGCATAGGCAAAACTAGACAAGCAAGACTTGACAGACCAGAATAGACTGATCATATATTTCTTGTCCTCCCTATCTAGTGTAGGAAATTAAGCAATGGATTTGTCATCTTGCCTGCCTGGTGTTGTCTGTCTAATCGAGCCTATCTGGTGTTGCTGCCTGGTTTTTTACCCTTATTCTTATCTGTCTAGTATTGTTTTGTATAAGCGTGTATTGTTCTAGCCACCAAAGGAGTTTTATTATTGCCTGTTTAGTCTGCTTATTAAATGTTTGAATAGATTATTGATGAGGTGAAAAGATTTCGAATTTGAATGCACTGCATCCCTTGAAATCTCGATCTGAATAGTCCGACGGCGACAAAGAAATAAAATTTCTCAAGAAATCACCACGGGTGCGTGAACAACCCTTCGCACGGTACGCAACCCTCCGGTCATCCATTCTTCACACCAAGCGAGCCATTAACGCACACACGCGCTAAGGGACAGATGCCGGTCATGTAAAAATTTACATACTGACCTGACCACTTTGCGCGGCTTCAACCCTTTTCCACACAAAAAATAACAGGAGGAATGGGGTGCAAATACTGACCTACACACCGTGTGGTATGAATAGGTAAAGCCCGTTGACCCTCATTCTCCACTTAATTGCTACGCATTCACGTTGCAGTATTTACACGTAACGCAGCGCGAATTCTTACAAGAAAAGTTAGTTTTGTTCAGTTCTACTAAAGTTTAAAAAGCTAAAAATGACTGAGGGATTATTTTGATTGTAAGTATAAGTTAAAGTGAATTTAAGTGATAAGTATATATAAAGATATTAGTGTTAGATAGATAAGTCTTAGGTAGATATATCTAGATTTCACAATGGATTAGTCTAAATACGAGTTAGAGAAGTGCTAGTCATGACAAAGTTCTTAGTTTGTTTCTGTTTGTTTATTAGAAATCTGTTGGATACCGAATATTCGTTAGATGAGGTGTTGAAATATTACAAAATTTACAAAGTGTAGTTGTGAAGAGAAAATCTTCGAAGAAAGTAAAATTTTGTTAACGACAACGCAATAAAAACGTCGGGTTTTACGAGCCTCTGTTGCATCAATCGAAGGCTAATTGGTTTCCTCATCTGAGATTTGCATTCGTCGGAAAAAACGCAAATTATTGTCCAACAAATTCATTGCTTCTTGTTATAATGGAAAAAGTTAACAAATAGTCCTTATTCTTTAACGACTTTCAATTAGTAATATTTATTTTGAATACATTATGTCAAATGAGCAAACATGATGATCATAGTGAATACAAGACTAGATATAAAAAATTAGACACAGAACATCTCATAAAGTGTATTGACAAGCAGAACTAAATATAACTGCTTATACTATAGAGACAATAGATATTCTGTTTTAGAGGACTGATTACTAAGCAGACAATCTAACTAAATAGACGACTAAACTAAATAGATTATACTACTAGTCGGGCTAGAGCATTAAACAGACATGTCTTTTCTGCCGAGCTTTGTCTACATCCTCTTTTCATTCTGGTTTTTTCTGTCAAATTCGATCCAGTTTTATCAGTTTAGTCTTGTCTATGTAGTCCTTTATAACTAGCCTGGGCTATCTAATTTAGGCTGCTTAATTTTGTATGTCTAGTTTTGTCAGTCTAATCCTGTTTGTCTAGTTTTACACATCTAACTTTGTCTGCCTAGTACAGACTGTTTGTCTGGTCTGATGGTTAGTTTGGGCTGACGAATTTTCTCTGTTTAGTCCAGCCTCTCTAATTGTGTCTGTCTAGTTAATCCTAGTCTTGTCTGTTTAGTTTTTGCTGCATAGACATATCTGTCCAGACAAGACTAGAGAGACAAAACTAGACAGATAAGGCCAGATGGAAGAAATTAGACTAACATAACTAGTTAGACAAAACTAGTGAGGCAAGACTAAACTGGAAAGACTAGACTGACAAGACTAGACTAGAAAGACTAGACTTGCAAGAATGGACTGGCAAGACTAGACTGGCAAGATTAGACAGACAATACTAGATATGCAATACTAAACAAACAAGATCAGGCAAACAAGTCTACACAAACAGGACCAGACAAGCTTTTATATCTAACCTTGTTGCTAATCTAGCTAATCTAGCTGTAGTCCAGTCTCAAGTAGTCGTCTCAAGTCCTGTATTGGTTGTCCTCTATTGCCTTTCTAGTCTGGTTTATCTAGTCTTGTCTGTCTACTTTTGTTTGTCTAGATTTGTTTATGTAATCTTGTCTGTCTAGTTTTCTAGATTCAAATAGGAATAGTCAATCTTAGACAAGTCACACATAATCAGATTCAGGTGGTCCTACAAAATTTGATGGTTAATTCTCGACAAATAAGTCGAGCAGTTCACGACTAGTAAGTCTTCAACGGGCAACTGTGAGATATTTGGACTACTTAAAATAGTGTGTCAGAAATATATGAATCGGAGGGTAATATAATAAGTAGTTATAAATTGTGACTTAGCTTTTGGCATAATTTAAATATTTAAAATGAACTAATTACAAATTTAACAATTTATAATAAATTCTTTAACAATATTGATTGGTTCAACTTGAAATATACGGACATAAAAGAGTAGAGATAAAATCATTAGGTACATAAGACTAGCCAAGCAAGGCTAGACAGACAAGGCTAAAGAAATATGGCGTCAGAGTCAGAATATATAAACAAGTCCAGATGAGTGCTTTAATCTTCAGAGTCAAAATGTTTATGGTTCTATCGAAATTTATTAATTTTTTTATTGAAATTTATTATTGCTTACTTTTTCCGAACTGAAATAACCGAACTGAAATTCCAAGTCCGGTGCAAGTGTGGCTTCCGAATGTGTTCCAATTCAGGCTTCCTAAAAAAAACAACAAAGCCGGATGTGCGTTACAAATGTGATGGCAGCCAAATGCGGTTGCCTCATTTGAAACAAACTTGGAGTTCGGCATACCTAATTCGTCCCTAATATAAATCGAACTGAAATTCCAAGTTCGGTGCAAGTGTAGCATCCGAATGTGTTTAATTGGGAACTCTTGGGGTACTCTTGTCCGTCTAGTCTCGTCTGTCGGGTGTCGTCTGTCTAGTCTCGCCTGTCTAGTATTGTCTCTCTAGTCTCGCCTATCTAGTCTGGTCGGTCTAGTCTCGTCTGTCTTATCTCGTCTGTCTAGTCTTGTATATCTAGTTCCGTCTGTCTCGTCTTCTCTGTCTTGTCTAGTCTGTCTAATCTCGTCTGTCTAGTCTTGTATATCTAGTTCCGTGTGACACGTCTTCTTTGTCTTGTCTAGTCTGTCTAGTAATGCCTGTCAAGTCTTGCGTGTATAGCTTTTGCTGCCTACTTTTATCTATCTAGTCTCGCTTATCTAGTTTTGTCTGCCCAGTCTTGCCTGTCTAGTCTTGTCTGTTTAGCTTTGGCAGCTCTTTCCGTCTAGTCCAGAGATCGGCAACCTGCGTTCGCCACGAATGAAACTTTTATTTTTAAAAATAGAGATTTCATATAAATTAGATTCGATAGGTTTAAATTACATGAAAAAATTACGTTCCTGTTTTAAGATATAATCAATATTCTACTTAATGTATCGAACATATTGCCAAATTTTCGTTGTCAATAAACTTCGAATACTTGGTGTTAAACCATCGTTTAAATCAGAGTATCTGAAGTAAATTGTCGTCAATACGCCTGGTTATTAAAATTCTATTTTGCTACTATTATACTTTTAAGCTTTAAGAAATTATGATTTTTGAAAGTTTTTAAAAGATGAAATTATATTTCGAACAGTTTGAAATTTAAAACAATTAATTCATTTGAAATCTTATCAGTTTGCTAGTCCATATATTATTATGAGATTTGTATCAAACCGAATATCCTGAATATAAAATGGGGGCCCATCAGCTCAACAACCGACGTTAGCCTTGAAAGTTGCTTAAATCTAAAAACCTCAAATTACGAACCTGATATAATACAAATCTCTACATCAATTCACTCGTAAAAATCTCACTGATTGTGATTTTTTTATTAAATTATTTGCACTGATTATTATTTATTTGGGTATTTGTTTTACAATATGTGAAAACAAAAATATAAATTGATTAAAAATATTATTTAATAAACAAAAATTTAATAATGCAAATGATCTACAGTGTTTTTAATACCATCATCCCAGCTGCACTTATATACGATTTTTTTTAACGATAATGGCTTTACTTAAAACCGGTTGCCGACCCTTGGTCTAGGCCAGGGTCGATGGTATAAAAAATCACAATCAGTGAGATTTTTACGACTAAATTGATGCAGAGATTTGTTTTATATCAGGTTCGTAATTTGAGGTAGTATAATATAGTATAATTGAGGAAGTATATTGAGTTTTAAAAATGTTTTAATTTTAAATAAAATGTTTTATTTTATGATTTATCATAAAATTTTTTGGTGTAGATTTGGGTCATTTAAAAAGGTAGCGATGATAGCGTTAATACGTAAGTACCAAAATCTGTTTACAATAAGGCAGTGTTTTTCAACGTGGGGGTCGCGAAGCCTTTTTATAAGGGGGTCGTGAAGCCTCTTTAAAAGGATCGCAGTTATTTTAAAATTAAAAATAAAGAACCCTTATAGTTGAATCATCAATAGAGAATTATCTCTATAATACAATAGAGAATTATCAATAGTTGAATTATCAATAGGCTAGGCACACATTCACATTAATGTGATGGTTGTGCCTGTTTCTTGTTAAACAATTTTTCCCATCGCGGGTCCGTTTTTGCTTGCTACACATAGAACTAAATAGCTTTCTAAATTTAGACGATTTCTCCGTTTGCCTTTAATTTGACCATCGACGCAAACGTCAATTCGCACAAATAGGGGGTGGCAAATGGAATCAAACACTTCAAAGCTCTTCTGGTTAATTGGGGATATTCTGTTTTTCTCTTTAAAAGCTATCCCAAGTGATAGACATGAATTCCAAGTGTTATATTCCATCAGCAGATAATTCCAACAGATTTTCTTTTAGTTTGGTTCATCAACTTGCCGCATCTGTAGCAACTTTTAAAATTAAGATCCACCTTTTCCCAGCGTTTTCTAAAAGTTCTTCCACCGAGAAATAATGACACAATTCTTCTTTCAAATTCTGCAATACAATTTCCATGCCAGGTATATATGATTTGATGTTTATCTCAGACCCCACTTCTCCAATATAAGGCTGAGTAAAAGAAAATGATTCAAAGTTATCTTGCTTTAAGGATGATGACCATGGGTTTATTGTTTTCGTAAAGCCGTGGATTTTGTCTTTAGCCGTAATGAAATAAATGTTCATCCATCTCTTGAAGGCTTTTATTCAAAGTGTTTAAATGCTTGAATAGGTCAGAAAGAAAAGTTTCCAGTTTCAAAAGGAATTCCGGGTCACAAATCAAATTGGTATTGACCTGCAGTAAATACACCAAAAGTTCAGCTCGAAGCTGCAAAACTCTTGTCACTACTTTGCCTTTCTAGAACCACCTAACCTCTGTGCGAAGCAAACTTTGGTGCAGTGAACCCACATCTTCACAAATGTTTCTAAATATTCGTATCTGTCATTTAAGGAGGTTCGAGCGAATCCCATGTTAAATATTTTTTTCAAGTTTAAGCTTTGAAACTTTTTATACATGAAGATCAATACTTTATTTATGTCCTCTCAAAACTTGAAAGTGATCCTGCGTTTAGTTTATCCGGAAAAAAAAAATCAAAAATGATGATTTTTCGAATCTTATACACAGGGCCTATGGCCGACAAGCTTCCGTCACGTCTTTATTTAGTTTTTTCGGTATTAATTTCCCAATTTTGGGGAATAAAAAACTATATACAATAAACTTAGATAAGATAAGATTCCCGACGTAATTATTTAAATATTTAAAGTTAATTTTTTTTTGTTTTGAATCTTGTTTATCGACAGTAATTCACATGACGGATGGTTTGGCAACGTCGTTGATAACAGCTGATTGTGAGAGAAAAGAAAAACATGGAAACATTTTGAACTTTTGAACGTCTGTGGAACTATTTGATAGAATACACTCCAGCTTTTTACATAGATTATCAATAATTTTTTGTCTTTTGGTAATTCGAGGTTTTCGGCCAACATCTTGGGCTTATAACATTCTGATCCCTTTACAACCAGCCGACTAATAATACTGATGTTGCCAGATCGTTTTATGTCACCTTATAAGTCAAAAATAACGAAGTCATTTAATAACTTTATTATATTAAATAAACAATAATTACCAATTTTTAAATTTGTTATGTTATTATAAATAAAAATAATGCATTTTAACGACTATTAGGATAATTGAAAATATAGAAAAATTCAAGCACTATTTTGACTCATTAGTTACGCTCGAACCTCCTTAATAGAATTTACTAATTTATTCCTGTTTTGGATGCAATAGCTTGACGACGAAGAAAGCAATGCATCCCACAAGCGTTTGGCATCAGTGCTTTATCACAGTAATTCCGAATTTTAAATAATTGTCGTCATACAGACGCTTTTTCTTTGTTTTTGTTTCACTACTCTCACTAGAAGTTCAAGCTGATGGTTAATTTGATCTTTTTAGAAACTTATATTTGAAACATATATTGGAAATATTCCCTCTCTGAGAAATAAAATTATTAACACAGATAGGGGGCGATTGCAATGCTATTGTGGTATCGCTTCTCCGTGGAGGCGTTTGCCGATGCGGTAAAAATATGTTTGTTATATGTAAGTATTTACGTATTTAGGCGATATCTAATTATAAAAATTAGTAAAAATGATGTACGGATTCGATATTTGTATCGTAAGAAAACACAAGCTAGAAACAGCGGAGGGTAGGGTAGGGGGTCGCGAAATATGTTTCCATACTAAGGCAGTCGCGACGTGAAAAAGGTTGAAAAACACTGCAATAAGGTATAGACCAGGAAATTGATGACATTTCAAATGCCACCGGCTTAAATTAATTGTCACTTTCAAACTGTTGCAAATATAATTTCGTCTCTCAAGAAAGATTTCAAAAAAGTATAATTTCTAAAAGTGAATTTGAAGTATCGGCTCATCTTTCTCTCAGCTTCTTATTGAGATTAGCGATGTCTGATTTCAGTAGCAAAATAGATTTTTAGTAACCAATCGTGATGACGACAAAAGGCGTATCGAATACTCGGAGTTAAATGATGGTTTAACACCAAGCATTCGAAGTCTTTGTCAAAGCCACCAAACATTCGAGACAATGAAAATGTGTCAATATGTTCGATACATTGACTGAAATTTTGAAAAACATTTTCGCAATGATTTAATATTTCTACGATTTTATTGACCAATTTTAGTAGCAAGTCCATTAGCACTTTTATCTACCCGCACACTAAAATGAATAAACTGAAGTACATTAATAAGTATAATAAATATAAATATAATAAAATGAAGTACATTAATAAGTAAATATGCATCCTTAAGCCATTATTACTATCGTGTGTAAAAGTATCCAAATCTTGTCCAATCTAAATCAAATGTAGTTTCATTATTAAACGATTATTTCATTACTTTATTTGTTGTTACTATGGCAACAACTCGTGTCCTAAACAAAAAAAAGACGTAGTAAAGAAGTAAATTAGAATTGAATATTTTTTTCTTATTTTGAATCAAAAGGTCTCGCCCCGCAGTTTGGATTTATCTGGCTCTAATATAACTTAACCGAACCATAACCTAATCTAGATTAAATCTAAGTTATGTTAGGTTAGGCTTACCTAGATTACATCGACAACGACCAAATAGTGTTGACCCTTCTCTTTGCGTTTTTACTAGTTAACAATTTTTACCACGAAGACTCCTTACGATTAAAGCATTTACACTTCGCAACTCATGCACAAAAGCCCTTCTTCACACACTTGTATCATAAATTATTATTTTAATCTTGACAGGAAATGATTGCGTACACAGCAGTACCTCTTGTTCTATAAAGCAATGAAAGGTGAAAATGTCTATCTTAAAATTAATTTTTCTCTTAAAGATTAAAATCGAATATATTTTTTCGAAATGTCTCACAATCTCTATTTTAATAAACGGAAGTTTGATTTGTTCTAATAAATTTAAAATATATGTTATAGACGAGTTTAAGAGCCACACAACTTAATAAAAGATCCGCATGCCGCTCGGGAGTCGCGGGTTGCCGACCCCTGGTCTAGTCTTGTTTCTCTCGTTTTGCCTGGCTATTCTGTTTTGTTAACCATTGTCTAAATAGTCTTTCCAGGCTAGTTATTTTTCTGATTAGTCTTGTCTGCTTAGGTTAGGTTAGGTTTTTTCTAAATAGTCTCCAGGCTAGTTATTTTTCTGATTAGTCTTGTCTGCTTAGTCGTGACGGGTATATATACTAGACGGGTATTTATACTAGACGAGTATTAATACTAGACGGGTATTGTTTGTCAAATCTTGTGTATCTAATCTTGTCTGTTTAAGTTGTTTATCTAGTCTTACTTGTTAAACAACTCTAACTTGTCTAAGTAGTCCTGTCTGACTAGGATTGCCTGTCTAATCTTACCTGTCTATGGTATCTATTCTTGGTAATCTAGTATTGTCTAACTAATCTTGTCCGTCTAGTCTTGTTAGTGTATTCTTAGTCTTGTCTTTTAGATTCAGATAGGACCAGCCAAGTCTAGAGTAGTCAATCAAAACCATAATTAACTAGTCCTGCTAAATGCGACGGTTACATGTGGACTAATGAGTCTAGCAACTTAAATGAAAGTAGAAACTAGTGTAATAAAATTATAT
The DNA here is from genome assembly GCA_944588485.1 of Phosphuga atrata. NCBI lineage: Eukaryota > Metazoa > Arthropoda > Insecta > Coleoptera > Silphidae > Phosphuga > Phosphuga atrata. The sequence continues at coordinate 23,779,563 of OX155904.1, read as the reverse complement.
GAATATAACGCTAATATAATACAATAAAAGAATTAAGAAATTAATACGTTCTAATTCACTTATGACTTAATAAATTAATAAATTATAAGTACGATTTGGTTTCCTGCACTTTCGTGCCACGAGAGACCATGTGGGTTGCTAAAAACACTATTACCTGATAAAATATTAATGAAATGGAACAAGTTCTGTATCATCAGTATGCATCAGTAAGGATTCAGTGCACTGTTCGAAGGGTAATGAATACATTTAACCTAATCATATTTATATAGAGAAAGGGACATACATCTTTTAGACCACCACGTCTTCTTGCTGTACTAGCGGATAGTATAAATAATGAATTGTGACTTTTTTTTATTTTAAAATAAAATTAAACAAATTAGAAGAAACCTATCACAAAATAATCAATTTCCATTATTTTTTTAATAAATTTGATTTGTGTTGCATTATATTTTCTTTAATATTTACGTTGTTTGAAATAAATATTCGAATTTTAAAATTTGTTAAAATTTTATAGCTTTAAGCAACATTTTCAAACTGTGGAAAATTTAGAAACTGCCAATTATAAGTAGATCTATTTATCTATTGTGATTGACTATTAGATTTATTATTTTTAATTATTGCAAAAAACATCATTTATTGTGAACTAGTTTTTAAGAAGTCTTTAAAAATGTTTGAAATGGACTTGTAAATCGATAATTTTCGATTGTATTTTTTTCTAATTTGAAAGCAAACACGAGGATTTGAATGAAAATGGAAAACAAAACTAAGGAAAGTAGAATCTAATTAACGATAAAGTAATGTTAAGGTCTATTGAGTTTTATTTCTTCCGCCCAGGGAAGTTTTATGTGCGCGCAATAAAATATAAAACTGGGTTAGCTCGAAATTAAAGAAACGAGACAAAAATGTAAGCATTAAGAAAAAATATATAAAATTTTCTTTTTCTTACTGGGAATTATTTTTTGTTGGAGAAAAACGTAAAAGTTTTTTTTAAAGGGGTTTTAAAAACGAAAGGGCTTTTTCACATTAAAAACCCCCGGCGTTATAAAAGCAATGGCCAATAATAAAGAACTAAGATGGCCGCCACGGCGAAGCAATCAACTCTTTCCGATGTAAATTCGAAGCATCCCCTAGCCCCGCGCAGCGGACCCCCCATTTTAAACCCTCTTTTATTCTTTCACCCTACTTTTGCTCCGCTCTCTCCGCCGCTCGCTCCGACGGGGGTCGAAGTCGAGTGGGAACGAGACGGAGCTAACGGCACAGCGTCGCGACGCGACCGAGACGGATGCAACGAGGTCCGTTCTGGTATACACACATACAGACATACAGAAGGGAAAATTTTCGCTTTCTTCGTTTCGCAAACTGGAGCCTGCAGCCGGTTTTATCTCTCCTATCGATTACTTTGTCTTTGAATTTTAAAATTATTCGCGTTTTAGATTTGTATTTTCAAGTACAGATTGCTACATAATTTCTATAGCTTTCTTCTCGACTTGAAATTTTACGAATCCCAAACTTTGAACTTCGGTGGGGTATCCAACTGGATTTATAAAAAAATATATTAATGTCAACTAATACCTAAAACAGAATTTTTTCTTTCATTCGATGAAATTTATAAGTTTGAACAATTGGTGATTCCACAAGAACTTTCGTACTCCTAACAATCTTCAATTCATAGATATTTAATTTGGTTTAATGTTAATTATTTCATCTAAAATTTTAGTTTAAATATTGCCTTATAAAGTCAAGTTTAATACCTTGGATACGGGTCAATAAAACAATGGTTTATTCACCAGTGCAATGATTTTTTTATTTCACTAGTGAAATAAAAATATCCTTGGCAACGTAACATCAAAGTAACTCATTTACAGACTTGGTAAACAAAAGCCTAAATTTCGATTTAGCGGATATTCTTTTTTATCGTCAATCACAAATCTTATTATACATTTTTTGTTATAAATCTCTTGATTTTTGCCGGAGTAGTCTTTCCGCAATTGTTTCAACATGTAACATTTGGGGATTTTCTTTGAGTTTAACTCGTTAAATCTAAAGCAAAATTTAATAAAAGTTTGTATTACAGGATAAAATTAAGGTACATATATCTCGCATAAAAACAAATTTGTTGAATCGATTAAACAGACGGAATTAAAAGAACATAACATTACGTATATGATATCAATACAAATAATGATCTAGATTGCATACTCACAGACAGGAAGCAAGTAATACACGATGTCACCACATTAAATATCTTTAATACAGGCAGTGACCGCAGGCTCGTTAGAGCAATGTTTGCCATTTATAAGTAATTCGAAAGAAGAAACATGATAAAAAAAATAACAACAAAAATAACAGCAAAATAAAATCATAATATATATGAAGAAATAATAATCTTATCGCAACGGACATAACATAACTCTAGCAACGGATCAGAAAAATGAATCCGTGGACGAAATACATTACAAATTGACCAATGTAATAGAAGAATCAGTGAGATGCTGTATAATCTTGATAATCCGACACATATGGGACCAGAAAAGTGTCGGATTATCAGAAAGTGTTGTGGAAGGGAAGAGCCCGAGCGGTCTCCAGACTGCCGGATTACTGAACGTGTCGTCCAATTAACCAGCGGCCAAATTACCGAGATTATACTGTATTTACAAACCAAGGTTCCACGAAAAACACGAACTTATGGATGAAGAAGCAAAGAACCTGGTGGAAGAAATCCAAAGAAAACAAAAGAGCGTCTCCCGAAACGCAGAAGTCAGCAGGAAAATTAGATGGAGCATGAGAAAACAAAGCACAAAAACACAAGAAAAACAAATGAACGAAGTTATCTAGAAATATGGGGAGGGAAAAAATGGATTCTTTACTTTGTTTTGAGTTGCTATGAATTTCAATGAAATTCACTATGTTTTAACCACAATTAATATGTAAAAATATTATAAAATTTGTTATTCACAGTTCTATTATATATTCAGTGTAAGTATGGATTACCACATAATAACGGTCGAAAACATCCTGTTGATTTGAGCTGATTTGTAAAACACATTTTCCAATATTTTTTTTTTAATTTTCACAATAACGACTCTTAAGATATGTGCACACCGAGAAACAAAGTTGTTATTATCAATATATTGATGAATGTTGCTAATATTTTGTTGGAACACAAGCACATGTGCATACATGTGGTCAGTATTGTTGTGCATCCAAACCAAAATTAGCCAGACTCATTGTCAGTCCCAGCCATCGATTCATTGACGGGTTTTTTTAATTTCAATTGAGATCTCAAAAAATGTTCAGCCCATTTAAAAAAAATTTAGTCTCTAAAGATGTATAAGAAATTGTTTTGTTGGGGGCAGCTCGAGGAAATTTCTGATAATTGTTAAAAACCGTGGAAAAAATAATAAAACGCCGATACATTGCTTATTTGTAAATTTTGTAGTGAAATAAATTTGAAAATTGTTTTCAGCACTTCGATTTCCTTCGAGTAACCTAAAGAAGTCGCGACAATACTTTTCTAAAAAAATTCTAAAAAAATCGTTACAATTACAAGAAAATGTGCGTTGTCGCTTTTCTATGATTTTATAGAAAAATACAAATTGTAGCAAAATCATTTTTGGCACTCTTAAACTTCTGAGCTACAATTTGTATTTTTCTATAAAATCATAGAAAAGATTTGTGAAATTTGTTTGGAAAGAAACAATTTTTCATTGGGAAATTTCTAATCGATATTTGCGATTGTCGATATTTTGAAATGCATCTAAATAATTAAAAACACATCATTTTCCTACAACTGGACTTACATACACATTTCCCGAAAAATTCACCAATTCTGTAATAATGAAACTTCACTATCACTACTGTAATAGTGTGATTGAAATGAAAAACACGTATACAAGCAACCGCGAACAAATTTCTTTGATGGCAAGCCGCCGATGTATTCGCGGGAAATTGGCCCCCGAATTTTTGAAAAATTGATTTTTTTGAGTTCTGACAAGATTTTGAATAGTTTTAGAGTTCTTGATTGGAAATTGCAATAGTTCGGGGGAATATCGGGAAGAAACCGAGAAAAACAATTTGGGGCCAACTTCTCGCAACCCTTCACGTAATATTTCAGTTCTTTATAGAGAGTCCTAGAGTTCTCAATTGATATTGTAAACAACATTTAACAAGTAATATAGGAACTATACAAGCAACATAGTACAGCTCCACGCTTCTTTTTTTGCAAAATTTTGTAATTTCTGAAAAATTCTGATAACTGATAAAAAACTGAATGTTTCCGATAGTACAACAGATAAACAAAAAATTATGAATTTTTCAAAAATTCGGGGCCAACTTTCCGCGAATGCCAGATGTTGACGAGTATCCATAAACTTTTTGCTTGGTGACGAGATATTAAATATTAACAAATTTTCGAAAATTTGGCTAGACTCTAGACTAGACTTGGTGTTAGAGGTTTCATATAGACTAGATATTAAAAATCTAGCCTGGGTGTGTAGGCTAGACTTCGTCATTCAGGTTTCATCTAGACGAGATAATAATAATCTAATCTGAGTGTGTTGAGAAGACTTGTTCTTCAAAGCTTCATCTAGATTAGATAATAATAATCTAATCTGAGTGTGTAGACTAGATTTGGTCTTTAAGGTTTGATCTAGACTAAAAATCAATAATATTATCTAGATGTGTGTGAACTAGACTAGGTCTTCAAGATTTCATCTAGACTAGATACTAAAAATCTAATCTGACTGTGTAGACTAGACATTGGGCTTCTAGGTTGCATCTAGACTAGATATTAATAATCTATTCTGAGCGTATAGACTATACTGGATCAAAGTTTCAACTAGGTGTTTAACTAAGTTTTTTAAATTGTTTAACTTTCAACTAAGTTAATAATCCAATCTGACTATGTAGACTAGACTTGGTCTACAAGGTTTTATCTAGACTAGATATTAATAATATAATCTGAGTGTGTAAACTAGTCTTGCTCTTCAAAGTTTCATCCAGTTCGAATATCTAAGACTAGACAAAGTCTCTTATTAGAATGTTCGTGGAATTAAGTTTGTTTATAATTGGGTAGTCTAAATAATTAAAAATTATTAGAAAAGTAACTAAAGTAAAATAAATAAAAAAAGTAAAACAAAATTGAAAGAAAAATAATTTTTATAAATTAATAGAATAATTTATGTAAAGTATAAATGTCAAGATGATACATTAATCAAGCATCAAGCATGATATAAGAAATTGGTGATTTTAAAATGTGTAAACTTTTGGTAAAAGGAAATTTGCGAATTTAAAATTTGAGTGAATTTTCTAAAAATGCATTATTGTAACTTTCTGTTGACATGCAGGTTACGTATAAAGTTTAGATTTTGCAATTTTTTGCAAACAAATTTAGTCGATTTTAAGCCAAAACTTTATGTCTTGCAATTTTCGATCTTGCAATTTATGGCAATTACATATATAATAGATTTGAGATTTAGTTGATTTTGCAATTTTTCGCAATTAATTTTAGTCAATTTTAAGAACAAAATCTCTTATTTGTATTTATGTACAAAGCAATTTTGGAAATTTTAAGCTTACACTTTCAAATTTAAAAATTTATAGTGAGAATTAAAATCAAGTTTTAGTTTAAATATAAATTATGTTGTTGAAGTCAATCTTGATGTTTTTAAAAAGGTTTTATTTTGCGTTAGAGCAACTACACACTAAGAACAACAGATACAAACTTAACTAAAAATGGCGGAGTAGGGTATTTTATATGAAAAGGGATTCGAATAATGATTAACAAGGAATGTGAATATCCTTTAAGCAACTCGGCATTCCCACACATTGTGAGAATAACAACACGTGTCCTTTCAGCTTACGAAGCACAGATATACACAATATACAGTGTTTTACTTAAAGAGTGTTTAATAATTATACAGGGTGAACGATAGGTAACTTATATATTTAGCATAGGGAAACAAAGTTCAGAAAGGTTTCAGCTAGTCCACAGTTTTGTTAATCTAATCTGTAGACTAGATTATGTAGACTAACTTTGGTCTTGAAGGTTTCATCTACACTAGATATTAATTGTCTAATCTGAGTGTGTAGACTAGATTTGGTCTTGAAGGTTTTATATAGTTTGTCCATAAATAATAGTTTGTCTATTAACTAGGCAAGACTAGACTATCTCTTAGAATGTCTCTTAAGACTGAAGTAATTAAATTTAAATTTATTCGATTTTAAACCTAAAGTTTCTGTTTTGCAATTTGTCGCTTTGCAATTATATTTATTCGATTTTAAGTCTAAAGTTTCTATTCTGAAATTTGTTGCAATTAAATTTAGCCGATTTTAAGTTGAAAGTTTCTGTTTTGCAATTTTTGATTTTGCAATTTGTGGCATATAAATTTAGTCGATCTAAAGTTTCTGTTCTGCAATTTTTTTCAGAGCATTTTCTCAGTTCTAAGCTTAAACTTTCAAAAGTCTCAAGTTTTAAAAATTTCTGGAAAATCAACTTAGTTGAACTAGATATTTGGCAAAGGAAAACATAGTTTGCAACAGGCACACTAAAACTTAAATTGGTCTCGGGCAGAGGTCTGAAACGGGCTTTAAACAAATAGCCATTTCCTTATAAAAAATAACAAATCGTTCAGAAGAGTCGCAAGGATAATGGTATAAAAATGGTATTTATCTACTCACACACCAAAATTAACACATTAATAAATACGTTATTGTATCTGAAGGTTGCCATTATTATTATCGTGTGTAAAAGTGTCCAAACCTAGCGTCAAAGTCCAATGTAAATAAAATAGAGTTCATTATGAAACGATTTCTGTTTGTTATTACTATAGCAACAACTTGTGACACTAAATAAAAAATATAGACGTAGTGAAAATAAATTTTCTGACGTATATTAAAATTGAATTAATTTTGCTTATTTTGAATCAAGAAGAGTCGGCCCCTCAGTCCGGATTTATCTGGCTCTAATATAACTTAACCTAACCATAACCTAATCTAGATTAAATCTGGGTTAACCTAGATTACATCGACAACGATCAAATAGTGTTCACGTGACTATGCGTTTTTACAATTTTTGCCACCGAGGCGCTGAACGTTCTTACCTTGTTGTGTCAGTGATTTGAAGTATGTTGTCTGTCAAATTTACAATTTTTACAATATTATCGGTAAGAAGCAATTATTTTTTTTGTAGATTCAACAATATTTTAACATGCTTCGTAGATAAAATAATGTATGACACACGTGTGTGAAAGGCTATTGTGCACTGATTGCGATTAAACCACTCGCCTTCGGTTCGTGCTTTATACTTAATATATTGTATAATAAACAACCAAGGCAAACAATTTAATAAAAACGAATACAAACATGAGTGCGATTGATCTTTTTTTCCAGTTCTGTTTGGAAAAGTATGTATACATTTTGACGAGAATAAACATTTTGATTGGAGATCTATGAACTGTTAAAATCAAAGATAAACTTTTCGAACGGGTTAAAATTTATTTTGTCTGTACATAAATGGATATGTCAAATTGGCAATGTCGTTTTTTCTTTTCTGAACTCTGTAAATCGATTAACAAAGGAATTTATGTTTTTCTTAGCAAAAAATACTTAGTGGTAATGACACTTTCTGTTTATCAATGGTTTTTTAAATTGAATAAATGAATTACATTTTCATTGTTGATATGTTGAATAAACATAGGTTATTGACTTTCAAGAAAATACAACTTTTAAAAATGAATTGCATCTGGATTTGGAGCTTGTTATTGAGACTGTTGTCATTATCAAAATTGATTTTTGCTGTTAAACTAGCTGTTGTCTTTGCACTCCGAGTATTCGAAGGCGAAGGCGAAGACAACGAAAATGTTTTAAAATGTTATTTTTACCAGTCTTAGTTTTTGCACCATCTGTAGCAATAGATTTTAATTTATTTGTGTCAATTGAATGTGTTGTCAAAAATTCTGATATTGAGAAATGAATATCTTCTCCACGGGTTCGTCTTTTGAGCGGAAGCAAAGTAAGAAATTTTTCATTAATATCCTAGAAAATTAATCCTACTAATTGTAATTGTGCAGTAGGTATCCTTAATGTCACACTCGTCACATACTACATACATAATCAGAAAATGGATTGTGATGTCACATTCTTTGTTATTTTGAGTGTCCTATCTCATGAATAGGGAATATGCAAGAGATTTAGATTTTCTTAATTTTTTTACCACCGATACTTTATGATCTTGCAATTACACTATATTATTATGCATTTACTACTATACCATTATTCTTTTATTTAGATTGTATTTAATTCCAAAAATTAAAATAAAAAAGTCCAAAATATGCGAGCGAAATTTAAATTTGCGAAACGCGTCACCATTGGTCGAACCGAAACCAAGGACTGTGACGCACACGTTATGACATTTATAGACGTCAATATTCACTGTGTTGTTTTGCTGTGCAATATTACTGTAGTTTTTCTTGTGTGTAAGTACCTAGTGCCATTTTGGTCTATAGTGACATTAGAAATTATCAAGAACAATGACGGAAAGTGGTTTTGTTAAAGCACAATCGGACAATTTACCAAAAAATAGATGCATTTATGATGTGCTCAGAGAATAACCAAACTGCATTGCTAATATGTTTTTAAATGATTCATTTAATTTTAATTTCTTTAATGTAATTAGTATGTCTATAGTTGGAAGTGGGATTCTTTCACTTAAAAGTTTTATTAGATGATATGATTGTTTGGGTAATAATATCAACATTTTAGGCTCTTTTCCTATGGCAGTTATTGTACCAATTTGCATTACATTTTTAAATGTTTTTCATCCTCCAAATCATCTTGCATCCAACTTAATTCAGATGAGCTACATGATGCATAATCAGGGGATATCACTGAAGAATCAGAAGAAATAGATGCCATGCCACTATCAACTGGGTTATCTGTAAATAACTTCCTAGCTGATTTTGTTGGCGACGTTGCAATATTTTGTAATGAAAGACGAAGAGGAGATAGAGCAACATTTTTCCATTCTTAAATCTACTTGAACACCTTTACTTTTGTACTTTGACTTAATATTTACTTGCAGAGCTTTGTCATTGATATTACTAGAGGCCTCAATCTGCTTTGTTTCAGAGACATCCATGCCATAGGTACTAGGCCTTGCTCGATAATCATCACATCCTTCAATATGATAACTACTTTGCCCGCCTTCATAGTAACTTGTTTTTGGTGATTCAATTTCTAAAGCATTTGTACTTTTGACAGCTACTAGTGACAATCCTTGTCTTTTAATAGCACATATTCCCTCCTGTGGTGGTGGCATATTTTCTTTTTGGAAATGAAATATATGAGGCACAACTCTTTCCTTGAACCGTAGTATAACTTTTTGCCCTTGTTGTTTCATGATGTATTGAACATAATTTGTTGTATCTTCCTCAATCTGAAATAAATTCAACATTTAGTAAAACCCTGGAAGAAATTCACACCATGTAAACTATCGAAACACAAAATACTTACATTAAAGTGATCTTCACAACAATATATACACGATTTTGGAGATAAGTCATCTTTTTTTATTACTTTACACCATTCTTTACGCATTTTCGCATTACTTGGAACAAAAAAAAAAACACTTTATCTGTTGTACTTATAATAGTGTTTTTGCATTCCGGTACAAAACAATATCTATTACATGGTTTTTTTGATTTTTCCATTATCGAAATAGCGAATCAAACTGAAAATACTTAACTGTCAAAAGTGTAAGTAACTGTCAACATTGTAAATAGTAAACAACACTGAATGACAATAGAGAGCAGTGACGTCATCCAGAGCGCGCGAAAAATGGAACCGTTTAAACAGGTCAAATTTAATCGGTATTGTATATAATTTTTTTAAAATAAATTGAAACACTTTCAACAGTATTTATATTTTTTACTATGTTAAAACGAAATAAAAAGTGAATTAAGCAAATAAAAAAAATTGATGCATATTCCCTATTGTCATTGCATATAATTAAATTCGCAGAATTGTTACTCTAGTAAATTAAAATCCCATCAAAAACTTAAAATGTAAAAAATGCCAAGCCTCGTAACGCAGTTCTTTCGCTACAAAAAGTTGTGGGATCTCATGTAAGACCAAGTCAGTTATTTTAGTTAGTGGGTATGTAGAAGCACCTATTCAACTACTTTGTTATAAATTGTAATCTAATCAATTACCTATCAACATTTATAGTAACCGTATCAATATTAGACTGTATCAATATTAGAAAGGGGTGCAGACATGGTGCCAGCGACCACCACCTTCTGCTCGGCACGTTCAGAATCAAACTGGCCGTACCAAAGAAACCTGAACAATCAAAGAGAGTAAAGTTCAACCTACACAAACTGCGCCAACCAAACTGCAAAAAAGTTTTCCTAACAAACCTGCATGAAAATGCAGACCAAAATCCCATATCATCTTGGGATGGCTTAGCCAAGACACTACTCGAATCGGCCAAAACAACCCTTGGCACAAAGGAAAGAAATCGAAAAGACTGGATCTCAGACCAAACATGGCAACTTATACAAGACAGAAAGGATGCGAAGAAACTGGTACTCCAGTGCAAAACTTCGATGACAAAAAATGATGCAATCTGGAGATATACACAACTATGCAAACAAATTAAAGCATCTGCCAAAAAAGACAAGCGAATATGGATTGACCTGATATGTGAGCAAGCAGAAGAAGCAGCCAAAAATAACAACTCGAGGACTCTTTACACACTGACAAACAAGCTCTCCAAAAAGCACACAAAGACCACAAATATAGTTAGAAGCAAAGACAACCGCCCGCTGACCACCCCAGAAACTCAGCTCGATAGGCGGAAGGAATACTTTGCTGATATGCTCAGCTCACCCACGGAAGACGAACTTGAGATAGCTCCAGAAGCCAATGCAAATGAATAGCTGAATATAAAAATAGACGCGCCTTCAAAAACAGAAATACTAAATACCATCAAGCAGCTGAAAAACAACAAAGCGGCAGGGGTAGACAACATACCTGCCGAACTAATCAAGGTAGACCCTAAATGGATTGCACCTCTACTTGCAAAAATAATAAAAGGGATCTGGACAAACCAAGAAATTCCAGCAGAAATGAAACATGGTCTCATTATCAAACTGCCAAAGAAAGGAGACCTAACGCAATGCAAAAATTGGAGAGGAATAACGCTGTTAAACACCATAAACAAAATTATTGCAAGTGTAATCCAACATAGGCTGGCAGAAGGATTCGAACCCATACTGCGTCCAAACCAAGCAGGCTTCCGCTCAAACCGCTCATGCATAGACCACATAAATTCAACAAGAATAATTATAGAACAATCCGTTGAATGGCGATCGCCACTATATCTTGTTTTCATCGACTTTGAACGTGCTTTTGACAGCCTATCCCACTCTGCTATATGGAAGATACTACGGACAAGAGGCGTGCCAACAAAAATCATCGACACGATTAGAGAACTGTACCATGACGTATCATGTAGTATCCTGCATAGCGGAGCACATAGCAACCTTTTTCCGGTGAGATCAGGAGTGAAGCAAGGATGTGTGCTCTCTCCCTTGCTTTTTAACATTGCTCTTGACTATATTCTGGAAAAGTCTTGCAGACCAAACGATGGTATTCGATGGTCTCTTTACTCTAATCTCAAAGATCTCGAATACGCAGACGACATTTGCCTTTTTTCGCATACCTATGAAAGTATGCAAAGGCAACTCACCCTACTATCAGACATGGCACAGAAGATAGGGTTGAAAATAAATGTCTCAAAAACAAAAGCGATGCGAATGCACACAAATAACGACGCACCTTTTCAAATAAACGACCAACCAATTGAGAATGTAGAAAAGTTTCAGTATCTAGGAAGCATTCTCAACGAGACGGGCGGAACAGACCTAGACATTCTAAACAGAATTCAAAAAGCACAGATGGCATTCAGGCAACTAAACACAATATGGAGGTCAAACATCATAAAAACAAAGAGCAAGCTGCGTTTATATAGAACAAACGTCAAAGCAATCCTCTTATATGGATGTGAGACCTGGAAAAACACTAATGCCGCAAAACATAAACTTCAGGTTTTCGCCAACAAATGTCTACGAATCATCCTCAGAATCTTCTGGCCACAGAAAATTACTAATGAGCAACTTCTTAAACGATGCGGAGAAGAAACAATAGAGCACGACATTAAGAAAAGAAAATGGGGATGGATCGGCCACATTCTAAGAAGAAAACCAGACGACATTGCAAGGGCAGCACTAGACTGGAATCCCCAAGGAACGAGACGACGAGGAAGATCGGCTCAAACATGGAGGAGAACAGTGTTAGATGAACTAAAAGCCCAGAAAACCTCGTGGAGTGAAGCCAAAGCAATGGCCCAGAATAGGGTCCGCTGGAGGGTGCTTATGGAGGCTCTATGCTCCACCTAGGAGTCCAGAACCCATATAAATATATATATATATATATATATATATATATATATATATATATATATATATATATATATATATTTATATATATATATATATATATATATATATATATATATATATATATATATATATATATATATATATATATATATATATATATATATATATCAATATTAGACACCTTTATTTCTATTAAAATTATAATGACTTTGAAATTGCACGCCAACGTAATTATAAAAGAATAATCTACTAATTCGATTACTAAGTCTAAACAGTAGTAGTAATATGGGATTTCTTTTTGTAGGTTATGTTCCTTTTTTTTTCTCGGGTAATATACCGTGTCCGTCAGCTACTGATTTTCTTAAAGCCCATTCCCTATTTCTATGTTAAAGTTAGCAACCAAACGTACAAGCGCGATGCGTTCGTTGAATATTATTTTTAATAATCCTTATTTTTCATTTAATGGAAAATGAAATTTAGGGATTTTTTATTTTTTTCTTCCTTAGTATTGTATTGTCATATAATTATATACTAAAGGCTAACTAAAATTCAAAATTTGGAGTTTCTAAGATTGCTAGAACTACCTTAGAATTTTGATGATCGGTGACAAAATTAAGAAATTTTTAAATAATCATTATTTTTCATTTAATGTATAATGAAATTTCGTGATTTTTTATTTTTTCCTTCCTTTGTAGGCTAAAGGTTAACTAAAATTCAAAATTTGGAGTTTGTAAAATTGCTAGAAGTACCTTAGAATTTTGATGATCGGTGAGTGTGTCACTTACAAAATTAAGAAAATTACTGGCAATAATTCGTAAACTATAAGGTATAATTATTAGATATTTCGCCAATATAGCCAGTTATAGTATGTCTCTTGATATCTAAAAATTGAGACTTTTTGCTTTATACACAACGAAGTTACAGGAGGTCAAATGTGCCGTGTTTCGCTTCGAGAAAAGGTAGTACGGTTGTGCTCGACTTGGCGAGGGCACTGCCGTGCCCCCAGATTTAATTTGTTTCTTTAATAAATTTAAAATATATATTTTAACCGGGCTGAAGAGACACACAATTTACATGAAAGACACGCAAGCGGCTCGCGAGCCGCGCATGGCCGACCCCTGGTCTAGACTAGACTAAAAGAGACTAGAATTGGGCTTCAAGGATCTAATTTGAGTATAAACTAGACTTAGTCTTCAAGATTTCATGGTCTTCAGTAGCTATTATTCCTTATAAAATATTATCTAAATTTTTGTATTATTTATAATAAACGACTTAATTTGAATAAATTGTCAAAGACAACATTTAAGCTGATCCTATAAATAAACAAATATTAATATTAAATATACTAAGTGACAACTGTATACAAAAACTTTAAGTAATAAAAGCATTTTTTGTATAATTTACATATTTTAGAAAAAAAATGTTTAAGATTGAATTCAAATTAATTAAAACGGAATTCTGTTTGGTTAAAATTTACATAGAAACTTAATTAATTTGATTTGTTATTAACACCAATTAATTTTAGTATAATTTATAAGCAATGAAACCACATTTTGTTATTTTTAGAATTTAAGCAGAAATAGATCACAAACAGCTTATAGCTTTTAAGCTTTTTTTATTTTTATTATAAATTAAGCATAACTACGCAAAATTAATCAAATAATTATAACTATAAAATTTGAAAATAAATTAAATAGCTGCTGGCTAATCAAACAATTAATTCTGTCAAGTATTCTTCCAAATTCGATCGTTTGAAGGAAGCAATTCAAGCAGAATTGTCTAATTGTTGTAATACTTCAGCAAGTTGTATCTTTGGCAAGCTGGAACGGCAAAAATAGGAACTTTAAAATAGGAATCCGCTGTATTTGCTTGATTGTTGTAAAATAGGATATAGTTCAGGGACTTGCAAAAAGCACGCTGCGGAATTTTTTGGGCAGCAAACTGGGAGGTTCTGGGAGCAAGGAATATTGAAATTTATTGATTGCGAAAAGATTGGTTGCAAAAAGTTGCGTTGTAAAACAATACAAGCGTTGTATAATAAATCCTGTTTTTAATACGAAAAGTCCGTCAAAATTTAGACCTAAATAAGAAATTAGGTTTTATTAAACTGGATTATTCTTCTTCTTCTTCGCTTTAGGCAATTTTGCCTGTTCTACTTCGATTACATTCAGAAGCTGTCTTGTCATCACTTGAAGGGGCGTCCAACACTTCTCTTCTCATTATACACACATTATACACTAATGTCATGATAGGTCTTACCACCCCTTTGTATATTTGTGTCTTCATTTCCAATCTTAAATGTTTATTTTTCCATATCGTATTTTTTAGGCAGCCTCCAATTCTTTCTGCTTTCCTTGTTTGTTCCCCTACTTCTTTGTCTAAGTTTCCATGGCTTGTCATTTTCATTTCCAAATACTTTATCTCCATTATTTGTTCGATTGGGTTCTTCTCTACCATCACTTTACACCAGGCATGTCAAACTCATATGATATTGCGGGCCATATTATCTATTTTGTACTAGGTTGGGGGCCGTATGTCTTCCCATGTACTAGGTTGAGGGCACGGGGGCACTGTTCAAAAAAATAATAAAACAGGATTTTTTAGAATGATCACATAATGTATATATTTTATTCATGTTATTTTTTACACTGAAACCATAAATATTCTATGTTTAAAAAAAAATAAAATAAAAGTTATAATAAACAAAATCACAGTTTAATACTGCATCTTAGAAGGTATTTTACATCGTTTGTTGGAAAGCAAGTCATCAATATTTCGTTGAATATCTTTGGTCGAATAACTGTTGCAATTTCTAAATTTGACGATATATGTGTCGCTCATTGTAAAAGTGAAGTATCTCCTTGAAACTGAATTTTAAAATAACGAGCTTTTTGCGAATTGAAGTGTAGAAAAAAATATATAGGCATTCATTCAATGTCTTCTCTTTTTTATTGTTTAATACAAAACAAAGATATAATAATTTGAAGAAACGTAGAAAATCAAAATAAAACTAATTTAATAAATGAACTTAAACTTTTTTTTGGAGTTACATCACTGTTATAGTGACATAAACGCTCACCAGCTTTAAGTGTGCTTGAACGATTTGGAATATCTATGGGCAGATTTTTGTAGTAATGGTGGTAAATTGGCGGAATGTATGGTAGAAGATCAAGAATATCTTTTTTCTTTGCGTTAGTAACTAGTCGTTAGATGGATAGAGTGGGTCTTGTCGAATATTGTACAAGTAGGCCGGTAGTTCTTGCTTTTTTGCATAAATCTACTTTATATGAGGGTGTGTCGGGATTTAGTGTTTCTTTAAATTGAAATTGTAAAGGAAAATTTCTCTCAAACCTCAGCCATCTAATATTTAGCCAATTAAAGTCGTAACCGCAAGTTGCTTTTATATATTTGTAATAGAATTTTCTAAGACAGGGGTAGTTAAAAATTAGGCTTTTTTCATTTCAGTAACAACAAAATAAGTTTTTTTGCGTTTAGCTGTTTTTATAATAGCGACCCATTGTTCTGGGCTATACATTTTCCACGGCGGCGACTAGCGCTCTCTATTACTCCAAATTCCCCATCATTTAGAAGATAAGAATGTCCAGATACCATGAACTTGTAATCTATGGTGCCAATACTAGTGTTAGGGTCTTGTACAAGCTTCAAGAGGGAAAAAATGTCTTAATATTCTGGTTTTGTCTAGTGCAAGAATCGGAATACATAATGACATGCTTTTTTAAAGCCGCATGAGTTTTTAAGTGCTTAAGAAGAAATGCTGCTATGTCTTGAGAACCTCTTCCACCCGGAATCATTAAAATCCTCTAAAGCCATTACAATAAACTATTAAAACACTTATAGACACACACAAATATATATTAATTACATTATTAAAATGAATATGGACTTACTTTACTTTTATAATGAATATTTAGAGTTTTAGTTCCCTGTAGAAACAATTAACGCCTTTATGGGATTTTAATGTAACTATTGAAGTTGCTTCACTTGTATAATGAAATATATAACAAAATGTGTTACCATTATGCAAAAAAATAAGAATTTTAAAAACATGGTGTTACACCACTTTTACAATGAACGACACATATGTTGATCGGTTAATCTTGACCTTTCTGAATTTTTGTTATTTTTTCATTAAAAAAAATAGTTGCTGGCACAAATAAGTGCTTCCGAACATTGCCAGTATACGCGTAACAAACGATAACATTTTAGGAAACCGATCTACAGATAAATATGTATACAATTCTGGAATTCCAACTTCCATAAATTCAAATCAGCCAAGAATCACACTTAATTTCAATTTTAGTTTTCAAATTCTATTTGTATGTTTTCATCAACAATTTCAATATCAATATATAGAGGTGAAGTAAAAGGACGAAATTTTATTTTACAGCTTTTCAAATTAAAAAATCTTCGATCAAATTCCATTTCTAATAATTTAATTTCGTGAGCATATCTTGTAAATTTTAATTCACGTGATTTAAGCAATAGATATTGATAGCTTTCAGAGTGAGATAAATTTTTTTTTTCTATTTACCAATTTATTAAAGCAGAATATAGGTTGAATATATAAATATATTCAACCTTTCCGAATCTATATTATATTGTTAAGTCTTTTTAAGACTACAAAACAAATCTCATGTTGAAACACAGCAGATATTTGTATGCTATTTATTAGTCCTCAGTCCACTTTCGTGGCACTATACAATAACTAGATAAATAACATAGTTTTTAAGATCACATCTTTCTATTTAACCCAAGTGAATTGCCATCTGCAGACGCCTTCCAATGTTATTTATCTAGTTCTTGTTTAGTGCCACGAAAGTGGACTGAGGGCTAGTAAATAGCATACAAATATCTGTTGCGTATCAACATGAGATTTATTTTGTAGTCTTAAAAAGACTTAATAATATTATAGAGCTACGGTAAGGTTGAATAAATTTATATATTCAAGCTATATTCCACTTTAATAAGTTGGTATCATTGTATCTATAATAAGTTTGGTTTTACACCACACTCCAATATTCAATTATCTTTTTCTATTGTTTTTTTTGCTAATAATTTTTGTTTGAAAGCGTTAATATTATCAAATAGCGTTGAAAAACATGTTTTTTTCCTGGAAGTTTAAGATTAAGTTGATTAAGATGACTTGTAATATCAACGGAAAAAGCTGAGTCCTTTATACATTGTCCATCTTTTAATTGAGCAAATTAATAATTTTTTGTTTCCAAGAAAATTATGATATCGTCCAGCAATTTAAAGAATTGTTTTAACACTTTATGACTGGAAAGCCATCGCCCTTCCGTATAATATGGTAGATTGGTGTATTCACATTCTATATCTTCCAAAAATTAAACAAATTGACGATGATTAAGCCCACGTGCTTGAATATAATGTTGGTGACTTGCTGGTGAATAATACCATGAAAATATTATCCCCACGATGTTTACGTTCTTCTTGTAAGCCCTCAAAAACTCCCTTAGTAATACCGGTCATGTAGGTGCACCATCATTTGCAGGTGCACCAACTTTTCCAATGGTAACTTATGCTTCTTCAAAACTTCCATAAGCGCAACAAAAATATCAGCTCCAGTAGTTGTATGCATGGGAATGACTTCAAAAAGTTCTTCACTTAATTTTAAATTAACATCGCATCCGTGAATAAAAACAGCAAGCTGAGCGATATATTGAATATCTGTGATTTCATCAGTTGCTACAGAGTACGCTTGAAATGTTGATATTATTTAGTTATATTTCTGATTTCTCAAAATCGCGGCTATTTCATCAACTCTGTTTGCTCAGTATTTCGACTTATTTGTGCTAGACACAATACTTCCGCCGTTTATCAAAAATATTTTGAAATATCTCGGCGGGCCGCAATCTCTGTATAGTCGGGCCGCATGCGGCCCGCTAGCCGCGTGTTTGATATTCCTGGTTTACACCTTTGCAGTTCTTTCGCTGCGTCACCGATTTGGTTTTTCGGTAGAGATTTCCATATTGTCTGATTACTTTTTCTGCTACTATTGGTTCGGAAAAACCATATGGGCTTCTTATTTTTATTCTCTTTGTATATGTTTCTAATCAGTTTTATTATTGGTGATGGTGTTTCTCTTTTAGTCAGTATTTTTTTATAATATCATTTAATTGTACTCTATCAACGGCTTCCTTTAAGTCTATATAGCACAGGAACGCAGGTCTGTTATATTTTAGAGATTTTTCTATTAGTTGTCGTAGTATAAATATTGCGTCGGTAGAAGATCTTCCGCTTCTGACTCTTTGTTGTGCATCTTCTAGTGTGATATAGTGTGATTATGTCATTAAGTTTTTGTGTTAGTATTCCGGTTGTTAGTTTTAGTATTGCATTGAGCAAAATTATCCTTCTGAAATTTTCCGCAAGTTTTTTGTCGCTTTTCTTGAATATAGGTATCAATATATTAGTTCTCCACTATATTGGTATTCTTTGCGTTCTCATTATATTCTGTGGGAGTTTGGTCAGCTCATTAATTAAACACTTTAAAAACTTATAAATGCATTTTTTTTAAATTAAGCAAAGCATAAATTAACATACATTTGAAACTATCCATTTCTTAACTATAACTTCTCCAACTAATGCGATCTAACAATAAGCAGTTATCCAAAATAATTATTTATTATCTTGTTCGAGAAACAAATTAAGATAATTTGCGGACCGGACTTCAACTTTAATGAATCATCAGATTTTAAACAACAACAAAAAATGGGAATTCTAAAGTACCTTTTTTAGCATTTTTTAGTACTCTGAAAAGTTTATGGAAAAGTACTGATTTTTTTATAGAACAAACCTGTTTTATTTTGCAAAAATATCAAAAAAATCTAATAATTAAGCAACAATACGTCACAGAAATATATTAAATCGATAAACATCATCATCCAATTTTTTTAATAATAAATAATATGTAAATGAAAGACCGTGGGGTCAATAGCCGTTCGTTACATTTTGTGGCAATAAAGATAATTATTGATTATTATATTGAATATTATACATTAAGAATGAGTAAATCAATGTCCAAAAGCGTTATAGCTAAAGGGTTATATTATTATTATTCCTTATATGTAAACAGATCATCCTGTTAATTCAATATTCAAATGGTGCGTTTTAAATAAAAAAATATTTAGAAATAAATAATATAATAATAATAATGTAAATAGTCAAATAAATTTAAATGATCAAACCAACATTTTATTAATATTAAAATATTTTGAGTCGGCTTGTGAACTTTGAATCAACAATTTTATTTGATTTGTCTCACTAACAATAAGAAGCGATTGGCGGCGTATAGAAGGCATGTAATCACATTTTATCTGCGATAAGTTTTGTTTGAGTTTTGTGAAATCGCTGGTGATCTTATTATTATTAAGTGTGTGTCGAAAATGGGAAAGCCTTAGGTGGTCCACATTAATCGCGCCTTTAAGATTTCCATCGCGAGGTTTCGCGTGAAAAGTTATCTTGGCGCGCGTATCTCATTTTCCGGATTATTGTCGTTTTCCTTGCAGAAAACATACTTTTACAAACAAAGTCTGTCGCCCACAAAAACAACGAATTTATAAAATAAAGACTAATTACAAATAAAAATAGAATTAATTTTTCAATTATATTTTAAATTCATCAAAATTGTGCAACTTCCTAGAAACAGATTTATTACGTAACACGTATACAACATTACATTTCAACAATTTTTTAATTCGAAATGTAAGTAGAACAAGTCAATAATTATTATTTTGTAATTTATTAAAACTTATATAACAAATTACTTGTTTTTACATCGTAAAAAAATCATTTCACTCACAATTTTTCTTATTATATAATCTTATGTTAGAACTAATTGAAATTTCTCTCAAATAAACTATAAAAAGATTATTCGTCCTAGTTCAAAATGACGGTCGAATTGCATAGATCAGAGGTGGTCAAATGGTGGCTCGCGAGCCGCATGCGGCTCTTCAAACGGTTTATTGTGGCTAAATGGACAGCAAACGATACGCTGCATTTTTTAATTTTAATTTTTCTTAAATGAACTAAATAACTCAGCTAGTAAAATAGGTGGCAACTTCTAGTTTCGACCATAATCTAGATAATTTAGTTAGCTATACTTTCGCTGACTTTTGTTAGCTTAGCTAATCTACAAGCTGGGTTATAGACTAAATACTGATGAACTAAATCCATGCTGAAGTTCACTTAGGTTTAAAAAATTGTAAAAGATTTCGAACTATATAATTCAGCTACTGACATAGGTAGCAACTTTTAGTTTTCACCAGTAGCTATATAATTTAGTTAGCTATAATTTTTCTGACTTTCGATAGATTAACTAGTCTACAAGCTGAGTTATAGGCTATATACTGAACTAAATAACTCAGCTAGTAAAATAGGTAGCAACTTCTAGTTTCGACCATAATCTAGATAATTTAGTTAGCTATACTATCGCTGACTTTTGTTAGCTAAATAACTCAGCTAGTAAAATAGGTAGCAACTTCTAGTTTCGACCATAATCTAGATAATTTAGTTAGCTATACTTTCGCTGACTTTTGTTAGCTTAGCTAGTCTACAAGCTGGGTTATAGACTAAATACTGATGAACTAAATCCATGCTGAAGTTCACTTAGGTTTAAAAAATTGTAAAAGATTTCGAACTATATAACTCAGCTACTGAAATAGGTAGCAACTTCTAGTTTTCACCAGTAGCTATATAATTTAGTTAGCTATAATTTTTCTGACTTTCAATAGATTAACTAGTCTACAAGCTGAGTTATAGGCTAAATACTGATGAACTAAATCCATGTTACAGTTGACTTAGGTTTTGAAAAATTGTGAAAGGTTTGAAATAACTTAACTAGCAGACTAGCTAACAACTTCTAGTTAATTAATTTTGCCGATTTAAGGAACATTTGAAGAGATTGGTCCTCTTGCAACTCTATTAATTCTAATTCTCCTGCTGCCATTTCAGGAAGAAAACATTTATGCATTTTAAAATCATTACTAATCACATCGATTTCAAAGGGATTTAATAAAAATACAATTGTTGGTTTTAATGCTACCAAATCTACAAATAATATTGTTTTATAGTTAAGGGCTTTTGGGAAGTGTGGCTCCAAATATTTTCAGTAAATTTGGCTCTCGCTGCAAAAAAATTTGGCCACCTCTGGCATAGACCAACAAAATAAAACTAATCAGCAAGAAATAAATTGCTCTAGTAAGGTTGATTTATCAATAATATTTTGGTCTCGTCAGTTTAATTTACTATTGAGCAATTTCAAACTTAATAAGAATGAGCACAATGGATTTATAAAAATACTCAATTTTAAGATTTAATTACTCAATATTCATATTAGATATCTCAAATATTGTACTATAATATAAAATACGATAATATAAGAAGATATGGACAAAAAAGGGAATTAAATTTAAGTTAAAATTGTTCAAAATTCTGACTTGATATCTCAATGCTGAGATAAGTGTACCTTAAATTGAGAAGAGGCAAAAAAAAATAGTTGGAGGTTCAGAATTATTGTTATGAAAATACTACAAAATCGAGGGAATATTTTGTAGAATGTTGCTGATTTGAATTAAAAATAGGGTCTTCCAGTAAGAGGTTTCATTTTAATATGCAAAAAAAACGAGTATTTTTAAACGAAACCATCGGAAGTTTATTTAATTGTAAAGAGGAGGGTATAACATTAATAATAGAAAACAATATTAGCCAAATGGCCGCCACGGCTACGTTTGCAGGACCATATTCCTCTTATGAAATTTTCGCAATTTTCGCGGCTGTATGTCCTCGATAACTTCACGAATTCCATCTTTGAGGTCTTGAATCGATTCTGGGTCATTGGCATAGACCTTATATTTCTCGTAGCCCCAAAGAAAAAGTATAGAGATGTGTGTTCAATGGCTTGTTGAAACGAATATTGTTCCATTTTTAATAATGACGTAGTTTTTACTTGTCATCTGTCAAGTAGTTACAGGTTCACTCATGACAATTGTTAAAATGGCGGGATATTACAAATAAAACCTCTTATTGGAAGACTCTTTATTTGATTAATTAAGTCAGGGAGCCTAAGCCATGTCGGTCTTTTATGGCTTTCTGTACAATTTTATCATTGCTGGATAACTTTCCTTCCCTGAATATATCAGAAATGGGACGGGTTTTGTTTATTTTTTCTGTAATTCTTACATTAAATTTGAAATGTTACTATTTTCGCTGCTAGACGAAGGGTACAAAATGTTCTCCAAAGTTTTGCATAACAAGCTTATTAAATATACAAAATTGTTTATAGGAGACCATCAATGCGGATTTCGCCCAAATAAAGCAATTGCTGATTATATTTTTGGAGTATCGAACAGGTTCTCGAGAAATTCTGGGAGCAAAATAAAGCAATACTTCACATATACCTGGATTACAAGCAAGCATACGACTCAGTGCACCGCAATGGGTTATGGTATGCACTGGAATATCTGGGAATCCCATCAAAGTTACTAGCTGGAAGACTATAGATAACTCACAGTGTGTGGTGAAAATAGACGGAACCCTGTCACAGTCTTTAAAAGTATATATTGCGTTGCTTGTCCGATCAATACCGAACCTCAAATAAGTACTGCTAGCAATAGAAAGAGAATAAAAGAGAATAGAAATAATTAGCAAGTATAGGCCTACAATTGAATACGCAGAAGACAAAATGCATGCGCACCTCAAGGTTCAGAAGTATTTAGGTGCTATGATAGACGTGGATAACGATATCCGCAAGGACATCAGACATCGAATTGTACAAGGAAATAAGACGTTCTATGCCCTACGACCATTGTTAACGTTTAGACTAATACTACTAATAATATGACACAAGAACAAGAACAACAATTGCTGCGAAGAATACTAAGGAGCACATATCTGTGCCGGTGAAACAATAGTAGGTAGTATTAGAGCTGAGAGGTTAAGATGGCTCGGTATCCGGTACGTTCGCCGAAATCGTTTCAACGCGGAATCTTGACCGCAGGAACTTTCACCGCTGAGTAGTTTCACCGCTGCGAAGTTTCACCGCACACGCTTCACCCTTCACCGAATTAAAGAATGCACGAACAAAACTGTAGGAAAATAATTGCATTTAAATCGTAATAATTACTTTTCGATAATCTATAAACGATTACCATACCAATCTTTTCTGTAATTATACATTTTCCTCTGTAAAAAAATGTTATAAAACAATTTAATCAGATTTTAATCTATTGAATTATATTGGCCTATAAATTTGAAAAGAT
This sequence comes from Phosphuga atrata, assembly GCA_944588485.1. Lineage (NCBI taxonomy): Eukaryota > Metazoa > Arthropoda > Insecta > Coleoptera > Silphidae > Phosphuga > Phosphuga atrata. Next base: position 23,755,805 of record OX155904.1, on the reverse strand, counting down.
TGAGATGCAGTGTATGATTCCAAGTGAATCTTAAGTATTAAGATATATATATATATATATTCAGAACCTAGAAATTAAAGGAAAAAAAATGTGTTTACAATTAACTCGAAAGTTTGTGCCCAACGCTATTAATTGCATATATTTACATCACAATTCTGCCAGTAATTACTTTTCAATTACTGGAAAAAGTTTGTAAACTACAAATTCTTGCCATGGATTTGGCGTCCCCAAAGAAGAACGAACCCCCAGTTACAACCACTTTTGATACACGATATGTGGAATCTGCAAAACACATTGTTCAATTCTTTGCCCAAGACCAATAACTCTGTGGAAAGTTGGAACAAATGATTTAAAGAGAAGTGTCACCTCATCATCTTAAGATATGGAAATTTATAAATCGCATCAAAAAGGATCAAAGCCTGAATGGAATGCAATTTGTGCAAAACATAATCGGGGAAGAACCGCAGAAGATGTGTATCAATATGATACTGATAAAGTTATTGTTTTTATTATAGGTATTGCTCATAATGTAGCTTACTAAAATTTTATTTATTTTTACACTGAGATGAAAATTTTAATAAAAATAAAATAAACAGAAAAGATTACCTAAAAATAAATTTAAATGAAAATTCACTGCTTTAGTTTCAGTGAAACGAAAATTCGTAGCAAAGAAAGTGATTTAAAAAAGGGAATTTAAATACAAATTTATTTCCCATATTTTAGTGTATGTATCTCTTGTGATGGTTTTGTGATGGATCTCTATGAAATGAATGCGGTGAAATTGCCGAACAGTGAAACGTGGGCGGTGATACTTCGCAGCGGTGAAACTGCTCAGTGGTGAAGGTTCCTGCGATGAGAGTTCCTGCAGTAAAGATTCCGCGGTGAAACGTATGCGGTGAAAGTTCACTGAACCAGATGGCTCGGAAATGTTAACCAGGTGGAGAAAAACAGAGCACCTAAAAAAGAATCACATACGACAGGGAATCGTCCAGCAGGACTCCGAGATGTATAGATAACGTGAACAGGAACCTGAGAGAACTAAATGTGCGGGATCGAAAGCAGGCCAGCGTCAATCGCGACGAGTGGTGAGCTGTAGTAGAGGGAGGCAATGTCTCTTTAAGGGACGTAAAGCCAAGGAAGAAGAATTATAATTTTCAGAAGACTTTCTTGCTGTTGATTTTTGAACCAAAATTATGATCTCATTACAATCGCAAATACAAGCGGCCTTCCAAAGGAAAAAGGTTCCATACCCATGGTTCTCCTAATGATTTTAAATCTTGAATTATCTACATTTGTTAATTCAAAATTTCAAATTTTATTCAAAATAATTCAAGATTGCGAAAATTTAGGTTTGGAAAATTAAATTTTGTTACTAAATTTTGAAGCAAGAGAATAATTTAGAGAAAATGTTTAAAATAAAATTTTTCTATTTTCAGAAAAGCCGAATTGTTCCAAATTTTAGAATTCGGTAATCGTTTGAAACCTTGAGTTAACAAAAAATTTTGAATTATTAGGATGTGTTAATTCAAGATATAAATGTTGTTTCAAAATAATTCAAAATAAGGAAAGATTAAGTCTAAATTGTCCTATATTAAGAATCAAAATTCGAAAATATCCTTTGAAATCTGGAGTTTGAAATCTTGAATTGCCAAGAATTGTTAATTGAAGATAACAAATTTTATTCAAAATAATTCGAAATTTGAAAAATTTAAATCTAGATTGTCCTGGATTAAGAACCAACAAACTTTTCAAATCTGAAATTTGAAATGAATTATCAAGAATTGTTAATGCAAGATATTAAATTGTCATGAAGGATGTTAAAAATCGGAAAAATTAAAATCCAAAATAACCCAAATTAAGAATCTAAATTCAGAAATATCATTATATTCCTATAGAATAATCAAGGTTTATTAACTATTTAAATTAATTCGAAACAAAATACAAAAATATCAATTGAAATATTACACAATCAAGATGCGTTAAATCATAGTATAAAATGTTTTTCAAAATAATTTAAAATCAGGCCAGCGTTTATTATACATTAAACGCATGTACCTTAATAGTATATTTTGTAACTAGGGCGGAAAGTTGACAATTTCTTCGCTTAAGAGAAAATGGGCGCACGAACGTACGCACATTCGCTCGATAGTGAAATTGACAAATCCGCCCGTGTTACAAACAATATTCTTATTATTCATTCGAGGGGATGTATCTTACAAGTTTGGGATCCATGGGCCATAAAAAAATGGAATCAAAAATGAAGAATTTGATTTTTTAATTGTCTCTGGTGGTGTGAATTCGTCATAAGAACTCTCCTCAGTATCCGGTATTACCATAGAATTTACACTCACTTTAAAACATTTTCTTTAATCTTTATTATTATTTTGAAAAAAAAAATTCTGACACCACTTTTTCAATATCGAGGTCTTGATTGATTGTGTTCATTTTATGTTTATTTATTTCTTTTTTTTAATTGGAAATACAAATAGAAGAGGCATTTCTCGTAATCAAAACGTGCATCAGATAATACTTTTAATGCATGAGTAATAAAAATATATTTTAATAAATATATTATATAAAACAAGAAAATAAAAATTAATAATAAACTAGATAATAAATGATTTTAATGAAAATTAGTCTGCTTAAGTTACTAATGTATATATTTCAACATTTATTAAAACTAGGCTGATTCTGCACATTGAATAAAAATTATGGTACCCGGTACGTTCATAAGTTTCTCCGCGGAATCTACACCCAAGGAATTTTCAATTTTCAAAGATACAACTAAAAAGCAAACTCCCAAAGTCAATCCAAACGAGCACGGGAATCAGGCAGGGCGACAAATATGTCTGCTACGCAAACGATGCCACCTTACTGGCGGACAGTGAGAACGTGAGACAAAAACTAGTTCACGAATTCAACAAAGTAGCGACGAAGTACAACATGAAAATCTCCAGCAAGAAAACAAATAGCATGACAATAAGCAAAGAACCCACGAGATGCAAGGTTGTAATCAAGTATTAAATTATTGAACGAGTGATGTCATTGGATTTCCTAGGAATTCGACTATTCACTTGGGGAAACCAGCTACAAGACACCAAGCAAACAAAATTGCCAAGATATCATACTTGCGCCACGCTATATGGAAGAACAACCAAAGCTGGAATAGCCAACAAAACTCGGATCTAGGCTTGCATTCGTACCATCTTAACGTATGCGGCAGAAACCCGAGCGTCACGTCAATTACCAAAGACGCTCTTAAAACAACAGAGATGCAAACGCTAAGAGCCATCAGTGGACAAATACTTCGGGATTGAAAACGAAACACCAACATCAGAAAGGAATGTGTAGTGTGTACAGAAGAATGGATGAGCACAGAATTGCGAAAATTGTCAGAGACGGCAAAACAACAGGCAGAAGAACAACGGGCCGACCTCCCAAAAGGTGGAAAGACAGTTGAACTTCTATGTCGCAGGGGAAGCGTCAGAATAATACAGGCGTTGCTGCCTAAAATAATAAGAAGAAGAATAAAGTAGAGTGATATTTATCACACCTTTAATTTCAGTGAACCAATAATTAGTTGAAAAGAAAGTAATTTAAAAATGAGAATTTAAATATCAATTTATCTTCTTATATTTTTGTTTATGTACTTTTTTATTAGATGCGGTGAAACTGCTGAACGGTGAAAGTTCGTATGTAAAAGACATATGCGGTGAAAGTTCACTGCACCATATATTATGCATATGTACAAAGTATTGACATTGACATAAAATATAAGAAACATAGCTAAATGCTAAATCCATCTCAGGGTTTGGACGAAGTAGATAGTAGGGTATTAAAAAGCGTCACCTGATAGCTGCTCCTCTTTGCAGTCTTATTAAAGAATCTTTTACTTCCGAATTTTCCCGACATGTTTGAAAGTATCGAAGTGAGTAATAAAGTGTCACAGCAGGATGCCCTTAAATATTATATCCCCTGTCAAGTCAATTTTCAAAAAAAAATTAGTCAGCATTTCTGACTTAGTTATCAATTTTCTTGGAAAGAGTTAACATACTGGCAAACAGGCTACATGCCTTTAGTAAAAATAAGTTAACTAATACAGCTAATTTTGATTGTTAATTTTATAATTACTTCTCTAAATTGTAAGCAGGAGGTTCTTGCATTATTTTACTACCTAAGCAAAGCATTTGACTTTATTGATCACAAACTCCTTTTACAAAAAAGTTGAAATTATCGGAGTTAGAGACTTCGCCAACAACTCGGTAAAATCTTATTTGCATCAAAGAGAACAAATAGTGATCGTGAATGGTTCTAATTAGTCAAGTAAAATAAAGAAATGTGTGAGACCCCAAGGCTCGCTATTGAGACCAACTCTATTTCTGATATTTTGTTAACGATCTGGCGCAAAGAAATAACGTCCAAAGCAAATATATTTTGTAAACTGACGATACCAACATTATTGTATCTAACACAGGTCATCAATCGTGTATCAACATACAGGATTTAATTAAAAATTGCAATTTAATATTAGAAACTTTAATGGGATGGTGTATACAAAATGGACCGACGTAAGAAAACTTCATGAGATTTTTTAGGAAAAACGTGTCCAATGACTATAGTTTATTTCTAAGACATGATCAAATCTCAATCAAAGGGGCCGAATCTATAAACACATGATCAAGCTAAAATGAGACGATCATATTGAACTAACATGTTCGACATTAACTAGTGTGTGTTATCTGATTCGAGACATAATAGAATGCTTAACAGTTTATATTCTGATAATGTTTTACCGCACCATCTTTCAGTCTAGGTTATCATTCGGTGTGCTATTGTGAGGATCAGCAGCAAATTTTGATGCGGTATTTAAAATGCTAAAAAAGAAGACGAGTGATGTTCAATCACCTTAAATCCTGTCGCCCTTTCATCACGCAAAAGCATTATAATGCTATATATATATATATATATATATATATATATATATATATATATATATATATATATATATATATATGTGTATGTATATGTATATATATTTCGATTAGTCACACATATAAAGCAACGCTATTCCAACATACCCAAAAATTATGAATTACAAAGTCATGACTTACGCAATATAAACAAACTCAAAGTGCCAATACCAGGATTAAAAACCGGCAAACGAAACCCCTTACATATTGGTATGTTACAATAAGATCTCCGAATTTATTAATAATACAAATGAAATTAGTCAGAAACGGAGTTTAAAAAGAAAGCTCGAGAATTCTTAACAGCCTGGGCTTCTTATAACATGGAAGAATTCATGAACTACTCTTTAACTGTGATATTGTTAGTTTACCATATTCCCAGATTTATTTCTCCCTAATGGATGTAACTTTTGTTCTTTCTTTTATTCTTAACGATAGTGTATTCTGTGAAAAATGTACACAGTATTAAATAGCCCTTTGTATCTTTTCTTCAAAGATTATAATTTCTAGGAAATCATTGTATACATATCGTCAACAAATATACACAGTACCAATTAAATATAAATATTATTAAAATTTCAACTTAAAAAATATACTTTCAACAAATTCAAACATAATCTTAAGAGAATATTCAAAAATGCAAATTAGAAGAAAAATGTTAATGAGAAAATCAGAGGAACTGAAACCCGATCCGTCCTTATCAGCGTTCAGATATCAGTGTTAAGGGGTGTCGGTGTGGGGTTCAGCGGTGTGATTGATAAGAGAATATTAGTTTTAAGAGCGCAATGATAAAAAAATAGTCGGCAGGAGGAAGAGGAGAGTGCCGGGACGAAGTTAAAATTAAAACGCTAATCGAAAAGCTCTCGCGCTCTTTCGTCCCCCCGGCGCGCGTCCCGACGTCCATCCCCCGTCTTCCCCCCGTGAGACGAACCCGAACGGAGAGTCCCCCCTCGCGCCGAATAAAAATTCTCTTCTTGCTCGCGCCGGGGGGACGGACGGGACGGGGCAAAAAATTAATGAGATCCTTGTTTTTATTGATTTTCCGACCGGGCAAATCGAGAGGGAATATTAAAAAGGTTTTTCTTCTGTATATACATATATATATATATATATATATATATATATATATATATATATATATATATATATATATATATATATTTATATTTATATATATATATATATATATATATATATATATATATATATTTATATTTTTCGGAAGGAAAAAACTATGTTCTTCATCCTTGAAATCTGGTTTAAAAGTAATTTAAAGCTTCGGTTGGAAATTATATATACATTTTTTTTGTAACTCCGCGAGCGTTCAATAGTTTCATGAGAGAGTTTTCAAAGCGTTTGTTTTCTTCTACTTTATTTCCTCTCTTTTACTAAGTAAAAACTTTTAAAAGCGTTTCCCATTTTTCCGTTCCATAAAATTTAATTGAGCTTCCCCAATAAAAGCTTTTTCTTATAACACGTTTTCATAAATATCGTCTGTTTTTTTTTGCACTTCTTCTCTTGTTTGTTAGCAAGTTTCGAGAATTACATTTAGTTCATTTTCCTCAAGTTTTGTATAAGATGATTCGTTTTTAATTTGTTGCAAATATTTATAATTTGCATAACATTGTAAAAAGTTTATAGTATTTTATATACATTACAATTCACTGTTGTTCAACATTTCTTTTCTTTTGTTACCATTCATCATTTGGCTAGCATTCTAAAAACTATATTTTGTTAATTTTTAAAAGCTTACATTTAGTTGATCAGTATGATTGACCAACTGACAAGTTAAGTGTTAAGTGACTGGTAAAAAATATGATATGATATGTAGAAATACTATTTGATCAGTTATTTTGTTCAGTAATAAATTCCATGTTGATTCTTAAAAAAAACTTAAGTTCAATACAACTTTATGATATGTATTTTTTTCAATATTATCAGATATAATAGTGAAATTGAAATGCAAATGAAAAATGTATGATTTCAATGCGGAGCTTACTGATATACCATAATATACCAAAAAAAGATGTACGGCATAGACCATTTTAAATAAATAACATTAGGACAAGTCCAGTTATGGTATAATTTATTTGAAAATGTAAACGACAAAATAAACAACGAAAAAATAATTTTCAAAGCCCTTAAAAAGCAGTCCTTTAAAACTACAAAAATATTGTCTGAATTAGATATAAGTCCTAGCCTATGTATTATTACTATTGCACAATAAGCTTTAGATGGACGACCTGTCTAACGATTGCTTTGAATACTTATATATTTCGCGCCTCTGGTGGTGGTTTGAGTCTAATGGCTATACCAGTAATATTACAAACTATGTTTTATTATGTTTTTTGTTTTTAAATGGGTAATTACAATTCCCATTACTTCATGTATCCCGAGAAGTTGACATGGTAGTTATCTAGAATGAAAATTCCTTATTTATAAATATGTCGAGCCAATTCTCCTGACTCATAGGTTGAATCCCCTGCTGGAATTTCGTAACTAATTGGACTCTCCTCTTGGGCGAAAATGAGGACTGGTTTATTATTTTTAGTCCACTGATAAGTATACTCTGTCCGGCGAGAGAATGCATGTCGTCTCGACGAGTTTAGCATTCTTCTGCGTATAGCACCACTTTGTTTCGAGTGCGGTGTTTAGTTGTCCGTATTTGAAAAACTGACGCATATTTCTTAACTCAAACTAATCTGCGCGTACCTCGGCGCGTCCCTTGCCCCTCAGAACTCGGCGCAGTACAACTGCATTATCTCGCCGGATAGAGTATAGATGTCCACATGCGCAATGTAATTGTCGATATTTTCTAAAAAATTTTCAATACAGTTTTGTAGTAGTTCGACCATTGTTGAATTGTTGAACGCTTTCAAGAGCAACCAATAGAAAATGGTTCAATGGAAGGCGTTCCCGGAGGGTATGAGTATCTTTTATAACTTTATTAAACCCTTCTAAGCCGTTATTAGTACTTAGTACATGTTTCATTACACCTTCGTACGAATTACTATTATCGGACAGCCACTTTCTTTCAAAATAATTCAAAAAAGCTTGCTCCACATTCCAAGTTGGACAGCTTCTTCTAATATCCCTTTAGATGAAGAAAGTTGAAGAGTTAATATCACTCAGAATTAGGGAACGTTTTTTTCTGCTCCACATCACGCTCTACGCGCTTCTGAACATTCTTCCTCATATGCACCCAACAGATGAATACCAACTTATCAGATCCGAAAATCTCTATGGAGGCGTTGCGAATAATTTTTCGCATATCGACAGGTTAGGTTCAAATTTGTTATCAAATAATTTCTGTGATGTGGCAATAATGCTCTAAAGAGAAACTCAAATTCTTCCTTCTTCTCATTCGTACAGAGACTAAAAATTTGAAAAAGTTTTCCAAATCTGTAGTACCCACTATTAGAACCGGAAAACCTTGCCTTGAGTTTGTGGGTTGCATCAGCGTGAATTTTGGAACTGTTGGCATAAATATTTATTAAATATCTAGTTATAAAAAATCGAAAGATGGTTTCCTCTTCCTCAAACTGTAATTCGTATTGTGCAACGAAAGGGATATGCAAGTCTTGTGGAATAAAATAATTTTTGAGTAGCCATGCTTCTAATTCTCCAACACATATTGATGGTGAGCCAAATTTGGATTCTTGCAACTGATGCAAGTAGTTCTAATTGTCTTTTCTCAATATAATTGTCTTTTTGGTGGAAGCTTCCTGATATTACTATTATTGGACAATTCTATTAAAATGGCCTTTGGTTTTAACTTCAAGTCAAAAAGTTTTTGTATTTCCAACTTGGGTCAATCCCAAAAACGTCTTTTGTTTCAATAGAGTCATGATCATTTTCTGATCTTGTCTTGAGTAAACGTACTTCATGCGTTGTTGAGTGATACTAAAGATACATTTTTGCAGAACATTTTTGCCCACGAAGTTTAGCCTAATTACAAATTGAAGTGCAGCAATAGTCAATAATCTGATTATACCTGAAGTATTTATTTATAAGAATCCAATCTCTCATAACTCTCCTCTTTTGTGATGATTCTTGGTTTTGTCCACCCTCAGAGGATGATTCCGATGATTCGTATTCCGCGACTAGACAAGTATTATGCATCCTGAAAGCCTACAGGTAGACTGCAAAAATTATCTATAAATACAATAACTAACCTTGCAAAATTATATAATCTATCTCACTGCAACGCAAGGCACTTACGGGTGCAGTTCTAAGAATCAAGTAATTTGCAAACTGAATTGTATTTTTTCATTTCAATATTCTGTGCCACAATTAAGAAAATATAATACTTAACAAATGCAAATCCATTGAATCAGATTTAAAATTTCATAAATAAAAATGTTTAATAACTGTTTAAACAATATTTTACTGAACATCCAGTATTTTAACTTGAAATATATAATTTTATCTTGCCTGAAAATATTTTACTATTCATTCAGTTTTATTGCTTAATTATTTAGTAAATGTACATTCAAGTTGTTACTGCCCAAATCGTATTTTTACCGATTTTTAAACAGTTTTGTTTGCTATTTTGTTTTGTAAGGTGTTTTTTTTAAATTTATTGCAAATATATATTCCTACTTTGCGTAACATTGTAAAAAGTTTATTTGTTTATGGCCAATATTCATCATTTGGCTAACATTGTAAAAAGTTTATTTTGTTCATTTTCAAACAGTTTTCTACAGCGTTTACAAGTGTTTTTTTTTAATTTGTTGCAAATATTCATAATGTGTGAATCAGCATTGTGAATATATGCAGAATGTTTTAACAAACAAGAGAAGAAAATGAAAAAGCGGACGATATTTATGAAAACGTGTTATTAGGAAAAGTTTCTATTGGGGAAGCTCAATTATATTTTATGGAACAGGAAAATTGGATTTAGAACGGATTAATAGCTTACAATTCCAAGAAAAAATTTAATGTATTTGCTACACTTGAATGACTTTAATAAAAGCTTTTCCTGCAATTTTTAAAAAACTTGTGGTTTTTACAAATTAAATTTGAACTGAAATTAAAACATTTGATTTTTTTTAATGCAAACATTTGTCAACGAAAACGATTTGTTTTTAACAAATCTTTAAAATTGTCTAAAAAATCTTGTTTCTAACAAATTCTTTTTGACTCATAAACTGAATTTAGAAAGAAAACTTAAATTTGATGATATATTAACGCAATTGGTTAGGAGGAAAATTCGATTTTATAGCCCGGCTACATACGTACACTTTCCTGATTTGGTTTCCTGATTAGGAATTCAGATTCGAAGACCTGAATGCTTGCCTTACATACAAAATGTTCAACTAGGCTCACACGTTTGTACATTTTCCCAATGGAAAAAAAAACTTAACATTCGTTTCGGAAACAAACCGTGCGTTCGGGCCATTCAAAACGAAAAGGACGGAATGACGTCATCCCGAACGCATGGCTCGCATACATTTTTGTGTGTTCCGTTCTGGATGTGCTCGTAACTTCGCTCTTTTCAAATAGAATTAGCTCTCTTTTATTCTCTTAGTATTTAGCGGGTGTACCCAATGACGACGTTTTTTTTTCTTGTCTAGCGCCAGTAAAAGCGCAATATCAATCAAATCGTCGTCACCATGTTAAACGTGCTTTCATTAAAGCGTCACGCTAGCTACTGGCAGTGAAAATTTGTAATACAAAAAATCTAACGTCTGCGCTAGTCTGACGGAATTCCGAATCAGGAATTAGGATCAGGAAACCTTATGTATGCGGCCAGCCTTAAACCTATCGTCCCGAATGGTACATATATGTCCCACTTATATTTCAAATCGCCTGAAATTTTAATTTAAAATTGTACCCGCATGGAAAATTTATCATGTACCAAGACCTATTATTGTTATAAATAATACCGTACAAGACCAGACAAGATCATTCAATGTCATAGACGGATAGACTAGATAAGATAAGACCAAACATATAAGTAGACAAAGCATGATAAAAAATATTGGACAGTACTAGACAAGCCTGTGTAAGACAATACAAGATTAGACAAGTCTGTACAAGACTGAACAATAATTGTACAAAATTAAACCAAAATTTGATAAGGATGAAGAAGATCGAAATGATATTATAACAAAACAAGACTAGACAAAAGTAAATAACACTGAGAATATTGGACTCGCTTTATTGAATAATCCTGGAAAATAATGTATAGGGCCTTTCATTATCCTCTTCCCAACTTTTAATTGAAATAAAACAAAGTGTGTGTGAGAAATCGATTTTTTTAAGGCCTATGGATGCCATTACGTATAGAATATCGTTTCCTGCAAATGTCCGCCGCTGCTTCGCTGGTTGGCGCGCATCCGAAATGTCCAATTTTCCATGACTCTGGCGCATAAATCAGGCTGAATTTGACTGATGGCATGAGTTCTGTCGGCTTTGAGGGCCGCTGAGGTTTGTTTGACTTAAGTGACTTAAGAAAACTCCACAAGAAAAAATTTAACGGGGTCAAATCGCACGATCTCGGTGACTAGTTCACATCACGTCCACGTGAGATGACTATGCCCACAAATCGCTCATACAGAATATCCAATGTGGCAAGAGCTGTGTGGTACGTAGCGCCGTCCTGTTAAAACCACTTGCCGTTGGTGTCTATATTATCCAATTCAGGCCAAAAGAAGTTGGTAATCATCGACCTATAGCGCTCGCCGTTTGCGGTGATGACGTGGCCAACGTTAATTTTGTTTACTGACATACCCATTCATCCAGAAATGAGCCTCCTCGCTGAAGATGATTTTTTGATGAAAATTAGGGCCTGTTTCCAACTGTTCCGGGACCAATTGTCTATGGTTGTTCACCTTCAGCTCCTGGGTCAGTTGAATTTTATACGGGTCATCACACTAATCACACATCAGACTGCGAATAGTCCTCTCTGTAGGACGAATGTGTCCACCGTGGAATGGACCCAAACAGAACAACCATTTAAACAACAATTTTAAAATTTGCACGTTTTGTTGAACGCAACATCCGTCCATGGTGATTTGGCAAAACAGGCTGAATAAATGACAATTCGACAGTTGTAGCTTCAACATTATGGCCGCTACCAACTTTCAAAATTCGAAACTCCCTATTGGAAGCCCTATAGAAGACAATTAAAGAGAAGCAGGACCAAACAGGATAAGAAATATTGGACAATACTGGACAAACCTATGTAATCCAATAAAAGATTAGGCAAGGCTGTACATGGTTGAACATGACTGGACAATAATTGACAAAACTGTACAAGATAAAACCTAAATTAGACAGGAGTGAACAAGACCGAAATATTATTATAACACGGCAAAGCAAATAAGACTGAGAATATTGGATTCGCCATATTGTATGATAGTGGACAAGCCTATAGAAGACAATAAAAAACTGGACAAGAATGGATAAATCTATGATTCAACCGAAGTTGAACAACAGTGAACAAAACCGGACCACACAAAAATAGACATATTTGAAAGAGATTGAAAAAAAGTGGACAGAACTGCTGCAAAATAGACTAACTAGGACGTCTATGGCTATAAATTCTGAGACTGAGATTATTGGACTCACCGTTATGGATAATACTGGACAATTCTGTGCAAAACAATAAAAGAAAAGCAGGACCAAACTGGACAGAAAATGTTGAACGATACTGAACAAGCTTATGTTAGACAATAAAAGATTTGACAAGGCTGTACATGACTGAACATAACTGGACAATAATTGATAAAACTGTACAAAACTGTACAAGATTAAAATTAAATTATGGGAATGTCATGGAATGCCTTAAGTTTTATCAAGAGCTACCTTAGTAATAGAATATCAGCTGATTAACCAGCTACAAATAATATTCTCTAAAATATGGGCGAAGGAAGAAATGCCCGATGAGTGTAAGTGCTCATTCACGTTGACTCGCGAGCGCTTTCGACACAAATTATCAAACATTCGGTCACGAAATATCAAACATATGGCGTAATATCCAAAGTGTTCACGTACGAAACGCACGTACGGTCTAAATAGCGGGCAAGCTAGCGACTGGCGCGCGCGGCGTGTTCAAACTAGCGGCGGAACGCGCGATTCACTCACGACGTCAGGTAAGTTCAACCAGTATGAACTTATCGCTAGAAACGATAGCATGTTTTCATCATGTCTTTCAATACAGAAGAGTTTATTAGTGCTGTACAAGTTAGTATACTAACCAAAACTTAAACTTAGGTTAGTATATTAACCTAACCTGACAACAGGTCACACTTGCCAAACGCCTGGCGGTCCATGTGAACACGAACTCGCCACGTCTACCGCTCCCGCACCCGCCGTCGCGCCCGCGCGTTCCTACGTGAACAAGTACTACTACACGAAGGCGTAATATGCTCCATACACAAGGCATTACGTTGTTAAAGTTAGCATATAAATTCCTCTCCAACAGACTCTACGGAAGACTACTTCCAAAGGTGGAAAAATTCATAGGGACTATCAGGGGGGTTTCCGTCCCAGAAAATATACAATTGACCAAATATTTGCGCTTAGACAAATATTAGAAAGAGGCACGGAACACCAAATGGACACGTACTATGTGTTCGTAGATTTTATAACAGCATATGACAACATTATACGAACCAAACTCTATGATGCTCTAACGGCCCTAGAAATACCAACGAAGGTAATGCGACTGGTACTGATGACAATGACGTTCTGCATTGTCATCAGTACCAGTCGCATTATCTTCGTTGGTATTTCGTATATTTTTTATTCTTCGTATATTAGTAAGTATACCATAAATATACAAAACAATATCTCAGGGCACATACAAATACACATACAATACACGGTCTACGTCAAGGAGACGCGCTGGCGTGCCTCCTATTTAACATATGCCTAGAAAAGGCAATCAAAGACGCAAAAGCATACAGAAGACGCACGATTGTAACTAGATTTGCACAAGTACTCGCATACGCAGTCGCCGTTGACATAATTACCAGGATGACAAGAAAAATGACTAATTAGCAAAATAGCTACGGGGCTGAAATAAGAAAGAGCTCGGTAATGCTCAGTAATAGGTGCTACAACGCACTACGAAATCAACTAGCAAACCCTAGCGTTACTAGAAAGACGAAGATGGTCATATACAAGACTCTAATACTGTCTGTAGTAACATGTGGCGCGGAAACATGGACATTGAACCAACAAGGTGCCAACCTCCTAAGCATTTTTGGCAGGAAAATCTTACGCAAAATTTTCAAAGGGATATGCGACAACGGTGCATGGCGACGTAGATACAATTTTGAACTGCAACACTTACTAAAAAAGCTCGAAGGACCCGACATCGAATATAACCCAAAATAACCAGAGACAAATGCGGTTACAATGAACATGTAGCAAGAGCCCCGGTGAACAGTGTAACAAAGACGCTATTAGACGCCCAACTACAGGGAGGACAAAAAAGAGGCAGGCAAAGCTCAGATGGAAAGACGAAGTAAGAGAAGAGGAGTAAGAAGAAGAATCAAAGTTAGGACTTCGAGTCTGGAGAGCACTAGCACAAAACAAGGACGAAAGGAGGAAGACACTTTGGGAGGCCAGGGCCCGCACAAGGCAGTAGCGCTACATATGATGATGACCTTAGTAATAGAAGTCAGCAAGTTATGATACACAAGAGCTTGTCACAGCCAGTTTAAAACTGTCTAAAGGGGTACCACAGGGCTCCGTACTGTCCCGTCAGATATTCACACTATATATGGTTAATCTGGGCAAACATCACATCAAATTTGGGAAACAGCATGTTGATGACACCCAAATTTTATATACCTTCCTTGCCCAAGAAGTAAGGCTGGTAGAAGAAAGAATAAATTCTGACCTTGTAATTATATCTGAATTTTCAATACGACATTCCCTTAATCTTATATTACATTACAAGCGAGAGGATATTAAGGAAAAACAGGTAATAACAATTGATGGAAATGTAGTGAAAATTAAAGACAAAGGGAAAAACCTGGAGCTCGTTATTGAGGAGAAACTAAAATTAACCTTACACATCACCTGAGCAACCAAATTGGCAATGGCCAGACTGAAACTTCTGAAACTATTCTTCGATGAAGATCTGAAAAGAATGTTAGTTTCCTCATTCTTAATATCTCTGTATACTTATGCCGGCACGGTATTTGGTAACTATTTGGTTTACGGAACATCCAAGCGAGTATAAAGGATGCAGAACTAGCGCATTAGGTTCGCGCACAATTTAAAACTAAAGCAGAGTGTACCGCCTAATATGCATAACAAATGGAGGGACAGGGGACAGACTAGGAAGCTAGACTAACTTTTTGTATATAAAAGAATCATCGAGTCTAAACAACATAATTACCTCTACAAAAAAGTTAGATTTAGAACGGATGTCCACAACATCAACTTGACGACTAGAGGTGCATTCAAAACCCCAAAGCACAGAACTGCTCTGTTCAAAAAATGTTTTTCATACCAAATCGCTAAACGGATAAACGGACTAACTGATACATCAAGAATGGTGAACCTTAATACATTCAAGAAATGCATACGGTGGAAATGCAATGTGGAAAATCAAGATAGAATGGAATGAAGACAACTGGGGTACTAAAGCAAATCTACAGCAGTATTTTGTATATATATTATGTGTATATATTATGTGTATATATGTGTGTAAATATAATTATAAATGTAAATTTATAATTACATTTAAGGTTTATTAATGTAAATTTAATAAGGAGGCTTGCGGAAGACTGGGACTGTTTACAAGACAAGTCTCAAGTAAATCCATTGCTTCTAGTATGTATAATCATGTAATAATATAATATAATTTTTATCACTCATGCACAATAGTACTATCTTGGTGCACGTTTTTTAGTGCGAAAAATTGTCCATATAAATTGTATTTTACATTACTAGGTTACATTAAAATAAACAAAAATAAAATGAATACAACCTCGGTATTAAGAAAGTGACGTGAAGTGCAGCGAAGTGAAGTGTAACAAAATAAAAATTAAAGAAAACGTTTTAAAATGAGTGTAAATTCTATGGTGATACCGGTGACTGAGGAGAGACTTCTTATAACGAACCCACACCACCGGAGACAATTGAAAAAGAAAATTCTTCATTTTTGATTCCATTTTTTTTGGATCCCAAACTTGTAAGATACCTCCCTTCGCATGTGTGATAAAAAATATTGTTTGCAACACGGGCTAAATTGTCAATTTCAATCTCGAGCGAATGCGCGCCCACACTTCGTTCGTGCGTACATTTTCGCACTCAAGTAATATTGACTACCTATCGTCCTAGTTACAAAATCTACTATTAGTTTACTAGAGCAAAAAATTTAAAATAAAATTAGACGAGAGTAAGACCGAAATAATAATACAACAAGGCAAGACCAGACAAAATCAAATAAGAGAGAGAAATTTGGAGTGACCATATTCGATAATACTGGACAAGTCTGTACAATCTAATTAAAGAAAAGCAGGATAAACAAATAGTGGACAATACTAGACAAGCAAATGTTAGATAACAAAAGATTAGATAAGGCAGTGGCATAACTGAATACGACTGGGCTATAATTGATAAAACTGTAAAGAACTGTACGAGAGTAAACATTAGTTAGCCAAGAGTAAACAAGACCGATATACAATATTATAACAAGACCAGAAGAGAAAAAAACAAATAATACTGAGAATATTGTACTGACCATATTGGATAATACTGTAGACAAGTCTGTACAAGACAATAAAAGAAACAGGATCAAACAGGACAAAAAATATTGGACAATATTGGACAAGCCTATGCAAGACAGTAAAAGATTACGTACTAACACGTCTGGAACTTTAATTGACAAAACTGTACAAAACTGAACACGATTAAACTTGAATTAGACAAGAGTAAACGAGACTGCACCATCAAAATGATGAACATGACTGGACAATATTTAACAAAACTGTACAAGGTTAAACCTTAATTAGGAAAGAGTAAACAAACCGATATAATGTTAAAACCAGGCAAGGCCAGAAAAAAGCAAATAAGAACCGAACATGACCAGATAAAAATTCACTAGAATAAATAAGATTGAGCAATATTGAACAATACTGCAGCAGAAGAGACTAGACTGGACGTCAGTCATATTGTATAAATGTCTGCTACTCATTTGTATTCAACGAAATTTATAAAACCGTTCACATTATGTTTAGAATAATATTTATGTTCAGGGAGGAAAGGATTAAATCTGAAAATATTAAGTAAATTTAAAAATCATCTTTTAGTCATTTTTTAAAAACTGTAAAACAGAAGTAAATGTGATTTTAAAACTGGGAAAAGTATTCAAACTGTTGGAATATCTAAGAATAAAATGTACGAATTTCGTAGATTTTCCTAAGAAACTTTTTCATCTTAAAGCTGGGAAAAGAATTGTGTAAATTTCATCCTATTTCTCCCTGTTTCTTACAAAGTTTATCGTTTCTTTATTTTTAACCGGAAAATGTATTTACAAGACGAGAAAACTGGGGAAAATATAATAATTCATCTTTAACTTTGCGAATTAAGGATGCTATCACTCGCGTATTTAAAAGATAATTTATCTATCTCCGTTTTTGTCGACGGTTTATAGAGGGGGGTTTCTGGGGACGAGGGGGGCGCGAGTGAGGCGTCGGGGCGCCTACGAAAAGAAAGAACGCTCGGGCTCGTTCGAGAAGAAACAATTTTGAAAAACGACTTTCTTTGTGTCCTCAGCCATTAAGGACTAATTGCAACGTTTTAATTTTAAAGGTCTAAAGATAACGTTCACAATATTCTGAATGCGCGACGTCCCCTCCGTCTCCCACCGCCGTCGTTATCTCGGAGAAAATGTGGACGACAGAAAAAAGGCTTTTTTATTTTTAGTTGGAGATTTTCGTCCTCGCCCCTCAGACGCCGCGGAGAGAAAACGCTTTTCCGCGTCTTCGGTTCTCTTATTTCCTTAATAAAGAATCATTTCAAAGCTCGGGCATTTTAAAAGATTTTCTTTGAAGCTCAGATATTTATATTTCTCCGCGAGAGAACGGAGAGCAAAAGAGCGAAAGACAAGGCTACATTCCCAACGCTGGGCTCCACCAACTGTTTTTCATATTAAAAACGTTCTCAAACAACAGAAAAAAGAGAAATAATCCGTCTTATTCTACAGAAATATTTGCATAGCAATTTAAAACTAAAAGCCTAAATGTACTGCACAATGTTTTTAACATATTCTAGAAACATATTAGAAATCTATTCAGTTAGACGTTATTTTGAAAGAAATTGTGTTTTAACAAAAAAAAAAATTTAATTGTAATAGAAATCGATAAAAGTAGAAGAATAAATGATTATGAAAATAAAGCACCCTTTTTGAGTCGTCCATTTTGCAGCATAAGTTTGCTGCAGGATTTTTTGCTTATAATTAGATTACTTGTCAGGGAGTAGGAGGAAGGTCCCCTTTGCGCGAGGATCCCCTTAAACGATGCAATCTGATTTCTTTGCTCGCAAATCCATCTCTCTTAAAAAAGGGGAACAGCAGGTATTGCCACCCTTTTCCGAAATGATTAAAAGTATAATCTCGATCGCTGCGACAACTGAGAGGGTGAATATTTATTTATTTTTTTCGCCTCTTAGGAAATGCAAATTTTACGTGACACGCGCGAATTGATCCATCTGCGTAGACAAAATGTAAGTTTGTTACTTTATACCATATATAAGTCCGATTTTTAAAAGCTCAATTTTATGAAATTTATTACAAAATTAAACGAAATCGTGGATTATTTATGAATTGCTTAAATGTTATATTTAATTAAAAAATGTTATTATACAAATAAAGGAAAGTGTGTTAATTATATAATACAGTATTAAGGTTTTATATTCATTTACTTATAATTTTATAACAAGACTAGATAGCAGCGCCCAGGGAACTTTTTAGGTTTTTAAACTTTTTAGAACTTTTTTGAAACTTTTTAGACATAATTCCAAAATATATTTGCTTGAACCGATATTACCCCTCGATCTAAAGGGACCAACAAAATTTAAATTGAATTAATATTTGTTTATCTATTTATTATGTTTGTTTGTTTATCTAATGTTTGTTTGTTTATTTAATTATTATTTATTTGCTACATCTCAATCAATTATGAATATACTTTACTAACTTTTATACCTTACTACCCCTAAAATTTTTATTTTTTTCACCGCACTTGTGGTAATTTACTCCGGTTCGCCGAACGCTGATCTATAAAATCTTAATTTATATGATCCTATAGACCAGTGGTTATCGTTTTAGATATAATTGGGGCAAATGAAACAAATATTAGATATATTACGTACTCGTATTTACAGGTAGTTTAAGGCGCACCCAATTTTTTATACAAATTCTTGAAGGATAAAACTTTATTACTGATCGTTATAAAGAATTTACAGTATTTTAAATATAAAGTTATACTTTCTACAAATATCCAATATATCTGGGAAAGAACATTTTCTAATCTTCTTCGTCAAAACCCAGATACTCATCTACAGAGCTAAAAGAAGACGCACCCAGGTGTCATCGTCGATCACAGCAGATGTGCATCCATTGATCTCTACGTAACTGTAATATTCGCACGCTCAAAGAAACAAGAAAGAAATCGCAGAAACTCCGAGTAGAGTAAATTTCCAGAAATGGATGTAATCTAAATCTGAATATAAGGCGCAGTATCGAGGTACCTATATATAAGACGCACCCCGTTTTTGAAACCTATTTTCATTTATGCGATGGCAAATACGGCAATTACACTTATTACTAAAATGCAAAAGAAACTGCTAATCATAATATTAACGTGTCCAGGACCGTTACTGGCTGACAGAATCTCTCCCCGTAGTTGCACTTGTGATAAGAAATTATTTCATAGAAATTTGGATAAATTTTTACGTCCTAGTTGATGCTAAATTTGATTATTGCTAAAGTTTATTGTTAGTAAAGTATAGTCCGATGCGTCCTAATTAAAAAAAAATCGAATCTACGATATAGAAAATCATACCTGATTCAATCTTCCTGTTGTTAATAAAAGAAGAATCATAGTAATATTTATACTATAAATCCTTTGATTTATTTGCTTTATAAAAAATAATTTTAAATATATTAATATGTCTTTTTGTAAAAAGTTAAGTTCCCATTTAATCTTTGAAGGATTCTTGTATTTCTAATATCCAACATTTTTTACTTAAACACAAAAGTTATGTAAACGCAAAAGTTAAGTTATGCGACAGAACAAGTTCATCATGTAAAAGTTAAGTTATGCGACAGAACAAGTTTATCATGTAAATTTACGTTGCTGAAACGTTCATTACTGAAACTGTTCATCATTTTCATTGGGAAAATATTATATCCGATGGCTTCCCAAAATTTTCTAATTTTGCCTCAAATTCTCGATGGGCAGAAAGTATCTTAATAAAGCTAAGAAGAAAAATTTAAAACCTGTAACTGGATATGAACTTCGAAATCTTAGTTTCGAAGTTAGAGTTTAGAAAAGTAAGTTTATTTTTTAGAAAAATTCTGGAAATTCCGCAAATCGTTTTAAAATTGGGTAACCAATATTTTCCAATAAAAAAAATCAATGAAATTCTATCATATGATAGAAATGTGATGATCAATATATTTGTGTTAAGGTGTTAATTAACTCAGCCAGTGCCAAAGTTACGCAAAGCAAAATGCAACAAGTTTTTGTTTTATAATAATGACGAATGGATAATTTTGTTTATAAATAATTCTACCACATTCCGAAATGCAGAAGAGACATTCAAAACTTTAAATAGATTTCCAAAAATAATTCTTCCCAAAATATTCTAATACATACGCAGATGAACCCAAAAGTGTTGTATCAATGGACGTATTGTGGAAGATTAGTTTATCTACAGAAATCTACACTCATTGAAACAACAGACTATGGAGATATTTTTCTTCAGTAACTAGAAAATTTAAACGAAGAGAAATTAAAAATTAAAAATGAAAAACGGAAAGTAATGACTTATTTGCCATAAGTTTAACTGTCTAATATTCCGTGAACATTAAATTTTTTTTTGAACATAGATCGGTAGCCGATTGAAGAAAGCTTTGAATGTATAGAGCATTTTATTAGTACTAATTCAAACTTAGAGGTGGTTTTGATAAGAGTTTAATTTTCCAGCGTCGCCAAATTGATGGACAATTACAAGATGGGTCGAAAAATGAGGCATTGAGAGCAAAAGCGGATTAACCCACTACACATATAATACTGAGTTATTTGGCATGCAAAATAATTGGATTATACAGCAATTTTGTTTCTTCGAAACGTTTCTGCATTTGCTTATGTTATGTAGCTTCGGATTCTATGCCAGATGTCTATTATTGGAAACAGAACTAGTTACCCCAATATTTTTTGAAAAACATGATTATGGTGTGGGTTAGTTTACTTTTGAATTGGCTTGTTTTAAATTTTTATGGGATAGTCCGTTAACAAATTCATTTAAATGCTAGAGTAGGATTTATTAAAACCAAAACTTATTGCAAAACTTTATTACACATCTTTAAAAATCAAGTATAGATACCCCATTTACATCATTGTTAGCGGTTGTGTTCAAGCCCCTATAATATGCGTGATAAATAGGTGGAATGTATTCCAACTAACTAAGAGGGTCTTTCTTTTTAAACAGATTTATGCAGTGCCCATTGGGATCAGTTTGGATTGTCTTTTGCCGATATCAACTTTAATAAACAGCACGTCAATATTGTTTGATTATTTGATATAGATTTTAAATGGCTCTTCTCTCGCAAAACGCAACCATTGAATTTTTAACCACTCCACTTTTGATTGGTCTTCAGCAGATTTTCGATTTGTTATATTCCTCTCAAGCTGTATTGTTGAATAGAAATCCTTATTGTCCATTAAAATAACTATAAATGGGTTTCTTTTCCGAGCAGCTTTGATGACATCATTCCAGTTTTCTGAGATGAAAATATTTGAAACGAACTTCTTCTGATTCAGTATTGAGACTTTTGATTAGTAGAATCCAAATTCTCGATAACGCTGCAAATAAGAATCCCCGCTGACAAAGAATTTGTGGTCAATCTCATTTATTGTGTAGTCAGGAGAGCTTAATATTAGCAGAGCTTAATATTACGATTTTGGCTTCCGCATTGGTCAAAATATATGATAAGTTTACGAGTTCTAACAAAGTATTTTATGAAGTGCAGTAAGAATGAACCTATATCCCTTGGGACCCTCGTGAAGCAATTCATTCGTTCCACGTAAACATATAAACATCATCAGTGCCAAAATCATCCACACCTAGACAATATGTCCACACTTGCCGTTTGTAATAACATACGTTCGTTGATAAAAGAGGTGTGGGCAACGTTTTCATAAGGTCAAAAGTTATAGCAGTAACACCAGAATCTACTTTTGCAAGTGCGGTGTCGTCGAGTAGGCTTTGACGTGCACTATCAGCTTTTCTTTTATGGAGTTCCCATGCTACACTCAACCTATGATTTCCATTTTCATTTTCTAAAGCAGTGGTGTGCAAACCATGGGTCGCTACTCCTCGGGGGGTCGCGAGAGAAATTTTGGGGGTCGCTTAATTTAAAGCAATTTATTTACCAATAAAATAGTAAAATTAAATTATATTATTTATAAAAATAAAATAATTTATAATACAATGTTTTAATACCTAATCAGAGCCTAATCAATGCTTTTGGCGCATCAAATATCGAATGAAATGTGTTATCTAATAACAAATTGAGAAACTATCAAAATGTGTTTATTATAAACGAATTAACATTTTGCGTTGTTAATGGGGAAGAACGTCTGTTTTGTGTTATTTTCTCGGATAAATTAGCAAATGAAAGTTTGAAACCTGCTAAATTAAAACGACATTTGGAAGGTAAGCATTTAGAATTTGCAAATAAATCGGAAAGCTTTTAAATGACGGACTGAAAGTATGGAAAATCAAACTTTATTTTTGATAACATATACAAAAACTCCTGAGAAGGGTTTACGGGCATCCTTAGAAGTTTCATATTTAATAGCGAAAAATTTTAAACCACATACAATTGTAGAATCCATCATTCTTCATTCAGAAATTAAAATGACATCAATTATTCAAGGAGAAAAATATAATAACGATTTTAAAAGAATACCATTATCAAGAGATTCCGTTTCTCGTCGAATTTCCGCCTATCACGTAATATAAAGTTCTGTCAAAATTTAATACCGAACTTTCCTGTGTTTGGTCTACAACTTGACGAAACTGACATTACTAAAATGTCGCAATTAATTGTTTATGTGAGATACGTTTTTGAAGATTTTTTAAGAAGATTTTTTATATTGTAAAAAGTTAGAAGGAATAAAAGGAGTGAAAGTTATTTGAATTTATTAATAGATATTTTGAGAAAAATGACCTTAATAACTACTGATGGTGCTGCAGCATTAACAGGTAGTAATAAATGACTAAGTGGGTTAATAAAGAAAATTGCTCCCCATATAGTATTCAACCAATGAATGATACATAGGCAAGCTCTAGTTGCAAAAGACATTGATGAAGAATTTTACAAGATATTACAGGATGCCATTACTGCAATTAATTACATTAAAAGCAACAGTCTAAACCAGTGTTTCCCAAACTTTTTTGTGCCATGCCCCACCTAAGCCTTTCTAAAATTCTTATGCCCCCATGTCCTAGCATTCTTCGCAGTAAATTTCGCATATAAGTTGCTACCGGCCTTTCAGATGCGAAGAACTGCGTTGTTTAGGGAGATTTAAAAGCGTCCGGGGGTTCCGATGTTAAATTGCCGACGCCAAAAACCCAGTTGATTTTTGGTCTCGTCAAACGTATTTATAATATTTATTGGCCGAAATTATTTAAGAATTTGTTTTTTTTCTTTCAATTTTGGTACCGAAATCTAGCATTTTTCAATTGCATTTAAATGCTCCGGAGCAAAAGGGATAAACTCGTGTCGAGTTCATTTTCGTATTGCCCCCCTTAACAATCAAATTCCCCCCTGTGGGGCGTTGGCACCACGTTGGGAAACACCGGTCTAAACAGTCGTCTCTTTGCAATACTCTGTAAGTAGATGGGTTCTGTTTATGAGACATTATTACTACATACAGAAGTAAGATGACTCTCAAACCGCAAACTATTGCGAGGTATTTTCGATTTGAAAAAAGAGAATTTTACATTTCTTCGATAGAAAAGAAACATATATTAGTACGCTCATTCACTAATGAAGATTGGCTCGTAAAACTCAGTTACATGGTAGAAAAGCATTTCAAACAGTTACATTTTCGAAAAACTTTACGATTTGAATTTATAGGGAGAGAGTATAAACATTTTAATATTGAGCAGTAAAATTGAAGCTTGAAAAATTTTAAATTAAAATTGAAGAATTAAAAAAAGCAATACAGACATGTTTCCGTGCTTTTCATAATTTACTAAAGAACATAATAGGTATACATTTCTGGTTATTTAAAACCACCATTTCCCATCACTTGATAAAATTGGAAGAAAACTTAACAAAAAGGTTCTGAATAATTCCGGATAATGAATTAGGTTGGATCCGTGATCCATTTTCGTTTGATATTATTAATTCCAATATCTCTGTAGATAAAAAAGAACAGTTCATTGATATTTCAAGCGACGAAACACTGCGCATTCAATTTAAGTCTTAGATTTGTCAAAAATTTTGGTTATCGATTGGAAACGAATATGCCAATTTGAAAAGAAAGGCAGTCAATATCTTAAATCAGTTTGCAAGTATTTTTCTTTAAAAACATGTTTATACTCATATATGCATAAATAATTACACTGTTTCGTAAAATTATGAGTTGTCCTCAAATCTCTAATAAGGCAGAAACACACATGATGTTTTTAAAAGAGTTTCAATGAGTCATCAAATTTTAACTTCTAAATACCGCTTCATACTAATACTAGATTTTACAACTTTTCAACTAATACTAGAATTTTCTTTCAACGTAACAACTTATATAGCATTTTTATGATGGTGGTAGCTGAGCTATTTTAAAAAGGCTGTATTTCATTCAATGACGTCACCAAAACTGCTTTAAAAACACCCTGTAAACGCAAATCCCAGAAGGAATTTCACTTTAACTACGTTAACGATTAAAAAACGTCTACTATCGATCCAGAGGTCGCGAGAACATTTCACTCAAAATGAAGGGTCACCAATCAAAAAAGTTTGCGCACCACTGTTCTAAAGAATCGATTTTCTTAAACGAGTCACCTTTTCCACAGGAGTATGGTATATGTGTAAAAAAAATAAATTGAACTGTTCGTTCAAAAATTTTCCGAAAATGAAATTGGAACCGGGATTTGTCGCCGCTTCAAGATAAAGAGAACACATTTTGCAAATATTTGGTACTTTGGTGCCAGGTACTTTCAATTTCTGGATTTATGAAGAGCGTAGTGTATAGTTTCATATACAGGAAATTTTTCTATGAAAGCTTTTACTATTTTATCAGCATAAGTTTTACTAACAGATTCAGCTTTGCCTCTACGATCACATGACGGAGTA
Source organism: Phosphuga atrata (assembly GCA_944588485.1). Taxonomy (NCBI): domain Eukaryota; kingdom Metazoa; phylum Arthropoda; class Insecta; order Coleoptera; family Silphidae; genus Phosphuga; species Phosphuga atrata. The sequence goes on along the minus strand of OX155904.1, from coordinate 23,730,281 downwards.
GCGAGTATTCCTTTTTGTTTCAGAGCCCTATCAATTCTACCAGCTGATACGGATAATTTATTCTGAAAATCAGTTTCATTAGAATCAAGTAAATAATAAAATCTAGTCTTTCAATTATTATGTATTATTATCTATCTAATTTTCAATCTAGCCTTTTGGAATACTGCTTTTGTGAATATGTTCGAGATTTATTAACAACGTTGATCATTGTAAATAAAAATGATGACTGTAAGTTATAATGTCCTAGTTTATAAAACACGTTAAATATTTGAATTTGCCGCTCTTCATTTATTTTCGAATAACACTTGTTACTCAAACGGCATGCACCTGTTTTTGGTTGTTTTTTAGGTACAAGATTGCCCATCGAATTAACATATTCTTCACCATGTGCACGCTTTAGTTTTCTCTGATTCCGTATCCAAACCTGTTCGTTCCTAACACGTTTTTTTCCTTTGCTTCGTATACCACTACTCTCTACTTCCAATGAATCAGGTTCCGGTATAAATGCAGAAGACGGGCTATTCTCATCAGATGGCTTGTATTAGAGTTTGATTCTGTAAAATTATCTGGCTCCTCATCATATTGAATTATAATACAAAAATGTTACCTTGCATTTCATCTCCAACGGTTTTTGATTGTGTTGTCATAACTTATGCACAATATTTGTGTATAATACAAAAATAACGGCTTAATAAACCTACAAAACTTCTACTTATTTTCACAATGTCAAATTATTTTCAAATAACATAACCTATCTCATTAAATACACATTCCATCACTTATTTGTATCTGCACTGAGCAAAAACGGACCAACCAACTTTAATCCACTATTGCACACAGACAATACAAAAAAGATTTAATGCAACAACTCTCTTTACTCTTAGATGGCACAATCTAATTTTGATTAGGAAAATGTGGGTTAATTCACTTATGATCTATACGTAAAGTAAAATAAAGTACATTAATGCAAAAAACGCAAGTTCATAAAAATTTCATTAAACTTAAATTTCATTAAAATTAATTTCATAAAAATAATTTCATTAAAATTAAGTCCGCTTTTGTGCTTAATGCCTCAAATATCGTCGAACAAGTACTCTTAAGGATACTAAACTTGCGGAGAGGAAAAAAACTACTAGAATAGAAGTGAATACTTTGCAAGTTGCAAACATAATTGCAGAAAATTACAACCAGCCGCAAGTAGGAATTTCGCGTGAGTCGATAAGAATAATTTAAAAAAATTACTCTTTCGGCCTTACAAATTGCAAAAAGCCCCAAAACTAATTCCAACGGACCGAAACTCACGTTTGGAATACAGTCGATGGATTTTGGACTGAGGGGATAATTTTGTCAAAAAAAATAATTAAGAGTGATGTAGCACAATCTCAATTGCATGGGGAGAGGAACAAACAAAATTTACGTTACGGACCTGCCGAAAACCCTCAAGTTATATGAGGAGAAGAGTACACTCTGAAAAGGCAACTGGGACTGGGACCGTATTTTTTTAAGATAAAATGGGAACCGCACTAGTTGTCAATAGAGAAGGTTATGTGGAGATGCTATAAACGTTCATAACGGATGCCATCGCACAACTTCAATTACCATTAAACAATATTTGGTATCAGCCAGATGGTGCAAGGCATTCATATCCAACATGTTTATGGGAGTGTTACAATAGTTCCTTCCTTGTCCTGCGATTCCCCGCCTGTAGATTTAACATGATCTTGACTGATCCCCTCAAGATCATATTAAATCTACAGTTTATCAGAAGCGACCTGAAACCCTGGAAGACTTAAAACGAAACATTCGACAAGCTATTGGTGAGAATTCACCAGAAGTGTAGCAGCGTACAATGCGTTCATTGTTGCATCTGAGTCATGCATCAAAGCAAACGGAGGTCATCTAATCGATTCAATTGTTAAGTATTAATTGTAAATTTAGGATTAAGCATTTACCATGTTACTAAACTTTACTTATTAGAGATTTTACTCTACAATTAAAAAAAAAATTTTTGATAATAACAGTTTATAATCGGGACATTGTTAATTTGTCACCCTTTATATCTCAGATACATTGGAAGAAATTATGTCGAAAACTCTGTGAAAGTTATGAAGAAAACTGTTTATTCAAGAAAATAAAAGACTCTCATAAAATTAAAAGAATCTGGTTCGTTTGTTGGCGATGGAGTGATATTAAAGTGATAATGTGATAATTTGGCAAAGAAGGATGAGCAGCGCGACTGATATTATAAACTTCATGTTTTGAATAAATAATAAGCTTATAAAACGACGATTATGAATGTATGTGCTTGTCCAAATTTCTTTCTGTCACCGCTAGATTAGGCCAAATTAAATTCAATTTCGTACATGTGTAATTCTTGTCACGTTGCTCTATTAAAATAGTTTTATAGCGTTTCATAGTTCAAAATAAATGTAAAATTTCCACATGGAAGAGGAAACGAAATTTCAACTTCAATTTTGTATTGATTGTGTCCATTTAGTCGCCGACGGGACGTCGAAATATAACGAGTTCCAATTATATACAAAATTAAAATTCATCTCATTGAAAAAGCGAACGAAACGATCCCGGCGAGTTTCTATTAAAAGTTTTTAAAGAGAATTTCAGGCCCGGAGAAAAGGAACGGGACGCGCGAACGGGAGAGAGAGAAAGGGAGAGGCGCAGAAGGGCTTCATTAAAAACTTAAATTAAAACAAGTGGACACGATATAGCTGCCGCAATTTACACGATTCATTCGACAATTTTTAGTTTTTTTTTTTAATTCATTTTCCGTGTCGGATTTTTTTCACCAATTTTCTGAAACTCCCGACAAAGATCGTTGATGAGTCTCTTTATACAGATTTAAATTATAAGTTGCAGTTGCGGATAAAAAATTATATATTTCCTATACCATAACTTTCTTCTAACTATGTATAGTAGTCCAGATTGGAATTTCAATTTTAGGCGATATCAGCAAATTCAGAAAATTAAAAATTGACACCAAATTGTAAATGTTTGTCATTTGGAAAATCTGGTGAAAGTTTCGCAACTTTGAGTCGTCGAAATTTGAATATGAAAGACTCTGATTCATTCTTTGTCCTGTTTTATTAACGAATATTTAATCATCTATCTCTTCCAACCCTTATATTTCCCCTAGATTATAATTTCATTCTAAAAATTGTGTCTAAATTTGCTGAAATAACATCAAAAAAGTCCAAGATGCTCCATAGTGTATTAATAATTATCTAGTTCATACAATAGTTCAAGCCAAAAGATATACTATATTTGAATAGAACAAAGATAAAACTTCTTTCATACTTAAACCAATCTCGATTACTTGCAAAGTTTCAACTTAACTAATTTTTGCAAACGCAAGTTACCGGTTCTTGAAATGAACGTTTGCTACAATAATTAGACCAAATTTGATCTAGTTTGACTACATATTAAATACCCTTGACTAAACTAATCAAATTTAAATTTTATTTAACTTGAGGCGAAATTTCTTTCAATAATTAAATTAAGGGGTTGCATTACAAGGATTGTCCCCTGTGGGGATGACCACTGGCTGTTCCATTCTTGTGACGAGAATGTGACCGCGAGTGGGGTAATTGGGGTGCGGAGACCGTTACGTGGACACGAACCACGTGCGGTCTCACACGTGGTTCCCGAAAATTCCATTATAACCGGTAAAAACCGCAAGCTTAATGATTTTTTGTCCAAATGAAATTAGTAACCTTTTTTTGTTTGCTTGGCACAGTTTCCTGTGGATCTGGCCGTTCGAGTTTAATTATAGCTAAAGGTTAATTGTATGCTCATTAGGAGACTTATTCAAGTAGTTTAAAGGTTTTGTTAAATCGGTTTTTGATATTTTTAGACAAGGGCGGGAACGTGAAAATGTTGTAATAACTAGTGCTAGTCAATCTAAATTTACAGACATGAATTCACTAGACAGTTACGTTCAAAGGTATTTGACAAGACGGACAATACAAGCCTAAAAGTAAAATATCTAGCGAGTATATAGAAGAGACATCTAAATTTACAAACTAGATTTCACTGGACAGTTGCGTTCAAAGGCATTAGTCAAGACGGACAATACAAGCCTAAAAGTAAAATATCTAGCGAGTAAATAGAAGAGACAGACAAAACTATATAAGTAAGACGTGAAGTAATAAACGTGTAATAGTCGACAGGCAAGACTAGACGTAACAGAGAATTATACAGAGATAGGTGTCAGATAATGTTAGATGGCCTAACTAAAAGAGCAACATTTGTCAGACTAGTTTAAACATATAAGACTATACAGACAATATATTACAAACAATTTTATTCAGATAATTAGATAGACAATGGCTAGACTAATAAATAACAAATGTATAATAATATGTCGGCTGTATTAAATAATGTTGAGTAATCTAATTCACATAGATAGTTTTATCTTGAACTTGTATTAATTTACTGTCTTTAGATGTAATTATTTCTGGGTATTTTTAGGAATTATAACAACACACAGTATTAACTAAATTTTGGGGAGAAAAAGTTGGAACTCGACCAATTTCTTCTCCTTAAGTTTAAAACGTATTCACATGAAATGCTTCAATTTGTTACAACGACAAATCTTATTTAATCGATTGTCAAGTATCTTCAAATGAATAAAGACTGCAGCGATTTAAACAACTTAAACTGGAAAGAAATACAAGCTTAAAATACTTATGATATTAGTAATATAAATTATATTAGAAAAATAACATTAATTTGTTTCTTATGACTTTATCCTAGCGCATTCACCATTCGAGTAAATATTATATTTTCTTCTTGCAGTTAATAGTCTTAACATGCTAGACTAATTTGTAAGCAATTAAAGGGTAAATTATAAACATTTAAGTGGCTATTTGTAAAGAGGAGAAAACGTAACTGGATCGTCCATTGAGGGTGGCTCTCCTTACAAAAAAAAAAGAGAATGAGTTAAAAGAATCCCCCTTGAAAAATCAGTGCTTATTTGAGTCCCTGAAGCCGGTGGGTGGGTCTCGCTCGCCCTCTACAGCCCTCTCACTCGGAATATCTCTCATTTTTCATTCCTCTGTGCGTCTGACAGAAACCCTAATAAGAAAAATCGGCGGCCGGGTGGGGGGAAAAAGGGAGACGAGGTGGCAGACGCGCTCGGAGGTGGCTCGCCGATTTGAAACGATGGAAGAAAGAAGAAGGGTGAATAAAAACCGGGCATATTATTAGGAGAGAGAGTTCGAACGTTTTGCGCGGGAGGAGGCGGGGAGGCGGCCGAGGCCGGGATGTTGTGTTCGCCGTTAAAAATTTCGCATTGCCAGGAATATTTTATGTAAAAGAGCGAAGGGTCGTTAAGGGGAAAAATACATTAATTTTCTTTCGAGGAAATTCGCGACGTTTTTCCTTAATTATTTCTTATATTGTTAAGCAACAACTAAGAAATTTGAAAAGAAACGTTAATAAATGTATAAATATTTACATTATTAAATTATTTATAGAATCTTCTAGAACAGGGTTTCTTAAACTCATGCAGTGTTTTCAACAAATTTTTATTTACGGACTATCTCTTAAACAACTTTGTTTTATACCGAACCCACCCTAACCCTAGGCATTTCACATTCTTCTTGAGACTTAATTTCTGGCTCAATATTCTTATAGGCACTACGTTATAATATATATTGGCAAAAATGTATCTCTGGTTATTCTAATGAATGGTCTTTTTTATTCGGACACAAACATTTTTATTAGGATAAAGAATAAAAAAAACATAAAATGAATAGAAATAGTAGCAAAAGGAATTAAAAAGTGTGCAATATATCATCGTCTTCCTGAACTGTTTCCAACCATCCCCAGGTCACTCGCAGACCACCAGCAATAACTACGCGGACGCTCAGGGCTCCGCGAACCCCAGTTTAAGAACCTGTGTTCTTGTACACAAACCAAACCAGACTGAGAAGACTGAACCGATACCACAAAACATACACCACTGGACTGGCAAGCCTATACAGATGACAAAACAGACAAGAATAGCAGGAAAGACAAGGAAGATATATGGTATATTACTACACTAGACTAAGATAGATTAGAGCACGACTCTCCAAACATTCTGAAAATATTGTCAGATTGGGGCATCTGACGAAACAGGACAGGTTTAGGCATACAAGACTAGACATATATTACTACAATAAACTATGACAGACTAGAACACGAACCTCCAAATTTCCTGAGAATGAGGCCGGATTGGAGTGTCTGGCAAAAAATATTATTGAAACTGAACTAGACAAACAGAACTAGATTTACAATTTTTTTCTATCTAGTCTTATCTGTATTTTCTGTATAGTTATGTCTGTCTAATCTTGTCTTTCTAGCCTTGTCCACCTAGTCTTCTCTGTCTAGACTTGTCTGCATAGCTTAGCGTTGTCAGTCTAGGCTTCCCTTTCTAGTCTTGTCTATCTAGGCTTTTTCGATCTAGTCTTGTATGTCTGGTCTTATCTACCAGATCTTGTCTGTCTAGTTTTGTAAATCGAGGTTTGCTCGTCTAGTTTATTCAGTTTAGTCTTCTCTGTTTAGTTTAATCTGTCCTTTTTTAATGAGAGTTTGGTTTTATTTGCAAATACAATTTACAAAAAAGATACCTTTCGCGTCGCACTTTGAAACCGACAAGGTCCGTTTTGACTGTCCGTTCTAGTTCCTGCTGTCTTTCTCCTTGGTTTCAATAATCTTCCGTACGACGGTATATACTTCTTTCCATGATATCTCCGATCCTGTTAGCCCCTCCATTATGTTGTATGCATTAAACGTCCTTCCAGTAGTATGCACGAAGTTTGTTCTGTCTTCTGTCCAGTTCGGGCAATCAAAAAGCGTATGGTTTACATAGTCTACCTCCCCGCAGTAATTACAGTCGTCCGTGTCCGCTCTCCTGTGGTCTTACAGGTATTTCCTGAAACACCTATGCCCTGACAAAGCTTGAGTTAAGTCAGCCATACTCAAACTGCGGCCCTAGGGCCGCATGCGGCCCGCCAAGCTATAGAAAGTTGCCCACCGGCTGTAGCTTCAAATTTTATTAATAACGTTACTAATTGTAAGCCAATTACCTATTTAAAATTTCGCGGGAATAATTGGCGCAGGGAACTGGTTGCACACTGCGACATATGACTCAACGGGCGGCGAGAGAAGACGTTTCTTTGAAAGACGTTTCAAAGTAAGTCAGTCACTCATGAAAAATTAGCTTTTTTGAAAAGATTTTTGCAACAACAACAAAATGTTATGTCGGTGGTATTATCGCAAGATGCAGTGGTAACTAAAGCATAGTATGAAATTTGTTATATTCTTGCTAAAAATATGAAACCGTTTACCGACGCAGATATTGTAAAAGAATGTTTCGTGAATGGTGAAAAACAGATATTATTGGAAATTAAAAAATACAGCTCTCCGATTCTACCTGTGTGAGACGTATTGAAGATATCGCCAAGCATATTCGTAATAACGTAATTGGCCACTTGAAGAAGTTCTTTAGCCTAGCTATGACTCCAGTACCGATATTTCAGCAACATCACAATGTTCGGTTTTTGTTAGATATTGTACTGAAAGAATGCAATATTAGGAGATTTTTTTTAATTCCTTACAATGAAAGGCCACACCAGAGGTACAGATTATCTCAATATTATTGGCAGTTTTACACAAAAATAGAAGCTGTGATGAAAACAGTTATAAGTATTGTGAATTATATCCGAGCGCGAGAACTAAACGGCAGAAGATTTAAAAATCTTTAGGAAGAAGTAGGTTTTTTATAAGAGGTAGCCAATATAGCGAAGTTGTGGAAGAGAAGAGAGGAAAAAGAAAAGGAAGAGAGTCAGTTTCTTACGTCAAATTCTGTTTTTACAGAAAATTATAAAAATTATCCCGAATTGCAAAATAACAGATGGTGGTGTCTTTTAAATGTGACATTACTTAGAAACTCTACAGCTTTAATCGAAGTTTGCAAAGAGAAAACAAAATAATTGGCAAATACAAACTTATAAGGTATTTAGAAGATTCTGCTTATGTTGTTTGCATCCACATATATTTGTGAATCATCCTATTCCAAGATGGATATGCAAAGAATATATACAGAAACCGGCTTATAGATTTTCATCTCGATAACGTATTGTGCAACTCGAGTAGCGTGCAACAATTACAAGCCAGATCTAAATGCAATTTTTAAAAAATGTTCCCAATATCATCGTTCTCATTAAAATTTAAATAAACAATTAAACGTAATACTTTTACTTTTTAACACCTAATTAACAGATGTTGTGATTTTTATAGCGGCCCGCGGGACAGAGCTAAAATCTGAAAGTGGCCCAAGAAAAAAAAGTTTGAGTATGGCTGAGTTAAGTAATAGTCTCTTGCACCGTAGTTCCTGCTTGTCCATTTTTCTATATCTGGAATTAAGAACAAAGTCCAGCGCCCATAAGTTGCATTATTCCATTTTCCTTTCCATCCTCTCATCAAAATTTCTCTGGCTTTTTACCTTTTCGATCCCGTTATACGTTTCCTGTCTTTCTTTCATTTGGAGCTCTACCCGTGGAAATCCTGCTATAACTGCCATCCCTTCCGCTGATAGTCCTGTATGCGCAGCATGCTCTGATACACAGCAAACCCACGATTCTAGTAAGGCTCAGAATTCTTGTTTTACTTTCTGTAACAATATGTCAGTCAGGCTGGTGCTTCATACAATAGTTGGGATTGAACCAAGCAAAGAATTAGTTTGCGTTTGGATCCCTTGGGTCAGCCGATATTTGGCAGTGTATTCACGTGATGCACAAAGGTTAACTTGGTGTCCAGACATACTGCCAGATATATTACTACTATAGTAGGGGTTACCGTAAAATCTGTGGCATTAAAATTGATCGGTTGTAACGTTTCAAATCAAATCAAATGAAATATTTTATTGATACCACGATGTACTAATGAACAAATTGAACATGTATTACATGAGAAAAAATATGAAAATAGTAAATAAAAATGTAAAAAAACAATTTATATTATAGGAGTTATTTAAATTCACTTAATGCGAATCTTTATTCCTCGAAATTATGTTTTATGAATTCATCGATGCTGTAGAATGCCTGCCGAATAAGCATATCTTTGAGTTTCGCTCTAAAAAGCCTTAAAGGAGGTTACTTCTCGTAGCCTAAGGGGTATCTTGTTGTATATGTGTATGCCTATTTTGTTAGTGGCTTTACTGCATATTGTTAGTTTATTTATTGTTTTATTTGAGTGAGCAGGTTTGTGCAGATTTGCTGTGTCGTAATTGTGCTTGTGCTTGGATACTCTCATAAGTTGGAGGAGGAACCCGACGCCAAAATCCCGTACGCTAGTATAGATTGAATTTCTGCAAAGTATATATTTAGTAACACTGCACCGCTGACTAATTTTTTGATGGTCCGAAGGGAGTAGATTTTATAATTAAGTTTCCTTTGGATGTTGTCAGCATTCTTTCCCCATGTGAGGTATTCCTTCAAACAGATACCTAGGTATTTTGAGGATTCTGTTCTGTGAAATTGTTCTTTCAATTCAATTTTTAACTGCAGATTTTTTAAAGGTTTCTTTCTGGCAGTTATATTACAAAGTTTGTTTTTTTGTATGTTTAAGAAGATATTATTGGCAGAGAACCAGGTGTGGGCTTTTTCCAAGAGTCTGTTCGCTTCGATTTCTGTTTCAATTCGAGAACCTTCCGATATAATAAAACTTGCATCGTCGGCATAGAGGTTGCAATGATTTTCTCCTATAAACTTGATCATATCTGCTGTATAAATTGAGAATAAGGTCGTCTCACTCCAATGTGGGATCGCGATGTTAATATTTGTCATATCAGACAGGACATTATTGTTGTTAGGTTCTATTTTTACACAGAACTGTCTATTTTTGAGGAACGACTCAAACCATCTACCCGCCTTTCCTCTAATCCCATATTTATACAATTTATCTAAGAGTTTATCATGTGCTACACAGTCAAATGCCTTGGACAGGACACAGAAGACTCCGACCGGCGAGTTGCCCTTGTCCACCTCAGCAAGGTTTTTATTATAGAATGAAAGAATTGCTGTTGTTGTGGATTTATTTTTCGTAAAGCCATGCTGTTTGTGTGGTATAATATTATGTTTGTAAATGAATGGCATCATTCTACTTTCCATACTATAATCAAGTATTTTAGCCAGTACCGACATTAATGATATTGGCCTATAATTGCCAATTTTTGTCTTAGCGCCTTTTTAAAAATGGGAACAATTATTGCAGTTTTTAGAATACTTGGGTAGTGTTCGTTGTTAAATGAACAGTTGACAATGTCCGTTATAGGCGCTGCTAAGAGGTCACTGAATTCCTTTATAATACTGCAAGGTAATAAGTCTATCCCACAGCTAGTTTTGTTTTTGAGTTTTTGGAGAAGTAATAACATTTCCGCTTCTTTAAATTCTTATAGGAACGTTGTTTTGTCGTTGCTCTGGATGTGGTCATTTCTGTTTTTGTTGTTGGTATGCCCTGTGTTACTTGCAGTGGTGCGTTTTTAAAATAATTATTAAAAGCAGTTGCTACCTCACGATCATTTGTTATTTCACAATCACCAACTCGTAGGTTTATGTCCTCTTTTTGTTTTGTTTTATTGTTTAATTTATTTATAGTTTGCCATATACTTTTTTGATAATTTTGTCCCTGTTCAATTTGTTTGTTGTAAAAATTACGTTTGGTTTGCAAGGTGAGGTTCTTGTGTCTCTTTTTGTTAAGCAGATATTTTGGCTTCAAGATGGGATAGTTTTTCTAAAGTATACACATATCTCTTAAGTTTCTGCTTGAAGTTATTACTTCTTTCGAGACCCATGGCTTTGTGCTCATTTTAGTTTTTACTAGTGGAAAATTCGTGAAATAATGATGTTGTATCGTCTGGATGAAAGTATTTGTTTTGCTATCGCAGTCACTTATGGAGTACATCTCCTCCCATGTCTCTTCCATTAACGCTTTTCGGAATCGTTTTTTGTTTGCTGCACTGAAATTTCTCTTTAAGCGCAATGCTCGTTTTTGATTTCCATTATTAGGGCTGCTGCTATATAGTATTATGAACTTATGATCGGACAAAAACGTATAATCTAAGAATGTTAGTGTGTATTTTGGAGATTGAGTGAATATATTATAAATTAAGGTTTGTGATATTTTTGTCACTCTTGTAAATTCATGTACCCTATCTTTTAACCCATATGATACTAGGAGGCTTTTAGTGTTTAATGCATTTTTACAGTTTACTGAATTATTAAATATGTTATCCATTAGGTTTTCTAAAGTTGTTATAAATATTGTATAGCATCCTGTTGGTGGTCCTTACACAACAATAATACTTGTAGTGTGATTTCGGGTTCTCGACTGAACTCCAAATACCTCAATATGGTTATCTATTGAAATACTCCCAATTCCCAAATTTTTGACATTATGACTTGTATTGTTTTTGACCCAGATAGCGACACCTCCTCCGCTGCCTTCTTTTCTGCTGTACGAACTCAATAGGAAGTAGTCTTCCATGCCCATTAGTTGTATATTCTCATCTTTCAGCCATGATTTTGTGAGACAGTTGTTCAATTAGTATTTCTAAGTGGTACACTTTGTTCACTAAGCTCTGTATATATTTAAGTGAAGCATTAGACTTGATTTCTGATGACTTGATTTTTCATTTGTACTTGCAATGTTTATATTAATCAATTGTTTAGATTTTGTTTTGGATTTTTCTGAAAATTTTTCTTTTGACGAAAATGAAACCTTTCGTAAAGAATACCCTCAGGCCAGAAAGATGTTTCGTATACTCTCTCTATTAATTCAAAGTCCACGCCAACTTTGAAGCAAACATTATGTTCTACATTATTATGTTCGTATTCCATTTTTTCAACGGAGAAATTGTTTATTATATTTCCAGTTTTTTTTTTATTAAGTGATCTAAGACCATCTCTTCCGTAACGTGGTCCTTCATCCTCGATATATGCAGCCACACTTTTTTTGGCTGACAATCCCTGCCAGCAAAACCATTTCTTTTTTCTTCTTCCGTGAGCTCGGCGCTACCTAGAGATACGCGATTCTTTTTTCTCGTAACCAGTTGGAATTCCTCGTCGCTCGTTTTTTTTTGGATTTCCTTATCGCCCTGACTTTGTTAGTTTTGTATCCGTTCGTTTTGTGTTTTTCTGCTGACAGTGGAATATTTTGGGTACAGGTGTCGATTTGGTTGCCGCCTCAGACACTGGAGGATTCGCTGATGTTGATGCAGAGGTTGTAGGTGGTATGGAACTAGAATCTATCAAATTCGGTGCTAGTGGTGTTTGGGTTGCATCTTTTAGTTGTAGTTCGTTGGTTAGTGAATTAATCTTATCTTTTAATGCCACTACATAATCTTTTAGAATATTGTTCTTATCCTCCATATCATGGAGGAATTGTTTTAGAAGGTAATTTTCATTCTGCAGAATATTTAACTTGGACTCACCGGCTTCTATAACCTCAACGTCCTCATCTTCTTTAGATTCCAGGATCTCATGTTCACACGAAGATTTGTTTTTAGCTGTATATGGTACATATCCCGCATTGTATGTTATCACACTTAACACATTTTACTGTATTTAAAGCCTTTTTGTTGCAGTAGAAACACTGTTTATCTTTGGATTGCTTTTGCTTTTCATCGGCCATCTTGACAGTCTTCGTTTGGATGTTAAAAGTACTGCTTTCGTTTTCTCTGGCGCCAGTTGAAGTTGCCGCTGCTCAAGCCAGTTTAACACTATTTGTAGCCCCGTATTAGCTGTATCCATTAGGATGGATTCTTCTTTTGCGGTTATCACCATCGTCACGTCGTCAGCGAATCCAATTAAGGTTATTCCCTCCGGCATTTCGGTTTTTAGCAGATCGTCATAGAGTATGTTCCACAGGGCGGGGCCAAGACTGATCCCTATAGGACACCACTGTTTATCCAAATGTTTTATTCTGCCTCTACGATGAGCTCTGTTTTCAATAAATATGCCACAAAAATATTAATAAAGTTACCCTATATCTTCCCCTTTCTTAATATATTTAATATTTACTGCCGAGGGGCACTATTGAACGGACCCGGACGACTCGGCACTTCCAAATCGGCACCAGACAACTCGGCGCCGGGTAAGTCGGCACCGGACAACTCGACACCAGGAAAATTCAGCACCGGATTAGTCGGCACCAGGCAAATCATCAACGAGACATTTTGGCACTCGTATTTTTAATTTTCTTTTAACTTCTTATCTATACACTGTTTTATGATCTGTAATAAAATTAAAGTATTTATTGCTCAATAAATCAGAGATCAGGAAACACGTTTTTTCTCGAGTATATTCGATGTTTTATAAGCGAGTTAAGTGTTGTTTTGACAGAAGACCTGAATTTCATGCAGTTCCGCTATCAAAATCCAGAATTCGCACGAAAAATTATAAGTCGCTTACAAAACTTGAGGCCAACTTTAAATTTACATACAAGAGGCGAAAATTGACTGTCGTAGCGTGTTACGGGCATCGCTTCTTGCAACAAATTCCATCACCAACCTAGCACGATCGTGTTGGTATTACTGATATAGAATAAGTGAAACGTGAAACTGTTCCAACAGTAGTGTTTACATAAATCTATACTATTTCCAAAAGACGCTTATTCTTAGTTAATTTTGTTTCTTCGTTAGCAAATCGGAATAGGTAAGGAATTATTTATTCTTGGGTATGAAGGGTACAGTGAATACATATGAAGGGTACAGGGGAAAAACATATTTTCAGGACATATTTTATTCCTGGAAATAAAATTTTAAAGTGCAATGGCTGCATCCGATTACGTGCCCCAAAGAGAGATGAAGCAGTTGCGCTAGCAAAGACGACACAAAAATGTTTTGGCGTTGCCAGAAGCAGTGTGGTAGAAAGGATAATGTGATCAAAAATTACTGCAATGGACTTATTTGGACGACAATTGATAGAGAATTTCATTCGTTGTGTGTCCCACATATATGCAAGAATACAGGGACTGCTGTTTCAGTGGAAATCGCAAAAGTTACGACTGCAGTCAAACGTAAAGCAAAGGAGACTATGGAAAAACCTCAAGAAATCCGCATGATAGTATCCGAAAATAGTGCCGGAGCAGTACTAGGGCAACTTGCATCTCGCGAGACAATGAGGAGGATGATAAATAGAACTCTTGCCAAAAACAATTACCATAATATGCCACCAAATCCGACAGGATTTAATCATTCCTGATGATTATGAGGAATACAAAAATTAAAAATTAAAGTTTTTGAATAATTTCTATTGGCAGATTCTGGTTACGGCGATGAACAACGAATATTAATATTCGTCCGGGAATATCATAAAATAAAGAGTGCTCAGATGGAAGACATTTTTATGGATGGCAACTTTCAATTAACACCACCTCTTTTTAGTCAAATATTTGTCTTTCTGGCTATTTAAAACGTATGTATTTCCTATTTTATTTTGTCTGCTCCCTACCAAAATAAAAAAAACCTATTCTCAAAGTTGTTCCGAATGATTTAGGTAATATGGCCAGAATTTTCTTCGACTACCATTAACGTACATTTTGAAGTAGGGATCCATCAAGCATTACGAAGTGAATTTACTGGTGTAAACATCTAAGGATGGCTTTTTCATCTAATTCAAAATCTAAGACAATATCTTAGTAATGTGCATCTTCTTGGTCGAAACACGAATGATTCCGAGTTCGCATTGCAAGCGCGAATGATAACATCAATGGCATTTGTACCAGCAAATGTTGTCGACCATGCACTTGCAATTTTGGAAGAATTCCTGCCGCCAGAATTAGAGCCCATTATTGGTTCGTTCTCAAACACTTACATAGGCCGATTGAGGATTAATGGCACAAGAGGACCACCACTCTTTAGTATTTAGAGTACCTGAGAGGATCATCTCTCAATTATGAAAAGTAAATTCTAAACTTCAATATAATTATTAATTTAACGCTGTTTTCACATGAATCCTACTGTTGGCTCAAAGATGATTAAAAAATTAGATAGATTAAACAAAACCTATGTTACTATACTAGAAAATTTATATATTCATGCTCTGATGACTGGTGCCGAGTCGTCCGGTGCCGAAATAACATGTGTCGATTTATTATGTATAACGCTATTGAAGGCATTCTTCACATCGAGTATTATTACTGTACACAGTTTCCAGTGCCGAGCTGAGTAGGCACCATCTTCTCTGGCAATTTTAATCACTTTTATTATGGTATCTACAGTCTGTCGACCTTCTCTAAATCCAAAATGTTTGTCAGACAGGTACCCTGTTCGTTTAAGTTCTTTTTGTAGTCTGGCTAATATTAATTTTTCATATAATTTACCCTCAAAATCCAAGAGGCAGATTGGTCTAAAAGATGAAGCATTTTCTAAAGGCTTTTTGCCCTTCCTTTACAAAACAAGTTTTGCTCGCTTCCACTCATTGTCAGCTGGGAACTTCGCGTCGGCTGCCAGTTTATTATATACAGCTAATATATAATCGGATCTTTTAGTTTTGTCTGCCTAGTCTTGTCTGTCTAGCCCTGTCTGTCTAGTCTTGTCTGACTAGTCTTGCCTGGTTAGTCTTCTCTGTCTAGTCTTCTCCGCCCAGTTTTGTCTGTCCAGTCTTGTCTGTCTAGTCTTAACTATCTAGTCGTTTCTGTCTAGTTTTGTCTACTTAGTCTCTTCTGTCAAGTCTTGTTGGTATAGTCCTGTCGGTCTAGTCTTGTCTGTCTAGTCTTGCCTGTCTAGTCTTGTCTGTCTAGTCCTGTCTGTCTAGTCTTGCCTGTCTAGTCTTGTCTGTCTAGTCCTGTCTGTCTAGTCCTGTCTGCCAAGTCTTGCCTGTCGAGTCTTGTCTGTCTAGTCTGTCAAGTCTTGTTTGTCTAGTCTTCTCTGTTTAGTCTTAACTGTCTAGTGATGTCAGTCTTGTCTTGTCTGTCGAGTCTTGTCTGTCGAGCCTTTTCTGTCTACTCTTTTGTCTGCCTAGGCCATCTAGTCTGTCTAGGCTTATCTGTCTAGTCTAGTCTTGTCAGTCGAGTCTTGTCAGTTTAGGCTTGTTCATCTAGCCTTGCCTGGCAAGTCTTGTCTGTCTAGTCTTATCTGTCTAATTTTGTTTGCCTAGTCTAGTCTTATCAGTTGAATCAGATTGAGACACAATTGTCAGACTAGTTTTTTGTTTTTTGTTAATGCATTATCTGTTTTAATTTGTATTATAGATTATATTTATTTGTTTGTACATATAATAATAAATAATGTGTTTTTTTTTATAATTTCAGGTGTCCCTATTGTCTATTAAGGCGAAAGCGTTTTATGGTTTCGGCGGTGTCGGCAGAAGACTATCGAGGGTCGTTAACGGTGTTTACGGAGGGGCGGCGCGGGTCGAAAAAAACACGCCGTGATTGTGCGTTGGGTGGCAATTTGTACGGGGTAAATTTTGATGCATTGCTGTTCTTGTTGTAGCCAGCCGACCAGAGACGAGAATCGAATCGGTCGGGAAGAAAATTTTAGAAAAGGGAGAAGATCTCCGACGAGGGGAAAATTTATCGAGACGGAGGGTGGTTTCTTTTTAGAAATATTCGGTTGGGGAGGATTGATTGGCCTTGATGTGAAAACAGCAACAGCTTCCAGACAAACAAATTACATTTTTATTTTAAGACTTTGTTTAATAAATATATATATTTTTGGTTTTTATTGTTTTACTTTATTTCTTCTTCGTCTCTAAATTCAATTTCCTTACAACTACTTGACATTAATCTTTTTATAGAAAATAAGGATTATTTATTAGAGAGAGAGAATATATTTATTGTATATTTAATTTATTCAAAGGGTCTATAGATCACAAAGTCCTTCTGCCCTATTTATTAGATTATTTTTAAAATTCGTTTAAAGTTAACCAATATTTATAACTTAAACTCTGATAACTTTTCAACTATATTAAACTGAATAGTACTGATTCTAGTTAATTAATTTTTAATACTAATTTAATAGCTAATTCTAGTTAGTAGTCTAATTAGTCTTACCTATATAATCTAATTTTAATAGTCTAGTTCAGAAGTTTGAATTTTGAAATTTCATTACAAAATTTCACGAAGAAGTTTTGATCAGAAGGTGTAAATGTAAACAGCAATAGCAAATATAACAGTAAATAAACTTTTGAATTAGACTAATTAGTCAAGTTTTCACGTTTTTGTAAATATTTTTTTTTTATTTTTTTTATTGTCGCCATTTATATTGAAGAAACCTGGATTGGTGATAATAAATTTTTTTAACTTTTATTTCAGTTGGATTATAGAATAAATGACCTTTGATGATGTTTGTTGAAAAGCTTGACACAGTTTTCAAAAGGCGCCGCGACGCTCCACGTACGCGATTAAAATTGTCTCCGACCATTGTGTCTCCTTTCTCAAATTACCACGAAACAATGGTCCCAGCCGTAAATAACAGATATCTAAAGAAAAAGCCAAAAAAAAAACTTAAACAAAAGCTGAAAAGACAAGAAAAATAAATGGAGGAAAAAGATAAAGAAAAGCGAGTGTATGTGTATATGAAAACGCGCGCGTTTACTTCTCAAACATTAAACTTTTACGAGAAACAGCGTAGAACAAAACGAAAGAAAGTGACACTTGGACAAAAGGTAGTTAAGGCCGTGTTTTGTTCGAGGAGACACAAAGGACGGACGCGGCGCTCCGGCAAAGAAATAAATGGATGCCGAGGATAAGGAGAGGAGGCGAGCGTTAAAAAGATATCACAAAAACACTATTTACATTCAACCGAGGGGCGGCCGGAGGACGAGGACGAGAAGGTGGAGGAGCGCCTCTCCCCCGGAGAGTTTCTCTTTGTTTTCACTCGCAAATAAAACCGGGGCATTGCATTATTGATGCCATACTCTCGAACACATCAACGGAATTATGGAAAATTTTAAACAACAAAGATTTCTTTTTATTCCTATTTTAATTTTTTTTTTCATAATATCGAAATTTTGTTAATTAGTTTATTCTGTCTTGAAAATCCAACAGAGACGTTGAATTATTGATGTACAAACTCGCACGCTCAATTAATAAAAATGTTAAATAGCATTTCTTTCCTAGATATTTCAATATAGAGAATAATCAATAATCATTAGTTAGAGAAGATAATTAAACTTGATATGGAAACAGAAACAATAGGTAATAATAGATTAATCAAACAGGCGACAATAACGAGTAGTAGCGATACTATACCATCTATTGTGGCTGCTTATAATTGAGCAATAATTGATTAGCCTATTGGTAATTTGAGTTTAAAATCATTTTTCATTACGTGAAAATGACCGTCAACAGTCGAAACTAGAGTCGCGTAAAGTATGTAGATTTATACAGGGTGATGGGTAAACATGCGGCAAAAATTCAAGGAGTTATTCCTTGTCCTATTCTAAGAATATTTTGTCCTATGATGATATCTGAAAAACCCCTTTGTTTCGAATACAGGGTGAATAAAATTTGCGAAAACCATATTCGATATTTGTTGAAATCATTAATGTAAATAAAAGTAAGGCTACGATCGATCTGAACGATTTTTTGCTCTATCGCTTGTCGCAGTTCGGCCAGTATACGAGGTTTGGTTTTGTTTACACAAGAAACTTTAGATACCCCCACAAGAAAAAATCACACATTAATAGGTCTTAAAAGCGAGGGTTCAATGCAAATCACCGAATCTGGAGATGGCGCGAATAGGGCTCAGTTGTCTAACAGCAGCCATCGACACTCGGGCAGTATGGACAGTAGTTCCATCCTATTAGAATCAAAGATTTCGCAGATTGATTCGTGGTCCTCTCTCAGGACCTCAGTTCTCAAGAAGTTGTACACCATACTCACCATGATTTACACCAGTTGTACACCATATTTTCGTAACAATCAGTTTCGGTAACAGCGTTCCCGTTTTCCCCAAAAAAAAATATTATCCAATGACAGCAATGAATAAAATTAATGAGTTTATCAAGTACAAAAAATGGTAAACGATAACTTGGAATGGTTGTTTTATCTACTAACGTACAAGTGGATTTCATTTAAATACGTCTCCTCAGTGATCATCATCTGTATCGGTCGCAGTTGTTTACATTGGGTGACGTTTAGCTGTTTGACTTGTCTTTAAAAAATAGTGAAGTCCTTTACCATATATATGAAAGCCGAGTGGACTGATATGCATTGCATGTATGGACTTGCTGATGACAACTCATTACAAGCTGGAACGGTTTCCTAGCCGTAACATCCCCCATCGAAAAATCTTCAAAAACATTCAACGACATCTTTGTGAAACAGGCACATTGAAACGAATTGGAGGGCCAGGAACATTAATGACAGTATGAACGGTACAATTGGAACAAAATGTGCTGGACATGATAGAGGAAAATCCAAGTACTTCTACGCGAAAAATTTCCAATACATTAAATGTATGTCATTAGACAGCTTGGAAAAATCTTATGGGCAATTTATTATGTCCAAACCACATTCAACGTGTTCAGGCACTACTGCCTGCTGATTATTGTCCACGTATTGCGTTATGTCAATGGCTTTTGCAAACATTAGTTTTAGTCCCTCAATTCCTGATCCAGATTCTTTTCCTAGATTATTTCTTATGGGACTATTTGAAGTCATCAGTTTATGCTAGTCCAGTGGAAAATTTGGACGAATTGCAAAATCGGATTATTGCTGGGTGTAACTCAATCAGAACAACCCTGGTGTGTTTGAAAGAGTTCGGCACACAATGGCGAAAAGATAGAATGCTTGTATCTAGGCTGGAGGATGTCATTTCGAACATTTATTGTAGATTAAGCAACTTTTTTTGCCGCATATTTACCTAACACCCTGTATAACATCATAAGTTATATTTTTTCACAAAATTTGTGGTAAAAACATAAGAGGTCAGCAAATAGTTTCTTCGGAAGACTATATTACCTTAATATGACGATATTATCTTAATATGACGATAGCAGTTACATAGTATTTACCTAATGACGGCGATAGTCAGCTCTAATAGCAACAAGAAGCATTTTGGTTATTTTTGTTTAGTGTTCTTCAGTTAAGATTTCTATAAAGAAAAATGTTTCTTCATTTTAAGTTTGTTTGAAAATTAGTACTGAAAATCATTTGAAATAACAAGTATTAAACTACGTTACCTAAATTATGATGCTAGTAGAGATTACCAAATTTGAGATAGGAACAAAGATGAAAAAAAAAATCATCCTTGAAAAGAAAACAAACATTTATACGCATTTAATTATAAATGCATACACTACATATTATTGCACTACAACACTATATACTATTTACACTACCGTCTAATTTATAAATTCTTAAAAATCATTCAGTCAAGAATTATCACCAATGATATTATAATAAAATTTAGGATGAAATAAAAAAAAAACGATTAAAATTTACAAAATTTTCAAGAAAAAATTAAATAGAAGCTTGATAGAAGTTTGGAATTAGATTAAACAGTCCAGTCTATTTATAGTCCCTGCAAATAATTTATTCCAGTATATTTTCTACAAATATTTACTAAATTTTAAGGGCAAGGAATTGTAAACGAAAAACGGTGTTAGGTGGGGGTAAAGTTCGCTGAAACTATTTCAACAAGGTTTAAATTCTAACTATAATAACTTTGTAACTAGACTAGTTGTACTAGCAATAACAAGTCTAAGAAAAATTGAGATCTCTATTTTATATAACTGAATTAAGGAGGATAGTTTTCAGAAAATCGATTTTCAGTTTTCGATATATTCAATTCTGCATTCTATACGCGTATTTTAAGCTCAATAGGAATTTAAAATTTCAAAAATTACGGAAGTTTTAATTAAAAAGGTAAGCGCGCACGAAGGTAGTGCTCTACATGAAGCTGAAATGGAGGGTAATCTAAGTACGTTTGTTCGCGATCCACCTAACCGCCTTGATGTCCAGAAAGCATTTCTCATAAGCAAAATGAAAGTTTGAACTCTTGAAACTTTGAATATGGAAAATTGCACAGTTTTTGTTGAGGTTGAAGATGTAAAAACGATCACGTATTTTGCTATCTGTATATACAATGATGGAGTATCGGGCATATTAAACAATTTAAAAGCTTTGATTTTATCATTCGGGACCGAGGTTATACACTGGCAGAGGAGAACAGATAGTTGCTTAACGTCGTACTTTACTGGCAACAAAAGAAGCCAGGATTGAGCTGAGAAAGAAGAGGAAGACATCTTCAGGATCGAAATAGCAGGAACGAGGGTGTATTGTATGAAGCTGGCATCGACTAAACCCCGTAAATATCAATTTAGTCCGCAAAAGGATTAAAAAGTGACACCAAACTTTAACCGCGAAAAACTATGTTATTTCCTAAGAACTATGTTTTTCGACTCGGTGTCGAAACTTGTTTTCGCAGCAGGATTTCTAAAAGAAATCTTAAAAAAAAGATACAAAATCTTTTTGGTCGAGAAAATAGGGAATGAAATTCTACAAGAAAAAAATGTACCTTCAAACAAAATCTGCTCCGAATACATTTCAGTAAATATATTAGAGATTATAAAACCATTTCCTATTTCGCTGTCGAGGGAGTCACCTGAAATTATGTTCACCGTTTAATGGTGCACCACGCGCAACGCTGCACATTATTGTTAATAACTAGTGGTATTTAGTAACTGAATGTATATAATTTTTTCTTGACTTGTGAATAATGCTGATAAATGGAGGCTTCGAATTAAAAAAAAGTGTATATCTGTATTTATTACCTTTTATTATTAGTTCAGAAATAATGTTGAAAGAGATGAATGTTTTTAGGTCTCGAAAATTGATATAACGAGAAAAAATGATTTCATTTAAAAAATATTTATAGAAATTGAAATTAGATAGAAGAAAATTATTGAAGGAAACTTTGGGGCTAAAGGAAAGAAGATTCAAAATGGTACTTGTAAAAAATACTACATGGCTAGTCTAGTTCTAGATTACATATTACAGAAAAGTTAAATATGTTGGAGAAATTTTAAAAATATTTTATGTTGAAAATAAATTTCAAAAATATAAGTTTAGAAAAAGCCTGAACGCAAAGTTTAATTACTTTTATATTGAACTAACTATAAAAGTCCTGCAACAATTTTCTTCTTTTTTCAATCCAGAATGTATTTAAACCAATTGTACTCTTGAATGCAAATTTTACATTATTTTTCAAACAATTTTCTAATCCAAATTAAAAACTTAATCAACAGAAACATTTTAGTGAAATATAGTAAGAAAATACTAAGAATTTGTTGAACATTTCGAATAAGCATGACAAATTCAGTTAAAATAACATTTAAACTGGACTAACTATAAAAGTCTAGGATTAATATTCTTGTAATTTAATAGATATTTTGAAGCAAAAAGTAGATTTGATTACATATTTTTGATAATAAGTCTTAGCATAGTCTTAATTAAACGTTTATCTAGTCTAGTGTTTGTATTGTCTAGTATAGTCCACCAATATGACTATAGTAGTAGTTAATTTAAACTAAGTATAGTGAAACTTGTCTAAGGCGGAACCTCAAGGGACTGGGACATATTTCCGTCTTAAACAGGTTTCCGTCTTACACGGTTAATCATTTTTTCTTTTATTCTCAATTTTTAATGTATGGACATGTATGTAATACATTTGGTTTAATAAAATTTAGTATTTTCTTTCCATTCCTAAATTAAAATCCTTGAGCTAACTTAACAATATACTGCCAGCCATCCAACCCTTCTTATTTGCATGCCATTCAATAGGTAAATCATTTATAATCAGTTGATTAAAGCACCTGAGTTTGAAAGATTTGCCAATAACCAAAGGTTCTGAATTTCTCGAATTTTCCATCGGCAAAAGCACAAAAAAATAACGTGAATCGTTCTTTTGAATGCTTACCACCGACACAATTCTCATTTTTTGTGCAAAAGTTTTATTTGGCAAAGTAGGAAAAAAAGCGCCGTTTCATCTCCGTTTGCTATGTCCTAAAGGGACCTATAGACGATCAACATGGTTGACTAACATGGTTGGTCAAATGCAGTGTTGAAGTATTTGTTGAACGTCTGTAGGCAGGTTGGATTAAGCTTCAACCATCCAACCTGCCTACAGTCGTTCAACAAACACTTCAACACTGCATTTGACCAACCATGTTGGTCAACCATGTTGATCGTCTGTAGGCCCGTTTAATATCCCTCAACTTCTATTACGATTCTTTTTTATAATCCTCGACTGTTTGCTGACACCCGCGCTTTCCCCACAAACTTTGCCAAATTTAATGTCAAAATTTTGTTTACACTAGCTTTTTGTATCTTGTTTCTGGAATTCTGTCGGGAAAACGGTTTAGAATGTTTATAAGGTTATCGCTGATCTGTTTGCTCAGATGATACCGACGCAAAAACAGCAATCAGACTACGAGAACTCCTACCCCCCTCCTTATTAGTAGACGAATCTTCCAGCATTGTGAATTTCCTACCACTACCATTAAATATGACAAAATCCGTTTCCGTCTTAAGAATTATTTTCTGTTTTACACGGGTTGTTTAAAATGGGAAAATGAACGGTTAGCAAAAAAAAAATCGTTTAATGCAGGTTTCCGTCTTTTACGGGTTCCGCCTTAGACACGTTTCACTGTATAATACAAAATATGTTACGATTAACTTACGATACGATATTAACTTACGATTAATAATTATTTGAAAATTTAATTAAACCAAACTAACATTTAGTCTTATATAGTCTTAGTCTAGTGTAGTTACAGTCAAGTTCGTGTTTAGTTCTGTCGTCAATTAGGGAGTACCGTATGGATTAGATTCAATTACTACTGTACAAAACACATCGTATTCAAATATTAGTTTCAACGTAGTCTTAATCCAGTCCTAGTCTTAGTCTAATCCTAAATTATTGTTAGTCTAGTTACCATTTAGTCCTAGAGTATACTAGATGAAATATTTAATTAGAAAATTCTTAGATGAGTTTATTAAATAAATCTTAAAGCATCTTAGTAAGGTTTTCATCTAATCCTTGTCCAAGTATTGTCTGATCCTGGTGTGTCTCTAGTGCAATTATTATCTATTTTATTCTTTGTCTTTCTTGGTTATTTTATATATTTTTTCTAATTTAATCAGCCTCAGGGATGTGTTCAGTGTTGAACATCATTTTATTACACTAAGATGGCAAAATGTACGCTAAGTTTATTATTCATTTAATCTCATTCTTAATATATTTAAAATTTATTGTTATATAAAAGCTATCTAACTGATAGAATGCAATTGGTATTTATTGGTATGTATAATGATTGCTATAGTAAAATACATATTTTAGTAACAGTGCTCCCCCAAGCTACTATCTTGGGTCTTTTACTATTTATTTTATATATCAATGATATTTTTAATATTCCACATAGCAGCAACTTAGTTTTCTACGCCAATAATACGGCTATAATTATGTTCTGGCCACTATTGGGATGAAGTAGCTGCAAAAATTACGATTGTGTTGAACAAGATTCACATATGGCTAAGAACTAATCAACTATTGCTAAAAAATAATAAAACTACTTTTATAACTTTTGGGTGTACCGTGGTAGTTTACCAATTGATATCAAACTATATATTGAGGACAGGAAATTAAGATAGTTGACTCTTGTAAATATCTTGGAGTATCTCTGGATTTATGAGATGGGACTACCATGTAAAAGAAATTTAAAAAAAGTCTAGATATTTGATTTTTGTCTTTTATAAATTGAGTAATATTCTAGAAGCAAAAGCTATGAAGGTAATTTATCATGCCTTATTTGAAAGTATAGTGATCTATGGTATTATAGCATGTCTATGGTAATGCTTCTCCCGATTAAAAATCGACTGATTAGAAAAATTAATGTGCAATCTGTAAGTATTGATAAAATCTATACCTATACTAATACTGTGGAATATTTTTATGATACCTGTAAAAGGATGTATATGATGTATATTAGGATCAAAATGATGATCTA
The DNA here is from genome assembly GCA_944588485.1 of Phosphuga atrata. Classification (NCBI taxonomy): domain Eukaryota; kingdom Metazoa; phylum Arthropoda; class Insecta; order Coleoptera; family Silphidae; genus Phosphuga; species Phosphuga atrata. The sequence continues at coordinate 23,705,262 of OX155904.1, read as the reverse complement.
AGAAAGAACATAAAATAACATGGATGATACCAGGAACTACAGATGGAAACCAAATAGAGACCACGTGCTCATCTCAAAGAAATGGAAGAAAACAATACAAGACGTTAGATCGTACAGAGGAGCCAACGTGGTCGTACAGACCATGTGCTGGTAATAGCAAAAATGAAAGAAATTATAATCCGGAACAACAAAAAGGCAGAAAGAGGAAGGAAATGGAAGCTAGATAATGAAAGCACAGGAAGCGAATATAGTTCTGCAATCGAGCACAAACTCGTTGACGAAGAAACAACAACAATATGCGAAGACTGGAGCAGAATAAAGAAACGACTAATAGTAGACACGACTGAGCAGATAATAGGCCGAAAAAAAAACAAATCGACAAAAAAATGGTTCGACGAAGAGTGCCAGGAGAAAAGTACAACAAAAAATCAAAAAAGGAAGAAATGGATAAACACACAAAAAGAAGAAGACCTCCAAGAATATAGATTAGCACAACACTAAGCACAGATACACTACAAAAAGAAAAAAAGGGGCTGGCTAGATAAAGAATTACAACAAATAGAAGCAAACGGTAAGAACAATAGGAAGTTATATGAATATATCAAACGACAGAACGACAAAAGAAAGCTTGCCACTAAAATCAGGAAGCAGGAATGGAAAGAATACTTCATGAAAATATACCAGGAAACACAAACAGATGATGAGGTAGAAGTAACCAGTACGGAAGACGAAGAACCACCTAACTACCAAGAACTCACGCAAACGATAAAAAAGCTAAAACTACACAAAAGAGCAGGGCCAGATGAAATAAATAACGAACTGATAAAAACGGGAGGAGCAGTGCTCACCCACAGAATACATAGCCTAATAAACAAAATATGGGAAGAAGAAAAAATCCCCACGGAATAATACGGATCAATAACACCGGACCAATAACACCAATATACAAAAACGGAGACACAACGAAATGCGTGAATTACAGACCTATAATGTTACTAAACACAACCTACAAAATACTAACAGAACTGCTAAGAAATAGACAACACACTACACGGAATCCAAAATAGGCCCATACCAGAACAGGTTCAGAAGAGGAAAATCGACAATAGACGCGTCAATACCATTCACGTATTGACACAAATATAGAGAAAAGCTACGAATTCGGAATGGAACTACATATTCTATTTATAGACTTCAAACAAGCGTTTGACAGCGTAAAAAGAAAACAACTAATAAAAGAAATGGAAGAAGTGAGAATACCTAACAAGCTGATAAACCTAACAAAAATGACAATGAATAACTCAAGAGTAGAGACTATCACAGGAGACGGCAAAACAAATAAGGTGAGCATAGAAAGAAAAAGAGTAAGACAGGGAGATGGACTATCAACAGTACATTTAAACATCACACTAGAAGGCATAATAAGTAAAGTGGAAAACAACAAATCTTTAATACAAAACGAAACACAAATAATTAGTTACGCAGATGACCTTGGTAGCAATGTGTACTGCCATTTTTCCTGCCTTTATTCTATCGCTAATTTCGATACTTTTGTCGTTGCTTTCGTTTACAGTGAGCCCTAGGTATTTGTAGCTGTTTACTCCTTGGAATGTGTACTGTGCTATTTGTATCTGTCTGTTGGTCTTCCTGCATACGTGCAATATGCATGTACTTTGTTTTGTTTTCATTGCTAGTTAATCCTCTTATGCGTGCCTCTTTGTTAATTGTTGCCATAGTTTTGTCTAGGTTCCTTTTGCTTGTTGCTACCAGTGCAAGGTCATCTGCGTCACCAATTATTTATGTTTCGTTTTGTATTAATGAGTTGTTGTTTCCCACTTTGCTTATTATGCCTTCTAACTAAGAAACGAAGAAATAAAAAGTATCCTAGAAGACGAAGACATAGTGAAATTTATAAAAGCACGGAGGCTCAGCTGGTATAGCCATAAAAAAACCCAAGACTCCCTAACGAAGAGAATTAAAAACTGGAAATTACCACTCAGCAGACCAGGAGAAAGGCCGAAAATAAGATGGCAGGACCAAATATACGAAGATATGCGAATAATCGAAGTCACATAATGGAAGAAGAAGGTGAAAGACAGAAAGGAATGGAAGAAAATAGTACAAGAAATAAAAACACACAAGAACCTATGAATGGAAAATAGAATCCACCGCAACTAAAGGATCAAAGAGCTCGAGAATGGAGCGACCAATACCCCACAAGGAGTCTATGGCCATATTTATGTATGATGCATACTGGGAAAACGAGAAACAAATTGATAACTTTGCCCAAAACAAACAAATCTATTAGCCAGAAAAAATGCCTGTTTACGACTATTAAATATTTAAATAAATTGCCGAATAATCTAAATAATTGTTGGTAACAAAATAACTTAAAAAAATGTAATTAATTGGTATAAATCTCGGAATTTTATGATGGTCTCTAGAGCATTATGTACATCTTGTTACTTACTGGGGTCTTAATGGTATATGTGTGTTTATGTGTTAATAAGTTTTGTAAATTAACGTAATAAGTATTAATTATTAACTTTAAGTTTATTACATTTTTTTAAGTTTTACTTATTAAGTTTAAGTATAAAATAAATTTATATTGATTCAAAGGTTTTGTAAATTCTCAATGTGTGGAATCCAGTTTCTATATACAGGTATTATCTCCATAGAACACAATTTATGTATTGTTATGCACTTTGTGAATTTTGCTGGATATGAATCAATAAAATTAAAAATACTCTATTTTTGTAAATATTCATAAAACAGAAATATTTTAGCTAAATATAGCAAAAAAAATGTAAAAGAATTTGTTAAACATTTTGAATAAGCCTGAATGCAAAGTTTAATATAGGCGTAGCAACCGGTAAACAAAAATGAACGTATTTATGTGGTGGTTATAACGAGAATAACAAACTTGTAAAAGATTGTAATTATTGCCTGTACAATTAAAATTTGCACATTATTCGTTTTTCATAATTTGCTTGGTTTTCAAGTGTTAGTATAATGCATACACCGTTTTAATCGAAAATGAACATCGGCAACTGGATATGACACGCGCTGCGGTTCGAAGAGTGTTCCAACGTTATAGGGAGATTAGGTCCTTTCATAGACGACTTAGTGTAGGCAAAAGGTGATTTGCAACGGTTCGGGATGACCGCTTTATTCTGTCAGCATCATTAAGAATTCGTTACCTTAATGCTGTTCAACTACAACAACAGCTCCTTACAACAAGTACAAAGGGTGGCTTTTAGTCAGTGGACAGTAAGACGAAGACTGCAGGAAAATAACTTAACCCCTAGGATCGTCAAGCACGCCTGGGTTTTGGAAGGGAACATTTTAATTGGACGTAGGTATAATGAGGGTCTGTTTTGTTCTCAGATGACACCAGAATATGCCTCTATGGTAGCGACCGAAGAAGAAAAGTGTACCTGAAACCAGGAGAGCGATTTGCAGAATGCTGCATTAAAGAGCGAACTGCTTATGAGGTGGTTCCTGCTTGGTCTGGGGTGGAATTTCTATGGGAGCACCAACCAACCTTGACTTCAACATAAGGGGCGCCCGTAGTCACGAGAGAGGAGGTTTTAGGGATGCTAGGTACATCGAGGAGATTTTAGCAGTTCATGTGGTACCTTAAGTCGAGTATATTGACAACATGACAAGAATCGTGAAAGATTACATTAGATAAATCGGTTTTCGGGTTATGACATGGCCAGCATACAGTCCCGACCTAAGTCCGATAGGATGTTTATGGGATGAGCTTGAACTGAGAATTAGAACTAGGCTTCGTGTCCCAACCTCGATCCCCGAGCTTATAGTTGCAGTAGAAGAAGAGTGGCTTAACATCCCACAAGTAACAATAACAAACTTGATTAGACCTATGCCTAATCGTATGAGAAATGTTACTAGGACAAGAAGGTGTCATACCCAGTATAAAAATTAAGTGTTAATTTAGAAAATTGTCAATAACTATATTTCGTTTAGTAATAAAAATGGCTAATTTGTTCCATGAGTTAATTTTACTATGTTTAACATAAGAATTGCATTAAAACAAGATTTTAAGACATCAACATATGTATTTTGTTGCAAAATTTCGAAACTTCTATCAACAAAAACATACAAATTTCTGTTTACACACTAATCAAATAAGATTCTTGTTATAGTAATTGTGTAATGTGTTCTTAAAATTCTGGCATGTCATTATATACCCTTACCATAAGTCATTCTAAATGATCAAAATGGTTTTTGTGATTTGTTAAAATTTTGTTTAATATATATTTTATTATAGTTTCTATTCAATTAAAGACGGTGTTACTGATAGTCAATGAACCTAAGATGAACCTATAAATAAATGAGACTGATTATAATTACGTTAAATAACGAACTATGATTCAAAATCAACCTGTTATTTTGTCCGTACTACCCTTATAACTCAATTTCGACAACATGTCTCGTTACTTGAAATGTGTCTTGTGAATATGAAAAATGTCTTGAAAATATAAAGTATTATTTAAAACATACAAAATGAGAAAAAATATCGAAACAACATTTTAAATGTAATAAATGTAAAGCAATGTTCATAAATGACAATCGACCATGAGGTATAACCCTCACCAAAGAATAAATTAGAACATTCATTTTTTAATTTGTATTTTGCTTTGCTAATTCTTAATTTACTTCAAGAAAAAGAATAATTTATATTTAATAAAATCTAAACCGAAACTTGTTGGAAGAAATATAAATTATTCCTTTTCTTCAAGTAAATTAAGAAGTATTAAAGCAAAACACAAATATTAACCTTCAATATGGTCAAATCCAAAAATATTTTTTTAAGAGTGTCATGACAATAAAAAGAAACACGATATTTGTTTGTGATATTCAAAGAAATCGTAATTATTATTTGGGCGAAACAAGTGGCTCAAGGTTTTAAAAATCAGACGTACATCTTCGACGTCTGATTTTCAATATCGTCAGATATCTTAGTTGATGTTGTACAAATATTTCAAAAAACAATATGCAATAAAACTAAGAAGATTTTGTTTCAAAATATGTAAAAATTTATAGAAACAATATATTTTAATTTTATAACATTTTTAGAAATTTATTGAAAAACTTTGGGTATTGAATACTTTGAACAAAACGAATATTTTTATTTATTAATATGTTTGCATAAATAAACAGATCCAAAATCCAATTTACATATTTCCTTAAAGAGAAAATTTATTTATTGTATACTTGGTACACAAAGGGCTACCGATCACGAGCCCTTTTGCCCAATATATCTTTATTTTGTGAGAAAAAAATATTTTTTTTAAATAATTTGCTTATTTTATTATTATTATTTTATTTCTTAATTAAAACACACTTAATTAACGTAATTAACCACTTTTGTCTACCTAATTTTGAAATAATTTTGTTTAAACTTAATCATCTCCTAGTCTTATATAAATTTAATCTTACTGTTAGTATTTTTCAAGACAAATGAAGTATGTTTAATACATTATAAGAATACCTAATAACATTCTTGGTATATCCAAATAGTCTAGTAGTCATAATAGTCTATTGACTAGACTTAGTATAAAATAAGTTCAATGAATGTGCTCCAATAAGTCTAGTCAAAGTAGAATCTCCTTCTAGTCAAATAGTCTTCGTTTAGATATTTTTTTCTTCTTCTTCTTCTTGTTTCGAATAGGTCTACTTTGCACCACGCTTGTTCAACTGTTGGGCTTTGATCTTTGCCCAGTTATGTCGCATCTTATGCCGGTGTAACTCCATTCTCTCTTCTGTCCAGAGGGTACCTATCCTTCGGGGTTTTTCCTAAAATCCACGGACTTCCATCAGGGTGCGTCTCACAGAGTTTCTGTTTAAAAGATCTGTTATTCCAAGTTCTTTAATATCCTTTTCGGTTTCTGTCAACCAAGTGGTACGAACCTTCTTGTTTTGCCAGAAGGTGAACAGGCGGTTGGTTAGTCGGTTTGGAGGCAATCTTGCAACGTGACCATAGAAAGCTACCCTTCTTTTCCTTGCACAGTCAGAGAGCCTCTCGATATGTTCGTAGAACTCAGAGTTAAGTCTCCTTCGGAATTCCCCATCCTCCTTTACCGAGCGTAGGATCTCTCTGACGATTCACCTCTCTCTGATTTCCAATTTCTCTAATACCAGACCTCTTCGGTTCAAGGAAAGACACTCCATGGCATACAGGGCTTCTGGTCTTAAGGTATTTTATTAAAGAAAACAAAATTCAACAAATTTTCAACAAAATATTGAGTCTTCTTTTTAATCTTCTTTTAAACGAGTCATAATCTTGAACAAGTCATATTTTAATCCTAAGTGTGAGCACGGAAGGAGCCTTCACGCGTGCATTTTCTCCTGTATATGCAGAACATGCTGGCGTTCCCTGGTAACACTGTCCCACCAGACAGTGGCCAGTAGACAGTGACAGAAAGTAAAGTAGTTTAATCCTAAATGTATTCTTAATCTAGTTATACTATATTCTTAGTTTAGTCTTAGTATAGTTTTAATTTAAACTTTATCTAGTCTAGTCATTGTATAGTCCACTTAGATGTCTATAGTGTATTTATCTATTGACTTAGTTAATTACATTCTTATTGACTTAAAGTTGAAGTTTTAACCCTTTAAGTACGTATTTATTTATACAATGCACGCCTAGTGAAACATATGCATGACGAGTCTCAGCCGTCAAATGTACCCAAGGGGTTAAAATAAAGTACAAATTATGTTAAGTTTAATGTAACTAAACTATAATTTAGTCAAGTATAGTCTTAGTATAGAAGTTAAGTCTGTGTTTAATCTTCTCGTAAGTTCTAACGTCCATTAGGGATTACCGTGTGAATTAGATTCAGATATTACTGTACAAAACAAATGGTATTCCAGCTACTCCATTAGTCCAGTCTCAAGGAAGTCCTAATAGAGTTTTAATCCAGTCTCAGTTTTTCCTTACAGATAATCTCGAGTAATCTCGTAAACCCACCCTGTTTCGTTCTGTATATTGTGAACGTGCGTTTTTTGTTTTGTTTAAAAAAATGAATATGGCATATGTGGTATGTAAATGCAACATGTTCAAAATTGTTTCATGCCAAATGTATTCGCGCGAGCATTACAATTTTCATCAATTTCCAAAAGGAACTTAAGAATCCGAATGGAAAGAGATGGTTGTGGATATCATCTGCTGAAGGGGATGCCAAATCTACCAGCTTTATAAGACACGAGAAACAAAAAGAAATCACTCTTGTAGAAGTGATGGACTAGTTGAATCTAATGAACAACAAATACTCAGAGATGATGAAAATGTATAAGGCACGGTTGATAATTAATACCGAGCAGAAGCAAGAGATTAATCTTTTAAAACAGCAAATGGTTGAGTTTAGAGTAGTCGAAAAACATAACTAGAATTCACTAGATCTTGTGAATGTAATAAATGGAAGAGAGAGACGGAAAAATAATATAATGATATTTGGCTGCATTGAAACCGAGCCAAGGATAGGAAGGAGAGTTAACGTCGATTCCCACATGCGCGACACTCAGCTACGCGACGTCGTGCCACATCGTCTGTCAAATAATGATTACATTGTTTTAAATGGGCACGTCGCGTAGCCATGGTGAGCACGTGCCCATTTAAAACAATGTAATCATTATTGACAGACAATGTTGCGTGACGTCGCGTATCTGAGTGTCGCGTATATGAGAATCGGGATTATTACTCTACATGTTAGAGAAATTATCCAGAATCTAAGTCCAAATATAAATTGCACAGAAGTAAAAGTACGAAGAGTGGGCAAACCAAATACTGATTATCCAACACCCATCAGAACAACGCTGTCTTCATATACAGAAACAAGAAATGTTTTCTTCAAAGCAAGAGTTGAGGAAAATTCCTGAATATAAAATACTGGCAATCGGCTTTGACAAAACAGCTGTGCTAATGGAAAAATACAGAGTATTAAAAGCGGAAATGTTGCAGAGAATACAAGAAGGGGAGGATAATCTAAGAATTAAATACTAATAAGATATTCCGAAGATAATTAAGGTGTCACAGAGTGAAAAAACTAGATATGTTTCATTTAATATATGTTTCACAGAAAAAATTGACTATGTTGATAATAAGTTAAACAAATGTAAAACAATTGTATGTAAATTCAATGTAAATGTTTTAGCAAAAAAACCCAATGGCGGAAATTTTTTTAAATACACTATCTATTCACAATATGTATCAATTGATCTTTAAACCTACCAGAGTGATGGAAAATTCAAGCACACTTCTAGATATTGGGTGATTTTAAGGAGTATAAATGCTGCGAAGTTATTGATCTGGCTCTTTCAGATCATTATGGCAAGTTTCTTGAGTTTGAAATCCACCTAAGCAAAAAAGGGGAAACAATTTAGGGTAAGAAGAGTGTTTTCGGAGGTCAGGTCGAGATATTTCTCTGGTGAACTACAATGTGAAAATTGGGAAATATTATTGAACTGTACAGAGGTAAATAGAGCTTACAATATTTTCATGTATCAATTTCAAACGCTGATGAACAGAGTACTTCTCCTCAAAAAATTCAAACATGCAAACAACTCAAAGTCATGGGTAACAAATGGTATTAGAATATCTTGCATTAAGAAACACTATTGTTATATAGAAATACTGCTGGGTTATGTGACGAAGGAGTATTATAAAAAATACTGTAGTATTTTGCGACAAGTCATAAGAAAGGCTAAGCGCATGGTCAACAAGGAATTCATTGTCACTGCAGAAAACTAATCGAAATCAACCTGCACGGAAAAAAGTCACTTAAAAATTACAGTTTCAAATAGTAGCAGCGGCCTCACGAATACAAATTTGTAAATATTGCAGTCGCATACTGCGATTTTTAAAACTTATTTACTAATAATATCGTAAACTGTACTTTTAACATGAAGCAATTTGTAGTTTTATAGTTTCAAATTCTTAAGGCCGATAATTAATTTTTTAATAAGTAATTTTTAAAGTGTACTTTTTTTCCGTGGGGTCTCTAGTCAAAAGAATAACAAAAAATACCTCAAAAAATGAAAACAATATTCTTTAAAATCTCAGCATATCCGACCTACATTCATAGTTATATGACATTTTTAATAGATTAAATGACTTTTATATAAATTCAGCGCCAGCACAAGAGTGGTGAAGTACAATATGCCGAAATAACCTACAACAATAATAGCTGTAGATTTCATTTAACAAATCAAACTGAAATAGTGGAAATAATCAGTCAACTGAAAAATAAAAAGTCCGTGGGAGCAGATAAAATTCCAGCTAAACTTCTCAAAGCAACTCCGCATATAATATCAATACCTTTAGAACATATCATAAATATAGCTTCCTGCACAGGAATGTATCCAAGATCTATTTACAAGAAAGGAAATACGGACGATATGACAAACTATAGACCAATTTCACTGGTTAAATAATCTGAAATATTCGAGAAAATCATAGACAATACGCTATTAACATTCTTGGACGTGAATTAGGTATTGACGTCTAAAAAATACGGTTTTAGGAAGTGAAAAGTCAAAATGAAGGCTCTATATGTGAGGCACTGTCAAACATTTTGAACGCAATAGATAGTTCTGTAGGTAGATGATACATCTTTGTTATTTCAAGAACAGACAAGAGATGACTGCGAAATGCAAATTAAACATTCCCTAGGGAAGCTCGAGACATGGTTTACGTAAAACAATCTATTGTTGAATGTAAAAAAAAACTAAATTGATCAGTTTTAAAAGAACAAAAAATAATGTCCTAGTTCAGTTTAACAAACAAGACATCGCATCAGAATCCAGTGTATATTTTCTAGGGGTGAGCTTGTATGAAAAATTGAATTGGTATAAGCACATAAAAAATGGCAAAATACAGTTATGCTCTGGAGTATCTCAGAGAGTGGAAGAAGGAACATCAGGGATTTGTACGAGGAAACCGTCTTTAAGGTAGTGTAGAATGAATGGGAATCGGACTATAATGAGGTGAGGAAGGGCCTGAGAAAAGGCTGCCCATTGTGTTCCACGCTCTTCAATCTGTATGTGGCGGATATGGAGAAGGTTCTACAGGCCGGTCAAGCTGGAAGAATGGTGATTTGAAAAAAGAAAGTGTGGAGCTTGGCATATGCGGATGACATGGTGGTATTTGCAGTCGGCGAGTGAGATGAAGAACGTGATTGAAAGGCTCTGTAGGTATTTTGAAAAGAGGGATTTGAGGGTGAATGTTGGTAAAACAAAATGGATTTGGTTTAAAAAGGGTGGGCGATATAGGAAAGAAAGCTTTCAATGGCAGGGTACTAAAATAGAGGAAGTTAGTAAATTTCAGTAAGGTAGGTCTGTCGAATTACGCCTACTTAAGCATGAACATTAATTTCCCTAATATATTAAATGAAGATGAAGAACCTACACCTCGGAATATGTTCATGGAATATATGTTTATTATTATATAAATAAAACACAAAATATTGTTGGTCTGTTTATTAAAGTAATGAAAAAAGAGCCGAATTCAAACACCATCGTTTTGGCGCAATTAAACTACTGAAGTAAAATTTAGCCTACGACAGTTTTCCTGAAATTAATTAAATAATTATTACAGTTATTACAGTTTTTTATAATTATTTATTTTTATTATTTATTTTTTATTAATTATTACAGTTTTTTATAATTAGTAACATAATTAGTCTAAGCAGGAGTATTTTAATCATCAGCTCTATTAAGTTTTACAACATGTTTTCACAGTTATAAAATCAGGTACAAAAAAACTAAAATTACTAAGGTCGTAACATAAATAATATTTTTTTCCAATGGGACATGGCTTAATCAAAATCAAATAATCTGTATACAGATTATCAAATAAAAATGAATTTAAAAAAATAAAACGATTGCAGGCGTTATTATAACCAGTTGAAGTAGTAACGCCTATCTAAATCTACGTAGCTAGAATTAACCACAACCATCAGGACATCTAAATTTAAGCTTACGAGATTGTTAAAAACGCCTACGGTAGCATTTGGTATGGGTAATAACGCCTAGGCGTAATGACCGTCAAGGACACTTCAAATATGTTTAAAATTTAAAGGAAAATTGACTGTTTAATATATTATAGAAAAACTGGTCAATCATACTAACAAATAAGCCTTATATTTACTTCTAAACTAACAAATTTCATTAATTCCGAAAAATTGCCGCTATCTGTTATTAAAAACAGCGTAGGCACTACTCGCCAGGACGCGTCAGTCGACAACTAGCCCGCGGTGGGGGAAGTGCCGTAGGCGCGATTTGTGGCTGTTTCGGGATGTATAAACCTTGATGCCTAGGTATTAAGTTTGATTTAATATATTACGTAAGCTGAGTTAATTATAGGCGCAATTAGCCTCTAGGCGTAATTCGACAGACCTACCTTATTTGGGGTATGTCTTTGGGACGGGATACAGTAATAAAGAGCATAGAGTATGTCACAAAGAAGGCATGGGTGGCGGCGGGTCGTATGTGGGAGGTTTGGAAAAGAAACTTTGGCGGAAACTTTAAAGCAGCTTTAGAGCAGTGTTAATGTATGGATGTGAGGTCTGGGGAACGAAAGAGGAAGACAAGATCGAAAGGGTGCAGCTAAAGTTTTTTAAGAAAGTGTTGAAACTGATAAGGTCGACCGCTGGTCACATTGTCCTTCAGGAAGTGAGTGTGTGTAAGGTGGCGGTAATTGCTGCGGAAAGAGTGATAAAGTACGAGTATAGGGTGAATGGGTTAGGGCATGAAAGGATAATAAAGGAATTCGTTCGAGTAGTGAATAAAGGGGGGTTAAGTGGTAGAAGAGAGAGTGGTTGGGGGCCGAATAAAAGGAAACTGTATGAGAGAGGCGGGTTATCATCCGAGGGGTTGGAATGGGAAAAAAGTGCGGGTGCTCAGTGGAAACTGATGTTAAGAAAGAGGTTCTTAGAAGAGGACTGCCAAGAGCGCCAATCCAAAATAAAGGCTAGAAAATATCACCAAGACTACAGTCAGATACAAGTGCACGGCCGCGTTCCTGGTTATTTGAGGACAAGTAAAGGTTTCGGAGGAACAGTCAGTGTTGGCGAGATTTAGGTGTGGTAATGGAGAGCATGGCAGGGGACATTGGATGGATGAGTGAAGTTGTATGGGTTGATGGAGGATATGTGGAGTCATTGGTTGGAAGAATGCACGATGGCGGACTGGAATGAACAGGATAGAAGGCGAGGAAAGGATTGGAGTGAGTGCATGGACGAGAACTGGAAAGGACTGTCGTTTTTATTCAGCGTGAAAAGATGGAAAGAGCACATGCGACGGGGTAGTTTTTTTCAGTGTTGTGGTTTAGTTTTTTAACTTATGACCGATGTACATGTGTTGATCTACAGATTTATAGGGTGGTAAAATTTCCTTTTCTTTTTAATGGGGTTTAAGTTTAAGTTTCATAACTTTTTTTTTGCTTATTCTGTATGTTTTGTATGGTAGTGTAAATTATTTTAATTATGCCAATAAAGGTTATTACTACTACTATACATGTAAGTGGAATATTGGGTATTCAAAAAAGGTTTATAAGAAATGTGTTCAGAATGGGGCCTAGAGCAAGTTGCAAAGATATTTTCATTCAGAGAGATATTTTCACAGTAATTGGTCTGTACATCCTGGAAGCGGTCTTGTTTGTAAAAAACAGGACATTTTGAGGAGCACATAATGGGTCATAACTATACGACTAGAAGTAAACATGGTCTACGGGTAGACAGAAGAAAATTTAGTTACATTCGGAAAAATGTTAAATTTTCAATTAAAATTTGGAATAAAATTACTATATCATTAAGAAACGTAGACGACGAAAAACATTAAAAAAAAAAGAAATTTGAAAGCAATGCTTGTCCCGAAAGCTCTTTATAGCCTCACCGAATTTTTAAATAAACACATATGAGCTGTTAATTTGGTTTCAGTTTAGTTTAGTAATGTATTATGTTAATATTGTTGAAACTATTTGTATGTTTTTTGTCCTACATCCCTTTGTGTAGATTTTTATGGGACAAATAAATAAATTCTATTCTATTGTACATAGAGTTTTAATCTTAGTCTAAAGTATTGTTAGTGCAGTTACCATTCAGTGCTAGAGAAGATTAAGTGAAATATTACATTAGCATACCCTTAGTCGAGTATTAGTCTAAAAGCAATAAGTACTAAAGCAACCTTAGTGAGTTTAAATCTTTTACTTTTAATCCAGGCATTGTCTAATACTAGTGTGTCTCTAACCTAATTATTATCTATTTTTTTCTTATTACCTCTTCTTCTTCTCCTTCTTGTTTAGAATAGGCCTACTTTGGACCACGCTTGTTCAACTGTTGGGCATTGATCTTTGCCGCATCTTCTGCCGGTGTAACTCCTTTCTACCTTCTGTCCAGGGGGTAACTTTAATTCGGGATTTTTCTTGAAATCCACGGATTTCCTTCAGGGTGCGTCTCACAGACTGGCTGTTTTGTAGATCTGTTATTCCCAGTTCCTTAATATCCTTCTCTGTTTCTGACAACCAAGTGGTGCGAACCTTCCTGTTCTGTCAGAAGGAGAACAGATGGTTGGTTACTTGGTTTGGTGGCAATCTTGCAACATGGCCATAGAAAGCAACCCTTCTTTTCTTTTCACAGTCAGAGAGCCTTTCAATATGTTCGTAGAGCTCAGAGTTATGTCGCCCTCGAAATTTTCCATCCTCCTTTACCGGACCTAGGATCTTCCTGAGGATTCTCCTCTCTCTGATTTCCAAATTCTCTGCCAGACCTCTCCGGTTCAAGGAAAGACACTCCATGGCATACAGGGCTTCTGGTCGTAAGACTGACGTATAGTGCTTAAGTTTCAGGTTGCGTGACAGGCATTTCTTGTTGTAGGTGTTCTTAGTCAGTCCATAGGCTAGTTCTAACTTGATGATTAAGTCCATAGGCTAGTTCTAACTTGATAAGTTAAGTTCAATCCAATCGCTTAGATACTTACATTCCTCAGTCCTCTTGAAAAATCTCTCTGTTTGCTTCTCTGGTGTTTGTGAAAAATGCTGTTTTCTCCAGCGACTCTTGAAGACCCACTTTGGCAGCCTATTTTCTGATGCAATTTACCTGCATTGTTGCCATCTCAAGAGAAACAGCAATCAGTGCCATGACATCATGACAATCTACAACCAATCCATCGTTCTTACGTCCCAGGTAAATACCGATCTTAACACCCAGTTGATCAGTTCCTTGCGCCATTCTATTACAACCTTTTCAAGCACACAATTAAAGTGAAGTGGGGAATGTCCATCTTCCTGTCTCACTCCAGTGTTTATTTCGAAGAATTCCGAGATATCGCCTCTAAATTTAACCATAGAATGGGTGTTGGTCAAGGTTTCTAGGATGAGTCAGCAGGGTTTGTTGTCTAGCCTTAGTTCCTGTAGTACTCTGTTAAGCGTTTCTCTATCAAAGGAATCGTAGGCCTTCCTAGAATCAACAAAGGTGAAGAGGTGAAGTAAAATCTCCCTTTTTGTGAAGCTGATGGATCAGAACCGATTTCCAATCGGGTGGTAATTTCTCTGTTTCCCAGATATCCTGGATGATCTCGGTTAGCTTTATTTCCAGCACCTTTCCACAATTCAGCAACGATAGAGTCCTCTCCAGCTGCCTTATTATTCTTAAGAAGTTGAATGATCTGACCAACTTCTTCCAATGAAGGGGGCAGCGTATTCGGGTTTGGTATGGTTTGCTTATAGTCGAAGTCTTCGCTGGGCGGATCACAGTTGAGTAGATTTTTAAAGTACTGTGGTAAAAGGTGGTAGTCGTCCTGCCAATTTTCGTTGTGAGTCTCTCAAGTGGAGACTTGGCGGAGCGTATTTTCTGAGTGTCTGCTTGAAGGTTCCATAGAAATCTCTGGAGTTATTCTTAGCAAAGCTCTCTTCGATTTGGGTTAGTTGGTTTTATGTAAAGGTCCGTTTGGTTCCTCGAATTATCTTGGCTGTAATCTTTCTTTGTTCCAAAAATGTATGCCAATTTTCCTTGTTCTTTTTAGAAGTCCACCTATTATCTCTATTATATATCAGTTTCAGAGAATTGTAAGATCTTTTTACAGTAATTTTTAACAAATCTCAATATAAATATACGCTAAGTTTGTTCATATTTAATGTATAGTGTTATATTATTAGTGTTATATAATATATAGTGTTATTAGTGTTATATAATATATAGTGTTATTAGTGTCATAACATGTTCTAGGAATAAGTGATACATTTATACTAGAGTCATTGTGTTATCACTACATAGTTGTAAATATGCGTACGAGAACTATAAAGGGAAGTCTAGAAATAGAAGTATTCCGTTACCCAAAGTCAGTAAATCTATAGCATTTAAAAATCTCTTCGATTGTGGCAATAAAACACATCAATATACTACCTGATTTAGTACAAATAATACCGAATAGTAATAACAAAACAGTAAGAATAAAACTGAGAAATTAGCTTGTAAATACTTCCCTTTCTTAGACTTTTTGTTCTCTTTCAAATACATATTTTGTTATCTCAAATCTCTTCCAATATTTTGTTATCTTACATTTTACTTTTTAATATTCTAATCTTTGACTCTTCATATACCTTATTATGTCGTTTATTGTTTAGTTTTAGTATTTTATTTATACCGAATACTCTGTTGTCTCTGAATGTTATCGACAAAGTTTATTTATGTGAATAAATTACTTCTCAGACCTATGTACAGGTGTAACTCAGCTCAATAGGTGCATCCTTATGTTTTATGATATGTATATATTGTATATCCTGATTATTATAATAAATTTTTATTGATTATTATAATAAATTAATAAATATTCTATTTTTCTTAGTAATCATAAAACATACCTTTATATATTTCTTTAGTCTGTAGTCTATAAATTAAATATTACATTACAAAATACTTATTCGAGTATTAGTTTAGTCTTAAAGCAATCTTAGTGTACCTCCAGACTTCCAGACATGTCCAGACTTCTAATCCAGTCTAATCTTAGTGCGTTACTATTCTAGTTAGTATCTAGTCTCAGGGAATTGTTAGGCATTTTTTGTTAGAATTTATATAAGAATTAACTGTTATTGTTCTATAAGTTTAGTGTTCATTTAATATTATTAACACTTTTCTTTTTGTTAATAAGAAGTTAGGTAAAACAGACTACTTATATCTGCAGTATTTCTATTAATATAGTGAAGTATTCGTCTGCATACCTAAAGAATTGCCATTACTATAATGATTAACGAGTATTCGTCTGCTATTAATATATTATTAGTCTAGTATTATTACGCTCTTTAACTAGTCTTATTACAGTTTAACTCTAGTTTCAGTTTAGGCTTTGTCTAATCTTATTTTTTTAATAATCTCGTTAAGTTCAATAAGTCAATTTAGTTTAGTTTTTATTGTTTATTTTTAGTATTTTATTTATACCTAATACTCTGTTGTCTCTGAATGTTATCGACAAAGTTAATTTATGTAAATAAATTACTTCCCAGACCTATGTACAGGTGTAACTCAGCTCAATAGGTGCATCCTTATGTTTTATGATATGTATATATTGTATATCCTGATTATTATAATAAATTTTTATTGATTATTATAATAAATTAATAAATATTCTATGTTTGTTAGTAATCATAAAACATACGTTTATATATTTCTTTAGTCCTTAGTCTATAAATTAAATATTACATTACAAAATACTTATTCGAGTATTAGTTTAGTCTTAAAGCAATCTTAGTGTACCTCCAGACTTCTAATCCAGACTTCCAGACATGTCCAGACTTCTAATCCAGTCTAATCTTAGTGCGTTACTATTCTAGTTAGTATCTAGTCTCAGGGAATTGTTAGGCATTTTTTATTAGAATTTACATAAGAATTAACTGTTATTGTTCTATAAGTTTAGTGTTCATTTAATATAATTAACACTTTTCTTTTTGTTAATAAGAAGTTAGGTAAAACAGACTACTTATATCTGCAGTATTTCTATTAATATAGTGAAGTATTCGTCTGCATACCTGAAGTATTGCCATTACTATAATGATTAACGAGTATTCGTCTGCTATTAATATATTATTAGTCTAGTATTATTACGCTCTTTAACTAGTCTTATTACAGTTTAACTCTAGTTTCAGTTTAGGCTTTATCTAATCTTATTTTTTCAATAATCTCGTTAAGCAATTTAGTTTAGTCTCAGTTAGGTGCAAAACTCTAGTCTTATTATAAGATCCTCGTAAAATATGATCATTATTAGGTTAATAAGAATAAGTACATTAGATAAAAAGTATCTTCTTGAATAAAATGTTTTTCACTGTTTGAATAAAAAAGCAAACAAAATCAATAAAAATTCCCTCCCTCGATTTCTACCCCTGTTTGTGAAATATCCAAAAACATCAAACGCCCATCAGCGGAATCAGAAACGCGTGCACGAAATCAGAATAATTGGAAAGCCATTGAGAATTAATTATAAGCGTCGCGGCGCCGCGCGGAAAAATCCTCCCGGCGCTAGAGATAAAAATACAAGAGAAAATGTTCTTAATATTTTTTCCTCTGTTTCGTTCGTGGGGTGGGAGCGGACAGAGGGGCAGAACAATGGGAAAAACGGGGCGCTCGCGGAAATTAAAATATGTATATAGACGCGGCGGCGTTGTTTTTCTCCGCAGCCGGAATTATAAAGTCTAAAAAACAATAAAAAACGATAGTAGCCTAAAAAAACGAGCTAAAAGTATCGAGTTACGAGCGGAATACTAAAATGTACCACAATTGCATACATTTTTGCTTATAAAGAAATTACACAAACAACTAATTTGTATATAGCCAACTGCACTAAAAGCAGTTAGATAAAATATAATGGCAATAGTTACAAAATAATACAAGAAACAGAACATCTATACGAATATAAACTATTCATCAAGTTCAAAGAGAAAAGTAATTGTCTATTTCCAGCAGTAATTCTAGCATTATAATGCTATTCTACTTAATGTACATGATTAAACTTCATATGCAAAATTTGATTGAACAGCTTGGAGGGTCAAGACACGGGAGAACTACTGAGACATACAACCACCTACCTACAAGACTTTACTGATAAGACTAGACTACTCCTAGTCTTGTCAATCTACTTATAAGTGTAGTATTGTCAGTCTATTCTTGTCCGACTAGTCTTGCCTATCTAGTCTGGTCTAGTCTCTCTGGTCTGATATGTCTAGTCTCGTGAGTCATGTCTTGTGTGTTTAGTTTTGTCCTTCTAATCTTGTGTCTAGATTTTTCTGTCTAGTATTGTCTACCTAGTCTTGTTTGTCTAGTCTTATTTATCTAGTCATGCCTGTTTAGTCTTCTCTGTCTTGTCCTGTCTTCCTAGTCGTGTCTGAATAGCCTTGTCTGTCTAGTCTGTCTGATATGGTCTGTCTAGACTTATAAGTGTAGTATTGTCAGTCTATATTCTTGTCCTTCTAATCTTGTCTAGTATTGCCTACCTAGCCTGGTCTAGTCTCGTCAGTCCAGTCTTGTGTGTTTACTTTGTCCTAATCTTGTGTATCTGTCTAATCTTGTCTGTCTAGTCTTGTCTAGTCTGTCTAGCCTTGTCTGTCTAGTCTTGTCTGTCTAGTCTAGTCTGTCTAGTCTTGTCTGTCTAGTGTTGTCTGTCTAGTCTTGTCTGTCTAGTCTTGTCTGTCTAGTCTTGTCTCTCTAATCTTGTCTGCCTAGTCTTTTCTTTCTAGTCTTGTCTATCTAGCCTTGTCTGTCTAGTATTGCCTATCTAGTTTTGGTGGTCTAGTCTTGTCTGTCTATTCCTGTCTATGTAGTATCGTCGGTGTAGTTTCGATTTTATAGTTTTGTCTGTCCTTTATTGATCATTAGAACATTTATTCTCATATTAAAACAGTTTAATAGTTTCAATTCGGAATAGTTATTTTGTACTCGATGAGCTTTTTGTATGTAAGTAAATATTTAAGGAAGTTTCGCACAAACTTTACGATTGTCTATAATAGCGAACAATAAAAGAAAAGCAATTAGTAAAAAAACACTTAAAGAAAATGAACTCTAGGAAGCTGCGACACGTCTGTCCGTATCCGTCTTTTTATTATAGTTTTTTTGCATTCAATTCTATTTAAAACTTGGAGGATGAGAAAGTGGAAACATCAGTTTAAGTCCGTCCGCGCATCCACTCAATTAATCTAATTGCGTTAGCAGCATAAAACGTAATCGTTTCTGCTGCGTTTTTTCCCTCCGCTTCCCTTTTCTTATTCTAAATTCTAATTGGCCGTTTTAAATTGCTGTACTTAGTGCCCCCCGTGGCAAGTATGTAAATGGCAAAAATATAAATTACAATCTTTTTGCGGTCGCCCGGAGCGAGCGTCGTTGAAAAAAAAAATCCGGAGTCCGGAGTTGGAAAAGACGCAGAAAGAGAGACAATTAGAGAGTTGATAAATGATTTTCTTGTCTGCGAGTGGGGATGAAGTGGGGGTGAAAAGGAGCTTTGAATCCAGAAGCATTAAGAAAAAAAAAATTAAAAAAAGGAGGAATAATTTTTCTTCCGTTTTATCTACGCTTGCCAGGACGTTTTTATTACAAAGTTTCCCCCTCTCTCATTCCATCCTCTCCCTCAATTTCAACCCGTTATTTATGTTTTTTTTTTATTAATTTTTTTCTTTGGGTATTTTTTTGACACCGCCCCGGCTACCCTTAATCTAAACAAGCCCCAAATATCCAATCAGCCACCTTACTTAAAGTATTTTAAATTAACTTTTTCCAATTAAAACTTTCCCTGCACACCGAGGGAAAAAACAACCCTTGCAGCTATAAAAAATATGCGATCTATAATCGAAACAATCGGTTAGTAAAAAAATGTAAAATCAATAAATTACTAAAATTCCGTCGAGAAAACAAAACCAAATTTAAAAAAAAATGGTTTTAAAAAATTAAAACTTTAATTGACAAATATTTACGAAAAAGTTTTCCTTTAAACGCGAACTTTGCCACAAACTATTCCTCTTGACAGTTTCCCAACAACATCCCTCAGGAGCATTTAAACTTTCTGTTTTAGCGAGAAAAAATAATTTATCAACTTTTCCTGATAACTTTCTCCAACCAAATATTTACCAAAACCTCCCTAATTTCCCCGCAAATAAAAACAAAAACTACTTTCTCCTGATGAACTTTATATACCCACAGTTTTAGTGTTTCTTTCACCAAAGCGACCTCTCTATTCCAATAGAAGCTTCACCGCATGCATTCATTTTTCACCCTCATTTTAACAGCCCGTGAAATTTATAGATTTTATTTGCCGGCTGACCCCCTACCGGTTTAAAACTAAAGTTGTTTTTTATAATACAAACGTTCGTAAAGCTTAGGGGTGCGGTCATTTATGTATACAAAAAAAAAATGTGGGTAATGGCTTAACCATTGTAGGGGGGTAGATTTTTTAGGATTATTTTTTGTTGGACTTGGGATGAAGAAATTAAAGGTGTGATTTATTAAGGGTTGAATAAAAGAGGTCTGAAATGTTCGAAATTCGTCGTAGTAACAAATTTTGGATGATTTCTCTCTTTCGTGTTTAGTAGAAACGCGTCAGGTTCGCGTAAAGTTCAGATTGTTCAGTTTGGCATACCTCCTCAAAGCTATCCTTCAATTTCCATTTTGAACTCTTCAACATTCTTGTCTCCAGTTCCATATTTTTGTCTCCAGTTAAACATTTTTTCCTCTTGTTCGATATTATTGTTCCTCGTGTCGTTCGGGCTTCACATTTTAGTTTTGTTTAGTTGTAATCATTTCGGTTTTTGTGGAAATAAAAATTTTCTTTGAGAAACCATTTGAAAATTTTCTAGAAGCTGAAAATTTTAGTTTGTTTTCCCCAAAATATCTAGAACAGAAGAGTAAACTAAATCCTCGTTCTGGTTTATCTTGCAGAACTTTGCATTCGCGGATGGTTTTCAGCGTTCAAAAAATAATTGATTAATTAACCATTTTTGTATTCCATGTGCATAGTTCTTGTGCACTCCATAATCCTTGTAGACTCGAGATTTTCTTTCTGAATCAATTTTTATTTGAAAATTATTTGAAAATAAATGTAATTGTGATTTTGTTTGGAATCATGATTTGATTTTTTAGAAACTATCAGCAACAGAACAATGAACTTGACAATCAACAAACATGAAAAACATTCATTGGACAAATTATCTGCAAAAGCTCGTGCGAATTTGACTGGACAACAAGAAAATCGTGGACTGTTTACAGACATTTTTCAGGAAAACTAAACACGTTTCAGCAATTAACTATACAGCAATTTTTTTAATCCATCTACATATGTATTTCCATGAAAATTAAATTTGCTTAATCATGTTTGTAATTCGTTTTCTAATAGTTATGCAATAATATCAACTAAATTTTTGAATGCCCGTGACTAAGGACGATGTTATCTTGGCTAGAAAAATCGTCCGTTTTCTTAAAAATATTTGTAAGAGCACAATAAACTAAACAACAAATTTAAAATATCTTCTGCTAAAGGCAAAATCGCTTTCTTTGGAATAATTGTTTAAATATGCAATTTGCGTAACGTTTTATTTTTTATAGAATGAAACAAATTGTATAATATTCCTAGTGTCGAAAATTACTATCTTTGGAAGAACTATCGTTCATTTCCTTGAAAATAACGAAAAAAAAGCAAACAAAACAAGCATATTTTGAAATTGCCTGCAAAAAAGGTTTTGGAAAAAATATTAGAATTTGCAATTTGTTTTGAAGAACCGATGTAAGTAATTAATTTTCTTGCGAATATCTGTAACACAAAGTTTTATAAATTAAAAAAACTTCTTGTATTAAGGTGCAGGAAAACTCGCCAGAAAATGCAATGGAAATGTTTATCGAACTTGGAAATATTTGTCGAAACTGGAAATGCTCGTCGATTTAATGAAAATAAAGAGAAAAAATTGGCAGCAAGTTTTAGAAATCTGCTGGCTTATTATTCCAAAACAGAAAGCCTTTATATTTACAGAAATATAAAGGCATTCCTAATCTACATTGGATTCTTGAAAAACAAGTAAATTAAATATTGCGCGATTTTCAAAAATTGAAATTTGCGATTTTTGAAAGTCTAGAAACGACTAAATTATTAAGAAAACTAGAATGATTTAAATTACGGTTTTCATAATTTCAAAGAATTCCGTTGATATTTCAAAGAATTTTGTTGAAAAATAAGTGAACCACAACTTTTCAAACGACCATCAATCGGCGTTGAAATAGCAACAACCAAGATTTTGGAAAATTGAAATTGATTTGGAAGATTGTTGTCTTTCAGTTTGAAACTTTTTCATAAAAAAATAAATTTACAACATAACAAATAAAAAACTGAAAAACATAAATAAACACAAATAAATTAATGGCTTATTGTTAATTGTTAATAAAAAGAAAATACAGGTTGTTTGGAAAAGAATATACGTATTTCGCATGCTTATATTTATTAAACCTTAAGACATACGAATATGAAACTTTACACACATATTTAGGAACCTCTCAAGTTTGGATTATAGATGTTCAATATGTCCTCCGTCAGGGACACAAAAAATATCACACCGATACTAAAATTCCTCCCATACTCGGGCAAGTATGTCCTTGGTCACTGATGTTATGGTAGTACGGATCCGGTTCTTCAACTCTTCCAGGTTATGTGGGAGTGGTGGTACATAAACGTAGTCTTTAATGAAACCCCACACCCCACAGGAAGAAGTCACAGGGTGTCAAATCCGGTGACTGTGGAGCCCAGCTGAAACATGCTAAGTCGTCAGCTCGTTGACGACCAATCCAACGCCAACGGTTCGGTAGAGTTTCATTCAGATATTCACTTGGCGACTCCAGTGAGGGGGTGCCCGGTCTTGGAAAGCCCCAAAAAAACGAAGTTGTCTTTGTGCAGCCTCGGAAACAACGAGTTGTGTAACATAGCGAGATACTGCCGACCGTTAACCGTCTGTCCATCAAAGATGAATGGGCCGTAAACAGATGATCGGAATATCGCACAAAACACATTCACTATGGGCGAATCTCGTACCTGTTCAAATACTACATGTGGGTTCTGTAGGCCCCAAATTCCTGACCACGCTTGTTTACCTGGCCACGCTGATGGAGGATATATTGAACATCTGTAATCTGAACTTGAGATGTTCGTAAAGTTAAAAGTAAAAGTTTCATATTAGTATATGTTAACGTTTAATAAATATATGCGAAAATAAAATAAATGCATGCGAAATTTGTATATTCTTCTAGAAACACCCTGTATATTCAATTCATTTCATACGAAAAAAAATATGTTTATAAAAAACAAACATTTAAATATGTTTAAATTTGGCTTGAACGATGTGGATAAAACGATTTCTTTGAGAAAATCTATTCAAAATCCATTTTAATCCTGAAAAGAAAATTTTTAAGTTACATTGAAATATGATAAGCAGCAAATGCAAAGATATTGTTATAGAATAGAAGCCTCAAATAGAAGTCAGGAAGAAACACGTTAGTTATCATTCTCCAGCATTTTCTTTTTAAATGTGTATAATCTTGAACAAATAAAAAAAAACGAGAACAAATTTGAGAATTTGAATTTTTCAACAATATGAAATCAAACATAAAATAACATTTCATGAAAATAAAAAGTAAGATTCTTCTTGTAATCGATTGCCCTTGATTATAATAATCTGAAAGAAAGTTAAGAAACAAATTAGATTATAAATTCATTGAAATAAAAAAGGTTCATCCTGTAATTGATCGCCCTTAATTACAAAATCGTGAGAACAAAAAGATTCTTCATGATATTGATGGCCTTTGAAAACAAAATCTGAAACAAAGTTAATAAGCTCACAAATTTCAGGAAATTAAAATTGCTTTTGTCAAAAAATAGATTCTGTAATCAAAAGAAAACTAATTAAAAAAAATATCAAGAAAATATATCTATAATTTCAACTAGTTTTTATGTTGTCTTGTTCTGAAAAAAAAAAAACTTTATTAAAAATTAGAAAAAAAAATAATTTATTAAAAATGCAGATTCCTGTATCAAAACTAATTTACGTTTCTTGCTATCCATGACCAAAATCTGAAACACAGTTAAAAATACAATTGTCTCGAAACTAAAATTATGTTGTTTAAAAAAATTAGATTCTTTCAGTAATTGATCACGCTTGGCCACAAAAATCTGAAACAAAGTTAAGAAAACAAATGTCTCAAAAATAAAATAATTTTGATAAAAAAATCAGTTTCTTTCGGAAATTGATCGCCTATGTCGCCGAAAACCTGAACAATTGATCGCTGAAGTTCAACGAAAATAAAATTATTTTGAAAAAAAATCAAATTTCTCCAGTAGTTAAAGAAAATTAAATTAATGCAAAAAAGCAGTTACTATTATTTTTTGTAAGTTCAAAATATATTTAAAAACTTTTTCATTCTGAAAAGGAAGGAGATTATTCCCTGTAATTGATCACGCTTGACCACAAAAATCTGAAACAAAGTTAAAAACATTCAGAATGGTTTCGAAAATGAAATTATTTTGATAAAAAAAACAATTTCTTCCTGTAATTCATCGCCCTCATCGATAAAAACCTGAAACAAAGATTAAATGATTTTGAAAAAAAATACATTCCTCCTGCAGTTAAAGAAAACCAAATTAATTCAAAAACAAACAGAAATATTTCTTGTAAGTTGAATGTGTTTAAGTTGAAATTTAATGAAAAACTTTTTAATTCCGAAAAGGATCTGAACAAAAATATTAATTATTAACAAAATGTTTAAGAAAAATCACTTGTTGGAAAAAAAAAATCTGTATCCCTGTAGCAAAAATAATTACCTTAAAGGCAAAAAGTAAAATAATACTACAAAACAATGTAAAACGTGGATTGGGAAACAAGGAAAAGATAATGAAATCTTACGGTTAAATAAACACAACTATTCAATAATTAATCATTTTCGTTATACAGGGAAAAAATCCTAGTTGAATCTTCTATGTTCATCTATGACAGTATCATATACAGTTCTTTGTTGTTTGTCTGTAGTGTTGTAAAATTGAAGCAACTAGTCTTATTTTGGTATCCAATCTCAGCTATAATCACCTTAAAACCAATTTATCTGAAACAAATCGATTAAAAATATTCTCCAAATTATAACAATAGTATATTTAACGCCATTTTTCAACAGTGAAATTTTCAATTGACTGGACGACCAAGGTACGTAATCCTGAAACAAAAAAGCAAAATTAAGATCCTTGTAACCAAGGCTAATCAATTACATGAACAATCTTATTTAGAACTCATCCTAGAAACTTTGACCAACACCCATTCCAAGTTTAAATTTAGAGGCGAGATTTCAGAAAGCTTCGAAATAAAAACTGGAGTGAGACAAGGAGATGGACTTTCCCCACTTCTCTTCAACTGTGTCCTTGAAAAGGTTATGAGAGAATGGCGCAAGGAACTGAACAATTTGGGTGCTAAGAGTGGCATCTACCTGGGACGTAAGAACGATGGACTGGTTGTAGATTGCCTGGCCTTTGCAGATGACATGGCACTGCTTGCTGAATCTCTTGAGATGGCAACAATGCAGGTAAACTGCCTCAGAAAGCGGGCTGTCAAAGTGGGTCTTCAAGTTTCGCTGGAGAAAACAGAATTCTTTACCAACATCAGAGAAGCAAACAGAGAGATGTTACTAGAACAGGGAAACCTCAAGAGGACCGAGAAATTTAAGTATCTCGGCGAATGGATTGAACCAAACTTATCAGAAACAGCATCATTATCCTAGAGAGTCAGCAAGTTAGAACTAGCCTATCGGCTGACTAAGAACACTTACAATAAGAAATGCCTGTCACGCAACCTGAAACTTAGGCACTACACATCAGTCTTACGACCAGATGCCCTGTATACCATGGAGTGTCTTTCGTTGAACCGAAGGGGCCTAATAGAGAAATTGGAAATCAGAGAGAGGAAAATCCTCAGGAAGATCCTAGGCCCGGTAAAGGAAGATGGGGAAATCCGAAGACGGCATAACTCTGAGCTCTACGAACATATTGAGATGCTCTCTGACTGCGCAAGGAAAAGAAGGGTAGCTTTCTATGGCCACGTTGCAAGATTGCCTCCAAACGGACTAACCAACCGTCTGTTCACCTTCTGGCAAAACAAGAAGCTTCGTACCACTTGGTTGACAGAGACCGAGAATGATATTAAAGAACTGGGAATAACAGATCTCAAAAATAGACAGTCTGTGAGACGTACCCTGAAGGAAGTCCGTGGATTTCAGGAAAAAACCTCGAAAGAAAGGTACCCCCTAGACAGAAGAGAGAAAGGAGTTTCACCGGCAGAAGATGCGACAATACTGGGCAAAGGTCAAAGCCCAACAGTTGAACAAGCGTGGTCCAAAGTAGGTCTATTCGAAAGAAGAAGAACAATCTTAATACACTGCTAAAAACAAATAGCGGGTCAATTTGTGCCTCCATAAAATTCAAACGAAAAATTACATGCAAATAAAATTAAGGTCATTTGAAAGACTCTGTTTAGTTTCTTTAATAGACACATAGAGAATTATCAGCATCGCATACTTAGTATCCGTAATAATTAACAAGAAGTACCAAAAATAAAGTGAAATAATGTATTCCAAATTTGATTCAAAGAGCTAGGAGGGCCTTGTTCAGATCAATATACAGACTGAAATGTTTGCAACTGACAGTTTGACTTAAGTTAAGTGCAAATGTGGCATATCAAGGAAGTAGAAGTTATTCGTGCTATAACATTAATTGAAAATGGCGAAAGCCTTCGACAAGTTTCAAGAAACGTAAGCCTGTCCGTTATTCAGCGACTGTGGAACAGGTACTTGGATACGGGTCAATATACCAGGCGCGGTGGGCAAGGTCGTAAAAGAAAAGCAACTCAAAATCAAGACAGATTTTTACTGATTACCAGTTTTCGCAATTGAGTTTCTACGACGAAAGATCTCATAATTTTCCTCCGGACGACGAATGGGGTCACTGTATCAGATCAGACAATTAGCAATAGGTTGATGAAATCAAATTTGAGGGTAAGACGACCCGTCCGAAAACCTTCTTTGACACGACGCTACAGAATGGCAAGGATGAATTTTGCTCGTGAACATGTCGCATGGCAACTTCGACAATGGAAGTCTGTGCTCTTCACGGATGAATCAAGATTCCGTTTTACTCGTTTCGATGGCCGAGTACGTGTGTACAAACGCCCAGGAGAACGCTACGAAGCTGTTACTGTCTAGGAAGCCGAAAGATTTGGAGGCGGTTCAGTTATGGTTTGGGGTGGGATTAGTAACGACAGTAGAAGCGACCTTGTTGTAATTCTAGGTAATCTTAACGCTAATCTCTAAGATGACATTGTGTTAGGAGAACATGCTGTCCCTGTGGCATATGGAATAGGTTCAAATTTTTTGTTAATGCTGGATAATGCAAGACCACATACGCGAAACCACTTACGCCACTGCGCGAATCACTTTAGACTTCCTACAAAAACTGGAAATTCAAACATTGGTGTGGCCTGCGTTAAGTCCTAATTTAAATCCCATAGAGCATGCTTGGGATATGCTCGACAAACGTGTTCGTTGTAGCCCGCATCTTCCTTAGACTATCCAGCCGCTAACGGCGGCTCTTATCTAAGAATGACACATATATGAGCTATACCATAAGAAGATAACGAAGACTTTTACGAAGCATGCCAAGACGGCGTAATGCCGTTATTCGTGCTATGAGAGCACACGAGTATGTGCTCCCGTATTACATTAACAATTAATTTCAAATTCGTTTTGCACTTTGGTTTTGGTAGTTGTTTTGCACTTTGGTTTTGGTAATTATTACGAGTACTCTAAAAGTTCGTGATGGCGACACTTCCATATGGGCTAATAAAAACAATTAAATAGAGCGTCGTTTTAGATCTTAACTTTATTTGCATGTAATATTACAACATATTTGCATGTTTTATTTGCAACTTCCCGTTTGAATTTTATGGATTCACAAATTAGTAACCCGCTAATTGTTTTGAGCAGTGACTTTATTTTCATAATATTTGTCGAACCGAAAATCTATGTATAGGGTGACAAATTAAGAGTGTCCAGATTTTAAAATGCAATTATTGAAAAACGAAAACACCAGATTTTATATTGAACATTATAAAGAAAAATCTGAAGTTTAAAAACAAGTTAAATGCTTAATCTAATTTAATTTAAATTAATTTAAAATTTATGTATTATTTAAAAAACATATCGGTTAGATAACCCCCGTTTGCTTCGATGCATGGCTGAGATCGATGCAACAATGAACGCATTACAGGCTGGCACATTTCTGGCGAAATTTTACCAATAACTTGTCGAATGTTTTGTTTTAAGTCTTGCGGGGTCTTAGGGCGCTTCTGATAAACTTTCGATTGAACATAACCCTATAAGATATAATCCAAAGCCGATAAATCCGGAGAGCGAGGAGGCCACAACTGATCCCCACGCTAGGAAATCAGACGAACAGGAAAGAACTGTCGTAACACTCCCATAGACATATTTAATATATGGGGTTTGCAGTATATTGCTGATACCAAATATCCTTTATTGGTAATAGGAGTTTGGCGATGACATTTATTAAAAACTTTTGTAGCATCCCCATAACCACTGCGTCTCCCAATTCATCTTCAAAAAGATACGGCCCCAATACCCTAGCTGAGCATATTCCACACCATCACGTTACCTTTTGGGAATGCAGCTCTTCCTCGAATATAACTTTTCGGCAGAGGGTTTTTGGCAGACCAGTAACATAAATTTTGTCTGTTTCTCTCCCCATGTTAAAATTATGGCAAATAAGACATTACTTCTTTTGTTTTTATTAAGAAACTAAACAACACTTAATTTGTCACCCTGTATTAAAATAAGTATCCCAACTGACTGATTCATCACTAGGTAGACGTGGGTCCAATAGCTTAAACTATGAACCTTAATATAAAACATAGGAAAAAAATATTATGTGAATTTCCATAGGTATACCAAGAAAAGAATTAAGGAAAATATACAATGTTCTTTAATTCACAAATTGACTAATAACCTAAATAAATATAATTACTAGTACGGTGTGGCTCCTGCATTTTACTGCTAAGAGAGACCACGAGGCTCACAAGAAAAATTACATAACTTGATAGATGAAAATAATTATGAACATCCATAGACGCGTTTCTGGTTGGCTTCATCAGTATCGACTTATCATATAATCTCAAATTGAATAAAAATTAAATGTAAACTAACAACTTACTCAGTATGTGTATATCATACTGAGTAAGTTGTTAATTTACTCCTTACTAGTAATTATATTTGTTTATGATTTTAGTCAATTTGTGAATTAAATAACATTATTGTGGATTAAGGAACATAAAGAACCGTATATTTTCCTCAATTCTTTTCTTGTATGAACCTTAAACTTGGAAGCTGTATCGTGGTAATTACATTAGCACCTACTAAGACATTTTTAAATTTCTTCTTAAGAGGATGAAAAAGGAGGTTCAACTTTTTATAAGGAATCCTTTATCCGAAAAACAAAAAATGTTACAGACATGAAAATCGATATACGGTTTCGTTTAAAAAAAAAAAAAGTGTATTCTATAAATCTAGTCTAGTACAATGAAGAATGGTTTTGCATGGAAAAATCTCAAATATGCTATACAGGAATAATCTTATTGTTTCTTTTTCTATGTCGTCTATATTTGTGTGGAAAAAAATAAAGCAACAACTCTTTTAAAATTCAAACTCAAATCTTTAGGGGGTTTATTTACTTTAAATCTAGTTAAAGCCAGCAATAAGAAATAGGAACCAAGCAATAAGAATTTAAAAACGGAACAACACGTTGGGTAAAGATAAATCTAATTTTAAATATTAGGTACTAATAAAGAAAGTTTACGTACGAGTTACTTTGTTGTTTCTAACGGAAGGAGTTCCCAAGAAACTTTATTGATAGGCATACATTAACACTTTGAATGCCATTGGGGTCACTGATGACCGACACTAACTATGTTACTAGTGCCGCTAAAGTCACCACTGACCGGAGAAGCCAGGATTTCTAGACACACATAATTTGAGAAGTGCCACGGGTAAGTCAAATGGAATAAGCGTGACATTTAACGTGTTAATCTTTTTTCCACATCTAATAGTTAGTAAAATTATCTAATTAAAAATATAGAGCACTTTGACTACAAAAGAGAGGTGCAACTTTGAAGCGACTTCTGCAATAAACAATTATTCAAGACGTTTTTATTTATATTCGTAGAGTTTGAACAAAAATGTATGTAATAACTACGAGTGAGACTAGGGCTAGTTGAGATTATACACTTAAAATTGCTATGGAAGTCCAGAGTAGGTTTATTTAAATTTTGTAGTTGGTTATGAGTAAATCCCGAGAAATTCATCTTGTATTCTAGGTACACGAGCATATTTTTTAATTACCAGAAACATAATTAATCCATTAAGGGTGAGATTTTAGCATGAGGTCTAAGGTTCAGACATAATGCTTATTGATTTTCTCCGGCAGAAGTAATCGCGTGGTGTGCAGTAGGGGGACGAGTTGGAAGCCGAGAGCTGCCAAAACTGAAAGGCCCTTTTTTCCTCCTTGCCCGCCGAGATAAGATAAGTTTAAGGGTTGCCGGAGAAAATCTATTGACGCGGAAAGACCCGCCTCGCGTAGCCAAGGTAACGGGGGCCATCGGCCAATGGGAAATAAGAGCTGGCGCGCGTCTTGGGGTGCGACTTTTTGACGCTCACCCGAAAACCGCACCGCCGTAAGGGCCACATTTGCCTGAGATGTGCATTTTTACACACCCATTTACTAACGGAACGGCTGTGGGGTGGGTAACATTTCTCTTTACCGAGGGGTAACTAAGGAGGTGGTTTCCAATCTGTTATATAGGTGTACACACACACATATATATTTTGGATGAAGCGAAGTGGGGTGAGGGATGAAGCGCCGAGAAACCCATTGTGTTCTACAACGAAGGGTTGAAAAAGACAGTGGCGTACCTTTCATAACTTTTTTCTTCTAAAAAAATTGTTTTAAAAAAAAATCTCAAATTTGAAAAGTAACGAAATATATAAAGATTTTAGTATTTAAAATTCATATAATATACATAAAATATTTTACTTTTTTATTACTTTTTAAAACTGAAAAAACTTTTAAGTTTTAGTCAAATTTTGGCCGGTTTATGGCCAAAAAAGACAAATGTAAATTAGGATTACTAAAAGCAAATTAGACAAAGAATAGACACACAAAATTATATAAACAGCAACGAAAAATGAGAATGCGACAATATGTTCGTAGTCAATTTTGTAATATGATTTCTTTAATAATATGATTTCAAACTTTTGAAATTTGATTTCACATTAACGAAAACTAATTTCTCACAAATAAAAATAGATCAATGAAAACTAGATTTTTTCACTCATAAATTGCGGTTTTGTAATAATGAAAACGAAGTTAGCAATTCTGAAAACAAATATTATCTAAACGAAATCATTTAATTTGCATTAATGTGAAATCAAGTTTCAAAAGTGTGGACAATAATATTAAAACAACAATTGTAGATTAAATTAGATAGACAATAATGCAGAGTAGAATTCAATAGTGTATTGAAAGAAGATGAAATAAAATCGTGTATATCAACGAAACTAAATCGACACGGTTTTCTAAATTCCTATGAACAAACGAAATTAGATTCAAACAGATTAAACATGTACGTAATAAAAAGCTTACTTTACCTCTTCCAGAAGAGAAATATGAATACTTTAGCAAACTTAACAGGAAGGATTCAATAAGACAAATTGTTTTTTAAGATAAGGTTAGATAGGAGAAAATATTATTTAATATAAGCATTTTTTTATATTTTTAAGCCAAATTAGTCAAATCTCTGCTAATAAAAATGCAAATAGACAATAAAAATCTTAGATCAATAAAAAATAAGGGATCCAGTAATGCCTTTAAAGGTCAGGAACCCTTTGGCGGTAGAAGTAACATCCACAAAGGTTAAGATGAAGAAATAAGAGAACAATGGATGAAAACTTGGAAATAACTTCCACAGTTAAGACAATCACAATCACTGCTGGAATCTTTTAACCAGAAAAGAACAAAATCTTGCCTGAAACTAAAGAGGGACAAGCTTAGAATTCTAACAGCAGTCCTGACGGGAAACTGCAAACTTAGAAAACACCTCAACGCCCTAGGCGGAAGAAAACCTAGAGGAAGATGACAGATGCAATATGTGGCTCAGCAGAGGAAACCCCCATACATCTGCTGCAAGATTACGGAGTAATGCTATGCAAGATACAAATGTACCTTGCGGCCCACTGCTTGAAAGCAGAGGAATTGTAGTCCTTGAATCCTAACCAAATCCCGAAATTCCTAACGGGATAAGGAATAGAAGAGGCGCTCTAAATGGGTAAGTATACTAAAGTTTAAAGGAAGATGATGGGGTGCAATAGATCTATAAAGATCGCAGTACAAGGCACCATCAAAATCTACACCAATGGTGGCAAATCTATGGCACGCGTGTCTCAGCTGACACGTAGAAATAATTGTTGGCATGCGAGAGAAATAGTTATTTTTGTTAAAAAAATCTCAATCTAGTTTTATGCAAGATCAAAGGTGGAAAATATGAGACGATTTATATTCAGGCTAATACGATAACAGATTTCCTCAATAAAAAATGTTTTGTTTTTCATTCATTGCGTTACCTGGCACGTTGGCATTTTTAAATGTAAACATTTATAAAAATTGACCGGCGGCCATAAAAAGGTTTGCCGCCCCTGATCTAGACCAATAAAACTTATTCGTTGTTATTAGCAGTTATTAAGAACAAAGTACAATTATTTTTTTTCATTTTTAAAAAATTCCTTTTCGTTAGTTAATTTTAACAAAAAAGTTAATTTTGAAGAATTTGTTTTAAAGCTTGAAAAATATTCCTACTGTTTCAAGATTATAAAATGTATTATAAAATATATTATAAAATGATTATATCGTGTTGCCATTTGACAACACACCGAATTCTATTCATGTAAAGGAGGGGTTCCCAACGTGCTCGATATTGTTCAGGGGTCGGCAAAATATTACTGATCGAAGAGGGTTCGATTAAATAGCAACTATGCGGAGATCTGATTTCAAAATAGTTAAATAAAAGAAAGAACACACATTTTGTTGCCATTTGACAAATCGAATGTTATTTATTTAAGTAGGGGTTTGCCAACGTCATCGATATCGTTTGGAGTTCGACAAACAATAAGTGATTGAAGAGGTATTAAAATATGTGATTCGGGTTGCCACTTGGCAACTTACCAAGTTTTAATCATTTAAAACAGGAGTTTCCAAAGTGATGGATATCGTTTGGAAGTCGAAAAACTATCAGTGATCGAATAGGGATCGTTTCAAAATATATAAATGAATTTAGTTGAGAAAGCTAAAATCAATTACTCAAGCCTGCAAAACTAAATCAATAACCTAATCAATACGTTTTTTTGGTGAAAATGAAATTTGGCTAATACCTGGGAAATAAAATTTAAACTTTGCCAATTAACATCAAGTCAATCAATCAATGTAATAAATTAGATATATAATATAATATATGTATTTATATACTAATCGATATAAACAATTTCTAAACTTATTTACTAGGAAAAAGTCTAATGCCCGGTCCAGACTCTCGCGAAGTAGCACGAAGTTGAGCGAGGAACGAGAGTGTGGTCAGCTAACTCGCCTCGCCTTGTGCTTCCTCGCCTCGCCTTGGCTAACTTCGCTTCATAAAGCGGTTTTTCTTGCCCGAGTCAAAGGGACACGAGGTGCGAGTACTGAGGTCCTCGCGAAGTAAGGCGAGTGTGGATGCCTACTCCGTGTAGTTCCTCGCCTCGAGCAACTTCGGCGAGGATCCTCGCCGAAGTTACTCCGCGAGAGTCTGGAGCGGGCATTACAATTAAATTTAAAATAAAAAATTTCCTAAAACTATAATGAGCTGAAATTAAATATTGAAAATAACAAAATATCACTAGAAATATAATTAGATTGGATAATTAATATCATACATAAAAATTAAAGCAAGCGTACCAGACCAGTGGGGTACAATGATATTTTTAGACTTTTCTGTGACCCACTATTTTTCAACATCTATACGGGTCCGCAGGAAGAAGAAAACATTTATTAATGACTTGTTTAGTCTAATCTTGGTTAATCTATTTTGATTTCCCTTCCTGTGTTCTTGTCTGGTCTTGCATACTCTTGCTTGGTATTGTCTGGATATGTCTGGTATTGTCTGGTCTTACATACTTTTGTTTGATGTTTGATGTCTGGTCTTGTCTCCTTATGCCTGGTATCTTCTGGTCTAGACTTGCCTGTTTTTTCTGGCCTTGTCTAGTCTTGTGTGGTCGTCTCTGGTTGTATCTGGTCTTGTGGGGTTTTATTTGGTCAGACATCTCTCTTGCCAGGCTTTTACGTTTTTTTTTTGAAAAGCCTTGTCTGGTCTTATCTACTCTTGTATGGTTTTGTCTGGTCTTATTTGCTCTTGTCAGTCTTGTTTCGCTTTGTTGGTCTTGCCTGGGCATGTTTGTTTTTCTCCAGTGTTCCTGGGTCGTATCTGCCCTTGTATCGTCTTGCCTCGTGATACCTCGTCTTACCTGGTTGTGTTTGGCCATGTATGGTTTTGTCTTGTCTTGTTAGGCATTGTCCCCTTTAATTACCTTTTGAGATACAACAATATCTATATGTTAAGTTACATTAAATACTTAAAGCTAATAGTTTTGTAATTTTCATTAAAAATAAATCATTTATATTATAGAAGGGAGTTTGTAACAAACCACACCAAACTCGGACCCGCTTCCCCCTTCATTGGAAGAAGTTGGGCGGATCTAAACAACTATAGTGGAATTTCTCTAGTCCCGGTAACATACAAGATTCTCTCGAAAGTGCAGAAAATCAGTTGGATAGTCAACTGGGAGAATACCAGGGGGGCTTCAGGAAGACCCGATCCTGTGTTGAACAGATCCTCAATCTTAAAACTGTACTTGCATACTCCAAGATGAGAAACCGCAAGGTGGTCGTCACCTTTGTTGATTTTAGGTATGCCTACGATTCCATTGATAGAGAAACGCTTAACAAAGTACTCCAGGAACTAGCACTAGACAAAAAAACCCGCAGACTAATCCTAGAAACTTTGACCAACACCCATTCCAAGGTTAAATTTATAGGCGAGATTTCAGAAAGCTTCGAAATAAAAACTGGAGTTAGACAAGGAGATAGACTTTCCCCACTTCTCTTCAACTGTGTCCTTGAAAAGGTTATGAAAAAATGGCGCTTTTTGGGAACTGAACAATTTGGGTGCTCAGAGTGGTATCTACCTGGGACGTAAGAACGATGGACTGGTTGTAGATTGCCTGGCCTTTGCAGATGACATGGCACTGTTTGCTGATTCTCTTGAGATAGCACAATGCAGGTAAACTGCTTCAGAAAACAGGCTGCCAAAGTGGGTCTTCAAGTGTCGCTGGAGAAAACAGAATTCTTCACCAACATCAGAGAAGCAAACAGAGAGATTTTACTAGAACAGGGAAACATCAAGAGGACTGAGAAACTGCGAATGGATTGAATCCAACTTATTAGAAAGAGCATCATTATCCAAGAGAGTCAGCAAGTTAGAACTAGCCTATCGGCTGACTAAGAACACTTACAATAAGAAATGCCTGTCACGCAACCTGAAACTTAATCACTACACATCAGTCTTACGACCAGAAGCTCTGTATGCAATGGAGTGTCTTTCCTTGAACCGAAGGAGTCTAATAGAGAAATTGGAAGTCAGAGAGAGGAGAATCCTCAGGAAGATCCTAGGCCCGGTAAAGGAAGATGGGGAATTCCGAAGACGGCATAACTCTGTGCTCTACGAACATATTGAGATACTCTCTGACTGTGCAAGGAAAAGAAGGGTAGCTTTCTATGGCCACGTTGCAAGATTGCCTCCAAACCGACTAACCAACCGTATGCTCACCTTCTGGCAAAACAAGAAGCTTCGTACTACTTGGTTGACCAACGTTGTGGAGTAGTTCATTCCACTCGTAAAATATTTTTAAAAAAAATTAAATTTTCTATTACGTTATAAAAATATATTTATCTACGACCACTATTGTAAATGCTCATTATTGTACAGTTCGTGGACTATGTAAATACATCATAACACACAAGTATGTAACAGTCCGCGATTAATGATAAGTTATGAGTGATAACACACACGTGCGTTTGGTTTACGGTTTGTTGATTCGTTGAGAGTTGCTACTATTGTTAAATATAGTACTCCGTGATTTTCAAACAATCATTAAACGTCACATCATTCACATAGAAGCTGTCATTCATTTCGTTTTTCAAGTTTAAATCAAACGAAAACTACAAATAAGTACTAAATGATAAGTTATGTTTAAGGTACCATTAAGAACGTATTTGTTTTCATTTCTATCAACTTAAATAATGTCGAGTAACAGTTATATATGGAAATACAACTGTTTGTTTATTAACATGTTAAATAATGTACCTAATAAGAAATAAATTAGTTACAACAAACATATTTTTCTTATTAAACAGAAACAAATTAGTGTGGTCGTAGATAAAGCATAGTACATAACTCGAGCTGTAAGGCAATTACGTTCTCGCAGAATAACGCACTCCACGCTACGCGGGTCGTGCGTAACTGTTCCGCTCGTACGTAATATGTTTCTTACAACTCAATATACTATTATAAAACCCTCCAATCCTTAAAAGGGCAACAGTTTTTCTTCGACAAAACTTTTTCATATTTATTGTTATATTCTGATAAGACAAATATATAAGCATGGCAGGGGGTTGGTCGATGGTCTGAAATTACGCTTTCACGAACAGTATGTGTTTAAATCGCAAATTAATTCAATAATAGCCCTTAATTACTTTTTACAACACAATAATTATTTTGTAAATAAGCTCTAACATAGTTTGAATATTTAAACAGTTGTAAAACTAATTGTGCTTTTTATCTGATCAGACTTTTATTTATACTCGAAGCTGTAAACACAGATATAAAGATGGAAAAACTAAAAATTCAAACTGAATGAAACCTGAGAACTTGTAATTTAAATTTGGATTAAATTTAGTTTGGTTTTAGTTTAATAAAAAGTTGTCATCAACTTATATCTCGATATCAACCATATAGTACGCTTTAAACTGTAATTAGTTGGAGTAAATTGCTCTAGAAATCTATCTATCTGCGTATAACTGAAAATCTTAGTCTAAACGTAATGAGAATTCCACTAAAGGCGAAATATATTCGTCTTGTTGTGTCGACTTGATTGAAACGGGTAACGAGCCGCCAGTGTGCAGGATCTAAGGGAGAGGATTTTAGTGCGGCATATACATAGTTTTAAGGGATGCCTCTTATCCTTTAGAGGGTTTATTTCTCTCCGAGATTGAATTTCTAATTTCTGTTTTTGATTAAATTTATGGTCATAGTTTGTTTAGGGATTTTCCGGCCGGCTTGCAGGACTAGGCCCGTTTTAAACTCGGACGGAAACTTTATATAGACCGCGCACCGTTACGTTAACGATTATTTAAATCCACGCTTATAATAGTCCAACGCCGGAGGGCCGATAGCCATCACCCATTCAAAGGTTCATTCTCCCGCATAAAAACAAATACAAGATTTCTAATAAATTACTGTTCACTAATAATAAATTACAGAAAACAAACTATGACAAGATTTCTTATAAGTTACTGTAGGTACATTAATAATAAATTACAGAAAATAAGCGATGTTTATTCATTTAATTAAGACTCATTTTTAGTACTGTAAAATGTAAATATATATTTATTTTAATTAAAATTGCATTATTAAATGCAATATTAATTACAAGTCTATTTAAAGCCTATAAAGTCCTTGCGGACGGACGCCTTGCCAAAAGATCCTCAACATCACATAAATAAATTAGGTAATAATTTACTATAAATCCTTCAAGCTTAGTCAATATTATAATTACAAGCCCATCGGTTCCGCTCTTCCTCCGAAACCGCCCCCGCACCGCCGCCTCACTCTGCCGACTTTTCTTCCGCAAACTCTTGGCACATGACAGATTAAATTACGAAACTTTATAATGAAATTAATTTCGAACTTCCTCATCCTTTGCATATAACATTTCATATCCTTCAAGTTCTCTGTTTAGTCCACATAAAGTCTGACGATGTTCGCTATATACATGCGCCGCGCGCGTTACATAAGCCTTTCCCGCACCTATGTATATATCAACTTACGGAGAGCGAGAGAAGAGATCAATACGCGCCTTCGAGCCATCATCCCCCAAGATACAATCCCACCGAAAAGAAACCAAATGTAAATATGATAAGACAAGACATGACAAGGCAAAGCGGGACTATAGAGGTAAGACTATACACATTATGGTATGTTACATAGTTAAGACTTGATAGTATAGACCAGGGGTGGGCATTAAGTCGATCGCGATGTACCAATAAGACATTTTGGGGTGAACGGGGAAGTTTTATATCATATAGAATATAGATGATTGTTAGTTGAGTCCCTGATTTTTTGCAAACATATACTCCATGTTTGCAAAAAATCAGGGACCAACAAGAGGAAAAAGATTTGTTTGAATCAAAAGATGAAGCGTATGTTGTACTAGAATGATGACATTTGATTGATGGATTTAGCTTTTGTTGTTGATATAACAAGCCATCTTAATGAATTACAATTACAATTGTTAGGAAAAAATCAAATAATAATCGAAATGATTTAATTTGTTAATACTTTCAAAAACAAGTTCAAGCTAATATCTTCCCAGTTGATGAAGAATGAACTAAACAATTTCAAAATGTTTTCTGACGAGTTGTTGAAAAACGGAAGTACATTAAACAAAGGGAATATTATGAGGAAATAATAAAACTTCACTCTTAATTTGACAGATGTTTTGTAGAATTTACTAGATTAGAACCAATTGTTACATTCATGTGTTACCCAGTTGGCAATGTAGGTGTGGAAGAAATAACGTGTGAATAAAATATAAATAATATATTCTCTCTATCTGCCGAGGAAAACGAAGTTTTTTCCTCAAAATGAAATAATCTTTGACCCCGACACAAAAAGAGGAGTGTTATAAGTTTGACGTGTCTGTGTGTCAGTCTGTCCGTATATGTGGCTGTTTATGGAATCGTATCTCCTAAACGAATAAACCGATTCTGATGCGGTTTGGCTCGAGCCAAAGCTGATGTGATCGAGGAGGTTCTTAGCTATAATTTATGAAGATCTGCTCATCTTCCTACTTAACAAAATTAATCTGCAACCAATTTGACACAAATGTTTGTCTAGTTTTGTATATCCAAACTTGTTTTTGAAAGCTGACGTGATCGAGAAAGTTCTTAGCTATAGTTAATGAAGATCTGTTCAGGCATTTGATGAACATCAGCTCATTGCCCTACTTGCCACTTTTTTGTAAACAATCCCCATCAATCACGTAATTGCGAACGAAATTTCAAAGATGTAACATCAATCAGGTATTTACAAACAAATTATTAAAGAAAAGAAAAAAGTTCGAGTAATAAAATAAAAAACAAATTAATTAACCCCCGACACAAAAAAACCCTAAAAAGTAAAAAAAAAGGAAATTTCTCTATTGCCCTTTTAACTTAAAATTTCCCTAGCCCTTTATGAAAAGTTCCTATTAATATTTTGATGATGAGCGTCGCCGCGTCGGGGAACCGCAATGTGAGGAAGCATAATTAGTTATACCTACATAGGAATAACGAATAGAAAATACCTACTAGTTTAGCTCAAAATTTAAGAACACATTTTGGAGACTAATTTACGAAACCAAGTACCTATACTAATTTAAAAAAAAATCATTTAACACCTGTGTGAATCTTCATTTGCAACGATGAATGCAATTTTGAGACAAAATATCGTTCGCGATTCATAGACGACCACTTAGAATCCAGTGCAAAACTAGCAGTTAATAATTATATACCGAGATAAGCGGATAGTACGCAGACTAAGACTTCTACTAACTATAACTACGAGAACTAACTTCAGATGAACATGACCTTTTAATGCATTTTGTCATTTGATGTTTTCATATTTATGGCTATTATTACTGTTTGCACCTTGCGTTTTAAATGCGACTGTCCTACCTATTATCTGCAAAAAAAGTAAGTTTCTTCTGTTTCAGTTATCTAGGCAAGTGCATATTCCGTATCTCTTATTAAGTTTTAATAAATATCTGGTCGGCCCAATTTCAGTCTAAAAGTCGGAGACCTTTTTTTTACCTCAACACACCACTTTTATGCTATTGGGTGGACCGCAATACTTGTAGCCAAAATAGCCCGCTCGCCGAAAAATGGTGTCCACCCCTGGTATAGACGAACCTGTTTTAATAATCGTATCTCTCTTATCTTATGGAAATATATAAATGAATTAAGATTAGACAACTTAGAGGAGGAAAGATATGGAAATGTCGAAACAAACTATTGTCTATCTCAATTTATACCTAATTATCTAGTTTTATCAACTATTTTTATCTAACTACTCTAGTGGTAAATTTTCTGTTGGGATTTAGTTAATATGTGTTGGTTATTAGAAGTTTTAGTTTTTGTATAACAATCCATCCAGTGATTAGTAATATTTGAGTAGGGTGGAGGATAGGTGCCGGTGTCGCGTTACTTAACGTTCACGTAATTTCATCCGCGAGTTTCCGGGGGATGGCGGTGCGGCGGTCGCCGCCGCCGCGCCCCGTCCCGCCGCCCGGGAGTTGATCCAGCTGCTGCCCCCCGGTCGGGGGCTGGGTGGCGCTCTCTATATGTAGACTTGAAGCGGGCTTTCAAAATGGCTCCCGCATGCAAATTACATAGAAAACTTAAGACAGCGCGCGCGGATATTGAGTTAACACTTTGCGCGAAGGTCGCTGGCAAAGGAAAAACGGCTTTAACGGGAGCAGAGTTTAAGGGTTGAAATGGGATGCGGGTTCTTCGCCCGGGTTTCGTATAGGTATGTAAAACGGCTTCTAGGAGGGCGAAGGAATTCTGAATATATTTTCCCTCATCGATCTTCTAAAAACTAATATTTTGTTAAATTAACCAAGTCTATAAAGTTATATATAACAAGTCTTATTTCTCCAGAATAGTATTGTTTCGTTCAATAAGTTTACTCGTGTATGTATAGTACATTTAGATTTCTGAAAAATTGTTTAAAAAATTCTTACATTCTGTCTTGGGGGGATGGTTGGTAGTTGTCGTAAAACTTTGGCAATTAAAATGATAAAACGTTACAATTAACTCGGCCGGTCGGTTCGCGATAAATTACCCAAGATTTTACCTAAGGTTAGATTTAGGGGCCAT
The DNA here is from genome assembly GCA_944588485.1 of Phosphuga atrata. Taxonomy (NCBI): domain Eukaryota; kingdom Metazoa; phylum Arthropoda; class Insecta; order Coleoptera; family Silphidae; genus Phosphuga; species Phosphuga atrata. The sequence continues at coordinate 23,663,853 of OX155904.1, read as the reverse complement.
TATGCCTTTAAGACTCACTATTAATACAAACGAGGTTCCACCCCCGAAGACTCACCCTTAAATTATATACCGTTCTGGGTGCGTTGGGACGCCGCACCATTCTTAACGTAATGGCCCTCTTCGACGCTTCACACACACACAACGACCGCCTAAAGGAATTTGTAATATTAATGGCAACAGATGCTTTAATTGATTGCTCGATTACTCTAACTAAATTGTTTTACATTTATTATTGTGCAAATACTGTTATTAAGACCCCTATCTTAATAACTAGTTTTTAGCGAACAACCTAATATTACAAAATTTAACTTGTTTGTCGAGATATCATACAAGAAGAACAGTAAACAGAAAGGAGTAACTAAATGGTTAAGAATAGGATGTGCTATATTTATCTAGCTTTATTATTTGTTAAAGTCTGGAGTTAAAGGTAAAACGTTTTCTAAATAGACTATCTCATATAGCCTTACAAGTTAAATGAGATGGAAATGTGCAAAAACTGGTTAGTTTAATATTGATTGACCAAAGAGGGGTCAAAGGGAAAAGGGCTTTTATTAAAATTTTGTTAAATTATATTTTAGTAAATGTTTCATAAATTTTAGAATTTTTTGAAGAATTTTTTGAAGAATTCTTGTTAGGCAATTAGGCAACATTATATAAGGATCTTCAAATTTAAAAGGCACAGTTAATTAAACAATATTTTACATATTAGAATGGACCTATTTAGACAAAACAAGATATTTTTATCTATTTGGATAAAACAAGACCAAATGGATTTGATTATACTTCGACAAACCAATATAACCGGTAAAATAAATTGTGCCATACTTTTCTATATTTGTTGAAAATCTTAAAATTTAGCAAATTTTAAAAACTTGGTGAAATTGGGACGTAATTTGAGGATTCAGGAAGATCATTTGTGGTTACACAAGGCCCGCTTGAGTATCTGTAAGGATATTGATTCTAACATAGACTAAATCTAAGACATTTCGAGGATTAGGAAAGCAGCAATTGATTTTCGATTTAGAAAACCCTTGCAGATTGTTAAAATTTACATTTCTATCGGAAATTTATTTTGGATAAATCCTGGAAGATTGCCAAGTTGTTTTGTCCCAAGATTGCAAGATCTGGATTAGTTTAAACTCGTAATTTTATTGTTTCCATATAAATTTAATAGCAAATTTTTATTTGGAATTAGTAAATATTTTGACTTTATGTAAAAAGGTTATAAATTTCCTGAAATTCAAAGACAAAACAGGTACAGACAGACAACAATTATACCTGTAAACGGGCGTCGATGAGTAGCAGAAACCGCACAAGAATAAATCAATCACAAGATCGTCGCACCTGATTGCGTCTATTGTCGATGGTGTCGCGACGCGCTCGGGGGACCCGACCGGTACGGGGGTCTGGCCGTTTGGAAAGAACCGGAGAATTGCGGACGCAAAAAAGGAAAAATCAAAACGATGTGTGAGTACACGTCTCCCCTTTTTTCGGGAGCAGACATGCGCGCCATTCATTTTCCCACAATTCTTTTCATACGTTTTAATATACGGACGTGCAAATCGGCGCCGGTGCAGCAACATTTTTGTTTTGCCCGGGTTTTTGGTCCCCACGCAACTCGGATAATTCATTCGATATTTATGCAGAACGAGGGAAATTTAAAAATTCATAAAAACAAACTGTCTGCTTCACTTTATGGTACTGCGATTTATTGCGATCATATCGAATAATAATGTATACTTAATAGCAAAACCTTATTGGACTATCTTCAGAGAGAATAGGAAAGTTTAATAAGTTTCTAGTAGAATAAATTGTTATACATAGTTTAGCAACTATAAATTCATGTAAATTTTATTACTTTTAGTTTCAATTTACATAAAACATTTTAGCTTCTAGCAAAGACATGTAGGTTTCGGAAAAACATAACACAACATAAATTTTCTATTGCTGAATTAATCAGGATAAAGAGGATTAGCTTAAAATTGTCTAGAAATCCAATCTGTCTAGTCTAGTTTGTCTAGTCTTGTCTGTCTAGTCTCGTATGTCTAGTCTAGTCCACCTAGTCTTTCCTATCTAGTCTAGTCTGTATAGTTTTGTCTATATAGTCCTGCCTATCTAGTCAAGTCTATATAGTCTTGTCTGCCTAGTGTTGTTAGTCTAGTCTTGTCTGTATAGTCTTGTATGTCTAGACATTTCTGTCTAGTCTTGTCAGGCCAGTCTTCTCTGTCTAGTCTTGTCTGTCTAGTCTTCACTGTCTAGTATTGTCTGTCTAGTCTTTTCTGTCTAGTCTTATCTGATTAGTCTTGCATGTCTAGACAAGTCTGTCTAGTCTTGTCAATCTAGCCTTGTCTGTCTATTATTGTCTATGTATTCTTGTCTGTCTGCTCTTGTCTTGTCTAGTCTTGTCTGTCTAGTCTTATCAGTTTAGTCTTGTATGTCTAGACAAGTCTGTCTAGTCTTGTCTGTTTAGTATTGTCTGTCTAGTCTTGTCTATCTAGTCTTGTCTGTCTAGTCTTGTCTGTCTAGGCTTGTCTGTCTAGTCTTATCCATCTAGTCTTGTCTGTCTACTTTTGCCTGTCTACTCTTGACTATCTAGTCTTGTCTGTCTGTTCCCGTCTTGTCTAGTCTTGTATGTCAAGTCTTGTTTGTTTAGTCTTGTCTGTCTAGTCTTGTCTGTCTAGTCTTGTCTGTCTAGATTTGTCTGTCTAGTCTTGTCTATACAGTCTTGTCTGTCTAGTCTTGCCTGTCTAGTCCTGTCTCTTTAGTCTTGTCTGCCTAGTCTTGTATGTCTAGTCTCTTCTGACTAGTTTTGTCTGTCTAGCTTTGTCTGTCTAGTCTTGTCTATCTAGTTTAGTCTCCCTAGCCTTGTCTCCTTAGTCTTGTCTGTCTAGTCTATCGAAACTTGTCTGTTTAGTCTTGTCCTGCCTGAATAATTTCTGATGGTTTGATAAATCTAATGCTTTTTGTCTCAAGTTGTTGACAACTCAAGTTGTTCTTATATCAGCCAAATAAAGAAAATCTTGCTAAATTTGTTTTATAAACGTTAATTTAAAAATTAATAAATGTAAATGAATGAATAATTCATTAACAAAACTTTATCAAAATTAGATGTTGATTGTCCAAATTAACTGTTAGCTGAATCAAATTTTAGTAAAGCTCTGTACCTCATTTTCTTTGTCAAAATTACTGCTTTGAGAATTTTGTCTACATTTTATCAAAATAGTGTGTTAATTGCTTGTCAAAATTTTCACAAACTGTTCAAAACTTCTCGAAACTGACATATTTTTTGACAAAACTAATGTTTACATTCCGACTAAAATCTGCCAATATCAATAGTATCTGGCAATATTGATCAAAAATAACATTGATAATCTGTTGTCAGAACTAACAATAAACTGTTTGTCAAAACAAGATGAAACTTTTGTTATAACTGAACGTTATTGTCAACATTTTATTAAAAATAAAGTTTATAATCCGTTGTTGTTAATGGCAGATAATTAACAATTATAATAATATAATAATAACAATAACAATTATAATAATATAAATAAATAATTTGTCAAAACAAAATGCAACTTTTATAAAAAAATGAACGTTAATTGTTTATTAAAACTAACAGTTGAAAATCACAAATTTACTCATATTTCTTAAAAATCAATTTAATATTCAATTAAGCCCTTTTTTTGATTTTTTGGAAACTTGATTTCTCAAAAGTTATTTTTACATTTTTTAAAAAGACATTTTAGACTTTTTTTTAAAATTGACACTTCGCATTTTATTAAAATTGACCATTAATGATATGTCAAAAATGATGGAAAGTGAAAATCATAATCAAATTAAACTTAACAATAAATTAGTCAAAACTAATAATACATCAACTATCCATAACTTGATAAACTATCCATAACATAAACTATCCATAACATAATTTGATATAACTATATTTTAAGTTTTGTTAAAATGAACAATTAATTCCTTATCCAGAGTAACTACTATTCATGATATGTCAGAGTTTTGTAAAGATTTATAAATGTTAAAAATGTGTTGAAATTAATTTTTTTAATGATTAGCTGAAAGTCTTCAAATTCAAATTCATTTATTAACCTAAAAGATGTATATATACAGACACATATAGGTAAGTCAATACAATGATTAAAATAGTTCCACATACTCATCAATGGTAAGTAAACCTTTTGAGACAAGAATGATCTTGATTTCGTAATGAGACTTTTGGGTCTCATTTTTGGTCGAGACTTCATGGGTAAGATTTGTTCCTACCTAGAAATCTTACCCATGAAGTCTCGGTCAAAAGGATAAGTTGATTCCAGCCTTAATCTACTTTAGTCTCCCAAATCTAACGTTTTATTTCAATAATCATAGTTCATTAATTGTTAATTGTTAAAATTAACATTTAATTAATTGTTATTTGTTAATATTAACAGATCATCATCAAGTTGATTATTACTTAATTTTAGAATAATCTGCTTAATTGGTATAAAAATTGAGAATTAATTATCATGAAAACAATTCTCATTTTTTTTTCTTGATAAATAAATACTTATATATCAAAAGTAATTTGTCTGAAATAAAGTGATTAGTTAGTTTTAAGTCCAATCTTGTCTAGTTAGTAAATTAGTTTAGTCTCAAAAAGACTAAAAGAATTAATAAGAAGTAAAGTAAATAAGAAGTAATTGTAAAGAATGCTAAAAAAGTAGAATCTAAAATTTGCATTTGTTCAAAATTGACAGTTGTAGAAGTGAAAACCAATTCTTCACAATCAGTTAAAATTTCATCAAATTCGAGTGATAATATTTGTCAAAATTAATAGTTCATAATATATTAAAATTTATAGTCCTTTTACTTTAAGAATTGAACCTCGGAATGTAAGAGAAGAAGCTCAAAATTTGTACACACCTTTATTTTGATGTTACCTCAAAAGTCGCAATAAATATTAAGGCACTCAACGTCAAAAGTTACAAAAATCAATTTTTAGAAAATTTCTCGCTTTATGTGCATTAAATCGTACTTGCATTTATTACAAACATTGTAGAGCATTCGATTCTCTACAAAGTTTGTTTCAAGCAATTTTTTATATCTTTAACAGTTTTTTGAGATAGAGCGCAACGAGTGGCCATACGTGCATAGCGCAAGCTCAATCATGAATGACACTTTAAAATATGGATTTTAAACTCAACTATCGGTTAAATATGTTATTTTTCAACTATTTAATATATGATATTTATGAACAAATAAATTAAACACCTATTTAATAATATTTACTTCCTTTACATAAATTAAAAAAATATATTTCTTCATCATTTCATCCAAATTTTGATGAAGAAAGTGCCACCCCCCGCAAAGTTTGAGACCACGAGGATTAAAAAGAAGATAATGACGAATCGGAAATTTACGAGAGATTGGTAGAAGAAGAAGCTTAAACTTTTTAGAAATAGAATTTATAATTATTGAATAAAAATATTATTCAAATAAATTCTTTTAATTTCTTTCCTATTTAAAATATAACTACCATAAATAAGAATATAATTACAATGTATTTAATATATTTCTCTAAATTTTTTTTATAATTTAAGTATTATTAAATTAGTATTTGATTTACTTATTTCTTTATAAATATTCTATATTAAATAACTAAAAAGTAACACATTTATCCGAAAATTGAGTTTTAAAACAGCATTTTTAAGCGGTTATCATTTTTAGGTGGTATATGTTTGCAAGTAACGAATACAATAATAGGATGGTGTATGCTGTATGCATGGCTGCGCGCTCCGCACTCTTCGAGCTCTCTCTATCGAAAATTACGGTAAACATATAAAATTTTGTTTGAAACCAAATTTGTAATAAATGTAAGTACGATTTAAAGCATAGGAAACGGAATATTTAGGAAAAACTGATTTTTTCGACTTTTGACCTTAAATATCTTAATGACGCGCACATGAAATTTATTGGGACTTTTCAGGTAACATTTAGAATATCAAAATAAAGGTTTGTACAAATTTTCAGCTTCTTATCTTTCACTCCAAGGTTGACCTTCTTACGGCATAAGTTAACTCGACAATTCACAAGAAGTCAAAGAAGACAACTACTATTGTCTACTATTGTCTACTAATTACTACTATTGTCTACTAATTATGACTAATTGTTATAAACTGACAGTTAGTTGCAAGAATGAAAAGTAGTTATTCATGACCTGTTAAAATTTAGTTGAAATTGACAAATTTATTGAAAATAGTTCTTCTTGTTTCGAATAGGCCTACTTTGGACCACGCTTGTTCAACTGTTTGACATTGATCTGTGCCCAGTATTGTCGCATCTTCTGCAGGTGTAACTCCTTTCTCTCTTCTGTCCAGGAGGTACCTTTCCTTCGGGGTTATTCCTGAAATCCACGGACTTCCTTTAAGGTGCATCTCACAGACCGTCTGATTTGGAGATGTGTTATTCCCAGTTCTTTAATATCCTCCTCGGTTTCTGCCAACCAAGTGGTACGAACCCTCTTCTCTTGCGAGAAGGCGAACAGACGGTTGTTTAGTCGGTTTGGAGCTTTTTGGAGTTTTTTCTTTTGGAGTTTCGGAAGCTTGCAACGTGGCCATAGAAAGCTACCCTTCTTTTCCTTGCACGGTCAGAGAGCCTCTCTACATGCTCGTAGAGCTCAGAGTTATGTCGTCTTCGCAATTGCTCATCTCCCTTTACCGGCCCTAGGAACTTCCTAAGGATTCTCCTCTCTCTGTTTTCCAATTTCTCTACCAGACCTCTTCCGTTCAAGGAAAGACACACCATGGCATACAGGGCTTCTGATCGTAAGACTGATGTATAGTGCTTAAGTTTCAGGTTGCGTCACAGGCATTTCTTGTTGTAGGTGTTCTTAGTCAATCGATAGACTAGTTCTAACTTGTTGAATCTCATGGATAATGATGCTCTTTCTGATCAGTAATTAGTGCCATGTCATCTGCAAAGGCCAGGCAATCTACAACCAGTCCATCGTTCTTATGTCCCAGGTAGATATCACTGTGAACATCCAAGTTGATCAGTTCCTTGCGCCATTCTCTCATAACCTTTTCAAGGTCACAGTTGAATAGATGGTGGAAAAGTCCTTGTCCTTGTCTCAATCCAGTTTTTATTTCGAAGCTTTCTGAGATCTCGCTTGAAAATTTAACCTTGGAATGGGTGTTGGTCAAAGTTTCTAGGATTAGTCTGCGGGGTTTGTTATCTAGCCCTAGTACCTGTAATACTTTGTTAAGCGTTTCTCTCTCAATGGAATCGTAGGCCTTCCTAAAATCAACAAAGGTGACGACTACCTTGCGGTTTCTCATCTTGGAGTAAGCAAGTACAGTTTTAAGATTTAAGATCTGTTCAACACATGATCGGGTCTTCCTGAAGCCTCCCTGGTATTCTTCCAGTTAACTATGCAGCTGATTTGCTAGTTGCCTTTGTTTGTAACGCCTTGGTGAGAATCTTGTATGTTACTGGGACGAGAGAAATTCCACGATAGTTGTTTAGATCAGTAAAATCTCCCATTTTGCTAAGCGGATGGATCAGAGCCTATTTCGAATCGGGTGATAATTTCTCTGTTATCCAGATGTCCTGGATGATATGGGTTAGCTTGCGCATTGCTTCCAGCACATTTTCCACAGTTCAGCAACGATAGATTCCTCTAGAGCTGCCTTGTTATTCTTAAGAAGTTGTATGATCTGGCCAACTTCTTCTAATGAAGGGGGCAGCAAGTCCAGGTTTGATGTGGTTAGTTTATAGTCGAAGTCTTCGCTGCGTGGATCACAGTTGAGTAAATTTTAAAGTACAGTAAAGTAACGAGCTAAAAGGTGGCATGTGTTGTCGTTAAAAGCCAGTTTTCCATGTGAGTCTCTGAAGTGGAGACTTGGCGGAGCGTATTTTCTGATAGTCTGCTTGTAGGATCCAAATAAATCTCTGGAGTTATTCTAAGGCAAAGTTCTCTTCGATTTGGGTTAGTTGGTTTTGTGTGAAGGGTGAAGGTCCATTTGGTTTCTCGAATCATCTTGGCTGTAACCTTTCTTTGTTCCAAAAATTTATGCCAATTTTCCTTGGTCTTTTTAGAATTCCACTTCCCCAAGCTGTCCGACTTTGGGCTATTGCATTGTCACAGTCTTCAGTCCACCACGGATGCTTCTTTTTCTAGCGAGAGGGGCGAGTTGATTGGCCGCCTTGACAAGAGTCTCCTTCAATTGGTCCCAGCTGTATAGATCTTTATTGTTCAGTCTCTGACTTACTTCTTGTCTGTTAATAAGCCGCTCTACGTGAAATCTTACCATTTTGGAGGTTCTGTGTAATCTAGTGTTTCTATGCTGGATTCTTATTTTGATCCTTGAGAAATAGTGACCTAAGTCCAGATTTGCCCTTCTTAGTACCTTCACGTTTTGTATTTTCTTTTGAGATTTTCGTGAAATGGCCACATGAACTATCAGGAATTCACTCAGGTTGGTATTAGGTGAAATCCAAGTCTTCAGCCTCCTTGGCAAGTGTTTGAAGGCTGTAGATTTCATGAGCAAGCCAAAAGTCCTACACATATCCATCAATCGTTCTCCGTTGCGGTTGGTTCGCTTATGCGCCTCTTCCCAATTGAGCATTGAAGTCACCATACAGTATGAATGTATGCCTCTCTGGAAGTTTAGAGATAATATCTTCTAAGTCTTCCCAGAATTTATCAGTTCTGTCTGAATTGCGACTGTTATCCTGGTTGATTGGGGCATGTACATTGACTATACTGTAGCCCTTGTTTTGACAGAGATGATGGATACACGACTGCTCGGGAAGATAAAGTCGGTGACTGATCCAGTATCCTATGACTGACTATAAATCCTGTACCTAAGTGGGGTACGTTCTGCATTACCCGCTGACTCAATTTTCCTTTGAGGATTCTGTAGCCTTGGGACTCGAAGGCATGTTCTTCCGTAAATCTGGTTTCCTGTACTGCTGTCAGTATTATGGTGTGTCGTGTTATGGTGCGGACTCCCCAGAATTCGAAGGCCCGCTAACGTCACCATAGGTGACGGTGGATTGGTTACCACCTGGGGTAGTACATTTAGCGAAATATTCCTCCATGCTCAGTTGAAGAATATTCTTCGTGGGACAGTGGCGAGCCACTGTCCAAGATACTACCCAAGTATAATATGATACTACCCAAGTTCATAATACATTTAATGTGATTTACAAAACTGACAGTTAATTGTTTGTCAAAATTTGTAGCTCAGCGATTATCAAATTTATCGCAAGATTGAGTCCAATGGTTGTCAAAATTAATAGTCCAAATTTTGAGCAAATTTATTCTAAAAATATGGGCAAAATTAACAAAAAAAAAATTTTTCATTAACAATCTCATTAACAATTTCTTTTTCCACGATTGAATCGTTCAAATTGAAACTTTAATGATTAAAATGGTGTATTCATAATAAAATCTTATAATTCGAATAAAATTACATCGTTTATCCAAACTAATAGTTCTTAATGTATCAAAATGCTTGAAAGTTTGTCAGTTAATTGTTCGCAAATATTAATATTTCATTATTTATTCAAAGTTTATCATTTTTGACTGTATATTATAATCTACGAAATTCGACTATTATTCAAATGTAAGTTGTTATGTCAAAATTGACAGTTAATTGCTAGTCAATACTAATAGTTCATAAACTGTTTACTATTTAGTTTTCTTTGTCGTAATTGAGAGTCAATTGTAAAATTCATGAGTTGACAAGTTTGTCTAAACAAGTTGTTTGAAATAAAGTGATTAGAGTGAAAGTTCTTTAGGAAAGGATGGTTGCGACCGTTACTTACACGATAAATTCACTATATTTTAAGCAGACTTATAATATGTAAAAATATTATATAACTTGTTATTCACATTTATTTAAATTTTGACACTTATCCCGACACGAGTTTCGACTGTTGAAGGTCATTTTCTAGTGGTTCTTTTGGAAAATCGGTTTCAACAGTTCTTAATACGATCTTAAAGGACCCGTCTACTTGAAAGAATGATTTTACCTATCATTAATAATATACGTTTAGAACTTATAAATTATAACTTTGTAGAATATAAAAAACATTCAAACAAGATCTTTTGATGCATGAGGCTATTTAGGAATAGCAAAAGTCTTACATAATCTATGTTCAAATAGCCAAATTTCGTGCAAATACTATAAGCAAATAGCAACAGCCTTTCAACATCCCATGCCCATTGCATGCAAATTAACATTTCTGTATTTCAAATTTCTTTTTTAATTTTAAAGTTTCATTAAATATTTTCATTTGCATTTAATTAAACGTCTTCGAGGTTATACAAGAAGTTTTAATATAAAAGCGCCGCGCCGTCTACAGAATTTCCAATAGAAATTTAATTAAATAGATTTTCAATATCAGCTGAACAAATATTTCTATAATAATATGCGCCATTGTTTATTTAAACAATGCCAATAAGCAAAATTGGTTCAATAAGGCTGAATAATTAAATTTGATTAATGTTTTCATAATAATAAATTAATATTTCATTGATGTATTGTTAGCAAATAAAAATGTTAATGTTAGAACAGAGATGTTAAAAGAATTTTCTAGGACAATAATGTCGCAGGAAATCTAATATTTCATACTTAAACTGGTTTGAAAAAGTAAGCTTGTTTTGAAAAAGTTATTTTGCAAAAATTTAAAAAATGTAACTTGAATTTGTATATTACGTAACGAGAGTTGTAAGAAGCATATTACGCATGAGCGGAACATTTACGCACGACCCGTGTAGCGAGGAGTGCGTAATTCCGCGAGTACGTAATTGCCATACAATTCGAGTTATGTACAATATTTTATCTACGATAACACTAATTTGTTTTTGATTAATAAGAAAAATATGTTTGATGTATCAAATTTATTTCTTATTTGGTTAGGTTACATTATTTAACATTATAATAAACAAACAGTTGTATTTTCATATAAAACTGTTACTCGACATTATTTAACCTGATAGAAATAAAACGAAATACATTCTTAATGGTTACATACGTTATTATTTAGTACTTTAAAAAACTGGTTAAACTGGAATAAGAGTGCCCGTAGATATAGGCAACCCAATGTACGCAATGTCAATTTCCGTTGCTTTGAATTGCGGCACGGGGGCGCTGAACGTATAAGCACGTAACCAAACGCACGTGTGTGTTATCAATTATAACTTATCATTAATCGCGGACTGTTACATAGGTGTGTTATGATGTATTTACATAGTCCACGAACTGTACAATAATGGACATTTACAATAGTGGTAGTAGATAAATATATTTACATTAATTCTTAATTAAATTAAAATACAATATAATAAAAAAATATCGTAAAAAATCATTTAGACTATAACAATTTATACTCCCGCAGACAAAGTCTTAATGGTCGATAGCTTTTTCTTGAATTTATTTTCAATAAATATTTCTTCTTCTGTCAAAAACTATCGATTCATGAAAACTGATTATTAATTTTTGTTAATTTTATTATATTTCTTTTTGTGGCAAATTTCAATTTCAAAAAAGACAAATTATACTCTTCTGTAACAAATTTCCAAATTTATCGTTATTGAATACAAAAAGGTTTTCGCATCTTCTCGATACTAAACCATCAATGGAAAGTTTAAATGGAAACACGGATGCGAATATTGCTGCTGCAAGGGTTACGTAAGATGCAGATTTATCGATTTCTCGTCGTTCACAAGAAGTACGCCTTTAAACAACGAAAACTTGGCGTACTTTGCTAAAGAACGTTTGTTTATACCCTTATAAGATTGTGTTGACCTAAGAATTGGGATCACAAGACCATTGTACTCATCGTGTGTTTGCTGAATGGGCTCTAGAGCAACTCGAAATTGATCCAAAATTTAGTAAAAAAACTTCAGATAAAGTTCATTTTTGGTTAAATAATAATAAACAAAATTGACGTCTTCACAACAAGTCTTTCTTCGAATGTTGCTTATTACTGTATGTTGTAATATTTTGGATTTATTTAAATTCAAAATGATATATAAAACCCCTCATTAATCGAATAATTAAGCAAATGTATTCTAAATAAATAGATGTAATGAAATTAATTAACTGTTTTTTGGTTTCCAGTTGGAAATTAATTCACGTTTTGGTGAAATGCAAACATCTCGTCGCTGACGCCCTCAGAAACATAAGAAGCAGTTAAGGTAAAGATAATTACGTACGATATAGAAAACGACGTTAAACATACATAAACAGACACATAATATCCATATCTAAAGTTGTGCAGCACAAACAAACAATATTGCTTCAAAGTTTCTAGCTAGACTACGCCAGCTAGTTGGCTAGATGGCAGGGGGGCTCCTATATACATGCCCAAAGTAAACTAGCTGCAGATAAACTAATATTAGCCTTATTACTCCTTACATAGGACGATGTCGGCGGCCGTAACTCAATATAAATGCAAATATCTTATATTAAGTTCGAGGCTGCATTTTCGCTAAGACAACAGTTAAGGGAAGATGTGGACGGGATTCGGGGTAAAACTATCCCTTTGGAAATTCCGCAAGTTATTAGGACGGAAATTGTTTTTCGTTTGTGCGGAGGGATGGAATTTTAATTGGTTTATTCGGCTGGTTTTGATTAAATATTAAATAATCCTAAGACAATAATAATCAGATTATTGGATGCCTAATTGTGTACACTATAAATGTTATGCATAGTTTGCAAGGAACTAGATAGATCTACATATTCCGTTGCAAAATATTATTTTTAGAAAAAATATTAATTTGTATAAAAAAATATCAAATCTTAAAAATAAATCAAAATTCAAATGTTTAAATTAATTTTAAAGACATAGTCAAATGTAAGAAAATGTTTAATAAACTACTCTTATTTTCAAAAAATAAAAATATATGAGTTGGATCACGATAGCTTTAGATTATAAATACATATATGGAAATAAAAGTGGAGCAATTGGCGCATTATATGAAAAATTGATTTCGATGTAATCTAACTATGTAATGAATTGTAAAGCTTAAATTATATTTTTATGAACGTATTTAAGAATGCACTTAAGCTATAACTAAAAGAAAATATGTTTTTAAGAAAATTTCATTGGAATATATTTAAGGTTTTAATTTTCATTAAGTTTCTTTTGCCTCTCTCCATTTCCCATCGATCTTAATTCCCTTCGTCATATAGATGAAAAACCATAGCCCTTTGTATTTTCTCTAAGCTCAGAGCTTAAATAATACGCACACAAAGGGAATTCCTAATAGAACCTAAAGCTGTGGCAGCTTAAAACGGTTCGGACAAGCAGCATATACCATCCCAGAAAAAGTCTTGTAAGATTTACTTGTTTATATGTAAAAACTTTCTTTTTGGCGGAATACCTTCAGGAGCTTTCAGCGCAGTTAATTTTGATAAACAGTATGCGGGAGCTTTGAAAGGGAAGCAATTAACAAGGCGAACGACGTCGTACGAATACATCTACATAGAGAGAGACGGGAGCTTTGGGAGAGATGTTAATCTTACATCTGAAATTACATCTCAAGAAGCTTTCAGGCATAAATAATGACAGAGGCACGTAAATTGTAAATTCTCAGAGGTATTAATCTAACTTAGCGTGGAAATTCAACTCCTGCGACTCGAGATTAGAGCTTTAATATATTCTAAAACTTTGCCGCGGTTGAATAATCTACCCCTCGCGTTCTACACTACACACTATATTTAGATAAACTAAAATTATTTCCATCCCTTGCTAACTTGTAGTTGTGTTGCGGGTGGGAGCTGGATGGAGTGATGTGTTAGGGTAAAGGAAAGCATCGGGACGCCGTATCCGCACCGCCATCTTAAATCAATATAATATAAAATGGGCGAATCTCAGCAGCGGCAGACAAAGAAAACGGCGGCACCTTTAAGAGAAATAAAGATAACTCATAGAGGGGTTGAGAGAGAGAGAAGGGAACGGTAGGAGGATGCTGAGTGCGTCGCGCGTCTTTAAGATCGGACCGATGCGTCGTTGGGTGGGCGCGAGAAGGAAGACGTCGGTCGGAAGGAACGCCCCGACGCTCTCTACGGGCGACGCCAGCGTCGTTTTTCCACCCGCGCGCACACGTTCGTTTCCTTATACCGGCGTTCGATATTTTGCCTGGGAGAGAAAGGCTTTCTCTCTTCCCGCCGCCGCAGGACGCCTTAATAATAAATCAAGCGTCGCTTCCCGGTGCACAATCCCTATTGAGACGTTACAACTAGTTTTAGGTGAAATATTCACGGGGACACGCGAATAAATTACTATTTAAAGGAGTTATACTGGTTGCTGGCTACGTAGACTAGATAACGATTCATTTCAGTTTTGGAGCAATTATACTAAATCTTAACTCGATCGGGTTCCGAACATTGTATAACAGTTAAATATTCATTACAACAGGTCTTTACAACAGAAATCAACTACAAAAATCAAACTAAAATTACTTATCATTAGTTTCTTTCAAAACAATATTTTATAAGTTTTCTTGAATGGAAGTAATGATGTTAACTGAAGGAAAATAAATTGTGTTTCATTAATAAAACAAAAAATTATTATATAACTTTAAGATATATTAAAATCAAGATGAATCTCAATTTTGATTTACTTTTCGTGAAACCATACCACATTATATATAATCATCTAAACTTACTAATATTTCGCCATTAATTAGTTTATATGATCATCTATAATGTAGTATGGTTTCACCAATAGTTAATAATCATTTAAATCAATAACCTGCCTTCCTCTCGAAATGTAATATCAAAACCTAACCTCACCAATCATCCACTATGCATTCAAGTAAGTGTATTCCAATTTATAATTCAAAACAGCAAAGCTGCACTGATGAGAGATAAATCTCGAAACGCATATGCAGATGGGTATTCACTTAAGTTAAATAGAAAGATACGATCTTAAAAACAATATTATTCATCTACTACTCGTTTAGTGCCACAAAAGTGGATTGGGGGCTAGTAATAACATACAAATATTTGTTGTGCAATAATTCAATATCCAGTGTGGTATTAGCAAGAGAAGTAGTTGTACCAACATGAGATTTGTTTTGTAGCCTTAAAAAGACTTAATACTATTATAGAGCTACGAAGAGGTTGAATATATTAATATATTCAGGCTATATTTCGCCTTTAATATGTAAATATGATTTAGTTACAAACGAATAAAATTGCATCAAACTCGAATGTTGTTCTCTAAATATTATTATATCTATTAATATTATTACAACCCGAGGTCTATTATATTCATTAAAAATTCAGTTTTAATTGATTTTTTTTCAGATTTATATACAATTTAGATATATTGTGTTTTAGAAGTCCACATGAAAAAAATAAAAAAAAAGATTACAGCCATTTTTTAAGATATAAGGATTTTCGATATAGTAGTAATTAATATTGGGTGGATTCCAAGAGGATTACATCAATGGATTTCCTCGAGGATTGCATCAATATAGTTATAGATATATAGCTCTCCATGCTTATACTTGTATTCACTAGTGTCATGATTAGAATTACATTTATATTAAATTTTTCTATCTATACTTACATTTAGTTTTTTTTTAATTGAATTATAGCTCTCCAAGCTTTTATATTATTTATATTTGTAGTCACTTGCTTTGATTTATATTAATTTTTTGTATCTATCCTTATCTATTGTTTTATCTTGTCGTTTTTAGTATTTTTTTTATATAAGCGCTGTATTTACAAGATTTTTTTAAAACAAAAAATGTTATTATTTAAAAGAAAACCTACAACAATAACAATAATAACAATTTAGAGCGCCTACTCTTGTCCGGATTCCTCTAGGAACATCAAGATCTGGGCTGGATTGAAGGATTGCAACTCTACTTCGCTAAAGCAGTGGGCCCTAATGTACATCAGCCTCTTACGGAGCAGTCCTTAAGTAGATGCATGTAGATCTTCCTGTAGGCCTAGGGTCTTGAGGTATTTTCTAAATCTGTAATGCCCCATCAGAAGTTCTGTCAGAATTCTAAGCTTGTTCATGTTTAGTTTCAGGCACGCTTTTGTACTTTTCAGGTTAACACTTTGCAGTCCGTTGTCGTATTAATACATTTTTTTAAATTTAAAATTTGCTGGCCGACGACGTAGAAGTACATCAATTTATAACTAAAGCATAGGAGATTGATGCACTAATATGTAACCTTTCCCGGAAGAAAGCCGACTGAAGGGCATTCGGAAGTTTTCATTTTCGACCTCGAATTGGAAAATCGATTTGTTTTCCTGGGGTTTTGAGATATTTTCGTTTTGAAAAGTTGGAAATTGAAATCTTTAGTTTTGTGGAATATTTGGAGTTTTCCCTCGATTTTCAAAATTGTTACTTAGGCTGAAAATTGTTACTTAGGCTGTGAACCATAGGAACTGAAGGAGTTTGGAGATTTTCGAAAAGCAGTTTGGATCAGACCATGAGGAACAAAAGGCATTAATGGAATTTTTTTTTTATATCGGACCAAACTAAGGAAACTGATGTTTTTACTAGATTTTTAGATATATCATTATATGGATTATGGACAATACCTTGGGAAACTGAAAAAGTTGTTGGAACAATTTCACCTCGATTTTCGGGAAAAAATGATTATATGATGCTTTTGGACGATGGGGAACTGAAGAAATTGTCGGAAAATTCTCAATTCTTTATTTATAACTGCAGTTAGGAAACGAGCCTTTCGGAACTGAAGAAATTTCCTAAAAATTTCGCCTTTTCCCAGGCTATATGAAATTAGCAAGGCAATTTGTGAAACTAGGAAAGAAACATGAAAAAAGTAGGAAACTAGGAAAGAAACTAGGATTTGCAATTTGTTGACGATCGGATTTGACATTAAGATTTGACCAGAGGAACAGAAAATTCCTCGAAAGGACCTTCAGAAAATTTTGAAATGTTCCTCACCTTCGGAAAAACTAGCCCCTAGCAGCACTTTAATATATATCTTATTTTGTAATTTTTCAAAATTATTTATTAGATATTCTATTATATATTGTACACAATTATATATTCTGTTTTATTGATTCTTAAAAAAGGGAATGGCACAAGTTTTCATCCATTGTTTCGTAATTTCTTCATCTAAACCTTTGTGGATAGTGTTCATAGTATATAATCAGGATAACATTAACAAAAAAAAAAAAAACGCTCGTATTATTTCAAAAGAAATAATTTCCTTGTGCCTGGGTCCTTATTTTACATTTTTTTTTAAATTTATAATGCGCCAAAATGCTAAACAAAATATCCATATTCTCCTAAAACTCGGTTTTGTACTGCTAGTAATAATAGTAGAATAGATTTTGTTTCACTTTTCTATGAATGCAAAAATCAAACATGCAAAAATTACTAGGAAACTAGGTGCAATTTTGAAAAAGGTTTTGAATAAAACAAAGACAATAAATTTTCTATAGAAAAACCTTCTTATTTCATGTTTTTTTATGACTTTTGTTTTACATTTTTTCTTGTTTTAAAGATCGTAAATAATTCGAAAACTAAACGGAACGGAAGAATGTTTCGAATAAAACTTGTAGAAAATTGAATTTTCTATAAGAAAACTTTATATTTGGTGATGTCTGTCAAGTTGTTACTAATCAATCTTGAAAAATGTCAATACATTATTTTTGTTTCACATTTTTCTTGCCCCAGAAATTCGCAAATAACATGAAAACTATTAGTAAGCAAAATCTTTAAAATATACTTAGAATAAAACGAATATTGAAAGTTATATTTTCTATAAGAAACCCTATTATATAGTGATTTTTAATTTGTCAATTTGGTAATAATTAACCTTGAACAAAGTCAAAACCTTGTTTTTGTATTAAATTTTTCTTGTCTCAAAAATGAGAGAATAACTCGAGAACTAAGAGAATGCTTGAATAGTATTACGGATGAAACTTGTAGAGAATTAAGTTTCCTATTGGAAATCTTGTATGTATTTTACCAATTTTATAAATTAACGAAACAAACTAAGTATTTGTAAGAAATTAATGAAAATAACATGTATCAACAATTAAGGACAAAATTCAAAAAGACTGCAAACACAGGACCGTTTTGGACCCGCTATGCATTAAACGAGACTTCACACAGACACCCAGCTAAGACACTTTACGAAACAATCTACGACGACTAAACTCATCCCATCTGGTTTCATTCTCATTACTCTATTGATTATCTATATATTAATATGTACATACTTTTTTTTTCTCCTTTTAAATCAAATTGTATTTCCGGGCAGAAGGATCTTGTAGTCGATAACCCTTTCTATAAAGATTCTCTCTCTCTCTCTTAGTAAAAATAGATCAAAGAATAAACTGCTGAAACTAATAAATATCAAAACAAAGTTTATCAGGTTCATTTATTGGTAAGTTGGAAATAAATAAGCTTTGAAACTAAACTAATTACAGATACAATCATACAAACTTATTACAGCGGAACACAGCTTGAATATATAAATATATTCAATCTTTCCGCAAAAGAGAAAAGCTGCACTGATGAAAGATAGATCTCGAAACGCGTCTGCAGATGACTATTTACTTTGGATTAAAGAAAAAGATCTGATCTTAAAAAACAATGTTATTTATCTAGTGTCTTGTTTTAGTGTCACGGAAGGGACCTGAGTCCTAGTGAATAACACAAATATCTGTTGTATTTCAAAATGAGATTTGTTTTTTTTAGTTTTAAAAAGACCTAATCTCACATGGAATTTGTTTTGGTAGTCCTAAAACGACTCAATAATTGTTATAGAGCTCCGGAAAGGCTGAATATATTTATATATTCCGGCTGTGTTTCGTTTGTTTTAAGTTTGTATGATTATCTATAACGTAGGATGGTTTCACCAATTCTACCAAATCTGATGTGAATAATTACAGAGGAATCTCCCTCCTATCCGTTCCCTACTAAATCCTATTCACTTGCCTCTTACAGCGCACACAAGAACAACTTGAACCCCTAATTGGGGAATATCAAGCAGGTTTCAGACTACACAGGTCATGCACCGACAAAATTTTCAAGCTGAAATCTATACTAAGAAGTCGAGCTACACGAAATCCCCCAACCATCTGCACATTTGTCGACTTCAGGAAAGCTTATGACTCCATCAACCGACAATCCCTGTTTAATATAGACGAAGAAAACAATCTGGATCCGAAAACACAACGGCTGATCCAACAAACACTAGCAAACACAAATTCCAAAGTCAAATTCAACGGAGAAATCTCAAAACCTTTCCTATTCTTTCCTTTCCTAACCTATCAAGACTGGTGTCCGGTAGCCTCTCCCCGTTACTCTTGAACATTGTTTAAGACAAAGTTATCAAAGCATTAGAACAAGAACTACAAAATCGAAAAAATTGGAGAGCCATAAGATTAGACAAAAGAACAGGATAACATCAACGTCACATGCCTAGCCCTCGCTGATGATCTCGCAACTTTTTCCGGAAATGAACAAAACAGCAATCCATCAGATCGAAGTTAAAAAAGAATGTGCAGAGGAAGCTACAAATGTTATTATCGAAAACGGAATTCATGGCCACAAAACACAATATACCACTAAATGTAATTGCAAAATACGGGCAAAATAAACAAAGTTAGTCACTTCAAATACTTAGACGAAATTATTGAACCTACAGGAACAGAAAGATTAGCACAAAAAGCACGGGAACTTAAAATGCGGAAAGCATATGGAAAAGTTACTGTAAAAAATGTATAAAAATTAATACAAAAGTTCGACTGTTATCAAACCTGAAATACTGTACGCCATTGAGACATTAAACCTTAATTACAAAGGACACATAGAGAATATCAAGACGTGTGAAAGAAAAATCATTGGCCCAAAACAAACAGACGAAGGATATCGTCTACAATCACACACTGTTACGGAAAAATACGCAAACATGGAAACGACGACTGAAATTCTACGGGCACGTTATGAGACAACCGACTAACAGGGAGAGTGTTAAAGTACCTACAGAAAATGAAAACGACAACAGTCTGGGTAAAACAGTTCCAAATTGATATAAAAAACGACAACATTTCACCGACAGGCACCGAAAGTCGAAAAATCTTCAGACATAAGTTATACAGCTGGGAAATTATATCAGAGGAAAAACACAAAATAACAAGAGGAAAACATAGCGAGATGATGAAACAATTCTGGAAGAGCAAGAAAAATAACAGCAACAGGTCACATAATTTGCTTTATGTGATCCCCTGTGGGTCTAAACAATGTAAATAAATAAATAATTCCAACTTTCTTTAACATTTCTACGTATATTCTATGTTTAATATTTTATATCAACTCTATAATTATTTTATAATTTTGTAATTCTATAATGAATTAATTTATTTTTCCTATACTAACTTCGTGATGAAACACAAAAATCTCTATATAATGCAAAGAAAATTTGTTGATCAAATTGTAAAAATCTTACTTCATTCTGTTTATCTTCGATTTACTCAATTTGTGTTAAACTTTAAAGAAGAAAATAAATTATAACATTGGGAGAAATTACTATATGAATTTTCCATATTGCAAGTAAATCCATAATTACAATGTCCCATATTACAAGAAAAATTCCATATTTTTTGAAAATGAATTAGATATAATTTTTTTATTATAACAAATTTTAGTGTGTTTAGATTTTAGAGTCTTAATTGCAATTTAACATATGTTAATTTTTAATTTTTCCAAATATTTACAAAATATATGTCACTTAATCGAATGTTCTTGTAATTACTGAAAGACTTCAGAGTCTTTCTGGTGTTTGGACTGGTTTGGTGGTGTCAAGCAGGTGTTTGGACAATTCTTGGACAGTAGGTTTATTAAAATTACGCCAACATTTCGACCCACATTGGGTCTTTCTCAAGGTTACAAATTACAAAAATAACATAATTATAAAATGTACAATACATATATGAAAAAATGCAATTAACAATAATAATTTTTTATGATTGGATAAAACATTTTGTAATGAAATTAAAACTATTTGGTCTTAGCTAATTTCTTTAGAAATAGTTTGATTTTGACATGTTTAAATAATTGAAAACTATATTAAATTTTGTTTGTATGTATATAATTTAATTGGTTTCCCAGGCATTACTATAATGGCAAATAAAGGACACAAAAATAAAAATAAATTAATGAAGTTAAAAATAGAACTCGTCACATATCAAAAAGGATGAAATGAAATAAATTCTGGGTACTTACGTATTAACGCCAACACCGCTATATATTGGATCGAAAGTTCGCGATGTCGCGCGTATGTTGTCTTGATTTATCTTACCGCTTCGCGGCGGGCAACCTAATCTCACCGGGGTTAAAAAATAGATATAAAAGTAATTTGAGTTTCAAAAATGTTTAATTTTAAATAAAATGTTTTATTTTATAATTTATCATACAAATTTTAGGTGTAGATTGGCGGCATTTAAAAATGAAGCGGCGGTGGCGTTAATACGTAAGTACCAAATTCTGACTAATTTGTGATTGTATCGTAAAACTCAAAAACAAAAATAGACGTAAAAAACGAAGACCAAAAAAAAAAAGAAAACAAACTCTCTATCTCAAATTAGTCACAATTTATTTCATTTCATCCTTTTCGATATGATATGAGTTCTATTTTTAACTTCATTAATTTATTTTTATTTTTTCCCTTTATTTGCCATTATAGAAATGCCTGGGAAACCAATTAAATTATATACTAACAAAATTTAATATAGCTTTCAATTCAAAAATGTCAAAATGAAATTATTTCTAAAGAAATTAGTTAAGACCAAATCGTTTTAATTTATTTAATTACAAAATGTTTTATCCAATCATGAAAAAATTATTAGTGTAAATTATAATTAGTTGTATTTTTTCATATATGCATTGTACATTTTATAATTATGTAATTTTTGTAATTTGTAGCCTTGAGAAAGACCCAATGTTGGTGGAAACAATGTTGTCGTAATTTTAATAAACTGTCCAAGAATTGTCCAAACATCTGTTTTAACTTACCTGAATCATACATGGAAATAATTTGGCAAATCTAGTTCCTTTAAAATATCATTTGTTTATACAGCAAGGATTAAAATTATAGACAAGGGCCAATATTTTGTCTTATCTAGTTCTTCCAAAAAGTTTAAATAAGTTTACAATATAAGTTTGCAATATTCCTAATCCTTTTAATAAACAAATTTAAATGTATTGTTAGAATAATATATGTAATAATATCGTAGGTGCGCATGCAAAAAGGGTTAATTTTGGATAAGCAAATTGAAACTCGGTACTAAATTGCTATAAATCGAGTGAGAATATTCAAGAGTAATTTTCGAACATGGATTAAAAAATATTAAACTTTTGGGGTGAAATCAAACTTTCTTTTATGATTCCCCAAAAGTTCTCGTTTACAAACAAAACCGCCCACGATATATAACACAATTATATAATACAACAAACTATTTCGATTCCAATTCGCTCAACTCATATCTGTTGCGACTGAAAATTATTGCTACGAACCTTTTGTCATGGCCAATTAATATTAATTTAACAATTTGTTTATAAATGTGAATTTATAAATTCAAATAATTAGCTTTTGTCTGTATATTCTAAGCTTTATCACTAAAACTACGCTTTCTAACATTGTATAAGTTACATATAACACTTCACATTTTAAGATAAAAAAAATATGTATAAAGTAATGTTAAATTAAACTTCAATTTCCTTCATTCTTATTGTGTTAGCCTTGATGTTAAAAATGTATTTATTATTATATAAAAAAATGAAAATATCAAACATATTATAGAATAATTATACCCACTCATTGCTATAGCCTATTGTTTTCTCTTTATTAAATTTTAATCAAATCTAACCACTGATTAAACTTTCACAAAACCATCCACTTATCCCATTCACACCCTTGAATATAGATAAATAATTCAACCGAAAACTTCGCACTAAAACTCCCAAAAAATCACAACTTCTTCCAACAATTCCCATTCTAAAACTAGCCCATTCCCTAGAAATTCCTTAAATCCGAGGGTTTGTACGAATCCTGTTTTCGTAAGGAAATCTGGTTTCGGCTGGACTCTCTCACGGTAAAGACGGACAATGGTTTCGAAAAATGTGTAATAAAACGTGTTGGTCAACGCGACGCGGTCGAGAACTGACCGGATCTTATCGGCGACCCTTTCGCACCCCATTGGTATAGTCAAGATGGTTAAACATTCAGAACAAGATTTGAGAAACTCGAATTGTATTTCATTGTTACGAAATAGATATAAAACTTGATAATTTATTCCATCAAAGAAAAATATTAAAATAAATAAATGATAACATTATCACAAGAGATATTACATTTTTACTAGTTAGACAAGATTAGAAGACGAATTAGAAGAAGAATGATGAACAAGACCAGACATACAATATAATTATTTTGGTGATTTTATAAAAACCCCGAATTGTTCTTCAATGTACAACTTTTAAAAGAATATTAAGAACACTCAAAAAGTGTGGGTGTAATATAATAAAATGAAGTTTTCTTGAATATTTAATAAAATTCCTTCTCTCAAAATAATTTCGTTTTTTACAAAATATATCATTTGAAATTCTTCTTTATATTAGTAGTCTATAGTATGGTAGTATAGTAGTCTATTTATATTAGTAGTCTATAGTAGGCGACATATTTTTTACTGGCTACAAAGGTAAAAAGCCATTCAAAAGTTTTCCATTCCAACACAATTTCCATTAGAGATAATATAAATTAGAGGTAATAGAAGATAATTAAGATAAATTTCCATATATATTTTCTATGTTTCTATAAGAAGTTTTTGTCAGTGTGTATGTTAATTCCGAAAGCAAATAGATTCAGAAATTCAAACATCTTCCACTCCGCATGTTAATAGTAATTGAGTTTCTGAGGGTGGCGGTTTCGCATCCCCGTACATTTTGGAAACTCCATTGTTTTGATAGTCCCCGTCATCTTCTTCGCCATATTTCGGTCGCGCGCGTGTTTAGCATATTCTCTGGATGAAGTGCAGGGAGAGACAGATGGAATCAGCGTGCGAGGGACGAAGAGGAAGTCCGGAATATGGCGGATGGGGGTGAGGATGCCATGTTTTATATAGTTTCCTCGGTCGCGGTCCGTATGCCAACTTTGTCGAGATTTCGTCGCGTTCCTGCGTTTAATTAATGGAAATTGTAAGAGGGAAGAAGATTTTCATGGATGAAATTCTGTTAGTTTCAGGTTTAAGCTACGACTTGAAATTTGATATTAATTTTGAAAATTATTTAGTAAACTTTCAAATTTAATAAGTCTATTAAAGTTAATTAGCATAAAAATTGTAATAATATTTGAACCCGATAAAATACCATACAAACAAGTGTAGAGAGTGGAGACGATTACGAGTCTAGAAAGATCGAACGATCTCAAGAAGGACGATCTCGAGAGTCAAGACTAGAAATCTTAAAAAATTGACAGATAAGACTAGACATACAGGATTAGACAGATTAGACTAAGTTTCAAAATTAAACTTAAATCTACAAAAAAATATCAAAGAAATGAAATAAGCTGAATATTTTCTTCAAATGTTATATTTTTATTTTCTTCAAATGTTAATTATTTATGGAGATTTGAACAAATCCCTAAGATCAAGATGATCAATTTACGGAAGATTATTTTCCCAAAGAAAGAAAGTGAATTGATTAAATCCCTTAACTGTTTAAGTGAAAACATGAAATAATATTGTTTACAAATTAAAAGTATTTATTTAGTAAACCACGCATTATTAATTGAAGAATAAGTAATACAATAATAGTCTTTGAAACACAAATTATTCGAAACTAATTAACAAAGAAATATGTAATTAAGCTAAAATTTTTAAAATCGAAGAGGATATTTTTAGTGGAATTGTAAACATTTTTAGTCAATGTAATATATAAATCATAATTTATTAAAACAAGTTGTTGATTTGTCTTGAGTTAGAAAGTACGTTGCTTTTTTTACAAGCACATCGCTTTGTATTACATTGTATTTATTTGTTCACAGGAACACTTTCTAGATGCCTTCAGCCAAATAACGATAATTTTACTGCAATCTCGCGCAGACTTAGGTTAGGCCTTAAAAGTCCAAACGGTTAGTCCAAATTGTTTCGGTAAATGTTGTAGTAGCTATTTGAAGAGCGTTTCTAGGTATACAATCCAACTGACGTACCAGTTTGGTATAAATTATTTTTTATATTTAATACAATCCCCACAATGTTATTTCCAATCTCCCTTAGGTACATATAAAGTGCACGGTTTACTAAATATTTTTAATAATATTTTTATGTTAATATCTAAACAATATTAATTCCGCTTTTCACTAAAACCTTTCTTTAGGGATATCACCTCGCGGACTTTTCAATTTAATATCTTCCGTGAATTGTGAATCTACCTAAGGGGAGTTGATCATCTACCTAAGAGAATTTTTACCACTCCTTACGACATATAGAAATTGTTAACAATATTAACATATAACTAATACAGTATAACTATTTTTATAAATTGAAAACAAGGCTTAGAGTCCTTATGGGAACAGATAAAGGTGGGGCTTACTTCGTCTTGCAAGAAGAAAGGGGGATAAACACTTGATTAAAAATATTTGTGGGGTTTTTGCAAAAAAACAACATAAAAAAAACTTACTTTTTAGATGGAAATACCTATGGGATTAAGGATAATAGAATAGCATGCTGACGCCTGTATTGAGGAAATTATATTTATTTGTATAAATAATTGTCTTTAGTAATACTTTTAAAAGTACATATTATGTCTTTTCTATTTTTTGTAATGTAAAGTGATGTTTTATATAGATCACGACATTTTACCAGATAATTATGCTCTTTAAACCTGGCTCCAATATTACCTTGTGTTTGTCCGATATAGATTTTATCACAATTAATAAACGCTATTTTATATATGGCGGATTTTTATAGATTTTCTATCCTGCCAACAGACAACAGGACTGACTAATATTTTTTTATTTTACAAGGATTGTTGAAAATCGGGGTATCAAATTTGGTGTTTTAATTTATTATAAATTTTGGGGTCAAAGATGATTTTAATGTATTTTTGCTAAAATTTTGTATTAATAAGGGGCAGTGTTGTAAAGTTCAACCAAAAGTTTTTTAAATTTCTCCTGTTCTGCAATTTCTATAATTAACAGATGCTACATTAAATCTACCACAAAATAATACGATGTACAGGGTGAGCAAAACTCGATGCCTCAGCTCTATTATAAGAAAACGAAAAACAATAGAAAAAAACTGAAAAGAGGTTCTTAATTGGTATTCAGTAAGGACCATTTTAAGCCAAATTTACATATTTTTCCATATTTGGAAACTGGAGTAATGGCGTCATCGAATCTTGTATTCCCAGAACCATACCTATATTTTTGCATATTTGAAAAAGCTAATTTTTCTGAACAAGTTTTGTACAGAAACAAATTTGCTATCTTTTTCCGTTACAAAAATATAAACAAATTTGTATAAAATATAAAGTAATTAAAGAAGTAAAAAGTAATATCACAAAGTCGCAATCATCATGATTTAAACAAGTAGCCTTTGGAAACAAATGGCAAAGTCGCAAATTCTACAATTCTATTTTGTCATTTGAACTAACTAAATCTAAATATGAAACTATTTAATATTTATATTGTTTCAAAAAATATTTAAAATAAAGAATTGCAGAATTGTACAAAAGGCTTGTCCATAGTGTTAACCATATGAGGAAAACGCATACTTAAAAATAACTCTACGAACTATTACTTTGCGAATAACAGTTTAAGAACAAATTTCCGTTTATCGTTAAGTCAAGCCTATCATAAATCATGCATATATCGTTCGCTTAGGGTGAGGGCTAGTCTAATGAAAACTTACTTTAGGTGAAAACTTTTTACAACGTTTAAGAGAGAGGGGAAAACGGTATTGGTACAACGATATTGACTTAAGCACCTTCATCAATTTACTGGGCCTTAAAAATTAATGCCTTGTCGATTATTGCCATGCCATATATTGTCTTGTTTGGTCATGTATGGCCTTGCCTGAACTTGTCGGATCTTGCCTAGACTTGCTTCGTCGTGTCTAGTCTTGTCTGGTCTTGGAAAGTCCTATCTGGTGTTGTCGGGACTCGTCTGGTCTTATCAAGTCTTGTTTGGTATTATCTGGTCTCGTCTGGTCTTGTTTGGTATGGTCTGGTATAGTTTGCTCTTTTCTGGCCTTACCTGATCTTGTTTGAACTTGTCTGGTGTTATCTGGTCTTGTTCGCTCTTTTCTGGTTTTGTCTGGTCTTGTCTGGTGTTATGTGCTCTTGTATGGTCTTATCTAGTCTTGTCTGGTCCTGTCCTGTCTTGTCTGGTCTTGTCGGTTCATGTCTGGTTTTGTCTGGTCTTGTCTGGTCTTGTTTGGTTTTGTCTGGTCCTGTTTGCTCTTGTCTGGTCTTGTCTGATCTTGTCTGGTCTTGTCAGGACTTGCCTGGTCTTGTCTGGTCTTGTATAGTCTTGTCTGATCTTGTCTGGTATTGTCTGGTCTTGTCTGGTTTTTCACTGTCTTAAAAATTTTATTTGAAAAGGAAAATTTTATTTATAACTTTGATAATAATAAAGATTTTTCAAAATTTTCTTCATAGAACTGTTGTATAGTAAGCCGTCTCTTATGATAACTATGTGATCTAAATTTGATTTATTAGCCTTAAATTACACATATTAGTGATTGCAAGATAAACACTTGCCTCGACTTGGTTTCCAAATGTGGAACATCAAAGTTGTTTATTGCTCAAGATTTTCCTAAATAATTTCAACGATTTACGAGGCTATGGTATTATTCTCATTTTCCAAAAAGAATTTTTAAAAAATTCCAAATAATAAATCCACACTGATTATTTAAAATAGCGCATTCATGGCAGTAAGCATATTACTCAAAAATAGTAAAAAGGTAATAAATCTTAACTTTTCTCAATTTTTCTTTCACATAAAACTAGAGAATGACCGTCCATCAAAAAATAAAAATATTCTCATGTATTCAAAAAAAAATTACCCAGATCGAAACATAAAATGCATCTCTACTATGCAGCACAATTTTATTGCCAGAACGACAAATTGCAGTAAATATTTTTTTTCAAATTCTCTTTCGCATCACTAGGCGATGGAAGTAACTAGATATCGTCGCCTCAGAACTTATTTGTTCCATGCAACCAATAAGTAGTTTTGAGATAATAGCCATTGAATGTTAAGATCAATTTTATACAGCAGCTGATGGAGCAAATCAGACACAACCTTATTAGAAAAATAAGTTTTAAGCTAGAGCTTTTGCACAATTGTCTTTAATTGACAAAGGATATGGTTTTCTCTTTTCATTTAATTTGCGTATGGAACAAACATTGAATTGAAATAAAAAAATTGCAAGTTTGTTCCATACTTAATATGATATGAACGATTAACATTTTTTATTTCAGTAGATTTTAATGTAAGTTGTAATAATGTAAAATATTTATTTATTTTTATTTATTTATTTATTTATTTAAACCAGATAATTACATGATTTACATTGTAATTAAAATAAAAAAATAAAAAAATATAATTTGTAATTCTTTATATTATTATTTAATAGCATCAAAAATGTGAAAGGTAATCATTATACTTTCAAATACGTTAAATGTTTTATTAAAGTAACATTAAGATTTTGACAACTTTAATCACAGAGAAGAGAAGAGGTATATTATAATTTTAATTATGATTTGCAAACACAGCATTATAAAACTGTTTATCTATAACTGGCATATAAGGGTACATCGATTTAATGTGAGTAATTTTGGATGCGCCAAGCTTGGATTTCTCATAAATTACGTTTATTTTTGAATAGTCTATAATAGCATCGTAATAAATTTTCTTTTTGGCGATATGAGTGTGCGATTTCCGCACAATCGTATTTTAGTAAATTCTTCAGAGAAACTGTGTCTGTAGGATATGTGGATTCGATCATTGGATTCGTATTTCAAGTGTTTTTCAATAGCAAATGGAATTGCTCTAAAATTCAGTTTTTGACTTAGAGCTTGAAAATTGAAAAATATTAACTGGATAATAACAAGAGGAGCTTATCTTTTTGGTATATTAAGCAAGTGTCTCAAGAGAGAGATTGGTCTAGATATCTCTTTGTGTCTTAAAGCCTTTTCTATTCAACTGTAGATACAGTCAATTTCTTGAACTATGCTATGACCACTTTCAGGAAATTTCTGTTCAACACATTCTATGTTGCTGTGACACAGCACTATGTCTGTGTTACACTGTGTCTGTAAAAAATATTTAATAACGACTGCCATATGAAAATTTCTGTTCTGTAGAACACATGCGTCAGTCCATAAGATCAGTTTCTTTGAAGATGGATTCTTTTGTACAATTCGATTTAATAAGACAATAATCGCACTTGCTATGTGGTTTGTAACAAATAAGCACGGAATGACACGAAACGCTGATGTGTCACGTTACTTCAAGCTCCATTGTAAATGGTTATTGCAAATGGAACAAATAAGCACGGAAACTTTACTTACAGAACGCTTTATGGAACAATAAGGTAACTGAATTATCAGTGATAGACTTATATTTTTTGATTGCAGATTTGTGCTCTAAATGTACCAGTGGTGAATTTAAATCAAAATATAAGAAAATGTGGTATGGAACAAATAAGCACTGGGACGACGATATGTCTGCAAGCATTCTACAAAATTCGTAAGTTTAAAGGTATTTTTAACTTATCGTCTCTCGCAACTCGCAAGCACAGTTTCTTGGACAGACCGACCAAATGCAGTAAAATTGAATTTTTTCACCTTTGATTAAAATTTCTAATAAGAGATGAAATATTGCAACATTCCATAAAGCTATTTAAAATTTTCGCATAAGTTGACTTTCACACTAACATGCATACACGGAAAAAAGTACACTTTAAAAATTCCAGTTTCAAATAGTAGTAGCGGCCTTACGAATTTGAAACAGTAAAAAATACAAATTGCTTTTGTTAAAATTCCAGTTTCCGATATTATTAGTAAATAAGTTTTAAAAAATACAATGTGCGACTGCAATATTTACAAATTTGTATTCGTAAGGCCGCTGCCTATTATAAACTATTTAAACTGTAATTTTTAAAGTGTACTTTTTTCCGTGTATGCTCGACGTGTTGGGATTTTATTCTTAGGGCGACAAAATGCAGTCGAATTTAAATTTTCTCACTCTCGATTTTATTTCGTTATTAGGGGCTAAATCAATTAAACTATTTATAAACGTGTCAAAAAATTCTCAAAAATACATCAAAATCCGACACAATAAAATCCTTCAAAATACAGTTCACTTACAATTAGCGTGAAAGTCAATTATTTTTGTAAATTTTTTGAAATGGCTTTATAGATAGTTCAATTAATTCATCCGTTATTAGGAAATTAAATCAAATGTGAGAAAATGTAAGTTTTACTGCATTTTGTCGCCCCAGCAATAAAATCCCAACACGTGGTGCTTATGTATGTAGTATGAAAGAAAATTATTATTGAGAAGTTTTTGAAATAACTTCATGGAATGTTTCAATTTCATCCTCTATTACAATTATTAATCGAAAGTGAAAGAAATTTAATTTTACTGCATTTGGTCGGTCTGTCGAAGAAACGGTGCTTGCGAGGGGTAAAGGTAAACCTTTAAATTGGCGAATTTTCTAGAATAATGGCAGACATATCTAGTTAGATTCGTTGTCTATTGATATACGAAAGAAAATTTGACATATTTTATATTTACTGCAATTTGTCGTAAGGGTCGTAAATAGTTTTTTGGAATATATGAGAATATTTTTGTTTGCTGATAGGCAGTTTCATTCTCTAGTGATAAGTGAAAGAAAAATAGAGAAAAGTTTTAAGACTTACTACCCTGGTAGAAATTATTTCGGAAAATTTTAAGAAATAATCAACTTTGTCGTTCCGCATTTGGAAACCATGTTTAGGGTTATGCGTAATTTAAAGAAAATACATCAAATTTTGATCACATAGGTTAAGAGACGGCTTAATATACAACGGTTGTATGAAGAATATTTATTATTAAGTTATAGCCTTTTTAAATAACAAAAAAACTTTTCAAAACCCCCGCTGTCATAAAGACAATCTTAGACAGTTAATGACAGTTAGACAATTTATTTTTATGTAAAAGTTTGACATTTAAAAAACAATTTGAAGATAATTTAAGTTTGACAGTTATAAATCCAATTTTCAGCTATTTTTTGCCTTAAAACTTGAACATTTATTATCTCATACTAGAGCTAACAACTGTCACATCTGATATCATCAATCAAAACAACTCTCTGACCTTATCTGTATTGTCCTGCATGTCTAATCTATATTGTCTCGTCTAGTCTGTGCTGTATGGCTAGACTTGTTTTTTTCTTATATATACGCTTAGTCTTGTCTGACTCCTCTTTTTATTGGTTTATTTCATTATTTAAATCCCTGATTTAATTCCATAGGTCTAAATGATATAGGTCTAAATATATATATATATATATATATATATATATATATATATATATATGTATATATATATATATATATATATATATGTATATATATATATATATATATATATATATATATATATATATTTTTTTTAATTGTATTTCATATACTTATAGTTCATGACTCGTTACACAAATGTAAGGTGTTCATTGCAGTTGGAGATCAAATCAAAAGTCTGGTTACTTATTTTAAGCAAAATGTATATGCAATGGATGAGTTACGAGCTGAACAGAAATCTGTTAAGAAAGAGGAAGTTATGACCTTTGCTTGTACAAGGGGAATTCTTGTTTTGATATGTTAGAAATATTTGGTAAATTGTCAGCAGTTATTGCTGAAGTTTTAGCTGACAGAAACCAGAAGCATAAAGAAGTTCCGGATATGGTTATATATTCTCAACTAACCGTTGTGCATGATTTGATCTAACTTCTACGGTCCAAGAAAACTACGTTAAACTACGTTTAAGCTACATATTATATCAGTGATGAAAACTATTTAAATAACTAAAAGTATACTAAAACTAATAAAAATATTATTAAATATTATATATTAAGAAAACTAACTAAAATATTAAATTTTTAATCTCTTCCTTTCCAATTGAAAACTAAAAACGTTTTAGTAACAACTTAACAAATAATCGAAAAAAATTATATTAATATCTAGATTAGAAATAATGTTTCTCTTTATTGGTTTATTAAAAAAATAGAAATTCGAATTTTCGATATTTCTTGAAAATATGTATATGGAAAAAAAATCGATAGTTTCTAAAAGAATCGATATTAAAAATATCGATATATTTTAAAACATCAACTTCCCTAGACTGTCCACTATTGCCTGTCTAGTCTTGTCTGTCTAGTCTTATTTGCCCATTAGGGTTTTGACATGTTATGGATATTGGCATATAATAAACTCAAGAGCATAACTTTACCACCAGCCAAAAATTTAGTAAACCTGGATTTTTCTGATAATTGAATCTGTCTAGATTGGTATAAAACATTCGGGGTAAATTCAATTAGTACCATCAATTTTCACGATAGTCTGGCCTCATTTAATTCAACCATAAAAGAAAATCGAATTTTCACTATGTGCATAACTATAGCACCGGTACATTTTATAAAATTTAGTATAAGTTACATTTTATATCATTTAGTATTAGTTAGTCGGTTTAGAAAAACAATTTAGTTGCGTTCTTGTCAAACATCAAATAGTCAAACATCAAACAACACTTTGTGTGTTAAAAACTGAGAAAATGCCATGTGACTTTCTGTTATACTGATGATGTCAGCTTACAATTAGTTGACGAAATGTATACATTTATTTTCTAAAAATATAATTTTAAAGCCAAGATCCAAAGTGTTATTATTCCGCATTCACATTATTTATCGCAAAACCAAAAAACAAGACAAATTTTATGGCAAAAACTATTTGTCAACATTGAAAGCAACTTTAAACACCTCATTTACTCTACATCAAATATCCTACAATTCCTCTCTCCTACCCCATGTAATTTATCAAAATAGGATATATTAAGACATCTCAAACCATTGTTCACCAACTCCCTAAATATTTAATACCCACAGTCTGGCCGAAAAGTGCGAAAGGTGAAAGAGCAGAAGACACGCGACGCCGTAAGTACAATGATTACGCAAATAACAGGAAATTTTCCGGTGAAACCGTTCTTCTTCGGCGGGACTGATAACCGTCTTGACGTCATGGATTTCTCCTTAATATTCCACGCGCTGGACACCTGTCCCATCCCTCGTCCCGTTCAATCACAATCATTTATTAAACCATATATATATATATATATATATATATATATATATATATATATATATATATATATATATATATATATATATATATATATATATATATTGAAAAACTATATAGAATTTCCCACTTCGCAATAAATATTTTAAAATTAAATGCTATTGAAACTATCACAGTAAAAGAAACTAAAGTGAAATACAAATAGAAAATTTGAGGGAAACTGGAGGGAAGGAATTTTGTTATAGAGTAATATAAGAAAATCTAAGATATACAACCTCGCGACGATTAAAAATAATTGAAAGAAATAATTTAAGTTTCTCGGGCATGAATTACTTGTTGTCGGTAACCTTTTGTGTAGCAGGTAAACAATAAAAGTCGGTAGCATTTTGTGTAGAAGGAAGACAATATAAAAATATAACTAAAAACACGATGCAAGGTTATTAGATTTTTCATTAGACCTAGATAATTATAGATTAAGATAACGTAAAATAGATTACTCTAAATAGTCTTACAATAGAATCTAAAATAGTTTGAACCTATTGCCAGTTTGTTATAAACTAAGAATTCGAGAAAATAAAAAAAATAAAAACATAAGTCAATATATCAATCAATGTATAGCTCAAATCGTTCAACCTATGTACGCAATCTTTGGTAGGAATGTTTCTTTTATGACGTAAACATCCATTAAGGGATGAAATTTCCAATAAATTTAATTTCTAAGGAGGTGAAAATAGGATCCAACCTACTAGGATGTCTATATCTTAGAAACGGGGATCTTACGAAAAGTTAAAGCCAAAATAAATGAAAATTGGTATTGATTCGTTTGTAAAAATACAGAGACCCGAATTTCACTATTGTTTGAAAATCCATTTAAAGGTAGACATCCGAGCAAAGCAGCTCTTGCGTCACTAACGCAGCGTCAAAGTCGCCGCGACATAGCGATAGTATTATGTACTATGGAAATGTATGAGGCGCCATTCGAGCGCAGCGACATTGACGCACTCAGCGTCAGTGTCGCTGCGCTCGAATGGCGCCTCATACATTTTCATAGTGCAGAATACTATCGCTATGTCTTGAATCTATGTCAAAAATCCAGCTAAGGGGGCTGCGAATGCGGGTTATTTATATATCAAAAAACGTGGGATATCAGAGATGCGAAAATTGGTATTCAAATTTTTCTTTAAAAATGAAGAAATGTTATTAATTATTAAATGTTATTATTTATATAAATGTTAATAGTATTTATTATGTTTTTCCAAAATCTATTTAAAAGAGAGAAGAAGAATAATAAACAGCTAATATTCGAGAAATTCGTTCAGAATTACAATTTAAAAGGCAAATTGAAAATAGGAATGTAAATGTTTTGTTCCCGTTGCTATCTTATGTTAACTGTGGAAGTCAAAATCTAGATAAAGAGATACATGTAGAAATACAAATAGTTGAAAGCGTTGGAAACTGGGATGTATCATGTCCCATGATTCTGATAATAACAATAAGCGAGTATCGAGAAAATCGAGATCAAAGTTTCTAATCTCGAAATAAGACTAGGTAGACCCAAGATGGGCAACCTACGGGACGCGGGCCAAGTGCGGCCCGAGAAAGTGCTTAATGCGGCCCGCAAAATCTGTTTTAAATACATAAGAATTGGCCCGCAGATGTAGAAGAGATCTCAATATAACATTTTTATTTTGTTATCGATTCTTGAGACAAATTGGCAAATTCTTAAAAATATTCGAAAAAGTTACAATGTTTGATTTTCAACATTTGCAGTATTTCAACGACTTTTGAGAATTTGTAAAATTGCTGACTTTCGTACAGAGTCGAGGCTTGGCGCAAACACTAATGCGCTCAAACATGTGAATGCACACGCTTGCATCGTCGGTGCTTGTAGTTTTGATAGTTATTTGTGCTTGTGCTTATCTGCTTCTGCCTCAGTTTATTACTGTTGCCAGTCACAGTCATACGTATTAAAACACGTTGAATAGGATAGCCTCGTCTAGCAAGCAAAGAAAGGTAGATCAAGAAAGACGCGTTTTTAATGAGAAATAGAACATCGATTATTTCATGACTGAGAGAAATGGGGTTTACCATTTGTTTGGGGGTTTACCATTTAACTTGTTTAATTTGTTTCGATGTAATATCTGTTAATAAGGAATATAATATTAAGAGACACTACAATACAAAGCGTAGTAGTAGCTATGATAAATTTTATGGAGAGGAAAGAAAATCAAAAATTGAAAATTTAAAGAAAATATTTTGTAAACAAACAATTGCTATTTATAAAGTCCAATACAGATTCAGACGATGCTGTGAATGCAAGCTACTTAATAGCAGCACAAATCGCAAAGAACTCAAAACCCTTTTCTGAAGGAGAATTTATAAAAGATTGCATAATAACTGAGCTGCGTGAAGATGGCCTCTCGAAATTGACAAAATAAAAATAATAAAATGGGATACGTTTGACCAAGATTTGACCATGATTGACCACCAAATAGTTTTGTTTGCCCACATTCCGTTCAAAAGGTATTATAAAAAAATGATCGACGGCCTAGCCCCCCAAAATGTATTTTTTCTGTATTTATTCTGTATTTATAAGAATGGCATCTTAAAAACATCGTTTAGTAACCCCAAAATCATTTTTTTAATATTAAATTTTGTATTATTTTTTAATATATATATTTTTTCATTTCGTGTTGAAAAACTTCGTTTGACCATGTTTGCCCATCATTTTTTTTAATACAAAATATTTTTAAAAGCCCCAAAATCGATTCTTTTAGTGTTTGATATCCATGAACAACATGAGCGTTTCCCCAAAAGAAATGGATTGCCGAACTTTTCATACCTATTCCCCTGCGGTTTTCTATCAAACAGATAATAAGAGATTTTTTATAATTCGTAGGATGATATTTCACACATGCAAAAATAGCTTTTGACGTCTGCCCACCCTTCGAAAATCGTTTTATTTGAATACGTGTTGAAAAATTTAAACATACAGGTAGAAAATTTTAAGGAAAATGTGTTAACCTAAAAAATGTATTAAATGGTATTTCACGTATACTAAAAGAGTTGCGTATACACCTTTGAATTTTTTTTTGTCTACATAAGGGATGACAAGATGAAAGATATGTTCTTGTGCTATGTTATATTTGGGTATTCATATTTTGTTTATTGTGGTTTAAGACTTTGTTTTTAAAGGCTTTTAAAATTAAATAATAGCAAATTAGATTAAGATTACGGTAAAGCAGCCAATAGGTACCAACATCTGGTCGTGGTGTCGTGAATGCTAATTTAGTGCCTTTTTTAAGCTGTTTAGGACATCGTGTTGGGACACTCTTTATGACCACTAATCGTTTTTCAATGAGTTTTTATAATATAATGTTTAAATTTAAGAATTTTAGTTATAAGTATTATTAACTGGGTACAGAATTTCCCATAAGGCGGAGGGGACTAGATTTTACATGTAATTTTCACATAAGGAGGCGGGTCTAGAAGGAAAAATCTTTCCCTACTTCCCTAAAATATATAATCAGTTCAGTTCAAGTGTTATACCGTTTATATACCGTAAATATTTTTGAAACTGCCTGCAAGACCAAACGCTACAAACGAAGAAATAATTGACACATTCAGCGAAGTGAATATTTTTACAGAAGAATTTGGAACCCTTAAAGATAGAAATGACCGAGTATGGGAAACAGCTAGTGTGATTCTTGGAGGTACACTAACTTCAAAGACTTTGAATTGTTACGCAAGATTGAATCGGAATCAAATACTGGACAAAGTCAAGAAAAATCTTGGAATATCTTGGAAGAGATACCCAAAATTGAATGATATTTCAATGACTTATTCGACTCGACCACGTATGAAGACGAAAACAGTGATCTTAATTTTTCCGTGATTCAGACAGAAAGAAGAGGTAAGCTACATTCAATAAACTTCATAATCGATATCGTAGACGATAATTGGAAAAAAATATCACATGTAACGAAATCGTACAAGGAACATCAAGAAATACGTTCGTACGAATGTCTTCGGGAATCCTGGACTGATGTTGTAGCCACCAAGTATTGCTACAAGAAAGCGAAACTGCCATGTACATACCAATTTAAAAGAACAAAAATATGCAGTTCAGAGGATAGCATATGGTTAAGGATAAAGTGTAACGAATGTAATTCAATATTTGAGGACCATTGTCTAAACAAACCTCATCCAGGAACTGGAATCAGCATAGCAATCACCACAGCAGATACTAGAAGTATTCCACATTCAAAAAGTAGACAACTTAAAGGATCGGCACGTTACGATGTTGAAAGAGCATTGTTGAACAAAAAAGCAGCTTTATGGCGCAAAGAAGTTACAAAATGCATGGATTTGGGCGACCCTACTCCTAGCCACATTCCCAATCCTGGTGTTTTGAGAAAACTCCGCGAAGAAGCCATAAATCACGATCCTGCCCTAAGAAAAATGTTTACAAATTGCTCTGTACAAAAACAAAATACTGTGAAACAAGTTTCAATTGATGGAACTGGTGGCGTCATAAAATTCATTAGAAAACCTAACGGAGAAACGAAATGCTCTTTCTTGTATCAAATGGTTATGGGAGTTGAAAAAGGAATCAATCCCAATTTTGAAATAATTTCAGCCAAGCATCATGACACAATCACGATCGAATATTGGTTGAAAACATTTTTGAAATTAGCAGATCATGTGCCAAACGAGGTTTCATGTGATTTTTCGCTGGCATTACTCAACGCCATCACATTGAGTTTCAACGAATGTCGTTTGGACGTGTATATATCAGAATGTTTTGAGTGGTAGCATAATGAGAACCTCCAACATCGGCTTCTATGTTTCGTTTGACTGGATATCGCCCACCTTATCAAAATGATCTGCCGGAAGAAAGTTTTTAATGGAAAATTGATAGTCTTTTGCGTCAGATGCATTGAAGTTATGACAATTTGTGAAACATTGCAAGAATTCGAAAACCTTCTACTCGCTGTTCTTGTAGTTGCTCTAACCGAATGCGATGGTCAGGATGACATTGTCATTCAACAAGGGGCAATATCTTTTTTCGATAGGATTAAAAAGTTCACCTGCAAGGAACAAGACACATCGATAGAAGATAGAGAGCAGTGTATCGACGAAGAGCCTTTTGACGTTGATAGGGATGTACGTCGTTTCGTAGATAGCATTCGGATTTGCGCTGAACAAGAGGCGATACAATGTTCCAAATTTTTTTTTGCTTATTATCTTTTGGAAATTATTGAACCTCTATCAATTTTTCACCACTTATGCAGAAAAAAAAGTAAGGATGGGCAAACGTAAAATATGTAAAATATGTTTTCATTAATATTCGAGGTTTGAACATTTTTTTGGTCCTTAATTAATTATCCAAGAAATCTATTTCTTTCAATTTTTCGCCCCTTATACAAACAAAACAACTTTTTTAAGTAAAACTACAAAAAACGATTTTGGGGTTCCTAAAAATATATTGAATTGAAAAAAATGAGGGCAAACATGGTCAAACGAAGTTCTTCAACACCAAACGAAAAAAAAATAATACAAAAAAATAATAAAAAATATATTAAAAAAAACGATTAGTGGATTAAAAATAATAATAATAATTAAAAGAAATAGTGGGCAAACATGGTCAAAGGAAGTTTTTTAAGATGGCATTATCAAATATAGTAAAAATGCATTTTGGGGGGCTAGGTCCCCAATCATTTTTTTATAATATCCTTTGAACGGAATGTGGGCAAACAAAACGATTTGGTGGTCAATCATGGACAAATCTTGGTCAAACGCATCCAATTTTATTTATTTTATTTTTTAAATTTTGGGGGACTATCTTCATGCAGCTTAATAACTGCAGTAGAAGCAATGTGTCCGGAAAAAAAAAATTGAAAATGTGAGTTTGTCGCTTCGAATAGTAACCAGACGAATTGATGAAATTCCAACCAATATAAATGAATCCCTCCAACAGAAAATCTCAAATTTTGATTATTATTCCTTGGCTATTGATGAAAGTACTGATCTGACGAATTCTGCACAGTTATCCAATTTTATAAAAGGCATAAATAAAAAATTGAACTTAACAGAAGAGTTACTATCACCTACTCAGTTGGAAACAACAACTACAGGTGAGGACATTTATATTAAGGTGAAGGAAGTTATGGACGTGTATAACTTAAATTACAAAAACTTAGTTGGCATATGTACTGACAGTGCGCCAGCTATAGTCGGGAAAAATAATGGTGCACTAGGTCTCATGCGAAAAGATATGGGAACAAACTTATTTAAGGAAAAAAAAACATTTTTCATTGCATTATCCACCAAGAAAGTGTGTGCAAAAATACTCAAAATGGAAAACGTAATTAGTTGTAGTGAATGAAGTGTATTAATTCTATCAAGTCACAAAAATTAGCACTTAGTCATCGCGAATTTAAGGAAGTTCTTGAAGATATCGAATCTGAATATTCCGGTTTAATTTATTACTGTGAAGTTCGCTGGCTTTCCAAAGGAGCAATGTTGAAAAGGTTTCTTTTGAACAAAAAGAAGAAATTACAATATTTATCATGTCAAGGAAATACCGGTGCCCGAAGTGACGACGAATGGCTGGGAAAATTAGGATTCTTGGTTGACATTACCAGACATTTAAATGAATTGAATATAAAATTGCAAAAGCAAAACCCACACTGAATTATATGGATCAGTGCGTGCTTTTAAAAACAAATTACTATTATGGCTGAACCAATTTAATAATAATAATTTCACCAACTTTCCAATGTTTGGCAAGATTTTGTTTGCAAGCAGATATTTTTTCATATTTTCGTATAGGCGTTTTCTAATATCTTCCTGATACTAACCTTGTTCCGCAATATCAAATGGAGTTACTGGAACTTCAATAAAAATGTGAAATTGAAATTTATGGAAGTAGCAAAGGCTGACTTTTACAAATCTTTAAATACAGAAGAATTTCCTCAGTTAATTAATAATGCAAAGAAAATTATTGCATTATTTGGAAGTACTTATAGATGTGAACAGTTTTTCTCAAGAATGGCCTTTACGAAATCTAAGAATAGGCCTCACATCACTGATATAAATTAGGAAAACACTCTTCGCGTTGCTCCTACTGAGATTGATATTGATATGAAACGTTTATTAAAAAAGAAACAATTTTAACAATCTCATTGAA
This sequence comes from Phosphuga atrata, assembly GCA_944588485.1. Classification (NCBI taxonomy): domain Eukaryota; kingdom Metazoa; phylum Arthropoda; class Insecta; order Coleoptera; family Silphidae; genus Phosphuga; species Phosphuga atrata. Next base: position 23,623,310 of record OX155904.1, on the reverse strand, counting down.
GATTATTAAAGTTATTGTTTTAACATTAACCTGTTTATTTTTCTATTTTAGACGTTAATTGTGTTTTTTGAAGTTTATTAATATAATAAAGTAAATCAATAAAAGTAAATATTAAAAAAAATATATTTCCATTCTGAAACCTGATCCTTCACTGTTATTCCGCAAAATACATTCCTCGTCTTAAAAAAAGCATAGAATTTATTTACAGGAGTGAAAAAAAATTTCTGGCCCGCGTCAGCTAGTACGAACTCTGACTGGTCCATCACCTAAAAAGGTTGCCCACCCCTAAGGTAGACTGTTTAAAATGACGTCTAAATTTATAAAATTAGTCTGCAACAAGCAATAACTTTGAAACCAACCACACGATTGCAATCAAACTTATAAATAGATGTTTCACTTGATGCATAAGTAATAAGTGTGCAAAGTTTGAATAAAATCCATACGAAAATATTGGAGGAAATAAGTTATGCAAATTTTATTTTAACTCGATTTTATCCGAAGAAAAAATTTTGAAATCTTACTTACGGTCTACTTAATATTAGTCTTCATATTACTAACAAGGTAATTGATATTTGATACAAGGATTCAATTTTATATTTTGATACAATGTTTGATATTTGATAAATGTAGCTGAACTGACTGATATAAAAATCCTTGCGAGCTAAGTCGCGGAATATAGCCAATAGATAAAATAAGAGAGTCAAGTATCTAAAAGGATCAAACTGTAGATAGAATCTAATAGAAACACAGAAAATATAGATAATCTGAGAGAAGTCAATGATTTGTAAAGGTAGAAAGAATCTAATAGAAACACAAGAAATAAAGATAATCTGAGAGAAGACAATCATTACAAACTCATAGAATCTATGCATATCTTTGATAGATTAACAAAAATAATCTAAAATATTTTGAATCTTGGAAAAGTGAAACATAATCTAGAGACCAAGTCCCTAGATTATGTTTCACTATGTCTTACAGAGGGATATTCTAAGATTCTAAGATAACTAAAGAACATTATAAGATCATCTTAAAGATAACCTAAGACAATCTATAAAAGAAGTTCAAAAATAAATTTAATCAAGAGATGATTACTTATAGAGAGTAAAAAGTCTTATAAAATCTACTAGAATCTCAAATGATTATTAAAAATCTAAGGGAACTTTAGAATATTTGAAAATAAAAACATTTGTTGAGTCCATTGAACTAGATTTATGAAAGTTTCAATATAAAACAAGTTTGGATCGAATTCTCGTTTTACGTATTCATTGTAGTCTGTTTGATGGGGGGTTGAGGATTTTGGTGAAAACTAACAAGTTTTTGTTTCTCACGATTGTGTCCGAAAGAAGTTTGTTATTTTTGAAAAACGAGTTTGCAGTGACCGGCCGGCGATGTCCAGTCCGGTCGAGATGACCCGTGACCCTTGGACAGTTTCGGACTAGTTTTCAAGGGAATACGTAGGGAGACGAGTCGTATTTTCTAGAAGGGAACAGAAATTGAAGTATTGTGGAATGTTTTGTGCATTAGTAGTTGTTTGTTGTAATAGAAGAAAAAAAGGAAAAATGAGAAATAAAGAAAATTTAAGAATCTTAAAGGGATAATATTAAGGAACAAGAATAAACGAAACATGAAATTGTAGAAAAGATTGTAGGCAGGCATTGGATTATTGCCTACTTATTATAATCACTTATAAATTACTCATTGTTACTATTACTTATGATTACTACTTGTTATTTCATATAATTATTACTTGCTATTTTATATTATTATTACTTGGCATTACTAATTATTATTACTCATTATTATAACTTGTTATTACTTATCATTATTACCTGTTATTATTCATAATTATAACTCACTCTTAGTATTTGCTGCTATTTAGCAATATTTTTCAATATCACTTATTATCATTAAGTACTAGCATTTAAGTAAAACTTTGAGTTTTTGAACGAAATTGTAAGAAAATAAGATAATTTACAAAATTATTTTAAATTTGACTAAATTTGACTTTTTTAATGACTTGACTTTTAATGACTTTTTTAATTGACTTTTAATTAAGTTTTACAAAGAAACCTAAAATTATGTTTGCTTAGTCTGTCTGGTCTCTCTGATCTGTCTGGTCTGCCTGGTCTATCCGGCCTGTCTAGTCTTTCTGGTCTGTCTGTTCTATCTAGTCAGTCTGGTATGTCTGGTCTATCTGGTCTGTCTGGTCTGTCAGGACTGTCTGGTTTGCTGGTTTGCCTGGTCCGTCTAGTCCGTCTACTCTGTCTAGTCTATCTGGTCTTATTTATCTAGTTTTGTATGTCTTGTCTTGTCTGTTAAGTCTAGTCTGTCTATTTTTGTCGGTCTAGCCTTGTCTGTCGAATCGCGTCTGTCTAGTCTTGTCTCTCCAGTCTTCTCTGTCTAGTCTTTTCTGTCCAGTCTTGTCTGTCTAGTCTTGTCTGTCTAGTCTTGTGTGTCTAGTCTTGTCTGTCTAGTCTTGTCTGTCTAGTCTTGCCTGTCTAGTCTTGTCTGTCTAGTCTTGTCTGTCTAGTCTTGTCTGTCTAGTCTTGTCTGTCTAGTCTTGTCTGTCTAGTCTTGTCTCTCTAGTCTTGTCTGTCTAGTCTTGTCTGTCTAGTCTTGTCTGTCTAGTCTTGTCTGTCTAGTCTTGTCTGTCTAGTCTTGTCTGTCTAGTCTTGTCTGTCTAGTCTTGTCTGTCTAGTCTTGTCTGTCTAGTCTGTCTAGTCTTGTCTGTCTAGTCTTGTCTGTCTAGTCTTGTCTGTCTAGTCTTGCCTGTCTAGTCTTGCCTGTCTAGTCTTGTCTGTCTAGTCTTGTCTGTCTAGTCTTGTCTGTCTAGTCTTGTCTGTCTAGTCTTGTCTGTCTAGTCTTGTCTGTCTAGTCTTGTCTGTCTAGTCTTGTCTGTCTAGTCTTGTCTGTCTAGTCTTGTCTGTCTAGTCTTGTCTGTCTAGTCTTGTCTGTCTAGTCTTGTCTGTCTAGTCTTGTCTGTCTAGTCTTGTCTGTCTAGTCTTGTCTGTCTAGTCTTGTCTGACTAGTCTTGTCTGTCTAGTCTTGTCTGTCTAGTCTTGTCTGTCCAGTCTTGTCTGTCCAGTCTTGTCTCTCTAGTCTTGTCTGTCTAGTCTTGTCTGTCTAGTCTTGTCTGTCTAGTCTTGTCTGTCTAGTCTTGTCTGTCTAGTCTTGTCTGTCTAGTCTTGTCTGTCTAGTCTTGTCTGTCTAGTCTTGTCTGTCTAGTCTTGTCTGTCTAGTCTTGTCTGTCTAGTCTTGTCTGTCTAGTCTTGTCTGTCTAGTCTTGTCTGTCTAGTCTTGTCTGTCTAGTCTTGTCTGTCTAGTCTTGTCTGTCTAGTCTTGTCTGTCTAGTCTTGTCTGTCTAGTCTTGTCTGTCTAGTCTTGTCTGTCTAGTCTTGTCTGTCTAGTCTTGTCTGTCTAGTCTTGTCTGTCTAGTCTTGTCTGTCTAGTCTTGTCTGTCTAGTCTTGTCTGTCTAGTCTTGTCTGTCTAGTCTTGTCTGTCTAGTCTTGTCTGTCTAGTCTTGTCTGTCTAGTCTTGTCTGTCTAGTCTTGTCTGTCTAGTCTTGTCTGTCTAGTCTTGTCTGTCTAGTCTTGTCTGTCTAGTCTTGTCTGTCTAGTCTTGTCTGTCTAGTCTTGTCTGTCTAGTCTTGTCTGTCTAGTCTTGTCTGTCTAGTCTTGTCTGTCTAGTCTTGTCTGTCTAGTCTTGTCTGTCTAGTCTTGTCTGTCTAGTCTTGTCTGTCTAGTCTTGTCTGTCTAGTCTTGTCTGTCTAGTCTTGTCTGTCTAGTCTTGTCTGTCTAGTCTTGTCTGTCTAGTCTTGTCTGTCTAGTCTTGTCTGTCTAGTCTTGTCTGTCTAGTCTTGTCTGTCTAGTCTTGTCTGTCTAGTCTTGTCTGTCTAGTCTTGTCTGTCTAGTCTTGTCTGTCTAGTCTTGTCTGTCTAGTCTTGTCTGTCTAGTCTTGTCTGTCTAGTCTTGTCTGTCTAGTCTTGTCTGTCTAGTCTTGTCTGTCTAGTCTTGTCTGTCTAGTCTTGTCTGTCTAGTCTTGTCTGTCTAGTCTTGTCTGTCTAGTCTTGTCTGTCTAGTCTTGTCTGTCTAGTCTTGTCTGTCTAGTCTTGTCTGTCTAGTCTTGTCTGTCTAGTCTTGTCTGTCTAGTCTTGTCTGTCTAGTCTTGTCTGTCTAGTCTTGTCTGTCTAGTCTTGTCTGTCTAGTCTTGTCTGTCTAGTCTTGTCTGTCTAGTCTTGTCTGTCTAGTCTTGTCTGTCTAGTCTTGTCTGTCTAGTCTTGTCTGTCTAGTCTTGTCTGTCTAGTCTTGTCTGTCTAGTCTTGTCTGTCTAGTCTTGTCTGTCTAGTCTTGTCTGTCTAGTCTTGTCTGTCTAGTCTTGTCTGTCTAGTCTTGTCTGTCTAGTCTTGTCTGTCTAGTCTTGTCTGTCTAGTCTTGTCTGTCTAGTCTTGTCTGTCTAGTCTTGTCTGTCTAGTCTTGTCTGTCTAGTCTTGTCTGTCTAGTCTTGTCTGTCTAGTCTTGTCTGTCTAGTCTTGTCTGTCTAGTCTTGTCTGTCTAGTCTTGTCTGTCTAGTCTTGTCTGTCTAGTCTTGTCTGTCTAGTCTTGTCTGTCTAGTCTTGTCTGTCTAGTCTTGTCTGTCTAGTCTTGTCTGTCTAGTCTTGTCTGTCTAGTCTTGTCTGTCTAGTCTTGTCTGTCTAGTCTTGTCTGTCTAGTCTTGTCTGTCTAGTCTTGTCTGTCTAGTCTTGTCTGTCTAGTCTTGTCTGTCTAGTCTTGTCTGTCTAGTCTTGTCTGTCTAGTCTTGTCTGTCTAGTCTTGTCTGTCTAGTCTTGTCTGTCTAGTCTTGTCTGTCTAGTCTTGTCTGTCTAGTCTTGTCTGTCTAGTCTTGTCTGTCTAGTCTTGTCTGTCTAGTCTTGTCTGTCTAGTCTTGTCTGTCTAGTCTTGTCTGTCTAGTCTTGTCTGTCTAGTCTTGTCTGTCTAGTCTTGTCTGTCTAGTCTTGTCTGTCTAGTCTTGTCTGTCTAGTCTTGTCTGTCTAGTCTTGTCTGTCTAGTCTTGTCTGTCTAGTCTTGTCTGTCTAGTCTTGTCTGTCTAGTCTTGTCTGTCTAGTCTTGTCTGTCTAGACTTGTCTGTCTAGTCTTGTCTGTATATTCTTGTCTGTCTAGTCTTGTCTGTCTAGTCTTGTCTGTCTAGTCTTGTCTGTCTAGTCTTGTCTGTCTAGTCTTGTCTGTCTAGTCTTGTCTGTCTAGTCTTGTCTGTCTAGTCTTGTCTGTCTAGTCAAATCAAATCAAATCAAATCAAAATTAATTTATTTCACTATATAAGCACCAATACAATGTAGGTCTAAATGAAATGTGTCAATATAAAAAATTCATAACATATAGAATACATACAACAAGATGAAAATGATTAATACAGATTCTATATGAAATAACAAAAATAATTAGGTATAATCTAAAATACATAATTTGACTACCAAGCCATTCAAAAACTTCTGTTGCTAGTGTCAAAATATTCTTGCAGGTTGTACGGTTCCAAATTATTAAGAAAGCTGTATAATTGCGTTTTAAATACATTTTTGTTGGATATTCCTTTTAATTCTTTGGGCAATCCGTTGTACAGTTTTAGATTTATGTATGGAGGATTCCTTTCCGTTAAAGTGAGTTTATGATGAGGGTATGTATATGTTTCATTTTTGTTTCTGGTCCCTTTATCATAACTCTTTAAGTACTCTTTAAACAGGTATCTATATTTAACTAGGAAAAGTATATTCTCATATATAAATGTTCCTGTTGTTGTAAGTATTTTAGCTCTACGAAACTTTCCCCTACATGAATCTTTAAAACTTAATTTAGTTAATATGCGTAGGGCTTGCTTCTGTAGTTTAAATATTTTTTGCCAATGTGTTCCATTTCCCCAAAAGATAATACCATAACGCATATGGCTGTGAAAAATAGCAAAATATACCATCTTAAGAGCCTCTGTATCTAAATAACCTTTCCTAAGTAGCATAGTATCCTAAGGTATCCTAAGGGCATATAATCCTCGGCTCAGTTTAGACGATAATTTTGTTATATGAGGTGTCCAGTCAAGAGTCCCATCAATATAAATTCCTAACATCTTTATCTCTGATTGAATTGGTATATTTTCGTTGCCCATAATAATGTTTTCAGGGTAATTGATTGTGCTGCGTTTTGTTTTGAAACAGATAACGTTTGTTTTATTTTTATTAATTATAAGTTTATTCCTTATGAACCAAGACTGTAGGGAATTCATGATTAGGTCAGTGTTAGGTGTAATGTCTTCAATGGTTTTATTTATCGATAGTATACTTGTGTCGTCGGCATAATTTATCATGATATGGTCTTTGTTAATTATGTTATTGGGGAGGTCGTTGACGTATATTATGAAAAGTAGTGGACCAAGTATGCTACCTTGCGGAATTCCCATGTTGGTAGTTGTATATTTTGAGATGACTGTTCCTTGGTGGCCTTCTACTTTTGTTGACTGTTTTCTATTTACGAGGAAGGATTTAATCCAGTCAGCTGCAACTCCTCGAATACCATATTTGCACAACTTTGAATATAAGATGTTATGATCGACTAAGTCATATGCTTTTGTTAGGTCTAAAAGTATTCCGCACGGGATATTGTGCAACTCCAGATTTTTTATTATGTGACCTACGAAATCGAAACAGGCGGTACTTACATTCCTTCTTTTTATGAACCCGTGTTGCTGCGCACTTAATTTTTTATATTTTGTGAGAAAATCCATTAGCCTGCTTGCTATTGTTTTCTCGAAAACTTTCGAGAACGTTGGAAGGATGCTTATGGGTCTGTAATTTTCGAAATCTTCTTTGTTTCCCTTTTTATACACTGGCGTTATTAATGACACTTTCAAGCTTGCCGGAAAAATTCCAAATTGAATTGAATTGTTTATAATGAATTCCAACGGTGTAAGTATATTCAAGCATGTGTTTTTAATCACTTTAATTTGAATTTCATCCTGGCCCGCACTTTTTTTGTTTTTTAAATTCGTTATAGTGGAGAAAAGTTCTTCTTTTGTCGTTGGTTGTAAGAAAATTGATTCCAAGCTCTCTTGCAGGTCATCTTCATAGCTAACTAATGGTAACTTATTTTGTAACATTTCTGCTCTCTCTGCGAAATAGTTGTTGATATTTGTAGCGACGTCCAATGGGTCTATGTTATCTTTTACTGTGTAGTTTTGTTTTGTCTTTTTTAAGTTTGTTATTTCTGAAATTATTTCCCAAGTTGTTTTTTGGGGGTTATCTGTTTCTTTTAATTTCATTTCAAATTTTAGACACTTTTCTTTTCTTATCATCGCCTGATATTTCCTACGTAAATTGTTGTATTTTGTTTTAGTATTATGGCAATACTTTGATATAATTTTCAAGAGTTGCAACTGGTTGCCCATTTCAACAATTTTTGGGTTCTTAAAGAGTTGTACCATTGGTTTCTTACCCTTGATTTGTTTTAGTGGAAAACATTCATAAAAGTGGGTTAAGAAAATTTTCATGAACTTTTCCCATTGCTGTTCAACATCTGCGTTTTTACTTTGTAAAATCTCTTCCCAAGTTTCTTCTTCGAGGCATTTATTAAATCGTTGCATATTGTATTCATTGTAAAATCGTACTTCTACTTTATTTCTTTTGGGCGCCTCCCTATGTACAGAAGATGTAAGGGTTTGTGCACAATGGTCTGATATATGGTAATCTGAAGTTTCGACATTATACGTCATATTGGTGTGGATTATTACGTTGTCTATACAGGTTGCTCCTGATGGATGACTTATATTGCTAAATGCAAGTTCTGCGTTGAAGGATTTTAACATGTCTATCAGTTGTTGACTTATTGTTGTAGTTTTTAATATATCAATGTTAAAATCTCCAGCAATGACAAATTGTTTCGATTCCTTGTGTAATTTTAGGAGAAGTTTATATAATTTTTCCAAAAACAATGTACTGCATGTCTGTGGAGATCTGTAGATTGCAACAATGACAAAACAATATTTGTTAATTTTAGTTTCGACTGCAGTGCATTCAAATATGTGTTGATCTGCCATTTTATTTATGTCTTCTCTTAGATTCCAGCTTGTTAACTCATTACAGTAGATAGCAGATCCACCATGTGCCCCTTTTTCTCTACAAAACTTTGTCGCCAACTGAAAATGTTGAAGCTTTATAATTTCCAGCTCTAATTCGTTCTTCCAGTGTTCAGTAATTATTAAGTATTTACAATGTTTATTTTTTTCCAACATGTATTCTAGCTTTTCAATTGAATTTCCGATGGACTGTACATTTTGGTTTATGATCGTGACTTTATTTGACATGTTTCTTAATTGTTTTAAATCCCATCTCTCGTTTTTTCCAATTTCAGGAAAAAACGGTTGATACAAGCATGTCGTGGCCATAGTTCAGGCTTTTTTAAGTTTTCGTAAAATTCGGTTGGAACTGACATTTTAAATGAGGAGTACTCCTCAGGGTGTTTTGACAACATTTTTTTGCAAGTTACTAAATTGAACTTTTTACCATGCAAGTACTTGACAATCTCGCCTTCCGATAGATTAGGGTCTAGTCTATAAACATGGAGATGTTCATATTTCACAGCGGCTTTTATTTCACTGCATTCGCTTGTGCCATGGATTATATTTGATTTTCTGCCTCCTTTTTTAAATTTTTGGGACGTCCCTGTATCGTCGTTTCGATTATTTTTGAACGAAATCTCAGTTTGGGATAATGTAGCAAAAACTTTCTTTTTTGCTCCGGTATGCTCTCCTATCTTATTGTTTCTTCTACTTTCATTATCAGCGCAAGTTGGCGGCTTATCGCCGGCGATTGGTAGAGGTTGCTCGATTTGTGCAGTTGAAGAAATTGGTAGAATTTTATGTAGCACAGGAGGAGTAGCGGGGTGCGGGAGGTGTTGCTGCTTGTTGTAATTTTGTGATTTTAATTGATTGGTGAGTACTTGTATTTTTTCTAATAAGGGCTCGACCTCCCTTTTTACTATGGCAGATATTGAATTCCGCACTGTAGAAATACGGTGGCATTTTGTCGCCTTGGGCTTCTGATTGGGTGTTTGAACGCAATTCTCTGGTCATAATTAATTTGATTGTTGATATTACGACAGCTGTTATTAAATTCAGTAGTATTCTATTTTGTAATATAATTTTAATTGTTACTTATTTTGATTTGCTTAACTCGTGTTTCCGCACTTAAAACGTGAACCACTCGCGTCGAGCTACAACTCGCGTCTTGTCTGTCTAGTCTTGTCTGTCTAGTCTTGTCTGTCTAGTCTTGTCTGTCTAGTCTTGTCTGTCTAGTCTTGTCTGTCTAGTCTTGTCTGTCTAGTCTTGTCTGTCTAGTCTTGTCTGTCTAGTCTTGTCTGTCTAGTCTTGTCTGTCTAGTCTTGTCTGTCTAGTCTTGTCTGTCTAGTCTTGTCTGTCTAGTCTTGTCTGTCTAGTCTTGTCTGTCTAGTCTTGTCTGTCTAGTCTTGTCTGTCTAGTCTTGTCTGTCTAGTCTTGTCTGTCTAGTCTTGTCTGTCTAGTCTTGTCTGTCTAGTCTTGTCTGTCTAGTCTTGTCTGTCTAGTCTTGTCTGTCTAGTCTTGTCTGTCTAGTCTTGTCTGTCTAGTCTTGTCTGTCTAGTCTTGTCTGTCTAGTCTTGTCTGTCTAGTCTTGTCTGTCTAGTCTTGTCTGTCTAGTCTTGTCTGTCTAGTCTTGTCTGTCTAGTCTTGTCTGTCTAGTCTTGTCTGTCTAGTCTTGTCTGTCTAGTCTTGTCTGTCTAGTCTTGTCTGTCTAGTCTTGCCTGTCTAGTCTTGTCTGTCTAGTCTTGTCTGTCTAGTCTTGTCTGTCTAGTCTTGTCTGTCTAGTCTTGTCTGTCTAGTCTTGTCTGTCTAGTCTTGTCTGTCTAGTCTTGTCTGTCTAGTATTGTCTGTCTAGTCTTGTCTGTCTAGTGTTGTCTGTCTAGTCTTGTCTGTCTAGTCTTGTCTGTATAGTCTTGTCTGTCTAGTCTTGTCTGTCTAGTCTTGTCTGTCTAGTCTTGTCTGTCTAGTCTTGTGTGTCTAGTCTTGTCTGTCTAGTCTTGTCTGTCTAGTCTTGTCTGTCTAGTCTTGTCTGTCTAGTCTTGTCTGTCTAGTCTTGTCTGTCTAGTCTTGTCTGTCTAGTCTTGTCTGTCTAGTCTTGTCTGTCTAGTCTTGTCTGTCTAGTCTTGTCTGTCTAGTCTTGTCTGTCTAGTCTTGTCTGTCTAGTCTTGTCTGTCTAGTCTTGTCTGTCTAGTCTTGTCTGTCTAGTCTTGTCTGTCTAGTCTTGTCTGTCTAGTCTTGTCTGTCTAGTCTTGTCTGTCTAGTCTTGTCTGTCTAGTCTTGTCTGTCTAGTCTTGTCTGTCTAGTCTTGTCTGTCTAGTCTTGTCTGTCTAGTCTTGTCTGTCTAGTCTTGTCTGTCTAGTCTTGTCTGTCTAGTCTTGTCTGTCTAGTCTTGTCTGTCTAGTCTTGTCTGTCTAGTCTTGTCTGTCTAGTCTTGTCTGTCTAGTCTTGTCTGTCTAGTCTTGTCTGTCTAGTCTTGTCTGTCTAGTCTTGTCTGTCTAGTCTTGTCTGTCTAGTCTTGTCTGTCTAGTCTTGTCTGTCTAGTCTTGTCTGTCTAGTCTTGTCTGTCTAGTCTTGTCTGTCTAGTCTTGTCTGTCTAGTCTTGTCTGTCTAGTCTTGTCTGTCTAGTCTTGTCTGTCTAGTCTTGTCTGTCTAGTCTTGTCTGTCTAGTCTTGTCTGTCTAGTCTTGTCTGTCTAGTCTTGTCTGTCTAGTCTTGTCTGTCTAGTCTTGTCTGTCTAGTCTTGTCTGTCTAGTCTTGTCTGTCTAGTCTTGTCTGTCTAGTCTTGTCTGTCTAGTCTTGTCTGTCTAGTCTTGTCTGTCTAGTCTTGTCTGTCTAGTCTTGTCTGTCTAGTCTTGTCTGTCTAGTCTTGTCTGTCTAGTCTTGTCTGTCTAGTCTTGTCTGTCTAGTCTTGCCTGTCTAGTCTTGTCTGTCTAGTCTTCTCTGTCTAGTCTTGTCTGTCTAGTCTTGTCTGTCTAGTCTTGTCTGTCTAGTCTTGTCTGTCTAGTCTTGTCTGTCTAGTTTTGTCTGTCTAGTCTTGTCTGTCTAGTCTTGTCTGTCTAGTCTTGTGTGTCTAGTCTTGTCTGTCTAGTCTTGTCTGTCTAGTCCTGTCTGTCTAGTCTTGTCTGTCTAGTCTTGTCTGTCTAGTCTTGTCTGTCTAGTCTTGTCTGTCTAGTCTTGTCTGTCTAGTCTTGTCTGTCTAGTCTTGTCTGTCTAGTCTTGTCTGTCTAGTCTTGTCTGTCTAGTCTTGTCTGTCTAGTCTTGTCTGTCTAGTCTTGTCTGTCTAGTCTTGTCTGTCTAGTCTTGTCTGTCTAGTCTTGTCTGTCTTGTCTTGTATGTCTAGTCTTGTCTGTCTAGTCTTGTCTGTCTAGTCTTGTCTGTCTAGTCTTGTCTGTCTAGTCTTGTCTGTCTAGTCTTGTCTGTCTAGTTTTGTCTGTCTAGTCTTGTCTGTCTAGTCTTGTCTGTCTAGTCTTGTCTGTCTAGTCTTGTCTGTCTAGTCTTGTCTGTCTAGTCTTGTCTGTCTAGTCTTGTCTGTCTAGTCTTGTCTATCTAGTCTTGTCTGTCTAGTCTTGTCTGTCTAGTCTTGTCTGTCTAGTCTTGTCTGTCTAGTCTTGTCTGTCTAGTCTTGTCTGTCTAGTCTTGTCTGTCTAGTCTTGTCTGTCTAGTCTTGTCTGTCTAGTCTTGTCTGTCTAGTCTTGTCTGTCTAGTCTTGTCTGTCTAGTCTTGTCTGTCTAGTCTTGTCTGTCTAGTCTTGTCTGTCTAGTCTTGTCTGTCTAGTCTTGTCTGTCTAGTCTTGTCTGTCTAGTCTTGTCTGTCTAGTCTTGTCTGTCTAGTCTTGTCTGTCTAGTCTTGTCTGTCTAGTCTTGTCTGTCTAGTCTTGTCTGTCTAGTCTTGTCTGTCTAGTCTTGTCTGTTTAGTCTTGTCTGTCTAGTCTTGTCTGTCTCCCGGGTTCGATTCCTGGTCGGGGAGGCGACAACTAGGGCGGTTTTCATTAACCGTCCGGGCTACCCACCCTGAATGAATGCAATATATGCGATACCGGGGTGGCGCATACTAAAAGCCAAGGTGGAATAGGGGATTTGGTGAGTCTTGTCTGTCTAGTCTTGTATGTCTAGTCTTGTCTGTCTAGTCTTGTCTTGTCTGTCTAGTCTTGTCTGTCTAGTCTTGTCTGTCTAGTCTTGTCTGTCTAGTCTTGTCTGTCTAGTCTTGTCTGTCTAGTCTTGTCTGTCTAGTCTTGTCTGTCTAGTCTTGTCTGTCTAGTCTTGTCTGTCTAGTCTTGTCTGTCTAGTCTTGTCTGTCTAGTCTTGTCTGTCTAGTCTTGTCTGTCTAGTCTTGTCTATCTAGTCTTGTCTGTCTAGTCTTGTCTGTCTAGTCTTGTCTGTCTAGTCTTGTCTGTCTAGTCTTGTCTGTCTAGTCTTGTCTGTCTAGTCTTGTCTGTCTAGTCTTGTCTGTCTAGTCTTGTCTGTCTAGTCTTGTCTGTCTAGTCTTGTCTGTCTAGTCTTGTCTGTCTAGTCTTGTCTGTCTAGTCTTGTCTGTCTAGTCTTGTCTGTCTAGTCTTGTCTGTCTAGTCTTGTCTGTCTAGTCTTGTCTGTCTAGTCTTGTCTGTCTAGTCTTGTCTGTCTAGTCTTGTCTGTCTAGTCTTGTCTGTCTAGTCTTGTCTGTCTAGTCTTGTCTGTCTAGTCTTGTCTGTCTAGTCTTGTCTGTCTAGTCTTGTCTGTCTAGTCTTGTCTGTCTAGTCTTGTCTGTCTAGTCTTGTCTGTCTAGTCTTGTCTGTCTAGTCTTGTCTGTCTAGTCTTGTCTGTCTAGTCTTGTCTGTCTAGTCTTGTCTGTCTAGTCTTGTCTGTCTAGTCTTGTCTGTCTAGTCTTGTCTGTCTAGTCTTGTCTGTCTAGTCTTGTCTGTCTAGTCTTGTCTGTCTAGTCTTGTCTGTCTAGTCTTGTCTGTCTAGTCTTGTCTGTCTAGTCTTGTCTGTCTAGTCTTGTCTGTCTAGTCTTGTCTGTCTAGTCTTGTCTGTCTAGTCTTGTCTGTCTAGTCTTGTCTGTCTAGTCTTGTCTGTCTAGTCTTGTCTGTCTAGTCTTGTCTGTCTAGTCTTGTCTGTCTAGTCTTGTCTGTCTAGTCTTGTCTGTCTAGTCTTGTCTGTCTAGTCTTGTCTGTCTATTCTTGTCTGTCTAGTCTTGTCTGTCTAGTCTTGTCTGTCTAGTCTTGTCTGTCTAGTCTTGTCTGTCTAGTCTTGTCTGTCTAGTCTTGTCTGTCTAGTCTTGTCTGTCTAGTCTTGTCTGTCTAGTCTTGTCTGTCTAGTCTTGTCTGTCTAGTCTTGTCTGTCTAGTCTTGTCTGTAGAGTATTGTCTGTTCAGTCTTGTATGTCTAATCTTGTCTCTCTAGTCTTTTCTGTCAAGTCTGTCTAGTCTTGTCTGTCTAGTCTTATCTGGCTAGTCCTATTTGTATAGTTTTATCTGTCTAGTGTAATCTGTTTTAGCTTAAATTACAATTTCAGAATTAAAGCTGTCTGATTATACAACCCCTCAAAGTTAAAACATATTTTTTTATAAATTTATGAAATACGGACTGTAGACTGAATTTATATTAATATAGTCAACCTGTTCGTAGCTCTATAATGTTAAGTCTTGTTAAGACTACTATGACACATTCGATGTTGAAACAACGATTTCCCTGGTTAACGCCAAAGTAGTTGCTTCAACATGGGATTTGTAATGGTACTCTTAATGAGATTTAATATTAAAGGGCTACGAACACGTTCAATATATTTATATAGTCAAGTTATATTTCGCCTTTAATAAGTATATATCTACTTAATTTCTATTTTAATTAGTATGGTTCCACCAATATTAAATTATGTTTTGTTAATATGAGCAACCTTTATTTAGCAAATCAGAAATAATAAAAGCATCCAGAAACCAAAGTGCAGATGTGCAACATATTTTTATAGCATAAACCGGCGAAATATAGTTATAGTATATTTGCTTGAATAATTTTCGAGAAGACGTAGATTTTGGAACAACTTGTCGTTTCAACAACTCTTTGTCTATTCCAACATTTTGATCTAAATTTTGTGCAACTTACAAATAGTTAATAAAGAATGTGTCAAAAATTCATAACAATGAATTGTTTTGTAACGTGTATTTTTTTTCTGTTAATTTCCATTGACATTATGTAAAATATACAACAGTTCCATTCAGTAGTGTGTTACCTCTCACCTGTCCCCGGCTAAAATATTCAAATTTTCCGTCCGTCCTGCATTAAAATATTTACGAACGGCACCGCGAAACGATACGCGGCGTAAATATTCATGGCCGATGGATTTCGTTTCAATTCCGATCCGATTTCCAAAACGGGATGTATGATAATCTGAAACTTCGCCCGCCCGACCTCTCTCATTCCGCATTACATTTTGCACTCCGTGTAAACGTCAGCATTAATTCCGAAATATTTAAATCGCTATGAAACTACCCACATCAACATCAACTTCTTTCGTCTCGCGGAGAAGTTTCTGTTTGTCTTGGATGTAATATTCATTGTGGGAGAAGCTAAGGATTTGATTAAATTATAATTAAGTCTGTGGGAGAATTTTAGATTGAATTTATGAATAATTGAAAATCTTTATGGCTATGAGAACTATTGGCGTCTTTGATATGGTATTGTGCAAACCATTCTCATTTTGTTGTCTTTATCAAAACTCTAATAATAGGAATCTAAAATTTAGTAATCAACTATTTATTGCAATTCTTTAAAAAATCCAAAGTTTCTTGTATTTTATATTGTTACACGTATTTGAAAACCGTCATGAAACTTATCTTTTAAGTAATAAATTTATAAATTCATATTGACTAGAAGTTATAGCAAAATCAATATATCTGTTTATAGGGCTTCACACGAGAACGATATTTTTCTCGTCTCGTCTCGTAAAAACGAGATCTTTGACACTTTTACACTCACAAGGGCAACCGTAATATTTTCTCTCCATTTCATAAATTTGAACTGCTCGTACTGGCCTCGGATAAGTTACCATTACTTGGTCATCTTGTGACTTAAATTGTAAAATTTCAGTTAGCTAAATTATCAAAGTTCATTGCTTCGTAACTTGTAACTTTAAATGGTATTGTAAAATGTATTTTATTATATAACAATTAATCACGCATATATTAATTAGGATACAATTAATGATTACCTCGTTTTGGACTATCTTAACAATAAGTTGTAGCAACAACGCTATCTGACGAGATGAGGCGAGGCGAGACGAGACAAAAGGTTACGAGAGCGAGAGCGAGACGAGACAAACGGTTCCTACAGCGAGAGCGAGACTGAGACGAGTAATTTTTTTCACAACTAACGAGAGCGCTCGATGAGAACTCTCGCCCTATCTCGTCTCGTGTGAAGCCATATCTGTTTATCCAAATCACATCTTTTGTGATCTTTGTTCTATTATTCTTTAATTGTTTCTAATTTATTCTTATAGCTAACAGATGGACAGACTTACAAAGCTGGATATTTTTGTGCTAATACAAGAAAAAATAAATAGAGATTTGTGCAAATGTTTATCAGAAAATGTTGGAATTCCGAGTAGGACTTCACACTAGAGTCTCGTTTCTGCTCTCGTCGTTGCTCGGGTTCAAATGTACGAAGAAAATGTTATGCTCGTTCTGGGCTCGGGCAAGTTCGGGTTGCTCCGGTTCAAATTTATGAAGAAAATGTTACGGCTGCCCGCAACGAGATCAGCAACGAGACTATCGGGTGAAGCCATAATTCCGAGGAAATACAAAATTGTAAATTTAAATATTAACTGATTTAGGCCTAGGCCGCACTACGGATAAATCGCCGCGGTTTTTAATCGCTTGATTTTGTGACTCAAGTAAGCTAATACAAGCGACCTCACTTGCGTTTTTTTCCCGCGACTGATTTTTCAGATAGCGTACTGTGTGTTTCTCGAGCGGTTTCGCGGTTATAGCGGCTACTGCACGCGGGAAAAAAACCGTAGTGTGGTCTCGGCCCTAAACTGCAACAACTTGCTTCTTTTTATAACTAACAGACGAATATTTTGAAATCTCCTGTGCTAATTCTAGAAACTCAAATTGACATTTGTGCAAATTTTCTTTGAAAAATTAAGTGGCGAATTGAAATTTTCTTTTTTTTCTAGAAACTTTAATTCTAGAAACTTTCAAATTTCCATTTGTTTTTCATTGAATTTTCAAAATTTTCCAAAGTAAATTTGCTCAGATATCAATTTGAGCTACTAGAATTAGCACAGAAAAATGTGCGTCTGTTACTTATAAAAGAAAATGCAAGTTGTTTCAGTATAAATCGGTAAAAATTTAAATTTACAATTTTATATTTTCTTTGAATTTCAAGATTTTCTAATGAACATTTGCATGCACAAACCTCAATTGCTAATTCAAGAAATTCAACTTCAGATTGACAAAGTGGAAATTATCTGTGCTAATTCTGAAAACTTAAATTGATATTTGTGCAATTTGGAAAATTCAAAGAAGGGCAGAGATTACATGACTACAATTATTTAACTTACAAAGTTGAAATTTTTGTGCGCTAATTCAAGAACCTGAACATCAGATTTCTGGGAACTTTCGTTTATCGGAAATTATTGTATATCAAAGGAAATACAAAATTGGAAATTCAATATTAAATGAGTTGAACATTCTACTTGTAACTTACAGGCGGGAAGACTTTCCATAAGCTCGGAATTTTCTCTCTTGATTCTAGAAATATTCTAGAAATTAAAGCTGAGATTTGTGGAAATTCGGGAACCTGAGAACGTTCTAATATCGCATGCAATATTGCATCTTGGTACTGAAAATGTGTGGTAGGTGAATGTTGTTAGACAAAGGACGTCTTTTTCCTGATGATCTTAATAGTGCGGGATAGTAAGGGATGCGGGTTTCGAGTTTCTGCATTAATACCTTTCAGGGGGATGTCAGCGGAGGTGACGGGCCCCGGGTTTCCGGAGTGCAGCTCATTAATTCAGACGTCTTGAGTTATTACCGGCAGCCAATGGGAGATCGCGCACCGGTGCGCCCCTTTGTTCTCACTGCCATCCCCCCACGACGTTTTCCGTCTTATTGCTCGCCCGCCCTCCCACGCGTACACGTCGCCGTTAATGAGATGCCCCCGTTTGCCGTACGCGCGTTCCAGGCAGATGAGAAAACCGGGTAAATATCCCCGGGACGGCGGGGGATGGAAAAACATCGAGTTTCCCCCACGGGCCTCGGAGCTGTCAAAGGCTTAATGGAGTATCGAGTTTTCGCAAAGCGCTCCGTATCTTACCAGGCTATAATTATTTTCTTAGGCGATGTGTTTCAACAAAGGCTTTCCGTTTCACGCTCCACATACAATACACAATATAAATATCTTCTATATTAATATCTTACAAACTGAACGCTTCACGTCTTACACTCGCTCACTAACTTTCTCTTTATACATACTATCTACATTATTACTGACACACAGACACGTACAGAGTTACGTACAAGTATTATATTGTATACACAGTCTTGTATTTTATACATTTAGCTATGTCTATTTAGTATTGACTCTCTAGTCTTGTCTGTCTAATATTATTTGCTTAGATCTGTCTGTATAAACTTATTTATATTATCTTGCCTGTCGAGCTCCCTGTGTCTAGTCCTGTGTATATAGTCATGTCTGTTCAGTCTTGTCTGTCTAATCTTCTTCGTGTCTTATCTGACAAGTCCTATCTGCCTAACCATGTCTAGCCAATGTTTCTCTGCGTCTACAATTGTCTGTCTAATACTGTATGCCTAGCCTTATCTGCCTAATTTTGTATCTAGTGTTTCTATTTAGTATTCTCTCTAGTCTTGTCTGTCTGTCTAATTATTTGTTTAGTTCTGTGTGTAAAATTTTCAGTTTGGTGTTCCTGTCTAACCTTATGTTTCTAGCCTTTTCTGTATAGTCATATCTATTCAGAATTGTGTGTCTAGTCTGCTGTCTTCTCTTGTCTGACATGTACTATCTCTCTAACCATGTCGGTCTAGTCTTGCATGTTAACTTTTGTCTGTCTAGTCTTGCTTGTCTGTCCTCCTCGGTAGTTTTGTTGACAACATACCCGCCTTTCAATGCGGGAGACCCGGGTTCGAATCTTGGTAGGGGAGGCAACAATTAGGGCGGTTTTCACTAACCGTCCGGGCTACCCACCCTGAATGAATGCCGGGGTGGCGTATATTAAAAGCCAGAGTGGAATTGGGGGTTTAGCGAGAGCTTCCCCCAAACCACTTTTACAGTGTTGCTTGTCTAATCTTGTCCGTCTAGTCCTGTCTATCTAGTCTATTCGGTATAGTCTGCTACCGAGTTTTATCTATTTAGTTTTTTGTCTAGTCTTGACTCTTTGCCCTTGGCTTTTAAATTATTTTTATTACTCATGCGGTATAAGTACTATTTTGGCGCCCATTTTTTAGTGCGACAAATGGCGACAAATGTCAACTCAATTATTTGCGTGTGACAAGTAAACTTGTTGCAAGCAAATTATGCTTGGCGCACGCAAATTTTCATTACAAATCGAATAGAGAAAAAAACAGTCAGACTCAAAATCAATATTAAAAAAAGCGACGTAAAGTGACACAATTTTTTTCATTAAGAAATTAAAATTAAATAAAAAGCTTTAGAATAAGTGTACATTCTATGGTGATATCGGAGACAGATGAGAGTTCTTATGATGAATCCACACCACCGAAGATGATTGCAAAAGCAATATCTTCGTTTAAGATTCTTTTTTTTTATAGCACCTGGACACCAAACTTATTAGATACATCTCCTCGCATGAGTAATAAAAAAGTTTATCTGCAACGCGTGCGGTATTGTCAATTGCCCTCTCGGGCGAATGTGCGCCCGACTCCGCTCTCATAGTCAATTGACAACTTGCCGCACTAGTTGCACAATATACTATTGTCTTACCTTGACTGGTCAGGCCGATCTAGTCTCTATAGCACTGTTTGTCTACGAGAACTATTGTCTGTCTAATACAATATGTCTTCTAGTCTTGTTAGCGTTGATTTATGTGTCTAGATTTGTGTATCTAGTACTCTCTCTATCTGTATTCTTTTATGCAGAGTTTTACCTGTCAAGAAGTGATTGTCCAGACTTGTATATCTAATCTTGTCTCTTTAGACTGCCTGGTCTTGTCTGAATAGTTTGAGAGTCTTATCTGAGGATTTTGGACTACTCTTACGTGTTTTCGGCTGTTTATCTGGTTCTATTTATCAAATACTATCTGTTGAGCGGTGGAACTAGTCCAATCAGGTCTAATCTAGTATCTTTAAAGTCCTTACTTCATAGTTTTGTGAGTCTAGTTTTCACCGTTATTTTTTTAAATATTTATTCATTTACCTAGTAGAAATTGTAACCAAGAACAAGAAAATCTGGAATTGACCGGATTGTAGAGTTATTATTAGGGTAAAACCGTGGATTCCTTAAGGGGTAGAGAGTGACCGGGTTCGAATTCTCGTGAGACAATTTACATACAAAACTAGTATCGAGTGACCGAAGCGTCGACGTTCAAGACTGACCGGCCGGACAAAGGAAGGATGTCGGACGGAGGGGTGTGACAGGTTTAGGACGAATTTGCACGCAATTCTTGATGTGCTGAAGGTTTTTCATTTCTATTTAGGTAATTATGGCAAGCGTGAAGAAATTGAGTATCGGTGATTGTTGATAAGGGGTTAGTTTGGAGTTTGGCATAAGTTTAATTGGTTAACCGGGTAATTAAGACTTTCCAACTAAATTAATTTGAAAATTAAGTTATGAAACGTCTTGTTTTTATTCTTCTTGGCATAGTTGTTTTTTTACAAAACGGTTTTTTTTTATTTTTGAAGACAAAAATTTGAAAAATAATTATTAGCAATTTTACAAAAATATTGCTCCGGTATAATGTTCAAGGGTAAGTTTAGATAACTAGTTCTAAATAATAGTGGTTTTATTTAGGGGAAGATCCTGAAAATTTAGAGTAAAAGGGTTAAAAAGTTACGGTATTTCTCAGGCTTAAATTTACATACAAAACTAGTATAACTAGATGGTCAACCGATTGTCCAGTCTCTCAAGAATTGACCAACACACCCTTATCATTAGGGTACAATTCTACAAAGACCTGAAATGTTGGATTATTCATTTTAAATACTAGTTTCTCAAATATTTTGTTGTCGATGGAAAAACAACCCTTAATCAATAACTAACATTTTAAATGGATATTATCAAAGCCAACCACGTATGTGGCTGATTACTGATTGTGAACTGAAAATTTGATTTGTTATTGTGATTCGGACACGGAAAGTAAGTGAGTAATGGATATTACAAGAATCTTAAGTTTTAAGAACTTATAACTAAGAAATTCTAAGATAATTTCCAAATTAACCAAGTTTAATATCAAACAGATTCTTGAGTCAATTAAACCCATCTAAGATTTCTATAACAATATTAAATTCCACCCTAATTTCTTACACCGAAAACCAAAACCTGTTCCATCCGACCCTTAATATTACAATAATAACTAGAAGAATGTCAACAACAAGACACACACACACACGCACGAAGCGACCTGCTACGACCCTCAATACGGGGTGGCTTTCCACTGTCCGGCCGGTCAGTCTTGGGACTGGACATTCGGCCACTGGATACTAGTTCTCTATGCAAATCGTCTCATGAGAATTCGGACCGGTCATCAACTAACCCCTTTGAAAATCCGAGTTTTTACCCCTAAATTATAAGTCGGAGCTCGAAGACCTGACGGACTTGTTTTTCTGGATAAAGCCACGGTATAAATGCAAAGACGGCGTTCTCATAAGATTGCAGATCAAAGTTCACACTGAAATATTTTAAAACTGGACACAAAACAACCCTTCATTTTCATTTAAGAATACATATCTAGTATCAAACAGATGATAAATATGTAGAAGTTTGACAGATATGTATACTTGATTATCTCCTGTTATTTAGTTAGTCTTACTCAAGAAGTTTTGTTTGACTAGTCCATTTTTATTTCATATTTGTTAATCTAGTATCATAGTTCTCGCATTAGCTGAATCCTTTGCCGCTTTAGCGCCACGCAGCGCGATCGCGCTGTTCCCGTACAAGAGCTATAACGTCGATAGGCATTACACGCAGATAAATGAACGAAGTGCTATCGCGCATTGCATAATACGACACTGGGTTTTAAAAACCTATGGCACTAATACGGTAAATCCAGCATAGACGTATTCAGTGTCTTCTGTCTATTCCGCCAAGGTTTAGTTTATTCTGTCTCGTCTAGCTTCCTTAAACTTTAGTGTGGCTTTCGCACTACACTTAGTCGCTTATAGTCTAGTAGATATAATTTGTCTAGTCCATCAGTGTTTTGCCTATCTCAATAAGACAAGCTTTAATGTGATCTCTGTTTATGTCTGACTAGTCAATTTATTTAGACTATAGTCTTATTTATCTACTTAGTTAGACATAAAATAACTCGTAAATTTAACTATATATAATGCTATACCGAGTCTAACCTATCTAGTACTACATAAAGGGGATTGCATTCCCTATTTGCATTGCTTGCTGAACTAGCCATATTTGTTTAGACTGGTTGTTTAGACTAGTCTAGTTTAGAATATCTATATCATGTTGTAAAGTTCAAACCGAAATTTGTTTTTGAAAAGCACAAGCTATGACAATATTAGTATTATCTATTTAGATTTTTAGATAAGTGGCAGATCAATATCTTCATCATTATAATATTCTATTATTATTATCTATTATTATAAACCTATTATCCTACTTATTATCTACCTATTCTATCAATTTAAAGTCGATCAATTATCAATAGCTCGTCAATCAATGTTATCTAGTGCTGCATATTTATATTTGTTTATCGGGTTTTGTCTATTTCGGCTAATATATCTAGTCTTGTCTGTCTGAACTTCTCATAGAATCTATTAAGTGAACATTTTTATTTAAAATAAAAGAAATTTTCTGGACATTATTTTTGCATCGGGATGTATATTCCGACTTGTATAAAATTTGAAAGTTGGAATGAACCTCCAGTAGATAGACCACACACATTGCTTAACCACGAAAGTTTTTAGCTGCCGGTCCCCTACAGGGGGTGCCCGACGAAGGGTAGTTGAAATAATGGGACATTAATGCAACCAGTGATACAGCCGAAACCCAACATTAACTCCAATTAGTGAATCTTGATTTTCCGCACGGTATAATCTACAGTTAAGACTACATAAAATTATTTCGAAATTGGCTATCGGTTAATTAGACAACAAAACATTATCTCGAGTTTTTTGGACTCATCTGAATAGTTTTCTAACATTGCCTTATTTGGTTTGTTTAACTTTTGTGTGTTTAACTGACATTCTAGTTTATAACTAAGACTACATTGTCTATTCTTGACTCATATATTGTCTAATCGTCCCCGTTTAGAATTATCTAGTTTTGACAATTTTAATTTGTGTAACTTTATGTATCCTATTTTGTCTTGTCTTCACTTTCAAAATTATAAATCTATCTAGCTTTCTGTCTATTAGTCTTGTTCTCCACAATATTAGTCTTATTATGTTAATGTCCAATAAGGGGTTATATTTAATTTATAAGGGGTTATTTGGAATTAACTGGTGACGATAGGAGAAGTCTACTAGTCTTGTCTATTAATCTATCTGGCTATGTCCATCTATTCTTGTCTCTGTAGTATAGTCTAGATTTGTTTATCCAGTTCTATTAGCATTGCATAGTCTACATAATAATATTAGAATGTATCCTTAGTCTTGACAATCTAGACATATCTATCTATAGTATTGTCCTACTGTTAATTTTAAAGGATATCCAAATTTGACATTTTTTGTTGTTGTTTTGTGCATTTGGGAAGAAACATTGATAAATAAATAAATAAAACAATTACAGTAATAATAATATTTGTTGCAACGTATAGCCATGTAATGAAAGGCTATCATCGACTTCTTTCTAAAATCAATTACAGTATTTTGTGTTTTTATTAAAATAAAATAAAAATCGCATTGTCAAATTTGGTCATAGTTATGTCATTTTTAAACAAATCTATTAAATCCAAATACAGATATCTTCGTTCCATTAAACCGTCCAAAAATAAAAATTAAAGAAATCTTCTTTGACCTTACTACCTCTTTTTTTCAACCCCAAAGCATTTATTTCTTTTCGCACCCCATTCAAGTCACAAACCGAATCTGTACTTCAACAGCCCTGCTTTTTTCAACCCCCTGTGAGTCTCAGCGCTGTAATCACAGAGGGCGCACATTGGCTGGTATGAGCGTCGCGACGCCGTTCTGAGAGTATTGAAAAAACAAACCTGTTCTCGACCCGTTTGTAACAACTCTAGTGGTTTAGGGGTTTGATGAAGGAAAATTTTAAGGGTTGAAACAAGGGGAAAAAAATTTAAGTCAAAGATTTTTTTTAATATTATTTTTTAATTATTATTTATTATTACTTGTAACAATTAGATTTACTTATAATTTGATATTTTTTGTTGTTGATAAAATTGCGTTGATTTGTAATAATCTGTAAGGATAAACTGTGATACCTGACATAATAATGTCAGTCATTTGACAGTGAATTTTTTTAAAACCTTATTTGTTGCTTCTTTACTTTGTATTGTATAAAATCTGGTTACTATAGTATATTGTGCAACTAGGGCTATAAGTTGTCTATTGCCCACGAGAGCGAAATTGGGCGCACGGACCAAATTAGAGCGCACATTCGCTCGAGAAGGCAATTGAGAAAACCGCACGAGTTGCAGATAATAAGTTTTATTACTCATGCCAGGGAACGTATCTTACAAATTTGGGTTCCAGGGGCCATCAATAAAAAAAAATTAACAAAAAATGAAGAATTTGCTTTTTCAATTATCTCCGGTGGTATCATAAGAACTCTCATCAGTCTCCGGTATCACAATATAATTTACACTAATTTTAAAACGTTTTCTTTAGTTTTTTATTTATTTTGTAATGAAAAAAGTTTCACGTCACTTTTGTCACGTTCACGTCACTTTTTTAACATCGAGGTTTTGATTGTGTTTATTTCATTTATTTAATTGTTTTTTTTTTATGTAACTAAACGATTTTTATTGATTATTTGCCTACGCCAATAATTTGCATGCTACAAGAATACTTGTCGCAAGCAAATTAATATTTCCAATGCGCTTAAGTTATGTGGTAATAATTGAATTGACAAACAAAATTTGTCGCACCAAAAAACGGGCGCCAAAATGGTACGTATCCCGCATGAGTAATAAAAATTTAATTATCAACTTCATTGTTAAAGATTAAAAATTGTTAAAAATTTAATTATTGCTTCATTTTGATATTCAAATTAGCAGGCAGGTAAAATGTAATAAAATTGACTGATTGTGGAGTTATTTGTTGAAACATCATTTTCATAAAATTAAAAACACACATTTTTAGTTTTAAAAATTTTATTGTAGAATAATATACATGTTTCACTAAGACCATAGCTTCATCGGGTAATGAAATCCAAATACAATTCAACAAATATACCACTTACTACCTACTTTCAACAAATATTCCACTACTAAAAATTAAACAATACTACAATATTAAAAGTTGAAGAAAGGATGTATTACAGGTTTAGATTGAGTTAGATTTGTCCTATATATACTTTACTACAATATTTACAGGTTAACTTATAAACCCCCGAGTTCGACTTCTTGTCTGTTTTGTCATTATTAATTTTAATGTGATTTTGTATGTAGTTATTGGTTTTGAAAGCAATAGATCGGTTCGTTGATTTTGATGATCGATTTTTTAATGATCTTACCTATTTTTTCAGAAATGTTTCCAATGTACGTGATAGGGTTATAATTGAAAGGTGTTGTAGTTTGCAATTTGGGGAAAATTGAATGGAATATAACCAAATATCAAAAGCTACTCTCTTCCATTTACCCCAAAATGTAATAATAATAACACCAATTAATTATAACCCTATCACGTACAAAATTTGAGGCGTTTGGTATCAAAACCAGCTCAATCCATTAATTTTCAAAACTTTTTTCTTTGCGTAGTTTGATAGGTCTTTGTCGATACTATCAAGCTACAAAGCGATTTGGAAAGAATCCGGCTTGATCCGGTCGAAAACCGGTGTTTTTTAAAACCCAGCTCAATCCATGTTTCTATTAAAGCCCACCAGGCGCGCCACCTGCTTCTTACGTTAGCATATCTGATCGCGAATTTGGCCAAATAGAAAAGAATATACAGAATAATAATTAAAGGTCGGAACTTGAGGCAATTGCCTATTTTTTTCTTTATAGGCAGATGAGAAAGATTAGCAAATAAATCCGTTTTACATGATTCCCTATCGTTTTACATTAGTTTTAAAAAACCTATTTTGCCTATTTTGTTGTTTTAAATTTATACTGCCTAAAAGATACCTAATGAGCGCCTATTAATGACCTGCAATAGTGAAAACTTGTTTATTCATAAATTCTGGTACCACTTGGCAATCTTCTTCACGTATTTGTGAATTTTAACCTTAAAATTACACTTTTGTTTACAAAGTTACAATACTTCTGCGGGGACCGTTGTTTGTTGTAATGGAATTTGACTGTAGCTGTGCAGTCTATACGCAAGGCACAACGTTGTTTGACACAGACATCAAAAAAATGTTGGCATATATTTCATCCAATTTTCACATTTTAACAGAAACAATTACAAAATTGGAAAAAAGTGGAACCCAATTAACAGAGTCTATATCATTGGTGGACATTGAAAACTGCACCAGCCAAAAAGTTGAGGTCGTTCTACAAAAATTCCAGACTTTTCTATTTTACGAAATGTAGGAAAAATTTGAAGTGGCGAAAATGTTGAGCTTCCTGAAAATATAACGCCAGAAACAGCGGTAATCTTGAAGTACCTTTCGTAGTAACGTTCTTTTTCCGCATATAAAATGGTTTTATCTGACAAAAGGTGCACAGCCTTATACCAGACAATTTAGGAAAGATAATGGTAGTTTATTGCAACAGCAAATATAACACCGAAACAAACAATAATAATTAAGAAATGATTTTGACTTTTGTTTACATTTTATAATACTGTTTTTTTTCTTTATAGACTTTAATTAATTAATTTTGTGTAATATATAGATGGGCCAAGCAAATAAAGGTTTGAATAAAATATTTTTGGACTGCTGATTTTTTTTTTATAAATTTTAATAAAAAATAACCTATTTTAAGCGAACATTTTTGAAAACCTGCCATATCTTTCTAATCTTTATAGAACCTATTTAAAACCTATTTTGTGTTTTTTGACAACCTAATAACTTACCTATTCTAACATTTTTTTATGCCTAAAGTTCCGACCTTTAATAATAATACAGTGATACACCCCTAAGAATATACAGCAACTTTCGCTCACCAGGGAACCACAATTTCCTTTGCTAGAAATGTGATTTTAAAGCTGATATTTCCTTGATTTTGCGCAACACAGGTCAGTGGCATTTTGAATTTTCAGCTTCTAAGTCATTTCTGTTCATCAGGAATGAGATGAAAAATGACATCAAAATAAGAGGAAACTGAGTCAGTCGAAGAAACAAAACTATTCAGGACTTCTTCCTTCCCCTGTGGCTGTTTTATGGCTTTCCCATTGCTCCAGCAAAAATAAATTACGTTAAAAATTTGCTCACAAGCATTTTGGGGATCAGTGGATGTAAACCGAATCCCTCAAATCGTGAAGAACTACTTTCAACAAGAAAATAATTAAAAAGGCAATGAATATGTTGCCAATGTGAACTCTGATGAAAATGTTTTAATCTAATATCTTTTTTTATTTTAAGTTATTTAGTTAATAATTCTGATTCGAAGAAGTCTTTATTTCTTTTCATTACCTACCAGTAGCTTAGACCATTTTCTATATCACTGAATATTCAGAATAACAATTTATCTACATTATTATAATACATTGGATTGAAAAATTCACTATGTTTTTACCACACTTATAATATATAAAAATGTTAAGTGGTAAATATGGATAACATATAAGTATGGTAAAAACATGAATTTTTGAAATCAATGTAAGTATGACCTAATACGTGAATATAATTAAGATAACACATAGATTTAATTGAAATTTGAAAGGAAGGATAAAAAACCATCAAATTTTTACAAACCCAGCTCAATCCAAATTATTTTTGATCATAAATAATTATACAATACTACTAATAAAAAACAAAAAAAAGATTTCGAATCGTGCACCGAGGGTTTTCCGAATGACCTTTTTATTTTTTGAAAAAATCAAATGGGCAGAGCGTGAAATGTTTTTTGCCTCTCCTGCAAAATTTAGAAAAATGGATTGAGCTGGTATTGATACTAAACGCCTCATTTCTGAAAAAATAAGAATATCTAGGAGCACGAAATTAGCTACAACTCCAAAAAACCGACTCCACTTTTGCTAAGCATTGTTTAGATTACAATCATAATTCAATAATAGGTAAATTTGAAATATTACATGTAGAGATGAAAAGTAAAAAACTAAATTTATTAGAAAGTTTATAGATACGCAAATTTAATAAAAAAGGTATTATTTTAAATGATCAAGTATATTCCATATATTACACTCCCTCTATAATACACACCCTCTTTAACTTTTGTAGTATTGTTTAAGTAGTACGCTTGTTTAATTGTATTTCATTACCTGATGAAGCCACATTGTTGATGAAACATATGTAGTATTCTACAATAAAAATTTGAAATTAAGAAATTGACTATCATTTGATTATTGAAAATCTAATATGGAAATATTGTTTTGGTAATAGAAATATTTGATTTAATTTATTGATTATTTTTTTGAAAACTTTTTTGCATTTTGCATACAGTTGCATACAGTATCCACCAGAGCATATTATGACGATATTTTTAATTTGTTAGTAACAATTGTTTCCGAGTGGTGGCGCCACATAGTTTTTTTTAATGACATCATGGGTTTTTAATATCATTGGATAGGCAATTTTTTTGTGAAGAGGAGTCTATCAAAAATGTGTGGTCACATAACAACATTTTTAACAAATAAATGGAAAAATAAATATTGAATGAATGGAAATTTATCTTCATTATATATATATATATATATATATATATATATATATATATATATATTAATATATATGCGTATATATATAAATATATATATATATATATATATATATATATTAATATATATGCGTATATATATAAATATATATATATATATATATATATATATATATAGTAATGTGATACACGTGACATCTTGTCAAGTTAATAAGCACATCAAGTTTAAGAAATGAATTTGAAAGAATGAGAATGGATAGAAATTCTGAACGGAATTATAGAATTTCTGATACGCGGAAGCGTGTCATTTAATGCGATGAGTGTCAATTATTGAGACTGAGCCAAACACAATCCCTATCAGTAGGTCCACAGTGACAAGGACCGTTCAAAAATTTTAAGAAACCAAAAGTGTGAAAAATCGTAGTTCCTCTGGTAGACCTAGGACGGCAACAAATGTTGATAGGGCACTAAATATTTTCTTGATATAGCCGAACGCCTACAGAATTCCATCAGTCAGCTCTCTGCAGAGCATGATATCTCTAAAACGTCAGTGAGAAGTGTATTAAAAAAGGAAAGGTTTAAACCGTACAAAGCCAATTATTTGACAATTTAGTTCAGGAATTATCTAAAGATGACTTTGGCCGCAGAGTTGAATTTTCATAAATAATGTCTCAACTATTTTATGAAGAATTGTGATGTTAGATGAAGCCATGTTCCAATTGAATGGTTTGTGTGAATAGATACAACTGTAGATACTGGCATCAATAAATCCACACGTCAAAATTGAAGCTCATTCCCAATATCCGCAAAAAATAAATGCGTGGTTTGGGATATTGGATGGTATTATAGTCGGCCCTTTTATTATAGATGGAGACTTTTATTATAGATGAACACTAACATCTGAAAAGTACCTGTGAATGTTAAGTACACAAATCATTCCAGGGATAAAAGAAATTCGACCCCACCCAGATAATAATGATCTCATCCACCCAGCTGTCTGGTTTCAGCAAGATGGTGCACCCCCACATTTTCGTAGGGAAGTGCGCGAGTATTTAAATGTAACTTTTCCTAGAAGATGGAATGGACGAAGAGGATATATTGAGTGGCCCTCACGCTCCGCCGACTTGACACCGTTAGATTATTTCTTTTGGGGACATTTGAAGGGCGTTGTGTACGTAAATAAGCCAGTAACATTAGAGAACTTGGAAGCAAGATTAAGTAACGAAATAGCACGTATTCCTCATGTATGGTTGCGAAATAATTTTAACAGTTTTATTACCCGAATTAACTATTGCCAGGAAGTAAATGGAGAACAATTTGAACATCTTCTCTAATTCATCTTGCTTATTTTATTTGTTGTAATGTAGACCGTAGAATGAAAACAATATTTACTTTTCCATTCATTTGATTTATTTATTGAAAATTTTGTTATGTAGCCCCACATTTTTAATAGACTCTCCAATTCACAAAAAATGTCAATACAGTGACACCAAAAACGACAAATGATGTCATTAAAAACGTATGTGGCGCCGCCACTCGGAAACAATTGTTACTAAAAAACTAAAAATATCGTCAAAATATGCACTGGTCGATACTGTATGCAACCTTAAAATATCATGTCTTAAATCGCACGCGTATTAATTCTACATTGCTTGGTGCAATACTTTTGGCGGACCCTGTATATCACTTTTATATTATTTTTACTAATTATAAAAATATAGTCTATTTTGTGAATAGACCTTTTCTGTTCCTAATATGACAAAATATTAATTCTAATTATTAAAAAAAAATGATATCTTTGAAGAATTTATTTGCTAAAAATTAAAGGATAAATACCCAAAACTAAAGTCTATTCTCCTATAGTAAATTCTCCTATTGCAATAGAATAGAATACATGACGTAACAAGTCTAGAAAATTTTCCATACCTTTACATCCACAGATTCCCTGGCGAAGGAAAAGTTTTTCGACAAAATGAAATTGTCTAACTTGAAAACTCCATCCCCAGTAACAATTTCCCAACCAATAATTTCTATTCACAATTCAATTTTCTTTTAAAAACGTTTTTATCTGAAATCGCCCAGCGCTTGTCATAAATCGATCTACAAGAAACATTATTGCCAATTGTGAAAATATAAAATGAAAGTTGCCAACTAAATTTTGTTTTTGTGTTGACATTTAATTAACTAGTTGACTAGTACTAATATAGTAAAAATATCATGAAAAATATATTTGTGAGATCAGTTAGGTTAAATTAATAAATCTAATAGGAAACAAACTAGCCGGACTAGAGAAATATTTCATATACTAATTGTAAGACCAGAATTAGCTAAATGAATAATATTATAAAACGGCCAAGTGCGTGTCGGGCCACGCGCAAGTTAGGGTTCCGTAGTTGCCATTCTTACTCTAGGACTCTAGACTCAAATGTCTAAAAAATTCCATAACCAATAGCTGTTAATCAGCTGACACTGATGTTGTCGAGTTTGACGTTCAACATAACAAATAATATAAAGCTGCGATTCTCTCCGTACACAACCGCGGTTAGTGCCACCCGTGGCCAAAAATACAACTTCGTGTGGAATAATAGTGTGCAAAAACAACAGGCAAATAAAATGTAATAAAATATACGATATTTGACAGCAAAAAAATTATAGGTTTTGTAATATGTCAATTCTGTAATAAGATACTATAATATGAATAGATGAATAAGATAAGGTAAAATTATTAAAACTGGCTTTGAAAAAAAATTTCACTCTATTGATTTTAATGAACCAAAAATTGTGA
Organism: Phosphuga atrata; assembly: GCA_944588485.1. Classification (NCBI taxonomy): domain Eukaryota; kingdom Metazoa; phylum Arthropoda; class Insecta; order Coleoptera; family Silphidae; genus Phosphuga; species Phosphuga atrata. The sequence continues at coordinate 23,592,356 of OX155904.1, read as the reverse complement.
ATGGTGAAAAACTAAGCGAGATTAACGTCGTTGATGTTGAAGAGTTTAGAATTAAAAATCAAGGAACTACAACTAAATGTAAGGCTTTTCGTCAAACTAATGTTACTGAAGCTCCATATAAAGTACAATTGCAAGTAAGTTAACATTATTTATTAAATAACTAATGTTATAATATATTATGAACCCTTAATTATAATCTACTATTTCGTTAGTTGAATGATAAACGATACGATACACTTGCCTCTAACAAAAATTAGCTCTTTAAAGCTTAATATTTCACAAACGGATCTCTTAATCGAAATATTGTTTTCACAAACCTGTAATATTTTAGAAAGACCTATCCAACGACACGCCACACCAAAGGGTAGACGAGAAAAAAGAAAAACGTCCCCGAAAAATGTGTTTATTTTACCACTTGGTCTGCGTGACTAATCTGTATACCCACCCATGCCAAATTACAGCTTTATTTTTCGAATAGTCTCCGAGCTAAACTGCGTACAGACGGACGGACGGACATATCGAAACTATAAGGATTCCTTGTTGGTAACAACGGAACCCTAAAAATGAGCCATGGCATAGATTTTTTACCGAACTAGCAACTAAACACATTACATAGGAAAAATTAAGCTGATAAATGTTTAGATTACTAATACTAGTTTTGTTAATCTTAGTGATGCGGTTTTAGCTGATCTTAATATAGAGCAGGGGTTCCCAAAGTTTTTATTAGGCGGGCCAATTTAATATTACCGAATTTTTTGGCGGGCAGAAAAATGGAATAAAATCAAAACAATAACCACGATTTTTAAAGAAACTATTTAATTATATATTTATTAATACGAAACAAGCTGTTAAAAAACATCACGTGATGAATGGACGACCCCTTGTAAGTCCGTCGAATGTATTCTTAATACTGCTTGTAAATGATTATCACTCAATTTTGATCATAATTTCGACTTATTTATGCTAATCATTGAATATTTTTTTTGCAAATATATGTGCTCCCAAATTATGCAAAATATGTTGAGCATGTTTTCGTATTTTTGGGCATTTGCGCATGATAATCCTTTATAAAAATCAATTAAGGAATTGTTCCGATAAGAATTCTTAGCATCAATATTCTCCTATAATTCTATCAATTCAAATTGCATGTCTTAAATGATTAACAGTTCTGAATCTATTTGAGACTACTATATTATATTTCTATACAAATGTGTAATAACTAGACTAGACATAGGTACTAAAATATTTTTTTAAATATAAACTAAACAATATTTTATTAATACAAACGCTTATGGTTTTTAAAGCTCTGTAAGAATTTTTAAAAAATACTAAAATATTTTATTGTATCCTATTTGTAATATTTAATATTTATTTTACTATTTACTTATTTATTTTTTAATAAAAATTTAATATATCGTATCGATATAGCGTGCTGAATTCACGGACTTTGCGGGCCGTATTTGCCCCGCGGGCCACACTTTGGGAACCCCTGATATTGAGTATAGTTTTATTCCCTTGCCTATCTAGACTGAATCTTCGCTCCAAATATAGTTAGTGAAACTTGCTATTCATCATAAGCTCTATCGTTTTTACAATGCTATGGAGTAGCCAACGACTCGATATGATTGACAAACAATAATATTGACTTATTTTAATACATATTTTATTTTCCCTATTTATTTAATTACCCAGTAAAAAATATTTGCCCTCGTCAATCCTAATTACCTCTGTTCATAGTAGTAGCTAATATAATTTGATAGTTTAGTTTCTCCAGATCTCTCTGTCTCTGAAAACCGGAAGACACGGCTTCGATTCCCGGTCGGGGACACAATAACTAGGGCGGTATTCACTAACCGTTCGGGCTGCCCACTCTGAATGAATGTGGGTTTAGTGAGTACTTCTCTCAAAACCACTAAAAAACAAAAGTCCTGTCTGTTTACTCTTGTCTGTGCAGCCTTGGCAGTCTAACCTTGTCTGTCTAGTCACGTCTGTCTAGTCTTTCCTGTCCAGTCTTGTCCGCGTAGCCTTGTCTGTTAGTCTTGTCAGTTAGTCCTCGGTAGTGTATTTGACAAAAGACCCGCCTGGCAATGTGGGAGACCCGGGTTTGATTCCTGGGCGGGGAAGCAAAATTAGGGCGGTTTTCACTAACCATACGGGCTGCCCACCCTGAATGAATGCGAAATATGCGAAACCAAAGTGGAATAGGGGTATTAGTGTGAGCTTCCCCTAAACCACTAAGAAAAAAGTTTTGTCTGTCTAGTCTTGCCTCTCTAGTCTTGTTTGTCTAGTATTGTCTGCCTTGTGTTGTCTGCATAGTCCTGTCTCTCTAGTCTTGCCTGTCTAGTCTTGTCTGTCTGGTCTTGTTTGTGTAGTCTTGTGTGTCTAGTTTTGCCTGTCTAATCTTGTCTGTCTAGTGTTGTCTGTCTAGTCCTGTCTGTCTAGTCTTGTCTGTCCAGTTCTGTATGTCTAGTCTAGTCTGTCTAGTATTTTCGGTCCAGTCTCGGCTGCCTAGTCTTCTCTGTCTAGTCTTGTCTGTCTAGTCCTGTCTGTTTAGCCTTGTGTTACTAGTCTTGTCTGTCTAGTCTAGTCTGTCTAGTCTTGTCGGTCCAGTCTTGTCTATCTAGTTTTCTCTGTCTAGTCTTGTCTGTCCAGCCTTGTCTGTTTAGCCTTGTCTATCTAGTCTTATCTGCCTAGTCTTGTCTGTCTATTCTTGTCTGTCTAGACTTGTTTGTCTAGTCTTGCCGATCTAGTCTTGTCTGCCTAGTCTTGTCTGTCTAGTCTTGTCTGTCTAGTCTTGTCCATCTAGTCTGGCCTGTGTGGTGTTCTCCGAGTAGTCTTGTCTGTCTATTCTTGTCAGTCAATTATTGTCTGTCTAGTTACGTTTGTATATTGTTGCCCGTCTAGTCATATCGGTCTTGTCTGCCAAGCTTAATTAGTATGAGTAATATAATTAAATAAGAAACTAGATAATAATAGAATATTTCACAAAATTTTCAAATTTGTGGATAATTAGAGAATCCATTTGTTTGTTTTGTAGCCTGCGTTAAAATCTCTGATATTCCCTTTAAATGGTATAAAACTCGAAAGGGATTAAATTCGGAAAAAATACCGGCTATGTTTAGATTGTGCAAAATCAATGAAAGCAGATAAAGAATATAATGGATTGAAATTACTATGCGATCTCCAAGTTTCTCCGTAAAGACAAATTAGATTAGTAATGACTTAAATTCATTTCCACCACGTGTAAGATTAAACATTATCCGTGCACTAATACTCTGATTAAATCAACCCAAAACGAATTCCTCACTAAGCCAAAACCAAATTCTTAACTACATCTAAGTGCCGCCTATTACCGACACAATCTTGGCCACCGACGAAAGAATCCAACGAACGAACTTCCTTGATTAGTTCCCGTACAGATGATGGCCGGGTAATACCTTTAGCCGCGCGCGTAATGCGATAATTACGGAAGTGACGTTTAAGCGATGGCTGACATTAGGGCCTCAGTTACACTAACTATTATATTTAATCTTCGACCGTTCGGATCGACGGCGGCCTAATGACGCGTTAACTTGAATTACGCCAAGGAATCCGAAACGCAATGCCGCTGCAGATTCTTATACCTCATTTCATCGCCCACTCTCGCGACGAAAACCACCCTCTTACATATAGAATGCTAATCTATATATCTGGGTTATTGACTATCCCTCCGGGACAAGACAAGATTGAACACATCAGAAAAGATGAGAAGGCTAGAATAGACAGAAACGATTAGAGACGCATGAATTGTCTAAGCAACATTAAACAGATAAGACTAGGTACAAAAGACAAGTTTCAACAAGATAAAAAAATAATTAAAGTGATATTCTCCTTGGTCAATTGAAGGACTTCTGTAGAAGTTGGAGCTGTCGTCGACTTTGCCGCCGCGACGCTTAATCGAAACGAAATTCCTTCCGACCGATCGACTCAACGGGACGCGCGTTCGAATTCCGCGAATAACTTACGAAACCGCGTTCTTATAGTGCACTATATATATATATATATATATATATATATATATATATATATATATATATATATATACATATATATATATACATATATATATATATATATATATATATATATATATATATATATATATATATATATATATATATATATATATATATATTCCTTCTCTTCTCTCACCTACCACTCTTCTCTCACCTACCACTCTTCTCTCGCCTACCACTTAAATTTCAAGCATGGAAACATTTCCACTCATCTATTAATACACAAGGCAGATTTGTCTAGTATTCTCTGTGTAGTTTTGTCTGTCTAGTCTTTCTTGTTTATCTTTTATATCTTGGTGCCGTAGTTTTGTAGTTTCGTTGTCTACACTCTGACTAGTCTTGTCTGTCCAGTTTTGTTAGACTAGCCTAGCCTGTGTTGCCTAGTCTGTCTAGCCTTTTTTGTGTAGACTTATCTGTAGAACTTTATCTATATAGCAAATATAACTTGAATTTAAAGAAATATATTTATTTAATTATTTAGTGGGCTATTTATAGGAAAGTTTATTTGTAACGAAATATTTATTTCCAACATTTTTCAGAAGTTTTATTACACAAAGAAATAATTCCTAGATGTTTCCTCGTAATAAAAATTACTTGAATCTAATAGTATATTAGAAATGATCTAAATCATATTTTATAACAAGAATTAAATTAATTCCTAATATCTTATATTAATACTAAACTTACCTTAATCCAAATGTTTCTTCATAGCTCAATCCCAAGTTAATAGTCCTTCACATCTCACAATATAAACATAATAGTTTTCTTACTTGTTTAATTGTCAGCATTTTTCAAGCAGCAACTAACTATCCTATTACTAAAAGAAAAACAAAACAAAAGTTTAATTAAAAATAAACAACAAATTTCAATTAGTTTTGTTAAATATAAAAACTATTGTTAAAGAAGTAAAGTAATGCATTAAAATAGGGTTAGAGTAATTTCGTTAAAAGCAAGAAGCAAAACTTTTCAATTACGTAACAATAGTGGAATTTCTTCTAACCTATTCATCGTAGTTTATGACAGGAATACAAGTTTTCCAACCGAGGAAAACCATCCATCACCAAGTAACGAGCCCAAGACAATTTTTTATCCCTATTTTGTCACTCCAATAATCAATAATTAATTAAAAATCTTATTAATTTAAGATTTTGCCACAGCACATGCTTTACCCGTCAAAATCTTACTGCAGCAAGTTCATTGCCAATATCGAAAAAATAAAATCGTTACCAACTTAATTTTGCTTGATTTACCTGATATAAACAAGAATATTCCCTTTTGCCAAGTACTTAATCATATTTAAGTTATTTATATTATTGATAAAAATGTGTCAGTGTAGTCTTCGTAGTCCAATCTTATCATTCTAATCTTATCGGCATAATTTTATCAGATTAGTCTTGCCTGTCTATTCTTCTCTGTATAGCCTTATCTAGTCTTGCCCGTGTAGTCTTGTCTGTGCCGTCTGTCTAATATTCTTTGTCTAGTCTTGTCTGTCTAATCTTGACTGTAATCTGTAGACTGTAGAGACTGTATAGTGTTTTCTTGGGAGTTTGAATCCCCCTCACCCCGCCACCTGGCTACACCTAGTAGTTTTGTACGCTTCTAGTTTGGTTTTTTTTCTGTTTCTACGCCTCTAGCTGTATCTGCCAAGCCTGTCTAGTTGTGTGTGTCTAGTCTTGTGTGTCTAGTCTTGTGTGTCTAGTCTTGTGTGTCTAGTCTTGTGTGTCTAGTCTTGTCTGTCTAGTTATGCCTGTCTAGTCTTGTCTGTCCAGTCTTGTATGTCTTGTTACAAAACCAGGGAAATGACTACACGTTTGGGCGAGGAAACTCTCAGTCCATAAAAGATATCACGTTCTGCAATAACTTAATTGCAAGCAAGAATGCCTAACTTAAGACCTAAGCAATAGCGACACAAAAAGTGCAGATATACTGGCTCAGGCAATGCACAAAGCATGTAAAAACTCAAAAACTGGGGAAGGACGACAAAAAAAAGAAGACAACATACTAGTGGACCGAGGAAATTTCGAACATAAGAGCTGCTTGCACCGCTGCCAGGAGAAAGTACCAACGCCTAAGGACAAAACATGCTGATAGCGAAGTTATCAAGGAGGTAAGTCATGTATATAAGAGCCGAAGGAAGGAGCTGCGGCAGTTAATAAACAAAACTAAGCAGGAGTATTGGAAAAAACTATGTTCCGAGTTAGAAAATGGCACATGGGGGAAGCCTTCCAAATCATAAGAAGAAATATGAAAATTTTCTCACAAATTCCTGCATTAACAATAGAAGCAGTACATAGAGTAGCTGATGTGCTCTTTCCACACCACACTCCTTTCGATTAGCAACAGCCTGAAGTCACCGATATACCTCTCTACACTGCCGAAGAATTATCGATCGCAAGCAGGCGAATTAAGAACAACAGAGCACCGGGGCCAGATGGAATACCACCTGAAGTTGTAAAAATAGCTGCCCAGCACCAATCAAGCTTCGTATTCGACACGATGAACACGCTGGGGAAACTTTCCGGCCAGATGGAAATGGGAAAAGCTCGTTCTCATCAGAAAAGGAGATAAAGAAGTAGGGAACCCTACATCCTATAGACCTATTTGCTTACTGGATGTGTCGGGAAAACTCTTAGAGCAACTTTTGCTGAGCAGAACAAAAGGAGAACTTGAGATTGTGCATGGTTTGCACACAAACAATTTGGCTTCGGGCAAGGAAAATCCATAATTGACTTCGCCGAAAAGGCGCAGTCTGGCACGCAGACATCAAGGAAACTGTGTGTTCTGCTAACCTTCGATGTTAGAAACGCATTTAACAGCGCTAGCTGGAAGCAGATCATGGAAGGCCTAACGTCAAGAAGTATATCACCGTATCTACTACGCATAGCGAGGAGCTACCTTAGCGATAGAAAGTTAATACTAAAAGGGGCTCAAAAAACGGAAGAGAGAAGTATCAGCAGCGGTGTTCCACAAGGATCGACATTAGGCCCAACCTTGTGGAACGTCTTATATGACGATGTGCTGAGATTAAGACTGCTATTGGGGGCGACAGTGATTGGCTTTGCAGACAAATTGGCTCTAGTGGTAACAGCCATAAGAGAAGAAGGATTGATGCAGACAGCAAACCACGCTATAGAGCAAATCATTAATTGGATAAAATCCAAAAGCCCCAATCTAGCGCCAGAGAAAACTGAGGCGGCCCTTCTCATAGGACAAAAAATTTCCAACCAATAAAAGTTAAAATTGGAAAACTGACAATAATGCCAAAGTATCAAATAAAATACCTGGACATAGTAATAGACAAGGCATTATCATTCACACCACACATAGCAGAAGCTGCAGCAAAGAGGATGAGGACAATGTCAACAATACAGCAATTAATGCCCAACATTGGAGGTCCGAGGAGCAGTAAACGCCGACTGCTCAGATACGCAGTTCAGGCCAGTATGATGTATGGAGCATCAATATGGGCTAGAGCACTGATAAAACAGAGCAATATCCAAAAGCTCCTTGCAGTGCAAAGAAAAATGGATCTAAGAATCTGTAGCGCTTACCGCACAATATCAAGTGAGGCAGTCTTGACCATCGCGGGTATCCCACCAATTGACTTTTTTGTGGAAGAGCAAAGAAAACTGCAGGAGACAGGTCGCAGCAAACTTGAAAAAAAATGACCAGGAAACAACTAATTGAAGAATGGCAGCAAAGATGGCAGCAAGGCCATATACCTGAACTTGAACCCTGAATAGACAGAGAGCATGGAGAAAATAGCTACTATCTCACCCAAGCATTGTCCGTCCACGGCTGTTTCAAGGACCATCTGCATCAAATTGGCAGAGCCTCAGACGACCAGTGCATATACTGCAGAGATACCGATACCGTGAGCCATACAATCTTTGACTGTTCTCGATGGGAAATGGAAAGGCATAAAATCACAACCAATTTAGAAGTACCAATCAACCCGATAGCGATAACTGGACATATGGTCAAAGCAAAAGAAAACTGAATTAAGACACAACCATATATTCATTATATTATGGAATCCAAAATAACAGATGAAGCTAAGGAACAAAAGATAAAGAGAAATTAAATTTCCGAGGCCATGCGACAAGCAGTTCCGGAGTTCACGGCAGTGTTTACAGGAAGGCCACTTGTCTGGTTAGGTGTATAACCGCCAGCTACGTCCCTAAAAAAAAAAGTCTTGTCCGTCTAGTCCTGTCTGTCTAGTCAAATCAAATCAAATACCTTTATTTCACTATCTAAGTACAATACACATTTGTTACTAAGTGCAATATGTCAGATAATATAAAGTAAACTAAAGTAAAATAAAATAAAATAAGCAGCATACAAGCAAGTCGTGACAATTATAAAACACATCGAGTTTGCAAAAAGTAAAATTGGAACAGTAACAAATCAAAAAGGCGAAACAAAGCATAACACGAACCAATTTCATCATTGATGTGTGAGCATAAAAAACCAAGCACGCTCGATCGTAGTACTACTGAGTAATATTTACAATAAATTTTATATGAAATACATAGCAACAAGGCTTAGCATTAATAAATCTACAGAAATAAACTAACATATCTACAGAAAAATAGATACTTAAACCAAAATAAAATAAATCATTCTTGTCTATCTTGTCTTGTCTGTCAACTCTTTTCTGTCTAGTCTTGTCCGTCTCAATCTGCGCATATACTGTGCCTGCACAGATAGTGTCCAGCACACTATTTTTGAGTGCGATCGATGGGCCCCAGAAAGAGACATATTGATAAACCAGATACGATTCGAAGTAAAAGTGACAACATTAGTTGACATAATGCTTAGATCGCCTACCGACTGGGCGTACTCCGAGGAGATATTACAAAACATAATCAACGTAGATAGAAATAAATTCTGAACCGCTAAACACTGATGTGAATGGGGGATGTAGGAATGGACAAGTACTTTAAAGCATATACAGCGACATCTTGAGGAAATAGTAATAGCGGTACCAAGATGCTCGTGATTCAGGGGGGCCACTTGACAAGTCTATCGTGCTTACTACGTCCCCGCCCCAAAGGAAAAAAAAGTCTTGTCTGTGTAGTCTTGTTGGTCTAGTCTTGTATGTCTAGTCTTGTCTGTCTAGTCTTGTCTGTCTAGTCTTGTCTGTCTAGTCTTGTATGTCTAGTCTTGTCTGTCCAGTCTTGTCTGTCTAGTCCTGAATGTCTGGTCTTGTCTGTCTAGTCTTGTCTGTCTAGTCTTGTCTGTCTAGTCTTGTCTGTCTAGTCTTGTCTGTCTAGTCTTGTCTGTCTAGTCTTGTCTGTCTAGTCTTGTCTGTCTAGTCTTGTCTGTCTAGTCTTGTCTGTCTAGTCTTGTCTGTCTAGTCTTGTCTGTCTAGTCTTGTCTGTCTAGTCTTGTCTGTCTAGTCTGTCTAGTCTTGTCTGTCTAGTCTTGTCTGTCTAATCTTGTCTGTCTAGTCTTGTCTGTCTAGTCTTGTCTGTCTAGTCTTGTCTGTCTAGTCTTGTCTGTCTAGTCTTGTCTGTCTAGTCTTGTCTGTCTAGTCTTGTCTGTCTAGTCTTGTCTGTCTAGTCTTGTCTGTCTAGTCTTGTCTGTCTAGTCTTGTCTGTCTAGTCTTGTCTGTCTAGTCTTGTCTGTCTAGTCTTGTCTGTCTAGTCTTGTCTGTCTAGTCTTGTCTGTCTAGTCTTGTCTGTCTAGTCTTGTCTGTCTAGTCTTGTCTGTCTAGTCTTGTCTGTCTAGTCTTGTCTGTCTAGTCTTGTCTGTCTAGTCTTGTCTGTCTAGTCTTGTCTGTCTAGTCTTGTCTGTCTAGTCTTGTCTGTCTAGTCTTGTCTGTCTAGTCTTGTCTGTCTAGTCTTGTCTGTCTAGTCGTGTCTGTCTAGTCTTGTCTGTCTAGTCTTGTCTGTCTAGTCTTGTCTGTCTAGTCTTGTCTGTGTAGTCTTGTCTGTCTAGTCTTGTCTGTCTAGTCTTGTCTGTCTAGTCTTGTCTGTCTAGTCTTGTCTGTCTAGTCTTGTCTGTCTAGTCTTGTCTGTCTAGTCTTGTCTGTCTAGTCTTGTCTGTCTAGTCTTGTCTGTCTAGTCTTGTCTGTCTAGTCTTGTCTGTCTAGTCTTGTCTGTCTAGTCTTGTCTGTCTAGTCTTGTCTGTCTAGTCTTGTCTGTCTAGTCTTGTCTGTCTAGTCTTGTCTGTCTAGTCTTGTCTGTCTAGTCTTGTCTGTCTAGTCTTGTCTGTCTAGTCTTGTCTGTCTAGTCTTGTCTGTCTAGTCTTGTCTGTCTAGTCTTGTCTGTCTAGTCTGTCTAGTCTTGTCTGTCTAGTCTTGTCTGTCTAATCTTGTCTGTCTAGTCTTGTCTGTCTAGTCTTGTCTGTCTAGTCTTGTCTGTCTAGTCTTGTCTGTCTAGTCTTGTCTGTCTAGTCTTGTCTGTCTAGTCTTGTCTGTCTAGTCTTGTCTGTCTAGTCTTGTCTGTCTAGTCTTGTCTGTCTAGTCTTGTCTGTCTAGTCTTGTCTGTCTAGTCTTGTCTGTCTAGTCTTGTCTGTCTAGTCTTGTCTGTCTAGTCTTGTCTGTCTAGTCTTGTCTGTCTAGTCTTGTCTGTCTAGTCTTGTCTGTCTAGTCTTGTCTGTCTAGTCTTGTCTGTCTAGTCTTGTCTGTCTAGTCTTGTCTGTCTAGTCTTGTCTGTCTAGTCTTGTCTGTCTAGTCTTGTCTGTCTAGTCTTGTCTGTCTAGTCTTGTCTGTCTAGTCTTGTCTGTCTAGTCGTGTCTGTCTAGTCTTGTCTGTCTAGTCTTGTCTGTCTAGTCTTGTCTGTCTAGTCTTGTCTGTCTAGTCTTGTCTGTGTAGTCTTGTCTGTCTAGTCTTGTCTGTCTAGTCTTGTCTGTCTAGTCTTGTCTGTCTAGTCTTGTCTGTCTAGTCTTGTCTGTCTAGTCTTGTCTGTCTAGTCTTGTCTGTCTAGTCTTGTCTGTCTAGTCTTGTCTGTCTAGTCTTGTCTGTCTAGTCTTGTCTGTCTAGTCTTGTCTGTCTAGTCTTGTCTGTCTAGTCTTGTCTGTCTAGTCTTGTCTGTCTAGTCTTGTCTGTCTAGTCTTGTCTGTCTAGTCTTGTCTGTCTAGTCGTGTCTGTCTAGTCTTGTCTGTCTAGTCTTGTCTGTCTAGTCTTGTCTGTCTAGTCTTGTCTGTCTAGTCTTGTCTGTGTAGTCTTGTCTGTCTAGTCTTGTCTGTCTAGTCTTGTCTGTCTAGTCTTGTCTGTCTAGTCTTGTCTGTCTAGTCTTGTCTGTCTAGTCTTGTCTGTCTAGTCTTGTCTGTCTAGTCTTGTCTGTCTAGTCTTGTCTGTCTAGTCTTGTCTGTCTAGTCTTGTCTGTCTAGTCTTGTCTGTCTAGTCTTGTCTGTCTAGACTAGTCTGTCTAGTCTTGTCTGTCTAGTCTTGTCTGTCTAGTCTTGTCTGTCTAGTCTTGTCTGTCTAGTCTTGTCTGTCTAGTCTTGTCTGTCTAGTCTTGTCTGTCTAGTCTTGTCTGTCTAGTCATGTCTGTCTAGTCTAGTCTATCTATCATGTAGCCTTATCTGTAAAACCTTTTCTATTAAAAAATATTCCTTGCAATTAAAGAAATCTATTCATTTAATTTTTTAGTTTGCTACTTATTATTTGAGAAAAGTTTATTTGTAACAAAATATTTATTTCCATCAATTTTAGAAGTTTTATTACACACAAAATATTTTCTAGCTGTTTCCTCTTAATAAAAATTGATTTAATCTAATCTTGTATTAGAAATTATCTAAATCATATTTTATAATAAAAATTAAATTAATTCTTAATATCGTATATTAATTCTAAACTCACTTTATTCCAAATGTTGTGGCACAGCTGAATACTAAGTTACTAGTCCTTCAAATCTCGGTATTTTCCAAGCAGCACCTATCTTATTACTAAAATATAAACAAAACAACAAATTACTTTTGTTAAATATCAAAAACTAATTTTAAAGAAATAAAAGATTGCATTACAATGGAGTTATCTTGGAAACACAATGGAGAAATCTTGTTGAAAGCAAGAAAGCAAAAATTTTCAATTACGTAACATAAGTGGAATTTCTACTCACCTATTTTTTGTAATTTATGGCTGAAATAAAGGTTTTCCAACCGAGGGAAGACCATCCATCACCAAGTAACAAGCCCAAGTACAATTTTTCATCCAAATTTTCTCACTAGATCAATCAATAATTCATTTTAAACCTTGAATTAATTATTGACTGATTTCACCCGACCATATCGTTCACCCGTCAAAAACTTACTGCAACAAGTTCACTGCCAATATGGAAAAAATAAAATCATTACCAACTTAATTTTGATTGATCAGCTAATATAAACAAGAATTTCATTTGTTTTGAATTTGAATTCCGTTTTGCCAAGTAAACTAGGATTCTGATATTTATATTATTGATAAAAATGTGTCAGTCAAGTATTCGTAGTCCAGTCTTATTATTCAAATCTTAACAGCACAGTATTGTCAGATTAGTCTTGTCTGTCTATTCTTTTCTACGTAGTCTTGCCCATCTAGTTTTGCCTATCTAGTCTAGTCTATATTGCCTTGTCTGTGTAGTCTTGACAGTCTAGTCTTGCTTGTTTTGTCTTGACAGCCTAGTTCTGTCTGTAGACTATGTCTTGTCTTGCAAAGTGCAATAGAGGGTTTAGTGAAAGCTTCCCCCAAACCACTTTTAAAAAAAAGTTGTCTGTCTAGTCTCGTCTGTCAAGTCTTGTCTGTCTAGTCTTACTTGTGTGTCTATTCTTACTTGCCTAAACTTGTCTGTCTAGTCTCTCTAGTTTAGTCTGTCTACTCTTGTCAGTCTAGTCTCGTTTGTCTAGTCTTGTCTGTCTCGTCTTTTCTGCCTAGTCTTGTCTATTTAGTCTTGTCTGTCCAGTCTTGTCTATCTACTCTTTTCTGTCTAGTCTGTCTAGTATTGTCTGTCTAGTCTTCTCTGTCTCGTCTTGTCTGTCTAGACGTGTCTGCCTAGTCGTACCTGTCTAGTGTTGTCTGTCTAGTGTTGTCTATTTAGTCTTGTCTGTCTAGTTTTGTCTGTGTAGTATTGTCTGTCTAGTCTTGTGTGTCTAGTCTTGTCGGTATAGTCTGCCTATCTAGTTTTAACTGTCAAGAGTTGCCTATCTAATTGTGTCTACAGCTGTCTGTCCAGTTTCAACTGTCTATTCTTTTTTATAAAGTCTTGCATATTTAGTCTACCAGTTCCAATATTTCTAATGTAATAATTTCTATTTCTAATATTTAGTATAGTCTGAGTTGTTTACTAGACGAGATGTTTATAACCCTACTTACCATGACAATAATAACAGCAAAAGAATAGGTTGGCAGTGCTGATTTATTTTTAACTTCCTAACGTTGGCGACTGGAACTAAATCGATTGTTACAGGTGGATCGATGGCGACAGCTGGACAATTTGAATTGACTCGAAATCCTTGCCGAGAACATGCGAAGAATTCAAGTTTAGAAATCGGTATTATTCAAGAGAAAACCCGAAAGCGTGGATCAAAGAAGGTTTGTTTATGTTTTACACAATTAGTTTCCGTAACAATTTGTTTTCATTCATTTATTGATTACTCAAAAATGTTTGTGGTTATGGTGGACAGACAATTGTAAACAAACTGATTATGGTAAAGAGTTCACCTATAAGACTAGACATACAATATTAGACAAATAAGACTAAACAAATAGGACTAGATTGGCAAGACTAGATTTATTAGATAACTGAGGAGACCAGACTGACTAGACTAGACAGACAAGACTAATAAGACTATATTGTATAGACTGATCTGTCAAGACTAGATTTACAATATTAGAATGGCAAAACTATAGTGACAAGATTCGACTGGAAAGATTAAACTTCAAATACTAGACTATCAAGATTAGACTAACAAGACTACACTGACAAGACTAGCTTAGTCTAGACAAGAGGACACTTATCATATTAGACAGTTAATAGAAGAGGGGTAAGAGTAGGAATAGTTTTTATTTTTATTGTATATCAAATTTATATTTGATAAACTATAGTTTGAAAGAATTCTTTTATACCATAGCAATCTTCTTTCTAATTTCCAATAAAAATAAATAAATTTCCCACTGTTGTGTATTAAAATATAAAAATACTAATAATCAGTAATATAAGTAACAATAACAACAAAGTAATATAAGTAATAATTTTCAATAATCTATACCTACTTTGGTTAAATATTTCGCTATTATTAAGAATATGGGAATTGTGGAGTTACCTTCACTAACTGTTGCTAAACGTCTTCCAAAGTGTATTTCTAAACGTGGAAAGTATAAATGAATCTTCTACGTCGGCTGGTTCAAGAAATATCCGGGCTTTTGTAATCCAAAAAACTGACATTTTTTAATACAACAAATATATATATATATATATATATATATATATATATATATATTTATATATATATATATATATATATATATATATATATATATATATATATATATATATATATATATATATATATATAAATTGTTTATGCAGCAGATCCGCTGTTGCCAAGTTCAATTGTTTTGCAGGGATTATACTTTTTTTTGTGTCGCTACAATTTAAGTATTATATGTATTAAATATATTTCATTTTATTTGATCTTGAGTGGTGTGATCCAGAGTTCGCGCTGCCGCACGCATGTGGTTTAATTGAGAGTTGGTTAGGTTAGGTTGTCCGAGAGAGAGGTTTAAACGCACTGCTGCGCCTATATGGTCTAAAATAAGATAAAGTTGCAAGAAGTATTGGGTTAACCTGAGTTAAACCAATTAGAATGAAATTAGAATTAAAAATTAAATTTATATTTCAATGTTGTTGTAAGTGCATGTGCAGAAATTGTATATTGAAGTGTGAACCAGTGAACCAGAACCAGGTAAAATAAAAAGATAAAATTGGCAACGTCGGTTGGGCTTCTGCACTTTTTGTTTTACAAGTAATTAGAGAGAAGTTAGGCAGTGAAGGAAAATATTAACTGTTGCGTCAAAAAAATGTCAATTTTTTTATAAAAACCCGTATATTTTTTGAATAAATCGACGTAGAAGCTTCGTTTTGGCTCTCTAAGTTTGCAAATACACTACGGAGGACGATTAGTAACAGTTATTCAAGGTAAAAATCCGCCAACCCCAAAAAATGGAAATTCCCATATTCTTTACAAATTCCAAATATTTTGCTATGAAAATGCAATAATTTCATTCAATAACATTTCTGGACAAATTGGAATCTTATTATAACTGATGGTTTTTCATCTGTTGTGAAACTTTTATTCTCACCAAAGACTGATGAAATGGTCAAAAATTGTTACTTAATTGTAAATTTTGCTACCTTTTAACAAAATTGTTCTCTACTCTTAGTCTCGCATGTTAAGAGTATCTCGCATTGATTATATAACTCATCATAAAATTGACCAATAGCAATTGAGAATTTTACTTACTTACCGGGTATTGATAAACGTATAAACCCTTGACGACGTGGTATAATCACCTCGGGTATTCGGTGGGTCCAACAAAGCAAAAACAATGAATAAAATAATGTAAATCTAGAGCCATGATTTAATAATTGTCATGACAACAAGTTTTGTATTTTCTAACAAATGTCACTTTCGTTATAAATCGCTTACTTTATTATTATCGTTTATTTTTATTCGTTATAAAATCGTAAGGAATACCACTCGAGCAATCGAAAATAATCGATTATTGTTCACTCCTAACTCGACATAATCCTTAAGAAACCACTCGAGCTACGCTCTCGTGGTTTTTCGCAGATTACGTCTCGTGACACGTAAAATAATCGATTATTTTCAGTGCTCTTGTGATATTTGAACTGAGAATATGTTGTCAGTGCTGCTTTATATTTATTTTCCTAACATTGGTGACAGTTACTATATCGATTATTACAGGTGGATCGATGGCGACAGCAGCTGCATTTGAATTGTTTGAAAATCTTTGCTGAAAACGTGTGAGGAATTCGAGTATAGAAATCGCTTTTATTCAAGATATAACCTCAAAAGCGTGGATCAAAGGTTTGTTTATGTTTTGCACTATTAGTTACCGTTAGAATTTGTTTTCATTCATGTATTGATTTACTCAAAAATGTTTGTGGTAATGGTGGACAGACAATTATAAACACACTGTAGTAAAGAGTTCTCCTATAAGACTAGACATACAATATTAGACAAACAACACTAAACAAATAGGACTCGATTGGCAAGACTAGATTTACAAGATAACTGAGGAGACCAGACTGACTAGCCTAGAGTAATATGACAGGTCTATACACCTGTCTGTCAAGACTAGATTCACAATATTAGACTGGCAAAACTTTAGTGACAAGATTCGACTGAAAAGATTAAACTTAAAATACTAGATTACATAGACTATAGATTAGACTGACAAGACTAGCCTAGACTAGACAAGAGGAGATCCTATCCATCATCTAGACCATATTAGACAGTTGTAGTAGAAGTTAGAAGGAATAGAGTTTATCTTTCTATTGTATATCAAATCTATATTTGATAAACTATAGTTTAAAAGGACTTTTTTATACATCAATCTTCTTTCTAATTTTTAATAAAAAAATTTACCCACTTTTGCATATTAAAATATGAAAATACTCATAATCAATAATATAAGCATAGGTGGGCACAGTTAATCCCAAACTTAACTTAACTCGTTAATTAAAAAGTTAGCTTCGTTAAAGCGTTAAAATTTCGCAACTTTAACGCAAGTTAAAGTTAACCATTAAAAGTTAACCATCCAAAACATATACTGCTTTTGGTACCTTTTCGGATGCGATACATTTGTAAATAAAACAAAAACAAGTAGATAGATTAATTGATTTAATTATTATAAGCGACCTATACGCACCTACAGAGCCTATACCTACAATGGAAAATTAACTAATATGGAAGAAAAAGGCTATTTATTGTATTATCCATAATTTTAAATTAGTAGGTTAATGTTGCATTAACATAAGCATATTCAAATTGTCATCTGACAGTGATGAGCGTTTTGATTGTAATACAAAGTATTTCCAACCAACAACCAACACAAACGAAAAAGATGAATAAATGAAGGATGATCAAATATAATTGAAGTCGGTTAAAAATGACGCAAACGCTAAAAAAGTCTGGTTATAACAACTTGTCGTATTCACTCGCACAGAGTAAATAATCAACAGGGTCGATATTTTTTTTTTGGCTCTGTAGTTTCTCGGCTCTGGATTTTTGTTCGTTTGAGCAACAGCGCCGCGCTGAGCCGATGTGCAGGCGTGGCGCGTAATTCAAATAAAAAATGACAACATGTCAACAAAAAGACAATGTAACGGACTAAAGTGAACGGAAGTTCAATTTAACGAAGTCAACAAGAGTGTTAACTTTTTTGAGTTTACTTAAAAGTTAACATGTTAAGCATTTTGTTAACTTCGTTAATTAACGATTAGCGGCTTAACGAGTTAATGCCCACCTATGAATATAAGTATAGTATATATTTTACAGCAAGAGATGAAAGTTGTGAGAATGAGATGGCGTTTTTTTGGTGAGGTGGGAGTGTGCTCACGAGCGCCAGCGAGTTAGCAATCACACCGAACCAAAAAAAAAAACACTTTCATCTCGAGTAGTAAATGCAATTTTTTCTACTGATTTCGGTTGTAGAATCCATAATTCGACTTTAATAAATCCATTTCGAAGCGAACTGTCTGAACTGTGAATACCAATTTAATTGTTGGTTTGGTCGTTTCCATGGTAATATATTGTTTCATTCTTATAGAAGGTGATACTTTGCAAGTCAAATGTCCTAATTTTATTTAGGTTTTTTGAATAGTTTCAGGCTCGTTTTACGTTTTTACATAAAATATTTCATTGAAATTGATGTAATTAATAAGAAAGTCCATGTAAATTTGATTAGTTTAGTGTTGTAATCGAGAAAATTATAAATTTAATATGCTCATTTTCGTCTCTAGATGTGAAAATATTTTCATATTTAGAATGCAAAAATGTCACTTTCATATAGGGTAAGCCGTGGAAACAATGCCATTTTCACATATATCAGTAGAAAAACTATTTTCTGTTAGGGCTTCACACGAGAACGATATTTTTCTCGTCTCGTAAAAGCGAGACGAAGTCTCATCTCGTAAAAGCGAGACGAACTCTCGTCTCGTAAAAGCGAGACGAACTCTCGTCTCGTAAAAGCGAGACGAACTCGTTTCGTATGTAGCCCTATTTTCGGTAATCTATTCCTACTTTTGTTAAATTTTTTGCTATGCGACTTTAATAGTTTTGCCAATAATTTTCCACATTTATGTCAATTATTCCTAGACAATATTTCTAGACAAATTTGAATTATATTTTAATTGATGGTTTTTCTTCCGTGGGGAACCTTTTATTCTCAACAGAAATGATAATGAAAAGGTCAAGAATTGTAACTTAATTGTAAATTTTAGGTAAAGAGGTAAGTTTAGGTAAAAAGGTAGTTTAGGTATAAACCTAGCTATACCTCTTCAAGATTCAAATTTGATAAGACCAGAATTATGTACTCTTTATGTGCTAATTATGTGCCGCAATCGCGATTTTTGTGCTCGAAGCCTTCAATGAAAGAATCAAATTTTACTAGTGGGGGTGCTAACAGTCAAGCTAGAACCCACCCATCTAAAAAAATGGGATACCGCTACCAAATAAGCACTACAATTATGTGCTTTTCAAGTGCCCTGGAGCGAATTCGCCAACTCCACCCCTTGTGCGAAAAACTCACCCCTGAACTGAATGAGCCATAAGAGGCGAAATCTATAATAATCCAGCAAAAGTTTTAACCAACGCGATATTGTTGCAATAATTATGTGTTCACCAGATATGATATTCCAGATTTTTATGCTCGCACCCTTGTACGAAAAATTCACCCCGAACCCTATTAGCCTTAAGGGGTGAAATCTGTAATAATCGAGATCTCAAATTTTAAATGCAAAAATATTTCAATAAATACGCAAAAATATTTCAATAATTATGTGCTCTCCAGATATGCGATTTACGATTTTTGTGCGCAAACCCTTGTGCGAAAAACTCACACCGAAAGGAATGAGCTATTAGAGGTGAAATCTAAAATAATAGAGCACATAAGTTTTAACCAAAGCAATATTGTTGCAATAATTATGTGTTTATTATTCAAAAATTAATATTCAAATCAATAATTATGTGTTTATTTATGTGTGTTGATTATGTGAATATCATATCTACAGATATGATATTCCCGATTTTTGTGCTCGCACTAGGGATGTTGATATTTTATATATAATATATAATATATCGATATTTTTAATATCGATACTTTTAGAAACTATCGAAATATCGTTTTGATATATTTTGAAAAAATATCGATATATCGCTCAATTTTTCTAAATTCGAAAAAATTGATTTTTTTAATAACCCAACAAACTCTTTTTTTAAACAAAGATTCAAGACAAAGATTGTTTTTAATGGGTTAATTTGAATTTTTTTATTATTTGTCGAGTTTTTGCTAAAATATATTTTTTAAGTTTTAAATCGCGAAAAAAAGATTAAAAAATCTTTTGATTGTTAATTCAATATTATGGAATTAAAAATTAAATTAGAAATTTTACCAGACCACTATTATCAGATTGTTGAATAATTTTAACCAGAAAATATGTTTGAGGTTTATCATCAAAAAAAGGATTAAAAAATTACGATTACAAAATCTTATATATTTATTCAAACCAATATTTTTCAGACAATGATCTTAGTAATACACGGTAATTAATGTATTCTGCTGACAATCTACTTCTATTATTTGGTACTACAATGTTTATTGTAGAAGCCATTCGTTCGGAAGATACAGACGACGCAGGAGGGAGTAAATATTTTTGTGCAATATCCGACAACACGGGTGTCAAATGGCGATCTTCAAACCAAAATTTTAGGGGATCTGAATGTCTTGCTATATTTGGTTGATCAAAATATTGTTTAAATTCATTTGGGACAGAACCTGCTCTAGGAATGTCGATATTTGATGTATTTTGGGATACAGTTTTACATGTCTATGTTCAAAGCGCTATAACAGTCCGCCCGGCATCTTTCAAAGCTTTGAAAAACATGCCGCCGCCGATGCGCCTTTGAAAGGTCTTAGCATGCCGCTGCCGATGCATTTTGAACGGACCTTCACATTATTGTAAGAGAGATACGATCACCAATCAGAACAAAATAATTTTTAAGCGCTAAATTTATAGAAAAATATCGTTTATAAAATAACATAATTAGTATCGATATATCGCTATTAAAAATATCGATATATATATTTTAAAACATATCGATATTTTGATATATCGATATATTTTATACATCCCTAGCTCGCACCCTTGTACGAGAAATTCAACCCGAACTGCATGAGCCCTAATGCTCGCCATGCACACAACCGTGCACCGGGAGGTCTACCTGTGCAGGTTTGCCTGCCCAGTTAGACAGGATTGTGTGTGGGAATAGACCTTTGCAGATTCTTGCGTACGGTTGACCTGCGCAGGCAAACCTGCACATGTAATATAGCGGGCATAAGAATGAGTCTATACTGGTTTCAAAGTTGCAGATTTTACCCCAAAGTCTGAAACTTGGTTTTATGCCAGAACCATAAGGTCTATAAAGCTAGCACCCCCACCTCTTCAAAATTCTATTCTTATAAGACCAGAATTATGTGCCCTTTATGTGCTAATTATGTGCCGCAATCGCAATTTTTGTTCAAATTTGTGTGTTCGATTATTAAAAATTTCACCTCTTATGGCTCATGCAAAACAAAAATCACGAATAGCTCAATCACAGCTCAACAAAAATCACGAATAGCATATCTGGAGAGGACATTATTATTGCAACAATTTCTATTCGGTTAAAATTTCTGTGCTCTATTATTATAGATTTCACCTCTTATAGCTAATGCCGTTTGGGGTGAATTTTTCGTACAAGGGTGCGAGCTCAAAAATCGCTAATATCATATCTAGAGAGCATATAATAATTGCAACAATTTAGCGTCATTTAAAATTTCTGTTCTCTGAAAAATTGATTATTTCATTGAAGGCTTCGAGCACAAAAATCGCGATTGCGGCACATAATTAGCACATAAAGAGCACATAATTCTGGTCTTATCAAATTTGAATTTTGAAGAGGTGAGGGTGCCAGCTTTATAGACGTGTAAAATTTGCTACCTTGCATTTAACAAAATTGCTCTTTCTTTCTTTATCTTTCTTATATTTTTTAGTATATCAACAAAAATAGTTGAAATCCGATCATTTTTTAATTATATTTTTGTTTTTTCTTTTAGTGAGATTTGTGTGTCGTGGAAAATACTGGGGTCTCAAAGACAACTAAACAAAGGCAGGGAAACTCTGAAACAGACATCGTGGATACAGCTACAGGGAAACATATTAATATAAAGGTAAGATAAATAATTTCAATTTTATTATAAACTTACAATTAGATTCAAGTGTTATAAAATTAGATTAAGATAATTTTATTATAAAAAAAAATCAGGTACAAAATAATTTCTCGTGTAATAAAACGGCTGAAAAAAAGATTTTATTAAACGATCGAAAAATACAAACACTTTGTTACAAATATAGAAATTATCTGATATATGCAAAAATAATTTCAAATTTAACAAACAAAAATGGCTAAATTAAGTGAATAAATATTTAGTTACAATTAAACGTTTCGCAAAATATCAAGCAAAGTGTAACTAATTAATTAAATAAATTGACTTCTTAAATTACAACTTATATTTACTACCATTTAGTAGTTAATTAAGTTTCAGTTCAAACTAAATCAAACATTTTAAATAAATTAATTTAAACAGAAATTAGTTCACTGCAAACAAATTAGCTATCAACAAACAAATTCTGATAATTTAACAATTAGTCACACTTTTAACAAACATAAGTTTAAATGAATACTAAAGAAGCTGTAAATTACAAATACAGATTTTTTTATTATTAATACATAACTTTAACACATCTTATCTAAACTTATCAACTAGCTTAGCGTTTAACAAAATAAAGTTACAAAACTTAAAGCTATTCGAAGCTAAAAAAAGTTAAACCTACAATAAAAGATTGTTAAAACAGTTGTATGTATATCACTCTGATGCGGTCCTAAATGTACTAAATTAAGCGAAATAAGGTAACTCGAAACATTGCTAGTTACTAGCCGACATAAAAACTTAAAGCTAAGTGTAAAATTAAGGCGATTAGAAAATAAAGGTAAAATTAAAACCCTGCTAGGTCCGTTGTTTCTACGAAACAAAAATATAAAAAATATTAATTTGAATTGCAAAAATATATTATTTTAATAATTTAATAATAATAATTTCTTTTGGGTATATATTTTGATGTGTGAAAGAATTTGTAGTTTGTTAAGTTAAAATTTGTAGTTTGTTAATCTATAAGTGTTTAGTGGTATAGAAGTCGGCAACATTTAGCTTAATAGCGCAAATCAAAATTTAGATAAGATTATATAAATTACCAAAAATAAACGTTTTCAAAATAAATTTTCAATAAAAAGAAGTTAAATTTTGCTAGGACTCTACGCTTGCTGATATTGTGTGCATTGAGGGCATATTAGTAATGTATAGACGGCGCACTGTTACCGACTTCTGGTGTATAAATTATTTCTTATAGATTTCTTTTAATAGTTTTATTCTGTTTGAGATTGAAAACAAGTTTTCTGAAATTCGAAGATCGAAAACTTTCGATTGGATTTGTTATAAGTTTCCTGATAACTTTCAGTATAGCTTTACTCTCATGCACTAGATTAGTTAGTTCGGTATTCGAACAGTTTTCTTATTACTTACTCTAGTTCAGTTTTAGTTTGTTTCAATCTAAATTTCAGTTCGTATTCTAAATCAATTATTTTATTCCTGTTTATTTTTCCTAATTTTTTAGTATTATTACTCTAATTTGTTAATATTATTAGTCAAATTTGTTAGTATTGTTAGTCTAAATTATTTTATTGTTAGTTTAATTTGTTAGTATTAATAGTCAGTTGTTTGTATTTGTAGTTTGGTTTGTCTAATTTGTTAGTTTTGTACTCACATTTGTTAGTATGGTTAATCTAATTTCTTAGTTTAGATTGATTATATTATTAGTATAGTTGTAATTTGTTACAACTTTACACATTGTACGTGACTATTTGTCAACTTTATTTATTTAAATTTAAAAATATTGATTTGGATTTATGTTTTGTGTTTCAAATGGCCTCAAAATACCCAGAAAAATAATAGTAAAAACCTAAATTTTGTATCACATAAACTTTTAAATAATGTTACTTATTACATTTAGTACTCGCGTATATAAAACTGGTAATTGAATATGTAGTCTGTTAATTATCTTCCATATGAGCCGTTTTCTTTGAAAGCTTCTTTAAAAAAAAATTAGTCATTAGTTTTAATTAAGACCTTTTTATGGTTAGTTAAGCGCATACGCGTCCGCAATGTTTAAAAGGCGGGAATATGAAAGTTTCGGGCACATTTTGTTATTTTCACTGGTTATATGTAAAAAAATTTCGTGCACTTTTTTTAAGTACATTTCGAAAATTGACGCATGCGCACAAAAAAAAATCAACTATGAAAAGGTCTATTTATGTACTATGAACTTTTTATTTATAAACTTTCCAAAAACATCTGTTAAAATGTTCATTGTTTTTATCATTACAAATTTTCGTAGTTAATGGAGTTGTAGAAGACAATAATTACTTGAAAATGGTGTAAGTCCATTTTTCTCAAAGACATACCTCTTGTTGTTTCTTGTTGCCTGAAGCATTTAGAAAATGTAACCACGCAACATGTAATTGGCGATACAGCGATATGTGGACTGGACAAAATAGAAATTTTAAATTAGTTTTAATTTGGCTTAAAGTTGTTTAGTAGAAGGTCGTAAAAATTATATTTATATTCTGGGCACTCTTATCTACCAAATGATGCCGATTTTGGAACTATCCAGAGTACTATAAGAAAAAAAGATTTATTGTATGTCCCTAAAGACTATTATACTATCATAAAACAAGGCCGAAAATATAAAAAGTTTGTTTTGCATGAAATGAAACAAGCTGATTTTGTTTCTACAATACCCTTAGAAGATACAATTCTAAGAAGGTAAAAAAATATCAATGATGAAGAATTAAATTGCAAAAGAGAAATAAGTTTTAAATAGCAAACCATATACAATGTTCTATAAAACTTCATTTGGTGAGAATGAGGATTTTAAATCACTAAATTTATTGCCCGCACGGGGAAGATCATACAACTTTGGAAATATAGTACACGTTTATATCATCATTCCAGACCCATTACATTCGAAAGATTTACAGATATGATTAATTTATTACCGTATATACCTCCAATACATCATGACATGAACCTCCAATTAATAAATAAAATTTAAAAAAATATATTAAATTTAATAAAAAATTTATAAAACGAATTGGTTTGTTTCAATTGAGATCCCGTAGTTAATGTTTTGTAAATGTAAGAGTTTTACTTTATGGTGACTTTGAAAGTGGTGTAAGTCCTTTTGAAGTCATTAAATCTATAAATTTTTGTCAATTACATTTAAAAAATGATTACATTACAAATTTAAATCAATCTAATATTTCAAAAATACAAAACTAGTGTAAGAAGTAATTACACTTACTGGTTCAAAAATGATTCTATCAAATCCCTACTTTTCGATTCTTCTATGGACGAGATAATTTGTGTTTTTATTTCTAAAGGTGCATTTCAAACTTGCTTCACATCACCTGTCTAGCCCACGCATTACATCGTGGAATTCAATAATTTGGGTAATGTCAATAAATTGATTTCCTCTACAAAGAAAGTGTTTTTAGAAGCACCATCGCGCGTACAAAAATAAAAGAGCGACTGCCAACCCTAGCGCTACCTCCAGAACAAATATTAACGCGATGGAGAACATGGTTAAAAGCTTTATTGTTTTATGCTGAGAATTTTGAGGCCATAAGAGAAGTAGTTGGTCAATTTGCCAGTTCAGAAACCATTGCAATTAATTCAAGCCTCCAGCTGGCATTTGAGGATCCTTTAATCAAACAAAATATTGCTCTAATTGTAACATATTTTAGCAATATTCCCGATGCCATTGAGAGACTAGAAACTAAAAACCTTCCTCTGTGCAAGTCCTTGGACATATTGGAAAAAATGATAAATAGAGCAACAACCTTCAGAGTACACTATCGGAAAAGATGGTCTTGAAGGAATAACGAAAGTAAACGCATTTATCAAAGGCACCAGCCAAGTTCTTCCTGAAGAGGTTTTTGCAGAAATGGCGCAAAAATTCAAGTTCTGTCCAGTAACGTCGGTTGATGTAGAGATCATTTTCAGCCTACAAATTAATATTAAGTGACAAACGTTATAAGTTTGCTCTAGAAAATCTAGAAAAATATTTAATTGTATATTGTAAAAAACAAGTAAATTCCAATAATAAATAGCATTTTGATTGTGCATATTTCGTCCATTTTTTGTGCATATTTCGCCCATTTTTAGTGCATATTTGCATGCATATTTCGGCAAGTTGATAGTGCATATAATCCGATGTCTAGTAATATCATATATCCATATTTTTAAATTATTCAAATGCAAAACCTTAAATCTCCATAGAAAATAAAACACTTACACCATTTTCTAAGAAAACGGCTCATATTGAAGGAAGGAAGAAAACTTCGTTTAAGTTGTTAATTTAAGTCTTCAGTTTCTAGTGCTAAATTCGTTGGATTTTAGTGCTAACATATTATGAATTCATATTGCGTACTCATTTAGTTAATTTAGTTTAGTGTCTAGCACTAGACAATTCGTTAGTTTAATAGTGCTGAAATATTGTGAATTCATCTTGTCAACTAGTTTAATTCTTGTTTCTATTGATTTAGTTCCAGTGCATGCATCATTTGCATTGTAATTAATTGGTTTATAAATAGCAGTTTTTAATAAAAATTCCATTAAAATAAAAGTTTCATCCAAACAATTTTGCCTGATGATGTATAAACTTGGATTTTGTTTCGAGAGAATCATATTTTTATTTGAAATTAAAAATTTTCTAAATTAATAAATTCATCAGCAAGAACAAATAAATTTTCAATAATTTAAGGAATTAAGTATGCGTTGTATGTAAAATTAGTAATTAAGCGTGCAGTCTTATAATCTGCTTATAAAATACCTGAATTTCATATATTTGTATTTTATCACTCATGCACAATAGTACTATCTTGGTGCACGTTTTTTAGTGGGATAAATTGTCAATATTAGCTGTATTTTACATAACTTGTATAACGCTCGCAAATATTCAATATCGTTAGGTTACATTAAAATAAACAAATAAATCAAATGAAATGTGAAAAAAACAAATAAAATGAATACAATCAAGACCTCGATATTAAAACGGTGGCTGAATTCTGTTTTATAACAAAATCAAAATTACAGAAAACGTTTTAGAGTGTAAATTCTATGGTGATACCGGAGTTCTTATGACGAATCCACACCACCGGAGACAATTGAAAAAGCAAATTCTTTATTTTTAATTAATATTTTTTTTGGATGGCACCTGGATCCCAAACTTGTAAGATACCTACCCTCGCATGAGTGATTAAAAATATTGTTTGTAACACGGGCGAAATTGTCAATTTCACTCTCGAGCGAATGCGCGCCCTTACATTGTTCGAGCGCACATTTTCGCTCTCGCGTAATATTGACAACCTTTCGCCCTAGTTACAAAATCCACTATTATTTCATATATTGCTAATCAATCGACTGTAAAACTTACTAATTTCTACTGTAAAACAATTAATTTCGAATATTTTATGACCATCAATTATTTTGTGCAGTTCATTCCTCAATGATGCAAATGGACCCAATATTAACTGCAATTTAATGTTTTCTTATACAATATTATTAATTAGAAAAAATAAACTTCTGATTTCATATAACTTCAGATCATAAATCTTCAGTTAGACTCCTCACAACTGTAGAACAGTTTCTCAATCATTTATTAATTAGGTAATTCTTTAAGTTCTACTTTTAGTTCTATTTTATTGTGTCATTTCCGGTAATATTATTATTTTATAGGGTGTCCTAAAATTCTCACAGGAAGTAATTTTGATGGAAAACACTGGATTATTTAATTGAAAATTCTAATTCTTTATTGATACATAATGTTTAAGGTATTTGTGGAAACGGATTTCGGGTAAATGACCTCCACGGCTTTTCTGGCACATACGCACTATTTGGTCGAAATTTTCCATAACAATTTTGCATACATGTGGCTGATCAGCGCTCAATTTCCTCCTTCAAAGCTTGTGCTGTCGAGGGCTTGTTGGCATAAACATAAAATCATCTTTAATGATGAAGCTCATTTTCATCTTGATGGCTTCGTTAATCGTCAAAATTGTCGAAAATTGGGGTTCAGAAAATCCTCGAGTAAATGTTTAGAAAAAAATACATCCACAACGGGACACTGTATAGTGTGGATTTTGGGCTTGAGGCATCATCGGACCATTCTTCGAAAATGTGGTTGGTCAGGCAATAACAGTGAATGGTGTTCGATATCGCGACATCACGTTTTTTGTGCTTATATTGGTTGATATGAATGCTGACTACATGTGATTTCAACAAAACCGTGCCATATGCCATACAACCTAAGCAACAATTTGATTATTTCGTAAGTCATTTCCTGGTCGTATATTTTAGCATTTTTGCTCAGAATTGGCCGCCTAGATCATGTGATTTATCGCCTTTGGACTTTTTTCTTTAGTGTTTTTTAAATTCTAAGGTTTATGCTAACAAGCCCACGACCACGCATGCCTTGAAGGGGCGCTGTATGAGCAAAATTCAGCCACATTTATGCAAAACGGTCATGGAAAATTTCGACAAAATAGTGCGTATGTGCCAGCAAAGCCGTGGAGGCTATTTACCTGAAATTCATTTCCAAATAACTGTAAATATCACGAATAAATAAAAAAATGAAATTTTTAATTAAATGTGTCCGTGTTTTCTATCAAAATTACTTCTTACGTGAATTTTGGGACAGCTTATAATTCCTGTCTAGTTTGTATCCTATTCTACTGTTCTAGTTATTATTTGGTTGATGTGTGAGATTAGTTATGTCTCCTGTGGGGGGAGGTCCCAGGTCCTAGAAGGACCATTAGATAATGGTGTATGGATCCAGGGTCGGTCGTGAGATTAGTTAAAAATAGACCTTTAAAAGATTCTTCTATTAGTTTAACCTCAAGCTCTAATCTAATTATTTGACCAATTTTCGTATTTTGTGTACCTATTAATGATTTACAGAATTAGCAACAATTTACCAAAATTTTTATAAACAAAATGTACTTAAAATTCTCAGAAATAAAAGTAAAATTGTTTTTTTGCAGAACTGTATTTTTGGGACAAATTTCATTATTTTTCCTCATGAACTTAGTATTTTCTTCTATAAAGTTACTAATTTGTACAGTAGAGTCTCACTAATCCGGCACGCTCCGCCCGCGCCCCCATACCCCTGCTCCGCTCTAGCGCTCTGGCATCAACTTATCACAATACCACGTATTTACTGCTGTCCGCACATTCAAGTCTACCTTCTGCTGTTGTTTTCAATTAAAAAAGCCTAGCTAAAAATGTCAAGTAAACGGCAACATAAGACTCCAGCTTTGAAAGATAAAATGAACATTTGAAAGAAGTTGTATAGTGGAGAAAACATGTGCAAATTGGCACATGTCAAATACAAAAACCATGCACAAAAAGAGCATGGAGGTGGACGTGCTACTATTCACGATCTTAAGAAAAGAAAAGAAAAAACTTGATTACGTGAAGACAATGGAATCCGGACCAGGAAAACGTAAAACATTAAGAGTTGGTGATTGTCCAAAGATGGAAAACGCTATTTACATGTGGGTCATGCAAGAGCGTTCTAAACACACTCCTATATCTGGAGAAATTTTGAAAGCAAAAGCAATCGACTTTTATAAAAAAATTACCAAAATAGATGATTTTCGTGCCAGTGTTGGATAAATTTAAAATGCGATTTGGTATCCGTTTGTTAACCCTATCAGGTGAAAAACTGGTTAGCGACGAATCCGCAGTGCAGCCATTTATCCAGCGTTTTAGAGACAAAGTAGAGGAACTGGGTCTTCTTCCGGATCAAATCTACAATGCAGACGAGAGTGGTCTGTTCTAGAAACTGTTGCCCAATAGAACATTCGTATCTTCTAAAGAAGCCAATGCACCAGGCCGTAAAGTAAGTAAAGATAGAATCGCCTTTATGCCATGTTCAAATACTATTGGAACACATAAATTGGATTTATTGGTGTTTGGTAAAGCTAAAAATCCAAGAGGTTTCAAGAATATTAGTCTGCCAGTCTGATACAAGAACCAGTTTTAAAGTTGGGTCACGATAGAAGTATTTAGTGAACGGTTCCATAAAGACTTTTTTCCAGAAGTGAAGAAGTTTATGAAAAGATTTAAGTTGTCAGAAAAGCTTTACGCGTACTTGACAATGCTCCAG
Source organism: Phosphuga atrata (assembly GCA_944588485.1). Lineage (NCBI taxonomy): Eukaryota > Metazoa > Arthropoda > Insecta > Coleoptera > Silphidae > Phosphuga > Phosphuga atrata. The sequence goes on along the minus strand of OX155904.1, from coordinate 23,562,748 downwards.
GCCACCCGAATGAACAAGAACTTAGACCAAGTAATGGGAAGACCCAAACCATGTTCATACCACCAAACGGCACACCTTTACTGCAGCCGATGGATCAAAATGTTATCCAGAAAGTAAAGTCCTTGTATAAAAATAAATTGCTCCTTCATATTATTCCTCAGGGTGATGACATAAAGCAGTGTCTCAAAAAAATGAACTTGTATTATCCGTCGCTCACGCATGGAGTTCCGTTTCACCTCACTTAATCCAATCAAGAAACAGAAAAATGGGATACTGAAGATAATCCGCCTGTTGACAATTGGTCACAAAAACAGTGAAAGTAATGCTGGCCAATGCCTATTGCTGTTTACTCCGCTGAAACATGGACACCAAAGAAAACAGATCGAAAAAGATTTGAAGCCTTCGAATTATGGGTGTATAGACAAATCCTAAGAGTGTAATGGGTGGAACACAGAACAAACGCCTCTGTTCTACAAGAACTAAAAATCAAAAGGCGTATACTAAACCAAATAGAGCATATCTCAGTTACTTTGGCCACATAGCTAGAACAGGTGAGATGGAAAACCTCGTGGTCGAGGGAAAAATACCTAGTGGACGGTCTCTATTGAGATGGACCGACAGATTAAAAGAACTGACGGGACACTCAATGCACACTCAAGCACAAGTTAGAAATACATGGAAACAACAAATTCAAACACATACCGAAAATAGTATCACTACACCCTCCAGAGGGTAAAAGGACTGAGATGATGATGATTTATCACAAAAAGGATTCGGGACAAGGGAAGACGATTTAAATTCTTGGTTTGAGGGGACAGAAGAAACAGAGACAATTATGACAGATGTAGAAATATGTGAAGCAGTACAAGAAGAAGAAAGCCTTGTAGAAATATTGGAGCTTCCCACTACTAAAATTGCTAAAATAAAACCAGATACAGCATTTAATTGTTTCAATACCTGCATAAGATGGGCCGAAGAAAAAGGCGTATCAGCTAAAGATATTATAATCCTTCGAAACTTGCGAGAAAAAGAAAAAGTTCTTTAAACAAAGACTAGAAGTTGCAAAAAAACAAACCTCAATTTAGGATTATTTTAAGACTAATTAGTTAATTTTAAGATATGTCATTCTTATAAAAAAAAAACGTGTAGCACATGAATGTTTTGTATTCTCTTTATAAAATGCTTTATATATTATAAATTTTTCTATACAATCCAGTAATCCGAACATTCTAATAATCCGGCTCCGACTCCTAATCCGAGTTTTTAATAATGCCGGATTGGTGAGACTCTAACTTTGATACAAGTTTAGCTTTTCTTTCCAATGTTAGTTTTTGTTAATGCTGCCTTTCCATTAATATAGCAGTTGAATTTGGTTATTTTGGCATTTGGTATTTTCATTTCTAGTAGGTAATTCTAATTTTAATTACTCTTTCTGTTAAAGTTTTATTCTCCTGTGAAAGTTCTTGCTTCTCTAGACATTCTAGATAGAAGAGCAAACATTTTATTAAATGGATTTGCTGTAGATGGAACTACTTTGACCCTAGTTTCAATTGATATACTATTTAACTTTGTATTTGTCGTAGGTTTGATTCTAGTTACTGTTTCGATCTTGTTATGGTCCTAGTTCTTGCTTCTCTTGAGAATACATTCAACTCATTATTAAACAGAAGTTTCGGGCCAATATTGTTCATTTTAGTTTTACTATAGATATGTTCTACTTTGTATCAAATAACTTATTTAATTGGCCTTTTATAAGTTTCTGTGGAGTAACTTGCGACATTTTGTCTGAAAATTAAACTGTTTTAATATATATATATATATATATATATATATATATATATATATATATATATATATATATATATATATATATATATATTAATTAATAAAATTTGCGTTGTCTAAAGTTTTCGTGCTCTAAATATGTTCCTTTTAAAAACTAATTCTAATTATTATACAGATGTTCTGTTTAAATTATCTTGATATGAAATCTAGAAACTATTTTATCTAACATATTCGAATTAGTCTATTGATATGAGTTTAGTGTTATGTTAGTAATTAATAATTTGCTTAATTATCACGCAGATTGCGGCAATAATTTTATTTGTCGAAGTTAATTGTTAAAAAAGACGTGACTTTGATGTTTATCTGGTTCACGGTTTGTTAAGTTTAACGAGTTGATTGTTAGTTTTTTGACGAGTTAATTTTTATTCTGGCCGGCTGAACTTTCCGATTTGCCCCCGTTCCAAGCGATCCCTAATTTGCCGCAATCCAAGTTAATCCGAAAAAGAATTAATTTTCCGTTCGGTTAAAGCGGGTAATCCTCGGCGGCGGCAAGATTAATGTGCAAGTGAAAAAAACGTGCGCGCAAAAAATAAACTCTCGTGTGTACTTTTTTAATTGGGGGCGAAAGAGTGCGAGGCGATAATGGGCAAACAGAATGATCCGGCGGGAGGAAAAAGTCCACTTGTTGCTGCCCCCCGGAAAAAAATCTTGTTCCGGGTTAGTTGGAACGTAATCGAGCGGGTTAACTCTTTCTGCGGTTTTTTTAATTAAAGCCGGAACGGTCAATTAGGGGTGAAAATCTGTTTTTTTTTCGCTACTTTTTTGTGAAGTTCTTTTTAATCGTTGCATCAACAGGTTGGTTACGGAAAACTGCGAGTTTTATATTTTTAATAAAAGCACTTCTGGGGTTAATTCCTCTTTGAAAACTCGCTCTACACAGTTTCTGCATAAATAATGACTTTCTTCCCACCAACCACCCCTCCCCCCTCCCGTTTTACACGTATTGTATAACATTGCATGTGTGTGTTGGGCTCGCGCGCTCTGTCTGAAGAAAGAGGACGGAGGACGAATTTAAGATTCATAGAATTAAAGATGAGAAAATGTATTATTCAAGGCGCGCGCGTTCTCTATTGCCGCTGCTGCTGCTACGCGAGCCTTGGAAAAGCTAAGATAAATGAACGCCCGCGGAGGCCCGGGACCTCCAACCCCCCCAAACAGAAAACCGCTCCCTGCTTCTCCACTGTTTTTCTAAAGCTCCAACTTTCGCCGCGAAAGCGCAAATCCCCGATGCTCGGCAAAACAATTGCTTTTATAACAAAAGTGTTTCCATTCAGGTCCCTAAGCTCCACGAGAAACTGTTTGATCAAAAAACATTTTAACAACAAACAGTTTCAAATTTGGAATTAAATGTATGAACAATTGTAATAAGAACATTTCAATTATTTTAACTAAAGTAATTGCTTTCTAGGTGAATAATTATTTCTTGTTTTTTCTTCTTTTGGAGATTTTCTAATATTAGAATTTCGAATTATACCTTCTACCTTTCGAATTCTACCTTCTAACCATTCATTGCCTCTTATTATTAACTCTATTAGAAATTGAAAGTGTGTTAATATTAATTTAATAAATATTTTATGTTTATTGACATTTCCAATTTTGGTTTGCTTAATGCTTTGCTTTGTATTGCAGAAGACTTTTTATTTTTGTGTTCTAAATAAAAAGTTAAATTTGAAATTCCAGAGAAAAAGTCTTGAGACAAATCTACATCCAGGTTTATAATTTTTTATTTTGTAAACCTATATTTTGTGTTTGGAGGAAAAACATATTTTCGACTACAATTTTAATACTGAAAACCAACATTGTTTTTGAAAATCCTGAAAATTAACAAAATTATTGCATCAAACCCTACTTTTAATTTGATACATTTCTTTTTCAATTATTCTGGTTTATTTTCCAATTATTGCTTTAAAACAATCAATTTCCTTATGTTCTTACCACAATTTACTTTGTTTTAATATAAAAATGTATTTTTCCTGAAAATTCATAACTGAAATTTTAATATTTTGACAATAAAGTGAATTGAGCATTTTTTTTAAATTTATTTACTGACATTACAGATAAGTTTTATTAGTAATAGATTAAATGCACGACTAGATATCTATGATTATTTGGCTTTAAATAGGTTTTTGTAGCATTTAATTTAATATCTGACTAGATCTAACAATAAATGTAAATTGTGGTTTGAATTTTTATATAACTAGTTTTTGCTTTTTTTATATAGAAATAAACTTTTTTTTATTGTTCAAATAATCAAATAATAATAAATTTTATTGTTCAAACTGTTATTCAAATATTAACTAGGTTTTCTAAAAACTATCGGCCCAAACAAAATTTTTGTCTCAACATCAGAATTTGTCCAAGTTTCTACAAAATTATAATTTGTTTATATTTTTTGTATATTTATAATTTATAATATTGTTATACTGTTTTATCACCTTAATAATTTATGATTTTTCCATAAATTAAATATATTCATGAATGTTATAACGAAATTTATTTTAAATAATAATTTCTTTTTCTTAATTTTTTTCTCTACTTTTGTTTTGGCAATGATTTTTTGGCAATTTTATTTCCATTTAAACAATAAATTTGAAAAATTGGAAAATCTGGTAAATTTGTCATATTTTCACATTTTTTTTCGTTAGTGTTTTATAAAAAGTTTAAAAAAATCGCAAAATTTCTTGAAAATTATTGCAAATCTAACAAATTATTGCAAATTTGAATTGTTGTCAATGAGGAATCATTTGGATTATCGAATATTGATATCGAACAAATCTTAAAATAATCATTTTGAAAACTTTTAAACTGCCATTTTTATACCCTAATATTTTCAAAATATCCATTTATTCCTTTACAATGTTAAGGTTTTTAAATTTAATTTCCTTAATTTGTATGAAAGAAGATATGAATTCTATTAAATTTAAATAATTTTTGCCTGGATTTTCAAAAAACTTTTGGATTTGATAATGTTGCAATAGCAATGGCGATTTCAAACTCATTAATTTACAATTATTTTTTCATTTTATTCATTTACAAACATTTTCATAAAATATTTTTTTTCATATTTTTTTGAATATATTTTATCTGAATGATACCTAGTGATCTGAATGATACCTAGATCTGAATGATACCTGAATGATACCTAGTTTAATCAGAAAAAAATGAATGTTTAAAAGAAAATACATTTTCTAGAGAACTTCTTGGACAAACTTCTACACTAAGCCCTCGTACAACGCGGTACTTATATAGCGCGGTTACGGTATAAAGCGTTTTTTTTTTTGCGGAATTGCGGAAAGCCTTCATATAACGCGGATTGGATATGCCCACACGCCTGTCGGTTATTTGTGTGTTACTGAGCGTGCCACCTGATTCCTAGCAGTTTGATCTAAATATTGATCTGTCCGCTATGGAATTAAAACCCTGCACAATCAATGCTTCCTGGATGACCTTAGCAGTGGTTAACGAAAATGTTGAACCTTCTGCGAATGTCGAGCCAAGAGATATAATAAATGTCGCACAAACCTCTAGTGGAGGGCTCCTCGGATATGGTTGAACAACAGACAACATGATTTAAATGCGGAGCAACTGGAGCATTTACTAGATGACATTCAACCAAATAGAAGGGAAGGTGAATATTCTGCTGAGGATTCCGACTCTGATGATTTCATTACAGATTTTTTTTTTTAATTCAGCTTACAACAAAGTCTTATTACTGATTTCTTGATACCTAAACTAGCATAAGCATGCAATGAAAGCCCTCATATACCGCGGTTTGGATATGCCCACACGGCCTCTGTGTGATAATCAGCTTGCCATCTGATTCCTAGTAGTTTGATCTAATTATTGATCTGTCCGCTAGGGAATTAAAACCCTGCACAATCAATGATTGCTGGAAGGAAATATGGCCTGAGCAGTTGTTAGCGAAAATTTGGATCTTCTATGAATGTCGGAAATGGGTACTCGCGAGGCACCTAATGATCCAAAGGTGTAGGGATGTGAACGTAGAAATGCATATGTGTTTCATTGATTACGAAAAGGCATTCGATCAAGTGTCAACTGATCACTATGAACAACAGAACAATTGAGAGAGTAGCAACGTACCAATACTTAGGTACAATAATAATAGAGGAAAATGACCACAGTGTGGAAATACAAAAACGAATAGAGATTGCAAGGACAGCGTTTATAAAAAAAAGACCACTCCTTTCAAATAAGAATTTAGATCTAAAAACAAGGCTACGCACTGTGCGCTGTTATATAATTCCCATTACTAATATATTTTTATTACTATATAATAAAACATGAAGAAAATTGAAGTATTTGAGCTTTGGGTATATCGACGAATGCTGAGGATTCCGCGGACCGATAAGATAACGAATATAGAAGTATTAAACCGAATGGGAAAAGAAACAGAACTAACGTTCACAATACAGAGAAGAAACCTAGGACACATTATGCGAGGCCAAAAATATGAAATATTGTGGCTGATAATACAGGGGTAATACGCGGGCAAGAATATCTTGGCTGAAAAACCTACGAGACTGGTTTAAATGTAGCTCAATCGACTTATTGAGAGCAACAACATCCAAAATATGTATTGCCCTGATGATAGACAACCTCCGTAGGGAGAAGGCACCCTAATAAGAAGGAATTGTCGAACTAAGAGATATAATCAATGTCGCACACACTTTTGGTGGAGGGCTTCTCGGATATGGTTGAAGATGAGATTCTTAAACAAAAATAGAGGATAATAGATGACATGATTTAAATGCGGAGCAACTGGAGCATTTAATAGATGACGTTGAACCAAATACAAGGGAAGGTGAAAATTCTGCTGAGGATTCCGACTGTGATGGATGGGTCCGTTACATAATTTAATAAAAAAAAAAGGAATAATTTATTAACGGATAAATTACGGATAATGATGACAGCACAATTGGATATTGCTCTAGCTTCATATTTCAACTTGAAGAAAAATGCAGCTTACCACAAAGTCTTATTACTGATTATACCTAAACCTGCAAAAGCTTGCAATGAGAATCTAATAACGCGTTTTATAAATTGCGGAAAGCCCTCGTATAACGCGGTTTGGATATGCACACAGGCCTCTCTGTGATTTGTGTGTTAGTGAGTGTGCCACCTGATTCCTAGCAGTTTGATCTAATTATTGATCTGTCCGCCATGGATTTAAAACCCTGCACAATCATTGCTTGCTGGAAGAAAATATGGCCTGAGCAGTGGTTAACGAACATTTTGGACCTTCTGTGAATGCCGAGCTAAGAGATATAATAAATGTCGCACAAACTTTTAGTGGAGCGCTTCTCGAATATGGTTGAAGATGAAATTCTTGAACTAATAGGTACATGACAACAGACAACATGATTTAAATGCGGAGGAACTGGAGCATTTAATAGATGACGAATAGATGACCAATTACAAAAGAAGGTGAAAATTCTGCTGAGGATTCCGACTCTGCTGAGAACGTTACAGAATTTCATTTTATAAAATTAGTAATAGGTTTGATTTAGCAAAACAGTCATAAATTTATTTTACGGATAATGATCGCAGCACAATTGTATGTTGCTCTAGTTTCATATTATGAACTTGAAAAAAAATGCAGCTTACCACAAAGTCTTATTACTGATTTCTTAATAACTAAACCAGTAAAAGCATGCAATGAGAATCCTACTAATGATGGCAAACAAATTTCAAATGATGAGAAAACACATAAATGAAAAGTAAATTTTGAAAACAGTGATGGAGATTAATCAAATGTGTAGTATTAGACAGCCTCCGTAAAATTGAAATACATATTTAGAATTACAATACTTCATTGCCTATTTGTTTTATTGTTTTATTAACTGAATTCAATTAAAAAAACATTTTATTGTTGCTTAATAACAAAACGAACGATTTGCAACAGAACTTCCTTATAGATACGTATATATTTTTAGTCTCGTATAAAGGCCGATTCTCATATACGCGACAATCAGCTACGCGATGACGCTCGATGAAGTGTCGCGAATATTCGCATCCCTGGTAGGTATTCTCATATATGTGATACTCAGCTACGCGATTCTTTGCTGCAAGTGTCAAATCTGCAGTTTCTCTACATTTCAGATTAAAGCAGTACGCACGGTAGAGCAGTACACACATAAATACATACGGTATAGAAAACTAGCGTATAGTCATGATATAGTTTGACTATAGCTGTGTGACCGCTTCGTATAGTTCAAAATTATTCGTATAGTTGAACTATATGAAGCGGTTACACAGTTATAGTCAAACTATAGCGGAATTATACGCTAGTTTTCTATACCGTGTGTACGTAGCTTAAGTTATATTTTCAAAATGTCAAGTTCGTCAAGTTCCGATGGTGATTTTTTCGTCGCAGCCATGTGTTATGAAAATGAGAAATTAAAATAAAAGAAGAGGAAAATAATTAATTTGGTAATTTGGTTACTAGAAAGAGAATTCCATACTCTCAACAATTATAAGAGGAAGAATTGAAATTCTAGAAATAATTAAAAAAAAACAAATTTTAAGAATTTTTTTTCAGTAATAAACATTCCTTTGTTTATTACTGTAATTTTTATGTTGTAAGTCATACAGTTCAACATAATCAGCCACAATATCGATCGATTCCTCTGCTTTTTCGTCGTTCATTTCACTCATTGTGTCAAAAACACGCCGTTTTTGACACAATCCGTCATTAAAATCACAAACAACCTGGTCAAACGTAATGCGACGTCGAGCGACAAAATGTAAAAGAATGCTCACGAAATAATCCTAGCGGCAGCGCGCGGCATAGCGACTTGTAGCAGCTGTCGTGTAGCCAGTGAGAACGTGCCCATTTAAAACAATGTAATCATTATTTGACAGGCGATGTCGCGCGACGTCGCGTAGGTGAGTGTCGCGGTGAGTGTCGCGAATCGGCATTAAAACGGCATTTTCACGGAACGTAACTACAGCGTTATACGTGGGCTTACTGTATTTTAAAATTCTTCAGTTTTTTACAGATCTTATTATTATTATATCAACAATACATTGTTCTTGAAAATATTTGGTTCTTCATAGTTTGAAATGCTACAATTTGTACAAATTTACTAGATAAATTTGAAATGCTTTAAGGTCTATTACCATATGCGCGACACTCAGCTACACGACTTCGTGCGACATCGCCTGTCAAATAATGATTACATTGATTTAAATAGGCACGTCGCGTAGCTATCGCGTGAGAACGTGCCTATTTAAAACAATGTAATCATTATTTGACAGGAGAATCGGAATTTTATTTTTTATGAATTTTAAAGCAATCTGAAATTCCTAAACTTATTATTATCTAAATTTTTCTTGATGTTAAGTTTCTAAATTTGTATTTCAATTGTAAATATTTAGAATAGGAATATTTTTCTATAATACTTTATTGAACCTATTTTCTCAAGATTTTAAGCAAAATTTATTTAATTGAACATGAAAATAGTATTTTTAAATAATTTCAAACTTTTGAATTTTTTTATTCTTTTTGTCGGTTTGCCCCAAAATTTTAAATAAAAACACACATTTTGGTTTTATTGTTTTGAATTTTCTTTTAAATTCATAAATTATCTTTCAAAATTTCAGAATATTAATCAAAACTAAACAATTTGGTTTTATTCGCCTGATTTTCCTTTTAAATTTATTAAATAATTTTCAAATTTGTAAATTCCTAAGTAATAATAAATAATCTGATTCTATTTTCTTGAAAATGCCCCTGGTTTGAAAATAATACTCCTATTCATTTTCCCCAAAAAAATGTTTCCAGATAACTTAGTATAAAACATAGTATAAACATTGTTTTTTGGCAGTACGAATCGTATGAATGACAAATTCTTATTTGCAAAATGGTTAATTCCAAATTTTCTTAAAAAAAATATCGGCTTTAATTTGCTCGTACTTTATGTACAGACGTGGATTTTATGTTTTAATACTTCAATTTTTAATTACAAATTTACAATTTCTTTCCAATCTCTTGGAAATATATTGTCTAGACGTAGCTGAAACACTTTTGAAAAATTATTGTTCATGTTTAACGTAGTTAAAATCTGAAAAAAAAACAATTCAAGATTCTTAAATTTAATATTATTTATCAGTTGTTAGGTTTCCAAATTTTTATTTTACTTTCTAAAATATCAATAAAAATGGGAATTTATTTCTATTTTCCCGAAATCATTTTGCATTTAAATTTATATAAATTTACTTTAAATTTACTTAAAAGTTTAAACCATAAATTATTATTCTAGAACTAAGTTCTAATTAAACATTTAATTATAAACCATTGTTGTTAATAGTTTTCAGCTAAATTCTATAATAATAATCACGCATCTTTACTGTCACCAATAGGGAACAAATGGCTATCGACCATAAGGTCTTTCTGCCAGGGAATACAATGCTTTAAGTTGAAAAGATTCTATAATGTATTATAAATATAAATTTTAATTTCGAAGACGTCGATTTTTAATATTATTTTTTATTTAGAAAATAGTTCCTCTGAGCATACTTTGAATATTTGTGTGATATTGATTGTAATGAGAATGAGAATTTATTTAAACTTACTGATTTTTTATTGTTTTAATGCTGAAATTATTAATTTAAAATACATAAATTTTTGAATAGAATTTATCCTCAAACCATTAAACTAAAAAAAAAATCATACTTTTTAGGAAAATCCTCATCCTCTGGATGTAGTTAAAAATCAAATCAATATATTTTTTGTTTAAATAATTTGGATATGGTTTAAATGTGAAAACATCGGTTTATAATCCTCAAATTTACAAATGATTTTAAACTTTTTATCTACAAAATGAAGAATTTCTCTCAGGAAAATAAACAATTTTTGATAAAATTAATTAAAAATTCTTAGTGGTCTGCACATTGATAAACGGCCCCGGTTTTATAATATAACTTGATAATGCAATTTCCAATTTTCGCATAACTTACAGGGAAGTTTCAGGCGTGCAAATTATATCCCCCGCGCGTATATACTAGCTACTAGGTATGAAATATATTCTTAATGTTCGCGTTAGAAATCACTGCGATAATTAATGGGGCATTTTAGTCATTTTGCTTATGAGTTATTGTCTGCGTCTTTGCCGAAAGACCTTAGCCCGTATTAATAAGACTCGATGCGTTCCCCAGTTAAAATCTTTCTTGATAATTTTGGTTTATTAATTTTGCGTTTATTAATTAAACGGTTTCTAATTGGAAAATTATCTAGGTTTAATTGCAAAATATAAATGCTAATTTAACGATTTTTTATGAAAATTATAAATAACAAATTTTTTAACATTGAATTGAAAAATTCACTATGTTTTAACCTCACTTATAATATGTAAAAATGTTATATAACTTATTATTCACAGCTATATAAATTTCTACGTCTACATTCACGACTCAAGTTTCGACGTTTGACGGTCATTTTCAATTGACATTTACTTGAAAATGACCGTCAAATGTCGAAACTTGATTCGTGAATGTAAATGTAGAAATTTATATTAACTGTGAATAATAAGTTATATAATATTTTTACATATTATAAGTGTGGTTAAAACATAGTGAATTTTTCAATTCAATGTAAGTATGAATTACCACGTAGTAACAGTCGCAACCATCATATCCATAAATAATGAATTGTTAGTTTAACGTTATTACCGTTAACGTTAGTTTAATTGTTAGTTTAAATAAAATCAAGATATTGTTTATTGCGGGGCCGATTTACATTTTGCTTCTAATTTCTAGTTGAAAATTTGGTTTCTTAATGTTTCTAAACTATTACTTTACAAATAAGTTTTTTTGACTAGTGTAACTAATTATAATTTAGTTTAAATGATTTATTATATTATAAACTTCAAATAGTATTTTCTGACAAAGGAATTAGTACAATAGATTCATATTAATACAATGGGTTTAATACGTAATAGAAATTGAAGTTTGGATGTTTCTAAGTACATTTTGTTTTCATGCAAAGTTCTAGTTTTTTTAATAGATTTTGAAACTTGTTTGTTGTTTTTTAATACAAGAAGCGTATTGTTTTATGTTATATTTGTCGAAAGGAAGGAAACTGGAACTGAAACTTTTGTTTTGAATACGGAATTAATGTTTTCTTTATATTTCTTTAACTTACATTCCTATAATGTTTAAGGTTTATGAAAGAGAATACTATAAATCTAAATTTTAATTGAAAAACATTCTCGATTATTTTTAAAATCATTTTTATTTTAGGTTTTAAACGGTTTGGTTTCTCTTTTTTTTAATTTCTTTTTCTTTAAATTGTTTCTATAAGTTTTATTAAAAGTAAGTTTTGAATTTGTTTTTAAAGCGTGTTTTTTGAATGCAACACAATCTTGGATTTTCTCTATAAATTTTGCGGAAGATTATTTCTTCATTATTCACTTATTTTATAATCAATATTTAATGTTACTTGGATCTCCTATACAGACTCACCCAAGTTTCAAAACTCTGTGACAGACACAAACAACCACGGATAAAATACAAAGACAACAACAATCACTTGAAGATTGTAGACCCGCCATAAATCAAACGCGACATAAAAATCTATACACGCATACATCTTACTAAGAAGCTTTACGAACAAATTTACGACGACAAAATTCATCTGCATCTAATCTCATTCCAATCGTAATTTTGTGTTTTTTTTTCTTTCCTTGCAAGTATTTGCGGACAGAAGGATCTCGTGGTCGGTAGCCTTTTGTATATCCTGTGTACAATAAGTATATTTCTTCTTCTCTGCTACTTGGAGAAACAGTTTTAAAAATAAACACAAATATAGGTATATAGTCCATTAGAAAATTTCGATTTTCAAAACATTTAAATAAAGTTCATTATAAAATTCGATTTTATTTATAAATTTCATGATTTTCCAAAATTTCAATTAAAATAATTTCTTTAAACTTTCTGTTTATTTATTTATTTTTTTCACAGTTTTAGATTATCTTTGTACGTATTTTTATTTCTAATTGGTTCTAAAATTTCTATTTTTTAATGAAATTTAAATTTTTTTAATTATACAATTTTTTCCTATTTTTGTTTCGTAAAATTTCGATTAATTATTTATTGCGTTCTTTTTTTAATTCGCCCATAAGTCAACAAAAACATTCTTTCTCGTCTTTTATGCATTAAATCACATTTTATCAAACATTTTATCAATAGGGATATGCATGAAATTTAAATTTGGTTCAAATATTATTTTCCGAATCTTAATGGACCGACCGGACATTTGAACTAAACCATTTAACTAAACCATTTTTGTAATTAATATATTTTTAAATACCTAAAATTAATAAATAAAAGTGCAAATGCAAAATGAAAATTAAGCGAGGGAAATTTAAATTTGTAAAACGCAACACCATTGGTTAAAACGAAAATTGGTTTTTACATTTGTATGTCATTGCAGTCTTTTGGTTAGAAAATAAACGTCAAAAACGTCAAGTTAAAAATGAAAACAGATGTAGTAAACAATTGACAGTAATCTTTGACGTCATCAACAGACCGCGCGAAAATGGAGGCGTTTAAATAGCTCAAAATTTTTCTCAATTTTACATCAACTTAATTACAGCACTTTTAAGCAATGTTTATATTTTGTACTATGTTATACCGGTGTAAACAGTGAACTAAAAATATAAAAAAACATGCATACTCTCTATTATTATTAAATCATATTTTATCAAACTTTGTTCAACAAAAGTATCATAAAGAGAATTTTGTAAATAGGACCCTAAATTGTGACTTATGTATCTATATGTCTTTATGTATCATAGTGATTTATGGCGACATATCTTTATGTGCCATGTACTCAAAACAAACAATGTTCACCTTATGACATTGTTGCGCAGTCTATGTGCGAGTTATTAATATTTTTTTTTAAATTAAATTTTGGAAACAAAAACATAATATATACTAAATTAGAGAGGGCCATCTCCACATAATTAAACTGTTCAACGTCTGCCTCCAAAAAAGATCCTTTCCCAAATATTGGAAAAAAGGTTTACACGGAAAAAGGTACATTTTAAAAATTACAGTTTCTAATAGTAGCAGCGGCCTTACAAATTTAAAACTGTAAAAATTGCTTTTTGTTAGCAGTTTACGATATTATTAGTAAATAAGTTAGGTTTAAGTTATAGTTTTAAAAATTACAGTATGCGATTGGAATCTTTACAAATTTGTTTTTGTATTTGTACTTGTTCTTCGTGAGACTGCAACTATTTGAACTGTAATTTTTAAAGTGTACTTTTTTCCGTGTAATTATCACCATCCCAAAACCTAATCAAAATCATTCCTTATTAAATAGCTACCGTCCACGTATACGCTCCTTTCAGTCCTAGGCAAAATGTTCGAGCAGATTCTCAAAAACAGATTATAGAATCTGCTCAAGAATTCCATTCCACCATACCAATTTGGATTTAAGCCTTTACATTCCACCACTCAGCTCCTATTTATCCTCACCAATAACCTACAAACAGCCTATCACCACAAAGATCATTCTGCTGCCCTATTCCTAGACATAAATAAAGCCTCGGACAGTGTGTGGCATGCCGACCTCCTCTTCAAAATGCGACAACTCAATATCCTTCCGTATCTCATCTATATCCTTAAACATTTGCTCCAAGATAGATCCCTCCAAATTAAAATAAACAGCGCCCTCTCCTCAGAATTTACCCCTGTCCAACTACCCCAAGGCGCTCCCTTCTCTCTCTTACTGTACAATTTAAACTGCCACTGCATCTACAATTATAACCTTGCCGACAAATGCCAAATCAACCTTCCCTCCAATATCCCACAATACGCTGATGACACCGCTCCCATTTCCTACAATAAAAATCTTAAGAAAACGACGGACGAACTTCAAGCACTCACGAACAGCATCCTAATCTGGTTTAACCCCTGGCGACTCTTCCAAATGCCAGATACCATTGAAGTTAAACCGACAACTAACATAAAATACCTGGGCATGACATTCGACAATAAACTAAAATTCAACATCGACGCTAAAATACTGAAGAAATACCTAATACTGTCCAAAGAAGTAAACATTTCCGTTGCTTGACACGAGGAGACCAAGGTGTCTCTAGTTCAACGGCCGCCAAGATTTACAGATCCATATGCAGACCTATCCTCGACTACGGACACATACTACTGAGTACTACGAACAGAAAAACATACAACATGCTAGAAAGAGCGAACATCCCTATGCATCATTTCCAAACTAGGACACCCCAAAACATCCTCCATAATTCTTTCAATGAACTCCTTTACAGAATCACCCAAATCGCGAGACTCTTCGAGACTGGAACGACTATTGATCAAATACAAAACGACTAACACTCACTGGACCATCACAAACCCCTATGTATTAGACGCAACTCTACCAAACCCTCCCTCTACCAAACCATCTGTAAATTCAGCAGTTTTTTTTTGTATAAATTTATTTTGAACTCCTGGGCGGAAAGACCTAGTGGTCGATAGCCTTTTGTAAACGTTTGTTTTCAATAAACAATATTTCTTCTTCTTAGAAAAGATTTCCGTATTGATATATTTAATTGTTTTAGACTTACTCAAGATTTCAAATCAAATTTCGGATTTTCTCTATTTATAGCTTTCAAATATTTTTTTCTATAAAATGTTCATTTTCCTTGGCGGAAAGACCTAGTGGTCGATGGCCTTTTGTTGACTTTTTGTTTTCTATAAATATTTCTTCTTCTTCTATTCATTTTCTATTTAATTATTCATTACATGATTTAATTCTTAAGAACCCTTTACAATTGCAAATATTTTTTCTTTAAACTCTCTTCTAATTTTAAAACAATTACATTTTTTTAAATTATTCATTACGTTATTAAATTCTTAAGAGCATTTTAAAATTGCAAATATTTTGTCCTAGAAATAAATCCTTTTAAAAATAAATCCTTTTAAAATTCATACTTTATTCAACAAAACTCTCTTATTATATTCTTTACATCATTTTTTTTTCATACCAATAATCTTTTTGCAAATTCTTATTCAAATTATCCTTGATTTTCGACTTGTAAAATTTGTTTTACACATCTCAATTATATAAGAGCAGTTACGTCATAATGAAATGTTATTTACTACAATCAGTATATTAAATAATTGATTCAGACTATTTTCTATAATCATTGTAACTGTCTATCATTTCCTTCACTTTATCTAACTTTTATAAATCCTTTAGCCTTTTAAATTTGCAAATATTTTTTTTAGAAACTCTTCTAATTTTAAAATTAAAATGTTCACTCAAATTTTACCTTTCTCATATTTTTGTTTTAAATTGAGACTAAACTTTGTATTACAATTATATTTTAATTCTAAAAAATATTTATTTTTACATTAAAATTTACGATTTTTAGGTATTTTCTGTTTTGTAAATTTTCTATTAACTTTTATTTACTCTCTAACTACCAATATTATAATTTTTACTTGTTTTACAATTATTATTGATATTTTCTGGAAATTAAATTTTGGAAACAAATGGAAAAAAAGGATTTTTCTATTCGTAAGTTTTCACGAAATTTTCAGAATTTGAAATCTATAAAATTTTCTCCAAACTTTCTTCTATTTCTATTCTTTTTGATTTAACTATTCATTACAAGATTAAATTATGTATTACTTGATTTAATTATTCATTGCAGAATTTAATTATTCATTACATGATTTCATTTTTTTAAATTGCAAATATTTTTTCTAGGAGCTTACAATTTTGTTCTATAACATATTCATATTTATTCACTTTTTTGCATATTTTGGTTTGAAATTGGAAACAAAAATATGTTTAATACGGGCTTTAAGGGAATTAAGGGCTTAAGGACTAAAATTTGTAAATATTTTTCTATAAACTTTCTTTTAATTATAAAATAAAATATTGTTTGACTTAAACATTTTTACATTTTTACATATTTTTTATTTCAAATTGAGACTTAAATTTGTTAACACTTTTAATAAATTATTAATATTGTTTTTATTAATATTGTTTTTTATTACTATTGTTTTTTATTAGAATTCAAGATTTTTTTGATATTTTCTCTTTTCTATTAACTTTAATTTTCTCAACAATAATATCCTTTTGACTTGTTTTATAATTATTATTATCTCCTGGAAAATCAATTTTGAAAAAAATACAAACAATTAGAAAAGATTTTTGTATTCATAAATTTAACAGTTTGTCAGGAGTCTTTGAGAGTTTCAAAATTTTATTCTATAAATTTGTTCTTTTAAATTTAATTACTCATTACCAGATTAAATTATATATTACATGATTTGATTATTCATACACGATTTAACTTTTTAAAATTGCAAATATTTTTTTCTAGAAACTTTCTTCCAATTTTGTTTTATAACATATTCATAGTTATTAAGCTTTTTTCATATTTTGGTTTGAAATTTCAAACAAATATTTGTTTAATACGAATTAAAAAAATATATTCTTTCTTTTTTATTAAAATTGTAATATATTTATAAATTTTCTATTAGCCTTCGCTTACTTTTATGAAATTATATTTTCATTCTTATATAAAAGTGAGAGAAGAAATATTTATTGAAAACAAGAAAGTCAACAAAAGGCTATCGACCACTAGGTCTTTCTGCACTTAATAAAATTAAAATTTTTAAAATATAAAATTTATCAATAAAAATTTTTATTTGAATTTTCTGTCCAAAGTCCGTACAAACAGTATATTCCCAATTAAATATTCCACTGCCAAACATATATTTTGCAAAGTATATTTTATATAAAATTTTTTTTGGAAATTTTCTATTTATTACCTTTACTTATTTTTCATAGAACTATATGTGTTTTAAATCCATATCTAAATTATTTAATTTTGTATTAAAATTCTCTATAAAAATCCAAATAAAACATTTTCATATAATCGCATATAAACATCTTATTACCAAACAAAGAATCCTAAAAAATATATTTTGCAGTGTAATTTTTGAAACAAAACCTCCAGTTTATAACTTTATGAACCAACATTTTTACACGAAATATTTACAAAACAGAATTATTATTACTATAATATTAATAATTTTCCTCATCAAATTAATCTAATGTTAAGTCTGAATATTCACGAAATAAATGTTGTTAATGAAAATTGTAAATAATGTAATTGCATTTTGAATATTTTTGTCTTATATTTAGCTTATTATTTATAATTTACTCCCAAATGAAACTAAATTTTTATATTATATTTACCGAATTTTAAATTTTTACTTTGATTTTACTTCAACTTTATGCTAACGCATAAATTGAGGATGCTACTATGAGCTTTTTCCGTATTATTATTTACTTAATATTTCATGAAAAATCCATTAATATTTCATGAAAAAAATTTGTCGTTATTTTATAAAAAACAATTATTATATTTTTGCCCAAAATATATATGTTACAAATATTGTTTTTGCAAATCTGCACCGTTTCCAAATTTTTATTTTTTTTCGAAAAAAAAAATGTTTTTTTTCAATTTTTTTCTCTGAAAACATTCTTTTGTGTTTATTCTTTCGTCCAGAACCTGTGCGAGGGGTAGCATCCCCGGCCGGCATTCTTATCCTGCTAGTGGTGGGGCAATTTCAGAATCATTGATTTCTTACGTAGGCCACTCCTCTAGCCCCCTGCGCCCCCTTAAACTTATACCCTCATCCCTCCTTAAATGCGCTTGTTTTACAGACTTGAGTCTCTCTCTTCATACGTACAGACTCGCAGAGAGAGAATATGAACCTTTCGGGGCCCCCTCGCCCCGCGCGATGGAATCCACCCTCCCTTAACTTTAGGTTTTCCTCTTAGGGTGCGTTTTATATTACGCGAGAGCGTATATATGTATATAAGTTTCCGTGCTGGTCCGGCGTTCCCTTCGCCCTTCAAACCCCGCGTTCGCCCTGCATCGGCCCCACCGCTATGAAATTTTCCCTCTTTCGCTTTTCTGAGGACGTGTCTTTCCATTTATTCGGCGCGCACGGGGCGTTCGATTTTTGTTTCGCCGCTACCCTTAGAAGTTGCCGGCGAACACGTAACAGCCCCTAACCGCGCGTACCCCTCTTCGCCCCCTTCCCATTCTCTCTCCTTCGGTATTGACGTTTTTCTTAGCGGAGTCTCCCCGGAGACCCAACCCGGCATTTCTTCATCCTCTTATTTCTTTTAATACTTTTTTGGATCCCGTTTATATTGCCCCTTTAGCTTACTCCGCCACCCTTGAAACTCTGGACGGGATAGTGTAAGGACTTTGATTTTAAGGGTGGATTTTATGAGGTTGCCATAGCGATGGAGGATATTGGTTTCAGGGAATGTTGGATGGACTTTAAATTAGCTACGACTTTTTTTTTGCTGTATAAGGGCTTCGTCTCTCATTTCTACGGTTATTAGAAATATGTTATTATTTCAAAATGAATCCTTATAAAATTTATACTTTATCCAACAAAACTCGCTTAATATATTTTTCACATATTTTTTTAATACCAATACCAATAAATCTTTTTTAATACCAATAATTTTTTTCAAATTGTTATTCAAATTATCTTTGAGTTTCGACTTAAAATTTGTAAAAATTTGTTTTACACATTCAATCACAAATGAGTAGTTACGTCATACATCATACGTCATGTGTGTTCTTTCACTTTATCTAACTTTTAGAAATGGTTTGTCCATATTACAAAAATTTGTTTTTGTTTCATTGTATTCTTTAAAATATAAACTCAACAAAATTTGCTTTGTTAAGTTTTTAAATATTTTATTTCCTGAAAGTTTTGATGAATCTGCCAAATGGCTTTAATTATTTTTGTTTATTCACAAATCGCGAATGAAAATACCTGGATTTGTCAAACATTTATTTTTTCTATTTAAAAATAAATTATGTCTTTGTATTATATGTTTGACATAATATTAATCTAATGTGCGTTTACTTACTTATCTTATGTAAGTTCTAATTTCGGCGTAAAATTCATATTACGTGAATGAACCATAAATGACTACTTATATCATAATGTAATGCTACAATAATCAGAATATCAAATAATTGATTCAGACTATTTTTATAATCATTGTAACTGTCACTTGCTCCAATTTATCAAACTGTCATAAATTCTTTGTCAAAATTATCAAAATGAATTTTATTAAATATTTGTTTGTGCTAACAGTTCCTTAGAAAATTTCAAAATATTTAAGAGATAAAACTCTCAACAAATTTTAGTACTTTAAAAGAGTATACTCTTGAATTGTTCTCTCTTTGATTTGTTGATTGAACTCTGAAAAAAACATATATCCTTACAAATGAAGAAGGAAACCTTGTGTTGGATATTGAAGATCAATTGACCAATATTATGAGAAGAATACATCAAATCCCTTTTCAATGACTAAAGAGAAGAAATAACTACCGACGGTAACAATGAAAGTGGACCATCTATGTTAAATGAAGAAGTACAGGCAGCAATAAAATCAGACAAAGATGGGAAAGCCCTGGCTCTGACGTCCTACCGGCAGAAGTGCTTAAATGAAGAGCAACATTTAAATGATGCAACTTCCCTATTTAATAAGATCTATGAAATAGGAATAATACGAAAAGAATGGCTTCAGTCAACGTTTGTAACAATTCCTAAGAAGCACAGTTCCAAAAAGTGCGACGAACACAGTGCGATCAGCCTAATGACCCACACGTATTTTTCTTAAAGTTATCCACCGTAGGATTTACAAGAAACTGGAAGAAGATATAGCAGATACCTAGTTTGGCTTTCGAAAGGAAGTTGGCACAAGGAAAGTTGTTTGCGTGCAAAATCTTCATGCAGCTGAGACAACCAAAAAGTATATCCCTATTTTATTTATTATAATAAAGCATTTGTAAAGTGAGACACAAACAACTAATTGAAGCACTGAAACGAAAAATCCTGGACACAAGAGATATACAAATCATAGTCAAACTGTACCTAATCCTAAGTGTACCTAAACCAAATTCACGTGCAATCTGAACTGACGAAAACAGTAATCAAGCGTGGAGTTGGACAAGGGTGTGCACCACTTCTCTTTAACATCTACTCAAAAGAAATCTTCAGCGTAGCCTTCGAAAAGGATGCCGGTGGAATACGAGTAGACGCCACTCCACTGAACAATTTGCGTTACAGTACTTTTTTTCCGGAAATATGCAAGGTCTTTAGAATATGTTGATTTTTTGCCCCACAATATGGATATCGGGGCTTTTTTTCAATCCTACAAACACTGCGACCAAGTAGTCTATTTTTCCAAATTTTCGATGATTAAACCATTGGATGTTTGTTCTAATACAGAGAGAGTGTTGTGCCAAACCAAATTCACGTCCAATCTGAACGGACAAAAACAGTGATCAAGCGAGGAGTCAGACAAGGATGTTTTCTCTCACCACTCCTCTTTAACATCTGTTCAGAAGAAAGCTTCAGCGTAGCCTTCGAAAAGGATACCGGTGAAATACGAATTGACGGTACTCCACTGAACAATTTGCGTTACAGTAATTTTTGCCGAAAATATGCAAGACCTTCAGAAAATGTTGATTTTTTTCCCCACAATGTGTGTGGATCGGGGCTTTTTTCAGCCCTACAAACACTGCTGCCATGTGGCCTATTTTTCCAAATTTTCGATGATTCATCCATTGGATGGTTGTTCTTATACAGAGAGAGTGTTGTGTACTAAGTACGATAGTTGCTTTCTACCTTTTCAATGATGGTTCAAAGAAATCTTTCACAATTTATCATTTCTAATGATAGGTTTGGTAAATTACTTTCCCCTCTAGTCACACCACCGCCATTCGTCCTTTTGATATGGTACTATTACTGCCCCTTATCATTGATATGGTACCATTACAAGGTTGTTGAAAGTTTCTACCTCCCTTTTCATTGTCTATGAAATGGTCTCAAAGATTACATAATCCCCTATCATTGTTAAGTTAGAAATGTTTGTGCCGTCTGTCTAACAAATTGTCTTTCTGTAAAGTTGGTACGTTAGTAGTCACATAGGTTTTATTTGAACAAATGCGGTCGGACATCGCTCGGATTGAACTCGGTACCTCAGAATCATAAGCTAACGCTCTTACCTACATTGCCGAATCTTGGCTGCGATGCTGGTGATATGTTGATATGTGT
The DNA here is from genome assembly GCA_944588485.1 of Phosphuga atrata. Classification (NCBI taxonomy): domain Eukaryota; kingdom Metazoa; phylum Arthropoda; class Insecta; order Coleoptera; family Silphidae; genus Phosphuga; species Phosphuga atrata. The sequence continues at coordinate 23,540,740 of OX155904.1, read as the reverse complement.
CATCACAGCTAGACGGGTATATGGCCTGACACTGAATGATATGTTCAAATACATGATTTTCAGAAAAACTAAAGTGACCAATGAACATCTGTATGTGGAAGGTATGTATGTCTTTCCAGCCTTTCGAAAGAGTCACAGCTAGTCGGAAATATGGGCTGATACTCAATGTTAAGAAGACCAAATACATGATTGTCACAAAAACTAAAGTGTCTAATGAACATCTGTATGTGGAAGGTCTGTATGTATTTCCAGCCTTTCGAAAGAGTCATTGCTAGTCGGATATATGGGCTGACACTCACTGTTAAGAAGACCAAACACATTATTGCCACAAAAACTAAAGTGTCTAATGAACCTCTGTATGTGGAAGGTCTGTATCCCTTTCCAGCCTTTCGAAAGAGTGGAGAGGTATGACTACCTAGGTACAAGCGTCGACTGATCCGTGGATTATTTTTTAGAAATAAAGATCCGTATTGGGAAAACCCGTGCATCCTTTGTGAAGATTAAAAAGGTGCTCCTCCTCCTCCAGGTCCTCCTGGACCTGAGATCTCGGATGCTCAAATGTTACGTATCCCAGTCGTTTTGTATGGTGTAGAACCTCGGACCCTCAACGTATATTTCGAAAGGAAACTAAAAGCTTTTGAGATGTGGGAGATAGCCTAAGTAATATAAGCCTACCGTAGGATGTAGAAAGTATCATGGACAGAAAGTGTAGGATATAAGAAGTTGAGAAAAATGTAGAGATCATACAGGAAGTGAAAAAAAGAAAACTGCAATATCTCGGCCACATCATAAGAGCTCCGAAATATGAGATTCTGCGACTCATAAACCAAGGAAAATCGTGAGAGAAACATCTATTGGAGCGAGAAGAAAGTCTTGGCTTAGGAATCTGCTAAAATGGTTTAATGTCACGTCGTTGGACTTATTTAAGGCCGCAGTTTCCAAAATCAAAATAGCAATGATGAAAGCTGTCCTCCTGAATGGAGAGGCAGATGAAGGAGAGACCAAATTTTACTAAACCAAAATTTGTGAAAAAAAATTAATTTAGAAGTTTTGGTGAATATTCAAGCCTTTCAGCTATAGTTGATTTAACAAATGTCACGTCGTTGGACTTATTTAAGGCCGCAGTTTCCAAAATCAAAATAGCAATGATGAAAGCTGTCCTCCTGAATGGAGAGGCAGATGAAGGAGAGACAAAATTTTACTAAACCAAAATTTGTGAAAAAAAAATTGTTTAAAAGCTTTAGTTGATTCAACGAATTGAAGTAATTTGATAAATAAACATTTATTTTCTTATAATGCCTCTGTTATTTTGACAGTTGTACATCCGCGTCATCTTATTTCGGTTATTTAATTAAATTTCATGAATTTTCGTAGTTTTTGTACCTCGATAACTTAAATTTTAAGGGCATAATCTATGAAATTCTGATAAATTTCAACTAACAATATTTTAAAACTTAAATAATTTCTTTTAGTTTTGTTTAATTTGTTTACAATACAATTGTTTACAAAATATCGATGGCTTACATGTAAAACCTCGCTTGTCCCAAATTTCATAAATTGCGTTTTTGGTATCGTTGGATTCAGCAGACTGAGCTCCACCTGTTTTCAATGAAAAAGTCTAAACTGGCACACCCAGAACATTCTATTAAAAGAAATAAATGTGTGGAATGATCCAATAGTTGAGGAAGACAACATTTTTGCTCTTCTTTAAAATTAGTAAAACAGACTTACGAGGTTTTGCAAGCAGGCCATCGAATATTATGACAATAATTGGAAAGAAATTCATCTGCCAATTTCACCTTTCATATTTAATGGGTTGTCATATTCGTTGTTCTGCTTTCTGTTTATAGGGATGTGACATTTGATATTATAAAAATTATGTTTTTTTTCTTTCTTTTGCAAATAAATTAAAAATTTTCATCATTTCAAAGTTTTAAACATTGTCAGACTGAGTTGTTTGTCGTTAATTTGACTTAAAATTTGTTTGTTTGTTAAGTTAAATACGAAATACTTTTTGGTTTCGTTTGTTATTTTTTTTTCATAATTTATGGCAATAATAGTAACTTTAATTTATCCATCAAGCCGACGTTTCATATTTATTTAGTTGCTTGTCATATCCATTATTTATCAGGATGTCAAATTTTCTCAAGTTTTTTCGCTTTATTTGCAAACATATTAAATTCAATTTTGATCATTTTGAAAACTTCCCTGCTTCTGACTTAAATTAAGAACTTATTATAATATTATATTAACCATTTCTAATAATAATTATTACCATTTAAACCATTACTTTTAACCCGTTCTTATTGTTTCTATTAAATTGTCGAAACGGATTTATATGACTATTTTCATTAGCTTATGATTCTTTAAACAAAAAATATATATTTCTTATCTTTCCCATTCAGAAAAAACATATGGACTGACAGATAACGTCACCCACATTGTATTCAGATTTTTAAATTCTTGCACCCTCTTCTGTTCTCCCGTTGCGCCATTGTTCGCACACTTTTTGCACTGACACTTCTCCGGTTCTGTTTCCACAATGTGACAACAAATCAATTGGATAAACGCAAGAAATTGTAAACTGAATTTCAATAAATGCCGTATATCAAGTATTAGGCGTATTTAAATATTTGTTTATTTAAAAAGAATAGAATTTAAGAAAATTTTCGACAGTTTTTACAGAGCGAATACTGAAATTAAAATAATTTCAAAAAATAATTTCTATAAAAATAATGTCTTTTTTTTTGTTTTTTCTAAATACATAGTTTTGTACATTTTCTTAAGTTTTTTCTTGCAATAAGTTTTATTTTTCAAAGTTTAAGTATTAGGTACTAAATATAACCCTTCGTATTATTTATTTTTTAATAAATAATGGATAATGATATTTTTGGAATTTTGTTTTTTTTTCGAAATTGGCATAAATTATGTTTTCAAATAATAATTATTTATTTATTCACGTAGCCAAAACGGATATCAATCACATCCAAACCAAAGTTAAACCAAGTTAAGGTCAAACCAAGTTACACATGTTAAATAAAATATTGACAACAATTATACATAAGATAGATAACTAAAGAATTTCAAGAATTGAATAAAGTTTAATTGCATTTACACACAGTTAGTTTAAATTAAGCTTTTAAAAATCATCTACCGAATGCGGACGGCGCTTGCTCCCATAAGTAAGTTTTCAACATATGCTTGAAGACCTTAATTTTATTGGTCTTATTGGTATTATATAGGTATATTAAATATCACAAAGACAATTGTTTATCAAATAATTGAAATTGATTTGACAGTTGCCAAATATGACATTGTAAAGCATATTCGTTGTAATACTGCTTAATTGTAAAAAGAACATTTTATAGATAAGCTATTTTTTATTGTTTATCAAATAATATAAATTGACATAAACATATAAGTTTGCAGCTTATTCTAATAATTTTTCACTTTCGACAAGACTATTTTAATTCAAACTATTCCAATCCACAAATAACAAGTTACATCATACTGTCGATTCATATTATTTCATTGTGACAATCATTTATGTGACAATCAATTTAATTGCAACTATTATTTTCTAATCACGGTAACTGTCATTTGTTATATAAATTCGACCCTTGTCATTTAATTACAATAGTGAGTTGATGGTTGTTTTCAGTGACAGACCACATTATTATATAAATAGGAATTTTGAAACGTTGTAATATTTAATTGTCAGATCAGATTTTACTTATCAATTAATTTGATGTCACATTTTTTTTAATATTTATTAAATGATTGTATTTCAGTCAGTTACTGGTTTAAACACTTTTTCCAAGACGACGACACGAAATTGGACGAAATAACTAAAGACAAATACCAAGTCGCCCTATTCCATGGCAAAAATGTATCTCCCAGTTCCGACCTTGTGAAAAAAGTCCTACTGACAATGTCCACTCTCATATTTTATAACCTCTGCATAAACTAGATAACCTATAACCTCTCTATAACCTATAACCTCTGCCTCCAAAAAAGACAATTCCCAAACTGCGGGAAAAAAGGCGTAAAGATAACCATTCCAAAACTCGCTCAAGACCATTCCCTCCCAAGTAGTTACCACCCTATCACCCTTCTTCCTGTCCTTGAATAAATCGTGGAGCAAATCCTAGACCTGTGGAACATCGTCATGCACCACATTGCTAAATATCAATTCGGTTTTAAGCCCTTTCACTTTACTATGCATCCAATAGTTATTCTCACTAACAATTTCCAAACTGCCTACCTACAAAATAAATCCTCTGCTGTGCTTTTTCTCGACATCAATAAAGCGTTCGACAGCGTCTGGCATGCCGAATTGTTTTATAAAATGCAACACCTCGGCGTCCCTAACCGACACCATAGAATTAAGAATTTTCTTCAAAATAAATCCCTCTTAATTGGATTAAACAATACCATTTCCCCTGATTTTACACCCCTTCAAGGGCTCCCTCAAGGATCTCCTCTGTTTCCCCTCTCTACTTTATAATGTATTTCGCACGACGTTTACAACTCTTATCTTAACGGCAAGTCCCAAATCTACCTCCACTCATACGTCCATCCATCAATACGACAACGAGACCGCACTAATGTCACTTCATAACAACCTTAAACGGGCGATAGATGAAAATTTATTGCAATAAGACAAATGTAATAAAAGGCTGCCGACCATAAGGTTTTTCTATCACAAACCTACCTCTTAATTAAAAAATCCCCCCTGGGTAAAAATCGTCGCTATTAAAAAATCCCCCCTCGGCAAAAATCGTCGGGCTTGCCCGAGTACCGTACAGCACCCGACAGGGCAGCGATATAAATGCTCGATTACATGAACCTTGTTACGGACCCGATCGGGGAAAATTACAGTTACCCGATTGTCGGGAGCCTGATGTGGTGACATCAATACATTATCCGATTTCGGTGAGCCCTATCAGCAGCTCGATTGGGAGAAAATATGGAAACCATGTTATCATTGAAACTGCTTGGGCTTAAATTTATTTGCCTGACTAAATATACCTATCAGATCGTGGACCTAACCGTTGTTGATTATAAGGAGCTCTATAATCATGGGCCCAACCAGGGATCTGTTAGGGCTAAATTTAATGTGTTTGATTAACTTTGCTATATGAGTAGCCTAACCGTGGTTGTGTATAAGAAGCCGTGTGTATAAGAAGCCAGGACCCTGACTACCGAACTGTTTGAGTATAAATCTATTTGCCCGTTTGAATATTCCATATCAGAGGCCTAATCGAGGTTGGATATAAAGAACCCTGTATTTATGAGGATGTAATAGGAAGCATGTGTTTGTAGTTTTAAGTTGTGAAACTTCCAAATGAGTTCCAATAACTTAATAATAAGTTCAATGTTCTTGTAATATGATTTTTGAAAATAAATTTTGAAAATTTTAAATATTGTGCAAATATATATTGAAATTAAAAACACAAGATTTGACGAAATCTAAATACAAACGTATAAAACCTTTCCTCATTGATCAATTCGTAATGTCAAATGTATTTTTTAATGTTTTGGTACTCAATTAAGCTTTGAGTTCTCTATACAATCATTTACTTGCATCCTTTACCCGTCTTTTAAGCCCAGTAGGAATCTAAAAATCCAAAAATTGCCAAAAAGTTATTATGATAAAGGTATGCGCCCGTGAAGGCAGTACCTGGTGCTCTCGATTGTCTCTCCAAATCTGAAACGGGGGGCTACTCTAAGTATGTTTGCTTATGATCCACTTCCAGATTTTCTTTCAAAATGTATCCCTCTTAATTGGAATAAACAATACCGTTTCTCCTGGATTTACACGCTCCCTCAAGGATCTACTCTGTCTTTTCTAATTTATAATAAATTTTACCACGACATTTACAACTCTCATCTTAACGACAAGGCCCAAATCTAACTCCACTATTTTTTGAAAATAAAATTTGAAAATTTGATATATCGTGCAAATTTATATTGAAGTTAAAAACACAAAATTTATATTTTCCATTTATATTTTATAAATAATAAATAATTAAAATTTTCCATTGAAATATTCAGAAAATCGATTTTTGAGTTCGCGATATATTCATATACCTGCATCCTTTACGCGTCTTGAAAGCCCTTTAGGAATCTAAAATTTAAAAAAATGCCAAAAAGTTATAATGAAAAAAGTGTGCGCGCGTGAGGGTAGCACCTGGTGCTCTCAATTGTCTCTCCTTCCACCTCTTCACCCTGATGTCTAGAAAGCATCTTCTTAAAAGCAAAATGAAATTTGAACTCTCTTGATGTGTAAATGCGCTGTTTTTGTCGAGGTTCGAGATATAAAAATTGCCACGTATTTTGATGTTTGTACATACAATGATGGAATATCGGACATATTACACATTTTAAAAGCTTTGGATGTATTATCCGGGACCAAGGCTATGGACTGGTAGAGGAAAACCGACAGTTGCTGGATGTCATGCTTCACCGGCAAACAAAAGAGGGCAGGATTGCGCTGAGAAGAAACTGAAAACTATCTTCAGGATCGAAATAGCACGGAAGAATTGTATGGAGCTGATAGCGACTAAACCCCATAATATATCAATTTCTATTCGCAAAATGATATAAAGTTAAACCGAACTTCAACCGCGATTTCCCACGAGGTATGTTTTTCGAATTGGTGAACATGATATCCCGGAAACCGCTCCAAAGATTTAGATGAAAAATTAAGCTAAGGTACACAGATAAATTACGCACCATGTATTCTGTGCAGAATTTCCAATACGAATTATAAAAAATGATAAAAAAACTTTTTGGTCGGAGGAAATTGAATTCTTCAAGAAAAAAAATCTTCAATTTAATTAACAAAATCTGCTCGCAATACAATTTAGTAAATATATTAGAGATTATAACTTTTCCTTTAACTCTTTCGAATTATTATATTAACTAGAATCGTGTTCACCGCTCAAAGGCTCCTTCAGACGCGGATCGTTTGCGTCTAGAAATTTCCGTAGCGAAAAATTCGCTGGCAGCGAAATGGCAATGCCCACATCAAAACGCGATTTTTAGGTGTATAGTAGTCATTTTCTCTGAGTAAAAAGCTATACAATGTATTTTGCATTCATTTTTAATTTCTAAAACACATAAAACCCATTTCAGAATTAAAAGAATAAGAACATATGTTCATAAAATCTATGTGACTACAGAGATCACCATTTCAAAACACAGCGGTAGCGAAACTAACCGCGCATGCAGCGTTCTTGTCGTGCAACCCTGCACTACCTCGACTATGACGGAAATTGCGCCTCCTGTTATGAAGATGTTACATAAGCCGCCACGTCAATCGGTCCGCCACGATGACGCAGCGGTTGCCGCAGCGAAACTTCCGCGCCGGTCTGCACTTGGTGCTCAAGTACTTGTACTTGGTGCTTAATGGTGCTCCTCGCGGAACGCTGCACGTTATTCTTAATAACTATTTAATAACTGACGCTAAATGATTTTTTCTTCACTGTAAATGAACTTAATAAATGGAGGCTTCGAATTAAAAAAAAAAAACAAGTGTTTATTGATCTATCTATTTCTTTATTTATAACTTTAGAAATATTGTTGAAGAAAGGCATGTTTTTTTATATCAAGGGTGACTGCCCCCCTCAAGTAAAATTCATGTTTTTGTAACGTGAAAATTAAGTTTTACGAACTGTCTTAGATTTTAAAATAAAATATTTTTATTAAAGCTTAATAATTCAACCATTTATAATACAGTTTTGATATTCTGAAGGTTCAACATTCTTCTTCTTGTTTCGTTATTTTTATTTTCGTTATTTATTAATAGAAGGTTCAACATTCTTTTAATTATTTAAACATTTCATTTCTATTATTCATCAATCACAACCAGTAATTTTTTTTGTTACTACTCTAAAATATGTTACTTTAAGCGTTGGACACGTTTTTGCAAATCAAAATTCATTAAATATCGTGAATTATTTCATTTTTAATATTTTAATTTAGAATATTTTCATAATTTTATTTCCTTTTTCTAATTTGCTTTTCAAATTTCGTGAAATGTGCCTTTATTCGCTCTTACAAATTGCTAGGAATTATTATTATATATTTTTCTTTATTAACTTATTTTTGGTTCAAATAATATTCATAATTATTAAAAAAGATCTTCCGAATTGTTTTCTTGTCAGTCTCAAAATATCTTCAAAACATTAATTTATTTCCAATTAACTTTTAATATATTTTACACATTTTTTTTAAAACAGATTCGTTAAAACAGCTCTTTATAATTAATTAATGACATTCTTTATATTTACTCAATTTATCAAATTTACATCTTTGCTGATCCTTGTCTCTTGAAAAACTTGTATGAACATTTTAATTTCAATATAGTTTTGGTTTTTCTTGTAAAAAATTTGTATAACTTTAAGTTATCACTCACTCACTATTCAAATTCATAATGAAATTTCATGGCGTGAAAATTCAGTTATACGTTCGTGAACATATTCCGTTACAATTAAAAATTACAATTTGGTATGTGCGAGACACAGTGAGAGGAGAATCGGGTCCCGGGATTCGGCTAATTGGGATATAGTGAAATGTCTTGTACTTTCGTATAGTTTCCCCAGTTCGCGCGAGTCTATTCTAATTGATATTTCTAACTATATTTATAACATTAATAAGTTCCCTAATTGTCTAATCAACAATTTCCATATTCCGTCTGTCTAATATTTGAGCGAATTTCAACTTTAACACGCCACCGTCCTTCTCCAACCCTCAACGAACTAAATCCAATCCCCCTCGACTCCAAACCGCATCTATTTTCTTGATTTTCCTATTATGAGCGAATTATTAATAACAGCTAATTTTTAAATTTATTAAATTTCCCGTTTATCTAAATTTAATTTCCTATATCTTCAGGTTTGATTAGATTAGAATAGATGTGGGGAATTTTCCTGAACTAATTAGCTTCTTTAATTATTAAATCAATTATTTGTTAAATTGGATTAGATTACCTTGGGGTTATGTTATATTGCTGGTGTGGTTTTTAACATGAACTTGATATGGAATCTTTAGCAAAATGTTAATTACAAAGAAAATATTCTTACTCGAAACTTTCTTTATTATATTTCACATTTAGTTAAATGTGTTTATAAATTTTATAAATTTTATCTTTCTGTAAGCTGGAAGAGGAAAATTTGTCATATGAAAAGCTAATCCTACGTTTCAAGAACACTTTTGTGTTTGCTTATTTTGAAAATTTTAATTGGTTTTCTAAATATTTCATGACAAATTTAATCATTTTTATTGTTTTCATTTTTTTTCAAATTCATTTTAAAATAAAAAAAGAAAGGTTTTCTCAAAATCTGAAATTTGAAAATTAGATTACCATATGATATAAAGTGAGTTATTATTTGCTATTAAGCTGTTACTCTTTTAATATTGAATTGGTTATTGTTTAATTCTGTTTTTAATCAGTATTCTAATGTTAGCTGTTAGTTACATTAGTGTTAAATTAGTTTTTATTGTGTTCGTATTGAATCAATATTAGTCATTAATTATTATTATTTATTATTAATCAGTATTAGTCAACTATATTAGTATGTCCAAAACTACAATTAGTATTAGTTATTGATCTAAATTTAAGTCTAAAAATAGTCAAGTTTAATATTATTTATATTTCTTGGATAGATCTTGGAGAATAGTTATTTTTAATATTTACATTGATTTATGAAATTTGGTTTTTACATTTTGGATTAATATCATATCGACAAATAAATAATCAACATATTGGTGCTATTATGCACTTATTTTGGGAAAAGGTAAGCTTTACTGTTAATTCCTAAGTAAACTAAGAATATTGTCCATTTAACACCGAAACTAAACAAATCTAGACAAATAGAGTTTTTGTAATTTTTTAAAGAAAATAGTTTGGAAAATATACTTCGCAATAATTTGAAGTGCGAGTTATAGTATGAATTGCTATATAAGATATGGCTTGGATGCAATAGACTTGTAATATGAGTTCTGTTACCTACCCATGATAAGTGGATTTACAGTATTTGTATTTACTATATAGTTTATATTACTATATAGTCGATTTGTAGTATGAGCTGATAATAATGTAATAATAGATTCATGTTGTATTAAAGCTATTTCTGTATGGTTTTCTAACTGATTCAAATATTTATCCTACGAAAACTTCCAATTTGAGTATTCTGTATCCTGCATAGTTAATTAATCTGTAATATGTAGGACGCATGTTAGTTAGTCTCGATTTCTTTTTTGTTTCGAGTGGATTCCGTGGATTTAGGATTAGTAATTGAGTGTGTTTTGCGTTCAACATTTCGAGCGGTGTAAAACGCGCAAACGAAATTCGATTCGAGTCCGGATCCAATTAACGAGTTCATTGAAGAAACGAGAGAGCGAGAAAAAACCTTGTCGACTAAATGAAGTCAGATTAGGTCAACGCGGTCCCGCATTGTGGCGGGTCCTTAATGGTCCTTGTCGAAATAAAACTCGGGCCGGACTCACTGACTTTCCCTCCTTCCCTCTCCCGCTCGCCGTATTTACTGGACGAATTAATCGAGTTTTTCCGATCCCTTTGGAGCACTCCTCTCGGCCAGCGGATTGGTAAATTCCAATTGAAAATGCGAACCGTTTTTATTGTCCTTGGTTTGTTTTTATCCTCCGCTTTGATTGAATCCGGAATAGTTTTTGGATTGGTTTAACGAAACTTTGAACAACCCAAATATCTGAAACAGAAATAAATAGTTACAACAGATTAGTTTAATATTTTGAAACTATGTTCAATGTGAAATATAGAATTGGTTTGGAGGGTTCTTAACATGGGAGCCAATTTTAAATTTTGATACTTATATCAGGGCCGTAAGGAGGGGGCTACAGTGGCACATGCCCAGGGCCCAGACGGAAGGTGAACCAGAAAGGTGCAGAAAATTCGTAATATATATATAAAAAAAAAACCGTGAACCCTTCAACAATTTTTTGGAAACCAAACTCAAAAATTGTATAGCTCAATACATTGTTTTATCTTGTTGTACTACTTGTTTAAACTACTATTTTAGACAAATAAGTAGCTTTATTGAATTCATAAAATTTAGTGTAGGAGGGGTACTGTGATGAGGTTTTGCGTAGGGCCCCAAAAAAGCTAGTTACATCCCGCACTTATGCTGTAGTAATTCAAATCTTCAAATTTTGTTTTTTGTCCACAAAATAGTGTACAATTTAGAAACTTTAGACAGACAGTCTACTGTTGACAAGAATAATAAATGAATACATACGCTAGGGACATTAAATGAAGAAGATCCGACTTGGTTTATAATATCTGAAGACATTAAATAAAAATATGAATGTTGTGAGGATCAAAATTGTTTCATAGGTTTAGATGAACAATCTAGAGACTTCTAACACACATTGGTCAAGGCGTCAATTGAAACTATATAAAAAAAACTATAGTTGGAGAGAAGATAAAATCATGCTTGTCTATCTAGGTCTTTTTGAGTATTCCCGGTGGACGAAATTGAACCTGATAAACTTTTATGTAGATTCAGTTGATAAAACTATGTATTGAAGAGTATTCCAGGTGAACAAGAATAAACTTGTTTAGAACTGGAAGATATGGAACAATCTACTGACTTATTAGAGAATGATTAAGAAACTTTAGAAGCTAGTTAATAGTGGTAATTACTACATATGACTGCGAAAATTCAAAAAAGGAAGCGTTTTAATTTCATTGATTTTAGTTTATTTAAATCTTTTTGGTGGAGGTGTCATGCAATTTACCGTGTAGCCCACACGCGTCACTATATCTGCTCCGGAAAATTGATTGCGGGTAATTGATCGCAGAAAATTGATCGTAAGAATTTTTTTTGCAGAGGAAACTTCGCGAACATCTTAATGTATGCTAAAGACTGTTTTGTAAAGTTCTCAAAATTGTATTTTTTTCACAAAATACGCCGGGCAATGAAATCTTACATATTTCTATATTGTATATAGTCTATAAAAAAAGAGGAGAAACGCTACTTAGATGGATTAAACATTTATTTAACGTATGCTTTCAAATTGGAACAATCCAGTGCAGTGGAACAACGCCATTATGATACTTCTCCATTTAAAGGTAATATCACCGAGCTTGAGATCCGTAGAGCGATAAGCCACCTGTACTATTTCTTCTTCTTCTTCAGCCTAGTATCTTCCATCCACTCCTGGATGTAGGCCTCTTCCAGTTCCTTCCATGTCTGTTTATCATTTGCAGTTCTTATCCAGGTTTTTCCAGCGGTTTTTACGATTTCGTCTCTCCACCGTTTTTGAGGTCTTCCTGTAGATCTCTTACTTAGATCTCTGGTTGTTTTGGATTTTATTATTTTGTTGATCCATCTGGCTGGATCTTGTCGGGCCACGTGTCCTGCCCAACGCCATTTGAGTTGCGCAGTGCGTTGTATAACATCTGTGACCTGGGATATTCTGCGTATTTCCTCGTTTCTTATTTTATGCCTTAAGTTAATACCTAACATTGTTCTTTCCATTGCTCTCTGTATTGTTCTGAGTTTATTTGCACTTTTTATAGTTAATGCCTTTGTCTAGAGGCCGTTGCGAGTTGTTACTGGCAGGATACATGTTTCGTAGACTATACGCTTGAGATTTCGAGGAATATCTGTTTTCTTTTCAGAATGAATCCTAGCTTTCCAAATGCAGCCCAGCTTAGTCCTACCCTTCTAGATATTTCCGCTGTCTGATTTTGTTTCCCAAGTGTGATTTTGTGTTCAAGATATACGTTTTCGAGAATATTGTTATTGAGAGTAATTTGGATTTGGTCGTTGCTCATTATTTTGGTTTTGGTCAGATTAATATTTAGACCGACGGTTTTAGATGCTTGCATTATCATCGTTTTGAGTTCCTTTGCTTTGTTGCTTATAAGGACAATGTCGTCCGCAAACCGCAGGTGATTTAGGCGAGTTCCGTCAATATTGATTTCCTTTTCTTGCACGACAAAGTTTTAAAAACGTCTTTAAGCGCTAATGTAAATAATTTTGGGTATATTGTGTCCCCCTGTCAAACACCTCCCTTGACTGGTATTTTGTCTGCAAACATTTCTTCTTCAATCTTAACTCGGAGCGTCGCGTTGTGGTAGATATTTTCTATAATATTCGTGTATCGTGAATCAATTCTCGCATTGTCGAGTCCTTTCAGGATTGCCCACGTTTCCACAGAGTCAAACGCTTTGTGATAGTATATAAAAGCCAGATCTAAGGGTATATTGTATTCAGTGTTTTTTAAATAATACTTGGTATTGTTTGTGTCGTGGACACTGTACCCCCAGAAATCACGGCTAGAGAAGTCTTAGAAGCTACTGCGAGAATAAAAGCTAACAAAGCTCCAGGCCATGATGGCATCCCACCGGAAGTCGTAAGACTGGCTGCCCTCATTCAAACAGACCTTTGCAAAAATGTTCAACTCTGTCATTCGCAGTAGAAAAATACCAGGTGGATGGAAAGAGGCCAGATTGGTTTTAGTCCCCAAGCCAGGAAAGCCCTCGTCGCTACGCCCAATCTGCCTATTAGACAGCCTAGGCAAACTCTTCGAGCGTCTAGTAGCCACCAGGATAAATCAAGAACTTGATCTGCAAGGAGGGCTATCAACAGCACAATATGGTTTTCGAGCGAGGAGGTCGACCACAGACGCCATCCAGGAGGTTATCAAGATCGCCCACTTTGCCAACTTGGGTAAACGTAGGCACAGAAAAGTATGTCTAGCCGTTGCACTAGATGTTAAGAGTGCGTTTAACACAGCGCCCTGGCGGCAAATCGTAGACGCAAGCAGAAGAAATGGGATATCTACATATTTAATAGAACTAATTAAAAACTACTTCACGAACAGGAGCCTAATAATAGACAACACAACCAGGCGGGTGTGGTGTCCCGCAGGGGTCGGTTCTCGGACCGCTCCTGTGGAACATTCTCTACGATGGCGTTCTAGACCTAGGAAAGACAAAAGACCTCAAGAACTGTAGACCGGTAGCATTCGCCGACGACCTCCTTGTGGTGTCCGCGGACACTAACGACAAAGCTGTGGCAGCCAGGGTCGAAACCGCAGTAAAAACCATTCATCGTTGTATGGAAAGCAACGAATTGCAAATAGCTCCAGAGAAGTCCGAGGTTATCGCACTTATAGGTCGCAAGAGAATAGGCACCGTCGCTGTTAATATCCTAGGCAGGTTGATGTCGGCAAAACCGACAATAAAATACCTCGGCGTCCATATTGACCAACGGCTATCCTGGAGTAGACACATCCAAAACGCAGCTATGAAAGCCGAACGCGCTGGAGCAGCACTCCGCAAACTAATGCCTAGACTGAAGGGCCCTGCCATTAAGACTAGAAGGCTACTAAGGGAAGTCGTAAACTCCATCTTCCTCTATGCCGCACTGGCCTGGGCGGATGGTCTAAAAGCTGCTTCTAACAGGAATATACTGATAAGAACACAACGCCCCATACTCATAAGCATATGCTGTGCCTATCGCACAATGTCCAACGTTGCGCTACAAGTTATAGCGGCACTCCCGCCGATAGACCTTTTGGCGGAGGAAAGGGCTTCCAACCAAGGAACGAACAAAGAGGGTAGGACCATAAACAGAAATCAACTGATGAGCAAATGGCAGCAACGTTGGGCCCACGCCAAGGCAGGGGAGTGGACCCGAACTCTCATCCCCAAAATTGACTCAAGGTACAATCGCAAACGGTGAAGTCAACTTCTACCTCCAACAAATACTAAACGGTCATGGTAATTTCGCCGCTTATGTTAAGAGGATAGGAAAAATAGAAAGCGACAGCTGCCGATACTGCCTATTAATGGATACTGCTGAACATACTTTATTTCAATGTTCGCAATGGGCTGATATTAGGGCCATAGCAGAACAGGAGGTAAGGGAACCCATTAACAAGCAGAATATGGTCAATCTCATGATTAAGATCGAGGACAACTGGAAGACAATGACAAATTTGTGTACCGAAATCCTTGAAAGAAAGGACGAAGACGAAAGAAGGGATGGTGTGGTAAGTCACAAAGGCCAACCCTAGATCAGAGAAAAGGAAAACAGATAAACTAGGCCGGTAAAAAACAGTCCGGCCTGCTTACCCTGAAGGAATGCGCAAGCGATACCGGGGTGGCGTACTTTTAAGCCAAGTGGAAGAAGGGATTTAGTGAGTGAGAGCCTCACACACAGGCTGGTAGAGCTTCCCCCAAACCACATATAATAAAAAGTATTGTTTGTAGGTGATCGGTTGTACTATAATGTTTCCGGAAGCCCTCTTGTTCGACTGGCTGATAGTCCAATTTTCCTGCTAACCGGTTTGTTATTACTTTAGTAAACAGCGAATATAGGTGTGATTATAGGCTGATTGGTCTATAATTTTCGATGTTCTGATTGTTGCCTTTCTTGTACAGTAATATTACTTCGGCATTTTGCCACATACTTCCAGGCATTTATTTAGGAGAATTTTTGAAACTCATGTTTTAAGCATTTCGCTCGTTATCTTGTCTTCCCCTGGACTTTTACGGTCTTTCATGTGTTTCAGTGCAGTTGTTATTTCCCATTTACTGATTTCAGGGATGTCTTCTGAACCTTCATTTGCGATATTTTGCCTCTGCTGTTGTGGGTTTGGGGTGACAGTTTAGCGATTAGTGAAGGGCTGGTATAGCTGTGATGATTTCTTCCTTGTTATTCACTATTGTTCCTTGTTGGTTTTGTCATTTTTGCCTAAGATATTTATATAAGATAGAAGGTGATATCACCAAAATCATTCCCAATCGTCTGGAAGCTAAATTAGATTTTTATCAATCAAGGGATCAGGCCGGCTTAAGGAAAGGTTGCAGGAAAAATGACCATCTCCAAGCAATTCAAGTCCTGATAGAAAAGTGTGGAATACAATATAAACTTAGCCTTGGTATTTATTGATTTCCATTAAGCATTCGACATGGTAGAACTAAGTTCAATAATAGCAGCACCTGAGCAGTGTAGGATAGATTATAGATAAACAAGGCTTATAGAATGCATATGCAGTAATGCCACCACACAACGATAAAACTTCATGAAACGACAGGCGAAATTACAGTAGGCCAAAGAGTCCGACAAGGGGACAACATTTCGCCTAAAATTTCCACAACTGTCCTCGAATATGCAATGAAATCATTGCTTTGGAAGAATAGAGGTATCAATATCGATGACGAAGGCTGACACACCGCATATTCCCAGATGATGCAAAGGCGATGCAAAACAGATACTTGAGGCATAAATATCGATAAC
This sequence comes from Phosphuga atrata, assembly GCA_944588485.1. NCBI lineage: Eukaryota > Metazoa > Arthropoda > Insecta > Coleoptera > Silphidae > Phosphuga > Phosphuga atrata. Next base: position 23,524,439 of record OX155904.1, on the reverse strand, counting down.
GAAAGTCTGACACACCTCAGATTCCCAGATGATGCAAAGGCGATGCAAAACAGATGCTTGAAGGAATAATACAGATCTCATCAAAAGTCGGTCTTTGAATAAATGCAAGTAAGAGCCAAATAATGACAAATCTAGTAATTGCACAAAACATCAGAGTAGGCGACTCAGAGATAAAAGAGACGCATATTTATAAATACCTCGGGCACGAAATACAAATTGGGAAGAAGTGTCAAACTCATGAGATACAGCGTAGAATATGTTTGGGTCGGGCTGCTTTTCGAGAACTACGGGAGATATTTAATAGTGATAAACCCATATGTCTGAAGAGAAAAGTGTATGCACAATGTAATAACATATAGAGCAGAAACTCTGTCATTAACAAAAAAGTATGCAGAAAATCTAATAGTAGGTTAAAGAGCAATGGCGAGAGACACACTTTGAATCACTAAAAGTGATAGAATACCCAATAATACCATCGGATAAAGTACAGTTAAAGACATAGTTAATTTTTAGAAAGTTAAAGACATAGTTGAATATATAACTAGAATGAAATGGAAATGGACAGGTCATATGGCGAAAATATCAGACTGCAGGTGGACTAAAAGAATATCGGAATGGCGAGCACGAGAAGACAAACGAAATAGAGGTAGACGCATGATGTGAAGAGAATCGCTAGGAATTGCATTCTGACGGCCCAGAACCAAGAGACTTGGAAGAACTTAGAGGCCTATGTTCAGCAGTGGACAACGACGGATACACAATGTAATAAAATTAATAAAGTTTATTATTTTATGAGTAAAAACTTTTTTGCGAATGAAGAATAATATATTCTATTTTGCGTCTGTAATGGACTCATAACAGCACGTATATGTGTGCGGTTATAGCTCGCCGAGTGCGATACAATTTTCTCAATATGTATCGGCGATTTTTTTATTTAGAAATGGCATAAAGGGCGCAAAATAGAAAAAAAAAACTATAAAACACTCGTTCGTAAGGCGTTTTTCAGCACTTGTCCATTAGTACAAACTTGGACGCGTGCTGTAAAATCGCGCTTACTGAACTCGTCCTTTAATATACTATTTGCTAAATGTTATTTTCATAAAGGTAATTTCTAAATTTTAGATGACGATTGACGAGCTGACGATTACAAAAAACGAGCATTGAGCATTACTCAAGTCTGTAGAAATGGAACATAATGAAAATAATAAAATTGAAAATAAATGAAAACAAATGAAAATAATGTATTGAGATTTGTACAATTTATTTATTTTGAGTTTGAAAATATGTTTTCAAAATTTGAGTTTCATTTTCTCCACGATCAATTTCACACGGGCTTTACAAGCGACGAGATAAGGCGAGAGTTTAAAAAATCACGTCACAGTCTCGTTAGTTGTGAAAAAAATTCTCGTTTCACCATCACCATTTCTCTCGTCTCGTCTTGTCGTCACTTCTTGTCAAATCGTTCTTGCTAGAACTTATTGCTAAGATGATCCAAAACGAGGTAATCATCGACGAGATCAACGAGGTTATTTTATTGTAATTAATAAATTCGTGATTATTTCCTCTTTATATGATTGTTATATAATACACATTTACAATTTTGCATCATTTTATTCATTCATACAGGTTCCAATATTTTTTGTCAAGTTACAGCAGTGGCGTAGCTGTATCATCTGAGGCCCGTAAAAAATTCATTGGATGAGGCCCCAGTAAAAATCCTCATGTTCTAATTTAATTTTAATAAATCACCCAAGAATAGTTCAGGAAAGCTGCATGACTTAAAATGATTCCTTATTATTAATAAATCAACAAGTTCTCTAATACACGAAGACTTTTCTATATCGTCTCTGAAGGTGGGCCGAAAACTAGGAATTTCCCTGGCAAAAGATTGAGATATGTCTTTTTTGTATATTTCAAGAAATTCTTGAGCTTTTTTTAATAGATCGGTATCATTTAAATTTTGTAAAGTGGTAGGTTGCGAAACACTGAAATTATTTAACAATTTAATTCATTGGAAGGAAACGCGATTTCAGTTGATTAATAATGATGTCCAATACTTAACAATAATCTTATAAAATATGTTTTTTTACAAAATTCAGGTTCACTTTTCTGCTGCACTATTAGCTTCCTTTTTTAAATTTTCAAATTCACGTCGATGCCTTTCCAATAGGGAATATGCAAGTGATTTAAATTTACTTTAATAAATTAAATTTACTATTTTTATACCCCCGATACTTTATGACCTAGACATTACACCTATACCAATATTTGCTCATTTAGTTTTTATGTAATGCAATAAAACTTAAATCTTAAAGTTCAAAATATGCGAGCGAAATTCAAATTTGCGACACGCATCACCATTGGTCGATATGGTATGTGACGTGCACGTTGACATCACTGAAATATATACTACCTGGAACGAGCGCTGTTTCTTGGCTTGTGCGTGCCGAGAGAGAGCCTCACAAGGTGTCTCTTGTATCGCTCTGTCTTCGTCTAGTACAGTCCAAAAGGAAAACTAAATGTGTGTCCGACGTCTATTTTTCCTTGTAAATACAACAGTATTTTACCACTGTCTTTTTGAAAACAACTTTAATTAAAATATATAAACTTCGGTTTATAATATGCTCTACGATTGAACGATCTCACTCTCTTTCTTGATACAACTCAATACAACTAGCTTTTCGCTCTGACTGTATCGCCTCCTCCTCACTTTCGACTAGACTGCTGGCTAGACGAGGGTGAAGGGAGGTCCTTGGGACCTCTCTCTCGGCCCGCACAAGCCAAGCTTGCCAAGCCAGGCCAGCGCTCGTTCCAGTTAGTATATATTTCAGTGGTTGACATTTATCGGCGTCGATGTAGGTAGGGTGGACTATACATATCGATTGGGACTTTGTCAAACACTTTATCTGGTGTACTTATAATAGTGTTTTTGCATTCCGGTACTATAAAATATCTATAAAACGGTTTTTTAGCTTTTTCCATTATCGAAATTGAACATTCAAACTGAAAAGCCTTAACTGTCTATGTAAATGAGCTATGCAACATTGAATGTCAAGCGGTATGCGACTTCATACAAAGCGCGCGATAAATGGGACTGTTCAAACAGGTCAAATTTAATCGGTATTTTATATATTATTTTAAAAATTAATTAAAACTGCTTTTATATTTTTTACTATGTTAGGATGAAGTAAAACTTTAATTAAGCATATAAAAAAATATTGATGCATATTACCTATTCTTCCAGACACATTTTCAAACGTTTTAAGGCATTTGAAAGGTGGCTTTAGACTGAACTGCTTTAGAGGCTGCATCGATAGTTTATAGAATTTTGCAATGGAAAACCAATAATCACTTCTTCAGTGAAATAGGCTTCATTTCTTTCATCCGAATTGCAATTTAACAAAATTGTTTTCGTTAGCGCTTTTTGGACGTCAGCAAACCAAAGTTTCGTAGCAAAAATGGTATCATAACGTCCTGCTCATCTAGTAGGGTTCATTGTTTTTAATGTTATCGAAGTTGTTATCAAGATTTTCGGTTTTCATCAGATGTAAAACATGATAAGATATTCCATCTTTTAATACTATGTCCAAAAATATTATAAATTTGTTGAGATGTATGAAAAAAATGTTTCATATCAATAACCTCTCTTACTGCATCATTAAGTACATCATAAAGTAGATTTAAGCTATGAGTAAATTTTGTTAAAAATGTTAGAATACTTCTGAGCTCGCGGCCTCGGGGGCCCCGTCAGGTTGCGGGCCCGTGGCATTTTGCCAGCCCTGCCACCCTGTAGTTACGCCACTGAGTTACAGATACGAATCAATGAACTTTGATTATTTAACCAACTGAAATTTTACACTCTTAGTCAGAAGATGATTAAGAATTCAAACATAATAATGCTTACATCACATCATTCTTTAATGATGTGCCCGTTTTGATTATTACAGCACCTGCTGTAGAGAATAATCTTTCAACAGGTACTGATGTTGTCATTATGTTGAATAAATTTTTGGCCATATTGGAAAGAGTGAGGAAAATCTAAGCTTTTTGAAGTTTTTTTGCTGTACATTATTGTACATCAATTTCAATAATGTTTAATAGTTAATAGTTAATGTTTTAACATTTTATCTCTTATCTAATCCTTGAAAAGTGATCAAAAGGGTTTCATGCATGACGGTACGGTTTGGCTTATTGTCTAATTCGTAAACTGTCGATTCAATTTCGGATAAAAGTACATTAAATGCTTTAAAATGAATTCGTAAAAAATCGTAAAATATGTATGTAATTATAAAAATGTTTTTCATAAAAAATGACCCTTGCATTTTATTATATATATATATCTATGAAAATGTAGCGATGAGAAAGCTTAAATGTCTGTTTACATACATTTACTATTTGGTTACTACAGTGTAATCTCGATAATCTGACACATATGGGACCTGACAAACGCTGGATTTTCAAAAAATCCGGATTGTCAGGATTAAACGAAAACAATAACAATTTTATCTACGACCACTATTATAATTGCCCAATATTGTACAGTTCGTGGATTATGTAAATACATCTTACAACACACGTATGTAACAGTCCGCGATTAATGTTATTTAATGATTCAATAACACACTAGTGCGTTGGGTTTACGATTCGTTGATTGGTTGAGAGCTGCTACTATCGTTTAATATAGGCAACCCAATACAGTCCGTCATTTGTCAAAAATATTAAACGTCAAACTAATAAATAAACAAACAAACTATATTTTTTTTCAATTAAAACAATTAAAGTCTAGTAATGTCCAGTGATAGCGAAATAGAAAATGCTACTCCACCCGAAATTGTTGAAAAAGCGAAACAAGCTGCCCATAATTTGCTACCGATTAAATCTAGGGATCGATATGAGGATGTATATAGAAAATTTACGGACTGGAGAATGAAGCATAAAGTTAAATCGTTTTCAGAAAATGTTGTTTTATCATACTTTGACGAGTTATCTCAAACAATGAAACCATCTTCACTTTCGGCAATTTATTCAATGGTTCGGACAACAATCAATATAAAGCACAACATTGACATTTCAAAACATTCGAAGTTAATAGCTTTACTAAAGAGAAAATCCGATGGATTTAAAAGCAAAAAATCAAAAATTTTAACCATTCAAGAAATTACCTGTTTCCTCAATAATTCGCCGGATAACAAATATTTATTGATGAAGGTATTCATTACTTTTTTTTCTTATAATGCTCTCTAATGGGCGTAACGACATATTTTTTTATATAATTTTAGGTTATTCTTATCATTGGCATTAGTGGTGCTTGCAGAAAACAAGAACTAAGAAATATGAAACCCTGCCATATAGAAGACACAGGAACATCATTAAAATTCCTGATTCCAAAACAAAAACTAAAAGATCTTTTGTGGTACCGAAAGAATTTTACCAAACCTGTAAAAAATATATTAACCTTCGCCCACAAAATATGGACAAAGATCAGCCTTTTTTTCTAAATTACCAAAATGAAAAATGCACTAAGCAATGTGTTGGAATAATTAAAATTGGCTCTATTCCTAAACATATTGCCAATTATCTTCATTTGCCAGAAGCAAATCTTTATACAGGACATTGTTTCAGACGTTCATCAGCCACCATTCTTGTGGATTGCGGTGGTGATTTATTGTCACAAAAAAGACATGGTGGCTGGCGTTCGTCTGCAGTAGCAGAAGGCTATATAGACTGCTCCATGAGAAACCAAAATGAAACAGCTATAAAAATTTCTTCTGCAATACAGAGTAATTTAAATTCTACCCATGCAAGTACATCATCTACCCATGCAAGTACATCATCTACCTATGCAAGTACATCATCTACCCATGCAAGTACATCATCTACCCATGCAAGTACATCATCTACCCATGCAAATACAACAGACTTACATAATGCGAATATAACTCATTCAACCAATCTTATCAATAATGATGTTGATAACAATCCGACGCTTATTTTCAATAATTGCTCAGTAATTATAAATTATAATCAAAAAAATAAATAAATAATTATAAATATATCTTAAGATCCTATCATTTTTATTATATTGTAGTTTATTCTTGGGAAAAGGAATTTATTTTAATAAAACAACTTATATCTATTTAGTAAGTATTAATGAAATTAAACATAGAACATATAAATTATTTCCTTTGACACTGACATACGTACATTGTGTTGCCTATATCGATGAATCACTATATCAGTTACATCAAACATATTTTTCTTATTAAATAGAAAAAAAATTGTGTGGTCGTAGATAAAGTATAGTACATAATTCGAGTTGTAAGGCAATTACGTCCTCGCGGAATTACGCGCTCCCTGCTACGCGGGTCGCGCGTAACTGTTCCGCTCGTACTTAATATGCTTCTTACAACTCTAATTACGTAATATACTATTACATATTTTATGTAAAATTCCATTTCAGAAAGAATAAAATATGTATCTATATAGGTAAACGTGTACATACAAAACATATGTACAAACATAGAACAGATAGTAAGACAATTGTAGAGTGGAGTTAGCTTGGTCAGAATCTTCAATTAAGTTTTCAGAGTTAACAGAAAGGTGTGCTGGCCACACCTTTTTTCAAGAACATTGGATAGTGTTATTTTTGACTTTATTTCTTCTGTGCGCGAGGTTTATATCCGGTGCAGGGCAGTGTATAGAAAAGACACGTGTTTCCCGAGAGTGCCCGATTGCTGAACGTGTCCGATTAACCAATCGCCGGATTATCAAGATTATACTGTACTATATTCGAACTTTGCCTTGTTCCATCCACATGAAAATGTAGCAATATAAAATCATAATTGTATGTTTCCATCCATAATTGTATTTTCCAAAAAAAACATCTTTTTTGTTCACTATTTAAAATTCATAATAAAAACGAACGAAATAATTTCAAACTGTCTACAACGTCTATTTTATATTAAGAAATCTACTTTTTTAATTGTATCTGTAATTAAAAGTAACTTGTCCGAGTCCAGGACGAGTAGTTGACGAGAGTAAATTTATGCAAGAATATATTACGGCTGCCCGAGTCAAAGATTGAAGAAGAAGGAGGTTAGAAACGGGACTCTCGTGTCTCGTCACACTTACGCAGCCAGACCACATAGGGTCTCGCCCTTGTCTAAATAATTTTCAAAACTGTCTCGTCTCGGTCTCTTTTCGCTTTTACGAGAGGAGACGCGACGAGAAAAATATCATTCTCGTGTGGAGCCCTACAATTTTCTTACAATGAATTTTCCCTAAAATGCATTTTCTGGAATAAATTTTCCACGATCCTCACCGTATAAATACACATTTTTTATTTTAATGTTTTCCATTAGTTGTAGAATTTACTAAAAATATTATAAAGAATTCCATTGAAGGCTGATCAAATTTATTTTTAATACGTAAACGCGTTCTATTATTATTTCCGAAATCCAAATATTTATTGTTGATTTTAATTAAGCGTGCGTTTTGCAGGACAGAAAAAAGTTGGGGTTGCTTACAACCGGCCCTAATTGTTGAACATTGTTGGAGCGCCGAGTTTCCGTCGCTTTTGTGCTCATCAAGCCCTAATTCTTTTACACTTATTGTTCTCGTTCTCGGCTATAAAACGAGATTTGTTCGCGAAAACAAGACGGAGCTTCGAGTTTCAAGTTTTAGGGGTTGTTTGGCGCGTGTATGGCTGTGTGTGTATATCATCCATCATTTACGATATGAATAAGTGAGTAAAACTCAAGTAAAACTTGCAAACTCGACTCGTGATGTTCAAATTTTAATTAGTTTTGAGCTCAACTTGATGCGAACTTTGCTAATATCAGAGCGGAAATTAAAAGATAAGAAAATAACGACTGCGAGGAGCGCCGAGATCGCGCACAACATAATATCACAGGGACCAGTCGCGACGTCGCATATTCCCTTTTAATTACCTACACCCTCTCCAAACCCTCCTTGTTCTGAAACTTCTTATTCCTTCTTCCCTGTCATATATGTTTTACTTGGATAAAAAAGCTTTCAAGTTTCCGCATTATAACGAACCCCTTATTTATTTCTCGGAAGGTTTCCCCTAAATTTTCACCCTTATCGCGCGTAGACTTTAAGGGCAAACATTTACCCTTTAGAAAATTTCTGTTTCGCGTTGGGTTTTAATTTCGGAAAGTTTCGCCTCTATGAGGATAGAACATAAGGATTTGTTTCGTTCATTTATTCAGAAGTGGGGTGGCAAAATGGCGCACATTTAATGTAGGGAAAGTAATGCGGATTTCTGTCCGTGATTTCAAGTTTAAGGAGGATTTTATGTTCTACCCAAACCCTCAAGCCTAACTTATGATTTATTCAGTTCTGAAATATCGTAATTTCTTAAGGGGTTTGCGTCAGGGCTCCGATAATATATTATTTTATTCGTGTGCAGTTTGCGGCACCTTATCGGCGGGGCGCGTTCCCCTAGGTATTTAAACACGAAGACGTGCGCTCGCAATTCCGGCGACCCCGATAACGTCAAGTGGTTGCTATTAGTCTCCTCCGGGAAGGCGGGCTAGGGAGTTTTTGAACGGCGGGCGTCGTCGCCGCCGACGACACTACTCCCGTTCGGTCTAGGTGAGGGTGTTAAGACGATTGTGCTCGAGATCCTATCGATGATAGTACTGTTCCAGGTGCCGTCTTTATTACCCCTTACTTGCTTCGGGGCTTTCACAATTTCAGATACCTTTAAACTTAATTTCGAAAAAGCAAATTCCCTCGAATTAGATATATTCTATTGTACTCACGCTATCTTTATTATTCACACTAATTCTAACTAATTTTCCTCAACCCCATCGATTCCCACTATATACACCTAATTTAAAAGATGCTTTGATACAAAAATGTGTATCTATTGCACATTCTATAAATATTAAGATTTACAACTTTTATAGAGGGTGATAAATTAAGAGTGTCCTGATTTTAAACTGCAATTATTAAAAAACGAAATAAGTTAGACATTAAATTTTGTGTTGAACATTGTAAAGTAAAATCTAAAGTTGAATAACAAGTTGAATGCTTAATCCTAAATTAACAATTAGTACTTAAAAGTTACATCGATTAGATGATCCCGTTTGCTTCGATGCATTACTGAGATCGATGCTACAATGAACGCATTGCATTTCTGGCGAAATCACATCAATAGCTTGTCGAATGATTCGTTTTATGTCTTCCACAGTTTCGGGTCAGTTCTGATTAACATTATATTTAACATGACCCCATAAGAGATAAATCCATAGCCGTTAAATCAGGAGAGCGAGGAGGCCAGAACTTATCCTCACGCTGGGAAATCAGACGACCAGGAAAGAACTCTCACTTCCATAGACATGTTGGATACATGAGACCTTGAACCATCTTGTTGATACCAAATATCGTTTATTGGTAAGAGGAGTTGGGCGATGGCATCCATTAAGGACGTTTCATCTCCACATAACTCTTGACAACTACTGCGTTTCCCATTGAAGAAGTTTCCCACAGGACACTATTAGTTTGTCACCCGTTATAACTTGAATCGTTGAATTTTTCATATTTTTCTTAATAAAAATTCAAAAAATTACTCCGAAGTATTAAATTTATTGTCCACATATTTGTAATGAAGAAGAAATATTCAATTTTTTCTAAACAATAAATAAAACAATTTGCTTGATTTTGAACGTTTTGGTGTTAAGGTGATCTCAGGTTTCCTTCCCTTATTGATTTCTGAGACTCTCTCAAACGACGCGGAAACTTGCCTTTCATTTCCCCGACTTCATTCTTATCTATAATTATAAGTTTTTCAGCCCTAAATTACTACACCACCAGCAACCCTTTCACAGAAAACGCCCCAAACGTCTAAAACTCATTCCCAAAACATAACTTACGAACAGCCAATTTCATATTTCACTTACAAAACATCACACAAATTTAAATTATAATTAATTTCGTCTTATCTTCATTACATATTTTTCGCGTTAATGTGTAGATCCAGGAAATTCTTATTTAATTACTACTTTGTATGTAGAACTTGGTTTATTAATTACGGTGTTAATAATTTAAATACCCTTCCAAAAACACGCAAATTTACAGCCAAATAATTTCATATTTAAGTTAAAATTATCAAACATTTCAATTAATTTGATGTTGCATTAAAATGTTGCAAACTTATTTTATATCTATTTTATAATAGAAAATGTCTAGAAACTTTTTGGATTTTAATTCAATCAACTGTGAATTTAATAATAATTTCATTTTTGTAAATATTTATGAAATAAATAACTTAGTTGGTGAAATAGAAAATGTCTTGTTGGAGGTATAATTACATTTAAGTTTTGGACTGCTACCGTATGAGTTAGTTTAAATGGAAATTGTTTTAAATTAAAATGTAGCAAAGCGAGAGGATGCTTAAAACGTAGGTACGAGTTCCTAATTACGGCAACAGAAAATTTTGTGTCTAATTGGCGAGGTTTGCTTTGTGCGCGCTAACAATTCTCCGAAGATTTGTGTCTCTCTACGTGAGAGTGTGTTCCAGAGGGTGGCGGTTCAACCCCCTTGGGCCCCCGCGACACACAGGGTGGAGCAGAAGACAGAATAAGCGAAGACAAGACTTAAATTTAATTTCAAGACATGACTGCGAGCCGAGCGAAGGCGCAGCCGGAACCCCCGCCGAACACCCCCACGCGTCTTCTGATTTAATTAAACAATTTGTAAAAGCGTGAGTGGAATACGTGGCGCACATACTCGCGAGGGGTTGAAAGAGTTTTCTTTTCTTGCGGCTCCAATCAAGGCGAAACGCGACACGTTGAATTTCAATGAACCATTTTATACACGTAAAAAGTATACAAACAGGGTTTGTAATTTAGATGTTGTTTGGGGCGACGGCGAGCTAATTTCCCGGGGTGAAAAATGACGGTTTTTCCGTACATGTAGAGGAGAGTGTACGCGGTCTAATTGTCCACTCGGCTCAATTTAAGGGATGAAAAATCACCCCCGGTGCTAAGTGAATTTTAAGTGGTACAACACTTTATTTACTCTCGTACGCTCGCATTATAAACACGGATGGTTGTTAAGCCAATTTTGTATTCACTTTTATAACGTGTCCAGAAGAATTTTTAAAACGCTAATAAATAACACAGGGGTTGAAACGGCAAACATATTTTTAAATTGTTTTTTTTTTCAATGAATTTGATAAATTTGAATAAAATTATAACACAACATTGAATTTCTAAGGAATTTGCGATTTGATTTTTTATGTAAAAATCTCGACCTAAACTTTTCTGAATTTATTTCAATTTAAAAATGCGAATTTGTACGTAATTTCAGAACAATAATGATCAAAATAAGCAAATTGGCTATTTTAATACCTGATTTTTGGTATTTTTGGAGGTTCCCAATTTGTTTCCAATTTGTAGACAACATTTAATCAAAAGGGACAATTTGATTAAATGTTTGTCTACAATTTTTTTTTGTGTTTGTCTACACTTCTGAATATTTTCTGAGTTTATTGAAGATTTGAGAAATGTTTTTTCACAAATAAGACATTGTATTTATAAGTAATTTGAAGACAAAAATGTTCAAAATATGCAAATTGGCTTTTAATATTTTTTTGGAGCTCTCAAGAAAATCGTTTCCTATGCTTGCTGATAAACTTAATAAAGGAGCTTTCCGGAGCTCTATTACATTATTTCAAATTAAAAAATGATTGCAAATTTCACATGAGATTTGTTTTGATTGTCCTAAAAAGACTCAATATTGTTATAGAGTTTCGGAAAGGTTGAATATATTTATATATTCAGGCTGTGTTCCGACTTTATTAAGTTTATACTATTATCTATATTGTAGTATGGTTTTGCCAATATTAAATTAGCATTTAAATCAATAACCTGCCTTTCAATACTGATGCAAAAGCACTTATAGACCTACCCGTAGAAAGTTTTGGCAAAACAATGAAGCATTTACAAATTTTAATACCATCGAAAATAAAGGGTGACAAATTAAGAGTGTCCTGTTTTTACTTAATAAAATCAAAAAGATGTAATCACATTTAAATGCCATAATTCAGTGAACCTTCAAGATTTGTTGAAGATGGAGCGGTGGCTCCAAGGTTACTAAACATGCAAAGAGGGATAAACTGCTAGAACAGAAGTGAAAACTTTGCAAGTTTTCTGACAGAATTGAAGAAAATTCCAATCAATCCGTGCGTCTTTTATAGCAGCAAGTAGAAACTTCACGTGAGTCGAAGAACGATTTTAAACAAAGATTTACTCTTTCGGCTTTACAAAATGGCAAAAATCCAAAAAAAAATTCCAATAGACCGAAACTCACGTTTAGAATTTAGAATTGCAGATTTCCAACGTGAGAGATACAAACAAAATTTACGTCACTGGTCTGCGAAAAACCCTTAACTTATATTCGAGGAAGAGCTGCATTCTCAAAAGGTAATTAACTGTTTGGTGTGGAATATGCTCAGCTGGAGTAGTGGGACCATATTTTTTCAAGATAAAATAGGAAACGCAGTAGTTAATAATTAAAACTCAATAGTGAACGTTAGATGGAGATGCTACAAACGTTCTTAATGGATACTCAACTTCCAATATCAATAAATGATATTTGGTATCAGCAAGATGGTGCAAGGTCTTATGTATCCAACATGTCTATGAGAGTATTACGAGAGTTCTTTCCTGATCGTCTGACTTCTCAGCGTTGTCAGCTGTGGCCTCGTCGCTCTCCGAATTTGTCGGCTTTGGATTATTTCTTATGGGATCATGGTAAATAAAGTTTATCAAAACTGACCGAAACCTTGGAAGAAATAAAACATTTGACAAGGAATTGGTGAGGTTACGCGAGAAATGTGCAATCTAGTTAAAGTATGCAATACCGCGATAATGCATAATTTCATGGCGAGGCATTAGTTAAGTGTTGTAAATTTTCTAACCTTAAAATGTCAAAATTATGCATATTATGTTGACAAGAAAAATAAATAATAATAAATAACAAAATAAGGAAAACTTCCACAGGCTGCTTAGATATGCCTATATTTTTAAATAAAATTAAAAAAAAAAACAAATATAAACTTTAATTATTGCAGAGAATGAAGGTTTACAAAAAAATTATTTATTGCAACGTGGCATACTAGAATGGCATTTATAATTACGAAGTAGGTGGTTTTTAGCACAGGAACATATTTTATTATTGCACTTCATTTTGGAATTGCATTTCTTAAAACCTTGGCCAGCCCCTTGATTATTAGCAATTGACCTTAAAGGTAATTTGCCCTCGGGAACTTCTTCTTCTTTAATTATCTTCTCTGGACAAACACTAAATTATAACTAGAAGATAGATTGCCTAGAATAAAGACCTTTGATGGCTCCACTGCGTGCCCCCAATTGGAAATAACCTTTGGAAGTTTTTGTGAAAATACATGCTAGAATTGATCGAGCATCTCCCCTGCCTCGGTCAAAATCAGGTACTTTTACTCTATAGTCATTCCCACTGTAGCTTCAGGGTGTGATACATCAGAAATATGCTTTATTCTTTTGGCTTGGATTTGAAGCTCTTCTTTCGTTTTTTGTCTCTCTTCATCAATATTTTTTTTTTAACATTCCAATGATTCGAGTTCTATTTCACACTCTACATTTATTCAATGGTGTCTGTTTATTATTATTTATATTTGGTAATTCTTTGCAGACTTCATTATATTCAAAATATAATTCTTCTCGAACTAAATTTTCACCTTATCATTTGTTAATTCTTTACACTCTATATTTTCTTCACTATTTTCTGTAATTATTTGCTCATTTACAATTTCATGTTCATTCAACATTTCAAGTTCTTCCTCAGTATTTATCAGTGGTATAATTTCACTAGATACGTTTGATGATGACTTTTGCCATTTATCCAAACATTGCATCATAGGGTGATCTTTTTATTGCTTCATATAAGGAACGATTTCATAAATTGTACAAAACCAAGTGCTTTACTCAAATTTATAGTTTTATTATCAACCATCCATGTAGATAAAATAGTTTCTATATCTTGGTTGGCTCTTTCTACACTGCCTTGGGATTGACTATGGCGTGGTTTTCCATGAATTATTTTTAATTCAGGCCATGTAATTTTGAGACTCTCTATAATATTATTACAAAATTCGCGTCCATTGTCTGATTGTAAAATGGTTGGTGCACCAAATAATAAAAAAGTATCGAGCAACTGTTGTGCAACTTCTTTTGCTTTTTTATTTTTTAGAGGACTTAAAACAACAAATTTTGTTAAATGGTCTTGGTATACCATCACAAATTTATAATCATTATCAGCTTGTGTTTGATAATCAAATCTACTTGACATCTGCTATTAATATGGGAAAATACCATAGGTTTTACTTCTAAACCCTTTTTTTCAGTCTTCTTTTTTGTAAACAAGGTTCATATAAATTAAGAAACATTTGTATTTCACATAATGGTATATTTTTATATCGCTGCTGTAAAGCCTGCTCCAGACTCTTGCGGAGTAACTTCGGCGAGGAACCTCGCCGAACTTGTTAGAGGCGAGGAACTACACGGAGTAGGCATCCACACTCTCGCCTTACTTCGCGAGGACCTCAGTGCCATGACCGACACCGAACAGGTAGTAGCTGCAGCTGCAGCTATTTGTGCTTTTAATTATTATTATTATGTTATCCCAATAACTGATCCCAAATAATTGGTTCTCTTTGAAAAGCCTCAAGGAATTGTAATTGGAATTCTTGGGACCAATCGCTCATAATTTACTATTTAAATTACTATTAGTAAATTATTTTTGATATTATTTAAATTACTATTAGTAAAATTTAATAATATTAAATAAAAATATTTTGTTTGTTATGACGGTTGAAACGCCTCGTGTCCCTTTGACTCGGGCACGAAAAACCGCTTCATGAAGCGAAGTTAGCCAAGGCGAGGCGAGGCGAGCGAGGATAATGCTCGCTCCAGACTCTCGCGAAGTAGCACGGAGTTGAGCGAGGAACGAGAGTGATGTCAGGTTACTCGCCTCGCCTTGTGCTTCCTCGCCTCGCCTTAGCTAACTTCGCTTCATGAAGCGGATTTTCGTGCCCGAGTCAAAGGGACACGAGGCGTTTCAACCGTCACGACAAACAAAATATTTTTATTTAATATTATTAAATTTTACTAATAGTAATTTAAATAATATCAAAAATAATTTTCTAATAGTAATTTAAATAGTAAATTATGAGCGATTGGTCCCAAGAAATCCAATTACAATTCCTTGAGGCTTTTCAAAGGGAACCAGTTATTTGGGATCAGTTATTGGGATAACATAATAATAATTATTAAAAGCACAAATAGCTGCAGCAGCAGCTACTACCTGTTCGGTGTCGGTCATGGCACTAAGGTCCTCGCGAAGTAAGGCGAGAGTGTGGATGCCTACTCTGTGTAGTTCCTCGCCTCGAACAACTTCGGCGGATCCTCGCCGAAGTTACTCCACGAGAGTCTGGAGCAGGCTTAACTCTTTTCGCATTCTATCACGACCTCCGTGGCCAATGGATTTATGCGTGCTCCATAAAATATGAAAAATTTGTTCAACATAAACATAATATAATATTTTTTCATTGATTATTGGAAAAATAATCTGTTCTTTTCCAGCCAATGTTAATACATCATAGTGCTTTAATAACCAATAGTTTCTATTGAATTTTCCCGTATTGATATTTCCCGAGTATTTTTCGCTCTTTTACTTTCTTTAATAAATTTTCATATTTTTCCCTTGATATTTGAAAACTGTTTTTCTTTTGAGGCTTTTTTAATGAACAGTTGTAAAACAGTTCTTTCATATTTCATATTATTTTTATATATAAAAATAAACATCTTATAGTAAAATAGTCCTATTACTACTTTATCTAATTTTAAAAAGAATGTATACCTTACATTATCTAGTGAAATTATTAATAAATTAATTTATGTACACTTTGTGTGAATGATTCAGTTAATGTATGCTTTTACCAGTGACCGACTGAGTTAACGCTTTCATTGTAACACACACATAAAAATATAAAGTAAAAATTGTATTAAGGTGCCCATGTCTCGCATTATTAAAAAATATATACGACTACTTGCTAGGTAAAATTGATTGTTTTTACGTCTTTATTAAGTAGTTTTTCTCATTGAGATTTTAGAGGATTAATCATTTTGTTTGCACATTTTGAGCCTTATATACAATTATATATTATATATTTTATATAAAATTTTTACAAAGTTAAATTACTATATTTTGTAACTAGGGCGGTAGGTTGTCAATTTGACGCGGAGCGAAATTGGGCGCACGAACGAAGTGAGTACGCACATTCGCTCGAGAAGACAATTGCCAATACCGCCCGTGTTACAAACAATATTTTTTATTACTCATGCGAAGGGATGATCTTACAAGTTTGGAATCCAGGCGCCATCCAAAAAAAATGGAATCAAAAATGAAGAATTTGTTTTGTCAATTGTCTCCGATGGTGCGGATTTGTCATAAGAACTCTACTTAGTCTCCGGTATCAGCATAGAATTTACACTCATTTTAAAACGTTTTCTTTAATATTTATTTTATTATTTTGCAATGAAAAAACTTTCTGACTCTCTCACGTCACTTTTTTAATATTGAGGTTTTGATTCTGTTTATTGTATTTTTTTTAATGTAACCTAGTGATATTGAATATTTGCGTGCGTTAGCTAGGTTATGTGGAAATACAACGGGAAGTGGTTAGAAGTTAAAATTAAAAAACGTGCGCTATGAAGTACTTTGCGCGCATGAGTAATAAAAAAGTTATTTTAAATTGTAAATAGACGTTTTTTACACACAATAACGCTTTTTTGGGACATTACGTCCTATCAAGTAAATTGTGAAATGTAAGCCTACGCATACATCCGTTTGGGTGAAGATGATAAGGATGACTATTTTGAAATTCAACTATATTACAGGCAATTTAACGATTATAAGTAAAGTAGTAGAAAAAAAGTCAGGAAATATGATAAGGGGTCAAACAGTGCTTATACAACCATACTTTGCACATTTGACAAACAGTTTAAGTTCTTCGTTCTTTTCCGAGTATTGAGCAACGGGCGCAACGCTTTCTCTTTGTTGCGTTGATTGGCAGGTAATCCCCAAAAGTTTGGCAGACACTGAGCTAGTGTCTAGTTTCTTGTCTAACGCCATCGACTTAAAAACGTCCATTGACCATGGTTCTCAACGCTTATAATGCTAGTCTATATGTAAGCAACCATGAATACAGTAACCGAGAATGCTCGATAAGCAATAATACTGTGGAAAATGGGATGATATGGAACATGAAAGTTCTTTGGGAGGTCTATATTTCAATGGGGCCCAAAGGGCGAAAATCTGAAGAGCGAGAGAAGGCAGAAATACCTTCTCAACTTTTAATTTTTGAGTTTTTAGCAGTTTCTGCAAATGGGCGATTCATGTGATATTTGCTACTTTTGAAATGTTTCGAATTTGTGGGCAAACATTAGAAGATAAAAACTGTGAATTTATTGATTTCAAAGATAATTTCAAATTTTGAAAATGTGTTTCTTCGTAGATAGAATTTCATAAACTAGTTTGTTTGCAAAAGTTGTTAACCTATTTACTTATAACATTTAAATTTATAAAATTGAATGAAAGTATGGTTGCGACCGTTACCACGTGGTAATCCATAATTACACTGAATTAAATATGTTTTTACCGCTGATTTTGAAGTTGTCAAAATGTCAAGTGTCAAAGTGCCAAGTCAAAACACTTGAAAATGACCTTTAACAGTCGAAACTCGAGTCGTGTTTAGTGTTTAGATTTATATAACTTCACAAGTTATATAATAGTTTTACAAAATTAGTGGTAAAAACACAGTGGATTTTTCAATTTATAGTTATAAGATTGATTCAAAATTTTACATCACGCTGAGACATTAACTTTTTCATAATTTTAAGTACAATTTTTTGGGTTGAGATTTTAAATTTCAAACTTTTTTCGTGCTTTGCTACTTATTCACGTAAATACTAAAAGTTTTAAATATCACCAAAGGAATAATTAATGGGCTGTTCAATCAATTTCGATGATTTTTCAATTGGTTCCCGCCAATTAAAGATTTAACCGTTTTTCAATAAAGACGGAGTCGTGCTGGCAAGAATTGTTGTTATAATAATATAAGGCTTGCAGCTCTATCTGGATTTTGTATGGAAATTTACACAAATCAATGTCATCAGTGACATCTCTCCAATAGTCATCATTCGTGAGACAGCTTTGGCCAAAGGGATACATCGTCCTGACAATTTACTTGATAGGACTTATATGTCCCAAAAAAGTGTTGTCTATAAAAACATCTATATGCAATTTAAAACAACCTATTTGACACTCATGAATATAAATTGTAACTAAAAAAATTTAGGGAGAAAAAAATTGGTTCAAAATTTGCAACAAAAATTATTAACCCTCTAAAATCCATTGCAAAAAACTACTTACTAGAGATGCAAATAAAATCAATTCTACCTAGCTCGTACAAATAGTAATTTATTTTTTAATAATACAAGACATGTGTATTTATTTACCCCTTAATATAATTTTGACATTTTTTTGCTTGCATGATTTAATCTCATAATTAGTATACAGGGTAACAAACTAAGAGTGTTTTAATTTGAAACTGCCATTATCAAAAAACGAAATGAGTTTGACCCCAAATTTGTTGTTGAATATTGTAGAGTAAATTCTAAAGTTTAATAACAAGTTAAATCCTTAATCCTATCTTAACAATTAATACTTAAAAATGACATCGATTAGATGACCTCCGTTTGCTTCCATACATGACTGACAATGAGACTGATGCAACCATGAACGCATTACACGCACCTTTCTAGCGCTATCTCTCCAACAGCGTATCCAATATTTCGTTTTAAGTCTTCCAGGGTTTCAGGTCGGTTCTTATAAACCCCGGAGTTAATATGACCCCATAAGAAATGAACAAGAACGGTTCTTCACGTTGGCAAACCAGACGACCAGGAAAGAACTCTCGTAACACTCCCACAGACATGATGGATATATTAGGCCTTACACCATCTTGGTGATACCAAATATCGTTTATTGGTAATCGTAGTTGAACGATGGCATCCATTAAAAAACGTTTGTAGCATCTCCACATAAAGTTCACTAGGGACAACTACTGCGTTTTCCATTTCTAAAAAATATATTCTAAAAAATACGGGGCAAATACTGCAGCTGGGCACATTCCACATCTTTCAGTTACCTTTTGAGAATGCAGTTTTCTGCCTCGAATATAAATTTTCGGCAGACCAGTAACGTAAATTTTGTTCGTTCCTCTACCCATGCAATTGAAAATAAACCCGTGCTTCGTCACGCATAATTATTTAATTATCCCCTCTTCCTAAAATTCATCGACTGAATTCTAAACGTGGGTTTCTGTCTATTGCAGGAATTTCTTCCAAAGGGCTTTTTGTCATTGTTAGGCCGAAAGAGTAAATCTTTCTTTCAAATTGTTCTTACCGATTCACGTGAAATTGCTACTTGCTGCGATCGTTTCGTCGTTCGAAATGATTAGAATTTTCTTCAATTCTGTCAAAAAAACTCATTTCCAGGTACAAATTAAGTTAATTCAAACTTAGTTTTTTAAATTACGATTATTTGAATCAATCAAGTTTACAGATGTCGCAATTAATTTTTTAAGTTTATTAGAATATTTTTATTTTTTAAGTAAATTAGAATTTGTTCTTTATTCCTTTAGAATATGTTCCTTAAGTTTTAAAATAGAATTCACAGCCGTTCAAAAATTAAATCGTCCGTAACGCAAAATGGACATATTTTTGAAGGAAGATTTCGCTTTTCTAAAAAAAAAAAATTTACTATTTTGCGTCTGTAATGGACTCATAACAGCACTCATACAGTATTGGTTATGGTTCGCCGAGAGACAGAATTTTCTCAATATGTATCGGCGATTTTTTTATTTAGAAATGGCATAATAGGGCGCAAATTAGAAAAAATAAGAGTGTTGGAAAAAAATTCTTTCCAAATTAGATCTTTTCTTTGTTGATTACAGTTCAACATAATCAGCCACAAGAACGATCAATTCCTCTGCTTTTTCGTCGTCCATTCCACTCATTTTCGAAAACACGTCGTTTTTGACACAATCCGTCATTAAAGTCACAAACAAATTGGTCAAACGACATGGTACGTCGAGCGACAAAACGTAAAAGAATGCTCACGAAATAATCCCAGCAACTTGTAGCAGCTGTCGCGTAGCCATAGTGAGAACGTGGATGGACCATGACATACTGTTCGATAAATTATTGCATTATGGTATACGAGGAGTCGCATTGGACTGGTTTAAATCATTTCTGTATAATAGAATATTTATTAATAAATTCATTTCCTTTCTGGGATATTTAAATCACCTCCTAGGGTATCCCACAAGGAAGTACTTTAGGCCCACTTTTATTCGTTCTCTTTATTAATGATTGGTACCAGATTCATTTAAAACAATGTAATCATACTCGTTCATAACTTGTAATGAAACTCGTTCATAAGGCGTTTTTCGAACTCTTCCGTTAGAAAACTCCTCGCTACACTCGTTGGTTTTCTAAACATGGACGCGTGCTGCAAAAACGCGCTTATTGAACTCGTTCGTTAATATACTTTTAATTATATACTTAAAATATACTTTAATACTTTCATTTGAAAACTATTCCTCAGATTGCTATAAAAGTTGGCACAACTTTGTGCAACCAATCCTAAATATTACATTCATTAACCTAAATATTTTTAACTAAAAATGATGTAGATATTTATTTGCGTGAAGTTGGCTCCCGAATATTTGAAAAAAAAATTTAGCGTTCACGCAAGATTACGAATACTTAGTTCTTGCTTGAAAATTGCAATAGTTCCGGGGAATTTCTGGAGAAATCGTGAAAAAGAATTTGGGGGCCAACTTCCGCAGCCTCTTTTTTTCAGGAAACTTAATCTGATGTAATATTCCAGTTCTTTATAGAGAGTTCTAGAGTTTTCAATGTATAATTCATATACATTGCCCTATGCCACTATACTATTATACCTGCCTATATACTATTGCCATATGCCCTTTTAGCCACTTTTTTTTGCGAAACTTTGTTAATTTTTGAAAAATTTAACAACATTCTGATAACGGTCTCCGATATTACTACGGCAGATAAACAAAAAATACCATTAGACATTTTTGTAAAATCAATATCTATAAATTTATTTATAAAAAACTCGACGAAGATACAAAAAAAGAAAATACCAGAGTTCTAATAAGATTTCTGAGTAGCCCCCGAGAGTTCTGGACAAATAACCTATACAATTTCTTTGTCCAAACATTATTAAAGAAGTTACATGCAAAAACGAGGCGCTAAATTTTTGAAAATTAATGATTCTTTTTGTAGTGGTGATCTACTTTTTGGTATATATTGTTGCCAAGATCGACCAAAACGTTTAGCGAACCACCGGAGGTCTGGGGCATGAAGTGCACATGGAGAAAATTTTGAGAAAATGCATAACAAATTGCCATGTAAAAACTGTTTTTTATGTAAAAATAACCTAATACGAAAATCGGAATTAATTTTTTTATGTAGAAACTGCCCTTTTAGCCAATTTTCGCCAATTAATTAATTGATCGCGAATGAATTTAAGATAATGTTTTTTCTTTAACTATTACTTATTACATTATTACTTTTATAAATCCATTGTCACTTATCTCACTCTAGCAAACGTGAGCGATTACGCGGGCGGTTAGTTTCCGCGCGTTTTATCGTTTTTAGTTTTGATTGTTTCAGTGGTAAGGTGGCCTTAAATTTATGAAAAATAGAATCTATTATTTGATATTTATTAAACATTTTAACACGAACAAAAAGTGAAATTTATATAATATCTGATATAAAATAACAAAATTAGGAATATAGTAAATACCAACGTAAGATTAATACTAACGAGATGATAGGCATTGCATGGATTTGGCAATGTCTTCATGGCGGGATCATACGATGACAGATACTCGTAAACATTGATCAAGTTTTTCATCAGTTAACCCATTATCTACCGAGTGTTCGCTTTTTCGAACACTGACTATGACATTTTTTTAAGCTACTATTAATTATTATTAATTTATAGAAAATCATTGTCATTATCTTTTTATTTCAAGTTTATACTTTTAGAAAGTAACTTGTATAATTATTTATTAATAATGGGTTAATTGGTATATCAATTGTTATCAAGTCCTTTTTATAGAGTTATTTACAAAAAATTATTTATCATAATAAATTTTTTTTTTAACGTTTATTCATAATTGAAATTTATTCTAAAAAGAGTAAAGTTTTATTTTTAATAATTACTTTTCATATACAATACGTTTTCAATTTTCTAGGAGATCGTAAAAGTACATGTTCGATTTTTCGAACATTGGTCACTTCACAGCATTTTTATTTTCAGTAATCTGCTCGCGCGCTTTGGGAGACTAACAATAAATTTTTCGTTATAAGTTAACTAATATTAGTTAATTTATAAAATTGTGATATTTAATATCAAACAAAAATTTGTTTTTGAAAAAGTTCTTATATCTGTGTTACATAATATTTATTACTGTAATCTGTGATTCGAAAAAAGATCTCATAATCAGTAAGTTTATAAAATATTTTTATATATTTATTTATAAAAGTTATACTAACATTGTTATTTATAAAGTTATTAATTAGTTGAGTGAAATATGGCACAGGAAGTGGTAACAATGGAAGAATTGACCAACATAATTGACAATTCGGACGATGGCAATAATAATATTGACACTGTTGTGGTTTTACCTTTTACTAATGCTGATTATGTGACTGATGAAGAAGATTTTGATGAAGATGTCTTACTCATGAATAAAAATGTAAGTGCTTCACAAGAATTAGCGGGTTTGGAATTTACTACTTATGTAATAGTGACAAATCTGCACTAAAGCAATCAAGTTCTAGCCAGCAAAAAAATCTCGTACACTCCTCTGAATAAATTTGGACAATCAAAGTGGACATCAAAATTTGTCACCGCATGAATTATTTGCAAAAGTTTTGGATGCAGAAGTACTGAAATGTATCGTTGACCAATCGAATTTATATACGCAACAACATAATTTAGACTATGGTGACTGAAGTTGAATTAAAATGATTTTTAGGTATACCTACTATTGATATCAGGATATCGTACACTTCCAGCTATTTCTGATTATTGGTCCTAAATTATTGGTTTATAACTCTTGGACCACCCTTGACACAAAAAACTTTCGAGTTATCATAAAGGAGCATTTACTTGCTACATCAGAGTCAGAAGAAAGTGATTTGTCTGTCAAGATAAATAAAAATAATGATATTGATTACAGATCTGATGATTTAACTCATATATCAGGTAAGCATATGCTTGTTGAATAAGAGCAAAGAAAAGTGTGAAAAGTATTCCATGTGCCAAAAATGTAATAAGCGAATGCACTTCAAATGCTTTGATGATTATCAGAAATAAGTAGTAATTGTTATTACTTGTTATGTTTTCTTTATATATTTTCTTCTTTTAATTATTGCTCATGTAAGGAGTTATCTTTTTTCAATAAAAAAGTGTATTTTCAATAAAGAAACAAAAAAATTATAACTGTAGTCTCACCTTACGTGACTAACTTTTTACTTAATGCAAAGTGACCAGTGTTCGAAAAATCGAACACCATTTTTCTCAGAACCAACGAATGAAAAAATTTTTTTTTTCTTAAATTGGCCTTATTTTATGATTAATTAGTTTATAACAATCAGAAATTTTGTTAAAATCAAATTTTTTTTTTGCTCTGGAAGATAATGGGTTAAAGAGTTTCTTATTTTTTATTTTCACACATTCATATCAGAAAATGCGGATTCCACCAAATACGTGGAGCCAAAGCAAGACAATTTTTGTGCCGCATTTGTCAAGATCGGGTATTTCTCTTTAGTGTATTTCCAAATGCAATATTTCGAATACAAATCATTTTGAAGTGCTTATTTCCAATACTAGTTTATCCTGATTTGCTTCAAATGTTGTAGATATTGCAATTTATTCTATGTTTATATCTTTTTGAAACACATTTTAAAAAAATAAAAAAAATTTAAATCTTATCTGACATTGTTTCTCAACAACTTCAATTTCGAGAATCATTTTGTTAGGGTTGAATTGAGCAGGGTCAGGATGTGTCTGAAAATATTTTCCAATGCTTGGAAAATGCTTCAATTTTTTATCTTTTAAATTTGCATTCATCAGTATTATACGCTTTACCCTATAGTTAGAGATATAGTTATAGATTACCCTATAGATAGATTCAAATCGTATAGTTTTGAACTAAAGTCTGCCAAGAATAACATATCAAATAACCACTCTTTGTTTGTTAACTGTGGTTAACTGTCACCTCTTTCAGAGAGGAAACTTTTTACGTCTTCTGACAAATCTAGAAACCGCATGAGAAATCGACTTCTACTGAGCCAACGCGCATCCTCATTTTCTAATCTAAACGAACGTCTCTGAAGGGCAGTGCCACGTATAGAATTGATTGTTTTAAAGACAGTTTCCATAACATTGTGTGAATTAAGTGTGCGAGATGCGTGTTTTAATTTTTACTTTTTATTTATCGAAATGTATTTCTATAGTAGGTACATAGGAGCGTGAGAAAATTAAAGATCGACTCAAAATCACGCCGCGATCGACAGGTAGATCGCGATCGACTGGTTGGACAGCCCTGTATTAAGAGTTCTGGGTAGCCGCCCGAGAGTTCTGAACAAATCTCTTTTATAATTTCTTTGTCCGATCAATATTAAAGAATTTGTAAGCAAAAATTCTAAAAAAATCATGAGTTCCGTTAAGAGTTCTGGGTAACCCCTTGAGAGTTCTGAACAAATCACCTTTACAACTTCTTTGTCTCACCATTTTTAAAGAAGTTATATGCAAAAACGGTTCGCTAAATTTTTGAATTTTTAACAGAATTTTTTTGGAATTCATTAATTTAAAAAAATTTAGTGCTTCGTTTTTGCAACTTCTTTAATATTAGTTGGACAAATAAGTTATATAGGCGACTTGTTCAGAACTCTCGTGGGGCTACTCAGTATGTTTAATAAATCAATAAATCAAATTTATCTGTCGTAGTAGGTACTATCGGAAACCGTTATCAGAATTTTTTTGAATTTTTCAGATATTGACAAAATTATCAAAAAGTGAAACTATATGTATTATCCATTCAGAACTGTATAATTCCCTATAAAGAACTGAAATATTACTCAGGATCAGAACTCTTTTTTCTGAAGAAAAGGGGGCTGCATGAAGTTGGACCCCAAATTGTTTTTCTCGATTTCTGCTCAAAATTCCCCGTAACTATTGCAATTTGCAAGCAAGCATTCTAGAACCATTCGAAATCTTGCCAGAACTCTAAAATTTCAAGTTTTTAAAAAATCGGGGGCCAACTTCACACGAATTAGGTATTTGCTGACAAAATGGTGCGATAAAGAACGTCAAAGCATAGTTATTTTGAAATGCTTTTCATATTCACAGTTTTTAGATTATTTTATTATTTCCAGCTAAGTGAATTAATTCTGGGTATAAACAATAAAAATATTTTGTTTTACTGGTATAGGATCAATTAGATGGGCTTCATTTCACAAGCACCCGGACAACTCACGCGCGGACTTGTCCTATGGAGCACCATATAGGTCCAGAATTAGTATAAATAAATGGTGAAGTTTAAGTACTATATTAAATATATAAACTACGTTACATTTCTTGCAATTAATTGTATCGCCTCCCTTAAATTTTAAATTAAATTGGTTTGATAAAAATTTTTGATTTTCAGTTCAATTTTAAGTATTTTTATCCTAATATTATATCACGATACGAAGTCAACTCAATTATAACAACTTGCATGAAATATGAAAATTTTCCAAGCAAAACATTTTTCCTAATTTTTTTCTAAACATTTAAAAATTCTCCTATTCTTTGCACATTTCGTTTACTAATGTTACTATATTTACACAAAAAGATGAAATTTTAACCGGAACTGAATCGAACTGAAACAATTGAAATTTTTAGACACATTTTTAGACCGAAGCTAGCATAAAACATTTTTAGACCGAAACTAACATAAAACATTTCCGTGGAACGCTTTGAACATTTCATATGAAAATCTAATTATGAATTACTACAATTTTTTAACTTCAAAACTGGTTTTATATTTTTTTTAGATTTCCAGTCTAATTCTAAGTTTATTACAAGTGTTCAGTAAAATCCCAATATTCCGAATCTTCGAAGTAAACTAGATTACAACAATTTGCATGAAATATGAAAATCTTCCACGCAAAACTAAATTTTCCCAATCCGACGCGAAATCAACCATCTCGGATAGTTTCCTGCACCAGGATCCGCATTCTCGCTGAAACCCCGCGAGTCATTGCGTCGATTTGTGATTCATAATTTCGCAAATTACTGGGGGTGGATGGCGGTTCGCCTTCGCCCCAAAGCCTTTTCCTGTTTCAATCGGAAGTACCGAAATAAATGAGTCCCGTCTTTGATGAATGAATGAGAGTCTAAGGCGACAGAGCGCCCTTTGTTGCTCGAAGATTAATTTTCTAATGTAACCATCCGTCTTTGTATTCATCCCCGCAAGAAACCATCCGTTATAGGTGAAACGAGTCAACTGTGCGGTTTCAAACCCTTAACTGACTACATTTTATCTTAAATAAAACAATATTTAAACCCCTTGAAAACTAACAAACTACATTATACGAATCAAACTTTTTTTTTAATTTTACGTTAAACTGATAGAGTTTTTTTAAATAGAAATGGATTTCGTTTGATGATTGTGCAATTAGTGCGTTATTAGTAGTGCTATAATGAGATTTCGGCTTGCACCCTTTGAAAGTAGTCATTATCGTCGCGACGCCTTTGCGCGATATTCGTCGGGGCGTGCGAAAGGGTTCGCGGCGTCGTTGTCGACGTCGTCGTCAGTGGAGGCGTCCTACCACCCCCCGGATTCCTTATTCCATATTTCAGTGGCCCGAAACGAAATGGGAAAGTTGTTCCTTTGACGTTATGAACTCCTTTCTCATCAGCGAAGGTGTTCGCTAATATAAATTATCCGGTTAAAACAAATTAAAGCTAAGGGCGGAGGCAGCGCCAAGACGCTCTGGATTGATGGTTACTAACGTCAACGTTCGCTTACGTTGAATTACGGAAAAACCTTAATTAGATTTTAAAATTAATAATGTCATAAATTTACCAAACTTTCTCTAAGTAATTATGAAGAATCATTTATAATTTTGTTTAATCATCTCCTCAGAACAAAGGGATTTTAATGTAAATACAAGTTTTAATCAACAAAAGAAATTATAAATTTTTACAACATAAAATTTTAAAAATGCTGAAATAACTTCAATATTTCAATGAGAACTAATTCTATAAAATTTAATTTCATTTTTGAAACTTGAAAGTTTAAAAATTGTTAAAAGTTTCACGAATTTAAAGTCAAGTTTGACTTTGCAATACAACGATTTCATAAAATTGTCATATCAAATTTCTTTTATTGTCAAAGTTTTATAATCCAATGTTGAGGATTTTAAGATATTAAGATAACATTCAAATAAAATTTTGCTTGAAAAATACCTTTCATTAATAAAATTTAATTTCTGTTGTATTTTATTAATTCGCATTGGAGCAACAAATCTCACGGACGAAATTAATTTAAAACGAAATTAAAATTTCGTTTGCGCCCTGAATATCAAAGCAACACCGAAAACGAATTAAATAAAACCCTCAAAAATTAAAAACCCTTCCAATCTCTTAACTCCGCGCCCGAATCTCATTTACAATCCCCAATTTCCCGCAACGAAAATATAAAAATTCCTTCTTTCAAATCCTTCTGCCATACTTCTAATCCAGACGGTTTTTATTGGGGTGCCTCACCCCATCCCTCCGCATTCAAAGCGCAAATCCGACCCACCCAACCCCTATTTAAAAGTTCCAACTTCAAAATGGTCGTCTTAGACGAACACATACACAAACTGCCTGTCAGACGCATCCGCCTTATTCAAAACGACGCCCGGCGTCGCCTAATTTAATACCTACAATTCACTCCCCACATAAATAAAAGAAATTGGAGAATATATTTTAGATCTTGATAATTTATAATCGCGTTAGAGGTTACTTCAATGGTCTCAAATAATAGAAGAAATAATTTTCTTGATATATTCAAACTGTTTTTTATTTGTTAAATAAAAACTACATTAAATAAATAACATGTAAATCCTAATCATTGTTTATTAATTTTTTTTCGTTTAATTAAATTTAAAAACCCAGTTTTTTTTTGTTTAATGTACCCTACTTTGTACAGGGTCGATATTTGTTTAATTTCGGCAGTCAGCCGTGCTTTCGAATCTGAGTAAATACAAATGTCTTTGAATTAAGGGAGGATTAGCGATCCTCAATTAGATTTGTTTTAAGATTCCAGTCGAGTGTTTGCAGATTTAAATATTTTAGGGTTGATGAGTGCCTGTCAATTTGTAGACTCGCTAAACTTTGTAGACTTGTATTTACTTACGTAATTTTTGATAAATTAATGATATATTTGCATAAAACTTACATAATTTCACTTACAATTAGTTTCTTTTTAAGTATCATTGCTATTGATCTCTAAACATCTTTAAATTAGTTAGAACTTTATATTTAATTTAGTAACAGTTTCAGTCTAAAATAGTAGTTTATGATACAAGTGTGTGAAGAAGGGCTTTTGTGTATGAGTTGCGAAGTTTAAAGCACGAGCCGAAGGTTTGTTTTTCTACCAATAATATTGAAAAAATTGGAATTTTGACCGACAAAATATTTCAAATCACTGACCCAATAAGGTTAGAACGTTCAGCGCCTCCGTGGAAAAAATTGCTAACTGGTAAAAACGAACAGTGACGTAAACACTATTTGGTCGTTGTCGATGTAATCCAGGTTAACCTAGATTTAATCTAGATTAGGTTAAGGTTAGGTTAGGTTATATTAGAGCCAGATAAATCCAGACTGAGAGGCCGAGACTAAAAAAAAATTAATTCAATTTTAATATACGTCAGAAAATTTATTTTCACTACGTCTATGTTTTTTTGTTTAGTAACGCGAGTTGTTGCCATAGTAACAACAAACAGAAATCGTTTAATAATGAAACTCTATTTGATTTATATAGGACTTTACAATACAATAATGTATTTATTAATGTGTTCATTTTGGTGTGTAAGTAAATAAAAATGTTTTAATTTGATCTTAAAAAGCTTTAAAGTTTGATTGTTGAATTTCATATTTGATCCCTAAATGTATAACTTTCTATGCTAATAAATATATAACAAAATGATTTTGATTTGCTGGAAACTAATATAATTGCTCAAACAAATTATTATTCCTTAAATAAATAGTAACTTCATCAATTGCCACTATTTACACAAAGGAATTGAAAGGTTTTATAATTGGGTTGGATTCATGTTTGAAATCGATTTGTTTGTTTTTATAAAAACAAATTATTCATGATAGTTTAATTATTTTTTTGTAATATTTTCTTTTGTGTTTAATAATGAATGGATGTATTTTAGGACGCGTATTCTCCCCAAACTTTGTTTGTTAGTTAGTGGTTTAATAATAGAATTTTGATATGAAGGGTGAAAATGTGATTCATTAAAGAAATATTTAAAAGACGGTATTAATGAAATTAGAATTTGAGAGGTGAGCGAGTAAAGCAGGGAAGAAATAATCCAAATAACTCGGTTCGGTGGAACTCGCGTGCGGCTCTATATATATTTTCCTGTGCGGTAGTATTTCAGAAATTTAAAGTGAATTAAAGCGAAAATTAATTGCTAATAAGATTATAATAAGACATTATACTCGATCAAGTAATTATTAATAAAATAATCTTCGGGCGAGAGAGGAGGAATTGCGTGTCGCGGATTTCCTCCTGTGGAAAACTGCCACCCAATTAATAATAAATAGGGGTAGGGAAATTGTTAGTAATATCATTTTCCGGGGGATTTTTGCTGCGGAGGATTCCGCCGACGGCTCTACGAAAGTATCCCTCTCGCTGTGTGCGAGGGGTGGCGGAAACAAAAGGAAACTAAGATGCAATTAAAATCCCGAGATTTCCATTGGCCCGTTCGGCGGCGGCCGATTTTCCGCCCTATTTCCACGTGGAACAGGCGCCACATTTCCGGAAAAGCGCCCGCTCCTCGCCGTTTTGCTTAATGTTTCCCCATTTATATACACATATAAAGTTCATCTTGCGAATTTTAATTCCTCCAGCTTCAGCTTTAGCGCTGACTACGAAAACAGAGAGGGCAATATTTAAAGGGTTTTAAACGGAGGGTTGTTCCTCCTCGACAGCCAGACATCTCAAGGTAGTTTTTACAGGCCGGATTTCTCTATGTATACTTCGTATTAAGCAAACAGAACTTTAAGCAAAATACATAGTAATTTTATGTATCAAGCGAAAATGTAGCTTACTGCAAATAAGTCTGGTAATTTGGTAAGGAAATTACTGTTTATTTTGGGAAAGTTTGCGCTACCCCCAACCTTCCAAACCCCCCACATCCCAACTCCCTAGATAACCTACTAAGTTTTACACCAATTCGTTCACTCATAACTACCCTACACGACACACTAAAACTAATTACGCATTAAGAAGAAATATTATATTTCAACTCGACTAAAACACATCCATTTACTCAAAAACCAAATTGTTTTTACTTGTCATTAATACCCTCATCACACTAAATCTACAAAGTATCAAGACAAAAACTTAACCGTATAAGAGCAAGGATGTTTATACTCGATACACTAAACGATCCAAAAATTTACTGGCTGAAAGGCCATTTCTTGCTAACTATAACGAAGTTTCAAGTAGCAGTTTAAATAGACATTAAGTTTTATAGTATGGCTAGACTGGAACCGTCTTGTCCTATTCCGCAGCGTTTTATTTAGATTTTGCCCTAAAACTACCCAACTATATATCTTTAATTACACTTTGTCCATCAGCAATGGCACAATGAAAATAATATCCAAAGCTTTTAATTACATTTTAATCAAAACCGAGAAGATTTTAAATTTAATTTAACTCATTTTGCAAAACTACCAAATTTTGTTTTGATAAAAACTTTATCATTCCCTTATCATCGAATTTAAACTTATTGTAATTAACAACTCTAAATTCGATTTTCTTACCTAAGTTGACTTGTATTTCTTCATCAACTCTCCATCACAATTATGTCGCACATTGTTTCTTCCAACATGTTAATTTGTAAATGTTCGCGGCCGCGACGACGTTGTCGTCCGAAGACGTGCCGGACTTGACTGACCGTCCATCGAAGAAGTTCCTCGACGGTCGGTCACTCGAAATAAAAAAAAAACTGGAAAATCAGGTCGCGGACGGTGTTTATTGTATTCCTCTTTTTTCGACGGGAACCGAAGGGGTGCACGACAGGGTTGGGGCGCGCTCCTGGTCACCGAACTGACCCTTTCTTTGCCACGAACAGGTTT
Source organism: Phosphuga atrata (assembly GCA_944588485.1). NCBI lineage: Eukaryota > Metazoa > Arthropoda > Insecta > Coleoptera > Silphidae > Phosphuga > Phosphuga atrata. Next base: position 23,492,855 of record OX155904.1, on the reverse strand, counting down.
TAGGACTGACCAGTCAGTCTGTTTTTCTTATTGTACCCTGTGAGAACCGACCGAATATTCTGATTATATTAAATTGTTGGGGACAAAAATACCCTTGCTCAGGTTCACGACAACAAAATCGGCCAAGTTACAAAGTTCTCATTCAAAATCGGCACAAAAATCTTATAAAACATTAATAAACCATAAAAGTAAGATAAGAAGATGCGAAGAATAATACTAACGATACAATACAAATGAGTCAAGACTAGTTACAATAGTTCACAAAGACTATATTAAACACAAAAAAATAATAAACAAGACAAGGTAGGCAATACCAGGCAGTCTAGACTAAGAAATCTGACATTAGATAGGCAGGACTAAACATATAAGACTAGACTGGTAATACAAAGTAGTTAAGACAATACAAATTAGTTCAAACATATAAGACTAGTCGGGATACTAGATTCATGCTTGTCTAGTCCTGTCTAAGTTTTCTCTGTCTAATCTTGCTGTCCAGACTTGTCAACCTAATCGTATTTGTCTAGTTTTGTCTGTCTAGTCTTGTCGGCCTAGCCATGTCTATCTAGTCTTGTCTGTCTAGTTCTGCCTGTCTAGACTGGTCTGTATTGTTTTGTCTGACTTGTCTATCTAGCATTGTATTTCTAGCCTTATCTGTCTAGACTTCCTAAACTAGTTTTGTCTGTCTAGACTTGCTTGTCTAGTCTTGCTAGTCTTGTCTGTCTAGTTTTGTTTATCTAGCCTTGACTGTATAGTCTTGTCTGTCTTATCTTGTCTGTCTAGTTTTGCCTGTTTTGCCTGGTCTGTATAGTCTAGTAGTGTCTTACTATTCCCTGTTTAGACTTGTCTGTCTAATCTTGTCGGTCTAGTCTTGTCTGTCTAGTCTTGTCTGTCTAGTCTTGTCTGTCTAGTCTTGTCTGTCTAGTTTTGTCTGTCTAGTCTTGTTTGTCTAGTCTTGTCTGTCTAGTCTTGTCTGTCTAGTCTTGTCTGTCTAGTCTTGTCTGTCTAGTCTTGTCTATCTGGTCTTGTCTGTCTAGTCTTGTCTGTCTAGTCTTGTCTGTCTAGTCTTGTCTGTCTAGTCTTGTCTGTCTAGTCTTGTCTGTCTAGTCTTGTCTGTCTAGTCTTGTCTGTCTAGTCTTGTCTGTCTAGTCTTGTCTGTCTAGTCTTGTCTGTCTAGTCTTGTCTGTCTAGTCTTGTCTGTCTAGTCTTGTCTGTCTAGTCTTGTCTGTCTAGTCTTGTCTGTCTAGTCTTGTCTGTCTAGTCTTGTCTGTCTAGTCTTGTCTGTCTAGTCTTGTCTGTCTAGTCTTGTCTGTCTAGTCTTGTCTGTCTAGTCTTGTCTGTCTAGTCTTGTCTGTCTAGTCTTGTCTGTCTAGTCTTGTCTGTCTAGTCTTGTCTGTCTAGTCTTGTCTGTCTAGTCTTGTCTGTCTAGTCTTGTCTGTCTAGTCTTGTCTGTCTAGTCTTGTCTGTCTAGTCTTGTCTGTCTAGTCTTGTCTGTCTAGTCTTGTCTGTCTAGTCTTGTCTGTCTAGTCTTGTCTGTCTAGTCTTGTCTGTCTAGTCTTGTCTGTCTAGTCTTGTCTGTCTAGTCTTGTCTGTCTAGTCTTGTCTGTCTAGTCTTGTCTGTCTAGTCTTGTCTGTCTAGTCTTGTCTGTCTAGTCTTGTCTGTCTAGTCTTGTCTGTCTAGTCTTGTCTGTCTAGTCTTGTCTGTCTAGTCTTGTCTGTCTAGTCTTGTCTGTCTAGTCTTGTCTGTCTAGTCTTGTCTGTCTAGTCTTGTCTGTCTAGTCTTGTCTGTCTAGTCTTGTCTGTCTAGTCTTGTCTGTCTAGTCTTGTCTGTCTAGTCTTGTCTGTCTAGTCTTGTCTGTCTAGTCTTGTCTGTCTAGTCTTGTCTGTCTAGTCTTGTCTGTCTAGTCTTGTCTGTCTAGTCTTGTCTGTCTAGTCTTGTCTGTCTAGTCTTGTCTGTCTAGTCTTGTCTGTCTAGTCTTGTCTGTCTAGTCTTGTCTGTCTAGTCTTGTCTGTCTAGTCTTGTCTGTCTAGTCTTGTCTGTCTAGTCTTGTCTGTCTAGTCTTGTCTGTCTAGTCTTGTCTGTCTAGTCTTGTCTGTCTAGTCTTGTCTGTCTAGTCTTGTCTGTCTAGTCTTGTCTGTCTAGTCTTGTCTGTCTAGTCTTGTCTGTCTAGTCTTGTCTGTCTAGTCTTGTCTGTCTAGTCTTGTCTGTCTAGTCTTGTCTGTCTAGTCTTGTCTGTCTAGTCTTGTCTGTCTAGTCTTGTCTGTCTAGTCTTGTCTGTCTAGTCTTGTCTGTCTAGTCTTGTCTGTCTAGTCTTGTCTGTCTAGTCTTGTCTGTCTAGTCTTGTCTGTCTAGTCTTGTCTGTCTAGTCTTGTCTGTCTAGTCTTGTCTGTCTAGTCTTGTCTGTCTAGTCTTGTCTGTCTAGTCTTGTCTGTCTAGTCTTGTCTGTCTAGTCTTGTCTGTCTAGTCTTGTCTGTCTAGTCTTGTCTGTCTAGTCTTGTCTGTCTAGTCTTGTCTGTCTAGTCTTGTCTGTCTAGTCTTGTCTGTCTAGTCTTGTCTGTCTAGTCTTGTCTGTCTAGTCTTGTCTGTCTAGTCTTGTCTGTCTAGTCTTGTCTGTCTAGTCTTGTCTGTCTAGTCTTGTCTGTCTAGTCTTGTCTGTCTAGTCTTGTCTGTCTAGTCTTGTCTGTCTAGTCTTGTCTGTCTAGTCTTGTCTGTCTAGTCTTGTCTGTCTAGTCTTGTCTGTCTAGTCTTGTCTGTCTAGTCTTGTCTGTCTAGTCTTGTCTGTCTAGTCTTGTCTGTCTAGTCTTGTCTGTCTAGTCTTGTCTGTCTAGTCTTGTCTGTCTAGTCTTGTCTGTCTAGTCTTGTCTGTCTAGTCTTGTCTGTCTAGTCTTGTCTGTCTAGTCTTGTCTGTCTAGTCTTGTCTGTCTAGTCTTGTCTGTCTAGTCTTGTCTGTCTAGTCTTGTCTGTCTAGTCTTGTCTGTCTAGTCTTGTCTGTCTAGTCTTGTCTGTCTAGTCTTGTCTGTCTAGTCTTGTCTGTCTAGTCTTGTCTGTCTAGTCTTGTCTGTCTAGTCTTGTCTGTCTAGTCTTGTCTGTCTAGTCTTGTCTGTCTAGTCTTGTCTGTCTAGTCTTGTCTGTCTAGTCTTGTCTGTCTAGTCTTGTCTGTCTAGTCTTGTCTGTCTAGTCTTGTCTGTCTAGTCTTGTCTGTCTAGTCTTGTCTGTCTAGTCTTGTCTGTCTAGTCTTGTCTGTCTAGTCTTGTCTGTCTAGTCTTGTCTGTCTAGTCTTGTCTGTCTAGTCTTGTCTGTCTAGTCTTGTCTGTCTAGTCTTGTCTGTCTAGTCTTGTCTGTCTAGTCTTGTCTGTCTAGTCTTGTCTGTCTAGTCTTGTCTGTCTAGTCTTGTCTGTCTAGTCTTGTCTGTCTAGTCTTGTCTGTCTAGTCTTGTCTGTCTAGTCTTGTCTGTCTAGTCTTGTCTGTCTAGTCTTGTCTGTCTAGTCTTGTCTGTCTAGTCTTGTCTGTCTAGTCTTGTCTGTCTAGTCTTGTCTGTCTAGTCTTGTCTGTCTAGTCTTGTCTGTCTAGTCTTGTCTGTCTAGTCTTGTCTGTCTAGTCTTGTCTGTCTAGTCTTGTCTGTCTAGTCTTGTCTGTCTAGTCTTGTCTGTCTAGTCTTGTCTGTCTAGTCTTGTCTGTCTAGTCTTGTCTGTCTAGTCTTGTCTGTCTAGTCTTGTCTGTCTAGTCTTGTCTGTCTAGTCTTGTCTGTCTAGTCTTGTCTGTCTAGTCTTGTCTGTCTAGTCTTGTCTGTCTAGTCTTGTCTGTCTAGTCTTGTCTGTCTAGTCTTGTCTGTCTAGTCTTGTCTGTCTAGTCTTGTCTGTCTAGTCTTGTCTGTCTAGTCTTGTCTGTCTAGTCTTGTCTGTCTAGTCTTGTCTGTCTAGTCTTGCCTGTCTAGTCTTGTCTGTCTAGTCTTGTCTGTCTAGTCTTGTCTGTCTAGTCTTGTCTGTCTAGTCTTGTCTGTCTAGTCTTGTCTGTCTAGTCTTGTCTGTCTAGTCTTGTCTGTCTAGTCTTGTCTGTCTAGTCTTGTCTGTCTAGTCTTGTCTGTCTAGTCTTGTCTGTCTAGTCTCGTCTGTCTAGTCTTGTAGATTAGATATATAGACTATTTTCCATGAGCGTAGTGCCATAATATCGGAACCAGGTATTTCAGTCCGGAAGTCCGTTCAAAAAGGCTGCCCTCAGGGATCCATATCAGGTCCCACATATTGGAAAATATTGTACAACACGATCTTCGACATAAAGCTGCCTGAAAGAACCAGCATAATCGCATATGCTGACGATACGATGTTAATGGTATCAAGCAACACAAAATTTGGACTGAAGGAAAAGACAGACCGGGCCTTGGATGCATTGCGATTATGGGCACTCGACTGCAAGCTAAATTTTAACGCCTCGAAGACGGAGGCATTGTTTTTTGGCAAATCACCTAATCAAAGACGACCACAATTTAGCCTTGGAGGAATCACACTTAAATGCCAGGAGAACATAAAATATTTAGGGGTCATCATTGACAGAAATCTCAACTTCAAAGAACACATAAAACAAGCATGCATTACAACAAAGCAGCGCTGCTCAAAACTATGGCTCGTATCCAGGAAGGAATGGGGTCTGGGGAGAGCAAATATATCACTAATTTATCGTGGCGCTATAGAACCAGGGCTGCTATACGGTGCTTCAGTATGGTACAGTGCATGTGGGATTAGGGAAAAACAAAAACTCCTAGGAGTACAGAGGAAATGCACTATAATTGCAGCGAGAGCTTACCGCACTGTTTCAACAGAAGCTGCGTGCATTATCTCCGGGTTTCTTCCGGTTGACCTTAGACTAAAAGAGATTGCTTTATACGGATCCAAGCAATCCATGGATGAGGACACAATAAGAGAACTCACCGGAGTTAACGCGTCTCCGAACATGATAGAAAGAAAAATCAACATGTCTCTAATTAAACATCCAGCTGACATAACACTAATAAATTACTGCTTTACACATAGCAACACCTATAGTATCACTATATATACAGATGGTTCTAAATCAGAATCGGGCGTAGGGGCTGCATTTGTTTTGTATGTTAAAGAAGTTGAGATTCACAATGAGACTATGAGGCTTGAAAAATATTGCTCCATATTTCAGGCAGAACTCTTGGCAATTAACAGGGCACTAAGACACATTCTATCGAACAACAGATCAATCCCAGAATGTTCCATCCTCTCGGATAGCAGAGCCGCTCTCGAAGCCTTAAAACATATGACCTCGCCAACCGAACTGCTTCTGGATACATGGCAGTTAATACAGGAAGTCCGAAAAACAGTGAAGCTCCAGCTGCACTGGATAAAGGCTCATGTGGGTCACGCAGGAAATGAAAGAGCGGACTCCCTAGCAAGACAGGCCTCTGGAACGGAGAAAGCAAACGAGGAAGTCGAACTTATACCAATTACATTTAAAACAATTCCAGGACAGGCTATAAAAAACGGCATATCAGCAAAAATCAAGAGAGAATGGCAAGAGCGATGGAATAATGCCACAACCGGTCTGTGGACCAAAAAATTCATACCAAATATAGAGGCATGGATTAACATAGACATAAGACCTACACATCACATGGTCCAGCTGATAACTGGCCACGGAAATTTTAAAGCCTATTTATACAGATTTGGTAAAAGACAATCTCCGCTTTGTGCATGCGGTGAGGAGGAAACCGCCGCCCATGTTCTCTTTAGATGTCCGCTCACGGAGAACTGGCGAGAACAATCAGCAGCCAGTATGGCTAAGGCAGGATGCCACTGGCCACGGACCGAAGAGGACTTGACTACAATCGTGAAAAATAACAAATGGTGGATGACCTTCAATAGAAACTGTAAAAAATTAAAAAAACTGGACCACGATCTAACCACTTAGACTAAATTCTGACATTCAATTTCTCCCGCTTATAGTATTTGTACAATTTTTATGTAATATTCTAACGTATAGTGTAAATATGTAACAGTAATGCAGTATAGTGTAATATGTAACAATATGTTGTGATAATACGATGTAATAATACCCATGTAACTAGCTATGAAACCAGCATAATGTCTAACCAGATGGAGTGCTGGTCACATAAGCAAAACATTTCTTATGTGAATAAACAAATAAGATGTCTAGTCTTGTCTGTCTAGTCTTGTCTGTCTAGTCTTGTCTGTCTAGTCTTGTCTGTCTAGTCTTGTCTGTCTAGTCTTGTATGTCTAGTCTTGTCTGTCTAGTCTTGTCTGTCTAGTCTTGTCGGTCTAGTCTTGTCTCTCTAGTCTTGTCTGTCTTCCAAAGGTAAAAGTATAAAAGATTCTTAGGATTTCTTGGGATTCATTGAGTAGAAAATAAAAGATCCCAGATGAATTAAAAATCGAAATTAGTCATACGACAGATCGCACTCCAGAGATGCTAATAAAAGTTCTAACTCGAACCGGTGATACCAAGTGTGGTATCACAGGTAACAGCTGTGGTGAAACAGAAACCAAAAACCAACACGGAGAATGCTAATGTAGTGGTGGAGTGTTGACATTTCTTAATTGAGAGTACAGTGCATTGCAGCAAGAAGATGTTATCAACGAAATGTCAAACGAAACAAAAACGCGGACAGCACAGAACACTGCAGAAGCCGGTATAAGGAAATCAAAAAAGGTATCTAAGATAGGCAATAAATATGTCCAAGAGGGACCACTGGTTTGAACTTTGCCACAAGCTAGATCAGGACGACTGGGAAAGCGCATCTGCCTCAAATCAGCATCAAATGCCAATCTGCCCTTGAAAGAGTGAGCCTCAAGAGGCCTTAGATGAGGCCAATGCGTGATTTGCCCGAAAAAATGGCAAATTTGAAAAATTTTCCTTGGAAACGATTAAGCTCCAGGACCCGACGGGATACCAGCTGAAGCAATTAAGATGCCGCAAATAGGACTTCTTCTAGACTTCTTGATAGGCATCTTCAACGCTACACTAAAAAACGGTAACTTCCCTGAAATATGGAAGTAATCAAGGCTGGTGCTGTTAAGAAAGGGAGACAAACCTTTACAGGATCCATGTCGTACAGGCTAATTTGCCTGCTAGATGTAACAGGGAAGTTTCTAGAAGATATGGTAGTAGGGGGGATAAAACAGGAGCTTGTGAAAGGTAAAGATCTATCCAGAACGCAATTCGGCTTCAGGGAGGACTCTCAACTATAGACGCAATAATGAGAGTACTAAATATGGCAGAAGTGGCTGCAGAAGGATTGCGTGGGAAAAGAAGAATTTGCGCAATCATAACTTTAGACGTTAAAAACGCCTTCAACTCTGTTGCTTGGACAAATATTGTTGAAGAGTTAATAGCAAGAGTCTTCCCTTCATATCTCCTGAGCAGCTCCTGCTCATAAGCAGCTACCTCTGCAACCGAAAAATTATTATAGTTGCAGAAGGTGAAAGCGTAGAAAGGCAAATCTACAGGGGTGTTCCACAAGGCTCAATAATAGGACCAACTTTGTGAAATTCTGTATGATGAAGTCCTTAGACTGAAGCTGCCAGAAGGAGTGGAAGCTGTCGGTTTGGCCGACGACTTGATTCTAATCGTCACCGGATTAACAGAATATTGTGTTATCAAAAGGGCAAAAGCAATAGCTCTAATATACAACTTAATGGAGAGAAAACAGCTATAGCTCGCTCCACAAAAGACAGAAGCGGTTTTATTGACAGAATGAATGTAGGACCAGTCTCGTTTAAAATAAAAAGCGAAACAATAATACCAAAAGAGGCCAGTAAATACTTAGGCGTAATCTGTCATGCTCTACGCAGCTCCAACCTGGAAGCGAGCCATGGAGAGAGCAAGTCTAAGGCAAAATCTGGAATCCATTCAACGAAAAATGGCGCTACGCTTATCCAGTGCTTATAGGACCGTCTCAGAAGACGCTGTTCTCGTTATTGCGGTAATAGCTCCTATAAAAAAATTTGTTGAGGAGAGAGACACGCTTTATAAACAAGGGAGCAGTGAAAACAAAAAGGAACTGAGGAAGAAGGCAAGGACTCAAATGCTCGAAAGTTGGCAAGAGTACTGGGAAGCCTCAGAGAGGGCTGAGTGGACGAAACATCTGATCCCAAAATTGGGTTCATGGGTCACGAGAAGACAAGCAGAATTTACCTAATAGCTGGCTCAGGCGCTGAACGGCCAAGTGGGTGCTGCAAAGACTACGTGCACAGTATTGGGCGCAAAGCTGACATCCAGTGCGTTTATTGTGATAAGACAGATGATATGTGACAGTGTGATACAATGTATCACACAATCTTCGAATGCCGCAGGTGGTCTTTAGAGAGGGAACTATGAACTTTAAGAACAAAAAGAATCCTAGAAACTAGCACACTGACGGAGACAATGCTTAGGACTGAAGAAGACTGGTCTGTCTGTCTAGTCTCGTCTCTCTAGTCTTGTCGGTCAAGTCTTGTCTGTCTAGTCTTGTCTGTCTGGTCTTGTCTGTCTAGTCTTGTCTGTCTAGTCTTGTCTGTCTAGTCTTGCCTGTCTAGACTTGCCTGTCTAGTCTTGTCTGTCTAGTCTTGTCTGTCTAGTCTTGTCTGTCTAGTCTTGTCTGTCTAGTCTTGTCTGTCTAGCCTTGTCTGTCTAGTCTTGTCTGTCTAGTCTTGTCTGTCTAGTCTTGTCTGTCTAGTCTTGTATGTCTAGTCTTGTCTGTCTAGTCTTGTCTGTCTAGTCTTGTCTGTCTAGTCTTGTCTGTCTAGTCTTGTCTGTCTAGTCTTGTCTGTCTAGTATTGTCTGTCTAGTCTTGTCTGTCTAGTCTTGTCTGTCTAGTCTTGTCTGTCTAGTCTTGTCTGTCTAATCTTGTCTGTCTAGTCTTGTCTGTCTAGTCTTGTCTGTCTAGTCTTGTCTGTCTAGTCTTGTCTGTCTAGTCTTGTCTGTCTAGTCTTGTCTGTCTAGTCTTGTCTGTCTAGTCTTGTCTGTCTAGTCTTGTCTGTCTAGTCTTGTCTGTCTAGTCTTGTCTGTCTAGTCTTGTCTGTCTAGTCTTGTCTGTCTAGTCTTGTCTGTCTAGTCTTGTCTGTCTAGTCTTGTCTGTCTAGTCTTGTCTGTCTAGTCTTGTCTGTCTAGTCTTGTCTGTCTAGTCTTGTCTGTCTAGTCTTGTCTGTCTAGTCTTGTCTGTCTAGTCTTGTCTGTCTAGTCTTGTCTGTCTAGTCTTGTCTGTCTAGTCTTGTCTGTCTAGTCTTGTCTGTCTAGTCTTGTCTGTCTAGTCTTGTCTGTCTAGTCTTGTCTGTCTAGTCTTGTCTGTCTAGTCTTGTCTGTCTAGTCTTGTCTGTCTAGTCTTGTCTGTCTAGTCTTGTCTGTCTAGTCTTGTCTGTCTAGTCTTGTCTGTCTAGTCTTGTCTGTCTAGTCTTGTCTGTCTAGTCTTGTCTGTCTAGTCTTGTCTGTCTAGTCTTGTCTGTCTAGTCTTGTCTGTCTAGTCTTGTCTGTCTAGTCTTGTCTGTCTAGTCTTGTCTGTCTAGTCTTGTCTGTCTAGTCTTGTCTGTCTAGTCTTGTCTGTCTAGTCTTGTCTGTCTAGTCTTGTCTGTCTAGTCTTGTCTGTCTAGTCTTGTCTGTCTAGTCTTGTCTGTCTAGTCTTGTCTGTCTAGTCTTGTCTGTCTAGTCTTGTCTGTCTAGTCTTGTCTGTCTAGTCTTGTCTGTCTAGTCTTGTCTGTCTAGTCTTGTCTGTCTAGTCTTGTCTGTCTAGTCTTGTCTGTCTAGTCTTGTCTGTCTAGTCTTGTCTGTCTAGTCTTGTCTGTCTAGTCTTGTCTGTCTAGTCTTGTCTGTCTAGTCTTGTCTGTCTAGTCTTGTCTGTCTAGTCTTGTCTGTCTAGTCTTGTCTGTCTAGTCTTGTCTGTCTAGTCTTGTCTGTCTAGTCTTGTCTGTCTAGTCTTGTCTGTCTAGTCTTGTCTGTCTAGTCTTGTCTGTCTAGTCTTGTCTGTCTAGTCTTGTCTGTCTAGTCTTGTCTGTCTAGTCTTGTCTGTCTAGTCTTGTCTGTCTAGTCTTGTCTGTCTAGTCTTGTCTGTCTAGTCTTGTCTGTCTAGTCTTGTCTGTCTAGTCTTGTCTGTCTAGTCTTGTCTGTCTAGTCTTGTCTGTCTAGTCTTGTCTGTCTAGTCTTGTCTGTCTAGTCTTGTCTGTCTAGTCTTGTCTGTCTAGTCTTGTCTGTCTAGTCTTGTCTGTCTAGTCTTGTCTGTCTAGTCTTGTCTGTCTAGTCTTGTCTGTCTAGTCTTGTCTGTCTAGTCTTGTCTGTCTAGTCTTGTCTGTCTAGTCTTGTCTGTCTAGTCTTGTCTGTCTAGTCTTGTCTGTCTAGTCTTGTCTGTCTAGTCTTGTCTGTCTAGTCTTGTCTGTCTAGTCTTGTCTGTCTAGTCTTGTCTGTCTAGTCTTGTCTGTCTAGTCTTGTCTGTCTAGTCTTGTCTGTCTAGTCTTGTCTGTCTTGTCTTGTCTGTCTAGTCTTGTCTGTCTAGTCTTGTCTGTCTAGTCTTGTCTGTCTAGTCTTGTCTGTCTAGTCTTGTCTGTCTAGTCTTGTCTGTCTAGTCTTGTCTGTCTAGTCTTGTCTGTCTAGTCTTGTCTGTCTAGTCTTGTCTGTCTAGTCTTGTCTGTCTAGTCTTGTCTGTCTAGTCTTGTCTGTCTAGTCTTGTCTGTCTAGTCTTGTCTGTCTAGTCTTGTCTGTCTAGTCTTGTCTGTCTAGTCTTGTCTGTCTAGTCTTGTCTGTCTAGTCTTGTCTGTCTAGTCTTGTCTGTCTAGTCTTGTCTGTCTTGTCTTGTCTGTCTAGTCTTGTGTGTCTAGTCTTGTCTGTCTAGTCTTGTCTGTCTAGTCTTGTCTGTCTAGTCTTGTCTGTCTAGTCTTGTCTGTCTAGTCTTGTCTGTCTAGTCTTGTCTGTCTAGTCTGTCTAGTCTGTCTAGTCTGTCTAGTCTGTCTAGTCTGTCTAGTCTGTCTAGTCTGTCTAGTCTGTCTAGTCTGTCTAGTCTGTCTAGTCTGTCTAGTCTTGTCTGTCTAGTCTTGTCTGTCTAGTCTTGTCTGTCTAGCCTTGTCTGTCTAGTCTTGTCTGTCTAGTCTTGTCTGTCTAGTCTTGTCTGTCTAGTCTTGTCTGTCTAGTCTTGTCTGTCTAGTCTTGTCTGTCTAGTCTTGTCTGTCTAGTCTTGTCTGTCTAGTCTTGTCTGTCTAGTCTTGTCTGTCTAGTCTTGTCTGTCTAGTCTTGTCTGTCTAGTCTTATCTGTCTATTTTTGTGTGTTCAGTATTGTCTGTCTGTCTAGTCTTGTCTATCTAGTCTTGTATGTCTAGTCCTGTCTGTCTAAATCTTGTCTGTTTAGTCTTGTCTATCTAGTCTTATCTGTCTATTTTTGTGTGTTCAGTATTGTCTGTCTGTCTAGTCTTGTCTATCTAGTCTTGTCTCTCTAGTCTTAACTGTTTAGTTTTGTCCAGTAACAGGACTAGTCGTTAATGTTTTGAGCCTTTTGTATTGTGTGAACTATCCCGTATTAGTTGCCCATTAGTCCTGTCTGCTCATTTTTTGTCTGTCTGGTCGCCTCTGTCTCTTGATATCTATCTTGTTTTATATACATGGTCGTATGTAACCAGTCTTGTTTGTTTAAGTAAACATACCTACTGATATCTGACTAATGAGTAATTTCAGTTTATTGGTCTAGTTTGAATATTGATTTCAATTATGAACTGAAAGTCAGAATGAATCGAGACTAATTAATTGTATATTTAATAATTAAGTTTAAAACAGTCAAGAATACTAGTTTATCTAGTTGTGCTTACTAGGTGGTAAAACTATACTAAATATATTTTTTAGGAATTGTGTTTTTGTAATTTGTATGCAGGTGGTAAAATTCGTTGGATTTTTGAAACAGCGCATTGCTTTTAAAGCACAGCCGTAGAATTTACGTTGCAACCCCATTCAGATAACAAAAATAATCCCGAAAAATTGCCGAGAAAAACCAGTTTTCAACCCTTTTCGGGACCCCTAAACGATATCACTCTCACCTTAAGGATGGGTCAGTCGGGTCAACGTGAAGACCGGTCTTCGTATTGTCCCGGATCGTCCCCTACGTATCGCCGCGCGATGACCAGCGCGCCTTTCCCACGACGGACAGACCGGACGTCTTCCCAAAATTGACACCCTATACAACCCTTCCCGTCTGACCACATTCGAAAACTAGATATACAGGTCAAGGGAGTATAAAAAATATTTCAAGTTAATTTCAATTGAAACTGGAGTAGCACTTATTTTTTAACTACTCCAAATCTACTTTGATGGATATAACTTGACCAGCTAGGTTAAACAGACTACATTCAAGCAACTTATCTGCTCTACTACACGTGCATTACATGAACAGATTTGTTTGTTCAAAAGAAATTTACTCATTTGTTAAGTTAATTTTGAATTCATATTTCCATTTATTTATTTTGTTTTTGTGGACAAGGTTTGTAAGACTTTGTTAATCATTGGCTTTGTTGGACTAGTTATATTGTTTTGTTAGTTAAAAGTTGATCAAGTGCAGAATATGAGAAAAGATTTTAAATAATTTTATCAACGCACTGAAATTTTTTATTTTGAAAATTTCGCTTCCAATTGGATACAAAATTCAAGCTAAAAATGTATAAAGTGGAGGAGACTTGGCACGATTCAATTGGAATTAATTAACTCATTAATGATTAGTTTAATGATGATCAATTTACTTTGCTTTGTTTTATTTGTTTTGCATTTGTCAAAAATGTAAGGACAAGCTGAATAATACTCGCTTGCAAAAAATAATTATCAATACAAGTTATCCATTCATAAACTAAAAAAAAACTTCAAGCGTCCGGTTTTTCAAAAACACCTAATTGTATCCATTGTGTCGATTATTCAAACAAACAAAAAATCCGCATATCCCGATCCAGAGGGTAAGCTAGTTCTATTTTTTGGGGCAGTTCACGTGTCCGTCCGTCGTTTTGTTTGTGACCATTGTCCAAAAAGTTGAAAGACCAGTAATACGGCTTGTTATTTTCACGCGGCGTCCGGCCAACTGACCACTCCACTGGACGCCGCGACGTTCCTGCCCTAAGCAACAACTCAACATAATTATAAATCTATATGCTCTAGTCTTTCTGTCTAGTTTTGCTAATATTATCTTCGTTATTTAATATCGTATATCTATCTCATTATCCTCATCCCTCGATTTACACGTTCCTGTATAAATACCGAACTGACTTTTTCACTTATCATTTCAATTAATTTAAACATTTTCGTTCTGTCCTTGAATACATTAACACGGAAACATATGAATTTGATGTTTGCGGTTTTTGACTGACTTTTGGAAAACTGGCAAAAACCGCAAACGTCAAAGTTATGTTTTCGTGCTAATGTATTCAAGGACAGAAAGAAAATGTTTAAATTAATTGTAATATCAAGTGAAAAAGTCAGTACCATTTAAGCAATTTTTAATCGAACTTGTAAAACGTGTAAAACAAAACCGTGTAAATTGAGTACCGTCTAAATCGAAGAATAGGTTAATCTTCTCGTAATAATCTTCTCTTATATTGCGTTATCTAGTCGGGTCTGTTTCTGCAGCTCAGGGTTTTACTGCACTGCCTCTCTATTCTTCACTCTCCAGGATTGTGTTTAGTTACCGCAATCAAAAACCGCAAACGTCAAAGTCATATGTTTCCGTGCTAATGTATTCAAGGACAGAAAGAAAACGTTTAAATTAATTGTTGTAATAAGAACAGAAAAAGTCAGTATCACTTAAGTAACTTTTAATCGAACTTGTAAAACTTGTAAAAACTTGTAAAAAAACCAAACCGTGTAAATCGAAGAATAGGTTAATCTTCTCTTAATAATCTTCTCTTATATTGCGTTATCTAGTTGGGTCTGGTTTCTGTAGCTCATGGTTTTACAGGCTTCTTCGCGCTTCAGGATTGTGTTTAGTTACAATTAACATCCAATTTGTTCATTATTTATTGATTACAAATATTAATATTGTTTCTTGTAGTATTTTTCTGTGTATAAATTTAGAGTGTATTGATTTCCGATGTCGATATAGTATATATGTAGTGTCGTAGGGGGTCGTGCGGAGTGAGAGCTTGTAAAATATCTAATGGAAGCGAGAAAATTTTCAAAGGGATTTTCCCCGCGCAACAATTTCCTTTATGTTTAATAACAATACCGCCGGCAAAGGCGAGACACAAGAAAGACATTTTCAGTTTCAATTTTCCAGAAACACACCGTGCCACCTTGCTTTCTCTCTCTCTCTCTCTCCTCGGCGCACACACACACACACACACACCGACTCTATATATAACACACATATACTGGATATACATCTATATAGAGAACCCCGAGTTTAGAATTCCCTTCTGGGTGCACAATAAGTCTCTGGAATTGTATTAGAATATCGCGAAGTAAATTTATCAAAGAGACGTGCCTGGCTTGGCAAAGTAAGTATAAACGACATTAAGAAGTTGCCAATTAGTTGACTGTGCCGCCGCCGAAGGCGCTCTCTGCGCCCCGGTGGAAAGAGCGCGCCCTGGCCCCCATTTGCATATCCAATATCTAGCGCAGTTATATCTTATATATACATTATACACGCTCAGAAAACTAAATATCCTGCAGAACTTGTGTATAAAATATTTCGTGCATTCAACAAAAACTATTCATATTCATACGGCGTACTCAAAGTACATTTTCAAAAACTCTTTACATCTACGTCTACTTTGTTGTATATACACTAAACTTACTTTACTATTTAATCTACTTAGTTTATTCCATTTACCCTTATTTGTAAACAACTCATTTCAATAGACAACTATATTAACAAGATTCATTTAATGAATAAAGATAACAGTATTGGCTTCGCCTAATATGTGTGGGTATAAGGGTGTTAGGTAAACATGCGGCAAAAATTAGGGCCTTATTCCTTGCCCTATTCTAAGAATATTTTGTCGCAAGATGATTTCTGAAAAACCTTTTGTTTCAAAGATGCAGTGTGAACAAAATTTGCTACAGTAACAACATTTTATTATCAAAAAGTTACATGTACTTTACTTTGTAACTTGCTCAATCTACAGTAAATTTTCGAAATAACTTCGTCCACCCTGGATACAAGCATTCAATCTTCTCGTCATTGAGTGTCGAACTCTTTCAAACACACCAGGGTTGTTTCTAATTTAGTGACATCCAGCAACTATCCGATTTCGCAATTCTTCCAAATTCTCTACTGGAGTAGCGTAAACTAATGACTTCAGATAGCCCTATAAGAAATAACCCACGGGGTTTAAGTCTGGGGATCGAGCAGGTCGTTCTTGTGGCCCACCTCGACCAATCATTAAAGGAGAACTGATGTTGAAAACCATCTTTACATACCTCTTGCGCATTTTCATCTGCCCACACATGGTTGTTATGAAAATTGCTTATTGCATTTCTTGAGAAACTGGCGTCATCGATGAAAAGAATATGTGTCAGGAATTGAGGGATTAAAACTAATATTTGGAAAAGCCATTGACATAACGCAATATATGGACGATAATCAGCAGGTAGTAGTACCTCAACATGTTCGTTGAATGTGTTATGCATACAATAAATTGTCCAATGACTTACATTCAAAGTATTGGCAATTTGTCGCTTAGAAGTGTAGGTACTTGAATCTCCCAAATATAATCTACAGACTTTAACCCAAGATTCGTTACAATTCTTCTGTGAGTCAAGACTGACAACTAAAGTACAAAAGTTAGAAGAAGGAACAGCAGAAGAAGTGTATGGACAACATTAGGTCCGTATTCCTGGAGCCGCAAGAGGGGCTTTAGGAGAAACTGAAAGAAGATATCCAAATAGTAAAAATTGGTGGAGGAATTGGAAACTTTAATCAAACAGAAAAAAACAAGCATACCTCAAGTAGCTAACAACAGATTATGAAAATAAAAACAGTATGAAAGTATGAAACAGTATGAAAGTATGAAAATAAGTATGAAAATAAAAACAGTACAACAGATTGAATAAAGAAACAAAAACGAAAGTCCAAAATAGGAAAAAAGAATTCAGGGAAGATTCAGGGAAAAGTGTGAACAAATCAATCAATATATGGGCGGGCACGAGAATATCAGAGGCATGGGAAACAATAAAAAAAGTCTCAGAAAAGATAACAAAAACAGTAACAACATCACACTAATACAGGCATGACAAACTCATATGATATTGCGGGCCACATGATCTATTTTGCAATAAGTTGGGCCCAATGATTTTACTGTAAAAAAATGAATTAAATACGATTGTTAGATATGTATTTATTAGACTCAATGTTTTTTATCCAAACTTTATAACTAAAACATATTCTATTTAAAAAAACTAAAATATAAGTTGTAATATACAAAATCATACTACTTTTTAAAAAATATTTGACATCGTTTGTTGTAAAGAAAGTCAACAATATTTGGTTGAGTATCTGTGGAATCGATGAACTATGATCGGTTAATCTTTTCCTTTCAGAATTCTTGTTATTTTTCATTAAAGAAACCCTTATAGGTGCACCGTCAGTTGCAAGACAAACCAACTTTTCCAATGGTAACTTATACTTCTTCAAAACTTCCATAAGCGCATCAAAAATATCAGCTCCGGTAGTTGTATGCATAGGTCTTCACTTACTTTTGAATTAACATCGCATCCTCAAATAAAAACGACCAGCTGAGCGCTATTTCGAATACCTACCTGTACTTTCATCAATTGCAACAGAGTAGGCTTTTAATGTTGATATTATTGAATTATGCTGATTTCTCAAATTCTCGGCTATTTCATCAACTATGTTTGCTATAGAATTTTATGTGTGCTGGACATAATACTTCCGCTGTTTATCGAAATAAATTTAAGACTTCTCGGCGCGCCGCAATCTATGAATTGTCGGGCCGCGTGTTTGACATGTCTGCACTAATACAAATGAACTGATGGGAAAACTATTACCTAACATTGCTTAAAGAAGACAGGCCTCAGTTTATGACGACACCAATGCGGGAGGAGGAAAATATCATAGATAATATAGAAGAAATCATGTCACGGAACTAAAAATGGCACTAAAATACATGAAGAATGGTAAAGCCGCTGGTCCGGGAGGTGTTCCTATAGAGTTGGTGAATCATGGACCGTACATACTGCTTGAGAAACTGGTGGAAGTATTTACCAAATGTTTCTTGGAAGGGGACGACATTCCAAATGATTGGAAAATAGGATATCTCAGCTCCATACATAAAAGGCAATAGAAATATGTATATGCTCTAAGTATAGAGGCATATCGGTCACTAGTTCTGTTGCAAGACTGTAGGCCGAATCCTAAAGACAAGAATAGGGCAAGACTTTGAAGAAAATGAAGAACAGCGTGGTTTTAGGGCGGGTATATCATGCCCCGGACAATATCAGTATTGAAAAATAATTTATGGAGAAAAGACCGGAAAGGAATTTGAGTACACACTTGATGTTCATTGATTTCAAGAAGGCCCACGATAACGTGCCCATTAATAAAATGTTCGAAGTACTACATGATACTAACATTAACAAATACTACATCAGAGCCATAAAAACACTATATATGAACTCTATAGAAAATTAAGTAACAAAATATACGCGCCGTTTAAAGTTAACAAGGGATTAAAATAAGGATGTAGTCTATCTCCGACCATTTTAAAAGTATATCTACAAATAGCCCTGGATGAAAAAATGTCATAGAATGGGAATTGATGTTGGAAATACCTGTTTATATACAGTATATACACTACTGTTTTCCGAGGATCAAGTATTGATAGCAAACGACGAAGAAAACATTACATACATGACAAGAAAGATGATTGAGAAATAGGTACTACAAATGGGGGCTGAACATTTTCGAACAATTTCGGAGAAAAGGAAAAATTTCATATCGGAGAAAAACTCAATGATCTTAAAATCAACAACAGTATTATAAAAAGCACAAATGAATTCAAGTACTTGGAAACATACATATCTTCTGAAGGTTCAACAATCTTCTGAAGGTTCAACAAAACAGGATTGTTCCGGGAAAAACAGCAATTCAGAACCTGAACTGAATTCTATGGTCCTTGAAAATTCAAATAAATACAAAAGTCCAGTTATACCGTACTATCGCGGAACCAATAACATCATATCGGGCAGAGTGCTGGCAACTAACTTCAAAAATAATGAACCAGCTAAAATCAGTAGAGATGGACTGTTTACGCCGATCGTGTAGAATATTCAGATTAGACCATATCCGAAATGACGATACCAGGCAAAGAGCGCATGTAGAAGATACCATTATGGATCGGATAGAAAGCCGACGACTAATATGGTTCGGCCATGTGATGAGAATAAGGAGTGAGTGACTGACTAAGATGCCCAAAAATTATGATCTCTTACTTCCCAACTATCTGAAGGAAGAAGGGAAGGCCAAGAATATCACGGAGAAAAGGAATATAAGAAACCATGAGGAGAAGGGGAATGATAGAAAGAAAGATAGATTGGGAAAACAAAAGAGAATTGAGATTGAAGTGAGGGAAGCGGCAGTAGCCGTAAGACCCCCGCTAAAAAAGAGTACTGGATCTTCCTCTATCCTGTCCAGCACATTCTATTTCAGTTGTACCGTTCTTACTGTCATTAATCTTCCTGGCCCTTCATTTCGTTTCAATATGCTTGTTTTACGGAGACGTCGATGAAAGTTTCCGAAGATTTTTCGGTCGGGGGATATTACGGCTAGGAAACTGTACGGCAATGGAAACTGTACGGCTAGGAAACTGTACAAACAATATTACGGCAATGTACAATCGTCTAGCTTGTAATAAATTGCCATCAGCAAGTCCATACATAAAATGCTTTCCAGTAATCTCGGCGTTCGTATACACGGTAGAGGAGTTCACTAACTATTAAATACACGACAAACAGACAAACGTCACTCAATTTAAACAACTGGGACCGATACCGATGATGATCACTGACGAGACGTATTCAAATAAAATCCGCTTGTACGTTAGTAGATAAAACAGCCGTTCCAAGTTATCGTCAACAATTTTTCGTACTTGATAGTATACTTGTTAGATAGGTTTTGTGCTTAATAAACTCATTGTCATACGCCATACATTTATTTACATTGATGATTGAAACAAATGTTCGAAGTTCTAATCGAATTTGGTTGTCGCAAATTTTGGTCACCCTGTATCTTCAAACAAAGGATTTTTTTTCAGAAATGATCGTAGGACAAAATATTCTTAGAATAGGTCAAGGAATAACTCCTTCAATTTTGCCGCATATTTACCTAACACCCTGTATAATTACTCAGACGTATATCTGGCGATGTAGTCCAGCAGAAGATGTAGGAATGAGATTTTTATTTTGTTGTTAATTATTGTATTGCTAGTGTAACTATGAAGTAAATTACACGTAAATCATCCAAGAGCTTTAAAGAATAAAGTCTTAGCGGTTACAAATTACCAAAACAGAAAATATTGTAAATATATGTTTAGCGCACAATTAGATAGTAAGATTGACGTATGAACGGTTTTGTCTTCTCTTTGTCAAGTTTTATTGCTATAAAAGTTATGTTTATGGTAATTCTATTACATTCCTATATTTTCTACTGATATTATGGTTTTGTTTAATAAATTCAATGTATAATAGTAGTACTTGGAATGTGTAGTAGCAATAGTCTTCTCTTGTGGTGTCCATGTTTGTTTATCTGCTATAGGTTCGTTTATACTGTTTTAACTAAAAATTTTATAATCAAATCTAGTTTCGAGTTTTCAGTTTCGACTTTTTCCTAAGAAATAATGTGTGCGTAGTTATTGATATTAATCGAACTTGATTTAGATTATCAAAATGGAATTGACCCCTTTCGTTCTGCTGCTACAAACAATGACTTAGGTACATGCCGACAGTTTTTTTATAATTGCAGCCGATCTTTACGAGTTTTTACGTTTGCCTATATCACCTATTTAATAGAATTTGAATTACCATATAATATCTTATAAAATGTGTTTGAAAATGTATAAGCTCTGCATTGTGATGGTACCAAAATTTCGACGCAGAAACTCGAATGCAGAATATTTTGATGGTATAAATAAATCGATTAACCGATTAATATGATCCCCTAGGCTTCACCCTAGAACCATATATTTCACGTCTCGTAAAAGCGAGAAGAGACCGAGACGAGTCAGTTTTGAAAAGTTTAGGCGAGAGCCAGACCATATGTCGTCTCGTTCTCGTGAGACACGACAGTCTCGTTTCTGATCTGGTTCATATTTCTTCTTAAATCTTTGACTCTGACACGGGCAGCCATCATATTTTCTTGCATAAATGAGAACTATTCGTTCTGAGCTCTGGCAAGTTACATTTCATGGGTTAGGTGGAGAACACGGGTCTGTTGAAAATATTTTTGCGGACTTTTTACCTGGTGTAACTGTTATTAATCGTCTTTGGCATTCTTTAACTAAGATCGGAAAGCAAAAATGAAACTTCTATGTTGTCTGGTTCAATAAATATTCGTGTTTTTGTTAAAAATAGTTGTTGAGATTTTGGTTGGTTAGATTAGGTTGTCCGCCGCGAAGCGGACAGATAAATCAAGACAACATACGCGCGGCAGCGCGAACTCTCGATCCAATATAGATCAATGTGGCAAGGACCGTTGGTTTAACCCCGGTTAGATTAGGTTGTCCGCCGCGAAGCGGACATATGAATCAAGACAACATACGCGCGGCAGCACGAACTCTGGATCCAATATAGGTTAGGTTTATGTCAACAACTATTTTTAACAAAAACACGAATATTTATTGAACCAGACAACGTACAGCTTCATTTTTGCTTTCCGACCTAAGTTAAGCCGTGTCAAGGACGATTAACAAGAGATACGCTTGCTAAAAAGTCCATAACACTAAGTTTCAATAGACCGCTATTCTCCACCTGGTTATATAATTTCATTATAAGAGTTTTTTTTTTCTTCTTATATAGAACATTAACGAAAGGGTTAGCTGTTAAGCGAACTGTCATACTGCGCTCACTTTTAAACATTTATGTTCTGTATACTCTGACGAATCATCTTGAATTTATCGCTTGAACAACGCTACCAAATTATCCAAATTTACTTTGAAAATCAGTCATCGATTCACGAAACTTATAGACAACTTTCTGATTTTTATGGTGCACATAATCCTCCATCTGAACAAACCATCCGTGGAACTATGGATAGATTTCATACCACATACTCTCTAAATGTTGCCACATATTCTTTAAATAACACCAAAACACGTCAAAGGTATGTTGGTAATATTGCCGCTGTAAATTGCTGCCGCCTGTCGGTCGCAGGATTTGGGAACATTTGTGGACATAACCTATAAGATTATGGTGCAGGAATTGGGTATTTGAATCAATTTTCTTTTTTGTCATAAATCGAAAGTTCATATATAAGTTTTATAACAAATTGAAAATATATTTTTAAACTCGGTACCGAAAACAGGTCGGTCGTGTTGTGACGTAAAATGGGTAATTTATACCCGCGTAATATATTTATACCCGCGTAATTTATACTGTTGATATAATAGCTGTAGTAGACATGTCAAATATTTAAAGTTATCGTGCTTGTTTCGTACCATCGTGTAGCAGTACTACAAAAAGAACTTCTCAAAAAATATTTTTAAACGTCCCACATTGTTAAACGTCGAAACCAATGGTTTTAAACAGTGCGCCGAAAAAAATCCTAAAACGACTATTTTATAAAGAATGTTTATGTTTAAATGTTAGAATGAAGTTTCACCCTTTCGACGTCACAAACAAATTATGGCGCATTTGGAGTCACGTGATTATTTTCAAAATTTTATTACTTTTAAATTGTTTATAATTGATTGAAAATTGTTTTTAACTTTTTTGCGTCGCACATCCGAATTATTTATATTAAGGTTTTAAAATACATATAAAAAAAAATCGATAACTTTTTTGTTATTTTTTTGTTAGGATATTGTTAATGGAGGTTCCGTTTACTTTAATTCCAAAGAGACTATGTGAGATTGACTCGGAGAATGCTTTTCGTTGAATAATACACCCTTGGCGAACGCCTTTTTCAATTTCAAAAACTTCAGTTTTTCCAGCGTTGCTTATTCGAGCTTCTGCTTTTTGGTACCAATACAGATTACCGATTAATCTTATATCTTTTCCATCCAGTCCCACATCTCTAAGGTATGTTATCAGAATATTATGCTTAACGTTGACAAATTCCTTCTCATAGTCAATGAAACACATAAAGATATATTTTTTTTTATCTTGGCAGTTTTGGATCAATGTTTGGACACTGAATATGGCTTCTCTAGTTCCGAATCCGCACTTAAATCCGAATTGACTGACTCTACTTACTTCCTCACATTTTTGATAAAGCCTTGTTTGTAGAACTCGAAGGAAAAGTTTTAGAAAGTGGCTCATTAAACTGATGAGACGATAATCTTTACACTAGGTTGCGCTGTTCGATTTTGGTAGTTTGATAAACGTGGAGCGAAGCCAATCTTCAGGAAAATGTCCAGTGTCATGAATGTTATTGAAGAGTCTTACGATCATTTCAAGATTTTGTTGGTTAATTAAGTGAAACGTTTCCGAGTGTATACCATCAGGACCCGAAGCATTGTTATTTCTCATTGAACTGATATGATGGCGTGTATGATTTCGCTTTTTAATATGCTTGGTCCTGATAGAGTGGATATTTCTGTTGTGGGGTTCTCTGGTCTGTCAGCGTTGGAAAGACTAATTGTATATTTTCTCCAGATTTGCAACAATTCTTCGGCTTCTGTCTATTTCATTCGTATACACTATTTCATTGTGCTGATTTCTAATAAAATTTAGCGGTCTATTATTGTATAACTCAACTATTTCTTTGACTTTTTTATGAAGATGAAAATTATCTCCTATATCTAAGTCTATTACGCTTTTCAGCCTCTTGATATCTTTCATGTAGCCAATTCTCTTTTGCCACCCTAATTTCATTTCGTATTCCTCTTTGATGAGCTGTATACCCGTTGTGATTGTTCTGAATTTTACATTGCCTTCGCTCTTCCATTAATTCTAGAATATCTTCAGTCATCCACTCATTCTTAATTGTTGGTTTCTTCTTTGAGAGAAACTTGTCGTTCGTGGTTCTAAAGGCTTGATTAAGATCAAGCCAATGTTTGTCAAAGTCGTTTGTCCAGGTAACACTTTCTAGTTCTTTATTAAGGCGGTCTTCGTACAGTGATCTTGTTTTTTCATCTTTTAGTAGTTCCAGCGTCCAGTGTCTTCCTGGAGCTCTTGCTTTTAGGTTTGACAAGGCATAGAATGGTGTTGGCACACACTGGGTTGCGGTCTGATGCTAGGTCGGCAACTGGCATTGTAGTAACTTTGGTGATATTGTTCTGTGGAGATTTCCAGGTGTATAGTCGTCTTGGCGGCAGTTTGAACCACGGGCGGGACTTGTATATACAATTAAGAGTAGATTTCGTAATATAAAATAGATGGTAGATAGTAGACAATTTCAAATTATTTCGTTCGTTTTTATTATGAATTTCAAATAGTCAACAAATTAGAAGGTTTATGTAAACATACATTTATAATTTGTTATCGCTACACTTTTATGCGGATGGAACAAGGCGTTCTTGTATAGTACCTAATAGTAACCAAATAGAAAGTATATGTAAACAGATATTTATGCTTTCTTATCGCTACAAGTTCATGCATTAAAATGTCACGGTCATTTTTATGAGAGATATTTTTATAATTTTATAAATATGTTTGCCATATTGTACGTAGATATTTTAAAGCCTTTAATTTGCGAAATTGAATTGACAGTTTATGAATTAGATAATAAACCTGTGCTGTCGTGGATGAAACTCTTTTGATTGTTTTTCAAGCATCAATGGATAAAATGTTAAAACATTATCGAAAATCAAATTGGATTTATTGTTTAATTTTAGACTCTCGACATCAAATCGAGACATTTGACAAGACAAAATGGGGCAAGGAAATAAAATTGAGGCTGTTCAATGTTTATAAACAGTATGTAGATAATTACGGAACGGAAGTAAATAATAGTTATAATATTGGCCTTTATTTGTAGTAAATAAGAATATCAATAATAATATACAATCCGTTGCGCGAGGTTCAGTTCGCTCTGTTTACAATAAGAGTAGACAAGACGTCTGTTCAACTACGTCGCCGCTAAGTTAAACGTGTTGTGTTTCGGCTCCATTAAAATTTTATAAAGCTGTAGTATTTTACGCCTTAAATTACAATATTTTTGCTTGAAGACCTACATACGAATGGGCCCCACTCCTGCAATTCGTAGTAATAACCCAGGACGCAGAGATTCAATGTAAAATGAATATCTAGCGAGCCAAGTTCATAGATTAGAGGAAACAATGCTCCAAAACATGCAGGAGTTAAAAAACCTGATAACCGAACGTTCCAGTGAAGTGTTAGATTCTAATGAACTTATGTATAAAATAAATTGGTTTCAAAATAATACACATAAATCTATAGTGTTGATAAAAAATGAGTTACGCAGAGTAAATCAACGGCTGCATGCACAGGAGAAAAAAAAAAACGATGAACAGGATTAAAAACTCTAATTAAATTTATTAGTATTCAACGGTATTACCGAACAACCAGACCATAGTTTACTGCAAGACTTAATAAATAACGTACACAAAAGTTAAAATTATAATAAGTATTATAAGTATTTTAAGTATAAGTATTATAAGTTAAAATATCGCTTGACAGGGAATGACATCGAGGCCTGTTATCGTATGGGTAAGTTCGTTGAGGGCCGTGCTAGGTATAGTCCAATATCCATTCAATTAGTGCATAAATGGAAACGCGATGATATTTTTTGATCAAAAAAACTTTTTAAAAACAGGGGTATGTATGGTTCATTGTCAAATTTTGAGCAGGTAACCGTGACTTAAAATGATAAACTTATGAAAAAATAAAAATATTGAAACTTAACTTTTCTTTTTGTCCATGTCTGGTAAAACAACTGAACTTTGGTCAGTTATAGTCGGCCGCGATGTTTAACCAATGATTTATGAATAATTCTTGATTTTGTGGGTTATTTCTTAGAAAAATAAAACTCTGTTATCAATACGTTTTACCTTTTATTATGAAATGAAACAATTCAGTCACAAATATATTGGTATTACCGTTGATTACAGTCTTCATTCTTATAATCACATTTACAATTACAACGTTTTTTAAATTATCAACAATCATTAGTTTAAATTCCAACAACTCTGTTACTTTTTGAATATTGACTGATATTAAATTCTACCGAAGTCCTCCAAATATTTATATATTAACTGCTATCTATTATTTATATATTAACTACAAATTTACGTATTTTAGTATTACCATATTATATTAACTAACTAGCTTTTCAAAAAAATCTTTAGTATGTTCTTTAATCATTGTGACAGAAAAATAACACATTAACAAAGCTTGATGTCAAAATAGCATATACAATAAATTTCAATATTTATAACAATTAACCATATGACTGGTATTTACCAATCTAGATTTAACGATATAACAATAAAAAAGAGAAATTTTTGAGCAAGTAACTGACGACTGAAAGTTGCTTATTTCTCAAATAAATCTAAAACAGTATCAAATTGGTAGTACATATATTCTTCTATCTTTACAGACTTTTTAAGTTCTGGATGAACAATAGCAAGTATATTATCAAAAGACTGATAAGGTAAATTAGACTCAACCAATTTAAATTTACTTGCAATAACATAGATTAACTTAAAAAACACAATTTTAACCTCGCCTTCTTCACCTACTTCAGAGGAGGCCGAACCCAGATATACGTAATCCAATTTTGAACAGGATATTTTAACCAAGCATAAACACCTTGTTTTATTTTATTAGCGTGAATAGCATTAATATTTTTCCTCTTCCGCACCTAAATATTGGACAGCCAATTGTTTTCGGTAGTGGAAGGAATTGATTGTTCCACTGCAGTTTTTAATGGAACGGAAAGCCAATGCGATCCGTGCAAGAACAAAAGCCACGCGAACAGAAACAACTCAAATTTCTATACCTTGGGACTCCAGCCTCATAAGTGAATGATGCCTTTCATGGTACCTAATAATGGCATGATATGCTCTTTTTCAATATCCTCATTGGTTATTGGTAGATGTAGTCTTACCTTACTAAAATTTCAAGTCCAAAGTTAAAGAACGTAGGCATATTCAACTCCATCTTAACCATCTTAACAACTCTGTTACTACCTCCTAGTTCAACGCTTCGAAGACGATTGACACCTCTTGTATCCCACCCTCCGACCAGGATCCATGCAGACCTCCCAAGCAAGCTAGTACAAAGTCAAAGCAGCGATATCTCTATTTTAAGTTGCAATTTAGTCAGTAACAGAGTGTTCCGACACTTTTACACAATACGCGGGACCAAGTTTTAAAATATAGTTACTTATTATATTTTGATACTTACCGGTTTTAAGACATATTTTATATGTCTTAAAATGTCTTTTTATATAAAGGGTCTTTTTATATAAAGGGTAACAATACTCTGTTTATGTTATTAATTTATTTTAGGTACTTTGATATAGTAGAAAACGAAATTATTTGATTTTTATTATAACGAAGTGATACCGGGACACATAAATTTTGTACGGAAAACCACTCTGTTACCAGAAATGACCACAATGTTACTTTAAAAATGAACTATAAACATCTAAAATAAGTCGTTATTTTAGTAATAAATATTTATTAGTCCGATATATTTTGTATTTAATGTAACATTTTTAAGGGGTTGTTTGATTATGACTATTAAAAAAAAAATAGTTTCGGGACCAGTTTACCTGCGCAAAATTTGACAACGACCCGTATAATGATTTCCGAATTTCCCAGTAATACAAATTTAGAATTATATATAAAAACGTTCACAAAGTACGGAGTAAAGTGCTGATGGACTTGGGCGGGAAATATTTGTTCATTTGTTCAGTATTGTTGCGCTGTATAAATTGTTGCATGTGCGCCACCCTCTAAATGCATCATGTAGGGGTCGAACCCTGAGGCTGCTTAAGTTTCTTCGAGAAACAATTTTATTATTTCATTCATTCACATTTTGGTCGTTGTAAGTAGTATAACTACAGTCCACTAATTATAAAGGTTTATTTGCCATTGCATTTTCATTATAATAAATATTCTAATATTAATCAACCTATTTAAAATTTATTATTTACCCACCATTTGGTCCTTCGAACCGGATTATGTTTAGTATTGTTGCGTTGTATAAATTGTTGCGCTTGCGCCACCCCCTATATGCATCATGAAGGGGTGGAACCTTAAAGCTGCTGCAAGTTCTTCGAGAAACAATTTTATTATTTCATTCATTGACATTTTGGTCGTCTTAAGTAAAACATACAGTCCACTCATTATATAAGATTTTCATTGCATTTTCATTACAATAAATATTCTAATATTAATCAACAACCTATTTGAAAGTTATTATTGACCGAACAATATTTAAATTAATCAAAAAGAAAAATTATGCGCACAACAAATATGTACATTATTTTAGTCATTTAGAACAGGGATCACCAATTAGTTTCTTCTGGGGTCCGGTTTTTAAAATAAAATTACCATCGCGGTCTGTTTCTACTTGAGTTTATTAAATAAGTAAATGTAATTTACAGAAGTAACAAGAAATTTTTTTGCTTATCAATGTGAAAAATGACATTTTGTGCCTTGAACTACTATTCGTCTGAAGTTTGTAGTAAAGTTGGTGCAAGCTATTGTCATTAAATCCTGGAGATGCATCAGTAAGTCGAGATCGAAATTTATTTTTAATGAAGTTCATC
Source organism: Phosphuga atrata (assembly GCA_944588485.1). Taxonomy (NCBI): domain Eukaryota; kingdom Metazoa; phylum Arthropoda; class Insecta; order Coleoptera; family Silphidae; genus Phosphuga; species Phosphuga atrata. The sequence goes on along the minus strand of OX155904.1, from coordinate 23,464,977 downwards.
TTCGAAAATGCTGCTTCACAAATATATGTTGATCTAAACTTAGTAAGAAGTTTTTCAAAGCTATTTCTGTTAATTCTGGGTATTTATTACCACACACAAATTTTATCCAGAACTCTTCCCAATGAACTTCCATATGCTTGTGTTTTAATACCGTGTTTTCTTGGAAATCGATCATTTCCATTTGTAGAGTAACTATATTACTCCTGTAAACATTTGCGGCTTCATTCACCATCAGGGGGCAGAGAGCAAATATTGCTGAGGATTCCGACGATGTTCTCAATTTTCTTGAAATCTGCGAATCTGTTTTCAAATTCCGATTTAAGATCCTTAATGAACTCCGGATCCCGACCGCGGTCCGCCATTTGGTGATCCCTGATTTAGATGTCATTCAAAAAAGGTATTACTATTGATAATCTGTAGAATAATTCAGCAAAAACATAAAAATATTGGAAAGCTGATTTTGATGAGTACAACTAAAATAAAAAGAGAAGATTTAAATCAAAATATTTTAGAATGGTGGAGGTCTTATGAAACGTTTTTGTCCACTCTTTCCAAAATGGACAAGGATTTATTCTGCATATTGGCAACATCAACAGCTGCTGATCAAAACGCGCACATCATTAAAGGATGATGTGTGTGATGAATTTTTTTTTCATCTTCTATCTTATTGTAAAATTTCAGTTAGTGAAAAGTTGAAAGCTCATTGTTTCGTAACCTGTAACTTTAGATATTGTGACCTGTGTATATAATAAATAATCGTATTTATTAATTACAATAAAATTCTATCACAAAATCAAATTTATTCATTCTACGATGCACAAAGGAAAATTACCTATTGAATTTGACAGTAACAAAATCATTAAGGCTGTAAGTACTTCTCTGATTAACAATATTTTAAGTTTTTTTCTAAAAGATATTTCATAGGTTTCTTGAGTCAGCATATTTGGAAGTTTGTTATAGATTGAGATTCCAATCTTGTTTGGCGCTTTGCTGCAAATTGTTAAATTTGATATTGGATTTCGTAATTGCTTTTGACCTCTTGTATAGTGATGGTGTTGATCTATGTGTCTTATAATTGAGGCCTTATTCCTGTTAATATGGCATGCAGTTCCCATATGTATATGGATGGGTACCGTAAGGAGGTTTAGCTTCTTAAAATTGGGCATACAGGATGTTTTTCTACCTATACCTATGATTGCCCGAATGATTCTCTTTTGAGCTTTGAAGACCCTTAGAGTTTGTGGAGAGGGTCCCCATACTATAATCCCGTACGATATGACATCTTAACAATAAGTTCTAGCAAGAACGATATTTGACGAGATGAGCGGTAACAAAAGCGAGAGCAAGACGAGACAAACAGTTACGCGAGCGAGATTGAGACTAGAGTAATTTTTTTCACAATTAATAAGACCGAGACGAGATTTATGAAACTCACTTCATCTCGTCTCGTGTGAAGCCCTAGTAACCCCTGATCTTATGCTATTTCTTTATCGAACCAGTTTTTCTATTCATTTTAGCGTTGTTAAATCTAGCGCACGCAATGCTTATTTTCTAGCATGCTAGCCAGCAGGTTAACCAACTCGCTATCGCATTCGGTTCTAGATATTGGAGATAGTTCCGGTTCTATTTCTGTGCCTGATGCAACTAGCCATTCAGAAAAGTAATAAGTTTCAAGTGATTAAGCACAGGATAGTCTGCGACCAACACCTTGTATTACAACTAGATTTATGTAGGAAACAGCTTCGGTTTTAAATTAAAGTGTTGACCACAAAATTAGTAGCAAAAATAGCACCGTATGAACTAAATTGTGATCGAACAGCTACCGTGCATAGTGTTGCAGTAAAAAGGCATCGTGTGGAAAGTGTTGTACTGGAACCGCCACCATTTATTCAAATTTAATAGGGAGTAAAAATACTTTAAATTAAAAAATAATTAAAAAATGTATATATTAAAAATGTATATAAAAAAAATATTTATAAAAATTGCTAACAAATTTTAGTTCAGTTATTGTTTTCAAAAATTTTCTACAAATTGGGATATTTTCTTATTTTGCTAAAATCAATATAATTTTCGAATAAAAAATCTTTATGTTAACCCTTCGAAGGGTGGGACACTTTTAATACCGCCATGCCTCAAAGGGTTAAATTTCATTGAAACTAAATAAAATTACGAAATCATATCTAATTTCTTAATTGCATTATTATTTTTCCTCAAAACCTAAAAGTTACATTTAACACTATACAGGTCGTTTAGTAATAGTAATTACGTACGGCGCTTAGCGAAACCTTATTTATAGGGCGCTAGTATAGAATACCGTACAAGAATATTGCTCAAGTGATGTTTTTATAGTTAAGAAACGGCATAATATATATTAAACTTGGACATAAAATTAGGACGAATTTATTTCAATGCTTCATATTTCTCAATTTTTAATTTCTTTAGTATTATAAAGTACTTAGCTTACATGTTAAAATTACTTATGTTGGGAATAATTTTAAGATCATGTCTTTCCGATACCACAGATAGCTATCCACTTAAGGTATCGGAAAGACATGATCTTAAAAACAATGTTATTTTTATGGTTTTTGTTGAGTGCCACGAAGGTGGACTGAAAGCGGTAAAATAACTTACAAATTTCAAGTGAGATTTGTTTTGGTAGTCCTAAAAAGACTCAATAATTGTTATAGAGCTCCGGAAAGGCAGAATATATTTATATGATCAGGCTGTGTTCCGTTTGTTTTAAGTTTTAAAATATAAAATCTATAAAAAATAGGAAAAAAGTACATTCGAAAACTAGTTATTTATTTAATTAATTGTAGTCTTAGTTTTAGTAATTTTTTTAGTCTGATAATCTTCAAAACATTTTCTCATACATAAAGGAATTGACAATATGAGCACATAAAACAGGTTTCTCTCCTTTTACCTCCTGTACCTTAGAACTCTGCAACGCCTTTGAGGAAACTTTTTTTTTGCCGGAACTAGTAATTTTCACAACCCTATGTTGTCTGATATTTGCTGATAGCCTCATTGATGCTTCCTCGCAAGAAACTCTCCTAGTTGCATTTCCAGAACTTTTGCATTTCAATTAACTTATTCATTTTTAATCCAGTCTTTCGCAAGTTGTTTCAAAAAAGACGAACATTTTATTTACTTGAAAGTAGGAGATTATCACTACGATATCTTCAAATCTGTGATAATCTCCTACTTTCAATTCTATTATTAATTTGGTTCAAACCATGACATCTCATTTTAAATTTTATTTACTTTCCTGGATTCACAACCTTGTATACAATAAATTAATTGAACAGAGCACAATTTAACATAACTATAAAAGCCTTCTTTGTCCATTTGACAGTTTTTCTTATAATCGGATTATAAACAAGGCATTGGTCAGCCAAATCAACATCTTTCGTGTACATTAGGGTGGAGCGAAATTTTTTTTTGGGTTTTGAGTGATTTAATAGTGAAAAATCGATGCCTTTTAGACTCAAATTAATCAATGCAAATTATTATTTGATTTGATTTATAGTAATAGCCTCAGCAACGTAATTGAATTTTTGAAAAAATATGGTTTTTAGACTAATTGAAATTTTAATGAACAGACGTAAGAACAGACGGGAGTGAGGGAGCGCAGGAGGGGACAATTAGAACACTCTTCGCGTCGTCAGTAAACTCTTGGTTTTGGCTCAAATTAGACTTGCGCTAGTTATTTAACGTCAATTTTGCTTCGTAAAAAATATGCATAAGAACACGAAGTGTCTTTAAATGTCCTTTTTTGGTGATATTTGTGAAATAAATGACAATATTCTACCTACTTACGAAAATGTAATAAAATACTATGCATAAACAAGACACCAACTAAAGTTGTAATTGGAGTCTGCAAAAGAGCCTACATTTTCAGAAATAGCAGATATAGTGACATCCAGAATTGAAAATATATGGCAAACTGCATCTATTCCGATAGTAACACCAACAAGGGGCGTACATATGTTAAAAGCATACCATTTAAACTGCAAAAACCTACTTAAGTCTATCAAAAGGCTCTCTCCGGAAGAGTTAGAAAGTTTTCGACAAAGTAGTAAGGTATTTTTTGATATTGCAGTATGCAAGTGTAAAGATTTCCCTCAATGTATCTGTCGCAAGAATAAAAAGGTTCCCAAACAAGAACATACTTTTTTAATTGATCAAAGAACCTCTCGAAGTATGATAATAGGTGGAATTGACGAAAGTGTTACGCAGAAGTTGCAAAAGGCCCTAAAGAGAAAACAGGAATGAGAAAACCGCCCAAGTATAGCCCAAATACTTCGTTATCTGTTATAGAAGTTAGTACTTCTCCTGTATCGTCCGCGTCTAAAATTCGTAGTTGTTCAGATAATTCCACTAACACCATAAACAAAAGCTTTCCGAAAAAAAAGTGTGCGTCGATTTTCCTATTTTATCGAAGACCTGCGACAGGTATGGTGTATCAGATAGAGCAGCTGCAGCGATTGCGTCGTCTATAGTGGTGCCTATAAATTTCAATGCTTCAATATATATTGATTTAATAAATTGGCAAGAAATATTAAGTGAACCACCGATTATGAAAAACTTGCCTGACCAAGAAATTCAGTCTATTGTTTAATCAGGTGGTAAGGGCAGCACCTCAAGCTGTTGAACGGGCTGTAAAATTGACGACGATAGCTGCCACTTCTCAATGCATAAAAAAGTCACAATTAAGTACAATAAGAGCCAAATTGGAATCACGAAATGTAATGCCTAAATTTGAGACAAAAAGAGATTTTCGAGCAAATGAATTGTTTTTTTTTTTAATAATATTTTTATAAAAAAAGTTGTATTTTTGGTTAAAGGTGATTAATATATATCTGAACTATATATTGCGTATCATTTATCACCCATTTATCGTTAAATTAAGCTTAATATTTGGCCATAACAGTACTAGACTTTTATCATTAAATTTAAATGTTTGAGGTCTGTGCGGAGGCAGAAGATATTTCATCAATTTAATTGAAAATTATATTTATTTTAACTTTAATATAATGCACCAATCTTTCCATATATGAATTAGGACGTCACCTTTTCTACGGAAGTCGTGTTCTCCCTTTTTCAACTTTTTTTTTTTTTTTAGATCATGTGATATCCCGCGGATTTCTATTATTGTTCCACAAATTCTGATCTTTTTGGAGAGTAATTACTGCGCTAACTCAACACTGTTATAATACCTGTGCATATAAATATGTTGCCAAATATTTTTATAACCATCCAAAAGGTTTACCACCAAATTTCGCAAATTTTCTCCATTGCCGCTAGGTATATAATTAAAATTTGGTTAGGTATATATAATCTACTGTCAGATTCACAAAACGTTCTCACTAATACGCCATATTTTTTAATCTTTCATAGGTTGTACACTCGGCAACTTGTACGGAATCACGGCTTCATCCAACGAAAGATTTTGTTTTAGTTTATGGACTTTAAAAAATTTGTCTACAAAATATTGTATTATAGATTCTACTTTGAAAAGTCGACTTGCGTCCCAATTATTATCACGAAAATGTAGTGATTGTAGTATATACCTGAATCTATTTCTGTTCCAAATTTAACCATAAATTGGTGTTTCCAGGTGCGGATCAGTAATCCAGTAATCATTCACATTATATTCCTGACTTATGCCATAAATATAATCAAAGCTTAAAAAAATTTGACTTATCGTTGTATATTGCCAGTGCTTCGTGTTTTTTACACATTTATATTTATACATGTTTTGCATATAGTATATATTTGTCTCAACTCTTTGTTTCATCACTTCTCAAATATTTTCTGCATTTCTTAGGAACACTTTAATAGAAGAATTACCCAAAAGCAAATTTACAGTAATATCGTTTTGGGACCAATATGATGTTGAATAGTTTTAGTTTTGTTCGTTTTCCAACGCGGTGTCTTCGGAATCGTTACTTTCAGATTCACTTATAATTGGTAAAACTTTTCTTTTTCTGATACTTAGGAAGTCTCTGAAGATCTTCTGATACTTAGGAATCATCGCTTTCATTTTCTTCATAATTTTCAACCCCAGATAATATCGGTACATACCTCTTTACATATATTAATGAATTCAAACTCGTCTTTTTCTATTATAACGTTAAAAGTAAACTATTAAATTAATTAATTAATTCGTTAGTTAATTATTGCAGAATATAACGTAACTTGTAAACTCTTTGTTGTAATATATGCTTTAGATATTTACTATGGACACTGACAATCAACACAGAAAACGTACTACTACGTTAACGGCGACTAGTTCTTGCACAAAAATAACGTATTACTACGTCGACGGCGCCTAGATTTCGGACAAAAAATGACGTACTATTACTTCAACGGCTACGGAGATTTTAAATGGAAAAAACTTGTGAATACATCAACGGGCAGCAATATGTTAATATCCTATTGACAGCTTATTAAATATTACTTTTTACGATGATTTTGAAGTTGAATGATGTGCTTAATATAACAATTGTTTTAATTATTGAAGTGATTTATTTAGTACAAATTGTGATTTAGTGATTCGTGTAAGATCTGTTCGGAAGGCGGTTCTTCCATTAAATGCAAGTTGACCGGATTGCATGTAGATTTGAATAGTTTTAATTAAATTTTCTTGAGATGGTTAGAATAAATAGTCTCAAAATAAATTATGATATATATTTGCGGGGGGCGCGGAGGTGCGCGAGAGCGGGTGGACCATAAATTACAGAGAGTTTCGTGCAGAAATATTTCAAGATGTTACAATAGAAATTGCGAAGTTCGCAAGTAGCACGCGCGTCACGCTGCCACCGCACATTTTCTAAAACTAGAAGTTCAGCCATCAAGCTCCGAACTAACGGCGCTTAATTGAATCTCGCGAAAACGGAAAATCTTAAAAGCCTCGCGGAATTTATAGTTCCTCCAGAACGTCGTCTCCGTTAAATCAAGCTGAATTTTACCCCCTAGCCGGAATTTATTACTTCTTCCGTTTTATATTAAATCCAGCGTTAATTTACTCGGGATTTTAGAAACGGTTTGAAACGAAGAAAGAGGTAAAACACAGTCGGAGAAAGCGAGAGATTTTTACTACCCTCTTGTTCCGTCTTTTTCTTAGATCAATAACCTCCCCCGTTGAACGCTGTGTGTGCGAGCAGTGTGTTATTCTTCATCTTTTATGCGTCGCCGAGGGTTGCACTAATATTAAGGAAACTGTGCGCAGGTCAAAAATAAATGATTTTCTCAGGAAAATCTCCCTCTTTATTTCCCTTATTCCCGTGCACATTAAACACGGTACGGTTTTCAAGGCGTTTCTTATATGTGCCCCATGTAATTCCCGGCTAGCGCGGCGGCGGCGGCGGCGCAACCCTTCTCTGAACAAACCAAGATACGAGTTTACCCCTTTTCTAAAATTACCTCTCTCGCTCTTTTCCCTTTTTTGTTATCATCGCGATAATATATATTTTACATCCCTTCCTCTCTCTCCCTACTGGACTTTTCTCAGACAAAAACAGCCGAAATATATAAATGTTTTCTACATTTCCCACAAAAAATGATTACATAACTTTCTCTCATTTAATACCCTCTTGAAAATAACAAAAAAGATGCACTCTAAGGGAATAGTTTCTCTTGAAATTATCGATTTTGGGTTTTCAATATATTCATATATCTGCATCATTTGCGGTTATTTTAAGCCTAATACCAATCTGAAATTCAAAAACTTGCTGAAGTTATAATGAAGACCAATTATCATTCACTTATGGTGCGTTCCGACTGCGCTTCTGGATTGTCTATCGAAATCTGAAGTGGAGGGTAATGTAAGTACGTTTGTTTGTGATACACCTCTTCACCCTGAGGTCTAGAAGGCATTTTATCAGAAGCAAAATGAAAGTTTGAAAATATGGAGAATTGCGATGTTTTTGTGGGATTTAAGGTAAAAATAGCTACGTATTTTGCTTTTTGAATATACAATGACGGAGCATGGGGCACATTAAACATTTTAAAAGCTTCTGAAGTAGTAATCGGGCCCGAGGCTATAGACTGGCAGATGATAACAGACAGCAACTGGTTGTCATGCTTCACTGGCAACTAAAGAGGACAGGATTGAGCTGAAAGAAAAAGCATCTTCAGGATCGAAATAGCACGGACGAGGGTATATTGTTTGGAAGTGGCGTCGAATAAATCCCGTAAATATCGTTTAAAATCCGCAAAATGATTGCAAAATCACACCGAACTTTAACTTTACTTTAACTTTATAGCGGTTTCCCACTATATTTTTCGAAACGGTGAACACAGATACTTCCAAAAACCGATCCAAAGATTTGAATGATAATTTAAACTGAGGTACACAGTGAGATTCCGCACAATGTATTGGGGACAGAATATCTAAGAATAGTCTTTAAAAAGTGGATCCAAAATATTTTTCGTCACAAAAGAAAACACATTGAATTCTTTAAGAAAAAGAGTATTTTCCATTTGGTTTATTAAAATTTTCTCCCAATAAATTTTAGTAGATATATTAGAGCCTTCTATAGCTCTGGAGAGGCTTGAAAATGTTTCTCGTTCCTAATCTCAATGAAGAAAAAATCCGAACCTGCACCTACTCGTGGTAGAATGCGCGTAACGCTAACGTAGGTAGGGACCGAAGAATGACCGTTATAAGTGATCCACCTCCAACCAGTCAACAGTTTGGGGTTGAAGCACCAGCGGGGGAAGGGCACTCTTTGATCGCGAGACTATGAAAATGGTCTGGAAGACGAATGCATTGAACAATCAACGGAGTACAGAAAAGAAGAGGAAACTACTGCATTAAATATCTATGGATATCCTTATTGTAAATCTTCATGGCGATGTTCAAAACGAAATTATCCGGCGAATATCCGGGCGGAGCAGCGATAAACAAAACTATAAAAACAAAAGTTAAAAATTGGCACATGCAACGTGAGATCCAACTATGAACCTGGAAAGATGTATAATGTTAAACACGACATGCAAAGACTGAAAGGAATGAGCGAGAGAGGAATGCTGTACTTTTCGGGTAATGAAGATAGTCATCACAGACACGGTGTCGTAATAATTGTTTCGAAAGATATTGTGGCACCAACTTTATCCCTATCTCAGACCGACTCATACTCCTACAACTACCACAGACTAGCTCAAGGAAACTAAACATAATAATACAAATATATGGCTTCTAGACATACCTGAAGAAGAAATTGAGCTATTCTAGAAACTAATCAAACGGACGCTTGCAGGGGGAATATGCAAGTGATTTAAATTTGCTTGATTTTTTGTACCCTCGATACTTTCTGATCTTGACATTACGCCTATACCATTATTTTGTCATTTGGTTTGTCTTAATGCCATAAAACTTAACTCAAAAAGTCCAGAAAAACGAGCGAAATTAGCGAAACGCATCACCATTGGTCGAATAGAAATATGCTATGTGACGTGCACGTTATGGCATTTATCTGCGTCGATATTCACTGTTCTGTTTTGTTGTGAAATATTTCTGAATTCTTTTTCCGTCGTTTCTTTTGTGCAATTTTGTTACTAGCTGCTGGTGTTAGCACGTCTTTTATTCATTTCCACTTCTTTACTAAGTCCCTCTGGTCTTCCTCTTGTTCTTGGGGTTCTTCTAGCTTGGCGCCAATATCTTCGTGAAAGAGGGCCAAAGTTTCCTCCGAGTTTAGCTTTTCCGTATTCCGACACCTATTGGCTGTTCTTTTACCCTTTTTGTGATCAATATGAGGCTTCTGTATTTAACTTTCACCATGAAGTGTTCGGAGTCATCTATAGCCTCTGACCTGTGGAATAAGAACCTTTGATTATTTAAAAAAATTGCAATGTTGTCCCTTCCAGGTAGTTTTTTTTTGTAACCCTCAAATATCAAAGCCAATATTTGAGCCGTTTATTTTGAAAGTGACCTAAGTCCATTTTTCAAAAATATTGAGTTAGTTACCTTAATAGTTAGATTTTTACTTGATCTTTTGATTGTGAAGTAACTTGTTACTAATATATTTCAAATCATTAAGATTTTGTAACACCAAAATTTGCTGGGTTAATGAAGTGATGAAAAATTTATTTTGAAAGTGGCGTAAGTCCCATTGTGAGAGTTTCAAACCGATATGGAAAATATGCAATTAAAGTTTATGTGATCTCGTAAGCTTTATATTTAATTATTAAAGTAGCAGTTGAATTATCAAAGCGCAATTTATTATAAATACTTTAATTTCAAATATAAGTTTCGATTTGATAATGGATTCATATGGGTCTCCTGATATACCATTGTAATTTTCAGCAAATCGTTAATAATTTGTTTATAACAAATTAAATTGCAAAAAAAAACTGTCAGAATATGAATATATCAAAATATCCCAAGAGAAAACTTATGAATCTTCGAATATGAATTTCAATGTAAAAATTAAAAAACTACAAAAAAATACGAGACCACTCACAAACCTCAAATACAAGGAATTATTGTATACCACCTTTGTACGCCACATTGTATACCACATGCACACAATAATTATTTTAAATCCCTCCCGCATGCACAAACTGGAGAAGACTGAATAATAATCAATAAAACAATATTAATATTAATGTAAAAATTATTTAACAACTGTTATTTATCATTTTTGATTTTATAACATAAAAGTGTATACATTTCTTGTCATATACATATTCATATCTTTATTTCAAGGAAAATTTATTTTATGTATGAATGGACTTGTGCTTTCTTAAGAATTGGAAACGTGATTTCATTGATTTTGAAAGTGGCCCAAGTCCATTTAGAGCCATCAAAAACGTATTATTTCTTAAATAACATTAAATATTCTAATTGGGGTGATAAATTTGACACCCTTAGAAGCACCAAAACATTATTCTACTATGTTATCTGTTACCCATATTTTTAAATTTTATCCAACACAAACCCTTCAATATCTCGATTCGAACACAAATGGAGTTAGGTCACTTTCAAAATAAACGGCTCATTTATATTACAATTTGCTTAAGTTTAACTTTAATTTCCGTTGGCTCATTTCGTGTTATAAAATATAGTTTTGTGTAAATATTTTCCTTAACACGTTGACTGCCAACTACGAGATAACTCGTAGATTGCGTTCTTTGCTAGGACGCCGACTACGAGTTATCTCGTACTGTGTTTACTTACAATTTTCGCGCAGCTACGATTAAACTCGTAGGCTAACAGTGCTAATATGGATAGATGGCTTCTGGGAAGAGAACAAAAAATCAATGCTGGCTACATGAACAGAAATTTTATTAATAAATAAACAGAAAATATAATTATAAAAAATTTATTCAAAATCAAGAAGTAAAAGAATATTTTTATTTTGCTTGGGTACATATACGACATGGCTTTGTCGGACGTTGTTTTTTTCGGTAGGTGGCAGACTCTCTAAATAATGAAGCTCTTGCAATCTCATCTTTTTCGAAACTGGTTGAATCTCTTCTCCAATCAACGCGACGACGAATTCTTCTCTAAACTTTATCAGTTTTATTTTAGAAGAAGTTACTTTTTGAAAAATTTTGTGCGCATTGTGTATATATGTAGTGAATCTCTATAATATGTAGTGAAACCTTTTTAGGCCATCTAATAGTCTTTCTTAGAGATGTGTAGTAGGACAGCATTTGATCTGATCGGTCAATTCCAGACATTCCTTTATTGTAATCTCGAATTATATTCGGTTTCATAGAAAGTTTTCCATTGCGATTGGACACCTCTACCATTTCAACAACATGCATGTTTGAAATGGTAAGGACATCTCGTTTGTTCTTCCATTTGCACACAGTAACAGGTCCATTTTGCTGCCAAATACACTCTCCTTTTTTGAGTTTACGATCTACCACATCTCTGGGGTTTCCCTTTCTGTTATTTCGTAGAGTTCCACACAAGTAAGTTTTTCTTGTATTTAGTAATTTAGTTAGAGTAACAGAATTATAAAAATTGTCCATATAAAGCGTGTATCCCTTATCGAGATAGTCCTCGAGTAAATGTAATACAACATCAGTAGTGTGACCTAAATTATGGTCAGTTTCCTCTGATTTTCCGCTGTAAATTTTGATTTTCATTACAAGACCGTTGGACTCACATAGTTCGTACAGTTTGACACCGTATTTGTGTTTTTTATTTTTTATGTACTGGCGGAAATGTAATCTTCCACGCCACAGCATCATGGATTCGTCAATACAAATATTTTTATCTGGTACATAGTTTTCACGCATAATATTGTTGAAATGAGTTAGAATTGGTCTCACCTTGTATAACCTGTCGGCAGATGGTATTGTGTTATCAACCAAATGAAAATATCGAAGTAACAACTGGAATCGATTTCGACTCATATTTGAGCGCCAAAACATTACATTATATAGCTTGCTAGTTCTCCAGTAATATTCAATTGATGGGAAAGAACAAGGCCCCATTTGTAACAAAAGTCCAATAAACTCTTTCATCTCCGCAGCACTGACGTCTGTCCACTTTGATACCCTGTTAGATTTTTTTATTGCTGTGCGTTTTGCAATTTCTTGCGCAGCATATAAATTAGTTTATTCGACCAGTAATGCAAGAAACTCTTCCGAAAAAAATAAGTCCACCAGCGTTTGCACTGTAAAATTTGACGTATCCAATTTCAAACCAACATTTTCTTGGAAAATAAATAGTTCAGGATTTTGTTGAATGTCCGTCCACAAATTATCATTCGGATTTGATGTTGTTGCTTGGGGTTCATCATCATTATTATCGGGATCGGGAACAACTTCATCTTCAGGTTCCGGAACAACTTCATCTTCAGGTGCGGAGACGACTTCATCGTCACTATCACTTGAATTCTCAGAAGGTTCATAATCGCTACTGTCGTTACCATCCTCGCCGAAAATCTCGTCAAATTCTGAATCACTTAGATTAGCGTAGTACTGAAGTTCATTTTCAGTCAGTGGTCTTTTCTTATCCATATTGGTTTCTTGATAATTTAACTATAACAATAATTAAAAAACAACACACTCAAGAAAGACGTAAATGTGAAGCATTCGACAATATCTGATATACTACTGACGAATATGGACGCATATATCTGATCCAGCTTTAGCGAAGCGACAGGTCAAAACGTGTCTGTGTACGAATTAACTCGTAGTTGGCTTCCGCGAAGAGATTTCTGTTACATAAACCAACTACGAGATAATTCGTAAGACCTTTTTTTTAAATACATTTTCTATGCTTTTTGATGATTACTATGTAATATAATTAGAGTTTTTAATAATATAAAATGATTAAATGAAATTGGCTATTTAGACCGGAATTCTGAAAATTGCCGTGGCAGTCAACGTGTTAAATTGCCTTTCACAAGAATATTTGATCATTTTGCCGATTTTTTTTTTAATTTGTGTTCGTAGACCATTTTTATACTTTTTGTTAGATTAGACAATAAAATTTCTATAATAGGGAATATGCAAGTGATTTAAATTTACTTGATTTTTTTTTACCCTTGATACCCTCTGATCTTGACATTACACCCATACCGTTATTTTCTCATTTGGTTTGTCTTTAATCCCATAAAACGTCAAACTCAAAAAGTCCAAAAAATGCGAGCGAAATTCAAATTTGCGATACGCATCCCCATTGGTCGAATTGAAATATTCTCTGACGTGCACGTTGTGACATTTATCGGCGTCGATATTCACTGTTCTGTTTTGTTGTGAAATATTTCTGTAGTATTTTCTATTACCAAGTGCCATTTTGGTAGATAGTGAGATTATAAGTTATCAACAACAATGACTGAAAGTGTTTTTTTAAAGCACAATCGGACAATCTACCAAAACTAGATTCATTTATGACAACATACTTTGTATCGCGCATACGCAATAGATGTAAGCAGGGTGGACTATACGCTGGCTTACCTCGATTCGGGCTTTATCAACCACTTTATCTGGTGTACTTAGAATAGTGTTCTTGCATTCCGGTACTAGGCAATATCTATATAATGGTTTTTTAGCTTTTTCCATGATCGAAATAGCGATTCAAACTGATGTGCGCGATAAATAGGACCGTTTAAACAGGTCAAATTTAATCGGTATTTTGTATATTATTTTCAAAATTAATTGAAACTCTTTCAACAGTATTTATATTTTTTTCTATGTTAAAACGAAGAAAAAAGTAAGCAAATAAAAAAATTGATGCATATTCCTTATTACTAAAGTCAAGAGATATCACTATAATAATTAGGAACTTTAACGCGAAGGTCGACAAAGGAAGATGTGAGTAGAACATATGCGAATATATGTAATATGAAAGAGGCGAGAGACTTGTACAATTTTGCCAAAAGGAAGAGATGATTGCAACCAACCTTCTACAAGCTTCCAATACGACGACTGTGTACATGGATATCCCACAGGACATTGATTACAAACTAGCCAGACTACGTCTTAATAATCGCGAAATATAGAATTTGCATCAAGTCAACTATGGCATCAGCGCCCGGGTGGCGCTTATGTTTCTTCGGACTACAAGTCTTTAATAGCTCATATGCACATCAAACTCAAAAGAACACCAAAGAAAAGGGAAAGTCAGGTAAATGTAGAGCACTTAAATAAACTAGACATACGAAATGAGCTATAAACAGAAATAAAGTAAAATTTGAAAAGGGAGTGCGGCATCAAAATAACTATTGAAATTCTTAATCTCATGGAAATGAGAAGAATCGTGAAAGGAAAAAGTTATCAACAATATAAAAAAACTCAACGAACGAACATCAGAAAAGCGAAGGAACAGAAGAAATACAAGCAAAAAGGTGAGGAAATTGAGGAGTTCAAGACAAGCAAATCGAGATAGTTTCAACATACTGAAAAAAGTGACAAGTACAGTATTTACAATAACGGGAAAATAGTCACCGATATTGAAAAAAAAATGGAAATATTGGTGAACTACATTTCACAACTCTTGAAGATGAGAGGCGAGGAACTAATCTTCAAAATTAAGGAGAGTTGGGTTCGGACACATGCTCTGAATTCACTAAAGAACAGAAAAGCGTCAGGTCCAGACCAACTGCCAGAGGAAATTCTTAAACCGATATACCAGATTCATATTCTGGTAGAAATAATCAATACCATATACAGAACAGGAGTGATACCAAAAGAATGGCTGCTATCAAGTTTTACAATCCTCCCAGAAAAGAAGAGTAAATTAATATTGCTCCGACTACCGCATGTTAAGCTTAATGGCTCACATCAAAAATCCTGTTGAGGGTGACACATAACAGAATATACAGGAAACTAAAGGCAGACATCATCGATACGCAAGTTGGATTCCGCAAAGGTCTAGGAAAAGGGAAGCACTGTTTGCACTCAATGTCCTTTCGCAAATATGCCTAGACACAAATCAGGACCTACACGCATGCTTTATGACTAACTATTAGAAACGGTACTATAGACAAAGATATACCTCAGAGACGTAAGAATAATTTCAAACCTCTACTGTAGCCAAAAGCAGCTTTACGAGTAGGTGACATATGGTAACATCCGAAGAAATAGAAATAAAGTGACGTCGAGGGTGCCTACGTGCCTACAAGGGTGCCTAAGGATGAGTACGTCAAGGGTGCCTACTTTCACCAACTGTTCAATTTGTACTCGGAAGACAGTAAATAAAGCACTAGATGATCAAGACATAGGTATTAAAATAAATAGCATGTCAATAAATAATCTTGGTAATATATAAATATATATAAATAAGGTATGCAGACGCTAATTAATAAAATTGTCACAGTAAGTGAAGAATATAGATATCACTGAACGTAGTATTTTTGTTGCAGTATTTTGTAATAGCTTATATTTTGGGTCATTTCACACTTTGCAAGCGATCAATTTATTGTTTTTTTCTCTAGTAGCATCGGACCTCACTGAACGTAGTATATGCTAATAAGAAAAGCAACTCAGGACGACCTACGATTGTAAAAAATCAACCCATTGAAAGGACAACAGGATACAAATACCTATAAACAATCATCAATGAAAACAAAACAGCTCCCAATAAATACGAACCAGAATTGAACAGGCAAGAAGCACATTTACAAGAAAGAAGAGGCTTTTCTGTTGCCAAGATCTAAGTCTTGAATTAAAAATACGAATGGTGAGATGTTATGTATTGTTAATACTATACTACGGAATATAAGCCTAGACTTGAAAGGGATCGACATAAAATGACTGGAGGCATTCGAGCTATAGATATATCTGAGAATACTGTGGATTTCACTGGTAGAGAAAATTACCAACGCAGATGTGATGAGACGTATGAGTAAATAAAAACAAGTGTTTTTGAAAATTACACGAAGAAACTGTTATATATGGAATATATCATGAGAGGACTAAAATATCTAATCCTGCAAGTTATTATACAAGGAAAAATCAGAGGAAACAGATACTTAGGATGGAGACGAAACTCATGGCTGAAAAACCTTATGGAGTGGTTTGGCTGTAGTAACAACCAAACCAGACCTGCGATCTAAAAATAGAAACAGCTGCAATGATTGCCTATCTCCTGAGTGGAGACGGTACCTAAAGAAGAAGAAATATATTAGAGATTATAAAACCCTTTTTATTTTCTCTATAGGATGAGTCTATTGCCTCGACTCATGTTCATGTACACTCTTAATGGTGCACCGCGAGCGACGCTACAAATTATTTTTTATAACTATTTGATAACTAAAGCTAAATGTCTTTTTCTAGCATGTAATAGTACATTACGTGACAAGAGTTCTAAGAAGCATATTATGTACGAGCGGAACAGTTATTCCGCGTACGTAATTCCGCGAGTACGTATTTGCCTTACTACTTAATTTGTTTCTGTTTAATAAGAAAAATATGTTTGATGTATCAAATGTATTTCTTATTAGGTACATTATTTAACATTATAATAAACAAATAGTTGTATTTTCATATATATAACTGTTACTCGACCTTATTTAACTTGATATTTAACCTTTTTATTTAGTACTTATTTGTAGTTTTCGTTAGATTTAAACGTGCAAAAAATGAAATGAATGACAGCTTCTATCTGAATGATGTGATGTTTAATGATTGTTTGAAAATCACGGAGAACTATATGTAAAAAATAGTATCAACGTGCAGCTCTCAACCAATCAACGAACCGTAAACCAAAAGCACATGTGTGTTCATCATGTGCACATGTGTGTGCATATCATTAATCGCGGAGTGTTACATACGGGTGTGTTATGATGTATTTACATTGTCCACAAACTGTACGATAATGGGCATTTACAATAGTGGTCGTAGATAAATAAATTTAATAAATGGATTTTTCGAATTAAAAAAAATCTTAGTTTTTTACTTCAGAAATAAATTTGAAAAAAGCCTGTTTTTTAAATCTCAAAGATAACTATCCCCCTTAAAACATGGCTTAATGTTTCAGAACATTTTCAGACCATACATACTAAAATGTAATATATTTTGTCATTTGAAATGATTATATTGATAGCAATAAACGGCGCTTGATCTATAACTTTTCTCAATAAGGCTCTACTTAACAATCAAGTATAAAAATGTTTTGACCATTTATTATTCTACCCAGAGCAGTGCATTTGTCAAGATTTATAACTAATTATTGGCTAGAATGAAATTATTAGAAATACAATTCAAACTAATCTCACATAATATAACTAACTAATGGAAATTAGTGAAAAATTGCTCATACTGTAATTTAAAAAAGTATGAGCAAATTTTTTCGTTAAGGCTCTTACATACAAACTTTTATTAGAAAACAATACTTTTTTTTTATTTTGTAAAATAAAGTGGACAAAGTGGTTTTTTACAGTTTTCTTCTTCAAGTTCTGATTCATTTAGAAATTTCAGGATCTGAGTGGGATTCAACGACTGCAACTGTGTTCAAGCAGTGGGCCCCAAAGTACATTTGTCTCTTGTGGTTCAGTGCTCCGCAGTCTTTGAGCAGATGTACATTGTGTACATTGTAGATGTACATTGTGTACATTGTCATTTTATACAAATATGTATTTGTGAATATATCATAAAGCAACATATATAAAGAAATATGGTTATTGACAATTATCTAAATTGACACTTAACTTTTAATAATTGATATTACCCCTCTTGCCCTAATAACATCTCTCATGCGATCAGGCATAGATCTAATCAAGTTCGCTATTGTTTCTTATGGGATGTTAAGCCACTCTTCTTCTACTACAACAATAAACTCTGGGATCGAGGTTGGGGCACTAAGCCAAGCTAGTATTTTTCGTTTGAGCTTATCCCAAAAATGTTCTATCGGATGTAGGTCGGGACTGCATGCTGGCCACTCCATGACCCGAAAAGCGATTTTTGTAACGTAATCTTGCACGATTTTTGCGGTGTGCGGATTCGCATTGTCATGCATAAATATAAATTTTTCTCCAATATAGTCGACGTAAGGTGCCACAAGAACTGCTAAAATCTCTTCGATGTACTTAGCACTAATTAACTCTCCTCTCCCGTGACCACGGGCGCCCCAAATAATGAAAACTTGGGCGGCTTTTTACGGTGTAGTATGCATTAAACTAACATTCTTGAAAACATCAAATCAAATTATAAAAACGTATAATGTACAAATTTGAAGGCATTAACAATCTTTCACAAATTTTTTATTATCGTTATAACCACCACATAAATACGTTCGTTTTTGTTTACCGGTTACTACGCCTATAAACGATAAGCATTCTTGATTGATTTAAACTTATATTAAAGCATATTAAATTGCCTTTCAAACAGCATCAAAATAAAATAACATTTTATTAGGCAAACAACCTGAAAAAAACTTCCAGGGCTAAGGCAATCCAAAGTGATGCTGGGATTTTTTAACCAGAAGAGAACAAAAGCTTGCCTGAAACTAAGTAGGAACAAGCTTAGAATTCTGACAGGAGTCCTGACGGGACACTGCAGACTTAGGAAACATCTCAAGGCAATTTCTTTTTTTCATCTCATAAGTAGTTTCTAAATAGAATATATTTTAGTCAAAATTTACATTGGGCCAATTTCTATGTACGCAAGTTTATATCATAAATTAATACTTATTTTTTTAAAGATCCAACTCAATGCTAAAAATCGTTTCTAATTAAGACTTAATTCTAATTTATACAATTCTAATTAACACAATTTATAACTATACTCGTACGGGCGAGAGAATGCATCTCGTCTCGACGAGTTTAGCATTGTTCTGTAGAGTTTTTCATTGTTGAGTGCGCGGTGTTTAGTTGTCCGTATTTGAAAAACTGACGCATATTTCTTAACTCAAACTAATCTGCGCTTACCTCGGCGCCCATCATACCTCGGCGCAGTACAGCTGTATTCTCTCGCCGGTTTGAGTATAGTTACAATTTATTTACTAGTTATAATACTTGTACAAATTAATATTTCATAATTGAACTGAATTTCTATATTTTTTTCAAAACGTATTTTAGAATTATAAACATATTTTGTAATTTAAGATGTACATAAAGTCCGAATTTTCTTCGCATTGTTTAACCACACCTATAAGTTTGGTGAAAACATGTTAAAGTGAATTTTAATTTGGTTTAAGGAAATACAATAATAGAAATGCACCAATTTACTTTTTAAAACTGACACACTAGAGTTCCTAAACTTCACATCTACCATGCTCTCTTGAAGAGAGTCGTCTCTACTGGTCCCTCCTTATTTAAATATTTATGTTATAGTTTGCATATTTTTGCGGGGGGCGGGGGGGGCGTTTGTTTATATATATATATATATATATATATATATATATATATATATATATATATATATATATATATATATATATATATATTATCGATAATTCCCCTTTAAGGAGAGCGCTAAAACACAATCAATTAACATGTAATTTTTTACGTCTTCTTCTTTCTGCCCAGAAGCCTCTCATATATTCACTGTGTTTCTTCTTCATCTCTTCTGTCCACTTCTTTCCTGTTTTCTTCTCTTTGGGAGTTTGTTGAAACTTCTGTTTTCTGATTTTTTCTCTGTATTTTTTCCTGTCGGTCATGTCTTCTGTGGAGATGTTGAGTATCTTGAGGTCTTCCAGGGTTTCCTTTGCCCAGTTGGTTTTCACTTTATTTGTCATCACTATGTTAACACCTCTCCCATGAATTTCAATTTTGATGTGGTATTTGTTAGTGTTTCTTGGAATAGATTTCTGGTCTTGTTGTCCACCTTCATTTCTTCCAATGTGTTGAAGAGTGTTTTTTATCTATGGAGTCGTAGGCCTTCTTGAAGTCGAAGAATATTACTGTAGTGTTCCTGGTCTTTCTCGTTGTTAGTATTGTTTTCAAGCACCAGATCTGTTCACTGCATGATCTTCCTTTTCTGAACCCTCCTTGGTATTCTAGTATCTGTGGGTCTATCTGAGGTTCTAGCCGATTTAACAGGGATTTGGACAGAATTTTTTATGTCACAGGTAGTAATGATATTCGTCGGTAGTTATTAGGGTCCGTTTTGTCTCCTTTCTTGTGGAGGGGGTGTATTAGGGCTAACTTCCATTCTTCTGGTATTTTTCCTGTTTCCCAAATGTGTTCGATGATTCTGTGTATTTTAGGTGTATATATATATATGTATATATATATATATATATATATATATATATATATATATATATATATATATATATATATATATATATATATATATATATATATATATATATATATATATATAATATAATATGTATATATACAGTCGAACTTCAAAAGTCGAATTACCATAGTTCACGAACAAAAAAATCTAGTTATAGAAATACATAACTACAAAACGAGTAAAATACACTCATAATTAATTAAAAATAATTATAATTAATATATTATTTTTGAAAAAGTCAGTAATTTTTAATGTTTTTCCATTAAAAAAATCTCTATCCACAAAGTTTCCCAATGTACATTATGCGCGGTGAACTTCGTCTGGAAGATTGTCTTCAGAACACAGATATTCGCTACACTTATTTAAATAATTACGCATATCTTTTTTCGCGGGTGGAATTGACACTGTTTAGTTGCTAGATAAGACATCTTTAAAATATCGGCATCTGTTGGATAGTCCGCTATAACAACATCTTCATCTGCAGATAAATAATCATTAAGAGACACTGTATTATCCACGTTATGCTGATTATATGTGTCATACGCGGACTACAATTCTGAATGAAGAGTATGATCTTCTTCAATCTAGTTTGTTTCGCCTTGTTTTTTAAAGTCAGCCTTTCTGAAACAATTTTTTATGGTTGCATGATGAACATTGATGTCCCACGCTTTTGTTAAGTTTGTAACAGTACCCCATATTGTAATATGTTCGGTTTGATTGTCTTCTAGTTTTTCACGGAATTCTTCTTCTATAGTGCAATTGTATATTAATAATAATTCTTTGGTCCATTGGATGTAACTTTGAAGTCATATTTCGCTGGAGAAAAACAACACGAATCGAATTAAGCTGCTGGGTAATTTTTGGGTGTGACAGAGAGTTATCCACAAACATCAGGATTTTACGTTTTTCGACATTGAATTTCTTGCCTAAACTAGAAAGTCATTCTTCATAAATTGCGCTTGTCATTAAAGCTTTTTTGTTACTTCTGTATGTCACTGGTAAAGAACGTTTACCTTTAAAGCATCGCGGATTTTTTAAATTTTACAATCACCAGCGGTTTCAGTTTTTCAGAATCACACATATTGGCTCCCACCATGGCGGTGAGTCCTTCTTTACTGTGTTTTCCACCAAAGCACTTTTCGTCTTTAAAATTTAACATTTTATTAGGCAAACAACCTGAAAAAAACTTCCAGGGCTAAGGCAATCCAAAATGATGCTGGGATTTTTTAACCAGAAGAGAACAAAAGCTTGCCTGAAACTAAGCAGGAACAAGCTTAGAATTCTGACAGGAGTCCTGACGGGACACTGCAGACTTAGGAAACATCTCAAGGCCCTAGGCCTAGAGGAGGATGACGGATGCAGATTCTGTAGCTCAGCAGAGGAAACCCCCATACATCTGCTCAAGGACTGCAGAGGATTACTCCGCAAGAGACAGATATACCTTGGGGCTCACTGCTTGAAAACAGAGGACCTGCAAGCCTTGAATCCCGACCAGATCCTGAAATTCCTAAAGGAATCAGGATTAGAGGAGGCGCTCTAAATGGGTAAGTACACCAACGCTTGGTGGAGGAGGGTGGGGTACAATAGATCTATAAAGGTTGCAGTACAAGTCGTCACCACCATATCTACAATCTAGGCAAACATTTAAAAAATAAACCCGTTTCGTCCGCGTTAAAAATGTATTTTTCATGATAAGATGCAAAAAGTTCCGGCAAGATATTGTTGACGTCTGCACTTTCACCATACATAACCTTTTGAATAATATTATGCCTTTTCTTAAACTTATCTAGCCAACCTACATTAGTGAAATCAGTGTGTCCCATAGTCTCAGCAAAATAAAGAGCCTTTTCTCTAATAATAAGTGGTCCAGACATTGGCATATTTTTATCCCGCGCAATTGTAAACCATTCTAAAGTAGCATTTTCAATGTCTTCGTAGGTACACTTATTCAAACGTTTGCGATCAGTAGTTGCACCATTTTCGGCTTGGTTCAGAATTTCTTCGCGGTTTCTTATAATTGATGAAAGTGTACTTGAAAGATCCAAGTCTTTTTTCTTTCACTTTTTTCTTTTAAATACCTTTGTCCACTTCACTTTGTCAGATAACGACATCGTATTGAGTTTTCTTTTCTGGCCATTCATATTTACAATTGTAACGGCAGAGTTAAGAAGAAATAATGAGTTTAAACTCTAAAATTTCATTAATATATAGCACCTTTACTGTAACAAACAGGATACGGTTTATATTAGGCAATATGTTTATGTTATGAGTTATAGAGATTATTTTATATGTAAAATTTTACCATTCTGCACATTTTTACTACAATTTATGGAAAAATTCGAGTTAAGGAAAATTTGAGTTATGGAATTTAATTTATATGCAAAATGCTATCTAAGCGTATGAATTTCTAAAAAAATTCGAGTTATAGAAAATTTTTATTTGTAGAAGTTCGAGTTATGGAAGTTTGACTGTATATATATAATATTTATAATTTTAGGTAGTTTAGTAATATGCAATATAATAATAAATAGCTGTAAATATACTATAGTTATGGAAGTTATACTATAATGTATA
This sequence comes from Phosphuga atrata, assembly GCA_944588485.1. Taxonomy (NCBI): domain Eukaryota; kingdom Metazoa; phylum Arthropoda; class Insecta; order Coleoptera; family Silphidae; genus Phosphuga; species Phosphuga atrata. The sequence continues at coordinate 23,441,748 of OX155904.1, read as the reverse complement.
TTCCATTAATTTTCAACTTGATTGGGGTTATTAAAAAGTGTTTTCTATAGTTTATCCAATTCAAGGGTCATCGAAGTGTAAATTATCTAAACCAGTTCTATACCTAATCTTCGTTTGGGAAGTACTTACCAAATTGAGATTATAATTGGAGGTAGTTTATTAATAGGCAATATAATAATAAATAGCTATAAATATACTATAGTTATTGAATTGGAACATTCTCTCTCCGTTACAATATAAATGTCTAATTAGGAATTTTATTTATTCCAAAATAAGTGTCTAATTTAATAAAGAAATCTGATTTTCGATGAGTATTGTAATTGATTTGAGTATTGTGTGCTGTAACAGTTGCAAGGAATATTGGTCATTTTTTTTACCTTTGTAAGTTCGAATTGTTTTTTCCTTGACATTAAAAGGAGGCGCAATATTAAAGTTTGTTTAATTTTCGTTAAGTAATAGTATATTACGTTATGAGAGTTGTAAGAAGCATATTACGTACGAGCGGAACAATTACGCGCGACCCGCGTAGCGGGGAGCGCGTAATTCCGCGAGTACGTAATTGCCTTACAACTCGAATTATGTACTATACTTTATCTACGACCATACTAATTTTTTTCTGTTTAATAAGAAAAATATGTTTGATGTAACTGATATAGTAATTCATCTAAATAGGCAACACAATGTACACAGTGTCAATGTCAAATGAAATAATTTATATTTGCTTAATAATTTATTTTTCTGTTTAATTTTAATAATACCTACTAAATAGATATAAGCCCTAAAGAAGGTCAGAATAAAAAAGACTGAAACGTTGGTAAAATATCGACATCAGTTGTTTTATTAAAATTAATTCCTTTTTCCAAGAATAAACTGCAATATAATAAAATGCAATATAATAAAGATAAGATCTTAAGATATATTTATAATTATTTATTTATTTTTCTGATTATAGTTTATAATAACTGAACAATTGTAGAATATTAGTGTCGGATCGTTATCGACATCATTAGTGATAAGATTAGTTGAATTATGAGTACTTGAAGTCATATTCGCATGATGTAAGTCGCATGATGTACTTAAATTTGTGGAAGTTAAATTACTGTTTATCGCAGTAGAAATTTTTGTAGCAGTATCATTTTGATTTTTCATGGAGCAGTCTATATAGCCTTCTGCTACTGCAGACGAATGCCGGCCACCATGCCTTCTTAGTGACAATAAATCACCACCAAAATCCACAAGAATGGTGGCTGACGAACGTCTGAAACAATGTCCTGTATAAAGATTTGCTTCCGGCAAATGAAGATAATTGGCAATTTGTTTAGCAATAGAGCCAATTTTATTTCTTCCAACACATTGCTTAGTGCATTTCTCATTTTGATAATTTAGAAAAAAAAGGCTAAACATTGTCCATTTTTTGTGGGCGTAGGTTAATATATTTTTTACAGGTTTGGTAAAATTCTTTCGGTACCACAAAAGATCTTTGAGTTTTTGTTTTAGAATCAGGAGTTTTAATGATCGGAGATGTTCCGGTGTCTTCTATATGGCAGGGTTTGATATTTCGTAGTTCTTGTTTTCTGCAAGCACCACTAATGCCAATGATAAGGATAACCTAAAATTATATAAAAAATATGTTGTTATACCCATTAAAGAGCATTATAAGAAAAAAAATTAATACCTTCATCAATAGTTAATATTTGTTATCCGGCGAATTATTGAGGAAACTGTTAATTTCTTGAATTGTTAAAATTTTTGATTTCTTGCTTTTAAATCGATTAGATTTTCTCTTTAGTAAAGCTATTAACTTTGAGAATGTTTTGAAATGTCGATGTCGTCCTTTATATTAATTGTTGTCCGGATCATTGAATAAATTGCCCAAAGTGAAGATGGTTTCATTGTTTGAGATAACATTTTCTGAAAACGATTTAACTTCATGCTTCATTCTCCAGTCCACTAATTTTCTATATGCATCCTCGTATCGATCCCAAAATTTAATCGGTAGCAAATTATGGGCAGTTTGTTTCGCTTTTTCAACAATTTCGGGCGGAGTAGCATTTTCTATTTCACTATCACTGGACATTATTTTAATTGAAAAAAATATAGTGTTTATGTATTAGTTTGACGTTTAATATTTTTTTTGACAAATAACGGAATGTATTGGGTTGCGTATATTAAACGATAGTAGCAGCTCTCAACCAATCAACGAATCGTAAACCAAATGCACTAGTGAAATTATAAAAACTAAATCATTAAATAACATGAATCGCGGACTGTTACATACCTGTGTTGTAAGATGTATTTACATAATCCACGAACTGTACAATATTGGGCAATTATAATAGTGGTCGTAGCTAAAATCATTTTTGTCCACATAAATGTACTCCCTGCACTTCTTGTTCTCTGGCAAGAAATGCTTTAATGTTCTGGAAACTCCTTTTTGGCCTCCTGAATTGTAAAGCTAGCTTTGGCATCGTGTATACGTCCAGCGAAACTAGATTTTTACACACAATGTTGCAAAGTACGACGCGGTAAAGTGACCAGTAAGTTTTAACCTTTCAGGGACAGTTACAAAATAAATTTAGTATAAGACAATAAAATCTAATTTAGAAAACGCTACTTTACACCATATTTTTCACGATAATGCATGTGGAAAAATGACATATTATGTACCGAATAAATTTGAATTAGTAAAAGTGTCAAAGTTTGTGAATACCAACATACCACAAAAATTAAATAATTTCCAATATTGTATTTAATCTAAATCTATTTGTTTCTTAAATAATAATTGTCGGCCAAAAAATCTTATACAAATATCGTGCGGAAATGATTTTACAATGCTCCAGCAAATCGAGCAAAACGAGATGTTGATGTTGCATTGTAAAATCAACGTTTCCGCACTCTAATGTAAATAACTATTACAACATCTTTAATACGCGATGCATAGTTCCCAACTTTGGTACACAGATCACGAGGTGTTGATCTTTGCGATATTGAAATTTCACTCACTTGATTAATTCCCGATTTTTGTTTTCTTCCTTTTATTTTTGGTTCCACATTAGTTACAGAAAAGCCGAAATCATAATGTGTTTCTGCACTATTCCAAATGCGATTATAGTTTTTTGAGCAAACATGAAAATTTCCGATTAATAGCACCATATTCCAGATTACCATTGTGGAAAGATTTGAGCAAAGAAAGAACTTTTGCCGCTATTAAAATTTTGTTTTTTTTCCTTTTTAATAAATAGTTTTAACCTAATAATTAAACTAATATAACAATAAGTAGCTTTAAACAAATTGTCAGTGGGTAATAAATCGATCTAACAATTGCTACAAAGTTTTATCTGTTCACTTCAAAAACTATTTTGACAAATCTCAAACATCTGCATGAAGATAGCCCCCCAAAATGTTAAAATTAAAAAAAAATATGCGATACGATTCACCAAGATTTGACCATGATTGACCACCAAGTAGTTTTGTTTGTCACATTCCGTTCAAAAGATATTATAGAAAAATTATTGGGGGCCTAGCTCCCCAAAATACATCTTTTCTGTATTTGATAATAGCATCTTAAAAACATGGTTTGAGCATGCTTGCCCACCATTTTTTTTTTATAGTTTTTTTATGAAACCAAAAATCGATTTTTTAATATTAAATTTTTTATTTTTTTTTATTTTTATTGTTTTTTTTTTCGTTTGGTGTTGAAGAACTTCGTTTGACCATGTTTGCCCATAATTTTTTTTTGACACAAAATATTTTTATGAGCCAAAAATCGAAATCCAAAAATTTTTTTAGTGTTTGATATCCATGAACAACATGGGCGATTCCCCAAAAGAAATGGATTGCGGAACTTTTCCTACGATAATCGAAAATTCTCGAAGTTGCATACTCGGAAAATGCTGCTATATCTGCAAATTCCCCAGCGATTTTCTATTAAATAGATAATAAGCGATCTTGATAATTCGTAGGTTGATATTTCACACATGTAAAAAAAGCTGTCTATCCGTCTGCCCACCCTTAGAGAACCGTTTTATTTGCATGCGGAGTGAAAAATTGAAAGATGCTATATAGGCAAACCTCAAAAATTGATTAAATGATATTTCACGTATACTAAAATAGTTTTTCACGTTTGCCCACCCTTGATTTTTTTTGCCTCCATAAGGGATGAAAGGTTAGAGATGCAAGATACAGATGTTCTTGGGTTATGTTATATCTGGGTATATTTTGTTTATTGTTATCTGAACTTTTTTTTAATTTTAGTTTAAAGGATTTTAAAATTAGATGATGGCACCTTAGATTAAGATTACGGCCAAAAGGTACAAACTGGTCGTGGTGTTGTGAATGATAATTTAGTGCCTTTTTAAGCTGTTTATGTCACTGTCTTTGGACATTTTTGCTACTATAGATTTACTATAGATTTTTGTGATTCTCATGTCACTACCCAATTAATAATACTTATCTAAAATTCCAAAATTTAAATATTACATTGTAAAAACTCGAATAAACATTAGCGGTCATGAAGAGTGTCCAAACACGGGGTTTTGTTATAAACAGTTTATAGAAGACACAAAATTACCATTCACTGCACATATAGCAGCATTTTTCTAGAATGCCAATTCGAGTATATTGGATTATCGTCGGCAATCCATTTCTTTTGGGGAGTCGCCCATGTTGATGGATATTGCATGGAAATCAAACACTAAAAAAATGATTTTGGGGCTCTTAAAAATATTTTGTTTTAAAAAAAAATGATGGGCAAACATGGTCAAACGAAGTTCTTCAACAACAAACGAAAAAAACAATAAAAATAAAAAAATTGAAAAAAAAATATTAATTTTAAAAAATCGATTTTTCGGTCCCTAAAAAAAATTTAATTGTATAAAATGGTGGGCAAACATGGTCAAACCATGTTTTTTAAGATAGCATTATCAAATACAGAAAAAATGCGTTTTGCATTTTTCAAAAATCAATTTTTTATAATACCTTTTGAACGAAATGTGGGCAAACAAAACTATTTGGTGGTCAATCATGTTTAAATCTTGGTCAAACGTATCTATCTCATTTTGATTTTTTCAATTTTGGTAGGCTATCTGCTCGCAGTTATCTCAAACTTCCCTCTGCTAATAAATTAACTTTTACCATGCTTACTTTAAATAAATAACTACTGATACATTTAATTTAATTATTTAAATAATCCATAAAAGATTAAAATCGGAAACTTAGTTTGGAACGTTCATTATTTAATGATTAATGAACAAAAATAGTACTTCCATTTTTCAACATGAATTTCAGAACAGTTTTTCAGAGTTAAATTATAATTTTAATAGTTAGTATTAAAAAAATTTGATGTTCAGTTAAAGTCTCTTATTAATCTAAAAATTTCAAATAGTAAAGTTGCAAGTCTATTGTGTTTCGTTCAACGAGTTTGAAATAGATAGTTGCTTAGTCATGTTGGTTGCCTAGTGCGTTGTGTAGCTGGTAATAGTTGACTGAATTCTAAGCACGTACTTTCAACATCGACTAGATGCTTGGAATTTGAATTTTTTAATTGTTTTAATTAAATCAGAATTGCTTGGATATGACTAATTAGCATTTCTGTTCGAGAGACAAAGCACGCATTCCTGGCTGCGTCGTAAATCTTGATTTTCTCATTATGGATAACAAGATCGTATTTTTTTGTAATCTTGAAACTTTGAAGGATAATGGGTATTTTATAAATTAGAGAATGTAAATATTGAACAATGGATAATACAGTATTAGTTCTAAGGAAGAGTTGGTGGGATTTTTAGAAAATGTAGAATAGGTTAATTGTAAAATTAAGCTTTATTATTAGTAAGCCATTAAACAATATTAAGCTTTGTTGTATACAGAGTTGCTTTATTATATAAAATTTTCCTTTACTATACACAAAGTTTATTTATTAAATGCATTTATTACTTTACTTTACTAAAAGTTTTTTTTTTAATTTGGGGAAAAATTTATGAAAAGTACGAATAAGAACTTTATTAAAGCAAAATTAGAATAAAATAATTTTTAGCAATAATTCAAATTAAAATATGAAAGAAAATTAACAATAAAAATTTGAAATTTTTTAACCGTTAGAATATTAACTTCTAGTCTCTATTAAGGGTAGCTTTGTCGGTAAGTTAAACTGTAATCAGTATAAAGCATGCGCGGGGGTAGTTCAACTATCCATTGTAGTTGCAGCTCCTGCCCGCTTTGGGGCGCTACTGGTTACTGCGTCTCCTGAAATTTAACTCCTGGGAAAAAATCCTGAAAATGCTCCAACAGTTGCATATGTTGATTTAAATTTTGAAAACATAATTTAAGAAATAAAAAAATAATCAAGAGATATAAAGGGGAGTTATTGGTAAACCACAAATTTAATTGTTTTCTTTTCTTTTGCAGAAATTGAGAAATTAGCCTCATTTTGGATTATCGGACAATTCTACAATCAGGTTTTGAGTGTAATCAAATGAAAATATCTTTTTTGACCAACTGAATTGCAAAGCTAGCTTTTACAACGTGTATATGTATATACTATGCTTACCGCATAGTAGCCGTACTTTGCAACATTGTGCCAAAAAAATAAATAATTTCCATTAATGTAAATAATCTAAAGCCAAATCGGTACAGCCAATGAAGCCAAACGAGATGTAGCGTTGTAAAATCAACTTTTCCGCTCTCTAATGTAAATAACTATTTTTTAATTCTTTATAAAAATTCAGATTTTTTTATTTGAGTTATGCGAATATCAATATTGCGAATTACTACAGAACCGTCTCTACAAATTATCAATTTACTTAAACATCGCTATCGAATGTTTAGGAAATCTTCTAGAAATCTTCTAGAAGTTAATCTTCTAGAATTTACATGTTTTAACCACACCTGATTCATTAAGAAATCATTAAGTGTGTTCAAAACATAGTGGTTTTTTCAATTCAGTGTAAGTATAGATTACCAGGTAGGCGTAGTAACGGTCGCAACCATCCTATGCATTCTAGAATTTGAATTCGTCTATATATTCATCTACACGCGATTCATTTTTCTTGCAAAAGGCTTCTCAGGGAGCTCTCTCTGTACTATTTGTATTTTATCTAAAATTATTAATTAATACAGTTTATGTTGAGATAAATGTTTCAGATTTTGCGAACTTCTAGAACTTCTAATAGTTAAAAATTACATTCGTCTGGAACCGCACAGCACAATGTTTTTAATAATAAATTTAAACTAATTGTTTGTTACAGACTTAATTTTGCAATCTTCCCGAACTTCTGCAACCATCATCATTAATAAATCTCTATAATATAATTTTTCTCTATATAAATATCTATTTTATTTTAAATTATTAATTAATACAGTTTATGATTAGATAATTGTTACAGATTTTGCTAACTTTCAGAACTCCTAATAGTAACAATCATTTTTTTTTAATTCGTCTTGAACCGCACATCAAAATATTTTTAATAATAAAATTATACTAATTGTTTTTTACTTCATAGACTTCATAGTGCAATCTTCCAGAACTTCTACAACAATCACTCCTACATAAATCTCTCAATATTTGCAGATTTGCAGTTTGTTTCAGGACTGAGAACATGTTTGATATTGAAGAAGAAGAAAAAACAACAAAATTTGTTGAACGGGTCAAAAAATCAAGTTTCAAAACGCACGTAACAATACAGGATATTTTCTGGTGCTATTTTAGCGAAATTCCCGCAATTGTTTGTCACAACTTCATACTGCACTTGCAGAACTTCTGGAACTTCTTTCTAAATGGTTTTGATAATAAAGGGTATTTGTTGGTGTTATTTTAACATAATTGGTGACATTGTTTGTTACAGATGTATTGGAATCTTAATAATAATAATATTTATTGTCACCAAAAGGAACAAATGGCCATCGACCATAAGGTGTTTCAGCCTATAATAGTATATTTTGTAACTAGGACGAGAAGTTGTCAATTTTTTGCCAGAGCGAAATTTGCTCGTAAGGGAAATTGACTATTTCGTCCGTGTTACAAACAATATTTTTTTTTACTCGTGCGAGGGAATGTATCTTACAAGTTAAAAAATGAAGAATTTGCTTTTTCAATTGTTTCCGGTGGTGTGGATTTGTCATAAGAACTCTCTTCAGTCTCGGCTATCACCATAGAATTTACACTCATTTTAAAACGTTTTCTTTAATTTTTATTATTATTTTGTAATGGAAATAAATCTGACATTTCACGTCACTTTTTTAATATCGCGGTCTTGATTGTGTTCATTTTATTTGCGTGCGTTACCCAGGTTATGTGAAAATACGAGATGTGACATTTTTCGTATTAAATAATGTACGTCAAGAAATACTTTTCGCGCTTGAGTAATAAAAAATATATAATATTATAATCTTATCATTTAAAACCTTATTTTACATTTGTTTGTTTCAGAACTGCAAATAAATTGGGCAATGAATAACAGCAACAACACACATTTACCAGTACAATCGATTTGTAATAGTTCTGTGGAAATCTTCAATATCAGAGAAACTTAATGTCAATTCTTCTATATTTATAAAAAGAAATTCAGTTGTTTATTTTCCATTTTTGCCAATTGCTACAAAGTCTTGGTTTAAATGATTCTTACTGTCTAGATTTCATAAATTTTCAGAACTCAATACAAGAATTGGAGAAAACGTGTATGTCAGATACTTTGTTAAATTGCTGCAGACAAATTGAAAATTGGATAAGCTGGATAATCTTCTATAACACCTATTTTGAAGGACGGTCGGTCTTATAAACATTATATGCGTTCAAACTTGTAGACGAAATTGAATCTTCTGCAATTTTTAATTTTTGTAATTTTGTAATAATCTTCGACAAATTCTATATTCAAGAACAACACCAATTATGCACGAATGTATTTATCCACAATTATGAGGAAACATTTTTTCAAAACAATTGTATTAAAATTACTAAAATTTTCTTGGATTAATAAATATTGCATTTAATGTGTTTTATTTCAATAACAATATTTAATATGCGTTTTGCAGTCTCGGCCTTGTTATCTTCCAGAACTTTTAACTCCGAGAACATCAATGAAGTGAGCTGCAATGCTTGAACATGTATTCAGTAACTCTGTTTTGTGACAGAGAGGGTGAGAGAAATGCTACTAGAACAACAGAACATTTATAATAATGATTTTAATAGAAGTAATTTCACGAGTTTTATATTTTTCCTATTAATGTATGTTTCAGAATATGGATTTGCCAGAGCAAGAAATGGGTTTTTCATTTGCAGTAAATTCCTACATCTGCAATTTAACATTCTTCTAGATTCTATAACACCTAAGCACCATCCTTCCACTAAACTTTATTACTTATTTTAAAAAGTTATTTTGTTTTTTATGTATCTAAAATACATTAATCTATTAAGTTGGACTTTGGCACAGTCCGAACAAATTATTTTTGTTTCAGAAATCTCAGATTTTCGGACATTTGTAGATACTATAACAAAAATCGTCAGAAATTCATCAGAATCGTCAATAATTGACAGAGACCGAGAAGGATATTAAAGAACTGGGAATAACAGATCTCAAAAACAGACAGTCTATGATACGCACCCTGAAGGAAGTCGTGGATTTCAGGAAAAACCTCGAAGGAAAGGTACCCCCTGGACAGAAGAGAGAAAGGAGTTACACCGGCTGAAGATGCGACAATACTGGGCAAAGGTCAAAGCCCAACAGTTGAACAAGCGTGGTCCAAAGTAGGCCTATTCGAAAGAAGAAGAAGAAGAATCGTCAATAATTAGAGTTTTCCATAATCGATTGTAGATAGATTGTAGATGTAGTTGGTGACTTACACTGCGGCCTTTATAGATCTCTATTCCACCCTCTTTCTCTAATCGTTGGATTACTTAACCATATACAGCGCCTCTTCTACTCCTGATTCCTTTACACACTTCGGGTGGGTTTCAAAGATTGCAATTCCTCTTCGTTTAAGCAGTGGACGCTAAGGTCGCTTAGAGTAAAGCTCCACAGTCCTAGAGCAGATGTTTGGGGTTTCCTCTGCTGAGTTGCAGAATCTTCCTCTGGGTGTAGGGCCTTGAGGTGTTTTCTAAGCCTGCAGTGTACCGTCTGGGCTCCTGTCAGTATTTATAGCTTGTTTCTGTTTAATTTCATGCAAACTTTTGTTATTTGCGGATTAAAATATCTCATCATTGCTTTAGATTGTCTTAGCTTGGGAAGTCCTTTCCAGATCTTCTTCCATTGTTTCTTTATTTCTTCATTTAAACTTTTGTAGATGGTATTCATACTTATACCACAAAAGGGTACCGGATCTATAAAGAGATTACTAGATCACTTGTTTGCTAGGTGATCTTCATTTGCCTCTATACTAGTGTGTCCTGGTACCCAATATTTTGCTTTAAAATTTTGTGTGCCAAACTTTTTTAGCTTTTCCACGCAGTCCCATACCAGTTTGAATCTGTGTATGAGCTAACAACCGTGGTGGCGTTTTTTTGCTACAGTTCCTGTCGATCTTAAATTGTGCGCATCTTTCGATTGCATGTACCTCTGCTTGTAAAATACTAGGGTATATTCCTATGGATTCGAAATATTCGGAACGAGGTCCAAACATATCTGCACCTTCCTTCGTTTGCGAACCAATTCTGTATACCAATTGATAGCACTTTACTCAATGTTGTATGTTGAGGATTCGTTGCTTCAATCGGCTTTACTGCTACACATTGCCTTGTCTTTTGGTACTTCCAGCCAGGTTAACTTTGCAGGGGGGCTGTTCCGGTCTCTGCTCCCGATTATCTTACCTATGCCTACTGCTTCCTAGCTGAACCTTACAATCGCCGTTTAGGCGGTCCTCTCCCAGACAAGGTTCAACAGCGTTAGACCCAGCAGCAATTTCATTGCTGCTGTCGGATATGACCCCATCGCCACCGTGATGTAGACAGATGTCTGAATATTCTCAAGTTGCTTCTTTATGGAGACTAGCCTGGTTCTACATCCCCACGCAACTGCTCCGTTAGTGATCGCAGGTCTCACTATCATGGTGTATGTTCATCGCAGAATTGTGGGGTTACTACACCACGTTTTCCCTACAAGATTTCTGCACACCACCGATTCCTCAGCGTGTCTGTTTCATAGGAGTTTGCTATTTAGTGTTGTTCCCACATATTACATCGAGTCATAAGTAACTTCCGATGCAAATAAGTAGAATCTTAATTTTTTAAACAGGATTGTAACAGGGGATGAAAATTGGGTTACCTATGACAATATAGACAAAACATCCATGGCAACAAAATTTTATTGTGTATATGGTGGGATTGTCAAGAAATAATTCATCACGAGTTGTGGTTAAATTTAACGATTACTGCGTATAGATACGTTCAGCAGTTGCAAAGAGTGCAAGAGAAACTCCATGAAAAGCGTCCTGCACTTGTCAGTCATAAAAACGTCATTCTTTTACATGACAATGCGCGACCACATACAGCAAGAGTGGATCAAGAAAAAACTGTTGAACTTGGATGGTCTGTTTTACCTCATTCACCTTACTCCTCGGATGTTGAACCGACAGACTACCACCTTCTCTGTTCCTTACAAAACTTTTTGAACGGAAAAATCTTCAATTTTGATGAGCAAGTCAGGCATACTGCCGAAAACTTCTTTCAGTCCAAACCAACCACATTTTACAAGGAAGGGATTGATAAACTACCAGATAGATGGGAGAAGGTTTTTTGTTATTTAATGAGAGTAAATTAAAAAAATGGAAGCCACTTATGCCTGGACCTAATATTTTTTCGCCTGTTCCTATTTTACTGCCCTTCCATCTAACAGTATGGGCTGTAAGCAGTTTAGTCTTATTTTCCCAATACAGGGTATTAACGTCTTTTTGCTCGGGTTGAGTTCTAATCTCACTGGCACCATATATAAGTTAACTTGAGGCCTCTTTGTACGATTCCCTTCCCTCTGGCTATGTCAATGGCGTAACCTTGACATTTTATAACTTGATCAGCCTGGCCAGGATATATACCACATTAGTGGTGATAACACACCTCCCTTTGGGCATCCTCGGGTTGTGGAGATCCCGATTGTATCTATTCCCACTTGTGCCTCCGTTTTAGTTCTCAGCATTTCTCCCATCCATTAAGCCCCCCATACACGTGCGAACAATTTTCTCAAATTCGGTGTTTGTACAAACGCCTGTTTGTACATATGCTAGCACATACACGTAGCAACCTATTGCGCAAACATCATTTCGATTTGTGGTGATTTGACCTGATTTTATGCTCTCCTTCACTTTCTTCATTTCTCTTCTGTAGGCAGTGCGGAATGAATTGATTTTGGCCCGTACACTTGCCCTATCTGCACTGGGTTTAATTTCCTTCATTTTATCGACGAGTATTTTATACGCCGCGTCCTTTAGAATTATTTCTATCGTTATAACCGTCACTTTTCACCTTAATGTAAATGGTAATGCAGTGTATATACCTTCTTTTTCTTCCATTCTACCAGGCTAATTGTACAATTGCCAGATCCACAGAACAACATTTTATCGGAGTTACAGATAATCAGTTCCACCAGATCATCAGTTACACCATATCAGCAGTTCGATCAAGTCACCAGTTCCACCAGACCATCAATTCCACAAGAGTATCAGTTCCACCAGATGACCATTTCTACCAGATAATTAGAACATACCATTTCTACCAGATATAGGAATAATGGTCTACTAGATCTACAGAACAAAAACTATATATTAAGTTTGTCGTTCTTAAATTGTAATAATGACAAAGTTTAAGATGTTTTGTAATTATCAAACTTTAAAACAATGTTTTCGAAGAAACTGACTGACAAAATAAATCTATGTGTGTTTTGTTTATTTTATCTTAATCTGTCAAATACTATTTGTAATTGGCTTAATGTTGATTAAGATTTAATGCAATGTATTTCTTGATATTCCTAGTTTCCTTTGACCAACAAAATGGATTTTTTTTCCAGTTAAAACATTTCATCTGAAATTTTATATTTTGTATATTACCAATAATATTTTCAAAAATTTACATTTAATATAATATAAGATTATTGTCCTAAATTGACGATTTTATCTATGCCAAACTTCCACTGAAAACAATTTTTTCGCTTATTTTATATTTTCTTATTTAACATTTTTCTTGGCATGTCCATCTATAATTCGGAATTAATAGTCTGCATGGAAGACGCGACGCGCCCCAAAATCCTTCCTTATATGCCCCGCGTGTTTCGCAGGATTAGTTTAAAACTTACCTAATTCCTGCGCGAGCTAACGTTTTAAAACCTCTAATCCAACTGAGGTTTCCTTAAAATGTGTTTCTTGCATATTTTAGTGGGTCTTACATTCCTACTTTATACTTAATAACTCACTACAATTAGGGGTTACTTATTTATATACTAAACTTATATACGCAAACAACGCATCACACCTACGCACTAAATAGACGCGAAGCAAAAAATTGTAATCAACTTTTTAAATACATCCGCAACTTTGACGTTTATTTAAACTCTCAACTTTTACCTTGTAATGGTTTTAATTTTTCTAAGTTTGTTATGAAATCCTTTTTAAAAATATTAATATTTCAAAATATTAAGAGAAATACAGGACTAGATAAAGAGGACACACAAGATTAGAGAGGCAAGGCTGAACAGACAAGACTAGACAGAGAAGTCAAAACATACAAATCTAGAGGAGATGATTAAACTGACATGACTAGACAGGCAAGACGTAAACAAACAAGACTAGGCAGACAATAATAGACAATTGTAGGGAGGCTAGACATGCAAGATAAGGCAAGGGGAATACAACTTTGCAAATGAATTAAATATTTTCTGAAACTTGACAAATTTAAAATTTATCTTGTATATAAATTCCATTAGCAAGAAGAAATATTTATGGATTCAGTTGAAAGCTTTGGTGTCTCTATAAACTAGAAATTAAGTTTACGTGTGGCATATGTTTTGAGTAATCGGGTCTGGAATTATGCAATCGTTATGTTTTTTTTGCGGGAGACGTCGCGGCGCGTTGTGGAAGAGAGCAGTCCAGGGTGGTTTCTGCCCGAGCGCGCCGCCTGGTGGGGATGTAGACTTGAGTCTGAGCGAGGGGGTGAGGAAATAAGGTAAAGAAGAAGTATTGAACGGACCATCCTTTCAGATGGAACAACCGGCCCGGCGCCCCTCCTCGCCGCGCCGCGACGCTCCCGCATCGATGTAAGCACCCTCTTTTTCTCTTCGCATTTAAAAAAAATAAATATATATATTTTTAATATTTGAGTTATTTTAAATTGAATATTTCTGTTAGGAAATTAGGGTAATCTTCAAATTTTCTGGTTTTACAAAACTCTTTCTAAAATGTTTATCACAAAACTGTTTTCTCTAAAAATTAATATAAACTAGATTTGATTATTTTTAAAAGATCTAAACAAACTTTACAAGCAATAAGTAATAAAGGGTTTTTCAATGAGGACGATATGATTTTGATATAAATTAAAACAAAAATAGTTTAAATTACAGAAACAATTATGTTTTTATTCTCAAGACGACTATCAAAATGCTTCCGCATTTTCTAACAAAATCTAAAAATGTCATAATCAGTTAAATTAGCAATTATAAATCTATTAACTCCACTCAAAACTAAATAATCTCCAATGTTTTAAATGATGATGAGTTAATAGAGAACAGTGCTATTGACCTGCATGTGCGTGTAAATATTAAAAGAGCACAAATTTTCGCTGGATGAGTAAAAGAAGCTTTGTTATTAAGCTAAATGTGTATCAGTAAATTTCCAAGAGTCTTAACCAAATACTGCACATTATATGAATATAGTATGCAATAAGAACACGATAAATTGCTCCCTGCAGCTTCAGACTGTAAATTTAAAAACGAAATCCCGATAGCATTATCCTAACCCACGCTTCATTTGATACATATAGCCATTTATTAATAATAATTGCAAAATATTAATAAAATGATATATAAGCTAAATGTAGTTTCTCAATAATGATATACAAACTTCTTTCGCCCACTAATTGAGGGGGTTGAATCATTTAAAAATGACTGAATGATGAATATTTTGCAAGAGCTTATAATATAAATTTCTGTCTGTCTGTTTAATATTTTTTCTGTGGATGTTTTGTATGTGAAATAATTACATCATGATAGTATTTGTCATTTGGGATATTTTCAGTTTTTAAAAAACCTTTTGATTCTGAATAAATAAATGTTGTTAGGCTGACAATAATTATAAGTAATGCTAGCGTTCTGTTCTTTTGCAACACTTTTATGTCGGTGTTTTGTATATTAGCGAAATTATTGGATTTTACTAGTCATTTTGCAGAACTTTGTAAAAGTGTTTGAGCCTTTATCTGTCGTCTGTTAGTTAAATATATTAATCTGCATTAAATAGTACATTTGAATACCTACTAAATGCAGAGACAAAGCTGTATAATTTTAGGTGAAAGTAAAGAGAAATCGAAAGTGTATTGAATTGATGAGAATGTTATAAAAAAAGTAATAAAAGTTGAACAGGAAGGACATATGGCTAAGGTATTCTTTTTAAAATCAAAGCCATCTGTAACGTGGCGTAAATATTAAATTAAAACATTTTGTTCTTATATTGGCGGAGGCGGCAATGTTAGGCACTTGGAGCCGTCGCGAAGATAAACTGCGCCATATTTTAAATTTCGCACGCGAAGAGGTATAAATGAAAATAAATAGAACAACATTTAATACGAAATTATTAATGATACCATATTTCTAAGTGTATCTCCGGAACGGGTGGAAGTGTGTGCACGTCGCGTCTCGACGCCGGGCGTCTCCTTGTCCGTCTCTCTCTGGCAAGCGGATAAGTGCAGCGCGATCGAAAAAGAACGCAGAAGGGCGAGAGAGAAAGGGCAACAATGTATGTACACGGGCTTTGTACGTGACGCCGCTTTTAACGGCGAAACGAAACAAAGATGATAAATTCCAGTCCATATTTTGAATGTGTATTTCGTAAAACAGAAGGTGGTGTAACAATAGACTTCTATTTATTTGATAAATTACACCGTTTCACTTATTACTCGCGAGGAGCCGCTGATGGAAACTTTTCTTTATGCCGCACAAAAGCCTAATCATCCGGATAGTTTTGTTTTTTTGTGCATTCCAACGAGTTTTTCAAGAAAATCTCGTCGGAACAAAGCGCAGTGCTGATTATTATTTTTGGGATGGAATCGCTGAAATTATTCATCTCAAGTAGAATCATTTCTCATTCCGGGGAGAAAACATAAATTAAAACGTCACCGCGTAAACGTAAATTCATAAATAAATATTATACGCACAGTGAGGCCTATTCGTCAATGACGGATATTTTGCAAAGATTTTTGGCAGAATGTTTCATTGCAAAACGCTCGAGTCATAAACAAGGCAAGATTTATTGTTATAAATTCATTAATTTTGCTCCTTGTTCATATAATAGCTTCCGAATAACATCTACTCATAGAAGATAGCAGTTTAGAAAATCACTTTAGAGTTTTAAATATTACGAGAGGCTTTTGGTCAAAGTTTCCCAAACAAAACTTTTTCAATGATTGATTAACTTTGTAATAATTACTTATTTCCTGTTTTATTTGCGAAAATTATTTGCTTTTATTTGTTAAATTTCTGAATAAAGAGAAGAGAGCCAGGACGAAGAGAAAATGACAAGTAGTTAAATCTAGACAATAGAATGTAGAAAAAATCTCTGCCTCCATGAGGAAACGGTATATTTTTTGGGCACATGTACAGATTAGACCAATCCAGATTAACCAAGCAGTTATTTGACTACTTCTGGAACAAAAAAAAACAGCTACATCATGGATTAAAGAAACTCGGAAAGACCTTGAAATATCTAACATCGGAGAGGCCCAAAACTTGGAAAGGGATACGTTTCGAAACAGCATTCACAATTTGGAAGGGTTTCATGACGAGAGACGAGCTACAAAAACCGGAAGAACTTGGACGCCCGAACAACGGCAGCAGCACAGCGATCGTATCAAGGAGTACTGGAGGCAGAGGCAATTACAACTAAAATAGTAAAATTGTAGCGTGATTCTGTCGTCAATTCAAGAAAAAAAGAAACAAGTAATTCTAGACAGGCAAAAAACTTGACAGGTACTAAACAAATAGAGATTAGGGATGACAGATAATACTGGAAACAGAATATTAAATAGGACCTAGAAAACAAATTTGTACAGAGTGGATTAAGACAGGCAAGATTACACAGGTGTATTAAATTATAATAAACAGTTAAAAATTATATTGTATTACAATTATCAAGATTAAACGTCAAAGTTTGACACAAAGTTTTAAATTATGTAATATATTGAAAGTTATGAAAAGTCATGAAATTTTGACATTTAAAATACGTTTGACTAATAATAGAAGAGGAAGGGTTTTTGTGCATGAGTTGCGAAGTTTAAATCATGAGCCGAAGGCGAGTGATCAGTATGCAAAAGCCTTTCACACACGTATATTATACATTATTTTATCTACGAAGCATATTAAAATATTACATTTATTTGTTATTTAATATTTTTTATTATTAGAAAATCTACAAAAAAATAATTGTTTCTTACCGATAGTATTAAAAAATTGTAATTTTGAGACACAAATTCCTTAAAATCACTGACACTATAAGGTTAGAACGTTCAGCACCTCCTTGGAAAAAAACTTGAGACGAGGCTTCACACGATACGAGACGAGACGAGGCAACAGAAATATCGTTTTCGTGTGAAGCCCTCTATGCCCTTTTACGAGACGAGACGAGATGAGAAAAATATCGTGAATCTAGGTTAACCTAGATTTAATCTAGATTAGCTTATGGTTAGTTTAAGTTATATTAGAGCCAGATAAATCCAGACTAAGAGGCAGGGACTTGATTAAAAATAAGAAAAATTAATTCAATTCTAATATACGTCAGAAAATTTATTTTCACTACGTCTAGGTTTTTTGTTTAGTGACGCGATTTGTTACCATAGTAACAACAAACACAATTCGTTTAATAATGAAATTCCATTTGATTTACATTGGAATTTTATGCACGATTTGAATACTTTTTTACACGTTTATAATAATGACATCATTCACATACAATAATATATTTATTGTGGTCATTTTGGTGTTCGAGTATTTTGAATATTTTTTTAATGTATTTTTTTAATTTAATTTTTATCCAAACACGAACCAGTGCTGCAAAATGTCAAGTTTAACTACACTTTTAGCAATTATATATCTATGTTTTTTGTTTAATGACGCAAAATTAATGACAGAAAATTTATTTTCACTACGTCTATGTTTTTGTTTAATGACGTGATTTGTTACCATAGTAATAGCAAACACAAATCGTTTAATTAAGAAACTCCATTTGATTTCCATTGGACTTTTACACACGATTTGGATACTTTTTCACACGTTTATAATAATGGCATCCTTCACATACAATAATATATTTATTGTGTTCATTTTGGTGTTCGAATATTTTTAATATTTTTTTAATTTAATTTTGATCCAAACACGTACCAGTGCTGCAAAATGTCAAGTTTAGCTACATTTTTAGCAATTATATATCTACGTTTTTTCTTTAATGACGCGATTTGTTACCATAGTAACAACAAACAGAAATCGTTTAATAATGAAACTCCATTTGATTTACATTGGACTTTCACGCACGATTTGGATACTTTTCCACACGTTTATAATAATGACATCCTTTACATACAATAATATATTTATTGTGTTCATTTTGGTGTTCGAGTATTTTGAATATTTTTTAATTTCATTTTGATCCAAAAACGTACGTAAGAGCTGCAAAATGTCAAGTTTTACTACATTTTAGCAATTATTTAAATTTGACTGGTATCAAACTTGAACAGTTACCACAATAATAATAATAATATTATTGCCATAAAATGTAACAATAGGCTATGGACTACAAGGTCTTTCTGGCAGTAGTTGCCACATTTTATCAGTTTTAATTTTATAGTAAAACTGCAAGAATGTCTAGTTTGTTAATGTCAAATGAAAGTTTTTGTTCTCAATTAATCTTGACATTTGTCGAATCGTAACTAATCGTATCGCAAATAATCGTTAAACGTTCGTCTATTTGGGAATTTGTTTAGTTTGTTTTATTTTAGTTTGCAATAGTTTTCTAAATCGACTATCACAAGAGAGAATATAAATGCCAAGTTTCAAGTTAAAATTTGATCATTGTCTTAACAACTCCTCTAAACAAATATAAATCGGTTATATTGAATAAGCTGGACAATTTTGACTAAACATGCAATGCTATACTGAGTTATATGGTAGCTATATAAATTAGACCATACAAAAATAATTATGAATATTTGACGAACACAAATAAGATGACATAAGACAAAATACTCTGTGACATAAAAAATGACAACACCAAGAAGGGTTAGGAATTTATGGAGCAAACTTGGCAAAATGTTTTACTAGCCAAAGTTAGTAATTGATTAATATTTCAAAGAAATTAAACCATTTTTTTTTTATTAACTTTGTGTTGAACCACCTCTATAATTTTCACCCTCCCGCATCCTTCTGGGCTATGTATTGGTAGGTATTGCATCCCAGGCAATATTTAGTTCATGCCGGAGAGCTTCTAGTGTCTGTGGAGGATGAGCTAATTGCTTGAGTCTGGAGTCCCGCACATGTTCGATGGGAAAAAGGTTGGGATATCTGGGTGACCACAGCAAGATATTGACGTAAGCCTCTTCGAGGCGTTCCGTAGAATGCCTTGCCATGTGGAGACGGCATTATCCTTTTGAAACCTGCTCCACCTCTGTCGAACTCACTCAATTGTCGATAATTTGGATGTTGGCGTACTCTAGGCATAATCGCAACCTCAAAACGCAAGGAGGATCTCAAAAAGAAAGGAATTGCATATTGAAAAAGAACAATATCGAAATAGACTTAATCTCGCAAGAATATAATATAATATAATAACCCGATAATTTCGATTGTAACAAAAAGTAAAACGTCAAATATGCCATTGCTACTGGATTATTTTGAATGAAATTTGAATCAATTACTACCTTTGAGTAGTTAAACATTTCTGCCAAGTTTGGTTTAAAAAATTCTACAATTCTTAGGCCGCGGTCCCCATTGCGCTCACAGTGCTTACGACGCGTCGTAAGCGCTGTGACGTCAAAAGTGCTAAGGTAGGGTCCGATTTAATGAGCGTGCTAACGGCTGCGCGCAGTACAAGTAATTCGGACCACGTTCGAAATGAAATCAATCCGTTCGTTTCGTCGATGGGAAGACGGCCATTACCGATTGTCAACAATTGCTTGGAGAAAACTTCGGCAGATGGAACGTTTAGCAATGCAACTCGCATGTTTGTCGTCAGCTGAAGTTTCTTAATTTAGCGCCACAGAGTAGATGATTTGAAGCAAGCGTTTATTTCATCGGCAGCGGTATCTTGGAATTACTGGTAGTGTTTGGCGGAAATCGCCAGACAGTAGAATCATTGCGCCTCCAAAACATCTTGACTCATTGCGCAGATCTTTCATCTTTCAATTTAGTGCTTCCAATGAACGTTTGTGCACCATTGTGCATTCATCCCATATGATAATTTTACTTGCTTTAACACTTTATTAACACTTTGGCCATTGCCGATTGTTTCGCAATGTTGCATGTGGATATTTCAGTCGTTTGAAGGTTTAACGGTAATTTAAACGCCGAATGAGCCGTTCTGCATCCTTGTAGCAACGTGGCCGCTATACCAGAAGAAGCAACAACTACTGCGATTTCCGATCTCGAACGAACAGGGGCTAAAATCAACGACATGATGAATGTCCTCCCAGTTCCACCGGACGCATCTAGGAAAAATAAGCCACTGTTTTCATCATCAATTGCCTTGATTAACTTATCCTTCTTATCCTATTAACTTATCCTTCTGTTTTACGTTCAACAGTGGTACATTCATTCAAACTGATTCGTTCAATGCATCTCGATCGTATTCACGTACATGTTCCAATTTCCCATTAAAAGCGTCGTTTATAGCACGATTTGGCGTTGGTATTCCTAACTTTACTAACAAACTGCCGCACATGAGGTAACAACACATGTCTTCTATCAAAAGCAAGGCCTTGTTATGTATTTCCTCATTCACCCCGAGATCGGGATTCCATGCAGTGACCCTTGATGTGACACGAATTCGATGTAAAATGTCTTCTGACATATCATGCTTGTAAAAAGAACTGATTCAGCTATTGTAATGTCCCAACGAATTTCGATTTCAAGTAAATTGAGCGGTTGACATGCAACACGAAATGTTGGGCACACTGCACCATTGACAGTTCGAAGTGATTCAAAGGATATCGGCCCACGAACATTAGAGACTAGAGTAATATTCGTGCAAATAGATTGTTTTGACAAATAAAAAAAACAATCTGTCTATGTTGTCGCTATTGCAGCATGCTGAGCAACATTTGATGCGTTGAAATAAACTTGTTTACCATTTTCTAGTTGCACCGCCAAATGTAAAACACGTGTATGTCGTCCATAAATGGGGAATGAAAAGCGCCATCTACTGGCACAGCTTAAGTTATAGCTTAAGTAGTTTCGACTGTGCGAATATATGTCGCGTTCCATAAAAAAAATGAGAAAATGAATTATTTTCATTATTATTATCTTTTTTCGTGAATTTTGTGAATATTTTAATAGTAACTATAATAGCAGGGGTGGCGACAAATGCAACAAATCAAAAATTCTAAAAATCGGTCCAGCCGTTTTTATATATTAAAGATTATACAGATTGGTGTCCGTTAATGTGAACATAAGGTGCATTCGCGTTGGGCGCTCATACGCTTTGAGCGCTCACGCTTATAAGCTCAGATTATAGGTGTTTTTGTTGGCCTATAAGCGCTTAGAATCAATAAGAAAATTTCGTTCGTTTTGGACACTATGACAGTCCGTTAGTGTCAGAGTTAGCGTCAACATGGGGTATGTGAGAAATGTTTATCCATTCCGAAATAATATATTGGAAATTATCAACGATGAATCTGATGAATATGATATGATTGAAGATAGTAATGATGAAATGGAATGGAAATATTGCAGTATTTATTTAAATATATCTTGTAAAAAAGAACGTTTAAGGAGACTTCAAAATTTCGTTGAAGTGGTTATACCATCTTTTACTGATAAAGAATTTAAATCTCACTTTAGGTGATTATTAAAAGTTTAACATTTAATATTCCAAAATT
This sequence comes from Phosphuga atrata, assembly GCA_944588485.1. Lineage (NCBI taxonomy): Eukaryota > Metazoa > Arthropoda > Insecta > Coleoptera > Silphidae > Phosphuga > Phosphuga atrata. Next base: position 23,419,490 of record OX155904.1, on the reverse strand, counting down.
ATTGTTCTTTGCCTTCTATTTTAGATTTATAGATTATATTAATTATATTCAAATAAATGTTTCAATAATTTGAGTCATGTTTCCATGACTTGTACCTATCAAACCTATAAATGTTTGGTTAGCTTACGCCCACATGGTATTCGTTTTGAGAAATAGTGAAGTTTGGCGTTTTTTACCTCTGTAGCATGAGCGTCTGTGAGCGCGAAATCTGCAACCCGAAGGTAGCCACGAGCGTGATTTTTTGACGCTCACAGTATCAAGTCGAACGCTGAAAACGACGTTTATGTGCGCTCAAAGCGTGTAAGCGTCCAACGCGAATGCACCCATAGAGAGACAAATTGAGCATTATTTTTAAAATTTTGTCCCGTCAGTTGCTGTCATTGCTGTATAATATTTGCATTTGAAAGAAAAAGTTTTGGTTAAATGGATAAATAACTGAAAAACAGGGTAAACTGAAAAAGTACAAATCGTAAAATGGTTTTATAGGGGCATGTCAATACCTACAATTCGAGATATGTTCAATGTAGCATTCGAAAATCGCCACATTCGTTTGTTGGCATTATACGTCGTATTATTAAAAATTTTTAAAAACCTGGATGTTCGGGTATGGCATAAAATCAGACTTCTTCTTAATAATGAGCAAGAATTGCTTGAATTGAGAATTAGCGCTGCTGTTGAAGAAAATCCACATATTTCATCTAGAAATGTTGCTCAATTGCATTCTACAGTGTTAAAATTTTTGAAAATTATAAATTACAAAAAAAATCAAACAATTTATCCGTACCACCAAATTAAACGTATGGAATTTTGTAAAGAGATGATTGAGACGTCGAATCATGATGAAAACTTTTTAAATAACATATTGTTTACTGATGAATCCACGTTCCCTATCAATGGTCAACACAATTCCTCAGTCGCTCGTTGTTGTTGATCGAGAAATAATCCTCGAATACATTACAACTTTTGCACGCAATTACCTGACTGACAGAAAAATGAAAATATTAACTGCCAGAACAAAATTTAAAAAATAACGTCTCTCTATGTTCACATTAACGGACACCAATCTGTATATACATCCGCCCAAGGGACCGCGATCTCTTTATCGCTTATAGAGGATTTTTACTAACCCTAGTTTATAGAGGTACATGAGTTTCCTTTCTCACTCAGAGAAGTTAATAAAACACTACGCAATAATGGAGTATTTATCTATTGAGTACATAGATTTATTTTTTAATAAGGAAACAAGCAATCTTACACATTAATTAAAAAAAAAATCCGTGATTTTTTTCTGTTTTTCCGTTTTTACATTTTGTGAATGCTTTTCAAATTCATAAATTTTATCGAACATTGTCGTATGAATAACTGGTGAGTATTCAAAAAACTTGTGTATCTTCCCCCAGTGCCTTTCAAAAATCTTGTTCGTTTTGAATCTTCTCTACTTCTATATCCAAAGTTTGTGATCTTCTGATATTCACTCTTATTTTCGTCAGTATGTACACGTTCCCACATAATTCTGCACGATGTCGTCATCACTAAATTCTTCGATGGTAGCCAGGTCTTCGTCAATTTGTACAAAATCTTCTAAGGTTAGCGTTACCACATCACCAATAGATTCTTAACCCACAAACTTTGGCCTATTCCTCATTGCTAGGTCAAGCGTCAATTTCATCCTCTGGCAGAAATTCTTGTTTGTCTGTACTGATACAAAATCGGCTTTTTTATCAGTTTTTGACAGTAACATCATACTGTGAACTATGCTTTCCTTGCAAATTTCAAGGCTAGAAGTACGTTAATATCCGGGCTATGATTTGCTTCGAGGCACGTAAGAGTATGTTGAACAACTTATTTTCGATAAAAGCGGGTAAATGTGTGGATGATACCTTGATCTAAAGGTTGAAGTTTGCTGGTGGTATTTGCTGGTAAGAATCTGACTTTTATCTTTTCAAATGTTGGTAAGTCTGTATGGGCAGCACAGTTTTCAATAAGATGCAGGATTTTTTTACGTTTCATCTTCATTTCCTTTTTAACATTTTTCAATTAATCTTGAAGTAATACATTTGTCATCCAAGATTTTGTATTTTTGGGCTAATGGAGGTGGAGGTGGAGTCTTGACACACAAACATCTTGGTCGTTTTGATTTCCCAATGATGAAAAGAGGGAGCTTATCCGCACCGCTCATGTTTACGCATTGAAGAATAGTTAGACGTTCTTTGCTTTGTTTCGCTCCATGACAGGATGAGGTTTTTGAAGAAAATGATTGGGACGATTGTACTGACATTAAAAGTGAAATTGAAGAGCATCAAAGTGAGCTTACTGAAGATACAGAACCGTGGGAACATGATGGTTTTTACAAAAATTCTTTTTGTGGGTAAACCAGGTCTCCAAAAGTTACCAAACGGAGGTAGTCCGTACCATTTTATTTTTAACTTTTATTTGATAATACCTTTTTCTCTTTGATTGTCAATGAAACAAACAAGTACGGCGAAATGAGTTTATAGGAAAAATGGTCTTAAAGGAACTAAATCTAAAAGGATCTTAAGGATCTTTTTAATCTAAAAAGGACTTAACCATTTCTGTATTCAAGGTATTTTTAAGTTTATTATTACATATGGGAAATATCAATTATCTAAGAATTGATAATTAATTGGAATAAAAGCGTACAATTTAACGTAAAAAGTTGCTAAAAACATCACGTGATTAATGGACGACCCCTTTTCAGTGTTTTCCCCGACACATGTCTAGACAAAGATTTCAAAATGTCTTACGATCGCTTCATTTCTCGTCTGATAGTAGCAATTGTAGATTATTTTAATAATTAAAGGATAGTAATAAATTATCCTCACAGAGAGTTATCAATAGATGAATCTCTAGTTCCTTGGAGAGGAAGGTTATTATTTAAACAATATATTGCCGGTAAAAAATATAAATATGGCGCAAAGTTATACGTTGTGTGCGAAAGTTCTGGTACCGCGTTACGAATAAAAGTATATACGGGAAGTGGTGACGATATAAGATGAAAAGGACATATAGATAAAGTTGTGTTTCATGTGATGAAAGATTTTCTAAATCAGTGACATTCTATTTTCATTTACAATTTCTTTGCGTTTCAAAGTTGCTACAATACTAAAGTTACTGTACAGGAACATTGACAAAGACAAGGAAAGGAAACAACTTGGAAGTAATAAAAAAAACTGATGAAAAACGAAGTTATTTCTCAATACCAAAACAATGTAATGATGGATAAATTTAAGACAAAAGAGATGTGTTATTCATATCAAGTGAATAGAAAGCAACATTAAAAGAATATGAAAATAAATATAATATTCGAAATAATTAATTAATTATTATAAACGCAATATTCTGCAACCAATTGCTTTGCATTACTACAACAACTATATAAACGGGATAGGTCGCAAAGATACTGTCTTACTATTCTTGCTGAAGGAGAACAAAAAAGAAGAATGGTACATCAAATTATGGATTTATTTAGTTAAAACTTTGGTTATCAATTCCTGCAATTTTCATTTTACCTTACATTGCACACATGGTGTTCAATCCGCTCCTCGCATTAAAAATTATCCGAGGAGCAAGCTGCATACCCGGCGTGCAATGCTCCTGGGGACTGTGTTCTAAAAAAATCGTCGTCTCGAATGGGTTAAGAACCTAAGCAAATCTTCTGTTCGCACTTGATACACACGTAGGGCTTCACACGCGACGAGATAGGGCGAGAGTTTCAAAAATTTCGTCTCGTGTGAAGCCCTATACACACGCTATGATCCACAGATTTATTTTCTCCGGGTATTTTTTTAAAGCTATATCGTTACGCCTTTTAAAATCCTCTAACTAGCCATTACTAGCCTAAAAGTTCTGAATTCCCAATTTTGAAGCAAAATCTTTAGAATCTTTTGTTTTAACAAAGGTCAATCTATTTGAATATTCTTGTCGAGAGTTTTTTTGATCCATTCTAAAAGGCAGTTTTCAATATCGGCAAACTCGGGTAGTTGACTTCTCTTAATATTTTCATGTCCCTGAAAGCACTGGGATTTGATAGAATCTTTTGATTTAATAATTTTATAATAGGTTTTATAATGTCTGGTAGATTAAACTCGATGTGAATTTCACTACGCCGTTTCCCATATTCAAACGCATTCACGATTTGGAGTTTACCACTTAGAGACAACAATTAGAGTTTTCTTGTAGGCGTAGGTATTTAAAAAGATTGCGTTTTGAAATGCGTGTTCATCCTTGAGAGATTTATCGCAAACTAACTTATGAGTTATAAACCATTTAACAGTGAGCTCTAACAACCTCTCCTTATTTTATTTAAAACACAGATGTTTGAAGTCATAAATAATCGAATCTCTTATAGAGGCTTCTATTTTTCACTCATAGAGGTTTTAGAGCCTAAAAATAACGGGACCAAGCAATTTCTCCAATTACAGAGTTTTCTCGCTTACCCAGTTCTCACTGGAATTAACTGGTGACGATAGGACAATGAAAGAAGAAATTGTTTAAATTTGTTACTAGCTACTAGTTTCTCTAATTTAAAATTTAATTAAATAATCTTGCCATAATCAGGCTAGGAAGAAGAAAGAAAAAGAACAGTAGGTTAAAAGTACACGCAAACGTACATGCAACATGACTTGTTAGTCAAGCGAATGATACGCAAAAAAACCTTTATAATGTTGAGACCTTCATGTTGCCTCCAAGTTGGCCTGTTTAATCTAGCTTTTCAATCGTAAATGAACTTATAACATTGGGAAAGAATTACTAAGAGAATTTTTACTATTAAAGGTAATGATATCAGATATTACTACGTTCAAATAACATATATTATAAAATAAATATGTACATATAATTATAAGCACAACTTAAGAAAGTTATCTTCCTGCACTCTCGTGCCAAGTGAAACCATACGGTTTACTAAAGATACTATATCCTTATGATTTCATTATTAGGATATAGTATCAGGATAAATTATAATTATCTTTGGTAAACAGCATGGTTTCAGTTGACACGAAAGTGCAGGAAGCCCTAACTTTCTAAAGTTGTACTTATAATTATATTTATTTATTTTATCGTCATGTTGTATGTATCAGTCATGGTTGATGATGAAAAAAACTGTTGAATTAAATATTAAGTCGCCAATAGTAGTAGCTAAAAACAAATGTAATTGCCCTTCTTTAACCTTTTTTAACCTTGCATTTAATTGCATTACTTCTTTGGACATAATCACATAATTTAAAGTAAATCGAGTTGGCTGGATTTTTACTTGATCTTTTTATTCTGAAGTAACTTGTTACTAATACTGGGTTTTTCAATAAGGACATAACAATTTTATATTTAAACAAAACACAGAATAATTGAGATATCGGGTTGAAAAATTATTCCAGGTGTAGTAAACATGTTACAATTAGGCATCGAATTCGACGTTGTTCGTATGACCACCACGAGCACGACTGCAGCGATCGATTCTTCGGATCCAATTTTCAAACACTCTTTCAAACATCAGTCGGAATGTTCGGAATGTCGAAATGTTTTCAATTTCTCGTTCGATATTGTTCCTGAGCTCCACAAACGTTGTTGGATTATTCGCATAAACCTGACATTTAAGGTAACTCCATAAGGAAAAATCCAAATACGCATGAGCGAGGTGGCCATTCGACTGGACTATTTCTCCAGATTAAACGATTATAAATGTTTCCATTCAAGAAATCAATTGTTTGTCCAGCTGTGTGGCTAGTGGCACCATCTTGTTGGAGCCACATATCCTAGATGCCAAGTCCATCCAATTCTGGTCAAAAATAGTCTTTCAACATGGCACGATAACGAACATCATTGACCAAAACATGGCGATTATTTTCATCGACGAAAAAACACGGCCCTATCACACCTCCGGCATGAATTCCGCACCACACGCTCACGTTGCGTGGATGAAAGTAGTCTCATGGAGTACATGTGGGTTTGTTACTGTCCAACAACACATATAAAATGAGCTTCAGCGATCTTCAAGATAATTTTTCGATTAAATTTGGGATTTTCTCCAAATTTTTGCAGAACAAAATCGGATAAGTTTCGGCGCATTAAATGATCCAGAGGTTTCAGTTCTTGGGACAATTTGATCTTTTAAGCGTGTTGCTGTAGATCTTTAGGCCATAATGTGGACTTCAAAATAACGGCGTGTAATCGACTTGTTTGGTTCACTCTGAACAGAAGCTCTTACGGCTGCCATATTTTCAATATTTCGACCGGTACGTTTTCCCAATGGGACAGGAACATTCAATAGTGAATATGTTGATTCAAATTTATTCACCATCGCACGCACAGTTTGGTGGGACAATTATTGCGACCAAAAATTGGAGTAAGCGCTTTTAAAGTTGCGACCACCGACTCATTTCGGTAGTAAGTTTTAACGATTTCCAAACGTTGTTTGTTAGTGAACTTCAGCATGATAAAAATGTAAGCCTTGACTGACGTTTTGGCTTTGACAGATCATAAAAAGTTTGTAGGTTATATTCCGTATTATGAAACAAACTTGTCTCTATTAAAAAACCCTTTATATTTAAAATAATTAAAATTTTGTAACACGAAAATTTTCTGGGTTAATGAAGTGATGAAAAAGTTTATTTTGAAAGTGGCGTAAAAGTCCCATTGTGAAAGTTGATGGAAAATATTGTGCAATAAAATTTTATGTGATCTATTAAGATTTATGTTTAATTATCAAAGCAGCAGTTGAATTATCAATGTGCAATGAATTTAATATAAACAATTTAATTAAGGCTTCACACGAGAACGATATTTTTCTCGTCTCGACCCGTCTCGTAAAAGTGAGACGAACTCTCGTCTCGTCTCATGTAAAACACTACTCCGGATATTCCATTATAATTTTCAACAATTCGTTAATAATTTGTTTATAACAAATTAAATTGCAAGAAAACTGTATGAGAATATATTAAAATATATTAAAATGTCCCAAGAGAAAACGTATGAATCTTGGAATATGAAATTCAATTTAAAAATAAAAATACTACAAAAAAACGAGACCAATCAAATACAAGGACTTTTTTAGTACATTATAAACCACTTGAACACAATAATTATTTTAAATCCCTCTCGCATACACAAACTGGAGAAGACTAAATAATAATTAATAGAACAATATTAATTTTAATGTAAAAAATATTTAACAATTTTTTTACTTTTTTGATTTTATAACATAAATATAGTATAACCATACATAAATTTAGTTTATGTATCGACTTGTGCTTTCTCAAGAATTGAAAAAGTGATTTCATTGATTTTGAAAGAGGCCCAAATATCTATTTATAACCATCAAAAATATTAATTTCTTAAATAGCGTTAATTATGCTAATAAGGAAGATAAATTTGTTACGCTTAGAAACACCAAAAAGTGATTCGACTATTTTATCTATTACCCATATTTCTAAATTTTATCCAACGCAAACCCTTCAATATCTCGGTTCGAAAATATATGGACTTAAGCCACTTTCAAAATAAACGGCTCATATCTTTATATATAAAGCAATATATTTTTCTAGTTTTCTTAAACTTCGTCTGTTGGGGCTATATTTGCTAGGTTTATTTGTTTAACCTTGTCTGTTTACTCTTGCAAGGGACAGACACACGCTCAACCTACGCAGACGACTCCCCTTTGCACAACTACCTCACTTTCATGGTCATGATTTCTACGTTCATGGTCGCATATTGCTTATCTATTGAGTGAATATTTTATTAAATTATAATTATTTCTTACTTGTCTATTCATTGAATATTTTATTAAATAATCAATTACTGCATATGTAGTAAATAATTGTAATTTATCGTCAATTAATTGCCATTAAATCATCAAATATTACTTCGAAGTAATATTTGATATAATAAATTCGAAGAAAAGAAAAATAAAATTGGTTGTTCCGACAAAGCTAAATCATGTAGTTATATTTAGTTGTCCTCTTGCAATTGTTGCCAAAGTTTTGTAAACTTACCGCATTGTATTCTCTAATACTAATAAGAATCTAATAGTTCTATCTGCTTAATTTCTCATTTTTGTTTAATTTAACATTTGTATTTTTGAGGAAATGAATGTGAACGTTTGGGTTTAGTTTAAGTTCTTGTGGAATTATATTAAAATCTTGTTGGCAATTCTCGTTTGCGAAAACTGAAATAATTCGCAAAAACTTTCTTTTTCCTTTTCGTCCGGTGCAGTTCCAACTAGTTTGGGGCGTCGCGGCGCTCTAGAAACAATTGCACACCGCACTCTAGGGTATTTTTAACAAAATTATAACAATAGAAATAAAAAAACAAGCTAAAAGCAATTTATATAAAATTTTAAAACTTCTATAAAATATAAATACAATTATAATTTTATTTAGGTTGTTATTCTATATAGTATTAGCTAAGTAGGTGAAAAACTATTGATTTATATTTAGAGATTAGATAGGAAGATTAGGGTGAAATGAAACTCAAGACAAGACGAGTATAAATTAATTTTTTTTTTAATTATAAATTAGTCTCGATTAAAATATCTTGTGGAGTGGGTATTAGAGATAGACACTTAGGTTTGGTTTGCGCGTGCGGCACAACAAGATGATCTAGATTAATGAAAGTATATTCCGCTGATTAATTTATCTCGGAATTAAGATTAAGACGTCTCGAAACGTCTAAGTCTTAATTTGTCACTCGGCCCCCGGCTGGCTTTCCCATCTTCGCGTCTTCTTTTCTCTCGCCCATCGCTCCGGCTCGAGCCTCGAATCCATCTACATTGCAAATGAATTTTCCCCTGGAATCGATTTTAAAATCTCCATTCTCTTTATTTCCCTCTCGGTTTCATCGTTTTCTCTCTTCCTCGCCGTCTTTCGCCCAACAAGAAAAACTCGACGTGATTTCCCATCGAAAGCAAACCTAAAACAAATTTTCATTAAAATCTTAATAACACTAAATTGTTCATTAAAATTTAAAAAGTATTAAACAAGAAGATTTCATTTATTGTAAATATTACAATAACATTGTTATGCATTTTAATATTCAACATTGGCGAATAAATAAACCCTTAAATATAGACTATAGATCTACATAGATAATCTATAATATTAATAATAATCTATAATAATAAATTTCTACATAGATAATCTAGATAATTTCGCTTAGTTCTAGATTAAATTTATGAAGAATGTATCGAACCATTATAGTCTAAATAGTCCACTTAAATGTGGATTATAATGAGTAGTTAAATATACCCGTACCGGCGAGAGAATGCAACTCGTCTCGACGAGTTTAGTATTGTTCTGCGCATACCCCACCATTATTTCGAGTGCGCGGTGTTTGGTTGATCGTGTTTGAAAAACTCACCCATATTTCTTAACTCAAACTAACCTGCGCGTCCCTTGCCCCTTATACCTCAGGGAAGTACAGCTCCATTATCTCGCCGGTTCGAGTATAGATAAGCGCTTTCAATTTAGTGGAGAATGTACCAGATAATATATATTTTTTTAAAGATCATTGGATAAGTTGTATCAATCGACCATTATTAATTAAATAGCTACAGCCATAAAAGGGGAAATTAATATTGTTAAACATAGTTGTAACACAGCCAGGGTTGTAACACAGCCACGGTTGTAACACAGCCAGGGCCATACTAACCCTATGGGTTGTTTGGGCTACAGCCCAGGGTCGCCGTAACTTAAGGGTCGCCACGAACGTAAAATTGAACGTAAATAAATACGGGAAAGGATGAATGCACATCCTGAGTAAGACCGCTGAGTGACGTAGCGTTCGTGGCTCGCACTCGCAATTTTCATGCATATAGCTAAATTCGTGTTGTAAGTGCCCGATGTCTATACAACATATGAGTAGAAGTAAATAGAAGATATTTCTAGAATTAAAACTCGTGCAGAACTGCAGATTGCGTTTTTTGTAGTTTTAATTCAGTTTTTAGGGTTCCGTATCTCATAGAGGAAAACAGAACCCTTATCTGTAAAGACCCTTTTTTTATTAAAAAAATTATATTAAATACTCGTGTTTAGGGTCACTTTTGGTTATGAAAAAATCAAATTAGGAATTTCAATGCCTAGGCCCTAGGGCGCTAATTGGTTTATAGCCCAGGGCGCCAAAATTGATAAGAACGGCCCTGCATACAGCCTGAATGTATAAATATATTTCACCTTTCCGTAGCTCTATAATATTATTAAGACTTTTTAGAACTACAAAACAAATCTCATGTGGAAGGTGTAAGGTATTAACAGTCTCCCAGTTCACTTTCGTGGCACAAGTTTAAATATTCAACATAAACACGAATTGGCGGGTTGTATATAAACCTGTAATTATGGACAATCGGTTATATGTCTATGTAGATAATTAAGATAATTTCGCCTAGTTCTAGATTAAATTTATATACGAATTTATGAAAAGTATACCTAGTATAAATAGTCCACTCACACGGGGATTTCAACAGTAATTACATAGATAAGTGCATTTAATTTACTGAAGAATATGTAGATTGTAGATTTCGGTAGTACTTTGTACTGCGACCATTATATCTAAATCAATATATAGATTGTATCTCTAATGAAGAGTATACTAGATAATGTCTTGTAATAGATAATTAGACAATTATAGTCTTAATCGAGCATTTTAGTCTAAATAGCTAGAGTGTTCGAAGGGTCTAGTTTTATGTAAATCATTACCGTTTCATCATGGCTTCATTTCGCACCAGTTTCACTTTATTGGACATTAATCTACCAACCCGTATGCGAGGAGTGAGTACCGAGGAAAATATAGCTGCTACTGTATCGGCCAGTATCAATGAAGATCGCAATATGTCAATTCGTCGCCGTTGTCAACAATTGGGCTTGTGTTATTCGACCATTGGAAGATTTTACGTAAGGACCTCAGTATGGAACCATACAAAATATAGACGCTGCAAGAATTGAAGCCAGGTAACGTACCACGTCGTATGTTTGGTGAATGGAAAATTTGGATGAAGAGCCATTTTTCTATCGAAAAATTGTCTTCAGCGACGAAGCTCATTTTTGGCTCAATGGATACGTCAACAAACAGAATTTCCGAATTTGATGTAGGTTAGGTTAGTTAGGTTAAAGAGCAAGCAAAGGTAGTTCAAGAGCTGGTAATTCATCTGGAAAGATGCACAATTTGGTGCGGTTGATGAGCTAAAAATCTCTCGTTTTGGAGAAGTCCATTGGTCCCAAGATCATGAGATTTGACCCCACAAGACAATTTTTTGTGGGGATACGTAAAGTCTATCGGGTACAGAGACAAGCCAGCCACAATACCAACCCTGGAAGACAACATAACAGCTGCCATTGGTGAGATACCGGCTGAAATGCTGGAAAAAATATGCCAAAATTGGAGCTCAAGGATGGACCAACTACGGAGTAGTCGCGAGCAACATTTCAATGGAATAGTCTTTCAAAAGGAAACTGTCGGGCCAAATAAGTTCACGTATCGGCCCAAATAAATGTTTCATTGTCTTTTGCAAATTTCCTCTGTTTTTTGTTTCAATTTTCAACACCCAAACGGATAAAAAATCACCCATTAGATAATAAATCAATAACTATATATTATTTGTTAATAAATTTGAATATTCCCTAAATGAAAATAAACAGAACTCTGCATATGAAGAAGTTTTTAATCGTAAGCCTAAATATCAAACTAAAGCAAAAATTTTTGTGAATAATGAAAACTTGATCTTTTGTGAAATAGCAATCGGTTTTGAATTATTAATTCTAGTTTTCCTATAATTAAAGAAAATTTATGAATCTGTGACTGAGGAAGTTCGAGTTTGAATGTTTTTTACTTAAGTTTGCCGGTCGGCTACAAGCTGAAATCTCAAGCTAGGGCAAATATTCTTTTAAATATTTATAAATGGATCTCTCACGAAAAATGTATCGTGTTTGAAATTTTAATATCCCTCCTAGTTTTCTCTCAATTAACGAAAATTCGCGAATCTGCAACAAGAGGTTTGAGTTTGAATGATATTTTATGCTAATATTTTATGAATGATATTTCATGCTTATAAAATGCACTTCGTTGCACTAAAAGTCTCAAACTATCCCAAAAAATCTTGTAAATATTTAAAAATTTATCTTTTGTGAAAAATTAAGCTTTTTTGAAATAGAGGGTGTTTCCAAAAGGAAAATACGTATTTCGCATGCATATATTTATTAAACTTTAATACGAATATGAAATTTTACACACGAGCCTCTCAAGTTTAGATTACAAATGTGCGATATGTCCTCCATCAGCGTGGTTAGGTAAACAAACACAATGTTGGTATTTGGAACCTACAGAACCCACATGCAGTCATTGAACATGTTTGAGATTCGCCAAAAGTTAATGTGTTGTGCGATATTCCGGTCATCTGTTTACGGCTCATTCTTCTTTGATGGAAACACAGTTAACGGTCAGTGGTATCTCGCAAATATATGTTTCCGAGGCTGCACGAAGACAACTTCATTTTTCAACAAGAAGGGTCACCCCCTGACTGGAGTCGCCAAGTGCGTGAATATCTGAATGGAACTTTACCAAACCGTTGCATTGGTCGTCAAGGAGCTGACGACTTAGCATGTCTCAGCTGGGCTCCACGATTACCGCATTTGACACCCTGTGACTTCTTCCTGTGGGGTTTCATTAAAGACAACGTTTATGTACCACCACTCCCACAGAACCTGGATGAGTTGAAGAACCGGATCCGTACTACCATAACATCAGTGACGAAGGACATACTTGCCCGAGTATGGGAGGAATTTGAGTATCGGTGTGATATTGTTTGTGTCCTTGATGGAGACAAGTCTCTAATGTCGCTGACATCTGTAATCTAAACTTTAGGGGTTCGTAAATATGTGTGTTAAGTTTCATTCACGTATGTCTTAAAGTTTAAAAAATGTCCATGCGAATATATCCATGCGAATATAATTATCCATGCGAAATACGTATATTCTTTTTGAAACACCCTGTATAATAAACTCATTCTAGTGGTCCCACAAACAAATAAAATTCAAGTGGATATCTGAAAATCCCATCCAACACAATATCTAACAAGAAAACAACTGTAAAAGTTCAATTATGAATGATTTTCAGCTAAGTTTGTCATACAATCACAAGCTTAAAACCGTTAAGGTTAGGTTAGGTTAGGTTAAAGTGACCACACGTCCCGATTTTGGCTGGACACTCCCGCTTTTTGGAGGCCTGTCCCGCGTCCCGCCGATTTTTAAAAATGTCCCGCTTTTTAGAAAACACCTGCATTTCTTTTTTTAAATGTACTGTAATATATAATATAACATTTTTCCACATATTGCCATAAAATCTCCTTTTTCTAATGTCAACCAATGAAAATTTTTAAAATCCTCGAATTGAAATGTCCATTCTTCAAGATATTCCAAGCAGTTATTATAAATATTTCTGACTTTTTTCAGAAAATCCGGTCGTTTAACCGCACCTCGTTCTGAAATTTTCATTAGGTAACGTTAAAATTGGAGATTTTATGGAAATATGTGGAAAAATCTTTTGACCATGGTAAATTCTGAATTATTTTGTTGTAATATGGAAATTCACATAGTATTTTTTTCCAAATTTTATATTCAAATTATTGTTTTTTAAAAATATTTTTATAGTTACCAATAATTAATAATAAATACTTTTTTGTATATTTATAGACATGTATATGAATATATACATTAAATTATTGGTCTGCTTTCATAACACTCTAGCTTTCATAAAAATTATAATTCTCATTTCATCCCATTTGTCCCGCTTTGTCTCAATGAAAATGTGGTCTGTGGTCTGAAAATATGGAAAATCTTTAGGTAAGATTCTACCGGCAGGAGGGGCCGGGCGCACTTTTAACTAATTATTGCATATGATTAGAATAATATTTCGAGGAAACGCCTTTTAGTAATCTCCTATTGCTATGCAAAGATATGAAATTAGTTTTTAAAAGAGGCCTGGAGCGACAAGCATGTCATAAGACCACGGATTAAGTTTAAAAACAAGACAAGCTCTTTCAAGAATAGTTAGATCACTTAGTGATTAATAACCTATTTTATGATAAGGATTATTGGGATGTTTACTGCATCTTCAAATATGAGTATTGACCGTCTATGGAGCAAAACATTTACCACCAATTTTTCGAGAAACTTTCTCTAAGAACAGATACCACGAAATTTGTTGGATTTGATGATAAAGAAACAAGATCACAAGAGTGTGTGAAGGATAAACATGCACCTATTAAGGAACTGTTGGATCGATTTATTTGTGGACCCAAATAAATGTTTCATTGACTTTTGCAAATTTTCTGTTTTTTTTTTCAATTTTCAAAACCCAAAACGGTTAAAAAATTACCCATTAGATAACAAATCAATAACTATGTATTATTTGTGAATAAATTTGAATATTTCCTTAATTAAAAAAAGCAGAACTCTGCAAATGAAGAAGTTTTTAATCGTAAGCCTAAATATCAAAGTAAAGGAAACATTCTTCTGAATAATGAAAACTTAATCTTTTGTGAAATCGCAATCGTTTTTAAATTATTAATCCTAGTTTTCCTATAATTAAAGATAATTTATGAATCTGTGACTGAAGAAGTTCGAGTTTGAATGATTTTTACTTAAGTTTGCCAGTCGGCTACAAGCTGAAATGTCAAGGTAGGGCAAATATTCTTGTAAATATTTAAAAATGGATCTCTCACGAAAAATGTGTCGTGTTTGAAATTTTAATTCCTCCTAGTTGTCCCTTAATTAACGAAAATTCTCCATTCTGCAACAAGAGGTTTGAGTTTGCATGATATTGTCTGCTAGTATTTGGTGAATTATATTTCATGCTTATAGAATGCACTTCGTTGCACTAAAAGTTTATTGGTCTGTCACCAGCTCAAACGTCACAAGCTCAAGTCTCTCACTATCCCATAAAATCTTGTAAATATTTAAAAATTTATCTTTTATGAAAAATTAAACTCTTTTGAAATAGAGGGTGTTTTTTAAAGAAAATATGTATTTCGCATGCATATATTTATTAAACTTTAATACGAATATGAAACTTTACACACATATTTACGAGCCTCTCAAGTTTAGGTTACAGATGTGTAATATGTCGTCCAGCGTGGTTAGGTAAAGAAACACAATGTTGGAATTTGGGGCCTAGAGAACCCACATGCAGTCATTGAACATGTATGAGATTCGCCAAAAGACAATGTGTTGTGCGATATCCTGATCATCTGTTTACGGACCATTCTTCTTTGATGGAAACACAGTTAGCGGTCAGTAGTCTCTCGAAAATATATCTTACAAAAGTCAATATTTCCGCGGCTGCACCATGACAACTTCATTTTTCAACAAGACGGGACACCCCCTCACTGGAATCGCCAAATGCTTGAATATCTGAATGAAACTATACCGAACCGTTGGATTGGTCAAGGAGCAGACGACTTAGCATGTTTCAGCTGGGCTCCACGATCACCGGATTTGAAACCCTGTGCCTTCTTCCTGTGGGGTTTCGTTAAAGACAACGTTTATATACCACCACACCCAGAGAACATGGAAAAGCTGAAGAACCGGATCCGTACTGCCATAACATCAGTGACGAAGGACATGCTTGCCCGAGTATGGGAAGAATTTGAGTATCGGTGTGATATTGTTCGTGTCGCTAATGTCGCTAACATCTGTAATCTAAACTTGAGAGGTTCGTAAATATATGTATAAAGTTCTGTATACGTATGGCTTAAAGTTCAATAAATATATGTATGCGAAATACGTATATTCTTTTTTAAACACCCTGTATAATAAACTCTTTCTAGTTTTCCAATAAACAAAGAAAATTCAAGTTGATATCTGAAAATCCCATCCAACATAATATCCAACAAGAAAGCAACTAAAATTTCAATTATGAATGATTTTCAGGTAAGTTTGTCGTACAATCACAAGCTTAGGTCATTCTACCGTCAGGAGCGGCCAGGCGCACTTTTACCTAATTATTACATGTGGTTAGAATAATATTTCGAGGAAACGCCTTTTAGTAATCTCATACTGCTATGGAAAGATATGCAATTAGTTTAAAAAAAATCATTATGTTTTAAAAATTCCACAACTATTACATTTTTGCAAAAAAACTACGCTAGACTCCTAGCGACCGCAGCGTTTAAAATTATTATTATGGTTAAAAGCAAGACAAGAAAATACAAGAAGTTAAGAGAATACAATAACAGAAATGCACTGATACTTTCCAAAACTGGCACACAAGGGTTCCTAAACTCCAGATCTACCATGTTCTCTTGAAAAGAGTCGTCTCTACTCGTCCCACTTTATTTCAATATAATATTTATGTTATATTTTGCATATTTCGGGCGGGGATTTGAACCCCCAAAACCCCTCCCTGGCTAAGCCCATGTCACAAGGGTATATAAAGGATAAACTTGCACCTACTAGAGAACTGTGGGATCGAATGAATTATAATTTTGGAAAATTCTACATGCCGTCATGTAATCTGACTCTAGATGAGCAATTGTTTGGTTTTGAAACGGAGTTTCGAAGTTCCATTCAAGAAATACATGCCGTCAAAATGAGATAGAAATGAAATAAATGTATTTTGGCTAAACGATTCTGAAACAGGATACCCACTTAAAGGAATTCCATATTTAGAAAAAGAGGGAAATCAACGTCCCACCAACCTGGGTGAAAATATCGCACAGGATATATGCACTCCATATAGGGCTATATCACGAGAGCCTCGTTTCTGATCTCGTCTTCAATCTTTGACTGCGAGACGGGCAGCTGTAACATTTTCCCATAAGTTTGAACTGCTCGTTCCGGGCTCGGGCAAGTTCGGGTTGCTCGGGTTCAAATTTATGAAGAATATGTTACGGCTGCCCGGAACGAGATCAGAAACGAGACCCTCGTGTGAAGCCCTAACTCCATATTACGGAACAAATAGAAATAGAACGTGCCACATTTTTTTACAACCAAACAATTGGCTTTCAATTTGAAGAGTTCTGATCTCAATAATACGGGTACGGTACGAAAAAATAAAGTAATTATCCCCCCAAAATGTTCAGGCGAAACGTTCTCGAGAACAATTTTCAACAGTTTTTGTATTTACAAAAAATCTCGTAACGAAAGTTGGCGCAGATCTTGCGGATAAGACGATCAAAAATTATACATGTAAAAGAAAGACAAATAGATTATATAAATAATAATAATAGATTGGGCCTGTTGTATTTCTAAGAACATTTTAGACATAAGTTTATTGCTTATATTATATACACTAATGTTTATAAAAATTGGAATTCGAAAAAAAGACAAAAGATATACCTTTATAGAGGAAGTTAGTGTCTCTGGTTAGTTTTAGTGTCTAAGAATCTGATTTCACCGCACTTACAGCGACGAGAGAATCGAAATTTGCGAAGTAAGGGTTAGAAGTAAATCATTTTTCTATAAATGCAAAACCTGCTGTTTCT
This sequence comes from Phosphuga atrata, assembly GCA_944588485.1. Taxonomy (NCBI): domain Eukaryota; kingdom Metazoa; phylum Arthropoda; class Insecta; order Coleoptera; family Silphidae; genus Phosphuga; species Phosphuga atrata. Next base: position 23,402,008 of record OX155904.1, on the reverse strand, counting down.
TAAGGATCTCCTCCAGATAAGCTGTATCTTAGAGATAATGCAGAGAGCATCCAATGTCATTTATGTAAAGGTAAAACGAGAGTATTCCAATATTGTATACATTGTAAAAAAGAATACTTGTAATAGTCATTAAAATTTCATATGTAATAAATGTGTAAATATATAGATAAATTAAATTAGAAAGTGTTTTATTTTTAAACATTTTGTTTATCCCACATAATATGATATAAAAAATATGTAGCTAATTAATGGAAACATTTATTAAATAAAAATAAAATGAAAGAGAACCAAAAACCTTAGATGTGATTGAAAAATAATAAGTCACCGGGCGCTTAGGGCGGTAGGCGTACAATAACTGACTACTTGGTAGAATGACCTTAACGGTTAAATCTAAATGTAGAACAGTTTTCAAGAATTTTAGAATTGATCCTTTATTCCTAATCTTCCTCCTAGTTTTCCCAAAATTAAAGAAAATCCACGATTCTGCAATTGAAGAAGTTCATGTTAAATGATTTTTAGCTAACTTAGCCAATAATATATTTTCTCCCAGAAACTTAACTTCTTATGATAGTTATTCGCCACCGGCACCGCTTAGCTAATAATCTACATTTCGTCTACAAACTCTTTAATTTGAATGGACTAGGAATAATAAAAACAAAACTTGTGATCTATTCTATTATATAATATAATATAATATTAGATGAATGTTTCAATCTAGTTACAAAGTATTTGATATCGATTTAACTATCTTGATATTGAGTTTTGAGAGTAGGTATCATTTATTAGATTTATTTAGATTAATGCCTGAATAACGCGTAGTGCGTAATGATAACTATGCAGATTAAATTGCGTGTGTAATTATAAAGAATGCTTCGCAACCCGAAAATTGAAACGAGACTCCATCCAGTACGTCCCATCTGCGAATAATTCTTTTCCTTGTCAGGATCTAATCTAATACTTTTGATGTAGTGTTCTCCATTGTGTGTTTTAAGGGTAAAATTTAAAATTGAATTCCTAACTTTGTCCCTTATCAGCCCTCGAAGAAGGAAGTGGATCGCCCGGTAATGGTGTACTACCCTTCGTACAAAAATTCGTCCCTGAATTATAAATATACCGTTCACCCCTTATTCTTACGTCTGTGCAGGGGTTGCGGACGCCCGGGACGGCGACGGGGGTAGGCGAGCGGACGCGGTGGGGATAATAAAAACTCTGCCCTTTTCCGTACAATCCGTAAGAACGAATAAGAATTCGGAACGGCTGCCTGGCGGAACGGGACTTGCCCACCGCGCGCACAACCCTCCAATACTTTTTTTACTTTCTTTCCAACATTTTTGTATTATTTTTTTAATTAGGCGGAGGGGTTGAGGAATTTATTGCGTTTTCTTAAATGTCTCTTTGTATCCCTATCCATTTCACCCTCACTTGTAATAATTAAGTTTTTTAATAGGGCTGGGTTTTAGTACAAGCGAGAGGCAATGAAGGAGAAACTTATTCCTATCTTTAATTAATCGCGGGGATTGGGGAGTTTTATTGAATTTTCTTAAAGGTCTTTGTGTCTCCCTTTTTCGTTTTAATTGGGTTTTTTAATGGGGGGTTGGGTTTTGTTGTAAAAGGCAGGAAGGGAAGAAGAAACTTCGAGGCGTCGCATGATTTAGCGGAGCGATAAAAAGGGCCGCGGCGCGCTTAATATTCTCATTATGCAAACGAGACAGTTCCCGAGACGCTTTTTATGTGTTTTTCTTCATTTACATAAGATAATAAGTTGATGCAAATGGCGGGACGGGCGATGATGGCCTGCGCGACACGCGGAGTTTTCTCAATTACCAGGCGACGGCGACGGGGACAACTTATAAACTGTGCGACCCCTGAAAGTTTTCCCCTTAAAAATCGGCCTCCTACGCTACTTTCCACGTACTTGTTTTTAATGGTCTACGTAAATAAGCAAGGCAACTTTCATAGGATACTAATTACTCCTGTAGGCAAATTTATTAAGCTTAGTTATCTAAGTAAGACAAGGTGTTTTAAATAGTGTCTTTCAGAATTTTCTTGAACGCGAAATTTTCATGATTTTAAAGTGTTTCCAATTCCAAACATAAAGACTAACAAAAATAATATTATTAGACATGCAAGAAATCAATTATTTTGTTATCTATATTAGTGACAATCTATATCTATAGTAGTTGTCATTTTGAGGCAAACTGGATTTGTATTTCTATTTTTTTTTACGAAACGTTTAACAAAATGATGGAAAAATATCCATATTTCCCTTAAAATTAGCTTTGGTAGTGCTAGTAGTAATAATGCAGATTTTGTGTTACATTTTTTTGTCTCAAAAAATGTAAAAATAAACTCGAAACCTTGGCGAAATTTTGAAAAATCTTCAGAATAAAACTTGAAGTGAATTATATTTTCAATACGAAATTGTAATTTAGATTTTTTTGCCTATAAAAATGGTAGTAATCGACTTTAAAACTAGGTCAATTTTTTGTTTGTTTTAAATTCTTGTCTCAAAGATTCGAAATTAATTCAAAAATCGAACGAAACATTGAAAAATATTTCAAATAAAACTCGAAGAGAATTAAATTTCCTACAATAAAACAAAGTTGTTAATGAATTTTTTATCTTCCAAGTTGGTAATAATCAACCTAGAACAATCTCAAAATATTTTTCCGTTACATTTTTCTAGTCCCAAAAATTCGCAAATAGCACGGAAAAAAACTGAAATTTTGAAAAATGTTTGCAACAAACCTTGCTATTCCTATTAAACTATTTATTTTTTTAAATATTCTATGAGAAACGTTGTTATCTACTGATTTTTAGTCTGTAAATTTGGTAATAATGAACGTTGAACCTTGTTGTGATTTTATGTTTTTCCTGTCTCAACAATGCTCCTAATTACATATGCTAACCTTCTGTAATCAAATCTGGAAGAATTTTATATAAAAGAATGTTGAACAGATATTTACTATAAAAAATAAATTACAATTTTTATCTACTCTCTTTTCGTTTCTATGTAGGTTTTAGTTCGTGTATCTCATCTCCCCGAAGTGTCGCATTAAAACTAGACTAGCTCTTTAAGTCTTACGATCTCTTTATCTTATCAGCCGGTTATGGCGCTTCCTAATATGGCCGCGTGCTGTCTTCGTCTGGCTAGGGGAGATCGCGCGTTCCCTCTCGCGATCCGTCTCGCGAGGGACGCTCCGCAGCCTTTTGTAAGCGTCCCGACGCGGACCCTGCCATTGTTAGTGCCTCACGGTGCGAAACCGCAACGACGAGTGATAAAAATGTTATAGTTTTGTACAGTTTATTTTAGTTGTTGCCGTTGTTTAATCCCATGTTTAGACGAAGTTAATCCAACAAGAAATATATTTTGCAATATATTTCTCGTTCATATTTGATTTTTGTGTCTCATAAGACTTGAATTCACAACTTCTTTTTATTGTGTTATATATTTCCTGAAATGTGCTATAGATGTAATATTTACTAGTAATTTTAAAATAATAAGATTTAGATTATTAACAAATTGTTTGTAAAAACGCGATATTTTCCATTATTTGCGGTTTAAAATAAGCTTATGAGATTCTTATTACGATATTTGCTCAGATTTCATCGCGACTTTTAGGGGGCACACAAATTTATGACCGGAAGATGTTTCTATGGAATTGCGTTAGGGCTTGATTGGGCTACTAGATGTAAGTGGAATTGGGGTGACATGAGAAGAAAACGCGTCACCGAAACATTAAAATTTGACTCCCAAAATATTTGCATCATTAGTCTAGTTTAGTCTATGTCTGCCTAATCTTATTTGTTTACTTTTGTTTATCTTATCTTCTTTGTCTAGTATTGTCGGACTAGTCTTGTCTGTCTAGTCTTGTCTGTCTAGTCTTGTCTGTCTAGTCTTGTCTGTCTAGTCTTGTCTGTCTAGTCTTGTCTGTCTAGTCTTGTCTGTCTAGTCTTGTCTGTCTAGTCTTGTCTGTCTAGTCTTGTCTGTCTAGTCTTGTCTGTCTAGTCTTGTCTGTCTAGTCTTGTCTGTCTAGTCTTGTCTGTCTAGTCTTGTCTGTCTAGTCTTGTCTGTCTAGTCTTGTCTGTCTAGTCTTGTCTGTCTAGTCTTGTCTGTCTAGTCTTGTCTGTCTAGTCTTGTCTGTCTAGTCTTGTCTGTCTAGTCTTGTCTGTCTAGTCTTGTCTGTCTAGTCTTGTCTGTCTAGTCTTGTCTGTCTAGTCTTGTCTGTCTAGTCTTGTCTGTCTAGTCTTGTCTGTCTAGTCTTGTCTGTCTAGTCTTGTCTGTCTAGTCTTGTCTGTCTAGTCTTGTCTGTCTAGTCTTGTCTGTCTAGTCTTGTCTGTCTAGTCTTGTCTGTCTAGTCTTGTCTGTCTAGTCTTGTCTGTCTAGTCTTGTCTGTCTAGTCTTGTCTGTCTAGTCTTGTCTGTCTAGTCTTGTCTGTCTAGTCTTGTCTGTCTAGTCTTGTCTGTCTAGTCTTGTCTGTCTAGTCTTGTCTGTCTAGTCTTGTCTGTCTAGTCTTGTCTGTCTAGTCTTGTCTGTCTAGTCTTGTCTGTCTAGTCTTGTCTGTCTAGTCTTGTCTGTCTAGTCTTGTCTGTCTAGTCTTGTCTGTCTAGTCTTGTCTGTCTAGTCTTGTCTGTCTAGTCTTGTCTGTCTAGTCTTGTCTGTCTAGTCTTGTCTGTCTAGTCTTGTCTGTCTAGTCTTGTCTGTCTAGTCTTGTCTGTCTAGTCTTGTCTGTCTAGTCTTGTCTGTCTAGTCTTGTCTGTCTAGTCTTGTCTGTCTAGTCTTGTCTGTCTAGTCTTGTCTGTCTAGTCTTGTCTGTCTAGTCTTGTCTGTCTAGTCTTGTCTGTCTAGTCTTGTCTGTCTAGTCTTGTCTGTCTAGTCTTGTCTGTCTAGTCTTGTCTGTCTAGTCTTGTCTGTCTAGTCTTGTCTGTCTAGTCTTGTCTGTCTAGTCTTGTCTGTCTAGTCTTGTCTGTCTAGTCTTGTCTGTCTAGTCTTGTCTGTCTAGTCTTGTCTGTCTAGTCTTGTCTGTCTAGTCTTGTCTGTCTAGTCTTGTCTGTCTAGTCTTGTCTGTCTAGTCTTGTCTGTCTAGTCTTGTCTGTCTAGTCTTGTCTGTCTAGTCTTGTCTGTCTAGTCTTGTCTGTCTAGTCTTGTCTGTCTAGTCTTGTCTGTCTAGTCTTGTCTGTCTAGTCTTGTCTGTCTAGTCTTGTCTGTCTAGTCTTGTCTGTCTAGTCTTGTCTGTCTAGTCTTGTCTGTCTAGTCTTGTCTGTCTAGTCTTGTCTGTCTAGTCTTGTCTGTCTAGTCTTGTCTGTCTAGTCTTGTCTGTCTAGTCTTGTCTGTCTAGTCTTGTCTGTCTAGTCTTGTCTGTCTAGTCTTGTCTGTCTAGTCTTGTCTGTCTAGTCTTGTCTGTCTAGTCTTGTCTGTCTAGTCTTGTCTGTCTAGTCTTGTCTGTCTAGTCTTGTCTGTCTAGTCTTGTCTGTCTAGTCTTGTCTGTCTAGTCTTGTCTGTCTAGTCTTGTCTGTCTAGTCTTGTCTGTCTAGTCTTGTCTGTCTAGTCTTGTCTGTCTAGTCTTGTCTGTCTAGTCTTGTCTGTCTAGTCTTGTCTGTCTAGTCTTGTCTGTCTAGTCTTGTCTGTCTAGTCTTGTCTGTCTAGTCTTGTCTGTCTAGTCTTGTCTGTCTAGTCTTGTCTGTCTAGTCTTGTCTGTCTAGTCTTGTCTGTCTAGTCTTGTCTGTCTAGTCTTGTCTGTCTAGTCTTGTCTGTCTAGTCTTGTCTGTCTAGTCTTGTCTGTCTAGTCTTGTCTGTCTAGTCTTGTCTGTCTAGTCTTGTCTGTCTAGTCTTGTCTGTCTAGTCTTGTCTGTCTAGTCTTGTCTGTCTAGTCTTGTCTGTCTAGTCTTGTCTGTCTAGTCTTGTCTGTCTAGTCTTGTCTGTCTAGTCTTGTCTGTCTAGTCTTGTCTGTCTAGTCTTGTCTGTCTAGTCTTGTCTGTCTAGTCTTGTCTGTCTAGTCTTGTCTGTCTAGTCTTGTCTGTCTAGTCTTGTCTGTCTAGTCTTGTCTGTCTAGTCTTGTCTGTCTAGTCTTGTCTGTCTAGTCTTGTCTGTCTAGTCTTGTCTGTCTAGTCTTGTCTGTCTAGTCTTGTCTGTCTAGTCTTGTCTGTCTAGTCTTGTCTGTCTAGTCTTGTCTGTCTAGTCTTGTCTGTCTAGTCTTGTCTGTCTAGTCTTGTCTGTCTAGTCTTGTCTGTCTAGTCTTGTCTGTCTAGTCTTGTCTGTCTAGTCTTGTCTGTCTAGTCTTGTCTGTCTAGTCTTGTCTGTCTAGTCTTGTCTGTCTAGTCTTGTCTGTCTAGTCTTGTCTGTCTAGTCTTGTCTGTCTAGTCTTGTCTGTCTAGTCTTGTCTGTCTAGTCTTGTCTGTCTAGTCTTGTCTGTCTAGTCTTGTCTGTCTAGTCTTGTCTGTCTAGTCTTGTCTGTCTAGTCTTGTCTGTCTAGTCTTGTCTGTCTAGTCTTGTCTGTCTAGTCTTGTCTGTCTAGTCTTGTCTGTCTAGTCTTGTCTGTCTAGTCTTGTCTGTCTAGTCTTGTCTGTCTAGTCTTGTCTGTCTAGTCTTGTCTGTCTAGTCTTGTCTGTCTAGTCTTGTCTGTCTAGTCTTGTCTGTCTAGTCTTGTCTGTCTAGTCTTGTCTGTCTAGTCTTGTCTGTCTAGTCTTGTCTGTCTAGTCTTGTCTGTCTAGTCTTGTCTGTCTAGTCTTGTCTGTCTAGTCTTGTCTGTCTAGTCTTGTCTGTCTAGTCTTGTCTGTCTAGTCTTGTCTGTCTAGTCTTGTCTGTCTAGTCTTGTCTGTCTAGTCTTGTCTGTCTAGTCTTGTCTGTCTAGTCTTGTCTGTCTAGTCTTGTCTGTCTAGTCTTGTCTGTCTAGTCTTGTCTGTCTAGTCTTGTCTGTCTAGTCTTGTCTGTCTAGTCTTGTCTGTCTAGTCTTGTCTGTCTAGTCTTGTCTGTCTAGTCTTGTCTGTCTAGTCTTGTCTGTCTAGTCTTGTCTGTCTAGTCTTGTCTGTCTAGTCTGTCTAGTCTTGTCTGTCTAGTCTTGTCTGTCTAGTCTTGTCTGTCTAGTCTTGTCTGTCTAGTCTTGTCTGTCTAGTCTTGTCTGTCTAGTCTTGTCTGTCTAGTCTTGTCTGTCTAGTCTTGTCTGTCTAGTCTTGTCTGTCTAGTCTTGTCTGTCTAGTCTTGTCTGTCTAGTCTTGTCTGTCTAGTCTTGTCTGTCTAGTCTTGTCTGTCTAGTCTTGTCTGTCTAGTCTTGTCTGTCTAGTCTTGTCTGTCTAGTCTTGTCTGTCTAGTCTTGTCTGTCTAGTCTTGTCTGTCTAGTCTTGTCTGTCTAGTCTTGTCTGTCTAGTCTTGTCTGTCTAGTCTTGTCTGTCTAGTCTTGTCTGTCTAGTCTTGTCTGTCTAGTCTTGTCTGTCTAGTCTTGTCTGTCTAGTCTTGTCTGTCTAGTCTTGTCTGTCTAGTCTTGTCTGTCTAGTCTTGTCTGTCTAGTCTTGTCTGTCTAGTCTTGTCTGTCTAGTCTTGTCTGTCTAGTCTTGTCTGTCTAGTCTTGTCTGTCTAGTCTTGTCTGTCTAGTCTTGTCTGTCTAGTCTTGTCTGTCTAGTCTTGTCTGTCTAGTCTTGTCTGTCTAGTCTTGTCTGTCTAGTCTTGTCTGTCTAGTCTTGTCTGTCTAGTCTTGTCTGTCTAGTCTTGTCTGTCTAGTCTTGTCTGTCTAGTCTTGTCTGTCTAGTCTTGTCTGTCTAGTCTTGTCTGTCTAGTTTTGTCTGTCTAGTCTTGTCTGTCTAGTCTTGTCTGTCTAGTCTTGTCTGTCTAGTCTTGTCTGTCTAGTCTTGTCTGTCTAGTCTTGTTTGTCTAGTCTTGTCTGTCTAGTCTTGTCTGTCTAGTCTTGTCTGTCTAGTCTTGTCTGTCTAGTCTTATCTGTCTAGGTTTGTCCGTCTAGTCTTGTCTGTCTAGTCTTGTCTGTCTAGTATGTCTAGTCTTGTCTGTCTGTCCTCCTCGGTGGTGTAGTTGACAACATACCCGCCTTTTAATGCGGGAGACCCGGGTTCGAATCCTTGTCGGGGAGAGAACAACTAGGGCGGCATTCACTAACCGTCCGAGCTGTCCACCCTGAATGAATGCAAAATATGCGATACCGGGGTGGCGCATACGAAAAGCCAAGGTTAAAAAGTCTTGTCTGTCTAGTGTTGTCTGTTTAGTCTTGTCCCTCTAGTCTTGTCTGACTGTATAGTTCATCTAATCTTGTCCGACAATATTGATGAAACCATACTATATTATAGATAATCGTATAAACTTAATAAAGTCGGAACACTTTGAATATATAAATATATTCAACCTTTTGGGAGCTCTATAACATTTTTGAACTTTTGGTTGTCCTAAAAAGACTCAATAATGTTATAGAGCTCCGGAAAGGGTGAATATATTTATATATTCAGGCTGTGTTCCGACTTTATTAAGCTTATCTGACTAGTTTGGTGACTTTAATCTTGTCTGTCTAGTCTTAAATAAATTTGGAAATAGTTAATAGTTTTATATTTGGAGTGTGAAAGATGTGTGTTGATTTTATGTTTAGAACCTGAAATTGTTTTAATTTTGATTTGTTTTAAGAATATGTATTAGTTTTTTTTTTATTATTGAGTTTGTTAGTTTGTAGTGTGTTTACGTAAGATGTGTAATTGGTGTGTTGTGTAAGGCTTTTCTTTGGATTCGGCGGTGAGGTAGCTGTTTTTGTGTGTGTTAGACGGTTCGTCGGTTCACATAATTGACGATATTTGTTTTATATAAAATGTGTGTGTTTATAGAATCTTACACACAAACACATTTTAGATATCGGGTGGATAAATCAATAAGGAAGTGCCGCGCGGTGCGGCGGCGGAGTCGCGGGGGTGGCTGGGCGAAGAAAACAAATCCGGGCGGTGGAGTTCCGTCCTCGTCCGTAGCACGGTTGCCGAAACTGAGTCCGTCTCGGCGCGCGAGTTTTCTCTCCAGGCAGAGCAGCAGCTCGCGCAAAAGTCATTTAAAATTAAGATTAATCACTCGCCCCCCTGCCGACCCCCCGACGGCCGCCCGTTTTTCACTCCCCCCGCGTATATACACTCGCTGAATAATTCTGTGCCCGAGTTATTTCGTTATTTAACTTTATTTAAACTTTCCAAGCAAGTTTCGCGGAAAGAAACGCCGTTTCTTAAATTCCCCCCTTTCCTCGCCGTCCTTCTTTCCCTCTACCCGGAGGGAGCGCCATTAATTTTCGTTTTGTACTCTCCCGGAGCTTAAAAAGTTGCCGGAGCTCCCTCGGATATTATTAATTACGGCGTCGTCTGTCTCTCAATCCGTTTCTCTAAGAGAACACTTTTTCCACCCTCCGCCTCGTTAAGGATCTTTAAAATTGATCCATCCGTCGCCAGAAAAAGCTTCTGTGTTTTATTCAAGACGCACGTGCCGAGGTTCACATCGTTTTCTTTAATAACCACATCAATTATTCAAAAACGAAATTCTCTCTTTGCTTCCCCCCCTCAGTCCCGCGCGCATCCTTTATTTATTTCTCGTGTATTTAATTTGTCTCTCGTATAAATATTGGAACGATTCCAACCGTTACACACTCGATTTCACAAAATATTATAACGATATTACCAAGAAGAAAAAGTACTTAAACAAATATCAAAAACCTCTGCTAAAAACTACTTACACTCTCACACTAACTTCACGTTAAAATCGTCAACAAAACTATGAAAACTTTATTAGAACACTCACACTACCATATTCGATTCACACACATTCATTATATAGACTGTAACTACCAGTCAGTCTAAATTTAATATTAAATGTTAAAATATTTTTTCTTAAAATTCGGACTTTCTTTTTAATCAAAATTTGCTTGAAAAAATAAATTTAGATTCATTTACTTCAATTTCTTTCTTGAAGAAGATACATAAAAATGTGTTTAACTACCTCAAGTTGCAAAGCAACAGTGCACTGAATAAATATGCATGTAGCTTACCTTTCTAACAAATTTCTTGTAAAGGGTGACAAATTAAGAGTGTCCTGTTTTTACTGAATAAAAACTAATAGAAGATATGTTTTAATTGCCATCATTTTAACTGTCTAATATTTAGTGAACCTTCAAGTTTTTTTGAAAATGGTGAGTTGGCCGATTGAACAAAGGGTTGCTTGTATAGAGCATTTTATTTGAACTAACTCCATTATTCAAATTCATAGTGGGCGAGGTGGCCGATTTAGCAAAGTATAGAGCATTTTATAGAACGAACTCCATTATTCAAACTCATAGGTGGTTTCGACAATAATGTAATTTTCAGCGCCGCCAAATTTCAGGTCAATTGCATGATGGGTCGAAAAATATCGTCGAAAAGATTCTCTTAATCATACTAAACTTGCAGAGAAGGAAAATCCTGCTAAAATAGAAATGAATATGTTTCGTTTAGATAGGAAAAGAATTGAAAAATTCCAATTAATCGATTCTACGTTTTTCGTAGCAAATAGAAATCTTCATCTACAAATGACAAAAAGCCCAAAACCTTCTTCCAATAGACCAAAACTCAACTTTAGAATTGAGTCGATGCATTTTGGGCAGAGGGGATAATTTTGTCAAAAAAATAATTATGAGTGACGAAGAACATTTTCAATTGCATGGGGAGAGGAACAAACAAAACCCTCAAGTTATATTTCAAGAAGAGCTGCATTCTCAAGAGATAATTCCTGTATGGTGTCGAATATGCTCAGCTGGAATATTTTGATCGTATTTTTTGAAGAAATGGGAAGCGCAGTATTTGTCAATAATGAACGTTATGTGGAGATGCTACGTTCTTAAGGAATGTTATCGCTCAACTCCGATTACTAATTAACCATATTTGGTATTAGTATGGGGGCATGTATCCAAGATATCTACAGGAGTGCTACGAGAGTTCTTTCCTGTTCGTCTGATTACCCAGCCTGGGGATCAGTTGAGGCCTCGTCGCTCCCCGGATTTGTCGGCTTTATATTATTTCTTATGGGGTCATGTTCAATCTAAAATTTATCAGAATCGACCTGAAACTCTGGAAGACTTAAAACGAAACATTCGACAAGCTTTTGGTGAGATTTCACCACAAATTTGCCAGCATGCAATACGTTCATTGTTGCAGTGTTCACGGTCATCGAAGCAAACGGAGTAGCTAACCTCCTCCGATTACATTGATGTAATTTACAAGTATCAATTGTTTAGGATTAGGCATTTAACTTGTTACTAAACTATTATATTACTCTATAGAGTTCAACAAAAAAAAAAATGGTTAAAAAATTATATAATTTTATTTCGTTTTTTGATAAATAATTGCAGTTTAAATTACTCTTAATTTGTCACCCTTTATTTCACTAAAGGCAACAAAGAGTAGTTGTAAATGATGAGTTGAAGAAATGATTATATGTTAGAAGATTAAGTCATATTATTGGGGGATTTAAATCTGATTTCTGAGTCAACAATGTAGTTAATAATTTGTGTATCTAATGCGTTAAAGAATCCAAGCAATGGTTAATTTTTAAAACAGCATAACAAAGTTACACAAACATAAGAAATACTTCTCATTTTATTTTATCGAGATCCAGAGAGAAGAATTTTTTTAGAATTTTATATTTTTCAAGTGGCGGTTAATTGCCTTTTTTTCTTAGTTTTTTCTTAATAAAGTCGGAATACAACCTGAATGTATAAATATATTCAACCTATTCAAAAATATTTGTTTCTTCTGCTTTCCTTCATCTGGGAGTTTGAGATTCCTCTTCTTTCTATAATGTTTTCGACATATTTGTCCCATTTTTTTTGGTGTCCCCACTTTCCTTTTCCCCGTTATTTTTGTTTGCCATATTATTTTGGTTTGGTTTGTTTAGTTCTCTAATTTTTTTTTTCTTCTTATGTCAACGTTTCTGACTTTGTCTTTTCTGGTTACTCCATATACTTTTCTTAGATAATTCATCTACAGTGTCTGCATCTTGCTTTTTTTGTCTCCTATTTAGCGTCCATGTTTCGCATCCATATAGCAGTGTTGGGATTAATACTACTTTGTATATTATTAGTTTTGTTTTTTTCGATATCTTCTTGTTGTTTACTATTATCTTTTGGATCGCCTGGAAGGTTCTTGTTGCTGCTTGTAGTCTGTTGTTTATTTCGACTTCGAGTTCCCCCTTCGTTGTCTATTATTTGTCCTAGGTATTTAATTTGTTCGATATGCTCTATTTTTGTGTTGTTTATATTTATTTCTTCCGTTTCTTAAGTTTCTTTCCCTTCTCCTATTTTCATTATTTTAGTTTTTTCTGTGTTAGTTTTCAGTCCTGCCTTTGCGAGTTCTTTGGTCCACATCCTTATGTTTGTTTATAGGTCCTTGATGTTTTTCGCTATTACTGCTACATCCTCTACAAATATGCATTCTATAATTTCTAGTGCTTTTAGGTTTTTGTATCCTATGTGTGTTTTTTTTTGTTTTCTCTTTTATTTTTTTCATTGCCGCATCAATAGCTAATATAAATAGGCATAGGCTTAGCGCTCCTCCGTGTTTTAGACCTTTTGTCGTTGTGAAATTCTTGGACTTCAGATTACCGGTTTTTATATAGTTTATATATGATTATCTATAATATAGTATGGTTTTACCAATGGTTTTTTTTTCTTTTTATAAACCAAGAGATGCTTGAGTACTTGGTATGTGCTAATATAATAAAACTATATCCTTTTCTTGGCTTAACTTTCACAAAATTTCGTTAATTTTGTACGCCGACAAATTTAATAAATATAAAGATTATTATTATATATCCTTCGGAAATTGAAGTTCATCAATATTTCCAAAATTTCTTGATTTATAATTTCTGGTCTGGAGTTGAGGAAAAAATTTGATGGTCAATAGTCCCTCGTGATTCACTTTCTCTAATTTTAGGATAAATTTCGTACAATAAAAAAATTGATTTCATTAACCTTTAACTACTCGCGCTCGTGCAAAAGTACATCAATATTTCAAGAAATGCTGTTGCATCAGGATGTGTACCCCTAGCTATGCCGCTTGATGTAACCTACACCCAATGTGTCAAATGGCTTGTGGCTAAATATTCAGTCAATATTGTTTTGGTAACGGCCCTTTGAACTGCTTTTTTCGTAATTTTGTTTCTGCGCTGTAGTTTACTGTACAAAATACACCGCGCGTGGAAGTATATAAGTATAATCTAGATCAGAGGTTCCCAAAGTTTTTCTTAGGCGGGCCAATTTAATATTACCGAATTTTTTGGCGGGCCAAAAAAAACGGTATAAAATCAAAACAATAACCACGATTTTTTTTTAAATACATTTAACTCTTATTTTTTTATTAGTATAGAAAAAGTTTTGTCGCAAATATATGTGTTCTCAAATAATGGAAACATTTGTTGAGCATGTTTTCCTATTTCGGATAATTCACGCATGATAATTCTTTATAAAAATCAATTAAGGAATTGTTCCGATAAGAATTCATAGCATCGATATTTTCCTGTAATTCTATCAATTGAAATTGCATGTCTTAAATGATTAACAGTTCCGTATCTATATGAGACTACTATATTAAATTTCTGTACAAATGTGTAATAACTAGACTAGACATACTAAATTTTTTTTTTAAATATAAACTAAACAATATTTTATTAATACAAACGCTTATGGTTAAAGCTCTGTAAGAATTTTTTAAAAATATAAAAATATTTTATTATATCTTATTTGTAATATTTATTTTACTATTTACTTATTTATTTTTTATTAAAAATATAATATATCGTATCGATATCGCGGGCCGCATTCTCGGGCTTGGCGGGCTGCATTTGGCCCGCGGGCCGCACTTTGGGAACGCCTGATCTAGATAGTGTTTCAACATTGATCTATATTAGGCCTGCGCAAATAGCGGCCCGCGGGACACATGCGGCCCGCGTCGATCTTATATGCGACCCGCGAGGAAATTTATAAACTACTTTATTTGGTACTACTTTATTTTGTCTAGACCAGGCCTGGGCAAATAGCGGCCCGCGGGACACTTGCGGCCCGCGTCGATCTTATATGCAGCACGCGAAGCAATTTATAAACTGCTTTAATTGGAAGTGAAATGCTTATTTTGTTTACAAGGCCTGATGTTTACTTTATTATCTACCTGCCACTATTTTATAGACACCGCACATTTACGAGTGTTCTGAAAATATTTCGTTTTACAAGAAGAATATATTGTCCATTATGAGAAAACCTAAAAATATTGTTCTGTCTATGCGAGTATATACGGTCGTGGTATACAAATAAGTAAATAGCTATGAAAATAGAAAGAAATTTAATGCGGTCCGCGATTAAATTTTCTTACGCAATGTGGCCCGACAACCAAAAGATTTGCCCAAGCCTGATCACCGGCTCATTAGGGTTCTCCACTATTTATGGAATAAAGATTGTTTTCGATTCTCTAACATTTGCATTATATTTTAAGGATAAAATAAAATTAACAAACCCAAATAAATTGACAGCAGCGGAATTAGAGGAGCTGGCCCAAGTGATTTGCGACTCCGATTCGGAAGAAGAAATACCGGTCGATGATGCTGATACATCTATTGACGAATACATAGAAGAATACGAATATGACTCTGAACCAGAAATTGAAGATAATATTAATTAAATTGAAGACTGAAACAGAAATTGATGATTTCGAGGAAGAGGATGAAAATAACAATCATTTTATTGCTAAAGATAGAATGACAAGTTGACATAAAAAAAATCGCTTGAAAACAAATTCAGTAAGGCGGGATTTTCTTTCCTTTTTTTTCTCCCAGTGACTTATTGTATATTTTCCACATTTTCGATGATTCATCTATTGTATAGTTGTTCAGATACATAGGGTATGAAAAGTACGACACAGTTGCTTTCTCCCTTTGCAATTATGGTTCAGTGTAAGCAATTTAGCTTCAAAATCTATCCAACTGTGATCCACCCAGCGAAGACTTCGACAATGAACAAACCCGGACTCGCTGCCCCATTCATTGGAAGAAGTTGGCCAGATCATTCAACTTCTTAAGAATAATAAGGCAGCTGGAGAGGACACTATCGTTGCTGAACTGTGGAAAGGTGCTGGAAGCAATGCCGTGGAAAAGCTCACCGAGATCATCCAGGACATCTGCGAAACAGAGAAATTACTACTCGATTGGAAATCGGCTTTGATCCATCCGCTTCACAGAAAGGAATATTTTACTGATCTAAAGAACTACCGTGGAATTTCTCTCGTCCCGGTAACATACAAGATTTTCTCTAAGGCGTTATAAACAAGGGCTGGAAATCAGCTGGATAGTCAACTGGGAGAATATCAGGGAGGCTTCAGGAAGACCCGATCCTGTGTTGAATATATCCTTAATCTTAAAATTGTACTTGCATATTCCAAGATGAGAAACCGCAAGGTGGTCGTCACCTTTGTTGATTTTAGGAAGGCTACGATTCCATTGATAGAGAAACGCTTAACAACATAATCCAGGAACTAGGGCTAGACAACAAAACCCGGAGACTCATCCTAGAAACCTTGACCAATCCTAGGTTAAATTTAGAAGCGAGATCTCAGGAAGCTTCGAATTAAAAATTGGAGTGAGACAAGGAGATGGCCTTTCCCCACTTCTCTTCAGCTATGTTCTTGAAAAGGTTATGAGAGAATGGCGCAAGGAACTGATCAACTTGACCTGGAACGTAAGAACGATGGACTCACAGTAGATTGCCTGGCCTTTGCAGATGACATGGCACTCTTTGCTGATTCTCTTGAGATGGCAACAATGCAGGTAAATTGCCTAAAAAAACGGGCTGCTAAAATGGATTTTCAAGTGTCGCTGGAGGAAACAGAAATCTTCACCAACATGAAAGAAACACACAGAGAGATGTTACTAGAGCAGGGAGACATCAAGAGGACTGAGAAATTTAAGTATCTCGGCGTATGGATTGAACCCAACTTATCATAAAGAGCATCATTTTCCATGAGAGTGAACAAGGTAGAACTACGCCTGTCGATTGACTAAGAACACCTACAACAAATGCCTGTCACGCAACCTGAAACTTAAGCACTACACTTCAGTCTTACGACCAGAAACCCTGTATGCCATGGAGTGTCTTTCTTTTAATCGAAGAGATCTGGTAGAGAAATTGGAAGTCGAGAAATTGGAAGAGAGGAGAATCCTCAGGAAGATCCTAGGTCCGGTGAAGGAAGATAGGGACTTCCGAAGGCGACATAACTCTGAGCTCTACGAACATAATGAGAGGCTCTCTGACTGTGCAAGGAAAAGAAGTGTAGCTTTCTATGGCCACTCTGCAAGTTTGGCTCCAAACCGACGAACCAACCGTCTGTTCACCTTCTGGCAAAACAAGAAGGGTCGTACTACTTGGTTGACAGAAACCGAGAAGGATATTAAAGAACTGGGAATAACAGATCTCCAAAACAGACAGTCTGTGAGACGCGCCCTGAAGGAAGTACGTGGATTTCAGGAAAAACCCCGAAGGATAGGTACCCCCGGACAGAAGAGAGAAAGGAGTTACACCGGCAGAAGATGCGGCGATACTGGGCAAAGATCAACGCTCAACAGATGAACAAGCGTGGTCCAAAGTGGCCTATTCGAAACAAGAAGAAGAAGAAACGAAAGATTGCTTAGTCCGTAAATCAGCTTTAGAAAGTTTAGCTCAAGAATATTTAAGTTCACCTAAATACTATTTTCACAATGAATTAAAAATCAAATGAAAAATTTTCTGCTAAAAATGCATCCAAACAAATGTTAGAACAAATTTTAATATTTTTGTGAGATTCATTTCCATGTTTTTTTTTAATAATCATTTGTTGTAATGTTTTTTGTTGTAATTGCGTAAGGACTGTTTCGGTGTTAATTCCGAATGATAATTGTATTTAGCGATAAAATTCCGGACTCGCGCTGCGAACGAAACCGAAAACTAATTATTATATTTCGCATCCCGCGTGGCGTGCTTGATTAAATTTTAATTAGAACGTACGATGGTATTTTCGGATAGCATCAATCACATTTTATTTGTTTATTTCGATTTGTTTGTCTTAGAAATTCTTTTCAAAGAAAAAAAAAAGATTCAATCTAAATTTTTTTTTCAAAAAAAATAGAAACTTAACAGTAAATCATCAATGATAGATATAATATAAATACATACAATTGTTATTATTTTAATATTTTTCAATTACGATTGTTAAATGTGTCCATGTGGTCAGTAGCCTTTTGTAACAAAAGTTTGCTTTTATTTTGGTATTTTCGGATAGCAAAAATCAAATATTATTTGTTTATTTCGATTTGTTTGTCTTTTCAAAGAAAAAAAAATGAATTAATCAAAATTTTATTTCTAAAAATGTAGAAACTTAATAGTAAAAGATCTAAATTTGTTAAACTTGTCTATGTGGTCAGTAGCCTTTTGCAACATTTCTATCATTTTTCGTTTCATTTGACGTATCTAGTTTATTCAAGTTTTCAACTCCCATTATCACAGCCCTATTAAATTATAAATTTACTGACCTATGCTGCACAGTCTGATTTGTCTTGCCCTCTGCTTTAATTTCTTTGTATTCTATTATGTTATTCTTTTGGGCTTTGTTCTTTGCCCACTATTGTCGCATCTTCGCCGGTGTAACTCCTTTCTTTCTTCTTTCTAGGGGGTACCTTTCTTTAGGGATTTTTCCTGAAATCCACGGACTTCCTTCAGGGTGCGTCTCACAGACTGTCGGTTTTGGAAATCTGTTATTCCCAGTTCTTTAATATCCTTCTCGGTTTCTGTCAACCAAGTAGTACGACCCTTCATTATCCTTCTCGGTTTCTGTCAACTAAGTGGTTCGAACCTTCTTGTTTTGCCAGAAGCTGAACAGACGGTTAGTTAGTCGGTTTGGAGGCAGTCTTGCAACGTGGCCATAGAAAGCTACCCTTCTTTTCCTTACACCGTCAGAGAGCCTGTCAATATGTTCGACGAGGTCAGAGTTATGCCGCCTTCGGAATTCCCCATCTTCCTTTACCAGGCCTAGGATCTTCCTGGGGATACTTCTCACTATGATTTCCAATTTTTTTACCAGACTTTTTCGGTTCAAGGAAAGACCCTCCGTGGCATACAGGGCTTCTGGTCGTAAGACTGATGTGTAGTGCTAAAGTTTCAGGTAGCGTGACAGGCATTTATTGTTGTAAGTGTTCTTAGTCAGTCGATAGGCTAGTTCGAACTTGTTGACTCTCTTGGATCATGATGCTCTTTTTGATAAGTTGGGTTCAATCCATTCGCCGAGATACTTAAATTTCTCAGACCTCTTATTGTATCCCTGCTCTAGTAACATCTCTCTGTTTGCTTCTCTGATGTTGAAGAAAAATTCTCCAGCGACACTTGAAGACCCACTTTGGCAGCCTGTTTTCTGAGGCAATTTACCTGCATTGTTGCCATCTCAAGAGAATCAGCAAACAGTGCTATGTCATCTGCAAAGACCAGGCAATCTGCAACCAGTCCATCGTTCTTATGTCCCAGGTATATACCACTCTGAGCACCCAAATCGATGAGTTTCTAGAGCCATTCTCTCATAACCTTTTCAAGGACACAGTTGAAGAGAAGGGGAAAGTCCATCTCCTTGTCTCTCTCCAGTTTTTATTTCGAAGCTTTCTGAAATCTCGCCTCTAAGTTTAACCTAGGAATGGGTGTTGGTCAAAGTTTATAGGATGAGTCTGCCGGTTTTGTTGTCTAGCCCTAGTTCCTGGAGTACTTCGTTAAGCGTTTCTCTATTAATGGAATCGTAGGCCTTCCTAAAATCAACAAAGGTGACGACCACCTTGCGGTTTCTTATCTTGAACTATGGAAGTACAGTTTTAAGATTGAGGATCTTTTCAACAAAGGATCTGGTCTTCCTGAAGCCCCCCCTCCCTGGTATTCTCCCAGTTGACTATCCAGATAATTTTCTGCCATTGTTTGTAACGCCTTCGAGAAAATCTTGTATGTTACCGGGACGAGAGAAATTCCACAATAGTTGTTTAGATTGGTAAAATCTCCCTTTTTGTGAAGCGGATGGATCAGAGCAGATTTCCAATCGTGTTGTAATTTCTCTGTTTGCCAGATGTCTTGGATGATCTCGTTTAGTTTGCGCGGCATTGTTTCCAGCACATTTCTACAGTTCAGCAACGATAGTGTCCTCGCCAGCTGCCTTATTATTCTTAGGAAGTTAAATGATCTGGCTAACTTCTTCCATTGAAGGGGGCAGCGAGTCCGGGTTTGGTGTGGTCGATGTGGTCGCTATAGTCGAAGTCTTCGCTGGGTGGGTTGAGTAGATTTTTAAAGTACTGAGCCAAATAGTGGCAGTTGTCCTTGTCGTTATGAGCCAGTTTGCCTTGTGAGTCTCTGAAGTGGAGGCTTGGCGGAGCTTATTTTATGAGTGTCTGAGTGCTTGAAGGTTCCAAAGAAATCTCTGGAGTTATTCTTAGCAAAGCTTTAGGATTAGGATTAGTTTGTTTTGTGTGAAAGTTCGTTTGGTTCCTAGAATTATCTTGGCTGTAACTTTTGTTTGTTCCAAAAATGTTCCCTTGGTTTTTTTAGAATCGCACTTTCACTTCACAGGCTGTCTATTTTTGGGCTATTGCAATGTCACAGTCTTCAGTCCACCACGGAGGCTTCCTTTTTCTAGCGAGAGGGGCGAGTTCATTGGCCGCCTCGACAAGAGTCTCCTTCAGTTGGTCCCAGCTGCTTAGATCTGTATTGTTCAGTCTCTGACTTACTTCTTGACTGTTCTTGAGCCGCTCTACGCCAAATCTTGGAGGTTCTGTGGAGTTTCTGCCATTTTGGAGGTTCTGTGTAATCTAGTGTTTCTAGGATGGAGTCTTAATTTGATCTTTGAGAGGTACTGGTCTTAGAGTGGTCTTAAGAGTCCAGATTGGCGCTTCTTAGTGCCTTCACGTTTTGTATTTCCTTTTGAGATTTCCGTAAAATGGCCACATGATCTATCTGGAATTCACCCAGGTTGGTATTAGGTGAAATCCAAGTCTGTGCTTCCTTGGCAAGTGTTTGAAAGCTGCAGACTTCATGAGCAACCCAAAAGTCCTTCAAAGATCCACCAATCGTTCTCCGTTGTGGGTGGTTCGCTTATGTGCCGGATAAGTGGCCACTATGTTTTTGTATTTTTTCTCTCGTACCAATTGAGCATTGAAGTCACCAAGCAGTATGACGGTGCGCCTCTCTGGAGTTTAGAGATAATATCTTCTAAGTCTTCCCAGAATTTATCAGTTCTGTCTGGATTGTGTCTGTTGTTATGGTTGATTGGGACATGTACATTGACTATACTGTAGCCCTTGTTTGCGCATTTGAGAGAGAGGATGGATACACGACTGCTCGGGGAGTTCGTCCGTAAATCTGGTTTCCTGTACTGTTGTCAGTATTATGTTGTGTCGTGTTAGTGAATCGGTCAAATGTGTCAGTTTACCCACTTTTAGCATTGAGTTGGCAATAAATGTTGCGAAGAAGCTTTGTAGTTGGTCTGAGTTTACGTACGGTGATTTCAGGATGCTCCGACTAATCCTTAAAGCATGTTGGTGCTTTAATTATGTTATGTGTTAATGATAGTTTAAACGTTTTTTAATTATTTGAAGTTAGGCTACTACCTTGTTTGCTGCCAAACTTTAAAATTTCACCCAATTTTTACGCTTTCTACGCCGCGGGCTGCTTTTTGATGTAAAATGCACAAAAAAACATCATGCTTATCCTCTTTTTCTAAACCTTTTTCAATCTCCAGTAATTTTACAACAACTATTTTGTACCAATATGTCGAGGTAGCAGTCACTAAGCTCCTCTTTTAATTTGTTTCCTGTTTTATTTTTTTTTTTAATTTTATTTTGTATTTCATTATATACAGGCTGTTTCTACTAGCCTTTTAACAAATTATCAACACCTACTATTTCTATCCCGGTTTCGCCGGCATATAAATAGTTATTTAACTGAGAAACTGCGTAAGACCCAATACACATTTATTCTTTTATATTTTAATGCGCTTTACCGTTTATTAATTTTTCAATGCACTGTTTAGCACTAAAGATGGCTTATTTTATGCCGAAAGCTCTCTGCTTATATTGTTAATTATTTAATAAACTTTATTTATAGTGGGTTCGTCGGTTTATAACATTTTTTACAAATTTAACATTTCTATACCTACTTATACAGAAATTAATTAACTTGAGATTTCGATGTCAACATTTCTCAAGAAAATTTTAGATTTACTAATTTGTATCAACTATTGAATTTCTTGAACTCAAATGAAACTTATAAAAATCATGTTAACGGCCATGGCTTTGCCTTTATTAGACAGATAATTTTGTGCCATCCTTCCTCCTTTGGTACTACACCCTAAATGGGCTTTCGCCTAACCTCCCCAGCTTACACTTGTGTTTTGGTGTCTTGATCTTACAGAAGTGTAGGGAGCCCTTACAGTTTTTAACGTGGATGGCGAGCCACTATCAAGGGAGTTTTTTCGAGGCAAATTTTTACTGTGATGACTTTGCCAGAGCCATGCACAGGAGAACGGTGGCTTATTTTTCTATATTAGTGGCTTGGTAATCTATACCATTACTAGGCCACCACCACCTCCAATTAAGGCCGTTATCCATAATTTTATTGCATTACTGCTTAAATATAATTTGGGACATATTGGTCGCGGTTGCTTCGAATGAAGTGCAATCTGGAAGTCGAATTTTCGTCCATTTTTTTTCCAGCAGCCGGGGCCGTATATCGGCAATAACGCGGAGATGTTAGGTTCCAGCTGTTCCAACGTCGATGATTTATTATCGTACACAAGCGATATCCCCACAATCACATATCACATATCCCCACATAAACTACGGCATACGTGTGATATCACACGAATGTGGAGGCCAATTTACGGGTCCGTTATGCCAGATTATGCGGTCAGAGAATAAATTGATTGTGTCTGGCATTTTGCGCCGTCTTGTTCGAACCAAAGCTCCTAGAAATTAACGCCATTCAACTGGGTACGTCAGCAATCATCGATCGATAGCGCTTCATTGATTTTTATTTAGACATTGATCTCCATGATTGTCATGTGCTGGCCGGCATCGTGTTTAAAGAAATATGGGCCAATGATTCCACCAGCCCATAAAGCGCACTAAACAGTGTGTTTCTGAGCATGTAATGGCGTCTCAATAATGGTTTCTGAATTTTTCTCGCTCCAAATCCAACAATTTTATTTGTGTACGTAGCCATTGAGCCAAAAATGAGCCTCATCGCTACAACAAAATTTTTGTGAAAATTAGGATCAAGAACAAGAAGTGTTGTTTTTGGCCCATTCATTGAATATACGACACATATGTTGGTCACAAAACTTCAGGTCTTGCAGAGCTGTATCTTGTAACCGTGTAAACCGAGATCTTTTCGCAGAATCTTCCAAAAGGAAGGACACAGCTCCAATTGCTCTGCACGATGGTGAATCGACTAATTCGGGTCCTCCTCAACACTATGCTCCACAGCTGCAATAACTTATTCGGTGCGCACCATACGACGTCTCTGCGGATGCACATTATCAATCTGACTATGCGTAGTGCGAACACGATCCATGGTTTTCGCGAATAACTTGTTTGGTTGGATGATTATGTCGACGGTTAAATGGACGTACCGCACGGTAAGTTTCGCGAACTGAACCACGACTTTCGAAGTAAAACACAATTTGCAAGCATTTTTATGGCATAAGTCTATTCATGCTGAAATGGCAAAACATAATAATAATAATAATAGCCCCTTTCCTCCTAGCATTTACATGCCTTAAGGGATAGCTAAAGCAAGGCTAGCTCTTTTTCAGCCTCGACTTATGTTTGAGATAGGGTGGCTGGCACTACGCTTCTACGCCGCCTATTATTACGCCAGCTCTTCACTTTCTAAGGCTGAGTGAACCTTGGCCGAAAAATTGCCTGATAAATTTGGCTTGTTCTGGGGATCGAACCCACGACCGCTGGATTTGTAGTCAAGAGCCTTACCTCTAGACCACGCCACCCGCGTGAAAATGGCAAAACATACTGAGCAGAAATCAGCTGTAATATATCAAACTGACTGATACAGATCACAATATACAGTGATACCAGGTCGTAATACAAATTGGGTGCTTCCTCCAAAGGAAACACCCAATATATATATATATATATATATATATATATATATATATATATATACACATATATAGTTCGTAGGTATCACGTACCTGGTCCAGGGTTTCTATTATTCGCAACAGGTGTGGAGTGATTTCTGGGACAAATGTTTAGTTCATCAAGATTTGTCGGTTGTCATTTGTTCCGTCCTCTGGCGCTCTCAATTCTCTAGAAAAAAGTGAGTTATGTTGCAAACCTGATGGCTGGTATTTTGGAAGTGGTCGCTAGAAATCTCAACGTAATTGCAAACCGAACTTTTGATGGAATACAACCTTGAACGCGAGTATCTTGCTTAGAGATTAATGTCGAAATCATACACAAAAGTTGTTTAAAGTCGCTCGCAGATAGCCTTGTAAAATTGTTAAATAAGAATCCATCATCTACTATGATATCCTTCAGTAAACTGTTACGACAGCCACTTCTAAACATTGCTCTTTTCCACCACATTTTTTCTTCTTTTTTTCCGAGCAGAAAAATAATTATTCAAAATTAAGAAAGCAGCAGCAAGTATTTATTCGGTAGACATGACTGTAGACAACTGAGAAAACTATAGAACGTATGTAAAATGAAACTGTCGAATCTGTTGCTGCAACAGATGATGATCAATGTTGACCATACAACATGGTTGAAAACTGTTGCGTACGACAATCCGTTGCTTCAACTAATTGTTATAATAGCCTAAACGTACGTTTAGATGTATATTGGTAACGCTAGAGTATACGGCTTAATTCGCACGGACGTATGCGAATTAATCGTTATTCAATTTTTAAGTAAATTTTCATTAAAAAAATAAATATATTCTAAAACGCAAGAGAGTTATTTTTTTCTTTAAAATTATATGACGTTGATGTTCGAAACTTGTTTAAAGTCTGAATGTAAAACTCGTTCTAGAATTGTTCAACATTCGTTTCAAAATCGTTCAAAGTTTGTTTTAGAATGTATTGAGATTCGTTCTAGAATTGTTTTAGAAAAAATCGTTTTAGAACTGTTCAAAATTAATTCCAGAATTGGACACACATTGAACATTTTGTATTCTGAATTCGTTTGTAATTTTAAGAACAAATGTATAAATTCTAATATACATAGCATAATTTTGAATGTATAAGTTTAATTCAAAAAAGTTGATTGAAGATAATTCTAGGACAAGAAACATTTTTAATTCACTTTAACTTAATTATTTGAAGACTTAATTAATCTTAATTTGTCTTAATTAATTGAAATATTTAGAGTATTTTCTTCAAAATTTATATTTTTTATAATAAATATATACATTTCTGTAACGATGTTGACATCATCAGTATAACTAATTTTACAAATTGAAAACAAAGCTTATATATCCTAACGACCATAGATAAAGGTGGGGCTTACTTCGGCTTAATAGAAAAAAGGGTGATAATATTCACTGGGTTAAAAACATTTGTGGCTTTTTAAAAAAAAATTAAAAACAAAACTTATTTGTTAGATGGAAATAGCTATGGGATTAAGGATAATGTAGGATTCGACAGCATGCTTACGCCTGTGTTCAGGAGATAATTTTTATTTTTAAGCATATAAAGGGCTTCTAGTGTATCAAGTTTTTTTAATTACTTTCTTTAATAGTATTATTTCTTTTAGACTTGCACCCGTTTCTATTTTGCTTAATTTATTTCATTTGTGCTATCACTAGTTTATATTTTGCGTAATAGTACTTTCAAACGAAAGTGATTCTTAAAAACCTGAAATAGAGGCCACTGTACATATATGTAGTATAAATGTAGAGGAGTTATTTTACACGCGGAATAATTTTTTCAAATTATACCGCGAAATATTCAATTTTCCTTCCGAACTGTTCAAATTGTCTGGCAGAGGTGAGTACGTACTGGATTGGGAAACACTTGTAAATTTAGTTATTGATAAAATTAGATTTTTTAATATATTATGCATATTTTAATATCAATTAAAATATCTTGCAATTCTTTTCATTTTACCTTTTGTTTGGTTTTACGATAATTATCTTTAAAACTTCGACTAAATGAGTTAAAAGTAATTTATATTTCGTTTGAAACCGAAGAAAGGTTTTAACTGCTAATTGAAAATATTCATTATATCTTGAATATTTTCTTTGACCTAAAATTAATATTTTAGTGAGTATTTAAAATAATATTTTTATTTCATCCTAAATATTTTCCTTAATTAATCACTAAGACTGTTAAAAATCCTTACAAAATCGGTTTAAGAACTAAAATTTATTTGCCAAAAATTGGAATCTTACAAAATTATTACATACAAATTTGTAGTCTACTTCAAACCAAAATTTTTAAGCTCATACAAATATTTATTTTGAAAATTATCTCTGTTATTTTTGAGGATTTTTTTAAAATCAGTTTTTTTTTTAAATATAATTTTAAAATATAAAACGAGAGCTTTCGTCCGTAAGTCGAGTGAGTCGCAAGTTTCGTTCGCGAGGGGTTCTCTCGGAAGAGGGTGGAAAGTACTCGTCTAAGGTTAAAGAGAGAAAGACGTTGGCGGAGGCCTGCGCGCGACAAGGAGGCTGCGAGACGCGAGGGTTGAAATAAGAGGGGAAAAACTCCGGAGCGGCCATAGAATTAAAACAGAAATTAAAGACAAAGGGAAACGAAATTAATGTCGGAAAAAGGGGGAAGCTAAGATGGCCGCCTGTCAACTGTTTTGCACAACTTCTTGCTTAGGTGTTTTAAAAGCGAACAGACGTTCGGAACATTTTGTTTCGCCAGAGAAAGACGAACGCGACACACCGGGAATTTCAATTAGAATGTTTTATTTCAATTTATTTCACGTATTTTAACTGCACTCCAAGACACAACTCGATTTTACTTTCTATTTTAATTATAATAATTTAATTTATCTTCTCTCAATACCAACACCACAAAATTCTCTACTTATTCAAGAAAATCTAACTTTTTTTATAACTGAACAAAAAATATAAAATCAATAAAACGTCTGAATGTGTATAATGTGGAAGAGTGGTAGGGAGAGAAAGAAGAAGGGTTGCTGTGTATATAAAATATAGCGATATAATTTATAAAATGTATTCACCCCTCGGATAGACGGCGAAGAAAATGTCCGCCCGCGCCTTGAAAATCCATCAAGACTGGCAATTAAGTCAAATTCAAATTTTATTCATTATAAATTACCAACGTATAAAACGGAGCTTCTTTGAGCCGCTGCAGGAAGAAACGCCAATTTAAACTTTCCTTCGCTCACACACATACACACATTCACACACTTTATTCGCGGTCTCTGTCTGCACGAATTTCAAACATAACAAAACGTGCGAGAAAAACGTTAAATTAGCATTTTAAATTTGTCAACGTTTCGAATTACTTTTTGTTATGCCGAATAAATTATATCCACCATACTTATAACACGAGAAAATAATATAAATATTTTTATTATTACTTCAAAAATATCATCAGAAATATTCAAATAGTTTTGTTTCATACTGTTTTATGAAATTGCACACATAAGTTGTGAGAAAATCCTGGCGCATTCACCATTTACAGATTATTATCTACATTTTATAATCCATTGTTGATACGTGGAAGCTTATTATAATGCAACTGTTAGTAAATATATAAATAAAAAAAGTATTTTACAAAAACTTAATATAAAATTAATTATTCTAATTTTGATTAAAGGTAAAATTTGCGTATTTAGAATGAATCCCACTTTTTTAAATAAGTAGGATATATTTATCAATACTTTATCTATATTGATTAGACATTATCCATCTAGATTGGTATTGCAAAAACGTGTTAACTAATTTATTAACACTATACAGGCCGCGCGATTACATACGTGAGCATCGTCAGGAGCACCTGGAGCGTCAGGACACCTTTACGAATTTTTCTTTATTCTTAGGAATTAATAAAAAAAGTTTGTATATAATTGTGTAAAATACAAAAGAATTCTCCAAGGAAAATCGGAAAAATTTCCGGTTCAAAATACTGAAAGAGCTAGTTGTGCAAAGGGCAAAGAAATATGGCAAATTTAAGAAATTCGAGTTTTCCAAAGGGTCTTTGTACAGTCTTCTCCTACAGTGAAAAGACCGCCGAGGTCTTTCCGGAGGATTTTCTGTTCGTTTGGTCGGGATCGAAATCTAAAATCATCGTCAACACTTTCTAAAACCCAATTTATTTTTGGTTTCGCGGTTTCCCGTCCAAAAAACAATTGGGAAAAGTCGATTTTTTCGCTAAATTCTTCAGCTCCGCAAGGTTCGGTCCAAAGTCCTAGTTCTAGTTTTTCCAAAAATGAGGATTGTATTTTCTTACAATATCTGCGGTTGCCCATATCTGGTCCAAAATCCTAGTATCGATTTTTACGTTAATCTAGGACAGGGATGGCCTTTAATATGATAATGATGCTTGATAACATTTTTGAGTAGTGGGTCAAATTTTGTTCATCCTGTTTTTCCTACTAGCTCGTGGGTCACCAGTAATAATTCTTACACTGGCATCGCTTGGAAAAGAGGGGGAGGGAGGTCAAAAGGAGGAGTTTTACAAAATTCAAGTTTCCTTCTTGATTTGCAACTTGTATTTTGGAAGCGAAGAGCAAAAAATACAGGTCGAAGTCAAAAATTTATATCAATGAATAAGTTCATGAAACTTCCTGATGTATTATTCGCTCCGTGCATAACCGCGCCTAGCGCCATCCGTGGCCAAAAATACAACTTCGTGTGCAATAATAGTGTATAAAAACAACAGACAAAAACAAAAAAATAATTGATTTAATTAAATATACGAAATTTGACATCAAAAAAATATAGGTTTTGTTATACGTCAATTCAATATTTGTATGGAAAGTTAGGGTTAGTTGACGAAAAACAATAAAATTCATAGTTTGAATTTTTTTTAGTATTTTTACAGTTCGTCAAAGAACACTTGTAAACGTGTTTTGGCCTTGAATCCATTATCAATTTATGCACTTTATTAGTTTATGTAAAATAATAAAAAACTTTTTTATTTAGCAAAATACATGTCAATATATTCAAATAAATGAAAAATAATGACGTAACTACACATGAAGTTCTTAAAAGTGTCACCTTTGGCGGTAGTGCTGTTCCGAATACAATGAAATCCAATTATAAGATGTGGAATATTTTGTTTAAGATATGAAATAAAACCAATGTTTTTGCTCACCATGTTGGGTGCATCATCTGTTGTAACAGAAACAATTTTCTGTAGGTCAATATCCATTCTATACATGCAATAACAAATTCAATTAAAAATATAAAGGCTAGTACACATCGCTTTCAACGTTATTAGTTTCAATAGCTCTTAATTTACAAGATTTGCGTTATATATTTGCGAAAAATATCTCTTTCTAATTCTAGTATTCGATCTTTAATTGTATTTCGACTTATTGTTAACTCATTTATATGATACTTAATCAAGTCTTTGTCTTTCAAATCTGGAAATAAAGTAGCAATACATTCTTGAAACGCTTGTTTTACAAACTCTCTTTCTGAAAGATGTTTATCGCGACGAGCAATGCTATGGGCAACTTAGCAGCTGTAATGTTAATTTATTTACTCGCAAATCAAAATGAACACATTAATAATTAAATTATTGTATGTGAAGGATGCAATTATTATAATCGTGTCTATTCAAATCGTAAATCCAATGTAAGTCAAATGTACTTTCATTTCTAAATGATTTCTGTTTGTTGTTACTATGGTAAAAACTGGCATCACTAAACAAAAATATAGACGTAGTGAAAATAATTTTTCTGACGTATATTAAAATTAGAATTTTATATAGAACGTTATAATAAAATAAGAATTAATTTATCTAACTCTGAATCCAGAAGTCTCGACCTCTCAGTTTGGATTACTAACCTAACCATAGAATCTAGATTAAATCTAATCTTTAACCTAGATTACACCGACAACGGCCAAATATTGCTCCCGTCACAGTGCCCTTTTACTAGTTAGCAATTTTTGCCATGGAGCTGCTGAACGTTCTAACCTTATTGTGTCAGTGATTTAAAGTATTTTGTCTGTCAAAATAACAATTTTTCAATAGTATCGGAAATAAATGATAATTTTTTTGTAGCTTCAACAGTATTTTAACATGCTTAGTAGATAAAATAATGTATGATACACGTGTGTGTAAGGCTTCGAAGTTTTCCAATGAGTTCTTCACACACTTGTATTATATACTACCATTTTGGGATCAAAAACGCTTTTAATGAACAAAATGATTCTCTTTTTTCTTTTGTGAAAAATATATTTTTGTTTCTTTATCTGTTGAAAAGGCGAGATTAGAATGCAAAATGTCTTTTTACATTATGTGTACGTGAAGTAACTTTTTCATTAGAAATTACACACACAGTCTTTTTATTCTCTTCAATCAAACAATATTTATTCATTTATTCAATATTTAACGATTCTGTTTGGTATTACCTGGGATTTGTATCGTTTGTACCGCAGCCATATTACAAGATTACAACTAAAAGCATATTTAAAACACAATAATTTCAAAAGAAAGTTTTTGATATATTTAATATCCATACCTTTGCGGTTGAGAAACTTTAATAAGACAATAATAAAAGTGTTGCGTTCTTGAACATTTCTAAAATTTCTAAAATCAATGCCTGGGTCACTTAAAGAGCCTGTGTGAGTCAGCGTCTGACCCGCGGTTCATAGGTTTGCCATCAATGATCTAGAGGAAACTACAGACCTTCCAGCAACTTTTACAGTTTCCCCAGGTTTGGACCATGATAAAGTTTTTGAAAAATTTCAAATTTTACAATGACATCTTATGTTTCTCATGGTCTAACCTTAATTGGTAGTAAAGATTTTTCCGAATAATAAGGAAAATGTAAAAACTTCTTCAGTTCCCTATGGACTTATCGATAGCCCAAGTAGCAGTTTTCTAGAAAATCGATGAAAAACTCCAAATATTCTACAAAACCAAAGATTTTGGTTTTTACAAGGAAAATTCGCAAACATTTTAAAAGAAAATTTCTCCAAAATCTAGAAAACGAAACCGATTTTCCAATTTAGATCCTTACAAATATTCGACAGCGAAACAGAAAACTGCCGAAAATACTGCAATCGGTTTTCGGTAGAGTAAATATTTCAAATTAAAAATAACTACTACATCTATACGTTGCCTTATATTATAAATCCACATATTTAGATAAAAACGTATTACTAGATTAACTGGCAGCAATGTGTTAAAATAAAAACAAGATTAGGCACACAAGACTAGAGAAAAAAGACTAGAGATAAAGGACTAAACAGACTAGACCTATAAGGCTAGACATACAAGACTATACAGAAACGGACTAGACAGACGATACTAGATATACAGGACTAGATGGACAATGCTATACAGATAAGACTTGACAGATAACTCTAGTCAGAATAGGCTAGATAGACAAGATTAGGGCAACTAGGCTAGACGGACAAGACTAGATGGACAAGGATAGTCGGGACGAACTGGACGGACAAGAATGAAGACACAAGACTAGATAGACAAGAGTAGACAGGCAAGAATAGGCAGACAAGAGCAGACCGGCAAACTTTAGTAGCTATGTTTAGACAAACTAGACAGCTATGAGTACACAGGCAAGACTAGACATAAAAGTCTAGACAGACAAGTCTAGACAGGCAAAATTAGACAAATAAGACTAGACAGAATAGACAAGAGAGGCTAGATTTGTTTGATTTTGACTAGGTACACAGAGCTAGACCAGAAGTCGGCAAAGTGTGGCGAGCCACATGTGGCTCTTTTGGTGTGAGCTTATGGCTCTTCAGAAACATATCGAAATGAAAAAAACACAACAAAAAAATTAACAGCCCCAAATAACCTGCCCTTTTCGGAAGTCTTAGTACACAGTCACTGTTTTTCACAATTTTTACAATAAACCAGATATTGTGAATAAAATCAAAAGCTTACCCTTGTATGCCAAAACTACAACAGATAGGACAAAAAAAATGTCATTAGTCAAAAGACAAAACAGTTAAAAGTTCAATGCATGCCAATAAGTTGAGGACGTTAAATTAGCATCAGTCATATCAATACCGGTCGATTAGTCTTGTGACATAAATGATACGGCACAAGTTGTCCATTTTGCTCGCCATATATCATCAGTTGGTTCCAAAGACGAGGAAAAGATGTAGAAAATGCAGTGAACGAATGTCTGAATAAAAATCACATCGAACGTAGGAAGCTAAAAGTATGGTGGGCAATAAAAAAGGATTTGTTACAATTTTAAAACAAAAAAATGACCATGACGTGTTATCTTTCCATTGCATAATTCATAAAAAAGCACTTTGTTGACAAACATTTCCAGAAGATAGGATGAAGTTATGGAGAAGTTATGGATGTGGTCTGGGTCGGACTGGGCCAGTAGGGCCTGGGCGCCTCCCCATAAACCCGTGGCGCGGTACAGGATATTGATAATTGTAAGTTCTGGATATAAAGGAATGATAATATAATTCACTGTCATTTTGACAGTTTTTAACAGCTATCGTCATTTTGGACAGTAATTAGCATTTTTGATAGTTATTATCAATTTTGACAGTTATTACAATGTTATTTGACATTTATAAACTTTTTACGATTTGTATCACTTTTGACAGATTTAAATTATAAATGTAGCTTTAATGATTAATAATAACTGATTAGACAAATACACATAATTATTCAAAGATGCAGAGAATGTTGTTGCCATTTATGACAAGTTTTGGGAATATAAGTTTTCGGTGAACTTAACGTAACGGGACGTGACGTATAACTTAAACACGTTCTTTTATATGCGGCTAATTACAATTGCTTTCACATAATTTCTTGTACATATCAAAACTTAACGTAACGTAAAAGCTGCCAAAGTTCAAACTTCGCTTCCCGTTACGTTAGCTGATTCACTTGACTCTTTTTGCCAATCAACGCCCGAACTCCCATCAACGAATTCAAGAGTGACATTGTTATTGTGTTGTGATTGGTGGTATTGTGTTGTGATTTATATTGTGCAATAGCCAGCAACTACAACAACAGAAAGCAAAGATAATGTCGATGGACCTTTTACAAACGTACCATTAGTTAAATTCAAGTCAAATCAGTTTACGTCGCGTCGCGTCCCGTTACGTTAAGTTCACCATAAACCCGACATTAACCATCCAAAGTTCTGCATATAAAGGCATGATAATGTCATTTTTGTCAGTTATTATCAGCTATTATCATTTTTGTAGTATTTGCCATTTTTAACAGTTAATAAAATTTTTGACAATTATAAACTACTTTACTGTTATTATCACTTTAGACAGATTACAATAATAAATGTAGCGGCAGGCCCCGTTAGCCAGACCAGGGGGTCGCGCAGGGAGGTCACTCATGGAGGTAATTCAGGGGGTCGCGCAGGATAGGGCCCGGCTGGCAAACGCCACCTCAACTATATAGCCAGTCCGACGCTGGATTTGGTAGTCAAAGCCAGCAATAATATTATAGCAAAGGCGCTTAATCACCTCCAATTATGAAGAAAATTCAAAAATATGACTTTATGAAAAAAATTATCCGTGGCTCTTGATCCGGTTTAAAATCATTTAAAAAAAAATTGGCTCTTAAGTTTATAGAGTTTGCCGACCCCTCAGCTAGATCAACAGAATTAGCTAGGCACGACAGGGTAAAGAAGACCAGATTAACAAGACTAGACAGAAAAAACTAGTCAAGACTGCACAGTCTAGACTAGACAGACAAGTCTAGACTTGCAAGTCAAGGTGGACAAGACTAGATAGGCAAGAATCCAAAAAGAATGATTTGACCGGATCTAAAGAAACAAGTTTAGAGAGATTATAGTGAATAATGAGTGAATAAATGAGAATAGACAGACAAGGCTAAGCAAGCTAGACTTGACAGAGAAGCCTAGAAAGACAAGGCTAGGCATGATAGACAAGACTAAACATACCAGACAAGACTAGACACACAATGGACTTGTAGAACTAGACATACTAAACGTATTAAACAAAGCAAAACATGTTTATCTTGTATAGTCATGACTCTTCCTTTATTGTTTGTCATCTACAGTCTTGTTTTATCTTGTGTGTCTAGTCGTGTTTTTTTGGTGACTATTCTTGTTTTGTGACTAGTCCTTTTTGTCTAGTCATATCTATCTTGTCATCTTGTCTGGCTTGTTGGTCTATCTGGTCATGTTTGTCGAGTTTTGTCTAGTCTTCTCTATCTAATTTTCTTGATCTTAAAATCTAATATTGTGTTCAAATTTTATTTGCGGGTATAAATTTGTTCTTAAGGCTAATTTTATGTTTTTGTAAAAAATGTTGCAGTTTGATAAACGAGAAGGCTTTTAAGTGTTTTCAATAAATATTTAAAACCCTTAAAAGCGCTGGAATTGGTAAAGCATGAGTTTAACATGACATTTTGTAATTTAATTTTTGTAAACAATATATGTAATTAGATAATAAGTAAATTTGCCTCTTATGCTGCCTTGCTACATTCAAATCTATTTTGAGAAATGGTTTTAATGCATGGAAGATGAATTAAAAAAAACTACCAGATAAATATTTAACACGTAACTAATAGCCTTTTTAATGGCATTTATTCCACTTTAACATAATAAACTTTATAGTCGCGACTACAATGACTACAAAACTATGTGGAGATAATTAATCTTTGAACGAACAACGAAACTAGAAACGTAAATTTTTCATTCACTCCGCCCGGATTCTCCTTCTGCATTATCACCAGGAATTTGTGTGTACGTAGGTTTTCCGGGAGGACGCGTCCCGGAGGATCTCCGGCTTTGTTCGCGGCACGCGTGCATTCTAGGTATAAATATAATCTTCGTCCGGTAACTCTTCATCCAGTTGTTTAGTTTCGCGTGTGTGTGTTTCTGAGAGGGTGTTTCGAGAGGAAGGGGGTGTGCGGGCGGCATCGTCGCCACAATTGCGGCTCTCTGTACGACCGCACGTCCGGAACAATGGAAGAACGACTTCCGGTTTTTGTTTCGACGCTAACGTCTTGGATTTATTGCACTCGCTGCTTGATAAATTTTGAAAGTTACTTACTCTTTCGGAATGCTAAATAGACGATTCGTTTATAAGAGAACGCATTAGAAGGTTTAGTCTATATATTCAGAAAGTTTTTCTTAACTTTATCTTAAGTAGAAATCTTGATGGATTTACTTGCTAAACTAAATAAAACAAATCTGAAGCGGCTTGGTAATTATTTAAAACATTTAGCTTCAACAACATAATTAATATAAAAGAACTAATACATTTAATAAACTAATTTAAAAAAAATGTTTTACCCAACAATCATAAATCTATTTAACTTTCCGTTTCAGTTACAATTTGTATAATTTTTTATTCCCTCTTTCAACCACGAAACTTACGTTTTCATTATCTGGTTTTTACACAGCCAGTTGGTCAGTTTCCTCCTCGTTTTTCATTCGCCGCGTTTTTTCCTCGTAATTGCGGTCAACCGTTCACACAGCTTTCCATGCCGGAGCCTTTTCAGCTTATTTTTTCCACACCGGTTTTTTACCTCGTCGAGTGATAATTGAAACTCGAACTCGAGCCAATTATCAACATATGGATCACCATAAAAACTCTACAAAAACAGTTTCAATGAAAAATTGAATAATTAGTTTTTTGTGGGATGTAATAAAGTTAGGGGTGTATTTTATAGGAAGATAATTATAATTTTTTTATTTGTTTTCTGATAAAATTAAAAACATTTTTTAGTTTTTGCATTGATTTAAAAAAACAAACACGTTTCATGTTTCTATTAATGTAAAATTTGCATGGGTTTTGTATGTTATAGTAAAAATTTGTCGTCGAATTTAAAAACTCAAGATTGACAACCTTCTTCAATATTCGCCAAGTTGATATCCGTGACTTTATGACATCCGTGAATAAAGACTAGGTAGGCGTGAATAAACTAAATATATAACCAAACAATAGTCACCAAACTACTAAGGACTAGCCAAACTATAGTCAGGATGTAAAGGTAGGCTAGACAGACAAGATTCAAAAGTTAAAGATTAGACAGAAAAGAATTAGACAGACAAAACATAGATCATACGACATAGACATACGATGCCGCCCGCACACCCCCTTCCTCTCGAAACACCATCTCAGAAACACACACACGCGAAACTAAACAACTGGATGAAGAGTTACCGGACGAAGATTATATTTATACCTAGAATGCACGCGTGCCGCGAACAAAGCCGGAGATCCTCCGGGACGCGCCTCCCGGAAGACTTACAAGTAACAGTTAACACTAGAAGTGCAAGACGACCAGATGACCAGTCAAAGAAAACGACCAGATGACCAGACAAAGAAAACTAAAGAGACAGTTAATAGACAGACAAAACTTGACAGACAATATTAGAGATATAATACAAGACTAAACATATAATACAAGACTACACATATAATACAACACTAAACAGACAAGATTGGAGAAATTATATAAATGAAGCTTACTAAAGAGATGCATTACAAACAGACAAAAGATCCAGAAAGGAATCAAAACTTATTAAATACTCAATATTTAACAGAAGAGGCTAGAACTGCAGAAGCAGCTCTGAATTTTATGAGACTAAACAAAAAATAATTAGACAGACAATAAAGGGAGTACATTTCAATTGAAAATCTAGACTTATAAGACTAGACATACTACAAACAAAAAATAGGAACTAGCCAATCTAGAGTGTTTGGAAGTTGAGGTAGACTAGATAGAAAAGGCTCAAAAATTATTAAATACTTAAAATAAATCACAAGAGATTAAGCACACTGTACAGTGTGCTTAATAAATTATATTATTTAGGACTAGATTTTTCCCGGATTGATGATCATCCATTCAGGTCCATCGTAGATATTCGTCATATATTTTGTCTTTTTAATAGAAATCTGAGTCCAACCTTTTCAGGCATTTCTGACAGCCTATTGATCTTGTTGACTGCTGACTATGTTGTTAGCAAAAATGGCCAGGTCATCTAATTCATAGTCATATTCGTATGAAACTTTGACCATGAATATGCAAGGTCATGCTGAGTGGCTGTAAAAACGAGAACGTAGGATATTCAATGATATATAAAATGGCCAGGTCATCTGCAAAGGCCAGGCAGTCAATGTACGCACACCACTTTGTACTTAGGACCAAGTCTGAATCGCTCTTCATTTGTTTCTCCTTGGGCTAACAGCTTTCTCCACTCTCGAATGATCTTTTCCAAAACACAGTTGAAAAGGATTGGGGACTATGTCTTACTCCCGTTCTGATTGTAAAGGGATCTGAGATATCATCCATAAATTTTATTTTTGACACTGTGTTAGTGAGAATTTGTTTGATAAGCTGTTTTGATGTATCATCCACCCCAAAATTTTCCAAAATATTCACTAATGACTCTCGATCGATGGAGTCATATACATTGTGAAAATAAACACGACCACGTAGTTATTTCCACCAGTTTTTGTATACCTGATGATGTTCTTTGGGTTAAAGATCTGTTATGTGCAAGAACGGCTCTTTCGGAAACCAGCTTGATATTCCCCAATCAGTTGGTCAAGATGACCTTCTATTCTATTCCATATGGAATAGATTATATGGAATAGATACTAATGGGATGCCCCTATAGTTATTGACACTCTTTTTATCACCTTGTTTGTGTAGAGGCTGGATTAAAGCTGACTGCCATTCAGTTGGTATCATCAAAGTTCTCCAGATCTACTCAAAAAGCTGGACTAGTACATCTAGAGTTTCATTATTTGCCAGTTTCAGAAGTTCCGCCACTATTGAATCCTCTCCAGCTGCCTTATTATTCTTAAGGTTGTTGATCAACTCTTTGATCTCCTCTTTACCAGGTGGAGATGAGTTTAGTAGTTTGTATTTCGGGGCGCATGCAGGAAATCTTTCTTTTGGTTTATCACAATTAAGTAGGTTTTCAAAATAACGAGACATGAACGTGCAGTTTTCTTTGTTGGTCAATCCCAGTTTTCCATTTTTGTCTCTAAAACAAAGACCTGGGGCTTGGTATCCTTTCAGTTTAGACTTGAACGTCTGATAGATAGACATTGTTTTTCCGAAAATCCTGATCAATCTGTTCTAATAGCTGTTTCTCATAAAATACATATAGTTCTAATACATCAAAGTCTTCAGGTCTCTTGGTCGAGTTCCACTTTTTCCAGGAATTTGTTTGAGGCCACCACCTCATTACAAACCTAATTCCACCATCTATGTTTTCTCCTTTTAGCTGTCAGGATTTTAGTATTAGCTGCTTGTTCGATCTTGGAGGCAATGTTCGTCCAATTATGAGATTCAAATTTCAGTTGCTAGTGGTATTGCTCAAACTAGTTTTGATTGGTTTTAAGCTTTGCAACATCAAATTTATGAATTTTGTTTCTAGTTTTCACGGCATTGTTGAGAAGGATGAAATTAATTTTGATTTAGACTTTTAGCTCTACCTTTCTTTAGTTTACTTTCGGACATTCGGTTACAGCATTTGCAATATCTTCTCGTGTTTAACCCTTGCTATTGATATGGCTGATGATAATTTAACGTCCTCAACTTGTTGTTGGAATACATTTAATGACATTTTTTTTGGTCCTGTCTGTTACAGTTTTGGCAGACATTGGTAAACTTTTGATTTTTGCAACACAACTTATTCACAATATCTGCTTTATTGTTAAAATTGTGGAAACGTGTATCAGCCAGATTTATAAAACAACTTTGAATGTACTCACTATCAATGAATAGTTTTCCATTTTTGACGATTTCGTCACTCTCGTCAGCTTACCAAGTTAGCATTATTTGCAGACTGCATTCAATAGTTCAATGAGAAACATTTTTTTTTAAAATTCGTCTGAAGCTCTTCAATTGTTTTCTTTTTTACATCACCGAAAGGTTAATTCTTTGCAAATATATAGCATTTGCAAAGAATTATTTTCGAAATGTCTGTCGACATTAGACTTTTTGTTTTTTGCTAGTTTTTCAGGGCAAATAAGATACTCTGGAAGACCCGCCGCATAATTTACAAACGTAAACGATTCAGTCTGTTCAGTTTGGAATTCACGATGTCGATCGGCTATTTTTAATTTTTTTCCTTCGAAGACCTTTTGAGAGGCATTTAGAGTTTCTGAATTATGTCCAAAAAGCACAATGTTTAACTATGCACTCACTTGACTGCGAGACATAATAACTAAAAGAAACAACCGAGTTCTGGATAATATGTACGAGCCGCGCTTTGACTGATTGTGAGTTATAAACTTGGCGGCGGCGGTTGTAAGACCGAAAAGAGACAGTTTTGTTTTTTTGTGATTTTTTCTATGTTTTAATCTATTTCTGAAGAGCCATAATGACTCACCAAAAGAGCCACACGTGTCTCGCGAGCCACACTATGCCGACCCCTGTGTTAGACCAACAAGAAAGAGTTAATATTAATTGGGCATCTGACGGCCATAAAAGGAAAATTAAAGAGACAGATAGACTGCAATAGACAGAGCAGACTAGACATATAATACAAGATTAGATATATAATACTCCTACAAGACTAGACATATAACACATGACTAGACATATAATACTAGACTAAGCAGACAAGACTGGACAGACTATATAAATGTAGACTGCTAATCAAATGTACTGAATCTGTTTTAAAAAGGCAGAAATAGATCGACAAAATTACTTGTGTCTTTCTAAACAAGCATCGCTAGATATATTAGAAATAGACAGGGCATAATATAAACAAAAGCTTAGACATGCTACAAGTAGGATGAATGTTTCTTTTTCCTATAGCTTAAGTTAAACGTTACATACTCAAGAGATAAATTAAAAGGAGAAAGACGAGACTACATATTTAGGTTATGATAGATAGAAGTCGACAGATAAAACTAGATAGACCAATCTCGAGGATGGAATTAAACAATCAAATATATGAAGATAAAGCTGGAGAAACAAAAGCAAAGAGAGAAAGTGGGAATATTTGTTTCTTTTCTCTTTAGCGATTAAATATACAAGATATAAACTGAGAAAGACGAGACTACATATTTAGGACATGATAGATAAAAGTCGACAGATAAAACTAGATAGACCAAGCTCGAGGATCAAATTAGACAATCAAATCAGTGCATACAAAGCTGGAGAAACATGATCAAACAGAGAGTATTTGAGCAAGGATATGTAGAGTACACAAGCAAAATTAGATAACTAGGAAATAACAATAGGCAAATAAGACTGCTGAAGCAATTTATAACTAGAATTAGAGAGACTAGATGATTATAGGAGAAAAGCTAGATAAACAAATTGAAATCAATAAAGCAAGAATGACAATATTAAAATTTATCACTACTTTTCTAGCATTAAACTAGGTTGTTTTACAATCTAACCGTTTTAAAAGTTTATATATAATAATAATATACAAATTTGAATATTAGACAAATAATGGATATAAAAAAGAATTAGACACACTAGAAACAGATAATATTCTGTCTGTTATAACTAGAAGGGTTTAGAATTATTACCAGAAGAGGAAGACTGGACGACCAAACAAAGAAAACTAAGAAGACGTGTGCAGGCAGATATAACTTGACAGACAAGACTAGACATATAATAAAAGACCAGACTAGACAGTCGCATAGTAGAAGTCAACGAGAGTAGCCGTACGCGAAATTAAAGTGAAAAATATAAAACAAAGTGAAAGTTAAAGGATATAGACACGCTGTGCGATTATAGTAGCAGTTTTTAAATATTTTTTTATAGCGAGCGAGCTTATTACAGCCGTGGCCGTTTCTCGCATCCTAGCTTCAATCTTTTTCTACCTGCCCAAACATCTTCTTCTAGATCTCTACAAGCCATAGCTTCATCAACTTCATTTCTCCAGTTTCATCTGGGCCGTCCTCTCTTTCGCCTTTCCACCGGGTTCCAGTTCAATACCCTTTTCGGCCAGCGCTCATTTGACACTCTATTTACATGTTCATACCATCTTAAGCGTTTTACTTCTATTGCCTCAATGATATCGATATCAATACCCATTCTATTTCTTATCTCTGTGTTACGCACATGGTCCATTCTTGTAAGCCAGCAACACCGCCTCCAATAATCAATTTCCATCGCTTTAATTTTAGATTTATTAGCTTTATTTATCTCCCACAATTCTGCTCCATGTATCCCAATGCTTTCAACAAATGTTTTGTAAATCCTTATTTTGGTATTTTTGCTGATCTTTTGATTCCACAATACCCTGCTGTCGTTAATTTTCTATCCATTCCAATTTTATTCTTTATTTCGTCATTATTTCCTGCAGTGTTAGTAATTTTTAGTCCTAGATATTTATAATAGTTAACGTTTTTAATTGTGTCTATTTTCAGTTCTAGCTGATCTCTTGTACCTCCTACCACTACATATTCTATTTTAGATGTATTGATGGTTAATCCCCAGTTGTTATATTCTTCGTTTAATTTGCTCAGCGTGTTATGTATATCATTTTCATCTACAGCCATGATGACTTTATCATCGGCGAAATGTAGTGTGTACAGTCTATCATTGCCAAGAGGTAATCCCATCATTGGGTAAACTATATAAATAGGGCTTGACACGAGACGAGATAGGGCGAGAGTTTAAAAAATCTAGTCTCGCTCTCGTTTAAGTTACTCTCGTCTCAGTCTCGCTCTCGCTCTAGGAACCATTAGTCTCGTCTCGCTCTCGTTCTCGTAACCGTTAGTCTCGTCTCGCTCTCGCTCTCGTAACCGTTAGTCTTGTCTTGCTCTCGTAACCGTTAGTCTCGTCTTGCTCTCGCTCTCGTAACCGTTTGTCTCGTCTCGCTATCGTTACCATTTGTCTCGTCTCGTCTAATCTCGCCAAATATCCTTCTTGCTAGAACTTATTGTTAAGATAGTCCAAAACGGGGTAATCATTCATTTTATTGTAAACTAATCACTGTCTCTTTACATAAATTTTCTATTTGGTTACTATTAATATCTTCTAATTTCGCTTTATTCCATCCACATGAAAATGTAGCGACAACACACCATAAATGTCTATTTATATAAACCTTCTATTTTGTTGCCGATTTAAAATTAATAATAAAAACGAACATAATTTGAAATTGTCTACGACATCTATTTCATATTACGAAATATATTCTTTTAATTGTTATATAATAAAATTTAACTTGCCCGAGCCCGCAGTTCAAATTTATGCAAGAAAATATTACGGCTGCCCGTATTAGAATCAAAGATTGAAGAAGATGACCGGGATCAGAAACAAGACCCTCGTGTCTCGCGAGAGCGAGACCACATACGTTCTCGCTCTCGCGAGAGCTAGACCACATGCGGTCTTGTCTCGTTCTCGTCTCGCTTTTACGAGACGAGACGAGACGAGAAAAATATCGTTCTCATGTGAAGCCCTATATATAGATGAAAACTACTAAACATATGTACAAGGCACCGCACTAGAAAGGCAGAAATAGATCAAAAATTACATGTGTTAGTCTACACAAGCAAGACTAGATATATTACAAACAGACAAAATAGACAGGACATAATATTAAACCGAGAAGTTTAGATAAATTACAACTAGGACGAATGTTTCTTTTATCCAATGCTGAGGTTAAACGGTTAAATACACAAGACATAAACTTAAGACGAGACTACATACATATCTATATATCATTATAGGTAAAAGTAGACAGATAAATCTAGATAGACCAAAGTCGAGCTTAGACCAAAGTCGAAATTAAACAGTTAAATATACGTATTCAAAGCTGGAGAAATAAGACCAAACCGGCTGTATTTGGACAAGGATAGGTAGAGTACACAAGCAAGCTGGAAATAATAATTGACAAATAAGACTTCTGAAGACTAGATAGATATAGGGCAAAGGCTGGATAGACAATTCAAAATCAATAAGAGACAAAGGCGAGAATATTCCAATTAGTTACTAAGTTGAATATTAGAGAAAAATAAATCTATGTAATATATGTTTACAATCTCCCTCTTAGAAAGCTTTCTTTTAGACTTAAATTTAAACTTATTATCTTATTATCTATTATGTATCTATTACATTTTTAGTTTTATTGCATCTTGTAATAAGGTCAATTCTACGACAAATATAAAACAAAACGGCTAGAACTAGGCTAGAGTTTTAAAGATACGAATATACTTAGTGTGATTTGAGATAAATAGACGACTAAGGAAGAAAGCTAATTAGACCAACTATACAAAAGTCAAGCGATTTTACGAAAGTAAACAGATTGTAGGTCTCATTGAAACCAAATAACTTTTCTATACCCGCGCCAAATTTTGTGACACGTATACCCGCGTACGGTCTCATAGACCGAAAGTTGGGAACCCAATTTGATGGTATTTGTTTCAAGAAAAGTATGATATAAATCTGTAGGGAAATTATGTTTTATTAAAACTATATAGGGAGTATTAAATTAATAAAATAAACCCAGTTTATCGACAATATAGCATTTATTAACTAACAGCCTTGAATGATAAAAGAATAAAAAATTAGTACAATTTCCACGATGCCCAAATAAGCCGGATTTTTCTTCTTACCCTCTTATCTCTGTAAACTGTATCGGTAGTTTCCTTTTATTTTTGCGTAGCGTGCCGATCACAGTCAACTTGTCTGAATCAAGTTTATGTATCAAGGGATACTTGTGAAGAAATTATCACATAAGATGTTATATATACAAGGCTATACACCCCTCTCGGGTTTGCAACCGCTCGTTACACTCACTAGCTCTTAAAACTCCTTTAGAGTGGTGAGTTACTCCACGTTCATGTATCCTGCTTTTACTATGTCCAGTCGCCTGACCTTGCATCTCCTGTTAATTTCCTCTACGTCGCTCGATCTAAAATCTTGCTCTTCTATACTTCTATCTTTAGATTCTTAATGTCCTCTATTACCTGCTCCTCCTATCTACTTTTCGGTCTCCCTCTTCCTCTGGTAATCTCTGGTCTCCACCTTGTTATAATCTTTACCACTCTGCTGTTTTCCATTCGGTTAATGTGGCCATACCAGCGGAGTATTTGTACTTTTATCGACTTGACAAGATTTTCTCCTTTCAGTTCATTAGTCTTCTGTGTCCCTTACAGTGTTTTTTTTAAACCATATATTCTTCTAATAATGTTCATTTCGAGCTTTCCCTGTTCAACGTTTGTTAGGTTCATCGTCTCTGCCCCATAGGTTACTACTATCGGTCTTATTGCTGTTTTGTAAAACTGCTTCATTTTTGTGTTTGTGCTTATGATTGCTTGCTTTGCCTGATGCTTTTGTATTTTTACTACGCTCTATATCATTCACCCTGTGGTTTATCTCTATCCTTCAGTTTTGGTCATTTTTGTTGTTTATTATTATTCGTAGGTATATGAAGTCATCTACTATTTCGAACTCGAAATTTCCTATGTGCACTAGTTTGTTGGATTTGTCTTGTTATCTCTGATTACTTCCACGAATTTGCTTCTTTCCTGGTTTATTTTTAGGCCTCTTTTCTTGTTCAAGTTTTTGAATTGCTTCTTCCATGCTTCTCCTGTCTCTGGCTAGCATTGTGATGTCATTTGCGTAGGCCACAACTTGTATCATTTTATTGATTAAGGTTCCCTTGAAGCCACACTCTCTAATTGCAGCGTCCAGCACCAAAATGAATAGTCGTTGATAACCCGTCGCCCTGTCTTACGCCAAGAATGATTTCGAACTTTTTGGATATGCCCTCGTGTATTCTTACCTCTGCCTTCTCTGGTATATTTCTGTATTTCGTGGATTTTATTGCTTGATCACGCTTCAGGCTGCCAAAT
The DNA here is from genome assembly GCA_944588485.1 of Phosphuga atrata. Lineage (NCBI taxonomy): Eukaryota > Metazoa > Arthropoda > Insecta > Coleoptera > Silphidae > Phosphuga > Phosphuga atrata. Next base: position 23,358,035 of record OX155904.1, on the reverse strand, counting down.
GCTTGTTAAAAGTCAATAAACATTATTTGTAATCCTATACCATGTTCGTAGCACTTATCCATTGGCTCACTACTGGCTCACTATGTCTACAGCTTCGATGGTTCATCTTCCCTTTCTAAAGCCGTGTTGGTAGTCTCCCATTTGTATCTCTGTATGTTTTATTAGTTTTTAGTTACCAACGTGGTTCGGATCTTGTGTACTGCGTTGAACGGAGTAATTCCCCGTGGGTATGGGAACATGTGATGTAACGACCAGTATTATAGAGACCTTCATTGAGTCGCAAACCAAATGCCATTGACGAGGTATCAAGTTTCCCAACGCAAACTTATTTTGGGTATAAAAAATTTTGGCAGCAGTCAGGGCGTAATTTTTTATACCGTATTTATTGGATTTCAATGGAATTTCCATATAGACGAAAAGTTGATCTTATACCCGCTGTCGTTCCATAGACCAATAGGCGCCAAAAACGGCCACATATGCCGCTCGCACGAACACACTTTGCATACTAGAATGGAAGTAGCTACGAATCAGGTAGCTAATAGAATATTCAAAATATCAGCATTAACGATAAAAGAGAAAACCCCGGAAGAGTATTTTGTCGGTGTCACAGACCAATGCGCGGATTTGAAAGCTAGAAGAATGTAAATTTTGTAACGTAAATTAAAGTTGGTTTTTATTTCTAAACGGAAAATTCGCTGAAATCGGAGTTATTTATTTAACTCCGATTTTGAACTAAACCAATTTTGTATTTTTTTTGTGGGGCCAGTTAAATTAGTTTTTAGATAGATATTGAGCATAGTAAATAGCATAGTTGTTAGCGTAACTTTGCGGAATATTGATAAGACTGAATGGCAAAAAGTATCGTCTCAGAGTGTACAAACGAGACTTTGATTTGGGACCAGATAGTTAGTACAGACCGAATGTTTTTACACAAAGAGCTACGCTAGACTAATTTTAAGATTTTCTTTCACTGCAAAATTCTGTTTAGTAATTTTAATGTTGCGGAGAATTTTTTTCTTTGAATTGTGTAGAATTAAATGTGGAATTGTTTGTGGATCTTTGTGAAAGGAAAAGCGGAGAAAAAAATTAAGTCGAGTCGGGAATACTCAACCCCCAGGACGTCAGCATCAAGTTGCCGCTGTTGTAAAATCCTCCCCCGTCGTCGTAATTAAAATAAATTCAAATAAAATTTCCGCGCGAGTGTTCTCATTAATTTCAAGCCAGAATCTTATATATAATATATATATACATATATATTCTCCATAAATTTCTTTATAACTCCCCGTAAGGTCTACTTTTGTGAGGGTGAGGGCCGCAACATGACCCTTACGGCACTCCAACAAAGACTCCGTATTTTCCTACAGATCTCTGGGGGTTTTATGGAAATACTTCTCAGTTTTCTTCTTGTGCGCTTCTTCTTCTTGTTCGGGTTGCCGGGGGGCGGACGGCCCCCCGACCAGCCGCCCCCTTTCCAAGAGATGAATTGCATCGCTTTGGCAATTCCATTCTATTCGCCGGCATTAATTATTCAAACTCGGATTGCAACGTTCGCCCGATATTCTAATTATCCGGATCTCGTCTGTGCCGAGCAGAGCTGTTTCTTTCTTGCCGACGCGCCCCCTTTTTTCACACACAATTAGACGGAAAACCACCCCCTTTTTTGTTGAATTTTCGTTTTTCGGAGAAATTACGAGAGAAGGAAATTAAAATGTAATTTCGGTACCACCGCCCACACCGCCCGATTCCGGTATCACCTAGAATTATCTTATACGCCAAATCTACACAAGTTCATTTTGTTCAACTTGTCTGTCTAGTCTTGTCTGTTTAGTCTTGTCTGTCTAGGCCTGTCTCTCTAGTCTTGTATGTCTAGTCTTGCCTGTCTAGTTATGTCTGTCTAGTCTAGTATGTATAGTCTTATCTCTCTAGTCTTGTCTGTCTTGTCTTGTATATCTAGTCTTGTCTATCTTGTCTTGTCTTGTCTGTCTAGTCTTGTCTTGTCTGTCTAGTCTTATCTGTATAGACTTTTCGGTCTAGTCAAATTCAAAATTCAAATTCATTTATTGGCCAGTTGTAAATAGGCAAGTTAGGAAATTGTTAAATAATTCTGTATGATTCTAAAAATTCTTCCATTTTGTATAGACATTGAGCCAAGGGAATATTTCTAATTTTTCCTCTAGAAATTCTATATGATAGTTTCTTCTGTCTAGTATTGCGTGTTTTGTCTGTCTAATCTTGTCTGTCTAGTCTTGTCTATCGAGTCTTGTCTATCTAGTCAAGTCTGTCTAGTATTGTCTGTCTAGTCTTGTCTGTCTAGTTTTGTCTGTCTAGTCTTGTCTGTCTAGTCTTGCCTGTCTAGTGTTTTCTGTCTAGTCTCGACTGTCTAGTCTTGCCTGTCAAGTCTTGCCTGTCGAGTCTTGTCTGTCTAGTCTTGTCTGTCTAGTCTTGTTTGTCTAGTCTTGTCTGTCTAGTCTTGTCTGTCTAGTCTTGTCTGTCTAGTCTTGTGTGTCTAATCTTGTCTGTCTAAGTCTTGTCTCTTTACTCTGGTCTGACTAGTCTTGTTTGTGTAGTCTTGTCTGTCTAGCCTTGTCTCTCTAGTTTTGTCAGTCCGATCTTGTCTGTCTGATCTTCACTGTCTAGTCTTGTCTGCCTGGTCTTGTCTGAGTAATCCTATCTGTCTAGTCTTCTTTGTGTAGTCTTGTCTGTCAAGTCTTGTCCGTCTAGGTTTGTCTGTCTAGTCTTGACTGTCAATTCTTGTTCGTCTAGTCAATATAAAATTGATGAGTTGGAAAAGTAAACGATGCAGTCAGGTATCTTATCAAAGTATTTAGTGTTAGGTGAGCGTGTGGAGGAACTGTAGGGAATGTTGCGGCCGATGCTAAACAGTGTGCGGCCGCAGACGAGGCGGTGTAGATAGAGCGTCGCGACGACTCACGACCCCGTGCAACGCACACACCCTTCACCCAGTTACACACATCCCATCTGCACCCTTCACACATCTCGCCCCATGTTTGCATCCCTGCACAAAGAATGCACCCGACTGTTGTAAAAATGGCGAATTACAAATGAACACGAGTCGTGCCCGATTTGAATACACAATTTTATTCTGGCTCTAGGTCAGTTGATTTATTTTATTTACTTTTAGGAAATAATAAGTTAAAATAATTACTTAGCTCTAGATATAATACGGATAAATTAATATTTTTTGTTTCTTGAAGGAATAAATTGTAAATCTTTTTAGATTTAGTTTGTTGAAACCTATTTTGAAATATTTTGCCTTTACTAAAGTCTAGTTGGATAATTCTGAAATTGTGTCTTTGTAGAATAGAGATTTTGTATATTAATGAGATTTTAGTAGATATAGATTTTTGTAATGTAGATATGATATTTAAGTTGGAGATAGTTTATGTGAAGTGATGCGAATGTATAACCCGGAAATATGTCTATTAGACTTTTAGGTGTTTCAGTGTAGTTTTCTTTGGCAATAATACCGCTAACGAAGTTATTCTAACGCTGTAAAACATTCGGAACGTAATATTGGCTCAATTTAGATAAGTAAAGTAATATAAAGTTGAGCTGGCAATTTAAAATGCGCCCGCGGCGGCGAACTTATCCAATTGGCCCTATCTCTGATAAAACACACAGAAGTAGAAATTATTTCGTGCAATATTTGAAGAGGCGAGCGCAGGCGGCACAGGCAACCGCGAGCGCCCAAGGACCCGGCTTAAAAAGCTCGGCGGCAAATCGAACACGCACACTGAAAATATCTCAAAATATTTTTTTATACAATAAAAACTTCTGAAACTCATTTTAGTAACAATCCAATTTATTTTTTAACAATGAATTCAAATTTTTGAGATATTTAGTTTGCCAATGTACAGATTACTCAATGAAAGTCATTTTTTGTTTTTAATAGTAGATAGTCTTACCTATACCTACTCAATTTATTATAAAATGTTAGTTTTTAGTTTCATGAAGGTTTATATCCCATATAACACAGCAAACCATAAAAATTGAAGAATTAAGACCTAGCGCTTTTTAGCACTTAAACTCAGTAGAAACTAAACGTACATTGCTATTGTAATAATACTTATTACACCATTCATTTTGTCCAATCTGAAGATTTCAAATGAAAATTTTCTAAGTTCTGTTGTTTGCCTATGTAATAGTGTTTATGTAATCAATACAGTTATCTTTGTATGTTATAATGTTATCTGCGTATTAATAACAATGTAGTTAAATTAGTAAGTAAACAAGCATTTATACAATTGCTTGTTCATATTTATAATATACTAGAAAAATGTAATATACTAACAATAAGTGTTAATTTATGTTCGATCTATACTATACAGTATTATATTTAAAGCTTGTTTAACAATAAGTACTATTTAATTGTGCCTGTAGAGTGTTAAAACTGTGTAAGTAGAATATCCTCTAAAGCAGTGTTTCCCAAACATTAGATTCACGTGTACCCCTTGCAAATGTTTTTGAACACTTCGTACCCCTTAGTAGAAAATTTCTGAGATACATTATTAAAAATAAAAGCTGTACCGGTCTTTTTTAAGAAATATACAGTCTGCAGATTGGTTTGATTTATTATACAAGCGGATAAAATTAAGGTGTAAGGAGATTTAAATTCGTGAGTTAAAGCTTAATTTTATTCGCTAGTGCATACAAACTTTTCTTTAATTTTGCTTATTTTTTTTGTTTTTTTTTTTAAGAGAAGCATGTCGTCGGCTCATTAGTGTATTGTTGTCGTGACAACGATGAAATTGTTGATTCGTGCGTCAAAGATTATCGTGTTTAATTAATTTGTGTTTTATTAATCAAAAATGCATAAATCCTAAGAATTTTTGTTAAATGGTGACGCAATTGCGGAAAGATTACTCACGCGGAAATCAAGACATTTATACAAAAAATGTGTAATACATTTTGTGATTGGATAAAAAAAAAATAAACATCAGCGAAGTCTTTAGGGTTGTGTTTACGGAGCCCATAAGTGAATTATTTTGATCCGTTGCTATAGATACTTTTATTTCACTAGCAAAATAAAATTTTTATTTAAGTAGTGAATAAACCACTGTTTTATTGATCCGCATCTAAGGAATTAAACGTGACTTTTTAAGGTAAAATTAAATACAAATTATTTTTTTTAATTTATTATACATATTAGGAAAAATGTTATTCTTTATGAGTTCACTTTAAGACAGTTTCTGCTTGTTTTTATATACGTAAAAATAATCTGCAATCATTTTGTCGTGAGCAGTTAGTACAATCTTTCGGTTCTATTGTATTAATTAGTTTTTAAAGATTATGAAGAGGAATTGTTTGCAGATTCACAGCTAATTCAAGGATTCAAACACTTTATAAAAAGTAATGTTTGATGCACTATTTTTGATGTAAGTTAAATATTGTTATTTTTCTTCCTATATCCACTTTGGCACACACAAAAAATGAAACAAACAAGTACCCCTTACAAACAATTCGCGTACGCCTTGGGGTACGCGTACCACACTTTGGGAAACACTGCTCTAAAGTATTAGCTGTACAATATGAAATCTTATTTATATACTAAGTCAGTGGTGCGCAAACTTTTTTCATTGGCGACCAACCCACCCTTTGTGTAAAATTTGGTCGGGACCCCTGGATCGCCAATAGACGTTTTTTAATCGTTAACATAGTTAAAGTGATTTTTTTTCTGGGATTTGCGTTTACAGGGTGTTGTCAAAGGAGTTTTGGTGACGTCATTGATTAAATAGAGCCTTTTTAAAATAGCGTAGCAAACTTAGACACCATCACAAAAATGCTATAAAAGTTTTGACACCATAAAACTTCAGATAATGAATTCGCATATAGGGGCAGTTATTAGTAAAGTCTAGTATTAGTATGAAGCGATATATTTGTATTTAGAAATTAAAATTTGATGTAAACTAAATAAAGTCGGTACACAGCCTGAATTTATAAATATATTCATCCTTTCCGGAGCTCTATAATACTAATTTTTTTTAGGACTACCAAAAACAAATCTCTTGTGAAATTTGTCAGTTATTTTATAATTTTCACTCCACCTTGGTGGTACCCAACAAAAACCAGAAAAATAACACTGTTTTTTAAGATCATGTCTTTCCGATATTTTCGCAATCCATTTAACCCATTGGTGTTTACAGTACATATTTTTACGCTCTCACACGAATGACAACGAACCGTAACGCACTGACGCATTGGTGTGCGGAGACCTTTATATAAGTGCTGGCTGCTATGATACTTAGAAAATTGTATATTTTGTAACTAGGGCGGTAAGTTATAAGCGGTCAATTTGACGCGAGAGCAAAATTTGGCACACGAACGAAGTGAGTGCGCACCTTCTCTCAAGATGGCAATTGAAAATACCGCCCCTGTTACAAACAATATTTTTTGTCATTCATTCGAGGGGATGTATCCAATCTTACAAGCTTGGGATCTAGGGGCCATCCAAAAAAATTCAATAAAAAATGAAGAATGTGCTTTTTCAATTGACTCCGGTGGTGTGGATTCGGTATCACGATAGAATTTACACTCATTTTAAAACGTTTCTTTAATTTCTATCATTATTTTGCTATATTGAATATTTGCTTGCGTTACCCAGGTTATGTGGAAATACAACGAAAAGTGACATTTCTCGTATTGAAAAACGTGCGGGAAGAAGTACTTTTCGCGCATAAGTAAAAAAAAAAAATTCGCATCACATTAGATTTACGAACGCGGTTGTAAAATAGTTTATAATAATAAATGTAGGTTTTTCATAAATTTTAATTTGTGATTTAGAATTTAATCGTAATAAAATTAATTCCTAAATTACATAAGTAGATTTCTTTAATTTATTTTATAAATGTCTACTCTATATATTTTCCAAGATCGCTAAAAGCATTGCTACGACTCTGATTAGGTATTGAAGCAGAAATTGTTTTCGTAAAAAATATAGTTCTATTTTTATAAATAATAAAATTTAATTTCACTATTTTACTGGTAAATAAATTTCTTTGAATTAGGCGACCCCCAAAATTTCCCTCGCGACCCCCCGAGGGGTTTTCCCCTACGGTTTTCGCACCACTGTACTAAATAATGTAGACTAACTCATAAATATGTTCTAAATAATCTAAATAAATATATACATATACGTATATAATATACCGTATATATAATAATAAAACCTATATAATAAAATATATATATAATAAAAAACCTATATAATAATATACAGGATTATACATGATTAAGACATTAGATATAATTAAGATATTAGATTAGACATGGCTAAATAATATTAGACAACAGAACAAGACTAGTTAAAGTTAAAAAAAATAGACCAAGAGATTATAAAAAGATTTAACCAGATTGACAGGGCTTGACAACACTTGCCAAAACCAAATAGAACTAGATACGACTAGACAACAGTTATAAAAACTAAATAAGACTAAACAAGACGAGTCAAGAGTAAACAGAAACTAGACAATTCTCTCTAGAAATTATTATAATAAATATTAGTTTATATAAGACTAGACTAACTAGCTATCATTAGACAATACTGAACCAAAGTAGATATTTTGTTAATATATGAGAAAAATGTAATATACTAGCATAAGTGTTAATTAATGTTGGATGTATAATATATACTATTGTCTTTATATATATATTTTCGTTTGGCCTTCTTTGGGGTATGTAGAATCAATCGTTTCTGTGTGTGTTGTTCTTTTCTTAGTACCCAGTATTTCTTCATTCTTTCTGATCTTCTTTTCCTATCTTCTTACGAAATGATGGGTTTGGGTTTTTGTGTGGATTTGTCTTGGAACCTTATGTTTTCATCTTTAGTGTTTAATTTAGCGGTTTGATCGATTAGTGAATTTTTTGAAATATTTAATTCTACTAGGTCTTTTTCAGTTTCTTTAAACCAGTTGAGTTTCGTTTTTCGGCTACGGAAAAAGTCAGAGATTTTTTTTGTTCAGAGTACTGTTGCATAAAATTTTATCCTCCTTTTTTGCATAGTATCTGACAGTTTTTCTGTACAAAGTTTCATTCTTGATGTATACTATCTTATTATCTTGAAAGTTTGGTCCTATGATTTTCCTTAAAATTTTCCTTTCCTTTCACTAAAGTTTCTCCATTTGGCCTTTGAAGTTCATGTTTAGTGTTTCTGCTGCATACAGTGCTTGCTTCTGGCTTAATCACTTTCTTGTAGTGTGTAATTTTGGACCCCCATGAAAGGGTTTTTTTTGTAACTTTTGGTTTGTACCTTTTGTTAGTTGGAAGGCCAGTTCAAGTTTATTTTTTTGAATTCCATCGCATTGCTTTCCCCAACATTGCTTTCCCCAGATATATTTGAATTCCTTTACTATTTCAATCTTTTGTTCTTAGACTTTGCGATATTTACGTGAGTGTTTGATGTTTGTCATGATTTTAGTTTTCTGGAAGGAGATGTACAGACCTATTTTAACCGCTTGTTTTTTAGTTCAAGGATTTGCTACTGTGCTTCTTCCATTGTTTCAGCACACAGGGCCATATCATCCGCAAATGCAATGCAATTTACTTTAAGGTTCTTCTTTTTGCAACCCAGTCCTATGCCACTCTTTATATTTGTATTCCATTCTCAGATTACTTTCTCAAGTGCACAGTTGAACAGCAACGGTGAAAGTCCATCTCTCTGTCGCACCCCGTTTTTATTTCAAAAGGTTCGAAATTTAATTTTCGAAAATGTATTTGTAAGGGTTGCTTTTATTATATTAGTTGTTTTCTTATGCAAACCTATTGCTTCTAGGACTGATAACAGAGATTCCCTATCAATCGAACTATATGCTTTTTGAAATCAATGAATTTTTGTGTGCGATGGTGTTTTTGAGATTTCGTGTTTGTGCCTAGCACATACTCTTTGTAAAACCACCCTGGTATTCCCCGATTTGTGGGTCCAATTGTGGTTCTGCTCTGTTCAAAAGTACATTAGAAAGGACTTTGTATGTTATATCCAGCAGGGATAATTGGGTCTGTCTTCAAGCCTTTCTTGTAGATAGGGTTGAAAGCTGTTCTCCACTCTGTGGGGATTTTTTCTTCTTTCCAGATTTTGTTGAAAACACATTTAAGGGATGTAATTCAATGCAATTTGTCAGCTTTCTTTCATAGTTCGGCCACTATTTGTCCGTAATAAGTACTATTTATTTGTGTCTGTATAGTGTTAAAACTGTGTGAAAACACTGTCAAACTTCTTTTATATATCAACTAATGTAGTCTGTTATAGACAATACATATATGTTTCTCATAAATATGTTTTTAATGATGTAATTAAGACAGATAAATGAATTACTGATGAATTACTGAACGCAAAACTGAAAAAAGTAATTTCGAGATAAACGAGGTAATGCTCCGCTCGAGCTCTTACCCGATGTACACGGTTCGGTTCTATGTTCATAAAATCTAAACGAATGCGACTTTCGATTTAAAATTTTAACAGCATATTCTTCCATAGTTAAGCTAACGATTTATGCAATAAAAAAACGGATTTTTTGAACATCCTAATGTGGTTTCCACCCTTAAGAATAGTGTCTAAATATTTTAGATAACATAGATTCAACAATAATTATTCTTGTTTATAAACTTGATAATATTGTTCAATAATCTACAAAACATTGTATATCTATATGTTATATTAGATTAGATTAAGATATAAGATTCGACATGACATGATATTATTAGACAACAATCGACAGGACTAGATAAAATTAGACAAGCTAATATTAGACAGGGTTCGCGAATATTAGACCAAACTAGGCAAGACCAAATAAAACTGGATAAGACTAGACAACACTAATAAAAACTAAACACTAAACATGACTAGAGTAAACATAAAGTAGAGAATAATAGACAAGACTTAGACAAGAGTAAATAAGACAAGACTGGACATAACTATGCAAGACCAGACAAGATAAGGTAAAACTAGACTAGACTAGACTATAATTATATTAATGAAGTTATATTCTAGACATGTTCTAGTTATATTAAATTAATATTATTGTGTACCTCTTTAAATTGTAAATTGGTAAATTTGTAATTGGTATTGGTTAAATTGTAAATTTTAAATTGTCTATATAGTGGATGCACAACAAATAATCTTGAATATGTTGTTTGCTGTGATCTATATATTGAATACTTTTGATCTGTGGAAGACTAGGTATATTTCGTCTAAATTTTAAATAAATTAGTTTAAATAAGATACAAGTCTAATTCGTATGTGTTCAAAATTATATAAATAATCTAGTTATTAACTAAATTATTGGTATAAATATTAGATTATATAACTCTAGAGAAAGTAGCTAACTTTAATCAACACTAAACAAAACTGGACATATTGTTAATATACAAAAAATGTGTAAGATACTAGCATAAGTGTTAATTAATATAGTTGCATTAGTGTTAATTAATGTTGGACGTCTATGTAGTATTTTATTTAAAGCTTGTTTAATCATATTTACCATTTAATTGTGTCTGTATATTGTTAAAACTCTGTAAGTAGAAGTTTATCTTTTTTATATACTACCTATATACTGTATATAGTATTAATTAAACAATCGTAGATTTCGGTGGTAACTTGCACTGCGGCCTTCATATACCTATTGTACCGACTTGCACAATACTCTATATAGTATTAACTGTACAATATGTACTTATTGTTACTTATCAAATAAATACGTAGATAAGTAGTCTAACTCATAAATATGTTTCGAATAATCTAAATAAGACAGGTAAATGTACATAATACAAAAAATGATGCCTAAATATTTAAGACATTGATTCAATAATAGTTATTTTTATCTATTTAATAGATAATATTTTTTAATAATCTGCAAAACATTGTCTGTCTATCTATATATTAGATTAGGTTAGATTAGACAAGACTATATAAGGCTAATCAAGATTAAACAAGACAGGTTTATATAACACTAGACAGATTAGACTAGAAAGATTAGACTTGAAAGATTAGACATGATTAAGATATAAGATCAAACTTGACTAGATAATACTAAACAACATTAGACAAGACTAGATAAAATTAGACAAAACATAACAATGTTGGACAGGGCTAGAGAATACTAACAAAATTAGGCAACTAAAACTAGATAAGACTAGACAACACTAATCAAAACTAAATACTAAACACGACTAATCAAGAGTAAACAAAAAGTACATAAGACTAGATAATACTAAACAAGACTAGACACAACTAGGCCAAAGTAGACAAGAATAGACAAGAAGACAAGACTAGATAAGACAAGGTAAAACTAGACAAGACTAGATTCTAAAAATATTAATGAAGTTATATTCTAGCTATGTTCTAGTTATTTTCAATTAATATTATTGTCTACGTGCTAGGTAATTTGATATTGATTACTTGTCTAACTAATTAGTATTGTCTATATATTGGATACACAATAATCTTTAATATGTTGTTTACGCTGTTATCTCAATACTAATTTTTTTTGTGTGGAAGACTACGATTTGTCAAATTTTCTAATCTACAAATTATTGTATCAAATATTAGATTATATAACACTAGACTAACTGTCTAAGAAAGACAAGACAAGACTTGACAACTCTGGACAAAAGAATAGACAAGGCTATTGAATTCTATAGAAATTTCCTAGTAATATGTTACCTTGCCCAGTTCTGTCTAGTCCTCTGTAGTCTTATGCAGCCTTGTCTAGCCCTGTCTACTCTTCTCCAGTCTTGACAGATTCAATGTAGGCAAGACTGGAAAATATCTGTCAAGACTGGACAAGAATAGGCAGGGTTAGACGTCGACTACATAACACTACACAGGACTGGACAGAACTAGGCTAGAAAACATATTACTAGACAAGAATAAACAATAGAAAACTAAGTATTACAAGACAGTACATAAGTAGTCAAGGCTAGATTTGATATTGAATACTTGTCTTTGTCTAACTAATTTAAATTGTCTATATACTGCATACACAATAAATAATCTTCAATATGTTCTTTACGCTGTTATGTCTATATTTAATTTGTTTTTCTGTGGAAGACTATGTTTTGTCAAAATTTTGTAATCTACAAATTACAAATTACTTGCAATAACACTAGACTAACTTCCTAAAAATAGAGAGGACTAAAAAAAATAGATCATAGGTAAGATAAAATAAGATTAGATAAGACTAGCGATGACTACACAATACTAGATAATACAGGACAAGACGAGAAAGACAAGACAATATTTGACAAGTCTAGACATAAGAAAAACAAGGCTATTGAAGTCTGTAGAAATCTCGGCAAGACTAGAAAAGACGTGTCACAGCTGGACAAGAGTAAACAGAGCTAGACAAGACTACATAAGACCACACATGACTAGACAGAACTAGACAAGGCAACATATTACTAGACAAGAATAAACAATAGAAAACTAAACAAGACAAGACAGTACATAAGTAGTCAGGGCTAGTGGTGGATAGGATAGACTGCACGAAACAAGACAGGACTAAACAAGACAGACAGCACATGGATAGTCAGAGATAGAAGCGACTAAGCAAAGCTGGACTAGACATTAATCCTCGGTGTATTTATCCAAATTTAGTCTTATTTATGTTTTATAGTTTCGTCCTGGTCTCTCTAGTAAGTATTGTCATTTTAATTTTAGATACAACTGGTGTAGATTAGGTAAGACTAGGTAAGACAAAATTTGAATATATTAATAAAGTGATTACAAGTATCCAGTTTTATTATTGTCTAATTTTACATAATTTTGTCTAAAAATATCCTTAAGGCCAGTGTATTCTAGAAAATTTTCAATTTATAGTGTCTTATTGAAAACGTTTATATAATAGTATATTGTGCAACTAGTGCGGCAAGTTGTCGATTGCCGACGAGGGCGAAGTTGGCCATTCGCTCGTCATTCGCTCGAGAGGACAATTGACAAAACCGCACGAGTTGCAGATAATATTTTTTATTGCTCATGCAAGGAGACGTATCGGACAAGTTTGGGGTCCAGGGGCCACAAAAAAGAAACCAAAATAGAAGATTTTGCGTTTTCAATTATCTCCGGTGGTGTGGATTCGTCATAAGAACATAAGTATCAGTGTCCGGTATCACCACAGAATGTGCACTCATTATCAAACTTATTATTTAATTTCAATTTCTTAATTAAAAAAATTCTGTCACTTCACGTAACTTTTTTCATATTGAATTTGATTATGTTTTTTTTTAATTAAGTATTCGACATAGTAGTTATCCCGCGTAAGTAATATAATTTAAATATTTTTTATATAAACAAGAATCTAATTTTCTTGGATTCTCTACAAAGAAGAACACAATTATAAAACAAAAATGTTTAAAGAACTATCTTGAAGCTGTATTTTACTCTTTTACTATATTTTACTTTTGCTTATTACAATCCCAAAACAAATCATTTTGCAATCAATTCTAGACTAAATTGCGTCCAAGTATAGACTTAAATTACTTTAAAGTGATAAAATTTAAAGTGATTTAAATTTCCTAATTCAATTCAATAATTTCAAAGACTTTCGACAGATTGTGAGAATAGTCCAAAAGATTTTCTTGTAAAAAAATACAGTGTAAGGTTATTATAAATAAACAACGTTAAATGTAAAGTTTGGTTTAAATCTTGCAAAAAAATCTGAACACAGATTTCTTACCCCTGGTCTAATTCAATGTATTGTCTTATTTAGGTTAACCCAGAAATTCTGACACGCAAAAATAGACCAAGAACAAACAAACTAGTAGATGACTCAGGAATAATAATCCTCAATATAAATAACATCAAAGACGGAAAAGCTATAGTTAAAAACATTTCTATGACATTAGACCAGAGCCTACTCCTATAGACAATGAGGATTTCGAACAATTTTAGTAGATGGAGTGAAATCTGAAAGAAATAAAGTCGATGGAGGAAGGTTTTTTCAAGATATCCCGACCTAACAAGATCCAGGCGGATTTTCTCAAAATTCTCGACGAAGATCTATCTATAACTCCGACAACATCACCCAAGAGTGGCTAATGTCCGAGTTCAGTACCCTACTCAAAAAACCTGGTACAAAACAACCGCAATTTTGAGATGTTGATGAGATGTTGATGAGAACCATACAAGTAAGAGTCAACTTCTAAAACTATTCCCCAAAATAATCCATAAGAGAATATATAGACTCTGCGAAGAAAAATTATCACCAACACAGTATGGGATCAGAAATGCGATGGATAAACGAGAAGCTCTGTATAGAATCCAAGTGTTATTTCTACGATGCAGGGACATGAACTGCGATATTTTTGCTGCTTTATTGATTACCAAAAGGCACTAGATAGAGTGCGACATCAAAAGATGATAGATATTTTAAATAAAGTTTGACCGGATTGAAAAGACGTAAGAATCATCATAAACTTATACTGGAACCAGTCAGAAACTGTTAGAGTGTAGGGAGAGTGGAAAGAGGAAGTGAACATTCTACGAGGAGTAAAGGAGTAAGGCAAGGCTGCATACTATCACCGTTAATATTCAACATCTATTCGAAATACGCATTTAAAGTAGCTCTGGAAAACCTGGAAGCTGGTATATCACTAAACGGCGAAACAATAAATAATATACGGTACACGGATGATACAATGATATTTGCTAATAACATGGAGAAACTATAACCTCATGAATAGTGTAACAGCAAGTAGCGAAAGGTATTGCCTTGACATAAACATTAAAAATAGACAATTAATGATTATTAGTAAATCACACATTGGAAATTGTCACTTTATTGTCAATCAGAAACCCATCGAGAAAGTAAATAAATATACATATCTTGGCACTACTCTACTCTAAACGATCAGTGGTATCATTCTCAAGAAGTGAAGATCCGTATCGAGAAAGCGAGATCTGTTTTCAACTTTACTGAAGAGTCACGACCTCACAATGTTAACGAAACTGAGATTTCTGCATTATTACGTGTTTTCGGTTTTTTTACGGAGTCGAATCGTGGACACTAAATAATGTTATGAGCAAGAAACTGGAATCTTTCGAGATGTGGTTATATCGAAGTATGTTGAGAGTTACGTGGAAAGATCGCATAACCAATACTGAGATCCTTTATAGAATGCATAAAGATAAAGTGCTCCTCAATACTATAAAATGCTCAAAACTCCAATACCTGGGGCATATTATAAGCAATGAAAGATTCCCTCTACTGCAAACAATATTGCAAGGGAAAGTAGCGGGAAACAGAGCTGCTGAATAGTTTGCCACAACCGAGCTTTTCCGACCAACAGCAAAGAAAGTGATGATTGCCAAAATGGTTACCAACGTGCGGAACGGGTAAGGAACTTTAAGAAAAAGAATTGTTAGGTATTGTGTAAATTTGTTAGATACAGAGTTTAAGTAATGAAAGTAAAGAGTCTTAATAATCGAGAGTTTCAGACTTGCTACCGTATTATTCTCTTTTTATAGATAGTGTTACTTAGGTCTGGAACAATTAGCACTACATATTTATTTAGAAATATCAATTTATTATATTGTTTGATAATTTTAAATTTAGATATTTGGAATAGTCAAAACTATTAATATTATTGATTATATTTCTGTACTTTATGTATTGTTTAGTTTGATTTAGAAGAGTAAATTTTCTGCGAGAATATGAAATGAAGTGGGTTGGTTGACAGGGGTGTCATTTTCTTTGTTTTTCCGCTCCGTTCCGCAGTTCATTAAACGCGGCGGAAACGTAATTAAAAGCGGCGATCGCAGCGCGTGTGTGTGTGTACAGCAAGACACAAAAGAGGGAAAGTGTGCGTCGAGAAAGGGAAGCGTAAAATACAAAAAAATATTCGAAAAACAAAAAACTCTCCACCCTAGAGATATAATGGTATTAACGCAAAGTTGGCAATCGCGAGCGCTTCATATAGCCGTCACATAATGAAGAAAGCTGCTAATTAAAACACTTGCGAATCTGTCATCCCGACTAACTCCGTCTCACACACTCGCCAAGCTCCGTTTTGCTCCCTCTTTTTTGCACTAATTCTCGCGAATCCTTTTGTGCTGCGACGACAGAAATAAAACGGTTTCCAGTTCTTTTTTTATGTCCAAATAAAAGATTTACGGAGGGAATTTCGTGCGAAACTTAATATTGCACTCCAACGCGGGATTAGGGCGCGCAAATTTTTTAAATCAACAATAATTTTAATTACGAATCACACTCGACAGCAAAATACTGCACTCGATTCAATTACAGACATCAATTGCAGAACAGATTTCAATCTAGTTTCCACATTATAAAGGTTTCTAATTTTCCTAGCCTACATACAATTATATTATGAAATAGTTCGTTGGCACTCAGAAATAGTTTAAATAAATTAACACTATATTTGATAAATAACATACATTTGGATTGGTCTGTCTATTCTTTCTTGTCTGATTGTTTGTTTAGTGTTGTTTAGCCTAATAATGGTTTAGATTATCTATCTCAATATATGTATGTTTAAGTAAAATCATGTTTTTTTACTCTTAATCAACTTACCCGAGATATTTGAAGCAATTGTGTAAGAATTTCGTTATTTTTACATGTAAATTTTTACGTTAGAATTAAATGTTGACCCGCACGCAAAGGTAGATTCCACAGCACTGATTCTTCCACCTATTCGTATAATAAACACCGAGGCCCCCATCTGTCACGGCGTGTCGTTTTGCCCGATTCACCTCCAAGAAAGGGTCAGCACTACCGATGACCCGCACTCACATACGGCAATCGTACCTTTCCACATGTACAAGGGTCGCGTGTATTCGCGACCCTTATCCAGACAGAGACGGCTGCGGCAGGTAAAGCACGCGGAAGGGGTCACTAACTGGTCAAACTAGTTATTATTTAAGGAATGGTCATTTTTATCATTAACCCTTTTTTGTATCCCCATTCACCCCTTCGGATCTGGAAGCACAAAAGGACTAAGGGAACACCGGCCGTGGGAGCCGGCCACTCTGTTTACCTCACACTTTTATTGTCAATTGAAATAGTGGATGAAAGACTCATCATAACATCCTAGTCTACTGCTGTTATTACATTTTTAACCCTTCCTTATACCACCAAAAGAAATCTTACGTAAGTTCAAAACTTACTTTCAAAAAGAGTTGAAAGACAAACAAGAAAATAATAGGCAGGCTAGGTTTTACAGACAAGAGTTCATACACCATACTAGAAGTATAAGACTAGACAGGCAAGAATTATTAAACAACATTTAACAGACCAGACTAGGACAAGCGGTAGGCCAGATAAGAGAGACAGATAGGAGCGATTGAGAACACAAACATGAGAGATAGCATAAGCAAAACAGGCAAGACAGACAGACAAAACTAGACAGGCAAGACAAGACAAACAAGACTATACAAACAAGTCTAGACAGATAAAACTTGACAGACATGACTAGACACAAGACTAGACAGACAAGACTAGAGAGACTACTCTAGTATGATAAGAGTAGACTAGATAGAAAATACTAGACTAGACAAGACTAGACAGACAAGACTAGACAGACAAGACTAGACAGACAAGACTAGACAGACAAGACTAGACAGACAAGACTAGACAGACAAGACTAGACAGACGAGACTAGACAGACAAGACTAGACAGACAAGACTAGACAGACAAGACTAGACAGGCAAGACTAGACAGACAAGACTAGACAGACAAGACTAGACAGACAAGACTAGACAGATAAGACTAGACAGACAAGACTAGACAGACAAGACTAGACAGACAAGACTAGAGAGACAAGACTAGACAGACAAGACTAGACAGACAAGACTAGACAGACAAGACTAGACAGACAAGACTAGACAGACAAGACTAGACAGACAAGACTAGACAGACAAGACTAGACAGACAAGACTAGACAGACAAGACTAGACAGACAAGACTAGACAGACAAGACTAGACAGACAAGACTAGACAGACAAGACTAGACAGACAAGACTAGACAGACAAGACTAGACAGACAAGACTAGACAGACAAGACTAGACAGACAAGACTAGACAGACAAGACTAGACAGACAAGACTAGACAGACAAGACTAGACAGACAAGACTAGACAGACTAGACTAGACAGACAAGACTAGACAGACAAGACTAGACAGACAAGACTAGACAGACAAGACTAGACAGACAAGACTAGACAGACAAGACTAGACAGACAAGACTAGACAGACAAGACTAGACAGACAAGACTAGACAGACAAGACTAGACAGACAAGACTAGACAGACAAGACTAGACAGACAAGACTAGACAGACAAGACTAGACAGACAAGACTAGACAGACAAGACTAGACAGACAAGACTAGACAGACAAGACTAGACAGACAAGACTAGACAGACAAGACTAGACAGACAAGACTAGACAGACAAGACTAGACAGACAAGACTAGACAGACAAGACTAGACAGACAAGACTAGACAGACAAGACTAGACAGACAAGACTAGACAGACAAGACTAGACAGACAAGACTAGACAGACAAGACTAGACAGACAAGACTAGACAGACAAGACTAGACAGACAAGACTAGACAGACAAGACTAGACAGACAAGACTAGACAGACAAGACTAGACAGACAAGACTAGACAGACAAGACTAGACAGACAAGACTAGACAGACAAGACTAGACAGACAAGACTAGACAGACAAGACTAGACAGACAAGACTAGACAGACAAGACTAGACAGACAAGACTAGACAGACAAGACTAGACAGACAAGACTAGACAGACAAGACTAGACAGACAAGACTAGACAGACAAGACTAGACAGACAAGACTAGACAGACAAGACTAGACACACAAGACTAGACAGACAAGACTAGACAGACAAGACTAGACAGCCTATTTGTTTGATTTTTCATATGTGTGCATATGAAAGTCAGCATTCCGTCGAGCTCGACACTATGCTGGCTGCGTTTCTTAATCTACTGATGCCAAGACCTATTTTCAGTTTGTATCATATTGATCTTTGTTTAACTAAACCGACTGTCGTGGTTTAGCCTGGTTAGTTTTTTCGCATTATTGTCGAAGGTAAGCCACCAATCTTTAGTCTTTTTAATTATCTTAAGCTGCTCTTGGTTATTAGGCCAGTTAAGTCCATTTTGTTTGAAGTCTAGCTCCAGAGTTTGTCTCCACTGTGCGGTATCTGGGCACGAAAAGATGACATGTTCCGCAGTGTCGTTTTCACCACACTTGCATAACGGAGAATCCCTCCTGCCAAATCTGTGAAGATACGCCTTGAAGTTACCATGGCCAATTATTAGTTGAACCGAGTGGTGTGACAGACTGACGTTAAAGCTTTTCCAGGCTGTGATGGATGGTATAAACGTCTTGGTCCACAATCCTGTTTTAGCCGTCCACCATCTATCCTGCCAGAGATTTTCAAAGTGTTCCCTGGAATTCGATTTTAGTGCTTGCCTAGGCAATCTGCTATAAGCGATGGGGAGATCTTCCATGTCTGCTGCAAGTTTTGCAAGCCTGTCTGCTCTCTCATTACCCTCGATTCCAGCGTGAGCTTTAACCCAGTGCCATTGGAGCTTGATCTTCTTCGATACACGAGCAGCTATTTTCCAGGTTTCCATTAACAATTCACTGGACGAATTCATGTATTTCAATGCGTCAAGAACGGAACGGCTTTCACATAAAATAGAGCAAGAGCAGTTGGATTGCTCTTCCACATAACGCAAGGCGTGTTGTATGGCTATAAGCTCCGCCTGGAAGATGGAGCAGTAATACTCTAGTCTAAACTGCTTATAATGTACTTCATCTCCGTCAAAGTAGACAAGACTAGACAGACAAGATTAGACAGACAAGACTAGACAGACAAGACTAGACAGACAAGACTAGACAGACAAGACTAGACAGACAAGACTAGACAGACAAGACTAGACAGACAAGACTAGACAGACAAGACTAGACAGACAAGACTAGACAGACAAGACTAGACAGACAAGACTAGACAGACAAGACTAGACAGACAAGACTAGACAGACAAGACTAGACAGACAAGACTAGACAGACAAGACTAGACAGACAAGACTAGACAGACAAGACTAGACAGACAAGACTAGACAGACAAGACTAGACAGACAAGACTAGACAGACAAGACTAGACAGACAAGACTAGACAGACAAGACTAGACAGACAAGACTAGACAGACAAGACTAGACAGACAAGACTAGACAGACAAGACTAGACAGACAAGACTAGACAGACAAGACTAGACAGACAAGACTAGACAGACAAGACTAGACAGACAAGACTAGACAGACAAGACTAGACAGACAAGACTAGACAGACAAGACTAGACAGACAAGACTAGACAGACAAGACTAGACAGACAAGACTAGACAGACAAGACTAGACAGACAAGACTAGACAGACAAGACTAGACAGACAAGACTAGACAGACAAGACTAGACAGACAAGACTAGACAGACAAGACTAGACAGACAAGACTAGACAGACAAGACTAGACAGACAAGACTAGACAGACAAGACTAGACAGACAAGACTAGACAGACAAGACTAGACAGACAAGACTAGACAGACAAGACTAGACAGACAAGACTAGACAGACAAGACTAGACAGACAAGACTAGACAGACAAGACTAGACAGACAAGACTAGACAGACAAGACTAGACAGACAAGACTAGACAGACAAGACTAGACAGACAAGACTAGACAGACAAGACTAGACAGACAAGACTAGACAGACAAGACTAGACAGACAAGACTAGACAGACAAGACTAGACAGACAAGACTAGACAGACAAGACTAGACAGACAAGACTAGACAGACAAGACTAGACAGACAAGACTAGACAGACAAGACTAGACAGACAAGACTAGACAGACAAGACTAGACAGACAAGACTAGACAGACAAGACTAGACAGACAAGACTAGACAGACAAGACTAGACAGACAAGACTAGACAGACAAGACTAGACAGACAAGACTAGACAGACAAGACTAGACAGACAAGACTAGACAGACAAGACTAGACAGACAAGACTAGACAGACAAGACTAGACAGACAAGACTAGACAGACAAGACTAGACAGACAAGACTAGACAGACAAGACTAGACAGACAAGACTAGACAGACAAGACTAGACAGACAAGACTAGACAGACAAGACTAGACAGACAAGACTAGACAGACAAGACTAGACAGACAAGACTAGACAGACAAGACTAGACAGACAAGACTAGACAGACAAGACTAGACAGACAAGACTAGACAGACAAGACTAGACAGACAAGACTAGACAGACAAGACTAGACAGACAAGACTAGACAGACAAGACTAGACAGACAAGACTAGACAGACAAGACTAGACAGACAAGACTAGACAGACAAGACTAGACAGACAAGACTAGACAGACAAGACTAGACAGACAAGACTAGACAGACAAGACTAGACAGACAAGACTAGACAGACAAGACTAGACAGACAAGACTAGACAGACAAGACTAGACAGACAAGACTAGACAGACAAGACTAGACAGACAAGACTAGACAGACAAGACTAGACAGACAAGACTAGACAGACAAGACTAGACAGACAAGACTAGACAGACAAGACTAGACAGACAAGACTAGACAGACAAGACTAGACAGACAAGACTAGACAGACAAGACTAGACAGACAAGACTAGACAGACAAGACTAGACAGACAAGACTAGACAGACAAGACTAGACAGACAAGACTAGACAGACAAGACTAGACAGACAAGACTAGACAGACAAGACTAGACAGACAAGACTAGACAGACAAGACTAGACAGACAAGACTAGACAGACAAGACTAGACAGACAAGACTAGACAGACAAGACTAGACAGACAAGACTAGACAGACAAGACTAGACAGACAAGACTAGACAGACAAGACTAGACAGACAAGACTAGACAGACAAGACTAGACAGACAAGACTAGACAGACAAGACTAGACAGACAAGACTAGACAGACAAGACTAGACAGACAAGACTAGACAGACAAGACTAGACAGACAAGACTAGACAGACAAGACTAGACAGACAAGACTAGACAGACAAGACTAGACAGACAAGACTAGACAGACAAGACTAGACAGACAAGACTAGACAGACAAGACTAGACAGACAAGACTAGACAGACAAGACTAGACAGACAAGACTAGACAGACAAGACTAGACAGACAAGACTAGACAGACAAGACTAGACAGACAAGACTAGACAGACAAGACTAGACAGACAAGACTAGACAGACAAGACTAGACAGACAAGACTAGACAGACAAGACTAGACAGACAAGACTAGACAGACAAGACTAGACAGACAAGACTAGACAGACAAGACTAGACAGACAAGACTAGACAGACAAGACTAGACAGACAAGACTAGACAGACAAGACTAGACAGACAAGACTAGACAGACAAGACTAGACAGACAAGACTAGACAGACAAGACTAGACAGACAAGACTAGACAGACAAGACTAGACAGACAAGACTAGACAGACAAGACTAGACAGACAAGACTAGACAGACAAGACTAGACAGACAAGACTAGACAGACAAGACTAGACAGACAAGACTAGACAGACAAGACTAGACAGACAAGACTAGACAGACAAGACTAGACAGACAAGACTAGACAGACAAGACTAGACAGACAAGACTAGACAGACAAGACTAGACAGACAAGACTAGACAGACAAGACTAGACAGACAAGACTAGACAGACAAGACTAGACAGACAAGACTAGACAGACAAGACTAGACAGACAAGACTAGACAGACAAGACTAGACAGACAAGACTAGACAGACAAGACTAGACAGACAAGACTAGACAGACAAGACTAGACAGACAAGACTAGACAGACAAGACTAGACAGACAAGACTAGACAGACAAGACTAGACAGACAAGACTAGACAGACAAGACTAGACAGACAAGACTAGACAGACAAGACTAGACAGACAAGACTAGACAGACAAGACTAGACAGACAAGACTAGACAGACAAGACTAGACAGACAAGACTAGACAGACAAGACTAGACAGACAAGACTAGACAGACAAGACTAGACAGACAAGACTAGACAGACAAGACTAGACAGACAAGACTAGACAGACAAGACTAGACAGACAAGACTAGACAGACAAGACTAGACAGACAAGACTAGACAGACAAGACTAGACAGACAAGACTAGACAGACAAGACTAGACAGACAAGACTAGACAGACAAGACTAGACAGACAAGACTAGACAGACAAGACTAGACAGACAAGACTAGACAGACAAGACTAGACAGACAAGACTAGACAGACAAGACTAGACAGACAAGACTAGACAGACAAGACTAGACAGACAAGACTAGACAGACAAGACTAGACAGACAAGACTAGACAGACAAGACTAGACAGACAAGACTAGACAGACAAGACTAGACAGACAAGACTAGACAGACAAGACTAGACAGACAAGACTAGACAGACAAGACTAGACAGACAAGACTAGACAGACAAGACTAGACAGACAAGACTAGACAGACAAGACTAGACAGACAAGACTAGACAGACAAGACTAGACAGACAAGACTAGACAGACAAGACTAGACAGACAAGACTAGACAGACAAGACTAGACAGACAAGACTAGACAGACAAGACTAGACAGACAAGACTAGACAGACAAGACTAGACAGACAAGACTAGACAGACAAGACTAGACAGACAAGACTAGACAGACAAGACTAGACAGACAAGACTAGACAGACAAGACTAGACAGACAAGACTAGACAGACAAGACTAGACAGACAAGACTAGACAGACAAGACTAGACAGACAAGACTAGACAGACAAGACTAGACAGACAAGACTAGACAGACAAGACTAGACAGACAAGACTAGACAGACAAGACTAGACAGACAAGACTAGACAGACAAGACTAGACAGACAAGACTAGACAGACAAGACTAGACAGACAAGACTAGACAGACAAGACTAGACAGACAAGACTAGACAGACAAGACTAGACAGACAAGACTAGACAGACAAGACTAGACAGACAAGACTAGACAGACAAGACTAGACAGACAAGACTAGACAGACAAGACTAGACAGACAAGACTAGACAGACAAGACTAGACAGACAAGACTAGACAGACAAGACTAGACAGACAAGACTAGACAGACAAGACTAGACAGACAAGACTAGACAGACAAGACTAGACAGACAAGACTAGACAGACAAGACTAGACAGACAAGACTAGACAGACAAGACTAGACAGACAAGACTAGACAGACAAGACTAGACAGACAAGACTAGACAGACAAGACTAGACAGACAAGACTAGACAGACAAGACTAGACAGACAAGACTAGACAGACAAGACTAGAGAGAAAATACTAGACAGACAAGACTAAGCAGACAAGACTAGACAGACAAGACTAGACAGACAAGACTAGACAGACAAGACTAGACAGACAAGACTAGACAGACAAGACTAGACAGACAAGACTAGACAGACAAGACTAGACAGACAAGACTAGACAGACAAGACTAGACAGACAAGACTAGACAGACAAGACTAGACAGACAAGACTAGACAGACAAGACTAGACAGACAAGACTAGACAGACAAGACTAGACAGACAAGACTAGACAGACAAGACTAGACAGACAAGACTAGACAGACAAGACTAGACAGACAAGACTAGACAGACAAGACTAGACAGACAAGACTAGACAGACAAGACTAGACAGACAAGACTAGACAGACAAGACTAGACAGACAAGACTAGACAGACAAGACTAGACAGACAAGACTAGACAGACAAGACTAGACAGACAAGACTAGACAGACAAGACTAGACAGACAAGACTAGACAGACAAGACTAGACAGACAAGACTAGACAGACAAGACTAGACAGACAAGACTAGACAGACAAGACTAGACAGACAAGACTAGACAGACAAGACTAGACAGACAAGACTAGACAGACAAGACTAGACAGACAAGACTAGACAGACAAGACTAGACAGACAAGACTAGACAGACAAGACTAGACAGACAAGACTAGACAGACAAGACTAGACAGACAAGACTAGACAGACAAGACTAGACAGACAAGACTAGACAGACAAGACTAGACAGACAAGACTAGACAGACAAGACTAGACAGACAAGACTAGACAGACAAGACTAGACAGACAAGACTAGACAGACAAGACTAGACAGACAAGACTAGACAGACAAGACTAGACAGACAAGACTAGACAGACAAGACTAGACAGACAAGACTAGACAGACAAGACTAGACAGACAAGACTAGACAGACAAGACTAGACAGACAAGACTAGACAGACAAGACTAGACAGACAAGACTAGACAGACAAGACTAGACAGACAAGACTAGACAGACAAGACTAGACAGACAAGACTAGACAGACAAGACTAGACAGACAAGACTAGACAGACAAGACTAGACAGACAAGACTAGACAGACAAGACTAGACAGACAAGACTAGACAGACAAGACTAGACAGACAAGACTAGACAGACAAGACTAGACAGACAAGACTAGACAGACAAGACTAGACAGACAAGACTAGACAGACAAGACTAGACAGACAAGACTAGACAGACAAGACTAGACAGACAAGACTAGACAGACAAGACTAGACAGACAAGACTAGACAGACAAGACTAGACAGACAAGACTAGAAAGACAAGACTAGAGAGAAAATACTAGACAGACAAGACTAAGCAGACAAGACTAGACAGACAAGATAGACGAGACTAGACAAATAAGACTAGACTGACAGGACTAGACAGAGAAGAGTAGATGGGTAAGACTAAGATGGACTAAACAGATAGGACTAGACAGAGAAGAGTTGATGGGTAAGGCTAAGACTAAGTTGGTTAACAACTAAAAATATTATTTCTGTTCACTGTACAAAATTGGAATCAAAAAATTCAGAAATATATTCATCATTTAAAGTTTCAGCACCATTCGAGTTTTCAGACTCGAATTTTAGACTCGAATTTCACGATTTACGTGAAATGTACACGTAATTACAACATGCTATTATATCTAAACATACAGAGCCTTGCGAAAAAGACACACCAACTAGAAGTAACAACAGAACAATACAAACCTTATTTCCTGTCTTACAGAAACATTGATGCAAGATGACAACCTACAAAAAAATAAACATCCACGGCTACAATCTTATAAGCTTCTACTGCAGACAAGAATCCTCTGAAGGAGGATCAATAAACGAGCTCAGCAACAAAAATATAAATAAAGTGAATATGCAAATAAATATTAATGGATGCGATATTGAAGAACCAAAGCAACTAGCGGATATGTTCAATAAGTTTTTTCAAAATGCTCCTCTGATGGCAGCACAAAACATTAAACCGACTCATATTAATAACGACCATATTCTCTTCAACGAAAAGTCAATGTATCTGGAAAATTACTCAATCGCGGAAATGTCAGAAATTTTACAAGAACTGAAAAATAAATCCAGCTGCGGGCCGGACCTATTGCCTTGCGATATTATAAAGGAATTTAGCAATGTACTAGTTGTACCAATAACAGATATAATAAATTGTTCATTTGACAACGAGACATATCCAACAGTTCTCAAAATATCCGAGATTATTCCCGTCCATAAAAAGGGCGACAAAACAAAAGTTGAAAATTACCGGCCAATATCTCTAGTATCTGTAATCGCAAAAATACTGGAATACTCCATGGAACGAAGATTAGGACAGTTCATTAACAAACACAAATTAATACCGGTGGCACAAAATGGCTTCAGAAAAAATAAATCCACAACCACAGCTATACTCACCTTCTACAACAGAGTACTTAGTGAGGTAAACAAAGGAAAATCTCCGGTCGGGATCTTTTGCGACTTGTCGAAGGCATTCGACTGCGTCTCTCACGATGTACTGATGGACAAGCTGTACATCTATGGGATTAGAGGAAAGGTGGGCAGATGGTTCCGTTCGTTCTTCAATAATAGACAGTCGTATGTAAAAATTGTACAAACTAATGAGAGTGGCATATCTGAATTATCGTATCTTATAAGAGATGTTCCGCAGGGCAGTGTGCTGGCCCTGACACTTTTCTCTTTATATATAGCGGACATTATAGAATATATAAGGGATAGGCAATGCATTCTATATGCAGACGACGCGAGCTTCATTATTTCTGAAGAATCTCGGAGTAAAACTGAAGTCGAGGCTAACCAGTTGTTGAAAATGGTCCATAATTGGTGCTCTGCTAATAACAGGTTCCTAAATATAAAAAAAAACTAGCTACGTAATCTTTCAAACACATTGCGGAAAACGGTTGCGGAAAACCTATCCCTGGCAATTGGTAAAGAAGAGGTTCAAAGAGCCAAAAACATACGATTCCTAGGAATATTCTTTGAAGAATTCCTCACCTGGAACATAACGACGGATAGTATGATCAAAAAACTAAATTGCAAAATCTACCAACTTCGAATGCTCAAGAATATTGTTAACAGTTCGGTGCTCATTAATATATACGTTGCTGAGATACATTCTATACTAGCATATGGAATAATTGTTTGGGGCTCGTCTCCACATATGTACAGAGTACTAAAACTAACGCAAACAAGAGCAATTAGATGCATCACAGGAATTACAGGTAGAACCTCTTGCAAATCATACTTTAGCAGGCTTAATATATTAACAGCACCATGTATATATATATATATATATATATATATATATATATATATATATATATATATATATATATATATATATATATATATATATATATATGGGAACTACCATGTTTCATTCATAAGAACAAAACCAAGTTCTCGACTGGCCAAGACCATCATAACCATAATACTAGACACGGATCAAATTTATTAGCGAATAGGTCGAACTTAACGATATGCAGCAAAGCGCCCGACAGAATTGGAATACGCATCTATAACTGTATTCCGTACAAGCTAAGGCAGGAGCATTTCAAGTCCTTCAGAAGGAAGCTAAAGGATATTCTAATTGAAAAAGAATTTTATTCTGTTGAAGAATTCCTTCTAGACAAAATTATTTAATGAACTGTACACTGTATTTATTTGTAATTTTTCTTATGTATGTGTGTGTATGGGGTAATATCTTTTTTCAGTTTTTTTTGACAAGTTATATATGAACTTATGTATATATTTTATAACAATAAATTTGATTTGATTTGATTTGACTAGACAAGCAAGACTAGACGGACAAGACTATACAGATTGGACTGAACAGACTAATCTAGACGGGAAGGACTAGACAGACTAGACTAGATACAAATGAATTGGCAGACAAGACAGACAAGACTGGACGACACACAAGACTAGACAGATAAGACTAGACAGAAAAGACTAGATAGACAAGGCTAGACAGACAAGACTAGACTGTCAAGATTAGGCGAGATTAAGACGAGATAGTCAAGACTAGACAGACAAGACTTGATAGACTAGACTAGATAAGCAAGTCTAGGCAGGCAAAACTGGACAGACGAGGCGACTTGACAGACAAGACTAGACGGACAGTACAGGATATATAAGACTATGCAGACAAGACTAGACAGAGGAGGCTAGACAGAAAAAACTAGACAGGCAAGACTTTCTTTTTTTAATGGGGTGTAGATGGCAGCTTTCGGTTAACCATACAAGTGAGCCCCCAGAAATTAACCCGAACACTCCGCAACGTCTTAGCGCATTTCTTCAGGGTGTTGGTTGACATGTTGCTACAGTTGTACTCTCGACGTCCATCTTCTGCACTGCGTGCGAATAGGTGTTTTATTTTTTGGGTTTTGCTTTTCTCTCATCGCTTTCTTTTTCCGTAATTATTGTTTTGACCAATTTTTGGATACTGTTCCATGCTTCCTGCAATTTTAGTAGGTGCGCCATCATCTTTTGTGGATCTAGTTTGTCGTTCACAAACATTTTATCCTCCTATTCTTATCTCGAACACTCGAATATGGTATGGGAGACACTATCGTCCAAACCACAGTATACACAATCTGCGTCGGATGCTCTCCCAATGTTGTTTAGGTAATCTCGGAAACATGCGTAACCCTTGAGGACCTGGGTGAGATAATATGACACTTCCCCGTGTCGTCGGGTAAGCCATATTTCGATGTTCGGGATGAGGATCCTCGTCCACTGACCTTTTGTAGAGTTATTCCACTTTTCCTGCCAGTCCAGAGTGAGTTTGGTACCGGCCTCTTTTTTAGTAGTTTTATTTTTGCCTGCCTCATATCGTTCATTCCTATATTTTGCCTATAGTTCGATTGGTTGGACACCTGCAATTACCAAAGCTGCATCTTGAGATACTGTTCGGTAAGCACTGCAGACTTGTAGGGCCATTTTTCTCTGGTATACTGCTAATTGGTTGATTTTTTCCTAATTAAGGGCGTCTACCCATATGGGAGCTCCATAAAGCATGGCAGAGTGAGCCACAGTGCTTAGAGGTCTGCGTTTACTGCCTCTAGGTCTCCTCACATTTGGCATTAATTTTTCTAGTGCCGCAGTTGTTTTCATACCAGTTTGTGCCGCTTTTTTGATATGCTCTGCACAGACTTTTGCCAATTACGATGCCAAGGTATTTTATGGAGTTTTTTGGTTTAATGTCCACACCCAACACTTTAAAGGACATAGGTGCTAATTTTCTTTATACCATTATCAAGACCGCTTCGGATTTTTCCGGCGCTAGGTGAAGAGACTTTGATAACGACCACTTGGTGATTTGTTCAATCGCCAAATTAGCTGTAAGCATAGCGCCTCTTTCTGTTTTACCCACTACCGTGAGTACCAGATTGTCTGCAAAACCTATGATGTTAACCCCTTCGGGTAACTTCAGCATGAGGACATCCTTGTAGAGTAACTTCTACAGGGTCGGTACCATTACTGAGCCCTGAGGACACCACAGTTGACGTCACTGGTTTGGACTTTGTTTCCAGCACGGAGGATGATGCTGCTGTCGCATAGATAGCTACGAACCATTCTTAGTAGATATGGCGGTATATCTCCCTCTCTGTTAATTTATCCATAATGTGCTGCCAAGATGCCGAATAAAAGGCATTTCTTATATCTGATATTATAAGCGCATATATTTCTTGTTGGATTTGTACCTTTTTTGCCTTTTCCGCTATATTTATGACATACTTTACCGCATCTATTGTAGAGCTACCTTCTCTGACTCCTAATTGTCCTTCAGATAGGTTTCTGTCCCTTTCTAGTTACTTCTTTAATCGTGCTAAAATTAGATGTTCCAGCATTTTGCCAGCAACATCAAGGATACGGAGGGGCCAGTATAAAGACGGTACACCTAGGGGCTTGTTTGTTTTTTTTATTAATACTAGCTTAGCTTGCTTCCATCTGGTTGGAAACGTTCTGGTCAGTAGACATTTGTTATCTATTGACAGTACGAGAGAAGAGAAATTTTGAACAGTTATTTTTACGGCTTCCATGGGGATACCATCTGGCCCAAGAGCTTTGTTGTTACGCAGACGGCTACTTCTTATCTTTAGTTATTCTTCTGTGAATGGAGGAATGTGGTCAACTTTAGATTGCGCCCAGGTTAGTTTTGGGTGGTTTGGGAATAGTGCTTCCGTTACCTCTGTCATTTTGTCCATGGTAGTAGTGCATTCGGCTGCTGAATACGTAGGCTCTTAACTGCTATTCTATATGCGTCTCCCTATGTATCGTCATCTGTGCTTTTATATAGGGTTTCCCAGTGGGATTTTTTTGAATGGTTAATTTCTCGTCGTAGATGCTTTTTAGCATCGGTGTATGCTTGTTTAAATTCTTGCAATTTAATAAAATCCTTTTTTTTGCGTGCCGTAGGTATGTCCTTCTTGCGGCGATACATATTGTTCTGGAGTTTGCAATGGCTTGGTACCACCAGTACACACCTTTTCTCTTGCCGTTTTTAATTCTTTTTGGCATGGAGGCGTCACATGCTATGCTGTTAAGATCTTCTATAAGCGAGTCGACAGAGTTTACTCCGCAATTGCTTAGTTCCCTAGACAAATTACTGGTAAACAGGTCCATGTTTCTCTGGTCAATGATCCAGCGTTTCGTAATGATGGGGTTATGTGAGACTGTTATCTTATATTCTTCCACCATATAGAATATATATTTGTAGTCGCTGAGAGATTCCTTATCAGGACTTGCCTCCTTACTATGACTTGCCAGTTTGTGGTTCTCTGCGCCAGTTCGCTTGTAGTGTAAAGTCTTCTGCTAAGAGTATTGGTTTTGATGGATTTCTCAGTCTCTCTCCCAGTTTTTTTGAGGTGATCCAGTGATCCAGACAGACAAGACTAGACAGACACGACTAGACAGAAAAGACTAAACAGACAAGACTAGACAGACAAGACTAGACAAACAAGAATAGACGGACAAGACTAGACAGGAAAGGGTAGACAGACAAGACAAGACAAACAAGACTAGACAGACAAGACTAGACAGACAAGACTACACAGACAAGACTAGACAGACAAGACTAGGCAGACAAGACTAGACAGAAAAGACTACACAGAGAATGCTAGACACACAAGATTAGACAGACAAGAGTAGACAGATAGGACTAGACAGACAAGATTAGGTAGACATGGCTAAGGTAGACATGCAAGAGTAGACATTTAAAACTAGACAGACAAGACTAGACAGACAAAGCTAGAGAGACCAGCGAGACTAGGACACTAGACGGACAAGACTAGACAGGAAAAGTAAAAATAACAAGACTAGATTGACCAGACTGGACAGACCAAACTAAACAGACAAAACTAGAATAATCAATTTATTATTGCAGATATTTAGAAAGTTGGTTGTATAAGTATATTGTAAAGTTCAGGAATGTATTATTGAGTTTAGATGTCAATTTTTAGTCTATTAGAAAGTTAGTCCACTAATCGAGTGTACATCACGACGATAGTTAACATGTATCATTCGCTAATCTAATAAACGTTGTGTGTGCACTATGGGGGTCGTGATTGCGCCGCGAGCGCGCCTAACTTCACCGCGCGTCGTATGTGTGTGGGTGTGTATGTTGTACGTGTGTTTTGTAAAAGGGACTGTGTCGTCGATGTCGTCGCCGCCGCCGCCGCCGTAATGTAATTATTAAAGTGGCCGCAAATTGCCATCAATATCAACTAATTAATGCCGGAAACTGCGGACTATTAGTCGTGCCACTTCCGCCGCGATGAAATATTGAACGATGACGACCGGGGATGGTCCGCCAAGGGTTGATTCAATACCACGCGCGTTCTCAAAACGGGAATTTTCCTTGCAAAATGCATTTTTTCGCTCGTTAGTTATTTACGCGTGCTATTCGCGTCTGTGAACAAGAGCATTAGCTCAATATGGGTTTCACAGCTGATTTAGTTTTGTTTGCGTATTTATAGTTAACGAAGCTTTACATAAGACAAGAAAGAACTGTTTTTGAACCTTTATTAAAGGAATTAAGTGTTTGTCGTCCTTTTATTTTTAAAACTTTAAAAGACGTGAAAATTTATTTCATGCAGAAGAAATCTATATCAAACTAAATATTCAAATATTTTCTACATCTCATTAAATATTCAACGATCGCTTTTTTATACGTGATTGGTCATCGATAACGGGACACGTGTGTGACGAAATCCGGGTGTCGCATATGCTTCACGTTTAAATTTTTGTATTGTTTGGCGATTTTTATTGTTGGACGGTGCGCGTCCTTCCGTCCGTCCGGCGGTCCCCTTAAGTGGTCAAACCCGTTTTTCTGCAGACCCCGCGCAACAGAGGGTCAGTTGCGATCGCCAGCGTCGATGGGGTTGAGTCCCGAATCTCTGACCCCCGTTCCGTATTTTGTCATTGACCACTGGCAGATGGACAGATGGTCGTGTTGTTGTAGCTAGATGTTTTTTTAATGCGGATGGTTAGTTCTTTTAGGTGGATTTGATTTTAGAGAATAATTTATGTAATAAATTAGCTGGTGATGGAAATTCAGGAAATTATTTAAGTTTTTAGAAATTCTATGGAAAATCACTGACTCTTATACGATTTTCGTTCATCTCATTTCATTTCCTCGGATTGTTTTAATTAGTTTTAGAAATAATTTTCATTTCTTTCTGTTGCAATTTTTGTTACATACTTTTTCTTAATATTTATTGATGTCATTCATAAAGATCTAAATATTGTTAATATCTTGGTTGAAATACCCCTGGTCATTAGACAGCTTTAAAATAGTCAGAACTGACTCTATCTAACTTCAAATTATATTTTGTAAACTACCTCTGTCCCATATTCAGTGTCTGATTTGGTTTCTAAAGACCCAAATAAGTGTCCGTTTTAAAATAAGAAGTTTTATAGTAGTCAAATCTGTGGATCAACAGCTATTTTACAAAAAGTTGGGAAAAGTGATGTTTTTCAAAATATGCTTTTGCCAAAGTATTGCACACAAGATATTCTTAAATTCCGTAAAAAATTACTCATTATTTCCTCCTCCTCCTACTTCTTTTTAGGACATTGTCCTGTTTCTTTACGCATCTCTCGTTTTTTGTGACCTTGAGCTCCATGACTCGTTCCATCGCTTCGGTGGTCTTCCAATGGGTCGTTTTGTGTTGGGTTTTGCTACTTTGGCCCATTTTGCCCGTCGTTCTGGGCCCATCCGGTCGACGTGTCTGTCCCACTCTCTTCGTCTGGCTCTGGTCCATCGCACCACGTCCTGTACGTTCAGATTTTCCCTGATTTCTTTACTTCTTTTTCGATGAATAAGTGTCACTGATATTGCACGTAGTGTCTTCATTTCGGTGGTGCGCATTTGTTGTTTAGGTGGGTTGGTTTCTGCCCTCGTTTCGGCCGCGTATGTTAGAATGGGACGAACACATGTTTTGTTAATTCTGACTTTGCTGTGTGAGGACATACATTTGTTCTTCCAAATGATGCTATGTAGTCCTCCGGATATTTGTGCTGCTTTGGTTGTTGATCTTCTGACCTCCTCTTTAAGTCTTTTGCTGTCCGTTATGTCTACCTCAGGATACTTAAATGTGTTTACTTGTTCTATAATGTTGTTCGCGGACTGCAGCTTGCATCTTATTGGTGTATTGCTGATGACCATGCATTTTTTCGGCTGAAATCTGTAAGTTATACTTTGCTGTTGATTGGGAGAACTTATATAGTAGACGCTGGAGATCGTCCTCGTTGTCCGCTAAGAGCACTGCGTCATCAGCGTAACAGATGATGTTTGTAGTTCTGCCGCCCATGCTATAGCCGATGTTTAGTGCTTTGATGGATTGAAAAATTTCGTCCATGACTAAGTTGAATAATGTCGGGCTTAGGCTATCGCCTTGGCGGATTCCATCGGCTACGGGTATGTTGCGTGTTGTACCAAGTGCCGTCTTGATCTGTGTCTGATTGTTTGTGTTCAAATTTTTAATAACTTGGCTAATTTTGTGTGAAATTCCTCTTCTTTGCAGCGTGAGGATGACATCTCGGATTCTGATCATATCGAAGGCCTTGCTTAGATCTACGAAGCACATGAAAAACGGTTTGGCATATTCAATTGATTTTTCTACCATTTGCCTTAATATAAAGATGGCGTCTATTGTCGATCTGTTGGCGCGAAAACCTTGTTGTTCTTCGTTAATGTTGACGTTAGTAGCAATTTTATTGGATATTATTTTTGTGAATAATTTTGCGACCGAGTTTATGAGCGAGATGCCCCTATAGTTGTTTGGATCCTTCCTAGAGCCTTTTTTGTGTAATGGAATGGTGATAGTGTGCCAGTGTGTTGCAGTCCTCCGGTATTTGCGCAGTGTCTACTATTTTTTGAATAATGCAGTTAGGTTATATATTAGTTCATTTCCTCCGCTCTTTATCATCTCATTTGATATATTGTCAGGGCCCGGTGCTTTTCTATTTTTCAGTTTGTTGATGTTTAACGTGACGTCTTCTTGAGTAATTATGCAGTCTTCGTTTGTGGTGTGGTTGAGTGGTATTCTCTCTGTTTCTTCTTGTTGAGTATTGTTGGTTTCGTATAGTGCTTTGAAGTACGTTGTCCAGCTTTCGGGTGTTATGTTTGTAGTCTGTACGGCTTCATCGACAGGTTTTTTGTACTTTCTTAATAGTTTTCAGACTTTGCGCTGAGCACCATATAGGTCGTGTTCCATCTCAGACGAGAACGTTTCCCAGTATTCTGATTTGATTGCTCTTACTTTGGTGTTGATTCTGTTTCTTACGCTTCTATACTCCGCCATCTCTTCTACTGTTCTATTGTTGCGGTATTTCTTGAATGCTTGCTGTTTTTCATTTGTCCAGTTTTTAAGTTCATTATTAAACCATGGTTTATAGTTTGAGCTATGTTGTGCGCTGCACTTCCTGATTCCTAATGCTTCTTCTGCGCTTTTTTGGATGTTATGTAGTATTTTTACCCATGCATCGATAGCGTTGTCGTCATCTTCGATTTTGTTTTCTTGTAGTTTGGCTTGCAGTCTTCGTTCAAATAGTACTTTGGCGCTCTCTGTTGTTAATGATTCCACGTTATACTCATTATTTAATTATTCTTAATATTTTGCTTTCTATTTTACATACGATAATCAACTACCTTTTGGTAATGAATCTGTCATTGCTATGGAATTAAGAAGTTGACAAAAATTGACATTTTTTCAAGTTTGTGCAAATGTGCAATTAAATTCTTTCAAAATGATACCGCGGAGTCTGTAGCATGGGCCCTTAATCCGTTGCTGGGAGATTTTCTGCAGAGAGGTCAAAAGAAAAATACGAAAAGGCGTTTAAAGAATTCTAAAAGTGGTGTTTGGAAAAGACTATTAAAGATGTTAACCCTTAACCACCTGTCATACGTGTCAGGTGAGAAAATTACTGCTACTTTGGGTCTGAGAGACGTATGTCAGGTGGTTAGGTGTTAATGAAGAGGTATTATTAGCATATTTTGAACAGAAGTCAAGCATTTTTAAGGGTTCTACATTATGGAGTCTATATTCAATGTTACGAGCTTCAATTGATGTGAAAAAGAAAGTAGAAATTAAGAATTATCTTAGATTGATAGCCTAGATAGAATATCTAGAATATCAATCTATATCCTAGATATTCATCAAATGGAAGTCATAAGATTTTCTTTTCTGGCCTTACTCCAAAGAAGTTTAATATCTTTACAAAGTTGGAGGTAGAGAAATTTTTTAAAGGAAGTGGATGATAACAAATATTTGTTGATGAAGGTAACATTTACCACAAAATTTTTACATACTAAAACCTTCATCCATTTTTAGGTGGTGTTGCTTGTAGAAATTAGCGGAGGGTTGCCTCAAGAAGAGATCACATCTGTATTCTGTATATGAAATATGTGAAAGATAAGAAATCTTTTCTTTTGATTGAAATTCTACCCACAATGACAAATGTCAGAAATTTGATATAATACGTGGATCAATGTCAGAAATTTGATATAACACGTGGAAATTTTGACGGTATAGATTTATTGAAAATATTTGGATTTACTCCCTGCGGCCCTCACGAGTTGAAAATACAAGGTTTTTTATAGCCTACCGTAAATGAAGATGTACAAGACAAGCTGTGCGGATCAACACCATTGCAGTATTACACAGTATATATATATATTGCAGTATCACAGAAAATTGCAGCGTTTTTATAGCTACGAAATTCTTTGATTTACAATGGATATTGTTTCAGGAGGACTTCAGCAACACTACTGCAGACGCAGGGTCTGACATCACAATTTTAAAGCATCATGGAAATTGGAAATCTAGTAGCGTAACTGAATCGTACATCGAAAACTCCATTAAAATTAAATTAAAAGTATCCTCGAAAATAGTGGGGGAGCCGCAGACCCAATGTTGTGGCAAACTACTGTTTTATGATGCTTGGGTCTTGGGACTTGGTTGTGATGACCGGGCCTTCTGCAGGATTGGAATTGGGACAGAAGACACAGGATCAGAATAACATATTAAGTGAAAAGTTTGATAGTACTGATTAATGATTAATAGATTCTCTTTGATCGTATTTGTCCATTCTCGTTTGGAAAAATTCAACTTTTTCGCATCCAATTGAGTATTGAAAAATCGAACAATTCCTAATCGGATTTAACAATAGTTATTTACATTAGAGTGCGGAAAAGGATTGTGGATTTTACAGCGCTAGAGCTCGCCCTTCGGGCTCGTTCCCCATTAGCTGGAGCGTTGTAAAATTATTTACGCACGAAATTTGTATACATTTTTTTGTCAGAGAATTATTATTAAAGAAACAAATAGATTTAGATTATTTACAATATAGGAAATTATTTAATTTTTTTTGACACAATGTTGCAAAGCACGGCTACTTTGCCGTAAAGTGACTTTACCGTATAGTAGCCGTACTTTGCAGCATTATGTGTAAAAATCTAGTTTGGCTAGACGTGTAAACAATGTGAAAGCTAGCTATACAATTCAGGACGCAAAAAAATATATTTCCATCTTAATGAAACATCATACTTAATAACTGAACATAATAAAAAAGATTACTATTGTACTCAGTGTCAATGACCATCCTTCAATATTAGAACTAATGGCTAATCTTTGCTTCAGACGATTTGACTAGCTCTATATAACATTTAAAGTAAAGTGTTTTTTTTCTTCTTATTCCAGATTATATTTCCACCTTTTTTTGTCTTCAGGGACTGCGCTTCCCGCGGGTTCTTCTGTCTCTTGCTATCCTAACTTATCTAGCCTTGTTCATTCTGGATATAGGCTGATTCCATTCATCTCTGCGCTGTTCTACCCATTCTCCAATCTTTTGTATATTACATTCTTGTCTAATGTCCTCGCTTCGGATGTGATCTCTGAAGGATTTATTTGTTATTTTTCGAGGTGTCTTCATTTCCACAGTTTCCAAGATCTGTTTTGTTTTAACTGTATCCGCACATGTTTCTGAGGCATATGTCAGTAATGGTCTTACTACTGTCTTGTATACTCTTACCTTCAGTTCTGATTTTAAGTAATTATTTCGTTATATGCAATCGTTCAGGCATCCAGATATTCTCAAGGCTTTATTGGTTTGTCTTGGCAAAGTGGTAACTGTCCTAATCAAAGCAATTTGTCTTTGCCTAAATGGTTGCTTTAATAGTTGCCACTAATTACTAAATACTTTTACATTTATATACATTTTTATCATTCGTTGCGGATATGATAGGATCATTTTTATCATAGATTCATGATATGATTCGACGTTTGAAGCAGGAGTTTGATACTGTAGCGACTGCATGGCACTAAAAAACCGAGATCAAGCACGTTGGTGTAGGGACTGTTACGGGGTTAACACATTACGTTTATTGGAGTATTACCGAAATTGAAAGCTTCATTGAACTCCTTATCGTTCTTGTCAAAATGCGATTTAGCGTTGTCCCGTTGGAACAAAATAGGAGTACTAGTTTATCCACTATCATATTTCTGTATTCGGTTTTGTTCACAGATTCAATGACTTTTGGTTGAGTTATATTTTGTTTAGTTATACTCCTAATATCGAACATCAAAATACTATTTCATTCAGCGTTGTCCTGTTGAATGAAGATTGTAGATTGTAGATATGGTGGTTATGACTTGTACCGCGACCTTCATAGATCTATTGTATTGCTGAACCACAGAATCTGCATCTCTCATCTTCCTCTAGGCCTATGGTCTTGAGGTATTTCCTTAGTCTGCAGTGTCCCTTCAGGACTCTTGTCCTAATTCTAAGCTTGTTCCTGTTTAGTTTCAGGCAGGATTTTGTTCTTTTCTGGTTAAAAGATCCCAGCATTACTTTGGATTGTCTCAACCTTGGAAGTTCTTACCAGGTTTTCATCCATTGTTCTCCTATTTCTTCGTCTAAACTTTTATCGATGATGTTCACACTCATACCGCAATAGGGTTCCGGACCTATAAAGGGATTATGTTATTATGTTAATGCGTATTAAAATGGCACCTGCTAAGACCGAAATAGTAATTCTTACAGGCAGAACTAAACTTAAAAGTCTATCGGTAAAAATTAGGGATACTATTGTTACAAGTAAGCCGGCTATCAAGTGTTGGGGGGTATACTTGGATAAAAACACTCGTATGACTCACATCAAAATCAAGTGCGAGAAAGTCCAAAAATCACTAATGGCTCTCACTAGAATCACCCCAAATCTATGGGGACCGCGCGAAAGGAAACACCGATTGCTTATGTTCACTGCGTCCTCAACTATCATGTACGGAGCATCAATCTGGTCACAGACGCTTAATTTTTCCTTGTACAGAAATAAGCTAGACGCCCTTAAAAATGCTCTTAGAGTGATATAGGCATTCAGAACCGTATCCACGACTGCAGCAAAAGCTATAGCCTCACTTCCGTCTATCGAGCTGAGGCTTCGGGAGATGGTAAGCATATATTGGCACGGGAAGAATAGTAGGTCTGATGCAAAAAACGAATGCATGGATGAATTGTAGCAGAGATGAGAAGGATACGACGAATTGACGAAAACTGTTATTAAGGATGTGAGACGGTGAAAGGAAAGAAGGTGGGGAGAATTTAACTATTATGTCACCCAGGCCTTTACTGGGCATGGGGTCTCTCACTCCTTTTTAAAATCAAAAAGAAAGATAACCCCATCTGTTGTTTCTGTCTGGAGATCGACATCGCCGAACATACCGTGTTTCAATGCGTAAAATGGACAGACTACCGACTAACAGCAAGTCAGTTATGCGGCACAGTAGTCTCAACAAAAAGACTGGAACGCAATAACGGCGATGATGAGGAACATAATGATGGGAAAAGATAGGCACGAAAGAGAGAACCGGAGTTAGGTTAGGTTAGGTTAGGTACAAAACAGGTAGAAAACCAAACAGACACCACGAAGTAATGCCAAGGCCGGTTCCGGCTTATAACTACTACCAGCTACAAGCTAGTTCATGGGGACCACTTGTCTGTGCAATTATATTTTGCCAGATATGCCCCATACAAGAAAAAGTTCGAGAACCAAGAAAAGCTACTTTTGTTGGTTTATCAATATCAGGATTGTTAAATATGAAATTTGTTATGTAAACTAAACCATTTGTACTTTTATTTTCTATACATCCGAGTTGTTTTTCAGATATTACTTTATTTAAGTTTCAAAAATTTATAAGTTCACAATGTAATAGTTTTTCGAAAGCTTTGGCTTAATATTTTGTCAATATTTGAGATTAAAGAAATAGGTCTTTAATTATTGGTTAAATGTGTATCACCTGATTTACATACCGATATTATTTTGTACATGAGCCACACGTTGAAAATCCTCTTAAAAATTATCCAACGGAGAATATACAGCAAATATCAGGAATAATTGGATGGGATGCAGTTTGGTTTCAGAGATTTTGGGATTAAGGAGCTAGAGGAAGAATTCTAGAGCTAGAGGAGCTAGAGGATTAAGGAACTAGAGAGGCTCTGTTCGTCCTAAAGGTAATGCTACAAAAGTGTAGAGAGTACAACAAAAATGTATACTATTTGTATAATGTACTCTGTTTCATCGACTTCCAAAAGGCCTTTGATAGAGTTCAACACGATAAGCTTATCGAGAACCTAAAAAGTATTAACCCGGATCAAAGCGACATACGATTAATAAAAAAGTTATACTTTAACCAAACAGCAATAGTGCGGGTTGAAGATATGGAGACAGACGAAATCAAAATCCAGAAAGGCGTCCGACAAGGATGCGTCCTGTCCCCGAAATTGTCCAATTTGTAGTCACAGTTTGTGTTTCGACGGGCGCTGGAGGAGAGAAGGAGGAGGAGAGAAGGTGAATATTGGAGGGGCACTAATTAATAATCTTAGATTCGCAAACGATACTGCATTAATGGCGGAAAGTGGAGGAGAGCTACAAACACTATTAGAGAGAGTTAACCAAGCGTGCGAAAATGTTGGACTTACCATTAACATAGAAAAAACGAAATTTATGGTAATAAGCAAAAACTTGAATATTTACCCTGTTGTCACACTAAATGGAAAGCAAGTACAGCGGGTTCAAAAATACAAATATCTTGGAACAGCCATTAATGACCTACTAGATCCAGATGAAGAAATCAAAATCAGGATAGAAATGGCTCGAAAGACATTTATTGCCATACTCTCTATTGATAACAAATAGAAGTTTGTGCCTTTTATGGCACAATGTATATGTGAATTAAACTAGGGTTCATGGAGTGTCATGTGTGGTCAGTGTTACTGTACGGGGTGGAAACGTGAACTTTAAAAGCCCAAACTATCAAAAAGCTTGAAGCGTTCGAGCTGTGGATATATAGGCGCATGCTAAAGATACTCTGGACAATAAAAATATGGAACGAAGAAGTACTAAGGCGCATCGAACATAAAAGGAAACTATTTAAAAATTATCAAGATACGTAAAACAACATATATAGGTCATATTCTGCGCAACGACAAATAAACTGCTACAAAAAATATATAAATATACTACTACAAAACATAATGCAGGGAAGAATAGAGAGGAAGAAAGGAATAGAAAGAAAGAAAAAAATCCTGGCTTCGTAATATAAGAGATTGGACAGGAATGAGTGTTGAAGGTTTGTTCCATGTGGCGAGAGACAGAGACGCATATAGAAAGGTGGTCGCCATCCTTCAATGAGAAGACGGCATCAGAAGAAGAAGATAATTTTGGATTTTTTTAGAGCTTTTGTTCATATACCATTGGTCATACATTGGTTGAAAATATGTTCAATAGGCTTACTGATATCATCAACTAGGCATTTCAAATTTGTACTACTTACTCTATCTACTCCTCCAGTTCTATCTTTTAAATCAAAGATGGTTCTTTCAACATCTGAACATAAGCTTGTAATATTGTATCTTCGTTATGTTTTATAAAATTCGTAGTTATATTTAGATTATTTTTTAAGAACCCCTTCTAAGAATGCAAGATAGAGCAGTACTTTTTATACTATTTTTTTACATGAAAATTTGATTTATTAAGCTGCTATGTGCGGTAGAAATGCTATTTGGTATTACAAGACCTAACCAGATCAGACGTAATCAACCCACTTTTTTCTAGCATTGTCAAATTTTGTCTTATTTTTTTTTAATATTATATGGAAATCGGACATTTACTTTTAGAGGAAGTATTATTTTTAAATTAAGAATTAAAATCTTTATAAGACAAACGATTTATTAATTGAAACTGAAAAATTAGATTTCGTTATTTCAATGTACAAAATCGTCTTTTGAAACTTAACTCGTCTTAAAAACCTAGATTTCGTCCTTTCAAACCTTAATTTCAGTTTATATATAATTTAAAGTAGTCGAGAAACCGAAATTGATTCTCGAAAAATCGTTACATTTTCGTAGGTTCGGAAATTATGCAAACAAAATTAAAATGAAATATATCGCATTACAAATCTAATTTCCATACGTAATTCGAATTCTACCGCGGTAAGGCCAAAGGCCGTGCCGTATAGAATGTCCCGGCGTCGAATTTCGCGGAACGCGCCACCTGGGAAAAATATCAAAGTCTCGACGCCCTGCCGAAGGCGTCGCGGCGCTCCACTACTAATAGAGTCCCTTGATGAATATATAAGAAAGACGATATGTGTGCATAGAGGGAGCGACCGTGTGACAGCATTAAAGTAAAACGAAGGGTTAAATTTTAAGAAGGTCGTATGCAAATGCGCCAAGATCGGCGCGTTGACCGTTACGTTTTTGACCGTACGTTTTGAAAAGGTTGCCGGGGAAATTTACATAAAATACCAGTTTGACCAGTCCTGGAACGGGGTGCCTACTAGCCCCGTTTGTCCAGCTAAAGAAACACCCTTGGATTTGTGTGTGTCCCTTTATAATCGCCAGCGGAGCCAAGAAGGGCACGAATTTACCTGCATGATGACCCTTTAGTCACACCGTTGTGGCTAATTAATGTAAATACAGATGGACTATCTACCATTTCCTGCACACAAAAAAAGATAATATTTAATCGGAAATATCTAAAAACTGTTATTTTTTCAAATAGCTAATGAGTTTTTAGTCAACAGTTTTCCATGTTATATTGTATAGTATAACTAGTATTCGTTTTAAAATAATGTTAGTAACGTTTGACAATCTTTTATATATTTCAACTTATTTTGGAAAATCACAATAAAGCTTAAGACTAACTTTTTAACTAATGAGATTTCATTCTCATCAAAACTTACCTGTCAAGGATGTCGACTAGTGAGTTTTTCTTTTTAGAAACTTATTCAAACCAAGAGATTTTTTTTGCGATCGTTAAATAAAAGTAAATATATGTTTTCAAGTCTGCAAATTTTAGTCAGTTTTAACACTCAGTGTCAGTACGATAACAGTGTCACAAAATATAACCAATAAGAGAAAAACTAATATCAATTAGCCTTTATCTCAAAAACTAGAGCTGCTGAACCACAATAGCATTGATAATATGTATTCGATTCAAACAACGATTAGTTCTTGTAATTGTAATAGTAACAGGTACACAAGCTAATTGATTTTAGTTCTCTCTCTTTAGATATTTCTTGAGTTTTGTCAATGCTTTTGAGTTGTGTTAATCTGCCTTAAAAATTTAAATATCAAACTTAAAATAAACGGTTTATTGAAATTTTGAAAACCTTTTCGATTTTGTATTTGTCGTTATCAATTCATAACATCTTAATATAATTTGAATATTTTGAGTGAATTTTTGGGTAATTTAACAAGAATAATTCAGACTAGAAAAAATTATCCCCAATTTATTAAAGTGTTAAACCTTAATCTCCCAAATCGAATAACTCCTAATAAAACCTTCTCGATAAAGTATTTGGTTTTCTAAGAGCTTAACGTTGCCAGCTTCCTGAGAAACGGACGTGAGGCGCGCACCCGCCCCCCAAAACGTAGAGATATATCGCGCCGGGATAACGCCCGCAGACATTTTAAGACATCCGGTTACCTAACTTGTTCTTTTCCCTAACAGTGGTTATCTATCACCGACTGCGCCGCTACGTTCGCCCATCCGTCTTCTCCCGCATCCAGAGACAGAAGAAGAGAACGGGGAAGACCCGAGAAAACAATTCGAGAATCGCGACCGAAACCCAATTACATTTCAAATTGGAATTTCAAATAATTTTTCGTTTACATTCTTTGTTCAATTATGAGCGAAACTTTTGATAAGAGAAAATCTAATTTCAATGAAAACAAATTCATACTAACATATAAAAATGTTTAGTATTTGATTAAGTTGAGAAAAAAAACTCTAATTTCTGTAATATTTAGTTATTTTTATTCATCAAATTGTATAGTAAAATGAAATCTTCTTAGATTATATATTGTTGGATCATATCATAAAAGATGCGGTTTAATATTGCATATTCAATAATTTATAGTCCGACTGGAACGAAAACCTAAATTAATTTCGAAATTGAAATAAATAAAAGATTTTCTGTATTAATTTTAAGTAATTTTTAATACGAAGAGAATAATGAGATTTTTTGTTGGGTCTAAAAAGTAGATGTAAAAAGAAGAAGATAATGGGAGTTTGGTCGCG
This sequence comes from Phosphuga atrata, assembly GCA_944588485.1. Taxonomy (NCBI): domain Eukaryota; kingdom Metazoa; phylum Arthropoda; class Insecta; order Coleoptera; family Silphidae; genus Phosphuga; species Phosphuga atrata. The sequence goes on along the minus strand of OX155904.1, from coordinate 23,313,432 downwards.
CGGCGTATGGAAATTAAGACCTAATTTAAAAAGGTCCGGGGGAGTGAAAAAGCTTGTAAAAGTATCATCCTAAGTGAAAATATAAATTCCTCGTCGCTTTCCCCCATAAATATTCATGGCAAGCGCAGCCGCCGCCACCCAGCAACAAAGCTAAAAAAAACAGAAAATTACGGAGCAAAAAAAAAGTGAAATAAGACGTCCAACACCGGAACCGACGTCAGCCGCCGCGACGCGGCCATCTTGCCGTTAATATATGAAAATGTCATTATGCAAAAAGTTCGCGAACGTGCCCCCGTCCCCCCCGCGAGCCGTAGCCGTCTCGCTCGCACTCACCTCTGTCGTCGTCTTGTTCTTCGCCGCCGCTTTTTATCGGCCGCCTACGTATCCCGTGGAACCCCCCTTCGGCCGCCGCACCGTCCCCCTCGACAGCCCGACGTTCGTTTAATAGAAAACATTTATTACGTTTTAAAACTGCTCGAAAGTTTTAATTAGCCGTTCCGTACTGTTAAATAATTACATTTAATAAGCTACGCTGCTAAGTTATTTTAAATATTTATATACGAATTTTTATTTTATTTTTAATCTGCTCGGGGATTTTTTTCTATGGAGAATATGCTCGGTTTTTTAATAATACACTTTGTGAACTTTGAATAAATGAAAAACTTGTGTAGTAAACTGAATAGTGTAATAATTTGTACATTAAGAATTGTACCATATTAATAAGGTTTTGGCGCGACAGTCCCGATTTTAACAATCTGTCCCTGGTCGGCGGTGTTTTAGAAAGTCCTGTAATATATCGAGATATTTCGTTTATTTAAAACATTCTTCTTCTTAAGACGCCGTCTCCCATCGAAGGTTGGCGATCCAACTGGCTATAATAGTGCGTGAAACTGCACCTGTAAATCTCTATAGATATCCGTCCGAACCATCGACGCAGATCCTTTAGCCACGAGTTCTCGATCTTTCCCTCGATGACGAGTCCAAGGATCTCGTTCTCCCCCCACAAGGTGCCCGATGTATTGGAGCTTTCGTTCTTTCACAGTTGTCATCAGCTCTTTACCTTTACCTATTCTCCTCAGTACTTCTTCGTTGGTTATCTACCCATGATATAGGCAGCATACGGCGATACAAATACATCTCAGGGCGTCAATGCCGCTCTCCATTGATTGGCTGAATGCCCAGCTCTCGGAGACATAAGCTGCGGTCACACGAGGCTGGTTTACCAGCCGCTGGTTGCTGCTAACAGCCAGTTAAGCAGCACCGTGTGAACTGTTATGTCCGCTGGTGCCAGCAGCAGCGGAGCGATTTCAGTAGCGTCTGGTGAAGTTGAGACGCTTCAACTTTGCCAGCACCGTTGGCCCATGTCACGTGACGTTCCCGCTGTCACTAGCCTTGTGTGAATCCCACTGAACAGTCGGCAGCGCTGCAGCCTCTGATAAAAGATAACTTCACTTGATTACTTGAGTTGTTGATTATCCTGTTTCAGTTGTTTTCATGTAATTTTATTAATTTGAATTTTTAAATCTTACTTTACTAATAAAAGTGTAACTAAAATAAAAAGGAACCAAAAAGTAAAGATATTGAGGTGGAATTCAAATCAAGTAATAATTTTCTTTTAAATATACCACAAATATGATTGTTTGTGGGAAGCAACTTCAACGTATTATTTAAAAAAGCGATATCAAAAAATCAGCACTTGAAAATATTGTTAAGAAGTTACTAGCAGAAGGGATTGAAGTAACTTTACCATAATTAAAAAGTAAAATCAAAAGTCTAAGAGAAACATACAGGAACAAAGTGAACAAAATTAAAAAATCAAGCAAGAGTGGTGGAGGATCAAGCGATGTCTATAAACCAAAATTTTCTTGGTTATTGCAGAAAAAAAACCGCTTGTAATAGCTTGCCTCATGTTGGTATCCTGTTTGTTTATTAAAGTTGAAACTAATTGTAGGAGGTCTTCTTTTTACGGGCATTCTTAATATGTTGAAGAAAGAGCGCTTAACTCATTCGTTAGCCTCGATGAAGCTCCAAGTATGTTTCTTCTTTCGATCCAATCTCGAACCCATTTGCGTTTTTCTTTTAACATTTAAATTCAATAATACATCCTCACCTACAGCAGCCAATTTCCTTTTTATCATTTCCCTTAACACTTCTTTCCTATTTACTGCCACATTATCCACATTATGGCGAATTTTGCGTAATGATCTCCAGCTACACCCTTACAAGATTAAATGAACCCGAGAACTGAAAATTCTGGATCGTTTAAAGCGCCGAAACTTAGTCAATTTTGTTCTGCAAAACTTTGGAAAAAAATTTTAAATTCATCGAAAAATTATCTTTAGCGATGAAGCTCAAATTTGTCTGAATGGCTTTATCAGTAAGCAGAATATGCGTTATTGGACAGCAACAAACCCACATGTGCTTCATGAGACTACATTGCATCTACAAAAAGTTTTTCGATTTTTTCGTCCACGAAAATAATTTCTATGTTATGATCAATGAAGTTCGCTATCGTGCCATGTTGGAAGACTACTTTTGACCAGAATTGGATGAACTTGACAACATCGATATGTCGTTCCAACAAGATGATGCCACAAGCTACACAGCGGTTAAAACAATTGATTTATTCAAAGGAAAATTTGGTAAACGTTTAATCTCGAAAAATGGTCAGGCAAATGTCCACCTGGCTCATGCGATTTAACGCCGTTGGATTTTTTCTTATGAGGTTACCTTAAATCGTAGGTGTATGTCAACAAACCAAAAACGTTAGAGGAGCTCAATGACAATATCGTAAGCGAAATTGCTAACATTCCGGTTGATATGTGTGAAAGAGTGATAGAAAATTGGATCAAAAGCATCGATCGCTGCTGTCGTGCTAGTGGTGGTCACATGAACGACGTCGATTCCGTACATAATTGTAACATGTGTACTACACCTGGAATAAATTTCCGCCAGATATCTCAATTATTTTGTGTTTTATTTGAATACAAAAATGTTATGTTCTTATTGAAAAACGCGGAAGTCATGGGTTTCTAATTTTTTTTGTTCAATTTGTTTCAATTGTTCAGTTTTGGAACACTATAAGTCGGTCCAGTGCAACGTGGTGCTGATATAAGAAGCTTGTAGGACTTTATAGAGCGTATTGGACTATGTATTTGCCCTTGTTTTTGTAGTTGAACCCGTGTTTTGAACAAGTCCCAGCATACCGAAAAAATGATGATTACAAAAAATAACTGATATGTTAGAGGCAAACGACAACATAGATGCATGCGCAGTAGTCATAGAACCACCTGAAAGTCTTGCCTCCTCAGGAGTTCGTCAACATCCGAAGAAACAGAAACCAGGAGGGGTGTTAGACAAGGGTCCCCTCTCCTCTTCAATATATACTCGGAGGCAGTGTTCCGAGAGGCACTGGTGGATGTGGAAAAGGGCATTAAGATCAATAGCACCCTTATTAATAAAATACGATTCGCTGACGATACGGTCGTGCTCGCGTTCAGCCTCCCACTTCTCCAGAATATGATGGGCCTTATCGTTGGACGTAGCACACAGTATCGTCTACACATGAATGAGAACAGTGACCCTAAAATGGAAATCAGATCAAGGATAGAGCAGGCCAGAAGGACATTCACCTCCACGAGGACTATTTTCACTAGTAGAGACCTGAAGCAACATCTCCACGTACGTATATTCCGTTACTATATCTTCCCAGTGCTACTCTATAGCTGCGGTTACATGACGCTGGTTTACCAGCCGCTGGTCGCTGCTAGCCAGCAGCGGCTGGTTAACATCAACCAGCATACGGAAGGGTTCACACGGTGTTGTGCAAACAGCAGCGGCTGGTCTGGCAGCTGCGATGTTTTGAATGAGTTTTGTAAATTTTGGCTACTGATTACTACAAAATGTCTTTCGAAATTCCCAATTCTTGAGAACAGCGTGGAATCGATTTATTTTGAGCTGCAGTTCTTACGGCTGCAATATTTTCAGTACTTCGACCACATGCGTTGTCTCACTGGCACAGGAACATTGAATAGTGAAAATGTTGATTCAAATTTGTTCACCATCGCACGCACAGCTTGTCTCAAAAATTGGAGATTGACTTAGAATTTTGGTAGTAAGTTTTAACGATTTCCAGAAGTTGGTTGAACTTCAGCATGATTTAAGCCTTTAACAATTTAACAATCTAACAATTTAAGCCTTGACTGACGTTTTGACATTGACAGATTAGAAAATTGTTTGTAGGATATGTTCCTTATTATAAAACAAAATTATTATATCTCTATTGAAAAACACGGTAGTGTAGCCAGTAGAGCAGTAAAAGCAAGCATTGCAATGATATGACATAACACACTAATGTTACCTGTGTTGGAATGGTCCTGTAAACAGTCTCTGAAAAGCAGGACAATATTTCACAGCATCCATGCAAGTCCGAGTCGGCATCACTGACTAATCATGTGTACGCGTCGATGCCGTGTGGACCCAAGAATCAGGGTGAAGTGCTAAAGCAGACCGCGGTGTCGACCTTGAGGAGTGAGCACACAATAACTGATACGTGACCGCCGTTCCAGTAACGGTAAAGTAGGCGTAAGGCGGTGTAAACTAGGCGGTGTAAATGTGTTCAAAATCTTAAAGAATTTTGCGAAACTGCTGAAGTCGAATATCAGAAATAGTTGTTTATAATAAAATGCTGTAGTTAGCTCTTTTGACAGTTGTTGAACGAATGTTTAAAATATACGTGCGGAAAAATTTGTAGAATTTTTTTAAAGAAAATCTTCAATAATTTATCTGAAGTTGTACAATATTTCAAACTGCTGTAAAATTTATCGAACTTTTGGTAGTAAACGAATTTTAAAATTTCCATGTTAGGAGAGCTTAGAAAATAATTTTCTTCCCTTAACTAACCGTAGTACTGAAACAAGGTGAAATAACTAGCGCAGATTTCATCACATCAAGCTCTATAGTAACTGCTTACATTATTTAGAAGAGTGGACGGACATAACCAGCTGTCAGTTTTGTCCCGCTTCACCAATTTTAAAATCTGGTCACCTTATATATTAAGTTATAAGAGAATTAATCACAGGTAGTTAGGACATAGAAATCAGAAATCTCTGTTTTGATTTTAGTTCAACGTTTCGTCCTTTTATTAGGACTTCCTCAGCAACTCAATCATACAAGTTCACAGTTTAATATATTTCCGAAACATATAAAACAATTGGTAAGCATCTTTTTTATTATAAAAATATATAACAAAATTATAGTCTTGATAAATATATCTGCCATCAACGACATATACTACACTACTACAACTAAAATCAAAACAGAGTTCTGATTTCTATGTCCTGACTACTTGTGATTAATTCTCCAATTATTTATTAATTTAAACTGGATGTGATTCCATTTTAAATTTTGATGTTTATTTGGAATTCATATGACAAACTTATTTCGAATCTATTGTTTGGAAAAAAATCGCAAATTTTACTCAGTTTTTGGAAATTTGTTAATTTGCAAGACAGTTTCCTCGATTTAAACACATAGACTTATTTTCTTGAGCTATACTTGTGATGTAGATTTAGATTATAGATAGTGACGTAGTACTGCGACCTTTATAGATCTATTGTATCCCACCTTCTTATTCTAGTCATTGGTATATTTACACACTTAGCGCCTCTTATAGTCCTGATCCCTTAAGAAACTTTAGGATTTGTGTAGAATTCAAGGGCTGGATCTCCTCCTCGTTTAAGCAGTGAACCCAATGTAGATCTCTCACTGTCTTGTGGATCATAGTCTCCGCTGCTGAGCTACAGAATCTGGCATCATTCTTATGACCTAGATTCTTGAAGTGTCTCCTAAGTCTGCAGTGAACTGTCAGAATTCTAAGCTTGTTCCTGTTTAGTTTCAGGACAGCTTTTGTTTTTATTTCTCGTTGAAAGATCCGGCATTACTTCGTATTGTATTTACCAAGGAAGATTTTTCCAGGATTTTATTTATTCTTTCCTTGTATCTTGATCTAAGCTTTTATTGATGGTATTCTATCTCATTACGCATACATGGACGCATAAAGGGATTACTAGATCTCTTATTTGCTAGGTTATTCATTTCTTCATAACTACCAGTATGTTCTGGTGCCCAGCATGGTGTTATTTTATTTTCTCTTCCAAACTTGTTTAGCTTTCCCACGTAGTCCCATACCAGTTTACGTAGTCCCATACAAGGTATATTGTACAGTTTTCGATAGCATGTAACACCGCTTAGAATATACATGCGTAGATTCCCATTGATTCGAATTTCTCCAAGTATTCGTGCACCTGTGCCTTACTTCGCCTTCTAGCCATCTGTATTCCAGCTGATAGCACTTGTTTGCTCAATATGGTATGTTCAGGATTCATCACTCCATCCGTTTTTACTGTTACACATTGCTTTGTAGATACTTTACAGATTCCCATGAATTCGAAGTAATCCAAATATTCCCGCACTTATGTCTTCCTTCGTCTTTGAGCCATCTGTATAGCACCTGATAGCACTTTGTTTGCTCAATCTGGTATATGAAGCTTTTATTAATCTTTTAGATTTTAAATAGGTTTTTAAAAAATTAAACAACTTATGTGATTTGTTTCACTTGATATTTTATTGATTACTAGTTTCACCAACACAGTGGCATCTTCAGATCTAATACAAACATTAAACAATTACATATATTTATATGATTTTAACATGGGCTTTGCCATATTTTCAAGAGTGGTGATTGGTGCAGAAATTCGGTCTGTTCGTTGAGACAGTTACTAGAACTGTTGTTGATGGTTTTTCCGATTTCTAAAGATTCTAGTAGGTCCATTTTTAATCCTTTTTCTATGCGATGTAATATTGTCGGCTGGTTGTTTGCCGAAATTTGGTGTCCTGTGGTTATTAGGTGATTAGCGAAGGTAGATTTGTAATTTTTCAATCGTAGAGATCGTTTGTGTTCATTAAACCGGGTTTCGAAACTTCTTCCGGTTTGTCCTATGTAGGTGCCGCTGCATTCATCGCAATTAAGTTGATATATGCCTGATTTCTTTAACGGATTTATTTTTGATTTTTGGTTGCATAATACATTTTTTAGGGTATTGTTATTTCTGTAGGCTACAACGGTGTTATTTTCTTTAATTAGATTTCCTATCTTTGTCGAAATCTGTGCCAGATATGGGATGCATTTGAAAGCTTGTTTTTCTTTATTTTCTGAGCCACCACTAAAAACCGATTTTTAGATTTTATTTAATTTATTAATCTCTTTGTTTAAAAAAGCCACAATGAATTCATGAAGTCTGTAGACTGCTAGTCCAGTCCATAGCATCTGACCGCCCAATCAATTGGACTACTACAACAGTCACCTGGCGTCATAGCACCTGGGCGTCAAATCAATTGAACTGCTCTAGCAGTCCATAGCAGCGAAAGGGTTAAAACTGACTATAGACTAGTAAGTAGGATGTATTTACTCCTTGATTGCTGGGAGCAGAGAGATCAAAGTCTCGTTTGCCACCACATGACTCGACTCTCATCACTATAAACACTCTTGAGACGGTCAAACGAACAATAATTAGAATTCAGAAGCTAGTCTTGTTTGGATAAGTTGATGGAGCCAAAGAAACTGTTATGTCGATGTTTCTTCATGATATTCAATTTAACGATAGATTTGAATTAGTGACATTTCTACAAACAGCAACAAGAAGCTGACTTTCGTTTGCAAAGGAGAAATTACAAAGAAATATTTTTCTAAACTTTATCATTAAAATCATTGTTTAAATTTTGCAAATACAGTATAATATTGGTTAATCCGGCACGTTCAGTAATCCGCTTTTGAAAAACACGTTTCTTTTCTTTCGTACATAAACCTCGCTCACAGTTGAAATAATGTCAAAATGGACACACTCAAACTCCGAAAACTTCACGCTTTTCGCGATTCTGACCAAGCTAACTCTACTCTACAATTGTCTTCGGAATTTTTACAAGATCTTTGGTGTTACGTGCTGATAAACGATGATATAGCTTGGTTTCAATGCACAAGCCAAGAAAATTTCCATTCCTTGTCTGACGAAGAAATCCTCAGCCTAATGTGTTCCACGGATGATGATGAAGCTAACGATGACTTGAATGTTTGAGCTCGACGAACTGTAGCAAACGGTGACGCGTTTAAAATATGTAAAATGGTTATTGTTTTGTTTTAATCCTGATAAAGGTCGATTCCCATATGCGCGACACTCAGCTACATTGTTTTAAATGGGCACGTCGCGTAGCCATAGTGAGAGGTGCGTACTCATTTGAAATAATGTAATCATTATTTGACAGGCGATGTCACGTGACGTCGCGTAGCTGAGTGTCGCGTATATGAGAATCGGCCTTTATCCGGAATTTTTTAATAATCCAGCGGTCCCATATGTTTTCCGGCTTTACTGTTACACACTGTTACGTAGTTTATCTTGCAATGATATTTGCAATCTATTTCTTCTTTCTGTGCAGCTAGGGCAGGGGTCGGCAAACTCTATACACGTAAGAGACAATTTTTTTTAGAAAATGTTTTTAAGCTTGATCAAGATCCACATATATATTTTTTTAAATAAATCATACTTTTATATTTTCTTTGTTATATTTTAATTAAATATTTGGTTAAAAAATATTTTTATTTCTTTAAAAAATAAAATTTATTTACATATAAAACATAGATAGGACATAGTCATAAGTAGATTATAGTTATATATAACAGATTAATAAAAAAAGAAACTTCTTATGAATAATTAATTAAAAATAATGAGATGAATATGCCTGCATCTCATTCCAAAGTTTTTTAAAGTCTGGCAGGCAGCTGGTAGTTTTCAATTTTAAACACGACTCCAAATTTCCATTAGTTAACTGACTTCTCAGTTTGGTCTTATTCAGATTCATGTCAGAAAATGATTGCTCACATATATAAGTAGATCCGAAAATACGGAGAACGCCAAATACAATTTCTTTTAATTCGTTTTATGAGTCTGGAAGGTAATTCAAAGAATCGTAAATTACAGTATCTATCTTAGGTAGATTGCTCATAGCAGTCGGTTTGTGCTGTTGGACCAGTTTGTATTTTTCTTTCTCCAGGTTTTCATGTTCAACATAATGTTTCTCAAATTTGGATCTCCACAAATCCTTGTTTTGTAAATAAATCAATTGCATTTCAAACGTACCTTGCTTGATCAATACCGAACGGGGAAAATATGAAATTTTTCTGATCTATATTAAGAGGATCGGTAATGAAACCCAACATCGCTTTTTGATTTATAAATTCGTCTAATCTGATTTGAAAAGATTTTTGTATATTAATAAGGACTGTCCTGAAATAATCGGTGTCAATCACAACAATATTTTCTTGGCGGTACTGGGATAAGTTTTGAAAGTGAGTTAACGTTCCTCTTTGTAATTCATCAGCTAAAAAACTGAGTTTGTTTTCAAATGAAATAATTTCTTGAAGCATATAAAAAGAAATATTTCTTTTACCCTGTAATTTGCGATTTAGCTGATTTAGTTATAGTGATATAACGTCCACCTTGAAGTAAAATTTTTGCAACCACTGATCGGCTTCTAATTCTGGATATTAATTCCCTTGTACTCGAAGAATGCTTTAATTTCTTTAAAGCAAGATGCAAAACATGATGAACATATTTCCTCTCGAAAGCCATCGGACCCTGTTGAACAGGTGGAGATCTGAATATTGACTCTTAATTTCACTCAAATACTCTTTAAATTGGATATGATTAAGCGCCTTTGCGATAATATTATGGGTGACATTGACTGCCAAATCCATAACTTCACCAATATCTTTTGGGAATGTTTGTGCCAAAGTGCTTCCTGGTGAATTAAGCAATGGAAAGATAACACATCATGATCAATCTTCTTTTAAAATTGTTACAAATACTTTTTTATCGCCCACCATACTTTTAGCTCCATCTGTTGCAATTGAAACAGATCCCACTTTTAGTGGGTGGGAAGTGATTTTTCTCCAGACATTCGGTAACTGCATTTGCAATATCTTCTCGAGTTTGACCCTTGAGTGGCAATAATCCCAGGAGTTCTTCTTTGGGACCATCTGATGAATATAGCGAGCAAAGAGGGCAACTTGCGCAGTGTCCTTTAAGTCACCAGACTCAATTTAACGCCCCAAATTTGTTGTTGGCATACATTTAATGACATTTTTTGCCCTGTCTGTTACAGTTTTGGCAGACAATGGTAAGCTTTTGAATGCAATGGTAGCTTTATTCATAATCTCTGCTTTATTGTTAAAATTATGAAAATGTTTGTCAGCCGCATTTATAAAACAACTTTTTATGTACTCACCATCAGTGAATGGTTTTCCGTTTTTACGATTTCATGACTCACGATAAAGCTTGTCAAGTTAGCATTATTTGCAGACTGCATCCAACAGTTAAAAGAGGAAGTTGTCTTTTTTTAATTATCTGTAGTTCTTGAACTGCTTTCTTTCTTGTATCACCGAAGGGATAATTCTTTACAAATCCGGCATGTTTACTTTATAAATGTCTTTCGACATTAGACTTTTGGTTGTTTGCTAGGTTTTCTTGGCAAATAAGACAAGTTGGAAGACCAGCTGCTTTAGCTGCAAAAGCAAACGATTCAGTCCATTCAGTTTGGAATTCACGATCTCTATCGGCAAGTTTTTTATTTCTTTTTTTCTTCGAAGCCATAGAGGAATTTAGAATTTTTAAATAAACCCAAAAAAGTAAAATTTTGAACTGCACTGACTTAAATGCGAGACACAATAACTAAAAGAAACGTGCGAGATATGTGCGAGTCGCGCTGTGTTGTGAATTATGAACATGGCGGCGTGGCACAGCGCCGGCAGTCTCTGCCATACGAAAATATGCCCCACCACAATTGTAGCACCGTGACTTATACACATTTGCCAGATACTTTACGAATTATCTCAAAGAAAGTAAATGTGTCTTCAGACTGTTATTTTTTCATTTCAGTTTTTATTGTTGTGATTTTTTTTAAATTTTAATTTATTTTAGAAGAGCCATAAGTTCGCACCAAAAGAGCCACATGTGGCTCGCGAGCCACGGTTTGCCGACCTCTGAGCTAGGGGATCTTTCCCAGATATTTCCGGCCTCTATTTCCAATTATTTACCTGTGTATATTATTAATATACACAGTTCTCCTCGTGCTTATTCCTTGGCAATAATTACCTGTGCCTATTCCTTGCTATACCTTACAATCACCTACTTTGTGCCGATATTTAAAAAAAATGTGTGAAAAACTCAAGTTATTTTGAAAACTTAGATTTCGCATTATGACTCTTCCACCACCTAGTATGTATCTTATACTGTGCAAGAGTCATTGTACTATTTTCTTAGCTTTGACTGTAACTTGAGTTTTCCACACAATTTTGTTAAATATTGACACCAAATCGGCGACTGTAAGGTATAGCTATACTCAAATTTTGAACTAACAATTAAATATGTTTTTTTAATGTCAGTGTTGCCACCCGTCCCGGTTTCAACTAGACAATCCATGTTTTAAGTTGTATGTTCGGGTTCGAACTCCAAGGGCAAGAGACAATCCACCGTCCTCCTGTGCATAATGGCTCGCCACCCACGTTATATATTAATATTTCATTCCATGTTAATATTTCACACGATATGGGCTAAAAATAAACATCAACGAAACAAAATTTATGGTCATAAGTAAAGAGAAGAAAGAATAATCCCAACTATTTATTAAAAATATACCAATAGAACGGGTATCCAAACTTGTCTACCTGGGAACCTTAATAAACCAACAGTGGGAAAACTCACAAGAAATCAGATGTAGAATAGAAAAAGCAAGAGATGCCTTCATCAAAATGTCTAAGCTCTTCAAAAGCCACAACCTCAAATTAGATATCAAAGTAAAAATCCTGCGCTGCTATGTGTTCTCCATATTGTACTATGACATGGAATCATGGACATTTACCGAAGCAACACAAAAGAAACTCGAAGCCTTTGAGATGTGGCTATACAAAAGGATCCTTAGAATATCATGGGTAGATGAAGTGACCAGCGAAACAATACTGGAAAAAATGTGGAAGGAAAAAGAGGCGATGAACACGATTAAGAGATGGAAACTGGAATATCTCCGGCTTATATTGAGAAATGACACCAAATACAAACTAGTTTGTCTAGTCATCATAGCCAGGATGGTCGCCAATATTCGAAACGAATAGGCACAAGAAGAAGACCCACGTTAAAAACTGTAAGGGCGCTTGTGTCTAAGATTTAGACACCACCTACAAGTGTAGGCAGGGGATGTGGTCAAAGTCCACTAGGACTGTAGCACCACAGGAAGATAAAATGTTAACGTTATATCAGAACTAGAGCGTTGAAATACATACATGATTTTCTTTAAATTTTGATCTGGTATCACAAGGTTTGTGATATATTTCTTCACTTGAAAAGAGTATATGCTGAATTGTGGAAGTTAATGGCATTCATATTTTCTCTTTAATGGGTTCAGTGTGGTGGAACAAGAAAACCCGTTTGACATCCGACCATGTTAAAGTTGAATTATAAATTAAAAAATATAAATTTCGCGCTATACAAAAGGCATCAAAGTAGGAAACAAAAGCAGTAGACAACGAAGGCAGTAGGCAACAAAAATCTTTAAGAAACGGCACTGGGTAACATGTTTTTTTTTATCCGCTGTATCTGGGTCATCCGTTTCTCAAAGTGGTAACACGGTTTAATGTTTTTCTGTCTTGTCCTCTTTTCTTGTTTCTTATATGTTTATATACATATATACTATTTTTTTTTTTGGTCCTCAACATTTAACAACACTAACTGTAACATCATCATAATATTGGAGATTTTACAAAATTATTTAACATTATACAGACGCGATTACGAAGGTGAAAATCGTGAAGGACCGGCCCGTTTTTTTAAGAGTAATAAAACTTTGTTTATTACAATTATTATCGTGAAAAATACAAAATTGAAAAAATGTAATATAATTTTTAAAGGAAAATCGGAAATTTTCCATTTCAAAATACCCTGCTAAGGGCTAGTTTTTTCGAAGGCAATTTTTCAAATTCCTGTTTTTTTCCGATACAAGTCTTTTCGATACATTTTCTGGTGCTTTGGTTAGGATCCAAATCTAAAATCCGACCGTCAGAAATCATTTTTGGGCAGATCTCCAATACAAAGTATTTGCACGACCTGTATTTAACCTAGGAGGAGACAAAATTAAATGCCAGACCCATTAATTATTCAGGGGTCATTATCGACAGGTCTCTCAACTATAAACACATCAAAGAAGCCTGTGTTACTTCTATAAAATACTGTTCAAGATTATAGCTCGTATTAAGGATGGACTGGGTTTTGTTGAAAGCTATTATAGCATTAATATATAGTGGAGCTATTAAACCAGGCCGCCTATATGTAGCGTCAATCTGGCACAGAGCGTGCGGCATTCAGCAAATGACCAAATGACTTAAACTCCTCGGGGTACAGCGAGTTTGTATGTTACAAGCGGCCAGAGCTCACCGCACCGTATCGACAGAGGCCACTTGTGTTATCTCGAGGTGTTATCTTCTTCCAGTCCACCTACGACTGAAAGAAGTGATATTATATGGGTCAAGGCGCTCAATAGACCAGAATGCGCTAGAGGAGCTTACTGTAATTAATGCGTCTGTGAAACTTTTGAACAGAGAATTCATATGTCCCACATTAAACATCCGGCCGAAATTTTACTAATGAATTACTGTTCAACGTACAACGACACCCAAAGCGTTACACTCTATACTGAAGGCTCTGGCGTAATAAATAATTATTGGCGTAATAATAACGTATAATTGGCGTAATAAATCCGAATCTGGCGTAGGTGCAGCATTTGTTGCATATATTGAGGAGGTCGAGGTACATAACAAGATTATGAGACTAGAAATGTACTGTTACATTTTCCTGGCCGAACTCCTAGCCATCAACAGAGTATTAAGGTATATAAGATCGGAGCATAAATTAATCCTCGAATGCCCGATTCTCGGCGCCTTAAAATATATGACCAGGCCTACAGAACTGCTTATGGATATTTAAGCAGTTAGCACAGAAACTCCGACAGATCTAATCTTCGGTGTCATTGGGTTAAGGCTCATGAAAGTCATTGAGAAAACAAAAGAGCGGATTATTTAGCAGGGCAGGCTTAAGGAACTGAGAGTACAAGCGAGGAAGAAGACCTATTGCCCAACGTACAACAAAGTGCTGGCCAGGCAATAAAGACAAAAGGATAGGGCAAAGATAAGGCAAAAACTGGGACTATGGACTAAGAAGTTCTTCCTGAAATAATCAAATGGAAGGGCATTGATAGTAAACCCACACATTAAATGGTCCTTCTAATAACTGACAGGAAAAGACAGTCCCCGTTTTGTAATTGTGGAGAAGAAGATTCAGCCGCTGATGTACTATATAAATGCCAGCTTACGGAGAACTGGCGACAACAAACTGAATTCAGCATGACTAAGGTATGATGTCATTTGACCACGGATCGATGAAAATCTCAACACAACCTAGAAAAATAGTCAATGGTGACATTAAATACAAACTGTTCAAGATTAAAAAGACTGAATTGGATTAAAATTACCGATTTTTAAATAACCGATTACTAACCGATTAAATTTAAATAGTATTATTGTTAATAGCTATGAAATCAGCCTATTGTCCAGCTGGACGGAGTGCTGGTCACATGAGCCACTCTTATGTGAATAAATAAATAAGATGCAGTTCCTAAACAATAGTTTAGTGATTTGCCTTCCAAACGCCTGGGAAGAAGCGAAATTTTCAGAAAATTTTTCAGTTCCATAAGGCTCGCTCCAAGATTCTAGATGTAGTTATTGGTTATAAAAAAAGGAATTAAGAATTTTTCGAAAATTTCTTCAGTTTCCCATCGTCTAAAATCTAAGCATATTTTTTTCCGAAAATCGAAGGGAAACTGTTCCAACAACTTTTGCAGTTTCCCAAAGTATCATCCATAATCCATAAAACAATATTTCTGAAAATCTAGTAAAAAATTGACTTTCCTTAGTTTGGTCTAAAATCAAGGAAACACTTCATATTTTCCTATGACGTCTTCTGGTCCTCATGGTCACATCCAAACTGTAAGTAGAGATCCTCGAAAATCTCCAAACTCCTTCAGTTCCCTTGATCTGGTCCAAAGCCTAAGAAACAGTTTTCTCGAAAATCTAGGAAATACTCCAAGTATTCCACAAAACTGAAGATTTCTCTTTCAAACTTTTCAAAACTAAAATTTCCAAAATCCCAGGAAAGCACACCGATTTTACAATTCCTTTTCTACTTACAATTTGAGGTGGAAACTGAAAACTGCTGAAAGTCGTCCAGTCTGCATTTTTCCGGGAAAAGAAACTGAAATCTGCTGAAAGTTCTTCAGTCGGCCTTCTTCCGAGAAAGGTTTAAGATAAAAAATAACTTATTAGTACGTCAACGGCTCCTCTAGTTTTTAAACATTTATAAACAAATTTTAAATTAAATAAATATCGTATTATTGTGACACTGGACTGTATTAAAATAAATATATTGTAATAAAAATTCGTTTTGTAGACTCATTTTCTCGTTTGTTTTATTTGGGTAAGGAGTTTAGACACGTTATAAATAATGAAAATGCAAAGAAAGAAAAAAAAATCGTTGCCAGAGTGAGAGAAAATTGGAAGGGAAAAAGCTGTCGGCTGTCTCCCTACCCTTCCGCCAGGCGTCCGCTGTCGCCGGTGGAGAAAAGGACGTAGCGTGCGCTCGCGGCCTTTTTCTAAAAGATAGGGACTCGTTCGTTTCGTTCCACTTATACTGTTCGTATATACCCAGAGTAAAAGAGTAAGTGTACGCGCGTCGTCCTTCCCTCCCGAAACGTCTGAAGAGAGCACCGCACCGTCTGAAATACCGATCAATAAAACAACTGAACACACAGTCGAGTTTTCATTGGTCGGCCAAGGAGTTTTTCCCCCACTTTTCCGGGCGAAATGTCCGTCAGATGGTTTTCTTTTGTTTCAGGTTTTATATTAGATTTCAGGAGAGGCGCGATACTAAAACGACTTGACTGCCTGCGCGGGAAGGGGGCAACGAGCGCAGCAACGCTGCCCCCCGCGCCTGGGGGATGGGGCGCGTGTCACCCGTAAGAGAGCCTTACATAATGGGGATACCCCGTACACCCTCCCGGAATATCGGAAAAATCCTGCAGCGAATTTCCCCGAAGAAAACGCGGGACCACTCCCGGCCGTTTCTATGGATATTTTAATTAAATCGACGAACATTCGCGCCCCAATTAACACAAAGAAATCCACTTTTGCAAAAAAATACATTTAGTAAAAAATCTCATTAAAAATACAATTCAATTATAATATATAGGTAATTAAAATTAAATTATTTTCTGTAATATTTATTTATTTATTTCAATAGAAAAATAGTAGTTACTTGAATCTTAACTGAATTTTATGGTTAATATCAATTCTTTAGAAACTTAATAATATTTTTTCTTCTCTGAACCAAGATTCTATAGCTATGTGTTTTTACTTGGCTGCAGTTGATTAAGGTCCCTAAGTAGGCTTTTCGTATGTGTACGTCCCTTCTAATATAAATTGTGGTTGTCACAGACACACGTTCGGACAGAATAGGTTTCAAACTGTTGCACTTTGATGTATTGATAGCAATTTAGAAATTGTAAAATTCAAAATTTTGCATTGTTTATTTAAAAGAAATCCGTTTTTATAATTTTTCTAAAATACTTTAAAAATAATGTTATAATACTTTTAAAACAAAAATTCATTTCCTTGTGGAATGGACTGCATCGTTTTGCACCAACGTTTTTGAACACTGGCAATTTAACCGCAAAACTATTTTGGAATTATCGTGCGAGGGGCAAATATTTAGCAAGTGTACTACAGAGGTGCAATCATTATATAACAAAAAAACGTAGTGATTTAATTACATATGCCAATAATAATAATTGGACTTTATTGAACTTTGAACTGGACTTTATTGAAAACATAGAGGATTGAGGCGAAGACTAGCGTATGCTGTTCTACTTAACTGCAGGTTTATGGAATGGTGATATTCCAGTGCAGGTTTTCCTCGAAATGAATACCAAGAAATTTGGTACATTAACCCTCTTGATGGTGTCGTTAATGGTAACCGTCTTTATGATGTCGTTGATGGTGTAATTTAAGTGGTAACTCTTTGGTACAAGAACTGCGTGCAGTCTCGAATATCATATATTCAGTTTTATCTCTATTGAGGTAAAGACAGTTTGCTGAGAACCATTCGTTAAGTTTCTCCAGAAGCATATTGGCTCGAAGTGGGTTGTCAGATCTAGTACGTTCAGTGACGATTGTAGATATGGTGGCGGCGACTTGTACTGCGACCTTTAAAGATCTATTGTACCCCACCCTCCTCCTACAAGCGTTGGTGTACTTTCCAGGTTTTCATCCATTGTTCTGTTGTTTCTTCATCTAAACTTTTGTGGATGGTGTTAACACTCATGCCGCAAAAGGGTTCCGGACCTATAAAGGGGCTACTAAATCCCTTGTTTGCTTGGTGATCAGCTTCTGCGTTTCCGTCTATACCAGTGTGTCCTGGTACCCAGTATAGCGTTACTTTATTATCTTTGCCAAGCTTATTTAGTTTCCCCACACAGTCCCATACCAGTTTGGATCTGATGGTGTATGAGCTAATGGCCTTAATGGCTGCTTGGCCTTAATTCCTGTCGAGGTTAAACTGTGCACATCTTTCGATTGCGTGTACCTCTGCTTGAAAGATATTTGGGAATGTTCTCATGGATTCGAAGTACCTGGTGCGAGGTCCAAACATTCCTGCATCAGTACCTTCCTTTGTCTTCGAACCATCTGTATACCACTTGATAGCATTTTGCTCTATGTGGAATGCTGAGGATTCGTCGCTCGAATCGGCTTTACTACTACAAATTGCTGTGTAGTGTTTGTCGAAGTGGTATTTGCATACCATTTCATCTTTTAGTGCTTCCAGCCAGGGGAACTTGGCAGTGAGGCTGTTTCGGTCTCTGCTCCCGATTATTTTACCTCTGCCTATTCCTTCCTTGCTGAACCTTACAATCTGGCGGCTCATTCCACCACACCATGCAGCGGAGTCAGATCCAGCAGCGGCTCCATTGCTGATGTTGGACACGACCCCATCGCCCGTGTGCTGCAGACACACGCCAATCTTTGAATCTTCTTATGCTGTTTCCTCATAGAGGGCAGCTTGGTTCTACTTCCCCACGAAACTGCCCCATACATGATTGTAGGTCTCACTATCATGATGCACATCCACCGCAGGATTGTGGGGTTCCAACCCCACGTTTTTCCTGCCAGATTTCTACACACCATTCGGGCGCGTTTGGCCTTACCCACCGCTGCCTCAGCGTATCTATTCCATAGGAGTTTGCTATCTAGAGTGATACCCAAATACCTTATCTCCTGTTTGTATTCTACTACCCTTCCATCTAACAGTATGGGCTGTAGGCAGTTTAGTTTTCTCCTTCTAGTAAAAGGTATCACCGTTGTTTTGCTCGGGTTGAGTCTCAGTCCCACTGTTTGACACCATCTACTAGTTACTTTGATGCCTCTCTGAACAATTTCACAGAACGTTCCCTCAAACTTCCCTCTGGCCATAGTCTGCATACAATGTGTCTATTTGTAAACTTTACAAGGGATTGGCATGGTATCGTCCCCGATTTGACTTGAACAAGTTGCTGACACTTTCCAGGAAAGACTTAAGCCATATGGCTGATTTGCCTGTTATCTAATAATTGAAGACCTTGTCCAGATGAAGACTGTGAGATACACAGTCGAATGCCTTCGATAGATCCCAGAATATTACAGGTAATTAACACCGAATATTCCAGGTAAGTCCGATACTCTTATCTACTTCAGTTATGTGTTGTAAAATTGAGCTAGTGCGATACTGATAGAGTTTCCTTTGCCAAATCCATGCTGTTGCTTTGGAATAAGTTGAAATTTTTGAATAAATGGATAAGCCTAATTCGCATAAGGCATTCCAGGATTTTAGCTAAATCTGATATTACGCCTATTGATCGGTAATTGATAGCTTGTCTTTGTTTCCCTTTTTATGAAAAGCAGTATTAGTGGATATCTTTAGGATTTCTGGAAATAGTTCAGCAACAAAGACAGCGTTCACTATCTTATTGGATCAGTTAGCAAATGTCTGAATTCTTTAAAGATGTTGGTAGGGAGCGAGTCAGGTCCACATGTTTTAGTGGTTTTGAAGAACTCCATAATTTGCAGAATCTCTTTGGACGAAAATTCCCCCAGAAATATAGGATTTGGATTGAAATTAATTCGGCTGTTTGATGAATTAATGCTATTGGAGATTCCCCTTGTTGTGATATTTTGGCTGATTGACTTTGGCGCTTGATCAAAATAGTCGCTGAATATTGTCGCTATTTGCTTTCGGTAGTGAGAAGCATGGAATTTTCCCAAATTTCGATCTGTTCAGAATCGCTAGCTTTATTGATTTGCTCCTTTATCACCCTTCAGAATGCTCTCTGTTTATTGAAAGAGATCTTCTACTCTCAACCAATTCAACACTCGAATCTTTTCTGATACCGGATCCCTTTTTCTAAGCCAAAATTTTGATGAGAAAAGACGAACGATTCACATAGTAGTTTAAGCAACAAAGTTACTCTAGTCAAACTGACACATTCTTAACTTAAAATTGAAAGCAATGTAATATTTTTACTAGATTTAGAATTTGGAATTTTTAGAATTTTAGTATTCAATTTTAAGTTGTGATATTCCAAATATTCTACAATTGTTTTAAGATCACAGTTAATGGCTTTACGAACTTCCTTTACATTTCCAGTGTCAAAATGTTAATATATTTGCGTATCATAGGTGTATCATAGGTGTGTAAACATATCAGCCGTGTATATGAGGAACTATCAGTCCCAGTACTGATCCTTGTAGTATACAAGTTATGCATCTATGCTGGGACAGAGATTCACCTAACACAATATATTGCCCGCGATTTAATAAGTAACGCTGGAAGAGCTGGGAAGAGAAGTGATCGAAGCCATAACATTTTAATTTTGCTATCAGAAGAGCGTGATCCAACGTATCAAAATATATAAAAAACTGTGTTTTTGAACGCTTAGTATAGCTATTTATTTATTTATTTTTATTATTTATTTAGCTATTAAGTTAAATAATTCATCAAGACAATTTACCTTAAATTTTCGTGATAGTGTGGAAGATACGCTAGAGATACTCTAAGATTTAATTTGTCTCTTCCTAATTATCCTACGAGTGCCCATGTCGGTTACAGACAAAATATTGAGGACATTTTTCTCAACATATACCATCGACTAATAAAAAGGAAAATCCTGCAAAGAGATGTATAGGCTTCATATAAATATAAATCAACCATTGTTAAGATAGAAGACTTTTTGTCGTTCAAGGCTCTAATACAATCATCAATAATAGCAGCTAGCGCCAAGGTAGAAGTGTGACCTTTACGAAAACCTGATTGCTTATCCGGAATTATCCTTGCAGAAACAACAAATTCACAAACTTGATTGTCAACAAATTTCTTTAGAATTTTAGACAATGTTGGGAGGTTTTTCTTAACTACTAGCAGCTTTTTGGATTCTTTACCTTGGATATAGGTTTCACAAATGCTACTTTCCAACTACTCGGAAAGTAACCAGTTTCAAGACAACAATTTACAATATGTGTTATGTAAATGGTAATTATTGGTGCACATAATTTTAACATGGTGGCCGATATGTCATAAATACCTCCAGCATTAGATTTCAAAGTTGTTACAATATCATAAACCTTCTGCTGAGTAGCTAATCTCAAAGGTGCTGTTATTTTACCGTTTCCCTGCTAACTTAGTAGACCTGCAGTTTTACTAGGACTAAAAATAGGCAAAATTCGCCCTCGTTAAAATTGGTAAAAGACAAAATAAAAGCCTAATAACTAAATCAACAATAGTTATCAAAAATAACTAAATAAATAACTAATTTACTATTAGGACTATTAGGATATTAAGATTAGTACAATTTAAATTCGTTAACTCAATGCAAATAGGTGTATTTTCATAAAGTTATTTAAAAAAATGGATTTTTATTGAGAAAGAAAATTTGACTTCCATTGATTACCGAAGGTACATTGACCCAGCACCTCCACCAATTGTACAAAATTACTGGACTTGTAATCATAACTGTATTAAAATCAATAAAACAAATTTCGAATAGTTTAGTTTTACAATAAATTGAAAATATAAGCTAATCAAATATATTTTGATTAATAGGTGCACTAACCAGGAATGCAAAAAAAATATTAACCCCTTGAGGTACAATGACGTTTCGGAGACATTATTCATTACATGTAGACTTTGACGTGTCTGAGACAATATTTTGATTAATACACTATTCAGGAATGCAAAAATTCATTTATTAACCCCTTGAGGTACAATGACGTCTGGGAGATATTATTCGTTTCATGTAGACTTTGACGTGTCTGAGACGTCAAGAACTGTCTCCGTGGACACTTTCAATTACATTCATCCCTCATTTTACACGGTTCCATTTCTTACAATTTCTCGCTTTTGGAAAAACGGTTTGAAAAATTTAAATAATTTAAAATAAATTTTGGTTTTTATCATCCCTAATTTTTATTATTTATTTTGTTATTATATTATTTATTTATTTATCCCATTCCAGGAACAAAATAAATAATTTAAAATAAATTTAAATAATTTGAATTAAAAAATAACATTTATTACTTAAATTATTATTTTTTTAAACCGTGTTAGAGCGAGAAAGTTTAAAATAGATCCATGTAAAACGACAGAGTGATGTATATCAGATTATTTTATATTTCCTGTATTTCAAAATATATTCATGAAACTAGCTGTACCCATTTTATGGGAAGTTATACTTTGTTTTTTAAACATTTCATATTTATCACCAAAATTATTCCAAATTTTGTATGAATATAACATAAATTTTGTTTGAACGAACCGAAAAAATAATAAAATATTCCAAAGGAGTTGATGATACTAACTAAAACATGGACATTAGTAAGAACATTATTTTTTAGGTACACTGATTTTAGCCTGGCCGTATAAGAAAATAATTATATATAATAGGCACTAACTATATATATATATATATATATATATATATATATATATATATATATATATGTATATATATATATATATATATATATATATATATATATATATATATATATATATATATATATATATATATATATATATATATATATAATAGGCACCAAACACAGGTTACAGCCAAAATAATTCGAGGAACTCAACGAACCTTCACACAAAACCAACTAACCAAATCGAAGAGAGCGTTGCTAAGAATAATTCCAGAGATTTCCTAGGAACCTTTAATCAGGCACTCAGAAAATACTCCACTTCAGAGACTCACAAGGCAAACTGGCCTATAACGACAAGGACAACTGCCACCTTTTGGCTAAGTACTTTAAAAATCTACTCAACTGTGACCCACCCAGCGAAGACTTCGACTATAAACAAACCACACCAAACCCGGACTCGCTTCCTCCTTCATTGGAAGAAGTTGGCCAGATCATTCAAATTCTCAAGAACGATAAGGCAGCTGGAGAGGACTCTATCGTTGCTGAACTTTGGAAAGGTGCTGGAAAAAATGCCGTGCGCAAGCTAACCTAGATCATCTAGGACATCCGGGAAACAGAGAAATTACCACCCGATTGGAAATCTGCTCTGATCCGTCCGCTTCACAAAAAGGGAGATTTTACTGATCTAAAAACCGTGAAAACTATAAAAACTACAAAAAAAACTATTAATACCTAAAATATTAACTACCGTGAAATTTCTCTCGTCCCGGTAACATACAAAACTCTCTCGATGGCGTTACAAACAAGAGCATAAAATCAGTTGGATAGTCAACTGGGCAAATACCATGGGGGCTTCAGGAAGACCCGATTGATTTTAGGATTCCTACGATTCCATTGATAGAGAAACGCTTAACAAAGTACTCCAGGTACTAGCAGTAGACAACAAAACCCGCAGACTCATCCTAGAAACTTTGACCAGCACCCATTCCAAGGTTAAATTTAGAGGCGAGATTTCAAAAAGCTTCGAAATAAAAAACTGGAGTGAGACAAGGAGATGGACTTTCTCCACTTCTCTCCAACTGTGTCCTTGAAAAAGTTATGAGGGAATTGCGCAAGGAACTGAACAATTTTGGTGCTCAGAGTGGTATCTACCTGGGACGAAAGAACGATGGACTGGTTGTAGATTGCCTGGCCTTTTTGATTCTCTTGAGATGGCAACAATGCAGGTAAACTGCCTCAGAAACAGGCTGCCAAAGTGGTTCAACAAGTGTCGCTGGAGAAAACAGAATTCTTCACCAACATCAGAGAAGCAAACAGAGAGATGTTACTAGAGCAGGGAAACATCAAGAGGACTGAGAAATTTAAGTATCTCGGTGAATGGATTGAACCCAACTTATCAGAAAAAGCATCATTATTCAAGAGAGTCAGCAAGTTAGAACTAGCCTATCGGCTGACTAAGAACACTTGCAATAAGAAATGCCTGTCACGCAACCTGAAACTTAAGCACTACACATCAGTCTTATGACCAGAAGCCCTGTATTCCATAGAGTGTCTTTCCTTGAACCGATGGGGTCTAATAGACAAATTGGAAATCAGAGAGGAGAATCCTCAGGAAGATCCTAGGCCCGGTAAAGGAAAATGGGGAATTCCGAAGACGGCATAACTCTGAGCTCTACGAACATATTGAGATGCTCTCTGACTATGTAAGGAAAAGAAGGTTAGATTTCTATGGTCACGTTGCAAGATTGCCTGCAAACCGACTAACCGTCTGTTCGCCTTCTGGCAAAACAAGAAGTTTCGTACCACTTGGTTGTCAGAGACCGAGAAGGATATTAAAGAACTGGGAATAACAGATCTCAAAAACAGACAGTCTGTGAGATGCACCCTAAAGGAAGTCCGTGGATTTCAGGAAAAACCTGGAAAGGTACCCCCTAGACGGAATAGAGAAAGGAGTTACACCGGCAGAAGTTGCGACAATACTGGGCAAAGATCAAAGCCCAACAGTTAAACAAGCGTGGTCCAAAGTAGGACTATTCGAAAGAAGAAAAGGAAGGCACTAAACATTCAATAGCAGAAATTGTTCACGCGGATAAAATAATTAAGAAAGAAGGAAGCGAAGAGCAGTATAATCGGACTGTTTAATTATAACTGGAGTATAATCTTGCAATAGGTATAAGTATTGACAGGAAAGACTAATTTCTTACATATTTCTACACTTGGTTTGGCGAAGGTTTGTCAATAGATATAACAATTTTTTTTTATATGTTTAATATAGCTATTTATTTAGCTATTAAGGTACCTAATTCATTAAGACAATTGACTGAAATTTTTTGATTGAATAGTGTGTAAGAATAATGGTTTTCTTTGTAATGGTAAGAATAGAATATCAACCAATTGACAAAGTAATAATACAGGTATACATGGCATAATCTAGTCATGATTATGAAGAAGTGGACCAAGTATATGAACAACTAGAGAAAGTAATGGACACGGTTAAAGTTAAAGACAACCTCATCATCAGCTTTAGCTGCACAACCCATTATGGGCCTTGGCCTCCTGTTTTTTTAAATGTTTTTTTATTCCAATTTATTCCGGGCCTTAGCTTTCCATCCGGTCACCTTCATTGCTAATAGATTCTCCTGCACTTGGTCCAGATATCTTGTTTATGGCCTGCCCCTACTGGTCTTTGTCGTGTAATAAGTTTTGCTGGCTCTGAATCCTTCATTCGCTCGATATGTCCTATCCATCTTAATCTAGCAATTTTTATAGTACAAACTACATCCGTGTGTTCGTAAAGGTGGTACAGCTCATACTGTGGGTAAATACAGACTTGGTAGGAGAAATACAGAGGGCAACAACTAGTTGACTTTTGTAAAGAGAAAGGACTGATAATTGCAAAGACATGGTTCCAGCAGCCTAAGAGAAGAAGATATATGTGGACTGCACACGGAGACAGCGCACGATACCAAATAGATTACGTAATGGTAAGAGGAAGATACAGCAACCAATTTAAACAATGTAAAAATTATCCAGGCGCTGATGTAGCCAGTCACAACAATCTAGTTCTTCTAAAATCTGACCTAAGATTAAGAAAAAAATAATAGTGCTAAAGAAAGTGATAAGGAAAGATATCAAGAAGTGGCTCAGCAGAAAGTTATAGAAATACCAAATGCTACAGTAAATGAGAAATGGATTGGTCTGAAATTCTCAGTCCTGTAAGAAGCTGACCAAAAAATAGGAAACATAAAGATACAAGTAAAACAACCCTGGATTACTGAATATGTATTAGATATTATGGAAGAAAAGAAAAAAAAAATTGTGAAGAAAGAATTAAAAACCATAAAAGTTGAAAAGTATATTATGAGACAATGCAAGGAAGTAGAAGAAAAGCTAGAAAAGGTAAATATAGAAACAGCCTATGAGCTGATTAGGAAGCAGTTAACGAAAGTCCATGGCCGAAGTAATATTATAATAGAATGAAAATGGTAAAATGGTAACTGAGAACATGCAAGTGAGAGAGGACGTTACATAGAAAATTATATGAAGATCCAAGTGGGATCCAGTAATTTTGAAAACGAAGAAAATGTAACAAATGATCAGTTCCGACCCTCACTTACAATAGGGGAATATACAAAAGGCTGTGAAAAAACTGAAGAACAATAAAGCACCAGGATGTTATGAAATAATTGGAGAAATGATAAAAGGATTGGATGATGAAACACATAGTTATATATTTAAACTAATTAAAGAAATATATGAAACTGAAGAAATACCGGAAGACTTCAAAAAGTGTATCATAATCCCAATACTAAAGAAACCAGAGTCTATTATCACACATGTCTAAAATATTAACAGGAATAATATACAACCGAATAAACAACAAAATTTATAAGAATTTAGATGAAGATCAGTTTGGATTTAGACGGAATAGAGGAACAAGGGAGGCTATTTTTATGTTAAGACAGATTGTAGATAAAATGCTGGACTTAAAAAGAAGTTTGTTGCATTTGTGGACTTGGAGAAAGCCCTCAATAATGTGAATTGGAATGTGTTGATGAAAATTATGACTAATGCTGGTCTAGATTTCAGAGACAGGCGGATAGTACATGAACTGTACAAAAGTCAAAGAAGCATTATAAATATAAAGGGTGAACTGCAATAGGCATACATACAATAAAGAGTACGCCAAGGCTGTAAATCATCACCAGTGCTATTCAACTTGAATATTGAAGAGGAAATTGAGAAATGTAAACTATGCTATAGAAGGAATTAAGATCAATGGAGTAGAAATTAAAATGGCAAGGTTTGCTGACGACATAGCTGTCATTGAAGAGAATGAAGAAAATCTGAAAAAAACCTTAACAGGAATGAATAAGATCCTGCGAGAAAAGTACAACATGAAAAAAATACACAGAAGACAGAGATCATGGTGTGCACCGGCTAGAAAACTACAGACATTAGGGTTAACGATGTACCACTGAAACAAGTTAATACGTTTTCCTACCTAGGAAGCAAAATCGCATCAGATGGCAAAAGTTCAGCAGACATAAAAGGGCACGCAAAAAATAGCCTTCAAGAACAAACGGGTGCTTGTTACATCAAGGAACTTAAATGCAGAGACCAAAAAGCATTTATAAATTGCTATGTCTGGAGTGTGGCATTGTACGGCTAAGAAACTTGGACGCTTCACACATGCGATAAGAGAAGACTAGAAGCATTTGAAATGAGGTGTTGGAGGAGAATG
The DNA here is from genome assembly GCA_944588485.1 of Phosphuga atrata. Taxonomy (NCBI): domain Eukaryota; kingdom Metazoa; phylum Arthropoda; class Insecta; order Coleoptera; family Silphidae; genus Phosphuga; species Phosphuga atrata. The sequence goes on along the minus strand of OX155904.1, from coordinate 23,286,532 downwards.
CAGAAAATCTTGTGGACGGCAAGGCTGACAAATGCAGAAGTTTTTAGAAGAGTTTGTGAAAAAAGAGCCCTATTGAAAACAATAATGAGGAGAAGAGACCAGTGAATAGGACATCTGTATAGGAACAAGGATTTTATAATCAATGTTATGGAAGAAATGGTACAAGGCAAAAGAGGCAGAGGAAGATACATATTACAATACATAAAACAGATTCAAGGAGATAATGGAGTAAAATCATATGAAAAATGAAAAGACTATCAGAGAACAGAGAGGAGTGGGGGAGAAGAATTGCTGGCAACCAATCTTCGGATTGATAAAGAGAGACAGAGAGGGAGAGAGAGAGAAAGAGAGAGAGAGAGAGTGGAAGATATGCTATGTAATTTGTCTCTTCCTAATTATCCAACAAGTGCCCACTTCGGTTACAGGCAAAATATTGAGCATATTTTTTTACAACATATACCATCAACTAATAAAAGGAATATCCTGCAAAGAGATATAACTTTACAGTATACAAATTGGCTAGTTCCTCTTTTCATATACTTTTCATAGTTTACAGAACTAATAATTTAATACGGAACTAATAATAGTATATTAAAGAACGACTTCAATATGCGCAGTTTTTAAGCACGTGTCTATGTTTATACGTACATGTAACGACGAGCGAGTCAAAATAGAAAAAATACTTTTTCTATTTTGAGTCTACATATGGGTTCGTTAATAGATCGCTGTGATGGATCGCTGAGTGCGATACAATTTTCTCAATATTTATCGGCGTTTTTTTTATTTAGAAATGACCTAAAAGGGCGCAAAATATAAAAAAAATAAGGCGGGTTTTGCACTTCAATGCTAGTGGTTTTCTAAACATGGACGCGTGCTGAAAATCCGCGCTTATTGAACTCGTTCTTTAATATACTAATAGATGTTACTAAATTATTGCAATTAACATTATAAAGCAACCTAATTAATTGTTATATAGCAAGGCAAATTTCAAAATAAAATGTTCTGTTTCGAAGCTTACACATAACTGGTTAATTGAGCCAAATTAAATAGTAAATTAGCCAAGCAATTAAAATAAAATCATTTAATAAAAGTTTCCATCCAAATGTTTATCTTTACACAGGCTGTTAGGTAAACATACGGCAAAAAATCAAGGGGTTATTCCTTGGCCTATTCTAAGAATATTTTCTTTAATGATTATTTCTGAAAAACGCCTTTGTTTCGAAGTCACAGGATCAACAAAATGTGTAAAAAGCATATTCGATATTTGTTGAAATCATTAATGTAAATAAAAGTATGGCATACGCCAATGAGTCTATCAAGTACCAAAAATTAATGAGTTTATCAAGTACAAAAAATTGTTGATGATAACTTGGAACGGCTGTTTTATCTACTAATGTACAAGCAGATTTCATTTGAATACGTCTTATCACTTGTTCATATCATCACCTGTATCGGTCGCAGTTGTTCACATTGAGTGATGTCTGGCCGTTTTTGACGAGTCTTTAATAGTTAGTGAAGTCCTCTACTATGTATATGAACGCCGAGATGACTAACATGCATTTCATGTATGGACTTGTTGATGCCAATTCATTACAAGCTGGACGATTGTACATTGAACGGTTTCCTAGCCATAATATCCCCGACCGAAAAATCTTCGAAAAAATCATCGACGTCTTCGTGAAACAGGCACATTGAAACGAAATGGAGGGCCAGGAAGAGTAATCACAGTAAGGACGGTACAACTGGAACAGAATGTGCTGCATATGACAGAGGAAAATCCAAGTACTTCTACGCGACAAATTGCCAATACTTTGAATGTCATTGGACAGTTTGGGAAATTCTTAATAAAGAAATTCTTATTTTATACAACCCACATTCAGTGTGTTTATGCACTACGACCTGATGATTATCATCCAGGTATTGCGTTATGCCAATGGCTTTTGCAAACATTAGTTCTAATCCCTCAATTCCTGACAGTTTCTTTTCACCGATGAAGTCGGTTTCTCAAGAAATGCAATAAGGAATTTTCATAATAATTATTTGTGCTTTCAACATCAGTTCTCTTTGAATGTTTGGGTAGGAATTGTGGGTGACGACCTAATTGGACCGGTATTTCTACCGACAAGATTTACTGGCGAGATATAGCTCTACTTTTTGGAAGATTCACTGCCCGAGGTTCTGCGGGATGTATCATTGGCGACAAGAATTGCAATGTGGTTTATGCACGATGGTTTTTCGATCTCCGTATGTTGCTCTTAAAAAATCAAGGACAAGTGGTTTTTCGATTTTTTAAGAGCAACATACGGAGATCCCTGGATTGGTCGAGGTGAGCCACACGTATGGCCTGCTCGATCCCCAGACTTAAACACTCTGGATTATTTCTTATGGAGCTATCTGAAGGCATTAGTTTACGGTTCTTTAGTGGTGAATTTGTACGAATTGCAAAATCGGATAATTGCTGGGTCTAACTCAATTAGAAATAACCCTGGTGTATTTGAAAGAGTTGACTCTCAATGACTATAAGATTGAATATTTCTATTCAGGCTGGAGGAAATTCATTCCGAACATTTATAGTAGATTGAGCAACATTTACTTTTTGATAATAAAATGTTGATACTATCGCAAATTTGAAATTAAAATGTTGTTGCTGTCGCAAAACCCTGTATCCTCAAAACAAAGGGTTTTTCAGAAATTATCATAAGGCAAGATATTCTTAGAATAGGGCAAGGAAAAACCCTTTGAATTTTTTTCGCATGTGTAGGTACCTAACACCTTTACCCTACAATCTTTACCCCTACACCCCTAACTACCTTTATGCCAAAATTAACTTTTACAGCGAATCATCAAAGATAATTTTCGAGAACTTTTATTAAAAAATATTCTCCAAATTTCCACCTTTACATACGAGGATTACCATTTTCGAAATATTAATTCGAAAAATTAATAATAACATCCTTTTTATTTATACTTCTAATATAATTCGATGTATGATTTGTATTAACCAATCTTTACAAAATTTCAAGACCTAACACCTTGATCTAGTTTCAAATAATTTGAACATATAACTCAGCAGTCTGAAACCGGTTTCATGCCATCAAATATTCATCAACCGGAAACTTTCGAACATAATTTCAGCAATGTTCCTTTTTGTTTTAACAACGTTTCAAAATAAGACCATACTAAGACCATAGCTAAGGAACTCCGCCAGCATGCAGTGGTGGGGTGGATGGAGTAGCTCCACCGCCATGTTACCAGTCCCAAGCCTGGATAAAGGAGGAGGGTTGATCATAAGACTAACAACATATCTCGTAAAAATTATTTCTATTTGTTATGAAACCTAAACAAGAATCTCGGAAAGGGACCGATCAACGGAAACGACAACGGCAACGAAATATATATTTGAATATAGGTACTTGGAAGGTTTTGAGCTGGTATAGACCAGGGGCAGCCCAATTGGCTGTCGAAGTCTTGGAAAAATGTAAAATGGACATAACAGCAGTGCAAGAAATCATTTGGCTAAATTCCGGCAATATTGAGATTAGCAAATCGGTAGTACTATATAGCGGAAAAGAGGACACGCACGAATTTGGGACAGGTTTTGTGATCAAGGAAGAACTGATGAGTGAACTAATATCCTTTGAACCCATAAATGAGAGAATATGCTCGATCCGGTTACGTGGAAAATGGTACAACATATCACTAGTAGCAATACACGCACCAACTGAAGTAGCCGAGGAAGGGACTAAAGACAATTTTTATGAAATACTGGAATAAACACTAAATGAAATACCAAGGAAGATATGCTGCTGGTCTTAGGAGATTATAACGCCAAAGTAGGAATAGAAGAAACATCACAACTACAATTTGGAAGACACAGCTTACATGCTTCTTCTTATGACAATGGAACCAGGCTGATCGACTTTGCAGTCTCGAATAACCTGCTGATAAAATCAACAATGTCCCCTCACAAAGATATACACAAACATACTTGGATATCTAACGATGGTATAACGAGGAATCAGATAGATCACGTATTGGTAGATGCTAGACACGGATCAAACATAATAGACGTTAGAAGTTGCAGGGAGCTGATGGAGATACGGATCATATTTTGGTTAGGGCCAAAACTAGACTGCGACTAGCTGCAAGGTAAGAGAAAAGCCACAAGAAAGAAGTACAGTGGAACATCGAAAAGCTAAAACAACCAGATGTTAAGGATCAGTACCAACAAAGAATAGAACAGGCATACAAAGAAATCCTTGGTAAGAAACAAAATACAAAAAAGAAGATTTTTTTGAGTGGTTCGATACAGATTGTCACAGACTTAATGGGGAATGGGGAAGATGTTACAAAATCCATCGGATAAAAATAGAAAGAAGTTCCATAACCTAAGAAACAAAATGCGAAAACTTATGAGAAAAAAGAAAAGAGAATGGCATAATGAACAGATACATGGAGTGAAAAGAGCTAGAACACATGGAAACACAAGAAAATTCTATAAGCATGTGAACATACATAAAAAAGGATTTCGCTCAAGAACCTCTACAATGATTAAGAAAGATGATGGCGAACTTATGACTAGCAAACAGGAGATCGTCAATACCTGGAAAGAATACTTTCACAACCTTCTCAATATCGAAGACCCGGCATATCAAAAAGAGTATAAACGACATAGCGCTGAAGCCGGGGGTTGATCCACCATCTAGAGAAGAAACAGCTCAAGCCATTAAAGAGCTAAAAAATAATAATGCAGCAGGAAGAGATGGCATCCCCGCGGAATGCCTGAAGGAGGGTGAACAGAAACTAGGAGATACCATACACCAGCTGATACAAAAAATATGGGAACAGGAATCGATTCCAAAGAACTGGAAAGAAGGAGTTATTGTACTAATACATAAGAAGGGAAATATAATGTCATGCAACTTTAAAGGTATCACACTCCATAACACATCAAATAAAGTTCTGTCCAACATAATTAGGAACCGAATAACACCGCATGCAGAAGAAATAGTAGGAGAATACCAAAGTGAATTTAGAAGGAAACGGATTTAGAAGGAATTCGATAGAGATTTTCACAATCTATTCGTACACTTCAAACAGGCGTATGATAGGCAAATAAGATGGGATTGAAAGTCAACGAGGAGAAAACGAAGTATATGCATATGACACGAAACACAAGACGAGATCGAATTCGACAAAATGTTACCATGGATGAGTACAACTTCGAGCACGTACAGTCTTTTTGATACCTAGGGGCAAAAATAACATTAGATAACAACGTTAAAGTAGAAATATGACAGCAAATTCTACAAAGAAATTAATGCTACTACGCAACCCAGCAATTATTACGATCAAGAATACTGACGAGACAAACATAAATAAATATATATAAAACTATTATAAGACCAGTGGTAACTTACGCTAGTGAAGCATGGACCATGACCGTACAAGATACGTTACTACTTAATCGTTTTGAATGAAAAATTCTTAGGAAAATATTTGGAGCAGTCTGGGATCAACAAACGATGCGGTATAAGATGCGCACGAACAACGATGTATATGAACTATATAATAGCCCAAGTATAGTACAAGAAATCAAGTCAAACATATTAAGATGGCTGGAGCATGTCCAGAGGAGTAATGACTCAAGGCTAGTTAAAATGGTCTGGGAAGAAATCCCTAACAACAAAAGACCATTGGGACGCCCAACGCTTCAAAGGCGAGATAATATCCGCAAGGACCTTCAAATCCTGGGGGTACTCAACTGGGAAGAAGCCACTCAGGATCGGAGAGGAGAATTGTTGAGGCGGCCAAGACCCACCCCGGGTTGTAGAGCCATGGATGGATGGAATAGCTAACGATTTTATTTTTGTTCAGACTAGTAGGCGACATAATAGCCCAAAAAACCAAACCAAAACAGTAACTTAAGGAAAATTTTACCCAGAAATTTAACAAATTCTTTTTTATGTTTAAATGACGTTTCAAAGGCAGCAAAGTAACTAAGAAGGATTTTACGTTGATCTTTAATTGCTTACACTATATTGACCCGGCGCATGCACTAATTGTGCTACATTACAGAACTTACTTGACCGTGTTTAATTCAGTAAAATATATATTCGAAATTTTGCAAATGTTACCAAACAAGATAAATTATTGAAAATTTAAAAAAAAATCAAATATTAGAAAATCCAAAATATAGGTTGGTCCTTTGTATAACATGTATGCAATATAGTAATTTATGATACAAGTTTGTGAAGAAGGTCTGAATTTTAATATACGTCAGAAAATTTATTTTCACCATGTATGCGTTTTTTATTTTGTTATTACGCAAACTGTTGCCAAAGTAACAACAAACAGTAATCGTTTAATAATGAAACTGCATTTGATTTACACTGAATTTTTGCGCACGGTTTGGATACTTTTACAAACGATTATAATAATGGTATCCTTCACATACAATAGTAAGTATTAGTGTCTTCATTTTGGTATGTGAGTAGATAAAATATATTTCTTCTTCTAAAATATTTTGTTTATTTCACTATGAGTAAGACATTTTATGATATTTTCATCAAAATAAAACAACATTCACTTTTCAATAATACGTTCAAAAATACGTTTAAATAAATTAAATACGTTTCAACTTAAGTTTTTATCTTGTATAACAATTCCGTATTAAATTAATAACAAAACAAAATGATAAAATAATAATTTAGTAGGATCCAGTAGTCTCAATCCGGTTCCATGCCATAAAAATGCATCAATCAGAAACCTCGAGGTGTACATTTACAAACGTTCTTTTTAAATAGCGTGTCAAGAAACAACCAAATACCTAACAGAGATTGTAAATTCTTTTGCAGGGGAATTAATGACAAAATAGCCACATAAGGGAATGTTCCAGTGCTTCCAAAACAGTTTAACAAAACAGAAACTTTCACGATCAATTTGAGAAATATTCCTTTCTTTTTTAATAACATTTCAATGGTTCCAGAGTAGATAAAAAGGATTGTAAACTCTCCTTCAATATGAAAAAATAAAAATATATAAAAGTATTACACCATCATAGACACATCCTCTGAAGATTTATAAGTGCAATTTAATTTAAGTTATTTCCCGTTTTTATTAAATTGAAGACAACAAAATAATTTAAATGTGTGACAAAATAATTTAAATACTGTTTGAAAACGGAAATATTGAAGAATTCAGGTATTTGCATCCCTTAAAACACTGCAGCCTTAAAAGTCTTATTGTTTTCCCCCGTTCTTCAGCTGTGTTGTTGAGTTTCATTCTGCTGCGCGCGATTGCTTCTCAGTGGAAGATGATGTTAGATTCAGTTTTGTCCTGTTCATTACTGAGTCACTGTCCATAATGGTTGATCTGTCCAGATGCCTATCTTCTGCAGGTGCCCTCTTAGTGCGCAATGTCTCGTTAAGACACCTGCAACAGTTTCCTAGATATGTGCAAGATTTTAGCTGTAAGGGTGTTAAATATTGAACCCAACATTCGTTTTCTGTATTGTTGGCCATTTGTGCGGGCCTATTCTAATTGGTGACACTTACTGGTCCAATTGGTTATAACTTTACGGGCTATGGCTATGGTTTTACTGATAGTAAGACTCCTCCCTTGTAATCGAGAGGGTTGCAATAGAGCCCTTTTCCAAGTACATCCGCCTTTTCGTATCTCTCTAGACCTATGTAACCATTCACCCACACAAGAGTAAGCCTGTTTTGTTGGGACAGACGTTTTAGGTTCTGCAGACCTTCCTAAACTGTCCTAGATTTTATTCTATGACATGTTACGGCGTTTATCGCAGCCTGACTATCCGTTAAAATATAGATGTTTTTACTTATGTAGTCTTCTTCTTCTTATTTTACGCAGCATCGCTTGTATTATCCTGACGCTTCTCCTGTGGCATAGAAGTCCAAATGTCTCTCCACCTTTTGGGAGGTTGTTCTTCTGTCTGTTGGTTTGTCATCTCTGAAGTTTTTGCTCTTTGTTTTCTTGGTGGAGATTTTCATGTTGTACTTCGTCGCTACTTTGTTCAATTCGTGAACTAGTTTTTGCAGCCCGTTCTCACTGTCCGCGAATAGGGTGGCATCGTCTGCGTAGCAGACACATTTGATTGTGTTATTGCGTATTCGGTATCCAGCTGTAATTTCCTTGGTCTTTCAAAGACCAAGAGTCGTCTTCGAAAGAGGACGATTTCCTTGGTTCCAACTGTAGATCTTATCCTTGAATGTGTTCAAAACTATCGGGCTAAGGCTGACGCCCTGCCTGATTCCCGTGCTAGTTTGCATTGACTTTGTGAGATTATTTTTTAGTTACATCTTAGTTTAGTTTTTTTTTAATTTTTCTCAGAAAAAAAATCTTTAGTTTTCTCGAAAATAATGAGCTTTCCTCGATTTTCGGGAGAACTGCCATTAGGGCTTTGATCTAGACTCTGCGGAACTGAAGATGTTTGGAGATTTTCGCCAAAATCTATACTTACAGTTTGGATCAGACCATGAGGAACATTGGAACATGTTATTGGAAATTTTGAAGTTTTGCCATGACTTTGGACCAAACTAAGGAGAGTGAAGTTTTTACTAAATTTTTAAAAATATCGTTACATGGATTATGGTCCACACCTTCGGAAACCAAAAAATCGTTGAAACAGTTTGTTATTACGGCTTATCAGTTTGTTTTAGAGTGTTGATGACGTAGGCTAGCTTTATCCTGTCGAACGCTTGTGTCAGGTGTATTAAATCCGAGGGCCGTTTTTATTATTTATCGTATTATGAAAAACGCGTCTGCTGTGGATCTGTGTTCCTAAAGCCTTGCTGTTCTTCATTTAGGAGGATGGTTTTATGCAGGATATCCGCTAGTATGCTGGTGAATATTTTCATGATTTTTAATATAGAGATGCCTCTATAGTTTGACGGATCCTCTTAACTTCCTTTTAAATATATAGGGATCGTGATTCTTGTTTTCCAGGCATTTGGTACAGCTTCGAATTTGATGATTTTATTAAATAACTCCTCTAATTCTTCTCTTAGGGTATTACCCCAATACTTGATGAGTGTCGACTTGTAGTCCATTCTCAAATTTTTCCTGACACATTTCTCGATTGCCAGAATTTCCGCTTGAAAGACAGACCAAGGTCTTTCTCCAGTGGCACAGTTATGCTGCTCCAAGGAGACAGTTGCAATTCTTATGACGTTTGAAAGGACAACAAAATAGCTTGTAGAGATTATTAAAGTTTTAAATTGTAGTTCAATACAATGAAATAGACAAATAAAGAAAAATCCGACAGTTTTGTGTTACTAAATATCCATCAAATTTGCAAGCGCAATTTAATATAAGTTCCTCCCTTTATTAAAGACAACAAATTAATGAAGGGAGATTAAAAATTCTGTTACAGGAATGTTGAAGAAAATAATTATTATTTGACAATTACTTAAGTATTAAAGTATATAAGACTTTTGTAAACCATTATTTCTTTTTTCTTTCTCCCCGCTTGGTATAATGTAAATACACCTGTTTAATAAATAAATAAATATAATAAAATCAATACATTTCCAAGCGCTATTTAATATTAGTTTTAACAAAATAACTGAAAATATTGTAAATGCTGTTTCAAATTTGTAAATAATAAAGTAATTAAAACATGAATTATTATCCAGCAGTTGCGAAACAGTTGTGTGCGATCAAGAACCTATCAGCCGGAAACTTTCACGCGCAATTTAACAAACGTTCCTTCCCGTTCCACCGACGTTTTAAAAGACAACAAAATAAGCAAGAGAGATTGTAAACTCTCTTTCAAGCGGAGAACGACAAAACAACGAGACAAAAAAGAAGCAGATAAGAGGAAGTTCATTCAGGCCTTCAAAGGAGATACTTCTCCCCGAGCGAATTAAATTCGAGTCCTTGGTCATTGTGCGGCGTTTTGTTCGAGCGACAGTGTGTATATATAAACGTTGTTTTGCCGTTAGAACGAAGTGAAACAATGGATGTTTTACACGCGCCATTGTTTCCTTATCTTGAAGACATTGATAAATTGAGGTTAGTTTTAAGGCGGCCATCTTTGTTTCCTGCGGCCCAGAAATTATGAAAATAGACAATACTAGCTGGCGAGGCTATAAAATATCAAGATGTATTCGCATTGTTTTCCCGACAAGAAAAGATTATGTATCATCATTACTGTCATCAAAACTCATCTTAAAAACTAAAACAATTTAAATAACTTAACCACTAAAAATTATCTAAACCATCCGAATTAAACTAGTCGATTAAAACATTTTTCTTAACATGTTGAACTATAATAATTCTGTTTGTTACGGCTGCAACATAATAGTCTTATTAAAACTTATGTGTTATCTGTCCTGTTAGACTATATGGTAATTTCTCTTGCGAAAATAGTATATTATTAAATATATAATCAAGCTAAATATTGTATTCTAATATAGCATTTGTTATAAATAATTAAAAGCAATAATTACGATAATATGGAACTAAAAGCAATAATTATTCTTAGATAAAATTTGAAGCAATAATTATTGTTATATAAAATAATAAGTAATAATAAGAAATAATATAAAAATATATAATTGTTATTCTTGGGAAAAGGATTTTTATAAATTTATGATTTAACAATTGATAAAAATTAGTCAAATGGGTATAGACATCATTTTACCTAAAGTTAACATGTTCAGACCTTAACCTTAATAGGTAGTTTATATTTTTATGTTTACGTCATTTATATACCTACTAACTAAATATATGCCCTGAAAAAAGTCAGATTAAAATACTGACCGAAACGTTGGTAAAATATCAATATTAGTTGTTTTATAAAAATCCTTTTCCCAAGAATAACCTACAATTATAATAAAAGGATAAGATCTTAAGATACGCAATAAAAGTAGCTATATAAAACTAAAGCAATTCTGTTTTCTTTTATGTGGTTATTTACGTTTGTAGTTAAGGTTTGCAATTCGCTTTTCTCAGCACATTTATTTCAGTAATTTTGAATTATTGCTGCACACAGATGGATGGACAAAGTTAGATAAAACTTTGTTTAGTTTCAAGTTTAATTAGTTTACAATAAATAACTGTTTCGGAGCTACACAATTATTCTTAAGGTTTTAAAAAAAATCCATTTTCATTTGAAATGTTATTTCTATTAAAACGTTTTTGATTTTTGGCGAGCAAAATAGAGTATGTGGATTTAAATGTCCTGCAGGTTCGAGATTCCTGCACTTTTTTTAAATTCGCCGGGATTATTTACGATCTCTCTAATGACTATAAGTAAATTTTGTGTAATCTCGTCAACTCGTGTAGGCATTTACCCAGTAGTAACTTTTGTAGGTATTTACCTCTTCATCCTTCGGCACTCATATCGCCAGGTCAAGCGAGAGTATACGTTTCAATGTACGACTTACGTGTTCAGTGAGAAGTAATCCTTGCGAGTGTGTTGGGGTGTACTTGGGGAGTCTATCAGAGTATGAACTGGCATGCTTCCATCACTTCTTTTACTTGTTAACGGCGTGGTTAATAATACCACTTGTTACAAACCATGGTGCATTTACTATAATTCTTAAGGTTTTTGATCGAAATATTTCTAGTATCTGAAAATTTGAGTTGCACGCTGAACCCTATAGCTGGCTACCATAGCTCCATACTGGTATCAAAACAGAGTTTATACAGTTGAAGTTTTATACAGTTGTTTTCCGTTGAGAGTTTTAATTATGAATCGGGTAGCCAATACATTTTCTTTAGTCAAAGATAAATCATTTGTCATTTGTTTTCTGCACTTAGATTTTCCTGCACTTACAGTAAGCTAAAAAACTAGATTTACTAGAATTTTTGTAGAGAGATAAGAATTCAATTGTTTTGAGTATTATAATAAAAAGCAGACAATTTAGAAAATTTTTGTGTAAACTGAATGTCTTATACTTTATTATAAAAATCAAACCTTCATAGTCAACTTATTTACTAGTCTTATTATTTGGCATTCTAAAAGATTAAATGTTCAACGCCTTCACCATTCCTTACACTAAACCAGAGGTACAAAATTTTCCTGGTTTAGGTGGACCCCCTATTGCTACATTTCTATCATATTCCCAAAACTCGTCAAAAAATTTGTAGATTAGATCTAATGGAATTTGCGTCGCGGCTATGTTCCAACCATTAATTCGAAGTGGTAATATTGAAAACAGTATATTTTCTTGTATTCTATATATTCAAATAATATGATTACAGACTTAATAAAATTTAAATTAAGCAATATTAACGTCCGGAACTTCAACAATGCAAATCAATTTTAATGGAAGGGGTGTACTTGATAAATTGACACCAAATTATCAATATTTGGCTTCAGTTTTGTAAGGAATAACCGCAAATCTCCCCGTGCTCTGATGTTCAATCTGCTCCAATTTTTGTTTAGTAGGGTGTTTACACTAAAACTTTTTTCGACAAGGTATGACGAGGGAAAGCTATCAAAAAAATTTTCCCAACTTCCCACAGCCCAGGATATTTTTCGGGTATTTCTGCCGGCAGACAAAATGTTTGATAGCCCTTTATTAAATTTCATCTTCAGCTCCTCATTGGTGCCAAGCTCGATTAGCTCCTCTTGTACTTCCGTTTCAACAAAGGGATTTATGATCTATGGTGGTATTTTCATCGTCAGAATATCTTCAAATCTATTTTTCAAGTCATCATGCAGGGCATTTAAATGTTAAACGTATATCTGAATATCCGTATCGAAACACTCTGCATGTGACAAGTTTTGAAACTGGGAGAATTCACGCCAACCAATATTTTGCTTCATAAATTTCAATTTTTCATGAAAACCGAAATTGCACTCTTTGTTTTTATTAAAATTAGTCTGCCCCTTGTAACTGCAAGTTAATGTCATTAAATTTTTTAAGCAAATCTGTCAAATACGCGATGTCTGCTTTCAGTTTGATGAAGCTTTCCTTTAAATATGTATCTGTACTTTCCAGAAACTCTAAAATTGATTGAAAAAGTGAGTAAAATCTTGTTAAACATGCACCTTTCTACAACTAGCGTACTTCAGTATGTAAGAGCAATCTTTGGAAGTTTTCATCATTTTGGTCTCACAATTGTGCAAAATAAACGGGTATTCAACGCATTGCTTCTTGTTTTGTTAACTGCTTTAATCATAAATTGAAGCGACTAGTGCAATTTATCACTGAATTTTTTCGCAACCAGGTGTTGTCGCTGGATGACACAGTGAATTGCAGTTTCTCCTGGTATATTTTTTTAAGATGGCTTATAAATCCACGATATTGCCTGATCATAGCAGGAGCTCCTTCTGCAGCCACCGAAATAATATTTTTGAAAGGAATCGATTTTTCCTTAAAAAAATCACTCAGGACATTAAATATTGATTCGCCTATAGTGTCCCTCTCCGAAGTTTTCGCGAATAGCAGCTCTCGTCATGGATTTCTTCGTCCATAACCAATCGAACATATGCCAATAATAATGCTTCATTAGCAGGTAAAGTTGACTCATCCAGTTGAATAGAAAAAGGAGTGTTTTCAGATGATTAGACAAAAAGATTGATTTCAATATCAAAGCTCATTTCATCAATACATTTTTGTACAGTGTTGTCACTCAAAGGAATTCTTTTGAGTACGTCAAATGAAGGATTGTGCCGAACAGTTTTTAAAACCTCTTCAACATCGGGTAATATTAACTGTTCTCCGATGGTGTGCGGTTTTCCAGATTTGGCTATAAGCAACGAGATATTGTAAGATGCCCGCAAGCCATCACCGTTACTTTGAGAGGTTGAAACATATTTTGCACGGTGGGTCTCTTCATATTTTTCCTTCAATATTTGAGAATATTTGAAATCTGTACCTATTTTATCAGGATGACACCTTCTTAGATGATCTTCGAGCTTCAATGGCTTCATAGAGTCATTGCTCAAAACTTTATTGCATAAAAGGCGTATGGGCAATCTTTTGTATGCCTTTCATGGACGAAAACCAAATTTCAAATAATCAACACTCTACCGGTACACTGTACCAGTAAAGAAAAAAAAATGTTTGATTTAGTAATCCTAAGGCGATTTTAACAAGGCTATGCCTATTTAAACAGAATAGAATAGGATTAATTAATTATTGCAATGAAAAACCAAAATGCCGGCGGCAAAATAGATTTTAATTATTATATCGAGAACTCACTGAGACAACTTTAAGGTGTCGTGTCGAGGAACTATTGGTGATCTTAGCATGTTGCTGTAACATACGTGTTTTTTGTAACATTCTTCGGTATTTTCCCCTGAAGTAATTTAAGTAACTGGCTGGTTTAACTGTCATACCTTGACTGACTGTGTACATCGGAGGTGCTAGTGTTTATAATACCTTTAGGTATCCGGGCCCGTTCTTTGGTGGATTGACTTACTTAAAAATTGTTCGAGATATTAGTAGTAACATTGTATTTATAAGGAATTTATAACATGTAGTAACAATCCTATCATAAAATATGAAAACATTTTTTTTAGAATTGTTCGGGGATTGCAATATTGACCCTATCATAAAAGATTCAAATGAAATATTTTTTTAAGTTTTAGGGATTTACGATGATGAGCCCTGTCATAAACAAACGAATCATTTTTAGAAATTGTTCGGGGATTATAGTAAACCCTGTCTTAAAATATTCGAACGAAATATTTTTGGAACTGTTCTGAGATTATATTGATTCATATTAAATCTAAATGCGACCATTTTTCACCGAAATAGAGCCTGTCAAAAATCAGCGAACAGTTTATGCGAACAGTTCACATGGACATGCAGTATATAGCTTTATTAAATGTTTTAGAATTTTTTATAAACACACAAACCTTTTAATTTATATACAAACTATATTATAAATAGAGAAGCCTCCTTATAAATAGACAAACTTTATTATTAACACACAAACTCAGAAAAACAAGCTCAATACAATAAAACATGATCGATAATTCATTAGACCCTAAGTATTACAAAATCCAGAGTGAAATTTAGAGGAGAGATTTCAGATGCCTGGGAAATCAGGACAGGCGTAAGGCACGGAGATGGGTTCTCACCTCTGCTATTCAGCTGCGTACTGGAGAAAGTCATCCATGAGTGGCACAAGGAAATAAACAACAATGGAGTGGAAAATGGGGTCAGATTGGGATACAGAAAAATGGAGCTAACAGTAGCCTGCCTTGGCTTCGCAGATCATCTCGCGATATTTTCAGATTCAGTGGATAGAGCTGTGGAGTAAATCAACCTACTACAAACACAAGCAGCTAAGGCAGGCCTTATTATTTCATCTGCGCTTTTGAGGGTGATGATCATACTCTTTCCGCAAAAGGGTTCAGAAACTATAAAGGGATTACTAGATCCCATGTTTGCTAGGTGATTGGATTCTTCGTTTCCATCTATACAAGTGTGTTCTGGTACCCAATATAGCGTTACTTTATTTTCTCTGCCAAGCCTGTTTAGCTTTCCCACACAGTCCCATACTAGTTTGGATTTGATGGTTTATGAGCCAATGGCCTTGATGGTTGCTTGGCTATCTGACAGGATAGTAAATTGTTTTTTGCGATAGTTCCTGTCGAGGTTAATTTCTACAAATCTTTCCATTGCATGTACCTCTGCTTAGAAGATACATGGGTAGATTCCCATAGATTCAAAGTATTTGGTACGAGGTCCAAACACTCCTGCACCAGTAACTTTCTTTGTCTTCGAACCATCCGTATACCACTTGATAACACATTGATCTATGTGGCATGCTGAGGATTCGTCAATCCAATCGGCTTTACTACTACACATTGCTGTGTATTTTTTCTCGTAAATGGTATGCAAATACCATATCATCTTTCGGTAGTTCCAGCCAGGGGATCTTGGCAGTGAGGCTGTTTCGGGCTCTGCTCCCGATCACTTTACCCTGCCTATTTCTTCCTTGCTGAACCTTACAATCGCCGATCTGGCGGCCTACTCCGCGACAAGGTGCAACGGAGTCAGATTCAGCAGTAGCTCGATTGCTGCTATCGGTCACGACCCCATCGCCTCCATGATACAGACGCACGCCAGTCTTTGAACTTTCTCAAGCTGCTTCTTCATAGAGGCCAGCTTGATTCTACTTCCCCGCGCAACTGCCCCGTAAGTGATCGCAGTTCTTACTATCATGATGTACATCCATCGTAGGATCATCCATCACACCATCAGAGCGCGTTTGACTTTTCCTACCGCTTCTTCGGCATACCTATTCCCTATTATATATTAGGTAAGCTTAAAGCACAGAACATTCCAGGTTATAAATTTAAAAGTAAATCAAGTAAATCGAAGATAATAAATAGTAGTTTTTGATACAAGTGTGTGAAAAGGGGCTTTTGTGCATTAGTTGCGAAGTTTAAACTCGCCTTCGGCTTGTGCTCTAATTGCAATTTTACCTAGGGAGCGTGTTAAAATTCTTTTGAATCTACAAAAAAATAATTGATTATTTTGACAATTTTAATTTTGACAGACAGTATTTTGACAAACAAAATACTTGAAATCACTGACACAATGGTTAGAACGTTCTGCTCCTCTGTGAAAAAAATTGCTAACTAGTGAAAACGCATCAGGCTATGGTTAGGTTAAGTTATATAAGTAACAATAAATAGAAATCCTTTAATAATGGAAGTTCATTTGATTTACAGTGGACTTTTACACACGTTTATAATAATAGCATTTACATACAATAATTAACAAATTGTGTTATATACACATTTCATATAAATTTACAAAATAACACCCACAACATTTAAGAAAAACGAATATTTGTTAAATAAAAGACTTAATTAATAGAACTTACGGAGTTTTCCCAAGGTTTCCTATACTTCTCATAAAATTTCTCCAACAATCCACAATTTTTACTGGCATCTAATCTCTCCCCCATTTGATCGCACTAATAATTAAAACCAAATACTTACAGTAATAAAATCTTTCTTCCGTTGTGTTAACTTCCATGTAATTTTCTGGAAAACTGTTTATATTATCCACCTGCTGTGGAACTTTTCGTGAGTTGGTGATCCTTGCATTTCTCTGGTCGCTTGGAGATTTCTTACTCGAATTTATTAAATTATTTCTGAAGTTTTCAGTGGCTCTGTCTTCTTCTTTCATTCATTCATCCATACAACATTCCACAAAAACAAATTTAAAAACAGAAATATACAAAAAAACAGTTTATAATAATAACGTGTGACATATGTAACGACAAGAAAAATTATTGTATGTACGCGTACAGTAAAATGAACACCTAAATAAATACGTTAATGTATGTGAAGTAGTCCATTATTATAATCGTGTATAAAAGAATCCAAATCGCGCGTCCAATCTAAATCAATAGGAATTTTATTAATAAACGATTTCTGTTTGTATAACTACTATATACTATAGCAAATTATAGTTATTACTATAGCAAATCCAGACTAAGAAGCCGAGACTTCTTGAGTCAAAATAAGAAAAAAAAAATCAATTTTAATATACGTCAGAAAGTTTATTTTCACTACGTGTATGTTTTTTGTCTTCTGATGCAAGTTGTTGCCATAGTAACAAAAAACAGAAATCGTTTAATAATGAAACTCAGTTTGATTTATATTGGACTTTTACGTACGCTTCGGATACTTTTACGCACGTTTATAATAATGGCATCTTTCACATACAATAATTTACTTATTAATGTATTCATTTTGGTGTGCGAGTGGATAAAAGATATTTTTCAATGTGGACATCACAATATTAAATAAAAAACAACAAAAGAAACAAATGCAACAGAACAGATATACACACACCTTATAGATAGTACACACACCTTCAAAAATATTATATTTTATTAAAGAAATTATCAATTTTTATTTGTACAGGTAATTTTTTTATCAGCATATCACCATGTACCCCTTGTAACAAGTTAGATCTTCTTCAATTGTACACAAAGAAAACACAAGGGCAAGAAACACAGACCACTAAGAAACCAAAAAATAATAAGGATGCTAGAACAGGAAGAAATAGTGAAATTCGAAACAGCACGGAGGCTCAGCTGGTATGGCTATATACAAAGAAAAACCCAAGACTCCATAACAAAGAGAATTACAAACTAGATACCACCACTCAGTAGACCAAGAGGAAGGCCGAAAATATGATGACATGACCAAATACACGAAGACATGCGAATAATGGAAGTCACAGAATGCAAAAAGAAGGTGAAAGGCATAAAGGAGAGGAAGAAAATAGTACAAGAATCAAAATCAAAGAAGAACCTATGAATGGAAAATAGAATACGCGGGCTGATCCACCGCAATAAACGGATAAAAGAGCGCATGAAAGGAGCTGTCAATACCCCACAAGGGTTTTATGGCCATATAATATATGTCGATATGAAGTCTTGTTATAATCGGTAAGTTTCAGTTTTTAGGCGATAATTTGAAAACTATTCTAGATAGACAAAATCTAATAACAGTTTCGGATTTAGATTAGATTCGTCTATAAGAAGTAGTTTAAGCTATTCACATATTCTCAAAAGTAACGAGATTGCAACGGGTTAAAGTTAAACTTCAATCACAATTTTGTTTAGACCAATTGCCTAAACATCTACTCGTAGCTCTTAGATAATCCAACTAGTAAAAATAAGTACGGAAGTAAATAGATCTAGTCTAACTAAAGCGTAGTTACACTATATAGTTATGCAATTGGTTAGAAGTTGTCTAAGTAAAGGTTTATTTCATTTGTAAATAAAAGTTGGTTTAGGCGATTACTTGAACTAGTCTCTTACTTTTTACTAGTCTAGGTAACTAGGAAAAATATTGAAACATATTTGAATTGAAAAAGGAGGAACCTGTGAGTATTAATTTAAATGGTTTAAATGGTCTTAGAACTAACTAAGTTACAAGTAGGTGTTTATAGCTTCGTCAAGTTTTAGTTTTGTAACTCAGTTGGAATCGACTAGTTTTAGTTTTTAGGCTATACATTTGTAACTATTCTAGATATACAAACTCTATTATGCAGTTCCGGTTTTTAAATAGATTTTAGAATACACATCATTTGTCTTATCATCATTAGATATTTGGGAAAAAACTTACTAGTCTATCTAATCCATCTACAAGAAATTAAAAAAAAACTTATTAGTTACAAGCTGTTGTATATTGATTTTACTTTTCTGAGCTGAGATTTTTTTCTTTGAAAAAAATCCTTTCCGAAGTTTCCATCAATTCAATGAATTGAATGAAAGTTTCCGATTTAAATTTTTTGTTTCTCGTGGTCAAAACATCTGGTCAATTTGTTATGTAAAAAGGAACAATTGTTAATAGAAGCAAAAAAATCCTAAGAAAGAAACGGAAATTAAATTAATTCTTGAGGATGTTCCGATAAATTTAGAAAAAAATCCCCATTGTATCCACATTACATAATTGTTACATCGAATTAGAAAAAAACACGGCCGAAACGAAATATATTAATAATAATCCAGCATGACCCGTCAAACAATAACAAGCAGAAAAAACACGTCGAAATAAAAAAAAAACCCTTAAAAAATCATAATATTTATACAACGCCAATTATCACATAATACGGCGATAAAAATGTTCCAACAAAAAAAAAACTCAACCTTCCGCTCACAAAAGATTAACACGTGTTGTAAAAAATCCCTCACCCCATAATCATGATACCCCGAGAGGATAAAAAAGGTCCGTGCTGACAAGCCAGTGCAGCCCCAAAATAAAAAAATACATCGCGTGTCCATTAAAAAACAATTAGGGATCCGGGTACTTCTACCCCAACACTTTTTTATTCGGCTCTGCTCCCGAAGTTTTTTTTACGAGTCGGTAATGCAGGGTGTTAGTTGAGCTATTGGACGGTAGAGTGAAAGAGGTTGGCGTTATGGGGTTGATCGAGTAGATGGAGCTAAGGGCTGTGGACGGTTCTCGTTCGCTTGGGTTATCCTAATGATTTTTTATTGGGAAAGTTTTTTCGTTTGGTCTTGGGGTGATATTTGTAATTAGCTTTTTTGTGTGGGAATCTTCTGGTTTTAATTTGCAAAGGGGGCGGACAAATTCGGCGGATAGTTTCTTGAACGGTTTTTATGGAAATTTATTTCATTTTAAAAACAGGGGATGAACCAAAAAATGTCTTGTTCGAAACTCGGTACAAATGAAATTGAACTGCATAAAGTTATTTCACAGTTCACTTCAGTATTAAAACTATACAGTTATCATATATAGTCATACAATATGGTTATCATAAATAGTTAAACTGAGCAGTTATCATAAATAGGCACACTATATAGTTATAAACGTAACTTATAGTTTACTTAAATATTAAAACTGTACAGTTATCATAAATAGTCAAACAATATAGTTAATATAAATACTACAAACAGAATATAGTTAATAAAACAGCTTCTAGCGAAATATCTAAGTTGTATGAGGCTGGCATTATGGCATACCATAACGCCTTTTCTGTTTGATGGAATCACGCAAACTATATAGTAAACATACATATCTACACTAAATAGTTATCAAACAAGATTTATCAATGCATTTATTAGTATCAAAGCATTTATTAATCTCAATGCATTCATTATTATCAATGCATGTATTATTATCAATAATCATTTCATTTATTATAAATAATCCGTCATATTTCGGTTTTTCTTTTCATTTCAAATCCTCATTACTACAGTTAGTCTGCATAGTTATTGTAAATATTCACACTATATAATTAGTATACAAAGCTAGGGCATCACACGAGACGAGATAGGGCGTAACGAGACGAGACGAGGAAAATATCGTTATCGTTCGAAATGGTCAAATTGCTTAATTATCACGTCATATTTCTTTTTACTTCGCATACTTTCAAACATGAAATATCGCAAATAGTCAATATAAATTGCTATTATAAATAGTCAAACTATATATAATAGTTAATAGTAAAAGTATGAATAGTCAAAGAATTTATTAATTGTAAGTAACAAAAATAGTCACTATGATAAGTAGTCAAAGTGTATCGGTATTATAAATATTTATAATAAATAGTTATCACAATTAGTCAAACCACATAGTTATTAAAAATAAGTTTAATCTTATTTCGTTTTCCCTTAATAATTATTACAAATATTATTACAATAGTCAAATATAGTAATTACTTAATTATTATAAATACAGAAAGTACAAAATTATCACAAATAGTCGAACTGTATAGTTATCATAAATGGCCACAATTTATAGCTATCATAAATTGACTTATTAAATAGAGATTAATATATTATTTATAGATTATAAACATTTAAGCTACAGGAATAAGTTGCGAGTTAAAGTTTTTGCAATACTAATTACACTTTACGATTTATTTAAGTTAAATTTGTAAAATCTATATAAACTTATAATTACACAAAGTGTATAAATGCAAATGACATAGTTAACTTACCTTCTACTTAGAGTGCCTATCCGTTCCGGATGTTGGCTATCATGTTGGCTATTCGAACTTTGAGTGGTTGATTGGTTGAACCACGTTCTTAAATTTTTCAACCGCGATATTCTCCTTCTGCCCACTCATCTAGCTCCATATACCTTGCCTTGGAGGATCTTTTGCAAAAGGACATATCGGCTCTCGTTACGCATCATATGTCCCAGATATTGTAGCTCTCGAGTCTTAACTGTATTTAGGACTTCTTTTTCCTTTCCCATCCTTCTCAGCACCGCCCGTATTGGTTATTCTCTCTGTCCAAGGTGTTCGTTGGATTCTTCGGTACAGCCACATTACAAATGCCTCAAGTTTTCTGGTGGAGGCCTCCGTAAGCGTCCCCGATTCGACCCCATAAAAAAAGGGTCGAAAACACTGTAAGTCGTGGCTGGTAAAGACTTTCTTCATCCTGATAAATGCCGTTCTGGCTTTTTCAATACGCGTTCTGGTCTCCACAGAATGATCCCAGTTATCATTTATGTTCGTGCCCAAGTATGTGTATTTGTTGACATTTTCTAAATTAGTTCCGTCTACCAATAAAATACCGCGGGAATTTTGGTCTTTACTGATTATCATGAGCTTTGTCTTGTTGGTGTTTATTTCCAAACCATATTGCCGACTGTATAATGTAACACTTTCCATTAGGAGTTGTAAGGAAACTAGGTTGTCTGTATAAATAACGGCATCATCTGCATACCTTATGTTTTTCAATCGTTCTCCATTTAGCAGGATTCCAGCATAAATATCTTGCAGGGCTTCTCTGAAGGTGTATTCGGAGTACAGATTGAAATTTACAGGAGATAGTATGCACCCCTGCCTTATTCCACGTAATATTTGTATCTCTTCCGTTATCTCTCTGTCTACCCTGACACAAGCCCTCTGATTCCAGTAGAGACTTCTAATGATTTTGATGTCCTTCCCATCCAGGCCAGCTCTTTAAAGAACTTTTATCATTTTCGTGTGTCACACTTAATCAAACGCCTTCTTATAATCCACAAATCCTGCGTACACAACGCAGTTTACATCCCTGCATCGCTGAAACAACACTTGGATCAAAAAGAGAGCCTGTCTAGTCCTTACAACACTTCTAAAGCCGAATTGGTTCTCCCATATCTGTTCCTCACATAGTTTAAATATTCTACTGTGAATTATCTTCAGGAATATCTTTAGATAGATTAGTATCATTGATATCTCCATTTTTTTCTTGTGCCACTCCATGCTAACATAACTCAATTAACTCAAGATAACTCAATCATGCAGGCCTCATTTTAAAAACTATAATATACTTACAGTGCCCTGTATATATATATAAGAGAACTGGCGTCCTATGTATACAAAAATAAACAGCAATTCTTCGATGTACACAACATAAATACAAGAAATGCCTCAAACTACCGGATGCCAAGGAGTAACTTATCGCTGTGCAGTGGAGCACCAAATAGATTTGGAATAAAAATGTATAACAATCTGCCCAACTTCATCAAAGAAGCCAAAACTTTTAACTCTTTTAGAAAAATGACTAAGAACTTTTTACGTGAGAAGTGTTATTACACCATAGACGAGTTCTTAAAAGTGAAAATGGATGTTACTAGTAATAATTAATTAACCAATATTTTCAAATTAAGTGTATTTTGACTTAAACTAATTTTTGATTTGTTTCTTTTCTTTTTTTGGGTTTCGTTTTTTTAACAATTTTTTTTTTATTTTATTTTTTTTTCTTTGGAACATTTTTTGTACCCATATATATTTCTTTTTTTTTCTCTCTCTTGACTTATCTTATAGATATATGTATATACATGTACCTCCTAAAGAATAAATGATTTTTGATTTGATTGATTGATTGATGCTTCATCGACGATTTCATCTCACTGATGATATCGTCTCCGCAACATACGTGAATACCGACAGGACTCACTTTTCTCTTTATGCGGATTGGAAGATCGCTTTTAAAGACATGTTTTAATTTTCGTAGGCTGCCCATCCAAGAAGAATCAACTTCTTCTATGTAATCCTCATGTCTGGTTGTCTTTTGACAACCAGATCAACCAGATCTAGCATTAGGTTTAAGAGACGACGTTACGCATTAGGGCATACGATAGAGGACCGGGTTGACAGAGGTTACCAAAGGAATAGAGACATTAAAATGTAATTGGGCCGGTCACGTGGCCAGAATGAAGGACGGCAAGTGAACAAAAAGATTCTTGGAATGTTGACCATGCGCTGATAAGCGGAAGACTACCTACACGCTGGACCGACGATCTAAAACGAATTGAAACCAACTGGATTCAGGCGGGTCAAGACAGACAACATTGGAATGCCATGAGGGAGACCTATATCCAGCAGTGGACGTCGAAGGCTGGTTGATGATTATGATGATACAGTTTGACTATTTATGATAACAATAAAGTTTGACTATGTTTGATTACTATAAAATGTAACGATTTGACTAATTTATGATGATGTGGAGAGTTAACCAAGCCAAAAGTCAACAGGTATTTGGGCTAAATAAGCAGATAGGCGTCAACTTCGGGTTCTTTGAAAACTTCCAAACCTTTGACTTATAAGTTACTTATTATATATTTTAAGTCTATATATTATCAATATTATTCAACTTAAAAATATAAAACAAGCAGGTAAGTTAACGATGGAGGGGAACGGACGAAGGTAGGATAATAAATTCCAGGCCAAATGTCAACCTCACCTGCTAGTGTGATGACCTTGATCATTCGGTCCACCCTGCTAGATAACCAACGAAGCTCTGACTACCGAGTTATTTCCGGGATAAGCAATCCTCCACTTACTGGCCAACAGCTTCGGGTGGAGAAGCTAGTAAGTGGTAAGACACTCTTTTGTCCTGGAGTTGAGATATCGGCTCCGAAGGCGAAGGAATCAGAAAATAATCAACGGTATAAGAATATGTTAGGCAAATGGGAATCCAACACATTAAAGAATCATTAGAGTTTTTTCCCTAGTATTATCATGAGGGCTATAGTCAAGACAAAATTTCAAATGTCCGGATATAGTCCCTAATTCGTATCTCCGGGAGGGAATGTTTTGATGTAAGAAAGGATGCAGCAAAAAGGAAAAGCTAGAAACTATGATATTTGGTACATGGAATGTGCAAACAATGGCACAGCCTGGAAAGCTGCAAAATTCAATTCAATAGATGAAACGACTTAAACTGCAGATTTTAGGCATTAGCGAGATGAAACTAATAACAACGAGGTGGACTATTCTGTGTGTTACCAACTTTGTGCCAATATGAGATAGGATAGCGCTTCTACAAATTAATGCAAGGCCCGTAAATGTCAATCTCATTCAAATGTATGCTCCTACTACAAACTACAGCAGCGTGGAGAAGTACAGGCAGCTTTGAAAAATACTAAAGAGCAAAAGGCCTTGGGTCCTGATGGAATTCCAGCTGAAATATTAAAGTTGATCGAGGGGTTGAATCTAGGAAGCCTTACAAAAGTGTTCAATGTGATCTATGATACGGGCGTCATACCCACGGAATGTCTGAAATCTAAATTTGTTACCCTCCCCAAAAAAGCCTAATGCTAGGAAATGTAGCGAGTTTCGTACAATAAGCTTGATGAGCCATCTACTAAAGATATTCCTGAAGATAATTTACAGTAGAATATTTAAACTATGTGAGGAACAGATATCGGAGACTCAATTCGGGCTGATCTGTCCATTTTTTTCTTGAGTCACTCCATGCTTTCTCACTGAAAATATCGTTAGGGTTATGGTCTCCGCAATATACGTGAGTACCGACAGGACTCACTTTTCTCTTTAGGCGGATTGGAAGATCGCTTTTAAAGACATGTTTTAATTTTCCGTAGGCTGCCCTTCCAAGAAGAATCAACTTCTTCTATGTAATCCTATGTAAATGTCTGGTTGTCTTTTGATATTCGTATTGGAAAATTTCATTTTCAGTCCTGACACCTGAGCATGCTTCTTCCAATTAATGGAGCATGTGTTTCGCCTCTCCTAGATTGTCGCTTGTAAGGACAATGTCATCTGCGAAGTGAAGATGACTGAGTTTACGTCCGTCTATGTGTATATCGCTAGTCCAAAGGAGTTTCTTGATAGCGTATTCTCGGATTGTTATGAATAGTTTTGAAGACATAGTGTCTCCCTGTCTCACTCTTCTTCCGACTTTAATGCGGTTGCTGTTGTCATGTAATTTGCCCGGCATGGTAGCGTTCTTGTATATGTTATAGATATGTTACAGTTTTGAGTATCTATACTCCACTCGACATTCTCTCAAGGCTTCCATTATTGCTTTCAATTCGATCGTATCAAATGCGTTATGGAAGTCTATAAACATGAGGTCTATTGTATTCGACGGTTTTCTCGATGAGGGTCTTAATACTCTGGAGTTGATCATTAGTGTAGGTGATTTCTGGAGGCGAGCATTACCAAAACCCAATCGGAATCTGGCCTGCTCTCTTGGTTGGTAAAGCTAAGCTGACCAGATTTTTTAAAAGCGAAAGAAGTACATAAGCTATTTGAGATATGGGGAGTTTTAAAATGGCGGCGCAGGCAAATTTTTGAAAACTTTTAAGGTCAAACGTTCTAGAATTGAGTTATACGCTGTATACCTAACTTTGTAAGAAAAATTTACAGTTTTTAATGAAGCATTAGCTTATGCGTGTGAATTATAACTTATATATAACCCTTCCGTAATTTTCTTCTATCTTTCTAATAGCTACTTACCTTTGCTTACCTATTTCCAGATTATTTTGCATTTGACGAGACGGATGGAGGGGTAATGGTTATGCATGGGCTTTACAAAAGGAATTGAGAAAGAAAATATTTTGAGTTATTTTTATTTTTTATAATTATAAGTATTATTCATTTTGATAAGTATTATTCATTTATTATTCATTTGTTTTCTTTTAAAAGATTACAAAACACTTCACAAGTATCCGGGAGATTCACTTTTACTGAAATCATTGCTGATAAAGTTCCTATGTTTAAACTTGATTTGTCACTGCTCCAGAAATCATTAATGATCGAAAATGCTCGTTGAACTGTCGCATTAGTAGCCAGTAGCCAGTACAGAACTTCTTTGAGATAGTCTGTACTGTCCAATTTTTAGGCACTGCATTTCTACCGCCTTTCTATAAGATGTACTGCAATGGTGATGCATGGGCTTAACCATGCAAATACAATAAATAATTCAATTTTTTTTGTATGAATGTGCTAATGTTTGAAATATCTGTATATTTATATCTAACGAAAAATAACTTCTGTTTTATTTTTCTTCCATTCATCTATTTTTTCCGTGGAACAATACATGTTTACTCACCTAACTTCATCGACGAGTTTATTATCATCGATAACAATTTTGTGGTTTTCTTTCACATAATGAGCCGTCTTCAAAATCTCCTCCCAGTTTAAATATGTTTTTAATAATGTGCATCCAAAAATGTGTTGATTTACTGATGAAACAATCAGTTCATTTTTTCTACATATTCAAAGGAATTTTTATAAAAGTATTTAATTTCTTTAACAAATTTCGCCTAGCTTCCAGGGTTTGACTCCGTATTTTCTAATTGCCACTTACCTATTCTCAGTTAGGGCTTACTGTTGGCAGGTTAATCGATGAAAAATATAACCACTATCAAAAACGCCATCAACACAAGAAAAAGCAACTGATCATTAATAAATTCCGACTTCGAGACTTCGAGTCGTTGGGATTATCTGTATTTTGCATGGTCTGCTCACATGACACCGCATGTATTTCGCTCCAACACATTAATTCCACCATCCGTCCGACTCTGTCATACGAACTAAAGAACTGCTTGGCGAAGGCCATCGAGACCATACGAACTTCGCAGAAAACAAAGGTACTCGTAACAAGTTTTATTATCAGTGATTCGGCATTCGCTTTGAAAATGCATAAGATCACAGTTATAATTATTTAGTTTTACAATATAATTCAAAGTACTATATAAGTACTACAAAGTACTACAAGCAGTACTACTTACATACTTTTTATAGATTTTAAGTAAGCTTATGATAGCATCTTAAGAGTGGAATTGTGGAATACCATGACAGAACTGGGCGTACCGAAAAAGTTGATCAGTCTCACAAAAGCTTGTGTAGAGGGATCTACAAGTGCAGTAAGACTTGAAAATTGTCAACCTTCTTTCCAATCAACGGTGGTCTCAAACAAGGAGATGTATTATCCCCACTCCTCTTTAACATCGCCTTAGAAGGCACCGTACGAAGGGCAAACATAGAAACACGCCTATTTGGAAATCAGGGTCCGCGTATTGTAGTAGCTTTCGCTGATGATTTAGATATAGTAGGAAATACAACTATCAACGTTAAGGAAGATTTCACTAAACTGTAAAATGCTGCAAAGAAGGTCTACAAATAAACGAAGATAAAACAAAATACATGACTACAACAAGAACAGAACGATGAAACAGGATAGGACATAATGTGACAATGGACCACTATAATTTTGAAAGGGTCCATGAGTTTAAATATTTGGGAGCTTCAATCACATCAGATAGCAATATAACACAAGAGATTAACAACAGAATTCAGAGAGCCAATCGCTGCTGTTTTGCACTACAAAAAATAATGAAATCAAAAAATGTAACCCGCCATACGAAAGTAACAATTTATCATGCAATTATAAGACCTATATTGACATGTGCATGTGAAACATGGACGATGACAAAAAAAATGAGAACCGACTAGAAATCGCAGAAAGAAGAATTCTTAGAAGGATATATGGACCAATCAAGGAAAACGTCACACAACAATACATAATTAGAACTAACAGATATAGTAAAAATAATAAAGGCAGAGAGATTGAGAAACGTAAAACTGGTGTGGGAAGAGACCTCGGTAGGAAAGCGGCCGCTGGGAAGACCAAGAATGCAGTGGAAAGATAATATTGCAGCGGACTTAAGGACTCTAAATGTCCAACGATCAGAAGAACTTGATGGACCGCAGCAAGTGGAGGCAAATTGTAATGTCAGCGAAGAAGTGCTCAAATTTGTTATCCAGTCTTGATGTTAGGATTCTAGTAAACAGTTTATATAGTTGGCTAAGGAGAGTTACAGGACGGTCATTTTCTAGGTTTACTTTCTCTCCCTTTTTATGGAGAAAGATGGTGGTCGCTTCCTGCCACTTCTCCGGAATAGTACTCTCCTGCAGGCAAAAGGTTAAAGAGTGCTTGTATTTTCTTTAGCAAGAGAATTCCTCCAGCTTTAATTACTTCTTGCACCATCTTCGACAAGGCTCCTTTAATTTCCTCGATAGTAATTTCTGGCATTTCTTCGGATCTCTGGTTTACAACGCTTCGCTCCCGTGTTAGTGTTAGTGTAATAGGATTCAGAAGTTCCTGTTGCCGACTTTTGTATAATTCGTAATAGAAATTTTCGACAATGCTCAGAATTTCATGTGAAGTGATGTTACCCTGCTTATTTTTTAGTTTGGTTATTTCAGTTTTGTGTTCAGTAAGATGGGTACGCAGTACTTTCATGCTTTCATTATTTTCTTTTGTTTCTTTAATTTTCTTTATGCGGTAGATGCTGATGTCCCGTCTGGTTGCTTTGAAGATTTCCTTGCTTTTCGCTTTTAACTCTGCGCAGCTAATATATCTATTGCTTCCCATCTGGTTGCGTTCGACTATCAGATTTTTTG
Organism: Phosphuga atrata; assembly: GCA_944588485.1. Taxonomy (NCBI): domain Eukaryota; kingdom Metazoa; phylum Arthropoda; class Insecta; order Coleoptera; family Silphidae; genus Phosphuga; species Phosphuga atrata. The sequence goes on along the minus strand of OX155904.1, from coordinate 23,257,397 downwards.
TGGTCTGGCTGATTCTATCTTCTCCTTTAGTGTTGGCGCGAAAAGTTCGTTGGCTTTCCTGTAGGGTTTCAGTTATGGCGCTGATTAGGATGTTAATATTTGTCTCTGACTAATCACTGTTCTGTATTCTGTTGGTAACATGGGTTTCAAATCTCTGGATATCTCGTAATGTTGTTCATGATTGTTTCGGCGTTTTCTTTATTAATTTAAAAAAAAAGTGTATAGGAAACATAAATGTTTATTCTAAATAGTTATTATAATTAGTCAGACTGCATAGAGATCACAAACAAGAATAATCATATTTCGTTTTCCCATAATTTCAAACTATTATGAATAGTCAAGGTATAACATTGTCAGAAATAGTCGATCTATATAGATATAATATATGGTTACACTTTATAGTTACCATAAATAGTCTTGTTAAATAGATATTATAAATATCCAAGTTACAGGCATACGTTGCAAGTTAAAGTTCTTGCAATAGTAATTGTAGTTTTCGATTTATTCGAAACAAATTTCTGACACCTAAATAAACTTATAATTACACAATGTGCATACAAGTAAATGATATAGTTAACTTACCTGCTTGTTTCGTATTTTTGGAAAGGTTCGAAAAGTTTCCAAAGAACCCAACTTTGACATATATCGGCTAAATTGTTCCAACTAGCTGTTGAATATTGGCTTGATTAAGTCTCTCACTTGTATATCATAAATTAGTCAAATCATATTACTCAAGACTAGATATGTAGTAGACCAGATCGATATAATCATAAATTCAGAATCTAATTCCAATTGATATTTTTAGACAAAATTGTCCAATAGATACACAAAAAAAGAAACATTAAATTAGCAGAAAACTGTTTTAAAAACTAGAAAGATAATTTTTTTAGAAAGCTTATTTCAGTTGTAGGCAATAAAAAGATAGTTAGTTGGTGTACGATTGCTTGGACACTACTCTAACTAGGTAAAATCTAGAAGCAGATTTAGTTTTAGAAAGGAAAAGTCTATTAGATATTATAACTACAAATTATAATCTAAGTTACAACTACGTTTTTATAGAATCTGCAAGAGTTAGTTTTGTAACTAGATTTGGCAAATTCTAGTTCTTAAGTGATAACTTGAGAAGTGGTCTAACTTTTAGATTTTGGATCCGGTATACTAAAACCTTTAAAAATGTTGGAGAAGTTAAAGCTTAGTTAATGCCAAAAATATAGCAAAGTTGTATTATAAAGTTTTTATTTTGTAACAAAGTTCGAATCGTCAAGTTTTAATTTTTCGACGATAAATTACCAACTAGTCTAGCATACAAACTCTGTTTTACGAATTTAAAATAAACCTTAGAATATACAGCATATGCCTATTAGATCTTTGGGAACAAAACTTATTGGTGACTTGGGTTTATTCTTCTTCTTAGGACGCCGTCTCCCATCGAAAGTTGGCGATGCAACTGTAATGGTGCGTGAAACCGCGTTGTATCTAATATCTATAGATGTCCGACCGAATAATCGACGCAGATTCTTCAGCCGCGAGTTCTGCCGAATGCCCGCAGATCGTTTACCTTCGATCTTTCCCTCTATGACGAGTCGAAGGATCTCGTCATGCTCTGCCCTCACAACGTGCCCGATGTATTGGAGCTTTCGTTCTTTGACGGTTGTCATCAGCCCTTTATCTTTACCTATTCTCCACAGTACTTTCTCGTTGGTTATCCTGTCTACCCTGGATTCAACTCAATATACGAAACTGGGAAAATACCAACAGACTGGCTGAGGTCTACGTCCATCACTTTAGTAAAAAACAGAACGCTTCTCAATGCGTCGACCACTGAATGATAAGCCTGATGTCTCATGTCCTCAAGGTCTTTCTCCGTATCGTCTACACTCGCATACGCTTTAGATGCGAGGGACAGGCTGGAGAAATGCAACTTTGACACTTTCGTTCGACACTGAGGTCTACACAGTATACGGCGATACAAGTACAACCTCAACGGCGTCAATGCGGCTTTCCGTTGATTGAGCTCTCGGAGCCGTAGAGTAGCACTGGGAAGATATAGCAAAGCAATATATGTAAGCGGAGCTGTAGGTTCAGGTCTCTACTAGTGAAGAGGGTCCTTATGGAAATGAATGTCCTTCTGGCCTGCCCTATCCTTGATCTGATTTCCATTCTAGGATCACAGTTCTCGTTGACAAGCGCTCAAGGATATTTAACGAACGGCACATGTTCCACGACCTGGTTGTTAATTTGAAGGACCGCCCGTCTTGGTGTCTTGGAGAACACACAATGGTCTTGGCAACGTTCATGTGTAGACCAAACTGTGTGCTATGTTCAACGACATGGTCCATCCTATTCTGGAGATGTGGGAGGCTGCCAGCGTCCTGCTCGCATATCGTCAGATAATCGTATATTATTAATAAGGGCAAGGTTGATCTTAATGCCCTGTTTTATATCCACCAGTGTCTCTCTGAAGTATATATTATATACTGCCTTCGAGTATATATTGAAGAGGAGATGAGATAGCACATACCCTTGTGTAACACCCCTTCTAATTTCTGTCTCTTCGGATGTTATACCCTCTATCGTAATGTCTACAATTTGATGCCAGTACAGCTGCGTGATGATGTTCAGATCTCCCTCATCGACTCCGGTGTATTTTATAATCTCAATGAGCTTCTGGTGCGAGACACAGTCAAAAGTTTTTCGATAGTCAATAAAGAAGGCGTATACATCGACATTCATGTCTCTGCATCGCTGTGTGAGAATGTTGAGAGAGAGAAGAGAGTCTCGTGCGTACCCACTTCGTTCCTAAATCCAAGTTCCATTTCTCCTCCCTCGGAGCCTGTCCCTCGCATTTAAAGCGTATGCGAGTGTGGACGATACGGAGAAAGACCTTGAGGACATGAGACATTAGGCTTATCATTCAGTGGTCGTCGCATTGAGAAGCTTTCTGTTTTTTTGCTTAAGTGATGGACGTAGACCTCAGCCAGTCTGTTGGTATTTTCCCAGTTTCGTATATTGAGTAGAACAAGGATGTAAAAAGTTTTAGGCCCCTGTCATCTGCATTGGCAATTAATTTTGTTCCTACAGCCTTGTCATTTATCTGATGTTTTATTGCACTCCTTCTATCGTGATAGCAGGACTGGTCTCATTGATATCATCGTTTCTAGGGAGTTGGTAGGGTCGTGTGTCATTGAAGAGAGGCTCTCTGCTCAACATGCTCCTTCCATCTTTCTAGCATTTCCTCAACGCTCGCAAAAATCTTGTTGTTAATTTCCTTCAAAATACCGTGGATCTGTTTGTGTTGTATGTGAATTCCTTCATCTTTTTTGTGTGGATTAAACGAGTCGCACAAAAACCTATTTTTTGAAAAACCGGTTTTCAATTTGTAGTAAAAAAAATAGGAAAATATTTTATTTCATTTGTATTAAATAACAAAAAACCAATTCAAGATAAAAGTCAAAATATAAAAAGCAAATTAGGAATTTGTGTTTTGCTTTTTTAATAATTAATTTACTTCATGAAAAGGAAGTATTAAATTAAGTTTTAAAAAAGCAAAATACAAAAATTAAACTTCAAGATGGTCAAATACACAAATAAATTAAGAATTACACATTACTTACACAAAATAACGAAAACTCAAACAATAATTTGAAATAATATTTATATTTATTTCAATAATTTTAATTTATCCTAAGAAAATAGGATTTTATAAAACATAAAATATCCACAAAATGATGGCTAGGTCTTGTTCTTATTTTGGACAAAACATTGCCTTACATTGAAAGTACTCGTTCACTAGCTACTGATCTTGGTTCTAAAGTTTTGAAGGGCATCAAATAACAAATTTAAGCTTTCATGTTTCAGTGTCTTTGGGTCTTTTTTCTTCAGGGTCTTAAAGAAACTTATGCATGGATTTTTCCATGGCTTTTTAAAAAAAATCATTTCTCTGATGAGTAGTTTCTTTGATTTGCTCTTCATCGGAATCGGTTTCCACATAAGAATTTAGAAATATTCTGGACAATATGTTTCTAGATAACTTAATAATTTCGGATTTTGAAGATAAAGAAATTACGATAGATTTCTTTGCTCAGCTGGAAATGTTTTGTGGATTTTGCAAATACAACAAAAGAGTTGATAATTAACTTCTTCTTCTAACTACTTCTCTTCTATCTTGAATTCGTTCTTCTAAAGCATATAATAATTTCTCACTTATTTCAGTGTTTCATTTAACATAAATTCATATATACCTTCACTTCTTACTATGCACAATGCAAAAGCACTGGCCAACGCAACTCGTTGCATAGAATGAATAGCAAATCAAATAAGATACAAATTATTTTTTTCATATGTAGTGTTTTATTTTCTTTTATACCGATTTTCTTAATTTATAAAGCGGTTTTCAAATTTCAAATTTTTTCACATTTTTATTAAAACTTTCTAGTGTAATAATAATACATTAAAGAACGGATGTTTCTAACGGACAAGTGCGAAAAACGCCTTATGAATAAGTTTTTTATACTTTTTTTGTATTTTGCGCCCTTTTATGCCATTTCTGAATAGAAAAATCGCCTAAAAATCGCGAAAAATGCATATTGAGAAAATTATGAGTGCTTTAATGACTTCATTATAGACGCAATATAGAAAAAGAGATTTAAAATATTTTAAAATTTATAATTGGTAAAACAATTCTACGTTATAGATAATCATACAAACTTAAAACAAACGGAATACAGCCTGAATATATAAATATATTTAGCCTTTCCGGAGTTCTATAACAATTTAGTCCTTAAAAGACTCAATAATTGTTATAGAGCTCCGGAGAGGCTGAATATATTTATATATTCAGGCTGTAATCCGTTTGATTTAAGTTTTAAAATTTGCTTTGTACTGAGTAAACTACAAATCTAAGGCTTTTCTAAGAATCTTCTGGATATGATTATAAATATTCTGTGTTTATTCTGCAACAATATCTATCAACATTATTTAATAGTAAACTAAACTAGAATTTTCTAATAGAGAATTAGTAAACTAAAAATTGTATGATATATGCAGATAAAACTAAAAACTGAATAATGTCCAATTTGAAATGTATTATGTTACTGTAGTAGGTAGTTTATACAAAATTAGTAAACTAATAACGGCATCTGAAATATTTTGGTCTGTACAATATTAATCTGTATTCCGTTTACCTTAAATTAATAATAAGTGTTAACTTTTATTAATCATATATTATTCATTATATCATTTATTATGTTGTAACTAAATAATGAAACTATTTTGCTGACGATTTAAAGTTTACTTTGAATTCTAATTTAATCAAAATTATTACAAAAACTATGAAATATTTTTATCTCAAAATGATTAAATATTTTCTCTCGATTTTGTGCGTTAATTATTCATATCTACCTAGTAAATATTCGGGGAAAAAACTTAATTTATCTACTACCCACCGCTCAGCACTTGTGTTTACAATAGTTTTTTTGTCGCCGGGACAAAAAAAATGCAAGCGGTTAGAAGATTACCTGCAAAACAATAAGTCGACTCAGTTTTAGTGCGAGTTCCGTTTAAGTTGGGTGTGTGACAACAGAACATCAATTCTGAAACATTTATTATAATAATTAATAAAACGGAAGGAAGTGTTAGACTCTAATTTTCAAGTGAAATTTTTATAAATAAAGTTTTGTAAGTTATTCTAAAATTGTGCAAATGAGGGAAAATGCTAGGAACGATTTTTTTGGAAGGTAAATAAATAAGTTTATTGAAATACATAGATTAATTGCAAGCAAGTATAATTTAACATAATTTCTAATAAAATATAATCTATTTACAATTGAGATTATAGATACACATCACATATAGATAACAAATATGAAATTTTACAAACCATGAAACATTTAAAACAAATTAATTAATTCCGAATAGTTTTATTGCATACGTTACAAATATAAAGATCTACATAGATAATAAAATTATAGGTTGAATAGCCTACAATTCTAGATTATAAAACACATTATCAATATAATTGATTGAATAACTACTACTTCGAAGAGAATTTGAAAAGTTTCTATTTGGATTAAATTTAAAAGTTTGTTAACCATTATTTAGACAATTTCATAGACAATGCAGAAGATAAAACAGAAAAGAGATGCACAAATATACAGACAAGACTTGACAGACAAGATAAGACTTGACAAACAAGAGTAGATAGACAAGAGTAGATAGAAGAGTAGATAGGAGATAAGACTAGACTAGACTTACTAAGCTAGATAAATTAAATAAACCTACAAATTGAAAACCATTTTGAGTAATGGGTCAAATTTTGTTCATTATATTTTTCCTACCAGCTCGTGGGTCACCAGTAATAATTTTGGCACTGGCAATGCTTTGAAAATAGGAGGTAGGTCAAAAGGAGGAGGACGTTAACAAAATTCAAGTTTCCTTCTTGTTTTACAACTTCTACTTTGGAAGTGAAGAGCAAAAAATAAAGGTCGAAGTCAAAAAATGTATATCAATGAACAAGTCCATAAAACTTTCTGATGTATTATTTGCTCTGTGCATAACCGCGCCTAGCGCCATCCGTGGCCATAAATGCAACTTCGTGTGCAATAATAGTGTATAAAAACAACAAGCAAAAACAAAAAAAATAATTAATTTAATAAAATATACGAAATTTGACAGCAAAAAAAATTATAGGTTTTCTAATAAGTCAATTCAATATTTGTAAATTTGTACGGAAAGTTAGGGTTAGTTGACGGAAAACAATAAAATTCATTGTTTCGTGTAGTATTTTTTCACTTGAAAACGTGTTTAAGCCTTGAATCCATTATCAATTTATACACTTACTATTAGTTACTATTAGTTATACTTACTTACTTGCTATTAGTTTATGTAAAATAATAAAACACTTTTTTATTTAGCAAAATACATGTCAATATATACAAATAAATGAAAAATAATGACGTAACTACACATGAACTTCTTAAAAGTGTCACCTTTGGCGCTAGTGTTGTTGCGCTCAGAGCGAATACAATGAAATTCAATTAAAGGATTGCAATATTTTGTGTAAGATATTGAATGAAACCAACGTTTTTGCTCACCATGTTAGGTGCATCATCTTTTGTAACAGAAACAATTTTCTGTAGGTCAATGTCCATTTCAATAAATGTAATATCAAATTCACATCCCTTTCAACGTTATTAGTTTAAATAGCTCTTAATTTACAAGATTTGCGTTACATATTTACCAAAAAAATCTCTTTCTAATTCTAGTATTCGATCTGTAATTGTATTTCGACTTATTGGTTACTCATTTATATGCTACTTAATCAAGTCTTTGTCTTTCAATTCTGGAAACAATGTACGAGTACATTCTAAAAACTCTTGTTTTACAAACTCTCTTTCTGAAACATGCTTATCAGGACGAGCAATGCAATGGGCAACTTGCAAACTAGCAGCTGTGATGTAAGTTTATTTACTCGCACATCAATGAACACATTAATAACTAAATTATTGTATGTGAAGGATGCAATTATTATAATCGTGTGTAAAACTATCCAAATCGTAAATCCAATGTAAATCAAATGGACTTTCATTACTAAACGATTTCTGTTTGTTGTTAATACGGTAACAACTCGCAACACTAAACAAAAAATATAGACGTCGTGATATAGTTATTTACATTAGAGTGTGGAAACGTTGATTTTACTATACAACTGCTCGTTTGCTCGCCCTCCGGGCTCGTTCCCCATTTGCTCAAGCATTGTAATATCATTTCCGCACGAAATATGTATAAGATTTTTTGGCCGACAATATTAGAAATTATTAATTTTTGGAATGTTGGTACTCGCAAACTTTGACATTTTTACTAATTCCAATTTATAAGGTACATAATATGTCATTTTTCTAAATGTCATACGCTCAGTAAAAGTTAAAAAATCACTCTAATTTTCTACATTATCGTGACAAATATAGTGTAAAGTAGCATTTTCTACATTCGATTTTATTGTCTTTTATATATAATATTTTATTTTGTGTGTCCCTCAATATTTAAGTGTCCCTGAAAGGTAAACATTTATTGGTCACTTTACCGCATCGTAGCCGTACTTTGCAATATTATGTATAATCTAGTTTCGTGGGCGTATACACGATGTCAAAGCGAGCTTTACAATTCAGGAGGCCAAAAATAAATTTTCTGACGTATATTAAAATTGAATTAATTTATCTAACTTTGAATCCAGAAGTCTCGGCCTCTCATTCTGGATTACTAACCTAACCATAAATCTAGATTAAATCTAATCTTTAACTTAGATTACATCGACAAACTAGTGCTCCAGTCACGGTGCCCTTTTACTAGTTAGCATTTTTTGCCACGGAGCGGCTGAACGTTCTAACCTCATTGTATCAGTCAGTTGTGTAAAAGTGTTGCGTTATTGAACATTTCTAAAATTTCTAAAATCAATGCCCGGGTCACTTAAAGAGCCTATGTGGGTCAGTGTCTGACCCGCGGCTCATAGATTTGCCATCACTGGACTAGACGGACGAGACTTGACCAATTAGACGACATAGACAACACTAACAAGAGTAGAGAGATAGGACTAGACAGACAAGACCAGACGGATAAGACTAGACTGACAAGGCCAGACAGACAAGATTCGACAGACAAGGCTAGACAAGACTATACGTCAACACTAGACAGACAAGACTAGACAAACAAAACTAGACAGACAAGACTATGCAGAGAAGACTAGGCTGAGAAGGCTAGAAAGACAAGACTAGACATACAAAACTAGACAGATAAGACTAGACAGACAAGACTAGACAGACAAGACTAGACAGACAGAAGACTATGATGGATGAGTGTTTATTTTTTCTGTTTAAATCCAAAAATTACTTCGGGAAAAGTGAAAGCGGATGGAAAGAAATGACCTATATTCTGCCCGCAACTATTACACAAAAAGGACCATATTACACCTGCGTCAAATTATATAATATGTTTCCCAAACATTTAAGAAAATTAAGTCTGGTAAATCAGATAGAGAACAAATCTACAAATACTTCACAAACATTGAACCATATACGAAGAATTTTACAGAGTATAAAAAAATTGCAAAGTTATATTGCAGAAATTGAATTGATTGTAAACTTAAAAACATACATAGATACATATTAGTTTTGACATATTTCGTTTAGCTTGAATTTGCTTGATTTTTTGTATATTATTATGAAATGCCTGATATTGATATGCCTGAATATTGAAATATATATGCCCGATATGCCTGAATATTGAAATATATTTATTTTGAATTGAATTGAATTCACTAGACAGAGAAGACTAGACAGAGAAGTCTAGACAGACCCGACTGTACAGAAAGACTAGACAGACAAGACAAGATAGACAAAAATAGACACATAAGACTAAATCGACAAGAATAAACAGAAAAGGCTGGGCAGACAGGGCTGGACATACAGGACTAAACAGACAAGGCTTCACAGACAAGACAAGACTGACAAGACTAAACAGACAAAACTGGACCGACAAGATAAGACAGATATGACTAGATAGTCAAGACTGATAAGACTAGACGGACAAGATTAAACAGAAAAGACTTGACAGACAAGACTAGGCAAGACAATATTAGACATAGAAGACTAGACAGACGGGTCTATATAGACAAGGCTGGACAGACAAACCTATACACACAGGAGAATACAGGCAAGACTAGACAGACAAGACTGGACTGGTTAGACAGACAATTCTAGACAGACAAGTCTAGACAAAGGTAGATAGACAAGACTATACAGTCAAGACTATACAGTCAAGACTATACACTTAATACTAGGTAGACAAGACTAGAAAGAAAAGATTAGAAATATAAGACTAGACGGAGAGGAATAGACAGATAAGACTAGACAGACAGGACTACAAGGTACAAAACACACTAACAAGGCACAAACAATCTCTAGAAGAAGAGTCATGGGCTGACCTACACAGCTTAGACGAGATGCGTTTATGTAGATTTTCATGTCTAATTTCCACGAATGTTACCCTAGAGTTCCTCGCAATGTAAACTGTCTAAACAGGATTTTACCAGCCCTGAAATAGACAAATTAAAAACACGACTCGGAATACAACAAATTATGTCTCACCATAACAAATCTTTTAAGGTAAAATACGACAACAGGACACGACGGAGGTACGATTTTCTACTAAAACAAGGAAAAGGAAAAAACTAGAAAACAAATTAATAAATGCCGATAATCCCATGAGAACAACATGGGATATACTGAGGGATATTTTTGTCTTAAAATGTCAAGCAACAAACAGTACACCATCGAAGATCGGCATAACGAAGACCCGCAGAATAAAGCCAACGAATTCAACATTTTTTTCAATTACTACCTCCGACTTATATCAAACAATATACCTCATACGAAGACTCCATACGAAGACAAAATTACAGATACCAAATTATCCCTATTCCTGGAACCAGTATCAAATGTCAACTGCACACTATAATATAATCTATAAAGAACAAGAAGAGCGCCGGTTACGACGAAGTACCAGCTATATTAATTCAAAATATTTGCTGGGAAATTGTAGAACCGCTAAATACGTAATAAGTAACTCCATAGAACGTGGAATTTTTCCAGACTCTCTCAAACATTCCATCATAATACCGCTACACAAAAAGGGGGATAAATAATTAATAGAAAATTACGGGCCAATGAGTACACTATCTGTCTTCACCTAAATATTTTAAAAAGTTATTGCATCCAAGACTATCAACTTTCTTGAAAAGTATCACTAAATTAGCAACGAACAACATGCTTATAGAAGCGGAAGGAGCATCGACAAAGCAAGTTTTAATTTTATAAAATATATACATCAAGAATTGGAAAACAAAAACATATCATGTGGAATTTTGATCGATCTTTCGAAAGCTTATGACACCGTAGATCACACGATTCTTCTGGAAAAAATATTCAAATACGGTTTTATCTAACCGCTATCTAACCGTAAACAGCAAACCAGCGCAATTACCACTATTCCTAGAAAAATCAACAATCAGGGACACATAAATAGAAATACTTAAGGGTAGTATCTTGAGACCCCTATTATTCACTCTATATATTAACGACCTACTTTAAACAATAAAATCTGCACTACATAAAATGGTCAATTACGCAGACGACACTTCCCTGTTATTATCTAACACCAGACTGGAATACTTATATACCAGTTTAAATATTTGCATGGCAAGACTAACCGAATGGTTCAACATAAACAAACTTACAATCAACAGCCAGAAAACCAACGTAACAATTTTCAAACCAGGTAGATCATTACTTAACTATCCCAAACGAGTTACAATAGGAAAAGGCGATATAGCCGTTAGGAAGACTGTGATACTTTTTGGAATGGAAATCGACTGCTGCGTAAATTGGAATGCTCACATAAGTGCACTAGAAGCAAAATTAAATAAAACATACGCCATAAGAATTTTACAGCGATGCGTAAGTCAAGAAGTCCTAAAAATTGTATACTACGCTAACTTTCACTCCTATTTACGTTTTGGGGATTTTATTTTGGGGTTGCAGCAAAGACGTTTTTCGAACGTTTAAGATCATAAAACAGACAATAACAATCACTTACAAAAAGGAATACTATCAATCTTGCCGAGGAAAGTTTAAAGCTGCAAATATTTTAACGGTCACAGCGATATTTATTTACGAAACCATAATTTTCTTAGTGAAGAACAAACAGCTCTTCACAGACCACATGAATTCTAAACACAGAAACACAAGAAATCAAAACCAAATCTTCATTTTACCAAAACATAACTTGACAATGACGGAAATAGCAGCACCTTACATAAATTTAAAACTATATAATTCATTGGCAAGACTTCTAAAGCTAATACAAAACCAAGGACAATTTACAAAAGAAATCCGCAATATCCTCGTAAACATGGAAACCCTAAAATTTAAAGGAATATTATGAAAACATAAAAACCCACACAACTTAAATTATAGTCTGGACTATTTTCATTAACTTTTACAAACGTATTTATATCTGTTATGTATAGCTTTATATAATGAAATAAAATAAATTGAATTGAGTTGTCTAGGCAGACAAGTATCAACAGACAAGACATAAATAGACCGGACAAAACTAGTCATACAAGACTAGGCAGACAAGAATATTCAGACAAGATTAGACAGACAGGACTAGACAGGGAAGGCTGGATAGATAGAGCTAGACCGTTAAGACTAAACAAGCGGGATTAAACAGAGAAGGCTAGACCGATACGGCTAGAAAGACAGATAGGACAAGAGAGATAAGACTTGACATACAAGACAGACAGGACTGGACAGAAAAGACTAGACTAAGAAGAATAGACAGATAATACTAGACAGACAAGATTAGAGAGACAAGACTACACAGATAACACTAGGCAGATAAAGCTAGACAGACAAGGCTAGATAGACAGGGCCAGACAGATAAGACTAGACAGACAAGACTAGACAGAAAAGGCTATACAGATAAGACCAGACAGATAAGACTAGACAAACAAGGAAATAGAATGAATAGCAAATCATATAATATATGAATTAAATTTTACATAGGTAATAATTTAAATAGGTTTTACTAATTTAAAAATCGGTTTTCAAATCATACACATTTATTTTAAAATTCAGTCTTTTAGAACCTGTTTTGAAAATCCCACAAACCCTATTGGTGAGCAAGTTGCAAGCAGAAACCTATTTTAAAAACTAGAAAAATAATGTAACATTTTTATTAGAACTTTCTAGTGTAATAATAGTATATTAAAGAACGAGTTCAATAAACGAAATTTTTCAGCACGCGTCCATGTTTAGATGGATGTTTGGAATGGATGTTTGGAAGTGCGAAAAACGCCTTATGATTTGTTGCTTATACTAGTTGTTTATACTATTTTATCTATTTTGCGGCCTTTTATGTCAATTCTAAATAAAAAAATCGCCGATACGTATTGAGAAAATTGTATCTCACTTGGCGAGGCATTAACGAACACACAGGATTGTTTTAATGACTTCATTTTAGACGCAAAATATAAAAATCGATTTAAACTACAAATTAAAGGCTTTTTTAAGAATCTTATGGATATGATTATAAATAATCTGTGTTTATAATCCAATTAGTCTATGAATAATATTTAAATAGTAAACTAGAGTATTTGTAATAGAACTTTCTAATAGAGAATCAGTAAACTAGAAATAGTATGATATAAGCAAATAAAACTAAATAATATGCAATTTGCAATGTCACTGTAGGAGATAGTTTATGCAAAATTAGTAAACTAAAAACGGCATCTGAAATATTTGTTCCGTACAATATTAATCTGTACTTAGTCTATCCTAAATAAGTAATAAGTGTTAACTTTTATTAATCATATATTATTCATTCTATAATTTATTATTTTGTAAGTAAATGATGAAACTATTTAGCTGATTTACAGTTTGCTTTGAATCCTAATTTAATCAAATTTGTTACAAAAACCATGAAATATTTTTATCTCAAAATGGTTAAATATTTGCTCTTTGATTTTGTGCATAAATTATAATATTTGAGGAAAAAACTTAATTTATCTACTACCCGCCGCTCAGCACTTGTGTTTACAATCGTTTTTTTGTCGCCGGGACCAAAAAATATGCAAGCGGTTAGAAGATTACCTGCAAAACAATAAGTCGACTCAGTTTTAGTGCGAGTTCCGTTTAAGGTGGGTGTGTGACAACCGAACATCAATTCTGAAACATTTATTATAACAATAGATAATACGGAGTGTTAGACTCAAATTTAAAGTGAAATTTTTATAATTAAATTTTGTAAGTTATTCTAAAATTGGGCAAATGAGGAAAATGGCAGGAACTTTTTTTGGAAGGTAAATAAATAATTTTATTGAAATATATAGATTAATTTCAAGCAAGTAAAATTTAAAATAATTTCTAATATCATATAATCTATTTACAATTGAGATTATAGATACACATCACATATAGATAACAAATATTAAACTTTATAAACCATGAAACATTTAAAACAAATATATTAATTCCAAATAGTTTTATTGCATAAGTTAAAAATATACAGATCTACATAGATAATACAATCGTCGAATAGCCTACAGTTCTAGATTATAAAACACATTATCAATATAATTGATTGAATAACTACTACTTCTAAGAGCATTTGAAAAGTTACTATTTGTATTAAATATAAAAGTTTGTTAATCATTATTTAGACAATTTGATAGACAATACAGAAGATGAAACAGAAAATAGATGCACAAATATACAGACAAGACTTGACAGACAAGATAAGACTAGACAAACAAGACCAGATAGACATGGCTAGACACACAAGACCAGATAGACAAGACTAGATAGACAAGGCTAGACTAGACGGGCAACACTAGACAGACAAAACTATACAAAGAAGACTATACAGCGAAATAGCCCACGGTTCTAGATTATAAAACACATTATCATTATAATTGATTGAATAACTACTACTTCGAAGGGCATTTGAAAAGTTACTATTTGGATTAAATTTAAAAGTTTTGTAATCATTATTTAGTCAATTTGATAGACAATGCAGCAGATAAAACACAAAAGAGATGCACAAATATTCAGGCAAGACTTAACAGACAAGATAAGACTAGACAAGCAAGACCAGATAGACATGACTAGACAGACAAGACCAGACAGACAAGACTAGACAGGCAAGGCTAGACAAGACTAGACAGACAAGGCTAGACAAGACTAGACAGACAAGGCTAGACAAGACTAGACGGGCAACACTATACGGGCAACACTAGACAGACAAGACTAAACAGACAAAAGTAGACAGAGAAGAATATACAGAGAAAAGTAGTAACAGAGAAGACTAGGCTGAGAAGGCTAGAAACTCAAGACTAGACAGACAAAGCTAGATAGACAAGGCTAGACAGACAAGGCTGGACAGACAAGACTAGACAGACAAGACTAAACAGCTTATTTGTTTATTTAATATTTAATATACAAATTGTATCTGAAATATTAAGCAGCACTCCTTTTATAACTGAACACTATGCTTGCCTGTCTACAATATTTTTCATTTTACAAACTTCAATCAAAGCAATCGGACCACTGCCTGAATATATAAATATATTCAACCTTTCCGGAGCTTTATAACAATTTCTGAGTCTTTTTAGGACTACCAAAACAAATCTCATGTGAAATTTGTCAGGTATTTAATAGCTTTCAGTCCACCTTCGTGGCACTCAAAATATGTTATGAAAATAAAAAAGATCATGTCTTTCCGATACATGGTTTTACCAATTCTATCTTTTTCATTTTACGTTATTCAATTTAGGTCGTGGTCTAGTTTCTTTAATTGCGTGGCATTATTATCGAAAATCAACCACCATTTTCTATTTTTCTCAATGTTCCTTAAGTATTCTTCATTTTTGGGCCAAATACATCCTGATCGCTTCATAGCATTTTTAATTCATATCTCCACTGGTCAGAATATTTGTTATTGCATAGCACATGTGCGGCAGTGTCTTCTTGTCCACATATGCAAGTAGGTGACTCTCGTTTTCCAAATCTATGTAGATATGCTTATAAATTCCCATGTCCAGTAATAAGTTGGACAGCATGGTGTGATAGATGTATATCCATGTATTCCATATTCCAACGTTTGGGATGAAGTTTTGTATCCATCTACCTGTTTTCGCCTCTTCCCAGCGAGATTGCTATATTTTTTGAAAATAATCGTTTAATTTTCATTTAAAAGTTCGTAAAGGGATTTTAGAATGCGAAATCGCTATATTATTGAAATTATCAGCACCTGAAGCTTGCTTAGCTAGGCTATCGGCTTTCTTATTTCCTTCTATCTCAATGTGGGCTTTAACCCAGTGCCATCTTAATTTAACATTTTTGCAACTTCTTTTGCTTTTATCCAATTATTCAATACAAGTTCTGCGGGAACAGACAAAAACTTTAGAGCTTCAAGTGCTTAACGACTATCACAAAGAATAGAACAACTCCTAATAAAATGTTTATTTACTTCAATGTAATTTAAGGCTTGCTTGATTGCAGTAATTTCTGCCTGAAATATTGAGCAGTATTTTTCAAAACGAATTTGTTGATAATAAACCTCCCTATCTTGAATGTAAACCACAAATGACTCGCCCACAACATTTTCAGCTTTTGGAGCGTCAGTATATATTTGGATATGGAAAGTATTGGATGTTATCACATAATAATTTACAAGGTAAATTTCTGAAGGATGAATAAACTTTTGAATATTTATTTTCGAATCAATTAAATTTGGAGAAGCCTGTAAACCCATTATTTGTTTGAATAGTGTTTCGTCGAGATTATGTTTTAAATGTTTATATGCTATTTCTTTTAGCCTTAGATCAACGGGTAAAAGATAACACACGCCGCCTCTGTAGATACTGTACGATATGCTTTTGCTGCAGATATCGTGCTTTGACGCTGTACACTTAATAATTTGATTCTTTCTTTTACACCACACGAGTTATGCCAAATAGATGCGCCGTATAGTAATGCCAGTCCTACCGCTCTATAAATTTCACATATTGCAGATTTATCAAGACCCTATTCTTTTCTACAAGCAATTCCAATTCATGAACTAAATAGTTTAACTTTTGCGCACGCTTGTTTAATATGTTCTTTAAAATTTAGACATCTATCTATTAAAACTCCTAAATATTTTATATGATCATGACATTTAATTTTTTCGTTCCCGAATGTAAAAATAGGTCTTCTTTATATCGGCGATTTCCCAAAGAATATTGCCTCGGATTTTATAGCATTAAAATTTAACTTGCATTCTTTTGTCCATTTTTGGAGGCTCTCTGCAGCACGATTCGCTTTATGTTTCAATTCCAAAATAGTTTTACTTCTTATCAGCAGCATTGTATCGTCAGCGTATGCAAAAATTTCACAGTATTAGGGAAGATCAATATCAAAAATTGAATCGTAAATAATTTTTCAAAATCCTGGGCCAGACTGTGATCCCTGCGGACATCCCTTATTCATGATTTTCTCTATATAGACTCCAGGCTCCGAAATGACTGCTTTACGATTTGCGAAATAATTTTTAGCCAGATTGATGAAATTATTTGGACAATGTTTCTTGATTAATTGATGAATTATTAATGGTCACCAGGCATTATCAAATGCACCTCTTGTATCTAGAGCAATTGCTGTGCAGTATTCTTTTTCCGTAATAGAATCCTTAATGAAACTAACAACTTTAGCGATTGCCTCAATCGTTGCAAAACCCTTACGAACACCATATTAATTACTATTAAATAAATTTTGACTATAAAAATAATGTTCAATCCTCGATATCAGCAGTGAATCTAGCACCGTCCCTGTTACTGGTAGCAAATTAATTGTTCTAAAATCGTTAATTACTAGGCTTTATTAGTTGTTCTTTCCAGCATTCTGGAAAAACTCCATACTTCAGACATTTGTTAGATAATTCCCGAAAGAGTGTAGGAGAAGAGTTGAATGCTACCTGAACAATATCCGATAACATTCAACTCTTCTACTACACTTTTCGGGAATTATTTAACAAATGTCTGAAGTATGGAGTTTTTCCAGAATGCTGGAAAGAACAAGACAAGACAGACAAGACTAGACAGACAAGACTAGATAGACAAGACTAGACAGACAGGACTAGACAGACAGGACTAGACAGACAGGACTAGACAAACAGGACTAGACAGACAGGACTAGACAGACAGGACTAGACAGACAGGACTAGACAGACAGGACTAGACAGACAGGACTAGAGAGACAGGACTAGACAGACAAGACTAGACAGACAAGACTTGACAGACAAGACTAGACAGACAAGACTAGAAAGACAAGACTAGAAAGACAAGACTAGACAGACAAGATTAGACAGACAAGACTAGACAGACAAGACTAGGCAGACAAAACTAGACAGACAATACTAGACAGACAAGACAAGACTGACAAGACTAGACAGACAAGACTAGACAGACAAGACTAGACAGACAAGACTAAACAGACAAGACTAGACAGACAAGTCTAGACAGACAAGACTAGAGAGACAAGACTAGACAGACAAGACTAGACAGACAAGACTAGACAGACAAGACTAGACAGACAAGACTAGACAGACAAGACTAGACAGACAAGACTAGACAGACAAGACTAGACAGACAAGACTAGACAGACAAGACTAGACAGACAAGACTAGACAGACAAGACTAGACAGACAAGACTAGACAGACAAGACTAGACAGACAAGACTAGACAGACAAGACTAGACAGACAAGACTAGACAGACAAGACTAGACGGACATTAATGTACAGAAAGACTTGACAAACAAGACTAGATAGACAAGTCTCATCTTGTCACAAAAGACTAAACCGACAAGAATAGACAGAAAAGATTGGAGAGACATGGTTGGACATACGGGGCTAAACAGACAAGACAAGACAGACAAGAGAAGACTGACGCGACTAAATAGTCTAAACTGGAGAGAACATTAGAGAGTCATGACTAGGAAGAGAAGACAAGACTGATAAGATTAAGCAGAGAAGATTAAACAGAAAAGACAAGACAAACAAGACTAGGCATGCAAGACTAGTCAAATAGGATTGGACAGACAAAGCTAGACAGACAAGACTAGACAGACTAGGCTAGATAGTTAAGGCTAGACTGCAAAACTATACACACAAGTCTAGACAGACAAGACTAGACATATTAGACAAACAAAACTAGACAGACAAGGCTAGACAAACAAGACTAAAGAGACAAGACTAGGTAGACAAGACTTTAGAGTCAAATCTAGGTAGACAAGACTAGACAGAAAAGAGTAGACAGACAAGACTAGACAGAGAGGACTAGACAGATAAGACTAGACAGACAGGACTAGTCAGACAAGTTTAAACAGATAGGACAAGACAGGCAAGAATAGACTTTACAAAACTGGACTTACAAGACTAGACGAAAAGGACTAGAGAGACAAGACTAGACATACAAGACAGACAGGACTAGCCATAAAATACTAGACTAAGAAGTCTGGACGAATAATACTAGACAGACAAGACTTGACTGCTACACTAAACCAGGGCTGTCCAACCAGGTGATCGCGGCGGGATTTTTAGTCGCTTTTTAGTTTTCTCACGCTCCTAAGGACCTGCTTAAAAATACATTTCATTAAATGTAAAGTAAAGATGAAAACACGCTTTTCTATTATGAGCCGTACCATGGCTTGCATATAATATGTTGGCTTGCTTCCACGATAGCAGGCTTATATTACTGGTGTTTAGAACCATTATAACTGCTCTGTCCTGTTTAGTGGCTGTTTACAACTTTCATAATTGTACAAAAGATAGTCTCCGGGCGTACATAAATAAACATACTCGATATATTTACTTCTTCCTAAAATTTATACATAAAGTAAGTTTTATACATAAAAATCTGTAAGAGGTTAATGTACAAAATATATTTATATTTAGGCCTATTCATGAGTGCAACAAAAAAATCAAAGCATATTTTTACCACGATGAATGGGACCATGAATAATTTTTCACCATGATTAAAGATAAATGTTGCTGCTTAATATGCAAAACAACTGGGGCGATTGCAAAAAAAGGCAATATCGAAAGACATTTTCGTATAATGCACTCCAAATATGAAACAGAATTTCCAAGAAATACTGACATACGCAATGCAAAACTTAATGAATTGAAAGCTGGTCTATCTTTGCAGCAAAACAGGTTTGTAAAAGCTCTTAATAAACTTGTACAAACATGTACACTTGGAATAACCGTTGCATCTTTGAGAGTGTATCATTTACGTACCAAAAAGAAAAAGCCATTTACTGTTGGAAATGTTTTTAAAGAATCGCTTTTGACGGTTGCAGAATCACTTTTCTCAGATTTTAAAAACAAAAAAGTGATTCTTCTTCTTCCTTGGCGCTACAGCCCTCTATGAGCTTTGGCCTGCTTAACAACGTCTCTCCATATCCTTCTGTCCTGTATTGTGTGGGGCCATTGCCGCATCTCGAGTACTTTAAAGTCTTTAATAACGTCGTCTCTCCATCGTATTCGTGGCCTGCCTCTCGATCTCTTTTCGGCAGGCAACCATAGCGTCAGAGCTTTTAGGATTCGGTCGTCCTTCATTCGCATGATGTGCCCGAACCACCTTAGCCTCTGCGCCTTCACATGCCTCACAATGTCTCTTCCCTCGAGTATTCCATCTATTTCTGCGTTGGTACTTATTCTCCATCCTTCTTCTTCCTGTATCCCTCCATATATTTTGCTTATGATATTTCTTTCGCATACTCTTAAAGCTTCCTCACCACTTTTGCATAGTGTCCATGTTTCCCCCGCATAAGTGATTATTGGACGGATTACTGTTTTGTACACTTTCAGTTTAGCTTTTCTGCTCAGTAGTTTGGATCCTAGCAGTTTCCTGTTGGCAAAGTATGCTTTCTTCCCTAACATGACAGTGATTATTGATCAAATTAAAGATTTACAACTTTCGAGAAATACAGTCGCGAGAAAAATTGAAAAATTAAGTGAATATTTGCCAATTAAGAGAGAATAAAAATATATGCGTATCCTTTTCCTTACATTTCGATGAATCGACTGATGTGACAGATACTGCTAGGGCTTTACACGAGACGAGATAGGGCGAGAGTTTCAAAAATCTCGTCTCGCTTTCGCTTGTTTTGTAAAAAATTACTCTCGTTTCAGTCTCGCTCTCGCTCTCGCTACCGTTTGTCTCGTCTCGCTACTGTTTGTCTCGTCTCGTCTAATCTCGCCAAATATCGTTCTTGCTAGAACTTATTGTTAAGATAGTCCAAAATGGGGTAATCATTCATTTTATTGTAAACTAATCACTGTTTCTTTAAATAAATTTTCTGTTTGGATACTATTAATATCTTCTAATTTCGCTTTGTTCCATTCACATGAAAGTGTAGCGATAACACATAAAAAATGTCTGTTTATATAAACATTCTATTTTGTTGACGATTTAAAATTAATAATAAAAACGAACATAATTTGAAATTGTCTACGATATCTATTTCATATTACGAAATCTGTTCTTTTAATTGTTATATAATGAAATGTAACTTGTCCTAGCCCGCAGTTAAAATTTATGCAAGAAAATATTACGGCTCCCCGTATTAGAATCATAGATTGAAGAAGAAGTATAACCGGGATCAAAAACGAGCCTCTCGTGTCTCGCGAGAACGAGACCACATGCGCTCTCGCGAGATTGAGACTACATACGGTCTCGCTCTCGCGAGAGTGAGACCACATGCGGTCTCGTGTCATTCTCGTTTCGCTTTAACGAGACGAGACGAGACGAGACGAGAAAAATATCGTTCTCGTGTAAAGCCCCAGATACGGTAGAATTAGTGATATTTATCCGGATGGTATTAGGCAAATTAAAACAAGAAATACTGAAATTAACGAGAGGAGAAGACATGTTTAGAGTTATTGATAACTTTGTGAAAGAAACGATGTTTCATATTTTTAAATTGTTTTCGATTATGACGGACGGTGCTCCATGTATTAATTATCCACAACTTTTGCAATATTTTTAGAAATTATTAGATTAGACATGATAAGCTGGTTAAGAGCTGGTTAAGAGCAACTTATAATAATCTTGAAGGCGAATTTAAAAGATAAAAAAATGAAGCATTTTCCAATCATTGGAAAATATTTTCAGACTGACCCTCCCTACTCAGTTTAACCCTAACAAAATGATTCTCGAAATAGAAGTTTTTGAAAAACAATTCGGATAAGATTTAAAGATTTTTGTAAGATTGAAAATATTGCACTATTTTTTTCAAATGTGTTTAAAAAAGATATCAACATAGAAGAAATTGCAAAAGAAATGTCAAATATCTACAATATTTCAAGCATATCAGGATAAACTAGAATTGGAAATAATCAAACTTCAAAATGATTTCTATTTAAAATCCAAAAATTGTATTTGTAAACACATACACTAAAGCGAGATACCCAATCTTTGCAAATGCGGCACAAAAATTGACGCTATGTCTCGACGTATTTGGCAGAATCCGCATTTTCTGATATAAATGTGTTAAAATCAAAAATAATGAATTCTGAAAAACTGATGAACATCTTGATCAATGTTTACTGTTGAATTAAGTATTTAAATTTCCCGCCTTACCATCTCGTTTAAAACTTATGCATAATGTCGATAATAATGAAATCTGTCTGTGTAATAAAGAATAAATATAACGACATTTTTTAAGCTATGAACGAGTTTTAGTTAATTATTAATATATAGTTACTCAAATTATTTGTGAATTGATTGGTAAGTCACCATTTACGATTATATCTTTCATCGTATGATACCGCCTTTGAAAATATTGCCAAATCCATGCAATGCCAACGAACTCATTATTATAAATCTAATTTACTATACTCCTAATTTTGATATTTTATATCAGATATTATATAAATTTCAATACTTTCAGTTCCATGCAATGCCAACGATCTCATTAGTATTAGTTTGTTAGTATTTACCATGCTCCTAATTTTGTTATAATAGGTTATTTTTACAAGAAAAACAGTTTCTAAATGGCAATATGTTATGCACTCAAAAAATCCAGCCCCCCGGTGGCCCGCTACGAGTTTTGGTCGATCTTGGCTACAATATATACAAAAAAGTAGATCGCCGCTACAACAAGGTTGGACAGCCCTGCACTAGACAGATAGACTAGATAGTTAGACTAGATAGTCGAGACTAGACCAGCAAGACAAAACAGACAAGTCTAGACAGATAAGGCTAGATAGTCGAGGCAAGACAGACATGGCTAGACAGATAAGACTAGGTAGAGAAGACTAGACAGAAAAGACTAAACAGATAAGTCGAGATAGACAAGACTAGACAGACAAATCTAGACTGACAAGACTAGACAGACAAAACTAGACAGATAGGACTAGACAAACAAGACTAACCGACAAGACTAGACAGAGAATAATAGGCAGACAAGACTAGACAGCCAATGATAGACGGACAAGACTAGACATACAAGACTAGGCAGACAAGAATATACATACAAGACTAGACAGACAGGACTGGATATATAGAGATTGACCGTCAAAACTAAGCAGGCATGATTAAACAGAGAACGCTAGACAGATAAGGATAGAAAGACAATACCATACAAACAAGACTAGATAGGCAAGACTAGACATACAAGACTAGATAGAGGGTACTAGAGAGGCATGTTAAGAGAGATAAGATGTCTAGTCATATCATAATGATAAGACAAAATAGAAAAGACAACTAGATAATTTATAGAGAAAACTAGATAGTCAAGATGAGATAGACAGCGCATTGTTCATGTATTAATTTGTAAATGTTGTTGATTGTGTGGTTCAATTTTCTCAAAACAGTACATGTCTACGAAGCACATTTCCTTTTCCACGTTCGTCGTTTAGAATATTCGCGGGACTTTCGCTCTCATCTTTCATCCAGATATTTGCAGCAAAATCCACACAGGTTGCGCTTTCCCCATTACAAATCCGCAGTTTATATAAAGAATATGTATATAAAATCCTCCACCTCTTCAGACAGCACGAGGGGTTGCAAAATACCTGTTTCAATGCATTCAGTCCGAGTTTGCACAATTGCACTTTTTTGCAATTCGTAAATTTTTGCAGACTGTTGTAGGGTCGGGCCTTGTGCCCCTTTTTGGGGTGGTTCAGTTGCTGCAACGTCTTTAGTTTCGCGGCAATCGCTACACCGTGTACGCGTAATAAAATATTACGAATAAAATAAACTTTGGAGCACAAAAACTACTAAAAATAAATTATGGAGAATTTGGAAAGGTCGCGGAAACGGTGCGAAGTCGCGGACGGAACGGTTTACGAATTTTACAAAATCGGGCATTTATTTTGAAAAATCAATTTGAAAATTTTCGGGCGAAAATTTTATTAGTTTTTAAGATGAAACCAACTCAGGGCAAATTCTAGTGCAACCGGGCTTATATTACTTAGTTTTAGTTTTAAATCTTAATTTTAAGTTTGTTTCCTTGTAAAATAATTACTGTGAAATAATTCGTTAATTTTTAATTATTAAGAAAATCGTATTAATTTTCGTTAATATCTCGTTGTGTTTAAATGTAAAATTCAGTTAAGTTTCGTAAATAATTTTCGTGTAAATAAATAGATAAAAATCTAAATTTTTACTGTGTCAATATTTATTGGATCTTGAGAATAATATTACCACAAAACCTAGGTAATATTTAACTAATGATTTGATTTCTCAGCTTCCATTTATATATATATAATCATACATTTATAATCTTGGTTTTCCGAAATAAATATTGTAAATATTTATAAATCTGCGTTTGTTGTAAATGTTGTTTATAAAAGTTTTTTTATTGGAGATAGATTCATTTTATTGGAAGAATTTTTTCATTTGTTCCAACTGTAATAAGTTATCATAAACTCTTCCACAATTTCATTATTTCCAAGGCATTTAAATGCAAATCAATTCAGATTCAATTTGGAGCTCGTCCATTTACCCATCCATCAATAACCGGCAAGTAAAACAAGGATAAAAAAGATTCAGCGGTTTTCCTTACAATGACTGTTGGTAAAAGGCATTCCATGTACAAGTCTCAATCAAGTGTCAATCAGAGTTCGAAATTGGTTTTCGTAATACATTAAGGGTACGTGTTCGCGGCATTGTACGTAAAATGTTTAACATTTAGTTTCGTTAATTAATACACACAAATGGAAATAATGTATGGATAAATTTGTTCTTTGATTGGTTAACAATGGCTCTAAATTATATCCATTAGTATTTCATTGAACGTTTATAAAAATTTAATGTATTAATTTTCTTATCAAATTGCTTTTTGTGATTTATTTTAGCCTTGATAGAATTAAAAAAAACTTTTTAAAAAATGTTAAAAAATTTGAATTACAAAGAGAGTTGTATCTTCCGGAAAATGTAATAAATTAATAAGATTTTATTAAAAAATTTTAAAAAAATCCAAGTGGCATTAAATAAAACTTAATCTTTTCCTCGTCATAAATTTCTTAGCAGTTTAAGAAATTGGTTCGGGCGGAGAGGGCAAAGCTGAGCAGTAAAGTGTGTGTGTTGCTTTTCAAAGTGAATTGTGGACGTCGTTTTCGCACCAACTTTATCAATTCTAACGAAAACCGGTAAAAGTAACCCAAAACTAATGCAATTATCAACTCAATTACACAAATTACTTTTCACACATTTTCTCTGCTCTTTGTCAACTAAGATAAATAACATCAAAAAGGACACTGCATGAATTTACCGCTGAAAATTACTTTCATAATTTACAATCTCTTATTTTACATTAATATTTTTTTATCAATATTTTACTTTAGGCTGCATATTAAAGGCATAATAATGGATATAATCCCCCTATTCTAACATAAGATTAAAATACGTTAATCTTCTATTAAAACTATTAAATATCAAAGATTAACTAATATCCCAAATGGCAATGTGGAAAGAATCGGGTCGATAAAATGGCGCGATATTTTTCCTCTTATTATTATTATTAGATTTCTCGGGGGAGGAGAAAGAGTCAGAGGGTGGTTCGACAGGGGCCACTAAAGTCTGAATGCAACGGGGAGGAAAAATTCCGAAAAAAAGTAGGGGCAACATTATCCTACCTCCTCCAACATGTAGTAACTGAGTGAGTCCGTTGCGGGTGGGCCACCAGGGAACAAGGGGGCGTAATCAAAAAAAAATTATAGCCCAAACAACTGTTAACTTGGAAATATTACCAAAAATTTCGATTAAATTTTATCTTTTAAAATCCTTAGGTTTAAAAGATTTTCTTTTTGCGTCCATCCAGTAGAAACTTCCCTGCGGGCGTCGCGGCGCTCTTCTTTCCGCGATGTTGCAAAGTTCGTTTCTTTTTTCTCTCCTCTCTGGGCCCCCAAACGCAAGATTTATCTATCCTAACCGTATTATTCTTATTCTTCTTCTGCTTCTGCTTCTCCGGCGACGTTCATTTGTTTCCTACAAGCCAGCGGCCTGTTTTTAATCTACCGCCCGAAACTTTCCGCAAAAAACTTCCCTCTCTGATTTATTGCCCACCACCATCTTAAAACAACTTAAAACCGCCCACAAAAAATATATTTAATTAGTCACTACCTAGTGCACATTTATTACCACTGGAAATATTCGAACGTCTAACAAGATTCGTCTCGAAAATGCAAATTGAATCACATCAAACTGATAATTATAACATTTACAATACAAAAAGCAGAATATTTAAGAGCTTGACTATTGACTAAACTATATAAACAACTTCTAAAATAATACACAAGACTATACAACACAAAACTAGTGCAGACAAGACAAAAAAACACAAGACGATGGGTGCAAAGTAGTTCATTAAATAGTTTTGTAATGACATTGTATGTCAAAACTGTCTACTCTTGTCTGTGTAGTCTTGTCCTTTTAATTTCATTATTACATAGCTTTATAAAAAGTCTTCAAAATTATGCACGATTAATCTCTCTAGAGACTAATGTATCTAGACAAGAGAATAGAATAAAAAATCTAAGTGGAGAAAACACCAAACAAGACTAGCTAAAATACTCACAAAGTCTCAAAGTCTAAAAACTACTCACAAGTATAAATAGGCTTAAACTAGTCCTGACAAAGATTGGTCAAAACTAGATAAAACTAGACAAAACCTTAGAAAATAAGATAACTTAAGAAAAAACTGGGTAATACAAAAGGCTAATACCAGTTGGATTTGATGAAATAAATAAAGACATGGCAATTTTAGATAATACCAGATAAAACTAGAACGAGTTTGGTGGAATATTATAGAAGTGTACAAAAACCTATATAGAGCTATAGAAGAAGTGAAACTTTGCGATTTATTATATTTAGTGCACCTGGACTGTTTAGTCGTGTCTATGTACTCTAGAATAATGGTCTAGAATTGCCTGTTTTGTCTTGTCTATCCAGTCTTGTGTGTCTAGTTTGGTCCACTTAGTATTCTATGTTCCTTATCCAGTCTTGTATATATAATCTAGTCTCTAGTCTATTTAATCTTACATGTTTATTCTTGCCTTATATTTTGTGTTTATTCTTGTTTTGTGCTCAGTTTAATAAATTTATAATCTATTTAACTAGTCAAGCTGTATCAACTCAATCACTTTAAACAGTTTAATAATGAAAGTGTTTTCTAAAGTTAAAATATATTAGTTATCTGATTCAGATAAATTAAAATCGTCCGTTTAGATGAAACGGATTAATTTTAATACGGAATTTAAAAAAAAACTCCATGACGAATTAGGGTTAGTGTTACCTGGAGCTATTTAATTGTCTCCGTATTTACACCGCCGGACTCGGTTCACAAAAAACCGCTTCCCCTATTACTTCCTAGCTTCGGCCCCCTTCGATCTTGTTAGGCAAACAAAGCCCAGGTAGCGTTTTCGGTGCACGAGGAAGTGACCAAAAAGGGGTCACCGTGTTCCGGGGGTCAGAGTGAAAGGGACAGTGGCCAGACGTGCAGATGGTACGCGCGACCTCATTGTTTAAGGGATTTTTTGCGCTCGGGTTTGTTGTTTAATTTTTACCCTATTCAATTAAAACGGAAAGGGGTTGATAGTTTTGTTAATTCTAAGTTAGGTGGAAGGGTCAGGGGTCAGAGTTAGTTACAACGCCGCGACCACTGCGATTACAACACGCGACAGCGTTCGGTTTTGCATTTTCTATTATAGAAGAACACCCGGCACGCTTATGACGACCCTTAAATATTTCATACACTTCACCACAAATTGTTTTCTTAAACTAGAAAATAAAAGCAAAACAGGTAATATTTATCAGTAGATAGAGAAGAATAGAAAAAAGAAGACATTTAAGACAAAAACCCACCAAACAAGGCTATATAAATAGGACTTCATATACAAGACTGGACACAAAACACTAAATAAACAGGACTAGACGCAAAAGGCTAAACAGACAACAAAAGATAAGACTAGGCAGACACGATTTAAGAGATAATGCTATACAGACAAGACTGGAGAGACAAGATTATACAATGAAAACTAGACGGATAAGACTAGAAGCGGACAAAACTAAATTGATAAGACTAGACAGACAGACTATACACACAAGAGTAGACAAACAAGTCTAGACAAAAAAGACTATAAAGACAAGACTAGATATATAAGGCTAGACAGACAGACTATACACACAAGACTAGACAAACAAGTCTAGATAATGGAGATTAGGTATATAAGACTAGACAAACACCAGCTGAAGAACTCGATTAGATAGACAAGACTAGACAGATAAGACTAGACCTACACGACAATATTATTATTATTGTTATTTTTCTAGACATATTTCATGTAGTTTCTTTATTCTTACATGTGCTTATATTTAATGAAATAAATTTATTGATTGATTAATTGATTGATTGTATGACAAGACATACAACATAAGCCAGACAAAACTAGACAAACGAGCCCAGGCACACGGTACTAGACTGAAAAGACTACACAGGCAAGTTAGACATACAAAACTCGATAGACCATATAAAAACCGTCAAAACTAAACAGGCAAGCTCAGACAGACAAGACTATACCTACAAGACTAGACATACAATACTAGACAACAACAGTACACATACTAAACTAAACAGACAAGACTAGGTAGACTAGACAGACAAGGCTACACACACAAGACTAGACAGACAAGACTAGACGTTCAAGACTAGACAGACAAAACTAGATAGGCAAGACTAGATAGAGAAGACTAGATAGACAAGACTAGATAAACAAGACTAGATAGACAAAACTTGACAGACTGGACTTGACAGACAAGAATAGACATATATTACTACACAGACAAGACTAAACATACTAGACTAGTCTGAAAAGACTACCCAGACAAGACTAGACTTGTAATACTAGAGAGACAATACTCCACAGTTAAGACTAAACCGGCAAGGCTAGGCAGATCAGACTAGACAGACCAGATTAGACTAACAAGACTAGAGCGATTAGACTAGACAAACAAAACAAGACTGACAAGAATAGATAGATAAGACAACACGGACACACAATACTAACCTGGCAAGACTTTTGACGGACAAGTCTAGACAAGCAGGATTCGACAGACAGCGCTAGAGGGGCAATACTAGATAGACAAGACTAAATAAACAAGACTCGATAGGAAAGGCTAGACTAGACTTAGGAGATTAGCAACTAAGCTTAGACAGACGAGACAGTACCGTCTCTTTAGGCCAGGGGTTCCCAAAGTTTTTCTTTGGCGGGCTGATTAAATGTTACCCAATTTAAAAAAAAACGGAATAAAATCAATACAATATTCACGATTTTTTGTACAAACTAGTACTATTAATTAACACTTAACTTTGTTGTAATTAAACTTTGCTCTTATGTCCGTCGAATGTATTCTTAATACTGATTCTAAATGATTATCATTCAATTTTGATTAGTTAATTTCGACTAATTTATGCTCATAATTGATATATTATGCTCATAATTATGCTCATAATTCGCAAATATATGTGCTCCAAAATAATGAAAACTTTTGTTGAGCATGTTTTCGTATTTTCGGATAATTCACTCATGATAATCTTTTATAGTAAACAATTAAGGTTCAATTAAGGAATTGTTCCGATAAGAATTCTTAGCATCGATATTCTCCTGTAATTCTATCAATTCAAATTGCATGTCTTAAGTGATTAACAGTTTCTGTCTTTTTGAGACTACTATATTATATTTCTGTACAATTGTGTAATAACTAGACTAGACATACTAAAATATTTATTTAAATATAAACCAAACAATATTTTATTAATACAAACGCTTATGGTAAAAACTCTGTAAGAATTAAAGAAAATATAAAAATATTTTATTGTATCTTATTTGTAATAATTATTATTTATTTTACTATTCGCTTATTTATTTAAAAAATATCGTATCGATATCGCTAGCCGAATTCACGGTCTTTGCGGGCTGCATGTGGCCCGCGGGTCGCACTTTGGGAACCCCTGATCTAGACGGTACAAGAGATGCAAAACTAGAGAAGCAAGCCCAGACAAGCAAGACTAGACCGACAAGGAGAGACAAAATTAAGCCGACAAAACTAAACAGACACTACTCGACAGACAAGACAAAACCGACAAGACTAGATAGGCAGCGCTGGACAGACAAGACTAGACGGACACGACTAGAGTGACAAGTGTACACATACAAGACCAGACAGACAAGACTAATAATATTCTTAATTAGAAGGGTGAAAGATCTAATAGGAAAAACAGTTTTAATGCAAGTATACCATGCGGAAGTGGAATCTATTCTTGCATATGGTATTTTAGTTTGGGTATCATCTCCAGTCTCATAAAGGCCGTTTTTAGCACAAAAAAGAAATATTAGGATAATTACAGGAATAAACTCAAATGTATCGTGTAAACCTAAATTTGTAGAATGAAATATTTTAACTCTTCCATCCATTTACCTGTGGGAGGCAGTGTGTCATATCTTTAAAAACAAATTTAAGTTTTCTACAAATAAAGAAATACATATCGTTAATACAAGAAACGCGTCCAAGCTACGTAGTCAGAAGAATAATCTTACGCTTGCAGTACGGCGCCCAATAGGCTGGGGGTCAAAATATTTAATAAGTTATCTACAGAAATCAAAGAACAAAAATCATACCAAGCCTTTCGAAAATTAACGAAAGAGTTCCTAATTAAAAAATGTTTTTATTCAATAGATATGTTTTTATTCAATAGAATTTCTTGTACGGACTTAAATCATTCAACAACAATTAGTGCTTTTTCTTTTATTTAAAGTTATAATGTAATTTATTTATTTACTTTTTTTCTTTTGTGTAAATGTTCTTTCTTTTGAATTATTTCTTATAACTTTGTGACTTATCTTATATGACTATACATCGGAAGATTAATAAATGATTTGATTTGACTAGACAGGCAAGACTAGGCAGACAAGTCTAGAGAGGCGAGACTGGATACAAAAGGCTAGAGAGACAAGACTAGACAGTTAAGACTATTCAGACATTACCTGATATTCAAGATCAATAAAATAAAATAAAAAACAAATGAAAACAACATACAGTCAGACAAGAGTAGGCATACAATATTATACAGGCAAGATTAGATAAACAAGTCTAGACAGATAAGACTAGACGGATAACATTGGACAGGCATAACTGGACATTCAAGACCTGACAGGTAGCTGTAAAGAGACAAGACTAGATTGACAAGACTAGAAACAAAAAAGAAAGACAGACAAGACTAGATAAGCAAGACTAGACAGACAGTATTTGACAGAAAAGACTAGACAGACAATAATTGTCAGACAAGACTAGACAGGCCAAACTGGGCCGATAATGCTAGACAGACTAAATTAGATGGACAGGACTAGGCTGAGAATACTAGAGAGACAAGATGTGGAGGACAATGCTAGACGGGAAAAACTGGACGGACAAGACTGGACAGACAATACTGGATGAAGAAGACTCGACAGGCTGGACTATACAGACATGATTACTTTACTGATTTACAGCCGGGATTAGATATTGAGGGCTGGACAGACAAGACTAGACAGTATATACTATAGAGATAAATCTAGAAAACCAAGACTAGAGAGACATACAAGAATTGGCAGACAAGTCTAGACAGCCAAATAGGTAGGTTGGTCCAAGCAGATGAGATTATTTAGACATGACTTTATAGATAATGTTTTGTCTAACAAGACTAGATAGATAATAATCTTTTCTTGACCGATACAAGACTCTATAGACAGATAGAACTAGTTTGGATAACAATGGAAATTGGGGCGCCATATACATTGTTGATTTGGTCAAACTATGATATACTAACGGCCCTCTGTTGAAGGTATTCCATTAAATTGCCCATTTAGCCCATCGGTTAACACGCTAGTGAAAGGTCTAGACATATATTGAGTTAAGCAGATATAATTTGTTACACAAAAGACACACAGCACTTGAAAATACTAGACACGACTAGATTAGACTAGACTAATATGAGAATATTTAAATTGACAAGACTAGACAAATAAAATTTGGCAGACAAGACAAAACAAGTCAGACTATTTTTCACAGAGAATTACAAGATAACACATTCTATGCCGTCTGTGGCTAACAAATAATAGCACAGAAAGAGATAATACATTACGTATTAATAGATAGATAATAGATAATACTTAGGGCAAAAAGGTACAAAACGATCCCTCGTGGTAAAACGATTATCAACTATTTTACCGAATTTTGTAGCACTATTTAGTTGTTTGAGTGAAAATAGTCTTCGTCACAACGGTTTTAGCATTCTGTCAAAGCGTCAAGGTTGTGTGAGCATTACGGAGGATATTGTTAAAATAAAATAAAAATTGTGTTGTTTGATGTAAGCTAAGCATTAATTCAATATGATGTTGTTTAAGTTTTAGTAATTATAATGTAATATTAGTCCTTGCGTTAGTTTCCAATGTTATTTAACAATATAATCAGCAATGGTTGATTGTTGTAAATGAATACCATAAGGTTATGATCCTCTCGTAAGAGGACCCACAATGCAATGGTTATTGGTTCTTCTTCCATTATTATCGACATATCCATCATTATCGAATTATCGACTTTGGATCTACTCATAACTCATAATTTATATTTCAATTATCTTTTATAAACAACGCACTAAAATTGGAGCAAAATCTCCCTTGTCAATGTTGTGAAACGTGGCATGCCGTATAAAACTATTTTTTTATTGTGCTTTGTGGGAATCTCTCACTAAACCCTCTTTTCCACTTGACTTTTAGCTTGCGCCACCCCGATGTAGCATATATTGCTTTCCTCCAGGGTAGGTAGCCCGGACCGTTAGTGCCGCCCTGGTTGAAAATCTTCACTCTGCCAGGGCGAGGAATCAAACCCCGGTCTCCCGGTGGTCAGGCGGGTATGTTGTCCACTACACTACTACATTTACTTGGAATTTAATTTTAATTTTACCTACCTTTAACTGAGAGGTTCTATGATCCCATGGATCATATTACCCGAAGCCCAGGGCATCATTTTAGACATCCGGGTGTACAAAATGATCATTTACTATACTTTGACAAAAATGTATATGTGTATAATTTACATTCAATGTATATATGTATAAATTATATTCTACTCTTACTAAATTATAGGCCGATATACCAACCTTACAGAGAACTTATACATTTCATAAAATTCAGTGTATAGGTACTCTTTATATTTGTTTTACCGTATAGGGATCATTTTGTACCACTTTCCCCTACTAGGCAGTATCCAAAATAATTGGTCTTGTATGCCTTCAAGACTAAACGTTCTGGACACACTTTCAAGGCTGGACTAGACAGTCAATATTAGCCAGGCATTATTAAGGCAAGGTTAGACTCACATTATAGGAATTCCTATAGAACCTATAACAATTGTCTCCGAAACAATCTTGTCTCCGGAAAGGTTGAATATATTTATATATTCAGGCTGTGTTCCGATTGTTTTAAGTTTGTATGGTTATCTATAACGTAGGATGGTTTTACCAATTCTATCTTGTTATTATGTTTTTATATTTTTTTAATTTGATCGCCTTTTGCCAAAGCTGTGCTCTGTATAGTAATATAGAATACACAATTGACGTCAGTACTTACTTTCCTTTTTTCCTCCTTCGGCTCCTCTTATCTTGGGCGATCCTGCCCCACAGGATCCTGCCTGTTTAGTCTTTTGACCGTACCTTCCGTTTTCTTGACGGTTTCTATAATATTTTAAGGTCATTTTAAGGTCAGTGTTGAAATATACCCCAAGATTTTTTGTCGCATGCATCGTCATAATGTCATTATTTCCCACTATTATTACGGACACCGTTTTTTTCTGGTGCCAGTTTCAGTTTTGTCATATCCATCCATTGTTGCATTTTGCTGATCGCAGTTGTTTGACAAAGTTTTTCAGCAGTCATACCGCTAACGACCAACCTTACATCATCTGCGTAGCCTATGATGGTTACTTCGTTTGGCATTTCTATTTTAAGCACTCCGTCGTAGTAGATGTTCCATAACGTGGGTCCGAAGACAGAGCCTTGGAGAACGACGCACGTTACTTCCATCTCACCACTTTCCCCTTCCTGTAGTGTTCTTTCTTCCAGGTAGCTATGAATCATTCGTATTAGGTATGGAACTATTTTCCTTCTCCTTCCTTACCTTCTCCTTCCTTAACTTCTCCTTCCATACCTTCCCCTTCTTTACCTTCTCCTTCCTTCTGAAACCGTATTGTAGATCTGCTAGTCTACCTATTTTTTCTAATTCTTCCGCTCGAGCTCGAGTAGCTTCCCCATTGTGTTAAGAAGGCATTGCGACCTATAGGTAGTAGTTGTAATTTCTTTCTTTCTGCCTTTTTCGATTAGTACTAGCCGCGATTTTAGAACTACGTGGTGGTTCATGACGTCTAGGCAGTACACTTTTTGCGTCATGGCAAAGATTTTAGCGATTTCCGGTGTTATATTGTCCGGGCCTGTAGATTTGTTCGTTTCTGTCCTTTTGTACTGCTCTTTCCATTTCTTCCAGAGTGAAGAAGGGGATCTCCTGTTCTTCTACCCACGGCTTGCCCCAGATTACTTTTGGGTTTTCTGGAAACAGTTTTTGTGCTTCCGCCATTAGTTCTTCGCCAGTCATTTGTATTCTTTGTAGCACCCTCGATTTTTCAAATGCTATTTTATAGGCATCTCCCCACATGTCGTTATTCAGTTCCTCTATCAGTATCCTCCATGCTTTTTCTGTCTTTTTAAA
This sequence comes from Phosphuga atrata, assembly GCA_944588485.1. NCBI lineage: Eukaryota > Metazoa > Arthropoda > Insecta > Coleoptera > Silphidae > Phosphuga > Phosphuga atrata. The sequence goes on along the minus strand of OX155904.1, from coordinate 23,222,499 downwards.
GCTTTTTTCAGCTCGTTTCTTTTTTCTTTGTATTGTTGTCTCAATCTTTCCTTTTCTTCCGGATTTGTCCTTTTAATTTTGGTCGTTATTTCTCTTCGTTTTTTTACTCATTCTCGTCTTTGTCCCGCTATTTCTTGGTTCCACCAATATACCTCTTTCCTTTGGTTTTTCTGAACTTCTTCGTTTCGAGAAACACAAGTTACACGTTTTAGTAACCTAACCCAACCTGATTCTAAATGCTGAGTTTGGTCTAAAAATGATTGGTCTTGCATGCCTTCAAGACTAATCGTTTTGGACACACTTTCTATCAAACGGGACAGGCTGCATTAGGCAGTCAATGTTCTTCATCTTCTTCTATAGCTCTGCAGCCCTGGGTGGGCCTTGGCTTGAGTTACAATATCTTTCCATGTCTTCCTGCTGTTAACCAATTGCAGCCAGTTTCTCACACCTAATATATTTAGGTCGTCGATGCAGTCGTCTCGCCATCTCTTACGTGGTCTACCCCGAGCTCTTCTTTCATGTGGACTCCAGTTCGTCAGTATTTTCGGACCTAGGGTGCTTTCCATACGGATAACATGTCCAAACTATTGTAACCGTAGTGCCTTTACATGCTTTACGATGTCCGCTCCTCCAATTAGTCTGTCCAGTTCATGGTTCATTCTGCATCTCCATGTACCACAATTTTCCTGTACGGTGCCAAAGATTCTGCTTAATATGCTTCTTTCGCAGACTCGTAGTGCGTTGATCGTAGATATGGTCCATGTTTCACACGCGTATGTTATTACGGGTCTAATTAGTGTGTTATAGATCTTTAACTTTGAATTGACACTTTGAAGCTTCTCTCCCAGTAGCTTCTTATTCGCGTAATAAGCTCTCTTTCCTGCTACAATTCTCGGACTGATTTCTTCGGTGATTCTGTTGTCGTTAGTTATTTTCGACCCTAGGTAAGAGAAGGTTCTGACTTCTTCGAAATTAAATTCGTTGACTTGTAGTGGCTCTGGCCAGGGTGTTGGATCCCTGGTACTTCTCATGAACTTGGTTTTATTCACGTTTATTACTTGTCCGGCGACGCTAGATTTCTGTTTTAAGGAGGCAGTAGCTTCTTTTAGGCTTTCTGCTGTTCGTGCTGATATAATTATATCATCGGCATATGCGCATAGCTGCTGAGATTTGGTGTGTATGTGGCCTGTTATTTGCAGGTTTCTAATAACTGATTCAAGTACAAAGTTGAATAGCATAGCAGATAACGCATCACCTTGCCTGACCCCGGTCCTGATGTCGAATTTGTCCGTGAGTTTGGATGCTACTAATACTTGAGCACGTGTATTGGTTAGAGTTAAGTTTACCATTACTATAAGTTTTTGAGGAATTCCAAGGGCAAGTAACTGGTACAATAGTTCTTCTCTAGACACGCTATTAAAAGCTTGCTTGTAGTCAACAAACAGGTGGAACAAAGTTATGTAATGATCATAATATTTTTCTAGCATTTGCCTTATTAGATGTGTTTGGTCCGTTGTTGATCGATTCCTTCGAAAAACTCCTTGGTAGTCCCCAATTATCTCCTCTTCATATATTGATTGTCTATTGTATAATACGCTGGATAATATTTTGTAAGTGGTGTTGAGAAGAGTAATTCCTCGGTAATTGGAACATTCTTTCTTGTTTCCTTTCTTGTGTATGGGAAAAATAATGCCTTTTCTCCAGTCACTTGGCATAATCTCTTCATTCCACCCCCTGACAATAAGTTTATGGATCCTTTCCCACAGTGGTGCACCTCCATTTTTCAGAAGTTCCGTGGGAATTGTATCACTTCCTGGAGATTTATTGTTTTTAAGATTGTGTATTATCTCGGTAACTTCCTCGAAGCTCGCCTGTCAATGTTAGACAGGCATTATTATGGCAAGATTAGACTCATATTATAATTTATATAAGACTAGGCAGACTAGGCATAAAAGTTTAGCTATGATTAATTATCCCGTTGTTGAACCGGCAGGATAGGGCAAGCTTGAACTAACCTAACCTAAATACTGAGTTTGGTTTAAAAATGATTGGTCTTGCATCCCTTCAAGACCAAGCATTTTGGACACACTTTCTATCAAAACGGGAAAGGCTGGACTACGCAGTCAGTATTAGACAGACATTATTATGGAAAGATTAGACTCACGTTATAAGTTATTTAAGACTAGGCATAAAAGTTTACAAATGTAGAGCATATCACGTTGTTGGACCGACAGGATTAGGCAAACTTGTACTGACCTAACATAACCTAATTCTAAATACTGAGTTTCGTCTAAAAATGCCTTCAAGACTAATCGTTTTGGACACACTTTCTAGCAAAACGTGACAGGCTGGACTACACAGTGAATATTAGACAGGTATTATTTTTGCAAGATTAGACTCACATTATAATTTATATAAGACAAGGCAATCTAGGCATAAAAGTTTAGATTTGTAGACCATATACGTTGTTGGACCGGCAGGATTGGGCAAGCTTGAACTAACCTATCTTAACCTAACCTAACCTAATCTGATTCTAAATTCTGAGTTTGGTCTAAAAATGCCTTTAAGACTAAGCCGTTTGAACACACACTCTATCAAAACGGAATAGGCTGGATTAGGCAGTCAATGTTAGAGAGGTATTATTACGGCAAGATTAGACTCGAATTATAATTTATGTAAGACTATGTAGACCATATACGTTGTTGGACAAAACCGGCAGGATTGGGCAAGCTTGAACTAACATGATTCTAAATACTGAGTTTATATATTATTATAGTTAATACCGTTTCTAAATATAATACTGTATAATACAAATTTCGTGTAATCTGTCATGTAGCGTAGTTTTAATTAGTTCGCTAATTAAGTGTGCATTTGATTTGAAAAGTTTTTTTGGCGGCAGTGAGTGTAAATTTTTGCGATATTATTTCTGACGCGAGGAAAAAAAACGAGTTAAACCTGTACCCGTTTAAAAATTCAATTATGAAAATTAAATTAATTTTCTGCCTTTTAATTACGGATCCCGAAATGGCTAGCGCGTCTTCTGAAAAAGAGGGTGGAGGTGGCGCGCGCGAGACGCTGGGTGGCGGCTCTCGCGCGTCTGCAAAATTAAGAAATGACTCCAATTAATTCTCAATTGTGGAAATCCGAAGGAAAAATTAATAATAGAAAAAAAAAATGAAACGGGAAATTTAAATTGCGAGAGTCGTCGGAGATTTTCAATCCTCCCCTCGATAAATCCTCGTTCACCCTCCGAACCCCGTTGACCGTTGGAATATTTAGATGGGTTTTTTCTTCTCTTCCCTATTGTTACTTTTTTTGCAAATGGCTACCAGGAAATGGACGGGACGGATTTTCAATTAAAACTGACCTCCCCTATGCGTAAACACCGTGTGTGCGTTGTCATACGATTCCCTTAATACTTCCTCTCGGGTTTTTTTTCTGTTATTTATGTTAGAACAATAAGAGTTTTTGAAGAGTTTCACAAAAAGTTTTTTATTGTGAATTAAGAGTTGGGCTTTGTTTCCGAGGAAGCCAGGTATAAAATGGCGGGGCGAAAAAAATGGGTTGCGGCCTCTAGGCCCCGGCCCAGATACGCAAGGGTTGTGAGAACAATCTTCAGACTAAATAGTTTAATTGTGCCTTGTATTGTCTAAAAGTTTTTGCGGTTACATTTTTACCAACCGTCTTAATCTTAAAACTCCTGAGAATATTTTAAAATATTTTTTTGGCTTTCTTACATAAGTTCCCATTTTACATATAAAACATGTTTTCTCTACTTTTTTTGTTGTTCATATTATTAGTTTGTAAGGACTTCTTTCAGACTAAATAATTTAATTGTTCGCAGTATTGTTTTTTACTTTTTTATTAGGTTTTGTGGTTGCAGTTTTCCTAACACTCTTCATTGTCTTTATAGCCTGAGATATTTGAGAGAAAATGTTCATTTCATTTTTTTACACAACATCCAGTTTACAATTAGAACATGTGTCTCTATTCGCTCCGTGCATAACCGCGTATAGCGCCACCCGTGGCCAAAAAGACAATTTCGCCTCCAATAATAGTGTATAAAAACAACAGGCAAAAACAAATAAGAATTAATTTTATAAACGATTCAATATTTAACAGCAAAAAAATAATGTTGGTAATAAATAAATTATGTAATAAGAGATAATAATTTAAATTAAATTCATAATGGACACCTTCATTCTATTATCAAATTTCTGTCATAATGATATATTTAACAGAATTTGAAACATTTCAAAGCCAACGTCAGCAAGATCACACACTTCATCAATTGCATCTTTTACTGACAAATATCCATGAAATCCAGTTGTACATTTTTGTGTATTTTGCTGTACTCTTATTTTTTTTGTTTTACTTATGTTAACATTATTTGTTTTACTTGAATTAGACTTGACTTTATTATACATTTTTTTTTTGAATGTAGACTTGTGTTTCGCAAGAGTTAGGTTTATTATATTTAATACAAGTAAACAGAGCACAATTTTTTGAAAAATTAACATCACTGTTGTCATCATCGTCGGATAAAAAATTTACATTGGTTTCAACATTTCAAGTTATCTGATCACAGGATGTATTATTTTCAGCTTGTACACTTAAATTTACGAATAAATCTCGAGCAATCGAAATATTTGATATTTTATTATTTTGTTCGAAAACTCTTGAGCTAGCAGTGCTTTTATTAACTCTTTGGAATCTAAAATGAAAAATTATTAATAGAATAAAATTACATACTCTCTCATGTATTTTACTAAATATTTTTTTGTACCGGTTAACTGAAGATTCTGATCTCAACAATGTCCTTGCTGTTTTGTCAAATAAATTCTAACTTGGTTTACATTATAATTTGGGCTTTCTGGATTATCAGACTTTCTAATGTCAGCAAAATGAAAACCACAAATTCTACTCCGCTTATTCGGAATCCAAGCTGATCTATCTAACCTCGCATTATTAATTTAAAGAATATGCATGTAAATAATTATGAAAATTAAGTATCTTTACAGTTTGTTACAAAACATTTGAAAAAGTCTTTTGGCCTTAAATCAATTCTCAATTTATGCACTTTATTAGTTTATGTAAAATAATAAAACACTTTTTATTTAGCAAAATACATGTCTATATATACAAATAAATGCTAAATAATGATGTAACTGGTTATGAAGTTCTTAAAATTGTCACCTTTGGCGCTAGTGCTGTTGCGCTCGGAGCGAATACCTTCTTGTTGTTCATCATATTGTTAATTTGTAAGCAAACATTTTTTTTAATTTTCTTTAATTTTCGTCTGTTTCTTTTAATTCTCCAAATAAGATCTAAAACCTGCCTCAATTAATCGTAAGAAACTTTTAACCAGTTAGCATTTTCATTCTTGTACCATTTCTATACTAAATTGTACAAAATGTGTATTATCAAATTTCTACAAGTAAAGGGTGTTTAAAGAGTGTGTAAAGGGAGGCGGAGAACTTTAAATTGGCAACACTATTTTCTGTGACAGGGTATGGCAATTCATAATGAGTGGACACACTGGAGCAACGTTTGCAAATTGTTTAAATATATTTTGAAACCCATTCGTCCAAGGCGAAAAATTCATCGGAAATTTTACGGTTAACTCTAGAAAGTTTGGATCTTTCTCGCAATACCTTTACTCTAAACCATAATATGCATCCCGTAAGATGTCGGAGTGTTGCAGTGTATGGGTGTGAAACCTGGACCATAGGGACCCAAGAGAGAAGACATACAAAAGGAGAAGACCATAGGGACCCAAGAGGTGTTATAGGAGAATGCTAAAAATTGACTGGGTTGACCGAGTGATAAATGAAGAAGTGTTAAGGAGAGCCGAGGAAAAAAGATGTCTGTGGAACAGCTTTATAAAGAGACGAACTTATTGGCCATAGACTGCGACATGATTGCTTGCTGAACACAATTATCGAAGGACACCTTGATGTCAAAAATGGCATAGGGAGACCACGGCAGCAATACATTGACCAACTAATTCGAGATGCTGGATGCACAACATATCAAGAAATGAAGCGGAAGGCTGAAGACAGAGCTGAGTGAGGAATTGATGCAAACCAATCTTCGCATTAAAGACCATTGATGTCGAAGATGTTGTAAAGTATGCATACAACAAGTGATTGATGATGTGCAGCGTAGTGTTGATGATGATCCAAATGTGTCAATTTGTCATCGTGCTCAACAAATAAGATTGTGTCTATTCACTTTATGGAAAAATTGGAGTAAATATCTTGGTTTACGTGCTTACAAGATTCAACTTGTACGTGAATTGAAGCCGTACTATCTTCGTTCCATGCGTACATTTGATAAATGGGCCTAAGCAGAATTGCCGCATTTGGAACGATAATAATCCACAAGCCATTGTCGAAACACCATTACCTCCAGAAAAAGTCACCGTTTCGTGAAAATGATTATGGTGAGAACCTTATATTCAACGGCACAGAGACATGATTACTAACTATATTGTGCCTCAATGGGAAGGTATATATGTCGGAGAGATATGGTTTTAGCAGGACAGCGCCACATGCCACACTGCGCGCCATAAAATTAGTTTACCGAAAGAAACATTTACTGATTTATTAGTTTGTACTGGCCACCTCTTTCTTGAGATTTGACGCCATTAGATTTGTTCTCTGGGGATATGTCTACGCCGAAAACCGGAAACTCTTGGGCATTTAGAGGTCACTATTCACAGGTCACATTATTATCGAAATACAACCTGATTTACTGTGAAGAGTGTGTAGAAATTGAACTACCAGATTACGCCAGATGTCCGTTCCAGGTACGGCGGCTACATCCCATAAAAATATCTTTCAAATAAACCCAACTTCATATATATTCCAAATATTTTTCTGTTTTTTTAGTTTTATATATTTATTGTATAATTTATGCATTATACAAAGGGCTATAGACCACAAGGTCCTTCGGTCCGTATTTTTCTGTATTTTATTTCAATTTAAAGTTCTCCGTTTCTAAATAAAACCCCCGTTAGATACAACTTATTTAGAGTTAGATATTACATATACTTCACGACAGGTTGAAAGCATACATACACCCCCAAATTCCACAAGAACAAGCAGGTTTCATGCCGGGACGAGGCACGCGAGAGCACATGTTGAACATCAGACAGATAATTGAAAAACTAAGGGAGTTCAACAAACCTGGATACCTCTGTTTTATTGACTACAAAAAGGCATTCGATCAAGTAAAATGGAGCAAATTATGGCCCGTTATGTCGGAGATGGGAGTACCTAGATATCTTATTAACCTCACCACCAACATATATCAATCTGCAGAAGCACAGGTCAGAATAGAAGATTGTCTCCGTGACCCTTTCAGAGTATACAAAGGAGTTCGTCAGGGGTGCATCCTTTCACCTATTTTATTCAATCTCTACGGAGAATGGATAGTCCGCAAAGCAACTCATAACTAGGATGGAGGAATATCTATAGGAGGCAGCAAAATATCAAATTTACGGTACGCAGATGATACAACATTGCTGGGCAGTACGGAAGAAGAGATCAAGAAGCTGCTCCAGAAGGTGAAACAATCAGCGGAGAGATAGGCCTTGAAATGAATAAAACAAAAACCAAAATAATGATAATAGACCGATCCCATGAAAGACTGCAAAGCCCAACGCATATTAATGGAATCGAGGTAGTAAAGGAGTTCGTGTATTTAGGCTCACAAATTTCAAGAACTGGCAGCTGTGAAAAGGAAATAAGGAGAAGAATATCTATGGGCAAAACCGCCATTGCCAAACTTTCAGGTATTTGGAAGCATCACAGCATTTCTAAAGGAACCAAGATAGCAGTCATAAAGACACTTATATTTCCTATAGTCACCTACGCTGCGGAATCCTGGACACTAAAATGGCTGACAGAAGACGAATTATTGCATTTGAAATGTACACCTGAAGACGCATGCTCAGGACGGAAAAACGTAAAACGGAAAAACGTACTAATGAATTCATTCTACGACAACTTAACATCGTCGATCGACTGAGCAAAACTATCCAAAAGTCCATCCTAAGATATTTCGGTCACATAATGCGAAGAAAGGACGATTGACTTGAGAAATTGTTAGTCCAAGGAAAGATAGAGGGTAAGAGACCACGAGGAAGATCACCATCGCGCTATGTGGATCAACTATCCAAAGCCATAGGCGCAACTGTACACGATTGCACAAAAGCTGCTGAAAACAAGGAAAAATGGAGACAACAAGTACAACAAATATGATCCCTTGGTCATACCATTTCCACGATGGTCGGAGACCAGCGATACTATTGAGAACTCGCTCCTAAACCTCTTAATAACTGAGTTAGGAAGTTTAATAAACAAATCTAATTTACTTAAAAAAAAATCTTCATTTTTCGGAAGTTTATTAAGTTTTTGCGTGCTTTATAATATTGTTTTTAAATTAGTACTTCCCGTGCGAAATTCAATTACCCATTTAAAAAGTGCGCAGCGGGGGCGGCTGGGGGTGGCGCCGGTCTCTCGTCGCACACTCTTTTTTTTATAAATGCAAGTAATGAAGTAAAAGCGCTCTCCTCCGCACCGCACCGAGGCCTGTTTTTCTTTGCCAATTAAGTTTGTTATTTTTAGATCATTTTTAATTAGCCTCTTCCTGCCGTCCCCTCTGCCGCCCCCGACGACCCAACACTCCGCCGCCGTCGTATCTCAATACACGAAAAAAATAACAACCCTCTTTTTCAATTTAGTTTCGCGCGTGCGAAATTATTCACAAATTTCGTTTGGAACACACCAATAGAGATCTTTAATATCATTTGAGATTTTCAAGAATTATTTTATAAAGATATTTTTAGTCTAAAGTTCTTCATCTATATCTGATATCCAATCACCGATATCCATTCAAGAATGTTATCTAAACTAACGATAAGATTTTATTCAGATTGGAAAATTTTACTGGTTACGTTGGGACAATAAAACCAAATTAATTTATTTGTTACTAGCTACTAGTTTCGGCGATGTAATATTTTATTGTACCAATTTCGCCATCATCAGGCTACAAAGGATAAAAGGTAGTTAGTTAAATGTTAGAAATGGAAAAGATTTAAATAACATTTTAGTTTATCTAAAGATTTCAATAAACAACGAATCTACAACTACGACAAATTACATTTGATTTAGTAAAATACTACTAAATATTCCAGTCATAGAATAAAAATATTATCTATGTAGATAATTTCAATTAAAGTTTTTGAATTTTTATTTTTTTTAAATTAAAAAAATATGTAATATCTATGTAATTAAATGTATTATCTATTATTCTTGTGCCAACAGAGAGATTTTAAATTGAGAAGATTATACTGGAAACGAAGAATAAAGCTGGTGGTGTTGATAGTATTAATAGTAAAGTTCTTAAGCATATAGTTAATGACCGTTGTTTTCCACTGGAATATATTTTTAATAAATATATTAGTAGAGCTGTATGCTTTAGTAGATTAAGTATGGCAACACGCACTTAGCGACTAACTATAGATCATTTCTTTTATTTCAAATTTTGTCGTTTCAAATTTCAAGTTTTTGGAAAAAATATGAACAATAGATTATACGATTTTTGTTCTAGACATAACTTAATCTATGATGCACAATTTGTTTTTATGCAGAACTGATGATGCGCTTGCCCTTAATAATATTGATAAACATCTATAAACAGCTATTCGTATTCTTGTATATTTTCAAATCTTTTGACATTGTTAATCATAAGATTAACTGTGGAGACGTGCAATCAGAGGTTTTACGCATCAATGAATTAAAAAATGCTTAACAAACGGAGAACAATGCTTTAAAGTAAATAATTGTATAAGTGTATATAAATTTGTAAAAGTTGTGGTTCCTTAAGGAACTATACTTGGTCCGCTATTATATATTTGCACTGCTTTCTTATGCCGATGACACGGCTGTGTTAGGTTGTGGGAACAAGCGGGTGAGGTTAGAGAATGTTTGAATGATTGGTTAAAAAGGGTTAAGTATTTGGTTAAGAAATAAACAGTTTTCAGTCAACATTCTAAAGTCAACATTTATTACCTTTGGCATTTATATAGATAGTACACCAACGAATTTTAGTATGTTTATTAATGATAAAGAATTAAAAAGGGTTGAAAAATGAAAATATCTTGGGCTATTTTTGGACTGTCACATAATATGGAACAAACATCTACTAAAACTTATTAAAAAAATTAAATATTTTACATATTTGTTTGAAAAACTAAGCAATTGTCTGTTAACCCTTTCCTGAAAACAATATATCATGGTCTCTTTGAAAGCATAATAAACTATGGAATTATTGCATCGGATGGGGCTTATAACAACTCCGTAAAACCATTAGCCTCTATGCAAAAAATGCGAATACGCTATGTATCGATGGAACCTTTAAGAACAAAATATTCTTTAAAAATATAAACTCATTAAAGACGAAATGTTGCTTGCATATATAAATATATTCAACCTGTTCGTAGCTCTATAATATTAAGTCTTAATAAGTCCTCAAAAAAGCAAAGCTGCACTGATGAGAGATAAATCTCGAAACGCGTCTGCAGATGGCTATTCACTTAGTTCAAGTAGAAAGAAATGATCTTAAAAACATTGTTATTTATCTAGTGCTTGTTAATAACGTGAAAATGTACTGGAATAAGTAATAACATGCAAATGTCTGTATAATTTAATATCCTGCTTGGTATTAGCCAGGAAGTTTATTAGCCTAGGCCAGTGGTCGGCAAACTTATTAGCCAAAGAGCCAAATATGCAAATTAAAACGATTAAAAAAAAATTGAGAGCCAAATCTGTTTGTCAATATAGTAAACCTTTCTCATAATGTTAGACATTCATTACATTACGGGTACACTGAATAAAACTTGATTTCATACGTAAGGAGGATTTTATTCATAACAAATAATTTGATCCAAATAAAGTATCCATAATCGCACTACTTAATGTTCTTGCATCTTCTTTGAAATTTTGTTCAACTCCGGTTTGTAGGATGTTGTTTTTAATTTTAAGAACATTTCCAGGTTCTCACAAATGAGATAAATTTTCAGTTTGCTTGTAATAAGATTCATATTCGAAAAAAAAATGTTCGCATGAATACGTTGAGCCGAAAAGGGAAAGAACAGCAAATGCAGGTTTTTCAGCTGATCGTAATCGTCCGGAATACAATATAATATATCCCAGGCGTTGAACATGTCTTCCTTCTCCAGGTCTTTCAAAGCAGACCACTTGTGTTGAGAACTTAGTTCACATTTGTTCTCTAATATTTCCAAATCAACGCAATAACGTTCAAATTTAGAGCTCCATATTTCCTTGTTTTTCAAATTCAGCAATTCTATTTCAAAGTCAAAACGTATCATTAAGAGGGTTCATGACGAATGCTAAGGTCGCTTTGCTGTTTTTAGATTCTTGGAACCTGCTGAGAAACGCTTCCCTCATATTTAAAATGGTTGTTTGAAAACAGTATTTGTCAATAGAGGAATTATTTCCTTGGCTATGTTTCATCAGGTTCGGAAAGTGAAACAATGTTTCTCTTTCAAAATCTTGTGCAAAAAGGGATAATTTGTTTTCGAATGAAACTACGTCTTCTAACATCGAAAAAGTTGTGTTCCCCTTCACTTGAAGTTTTTGATTAAGCTGATTTAGATGAGACGTAACGTATACCGTAAAATAAAAGTTTTCGTTCAACTTATCATCTGTTAGTTCTGGATAGTAAACATACTTCCCGAGGAGAAATGCTTTGATTTTTGGTAAAAAGGATGCGAAACGTTTTAAAACGTCCCCTCTGGACAACCAAACGTCTTATCTCGCCAAATTAATATGGTAGGGCCGGGCAAGCCCGTAGGAAATTTGTGCCAGAGCCACACTCAAGAGGCCAAAGAGTCGCAGGCGGCCCCGGAGCCGCACTTTGCCGACCACTGGCCTCGGCTGTGGGAGGAGGTCCAGGTCCTACTAGGACTGTAGCACCACTGCACAACATTAGCCAGGAAGTAGTTGTTTCAACATAAGGTTTGTCATAGTCTTAATAAGACTTAATATTATAGAGCTAAGAACATGTTAGCTAAGAAGTAAGAACATGCTAACTACATTTCGTCTTTATTAAGTTAATATGATTGTATCTATAATTAGTATGGTTTCACCAATATTAGATTCCTTCATCGATACTGCTATATATAACTATTATAATGATTGTAAACTTTTGCATTTTGAAAGACAGCTAAATACTCGATCAAGGCAGCTAATTTTATCAAAAACGATAAGCACCATAAATGATTATTATGTGGCAATGACACACTTTAATTTACTTCCTGATAATATGAAAATCCTTATCTGTTCAAAAAAGGTATTAAGAAAGAAAATTAGGAATTAGAATTAGGAATAGAATCTGTCATTTTTTCGTTAATTGTTTTTTTTAAATTTATATTTTTAATTGGATATGATTTACAATTTACTTTGTACGTAATATAATTAACGTAATGTTTAGTCTTATATACTTTATATTTGTAACTTATTTTTCTGGTATTTATATACAGGTGTAACGCACCTCTATATTATATGTATACGTCTTTAGAATGGCTATCCATAAATACATAAATAAATGTCAATAACAATTCGGTTGCAGTCAAACTGTTTTAAGGTTTATATATATATATATATATATATATATATATATATATATATATATATATATATATATATATATATATAATTAATTAGACATTAATTTTCTTTAATTTTTACCAATTAAATGAAATAATATATTATCTGAGTAGATAACAATTAAAAATGTTTACCGATGTAAGATTTTCAAGAATTATTCTTATGAAACGTTATTCTTATTCGAAAATTCTTTAACTTACCTAAATATTTATATGCAAGAACTAAGAAAAACCTTACTAAGAAATATTTTATTTAAACTTATTTATGAAACAACTAATCTGAATCTACGACAAATTACAGTGGTTTTAGTTGAATAATTTAATTTAAAATTAAAAAAATTAGAAATATATTATCTATCTATATAACAATTTAATTGCGGTATAATAGTTTTCTAGTTTATCTATATTATCTATATTATCTCTATTATCTCTATTGTCTATATTATCTATATTATCTATATTATCTATATTATCTATATTATCTATATTATCTATATTATCTATATTATCTATATTATCTATATTATTTATATTATCTATATTATCTATATTATCTATATTATCTATATAATCTATATTATCTATTGGACCTTAATTTTGATTAATTTTTTCCATTCAAATTTCTCCCCTGCTGGTCCTTACTTTATAGTACTCATCTAAACCATATCAAATCAATTTATTAATTATGTGATATACAATGATAATTAGACTGTTAACTGATAACTGAAAAACAATACTGAGGATATATTATCATACATTTTGGTTTTCTTAGAATTCTTCCGGGCTATAATATGCCTTCCGCATTAAAACTTTTTTTACTTTTCTTCTGATTACTTTAGGAGCGTTTTTCTTTCACATTATCAGAACACTTTAATGCCAATAATATCTGGAGCTATGCTACAAATTGTTAATTTTTCTCTGGCAACCAGTAGTTATCTTCTTTCTCGAGTGTGATGATGATGTATTTTCTATTTGGAGTAATATAGATATTTTGTCTTGAAGATGTGGCATGCTAATTCCCATATGTACATACACGAGGCTGTTATTAAGTTTTGGGTCAACCTCCATATCTTCTGTAGACTCCTCTCGGCGTATAAAACGAGTCGTCTAAATATTAAGTCTGCATAAAAATATTGCATTGAACCTATTGTATCTATTGTGACCTATGTACCTAATTATATCAGTAGTGCACAGAAAATAGAGTCGGCGACAAAACACTACTTTGAGAGATCCCGATACGCATGGGAATTGGCTTTGACACCCCTACCTTGTTATAACCACCCCTACCTTTTATAATCATGAACGATTTCTTCTCCGCAGAAAAGATTCTATCCAGCATTCTATCCCGTTTTTCCTCTTATACCGTAAAGTTACTGTTTATGCATTAACTTATTGTGGGACACAGAGTTAAACGTGTTTCTTAAGTTACAAAATATGCCAATTGAACATTTTCCCTGGTCAATCTCTGAGAGGATTTTATTCGGAGAATCAACTTTGGTCGTAGCTGTGGATTTTCCTTTTTTGAAACCATGCTGTTCGGTTGGAAGTAAGTTATGTCTATCGATGGACTGGAGTGTGTTTAGCATACAGTATCACAAGATCTTCGATAGACAGTGTCTAGTGCTATCGCTCTATAATTATTGATGTTAGTTTTATCACCCTTCATATATATATATATATATTAATACCCACAATGTTTTGAGTACAGAGGGAAAATTTTACTGTTGGAATGAGCTATTGATTATATGTTTTATTGGTTCTGTCAGCTCATTTTCATAGACCATCTGGCCCACAGCTTAAAGATTAAATATAGAAGAAGATTAAATAAAGAATTTTTTAAGATTATTTCTCAGTTCGTTAATTATTTCCTACATCACTTTTTCCTTGTTATAGGAAATTATAGATTGCTGATATGGTGGTGACGACTTGTTCTGCGACCTTTATAGATCTATTGTACCCCACCCTCCTCCTCCAAGCGTTGGTGTACTTACCCATTTAGAGCGCCTCCTTTAATCCTGATTCCTTTACGAATTTCAGGAACTGTGGGGGATTCAAGGCCTGCAACTCCTATAGGAAATTAGAACTTAGTTTATTGTCTAAGATCTAATAAATCTCTATAATATTTCTTGACTTGTTGACTTTTGAGATCTTTCAATTTTTTACTAGAGTTTTTATTGTCCTTGGTTATCCACCTCTTATTTTCATCATTAACTATGATAATTGGAAAGCAGCTGTAAAGTTGACGCTGCAGAGTTTAAATTATGTACGATATTTTTCATTTTAGTCACTCATACTGTACATGTCCTTCCAGGTTTCCTCTCCTAAAGCTTTTCGAAGCATTACTTTGTTAGCTGGACTGAAGCTTCTTACAAAAGTAAATGTCTTTTCATTTCCTCGTGAGCACTGTTTGGTAATACTAGTTTATGATCTGAAATAGGTGTGTTTTCGAAGCAAATTGTATTTGAATTGTATTTGGATATATCAATAATATCCATCTAGGAAAATACTTCTTAAAAAATTGTATTTTATTTACTAAATTTTCTTAAAAGCAATCTGTAAAAACATTACTCCGAATTTAGTAATTTTCAATATACCTAAATGTATTATTTACAACGTAAATGGCGGAATAATTGTTAAATTGTCTAAAGAGATGGTTGCAACCGTTACTGCGTGGTAATCTGTACTTACTCTTGATTGTAAAATTCAATACGTTTTTAGCACTCCGAAAACGTTGTTTCACTTGAAAATGACCTTCAACTATCAAAACTCGAGTCGATATATATATATATATATATATATATATATATATATATATATATATATATATATATATATATATATATATATATATATATATATATATATTTAAATAAATTTAAATACAATGAAAAAGTTTTTTTAAAAGAACATATTCAACCATAATTGCTAACGACCAACATTCAAATTAATTTTAAATAGATAAATAGATGTGATGATTCTTTACAATTAATTTAAAAATATAACACAAATATATTGTATAAATTTATATATTATTAATTATTATTCATTTATTTTATATATGATTAATATTATATATGATTCATTCGTTCTTTTATTTTTTGTTTAGATTTATATATCAATTTTTTATGCTGGCTATCCTGCATTTATAACTTGTTAACCGGGAAAATTTAATCAGTTACTTATTAAAGTTTTATTTTCACCGACGAGTTAAAAATTTAAAGAAATGGTTATATTTTCGAGAAAATGCAATTTTTTTTTCCAAAACTTTCGCCTTCTGAATTAAACCTAAGACCACACCAAGCTGAATTAATTCTTATAAAATTAATCGAAAAAATATAGTCAATTAATGAATTGAGTATACTGCCTGAACCAGTTTAGGCTATATGACGCCACCTACGCGTTACTATACTTATCCAGCTTCAATTGCTTAATCAATGAAAGTCAATGAGAGAGAAAATTGTTTGGTAACTTCTGATGCCCCGATGTTTAATACACTGGCGAGCAAAAAATGTAGGTCACTTTAGGAAATTGCAACTAAGACTGGCGTGATAAGCAGAAGACCCGCATCTGGACGAAAATGAGTTACCCAAAGGGATGATCGCTTTTTAGGTGTCCTCAAATTTGCGGAATGGAACATCTTCTGCGGTAATGCTACGAAATCAACTTCAAAAAGTTAGAGATGTCAATGTTGGTAAATTGACCGCTAGAAGAAGGCTTCACGCTGCTGGATTACGTTGTAAAAGGTTGGTTCCACCATTAAAATTCCGGCATCGAATTGCAAGATTGTCTTTTGCCAGAAATCACTTGGCATGGAATAATGATGAGAGGAGCAACATCCTATTTTCGGATGAGTCGCGTTTTTGTCTCACTGGGTAAAACGGACCTCACTGAGTATGAAGAAGACCCGGAGAAAGATATGCTGCAGTTTGCATTGACTAGCGACCATTTGGGGGTGGCTCAGTTATGGTTTGGGCAGGAATTTCTTCACGAACACGCTCTGAGTTAGTCTTTATACAGAATGGTTCTCTGACAGCTTACAGATACATTACGGAAGTTCTAGACATCTAGACGATCATGTTATATCCTTCCTTTCATGGGCACTATGGATGAGCATGGCATTTTCATGCAAGATATTGCTAAGCCGCACACAGTCTCACAATATCTCACAATATCTGGACAAGGTGGGAATTTTGAATGGCCTGCACTTAGTCCAGACATGAATCCCATCGAACATGTCTGGGCTGAGTTAGGTCGACGTATCCAAAGGCATACACCAGCTCCAAGGAATGCTCAGGAGCTAAGAGAGTTGCTATTGCAGGAATGGAATAACATTGACCAAAATTTGATTCTTAATTCAATTGAAAGTATGCCTCGTCGCTATTAACGTTAATAATGATTATTCCTTTTGAGTTTATGTTAAATTTATTTTTAATCTTCTTTGTTTCTCATAAAATATATCGAACTACATTTAAAACGTAAATTTGTTGCATTTTCATAATAAATATCCAATTCAATACTGAATATTTTTTATTTTACTTACAAATCTATTGGTTTATTAATTTTTAAAATATTAAGCTTTAAAATCAAAAAATTCCACAAAAATATCAAATTATTTGCAATTTCTTAAGTGACCTACATTTATTGCTCGCCAATGTATTTAATTATTAGATTATCCTTGTGTCATTTTTGTAGTTGTTGTGTTAATTACGTTTCTTTTGTTTTAGATACGTTTGTGGATCAGACACGAAGCAATTACAATCTACCGAATGTTGCGATGGAGCATTTCAATTGGGTGAGTGTTTACTCAATTATCTAGCATCTTGTTGTGACAATTGTTGTCAAACTAAGTACAAAAATTTAATGTAAGTTTTGTTTAGAAAAAAATGAGTTCCTTGGGAATGTTTAAAAATTGGATCTTGATTTTCATAATAGATTTTTATTAAAAACTTGTTTATTTAAATATGTGTAGCCTTGTTTTATTCATAGACTTATTAGTGCGTGTTTGCTATTTTCTTGTAGATAAATTAACAAAAAAACTTTTTTTTTTATTTCTACATAACCGTTATGTTCCGAGTTTTAATTCGACATTTCGAGACTTAACAAAAATAAATTCCGTCAAATAGACAAAAATCTTGACTGAAAAAACTTCTCAATTAAGGATTTCTACGTTCGAGCATTTAGGAGTTTGTTCATTGAAAATTATTGAAACATTGTGAAATAAACGTGTTTCTATTTGCTTCCAATGAACTTTTAAATGTAATTTTAAGGAAAATATTTTTCCAATAATTCTCTTGATTTAAAAATCAATTTCTTTGCGAAACAATTAATTCAATACAAATTATGTAAACACAAAAGCTTGAAAGGAAAATATTTTTTCAATAATTCTCTTGATTCAAAAATCAAATTTAGACTCATCTCTTGATAAAACAATTAACCTTTTCAATAAATTTCAATAAGAAATCATGAATAATAACAAAAAAAAAGTTTTTGCCTTATTGTTTACATGGTGTCAATTTTAAATTCGTTCTAAGTACTAATACATCCTTTCAAAGTTCAATTCCTACTTTTGTTCAAAAGTCCAATTGCTTTTTTCTCCCTGTCGATGTATATTCATTTTAATGATTTTGTTTTTCAAAGAGAAGAAATTGTACATTTTGAAGTTGAGGAGGATAGATCGGAACTATCCCCTTCATCGTTAATAAGCGGTAATATATACTTTGAATTGCAAATTTCGCTATGATTTTATCACTAATTTTGTAAAAATATTATATAACTCGTGAAGTTATATAAATCTAAATACTTAAGTCGAGAGTCAACTCGTATTAAATGTTTAGATTTATATAATTTCACAAGTTTACACTTTTACAAAATTAGTGTTAAAACATAATGAATCTTTCAATTCTGATTTATAAATATGAAATTAAAATTTGGATTAGATTAATGTTAAAATAAATAAAAGACCAACAATGACAGTTATTGAGTATATGACAAATATTTTTTTGAGGTCCTTTACTATTATATTTTACTGTCTAAAATTTGATCAAAACGAAAATATTATCTATATATTATCGAAAATATATATTGGAAAATATTATGAATTCATAAAATATACATTTTCTACTAAAAATTATAACTTTTTGTTATAATGCGCAATATAGCGTCGAAATATGCATAAATAAATTCTCCGCGAGCGGGTCGACTCCATTAAACCGCGTATTTTCGATTCGGTAATTGCAACCAGACCGTTTGATGTATTTATATTTTGTCCCAATATTAGACAACCGTTATTTTATGTGACGCGAACACGAGAACGTAATAATTGTAAATTATTGAGGCTACCAAAACAACACCGACCAATATACATATATATATATATATATATATATATATATATATATATATATATATATATATATATATATATATATAAAAGCTACACACGCAAAATTATTAAAAATCATCAAAAATCGTACTCATCCTACCTGCAAAAATATCTTTGAAAATCCTATTAATATGCGTCAAGATTTTCATCAATTCAATTTAAAGTAGAATTTATCAAATAGTTGAATTATTCAACATTAATATAGTTTACTTTTGTTTGAAGTACATAGAACATGCTAACAAGTCTGTTAAAAATAGTCATATTACCAATAGCGCCCCAAATAAATATGTTTGGGGCGGCATTGATAATATGACCATTTTCATTATGAACATTCACAAGATTCTATTTATAATTTTTACAAGTCATTACCATCTATTACACATTATCTACTTGTATTCTACTTTTATTCAAATTTGGAAATTTTTGACAAACTGATGTTGGACCAGAAGATACTATGTAGACAAAGCTAGACAAGCCTACACAGACTAGCAAGACTAGCAAAGCAAGTCAAGACAGAAAAGAGTATAGAGACAAGAAGAGACAGATAAGTCAAGATATAGATTAGACCAGTTTGTTGGAAAATGTGTTTTAATTTTTTTTAAAAGCTAGTCCACTTAACCCAGATGTTTCTATTAAACTCTATAATGTTGACTTATCTTTACCTGGATTTAGCTCCCACAAAGAAAATAGAATCGTTCAATTTGTATAATTTGCAGTTCAAATTTGAGAAGTTTTGATAAATCATATTGGATCAGATTAAACGAAATTTATATGTTTGTTAATCTCGAAATTTCTGCCCACAAATATCTACCATAATGTATATGTATGAACATATCAAATCAATTAAAACAAGGTTACAAATATTGAAGGAAAGACAACGATAGAAATGTTTAGTTCATCATTAGCAACTTATTACAAAACGGTACAAGGTTTTACGAGATTTATTTCTATGTAGCTAGTCAATTTCACATAGGTAGATTAGTACTAAAGAGATAGAGACAAGATTAAACAGACAAGACTAGCCAAACAAGTCTAGACAGACAAGATTACACAGTGTAGACTAGTCATACAAGTCTAGAGAGACAAGACAAGAGAGGAAACACTAGCCAGTTAAGACCAAACGGACAACACTAGACGGACAAGACTGTAGGAACAAGAATAGACAAAACTAACCAGGCAATACTGGACATGACTAGACTAGATTAGACAACACTAGATAAAACCATACAAGATTAGACAACACTAGAAAAGACAAAAAAAACTAGACAACACTAAAAAATACTAGAATAGACTAGACAACACTAAAAAAGACTAGAAAAGTCTAGACAACACTAAAAAAAGACTAGAAAACACTACAAAAAAACTGGACAAGACTAAACAAGACCAGAAAAGACCAGACAAGATCAGACAAGGCCAGACAAGACCAGACAAGACCTGACAAGACCAGACAAGATCAGACAAGGCCAGACAAGACCAGAAAAGATCAGACACGGCCAGACAAGAGCAGACAAGGCCAGACAAGACCAGGCAAGACCATACAAGGTCTTGAGAATTTTTTTCATAGCATTTAGCTTCAAGATGACGTTGTCTATTTATCAATTTGCAAAGATGTCTGCGATAATTTAAGGCCCTACTTCCTCCACCCACAGTCGGTGATTAGAGATTCAGATGATTAGAGGTTCAGAGGTTCGTGTTTTTCTTTTTCTCGTAATATGTCGGTAACCATTATCACCGTTGATATTCAGTCCTGCTCCGACTTTAGCATTTTGTCGTAAGTGTTCTCACTTCCAGTATTGCTTGAGTTCTGCCTGTCCATTTGTATCTTTCTCTTGTCCCCCTAGGGCAGGCATGTCAAATTCATATGATATTGCGGGCCAAATGATCTATTTGTACTAAGTTGGGGGCCGCATATTTTTTACTGTTCAAAAAATTAATAAAATACGATTGTTACAATGATTATATTATGTATTTATTAGATTAAATGTTTTTTTTAACTAAACTTAACATATTTTAAATTTTATTGAATATAAATTATATATATTTTATATTTCATGTTATTTGTTACACAGAAACTATAAATATTTTAGATTTAATAAAGAGCTCAAATAAAAGTTGTAGTAAACAAAATCACAGTTTAATACTACTTTTTAGATGATATTGGACATCATTTGTTGGAAAGCTAGTCATGAATATTGGTTTGAATATCTTGGACCTGTAGTCCAGTCATTTAAGCTTAAATTAGGTAAGAATCTCGGAATTCGAGATACCCAGCTGTAAGTCTGTAAATACTTGTATATTGACACCCTAAAAGTTGTCTCAAAACCTACAAATGGTAATAAAAACCTACTATATGTAGGTTTTGAGACAACTTTTAGGGTGTCAATATACAAGAATTTACAGACTTACAGCTGGGTATCTCTTATTCCGAGGTGAACTTACTATAATGACTGGACCACTGATGCAATTTTGCTGATGCAAGTTGTTAGTTTACGTTTTATTTTGATTCAATTTGAGATTATATGATAAGCTCATACTGATGAAGCCAAAAGGCAGAAACGCGTCTATGGATGTTCATAATTATTTTCATTTATCAAGTTATGTCATTCTCTTGTGACCTCGTGGTGTCTTTTACAATTAGCAGTAAAATGCAGGAGCCACACCGTACTTATAATTATATTTTATTTATGTTATTAGTCAATTTGTGAATTAAAGAACATAGTTTCCTTAATTCTTTTCTTATGATAACATTTTAGGAAACCGATCTACAGATAAATATGTATAATATGCTGTAATTCCAACTTCCATACATTTTTCCTTCAACAAAGAATCACATTGGATATCAATTAATTTCATTTGGAAGTTTTCATCAACAATTTCAATATCGATAGATAGAGGTGAAATAAAAAGGCGAA
Source organism: Phosphuga atrata (assembly GCA_944588485.1). Taxonomy (NCBI): domain Eukaryota; kingdom Metazoa; phylum Arthropoda; class Insecta; order Coleoptera; family Silphidae; genus Phosphuga; species Phosphuga atrata. Next base: position 23,200,508 of record OX155904.1, on the reverse strand, counting down.
ATTGTATAGAAAGCCAAGTTTTTATCCATTGTTCATCTCTTAATTCAGTACATTCATAATTTTTTGTTTCTAAGAAAATTATGATTTCGTCCAGCAATGTGAAGAATCGTTTTAATGCTTTAGGACTCGAAAGCAATCGAACTTCCGTATAATATGGTAGATCGGTGTATTCACATTCTATATCTTCCCAAAATCAAGCAAATTGACGATAATTACAATTTTTAAAACGTGTCCGTTGTTTTAAGCTTTGGAGCACAGTACTTGCTGGTGAATAATACAATGAAAATGTTCAAAATTATTATTGACATTCTGTTACATGCTCCTTTAGTAATACCGGTCATGGTAGGTGCACCATCAGCTTCAAGACAAACGGAAGAAAACTCCCAAAAGCGCATCAAAATATCAGCTCCGGTAGTTGTAGAAATGGTTTCTAAAAGTTCTTCATTTACTTTTAAATTAACATCGCATCCGCGAAGTAAAACGGTCAGCCGAGCGATATTTCGAATATCTGTACTTTCATCAATTGCAGCAGATTAGTCTTGAAATGTTGATATTATTGAGTTATGCTGATTTCTCAAATTTCCGGCTATGTCATTAATTCTGTTTGCTACAATATTTCGACTTAAAATAACACTTTTATTTTTTTTGTGCTGGACATATATACAAATGGAAATACAATACCTTCGCCGTTTATCAAAAAAAAAATAAAATGTCTCGGCGGGCCGCAATCTATGTATTGTCGGGCCGCTTGCGGCCCACGCGCCGCGCGTTTGACATGCCAGCCCTAGGGCAATCGAAGAATGTGTTGTACACTGTCAATTTCCCTACAGTAGACATACGAGCCATCTGAGTCTCGGCCTATGCCGCTCAGGTACTTTCTGAAGCACCCGTGGCCAGAAAGTAGTTGCGTCAGGTAGTAACCATTGGGAGCTTAACAGGCGGGTCCATTTTCTTTTGTTTAACTTGCTCCACAGTATTTGCCAACTGGTGTACAGATGTGACCTCGCAGTCTTCCTTCGTAGATTCCTGTCTCCAGCCTGACTATTGCTTTTCGTGTTATGAAATACTGCTCTTTTTCTAGGAGCTTATTTATTATTATATTCTATAGAGCTATTCTTTCGCTAGGAGCTGTATTGCTAGTATCCCCGTTATTACAAGAGCCGCCTCTGTAAGCACTGCACGTCCTCAGTGCCATCTTCCTTTGAATTGATCCCAACTTTTGTCTCGCGCTAGTCTGTTCCATGGCCTTGTTCCATACTGAGACACCGTATAGGATATTGGAGTGGACCTCTGTGCGTAACACTCTTCGTTTGCTGCTCTTTATTCCTCCCACATTTGGCATGAGCATTTCGAGTGCAACATAGGTTTTAAGGACCTTTGCCATTGCTGTCGTAGTAAACGAAGAGTGTTACGCACAGAGTCCACTCCAATATGCTATGGTCTATAGACTCTATAGAGATTCCCATGTGTTTTAGAACTTTCCATTTTGAACATAATGGGGTCTATTTTCCTCCTTCCTGTTAGTAATAAAACTTCGGTTTTCTCTGAAAAAAAGCTTCAGTTTTTTCTTTCCGTTCATCCACGTTGCCACTAGTTTAATTGCCGTGATCTCTCTGTCCATTACTAGTTTTTTGCTTTTGCTGGTCACGATGAGAACCAGGTCGCGGGCGAAGCCTACTATATTGTTCCTCTGGTAACCTCAGCCTTAGAACACCTTCATACAGGATGTTCCACAGGGTGGGTCCCATCACAGAGCCCTGCGGAACGTCACTGTAAACTACTCTTTCCCCTACTTTACCTTTCGCCTCCAATATGATAGAATGCTTTGATGATAGACAGCTGTTCATCAATTTCGGCAGGCTAGAGAGAGGGTTGGGGGAAACTTCTGGCTATCAGCTCTTCTACAATGTTCTGCCATGCAGCTGAATTAAATGCATTTTTGAAGTCTAACGTGATCGGCGCACATGTCATACTTTACTGCTGGGAGCCTGCCGAAGCGTCTTCTGCAACCTTTAGCACCCATTTTCTAAACCCAAATAGTCTGTCCGAGAGTCCTTTGCCTGAGCTCATTTACAACAGACAGCAGAGACTAGATAGACTAAACTAGACAGACAGGACTGGACATACGTGACCAAATAGACAAAACTGCTCTGGTAAGTCTAGACAGACAAAGCTATTTAGTTTGAGAACAAAAATAGACATGTTTAAAAGCTCTTCCAGTAATTCTAGATATATTTGTTAAGGGATTAAAAATTTAAACATTTTGCATGATGAATTGCAAAAATGATGAAAAAGTCTATCGACAAGTTATTAAAAAAAGTATTTTACATTGAAAACGAAAACATTTGCACATAAACAAATAACATATTTGCATGTTTATTATAAAATTGCGTTGTATTTGGTTGCAAAATAAAAATGCATTTGCTGTTTTCCAATTTGCAGCGAGCAAATAAATATATTTTTCGCATAGAATTTTCATTTGGATCCGGCATTATATTAAAAAACACAATAATATTTCTCGTTCCAAAAAAAAAGCCCGGTACAGACCCCCATATCGTCCAATTTTTCCATCCCGTTACGTTAAAAAAATTAATACACCCCGAAAATCCACCCACACAAACGAATTTCGCTGCAAATCCATGTATGCCAACGAATCCAAATGAACGAGTTATATATATATATATATATATATATATATATATATATATATATATATATATATATGTGTGTGTGTGTAGAGGGAATAAATGAATTTGTATGTGTGCGACAAAACTATTATTCATTTGAAACAAAACTCAAACTCCAATATAAACACAAAATGTTTTATCGAATTCAGTTGTCTGTATGAGTGTGTGTGTACGTGTGAGCTGCGATGCAAAATAAAAAATTTTGATTGAAAGCCTTTGCGATCGCCATGGCGACCGGATCGGGCAAATTTGATTTTGCGTAATTTATTATATATATATATATATATATATATATATATATATATATTTGAATTCTAAATACAATTCTCTCTTCTATTATTATTATTTATATTTATTATTTACATTGTTCGTTTTTCGAAAATTGCAAATTAATTAACAAACCTAGGCGAATGTGTTAATATTAATGGTAAATCCTTTATTCTAAATGCATTTACATTTTTCCTTTTGAATTGATTTTGTTGCGATAATAATTAAATTTTTTATAATAGAAATTTTTTGAATTTATTTGTGGCCCTGTATCTTCCTTTTCTCTACATTTTGATTTGTGTTTATTTATTATTAGACCCATCGAAATAAACTGAGTAGATGAATCTATTGGAAGAAATATAGCGTAAACTTGAACAAAATGAAACAATTTTGGTAAAATTCCAGCGAATTTAGCGGGAAAAGCGTTGAAAATATTTACCAAATATCGCAGATGTTTTTTTCGCGAATATTATTTTTAATTGGACGCAGTCTGCACATCGAGCATTTATTATTTTTTAAATGCAACGCAGATTTGCGATCGCCTATAAATCAGACGGATTTATTTACAACTTTTTTTTTCTGTAAATAAAATCCGAATCACCGACCAATCAAAACGCGAAATTCCCGGCGTTAATCGCCAGTGACAGCTCTAATTTTCAAACCTTTTACTACACTATCGACCAATTAAAGCTTTCATAAATTTCTATATTTATCTGTGATGGAAAAAAATTGCGCAATGCATTACATAAATAATATTCTGATTAGACTGAATTTAAATTAAATAAAAACAAAAAAAATTGAAAAAAATTTGTAAATGTAAATTTTATTTATAAATTATTGTTTCATTATGTCGTTTATTTATGCTGGACAAGTTTTTGCGAAAATTAAAACGCGCAGCGAAATAACAAAAAAGGTGATTATTTATAACTAGATCCGTTTTTAATCGCACATTAATGTAAACTTTCATCACTCGCGCGCTAATTGACATTATTGGATTTATGACTAGTTTATATTATTTTCAGTCTATACCAAATATGTCCATATTAAACTGCATATATCATAAACGAAATTAAAAAAAATAACGTTTTCGCTTTAATTTACTTTTCATTTATTCCATTCAACATTCGTTTTATTTGCTTTAAAAGATTTTCCAATTTATTGTTATTCAGCCGTGTATTATTTACTACATATTTACAAACCTTCGTATAAAGCATTCTATTACAAACAAATTACAAATTAGTCTGAATAAAATTAATAATCAAAACTATATACCTACAGTAGAGACTCGATTACCCGGCCCTCAGTTATACGGATTCGCGATTATTCGGACTACCAACCGCGATCATATAATTTTATAAAGGGGTTTTCAATAGGGACATAACAATTTTGTTTTGTAATGCGGAACATAACCTACAAACTTTTTTATGATCTGTCAAAGTAAAAACGTTAGTTAAGGCTTACATTTTTGCATGGCGAAATTCTCGAACGAACAAGTTACTCCAATTTTTTTGTCGCAATAATCGTCCCAACAGACAAGCTATGCATTTGACGGTGAAAAAAATTGAATCAACATATTGATTGAATGTTCATGTACCAGTGAGACAACGCACCGCTCGAAGAACTGAAAATATTGCAGCCGTGAGAGCTTCAGTTCAAAATGAACCAAACAAGTCGATTTCACGCCGTTCACAAGAATTAGGAATTTCTTAGGCCACGTTATGGCGAATTTTGCGTAAAAATCTCTAGCTACACCCTTACAAGAACAAGTTAACCCAAGAACTAAAACCTCTGGATCATTTAAAGCGTTGAAACTTTCTCTATTTTATTCCGCAAAAGTTTTTTGAGCGGTTTTTGGTATATCTGGTTTAGCTCGTTATTATACCTATACTTTCTGATATTTCCGATCGTTACCGCCCCTAGAATCTTAAGTAGCACCTTACGCTCAAATATGTCCAATCCGTTCTTGTTTTTGCGGTCATAGTCCATGTTTTTTTTTCCATTTTCGCATTCAATGGCATGCGATGCGATGGGCCGAAATGAAATGCGACGCGGAAGTTTATGTGCCGCGATCGGTACGTTATCGCGGCGGACCGATTGGCGGCTTATGTACATGTTCAGATCAACAGGCGCGATTTCCGTCATAGCCGCGGTAGTGCAGCGTTGCATGACAAGACGCTGCATGCGCCGTTAGTTTCGCTGCCGCTGTGTTTTGAAATAGCGATTACAGAGAAGTTGATTAAGAATTTTTAAAAATATCCTATATTGTATGTACAAACGGTTTCGGATCGTACACTAGGAAAAACTTATCATCAATGGTCTTCAAACCGAAGATTGGTTTGCAGCAATTCTCCATTCTGCTCTGTCTTCAGCCTTCTGCTCCATTTCTTAATCTCTTGAGCAGTCCCTTCCCGTAGATCCGATCAGGGGATCATTTTACCTCCTGTTAATTCAACTGAAGAGTACTCCATCCATGAATATATTGCTGATGCCTGAGATATCCAAACGGATCTTTAATGGAGTAGGACTTTTCCATCCTACGCCATTGGCCATCAAGTGGCTCTTCCGCCTTTAGAGGCAGTTTCCCACCCCAAGGGCAAGGGGGTGCCCTTTACCTCTACCCGCTCATCCGCCCTCCGAAGAGGCCGTTGGCACTTGGTATAGAGGGACCACTTATACCGGTGGTCACTCGATGAAATTACAGTTAGACTTTGCTTACCTTAATTTCTTCTTGTCTAATGGCGTTTGCCAAACAACAAACACAATACTAAATTTTGAATTTGACAATCACACCGACGTTTTTCCTGGGAAATTTCTGGAAAATCGCGGAGCACAAAAACCACCCGTTGACAGCTGCATTGGGAAGGAAAAACTACTATACACCTAAAAATCGCGTTTTGATGTGGGCATAGCCATTTCGCTGCCGCGCCGCTAGACAATTTTTCGCTGCTGAAATTTCGCGACGCAAACGCTCCGCGCCGGTCTGAAGGAGCCTTTAGACCTTAATATTTCCGCCATTGCAGAGTACGCCTTATTTGCTGCTAGGACTCTGCGTCTTACTTCTCCGTCTTCGGTACCATCTTTGTTGATTTCGGCTCCCAGATATATATATATATATATATATATATATATATATATATATATATATATATATATATATATATATATATATATATATGTTGTATTTGAGGTTTTCGCGGATAGATACCTGTGTTGTATTGTTTTCTCGGGGATTCCGCGTTGATGTTGAGGGTTGGTTCTGAAAAGAACCGGATTCTCGACGTTTCGGCGAACTAACATTCGCCATTCTCAAGAGATATATGCGTCCGTGCGGGTCAACCGTTAGACGCATACTGAGAGCTCGTTCGTGCGATGCGACTACTTATAGCTGTCTGGCTTCGGGTCATGCGCGTTGTGTGCGGTGCTTCGGTTCGGTTGTTTGTTTGTCCTGCTGGTCGTACATGAGTCTGGGGTGTCTGGGATTGCATTTTGAGGGTGGATATGATCGGTCGCCATGCTGGGGGCAGTCTCAAGGAATCGTCTGTCGTGTTCATGCAGTAGTCTCGTTTTTCTATCTCTATGGCTTCTCTGTATACTCGTGACATTTCGTGGCTAATCTGTGCAACAGTCCTTGAATTTCTAAAGTCCATCCAGTGACCTGTGTTTGTGTGTTGGACAAGTGCCGATGAAACTTTGTCTCTGTGTCTGGTTGAAACTACATGTTCTTGAATCCTAGCAGATATTTTTCTATTGGTACGTCCAATGTAGGTTTGTTCACATGTTCCGCAAGGTATTTCGTAAATTCCATGGGATTCTAACGGGATGGTGTCTTTAACGCTGCGTAGCATGGTGGATATTTTCTGGTTAGGTTTGAAAATGGTGTCGATGTTGTGTCTTTTAAGTATTCTGGCGATTTTGTCAGTTGATCCATGAACATATGGTAGGTATGCTGTGCTAACGGGTTTCTGGCGCTCTTCAGTTCTTTGGCCACTGTTCTCTGTACGACGGAAAGCTCTGGATATTAAGCTGTTTGGATATCCATTTGAAGAAAGAGCTTCTCGTAAGTTCCTCAATTCTTTCGGTAAGTTAAGCTGGTCGGCTAGTCTTTTGGATCGGGTGGTAAGAGTGTTGACTACAGATGCTAGTTGTTTGGGATGATGGTGCGAAGAAGCGTTCAGATATCTGTCTGTGTGGGTTGGTTTCCGGTACACAGTGTGGCTCAATGTGCCGTCAGGTTTCTTCTGTACCAAAACATCCAAGAAAGGCAGTTCTTGATGCTTTTAGCATCAACAACTTTAAGCATCAACAACTGCCTTTCTTGGATGTTTTGGTACAGAAGAAACCTGACGGCACATTGAGCCACACTGTGTACCGGAAACCAACCCACACAGACAGATATCTGAACGCTTCTTCGCACCATCATCCCAAACAACTAGCATCTGTAGTCAACACTCTTACCACCCGATCCAAAAGACTAGCCGACCAGCTTAACTTACCGAAAGAATTGAGGAACTTACGAGAAGCTCTTTCTTCAAATGGATATCCAAACAGCTTAATATCCAGAGCTTTCCGTCGTACAGAGAACAGTGGCCAAAGAACTGAAGAGCGCCAGAAACCCGTTAGCACAGCATACCTACCATATGTTCATGGATCAACTGACAAAATCGCCAGAATACTTAAAAGACACAACATCGACACCATTTTCAAACCTAACCAGAAAATATCCACCATGCTACGCAGCGTTAAAGACACCATCCCGTTAGAATCCCATGGAATTTACGAAATACCTTGCGGAACATGTGAACAAACCTACATTGGACGTACCAATAGAAAAATATCTGCTAGGATTCAAGAACATGTAGTTTCAACCAGACACAGAGACAAAGTTTCATCGGCACTTGTCCAACACACAAACACTGGTCACTGGATGGACTTTAGAAATTCAAGGACTGTTGCACAGATTAGCCACCAAATGTCACGAGTATACAGAGAAGCCATAGAGATAGAAAAACGAGACTACTGCATGAACACGAGAGACGATTCCTTGAGACTGCCCCCAGCATGGCGACCGATCATATCCACCCTTAAAATGCAATCCCAGACACCCCAGACTCATGTACGACCAACAAAACAAACAAACAACCGAACCGAAGCATCGCACACAACGCGCATGACCCGAAGCCAGACAGCTATAAGTAGTCGCATCGCACGAACGAGCTCTCAGTATGCGTCGAACGGTTGACCCGTACGGACGCATATATCTCTTGAGAATGGCGAATGTTAGTTCGCCGAAACGTCGAGAATCCGGTTCTTTTCAGAGCCAACCCTCAGCATCAACGCGGAATCCCCGAGAAAACAATACAACACAGGTATCTATCCACGAAAACCTCAAATACAACATATATATATATATATATATATATATATATATATATATATATATAAATTTGTTTTCATCCTCGATGTAGTCTGCCAACTGTAATTCTCGCCAAAAAATAATCCGTTTTATGCGATTCGTCTGATACGTACGATGCGAAAATGTGGACGCCTATCTTTAGAGCAGGGGTTCTCAAAGCGTGTTCCGCGGAACACTGGTGTGCACATGCACATTGCACATGCACATTGCCGTTATCAAAATTCTGTGTAATGCAATTCTACAATTCGCTAGGCCGTTCGCCTAGCGCAGTGCTTCTCAAACTTTTTTTTGCCGCGGCACCCTTATCGAACTAAAACAATCTCGCGGCACACTTGTCGGACTACAAAAATTTTGACTTTTTGGACAAATTTCGTTTGAAGATTTCTTCACGTTTATGTACTAAATCAGACTGATTGCATTCGAGATGTCTTTTTAATTTGTATGGAACCAAGCCGCTGTTAGCAACAATTTTAAGACAGATGACATTAAGACAGATAATCATTGCCCTTCCGGTGCTTGTTCTGTCCCAACAGAAACAAAGCCAAACGATATGAGGTAGCTAGGATCATATTTCCTTATTTTGTCTCAGATTATCTTTTGGTCGTGAGTTGCGCTTTCGCGAACTGAGGCAGACGAACTTGATTAATTTAGACCCATCCAGATTTTAGCGAATTGTCTACAATTTTGCATTAAAAGTACGAACTCATAATCGTTTAACTCCTCATGTAATGTTTTTTTACATTTCTTTTTACATTTCTTGATTATTGCTGCGGCACCCCAGGCATACTCTCGCGGCACGCCAGGGTGCCGCGGCACCCAGTTTGAGAATCACTGCCCTAGCGGCTAGGGCTTGGGGGAATCCCCTCCGATGAATGAGTAGATGAGTGCGCAGTTTTAATTCATAAATAACAAGAAATGTAGTTAGCAATATTATTATTAGGATTCATGAAGTAGGCTCGACATGCAGTAGGCTCAACATACGCAACTATGTATGACTCCAATTGTAAAATCGGCTTTTGACGGATTTAGTTAAATCTTTTTCAAATTATTCGCGTGTAACTTATATGCAGTTTAAATTTTAATTCTCTCCTTGAACCCCTAAAACCCCAGACCTGGCTACGCCCTTGATGACAATGCTTCTGTTGGCACTTGTACCATTGAAGAGAATGAAGAAAACAGAAAAATTGTGAAACCAATTCGAAATCAATTTGAAGTCAATCGTTTGTATGACGAAAAATACTTAAAATTTGGATTTGTCTGGACCGGAAATACAGATTATCCAACACCTCTCTGCATTGTATGTTGAATGAAACAATGCAGAAATGCACCAATTTACATTCTAAAACTGACACACAAGAGTTCCTAAATTCCACATCTACCATGCTCTCTTGAAAATAGTCGTCTCTACTCGTCCCTTCTGATTTCAATAGGTTTGAACAACTGGTAAGGACTTGTTTGATGCAATAGCAACGTATTTGAATGCTTTAAAATTATCATGGGATCTCTGATCATGCGCGCTGGAGCAGCATCCATGACGGGATCAATCAAAGGATTTGTGACTTTAGCTAAAACCATAAATTCAAAAAAAATATTTCATCATTGTTTCTTGCACCTAGAAGTACTTGTCATAAGAAGAAATAAGACGACGTATTTGACTAAGTAGTTACTAGGGTTAATTTTATTAAAATGAGACCGATGAAGAATCGAATTTTCAAACTTTGTTCATCGATGGAAGCAGAAGTGAACACTCATATTCATTTCTCCATTCTGCAGTGAGGTGGTTGTCACGAGGAAAGGTTTTAAATCGGGTGCTGACATTAAAAAATGAATTACTTGTCTTTTTGAAACAGAAAATGAATACTTTTTTGTGAATTAACTAAAAAATGATGATTGTTGCAATAACTTGGCATATTGGCTAATATTTTTGCTTACTTTACTGCTTTCAATATGAGTATTCAAGGAAAATATGAAAACATTCCTACATCGACCGACAAATTATGTTCAATGAAAAAATACTTTTACTCTTTTGGTTTGTTATTACTCTTTTGCTTTTAAGAAGGTTAGCTACCCGCGCCCCCTGTCTTAACCTGTTCCCCCTGTTTATATTATATTGTAGATGTTCCTTAAAAATATATCAGAGTTAAGTGTTCCCTGACTTTGAAAAGTTTGAGAACCCCTGCTTTAGAGAGAAAAAAAATGAGTTTAAAGTAAAATCTTTGCCTCCTAATGATTCATCCTTGCTACAACCAATGGATTTTTCTAATTCTGTTATTAGATCTTGAAATGTATTCCTTATTGGTAACTCATTTATATGCTTCATAATCAAGGCTTTGTCTTTAAAATCTGGAAATAAAGTAGCACCACATTTTAACTACGCTTGTTTGGCAAACTCTCTTTCTGAAAGATGTTTCTCGTGACGAGCAACGCAATGGTCAACTTGAAAGCTAACAGCTGTAATGTTAGTTTTTGGAATTAAAAACGCTTTTAAAACAAAAAATTATCTTTTTTCTTTTATGAAAAATATATTTTTCTCTCTTTATCTGTTGAAAAGACGAGATTTCAATGCAACTTTTCAGAATGTCTTTTTACATTATCTATACGTGAAGTAACTTCTTCTTTCTTTACCTTCTTTTTATTCCCTTTAATCACACAATATTTATCAAACCATTCGTTTGGTATGATCTGGGATTTGTATCATAAGTTTTTCTTTTTATAACCGCAACCATATTACATGGTTACAACTAAAATAGTAGTTTATGACACAATTGTGTGAAGAAGGGATTTTGTGTATGAGTTGCATCGCAATGTTTAATCGCTATGAGTGCTCAAAAGACTTTCAAACACGCGTATCATGCATTATTTTATCTACGAAGCACGTTAAAATGCTATTGAATCTACAAATAAATATTTTTTTCTTACCGATAATATTAAAAATTTGTAATTTTGACAACAGTATATTACGTAACGAGGGTTGCATGAAGCATATTACGTAATTGCTTCATAACTCGAGTTATGTACTATACTTTATCAACGACCACACTAATGTGTTTCTGTTTAATAATAAAAATATGTTTGATGTAACACATTTATGTCTTATTAGGTACAATATTTAACATTATAATAAACAAACAGTTGTATTTTCATACATAACTGTTACTCGACCTTATTTAATTTAATAGAAATGAAAAGAATTACATTCTTAATGTTGACATGCCTTATTATTTAGTACTTATTTGGGTTAAACTGGAAAAAAGGTGCTCATAGATATAGGCAACCCAATGTACGCAATGTAAATTTCCGTTTGTTTGAATTTTGGCACTGGGGGCGCTGAACGTATGAGCACGTAGTAGCAGCTCTCATCCAATTAACTAATCGCAAACCCAACGCACGTGTGTGTTATCAATCATAACTTATCATTAATCGCGGACGGTTACATACGTGTGTGTTTTGATGTATTTATATAGTCCACGAACTGTACAATAATGGGCATTTACAATATTGGTCGTAGATAAAATACTATAAGTCACTGACACAATAAGATAAGAGCGTTCAGCGCCTCCTTGGCAAAAATTGCTTACTAGTAGAAACACACAGTGACGGGAACACTATTTGGTCATTGTCGATGTAATCTAGGTAAACCTAGATTTAATCTATATTAGATTATGGTTGGATTATGGTTGGATTAAGCTGTATAAGAGCCAGATAAATCCAGACTAAGTGGGCGAGACTGCTTGATAAAAAATAAGAAAAATTACATACAGAACAGGGGTTTTCAATCTATACGTGAAGTAACTTTTTTTTTCTTTTCCTTCTTTTTATTCCCTTCAATCACACAATATTTATCAAACCATTCGTTTGGTATGATCTGGGATTTGTATCATATGTTTTTCTTTTTATAACCGCAACCATATTACAAGGTTACAACTAAAATAGTAGTTTATGAAACAAGTGTGTGAAGAAGGGATTTTGTGTATGAGTTGCATCGCAATGTTTAATCGCTATGAGTGCTCAAAAGACTTTCAAACACGCGTATCATACAATATTTTAACTACGAAGCACGTTAAAATGCTATTGAATCTACAAATAAATAATTGTTTCTTACCGATAATATTAAAAATTTGTAATTTTGACAACAGTATATTACGTAACGAGGGTTGTAAGAAGCATATTACGTAATTGCCTTACAACTCGAGTTATGTACTATACTTTATCAACGACCACACTAATGTGTTTCTGTTTAATAATAAAAATATGTTTGATGTAACACATTTATGTCTTATTAGGTACAATATTTAACATTATAATAAACAAACAGTTGTATTTTCACATATAACTGTTACTGGACCTTATTTAATTTAATAGAAATGAAAAAAATTAATATTTAGTACTTATTTGGGTTAAACTGGAAAAAAGGTGCTCATAGATATAAGCAACCCAATGTACGCAATGTAAATTTCCGTTGGTTTCAATTTTGTAACTGGGGGCGCTGAACGTATGAGCACGTAGTAGCAGCTCTCAACCAATTAACTAATCGTAAACCCAACGCACGTGTGTGTTATCAATCATAACTTGTGTAACTCATAACGTGTGTGTTTTGATGTATTTAAATAGTCCACTAACTGTACAATAATGGGCATTTACAATAGTTGTCGTAGATAAAATACTTTCAATCACTGACACAATAAGGTTAGAACGTTCAGCGCCTCCGTGTCAAAAATTGCTAACTAGTAAAAACACACAGTGACGGGAACATTATTGGGCCGTTGTCGATGTCATCTAGGTAAACCTAGATTTAATCTATATTAGATTATGGTTGGATTATGGTTGGATTAAGCTGTATAAGAGCCAAATAAATCCAGACTAAGTGGGCGAGACTGCTTCATAAAAAATAAGAAAAATTACAAACAGAAATTGTTTAATTATGAAAGTCCATGTGATTTACATTGGACTTTTAAGCACAATTTGGATACTTTTATACGCGATTGTAATAATGGAATCCTTAATATACATTAATTTACTTATTTAGGTGTTCATTTATTGTGCGAAAAGATTTAAAATACATTAATCTCTAAATCTAAACAAAAAATTTAAAATACATTAATCTTATTTGAGAAGAAATTTGTTATTGATATATTTAATTTAAAATGAGATGTCATGCTTTGAACCAAATTAATAATAGAATTGAAAGTAAGAGATTGTCATTACAATATCTTCTAATCTGTCAGTAGCTGGAATTTCACGGATATCTTCTGTTAATCTTTGGCACACCCCGCTCTAATATCTGTTGGCCTTCAGCCCCTGACAAAAATTGGTCTTGACCGTTCCCGTTATTTGCTTTGACGCAGTGAACGGCTCACATAACGCATCTTGAGCGGGGTGTGCCAAAGAGTAACAGAAGATATCCGTGTAACAGATTTGAAGATATCGTAATGATAATCTCCTACTTTCAATGATATATTTAATATTCATTAATTTGTGTTTGAGAAAGTTTCACAATAAAATGATAATAGTTTTGCGTCATTGAATATTTCTTAAAGTACTAAAATTAATGCATGGGTCACTTAAAAAAACCTGTGTGTGTCAGTGTCTGACCCGCGGGTCATATGTTCGCCATCCCTGTTCTCGAGCAACATAACTCGCTGTTTTTGAGTTTTTGAAATAGTTCTGCCATTTCCAGTACCCTGTAATCATTCAAGTACATTGATTGCTCAATCGACGGAACATGATGATCAGTAATAAGGATTTTAGCAATATTATTGGTTGTGTTCAGGGGCGCATTGATGGAAAAACTATTAAACCCTTCCGCAATTAAATCGGAGTATTTGATTAATCGTCTGCCATGCGGCTTTTTCCTTATTAATCCCTGTTCAATTTTGGAATTACAAAAAGTTCGTTTTGTTTGTATTATTAGAGAATTGTATTTTCTCTTTTCTTCCTGATAGCTTTTTAAGGCATTGGCAAATTTTCCTGTAATAGATAGAAGTCCCTTTAGAAGGAAACTGAACAAGGTTGAATGCATTAAAGAAAACTGAGTAAGATTGCAGGAGGGAAGGAAACTGAACAAGACGAGGAAGTAGAAGTTTATGATTCAATAAGTTTAGATAATAAAATAAATAGGAGTACTTTAATGTGATTAGAAACTCAAATTAGAATAAATAATTTAGAATTAGAAACAAAATTTAACCAGGTTTTACACTACTTATATCTATGTAGATAATTAGTTTCGCATAGGTTAGATTAATTACCAATGCAAATATCAAATAGATTAATTGAAGACATTGCAGAAAACAGTTTTTTAGACTAATTTCTATATAAAGGGTCTTCCAATAAGAAGTTTCATTTTCAATAGCCCGCCTTTTTAACAGTTGTCACGAGTCAACCTGTAACTACTATATTTACAGATGACGAGTAAAAACTTAGAGGCAATAAAATCAATGTATAAAAATAGTTCAAATATTGTGAGGGTTTTAAACGAAGAATCTGATAAATTCATTACCACACAGGGAGAGACAAGGAGGAGTGCTCAGTCCACTGCTATTCATCCTACATCTAAACGAACTAATAAAAGAATGCAGCAATAAAACCAGAAAAATAAGTCCAGGATACAACGGAATGCAATCTATAAACATCAACGAATGTGTATTTGCGGACGAGATCGTAGTAATTGCAAAGAGTGAAGAGGCATTACAACACATTTAGAAACATGGGCAAAAGCATTAGAAGAAAAAGGTATGAAAATAAGTGCAAAAAAGACTAAAACCATGGGTATCTCTAACATACCAAATCAAGTCAACACGGAATTAAAAGGAAAAATGATAGAACACGTAGATAACATCAAATACTTAGGAATAACAATTAAACAAGCAGGGTGCTATGAAACAGAAATTAATAGTAGAATAGCAAACACTACCAAACTCTATCACAGCATGAGCATTTCTCATGCTAATTTTGCAGCATTTTTGTAGTCAATTTTCATAATATCAATGCGTTGTTGAAGCGTATATCGTTCTACTTTTATTAATGGCGTAGTTATTACTTTTTTTTTTTCATTCATAATCTTGGCCTCATGTACCATTAAGTGTTGAGGTTTTATACGTTTCATTTTTCAAGTTAATTTCCTTGGTCATTCACTTTTTGTCTCCAGGTGTTCCTGTCTTCTGCCAGTTCTTCCGCTTATCTTGTGCTTAAGCCCCTTTTTCTTTTAATAATTCCTCCAATTCTTCATCGCACTCTTTCCTAGGTCTTCCTCTTCGCCTATTGCCACTTTTTTTTGCTTCCCATACTTTTCTGACTTGCCGGTTTCTGTCTAGCCTTTTTAGATGCCCCCTCCATCTCGGTTGTGTCTTTTGTATGTATTTCCTCGCACTTTCTACGTTTAGGTCCTCCCGTATTCTTTCGTTTCTTATCTTGTCGAGTAGTGTGACATTTGCTGTTCTTCTCAGATATTTCATTTCAGCTGCTAGTATTTTCTTTTGTATTTTTTCTGTTGTTACCCATGATTCACATCCATAGAGTAAGATAGGCATGTAGATTCTTTTATATACCGCGAGTTTTGTTCTAACACTTATTTGTTGTTGGTTTATAAAACAATGGTTTTATAAACCAACAACAAATAAGTGTTAGAACAAAACTCGCGGTATATAAAAGAATCTACATGCCTATCTTACTCTATGGATGTGAACCATGGTAACAACCGAAAAATTACAATAGAAAATACTAGCAGCTGGAATGAAATATCTCAGAAGAACAGCAAATGTCACACTACTCCACAAGATAAGAAACGAAAGAATATGGGAGGACCTAAAAGTAGAAAGTGCGAGGAAATACATAAAAATGGCATAACTGAGATGGTGGGGGCATCTAAAAAGGCTAGACAGAAACCGGCAAGTCAGGAAAGTATGGGAAGCAAAGAAAAGTGACAATAGACGAAGGGGAAGACCTAGGAAAGAGTGTGATGAAGAATTGGAGGAATTACCAAAAGAAAAATGCTTAAGAACAAGAGAAGCGGAAGTACTAGCAGAAGACAGGAACACTTGGAGACAAAAAGTGGATGACCATGGAAATTAACCTAAATGAAATGTATAAAACCTCCAAGTAAAAACTACGCCATTAATAAAAATAGAACGATATACGCTTCAACAACGCATTGAAATTTTTAAAATTGACTACAAAAATGCTGAAAAATTAGCGGTCACAGTTCGCAAAACTAAAGCATTTTTGGGTCGTCGTGAAGCAGCCTCTCGGTCAGCAGTTGTAAAACTGGTGGAAAAGTTTGAGCTGTTACTGAGACAAGTTACTAATGTGAAGAACCGAACTCGTGCACGTCGCTCAAGAACATCTGAGAATATTACTGTTGTAGCCCATAAAGTTGAGGAAAAACCAGGCATGTCCATTTCTCGTCGATCTTTGGAATTGGGCATTCCACAAACGACATTACACCGTATTTAACACAAAGCCTTAGATATTAAGGCTTTTAAAGTTCAGTTAAGACAAGAACTCACGCCTTAGAACTTAGTCCTTCACCAACATCGCGTTATTGCTAATTAGGTCTTTGATATGTATCAAATTGTATCAAACTGATCCGGAATTTCTTAGAAAAATCATCTTGAGTGATGAGGCCTATTTTCACCTCATAGACTACGTTAACAAGCAGAATTGTCGCATTTGTAGCTCGGAAAACTCAAGAATCATTGTTCAAAAGCTTCTCCATCCTCAACGTGTGACATAACGTTGTTTGGTGTGGTTTTTGGTCTGGGGGTGTCATTGAACCTAACTTTTTCGAAAATGGCGCTGGACCAACTGTTACGGTGAATGGATTGCGCTATCGAACGATGATTAATCATTTTGTATGTCCGAAATTGGAAGATATTGACGTGAACGACGCTTATTTTCAACAAGACGGCGCTACATGCCACGCAAGTTACGATACCATCGCTCTTTTGCGTGAAAAAGTTCCCTAACTGTGTAATTTCTCAAAGAGACGATCACAATTGACCACCGAGATCTTGTAAATTAATACCTCTCGACTTTTTTCTTTGGGGTTACATGGAAGATTAGGTCGTCGCCAATGGCCCAAAATCGATTCAGGACCTCAAATATGGAATTCGTGATGTTATCGAGGACATACAGCCGCAAATATGCGAATTGGTGATGGAAAATTTCGTGAAAAGAAAATGGTCCTGCAAGCGTAGCCGTGGCGGCCATTTGACTAATATTGTTTTCCATTATTACTGGCATACCCTCATCTTTACAATTAAATAAACTTCCGATGATTTCGCTTAATAATACTCGTTGTTTTACATATCAAACTGAAACCTCTTGTTAGAAGAGCCTTTATAAATCAAATTGGTTTCACATAGCCAATTATTACTATGGATCTATGAACTGGATCTATGAATTACCAATGCAGATATAAGATAGATTAATTAAGGAAATTGGAAAAAAAGAGTTTTACTAGACTTATTTCTATGTAGCTAATTAATTTTACATAGCTAATTACTACTAACAAGAGCTATTAATTTATCAATAAAGCAGATATTAGATAGAATAATTGCGAATAAATTTCTAAAAAAAATCAATATTTTGCAATCAGTAGAATGCAAATCTCGTATTATAATTTCCCTTTTCTTTTATTTGGGCGGGGGCGCAGGCCTCGCAATGATAATGAGACCGAGGAAAAATGGGTGAAGACGAGGTCGATGTTAGACTGGGGTGGTGTCGGTTGATGGACCGAGCGCGCGGGGGTGGAAAAAAGGAGGCTTTTAAAGAAATTCCCGTCGTTTAAAAACACTTTATAGCGGCGCCGTCGCCCCACCATCGCGCGGGGGCGGCCAACAGAGAGAAAAAACGGATCTTAATTGTTTCAATAAAAACAACGCAAAACTAATTAAAATTTAAAAAGGAATGTATAATTTTGAAGTTTTTATTTCAAGATGTTGTAGATTTGTGCAACAATTTATTCCAGCACAACAAATTCGCTTAGAAACTCACATAGTCTTATTTAATAATTTACTATCTGCATGTAATATTATGTTTTTTAGTTCAATCTGCCTGGTGTGGCCGGCCAATTTGAATTTTTTGAGTTTCAATTTGTTTACCTAGTCTTGTCTGTCTTCTGTAGATTGACTAAACTTATCTAGACATTTTTATCTAAATTTTTTTGGTAGTGTTTGGTAATTTTTGGTAGCCCTAAAAAGACACATCGGTATTATAGAGCTCGCAAAAGGTTGAATATATTTATATATTCAGGCAGTGTTCCGACTTTATTAAGTTTATATCTAGATTTTGTTTGCCCTACCTTGCTAGTCTTATCATCCTACATTTGTCTATTTTTATCTATCATGTCTTATATATCTATTTCGGACTGCCTATCCTGGCCTATCCATATCTAATCTTGTTTGTAAACTTTGGTTAAAAATTGTTCAAATTTCCTTTAAAATTATTTGATTGATCCAATTAGAGCGGGGTTTTTCCGGTTTGCCGCAAGTTGAAGATTGTGAGTCGAGTCGGTGAGACAGTTCTTGCGGAGGGATGCATTTTGACAGACACTTTATCTACTCAAACCGAGAAAAAATAATTAGACCATTTCTTACGACGGGGAAGTTCTTTCCGCCAATATCTCACAAAATGGAATTTGTTTGGCAAAGAACAATTTTTTAGTCTGTATCTTACTGTCTGTCTGTCTAGCTCCGATGATCTAAGCTTATTTCTTTAGCCTTGTCTGTCTAGTCTTGTCTAATTATAGCAATATATTATTGTGTATTATTTAGACTTGAAACGTAGCTAAGACAAGACAGACAAGTCTCGGCAAATATTGCAGAGGAGTAAATGTGTTTTTGGCCTCCTGAAATTTAAAGCTAGCTTTGTCATCGTGTATACTTCCAGCGAAACTAGATTTTTACACACAATGCTGCAAAGTGCGGTTACGATGCGGTAAAGTGACCAGTAAACTTTAACCTTCCAGGGACACTTACAAAATAAATTAAGTATAAGACAATAACATCTATTGTGATTTTTTATTATAAAGTATAGCTTATGACTTTTTGCAAAATGACATATTATGTACCTAATAAATTTGAATTAGGAAAAATGTCAAAGTTTGTGAGTACCAAAATTAATAAATTAAATAAATTCCAATATTGCAAATAATCTAAATCTATTTGTTTCTTAAATAATAATTGTCGGCCAAAAAATCTTATACAAATTTCGTGCGGAAATGATTTTACAACGCTACATCTAATGGGGAACGAGCCTAAAGGGTGAGCTGTTGCGTTCTAAAATCAACGTTTCCGGACTCCGAACTTGATTGTATATTCTTGAATGAGGTACATATTGTTATTATCGTTGACTTGATATACACAAGATGCTCTCAAAAGTTTCACCAACTATTCTAAATTTACACTTACAATTAGTTTATCCATTCTATCAATTATTTTAATGATTAGAAGATTCTCCATCAATTATTTGATTGATTAAGAAATTTTCTATCAACAATTTTATTGATTAGGAGATTCTATCATTTATTAAATTCATTTCTTCTAGTAAACTTTCTTTTCATATATTGAAAGATTGTAATAGAAGGCTAGATAGTAAGGTAACTAACTATACCCAATATGGCCTATCTAGCCTTTAAATTTTTTTAATAGTATATTGTGCAACTAGTGCGGCAAGTTGTAAATTGCCCACGAGAGCGAAATTCGATCGAGAGGGCCATTGACATTACGTATCTTAGAAGTTTGGGATTCAGGAAAGTAACAACAATGAAGAATTTGCTATTTCAATTATATCTCCGGTGGTGTGGATTCGTCAAAAGAACTCTCACCAGTCTCCGGTGTCACAATAAAATGTACACTCATTAAACTTTTTTTTTAGTTTCAATTTCTTAATGGAAAAAAAATCTGTCACTTTCACGTTACTTTTGTAATATCGATTTTGATTATTTTTTTTTAGTTGCCTATTCGATTTCTATTGAAAATTTGCGTGCGCCAAGCATAATTTGCGACAAGTATACTTGTCGCACGCAAATAATTGAATTAACAAACAGCTCTTTGTCGCACTAGAAAACGGTCGCCAGAATAGTACTTATCCCACATGCGTAATAAAAAACATATTGTAGATGTAAATAATTTATTTTTCATGATTGTAAGTGAGAGGGTAACTTATTGGAAAATAAAAATACAAATTTTAAGCGAATTAAAAAATTAGGAAGTAAAAACACAAGCAGTGCATTTAGGTCATATTGAGTAGAGCATATACCTAATATGGCCTATAATGATTAAATAAAGAAATTCTCATATTTAATTCTGAAAATTAATTCATTTATTTTAATTTTCACATTTTGCGCATATAAAATTCTCCTTATCGTTCTTTGTCAACCCAACGCTATTTTCATCGAAGAAGTTCGCACAAACAATACACGTGCGCATATCCTTCTTCTCATCTTCTGTTTTCCCAAATAGAAAATGACGACGAAAGAACATTAACTGGGGTTATCGGTCTGGATGCTTCCCCAAAACTAATCGAAACCTTAATCAATCCTGAACTGTATCCATTCCGCAGACATCGGAGTTGTCATCTGTCATCGGTGGTTTAAATACCACCTAACTTTATCCAAAACCCTACAAACAGATGGCTCGAAATCCGAAAGCGGAGTGCTGCTTTTGTCGTTTACTAAGAAGACGAGGAAATTTATTATGAACTGTTTCGGCTGGAGAGCTACTGCTCAAATTTTCAGACTGAATTTGTCCGCATTAGAAAGGAGATTTCCCACTGATGTTGGTTCATTATAAGTGATAGTCGATTTGTGTTAGAAGCTATATAACTGGTGTATAAGTCCACGAAGTTACTAGTAGGTACATGGAAAAAGAACAGTCATATCCGAGTGCGTCAAAATACAATGGCACGGGATTATGGCGCATGTTGCAGTGGAGAGGAATGAAACATCTGATAGCCTTGCCTAGCAAGCAGCAGGTGCAATCTTTACAGACGTAGAAACACAACGGATACCAATAATATATAATAAAATACCTAGGCAAACGATACTAATCTCACCGTCGACATACATCCATACAAAATAGCCAAAACAGGATTGTGGACAAAAACATTTATTTCCTTAATTCATGCCTAGCACCAAATTGATATTAATTTATCACATTAACTTCCAATTGTCACAATACCATGATTCATTTTTAGCAGATTTTTTTATATTGCTTCTTAACTGCACGTTTTGAAGATTTTGAAGATAATTTTCTGGTTTTACTTTTCGTTGATACATCTTTGATTCTATCTTGATTGGAGAATAATAATTTCTGCAATGCAAATGCTCTACTATTGACAGCTTTCCGTCTATTAGTTACATTAGGAGTGTTTTTGATCGGACTAGGGAGTAAGTGAGAGAATGTGCTGGTACTAGCATCTTACTCCCCAGCTTCAGATGAACTTTCTTCATCAGAATAAATGAATGAAACAGGCCTTGGGTGTATGAGTGTTGACAAACCGCATGTTCCTGGTTGCAGAGAAGTTGTCGGAGTCGATGTTGTCTAAGTTTCTGGAACTAGTAAGTTGGTTTATGTACTCGGATTAAAGGTATCTTCAGGAATTGCATTTGAATTGTAAGGATATAACCCTGTAGCTTTGAATCCTGATTTGATATTTGATGGTGTGATAGTTTGAAACCTCACTGGCGTTAAGATTTTTCCAAAGCGTTGTTTGCTTGATGTTCTATCGCCATAATTGTGTCAGTATAGTATTACTTGTTGTTCCCAATGATATTCGAAAGACTGAAACAATGATTTGTCAAGGGGCTGAAGCTTATATATTGTATTAGATGGAAGACAGTATAAGACAAAATTGTACTGATCAACAATTTCAACAATTTCATAGTCCAAGCGGCTTTTGGCTCTATCAAAAATGAGTACGCAACGACCTGAACGATCTAAAATGATGCAATCAATCGAGAAAGCATTTCGATGTCATAGAACCTTTCTCAGTCATATGACAAACTAGATCAGGTGGTAAATCATCTGAATATTCTGCTTTCATTCTTTTACCCTTATATCATGGTAGGTGTTCGGGCCACTTTTGTTGGTCTAATTAATGGTAATCAATGAACAGGCCTGTATTTAACAAAAAATTTAGCGATTGTATATCAAATCGGGATGGTCCCGTCACTTACCTTCAGGCTGCAACCGTCTCTGACCAGCTCCGTGGAACGTACTTCCGTCGCCTATTTAAAGGAGTAAATATGGAGAAATAATATGAGCAGGGAAATACAAGGATGGAAACTCTTAAATCAAATTGTTCCGGACAAGAGAAAAGCCGATGCTACCTTCCATTCGGTGATAGAACCACTCGATAAGGATTGACGTCAAATTAACTACCAAACGCGATCGTGGCCAACATGTCGGCTGAGGCCAAACGCACAAAAAATATCGCGGACTCACCGAACTCTCAAGACACACTGCCCGATATCTCATATTGCGGCGTGATTTTTTGCTAATTTAGCGCAGTCTCGACCCAGGTCGGGGCACCTGTCGCCCTTCTTTGGATATAGGCCGAAAACCAATAGGACAAAAAAAAGTGGCCCGAACAGGAGGAATTGCTGAATCTATTGCGTTTGCGCAAGAGACGACGGTCACGTTTTCCTCATGTTCATTTCCGATGATGTGAATTTCTGCAAAAAAAATGTCCGATTATAAAGCAGCAAAGGAATTAGGTATTCCCCATAGAACTCTTCGCCGATATCAGCTTCCAATGTCAAGACTAAGTTGGGTTGAAACATAACGTTTTCTGAACAACTAAATGCTGAACTCTGTGCCCGAATTGTACGATAAAATTGGGTACATTTTTTGACTAGAACTTTGGGTTGTTTGTGTAAATTAGTCACAGTCCTAGTCCTTATTAAAAAGTTGTTTTTTCGTCGTTTTGTCGTTAAAAAGGTTTTTTCCAAAAATATCATTATCTTCGGAAACCTGTTTAAGTTTTACAATATGGTTTTGAACAATAAATTCGTTTATTTTCTGGGCTCTAGAGGGATTTAGATTTTTTGATAGAAATGTTAAGGTTTGCCTTCATCAGAAAACTGATGTTTCATTTTATTTTGTATGCAGTATTTGTATACACATAAACTCAATATTTTGGTTGTTATTGGGTCACTTCTGCCAATCGTACAATTAGGGCACAGAGTACCGCATTTTGTTGTTCAGAAAGCGTAAACTTTCGCCCCAACTTAGCCTTGACATTGGAAGTGGAAGCTGATGTGACATATCGGCGACGAGTTCTACGGGAAAACCAAATTCCTTTGCTGCTTTATAATCGGACATGTTTTGGCAGTAATTGCCTTTAAAACTTTCTCAAGGCCTTCCTGAATCCACTTGCCCCGCTTCTTACCAACTACTGAACTCATTACTGAAAATAAAACCAACAAGTGAAAAACGAGAAATAAATCACATATAGTAGGTATGCACTATATGGCCTAGGTAGGCCATATTTATTCCTCCCTACACGAGGACATATTTCCTTATAAAATTAATGGACGTCCAGTAGAAAAATAAAAAGTGGTTGTGTCATTGGAAAGCAGATTAAACATATTATGCATAGGCACAATAACAACTTCCTTAGTTGCTCTTTCTAATTATTAAAATCTGATATTTACTCTTACAAAATTAGATGGCAACTGTGAAGAAACACTGGCTTGAAAAATAATCGCTCAGAGCACAGTCGTACGCTAACACTGATATGGGAATACATTAATTCAGTTAAACGAATGTTGTAAATATGCTATTAACACCATCTTGCTTATACATCATGTACTAACGGAGTTCTCGTGATTAGGCCATATGGGGTATACCAACCATAATATTATTATTTACTCTCTATCTATTGTTGTATGATATTAAGTCACCTAATTTATGTAGAAAGTAATCTTAATGTTATTTAACTAGTAGTACTAGTAATAACAAACAAATTGTGTAATTCAATATCCTGCGTGGTATTAGCCAGGGAAGTAGTTGTTTCAGTATGACATTTGTCAAAGTCCTAGTAGGACTTAATTTTTGTAGATTAACGAACAGGTTAAATATTTTATATTCAATCTATTTTTCGTCTTATTATGTTTATTTGTTTGATATGTTGCGAATTTGGTAAACATAAATAGATTAAATCTAGATTTCTATTTTCAGGTAAAATTAGTTTAGAAATATTAACATAATTTGTATAAATCGTTTTAACACATTTAGGCTCCGAGTTACCCATATGTAGGTGACGGTTATGCTTCCTTGGGGACCCCGTCACCCAAATATGGGTGAAGCTCTTCTTGTTCAAATTAAATAGGATTTTCAGTTCAGGTTTAGTTCAGGTTCAGTTTCAGGTTTTTAAAAGAAATTTAATGGATCAAACACTGTATTCTATGTATAGAATATACAGCATAAAAATATCAAAAATATACATATTATACTATACTTCATATTAATTTATATTTAGGATTAAATATTACATTATTTAGTACATGATATTAGTTGAAATAATCAAATCACACCTTTGACGATTTTTTGCAATTCAAATACGTTTTCGTTTTTTAACGTTTTTCCTCGATTATTGGCGTTCGACAATTTGCTTTTTCTTTGGGTAGCACAGGACACACGTCCTTCTTACTGGCTTGTCCTGCTGATTCTCACGAATCTTCAAGTGGTAAGGTACTTTCCTCCTTTTGTGTCTATTAGTGCCGGGCATAGTATTTTCCGACGCTTCTTGGCGTTCAACATTTTGCCTTTCCTTTGCGAGAACCAGCAGGACAAGCCTGTAAGAAGGATGTGCGTCCTGTTTTACCAAAGGAAGAGGCAAATTGTCGAACGCCAACAAGCGAAGAAAAACGTTAAAAAACGAAAACGTGTCTAAATTGCCCAAAATCGCCAAAGATGTGCTTGGACGTAACACAGGAACCACGTCCTTCTTATAGGCTTTTCCTGCTGATTCTCACGAATCTTCAAGTGGTGAGACACATAATATATTCCGAGGGCAACCATTCTGTGATTAAAAGTTTCCGGAATTTTTCTGTTTACGTTTTGGCGCTTCGACAGTCGGATTTAGACCCCGCGAGGAACTCAACTGAATAACGCTGGACGCGGAACGTTTTAAATAAATTTTGAAGTGGATTTTGTTGAAAGTAAAACTAGAAGAATTTTGTGTTCTCTTGTATTTCTGATTAACACACTTCATGTTTATTCTGAAGCAATGCCATTGCTCCAGAATAAACATGAAGTGGGTTTGTTATAATTATAATATCTCCCATTTGGCAAGTTCAAATAATAACTATAAAATAAGTTTTAATCAATGACTTTCCTACTAAATTATTCCAATTTCCTACAACTAAATATAATATATTCCGATATTTTCTAATGCAAAAAATAACATATTAATATTCAAATTCTCTGTGTCGAATGCAATAATATATGAAACATTTCAATTATTCCGCGCGGAAAAGCTTTCAGCAAAATCGAACATTCGAAAATAAAAATGAAATGATATCGCGCATTAATTTTTCATGCACCCGTTTCCATCTTGCTCTCTCCGACGCGTCGCGACGTACTGAAATACATATCGGCATCGATATTACACGAAATATCATAACGATATTTCGTTTTCAATTAGCCCCGACTGATCAGTAAACATATAGTTTGTATGAATAAGTGAAGTGAGGTCCGCGACTCGGGCCCTAAATATATCAAAATTGATGACAATTTCGAATGCATTAAGTGTCGATTCCGATACTTTATAAATAATAGATGGGACGCCGTTGGACGGATAAAATGCATCGGCGATCAATCCGCCTAGGCGTAGGCAAATTGGACACGCTCGGACACATTTTTCGTTTCCCGAATACTCCGCATGGTTTCCATTTCATCCCCAATTTGAATCTATATGTAGCTTTTTTTAAACAGGGCTTAATAATTTAATGGAAATCTGTCACGATTCATAACAAAATTTTGTTTAGTTTTTCGCGATATTTTTTGCGAATTCTGGCGCGACATTAATAACGTGCTAAAATTATTCCCGTGTCGGTGTCATTTCAATTGTTTTTAAATGGTTTTTGAATTTTTAACATTTTTATTAGCTATTTTTTGCTGTAACTGTCGGTTTTCATTGCGAATTTGTGAATTATCAGGGATCAGGAAATTTATTTCTGTAATTATATACAAACGGTTTCATAATTTCGCTTAACATAAAATTCTAGAGAACAAAAAAACAGAGAAATGAAACTTAGCTAGACAGAGAAGACTAGACAAATAAAATTAGACAGAGTAAAAACAAGACAGGCAATACTAGACAAAGAGTAGACAGATAACTGTAAGAACTAGAGAAACTAGGTAATATAGGCAAGAGTTCATGGATAATACTAGGAAGATAAGACACTACAAGCAAGATTAGATAGACTAGATATGTCCGATATTACTGGACAGACAATCTAGACAACCCAGTCTTATCTGCCTATTCTTCCCAATTCAGTTTTGTCTGTCTAGTCTTGTAGTTAAGTTAGGGTGTCTAGTTTTGATTTTCTTGCCTTGTCTGTCTTTCTTTGCCTGGCTAGTCATCTCTGTCTAGTCGTGTCAGTCTAATCTTGTCCGTTTAGTCTTGTCCGTCTACTATTGTCCGTCTTGTTTTGATCGTCTAGTCTTGTCCGTCTAGTTTTGTCCGCCTAATCTTGTCCGCCTAGTCTTTTCCGCCTAGTCTTTTCCGCCTAGTCTTTTCCGCCTAGTCTTTTCCGCCTAGTCTTTTCCGCCTAGTCTTGTTCGCCTAGCCTTGTTTTCCCAGTCTTTTCCGTCTAGTCTTGTCCACCTAGTTTTGTCCGCCAGGTCTTGTCCGGCTAGTCTTGTCCGTCTGGTCTTGTTCGTCTTGTCTAGTCCGACTAGTCCTATACGTCTAGTCTTGTCCGTCTAGTGGTCTTGTCCGTCTAGTGGTCTTGTCCGTCTAGTCGTCTTGTCCGTCTAGTGGTCTTGTCCGTCTAGTGGTCTTGTGCGTTTAGTGCTGCAAATACAAGGAAATTCAACAGACTGGCTACTAAGCAGTGAAAATCTAATGATGGACTACAAAAGTAGAAACATCCGTATTTTCACGGACAGTCAGGCTGCTATAAATGCCTTAACGTACCATGAGTACGATGTACTATGTACGAGTACCATGATAAAATCCAAAACAACATAGAACTGCCTGCAGAATCAGGCTCTGGCAAGACACAACAAGGTCTTACTTGCTGGGGTACCGAGCCACAGGGGACTTGTAGCAAACGAAATGTCGGACAAGTTGGAACAAAGGATGGTGCTGACAAAGCAAACACCAGTGCTAGTAGAGACTCTAACCTTACCAACACCATAGCCCGTAATATAATCTGTAAATGGGTAGCTACTTAGAATCGGCTAGAGTGGAATAAAACAAACGGGAAGAAATACTGCAAATGAATGCTAAAAAAAATCATCGGCCTCTTTAACTGCTAAACTCTTGCAACTGAAAAGGAAGCAGATCTGGATCAGATTTGGAGAGATGAGCTACCGTGCAGACTATGCTATAAGAGGAGGAAACTGCCTCTCATATAATCTTCCATTGTGAAGCAATTGCACGTAGGAGGCACGAGCTTAGCATTACAGCAAATGATATCCCCGTGAAAAACATGGCGCATAGACTCCTAGAACTAATAGAAGTGCTGGATATATTCGCATGAACAGAACATTGTGGGGAAACACTATATTCCACAAGGCCGCAGTGTTTGTAGAACCCTTGACTTGAGCCCCTGACCCACTTCTGTTGTTAAAAATAAATAATGGGAAGCAGTGTTGTTCCACAAGGATCAGTCATTGGCCCCACCCCGTGGAATATCCTCTACGATGGGATCCATAGACTTAGACTACCAATAGGGGCCACACTTATTGGCTTTGCTGGCGATCTGGCACTCGTGGTTCATCAAAAACAGAAATCCTTCTAACGAAAAAGCAAACCGTGTAATAAATCAAGTTATTGAATGGTTGGCAAGAAACAAGCTAAGTCTCGCGCCCGAAAAGTCAGAAGCAGTGCTACTAACTGGATTAAGGATAACGAATACGATAAAATTTAAAATTCAAGACACCTACATAAGTCCGAAATTACTTATCTTGGTGTTGTAATCGACAGGAGACTCCCCTTCGCACCATACGTTTCAAGGGCAGCAGCGAAGGAGTTGAAAGTCATAGCGGCCTTAGACAGCATACTGTCAAATTTCGGAGGGGGGAAAAGGAGCCACAAACGTGGGATCTTGGGCACTGTCGTTCAATCAAATGTGCTATTATACCCCAATCGCTTCGGTAGAAGTATGAGCATTAACAGTAATGCGAAGAAGTTAACAACGGTACAAAGGAAGCTTGCCATAAGGATTTGCCGCCTAATTGCGGGTATATCCCCTATAGAACTCCTAACGGAAGATAGAGCTGAACTGCACGAGAAAGGCTACAGCAAGAACAGAGTTGGTAAGAAAACTACAGCAAGAAAGAAATTGTTACGAAAATGGCAGACAAATTGGTGGGTATCTGACAAGGGCTAATGGACAAAGCTAATGATCCCAGACATCAATACTTGCCTCAACAGGAAACATACCGAGCCAAACTTCTATAGTAACCAATACCTCACAGGACACGGTTGCTTTGGCGATTACCTACATAAAATCCGCGTCGCCACAGATCTGTGTATCTACCTGTATATCTTCTGTGGCAAAATAGATTCCGTGATCCACACATTCCTGGACTGCTGCAGATGAAACTTTGAAAAGCAATAGTACACAGGCAACATGGAATTCACTCCAGGCAAAGATATGCAGTATATGCTGGAAAATGGAGAACATTGGGAGTTGATTGAGAGACTGACTAAAGACTACATCCTAAGAAACAAGGAAGACGATGAGAGATAGAAACTCTCGATAGAGCTACAATCAGTACCGATTTCAATACAACCATCACACTGAAGATAGACTATCTGCGGTTCCGGTGTGATTGGCTGACTGCTCACGGGCCACTTGTCTGTACAGCTCTCTGCCGGCCAGCTACGCCCGGGGAACAAAAAATACTTGTTCATATAGTTTCCACCTAATCTTTTCCGCCTAGTCTTGTCTATCTACTCTTGTCCGTCTAGTCTTGTCCGTCTAGTCTTGTCCGTCTAGTCTTGTCCGTCTAGTCTTGTCCGTCTAGTCTTGTCCGTCTAGTCTTGTCCGTCTAGTCTTGTCCGTCTAGTCTTGTCCGTCTAGTGTTGTCCGTCAAATCTTCCCCGCATAGTTTTGTCCGTATAGTTTTGTTTGCCTAGTCTTGTACATCTAGTGTTGTCCGTCTAGTCTTGTCAGTCTAGTCTTGTCAGTCTAGTCTTGTCAGTCTAGTCTTGTCAGTCTAGTCTTGTCAGTCTAGTCTTGTCAGTCTAGTCTTGTCAGTCTGATCTTGTCAGTCTGGTCTTGTCAGTCTGGTCTTGTCAGTCTAGTCTTGTCAGTCTAGTCTTGTCAGTCTAGTCTTGTCAGTCTAGTCTTGTCAGTCTAGTCTTGTCAGTCTAGTCTTGTCAGTCTAGTCTTGTCGGTCTAAACTTGTCAGTCTAGTCTTGTCAGTCTACTCTTGTCAGTCTACTCTTGTCAGTCTAGTCTTTTCAGTCTAGTATTTTCAGTCTGGTTCTGTCACTTTATTCTTGTCAGCCTAGTATTCTCACACTACTCTTGTCAACCTAGTCTCGTCAGTCTAGTTTTTCTAGTCTAGTGTTGGTATTCTAGTCTTGCCAATCTAGTTTTATTAATCTAGTAAATATAGTCTTGGTTGTCTACTCAAAATCAAATTAAGTCAAGTTTTTTTTCATAAACGATGTACACTAAAATACATATACGATAAAGTCAATAAAGAAAGAAGCAGAAATTTTAAATGATACATTAAAAAATTCTTGTATAGAGTATCTTTTAACAAAACGGATTTCAACTTCTTCTTCGCAATGAAACTTTATCTCTAATACTATTTTGTAGCTGGTTGTAGTAGATGGAAACTCTAAGGATAGTTACTGCAACATTGTAAGTTATACTTAGGGATATATAGTTTCGTACGTCCTCTCGTAAAGTGATGGTGGATATCCATGTTTCTGTTCAACCCTAACTTCATTTTGTGGATGAAACAAGCTACCTCCAAAATGTTTAGGCTAGTGACTGTTAGTATTTTTAACCTTTGGAAATGCGGCCTGCAGGTGGCTGTAGAAGATACCAACTAGAGAATACCTACCAGAGAGCGTATGGCATTTTTTTTGTGCCTTGAGCATAAATTCTATTTTACTAGAGGTTCCCCACGCTAGAATTCCATAAGTTAAAATTGACTTTACCTCAGCATAGTAGAAATTAAGCAGTTCATGTAGGTTGACAATTTTTCGTAACGCTCGAATCAAGAAAGCCTCACTATTTATTTTCTTTGATAACGTATCCACTGCCATGCTCCAGGTAAGGAACTCGTCAAAATAGAGTCCCAGGAATTTTGTTGCTTTCGTTCTCTGAAGGTTAAAACCATCGATCTTTAAGTTCAAGTTCTCCGCATACTGACTTCGCTGTGTTTGAAAAATGAGTTATTCAGTTTTATCCTTGTTAAGGAATAGGTTGTTCACGGAGAACCACACTAGCATTTTGGATAAAACATTGTTAACTTCAATCTCATTTTCAGTCGTAGAAGTTCTGGATATTATGAATGTTGAGTCATCAGCATATAAAATGCATCGACAGTTCTGCATAAATGAGACTAGGTCCGCTGTACATAATAAGAACAAGATAGGAGCCAGGACACTTCCTTGAAGAACACCCATGTTAATATTTAGCAGCTCCGATATACCAGTTTCATCATTTGAAGTGACTTTTACGTGTTGTTTCCTGTTTAATAGGTAGAATTGTATTAAGTTGACCATCTTTACACGTATACCAAGTTGAAATAGTTTATCTAAAAGTTGTGGGTGAGACACACAATCTAAAGCCTTTGATAGTTCACCGAAAATGCCGATGGGATGATTTCCT
This sequence comes from Phosphuga atrata, assembly GCA_944588485.1. Lineage (NCBI taxonomy): Eukaryota > Metazoa > Arthropoda > Insecta > Coleoptera > Silphidae > Phosphuga > Phosphuga atrata. The sequence goes on along the minus strand of OX155904.1, from coordinate 23,169,112 downwards.
TTATCAATTTCATTTAGAAGTTGAATGTCCAACTCCGAAATAGCTGTAGCTGTAGCTTTGCCCTTACGAAATCCATGTTGTTCTATGGGTATTAGATTATGTTTATCCATAAATGAATTTAGGCGGCGAATAATACTGTATTCTAAAATCTTTGATAGATGGAGAGAAGAGCAATGTAGTTGTTGTCTGTAGTTGTTAAGTTTGGTTTTATCGCCTTTTTATGTACAGGAATTACGATGGCTATCTTTAAAACCCCTGGAAACGTTTCGGCTTCAATGGCGGCATTAATAATATGCTTTAAGGGGGTAACTAAAAAGTCAAGGTAATTTTGCCTGGTATTTCATCCAGGCCAGCAGATGATTTATTTTTGAGATGTTGACGGATTAAATCAAATATTTCTTGGTCTGAGAATTCCTCAATATAATCTGTTTTTTCGATTAATGCTGTGACGATACTGTTTCGATGACATCTTGTCAGTCTAGTCTTGCCCGTCTAGTCTTGTTCTTCTACTCTTGTCACTCTAGTATTATTATTCTAGTATTTTCAGTCTAGACTTCTCTCTTTTGTCTATTTAGTCTTGCCAATGGACAAAGCTAATGATTTTATTTAGTTTTGTTTGACTAGTCTTGAGTCTCTAGACATTATCAATTTTTTTGTATTTTGTAAAGAATAATTTATCAGCTGATAATGAGAAAGAATACTTAATTTCATCCTCCATTCTTAAATTGTCTGAATTGATGAGGTGTGACAAAGGTCGTCCTCTGCTTCCTTTGCCGTTTTATCGTCGCTTAAAGAAAACCGCCGACGCGGATCGCTAATGCCATTGACCATTGTGTTATTTTTGAGCTCGCACAATGGACTAATTTCAAATCGATTATATTAAGTCACGCCTTTCGACTTCATCGAGAGAATAATTTTTGTATAAAAAATGTCTTTTATAAAACGCGAAGGAGGTTAATTAGTTCGGCCGTCCATTCAGTAATGACACATTGATTATGTTGAAAATTATTTAAAAAAAATTTAATTATGTTTGAGTTTGAATAGTTTTTGTAAATAAAGTATTGGGGACAAATAAAGGAATAATAGTTTGAATGGAATGGCGGATGCGCCAGGATGTTAAATAAAATTTTTGGAAAATTGAATTGAAATTTTTGGAATTATGTTTGCTTGTTACAACGTTATTTCAACGTTGTAATATTTATCTAAATTGTTTCCCAATTTTGTTTATAATATAATTTTAGTCAAAAAATGTAAATGAGTTCAAATTTATTAAAATTAAACATTTTCTGTTTATTGCAAGGAATCGATTACATTTTAAAGATTACGTTCCTAATTGTTTTTATTAAAAACCATGAAAATTGATGCAATTTACGGTCAGTACGATTCATATTAACACAATTTTGATCTCAAAACGTACGAAAATAATTTTGTCCAGCTAAAAGTGCTACGCGGACCCCTGTAAATCGGTTCTATCAGACAAATCATTTGTTCTGTATCAAATAACAATAAATGTTATGATTATGATTATTTATCCTGTTATTTATATACTTATATATTTACCAGAAGATTTAAAGACAATTACATATATAAATTTAAACCTAGAGAAGGACATACACTTCCTGTGCTAGGTGCGGTATTAGAAAACTAAATACTAATATATTATAAATGATCTTATTTCTAACAATGTAAAAGTAATACATATATTTTCCATATAAAATATGTAAGTTATTTTATTAATAGAAATATATGTTCTATTACATCAAATAAAACAATAACATGTAGATGTAGATTATAAATTGCTATTATATTGGGGTTATATTTTTTAAACAAGATAATCAGTGATTTTGTAATAATATCGAAGAATATATTAAATAATTGACTGATTGTGGAGTTACTTATTGAAACTTCATTTCAATATTAAAGATAAATACATAAATGGTTTTTAAGTTTCAAATTTATTGTATAAATAGTATGTTTGTAGTAGTATGTTTGTAGTAGTATGTTTCACCAACAATATGGCTTCTTCGGATAATAAAATAGAAATTAAAATTGTCAAAACAAATTTGTTGGTGAAACATATTCCTACAATAAATTTGGAACTTAAAATCATTTTATGTTTTTCTAAAAAAAATTTAATAGATCCATGGCTCAAAGTGGGGTTTTTAATTCAATATGTAGAAATAAATCAAATATTCGACATTTTTTGTTATATTATTTTATTTATTTCTACATATTTTGTGTTTTTGTCTTTAATAATATTTAAAAACTTTTTTGACGGAAATATTATTTGACTTTCAAATTGTATTTCTCGCAAAATACTAAAATTATAGAAAAAGTCGATTATTTTGTTATTTGAAACATACAAATTTGAGATTTTTCTACACCAAAATATCAAATTATTCGAATGCTTTCTTCTCCACTTTATATAATAAAATATTGTTTTCTGAAGGTAAAGATTTTATTTTTTGAGATTTAAAATGAAATTTCTATACATAATGTTAGATATTTCATTCGTTCATTTTCTATTAATTAGTAAATTTAATTTAGTAAAAAATTAGTTAAATTAGTTAATAAGTAATCTTTAATTTAAAACAAATTCAACTATTAATTAAAACAATGAACGGTGCCGTAATTCCTAATACTTCATAAATTTCTAAATGCAAATTCAAAGCAAAATCCCGCCCCAAAAACAGAAACGAAAGAGCATAAAAAACCCTTATAAATAAAATACATATTTTTTGCAATTTGCCACACAGCCATTTGTCGTCGTCGATCATCCACTCCATGTGCATATATGTGTGTTGTTGTCGTGCTCCCCCGCTCGTTGAATATATATATGGGGTAGGTCGGCGCTCTACTGCATATGTGATGCGCGGGGTGTGTGGGGGCGGAGGATGCATCCCCTCGTAGAGGGATGCATTTCGATCCCTCCGATGGACCGAACCGGCCTCATCGGTGACGGCCAACGTGGCAAAAGTTACGGCCGTGCGTCCATTACGTCCACTTATCGATGCGGCCGCTATCGCGGCCGAGTATCTGGCCGGTTGTGGTTTATGATGAGAAAGAATTGATTGGTTTTCGTTTTTCGGGGTTTTTATGTTGATCGGGATTGGATTGCGGGGAGATTTTGTAGAGGAATTATTGGCGTTATGTTTTGATGAACTCGTCGGGATGTTTCGTGTATTTTTTTTATAATCTGCATTTATGAAATATGGGGGAAATATCTCTCTATATTTTCTCGCATTTAGTTTTTTACAAACTATATTTGACAAATATCTATTTTCATAAAACAATTACTGAAACTTAATCCAATTATTACTTTTCATGGGTTAATCTTTAATAAACTAGATCTGAGTCGAACAAATAAAATCAAATAATACCAGGCATGATTATACAAAACCAGACAAGACTAGACAAAATCAGACAAGACAAGACCAGACGAGACCAGACGAGACCAGACGAGACCTGACGAGACCGGACGAGACCAGACGAGACCAAACGAGACCAGACGAAACCAGATGAGACGACACGAGACCAGACGAGACCAGACGAGAACAGACGAAACCACACAAGACCAGACGAGGCCAGACGGAACCACACGAGACCAGACGAGACCATATGAGTTCAGACGAGAACAAACGAGAAAAAACGAGACCAGACGAGGCCAGACAAGACCAGATGAGACTAGACGAGACCATACGAGACCAGGCGAGAACAGACGAGACCATACGAGACTAAACGAGACCAGACCAGAGTAGACGAAACCTAACGAGACCAGAGCAGACTAGACGAAACCAGACGAGACCAGACGAGACTAGACGAGACCAGTCGAGACCAAACGAGATCAGTCGAGACTAGAGTAGGCCAGTCGATAACAGACGAGATCAAACCAGACAAGAATTTAGAATCTAAAAACACATCATTTCAAGAGTAAATATAGACTATTTATATATAGACTTTATATTATATTTTTAACAAAAACTACATTCTAAATAGCCAATCTAATTTTAAGTATTTATAAAATCGACAGGATGAATAGTTTTACTAATGTTGGCAACTTCTTTGCTTTATAACTAAGTGCACATTCTACGTGGTTAATCTTAATTTCAAGTATTTAGTAAATGATTTATTTCTCTTCATTCTTATAAAATGTCTTCGTTTCATGTAGTGCAAAAGACAAGACATTGGCTGTTTAAAGAAAGTATATCAACTTAATAAACTTGATTAGGTTTCTAACTTTATAACGAAATCTACTATAATTCTATACAGATAACTCAAATTTTCAATATTACATCAATATATTACATAATTAAATCCTATATTTTCTCTAAAAAAACACGATTACATCTAGTCTACGGAACAAGTAATAAATTATTTTGTGATATTTAGTAATCTTGACAGATTAAATGCTTTATATTGAACATGAACTTATAATTTTATATGAACTACATTCTATATAGCCAATTTTAGTTTTTAGTCATATAGTACATTCTGAATAGTCAAGACTAGACAAAACTATGGCTGCACACGAGAGTCTCGTTTCTGATCTCGTTCCGGACAGCCCTAACATTTACCTCATTCAATTTGAAATCAATTTGAACCCGAGCACCCCGAACTTGCCCGAGCCCCGAACGATCTTCATAAATTTAAACCCGAGTAACCCGAACTAGCCCGAGTCCAGACCGAGCATAACATTTTCTTCATAAATTTGAACCCGAGCAACCCAAACTTGCCCGCGCCCATAACAAGCAGTTCAAATTTAATATAAAACATGTTTCGGCTGCCCGTGTCAGAGTCAAAGATTGAAAACGAGATGAGAAACGAGACTCTCGTGTAAAGCCCTAGATAAAACAAAACTATGCAAATCTAGGCATGACTAGACAAACTAACTCAGAAGTTGCCAGATATTGTTGGACACGATTAGACGAGACTAGAAATAAATAGGTAAGAATGGATTGGACTATTCAGCATTGGATAGGGCTATGTGGGGTTCGATAAATCTTGATAGTGACACAAGAACTAAACTTCTCTAGGACAATTTAAACTATTTTACATAATGCACTATTTAGTGATACTTAGTCAAGATGAGTTTTCGATCATATTCCGGATCAGTTTGATGCATTTCAAGGACCCCTTCAGCAAAGACACGACGTTCTTGGTGGTCAGTAGGCATGAGTTCTTGTGTTAGCTGAACTTAAAAAGCGTTAAGACCTAAGCCTTATTGCTAAATTCGGTGTTATGTTGTTTGTGGAATGCCCTATTCCAAAGATCGGCGAGAAATGGACAAACCTGAATTTTCCTCAACAATATGGGCTACAACAGCAATATTGCCAAAGTACTGAAAACCTTGACTTACTTTATTAATTAACACAGACTTAACTTGACTTAGTCTTATAGAAATCTTGACTTATCTAGTAACTAATTCGTGGATTATATATACGGATTCTACAAGAAGGAATACCAAAAACAGAATATGAAGATAGTATAATTGAGAACCCAAATTCTATTTTTTTATACCCTACAACAGCAGAAGAACTTAGTGACACAATCAAGAGTCTGAGGAATAATAATAGTTCTGGTTACGACTAAGTGACAATTTCATTAATAAAAAGTGTCAGTTATCAGATATCACAACCTTTGGTGCACATATTTAACAACGTGTTACAATTTGGTATTTTCCCCGAGTAGCTGAAAATATCAATAATAACTCCGATCTTTAAATCCGGAAACACCAAGAGTTTGGATAACTACAGGCCAATAAGTCTACTGTCCAGCTTCTCCAAGGTATTTGAAAAACTTATTGAATTGAGATTAAATGCATTCTTGGAAAAGTACAATTTTTTTAAATAACAAGCAACATGGTTTTACTAAGGGAAAAAACACAGACAACAGCATGTTTCAAGTTCATTTAAAATATATTGGAGCAATTAGAAAATAACACAACTCCGACCGGATTTCTATTAGATCTATCTAAAGCTTATGATGTAGTCGATCATAAATTACTACAAAAAAAGCTGTCAAAATACGGAATAAGGGGAGTGGCGTTAAATCTAATTGCATCGTTCTTAAATAACCTAGAATAAATAATAAAATTAAAGACGCAACAAGGTTATGTAAAATTTACTTCTAGAAAAACCAATATTGGTATTCCGCAAGGTAGCGTAATAGGTCCGCTGCTGTTCACGCTGTTCGTAAACGACCTACCTCAAAATATTGTAAATACAGAACACGACATAATACAATATGCAGATGACGCCAGTCTGCTACTAACAAAGAAGACTGCGGAGGATATTGGTTACAATACAAATATGATAATGAACGTGCTGGACCAATGGTTTACGAAGAATAAATTAATCGTAAATAAAGCTAAGTCTAATTTAATAATATTCAAGACCAAGCTAAGAGTGTTTTAGGGAACCCACAGAAATACAAAGTAGGAAATGACACATTAGATATAAAAGAATCGGTCCGTTTTGTTGGGCATTTATGTTGATAGTTCTCTGGACTGGGCATCTCACATACAACAACTGAAAAGCAAACTATATAAAGGCATATTTGCACTGAGAACTTTAAAACCATATATAGATGCTACTACATTAAGACAGGTGTATTATTCAAATTTTCACAGCATCCTCCGTTTCGGTATCACATTCTGGGGTACTTGCAGAGATATGAAGATTGTATTCACTTTACAAAAGCAAGCTTTGCGTATACTTCTTAACTTGAAGTACAGACAGTCCTGCAGGGGAAAATTTAAGGGAGCATTTATATTAACCACGACTGGAACATACATTTACGAAAGTTTAATGTTTATTTCAAAACATAAAATTCTGTTTAAAAAGTATGAAAATAACTCTGAGAGGGATACAATGCATATCAGAGAACTATATACATTTCCTCGGCATAAACTGACCCTGTCGGAGAAAAATCCACCCTACAGTCTACTAAAACTGTACAATAAACTGCCAAAAGAGTTCAAAATGATGGAAAAAAATCTAAGAAAACAATTATACCGGTATAATCTGGAAATTGAACCGTATAATATGGACGAATACTGGTCCTCGGTAGTTTAGCCTCATTAATAAGAAATCGATTTATTGTAAATAAACTCGTTAATTTTGTTTGAGTAATTTTTCAATTATAAATCTATTTTATGTTTATCTGCAAATATTTGTATTCATTTTCACTACTATTTTATTATTAGTATTATTTTTTGTTTATTCTCCTTCTTGACACATTTCGTTTAGTTTCTAGTATTTTTCACAATGTAACTTATTTAATGAAATAAATATATATTTGATTTGATTTGATTTATAATGAAAACCTTGATTTAGGTCGCTTACAATCTTGATTGAACGTATTGAAAACCTTGACTTACTTTACTAATTTAAACAGACTAAATTTATTAAAACCTTTTCTTATTGTGACAAAAACCTTGACGTAAACTAACAGAAAACTTAACTTACACTAACAGAAACCTTGGCTTAAACTAATAATTGCCACCTTGCCACCTTGATTTAGATCGCTTACGATCTTGACTGAACGTATTGAGAACCTTGACTTTCTTTACTAATTAACACATACTTAACTTATTAAAATCTTGTCTTATTGTTACAAAAACCTTGACGTAAGCTAACAGAAACCTTAACTTAGACTAAGAGAAGCCTTGGCTTAAACTAATAATGAAAACCTTGATTTAGATCGCTTACGATCTTGACTGAACGTATTGAAAACCTTGACTTACTTTACTAATTACAACTGACTTAACTTTGTCTTATTGTGACAAAAACCGTGACGTAAGCTAACAGAAACCTTAGGATAGATTAACAGGAACCTGGGCTTAAACTATTAATGAAAACCTTGATTTAGATCGCTTACGATCTTGAGTAAACCAACTATTTTTTTTTGTTTAAGTAAGTGCTTCACGATATTTTCATCATTTTTGTAGTGCATTTTAATAATTTAAAGTGTATATTGTTCTATTTTTATTAACCTTTTCTGGTCCAAAATGAGTTTATTTTATGAATATAATGTAATATATTTTCTTAGTAATCAAACATACTAACATAAATTTAGCGTAATTTAAAGACCAGCTCTAAAATATGGCACCACTTGCATATTATTACCTAGGTGGTTCCAAGAAATTATTGCTGGATATCATGTATTAAAATATTCAAATTAATATCCAAAAGGTGGTTTCTTAGGGAAACCACTTGGAATGAAAAGGTTATTGGCGTAGTTTTTACTTCTCATCTATTAGGTAGTTACAGGTTGACTCATGACAACTGTTAAAAGGACAGGCTATTGAAAATGAAACCTCTTATTGGATGACCCTATATTTTCAGCCATTTATTACATTATGTGTGGACAAGACTAGACAAAACTATGCAAATCTATCCAAGGCTAGACAAATTAACACAGGTGTTGCTAGATACTGTTAGACACGATTAGATGAGGCTTGACAAGAATAGGTAAGAATGGATTGGACTATTCAACATTGGGCAGCGCCACGTTGGTTTAAATAAAACTAGATAGTGACAAGTACTAAACGTGACAAGACCAAACTATGCAAATCTAGACAGGACTAAACAAATTAATTCAGAGGTTGCCAGCTATTGTTTGACTTAGATAGAGCAGCATAAGACTAAATTGGACTAGGCAGAACTGTTAGGACTAGACAACATTAGACAGGTTTATATAACTTGACTAAAGTTTGAAAAAAAAGGATAAAACTGTACAATACATTTGCCTAGATAAAATTAAATCGGACTAGATATGTTAAGCAAGAATTGACAAAATAAAACTATATTTGTCAAATCTAGGTTAGAATAAGCATCTTAGAGCTTACGCATTAGATAAAAACATTCTTTTATCCGTTTTACTAGACTAATTTTATTGATACTTAGTAAGATTCAAAAATTTGTTGTAGTCAATACTAGTTTGCAGCATTTATCAAATGATTCAGTTCTTTTCAATCTCACAAAATTTCATCAGTCTATAGCGTCGACACGACAACATATAGATAATGATACTATTCCAAGTTAGTAAACTGGATCAGGTTTGTAATTTTATTATTAAATCTGTATTCTATATAGTTAGTTCCGGTTTTCGTTATTTATTAAAAATAATTGTTCTATATTTTTGTAAAAAAAAGTCACCATTGTTATATCGAGTCAACAATATATTAACAATTTATTAATGTTTACAAGTTCTTTCCTTTATAACTAAATCCACATCCTACAAACCAAATTTTACTTTCAATCATTTAGTAGATGATTTATTTCTATTCATTCTCTTAAAATTGCTTTCTTCTATGTAGTCCACAAGACAAGATTTGGACTATTTAATGAAACTATATCCACTTAATTAACTAGATTAAGTTTGTAATTTTATAACCAAATCTACATTCTATGCAGATAATTGTTGTCAATATTTAATTCATATATTTGTTTAAATTCGTTTACTTGTTTTCAATATTTAATTCATATTATATTCTCTATTTGGTCTAAAAACATATTTCTATCCAGCTTAGAAGGCTAATACTATACTATTATATATAATATATAATCTTGAAAAATAAAAGCTAAATATCGACATTCTATAAAACCAATCCTAGTTTTCTGTAATTTAGTAACTTCTAAAATATGATTAGACCAGACTTAACAAAACTTTACAAATCTAGAAAGGACTAGACAAATTACTACAGAGTTTGGCTGATATTATTGGACACGGTTAGATGGGACTAGAGAGGAATAGGAATATAAAAATGGTTTGGACTCTTCATTATTGGACATAACTATGCTAGATTCGATAATACAGACTAAGGTGAGCTGGATAGGACTAGACAGCAATAGAGAGCTGTAAGAATTACTAAATAGGAAATGAAGTTTGGAAAAAACAGGATAAGACGGTAGAAGACTTTGGCCTAGAAAAAATTTGTACAGACTAGAAAAGAAGAAGTGATATAAATCATTATAATAAAGCAGTATAGATACAGCAAGACAAAAATTTGATAAGACTACCAATGGATATGATGTGTTAAGCAAGATTGAACAAAACTAGGCTATGTTTGTCAAATCGTGGCTAGAGTAAACATCTTAGAGCTTACGGATCATATTAATATTAATTTAAAAATTTATTAATTCTATATTATTTTAAATAAACGCATATTCAGTAAAGTTAACAAAAATTGCGCCTCAAATGGCGAAATATTTCTCGATTGTAGGTCAAATTAAATTTGAAATAATAATGTGAGTGTATTAATAAGTGTATTAATCTAAATAAGTTGGTATTTCAATTGAAAAACTAAATTATTACATTTTATTATATTTACATATTAAAACTTAATTATTACATATTATTATGTTTACGTATTAAAACTTAATTGTTACATTAACCTCAATTATCCGTCATCTGGGAAAGCACATGCGGCAATGGAGTGATTGTGTTAACCGAGTTTTGGAAATGCCGTCAACGATTAACCGAGGATTATTTGTAGCAAAAATAGAAAATATCTTGAGATATGGAGTTTTATATTTATGGTACCGGGACAGAAAGTTCGGCATCTGACAATCCAACACTGAGCAACTCGACACTGAGACAACACGGCATCGAATTAACTGAGCAATAAATGCCCATAAATATTATTTATTTTTAGAATCCGATGCACATTTCAAACAATCTGTAATAAATGGAAAATAGTCTTTGGTTATCAATTTTACTAGACTCATATTACCCTGTGCCTAGTTCTCCGATGCAGAGTTGTTGTCGGTTGTGGAGTTGTCTGGAGTCGATTTGACCGTGTCTATACATTTTGAAATCATTTCAAAACAAATATGTTTATATTAGTTTATGATACAAGTGCGTGAAGAAGAGCTTTTGTGCATAAGTTGCGAAATTTAAGGCACGAGCCGAAGCGAGTGCTTTAATCGCAAGGAGTGCACAAAAGCCTTTCACACACGGGTAATATACATTATTTTATCTACGCCGCATGTTAAATACTGTTGAATCTACTAAAAATTGATTGTGTCTTATCGCTAATATTGAAAAAATATGATTTTGAAAGACAGAATACTTCATATCACTGAAACAATAAGGTTGGAACGTTCAGCGCCTCCGTGGAAAAAGTTGGTAACTAGTAAAACTGCACAGTGACGGGGACACTATTTTGTCGTTATGGATGTAATCTAGGTTAACACGGATATAATCTAGATTAGGTTATGGTTTAGTTATATAAGAGCCAGATAAATCTAGACTAAGGGCAGAGACTTCTTGTTTCAATATAAGATTAATTAATTGAATTTTAATATGCGTCAGAAAATTTATTTTCATTACGTCTATGTTTATTGTTTAATGATGCGAGTTGTTGCCATAGTAGCAACAAACAAAAAATGTTTAATAATGAAACTCCATTTTATTTGCATTGGACTTTTATGCACGATTTGGATACTTTTACACACAGTTATAGTAATGGCATTTTCACATACAATAATTTATTTTTGTTTTGTTATTATATACTTTATTTACTTCAAGAAATAAATTAATATTTATTATTATTACCAACTAGACTCGGTTTTTATTATTAAAAAATTAGCCATCATCAGGGAAAAAACATGAACTTTTATATATGAAAATAAAAATAAAACTTTCAAATTGTTATATAAATTGAAAGTTTTATTTTTATTTTCAATTTTTTAATAATAAAAACCGAAACTAGTTGGTAATAATAATAATTATTAATTTAATTCTTGAAGTAAATAAAGTATATAATAACGAAACAAGAACAATAAAAACTTCAAGATGGTCAAATACACAAATAATACAATAATTTACTTATAATTGTAGTCATTTTGGTGTGCGAGTAGATAAAATACATTTATTTTACTTACCATCAAAATCAATTTACTCATCTAAATTACTTACTCAACTGAATTACCTTTTTAGAAATGCAAGCAAAAATGTTCATAAATATTTCACATCATTTTATATATTTTAAAATTTTTGTTGCAGTTTTGGTTGTGTTTTAATTGTCGTAATATTTTGAATTTGTTGCTTAAAAATATTATATTCTAACGTTTTTGTCATTTTTAGTGTGCTATTTATTATTAATCAAAGATTTTACATTGAAAAAGAATAATATTTGTTTAAAATCTGTAAAAGAAATAAGAAATATCTGTAAGAAATTCAATAATAGATTTGAGAAAAATGAAATCAATTTAGGGATACCCCCGGCGCCTCCACCGTAATTTTTTTAAATAACATTCTAGATCAAATTATTGTTTTTTGCAGTTCATATTGTTAGGTTGATATTATTCAATATTCATATTATTATTTTCTGCAGCTGCAAAAGTCTATAATTGATTCATTTTTTTAATTAGGACAGTAGTGCAATTGCCAATTAGATTCCGCGTGCGAATTAACGATTTATAGAACGAAATTGACCGTTAAAGAATTAATGAAAAGCTTTGATAATGAATGAAACTGAATAGAAAGTTTCCCGAAAACAAACTGAACGTGGAAACCTTTCCCCGGCCAAACTTTCCTCGTTCCGACAGTTTCACTACACAGAAAGTAGGTGAAAGTAAGTTTCCACAGAAAAAGTTTAGTTTATGAGAGTAAATATTTATTTTCCTAGTTTTTTCATTGCATCTAGGTGCAAAAAAATAGAATGGTGCCGTTAATTAAATTAAACACCATTGGTGAAGGTAATTAAATTTATCGAAACGAGTTTATTTATATAATATATACATATTCGATGCAATTCGGTTTTAAATCAAGAGCATAATAAAATAAACATTTTATGCAGCTGCCCTGTCCCCGCGCATCATCCCCTCATCCCCCAAAACATAATAAATGTATCTGTGCACGCGCCCTGTCCCCCCACCGCCCCGAACAAACCCCCATGCGTTGTTCTATCCTATATATACAGCCACTGGATGTGTGTGTGCATTTGCATAAACTTTTTACGAAGAGGAAAAATCAATCGAATACTCTGTACAATACTAAATTCCGCCGGTACATATCAAAATCAATACCAAATGCAGTCACGCAGCAGTGTCCAAATTGCAATTTAGCTCGGCCGAGCGGGACGGAAGTTTCAATGGAAAGAGATAAAACGCACATGCATGTCAGTTGGTGCGGGCGCGCACTATATGTGTGTGTGTATGTGCGAATTCCCCAACGATATATGACCCCCCGTCCCCGACGCTGCCGCTCAACCCCTGTTCGCGTGGCGTTTTGTGAAAATTGCAACGCACCGAAACGCGAAAACGAATGGAAATATGCCAGCGGTTGTTTGAAAAACTTGAAATAAAACTAGTTTTGGAAAAAAAAAAGGATTTTTTGTGATATTTTTCAGAAAAAAGAAACAGATTTTTGATTTTGCAATAGAAAAAGGGAATCTCATGTTTTTGCAACACAAGTTTAGAGTTTTGGTTTTTGATTTCATTCTGAATATTAACAGAAAATTTCTGATTTGAAAATTGTTTTTCTTTCTATTTACTATCCACTTATTTTTGAATTAACACATTAAAATATGATAAGATTATAGGTACTTCTTGAGAAGGATTTAATGTAAACAACTAATTATTGATATTTTACCAACGTTTCTGTCAATATTTTATTTTGACCTTCTTCTGGACTTACTTCAGGATTTATATCATGTTATTAAGTATATATTTTCTCGATGATTTTTTAATAAACTTAAAACTATATAACATAATAAACTATTTGGCTTCTAGTCTCAACATTTTAATTTTTTTAATGTTAAGTTTACGAAAAAATGGAGTTGAAAATTGACAGAAATCCATATTAAATAACAACTTATTTAAAATTAATATTTCAAATGTAATTATATTTACTTATTAATATTTCAAATTTAATTACACCTATAATCGCGAAATAATTCGTCATTCCGGGAGAACTTTGTTTTAACTTTACTTAATATGCTTATATTTAAAATAGTATAAAATCATTCATTTTTTTGTATTTAATTATATTTAACTAATATTAGTATAATCCTCAAGATACAATTATATTAAGTTTAATAGAAACTAAATTTAATTAAACAAATCTAATATTTTTTTGCCTAATCTTTCTTTAATATTCAATTTATTATCTTGTCTTTTGACTTGCATTTAGAATTTTGAAAATTTGGCTTATTGAAATTTGCCGAATTATTGTAAAATCTCTTAATATTATCTAAATATTTAAATAATTTGCCCAAACTTAAATTGAAAATAAAACATTACTTTTGCATTTTTGCAGACTTATTGTAAAACTTATTATAGAATCTAATTTAGGCTTCTTATTCATCGAAAATTATATCCATCGTAGAATTTTCTTAAAATTATTTCGTTGATTAATTGATCACTACCTGTTTTTTTATTAACAAACTTTAAATATTTTATAAATTTCGAAATCTTTTAAATTTGAAATTTGTCAAATTCTTCTTATCTTCTTGGTAAAACCAAGTTTATCGTTTTAACAAAGAGTTGATACCAAAACTTTTTTAATTTGTGTTATTTTATTATCAGAAAATTAGGACATTTTGTAAGTTTGTATATCTCCTCTACGCTTAAACCAACTCAAAATTTCCAAATTTTGATTTAAAAACTCTTGGAATACTTGTTCTATTATTATACTGTTACTGTTAGTTCAATGAGGAAACCTGAATCAAATCAAATATTCTTTATTTCAATTATCTAAGCAAGAAAATACATCTAGATACAACACTAGATTAAATATATCCAAAATAAAAATAACAGACAAAAAAAGAAAATTAATTTAAAATAAGTATAGAAAAACAAATAAAAAAATTAATACTTAATTAGGAAAACACTATAAGATTTACACAATAATTCATTCAATGCCGCACGTTATTCTTCTATATTGTATGGTTCAATGTTTATAATAAATTTTTACAGTTTTCTTCTCAAGAGATTCAAGTTTTTGATTTCTTTAAATTGCTTGGGCAAATTATTATATAATTCAATTAAACTGCACGGTGGATTTTTAATTGATAACCCTAATTTATGCCTACGAATCTGGTATAGTAGCTTCATGTATCTACTCTGCGTTTCTGATCTTTTTTGGAAATCGTCAAATAAGTGTTTGTCTTTAATTAGAAATATTAGACTTTTAAATACATATGTGCCCGTGCTAGTCAATATGTGTGATTGTCTAAATCTCCCACTGCAAGACTCTCTGAGTTGCATGTGGTTTATTATTCGCAAAGCTTGCTTTTGAACAACAAATATGTAATGAGTATCGGTTCCATTACTCCAGAATGCCAATACCAATTCTGAGATGGCTGTGAAAAATTGCGTAGAAAACTGAGCTTAGTATTTTGGTTCTACATATGCTTTCAGCATTCGTAGGGCAAATACCGCTTTATTAAGAGCGGTCGCCAGTTGTGAAGTATGAGTGGACGAGTTCAGTGTACTATCAATGTGTATACCCAGAAATCTGACGGAAACTTTTAATAATAGAGCTCTCCCAATCTAATTTCCTTGGGATAGTTTTTTCTGCAGCGATTTGTTTTAAACAAAATTATATTTGTTATAGTTTAATTTATAATTCATTTATTTTTTACAAGCCAATGAATAAGTTTCTTCATGGCAGTATCAAAGTTCGAACTTATATCCTCCACTGTTTTATTCATTAGTAGCAGAGTAGGGTCGTCTGCATACTGTATTATTTCATGTTGTATTTTGGGACAGGTCATTTATGTACAACGTAAAAAGCAGTGGACCCGAAACGCTCCCTTGAGGTATACCAATATTTATTGTTCTCACATCGGATTTTACATGTCCTTGAGTTGTATCAATTTTAGTTATTTGTTTTCCGTCACTAAGAATCGAGTTTATGAATTCTAAGGCCTTTCCACGAAGTTCATATTTTTCTAATTTTATGAGCAAAACGCTATGATCTACTAGATCATATGCCTTTGTTCAGTCCAATCATATTCCAGATGGGATTGTGAGTTTTTCAATGTTCTTAGTTATATTTGTAATAAGAACATGAACATGAAACATGAAGTATCAATATTCCTACGTATAGCAAATCCATGCTGTTTAGTACAAAGACATGCTGTTTAGTACAGTTTAGTGAAGTTATATTTATCTAAAAAGCTTATTAATCTGCATACAAATAATTTCTCATATATTTTTGAGAAATTGGACATTAAACTAATTGGTCTATCATTATTAATAATGGTTTTGTCACCTTTTTAATGAATCGGAGTGATAATTTTTAATGAATCGGAGTGATAATTTTTAATGAATCGGAGTGAGTATTGAATGCAGTTGTTAAATATATGCACTAGTGGTTCTGCTATCTGGAAAGAAACTTGTTTTAAAATTGACACTGGCACTTCATCGTATCCTGAACTTTTCTTGTTTTTTAAATCGTCTATTGTGGCAGGGTTTAAATAGATTGATTGGCTATTTTCATCCATGGAATCGTTATATATGAATTTTTAAATTTGTTCTGTTCGTTTTATGTTCGAACTAATTGGTTTTTTTCAACATTGTTTTATACTTTCTCCGTACTTACTATTGTATGTACTTTTATAGTCGTGATTATTGTTTGAAATTGGTTGGGCAATATTCCAATCTTTTTCAATTTTCCTCAGTTGATTCCCAAATATTCGCTGGTTTCTCTGTTGGATATCAATTCTTATTGGTGGACTACAATCATTTAAATGATTTCAATAAAAGTTTCAATACACATATTCTACTGTTTGTTCACGTGTTTGTGTTCAATTTCAAAAATTTGATCGCATATTTCGTTTTCCAGATAATCTATAAGTCGTGTTGTACGCTCTTCGGTAAAACTTCTGATGTATTGATATTCTGGACTATTTGGTATAACTTTTAGCTCAATAGTTATTTTCTGATCACAATGGTCTGATATATGATATTCCATTGTTCTTACTTTATAGCTGCTTTTGATGTATCACAAAATTGTCAATACATGTGCTTGAGTGACTTATTTCCTTGAAAGCAACTACTGCATTAAATGCAGTTGAAATGATAGAAACTATTGGCGTACAGACGTTTTCTTCAAGAAATTTATATTAAAATCACCCGCTATAATGAATGATTTAGATTCGTTATTTAGTTTTACTGTAAGTTTGTAAAGACTATCCAGAAATAGTTTATTATTTGTCAAAGGAGTACAGTAAAGAACAACAATTATAAAGCATTGAGCTTCCATATAGGTCTCAAGAGCCGATATTTCAATTCGAATTTCACCGCTAAATTATTGAATATTTTTATTTCAAAATTTTCAAATCTCTTAATATTATGTTACATAGGTTGATTATAGATTTGTATATAGATTGTGTCTAGTCTTACATTGTGTCTAGTCTTACATTGTGTCTAGTCTTACATTGTGTCTAGTCTTACATTGTGTCTAGTCTTACATTCTGTCCAGTCTTACATTGTGTCTAGTCTTACATTGTGTTTAGTTTTAGATTTTGTTTTACAAGACTTACACTGTAGGACTAGACATGATATAAGACTAGACACAATGTAAAACTTGACACAAAGTAAAATTTGAAACAATGCAAGACTTGACACAATGTAAGACTTGACACAATGTTGGACTAGATAGAATGTGATACTAGACTAGATTGCGTCGTCTTAGATTCTGTTTAGTCTAACATTGTCTCTTCATCGTCAACTGTCATCTGTATCTCTGTTCTTAATTCCTATTAAGGTAACCTAAATTTCGAAAATATTTTTTATATCTTAAATGTTTCCAAGTTTTCAAATATTTACAATTAAATTTTCCTGCTTAAGATTAAATTTTACAAATTATATTTCAAATTTTAAACCTCTTGCTTAAGCGAAAACTATCACAAATTTTGATATCAAAATAGTTTGGAATGTTATTAACAGAAAAATCCACACATCCTTCGAATTCTATATACCAAAAAATGGCCAAAGCGGTCTACAGGTAGACCGCATAACTATTCCTAGTCGCCCTCCCATCAGTTTGATGCACATGACTGATGCCAGTCCACAGTCTCCAAGTTGCCCGATTATCATCCCGACGGGTTATACAAGGGTTAGCTTGTAGATTATTTAAATGCATAACTGCAAACTCATACGCATAGCGGATGTGTGTGTATATTCTTAAGTTCTAGAAGTGACATTCAGCTATAATCCTCTGCCTTTGACTTTCCCAGGAAGTGTAATTACTCGACACCTCATCAGTGGTTACTTAACACGATTCAGTAACGATGATTTGCATCGAGCTCAACAAAAATTATCAGTTGTGACAGTAGGTTTTTTTCATTTCATATAAGGTTTTGGTTTAATTGCCATGCTTTTTCATTTTCTATTCAGTTTATTGTAGTTTTATTCTTTGACGTACAATGAATTACCCTATAACAAGTTCCAAGAAGCCAAAAATGTCACTATAATGATGAATGTATATAAATTATGGTAATAATAAAAAAAAAAATTGCATTATGTCTTGCAATTATATGTCTTTGCATTATCTGTCTTACCTTGGCATCGAGTTGAGTAAATCAAAAGTGCAAGAATTAATTACAAAATTATGTATCAGTCATTTTTTGCGAAAGTAGGTACGAAGTAGAAAACAACCGCCAACCGCTTTTGAAGACGGCGATATATGGAAGGAAAGTTTTATTAAAGCAAGAGAATTATAATCTAAATAAATCAACAATAAATCTCAAATAATTGCTTCGATTTAAGAAACGTCGCAATCCAGAAACACTGTTAAGCGTAGAACAGAAGCGATGAGTAAAAATTTAGAAGAGATTCTGAAAAAATATGTTAATGAGTGCAGGTCATCTTTACAATTCGACGAATCAACGGTACCGCACTGGTATCTCACTGGTATCGGATAGCTACCTAAAGGGGTAAATAGTAAAGTTGTTGGTCAGTCGACAATGATTGCCTATATTTGGAAAAATATATTTTTATTAATACAAGAAAAATCTATTCCCTTTTCTGTGCTGGATACAACCCAATAACTACTTATAACTTGAAGTTTCATAAATACACAGTTTAATTAATAAAATGACAGGACCGAGATTCTTGCAAATTTACGGCGTTTTTGACAGAAATCTCCAAAAAAATGATGGACCAAAGATTGGTTAAAGTTGTTTTTGCCTTTGCCGGCATATTTTGACGCGGCAGCCCTGATTACAACTGATGGAGCTCCTTGTATGATTGGAAATCATCATGGATTCTTGGTAGAAACGACGATGATATTCAAAGTTTTACCAACTACCATTGTCAACAGCAGGCATTATGCGCAAAAATATTAAATTCAGATGATGTGATGAATTTCGTATTTAAAATTGTTGTTTCTCCCCGTGGAAATAATTTGCAAAGACGAAAAGATTTCAGTACAAAAATGTTATATCAATAATTAGTAAATTTGAGATCTTCATAATGCATAATATTCAAAGTTCTTTTAAGCTTCATTAAGAAACTTTAAAACAAATATTTAGAGATTTAAATTAAAAATGTGTTTAAAATGATAATTTGGATTTGATTCTGTAAAAGAAACAAAATTTAAAACATTTTGATAAAAAATGGCTATCGACCACAAGGTCTAGAGCTTCCAGGAAGTACAATCCGTTTAGGTCATACATAACTTGAAAAAAAAAGATGAGGTGATGAAGGGATGGTTAGTCGTTATTCGTCATGGTGTCATAGCGTCATAGTGCTTCGTATGCAGTAGGGGCGGCCAAACTTTTGATCACCACGGAAGACTAATTGTAGGCGGCTACCAGCATCGTAAGTGTTAAGTGATCATAAACAAAGTTGTAATTTAAAGCAAAAAAATAAGCTTAAACTTGAACAAAAAATATTCTAGAAATATAATAAGTTTCCCCTCGAATGCATTTAAGTCGTTAACCATTTCAGTCAATGTCTTTTTCTTTCCTTGTAGTTCCAATAAATTTATTTATTATTCATATATCTTTCCTGAAATACCTATTACATTATAATATTTCAGAGAGGAAAGCAAGATCACAGCCCGCTTATCATCTACCAATTGAGTATATGATTTATTAACAGTTGTCATAATATAATTCAAAAGATCCAAGAATCTTTTAAAAAACTTAGCACAGCTTAGCCATCTTACGTGAGTGTGTAATAGTAGTAAAAATCAGAATCACATTCCTCTAACTAATGCTCTGAATGCTCCAAAAATTGGTTAAAGTTGTTTTCGCCTTTGCCGGCATATTTTGAAGCGACAGCCCTGATTACGACTGTTGGAGCAAATCAGAGAGGAAAGCAAGATCATACCCCGCTTATCATCTTCGAATTGAGGATATGATTTATTAACAATTGTCATAATTTAATTCAAAAGATTAAGATTCAAAATCTTTTTAAAAACTTTGCACAGCTTAGCCATCTTACGTGAGTGTGTAATACTTGTTAAATCAGAATTACATTCCTCTACTAATGCTCTGAATCTTCGTCTTTGCAAATTATTTCCACGGAGAGAATTAACAATTTTGAATACGAAATTTATCACATTACCTGAATTTTATATTTTTGCGC
This sequence comes from Phosphuga atrata, assembly GCA_944588485.1. Lineage (NCBI taxonomy): Eukaryota > Metazoa > Arthropoda > Insecta > Coleoptera > Silphidae > Phosphuga > Phosphuga atrata. The sequence continues at coordinate 23,148,563 of OX155904.1, read as the reverse complement.
ACAATGATTTTCCAATATCATACTCCATATATGAATTGAATGAATTTTCATGAATTTCCAATATCATACTCCTTGTATGATATTGGAAATCATCATGGATTCTTGGTAAAAATGACGATGATATTCTAAGTTTTACCAACTACCATTGTCAACAGCAGGCATTGTGCGCAAAAATATAAAATTCAGGTGATGTGATAAATTTCGTATTCAAAATTGTTAATTCTCTCCGTGAAAATAATTTGCAAAGACGAAGATTCAGAGCATTAGTAGAGGAATGTAATTCTGATTTAACAAGTATTACACACTCACGTAAGATGGCTAAGCTGTGCAAAGTTTTTAAAAAGATTTTGAATCTTAATCTTTTGAATTAAATTATGACAATTGTTAATAAATCATATCCTCTTAATAAAGACGGAACAAAGCTTGAATATATAAATATACTCAACCTTTCCGGAACTCTATAATACTAATGAGTCTTTTTACGACTACCAAAAACAAATCTCGTATGAAATTTGTCAGTTATTCTATAGCTTTCAGTCCACCTTCGTGGCACTCAACAAAACCCATAAAAATAACATTGATTTTTAAGATCATGTCTTTCCGATACCTTGAGTGGATAGCCATCTGTGGACGCGTTTCGAGATTTATCTCTCATCAGGACAGCTTTGCTTCCATGAACAATATTTTGTAAATCACTCACTTGAAAACCCACGTGTTGATTAGGGTTAGATGTTTTTTAATTTTGACATTTCGTGAGAGAGACATGAACTTAGCAGGTTATTAATATAAATGATAAATTTTGAATTGGTAAAACCATACAACATTATAGATAATCAGATAAACTTAATAAAGACGGAACAAAGCTTGAATATATAAATATACTCAACCTTTCCGGAACTCTATAATATATATTTATATATTCAAGCTTTGTTCCGTCTTTATTAAGTTTATCTGATTATCTATAATGTTGTATGGTTTTACCAATTCAAAATTTATCATTTATATCAATAACCTGCTAAGTTCATGTCTCTCTCACGAAATGTCAAAATTAAAAAACATCTAACCCTAATCAACACGTGGGTTTTCAAGTGAGTGATTTACAAAATATTGTTCATGGAAGCAAAGCTGTCCTGATGAGAGATAAATCTCGAAACGCGTCCACAGATGGCTATCCACTCAAGGTATCGGAAAGACATGATCTTAAAAATCAATGTTATTTTTATGGTTTTTGTTGAGTGCCACGAAGGTGGACTGAAAGCTATAGAATAACTGACAAATTTCATACGAGATTTGTTTTTGGTAGTCCTAAAAAGACTCATTAGTATTATAGAGTTCCGGAAAGGTTGAGTATATTTATATATTCAAGCTTTGTTCCGTCTTTATTAAGTTTATCTGATTATCTATAATGTTGTATGGTTTTACCAATTCAAAATTTATCATTTATATCAATAACCTGCTAAGTTCATGTCTCTCTCACGAAATGTCAAAATTAAAAAACATCTAACCCTAATCAACACGTGGGTTTTCAAGTGAGTGATTTACAAAATATTGTTCATGGAAGCAAAGCTGTGCTGATGAGAGATAGATCTCGAAACGCGTCCACAGATGGCTATCCACTCAAGGTATCCGAAAGACATGATCTTAAAACTCAATGTTATTTTTATGGTTTTTGTTGAGTGCCACGAAGGTGGACTGAAAGCTATAGAATAACTGACAAATTTCATAAGAGATTTGTTTTTGGTAGTCCTAAAAAGACTCATTAGTATTATAGAGTTCCGGAAAGGTTGAGTATATTTATATATTCAAGCTTTGTTCCGTCTTTATTAAGTTTATCTGATTATCTATAATGTTGTATGGTTTTACCAATTCAAAAATTAATCATATCCTCAATTCGAAGATGATAAGCGGGGTATGATCTTGCTTTCCTCTCTGATATTACAGGAAAATGTGAATAATAAATAATTATCTATTATAATAAATAATAAATTTCTTGGAACTACAACGAAAGAACATAACATTGACTGAAATGGTTAACGACTTGAGTGTATTAATAACTTTTTTTGTTTGTTTAAGTTTAAGCTTATTTTTTGCTCTAAATTTTGATCAACTTTGCTTATGATCACTTATCACTTCCGATGATGGTAAACCGCCGCCTATAATTTAAAAAAATAGTCTTCCGTTGTAATTAAAAGTTTAGCTGCCCCTACTGTATACGAAGCACTATATATCGACAATGACGAATAACGACTAATCATCCCCTCACCACCTCATCTTTTTTTCAAATTATATATGACATAAACGGATTGTACTCCCTGGAAGCTAGACCTTGTGGTCGATAGCCATTTTTTATCAAATTGTTTTGAATTTTATTTCTTTTACAGAATCAAATCCAAATGATCATTTTAAACACATTTTGAGTTTAAATCTCTAAACGATTTATTTCATAGCTTCTTAATAAAGCTTAAAAGAACTAAAACTTTGAATATTATGCATTATGAAGATCTTAAATTTACTAATTATTGATATGACATTTTTGTACTGAAACTGGCAAAACAAACCTTTAGAATTAAATTTTTTAGAATAAAAAGAATCAAACCTGCTTTTTAAAAGGCTTGGAATAGAGCGAAAAACCGTTAGAGATATGGGGATAACATCAAAAATCAAATGAAGAAAGCTCTAATAGAATTGAACCTAAATTGAATCAGAGAGAAACGAACCGTTTGAAATCACGTATTTTGTGTATTTTTAAATGCAGATATTCTATTTCGTTGTTATCTTTCCATTTTAATTATTTTTACCCAGAAATGGGCGAGCTGTCGATCGCGATCCACTGGTCCAAAGCAAGCTAGGTGGTCGATCATCGTCGTCGACATTATTAAGTTTATAAAAATAATGATAAATTCTCGGATTTTATCTCTTTCCATTGCATAATTCACAATCAAATCTTCTGTGTAAAAATATTGAATTTTCAAAGCAATACAAACATTTTTATCAAAATAATAAATTATATTCGATCATGTTAGCTTACGTATGTCGTTTTGTTCGAACTCATTGTCAGTTAAAGAGTATAATTTGAATATGCAGACATCACAAAAGTGGTTAACTAGAGGTAAATTTGTCGAGAGTTTTTAAAACCTATTACCATAAATTAAAATATTTTTAGATACACTGGACGAAAATTATGACAAAGTACTATTTGGTTACAAAATTTATCATTTATGGACGATTTAACTGGTTATTGCAATAATTTTAATTTGGAAATCCAAGAAAGGGAAACATATTATCCACTTGGTCAGTACTGTTTTCAATAGAGAGTTAAAGCTTTTTGTGGCTCAACTAAAAAGCACATCATTTGTTGCGTCGATTTTGATTTTCAAAAATTCTACTCTGAATAAGAAACTCTTATACAAAAATACAATATTATTGGTTTGTTATTTTATAATTTATTTACTTCAAGAATAATAATAATAACTATTATTACCTATTGGTTTCGGCTCTTTATTATTAAAAATTAGTGATCATCAGAGTAAAGATGAACATTTATATATGAAAATTAAAAACTAAAACTTTCAATTTGTTATGTCGATCGTCAATTTCTTTTTTCTCAGGAAATAGTTAATAATAGTTATTATTATTATTCTTGAAGTAAATAAAGTATTAAATAATAAAACAATAATATCAAACTCCAAGATGGTAAAAGAATTATATAAATAAGTAATAATAGGAATAATAGTAATAAGAATAATAGAAACTAGTAGATAATAATCGTTGTTATTATTATTCTTGAAGTAAAAAAAGTATAAAATAACAAAACAATAATATCAAACTTCAAGATGGTCAAATCCACAAATAATGTAAAAATACAATATACGTTTCTGTTTTACAAAGCGAAACACTTGGTATTTCACGACGAGGTCGCAAAAGTCGATCTTCTTACTTTATAGTTTGCCCACCTCTGGTCTAACCTTTTCATTAATTTTAAATCAACTTGCAAATTTTGTTTTAAGCATATTTTTAATTTTAATTTAAGAAAGTCAACATATTGGGAATCTCTAAATATTATGTATTCAACCTTAATTTCCTTTTTGCTGATTATTATTATTATAAACTGATTACTTATTTCATAAAACTGAATAATTATAGTTTATATAATAATTATAGTTGAATAAAATGAATTGATTTGGTTTCAGAAATCAGTTTAGTTCAGAAATCAGAGTTAGTTTTCAAAATAATAGGACAAAAATTAAAATTATAATTTATCAAATTTCATCAATTCTTGGATTTAAAGATAAATTAAAATCAAAAATCTCCAAATACTTTGTTTCATGTTTTGAACTTTTTCCTTGTTAAGGTAAAAACAATTCCGAATTTAAAACAACGTTTTAAAATTTTCAATTATCATTGCTAGCCAAACAAAAACAATCATACAAATATTCTGGATTTCAAATCTCCAATCTTAAATTCCTTTTTGCTGGACTAAAACCAACTAAAAAATTGTTTTTAGATTATACCAATTTTGATTTTTAATTTTATTTTGTAAATTTTGTCTCCAAGAATTTTGTTTCTCTTCTCTTTTGAAATCTTCTTCATCTTCTTCAATTGCGGTATACTATACGGAAGTTGGCTATTAATGTTGCAATCAAATTGTATTGACTGCAGATCTGCATAATTCTACAGATGGTATTCCAAAACATTGACGAAGGTTATGAAGCCGAAGGTTGTACAGGTTGTGTGTTCAAATCTCGACTGAAGTTACTCCATTTTAAAATTTTGTTTAAAACACATTCTAATTCTACCTTAATATGAACTTTTAAATCAAAAAAATATTTTAAATCAAATCTTGATTTCATCATCGATTAAACTAAAATCTCCAGGTTTACAAATTTTGATTAAAACACATTTTAACATTAAATTACAAATTAAATATTTGGTGTAATTAATATTTTGCGAGTTTTCAAACCTAAATATGTTTTAGTTCAAATGAAGTATTTCTTGTTTGGACTGGAAAACATTTTATACACTTCTATGGAATTTTTATCTTCTATGATGGATTATCCACAATCTTTAGATTGTTTCTTGAAATTTCAAAATTATTAAATTTTGAAAATTTATTATTACTTTCCAGATAACAGGAGATGTATATTATAGAAAACTAGATATAGAAAACATGAATTAAGTACTTTCAAGATTAATTCAAGCACTTCATTTTCTCGGAAAAATTAATTCTTAATTCTTCGGCCATTGGGTTGCATAAGTTAACGCTCGACAAACTGACTTAAGTCTTTGCGCATGGATGCTTACCAATCTAAGAAAGATTTTTGCGGATCGTGGCCAATAGGCAAAGGCCGGAAAAGGCGACGGTTGGAAGAAATCGGCGGTGGAAACTTCCGGCTGGGAGTTGCTAGCGTGTGAAAAATTGTCTTTGATTTGAGAGGAATAATGTCGTTAATTTGGGGTGTGGGAGAGTAATGAGTTGCATAGAGTTAATGTTCGGAAAGTAGTTCTTACCAAGTTGATGGAAATTGTTGTATTTTTGGAAGTTTTTAATTTTTTTTATAAAAAGTTCCAAGAAAAAAACAATTACAAAAAACAATTACAGTTTGTGTAAATTGAAATTTAGTCAAACTCAGATTTAAAGATTACTAATATAATAAAACCGAATAATTTAAGTTAAAAAAAATTGATTTGGTTTCAGAAATCAGTTTAGTTCAGAAATCAGAGTAAGTTTTCTAAGTAATAGAAAAAAATTAAAATTACAATTTATCAAATTTCTTGTCAATTCTTGTATTAAAAAATTAATCAAAATCAAAAATCAATCAAAAATTTGATATTTGTGGGATATTTTAGAAAAATACATTTTCATTTTATTACCTTACCAATCTCCAAATCTCCAAACTTTGTTTTAAGTTTAGAACTTCTTCCGTGTTAAGGTAAAAACAATTCCGAATAGACCTTTTCATAGTTTAAATTTTTTGTGCGCATATGTCAATTTCCGCCATGTTATACGTCAAAAAGTGCCCGAACTTTTTGGCGCATAACTAAATATGTGCCCGAAACTTTTCATATTCCCGCCTTTAAAACTTGTCGGATGCGAATGCGCTTAATTAACCGTAGAAAAGTCTATATGCAAGTATCGTTTTAAAAATTTCAATTTTCATTGCTGACTAAACAAACATAATCCTGCAAGTATTCTGGATTTCATCTCCAAATTTAGATCTTAATTATCTCAAAATTTAGATATTAAACACATTTTGAATTTTACCTTAATCTCCAAATGGCTTAATTAAGAAGCTTAAAAATAGCTTCTTAATAAAGCTTAGACGAATTAAAACTTTAAACAAAATTAATATTTTGATTGACATTATATGTGTCAATTTGTGTAGCTCGAAAACGCCGATTTTATGAGAGACTTGTTTAAGGCCTAGGCCGCACTACGAATAAACCGCCGCGGATTTTAATCGCGTGATTTTGTGAGTCAAGTAAGTTAATACAAGCGGCCTCACTTGCGTTTTTTTTCGGCGACTGATTTTTCCTAGAGTGTACCGTGTGTTTCTCGAGCGGTTTCGCGATTATTAGCGGTTACCGCTCGCGGAAAAAAAACGTACTGCGGCCTCGGCCTTACTGGGATTTACTCTATCTCACTTACCTATTTACGGATTCGACGTTTCAAAAAATATCTAAGTGCAGTCATCTGGTAATATAAAGCGACTTGTCTTAATTATCACACCTATTAATAAAGAGATAAATAAAGAAACATATTATGAGGTGGTTTCATAAACTACCTAGTCATATCGTGTAGTTGAAGTAGAATATACGAAATGCCGGCAGATCATTTAATGACTCGGTTTTACACAATGTGACGAATTTCATTATATGACTACGACATATGCATTACGAAGATTTCAAATTTGCTAATTATTGACTCAACATATCTGAAACATTGTAACAGAAAACTGAAACTGTTAAAACAAAACTTTAGAATTTAAATCCAAATCTGCTTTTCAAAAGACTTGGAATAAAGAGAAAAATCTAAATAGATATTGAGGATAACATCAAGAATCAAATGAAAAAGGCTCTAATAGAATTGAATCTAAATTGAATCAGAGAGAAACGAAATATTCTATAAAACCCTCTACATCTATTTTAACAACGATATATTGTAAAAAAAATAGATGGATTTCCAATTTTCAAATGAATTTTCCCATTGAAAACACATCGAAGTAAATGAAAAAAACTATTATTATTTTTGTATATAAAGCTCGGCCGCGTTGAATGTGCAAGTCTCTGTGTATGGGGCATCGCGCCGGCGACGCATGGCTCCTGAAAGCTCAGCGGAGCTTTTGGCACCATCCCATTTGCAGGACTGCTGCACGTTAGCCTATGTACCCCGTGCACTGATACAAATGCACGCGAAAACAGAGACGCGACTACCGATTGCAATTCGGGCGTCTCTCTCCGTTTCGGCGTGTGTGTGTGTGCAATCTATATACTGGCGTTATGTACTATCTGGTACACACACTTTCAGCCCTGGAAAATTTCAGTTGATAGCCAACTGCGTTAATATTAACCCTCATACTCAAACACACACAAACTCCCTTAAACCTGTCTATACCTACAGTTAAAAAAACAAATACAAAAAATAGAAACTTACCAAAAAAAATTATACATACAGTTTTTACAGTTCAAGGAAACAATTTAAAAAATTAATTTTTAAACGGAAAAATAAGTAAGTTTTATTTTAAATAATTTCCCCCCAACTCATCTCCCCCATTTTTTTAAATAAGCTGGTTTTCTCAATTGGTTTCATTTCAAGTGTTTTCTTAATCCCTTTTTGTGGAAACTTTCCGGGTTTAATTTTGCGCGCTAAACGTTTTCCCGGTGGGAAAAGTTTCGTGTTTTTCTTTTTGCACCTTCTTCCACGCGATGCGCACAAGCAACCGTTTTTAACCGCTTCCTCATTTATCTTATTTTCTTTATATTTTCCCCAAACGGCTTCGCATCATTTTCGTTTTTCATGGCGCAAAGTTTCCAACCAACATGGCGGAGCTTCTGCACGCTTTCCCTGTTCGCAAAATTCCATAGTTTTCCCAATTTTCCATAACAATCTCGCAACAATCTAACAACTTTCAAGAAATTTTCAATTTTTATTCCCACACAATTTCAATTAACTACACGGGCCTTCAATATTCACAATATTTTCTAAAATCTTTAACCATCAAAACCTTAACATTCCAATTTCAGACAACTTTTCCGATTATTATCTCATGTTTAATTCAAATTTTAAACCGTTAAGACTTAATCTTAAACTTTCCACTTCAGATGTCGCTTCCAGCGGAACCGTTTAGATCTAAGACTTTCCAAATCCAAACCTTTTTATGTTTTTCCATTTACCCCACCCTTTACCTTCAAATGATTTCCTCCACAATTATTTCTTTCCAATTTTCCAATTATTTCCTTTCTATCATAACTTATTAAATTCAATTTTAAATCTTGCAACGTCTTTAGATCTAACCTTAGATGGCGCTTGAAACTTTTAGAACTACTTTCAATCTTTAATCTACTCGCTTTATATTTTGTGTTTAGCCTTAATTATTTAATTTAACAATTCCAAATGTTATTCAAATAATTGATTGGAATCAAAAGAAAACCAGCTTTAAATTTGCGCATTTGTGGAAAACCTTTAACTAATATTTCTTATTGGTACAGCGAATTTGCACCAAATTTGTGGATAATTTCTAATAATTGTATTCAATTGAATTGAATGAAATAAGGGTAATACGTTGAACAATGTCGAACTAATTTTGATTGCAGTTTGAACTAGTTGTGAACATAATTTGAACCAGTTTTCGATCAATTAAAGTTTTGGAAACTGTTTTTGATCAGCCGAATTTAAGTTGGGAAGTTTACCACACCCAATCAAAACTAATTGAGTTCATTAATAACGAGTTGATAACAAAAAATTCCTTTGAAAAACCATTTGATAATAAAACTTATTGCGGTAGTATCAAATGCAACTAATTTAAAACTTTCACCAAATTACCCAAACTAACAAAGTTAGTTTAACGATGTCAAAATAATGGATTTTTGATAACTAATTTATAACTTTCACCAAATTATCCAAACTAACAAAGTTAATTCAATAAGATCAAAATAATGTATTTTTTATTGCCGTTTTTGACAAACATTTTAGTTTGTCTGACCATTGCAAGGCAGATTCAAATCAAAACTAAAGCTAGAATCTATATAATACAAACTAATCTACTTTAAAATATTAAATTTTCATAGAATTTAAAGCAGCGTTTGAAAGTTTAATTTAACTTTATAATACATAAACTATCAATTTCTAGAGTTTGAAACTTTCCTGGAGTTTGCTACAGATAGTTGGTTAACTTATTTACAAGTTAATATCATTTTAGACAATTTCAATATTCAAAGCGTTTTTTGAATATCTGAATACATTATGAAAGCTATTAAAATAAATTGTCTAAATATGTATCTTAAGATCTCATCCTTTTATTATAATTGTAGGTTATTCTTAGGAAAAGGAGTTCAAATTGTCTAAATTTCCTTAATTGATTTGTACCTGATATACAGGCCCGATGATTCTCTAAGAGAGACGATTCAAAATACGCCGTTAACATTTTTCTAGTTTCACTTCACACGTTAACATTTCCAATAATAAAAATAAATAAATAAAATAATATAAATATTGAGTTATTACTTTATTACTATTATTATTTGACTCAATTAAATTATTTTTCTATTTTGCGTCTACAATGAAGTCATTAAAGCACTGATATGAGTTCGTTAATGGCTCCCCGTGTGCGATACAATTTTCTTAATATGTAACAGCGATTTGTTTATTTACAAATGGCATAAAAGGGCGCAATGGGCGTTTTTCGCTCTTGTCCATTAGACTAAACATGGACGCGTGCTGAAAAATTGCTCTGATTGAACTCGTTCTTTAATATACTATTATTTATTTTAAATTCGCGGAAATAATAGTATATTAAAGGACGAGTTCAGTAAGCGCGATTTTCACAGCACTGTGCTGAAAAAGCCTTACGAACGAGTTTTTTAAAGTATTTTTTCTATATTGTGCCCTGTTGTGCCATTTCCAAATAAAAAATCGCCGATACATATTGAGAAAATTGTATCGCACTCGGCGAGCCATAACCGCACGCATTTGAGTGCTGTTATGAGTCCATTACATCCGCAAAATAGAAAAAAAATTTAACGGCGTCTTTTCAATTAACGATTTTAACGTTTTTCTTACAGAATTGGCCCGATATAAAGTTAATGCTAAAATTTAATTTTCTCTTGTAGATAGATACATTTTTGGTAGATACATAAAAAAAGAAAATCTGACTGATAATTGTGTGAAATCTGAATTTGATAATTGTTCTAATTTCAATATTTTAGTAACACATTAAAATATCAGTTTCAGGAATTGTTGTTTTCAGACCAAAACTTGATGTCTGAAAATTTTATAAACTTATAGTGTTTTATTAAATTTTATTTATTTCTCCAAAACTGTAATTCAATTAAAAAAGAAGCCTTATACAGCTTTTCTAAAATATCTTCATAGCCTGATCAATATAATAATAATAATAATCTTTATTGTCACCATAAGGAAAAAAATGGCTATCGATCATAATGTATTTCTTCCAGGGAATACAATACTTTAAGTAAACACTATTGGAACAAAAAAAAATCAATCTTTTTTTTCAAAAGTTGAAAATTATCGTCTATTTCAATTTTGGAAAATTACTGAAACTTTCCAATAATTATCTAAAGTTTTTGTCAGTAATTAACACACATTTAAGTTTTACATTAAAGTTGAACCAATTTTGGAAGTTTCAGTTTAGTTTTTGTTATGATAATTTATAAATTTGAATAAATTTGTTTATTTGAAAGATTTTTAATATCCATTGAATCACCTGAATTTGCACATAGCGGATCATAAAATCTATGAGGAACAAATTTTGTTCAAAATCTTAAAATTTGGGAACTTGCTGATACTTTTAAATAAATAATTAACGATTATAAAACAAATTGCAATGCATATATAAATTGTTTAACAGTTTTTTTAACTATTGTTTAATAATTTTTGAATAAAGTTTAAATATGTTTATGAATATGTTTATGAATAATAAGTCGAAACTCGAGTCGTGATAAATGTAGAAATTGATATCACTGTGAATAATAAGTTATATAACATTTTTACATATTATAAGAGTGGTAAAAACATATTGAATTATAAAATTCAAGTTAAATATGTTTCATTTCACAAAATTTCTAATTTTATTCCTTAGTTAAAATCTGAAATTAAATTATGAAATTTATTTTCAATATTTGAAATATAGAATCAAAATCTTCAATAAATCAAATTACAAAACTTACTATTTCAAATAAATTAACATACAATTATTGTAAATAATTTAGTATATTATATTTGCAAATACATAATTAGCAAACATTTCGATTTGAATTTACCATTAAATTTAAATAAAATTTGGTCAATGCAATTTTGTTTTCATTATCAAATCAATTCAGATTTGCACATTTTGCCAAAGAATTTTGAAATTCAAGGCTCATGAAATTTTTGAAAATTGATTCAATTCTTCAAACTTTTCAATGTGTTTAAATTAGCAGATTTAGCTTGAGACTACCTAAATTTGCAAATTACAACACCTTACTCAATTATTAGTAGAAACCATTTTTCTAAAATCATCATTAGGGAAATTACTATTGTAAATTCAATTGACGTGCAATTGCCGTCAACATGTTAAACTTGATTTGAGAATTATTTTTTTAGAAATTATTGGATTTTAAAGTTGTTATAAAATGTTTAAACCAAACTGTCAATAAAACTAAAGGGGATTTGCTAAAAGAAGTTCAAAATGGTTAAATAAATGAATTTGGCTTTGCATTGTCTAAATTGCCAATTATAAGAAAATTAACTTCGCTGTTAAATTTAAACTAATTTACCAATGTAAAATAAGCAGATTTTCAAAATAGTGAGAAAGGTCAATTTGCAAAAGTGAATAAATGTTCACATTTTTGGAGCTTGAGGTTATAGTACATGTAAACAAAAACTCACAAAATATGTAAAGTTTGGTTCAAAATTCTTTGGAACAATTTTATTGTTTAAAATTATCAAATTGACACCTGAGATATGCAATTGAGATAGATAATTGACAATTGAGATATGCAAATTAATTATTTAAGGAAATTTGTAAAATATTCTGCAAAAATTATCGAAACTAAAATTATTCTTAATATATGTAACTGAATTTGAATATGTAAATTCAATTGCCATGCAACATTAACATGTTTAAACTTGATTTGAGAATTATTTTTTAGAATGCATTGAATTTTGAAGTTGTGTTAAAATGTTTAAACCAAACTACGAATAACACTAAAGGGCATTTGCTAAAACAAGTTCAAAATGGTTAAATAAATGAATTTGGCTTTTCATTGTCTAAATTGTCAGTTATAAGAAAATGAACTTCGCTGTTAAATTTAAACTAACTTACTAATGTAAAATAAGCAGAATTTCAAAATAGTGAGAAAGGGAAATTTGTAACAGTAAATAAATGTTCACATTTTTGGAGCTTGAGATTATAGTAAATGTTAACAAAAACTCACAAAAGATGTAAAGTTTGGTTCTAAATTATTTGGTTCGATTATATTGTTTCAGATTATCAAATTTACACCGAAGGGCTTATATCTAGTTACTAGGTATTGCTGTAATACGATGATGATGTAAACATAAAAATGTAAACTAATAGGGTTATAATCTGCACATGTTAACTGCAGGAAAAAATGATGTCCACACCTTTGACAATTGAAAATTAAATTAATAGTTTATATTTTTATGTTTACATCAGCAATAATATATACCTACAAACTAGATATAAGCCCTGAAGAAGGGCGGAATAAAATACTTATCGAAACGTTGGACAAAATATCAATATTAGTTGTTTTATAAAAATCCTTTTTCCAAGAATATACACAATATACCTTTTATTATAATACCTAATAATTTTATACCTTTTATTATAATATAATTATAATAAAAGGATGAAATCTTAAGATAAATACAGTTATAAATTTATTAAATATTGAATTGGGTTGAAACATAATAATAGTGGTTAATATATAATTAATAAATTTAATTTCGATAGTTTTTGCAGAATATTTTACATATTTTCTTAAATTAATCTGCATATTTTTTTATTTTGCTAACAATATAATTTTATACTATTATATTATATATACTATTATATTATATAATTTTAAATTTAGACAATTTAGAACCAACCGTTGGTAAAATATCAATATCAGATTTCTAAAACTTCTTTTCCCAAGAATAACCTACAATTTATAACTATATAATGCAAAACAAAAAAGAACTTTCGACATATTTTTTAGGTTTCATTATTTTCTAATATTTATTTAAACAAATTATTATTTAAACAATTCATAATATTCAAAACATTTAATTTTTGTGAAATACAAAATACAAATCAAGAGAATTTGAAAACCAATATTGGATTATTTTTTTTAAATTCTACAAAATCCCCATATTTTGAAATATCGATGTCGAAAAGAGTCGATGGCAAATTGTTGTATTTCTATGTATTTATAAATATAATAATAAAGATGTTTTATTATTATTATTTTTCAATGTCGAAATTCAATAATTCTATTTGAGTCCAATCAATGTTCCAACTGATTCAAAATTTTCAAATGGAATTTTGTTTGCTTTTCATAACGTACTGAAATATTTGTCAAATATTAAAGAAAGAAGTTTTCAAAATTCAAATAACTTATTGTTTTATAGAATTAATTTAATTGTATAAACAAAAGCGGCATTTTTTGTTATTAAATACAAAAACTTGTTTAAAGAGAATTTAAAATCCAATACTCGATTATTTTGATATTTTTTAAAAATCTCACAAAATCCCCAAATTTTAAAACATAAATGGCAAAATTCAATGATATATTCCAACTGATTCAAAATTTCCAAAAGGAATTACAAATTTTGTTTGTTTTTTATAATGTACAGAAATACTTGTCAAATATTAAAGAAATGAGTTTTCAAATAATTCGTTGTTTTATGAAATTATATTGAATGCTTGAACAAAGGCGACAAGAAAAATAAGGAAATATTTAAAATTTTGAAAAATTCCTCTAAATTTTTACATTAACAAATCTTTTTATAATATACCTAATTTGGAAGATTCACAGAAACTGTCAATATAATTGAATATTGGTGAAATCATACTAATTATAGCTACCATCATATAAACTTATTCTTAATAAGACTTAATATTATAGAGCTACGAACAGGCTCAATATATTTATATATTCAAATACATCTCGTCTTTTAATAATAATCTTTTAAGTGTATATGTCTGTACCATCTTTAAGTAGCAAAAAAATTGAACTTTATATTTTGAAAACGTAAAGGTATTTTGTAAATTTCCAAATTTTCTTGTAAAAATAATTCATTTGATAAATTGTCACGACAAATTGTAAAATAAATCGCAATTACAACCTAAAGTTTAATAAATATTGTTAAAATCTGCTGATTTTTCTCGTTTATATCAATTATTTAAACAAATGCTAACAAATAGAATTTAAGAGTAAATTATATACTTAATAAATATCGTTTCGGTGAATTAGTGCATTTATAAAATAATTATTAAAATAAATGCCTAATCGTATGTTTTGCAACTAGGGCGGTAAGTTGTTAATTGGTCACGAGAGCAAAGTTGGGCACACGAACGAAGTGAGTGCGCACATTCGATCGAGAGGACAATTGACAACGCCGCCCGTGTTGCAAATAATATTTTTTATTACTCATACCAGGGGACGTATCTTACAAGTTTGATCAAAATACAATCAAATATGAAGAATTTTTTTTCAATTTTCTGTGTTGTGGATTCTTCATAAGAATTCTCATCAGTCTCCGGTATCACAATAGAATTTACACTCATTTTAAAACGATTTCTTTAATTTTAATTTTTATTTTGTAATGAAACAAAATTTCTGTCACTTTCACGTCACTTTTTTAATAATGAGGTCTTTATTGTGTTTATTTTATTATTATTTTTTTATTGTAACCTAGCGATATTGAATATTTGCGTGCGTTACCCAAGTTATGTAGTAATACAACAAAAAATGGCAATTGTCGCACTAAAAAACTTGCGCCAGGATACTTTTAACGCATGAGTAATAAAAAATATTTTACAGTTTTAATGTTTTTTTATATTTTAAAGTTAAAAACTAAGAACATATTTAAATAAGATTAGAATTGAAGTATTTTCATTATTGAATGATTTAAACAAATATTTCGAAAATATGTTAAACTTATTAAAGCGGAATATTGCTTGAATATATAAATATATTCCACCTTTTCGGAGCAAACACATCTCATGTTGAAACACTACATATATTTTGATGCCATTTATTAGCCCTCAGTCCACTTTCATGGCACTAAACAAGAACTAGATAAAAAACATAACATTGTTTTTAAGATCACATCTTTCTATTTAACCCAAGTGAGCCATCTGCAGACTCATTTCACTTGAGTTAAATAGAAAGATGTGATCTTAAAAACAATTTTAATTATTTAGTTCTTAGTGGCATGAAATTGAACTGAGGGCTAGTAAATGGCATACAAATATCTGTTGAGTTTCAACATGAGATTTGTTTTGTAGTCTTCAAAAGACTATTAATATTAATAAAATAATAAAATATTAATTACGGAAAGGTTGAATATATTTATATATTCAAGCTATATTCCTCTTTAAGAATTTAGTATGATTGTATCTACAATTAGTTTGGTTTCACCCCAATATGAAATTAGAAATATTTAAATAACGAAATTTAAACGAAATTAGAAACAAAAAATATTAAAACTTGAATAATTTAAAAATGTTAAGCATATTTTTAATGAATGTATAAATACATAACGGCAGCTTCATTGATTTATTTGTAAAATTTGTTGCAATTTCAATTCTTAGTATTATATATGTTTGAACACGAATCAGGATTTTCTATTGTTGCTAAACTGGTACCAATATTCACAAGTTTCCAAATTGTAAATGCGTTAAACAAATTTAAAAATTACATGAAAGTTTTTAAAACGTTGGACAAGACATGAAAACAATGATTGCAGCCGTTACTACTTAAAAATGACCTTGAACAGTCGAAACTCGAGGCGTGTAAAGTGTGTGGAGTTATATAACTTCACAAGTGATATATTTTCACATAAATTAGTGAATAAAACATAGCGAATTTTTCTATTCAAGTTGAATAAGGAAAATTAAATTAATAGAAACATTCTTTTTCATTCTAAAATCAAATTATACTTTCCGAATAATTTTAAGAATTTTCCATTTCTTGACTGAATAAAATTTCGTCTAAAGTGTATTAAACCAATTGATTCAATTAAATCAAACTATTTCATACTAAACTAGTAATTAAAATATTGTTTATATTAGTTAAAAGGTTTCCACTATAATTATAAATTCCTTGAAATGTTGTTGAAACAATGTTTGTTTTACTTTGTTCCAGCCAAAAAAATAATATTAGAAAACACAGTACAAATTAAAAATCGTGATAAACCAAAAAATTAAACCATTATTACAAAAATCAACTTCTTGGCTACATACGTTCCTATTTTATATATAAGCACCAATTTAACGCAGGGAAGCTAAACGCGAAGACAAATAGTTAATAATTATCAACGTTATTTAAAAACAAACTAATTTATCTAATTTAAAAAAAATCAAATTAATTTTCACCCACCCCCCCCCCCCCCCAAAATATTTTGTTGATCCTCTCCCATCGTTAACATAAGGGCTCTACTTATGTTCGACGCGACAGCACCACCTCAAGTTGAACGAATTGGACCTCGCATCGGGCGCGAAACATCTCAAAAATATTAGGAAAAAACCATAAAAAATCATAAATATTTAAAATAAGGCGAATCCAATTAGTTCAACTCGAACTGTTTCGTTACTTAAATTTTAATTAAATAAAAGAATAAATAAGGGCAAAACGAAAATCCATCCAAATTATTAAAAAATAATATATTATTAAAAAGTGATAAAAACAAAAACTTTTTCCTATAAATTATAAAAAGGGCTAAACGGGCTACACTTTTTTGATTTCGAATATTCGCAGAGACTCTAAGTAGAAAAGCGGAAAATATTTAAATAATTAAGAGAATTGTGAGCGTGCAATCGTTTCTTCCTTTTTCATATCCTTCTCGTGAAAACCGTGAACTCAAAAACTGTGATCTTCAAGAGTTTTTTGGTTTTGACCAAAGTATATTAAAAAAAAGAACTTTAATTTCAAGAAAAATATTTACAAACAAAAAGAAAATCCATAATTTTTCGTTAAAAAAAGTTTTGGTGTGATAAAAAAATAGAATTTTAAAAGAAAACCGTGTTTTTGATTTTTCTCTGAAAATCCAAGTAGAGAAAACCAAATTTCCATTAATTTCTCCGTCAATTTTTTTATATAAGAAAAATAAAAAACTAAAAAAAATCAAGCAAAAAAGTATTTTTCCAATTGAAAATTTCGACTATAGTGCCTTACGGTCGGCCTTAATATCTCTTCCTATTAGCAAAAAAAATAATAATTTAACAAAAAAAATACAGAAAAAAGTAACACAAATTTGTATAAAACTATTATAAATTATCTTTAAAAATAAAAAACCCAAAAAAATTAAAAAAATAAGTTTTACAAAAAATAAACAAACACGTGGCTTATATTTGGTATAAAGAAAAAATTATAAGAAAACTAAATCAAGTACAAAATTCATTGTTGCGGAATCGTTAGAAGAATTATTTATTCTAAATTTTTAACAAATAAAACGAAGAAAAATTTATAAGATTTAACAAAAAATAAAAACCCAATTGTGACTACCAAAAACATTCAACGTAAGACACAACCCGAACCGAGACCACCGCTCGATTTTGAGACAACCCAACGATCTTTGAGACATCTGCTCAACTTTTCTGGGACTTCTGCTCAATTTTGATTCGATTTCTTGAGACCACTCAACGCGATCTCAAGACTACTCAACTCACCAAACTCATCAACTCACCCGATTTTGGTAAGTTTTGTGTTAAATCAAACTCTATTTTTACAAAACTTTTTACAAGATATTTCTTTAAAACTAAAGTTGCAAAGGTATTTGCTACAGTAAATTATTTCAAAAATAGGTTTGTTTAAAAAATTAATAATGGATCAAAAAAGATGAGGCACGATTAAATTTGAAATATGTTAATTTGGACATTTGTCTCTACCAAACTGTTTAAATCACTAGGTGGGAATAAACTCTTACTTGTTTAATAGCTTTAAAAGACATTGAGCAAAATAACAGAGTGTACTAAATGCTCTGTAATATCAAACTTGTTTCCTAGTTGTAGAAGACATTGAACAAACTGGATCGTTTTGAATGAACCGAGCTAAGCTCACTTTAAGAAAGCTTTTGCTTCCATTTTGTGTGTTTCGAACTATATTTGTTGTAGTAAATTTTCTAAAAAGTTGGTTCCTTAATAAATGAAGAATAGAACAAATAAGATGAGGTAAGATTAAATTTTAAATATATTTATTTTCTACTAAACTGTATAAATCGCTAGTCGAACAAACTCATACATGTTTCATGGCTTTAAAAGACATTGTGTACTAAATGCTCAATATCAAACTTGTTTCCTAGTTGTATAAGATATTGAACAAACTGGACCATTTTGAATGAACTGAAGTCCGGAAAATCTTTGTCCAAAATACGAAATTGTTTTGTTCTGTTCTTCTGTAGTCGTCTTAAATGAAACTAGACTATATTATAATATACCAACAGGGTTATAAACCAGACAAACAAGACTGGATCAACTATTCAAATTATTGCGAGTCTTCTTCCTATTGAATATGTTGCTTCTTCTAATTCTTTGATCATTGATTGCCCCATAAACATTACAAATAAAGCAAGGTAGATAAAGTTTCAAATTATTCTATAATTTTAATTATTGCTCCAGAAACTTTACAAATCAATAGAAATAAAGCATCATTATCCAAAGTAATCATCTTCCACAACAAAAACCTCAAAAAAACCATTTACGAGCTCCAAGCCCTTACCGACAAAACGATATCATGGCTCAATCGTTGGAGACTCTCTTCTAATCCACATAAATGCCAACTCCTCATTCCTAACCACATAATCTCTCCCAGCTCTCCCCACATACACTTAGGCACTATCGACGTAACACCCACTCCATATAACCAGTATACTGGTTTTGTAGATTTTTATTTTCCTGCTTGTGCTGTGGTTTTTGTCTTAGTAAAGTAGCTTCTGGTATTTCCACAAAGCCATTTTTCCTGCCCATATTCTTTGGTAATTTCGATACTTCTGTCGTTGCTTCCGTTTACTGTGACTCCTAGGTATTTGTAGCTATTTACCCGTTGGAATGTGTACTGCGCTATTTGTATCTGTGTCTGTTAGTCTTCTTCGTGCGTTCGTGCACTATGCACGTACTTTGTTTTCTTTTCGTTGTCGTCTTCTCTTTGGTGATTGTTGTCATAGATTTGTCTAGGTTCTTTTTGCTTGTTGCTTCCAGTGCAAGGTCATCTATGAAACCAATTATCTGTGTTTGGTTTTGTATTAATGATTTGTTGTTTCCTACTTTGAATATTATTCTTTCTAGACTGATGTTAAAAAGTACTGTTGATAGTCCGACTCCCTGTCTTACTCCTTTTTCTATGCTCACCTTATTTGCATTGCCGTCTCCTGTGATAAACTCTGCTGTTGAGTTGTTCATTGTCATTTTTGTCAGGTTTATCAGCTTGTTCGGTATTCTCATTTCTTCCATTTCTTTTATTAGTTGTTCTCCTTTTACGCTGTCAAACGCTTGTTGTAAGTCTATAAATAGGATATGTTGCTCCATTCCGAATTCGTAGCTTTTTTCTATAACTTGTGTCAATACGAGAATGGCGTTTATTGTCGATTTTCCTCTTCTGAACCCATTCTGGTGTGGGGCTATTCTGGATTCCGTGTGCTGTGTTAGTCTATTCCTTATCAGTTCTGTTAGAATTTTATAGGTTGCGTTTAGAAACATTATAGGTCTGTAATTCACACATTTCGTCGTATCTCTGTTCTTCCATTCAGTGGGTATTTTTTCTTCTTTCCATATTTTTTTTTAAACAAACGGAACACAGCCGTAACATATACATAAATTCAGCTTTTCCGGAGCTCTATAGCAATTACTGACTCTTTTTAAGACTACCAAAACAATTCTCATGTGAAATTTGTAAGTTATTTTATAGCTTTCAGTCCACCTTCGTGGTACTCAACAAAAAATATAAAAATAACATTGTTCCTAAGATCATGTCTTTCCGATACCTGAAGTGGATTGGATATAACCCGATATTGGAAAGACATGATCTTAGGAACAATTGTATTTGTTTGGTTTTTGTTTGAGTGCCACGAAGGTGGACCCAAAGCTATAAAATAACTTACAAATTTCGTATGAGATTTGTTTTGGTAGTCTTAAAAAGACTCAGTAATTGTTATGGAGCTCCGGAAAGGTAGAATATATTTATATTTTTAGACTGTAATCCGTTTGTTTTAAGTTTGTGTGATTATCTATAACGTAGGATGGTTTTACCAATTCTTCCCATAATTTGTTTATTATGCCAGGGTTAGCACTGCTCCTCCCTTTTTTATCACTTCGTTATTTATTTCGTCTCCCCCTGTTCTTTTGTGTAGTTTTTAGCTTTTTTTTATTGTTTTCGTAAGTTCTTTGTAGTTAGGTGGTTCTTCGTCTTCCGTATTGGTTACTTGTACCTCATCATCTGTTTGTGTTTTGCGATATATTTTCGTGAAGTGTTCTTCCCATTCCTGCTTCCTGATTTTCGTGGCAGGCTTGCTCTTGTTGTTCTGTCGTTTGATATATTCGTATAACTTCCTGTTGTCCTTGCTGTTTGCTTCTATTTGCTGTAGTTCTTTGTCTAGCTAGCCTCTTGTTTTCTTTTTGTAGTGTTTCTTTGCTTCGTGTTGTGCAAATCTATATTCTTGGAGATCTTCTTCTTTTTGTGTGTTTATCCATTTCTTATTTCTTTGATTTTTTTGTTGTGTTTTTCTCCTGGCACTCTTCGTCGAATGATTGTTTTGTCGATTTGTTTTTTCCCCGGCCTATTCGGCTCAGTCGTTTCTATTTTACTTAATATTATACTAAAATCAAATACTTGGGCATGTTTTTCGACAACAAAATGAAATTCACCAACGACGCGAAATAACGAAAGGCAAAGACAATATCAAGATGGAAATATTTCCGTTGCCTAACCCATGGAAGTAGAGGTATTTCTATCAAAACGGCCGCTAGATATTGAGCCACCTGCGGCCCCTCTGTGTGTATGGACACATATCACTTAGAAACGCTAACCACAGAACACTAAATATATTGGAAGTAGGCAGTGGAAGTAGGTTGGCAGAACGAACTCCATTACTACTGACCTCCAAGTTAAGCCACCCAAACCACATCCTCCATAATCCTCCGAACGCGCAACGATCTTCTATATAGACTCTCCCAAGTTCTAAAACTCCTAGATAGGCATCAACAACGAGCCTTTTGCCCGTTATATAATGTATCAAGTATACAATAAATATATTCTCTCTCTCTCTAAAGCAAGTTAGATCAAGATTCAATTTGTGTGCCATAGTGAAGAATGATCATGTTGGTATAATATTTTTGAGATGTACCTATAAGCGAATGGGACCTATAAGAAAAACTTGTTTCATTGGGCTTGAAAATATAGACTTAAATTAATTTACTGAGTCTTCTAGACAAGATTAAACTTGTTTTATTATTTATGTCATGAAAACATTGAACAAAACGTGTTCACGTTAGAGTATGGAGGAACAATTCTGCAGTTGTCCTAGAATGAACTAGACCAAACTAAAATAAACTAGAGGCACAATAATATACCAGTAAGGTTAGATCGACACTACTATACAGGCAAAACTAGAGCAACTATTTGAATTATACCGACATTCTTGCTTCTAAATACTTCTTTGCTTAAAGATTTAATTGTTTTAGCCTGAACTATATGAAACGACATTCTAAATTATTTGAATAAAACTAATTTTGTGATTTTATAGTTTCACCAACACAGTGGCCTCTTCAGATCAACTACGAACATTTTTTCTAATATCGATATTTATACAATTTAGGATGGGGTTTGCCATATTTTTAGGAGTAGTGATTGGTGGATATGATTAATCACATAATTAGTTTTATTTAAATAATTTAAAATGTCGTTTCATATAGTTAAGGCTAAAACAATTTAATCTTTAAGCAAAGAAGTATTAGCTTTTTCTGGTTCTTTGAGTATTGTTCCAGAAACCTTACAAATCAATACAAATAAAACAAGTTAGATTAAGTTTCAATTTGTTTGCCATAGTAAATGATCATGTTGGTATAACTATTTTTACAAGTACCTATAAGTGAACAAATCCCGAACATGGTAAAAATAAGCCACCGTTCTCCTGTAGATGGCTCTGGCAAAGTCATCACAGTAAATATCTACCTCGAAACCTCCCCGAATAGTGGCTCGTCAACCACGTTAAAATCTGTAAGGGCTCCCTACACTTGTGTCTAAGATCAAGACACCAAACACAAATCTAAGCTGTGGGAGGAGGTCCAGGTCCTACTAGGACTGTAGAATCATTAAGAGAGATAAGTGAACAAGCTCTAAAACTTGTTTCATGACTAGTCTAGTAGACTATCTAAACTAGACTAGACTAGTTTCAAGCCAATATAGGCTTGATAATATATACTTAAATTAATTTAGAGTCTTCTAAACAACAAGCTTGTTTTATGTGTCCTAATCACATTGAACAAAACTTTGCAGGTTAGAGTTTAGACAAACACGGCCAAACGTGTTGTCTAGGCCTGGAGTATATTGAACCTATAAGTTTTTGACAGTAATTGTGGACTAGAATTCTGAATTGAAGCAAGACGTAACTAGAAACTAGTCTGTTTGCCATCATAAATAAATATATTAGAAGCTGTGATATTACCAAAGGTGCTAAGTGGATAAGGTCAAGTTTCATAGGTCTTGAAAATATTGAAAGTTTTAACTGAAGCTGCTAAATGGTGTATTAAAT
This sequence comes from Phosphuga atrata, assembly GCA_944588485.1. Classification (NCBI taxonomy): domain Eukaryota; kingdom Metazoa; phylum Arthropoda; class Insecta; order Coleoptera; family Silphidae; genus Phosphuga; species Phosphuga atrata. The sequence goes on along the minus strand of OX155904.1, from coordinate 23,125,375 downwards.
TGAGACTAGGCTGTTGTATTAAAATTAATAACAACAAAATGAATAACAACAAAACTTGCAGACGACATTTAGTGAACACGATCAAACTTCTTGAGATAGACACGTTCAAATGTGTTTCCTATATCTAGAAAGTACTGAACTCTTGAAAGTCTCTCTACTGTTGACTAGAACACTAAATGAATACTTGTTGGAACAAAACTACAAAATTAGGACGCTACGGGCACTAAGTAAAAGTCTTTTATTCGTCTAGAAAATAATTGCAAGAAAACTTAAAATTTACTGACGGCATTTAGTGTACATGATTAAATTTTCCTAGATTTCTTCTAGGCTTAACCAAGAGATCTAGATACGTCTAACAGACTGTTGAGTAGAATACTGCATTGTATCTAGGCTTAAACTGAAACTGTGTTGTTTGCTATAGCAAGGGAATACACGATGGAACAAGGCCATACAGTTAGGTGGACAAGACCAAACTTTATTTTAAGGGACTTAAAGATATTGAACAAAACTATAGTTGCACAGAAGATGAGATCAAGCTTGTTAGATTAGTACATTAGGTAAAACTATGTATTGAAGAGTGTTCCCGGTGAACAAAATTGAACTTGCTAACTTGTTAAGTAAACTGTCCTAGTAGATAAAACTATGTATTGAAGACTATTCCAAGTGGAAAACATTAAACTTTTTGCGAACTGGAAGATATTGGGCAACTACAGACTTTTGCTAGAGATGGACTAAGAATCTAATTTGAACTAAGTAACATAAATAATTAGTTAATTACTACATAACTCCGAAAATTCAAAAGAAAACATTTTAATTATATTCATTGTATTATATTTAAACGTATTTTGTCGACATATTCTACATTGAACTTTCTTAAGAAACTGTTCAAAAACTGTTGTAGTTAAAACAAACCTTTTCTAATAGTTTGTTTAAACCAGAACTGATCATATGTTGAAAACATCATTGGTATCAACACCATCAATCTTGAAAATATTGAATATTTGGAAATTTTCTTTTGAAAAAACCTCAAAGCACCCAAAAACTTGGTTCGAGATTCATTCAAATAATTTTTGGGTGTAAACATTTTGGCTGTTGCAATGGTGTGGCGGCAAGCGCTGTGAGCGTTGGTGGCGGCAGGGGTCTCCATGGGGGTGGTATGGGGGCGACACAAAATGGCGGCTTATGTATTGGTGACGTGGCCGATCGGCCCTCTCGTTGACCAATCGAACGGCCCCGTTTTGACCGGGAACCAACGCCGCCGCCGCACACACTCTCGTTTTTTCGCCGTTGCAAATAATTGCAAATTTATCCACTCACACATACACACATCTGCAAATATATTACATATATGTAGATTTATATATGTTTATACTATATATACTATATTGGATGCTGTGCCACACCCTTGTCATTTCCAATTTTATTTATTGCACCTCTGGGGATGGAAATACTGTTAAATTTAGAAAAAATATTTATTAAAATTTCCCTTTTTTAATTGCAAATTATTATTTGAAAATTTGCAAAGTCTGATAGAAAAGAATCAAACATTTGACGAATTCATTTGATGAATTATTTCAAATGTCTAAACCAGAACAAGCAAGACTAAACAGACGGGACTACACAGATATAGACAAGACTAGACAGACAAGATAAGACAGACAAGATTAGACAGACAAGATTAGACAGACAAGACTAGACAGACAATACTAGACAGACAAGACTAGACAGACAAGAATAAACAGACAAGACTAGATATACAAGACTAGACAGACAACACTAGACAGACAAAACAAGACAGACAAGACTAGACAGACGAGACTAGACAGACAAGACTAGACAGACAAGACTAGACAGACAAGACTAGACAGACAAGACTAGACAGACATGACTAGACAGACAAGACTAGATAGACAAGACTAGACAGACAAAACTAGACAGACAAGACTAGACATACAAGACTAGACATACAAGACTTGTCACACAAGGCTAGACATACCAGACTAGACAGACAAGACTAGACAGCAAAGACTAGACAGACAAGACTAGACAGACAAGACTAGACAGACAAGACTAGACAGGCAAGACTAGACAGACAAGACTAGACAGACTAGACTGGACAGCCAGGACTAGACAGACACGACTAGATAGACAAGAATACTTACACAGGACTAGTTAGACATGATTAGACACACAAGACTAGACAGGCAAGACTAGACCTACGAATCTAGAGGGAGAAGATTAGACCTACATATCTAGACAGACTGTGCTAGACAGACGAGACTAGACGGACAATACTTGAAAGGAAAGTTTAGACAGACAAGACTAAATAGACAAGACTAGACAGACGGGACTAGACGGACAATTTCTAGACAGGCAATAATAGACAGACATGACGGGACTGACAAGACTAGACAGACAAATCTAGGTAGACAATGCTAGACATACAAGACTAGACAAGATGTTCGTGTCAGACAATATACAAACAGGGCAAGACAAACAAGACTCTACAGTCTATACGTATCAGGTAATACATGAACAATGGTAGACACACAACAAGTCTAGACCAAAAGGACTAAAGAGACATGTCTATACAGACAAGGTTATATAGACAAAACTGGACAATTAGGATCGGACAGACAATACTGACTAAACAAAAGTTTTGAGTAAACGCAAAGAATTTTTTATCACATTTCAACTAACTTATTCCTGTTACGCCTTGGTCTCGTTAAATCTTTATGATACAATATGTAAACTTAATTAAGCTGGTCAAGTCAAGATTAATATAATCGAGTATAGTCCTGTTTTCAATATGACTGCGCATTAAGATGGAGCTATCTAATACGAAACAGCATATTAAAGTAGATTCCGTATTTAGTAGACATTGAATTGGCAATAAAAATAGTTAACTGAAAAATATTTTACGGTAATAAAGTGTCTTTTTATGTTTGCTGTATAAAAGGTAATAGACTAGATAAGGCAGAACCAAAAATGTACTAAACAAATTGGATTAAGTTTTCAAATAGACACTGAAAATAGATTTCCTTTTAAGGTACGTTGTAGCAGATCGGTGTGAAGCGTAATTATGCCGTGAAATTTTTGTTAAAAATAAATCATATTTTGTGTGGGGTCAGGATAAAATTTTCAGTCGGAGGTAACATAAACGGCTCCTTAAGCATATAAATAAGTAACATAAAGATAGATCTTGTATATTTTCCAGTGTAAACTAAACTAAAAAGTGTATAAAAGAAACTGAAAGAGTGTTCCACTATAAAAATAAAACGAGTATAAAATGCATTGACCTACCCTACACAGATTCTCTTTAAGCATTGGAGGCTGTGCATGTATATACATACATCACATGGGCGTACAGTCTTTAACTCTCAATCTACAATCTTATAATTCATACCGCAAAGAAAATTGTCTTTACTGGAAATTTTAAAGAATTTTTCTTTCTTTTTGATTTATTTATTCAAAACTAAATATAAACTATTGACTTTTATTGCAAATGTAAAAAAATAACGAGAAATTAATTATTAATCTACTAGACTAATCTAGTTTTGTAATGAAGGCTAGTTTAGGATTTTAACTAAATTTATCTTATATCGACTATCTTATATATATATATATATATATATATATATATATATATATATATATATACATATATATATATATATATATATTTCCAAATTTATTGTTTCTAGACTACTTTTTGAATATTTGACGTATTAAATCCAATTCGAATTTTGCTCCTACCTAGATTGATTGTGTAGACTAATTCTCTCTACCTAGACTAATTCTCAAATTGTAAACAGATAAACGCAAGTTTACAAATTTGATCTTCCTAATAATTCTTGAATGACTAAGACGAATTCGAATTTTGTTTCTATTTGCATTAATTATGAAGTTACATTAATTATGTAAAGGTACTTGTACATACTTTATGAAGGTACTTGTACATACTTTTTGAAGGTACTTGTCTGTTATTACCAGGTCCAGTATATTTTCAAGTCAATAAACGAGTAATAAATAAATAACATGGTTTTTTAGATCATTTCTCTCTGTTTAACTTAAGTGAGTAGCCATCTGCAGACGCGTTGTATGATTGTATCTATAATTTTTATGGTTTCACCGATATTAAATTATCATTTAAATTAATAACTAAGTTCATGTCTTTTTACACAAACGTCAAATTAGAACATAGGCTTGCCATACACGATGCACGTCATGCACGAGGTGTTCAAGTATGTGTATTCCCACTTATAGTTTAAAACAGCGAAGCTGCACTGATGGGAGATAAATCTCGAAACGCGTCTGCAGATGGCTGTTCACTTAAGTTAAATAGAAAGAATTGATTTTAAAAACAAAGATATGTATCTAGCTCTCGTTTAGTGACATGCAAATTTAATGGGGGCCGATAATTACAGGCAAATACTTTTTGTATATTTCAATATCCTGCTTGACATTAGCCAGGGAAGTAGTCGTTTCAACATGATTTGTTTTGTAGTGTTAATAAGACTTAATATTATAGAGCTACGAACAGGATGAATATATTTATAAATTCAGGCTACAGTTTGCCCTTAATAAGATCTATATTTAGTATAGTTTCAGCAATATAAAATAATTTGTTTATTAACTGGGCTTAATCTAAAATGTCGAATGCTTTGCTTAAATCACAGAACATAACCACAGGGAATCTGCCCTTGTCTATTTCTGATAGAATATTATTATATAGGCGTAAAATCGCTGAAGTTGTGGATCCTGAAGTTGTGTTTGCCCCTTTAAAAGCAATTATACTACTAAAAACAGTTTTCCATGATTAGTGCAGAAGACGAGAAGTACAAGAAGAGTACAGACAGGATTTTATTTAGTTCATCTGTAAAATTCTTGAATAATACACACAATAAATCCAGTTCGAGTTTTGGTTCTATATAAACCAATTTTTAAATTATGAGCGGGCAAAATGAGAGTCAACAAGTGGGAACTAGCCTATCGACTGACTAAGAACACCTACATAAGAAATGCCTGTCACGCAACCTGAAACTTAAGCTCTACACATCATTCTTACGACCAGAAGCTCTGTATGCCATGGAGTGTATTTCCTTGAACCGAAGAGGTCTGGTAGAGAAATTGGAAATCAGAGAGTGGAGAATCCTCAGAAAGATCCTAGGCCCGGTAAAGGAAGGTGGGGAATTCCGAAGGCGACATAACTGTGAGCTCTACGAACATATTGAGAGGCTCTCTGACTGTGCAAGGAAAAGAAGGGTAGCTTTCTATGGCCACGTTGGAAGATTGCCTCCAAACCGACTAACCAACAGTCTGTTAACCTGCTGGCAAAACAAGAAGGTTCGTACCACTTGGATGACAGAAACCGAGAATGATATTAAAGAACTGTGAATAACAGATCTCCGAAACAGACAGTCTGTGAGACGCACCAGGAAGGAAGTCCGTGGATTTCAGGAAAAACCCCGAAGGAAAGGTACCCCCTGGACAGAAGAGAGAAAGGAGTTACAGCGGCAGAAGATGGGACAATGCTGGGGAAAGATCAAAGCCCAACAGTTGAACAAGTGTGGTCCAAAGTAGGCCTATTCGAAAGAAGAAGAAGAAGAGCGGGCGGGTAAAATTAGATTTACAAATCCAATTCTTGATTAATTAACCTTGATAAATTAAGGTAATGCAAATTTGATTTTTGGTTCTATCTACAACAATAAACAATTTACAGAGCCATGAACTGACATTTAAGAAATCTCGTTTTCTTAAATCCATTCTTGAATAATCGATAAACTAAATATAGTTCGAATTTCGAGTTATCTACATTAATTGCAAAGTTACATTTCTACTAACTATTTTAAGAAATCGGTTATATCTGCGTTATTTCTTGAATCATTTATGTACTAAATTAAATTAAAATTTGAGTTCTTCTTCCTGTAATGCTTCAGTCTTAGTGGACTTGGACCTTCTCCCCTTGCCTACACTTGTGCTTGTCTAGATCTTAGACACAAGTAGGGGAAGCCCTTATAATTTTCAACGTGGGTGGCGAATCACAATTTTGGGGGGGTGGGGCTTTCTTGACAGATTACTGTAGTGGTCTTGCCAGAGCCATGCACAGGAGGACGGTTGCTTATTTGCATATTCGTGTCTCCGGGATTTGAACCTACACCGACACCTTGACTACTAGGCCACCACTGCCTAAAATTGTTGGGTTCTATCTAAACTAATTCACTTAAGTACTAATTCACTTAAGCACTAATTTAATTAAGTTGTAGTCTGCAAACTTACAGTACAAAATAATAATTACAGTACAAAATCTAATTTGTTTTATCTGCATCTGTTCTAATATTGAAGACCTATAAACTTACCTTTTAAACACTTGCGCTGGCAAGTAATTCACAGACGCGTCTGCCAGAACGGTCCAGTGTAACTCGCTAGGAGGCGTCATGCAGTGTTCGTTGCGTTGGAGAAATCGGAAGAAGATTTGTATCTTCTGAACTAATTTACTTTCGACCTAGGACTTCTAATAGTTTTTAGGAGCGAATATAACGCAACAATATTCTACGCCGATTTCGAAGTGGAAAAACAATGTTATCAAAATCACTATCATTACTACCCCGTTTTCTTTTTCTATTTTTCGAAATAATGTCGTAATAACTTGACTGTCGTTCATTTTGGATCATCTGGTTCATCATTCATCATTTGGTTCATTTAAGAATATGAGTTAAATATTGGCAAATGTACGCTATGCAGTGCGATGATCTGTGGTCTTGAAAAGAAAACATTAGTTATTACCTGTGCCAAAGAAGAAGAGGTGGAATTTGGGCGCTTGGAACTTGCACGTGTGCTTATTACTTCTTTCAAAATAAAATGATTAGTTTAGGTTATATTAGAGCAGATAAATCCAGACCACATATCGCGCGGCAGCGCAACCTCTCGATCCAAAATGAGAAAATATACTACCCTTTCCAGTTATAAGACAAGATGGGGAATCTGGGGAAGGGGGACTCTTCATGGCATGGGTGACAAGTAATGTTTCGTCTCTGGAAAAATAATAATAGCCGACGTGCCATGCACGTTGTTGGCGATTCTGCGACTAAAGCATTACGACGTGCGTGACACGTCTTTCCGGCACAAGTGGTTAATGTAAGTAACGTACCAAATAAATGGGACGCAAGAGTGTGGTGGAGGCTCAGATAGCTAAGCACTTGGTCTTTGAGTCAGACAGCTGCAAAAGGTGGTTCAAATCCCCACAGAACCAAATCATCAAAAATTAAAAACTAATGGCTGCAACCCATCACACTCACTTCCCCAATCCGGCTTAGGCAACTGTGGGGTCTCAACTGCCTAACACCTTCTCTGGAAATTTGTCGTTCGGATTCGAAGTTAAACTGTAGGTCCTCCATATTCAAATCTTAGTGCTGAGGTTGGATATATCTCAGAGAAGAGGCCGGTGCCCAGCAGTGGGACGTAAAGACTGATATGATGAAAAAGCGGTCTTTGGTAGCTTTGAGACCTCTGGGGCTCCGGTAGATAATCGACACTAGCGACTTAATTAACGGTTGCTTAACTTGTAACTCGCCCACAATTTATTCACACCATACCTCGTAGAACCCACCTTTAAGGGGGGAAACCACAGTAGTATGTACAAGAATACGCTGTCAAAATTTCAAATCGATATTCGCATTCGTTTAGATTTTATGGGCATAGAACCGAGTGCACACGCTCGAGCGGAGCATTACCTCGTTTTTCTCGAAATGACTTTTTTCACATTTGCATGCAATCTAACTCAAAAAGTGTGGAATCGATCATTATGAAAATTGATAGTACGATTCTTTATAAAATTTCGAATTATATGAACCAACTTGTGGGATGATATCATGATTTTAAGGGTATTTTTCCTTACATTATTAGAGAAAAAATCGTGAAAATCAAAGAAAAATTGTTCCAACACCTGCAAAATTTTTAATTTTCATTTTTTTCGCCTGCATTGAGGTTCATCTTCTTAGAAAATAAGTTATTAATGTAAAATCAAAACCTTTTTGATTTCACATGAAAATCGGAATGGCTACACTGCACGCAATTGGAAAACTATACTTACAACCTTCGGCGGACATCACACCGTAACTTTTATATTTTTGCCTGAAATTATTCAAAAAAATTCATAGAAATTGTTCGAAATATGAATGAAATGATGTCAAAATTTGATTAAAATCTAGTTATTTTTTCCCAGCCAAAAAAAAAAAAATCCTAAAAAATCAGTATCAAAGAGTCTTCTATTGTGGTTTCCCACCTTGATAAAGCTGTTACATCTAGACTAATTCTTAGGTAATAAATGTAATAAATTCAGTTCGAATTTTGGTTGTATCTACAATGATTATAATCTATCCAGACCAATTTTTGATTGATGATCCATGATTCTTGCTCCATTTCGAATTTTGTTTTTTTCTAGACAAATTCCTGATAAATTCGAGTGTTCAATCCAATGCAAATGTTGGCTATGTTTAGACTAATTATTAAGATACCAATAGACAAACTTGTTTTAAAAAATCTCGAGTTTTCATTTCGAGTTTTGGTTTTATCTAGATAAAGTCTTCTTATATGGATTCACTAAACTAATTCTTGGGTAATTAACTAATTCGCTTTCTTATATTTGATAAATCTTAACTAGTTCGCTACTTCTTCATCAACTTGTCTAATCCTTCTATTGTTTTGATATTTTGATAAATTTATTTAATTTTCGAAAAATGTTTCTTGTTTTTCGTAATTTTTTTTTATTGTCTTATTGTACCTGTGCATAGATATATTGCTCAATATTTTAAATTTTCGCGAATTATTCTAATAAAGTGCATTGTGTTGCGCCACTGCGTTGTTGTGTCAGTGTGTGGGAGAGAGACAGCGCTCACATATATATATCTTGGTTCATTGACCCGCTATTTCTTTCTGCAGTACTTTATTTGCATGCGTTTTTTTTTCTTTTCTTATTGCGTTCTTTTACTGCCTACTAATAACAGAAATAACTTAGCTCGGGTTAGGTTATGGTTCTAGTTTTTTGTGTCGTTTTTTCTATCGCGCTCTCGCTCGCGAATATTTTCGGTTCGTTACTATCACCTTCTTCCTTGTAGTTTCGACGAGAATAAATTCATGAGAATTTTTTTAAGGAAAATTCGTTGGAAAATTATCACGTTTTATCAATTTTTTTCAAAATTTCAGATTAAAAAACATTTCTATTCACAGATTTTTATAAACATTAAAACCATTTTTATTCACAGATAATCGTAACAATTTTTTTTTCAAAATTTTTCGTGAGTTTCCACAATATTCAATGAATTCATATGTGTTCCAAGTTAAGCAATTACTCTTGAGAAAAACTTGTCTGGAATTAATTAATTTTTTATTTTTAATTCATTCTAAGAGAGCCGAAACAAAACCTAATTTTTAAACGTTGTTTAATAACTTTCAATAATCAAACATTCTTTTTTGATCAAAACTTTTAAAGGAAAACAAATATTTCTCCGTGATTTTCTGTTTTTTTCCCTGTAAGTTCGAGAAAATAAATATTGTAGAAACTAATTTGTATTCATAGCCTGTTAGCCTTAACTCATACTAATTTGTCTTCAATGTTTCACATTTGCTTCGCATTTTCAACTTTCAAGAATCGCTTGTTTTGGTTCAACATGGAATTTTCACATTCATCAAATATATTTCTTCATCAATTTGAAATAAAATCAGCTAAAAACTTTATGCAAATAAGTTGGAATTCAATTTCCATTTAAAAAAGTAATTCAATTCCTCAACTAGAATTCAATCACTAGTTGAATTCCTACTTCTGGATAGTTATGTTATAATTAAGCTAGTAACTTAATAGCAGTAAGTAAGCTAATAGCTTATAAAACAGATTTAAGCTTTAAATTCTTCAGAAATCTATTTAGAAAAATTTGAAATTGCTCAAAAAATTGTCCATATTTTGATTTGACTGAAACAAATTTCAGAATTAGATTTCTAAATTGTTGTTGGATTTCTTATAGACATTACTTCACGAAGATCGGACACCAAAGTCCGACGAAGACCTTCAAGAAAATCCTCCGCACGTTTGACCTACCGACTAGATGACCACAACGGTCGCAGGTTCGAAACCCAAACGTCGCATCCACGAGGATTCTGATACCACATTTACTAATTGTAAGTACCAATTCAAATTATGCGCAATCTTTTGTAAAACATGTAAATATCGCAAATTAATTGGGTTATTTGAATAAGTTTCTCAAAATATTAAACAGAAAGAAAATTCTTTTGGATAAACTGATTTTTCCGAAAATTGAAGATTCTTCTGATGCACTTAATTTGTTCAAGAAAGTACATCAGATAGTATTTCCATTTAATTTACACAATAAGTTTTGAGACCAATATTTAGAACAAACTTTTTGACAAATTTATTAAGATCGATTTTACTAACTATTGTTCCATGTTCCATGCCATTGTAAACCTGTTCCATGCTCAACTTTGAACAAATTGTTTTAGTAAATCTGTTAGCAAAATTGCTTCTCAAATTTTCTCAATCTCCAATAATCAATCAAGGCTTAAACAAGAAACTTTTTGTATTCAATGTTTTAAAATTTTTCTCATATTGAAGAGATGTAGAATTTTGGATCTTGCAGATAACAATCGGTATAATATAACAAACTCAAAATTTTAACAGTTACCTATTAAAAAAATAACTTAGCTATTAGTTGTTATATGCTTAGCTATATGTTTCTCAAACTTTTTCCAAAATCCTTCAGCTTCTCCACACAAGCCGTTATATCTTGATTCAAATTATATTGATAACAGACTTGTTTATAACAATTTATATTGTCAATATTACTCTAAGACTAGATGAGCTAGATTTATAAAGTTTTGTAAATTTCTAGTGTAGTAGATTGGTTATCAGTTGTTGCTATCAAAATTATCCAAAATCTTTCCGTTTTTGTTTTCTTTTTGATTTGTTTACTAAAAACATTTTAAACTTGTTTTTGAAGTAAAGCTTCTTAAAGCGCAAATCACGGAGTTGCTCAGTTCTTTTTTCAATCGGTAATGACGTTGACTGACGTAAATATATATTATTGACGGAAACATATATTATTTTTTTAACCGGAAATGACGTTGAGTGACGGAAATATATTTTATATTAGCAATAAGGCTATGTTAAATAAGAGATGTCACTCTTTAACAGTTAGAACATTTTGACATTTTTCAACATTGCAAAATTGTAGTAAAACTACTTTGGGCGCTACTTTTAGAGTAACTCAGACCTTTATTTTGACGGACACAAAGGCCGGTCCAGACGCTCCGTTTTGCACAACCTTTTGTCTGCGCAGTCTAAAGACGGAATGAAAACGTTGCACTTTGTAGAGCGTCTACACGGTGCAGATACATTTGTATATTTCGCACAGTTTTAGTGACATCGTCATGGAGGAAGTTAAGACCAGAAAAGACCAGACAAGTCCAGCCAAGGTCAGATAAGACTAGACAAGTTCAGCCAAGGTCAGATAAATCCAGACAAGACCAGACAAGTTCAGTCAAGGTCAGATAAGACCAGACAAGTCCAGCCAAGGTCAGATAAGACCAGACAAGATAGACAGAACCGCACAAGATCAGACAAGACAAGACAAGATCAGACAAGACAAGACAAGACAATATCAGACGAGACAAGACAGACAAAACCAGACAAGATCAGACAAGACAAGACCACACAAAACAGACAAAACCAGACAAGACTAGACATGACCAGATAAGACAAAACCTGTCAAGACGATACTAGAGAAGACCATACAAGATAACCACAGTGTTGGCAACTTACATTACACTTGAATAATAATTTAAATATGATCGCAAAAGTTAATTATTTTGTTAATCACGTTGTGATAATAAAGGATCAGTTGAGGATTTAATTTAAACAATTTGTGAAAGTTATTCCATCTAATTTATTATACCGAAAGATTTGTTTGCTACTACTCTGGTCAATTTTGAACAAAATGAATCGGAAAACGGACCTACCGTCTACATGCGCCTACTTGTCTGCACAGTTCATGGATATCTATTCTCTTTAGCTCAGTTATCGCAGCAACTGTACCGTCTCCGCGAAGTTTTCAAAACTGCGCAGTTTTCCTATCTACACGCAACGTTTTATCTGCAACGTGTTGAACTGCTCAGACAAAAGGTAGTGCAAAACGGAGCGTCTGGACCTTAACGTTAAGTAAAGTGTATATTGTGCTTTTGGCAATTTTTGAATTCTGTAGAAATTGAACAATAGATAGTCGCCTAATAATATAGGTGTGCTTTCATGAATGGCATTTTTTGAAATAAAACTAAAACTTTCGAACTAAAAAATTCTTCATTCTGACAATAAAATTTTTTGAGTGATATATACACATTGAATTGATTTCTATTCTGTTTTCATAAAGTTTCATAGTAATATTAATTGTTATCTTATTTATAAATATTTTATTTAACGAATGTAATAAGTTTAATCTTTATAGTAATACGTGCCACAACCGTCAAAGAAATTTAGCTTTAAATGCGCGTAAAGTTTACACAGTCATTTTGTATGTCTCTATATTTTTATTAATAATTCTAGGACTAGTTAAAGTGATTGTATAAAACTCTACAAATAACCAATGACAATAACTCGTTTGCTAAATGTTTAAACTATTAGATAAATTTTACAAATCTTTCAGTGTTTCCACGAAAACCTGATCCACATAGAGCTAGTAGCAGACATGTCTATAACAGTTCCATTAATTACTTGAAAGCTAGATAGGCTTTATTTATAAAATTTGAAATTTTTTTCATTAACAAACTTCTAGTAATAAAAGTTTTTTAAACTAACTGTAGTTTTGATGAACTGACTAACGAGTTGATTTAAAAATTAAATGAAATAAAATAAAATATTTGTTAAAATCTTTCAGTGTTATTTAAGAAAACCGTGTAACACGTTAATGCCGACGGTTGGTTTTGTGTTCCAGTCTAGCGTTCGGCATGTACCACCTGTGGTACACGTCGGCTTTAACGTACAAAAAATTGAAAGCCTCCAAATAGAGACTTGCTTTTAGAAGTTCACATTTTTATTAATGAGTCGAAAACTAGTTGTGTTGGGTTCTTATTGCTAAATTTTGACCAATATTGTCCATGAACCATCAAGGTTTTGCATCAAAAATAAGCTAGTTTATACTTATTTCTCGACTTTCTAAAATTGTTTTTACTTAATTGGAATAAATTTTCGTTGAAAGGAATTTTTTTCTCAAAAAATCTGTAAATTAATTGATTATCGAATCGATTGAGACCATCACTGTATAAACATATGAACATAAAGAATAACAAAATAAAATATAATGATAAATTTTAAGTAACATTAGAAGAATCAGTAATCACTTCAGAGACTCACAAGGCAAACTGGCTTTTAACCACAAGGACAACTGCCACCTTTTAGCTCAGTACTTACTAAAAACCCACTCAACTGTGATCCACCCAGCAAAGACTTCGACTATAAAGAAAGCACACCAAACCCGGACTCGCTGCCCCTTTCATTGGAAGAAGTTGGCCAGATCATTCAACTTCTTAAGAATTCAATAAGGCAAAATTCAACTTCTTGAGAATAATAGGAGAGGACTCTATCGTTGCTGAACTATGGAAAGGTGCTTAAAGCAATGCCGTGGGTAAGCTAGCCGAGATCATCCAGGAAATCTGGGAAACAGAGAAATTACCATCCGATTGAAAATCGGCTCGGATCAACCCGCTTCACAAAAAGGGAGATTTTACTGATGTAACCAACTACCGTGGAATTTCTCTCCTCCCGGTAAGATACAAGATTCTCTCCAAGGCGTTACAAACAAGGGCAGAAAATCAGCTGGATAGTCAACTCAGAGAATATCAGGGAGGCTTCAGGAAGACCCGATCCTGTGATCCCAACAGATCCTCAATCTTAAAACTGTACGTGCATACTCCAAGATGAGAAACCGCAAGGTTGTCGTCACCTTTGTTTATTTTAGGAAGGCCTACGATTCCATTGATAAAGAAACGATTAACAAGGTACTCCAGGAATTAGGGCTGGACAATAAAACCCGCAGACTCATCCTAGAAACCTTGACCAACACCCATCCCAAGGTTAAATTTTTAGGCCAAATCTCAGAAAGCTCCGAAATAAAAACTGGAGAGAGACATGGAGATGGACTTTGCCCACTTCTCATCAACTGTGTCCTTGAAAAGGTTTATGAGAGAATGGCGCAAGGAGCTGATTAACTAGGGTGTTCAGAGTGATTTACCTGGGACGTAAGAACGATGGTCTGGTTGTAGATTACCTGGCCTTTGCAGATGACATTGCACTGATTGCTGATTCTCTTGAAATGGCAACAATGCAGGTAAATTGCCTCAGAAAACAGGCTGCCAGATTGGGTCTTTAAGTGTCCAAGCTGGAGAAAACAGAATTCTACACCAACATCAAAGAAGCAAACAGAGAGTTGTTACTAGAGCGGGTAAACATCAAGAGGACTGAGAAATTTAAGTAACTCGGCGAATGGATTGAACGCAACTTATCCGAAAGACCTTCATTATCGATAAGAGTTAACAAGTTAGAACTAGCCGATCGACTGACGAAGAACACCAACAACAAGAAATGCCTGTCACGCATTCTAAAACTAAAGCACTACACATCAGTCATGCGACCAGAAGCCCTGTATGCCACGGAGTGTTTTTCTTTGAACCGAAGAGGTCTGGTAGAGAAATTGGAAGTCAGAGAGATGAGAATCCTCAGGAAGATAGGAAATTCCGAACTCGACAAAACTCCGAGCTCTACGAATATATTGAGATGCTCTCTGACTGTGCAAGGGAAAGAAGAGTAGCTTTCTATGGTCATGTTGCAAGATTGCCTCCAAATCGTCTAACCAACCGTCTGCTCACCTTCTGGCAAATCAAGAAGTTCCGTACCGCTTGGTTGACAGAGACCGAGAAGGATATTAAAGAACTGGGAATAACGGATCTCCAAAACAGACAGTCTGTGAGACGCACCCTGAAGGAAGTTTGTGGATTTCAGGAAAACCCCCGAAGAAAAGTTACAGAAAGGAGTTACAACGGCAGAAGATACTACAATATTGGGCAAAGATCAAAGCCCAAAACAGTTTAACAAGCGGGGTCCAAAGTAGACTTATTCAAAACAAGAAGAAGAAGAAGAATCAGTAATCTTCATTATCTAAAAGTAACATTGTAGTAACTTGAGGCGGTGGTGGTACAGTAGTTAAGGTGTCAGACTACCAGGACATAGGTCCCCAGTTTGAATCCGGGGACACAAATATAGGAAAATAAGCCACCGTTCTCCTCTGGCAAAGTCATCCTAAAAATCTGCCTCGAGAACCTCCTCTAATAGTTGCGCCATCTACGTTAAAAGCTGTAAAAGCTGGGCTCCCTATACGTGAGTGAGATCAGGACTGTAGCACCGGTGAAAGGGGTGAACGTTGTAGTTTAACGTTAAAGTAACACAGGGACAATAGTGTGGGCAAATAGAACTAATCTGGTCTCTATGAAGAAGCAGCATGGGAGGATTCAAAGACCTTGCATGTGTCTGCATCACGAAGGCGATGGGATCATCTGACTTTTTTTATAAAATTGTCACATTTGGCTTATTAAAGGGGCATATATTTTATTTGGATTTTAATTTTTTTGACCATGTATATTTTAATATATGATGGGACTGAGTGTTCAAAGTAAATAAGAAATGGCTTAGGAAGGCTCTTAGGAATGAACATCTTTAAAATGACTTAACTACTTTAGTTGTTTCTTGAACTGCTTTTGGAAATTTCTTACCAAACTTACAGAACTCCTATTGTTCGCTTATCCAACTCGGTCAATTGCTGAACAAATATTCGTGTAATAAATGAATAAATAAAATAAAACATAAATAAATAAATAAAACAAATATTCGCGTAATAAATATTCTTTATAAACAAACTTCTTCAGAATCGTGAATGCCAGAGGGAAACTTTTTTCCTTATACAATGCTTGCTAAACTGTTTGACACACTTAAGTATATAAGAAAAGTATTTCATTGACCATTTACTTTTAGTTAAACATTTTTCAGGAAAATTGGTCGAAATTGAAGAGAAAATTGAGCAAGTAAATCACAAGTCTTTAATTCCTAACAGAAGTTTTGTGATCAATATTTTAGATTTCGTTATCAATGCCAAAGGAAAGTTGTTTCCTAATAATACTGTTCTATAAACTTAGGCATTTAGGACTTTCAGTACGTTCATTAACCATTTACTTTAGTTAGATTTTGCCCACAAAACTTCTTATCATAATTGATACTTGACTAAGAAAATCACAATCAAGTCTTCAATTTCAATAACAAGTTTTGTAACCAATGTTTAACCCAAACTCTTGAGCACATTCGATTTTATTTGTTCAATTTTGAACAAATTTCTTCATATAATTCAATCTCAATCTATCAGCAAACCTTTTCCTCTTCTTAAGATTCCTCAGGCTCAATAAGCATGGATCTCAAAGCAGATGCTTTTACCAGATCCTTGGTAACGGCAATAGCCACATTTTTGGTATTTATTAATTACATTTTACCGCTATTATTCATGATACGACTTCTTTAATTTGGACAAGAAGTTTTGTGATCGATATTTCCACACTTCTTACGAAACTTACAGAACTTTGTTCACCTATTCAACTCTGTTAAATTGTGAACAAAGAAATAAATACAATTCTTAAATTTTGACAAGAAATTTCGTTATCACTGTCAGAGGAACGTTTTTCCCTTATAAAACTGTTTTACAAACTTAAGTATTTAGAACTAAAAGAACTTTCCATTACCATTTAATTTAGTTAGACATTATCCACAAATCTTCTTATCGAAATTGAAGAGGAAAGTAAAAAGGTAAATAAATCACAATCTTCAATTTCAACCAGTGTTGTTTTGTGACCAGTGTTTAACCCAAACTCTTTGGCACTCTTATAAAAGTATTTGAATCATAATTGAATATGAGGGTGAAACTAAACTAATTATAGATACAATCATACCAACTTATTAAAGCGGAATATGGCTTGAATATATAAATATTTTCAACCTTTCCGTAGATCTCTAATGTTATCACAAATATTTGTTGTGTTTCAACAAGAGATTTGTTTTGTAGTCTTAAAAAGAATTAATAATATTATAAAGCTACGGAAACTAGATACAATCATACCAACGTATTAAAGCGGAACATAGCTTGAATATATAAATATATTCAACCTTTCCGTAAATCTTTAATGTTATCACAAATATTTGTTGTGTTTCAACAAGAGATTTGTTTTGTAGTCTTAAAAAGAATTAATAATATTATAGAGCTACGGAAAGGTTGCATATATTTATATATTCAAGCTACGTTCAGCTTTAATAAGTTGGTATTTCATTCATAATTTATTTGTTCAATCCTGAACAAATTTCTTCATTGAATTCAATCTCAATCTTTTAGCAAACTGTTTCTTTCTTGTAAAGCTTCCTCAGCATCAATAACCATGAACCTCGAACTTGAAGCTATTACTAAATTGGCTTTGGTAATAGCCAACTCAATCAAAATTTTTAGTCAAAATAGTATTGAAGATCAATGAATTCAACCAGAGTTATATTTAGTAATATTTTAGATTTTTTAATGTATAATTTTTTATGAATCCGGTTGAAATTAAGAAAATTGTGCACGGAAATGGCAAATGCGCGCGGGTAGCATCCAAATACGTCGAAGGCGGTTGCCGGCGCGTTGTGCGAGAGAAATGCATTTATAATAAACGGGCTCGCGCTATTAATCTAAGTCAGGTAGAACGCGGAACAAAAACGGTGCTGGCGCGGGGCGAGCGGCAGGGAAGAATGTATACGGTGCGCGTTTGAACCTAGGACCTTTTGACTCGTACGTCAGCCAGATACCCGACTACCACCTGCATGAAAAACACCGAGAACAAACAAAAAAAGTAAACTTAACAGAAAGAAAAACTTTTGATCTTTCGAGTATCTCGTGCGTAAACTCGACACTGTTCTTCCTCGAGGAAAACATCCGCGCGAAAAACATTTTTGTTTGTTTGTTTTCTCACAAAATTTTTCCACTGCAAGTTTCACAAGCGATTCTTGTATGACTGCGGTGGTTCTTCGTCTTGTTCTGGCGTCGGAGCGAGACGGAACGTTTGTTAGTGCCGTCTGTTTATTATTTTCACAGTGATATCGCGCTGATAGCCGTCGTTTTTATTTGAGAAAAAAATCGGATAAGATATAAATAAATTTTCTGAAACGGTTCCGATAGACGGCGCCCAATATGCAAGGCGGATAGAGGCTAGATTTGCGCCGCCCGGCCGCCGCTTATATATAGTCTCATATTTTTTGTTGCTAACACAGATAAAAAGTCACATTATTTAGATTTTTTATTATTTTTTAAAGATTATAAATGCGAACATGTCTATATTTATAAAATATTGTTTCCTACTTTTATTGGGTAAACAAAGTGATGAAATTGTGAAATCAATATTTTTATCGTAAACTTCTTTATTTAACACTTTGTTGCACGTCCTCAATTATTTAACCACATTTTGAAAAGTCTTCAAACATTTTCACTAATATATCTTAGGTTTTTAATTGTGGTCCATGAGGCTTATGAAACAAAAAATCCTCAGCATCGGTGTATATGTCAACAGGATTGTAATGTACTTTAATAGCTACATCCTCACCTTCACTCGAACCTTGATACGTTCTGAATCAATCAGATTTGAAGCCTTTGCTTTAAAGTATTTATAATATTCTTAACAATAGCTAGGGAACAATAGCTAAGGAACAAACGATTGGCCATGTCAAATTCTGGTTTCACGTGATAAGGCTAAGGATATTTGAAATTGCTTTGTAGCAAAGTAGTAGTGTAGTAAAGTTGTAGCTAATATTGGATTAGGAGTTTGGAAGTTCTTGATTTTTTTCTCAAATTTGGCTGTCCTGTCTAAGGAAACTTTGCCAGGAGCAATTAATATTTAATAATAGACGCCCTAAGAGTAATCATGATAACTTTCTGTCAAGGTGACTTCCTCCATCCAGCTTAAGAACATTTTTTTCCAATTTTAGCTAAACCAACTTAAGTAATATTTTGGCTGCTCGTATAAATAGCTAATCTAAATTAAATTCCATTTATATATTTTGAAAATCAGGAGTTGTTTATTTATTTTGTGCATGGGCTTATGAACAAAATTTTGACGACCTAAGAATTATTAGGACGTAAGCTCACACACGAGAAGGTGACTTCCTCCATCAAGTTTTGTGATTTTTAGATGATGGTTTTTTTACCACTTAAAAGGTAAAATGGTCAATTCGATGGACAAGTCGACTTTCTCCAAAAGGCTTATGAACGTTTTTTTCATTTAATTTCAGCTAAACAATCGTCTGGCTGCTTGTTTAATTAAACAATCTTATTTAGGTAAACCCATGTCAAAATTTTTGAAAACTATTTTTGTATATTTTGTACATGGGGCTTCTTTTCCTCAATTATTCAAACACATTATGAAAAGTCTTCAAACATTTTCACTAATATATATTTGAATTTCGCGTTTTGGTTCATGAGGCTTATGAACAAAAATAACCTCGGCTTCGGTGTATCAGTGAATGCTAATGTATTTAATAACTACATCTTAACCCCTTGCTAAGTTATTCTATTAAGGGCCCTCCTCAAAGAAGTTCTTTTTTCGACTAGTACCTTCGCTGAAACCTTGAAATGTTCTCAATCAATCAGATCTGACACGGTATTATCCCGCAACTTTAAAGTCTTTATAATATCGACTTACAAAAAATCCAACTAATAGCTATGGAACCAACAATAAAAATCACGAAAGGCTAAGGCTATCCATTGAAAGCGCGTTGTACCAAGGAGGTTTCTTTAGCCAGGCAAATCTTGCATTAGTGCTTTAGAAGATCTTGGTTGTTCTCCCAACTTTGGTCATTGTGTTTTGGGAAATTTGATTTGATATGATAGTTGATTTGATAAGAGACGTCACGATGACCAGACGAAGAGGCATCATGAGCAAACCCACGCATCACGACAAGGTGACTTCCTCCATCAAGCTTACTGGTTTTTAGTGATAAAGATGGTTTCTTTACCATTTAAGTGGCAAAGGTGGTCTTTTTGCTACTTATTCTTTACCGAAAAATTTTGGCTGCTTGTATAAATACTATATATCTTAATGAAATTCAAATAAAAACTTTTGAAAAACAAGAAATTCTTGTAGGTTTTGCATATGAACAAAACTTTGGAAATAGTATATTATGCAACTAGTGCGGAAAGTTGTCAATTGCCCACGAGAGCAAAAATTCGCTCGAGAGAAAAATGAAGAATTTGCTTTTTCAATTATATCTCCGGTGGTGTGGATTCGTCATAAGAACTCTCATCGGTCTCTGGTATCACCATAGAATGTACACTCATTCTAAATCTTCATATTTAATTTCATTTTTTTATGAATAATCTGTCAGTTTCACATCACTTTTTTAATATTATTTTTGATTTTTGATTTTTTTTTAGTTACATATTCGATTTTTATTGAAAATTTTCATGCGCCAAGCATAATTTGCGTGCGATAAGTATACTTGTCGCACGCAAATATTTAAAATGACAAACAGCCATTTGTCGCGCTCAAAAACGGGCGGCAATATAGTATTTATCCCGCATGAGTAATGAACATAAACATTAAAACATAAATCAAAGTGGATTTATTCCTTATCGGCTTGTATTTGATTAACTGCTTCAATCAAGGCTTCAAAATTAGGCGGAGTATTACTCCGCAAGAGACAGATGTACCTTGGGGCTCACAGCTTGAACACAGAGGAGTCGCAGAGAGCAGCAGAGAAATTCCTAAAGGAATCTGGATTAGAGGAGGCGCTCTAAATGGGTAAGTACACCACGCATGGAGGAGGAGGGTGGGGTACAATAGATCTATAAAGGTCGCAGTACAAGTCGTCACCACCATATCTACAATCTACAAGGCTTCAAAAACACAAACGACACGTCTTTAAAGCCTTGAAATTTACTTACCAAATGAAATTTAAGCTTCTGAGGCTCATTAAACTAATCAACACATCAACACAGGTGATTGGATTTTGAAAAATTACCAAATTGGTTCTTGTTTTACAACATTTGATGGTAAATGGATTGTTAACAGTAATATGAAATGCGAAAGATCATGGTCCAAGCCCAATAGACCAACTCAAAAACCTTGATGAAACTGATGATTTTTTTAATAATAGTAGGTAAAGTTTTACAAGAGTAATGTCACTTTTGAGCTTTTGACTAGGAACAAAATTCTGAAGGCTTTGTAGCAGGAACGTCCAAAATTGGTGAATTGGATAGGTATTGGGTTTGATCACCACAATATCAAGCCGCATATGTCTTTAGTCACTCTTCAGAAATTATTGAAGCTTAGTAGTGAGGTGATACCACATCAAACCGTACCCTCTGATAGCGTCAGGTCGATGCTAACACCATCAGATAACCATTTGTCTCATGTTCTGTTAAACTCCTCGTTATGTAACACCTTCGCTTCAGGCGACAGTGTCAAATCAAAGTTTGAATTTTGTTTGTTCTAAAACGTAATTGTTCCTTGCCAAAGTTCTTTGAAAGTGAATTCGTGAAATTGCTTGGAAGTGATTGCCAACGGTTATGCACAATATATAGAAAATGAACAAAATAAACATCACTGATTAAATTTTACTTCTTTTGGACCTCCGCTGGACGATCTTCTTGGGGCCATATCTCGTCGTCTTGCTTCGCCACATGGGTCATGTAGCGGGTCGCCCGGGGCGGGTCGCCCATTAATGAAATAAAACTTAAAATATTATACTTCGGAAAACCTTTTTTTTTTCTCGGCCTGTTGTTATCCACTCCTGGATGTATTTCTCTTCCCTAATCTTCCTTTCAGTTGGGTTTTGTGCAACTTGCAGCCACTTTTTACCCGCAATCTTCCGGATAGCATAAATCCACCTTAGTTGCGGCCTTCCCGTACCCCTTTGGGCCTCCACTGGACGATCTTCTTGGGTCATTTCTCGTCGTCTTGCTTTGCCACATGACCCGCCCATCTGCATTTCTGAGAGTAATTTTTCCGCATGACAACCGTCACTTTAGTCCGCTTCCTGATCTCTTCATTTCGCAATTATTCTCTCAGGCTTATCCCCAGCATTGCTCGTTCCTTCGCTCTTTGGCACTTCCTCAAACGGTTTGCGCTGTTCTTTCTTGGCGTTACGGTTTCCATGCTTTACGGGCAGCACACAGGCCTCGTAAATCATCCGTTTGAGGTTAGTCGGCATTTGTAGATCTATGATAATGAAGCTGAGCTTTCCAAAACCTACCCACGCTTGTCCCACTCACCTGATAGCTTTTGTGATTTCTTTTTCCTTGCCCAGTTTGATGTTATCGCCAAGGTAAAATTAGTGGTCTACGACCTCCAAATTCTGATTCTGCACGGAAACCTGGATATCATGTGGGTTTAGGACTTCAGTCTTCTAGGGGTTCATCTTCAGACCCACTTTTTTCGATCCGTCGTACAGTTGTCCTGTCATGATTTTTATCTCATGCCTGCCCCACTCTCCTGATAGTTTTCCCTGCCCAGTTTGATGTTATGGCCAAGGTAATCGTGGTGGTCTACGACCTCCAATGTTTGGTTCTGTACGGAAACCTGGATATCATCTGGGCTTAGGATTTTAGTCTTCTGGAGGTTCATCTTCAGACCCACTTTTTTCGATGCGTCGTACAATTGTTCTGTCATGATTTTTAGCTCAGCTGGGTCGTAACTTATTAGTACAATTTCGTCGGCAATTCTTAGGTGGTTGAGCTATGTGCGTTGATGTTAATACCTTTTCCCTCCCAGTCTAGCGGTCTAACGGTAAATGGCTTCTGTGAGATGGTGTCTCCCTAGCGTACACCTCTCTCTATCCTAGTCTTCTCTGCCTTAGTGTCCTCTTCAATCTTAACATGATGCGTAGCATTTGCGGAAAACTAAACTAAACTAAATTTTTCCAAATTTAAACTTGATGGTTTCTCTGCATATTCTCATATTTCAAGTACATTTTCACAAACTGTAAGGTACATTTTTACATACATTTAGAAAATGTTCAAATATTGTAAACAAATTTTCCATGTAATTAGGATATTTCATAGAAAAAGCTAAAGATTTGAATATTTTGTAACTAGGACGGAAACTTGTCAATTTCACGCGAGAGCGAAATTGGGCGCACAAACGAGGTGAGTGCGCACATTCGCTCGAGAGGGCAATTGACAATACCGCCCGTTTTGCGAACAATGTTTTTTATTACCCATGCGAGGGTATGTATCTTACAAGTTTGGGATCCAGGTAAAAATAGAATCAAAAATGAAGAATTGGCTTTTTCAATTGTCTCCTGAGGTGTGAATTCGTCATAAGAACTCTCCTCAGTATCCGGTATCACCATAGAAATTACACTCATTTTAAAACCTTCTCTTTAATTTTTATTTTGTAATGAACAAAAAATTCTTAGTTAGAAATTCAAAAAGTCACTTTCACGTTACGTTTTTAATATCGAGGTCTTGATTGTGTTTATTGGATTGTTTTCTTTTTTTTTAATTTAACCTAGCGATATTGACCATTTGCGTACGTTGCCCAAGTTATGTGGTAATACAACCAAAAGTGCCATTTCTCGTACTAAAAAACGTGCGCCAAGATAGTACTTTTAATGCATGAGTAATAAAACATATATTTTTGGTATTGTAAGATTAAAAAAAATTTTTAATCTGATTTTCTTAATTGTTCTTAATATTCACATTATTAAAATGGTTTGTCTTTAAATAAAGTCTTAGTATTCTAATGACGTGTTTATTATGCGAAGTTAAGAAATTACTATTTAATAGAAATTACTAACCGGTATTATGACTTAAGCATTTTCTAATTTTCTCATTCCATAGTCTTGTTAGCGGCCATAAAACCCAAACAAAAAATACGTTTCCGTGTGAATTACGTAAAATCGCCCACGATAAAATTACAACGAGAAAAAAGTACTTTTACATCGAAATGCCCCTTCCCGACGAACTTACACATAAAAGTAATAATAAAAGGAAAAAATCAAAAGATATTAACTTTTACTCGAGTCGAGATGTTTGACCTAAATTTATAACAAAATACTTTGTGTGTGAGTGTGCACACGTACTTATGCATGTAGTATAACGAGTCGGTTTGCATTTTCTATCTAATTTGCCGCACTGCAACGAAACAGACATTAACTAAAAAAATGGCGGCAAAACCAATGTCAATAGATCCAACGGCCCAAACGGTTCAGCGCTTAAACGACACGAGAAAACTTGCAGAAGCATTTGTCTGACCGGCCGAAGTTACGCTGCACTTTGTCTAATCGAATAAATTGCCGTAATACCATTTTATTTATTATTACTTCTTGCATATCTGCTATAAATCTTTCTCTCTTCTTCCATTTACAACCGAACATCGTACACTTTATATACACCATTTTTCTTCCTCACCCACACTTCCTTAGCTTTTTTCGCCCCTCGACTCGGAAGAAACTGTAGAATGTAGGTGTTTGTGGTCGATAAACTGTAAATTATGTTAAAATAATAATTACCTGGTAATCGGAATACCGAGGCAATGGAATTGGTATTAAGTGTGCAGAATGGCCAGGTTTATGGCGTCTCTTAAATATCGCATTATGGGAAAGATAATAATTTCACGGAACATTCTCGCATATTTAATAACACTCTCGTTGCGTTCGCGCTACTTCACGTTTGCACGGTTGCCGCGACGAAATTGCACATCATCGCGACAATAGAAAATAATGTTTTTACTATATATTTACACACCCTTAACTGGCTATAACTAATTAATATTTACTATTGGTATTCTTGTTTTTTTGCACATTTCTAACATAAAACTTTGATGTTACCACCTAGGTGCTCGAATTCCTGTCCAAAATCTTATTCGAAACCGAAAACCTACTCGAGATTTTTTAGTTTGCTTGCTCGAAAGTGAGAGTTTGAGGAATGATAACTTGTGAATTGTGTAATTAGTTTAACGTTTCCTATTATTGCTTAATGTTTTCACACTTATTTGGTCGTAAACTGTTAAACATTTCTTAATTGCGACTATACACTTGCTGGAAGTTGATTTAAAACTGAATCTAAAAGTTTATTTTATTAAAAATCTGAAACATTTTAGAACGAATTTTTATAACAAATTTTTCTTTAACTTACCCAATTTTTCGGTAAATGTTGAATTAAATCTAATATTTTAAAGCAACATGTAGAATATTAGATTTCTTAAAATAAAACTAGTATACTAAATACTTACTACACTGACAGGCAGAAACGCCGTTTTATAAATCTACTTTACTAGTTCGCGAATCCAAGATCGATGTAAAATCTATTAATCTACCAACGTGATCTGCACTTAAACTAATATTACCTTCAGATCGAAAACGATTTATTATACCACTAGATAAGATAAATATAATAAGTGTAGCTTCAGCTGCGTCTGATTTAAGAAAATATCAATTCATCAGAGCTTTTAAATTAAGTTTTATTTAGATTCATATTTAACTTTAGATTTAATTTGTTTCATTTTTTTTTTTATCATAAAACCAAATAATTTTGCCTTGAAATATCAAAATATATAATGACAATATTTGCAATACAAACGATTTTTGCGGCAAAAACCGGCTTGAGGGTCAACATACAGAAGACTAAATTCATCAAGAAGACTGAGCAATATCAAGCAGGCTTCTTCTACAATCCCGATAGGAAACAATATTATCTGTAAAGTTCCTGCAGTCAAATACTTGGGAGAATGGATTTCAGCAAGTGAGAGCGAAACCTTGCCCATAGACACCAGGTGCACCAAATTAGAGAGGGCCTATCGTTCCTGTAAGAACATCTATCCCTCCAAGTACCTATCCAAGCACATAAAACGTAAGCACTAAAACTCGGTAGTAAGACCCTCTGTAGTCTACTACTTTGTTAGAAAAGTATCCGACCTTATTTTTTATTTTGAAAACCTGATGGATTTGAATCAAGCGCGCTTGCAAAAGCCGACCTTGAACCTTCTTGCGCATGCGTGAATTTTTTCCCGCCTGTAGATGGCGTCAGTTGCTGTCGAGCAGTGTTCGAGTGACGTAGTGTGTAGTGTTCTCGTCAGTTTTTCAATGCAAGTTAATTGACGGAACGACTGGAGCAGCGCTACTGCATCAAATTTTTCAAGAAACTGGGCGACAACCAGGTGGAAACCATTCGGAAGATTCAGACGGCTTTCGGTGACGATGCTATGGGCATCACACATTAAAGACGGTCGCACATCGGTGGAAAACGAGCCACGCTCTGGTCGGCCATCAACATGCCGAAATGACCATGTCATTGCGAAAGTGAAAGCTGTGGTGATGCGGGACCGCCGTGTGACTATCCAAGAAATTGCGGAAGAGGTGGGCATCAGCAATTTTTCGGCACATTCCATTGTGACCGAAGATTTGGCCATGAAGAGAGTGGCGGCGAAATTCTTGCCGAAGCTGCTCACGGCGGAGCAAAAGCAAGTTCGTGTTGAAGTCTCACAGGACATGCTGGAGTCCATAAACAGTGACCCTGACTTCATGAACACATAATCACTTGTGACGAGTCCTGGGTGTACGGGTACGACCCGGAAACCAAATCCCAGTCGTCACAGTGGAAGCATTCCTCGTCACCAAGACCAAAGAAGGCCCGCCAAGTGCGCAGCAACGTCAAAGTGATGCTGACTGCTTTCTTTGACTCCCGCGGAAAGGTAAACCACGAGTACACACCACAGGGTCAAACAATCACCAAAGAGTGCTATAAGGATGTCCTGCGTCACCTACGTGATGCTGTGCAGCGTAAGCGACTATAGTTGTGGTCATCAGGAAATTGGCGACTCCAACACGACAATGCTCCAGCACATTTTTCGCACTTGGTTCACATTTTTTTTGGCGAGAAACCAGACCCCTCTGGTTCCACAGACTCCTTACTCTCCTGATATGGCCCTCTGCGACTTCTGGCTATTCCCCAAAGTCAGGAGGCCATTGAAAGGAACGCGATTTCAGACAAGAGAGTACATTATGGCTGTAACGACAGCCGAGCTAAAGTCGATTCCGAAAGAGGCATTTCCGGAATGCTTTCAAGAATGGCGACACCGCTGGGAGAAGTGTGTGGAGTCCCAAGGAGACTACTTTGAGGGTGTTTAGGTTTCCAACTCTCCAGGTATGCCAGTTTTTTTACCGGCTAAAGGTCGGATACTTTTCTAACAGACCACGTATGCCTCTGATGAAATGATGAATCGAAAGGTCCCACTCAGGAAACTAGAACTTAAAGAGAGAAAGATCCTGAGGAGGATGCTAGGATCCATAAAAGAGAAGGACGATACCTACAGAATCAAGCACAACAACGAACACTACAAACATCAGGAAGACATAATCACATGTATTAGGAAAGGCGATTGCCCTTCTACGACCCGCCTGAATCACTCCAGGCTCACCAAGAGAATCCTCACAGAGACAAGTAGGGGAAAGGCGTCCAAAGCCAATTGGTTCACTTCTGTTAAATCTGACTTAGAGGAACTGCAGATCCAATTACAGACAACCGAAAACCTAACTCAGTACCGACAGGCCATCCTGCAGGAAGTCTTCCCACTGTCTCTCACAGGCAAGAAGTTTACAGGCACTACCAGACCTAAATGGACGAATGAGAGGAAGCAAGCTCACAGCCAGAACATGAAGGCATACTGGGCCAATAAAAAGCTTAAAGTTAAGAGGAGCCCAGTGGTCCCTAGTAGGCCAAAACGAACTGAAAAAAGATAATTATATTATGTTTTGGAATGAAGTTGTTCAGATGTTAAACATACAACTAATGCAGCTCGCTTAAAAACGAAATTACTTTCCGAACAACCTAGTTAGTTAATAAAATCACAATATCAAAGCAATTACTATAATCAATCAAATTTTTGTTGAGATTGTTTTAAAACTTAATAAACAATTTCCAAAGAAGATTGAGATAGTTTCCGTCGTAACAATGTTTTTAATTCTGTTTATGTCTCTAGCTACCATAATACCCCGACTAATATGACTTACCACATTCATTTACGACTAACTTTATTACGAATAAATATAATAAGCATATATTAATTTTTCGCTACTTTAACTCTAATTGATATCACTGGGCGTTCTTTATTTATATTCTTCCTTCTTTTACTCTATGTGTAAAATCCGCCGTTTCTCATTATTAATTTGATTGTTTTCTTTTCCCATTCCGAGAGTAAAACTGTTGTTTTTTCTTAAACGCTTCCACGGTTAATACGCGAATATTTTATGTGCGACTACTGCAAAACGTAAGATAAACATAAACATAATTTTATTAACGGCCAGTTTTTAATAGTAGACGCGGTAGAATCGTTTTCTTCGTGATTTTAATGTTCCGTTTGTTGAATAAAATGTTTCTTTTCTAATTACATTTCTTCTAATTACTAGGATTTCCTTTAAAATATTTATTACACAAATTAAATCCTGCGTTAATTAACAGAAACTGTTTTAAATAAATCAGGTTTCGTTTAACCATTGGGCTTTGATTTTCTACTTCGATGACGAAAATATTTTTGATATTCGCAAAAATTTAGAATATTTTAGCCATCAGCTCCATTTCACAAATTTTAAATTTTATTTAACAAACACGCAAAGAGTTTTACATTATAAATTCAATCAATCTGCAGTTTGTTGCGTGTACGCAACGTGGCTTAACTTAACCCACAAACAATTTTGTACAGTTAAATTGTTTCAACAAAAAAAACTTTTAAACTGACTTCAGTTTACTCAACCAAAACGACTACCATACATTACAACAGCCACGTTTAATGTATTGCATTCGATATCTAAATCTGGTATTAGTTTTAAGCGTAGGAAATCTCGTCGGTAGGTCAATCGACTTTACATTGAACTTATATTCAACGACTCGAAGAAATGATCTATGAAAGCGCTTGTCTGTCCGTCTGTCCGAGTATGTAGTGCACGTTATTTATTAGCATTAGTGCCTCTTAAGTTCTCCTCTCCCCGGTTGAATGAGTGTTACTTGTTCACGCGCATTACAAACTTAAGTAATTTTAAGTTAAAATAAATTAAAGTTAACTCTTAAATTAAAAAATCTTAATGAAACACCTTGCTCCTAATAAAAAACCTTGTGCCAGCTTCACTGGTTGTATTTGAGTTTTAAACCAGCAATGGCATAGTTTGCTTTAGTCAGTAATTCCTATTCTAGGGTAAATCATTTATATAGCCCACACTCCTTTCGATAAGGTAAAATTTTGTGCTGAGGCATAGAAGACATAGGTCGGGTCACAATACCAAACCCTGTGGTACATCATAGCTCATTTTTAACCGGATCTAGATAAATCTAGATAAATCTATAATATTTAAGGGTTGATGAATCTATAGACTGACTAAAACCACTCAATTATTACAAACTCCTATCGATAAGGCAACATTTGGTACTGAGACATAGAAGACTTAGAACGGATCCCATTACCGAACACTGTGGTAGATCACCGGATCTAGGTATATCTAGAGAAATCTATAATAATTAAGTGTTCCATCTATAGACAGACTAAAACCACACAAACTATTACTTTACTGATATTTAATCTATAATTTAACTTATGAACATATAAAGTTAGCTTCTAAAACTGCTCTATCTGTGCAATTTACTTTAGTCAACTTAAATAGACTCGGACATAACTCAAGTAAACAGCATTCATGGCAAGACTTTTTCTCTGTCTGTTCAGTAAGTACGTAGTGCATGTGATTTATTAGGTAACATGCAAATTAAAAAAATTAAAACTATGTATTAATACTCGGTGTTACACGCGTGATTTGCATTAAAATGTGTTTGTAATAACAGTTTAGCTTGAGTAATAAATTAAGTATTGAGTGAAAAATTAGGAATGAAATTCGATTGTCTTAATATGAAATAAAGAAAATCCCGTCTTAAGTCGAGCATAGCTTTATCCAACATTTAATAACTTTACCGTTTTAATATATTACTTCTTTAAATCTCGGAACTAGTGTTCGCCTATGAGCGTAGGAAATCACGTTGGTAGGTCAATTGACTTTACATTGAACTTAGATTCAACGACTTGAGAAAAATGATGCATGGCCGTCTGTCTGACCATATACTTCCCAACTGCCTTCCACAAATACGTAGCGTACATAATCTATTAGTTGTAGTTCCTTTTAAATTGTCTTGTCTCCGGTTGATTAAATGTAACCTGTTCACACGTACACATGAGTTAGTTTTTAGAATGTAGATTGGTAGATTACAATCTATTGATGTCTGAAGACTACTCTGTCTTATTCTAATATTAGTCTTAAGTTTATGCTGTAGAATAATTAAATTAATTAATTTCAAACAAACTAATAGCTTTAACTTGATACAATTAAAGAGTTTTTCAGTAGCGATTATATGATTTGAAGATGTGATGGCAGCCATATTTAAGGTGGAATAATTATAACCAAATGGTATTTGTCTTTATTATGCTTTGGCAATTTACTGTGGCAAAATATAGGTTTATAAAACGTTTGGTAAATACGCAATAATTATATAACAATAAACATTCTTTTGTGAATATTTCATACAATAGATAAAATATTGGTCTTTATACTATATATAAAATTATGGTCCACATGATAGATCTATTGAGGTTATTCGTCGAATCGTTGCAAAAGCGGAAAAAGATTTTACTTTTTTTAACGAAATTAAACCATCAAGAAGTAAACTAAAAGCTGGAATAGAAGTGAATATTGCTGCTGTAAGGCCTGAAACACAATTTTCAGTTGAGCAACTATTTGGTTGCATATTTGTGCCGTATTGTGTGCTATTGACATGGACTTATTAGTTGCAGTTGCACGTGTACACAGCTCCATAGCACTCCATAGGACAGAAATATTCATCCAAACAGTGGTCAACTGAAAATTGCAGGTGTGTTTCAGGTCTTACAGCAACAATTTTTGCTTCAATTCCAGCTTTGCGATTTCTTCTTGATGGTTTTATATCGGACCTGGACAAATGGCGGCCCGCGGGCCGCATGTGGCCCGCTTTAACATTTTATGCGGCCTGCAAAGTATTTTATAAATTATTATTTTTCTTCTTCTTATACTTCGAGTAGACCTTGAGGTCTGTTTATTGCCAAGGCTCTATTCGGTTGCTTATCCTGTGAGGCGGAGCTCCAACTATCCTTCCATCTCTTAGGTGGTCTCCCTGGCGGGCCTCGGCCACCTGGTTTTCCATCTCTGGCGATGTATGCTAGTCTCTCTTGGTAGAATGAACCATGTGGTCACTGTGGTCTATGTGGTCACGCCAATATCTTCTCCTTTCCCTCCCCATCTCACTATGTCCTCCACCCTGCATGCCGCTCTTATGTCGTTGTTTCTCACCCTATCTCTAAGTGTCTTCCCTGCGATGGTTCTTAATGTTTTCATCTCCGCTATTTTATAAATTATTATAATTCAAATATGTCAGTGTACAATGAAAACCAAAAAAACTTTGTTGGTTTTATGATGGTGTCGTGCGAAAATATTACTTCGGCGACAAAGCAAATACAAATTTTTCTATACGTGGAATGACTGATTTTGAATTATTAATCTTAATTTGTAATTCAAGATAAACAAAGCTACCAAAAATCCCGAAAGCAAGACTATGTCATGCTTATTGTGTTTAGCCGATCCTAGTCTGGTATTGTCTGGTTTTGTTTGGTCTTGTCAGGTCTTCTTCATTCTTGTCCGGTATTGCCTAGTCTTGTCTATTCTTGGATGGTGTTCTCTGGTCTTGACTGATCTGATCTGGTTTGGTCATACCTGGTCTTGAACGATTTAGTCTAATCTTATCTGGTCTTGTTTAGTGTTGCCTGTTGGCATAGTCCTGCCTAGTTTTGTCTGATCTTGTCTTGTCTTCGCCAGTTCAGCGTGATCTTGTATAGTCGTCGTGTTTGTGTCTAGTACAGTATAATCTCGATAATCCTAAACATATGGGACTAGACAACCGCCGGATTATCAGAAAGAGTGGAGAGAGGGAAGAGCGCGAGCGGTCTCCAGACCGCCGGATTACTGATGTGTCGCCATGTCGTCCGATTAACCAACGGCCGAATTACCGAGATTATACTGTATTACCAAATCTTGTCTAATCCTGCGCAATACCGTCAATAGTCCAGTTTCGTCGAATTTGTTTCCAGTTTAGGTATATGCAGACCAGGATTGTGCAATTGGCGGGCCGCATGAGGCACGCGTCAACATTCTATGCGGCCCGCGAAGTATTTTATCAATTATTTTAATTACAAAAAAATAGTGTATAATGGAAACCAAAAAAAGTGAGTTGGTTTTATGATGGTGTCCTGCCAAAATATTACTTGAGAATATATACATAGTACCCGCAATAAATGTTTTAACTTTACTTTGTAATCCAACATTAACAAATCTATAAAAAATTCCGAAAGCATGGCTATGGCGTGCTTATTATGTTTACCAGATCTGGTATTTACTTTATTAACTATCTGCCACTATTTTATAGACACCGCGCATTTATCCGTGTTTTCTATAAATATATTACGTTTTACAATCAGTATATATTTTCCGTAGGCAGCAACCAGCCCAACGCAACATGACCTCACAGGGCCAAGCATTCTAAAAACAAAATTAGTACATGCCATTCAGGTTGCAAATATTAACAAAACCATGTCCAGACGATATCTATGCAGAATATTTGAAGCAGATACAGGAGGAAAACATAAACATAATTTAAAAACTATACAACAAGATATATGACACTGGACAACTTCCAAAGGAATGGCTAAAGTCCACGTTCATAATGCTTCCCAAAAAGCAAACAGCAATCAAATGCAAAGATTACAGGCCAATCTCGCGAATGAGTCACGCATTAAAATATTGCTACACATCATACACACGAGGTTATTTAATAAACTTGAAGAGCTAAGCGGAGACACTCAGTTCGGCTTTAAAAGCGGCACCGGTACACGAGAAGCAACATTCTGCCTAAACACATTAGTACAAAACTGCTATAACCAAAGAAAGAACATCTTCCTGTGCTTCATCGATTATGAAAATGCGTTCGATAGTATCAACCACGAACGTCTCATCGAATATCTTAAAAGAGCTGGTATAAAGGAAAAAGCCATAAGAATAATCCAAAACCCTTACTGGCAACAGGCAGCCAACGTCATAATCAACAACCAATTAACGACAGAAGAAATCGAGATAAAAAGAGCGGTACGTCAAGGATGCATGTCACCAATGCTATTTAATCTCTACGTCGAACAAATATTCTCTGAAGCCGTCGATGATCTAGAAATCGGAAAAAAGTGAACGGTACCACAATAAACAATATAAGATACGCAGACAACACAGTGATTATAGCAAGCAACCGGCAAGCCCTAGAGCAACTAATGAGCAACATAATAGAAAGGGGTCAGAAGCCGAGCTAAGAATGAACAGATCCTAAACAAAATTCATGGGTATAAGTTGTAATAACCAGGCAGGAGCGTCCATCAGGGTAGTAGAGGGGAAACAATTGAAGAACTACTTGCACGAAATACCTAGGCATACTAGTAAACGACAGATGGGACCCAGTACACGATATCAAGAGTAGGGTAGAACAAGCCAGACAAGCATTCAACCAACTACGTCCCTTGCTATGCTATAAAAACCTAAATTAAGAAATCCGCCACAGAATGATCAAATGCTACGTTTGGCTAGTCCTACAGTATGGAGCAGAAACCTGGACTATAAAAGCATCCATTAACAAGATCGAAGCGTCCGAGTGTACACTCAGAAGAATGCTCCGTATCCCATGGGTGGACCACGTTACCAACGAGGAGGTGCTGAGAAGGGCAGGAGTGTACAGATTCCTATTCAATACCATAAAGCAGCGCAATATCGGGTATCTGGGTCACATACTAAGGGGGCCGAAATATCGAATTCTCCAGCTCATACTCTATACAAGAAAAGAGAAAAGGCAGAAGGGGCATCGGACGTAAACAGCTATAATGGCTTAGGAACATCGGGAACTGGACCGGAATCAAAAAGTTTGGTGACATGTGCCAAGCAACAATAAACAAAACATTAACAATTATTCAATAAATGATAATTTCCCAACGCACACAGGTGTAAGGCAACAGAAGAAGAAGAAGATATATTGTCCGCTTCTATAAAAAAAATGATACATTTTTTTAATGCGGCCCGCGATCAAATTTTCATCCGCAATGTGGCCCGACAGCCTAAATATTTGTTTCGTTTCCTAAGAGCTAGTGTTATAGAAGATGCAAATTTATCAATTCCTCGTCATAGTCAAGAATTAGGCGTACCAGAAACCACTAGACATGGATTTACACTCTTATAAGATTATATTGACCCAAGGACTGACGCCATTTAGCCTCCATGTGTCACGTGTTTGTCATGTCTTGCGTTTGTGTTTGAAGGGGCAAAAACAAACTCAAATCGAAATTGATTTTAGTTTTCAGGAAACTCTTCGAATTTATTTTTTCAATAAGCCAATTTTTCGTTTTTTGTGGGCAAGCAATTGACTCTTTTGTATGTCTGCCAGATGTCATCATTCTTCAAGCAAATTCCAAAAACTAGACCATTCTAGATTTTAAAAAGATTTTGGCTGGATTTTTGATTAGTCGAACTAGACCATTTTAAAATAGTCCAGCTTTTGGCATTCATAGTTATTTTTCAAGTTGGTTGTCGATCCATCAATACAGGTTTTATAGTTGGGATTGAGCTTATGAAATCGCACTGCTGGATCAAATTGAATTCACATTGAATATTCAATCAATTAGAAGAAATTACATACCGGGGTGCTCATAAATGATCTGTTAAACTTATCTGTTACAGTTAGTGTTTGAAGTGTTAGATTTCCTTGTCTTTATTTTAATAAGAGCTCAATTCTCACGCGTTTTGTGACTTAAGCTAGTTTTAAAGTAGAATATCAAATTGAATTTAAAGTCTTAGATTGTGTATTAATTCTTAAGAAATTATCGATAATAACATTACATCTATGTGTTGATCTGCGTAATTTGTGCGTTTTATTTTTTTGTTTACCACGTCTAACTAAATCAGCATACTTTTGTTGTTGCGCATTAGTGGCTTAAATTAATTTTAGAGTGCAGCGGGGTAGAGTGTAGTACGCGTCGGGCACGCTTAGTCAATAATGACAATCAGTCTTAAAATTCGGTTTAATCCAGTAGTAGAAGTGATGTTGCGGTAGGTCAGCCGAGTTTACATTGAACTTAATTTCAAGTTATGGAATAAATGATCTGTGATAGTGTTTGTCGAGTATGTAGTGTACGTAATTTATTAGTATTAGTGCCATTTAGGTGTACTTTAGCCCGGCTGAATGAGCGACCCGTGTTCAAGCGCTTTAATGACTTAAGTCAGTATTCCAAAGTGTAGAGGGGTAGAGGACTGTAGTACGCGTCGGGGGCGTTGAGATAAAACGATAATCCCGCTCAAAAAAATAGCGAAACGTACTAGACCACGAATTGCATAGGAGAGTAAAGTGAGTAAGTATTTTATGTAAGCGCGCACATTGCACGCCGCCCTCTTTCCGTCTCGCTCGCCCCAGTGTTTCGGGTTCTCGGTGCGCCGGCCGGTCTCTCTGTCTGTCCTTATGCAATTCCTTCGGCCGTCGTCCTCCCCGCCATCTCGGGACCGCGGCGGCACCACCAGCAGCAGCTACAGCAGCAGCAGCACCAGCTAAGCACCAAGCTAAGCCGAACGACGAGCTCGCGCGCGCGCCAACCGCTTTCTGTACTCGAAAGATGAACGGGAATCGCGTACCCTAAACAAAAACGAAACAAAAAGCTACCCCCTAAATAATTAAGGCCAAGGTGATTTGATCTCGATATGTGTCCGAGCTCGCGGACCAATTACTACCGTCACCAACTCAATTCACACTAAAAATTTCGATCAATATTTTTTTTATAATTTCTTCAATTAAATTTATTTTAAAAATAAGTGGCGCAACTACCAACCCTCAAAATAAGTTCTACTTTACACCATCCACTTAAAATAAGTTTTATTTTTAATTCTTACTTTAAACTAGTTTTGATTATTTCTTCTGGGACCTAGGAGATCCAGTTTAGTGGAAATGTGCGCCGACTGTGGTTTGTTGTTTTATTATTATTTCATATTTTCCCTTTTATCTTAAATCTAACTTTTCCAATATTCTAAGGGATTGTTTTTCTTTTACTTGATTTATTTATTTTAATTTTTTGTGGTCGGGAGTGGCTGGTGCGTCGGCGTTGCATTAGAAAAATCTATTTTTGTACTATTTCCAAGTGGAAAAAAGCGACGCCGACCGTCTTTGCGAAATCTGCAGTTTTTTTTTTCGTTGCAATTCGCATTCTATTTCTACATAATAGAAAATTTCCACTGAACAATAAAAATTTAAAAAAAAGGAACCTTTAAATAATACAAACTCTACAATGCATCCTCCATAAACAATGTAATTATTATGAAGAAAGTTAAAATTAAATATTGAACAATAAATTTTCTATCAATAAATTATCAGCATTTTTAACAATCACGAAATCTATATATTCCTGCGAGGAAGCGAATTTTTAACGATTATCTATAAATTATTTACTGCCATCTATAAATATTTTTGTTATTATCCATAAACGTATCTCGTAAATAAATAATTCACAGTTATCTATTAACATTTAATTTCACAAGTTATGCTCTATCTATAAATTTATTATAAAATTATCTATTATCTACGAAACGACAATGAAATATCCACTGGGAATTGAATGAAACCCTTTTTAAAGTTGTTATCTGCAACTTGGTTTTATCTTATCTGGCAATTTTAATTGCATTCATTTTTATCTTTTATCAAAACAAATTTCGCACAGAAAAAATAGCGTGTTACTAAATTTGCAAACTTTGCATTTCTCATGATTTTTATCTAATTTTTTTCCGAAATTTATTTTAAATAACAATTTTTATCTTATCTAGAACTTTTATATTATTCGAAATATAAATATGTTTTGACCAAAAACTCAATAATTAATTAAAAATCTTCAATACTCGTGCACTTGTATCTATGTTGCAATTTGTATCTATCCAGAAAATGTTATATAAATAAGTTGACTCTGCCAGAATTTGTTTTGTAAACAGAAACTTTTACTCGCCGTCTATTTGAAGCCAAGTGTATGTCTATATATCAATTAAATATAGACTTGACTTTCTATTTTCTTCATAAACTATATATAATAATAGATACCTACAGTTCAAGTCACAAGATAGATAACATTTCTTTAATAAAACCTCAAGTTCATAGTCCATTAAACTCAAATAAAAATCGTTTTATTTAATAAAAATAATTAATATCAGGAATAATTAGTCATAAAGAATTCGTGCGAACATTAAAGAGACTTTCCTACTAACTAAGTCTAATTAAAATAATTCAAATAAAACATTAGCTTGGATTGGTAGATTCTAATTTAAATTCTTCTTTTGTTCAGAATCCACTATAGTTACAATCTTCATATTGAAATCAGGTTTTGCAATAATCTAAATCTTTCAATGCTCTCCGGTTTTGCTGACTAAATAGACTAAACACAAACACCTGTACCTACTCTCTGACGTATTCTGTATTTATACCATTCCGTCTGTCCATCTTCATTTGGCTTGTTCAGAACCCAGTTTCTCTTTAATAATCCAAACGACTATATAGTCCAATATGCCGCAACCATACATTCTACTATAAGCCTTTAGATTATTTTAAAATTATCTTTTATTAACGCATTTGAATAAATAAATAATGTGATTATTTGTTGCGGAAAACAAATAAGTTTTCTCGCCGATTGAATAATTCATGCGTTTCGTTTTATTTTTCTTTTCAATTAAGTTTTTTGTGTGTGTGTGCTAATTGTGCGTTAATTTTCGCAAATTGGTTTCGCCCACGTTAATTGGAATGTAGCTAAAGGTTAGTTTGAATAAAATGTTTGTTTGGGTCCGTGTTGTTGTTGAGGAAGTCCGGTGTGGATTGGACGGATTTTTTTGGGATTTTTTTTGTATTGGCTCGCGGCGTGAAGTAAAAAAAGTTCCACAAAATGGCTGTTCAAATAATCTATTTTTATCTGAGTATTAGTTGTTCTAATATTTGCACAGTGGCCATGTTGCGGAAAAAATGTATATTTATAAATTTTTCGCGTAAAATCTGGGATTTTTTTATAAAAATAAAGAATATGGAATTTTTTTTTTTTTGTGCAATTTTATTCTGTGGGCAATTAAAAGTCTTACAAAACGGCTGAATCATAGATCAGTTTTGATGAGTTTGATTTGTACAAGACTCTATAGATTTGATAAGAAATATTTCAAATTAATAATTTTTCAGTTCAAATAAAAATCATTCAATAAATATCTTAATTGTTTAAATTCTTCTCTATTTATTTGCAAATTACCTTCAAGTCATTTTTCTTCTCGTCCTTCACTTCTTTGAAATTTAAACTATAACATTTTATTTGCAATTATCTTATTTAAGCATGAAAATATGTTAAATGAATCTTAAAACCTCAAAGTATGAATTTGCGAAATCTAGACAAATTTGAAATGTGTGATCTTAATTTTAAAATTTGCTAGTCTACAATTTGAGTTAATTAGTTTGAATCTCGAGATATCAACTTCCAAACTAAGCAATTTTAAGTATTAAATTAAAGATGTTTAGCGTAAAACTTCAGGTATCAAATCTGAATCTAGCAAAACCTAGACTAATTTGATAGAGTTTTTGTCTAAATATTAAATTATCTATAGTCCATTTTTTTAAGAATGCAGTACAGTGAAGATAGGTTTTTTGGGCTTATTAGTCCCTGTTCTCTGATTGGCTTAAATCGAGGAGAACTTCACACCGGCGATATTTACTTCTCCATCTCAACCTCTTTTCTCTCTTTCTTTTCAGCTGTTAGTTGTCAATGGATGCCGTGTCATTTCACAATTATCATCTGATCTGTTTGTATCATTTAGATTTTTTGCGTTTTTCTCCATTTATTTGTTTGTATTTTATTACTACTGTTGTCATTTGGTGTATTTAATAAATAATAATAAGATATTCAATGAAACCATTAATAAATTACCAATTTTATATTCAAGTAACTATATTTAAATTTAGCGCCAAATTTTGTAACTAGATTCAATATTTTTCATAGTGTAAATCGGGTATCTAGTTACTGCATTCTTAAAAAAATGGACTATAGTCTTGTTTTTTTAATCTAAAATGACGGATTTTGAATGTTCTAATTTGAAAAAAATAGCTGCTAATATTATTCGGTTAGTTATTATATACTTTAGCATCAATCTAGAGATGTTAAACAGGAAACTAAAGCAATCTCTTTTTTTCAATTAACCTAGAGACTCTAGAACAGGGGTAGCGAAACTTTTTCTGACCGCGTGCCATTTTTTTTAAATTGTCACATTTTAAAATGTTAACGAGCCCGGTAACTTTTACAATGAATGAACCTTTCTGATAGTCAAAATCAGTTACCGCATTAGCCTGAATATAACACGTCTTATATTTTACACATTTGATGTTGCACAAAACTAGATTAAGAACACATGGGAGAAATAATTCGTGTGCCAAGACAATTTTCCTACGTGTCAGCTGTGACACGCGTGCCATATGTTAGGTTAGGTTAGTTTAGGTGTTCTAATTCTAGAACTAGAACTAACTTAATATATTTATTCTAAATATAGCGCTATTAAGTCTAAATCCAAAATATGCATTGCATCTAAACCTATGAACCTGATTAGATTCTAATTCTAGAAGTAGAACTAATTTAATATATCCACTATGAATATAGTGATATTAAGTCTGAATCTAGTATATAGATTGCAGCTAAACCTATGAATCTGATGATGTCTGAATCTTGATTCTAGACTGTTTGGAGTTTCAGATTCCAGATTATAAACTAATTTGATATTTCCTGCACATATCTTAAAAATTAAATTATCTAGTTAGTCTAGACCAACGTTTCTTAACCTAACATAACCTTTTCGGAGTTGTGTACCTCACAATCCTATTCAATGCCATCGTCCGCATCTCCTATATACCCAGCCAACGAAAAACTGCGCAAATTATTATGATTGTAAAACCTGGAAAGCCCCAAAACTCTGTTATCTCCTATAGACAAATAAGTTTGGTTAGGTTAGTTTGGTTAGGTTAGTATACCCAGTGCGATAGGCAGCGCATCCAAACTGTTCAAAAAATTACTCCTAGCAAGAATCAGACACTTGATAAACCAACAAGGTATTAAACCTGATCGTTGCGGTGGTGGTCTAGTAGTCAAGGTATCATTCTTCGGAGCCGCAAGTCCCAGGTTCAAATCCTGTACATGGTAAAAATAAGCCACAGTTCTCCTGTAGATGGCTCTGTCAAAGTCATCTCATTAAAAATTTGCCACAAAACCTCCACTAATACTGGCCCGCCAACCACGTTAAAGGCTGTAAGGGCTCCCTACACTTGTGTAAGATCAAGACACCAAGCACAAGTGTAGGCAGTGCCTCCCACTGCCTACACTTGTGGCCCTGTTCCAAATAGGACTGTAGCGCCACGAAGAGAGAGAGATTATACCTGATCACCAATTTGTATTCAGAACTAACTATTCAACGATGGAGCAAGTTAACAGAGTCTATAACGCAATAGGCAACACACTTGAAGAGAGAAAGTACTGCTCTGCAGTCTTTCAGGATATCCAACAAGCCTTCGACGAAGTGTGGCACCCCGGACTGCTGCAATACTTTCTACTCTTGAAGTCGTACCTAAGTGATCAGTGCCTCCAAACGAAGTAGTGTATAGAACAGCGATCCACACTGCGCGGCATGCGGCCCTCGGGACAATGTTTTGCTGCCCTCGACTATTAGGGAAATAAATAAAAACGTAAATTAAAAAGCGTAAATAAGAAATGGGCATTGTGAATGAAACACTGACCCGATTGCAAGGATACTACAAGAAAATTTGAACGAAAATTATGAGTATTTGTTTTTCACAGGAACAAAAGTTCAAGATGTTTATTGAAGAACAGTCAAAGGGTGATTATTCCAGCTTTCATTCAGTTTAAACTCTGATGAAAATCCAGATGAAAAGCAAGATGTTTCTGATTTAATAAAGCTGTTGACACACCTAAAAGAAGAAATGAATGTGAGGTTTCGTGACTTCAGGAAGTAATCAAGTACCATTTCGCTTAGTGAAAAATCCAAGGGCAGTAACAACAGCAAATGTAGATCAACTTTCTGTTTTTGTATATGAAGCTATAGATTTGACAAATGAGTCAATTGATCTTAAGCAAGATACAGAACAGAAAAAGTATTTTTGAAGAAAAAGGAAGTATAAGGCTCGCTATGAGTTTTGGAAAGTGGTTGAAAAGGACCAATTCCCTAACCTAATTGACTGTACTAAAGCTCTCATTAAGTTAAAGTTTATAAAAAAACAAGTACAGATCCAGGTTAACGAGTGAAAACGTTGAAAACATTTTAAGAATTTCAGTTTCTTCGCAACCTGCTAAAAGGCTCTCTGAAAAATCCTATTGAGGACCCATGGTATAGAACAATCACAACTCCTGCC
Source organism: Phosphuga atrata (assembly GCA_944588485.1). Classification (NCBI taxonomy): domain Eukaryota; kingdom Metazoa; phylum Arthropoda; class Insecta; order Coleoptera; family Silphidae; genus Phosphuga; species Phosphuga atrata. The sequence continues at coordinate 23,083,706 of OX155904.1, read as the reverse complement.
TATAAACTCAGAAGTTCCCCAAGGAAGCGTTCTAGGTCCGGTTCTGTACACCATCTCTCTTCCCGTAGACCTCAACACCACCGTAGCAACGTTCGCTGATGACACAGCTATCCGGTCTGTCTACGAAAATCAGCCTCGAGCATACTCCAAAATGAGCTAGAAAATATTCAAAGATGGCTGAAGCGATAGAGAATCAAAGCGTGCCAATAAAAATCAGTTCACGATGAACAAAAAAGACTGCCCGACAGTCTCATTAAATGGCCAGCCATTACCACGCGTCGACAAAGTCAAATATCTCGGTTTGTGCCTTGATCTCATACTGACTTGGTCAAGCTACATTAGAAAGAAACGATAGGAACTGTATCTACGACTAAAAAAAATGTATTGGGTCTTAGGAAGAGGTTCAAAACTACCACTACACAATAAAATTATTATATACAAGGCCTTAGATTAACCAATATGGACATATGATATCCAGCTTTGGGGTACGGCCAGCAACTCGAGCATCGCGATCTTGCAACGCTTCCAAGCACGCTCGTCGCTCGTCTACATAAAGACCTCAACTTAGATACGGTCAAAACTGCGGACTAAAAGCTGTGCACAAATCACGAGATGAGATCACTTGATACCCACCCAAACGCTCTAGTTGCGCCTCTACTGGACAGGACAATCTTCGCAAGAAGACTGAAAAAGTACGCTGGACCTACGACAACGTTTTCGTGATGAATAAACTATACGACCAAAAATAATTGGAGACACCTAGCAGTGCCTACCATAGGATAAGCCCTCTACGCACCGAAACCTATCTTTTCGGAACCATTTGTGATACTTGCGCCTGTTGCTGTCCACAAAAAAAAATTAACTTAACTTGTATTAAAGTAAATATGCTTAGTTTATTTTGCTTAGCTTTTTAAGCTTTATTAACTAATTAAAGACTAGTTTGATATTTTTTGTCTAATAATAAATTATCTAGTCTAGTTTATTTTAATGTAGAATGTTCTAAAGTAGAATCTATTATCTCTTCATCTGCCTATTCACACTATTGGATGTTGCCGATCACATTTCTGTACGCTTTGTGGTCTGTTGCTATGTGTACCAGGTCTCCTATAGTTCTTAAACCTGTAAATTTCCTTAGATTTCTCAACCAGAACATTTTCTTTCTTCCCACTACTCTTCTGCCTTCAATCTTGCCCTCAACTATCAGTTGTAGCAGTTGGTATTTTGGGTTTCTCATTAGGTACCCAAAATAGGTGGTTTTCCTTCTCTTTATGCTAAGTAACATTTCTCTGTCTTTCCCCATTCGTCTCAAGATTTCCTCATTCGTTACACGGTCAGTTCGTGGTATTCTGAGCATTCTACGCTAGGTCCACATTTCAAAACTTTCAATCATATTCATGGATAGTACAGCAGAGTGGACCACACATAGCACTTAGCGTATCTTTACAAGATTCTATTACAAGACTTTTATTAGGCTAGCTATTATTCTATTATCTATTATTTAGATTAGCTTCAATCCAGAGATGTTTAATTGGAAACTGGAGGAATCTACAGGAAAATTAACCTATAGACTCTAAAACAATCAAGTTTCAATTTCTAAAACTAGAACAAACTTAATACTTATATTTATTCTGAATGTAGTGATATTAAGTCTAAATGCATAATACAGATAAATCCATGATTCTGGATATATTCTAATTCTAAAACTAGAACTAACTTAATATATCTACTCTGAATATGTTATTAAGTTGGTATCTAGAATATAGATTGAATCTAAACCTATGAATTTGATTATGTCTAAATCCAGATTCTAGACAGTTTGGGACATCAGATTTTAAACTAATTTGATATTCCTTCATAAAATTAAAATGAATAATGATCAGTATTTCCAATCCTAACAGAGCTTTTTTGGAACAACCTTGTGATATATGTGCCTGATTCTGTCCACCAAAAATTCAGATAACATTTGGATTCGCGGTTTAGGAAACACTGGTACAGACTTTGGTAACATCTTTGCTTGGATATGAGATTTTAAATATTCCAGTACAACATTTCTTGTTAAATGTTAATGATATTTTGTCTTGAACTTGAGATCTGAATCTAGGAAGATGTAAACTTGATTTATGAGTTTCTTGCCGTAATTTTAAATGATCTAATCTATAAATTAAAAAAAAATTGCTTTGAATCTAAATACAGTTTGACCAAATTTCAAAATATTTTGGACCTATATTTGAAGTTAGTCACAATTTTAAATGAACTTGTTGAAGGTTTAACATATCTAATATACGACTGAGAAAAATTCAAACTCGACTAATTCTTCAATTTGAAATCTAATTCTACTCAGAATCTAGAGACACCAAGTCTGAATGTCTGAAGTCTGAAATGTTCTTGAGATGACATTTGGACACGCGGTTTGGGAAATACTAGTCCAGGGCTTTGGAAATATCTCTGTTTGAATATGATATTTTAAATTAACCACCAAAATTTCTTATTTTAAATTGAAGAAATTTTGTCTTAAACTTGAGATCTGAATCTGAAATTACTTCCGATTCAGATTCAGATCGCAATTTAGACATGATTTTGTGATTTCTTGCTTTGATTTTAAATAATCTACGAATCGTATTTAGATATAGCTGTATCTAGATATAGCAAGACTGAATTTCAAACAAATATGGACCTAAATTTGAAGATTCTTGTCTCAAATTTAAATTAAATTTTGTTAAAAGTTTAAGATATATTGTACAGTGTTTCCCAAAGTGTGGTACGCGTACCCCAAGGGGTACGCAAAAGGTTTGAAAGGGGTACGAGAAGATTTTTCATTTTTTTTTCTTTTTTGTGTGTGACAAAGAAAATAAGAAATAATAAGAATAAGAAAGTAATAAGACAAATAGCAATTTGTAAATTACATAAAAATAAGTTTTCAAATATTACTTTTTATATAATGTTTAAATCCTGTGAATTAGCTGTTAATTTGCAATAGTTCAATCACCGTTGACAGAAAATTAATACAATACAAATCAAAACTAACTTCTGTTTTTTAATTACTGTTTTTCTTTTATAATTGTTATATACTTAACCAAGAGTTCATTTTACCAACTGCTGATGACAAAATTTGAAGATTGTTTTTACGTATTTAGAGGCAAGTAGAAACTCTCTTAAAGAGAAGAGCAACATTTACACCAAAAAATTCTCATATTTTATTCCGCATTCTGGGGATTTACTATATTACTATTACTTTACTTACGATTACTATATTACTTGAACAATATCAGTACAATTTCTGTTTCAAATAGCATATCTCAATAATTTTCTATTTTCTACTACCCCTCGGGATAAGGAGGTATAAAAAATATTTAAAAGTGGTACACATGGATGGAAAGTTTGGGAAACACTGATATAGTAGTATAACGGACTAATTCATAAAAACTTATAAAGCATTTAAAATATATTTTACTAAAAACGTGATTCACAAACGTATTATAACCAACGTGATTCATAAACGAATTATAACTTTAAATAAGATAACTTTTGATTCAGTATAGATATCACATATTTTATCTTTGGAAAATTAGATTCCGATTCAAGAGCTGGGGATTGACTTGATATCTCTTATCAAAATATAAAATTCTGAATCTAGTCTGAATCTAGCCTGTCTAGTCTGAATCTAGAACCGTCTGCACTTAATTTTTCAAAATTGTTGCGCTAGTTGCAATTCCCTTTTCTAGATTTTGAAATTTGTTGTCTAGATTCAAAAGGTTGTCGTCCGCTGACATAGATTTTGAAATTTGTTGCGAATATTTTAATTTTCCTACGCTAAAATGAATCTATAGATATGTAATTTTTAATCTATACTGAATCAAATATTATCGAATTTGAAATCGTGAATAATCTAAATTAAAATTGAAACTGTATTGTCTTAACCCATTTTTTAACAATCACGAAGGAAAAAAGATAACAATGAATTTATTGTAAAAACCAATAATTAATTTATTCAAAAATATTAAATGCTACATAAAAAAAAGTTTCTTCAAAAACTTCAATGAGATGCGGTGTACTCAAGTGGATACACTGGGAAGATCTGGGTTCAGTGAGTGTGGTAAAGTTCCAAACAATTAAAAAAACATATATACGCAATCCAGTTTTAGCTACATACTATTAGATGGCGTAAAAATAATAAAATATTGGTGTACCTGCTTGAGTACAACAGTAAAAAATGTGTTAATTTAAAATTTTCTCAAATTTGAAATATTTATACTAGATGCTGGAAATCTGTTTGTTTTTCTGTGAGAGGTTTTGAATTATCTTATCATTTTTTATTAATCAAATAAAAAAACAAATTTCATTGGGTATTTTGTGATAAATTTTGGACAAATCAAATTGATAAACCCAGCAAAAGTTATCTGTGTTTATCAAAAAAATATCCAATAAAAATCAATAAAATAATCGTTTGTTTAGTTTGAAGTTGATTGCAATTTGAAAAATTGCAAAATAATTTTTATCAAAAATACATTCCAATTTTTTCCAAAATTTCATAAATGATTATTTGCAGTTTAATATTTACAGTTTAGTTTTGAAATTCACACGAATATTCTAAAATAAATTACAAATATGCAAAATCAATTTAATTGTAATATATATAGTTTCCGCATATGGTAGAAATTGTTATTTGAAAGATAGCAACGGCGAATCAGTGTAGTGTGTTATTCTCGTTAGGGAAAGTCTTCATGTAGCATTCGATTGTCTAACTTTAGAATGTAATTGTCTAAAAAAAAGCGCAAAAATAATTCTATAATTAACACTAGATTTTTTGAAGCGAATTTAATAAATTGTAATTTTACAAAAAACTAAATTAATTCCCAAAACATTACATTTACGTGATATAAAACAAACTAAACAAATAAACTGTCTAATCTACATAGTTTACATAATTTAATTTAGCTAAATGCAATAAAAGCAAATTAAAAATTTCATGCAATTTCGGCTTATAAAATAATGTTTAATTCCTTGGATATAGATCAATAAAACCATGGTTTATTCACTAGTGTAATACAAATTTTATTTTACTAGTGAAATAAAAGTATCCCTGACAACGCATCAAATTAACTCACTTTCGGGCTCCGTAAACGCAAACGTTGACTTCGCTGATATGATTACCAATCACAAAACTTGTTATATAGTTCTTGGATAAATCTCTTGATTTCTGCGGGAGTAATCTTTCCGCAGTTGCATCACCATCTACCAATAATTCTTCGGATGTATCCATTTATGGTAAATAAAATACAAATTTATTAAACAAAATACTCTATACAAAATTTTGACGTACGAATCAACAATTTTATTGTTGTCATGACAACAACACAATTATGGCCGGTCGGCTTGCTTCTCGTAAAAACAACGCGGAAAATGAAAATTTTCTTTGAATTTAACTTATTTTATATCAAAGGCAAAACTGAATGAAAAAATGTATACAATCGCGGAAAAAAATAAGGTTTAACTCGCGAATTTAAATCGATGCGCTCGCTAAACCTAAATTTAATATTGCTTATCAATATTATATCGTATAATAAATAACTATAAATGAGTAAGGCCAAGGCCGCACTACGGCTAAACCGCCGCGGTTGTTAATCGCGTGATTTTGTGAGTCAAGTAAGTTAATTCAAGCGATTTTTTTCCGCGACTGATTTTAAGAGCGTACTGTGTGCTTCTGGAGCGGTTTCGCGGTTATAGCGGTTACCGCTCGCGGGAAAAAACCTTAGTGTGGCCTCGGCCTAAACCAATATTTAAAAATGTTATTTTACACTATTTAAAATCTCTTTATAATTACATTGACAAACAAAACAAAAACAATTTTTAATAAGAAAACCTTTTTAATTTAGCCTAGATACAAATCTAAACCAGATTTATATTTCCTTTTAAACTAAGTAAGTTTTTTTCCTTCCTTTCTTGTTACGTATAATTCTTTTCCTCTGACAAACTATGACCATAAAAGTCGATTTACCTTAATCGCGGAAAATAATATTGCGGCAATGTAGTGATTATTATTATATATTTTTTTTAATTGAAGTCCATCGCGCCAATAAAAAACCTTCACGCGTATTGCCGTCCAATCACCGGGCTCATATTACGTCCCACCGTAAACATTTATAGAAGAGAGTTATTGTGAGATAGTATTCAGAGGAATTGATAAAAAATTATTTATTTTTGTCGGAATTTTTGATAAACGGAATAAATTATCTGTGTTTTCGTTGGTTGGGTTTTATTTTTAATGGAAAATTTGTTTAGAAAAATATGCCTGGAAGTTTTGCAATAAAAACACTAAATAACAAATTTACATGTTTTAAATTAACAATTTTTTAGATTACTAATTAATAAATTTATATTAATAATTTACTTGCAATAATTAACTCTAATTGCAATTTGTTAAAGAATTAATTGTTTTAGCCTTAATTATATGAAACGAGATTATAAATATTTGAATTAAAACTACTTATGTGACTGGTTTCATGAGATCGTTTATAGTCATTAATAAACTATCTCATGAAACAAGTAACATAAGTTTTATTTCAAATTTTTTTACTTGAAAAATTATTTAAAACATTTTTATTAAAAAAACATTTTTTTTTTCAATCAAGAAATACAAAATATTGAAAACGAAACAATTTTATTTTTAAATACGAAACAATTTTCGTCTATTAATTCGAAATTATGAGAAAAATAAGACAAAATTCAAATCTGTGAAACTTACCAATTTAATACTTGTTATGTTTAAAAATTGGGAAAGTCTTGCCAGATCGTTAGAAATATTAAAATAACTAAGATTATTAATCCTATTGTTATAATAATAATTTGGTTATATATTGAAGTCATGGAAGAAATTGTTTTAAAACAGTTTGCAAATATTAATTTTCGAATTCTTTTATAAAACCAAAAACAGCTACAAAACCTGTATTTGTTGATTTCAAAGTGTGCGATAATTTTGTAAAATTTGAAAGCTGGCGAAAATTTTAATTTCTTTGTAAAGGGGGGCAAATTAAGTAAGTGTCCTGTTTTACTTAATTAAAACTAATAGAAGTAATTGCCATAATTTTAACTGTCTAATAATATTCAGTGAACCTTCAAGTTTTTTTTTTAATGGAGCGGTGGTCGATTGAACAATGGTTTGCTTTTGTAGAGCATTTTATTAGAACGGACTTGATTATTCAAACTAGGAGGTACTTTCGACAACCGTTTGATTTTTAAGCGCCGCCAAATTGCAGGACAATTGTAATGTTGGTCGAGAAATATCGCTGAACAGGTTACCTTAAGGATACTAAACCTGCAGAGAGGATAAAAACTGTTAGAACAGAAGTGAATGTAATGCAAGCTAGGAACAGAATTGATGAAAATTTCAATAAATCCGTGCGAAGTTTATCACAGCAAGTACACGAGAGCCGTGTAAGAAGAATTTTAAAGAAATATTGCTACTTACGTATTAACGCCACCACAGCGAGAAGTCGCGCTACCGCACGATATGTGATCTGCAATTTATTTGCTCTAATATAAACTAATCTAAACCTTATCTAATATTTTTTCTTATTTCGGATCGAGAGGTCGCGTTATCGCGCGATATGTGGTCTAGATTTATCTGCTCCGTTATAACCTAATCTAACTATCCATTTTGTTCAAATCTGTAGCGGTGGTGGCGTTAGTAAGTAAGTACCGAGGGATTCACTCCTTCTGCCTTGCAAATGGCAAAAAGCCCAGAAACTTCTTTAAAAAGTCAGAAACTCGCGTTTAGAATGCAGTCAATGGATTTTAATGGGAATTGTATGGAAAGAGGAACAAACAAAATTTACGTTAGGCACTGATCTGCCGAAAACCTCAAGTTATATTCGAAAAGAAGAGCTGCATTATCAAGAGGTAACTGTATGGTGTGGACAGGCCCTTCTTTCCCACTGGGCACTGGGGGCACGTGCCCAGGGACCCGCGATCGATAGGCGCCCCCTATTTGCTGCCAGATTACCGATAACCGATATTTTTTACCAAAAAACATATTTGATTCGAAAAAATCAAACGATAATGAATATGTCCGCAAGGACCTATCACAAAGACCAAGACGTAGAAGCTCACTCCAAAGTTTTTTTGATGGTACTGCGCCGTTAAGCCAACTGAATGGAAAAGAGTAATAAAATGTCGTAACCTTTCTTCACATATTCGATACCCTGAAAGTTCATTTAAAATAGTGATTAGTCCATATAGAATGAGGTCCGTTTAAGAACATTAGTCTATGTTTTGGTTTATTTTTTCGCTTGAAAACTCTGAATTCCGAGGAGTTGAGACAAAGTTGCAAATCATTTACTGAAATCTATTATGAACACGTTATTGAGAAAGAGTTATAAATGGGATGTCGAGAATGATGAAAATACTTGAAAATTGTTTATATTGAAGATGAAGGACCTAATAGTATATTGGAAATATATCATCTTTTGAATAAAAAACAAAATTGAAGACACATTTCCAAATGTAGAAATCGCATTGAGAATCTTTTTAGATATGTTGGTAACTGCAGTGCAGAACGTGTCCTTCTCCAAATTGAAAAGAATAATAAATGAAATGAAATTAAATGAAATGAAGTAAAATGCTTCAAGAGAGATTAACCTAGAAGAAAAAGAAGAAGAAGATTAATTTAGAAGTTTCCTTTTCACATTCTTTGCCTATTCTATCAAAATAGTGGTGCTCTGTCGGGATCACATGGATCGCCTTATCCTAAGGTGCCCAGGGCTTCCAATAGGTTAAAGACGGCCCAGGGTGTGGAATATGCTTAGCTGGTTATATATGCTTATACTATTGGGACCATATTTCTTTTAAGATAAAATGGGAAACGCAGTAGTTTTCAATTGTGCTAGTTATATGGAGATGCTACAAATGTTCTTAATGGATGCCATAGCTCAACTCCGATTACGAATAAACGATATTTGGTATCAGCAAAATGGTGAATGTTCTCAGGTATCCAACATAGAGGAGAAGGGTTTTCAAAGGGAATTTACTAAGTTGAAATGTTTGGAAATAATTAGTAATAAAAATCTTTTGCACATTTACAAAATTTGTATATTGTTTAATTGTCAAATCTGTGAAATTTGAAATTTTGAATAAATTATTGGTCTATAAAGTTATAAAATAAGTGATAAAATGTTGAGAAACATTTTACAAATTTGCTAGAATTGGCATTAAAGATTTGGATAGAAGTTTTATAAAGGAAATTTAGGAAGGATTTTTATTTTATATTTGGAAATAATTATTTATTAAAAAAATTTAAATAAAACAAAAATAATTTTCGGCCAATTATTTATTTCATTTGCCAATTTTGTTGTAAATTTACAAGAAATATAATTTAAAATTTTTTTTAATTAATTATTGGCTATTATCAAAAAAATTATAAAATCGCAAAATTTGCCTATTTAAGATTTATACACATTTAAAGTCTTTATTTGTTGAAATTTTGCTTATAGTAATTCATCATAAAATTGTGAAAACTCCTTGAATGAATTACAATATTCCCAAGTAGATCGAGCTATATTAGTCTTCTTCCATCTTCTCAGATCTAGATATGGAACATCCTTCAAACACCATCCCATAATATCAATATGGATTTAAACCTTTCATTTCCACTCTACTTGCCCATCCTCTATTCGTCCTTACCAATAATCATCAGGCTTCCTATTTTCAACACAAGCACTCAGCTGCCCTACTCCTTGACATCAACAAAGCTTTTGACCAAGTGTGGAACGTCGGACTCCTCTGCAAAACGCATCAACTAAATACTCCCCCGTATCTCCTCTACTCAACTAAGCATTTCCTTGAAGACAGATTCACCCTACAGCAATGTCTTCTTGAAGGTTCCCCTCTCTCGCCCCACTCTATAATTTATACTGCTACGCTATATATATTTACTACACTGTCGACAGCTCCCAAATCAAACTCTGCTTTTACATCCTACAATATGCCGTCGACACCGCTCTCATCCGCGCAATAAAAACCTTTTAAACACCATTGACGATCTCCAAGTCCTGACGGACAAAACGATTACGAGGTTTAAACGTTGGAGACTTTCCGCAAATCTATACAAATGCCAACACCTCATTCCTTACTTACCACAGAATTTCTAGCAGCTCTACCCACATACACCTAGGCACCATCGACATGGCATCTACTCCCCAAATCAGATACCTGCTTAGGTGAGACTTTTGACAACAAAACTGAATTCACCACGAAAGACCAAGATACTCCAAAGGAGTTACCTTGTCCAAGGAAATAAAGGTATCTCCACCAAAACGGCTACTAAAATCTACAAAGCCATCTGCCCCCTTCTCCTTGAATATTGACATATATTACTCTCAAATGTTAACGACAGACCATTACATATACCAGAAGTGGCAGAATTAACCTCATTACGACTAATCAGCAAGCTAAGTCACACAAGAATAAACCTTCCAACGATCTCCTACACAGACTCACACAAGTTTTAAAATTCTTTCACAGACAAATTACGGACAAACTACAAAGACAGCAGCAATCACTGGACCCGCTATGCATCAAACGCAACATACAGACCACTACACGCAGACACCCAACTAAGACGCTTTAGGAAACAATTTACTACGTCTAAATTCATAGCCTTTTTATCTCATTCCAATTGCCTCTTCTATCATTTTTTTCCTAACTAATTGTATTTCCGCGCATAAGGACCTTGACGTCGGTAGCCCTTTGTATAAGGTGACCACACGTCCCGATTTTGGCGGGACAGTCCCGCTTTTTGGAGGCCTGTCCCGCGTCCCGCCGATTTTTAAAAATGTCCCGCTTTTTAGAAAAAATCTACATTTTTTATTTTAAATGTACTGTAATATATAAAATAATATTTTTCCACGTATTCCCATAAAAACTCCTTTTTTAATGTAATCCAATGAAAATATTTAATATCCTCGAATTGAAATGTCCATCCTTCAGGATATTCCAAGCAGTTATTATAAAAATTTCTGATTTCTTTCAGAAAATCCGGTCGTTTAATGACACCTGAAATTTTCATTGGGTGACATTAAAAAAGGAGATTTTATGGGAATGTGTGGAAAAATCTTTTGAATACATTTGTAAACATTTTCCGAAAAATAATATTTGCGAAAATCATCTTTGTGTTGGGGTGTTAGGAGAAAATGATCTTTTTGTTGAGGATACGTTTCTGATGAAAAAATTAAATGTTGGTTGTCTGCAAGTTTGGAAAGCGACAAAGAATTGCTTCATTTTAAACCGAATCATATTCTGAAAATATAAATATATTGAACCTTCCCGAAGCTCTATAATATTGTTGAGTATTTTTAGGACTACTGGAACAAATCTCTTAATAATAAATCTTGAAAAACAATGTTATTTTTCTGGTTTTTGTTGATGGTGGACTGAAAGCTTGTAAATAACTGGCAAATTTCAAATTTTTTTATCAAAAGTAATATTATAGAGCTCCGGAAAGGTTGAATATATTTATTTATTCAGGCTGCTCCGGCTTTATTAAGTTTATATGATTACCTATACTGTAGTATGGTTTTACCAATAGAATATTCCTCATCAAAATATTTTGAAAATTGTAGAATACGCGCTCTCCTGTCCAGGAATAAACGCAGCAACATAATGTGTTTTTTCTAGTACCAATAAAATAAGGACAACTGAAAAAACGCAGTTGAAAATTAAACTTTAAAATCTGCCCTATTAAGCGTAAATTAATGCATTAAAAATCACAATGTTCAAATTATTCTTTTTTACAAATATTTTTATATTTACCAATAACTAATAATAAATACGTTTTTGTATATTTATAGACAAGTATATGTATGTATACAATAAAATATATTTTTTTTAATTCTTGGTCTGCTTTCATAACTAAATTATAATTCTCATTTCATCCCATTTGTCTGTCCCGCTTTGTCTCAATGAAAATGTGGTCACGTTACCTTTGTATATCATGTATATGTTATAGTTATAGAAGAAGATACTATATGTTATGTAGAAGTATAAAATTCAGTTAGTGCATATATCCACAAGTCAATGCATACTTCTAAGTAAATTTGTTGACAAAGTATCAATTAAAAAATAAGATACATACTATAACTCAGTTAAACTTAATAAAGACGGAACAAATCTTGAATATATAAATATACTCACCCTTTCCGGAGCTCTATAATACTAATGAGTCTTTTTAGGACTACCAACGAGTACAGGAGTATATTTATATATTCAAGCTTTGTTCCGTCTTTATTAAGTTTATCTGATTATCTATAATGTTGTATGGTTTTACCATTTCAAATATAACTCAGTGTTTCTTAACCTTTTTAAGCCGCGACCCAATTTTCAGAAATATGTTTATGTCGCGACCTAACAACTTTTTTCATTAGCTTTTTTAGATCATATTTGAAACGAAATCTTAAATTTAAAAAAATGTCCATTTTAAGTCACATATCGTGGGAGCACTGCCAAAAGTGAACATGTCAAAAATTGCCAAAAATGAGATAATCTGCCCTAGTCGTTTTAACGTCTGCTTCCTTTATCGAAAAAAATAGTCCATGGCCTACATGGACCAAAAATGATCAAAAATCTCCACAGTTAAAAGTGTCTAGTTAGTGATTTTTGTTGATTTTTGGCTAGGTGACTTTTAAAGATAAACAATATGATAACAAATAAGCATTATGATAATAGATAAACAATATGATAATAGATAAACAATAATAAAGATAAATAAACTCTGAATTGAAAAAGTCACTATTTTTTTACCACTAATTTTTGTGAAAATATTATTGTAACTTGTGTAAGTTGATGAATCTACACACGTTACACGACTCGAGTTTTGACTGTTGAAGGTCATTTCCAAGTTAAAAATAAATAAAGCTATCTTACGATCAAAGAAAAATTTAATAACCTAATAAATAATAATAGGTGGTAACATAGTTCATATTCCTGTTTTTTTTTTCTCGTAAAATTAGGGAAAAAACTTTTCTGGATCACCTACTTGTTGGTTCGACCCAAGAAATATATTTTTTTTCTTCTTTAGTTTCCCGACCCAATTTTGGATCGCGACCCATAGGTTCAGAACCACTGCTATAACTAGTTAAAGTATACAATACCACGATAATTCATACTTTCACGGCGCGGCATTAGATAAAGTTGCTTCATTGTTTTAGCTTGAATTTGAAGCTCTTCTTTCGCTTTTTTCCTGAATATTTTTTTGTTGTGAACATAAATAGTGATTCGAGTTGTCATTCCATTTCACACTCTTTACAATTTTTCAACGGTATCTGTTTATTATTATTTATACTTGGTAATTCTTCACAAACTAAATTTTCTTCATTATATTCAATAGATAATTCTCCTGGAACTAAGATTACATCTTCATTTTCATTTGTTAATTCTTTACATACTATATTTTCTTCACTATTTAATTCAGTAATTATTAGCTCATTTCCAATGTCAAGTTCATTCAACAACATTTAAAGTTCTTCCTCAAGTCCTCTTAAAAAATAAGCATATGGACGGCCTCGGGGCAGAAGGTAACAGGTCAAAAACCAAATTTTTGGAAAAACGAAAAACATGTAATCTTCATGGTTCTTTTAAAGATTTCTTATAACTATTCGGTAATAAATTATTATTGTAACAATTAATGATGAAAATAATTAAATGTGTGCACTTGAACTGATTATTTAATTAATTTATTAATTATTTAAATTATTTGTTATTTTAATTATTGATTGTGACTTGTTACTTGTTACTTTTTAAATGACACTGATAATTCAAACTTGCTGACGTCAATTACTTGTTTCAGTTTGACACAGAGCTAGATACTTACAAAATAAGTGTATATCAGTTAAAAGAAAATAAAAAAATTGACTTGTTACCTTCTGCCCCTAGGCCGTCCATATAGTAAAATAGTACTATCAATACTTAACTAATTTTAAATATGGAGTGTATAGATTATCTAGTGAAGCTATTCATAAATTAATTTCTGTATACTTTGTCTGAATGATTCAGTTAATGTATGCTTTTACCAGTGACCTTACTCGCTCCGAGCGCAACAGGACTAGCGCCAAAGGTGACACTTTTAAGAACTTCATGACCAGTTAAATCATTATTGAGCATTTAGAGTTCCTCCATTAATCACGTAATGTTTGTAATGCTTGGTGATATGTGGTGAGGTTTTAGGTTAAGCCCCCCGCTTACCCAAAATTACGTGTATTTTTTTGGTACACGTCGCGTGCTGCTTTTCGGTATAAAAATCGTGCGTTCAACGAAAAAATAAATACACGCGATATCGCACCACACCCCCCTTCCACCATGTGATATTTCGTGATTCTTCACAAATCCCCTCCCCCCATTCGAACCTTACGTAATTAATGGACGATCCCTTATTTGAAAAAAATTTAATTCATAATTTCGCAAAATTGAAGTCCATATAACTGAAACGCTTGCAGATAATCAAAAACGGCATCGTTTTCAGAAGGTCATTTTTCTATTAACACACTTAAATTTTCATTACTTTTCAAGATCTCTACTCGAGCGCCGAAATTTCTTAAAAGTTTCCTCAATTTTAGCCGGCGATAGTGAACGGAAAGAGCACGAAATTTAATTTGTAATCAGCTGCAAAAATGCTTTCAGAAACGTTTTTAAATTTTGCTGTAACTAAAAATAACGATTTTACCAAAATCGATTTTCTGACATTTTTTCTCGCTTGACTGGAGTCATGCATGGATGCTTCGACGGTATTTCCTAATTAAAAGCCTCCTACGAATATGATATACGGTTTCCGACTAATTTTGGGACGCTGAATCGATTTCTGAAAACTAAAAGTCTCTGTGGTAAGCCGTTCAAAGGTTATGACACATAAGTCACATCTTCGGAGAAATGCGAGAAAATTTATTTCCTGAAAATCATTAGTTATCAAGTGAATGGAAAATTGCAAAGTATGTCTGAAAAAGTGTTTTCCCTGCTGGTTTATCTGAAAATATACTAATTGCATTTTCCTAGGCGCTTCCATTCGCAAGATATCACATGGCATAATTGGCAAAATGTTTTGCTGTTAAATATTGTATATTTTATTAAAATAAGTATTTTTTGTTTTTGTCTGTTGTTTTTATACACTATTATTGGAGACGAAGTTATCTTTTTGGCCACGGGTGGCGCTAAGCGCGGTTATGCACGGAGCGAATACTTAGACTGAGTTAACGCTTGGACTGTAACATATAGCTACATTAAATATATTTCTTCTTCTAAATACAGTAACAACTAGAATTGAAAAATTAAAACATCTTGCCCCTGCTGTTTTTGATTAAAATTTGCCTATTTCAGATTTTTTTATTTGCTTATTTTTTTTAATATAATTCTCGAAAATAAATTTTTAATATGTAACAGAATATGTAATTTGTTTGTGTAAATCACAACATGTAATATGTTTTATTTGAAAATCTTACATTACAATTTTAGATTTTTAGAAATTAATGAAATAAAAATTAATGAAATTTGATGAAAGAAAAACACAAATAATAAAATAAATAAATCTTGAAATCATACAAAAAATGTTCTATTGATTTATTGGGTAATAAAAGGAAACAATAAAAGTGATATAAATTGTGTTTAAATAATTTTTTATGAAAATTTAAAATAAATGCAACAATTACAAATACAGTCTAACTTCCATAACTCGAACTTCTGTAACTCCAATTTTTCTATAACTCGAATATTTTTAGAAATCCATACGTTTAGATAGCATTCTACATATAGATTAACTTCCATAACTCGAATTTTCCTTTACTCGTTTTTTTCCATAACTCGTAGTAAAAATTTGTATAATGGAAAAATTTTACATACAAAATAATCTCTGTAACTCCAATTTTTTAACCGACGCGTATTTTCCAAAATTTATGATGCCGGATATTGCCTACCATAAACCGTCGATAGTGGAATCCTCGGACAGATTACCAAACATTTTATTTTTCGAATAGGATGGTTGCGACCTTACTACGTGGTAATTCATACTTACATTGAATTGAAAATCTCACTATGTTTTTACCACACTTATATACTTATTTACCACACGTATAAGTGTGGTAAAAACATAGTGAATCTTTCAATTAATTTTTTTTTTCATATTTTATGATCACTAAAAACTCGAATAAAGCAAAAGTACGAATTTACCAGCGGATGTGCTTTAGGAAGATTACGACAAGATATTATTCTCCCGAGAATCGGTAATCCAAAAAGAGACGATATAATCGGAGATCACCTACAAAGTGCTATATATTATGGAAAACAATTAAAAATTGCTTACATTGCTTAATAATATATTAATTAAAATTATTTTGAATAAATTATAATTATATAACATCATATTAATAATATAAACATATTCCTTTTTTGTTTATAAATATATACATATGTACATGTATTTGCTTTGAATAAATTGTGTTAGTGTATTTTACTCATTTTATAGTTATGTATTTCTGTAACTCCAATTTTCTATAACTCCAATTTTTTTTCATGAACTATGGCAATTCGACTTAGGGAAGTTCGACTGTATATAAGAAAGTATGTGATTATTATTTTTCGGAATTCCCAAAATTTTGCCCATTGTGGCAAAAATAATGTAAATTTGAGATATTTGTAAAAACGTGATTTTATGCCAATTTCTAAAATAAATTTTCCAAAATCCATTATTATGTTTGCAAAAGTTTTTCTTGCAAAGATGGAAATATAAAATTGGAAATTTTAATAATTACCATCATTTGTTTTAAATTTAATTACTAAAGGGTGTTGCTAAAGGGTATAATTTAGTTGCTAAAGGGTATATGTACGGAATTTGCTCCCGCTGAGTTTTCGTATTTTGGGGATTCTTTTGGTACCAAATAAAAATAATTCTGACAAAATTTGTGCTCTTTATCTCAAGCCGTTATCGAGATATTCAAAAAAACCTATTTTTTCTATTTTATTTTCTTTTTCCCATAGTAAAATTTAAATCTAATAAGCGCCGATTTTTTCCCAATACTTACGAGTAAAAGACATGAAAAAAAACTATTGTTATGATTCCCAGATCGAAAGGCGATTTTTAAGAAAAGAAATAAATCTAAAATATTTTTTTTCCAGTATTTTTGAAAAGTGTCATCCGCTAAATTTTTTCAGAAATTGTTTTCTGCACTCCTTTATATTCAGGATTTTTTTCAATTTTTTTGATGTGGTGGAACAATGTGAAAAAAAGCCTCGCGCACCGAGGGTTCCGTACAAACTTGTAAGTAAGGTATCTTTAGGAGGACCTAAATGTATACAACCCTTATGCTTCTGGTCCCTGACAATACCACGCAACACATCAGTGTATTTTCATAAGTTTCTAATAGTAAATTCGCATTTTCCTTGTAATTAAACTACATATTTACGGTTTTCAGATTTTTCTCTTTACATGTGCTGTAAGACACCGCTTCTTGCCAAATGTCATGATTCTAGGTCAACGGGAAGTAGCCGATAGGTTTTGATTCCCTTGTGGAATCACAAAATATGCGACTTAAACGGTCATATCTTTTGATCGCGTTGACTTACAAGTTTGATTTTTTCACAGCTGAAAGAGACCGCAGACCCGAGTATTTGATACAAATTTCAACTTGGTAACTCTACGCGTTCCTGAGAAAAATGGTCTTGACAGACAGACAGACGGACGGACAGACAGACAGACGGACAACAAAGTCCTATAAGGGTTCCGTTTTGGGTACGGAACCTTAAAAATTAACAACAATGATTTAGTTTAATTTCTTTTCTGAAAAATCGGCTATCGATCTGGGAATCATAACAAAAGTTTTTTTACATGATTTTTACTCTAAGTATTGTAGAAAAAATTGGCGCTTATTAAATATCAATTTTAACATGGAAAAAAAATAAAATTGAAAAACTAGTTTTCTTTTAATATCTCGATAATGCCTTGAGATAAAGAGTTAAAATGTTGACTGAATTATTTTTATTTAGTACCAAAACGATTTAGTACCAAAGTATGAAGATAAAACTCAGCAAAATTTCATATATAAATCTGGCTATACCCTTTAAAAATTATTTTTACAATAAATTTTGTTTAAAGTTTGCAAACTTTTTACCAAAAGTGTGATATATTTTAATAAAAACCATTTATTTGCATAAAAATACATTCTACATTTTAATACAATTATAGTTTTTTTTTTTTTTAATTTAAAATATTTATCTACAAAAGAAACTTTGCAAAACACATATTACAACAAAACTAAACAAATTTAAATTAATGCAAATCTCATAAAATTACATTCAATTTCTCGCTTAAGCATTAAACATTATAAATAAATTGCCATTTATTAGCAATCACGAATCACCACTAATTTAAACACAATACATCAAAACTAGCAACTACCTAATATCTATACAATATCTTATTTTTTTCTTGTTAACGTGCGTCGGTAAAAAAAAGCTCGTTTTTCCGCTGCAATGAAAAACTTGGCAACGAACTCGGAGTTTTCTGTATTTTTAGCTCTTCTTTTGTGCGAATGAATGTATGAAAATGGCGTGAAGGCGTGCAATTTATATTACAAGAAAAAAATAAAAATTAAATTACCAACAAAAAGCAACTATGACGAGCCGACATGCCAAAATCGCAATCGAAAGAGTGAAAAATGTTTTGTGATAAATAGGATTTGTCGTTGTTGTTAAAGTGAATTGAGCAATGAGCAACAATTAAAACTAAATTGGTTTCAAAGGTAAAGAAAACTAGGTGAAAAAATATAAAAAGGCAATGAATGTCCAAATAAGATAAGATTGTAAGCGAGAGACTTTTGTGAAATTAACAAACTGAAAATCTAAATGCGTTTGGTAACCGGGAGGAAAATTAGCAGCCTTGCTGTCTGGAAATTCAGTTTTTTCTGCCGCTTTTGCCAAAAACTTACTTTTACATAAAAACTCTATTATTAAATACGTCCAGAATTGTTTGCCGCACCATAGTCTTAACAACTCGTGTAGTAAGAGAATATGTTTGTCATTCAGTTTTAAACGCACATTAAATAAGTTTACTTAAAAGTATATATTAATCCTTATACAAATGAAACTTTGTCATTGAGATAAATCTAAATAGGTTTGCCATAAATTACAGTGTGGATCAGAGGTTTCCAAATTTTGATCACATACCCCTAAGAGGTTTTCTGTCACTTGTCGTACCCCCAAGTATCAATAACCTGTAGTAGACATTTTCAAAACCACTGATCATTAGATTTTGTGGATTGAACTGAATTAATTCCGTTGAAAAATGTAAATGTAAGTAGATTTGAAAAATGATAACTAGTTATTGAGTTCTAGCCATTAAAATTTATATCACAGTTACTTTTAAGTGCGCATAAATATTTTCTATGTGAACTGGAGGAAGATAAAAACGCGATAAATTAAAACTTAATGCAGGATAAATCTTAATGTTTAAAAAGAAACATAGTCTAGATACATCGAGAACAATCTAGATATTTACTCCGACAAAGTTGCTAGATAACTGAATTTGTATGATAATGATAATTATGCAATGGTAATGCAGGATAAACCGTAATGTTTACAAAGAGACAGAGTTTCGAAAAATTTAGATTCATCGAGAATTCTAGATATTTATTCTAATAAAGTAGCGAAAAGATAACTGGATTTCTAAATGCATCTAGAACAATGTAATCGTTGAAATCTGATATAGATATTTCTTTGTATCTAGAAATACAATGGTAAATAATTCACTCTTCTGTAACAAAAGAGACAACAATTAGTTTCTAGAATATATAAATACTTATTATATAGCCTAGATTTCTCTAGAATATACTAGATATTTGGATATGTCTAGAAACAAAATGTTATTTCTTATTGATGAGAATAATCATTGAATTTAGAAGCAAAATTGTAGTACTTAGACAACTATTAACTGTTAAAAATTGTATAAAACATTCGGTTTCTGGTGTAAGTAGAACTTTTCTAAAATTAATTTAGAGCAAGCTATATATTATATGGACAGACATCATTTGTCTCTACAAAAGAAATCTTTTAGCAACATAGACAAACAAGTATTGGCCGATATGAAGATAATAACGAATTATTCAAGTCTGCAGAGATTTATTTTAATTAGTCTAGAACTAAACTAGAACAAACTAGAAGTTAAAATCTTGATGGATCTAGTAATAAGTTGGTTATATTTATTGTTAGAAGATATTTATGAGTATCAGCTCAAACTAAATACAGAAATTAGGGGCTATTGTTGGTAAATATGTTTAGATAAACCTCTAATAATAACGTTTCTAGATAACTAGTTCTAATCATTCTAGATTATAACATATTATAATATATAATACATATATTATCTAGATTATAATATTTAGTTGATGTAAGATATTGATATTAAGTTTTCAACTATAGGTATATCAAATTGGATATAGCGTTTAGTTTCTGGTTAACATGTGTATTTCCTAAAGAGTCCGCGTTAATCTGTGAGCATCTAGGTATTAAAACCTCGATAGATTATTCAGATTTAGCTGGAGAGGCAATGATAATGTAGTGAATAGCTGATACGGACAGGTATTAGCTCACGTCCTGCTAACTGTATATATTTTATACGTTCGTATCTCGTGGTTAAGGAAATCGCTATTATTTTACGAGGCTTAAAAAACCGGCGCCTCCCTCCGCGCGCCTCCAGCCGCTCTCTCGCTCTACCCTTTCTTCTCGTCTTCCTCTAATATATTACTCATATTAAGAGATAACAGTATATGCAAGTTTGTTTTTTGCTCGCTAGGTTTTTTTCAGTTAGTTCTCTCTCTGTGCAAATTATTTTCATACAATTCTATCTAGCACGGCACTAAAACTACACACAATCCGCTTGATTCAAATTTGCTTCTATGTAGAGACCACAATGGAATTTATTTAGTTTTATAAAGTTTATATCTAAATAGATTTAATTAAATAATTAATATATTATAAACTCTATATAGATTGTGAATTATAAGCTATAAATTCAAATTTATATTGGTAATAAGTCGAATTGCACAATCTAGACGAGAACAAACTACTTTTTTAAAGTTATCACTATATCATAGACTAATCTATATAACTAACTGTAAAACTAGATATAAACTGAACAGATAACACAACCATAACTAAATTCTCCAGACCAGCGTTTCTCAAACTATGGCTCGCAACACAAAATAGGGTCGCGTTAAATTTATATTGGGTCGCGAAACGGAACTGTTTCGATAACAATACAAATAAAAATAAAAACAAGAAATAAATAATATAAAAAGATTAAAATTTAAATCAATAACCTGCTAAGTTCATGTCTCTCTCACAAAATGTCAAATTAAAAATATTACCCACATGGGTTTCAAGTAAGTGGTTTGTTTACAAATTGTTGTTTTTAAAAGCAAAGCTGTACTGATCAGATATAAATTTCGAAACGCGTCTACAGATGGTATCGGAAAGACATGATCTTAACAACAATGTTATTTGTCTGGTTTTTGTTGAGTTAAGCGAAGGTGAACTGAAAGACCTAACTCATTAGTGTTATATAGCTCCGGAAAGGTTGAATATATTTATATATTCATGCTGTGTTTCGACTTTGTTAATCAATTTTACGATTTCCATCCAAACTTGTAGGTCGTACTCTAGAAAATTATATGGGTCGCGTGTTTAAACGTTTGAGAAACGCTGTTCTTGACAAAACCTATTAGACAAAACTGATAATGTAATTTATTAAACTGTCCACAGTGCAACAAGCATTAACTAAAATCTTAGAATATCTAGAATAAGCGGGCAGAAACACCTTGTGGTCGATAGCCCTTTGCATACTCTATAAACTATACAATAAATATTTTCTCTCTAGAATACCATATAAATGAAATAGTGTATTTTATAACTAGTGCGTTAAGTTGTTAATTTGACGCGAGAGCGAAATTGTGCGCACGAACTAAGTGAGTGCGCACATTCACTCGAGAGGACAATTGACAATACCGCCCGTGTTACAAACAATATTTTTTTATTACTCATACGATAGGATGCATTTTACAAGTTTCGGGACCAGGGGCCATTAAAAAAAAATGGAATCAGAAATGAAGAATTTACTTTTTCAATTGTCTCCGGTGGTGTGGATTAGTCATTAGAACTCTACTCAGTCTCCGGCAGCACCATAGAATTTACAATCATTTTAAAACGTTTTCTTTAATTTTTATTATTAATTTGTAACGACAAAAATTTCTTACACTTTCACATCTTTTTTTTAATATTGAAGATTGTATTTATTTTATATATATTTTTTTTTTTTAATGTAACCTAGCGATTATGAATATTTGCGTGCGTTACCCAGGTTATATGGTAAGACAATGCGAAGTAGCATTTCTCGCATTAAAAAACGTGCGTCAGGAAGTACTTCGCACGCATGACTCACAAAAAAGTTTATCGCGACCCCTGGATAGAAAATAGACGTTTTTAAATTGATTTATATTGACATTTCACTATTTTACTGATACCATACTTACATATGAAAAGCCCTAATTTATTTATGAATTCGACGATCCAAAAAATCTCAATCGACCCTCCTTGGGCGACCCACGGTTTGCGCATTACTGCTCTGGAGGACCTTTAGTGGCATTTCTCGTATGAAAAAACGTGCGTCAAGAAGTACTTTTCGCGCTTGATTAATAAAAAAATGTAAATAAGTAAACCTAATCAGATAACAAACTATTTAACTAGATTTCTTAGTTAACTAAGAATATTTAGTCTATTATATACTACAAATGTGAATAAATTGTGTATAGAAAATGTTGGGTTGTCCGGGAAATAATTTCGTTTATGAAAATGAAAGACAATTGGCGTATATTATTAATACTTTATTATTATATTGGATATTAACATATTTTATTTTATTATGTTTTGATCATTTTGGTCTAATATAGTAATAATAATTGGAGGGTGCCAAATCTGTCGAATTTTTCGATCATTAATACCTAACCACCTGACATACGTCTCTCAGACGCAAAGTAGCAGTAATTTTATCACCTGAGACGTATGGCAGATGGTTAAGGGTAAAGATCACGACAAGCGTTTCAACTAGATTCCCTACTTGACTAAGAATATTCGTTTAATATGGACGTGAATAAGTTGTGTATAAATAATTTTTGGTTTGTTCGGGAACTAATTTCATCCAATGAGCAGTGGTTCTCAAACTATTTTCATTTGCCACCCAAAATTTTGTATAATAGCATACTTTGTAACTTGGGCGGAAAGTTGTCAATTTCACGCGAGAGCCAAATTGGGCGAGAGGATTTATCTTACAAGTTTGGTTCATCCTGGGCCCATCCAAAAAAAAATTCAACCAAAAATTAAGAATTTGCTTCTTCAATTGTCTCCGGTGGAGTGGATTCGTCATAAGAACTCTCCTCAGTCTCCGGTATCACTATAGAATTTACACTCATTTTAAAACGTTTTCTTTAATTTTGATTATTATTTTGTAATGAAAAAAAATCTGATACTTCACGTCAATTTTTTAATATAGAGGTCTTGATTGTGTTTATTTTAGATTTATTTATTTGTTTTTTTAATGCAACCAAGCGATATTGAATATTTGCTTGCGTTACCCAGGTTATGTGGAAAGACAATGCGAAGTGGCATTTCTCGCTTTAAAAAACGTGCGTCATGAAGTACTTCGCACGCATGACTAATAAAAAATTTTATGGCGACCCCTGGATAGAAAGTAGACGTTTTTATATTGGTTTATATTGACATTTCTTTATTTTACTTCTACCTGATACTTACACATGAAAAGCCCTAATTTGTTTATGAATTCGACGATCCAAAAAAAAAATCTCCATCGATCCTTCTTGGGCGACCCACGGTTTGCGTATTACTGCGCTGGTGGACCTTTACATTTTAATTCACTTCTCGGGCAGTTTTGATTTCTACAAATTTTGTTTCAGAAGATGCGTAAGGCTATTTCCGCTAACATATTCTGCACGAAAAAGATGCAATAAGTGCGAGGAAATGGCGAAAAATGTTAGAGGAAATGGAAAATAACCTATATCTTGGGCATTTTGAGCTTTTGAACGAAATAAACTGTAAAATCGTGTCCAGCACTTCCATTTCCTTCGGGAAATCTTAGAAAAAGACCCTCAAATTTTTCCGAAAAAACAGCCCAAAAATCTATCAGTTTTTTACAAATCTCTCGGAAACTACAAATCCAAATCATTTTAGGCACACTGAAACTCTTACTTTGAAACCAGACGGCAATTCGAGCAAATCGATGTATAAATTGTTTGGAAAAATTCAATTTTTTATTGCGAAATTCTGATTTCAAATTTTCCAAAATTTCGAAACTCTCGAGAACGGTTCCAGATTATTAAAAACACATTGCGGCTTAGCCATTCGGGAGGTCATTTCCCTACGTATGTACATAGATTTCCTTAAAAATATTAATTAGTTTCTCAGTTCTCTTCTCGTTTGACCAAATTTCGCGATATGCCAATATCGATTTTGCCAAAAGACTTTTTCACAGTTCCCATTTTTTTGTGCATTTTTTGGGCATGTGTCAATTTCCACCATATTATACGTCAAAAAGTGCCCGAACTTTTTGACGTATAACTAAATATGTGCCCGAAACACATATTCCCGCCTTTCAAACTTCAAAAATCAAAGGCGGATGCGCATGTGCTTAACTAACCGTAAAAAGGTTTTTTATATTAAGTCATATCTCGCGAACAGAAGCGGCTAGCAAAATTTGTGTATTTACAACCGTCAAGAAAATCTCTTTCAGACACACTTTGAAATTTTCCATTTACTTGGTAAATAACGATTATAAAGAAATATATTTTCTCGCATTTTCCGCAGATTTCACGATGTCATAACTTTTGGACAGCTTATCACAGAGACTTCTAGTTTTTACTACTCAATTCAGCATCCCATAGTTAGTCAGAAAAGCCTTAAATATTTTATGAATTCGAGGACCCAAAAAAATTCTCTATCGACCCCTGAGGGTCACGACCCAAGGTTTGCGCACCACTGCAATAGAGTAATAATAATAGACCTTTTCATAGTGTTTTTTTTTTGTAAGCATGTATCAATTTCCACCATGTTATACGTCAAAAAGTGCCCAAACTTTTTGACGTACCAATAACTAAATATGTGCCCGAAACTTTCATATTCCCGCCTTTCAAACTTGGCTAATGCGCTTGCGCTTAACTTACGGTAAAAAGTTCTATTGGAAAGTACAAGATCTGTCAAATATGTTAGGTCTAGTTACGTCTCATCCAATATGCAACAGCTTTTAACGAGTGATCACAGTCAAATATATTTTCTTGTTATTCCATTCTTTTTGTCCAACCATTCAGGCTCTTCTGTTTGTGTCACTCAATTTGTCCAATTGCTGGCAGTACAGTTCTGTATCTGATCAAATCCCATCAAACATTGACCTATTGCACGTATACGGGCTTTACAGGTGCTTTGAGCCGGCTCATCTCTTCTGCTCCATAAACAATTGACTTTAACATCGTTTTAAACAATCCATTTTGCACCGGCTATTATGATTCGCTTCCGAAATGGATCATTTATTTCATGTTTGAGTAGTAAGTTTCAAAAACTTTCTTTAAAAAAAAAACCTTTCTTTCAGAACGTGTGGAACCCAAATATCTTATTTAGAAATTACACAATATTAATATAAACAATGAGTTGTCAATGAGTCCAATCATATTAACATAAAAGGTCGAATCGATAAATTTTTGTTAAGGAAAAAAACAAAAATAATTTCCGATCGACCCAATATTAATTAATTGATCAACTTTATATCTACCCCATAACTATGAAACTCTGCTATGTGTAATTAAAACACAAACTCTAGTCAAGAGTTGTTTTTATAAACATTAGTATACATTAAATTCCTCTCTGATCTATTAGATTTATTAAATTTGTCTAGACATGGCAGGATTTAAAAGTCGCCGTTGACTTATTTACGCTATATAAATATTTAATAAATAGAGACAGCTTGTCTAGATTTTGCATTGCAAATTGTAATTCGTCTAGGTTGCACAAAAACTAGGTTGTAAAAAGTTTAATAAAATATTGTGTAATTAGTTAGTTCAAATCAAGATAAGACTTGATTTAAAGACAGATTTTTATTGAATTATTTTTCTATTTACATGTGTTTAAATTTACATATAAATGACATAAATTTACATACGAATGAGGCAAATTACATAAAATATTTTATGAGATAACAAAATTATGATTTTTTTTAGTAAATGATGTTGTTGCTTGAAAATGGGTGGTTTATTGAATTTTTGATTCGTTTTACGCGATGGAGTCATAAATTATACGGTCTAGGCAAAACAAACGGCTAATTAAACTGACCTAGACAAAAGCAATAAAATTTGTGTAAAACTAGTTATGTAAAGCTTTTCGATTTCGAGAATTGGGAGAAAAACGTCGGTGCCCGTGAAATTTTATCGGCTGGAATCTAATCTAATCTCCAACACGATTCTTTCACTCCCAAAAAATATGAAAACAAATTTTGATGGCAGATATTGGTTTTGCCGTCTGGAAACTTTCCACGCATATACATGTGAAGCATGAAAGAACTTTCCATCGGAAATCAAAAGAAATTTTACGTCACGATTTTTTCGGCGCGGTCTCTGTTATTGCTCGAAGACGCGTAGTTGGTGTTTTGCTGATCAAAACTGTTTTCCGTAAGTAATCTGTCCAATAAAAAGGGGGAAGATTTTTAAAATTCGCAGTCGGAATGGCGCAGAGGAAAAAAAACGTCTTATCTATTTGGCCGCGATAAAAGCGGATCCAAGTTCATTTTTTGCCCGGCGGTGAAAAATACGGGCGCTTCCGCCGGCCGTTATTTAAAAAGTTGACTCTGAGTGGTTCGGTCAAAAATTGTCTTTTTTGATGCATTTAGTTTAATTTTTTGATTCTGTGTTTTATCTGTGATAATAATGGATGATGTTCTCGGGATTATTGAGAAAGGTAACGTTTCTTTCATAATTTTTATTATGTTTTCGGCTTTTGCAAATTTTGTTTATTTGCCAATTTTGTTTTTAACGATGTGCTAGGTCATGATTTCAGCATGCGCGCTGTTTTTCTCGGCAAATGGAAACTTTTATTTTTCTCGTACTATTTTCTCAAGAAACTTTGAAGCGGC
Source organism: Phosphuga atrata (assembly GCA_944588485.1). NCBI lineage: Eukaryota > Metazoa > Arthropoda > Insecta > Coleoptera > Silphidae > Phosphuga > Phosphuga atrata. The sequence goes on along the minus strand of OX155904.1, from coordinate 23,056,501 downwards.
TTATCTATTCGTGCTGTCGCCATTTTTTTTGCCTTTTCTCTGATTCTGTTCAACATTGTGTAAGCACAACCTTCAATTATATGTTTGTTTTAATTCCAATCTGACCAAACATTAAGTCAACAAATGTTCTACTTCAACAAGATAATATCATTATTTATAGACATGTCTACATTTTTTATCAATTATTGAAGTAATATAGAATTCAAGATAACTAAACTTAACAGGCAACCTTAAACAAATAAGAAAACGCCTAGCAGATAAAACCATTGAAGCAGGTCTAGACAGAAAAGTAACACTAGATAAAGTAGACTCAGTAGATAAGACTAAATATAGCCTACTCGAGAGCCAAAACTACAGGAAGAAGACTAAATACACAACACTAAATATAGTCTACTTAAGGGGACAAAATTATGACTACAAGGGTAAGTCTCAATAGTATAGACACGACAGACAAGATAAATAACAACAAGATAATAACCGAGTAGACAGGTAGTCTAGAAATACAAAGGTGAATGGATTCGACTAATCACACAGGAGTAGACAAGCAATAGTACAACAACAGGACCGTACTGCTTAACAGACAAGAATATACAGGCAATATTGTACAGATAGATTAGGCTAAGTTGTTCATCATTCTAGTTTAGCCAGTTTTGTCCAGTCGTGTCTCTCCAACCTTCTCAATCTAGACTTGTTCCTCTAGTATTGTCAGTCTACCTTCGAAGGTTTGATTTTGTGTCTCGTTTTATCGCTCTAGTCTTACCAGTCTATTCAATCTTATGTACTCTTGTCTGAATAGTATTGCCTATCTAGTCTTGTGTGACTAGTTCAGTCTGTCAAGACTTGTCCGCATAGTCTTGCCTGTCTAGTCAAGTATGTCCAGTATTGTCAGTCTACTATAATGCGTTTAGACCTGTATGTTTAGATTTGTCTGTCTAGTTTAGTCTGTCGAAATACGTCAACAACGTTCTCTGTCCAGCCTTGTCCGTTTAGTCTTGTCTGCATAGCCTTGTCCGTCTAGTCTTATCTGTCTAGTCTTGTCTCTCTAGGCTTGCCTGTCTAGTCTAGTCTTGCTGTCTGTTTAGTTTTGTTTGTCTGTCTAGTCTTGTCTGTTTAGTCTTGTCTGTTTAGTCTTGTCTGTTTAGTCTTGTCTGTTTAGTCTTGTCTGTTTAGTCTTGTCTGTTTAGTCTTGTCTGTCTAGCCTTGTCCGTCCAGGTACGTCTGTCTAGTCTTGTTTGTCTAGCCTTGTCTGTCTAGTTTTGTTTGTTAAATCTAGTCTGTCTAGTCTTGTCTATCTAGTCTTGTCTGTATAGGCTTGCCTGTCTAGACTTGTCTGTCTAGTCTTGTCTGTCTAGTCTTGTCTGTCTAGTCTTGTCTGTCTAGTCTTGTCTGTCTAGTCTTGTCTGTCTAGTCTTGTCTGTCTAGTCTTGTCTGTCTAGTCTTGTCTGTCTAGTCTTGTCTGTCTAGTCTTGTCTGTCTAGTCTTGTCTGTCTAGTCTTGTCTGTCTAGTCTTGTCTGTCTAGTCTTGTCTGTCTAGTCTTGTCTGTCTAGTCTTGTCTGTCTAGTCTTGTCTGTCTAGTCTTGTCTGTCTAGTCTTGTCTGTCTAGTCTTGTCTGTCTAGTCTTGTCTGTCTAGTCTTGTCTGTCTAGTCTTGTCTGTCTAGTCTTGTCTGTCTAGTCTTGTCTGTCTAGTCTTGTCTGTCTAGTCTTGTCTGTCTAGTCTTGTCTGTCTAGTCTTGTCTGTCTAGTCTTGTCTGTCTAGTCTTGTCTGTCTAGTCTTGTCTGTCTAGTCTTGTCTGTCTAGTCTTGTCTGTCTAGTCTTGTCTGTCTAGTCTTGTCTGTCTAGTCTTGTCTGTCTAGTCTTGTCTGTCTAGTCTTGTCTGTCTAGTCTTGTCTGTCTAGTCTTGTCTGTCTAGTCTTGTCTGTCTAGTCTTGTCTGTCTAGTCTTGTCTGTCTAGTCTTGTCTGTCTAGTCTTGTCTGTCTAGTCTTGTCTGTCTAGTCTTGTCTGTCTAGTCTTGTCTGTCTAGTCTTGTCTGTCTAGTCTTGTCTGTCTAGTCTTGTCTGTCTAGTCTTGTCTGTCTAGTCTTGTCTGTCTAGTCTTGTCTGTCTAGTCTTGTCTGTCTAGTCTTGTCTGTCTAGTCTTGTCTGTCTAGTCTTGTCTGTCTAGTCTTGTCTGTCTAGTCTTGTCTGTCTAGTCTTGTCTGTCTAGTCTTGTCTGTCTAGTCTTGTCTGTCTAGTCTTGTCTGTCTAGTCTTGTCTGTCTAGTCTTGTCTGTCTAGTCTTGTCTGTCTAGTCTTGTCTGTCTAGTCTTGTCTGTCTAGTCTTGTCTGTCTAGTCTTGTCTGTCTAGTCTTGTCTGTCTAGTCTTGTCTGTCTAGTCTTGTCTGTCTAGTCTTGTCTGTCTAGTCTTGTCTGTCTAGTCTTGTCTGTCTAGTCTTGTCTGTCTAGTCTTGTCTGTCTAGTCTTGTCTGTCTAGTCTTGTCTGTCTAGTCTTGTCTGTCTAGTCTTGTCTGTCTAGTCTTGTCTGTCTAGTCTTGTCTGTCTAGTCTTGTCTGTCTAGTCTTGTCTGTCTAGTCTTGTCTGTCTAGTCTTGTCTGTCTAGTCTTGTCTGTCTAGTCTTGTCTGTCTAGTCTTGTCTGTCTAGTCTTGTCTGTCTAGTCTTGTCTGTCTAGTCTTGTCTGTCTAGTCTTGTCTGTCTAGTCTTGTCTGTCTAGTCTTGTCTGTCTAGTCTTGTCTGTCTAGTCTTGTCTGTCTAGTCTTGTCTGTCTAGTCTTGTCTGTCTAGTCTTGTCTGTCTAGTCTTGTCTGTCTAGTCTTGTCTGTCTAGTCTTGTCTGTCTAGTCTTGTCTGTCTAGTCTTGTCTGTCTAGTCTTGTCTGTCTAGTCTTGTCTGTCTAGTCTTGTCTGTCTAGTCTTGTCTGTCTAGTCTTGTCTGTCTAGTCTTGTCTGTCTAGTCTTGTCTGTCTAGTCTTGTCTGTCTAGTCTTGTCTGTCTAGTCTTGTCTGTCTAGTCTTGTCTGTCTAGTCTTGTCTGTCTAGTCTTGTCTGTCTAGTCTTGTCTGTCTAGTCTTGTCTGTCTAGTCTTGTCTGTCTAGTCTTGTCTGTCTAGTCTTGTCTGTCTAGTCTTGTCTGTCTAGTCTTGTCTGTCTAGTCTTGTCTGTCTAGTCTTGTCTGTCTAGTCTTGTCTGTCTAGTCTTGTCTGTCTAGTCTTGTCTGTCTAGTCTTGTCTGTCTAGTCTTGTCTGTCTAGTCTTGTCTGTCTAGTCTTGTCTGTCTAGTCTTGTCTGTCTAGTCTTGTCTGTCTAGTCTTGTCTGTCCGTTCTTGTCTGTCTAGTCTTGTCTGTCTAGTCTTGTCTGTCTAGTCTTGTCTGTCTAGTCTTGTCTGTCTAGTCTTGTCTGTCTAGTCTTGTCTGTCTAGTCTTGTCTGTCTAGTCTTGTCTGTCTAGTCTTGTCTGTCTAGTCTTGTCTGTCTAGTCTTGTCTGTCTAGTCTTGTCTGTCTAGTCTTGTCTGTCTAGTCTTGTCTGTCTAGTCTTGTCTGTCTAGTCTTGTCTGTCAAGTCTTGTCTGTCTAGTCTTGTCTGTCTAGTCTTGTCTGTCTAGTCTTGTCTGTCTAGTCTTGTTTGTCTAATCTTGTCTGTCTAGTCTTGTCTGTCTAGCCTTTTCCATCTAATCTTGTCTGTGCAGTTTTATCTGTCTAGTCTTCTCTGTCTAGCCTTATCCGTCTAGTCTTGTCTGTCTAGTCTTGTTTGTCAAGTCTAGTCTAACTAGTCTTGTGTGTCTGTCTTGTCTCTGTAATGTCTATTTAATATCTAGATAATTAGTTTATTTGCCTTAAAATGTTATTGGTAGACAGACAGGTCAAGATCAATATTTTTGCAAAGAAATTATATTTGTAGACGGGCGAGATTAGTGCAAAGCTATTATGTAAATCTAGTTTAATAAATTAAATATTTGTCTAATTAAAACTGGTTTATTTATAGATTGTTTTTATATAACGTCTGATAAAAGATAAAAACTGAAAAGCACATAAAAATTATCAAATGGAAAAATAAAATGGAAAAAAAAGCTGAGAAAAATTGCGAAATAGCACTTTTGATAAAAGTGATAAAACTTGTTTACTCACTCATTGCTTTATGCATTTAGACTTATTTATTTAATTATTTAACAAACAATTAACCGAAACATAAACTTACGAGTTGTAATTAGATTAGGAGTTTTTAAATGCGCAAATATTGGCTTAGTCTAGTCTACATTAATGAAAACGAACGTAGTTTTAAATAAAAAAACTTAATTTGGCAGTTGGATATATAAAACTATAGTAAATTTAGACTAAACTAGTCTTAAGAAACAAGCAGACATGTTTATGCAAGCGCAGACTAAACAAAGAGTTTTAACTAAAATTTGTCAATAAAAACTAAAAAATATTTACATAAAGCTTCAAAATCTTACAGTGCGCTAATTTCACTAAATTGCAAGATTTTTCATTCAACAATCCAAACGAAAATGTGCGGAAAACTCACCCCGTCGTGTGTTGCAACTGCAAATTCTTGGCTAGATCTCACCCCCTTGGTTCCTACGACCCTAGATTTCCGCGACGCTACGTACAGCCCGCGCCCTCTATCCAAACAAGGCGAAAGCTCAAAACGACGCCACCCACTGAGACGAAGGAGATTGTTTTAAATTGTACAAAAATATTTATTTAACAGAAATTAGAAAAAAAAAATTGAGTAATTGTAAATATAATTAATAAATTTAGGTTGAATTAAGTATATGTGGATCTACTAAATAAGCTTAATTAAACCTAAATTTCTTAATTATTTTATACTTAATTACTTATTTTTTTTACTTTAATTTGAAATTTATTGTTGAAATCTTGTTTTTGCTTGGAATTTATACTAAAATATTTATTCAATATTACCTTTCAATATTTAAAATATTTGACGAAACAAATAAGAAATTTATTCCTAGTCTAGTCGTATGAACTGGTTTTAATAATTGGTTTTTTTTATACATAAATATTGTAATATCTTTATCCATATAGACCAGTTTTCTAATTTGCTGTTGGAGTTTAATGTTTGTAAATTAAAAGTAAATGCTGTAGGAATTAAACAAAAAATAATAATTAAGTTAGTAGGATCTCACTTTGCCCTAATTAGTTTTTTTTTCGTGGTTAGTATCAAGTTAAGGAATTAGTACCATATACGTCCATTTCCGGTTTTAATCTTTCCGGTAGAATGGAGGTAGTGACCCAGAATGGTACGTACGAATTCCCATGATGAATAATTAATAAATTTTTTGCCGTACCGGTACTGAATGTTGGTAGTACCTGTCGGCATAAAACGGTCGAAGAACACATGTGTGAGGTCTTTTCCCCCTTCGCAGCGTTATGCAAATGGAATGGCTGGCACACATCTAAGGGCATGTAATGTGCAAAGTCAGTTAAGGAAATCTGAATTTTTTAAATTCTAAAAAAAAAAACTTCGGTTTGTTATTAACATAATTTATTGAAGAAAGTACAGATGTTTTATTTTCGCTGGTAACTTGGAAGGAATTAAAATGTTTTGGCGGAGTTGTGGGCGATCCGATCTGAATCGCATGTTCTTCTTCTTCCGCTCGGCCAGAAACTTAGATATTCCCGATAAAGAAAAGAACAGAATTTTCGCGCAACGATAAAAAACCAACCCTTAATAGTCCACTTCCCATATACTTAAAACTGCATTAAATAACAATCCATTACGATTTTTATTCCACGTCTCTCCCACCACTTGGGAAGGCGAAGGCTGGATTTTTTGCCGATTTTTTTTTTCTGGAAGGGGCAAGATGTTGTGATCCTTGGGCTTGGAAGGGAAAAAATGGCGGGGAGGTAAAATAGGGGTTGGGGTGGACGCCGCGAGAGAGACAAAAAATGGGGCGTGAAAAAAAAAGTTCCAAAACCGTTACAGAATCTAGGAGAAAGGGAAAGCAGAAATATAAAGAAAATATAAAACAAAAATTGAAACAGTATAAATCTTTATTGCATTTCCTTTATTTTATTTAAGATTTATTTGTCTTTTCGTATTTTTTTTCACATTTCCGCCGCAAGAAAATAATTACAAAAAAAAAAAACTTATTGGCAGAGTTCCCGGGCGAGCGCAATATTTTTAGTCCTTCTCATGCGTTCAACTTTTGCCAACTTTATGTAATTTCATTTGCAAAAAAATATTGTAACAAATAAAAAAAAATGAGAATGAAGCAAAAATGATAAAATGTTGAAATAAATGGACAAAGAGACGCGAAGAAATAAATATCTTGGATGGATGAAGTGAGGACAGAATTCTAAGTGTAGCAGTTAGGTAGGAGCAGACATACAGTCTCGGGGAGGACAACACGAAATAAATCTTGCTCTTGGTTTTCTTGTTTGAATTTCTAAGTCAAAAAACAAAATCTGCAATAACTTAAACTTCACTTTGTAGGCATGATTTGGTTTGTTTAGTTTAGTTTTCAAGTTTAGTATTGAGGAAATAGTTAATAAACTATTAAACAGCTTCATATTGCTAGCTAGTTTATAAATCAAGATATATGAGTTTTCTACTTTTTGTCTGAAAACTGTTCAAATTCACAGTTTGGGCAACATGAAGTTTTACCTATCAGTTCGATAATTTCTTAGCAAAATTAAATTTTCTTTTAGGAAAACTTTTATTAGAAAATTTTTTATTAAAAAAAAATATTTTAATAAAAAAAAACTGAATTTTGTAATGAATGATGTCAGCTTTAGAAATTCTAATTTTAAAAAAGGAAACAGAAAATTGATTTCAATTATGTTTCATTGTTTTGTACTTTAATTTATACAAATTGTATAACGCAGAAGTTTATTTAAAAATCGCAACAAAACTTACGAAACAACAAGAAACCCGAATAATTACATTATTTTGTGAATAACAAAACAGGCGAATTGGATGATTTAGTTTTCTTGAAAAAATTCAGATGAAAATAATTAAGCCAGGTGTCACAAATGCAGCATTTGACATTCAATCTTAGGTCCTCAAATGTTTTTCTTCGACTTTTTTAGCTAATTTAGAATTAATTTCGAGCTCGATCTGAAAACAGGCGATGATTGCCATATCTATTGGCTTCAGTTCTTGGTTCAACAAGACTTTGTAAGGATATAAATCAAAGTTTTACTGCAGGAAAACACATTCACAATCAGTTGTTATTAAAAGATCTAATCATTTCGTAAATGATACCACAAAGTTTGTTGAAAATAAGGAATTTAGAAGCCAATTACAAATAATTTATCATTAAAACAACACATCAGAAGAATTGGATGATTCAGTTTACTTGAAAATCATACGAAGTAATGAAGCCTGATGTCACAAATGCATTTGACAGTCAATCTTGGGTCCTCAAGTGTTTTTCTTCGACGTTTCTAGCAAATTTTTGATTGATTTCGAGCTCGATCTGTAAACAGGCGATGATTGCGATATTTATTGGCTTCAGTTCTTGGGTCAACACGATCTTATAAGGATATAAATCAAAGTTTTATTGCAGGAAAACACATTCACAATCAGTTGTTGTTGAAAGATCTAATCATTTCGTAAATGATACCACAAAGTTTGTTGAAGCTATGGAATTTAGAAACTAATTAAAAATAATTTATCATAAAAACAACACATCAGAAGAATTGGATGCTTCAGTTTACTTGAAAATCATACGAAGTAATGAAGCCTGATGTCACAAATGCATTTGACAGTCAATCTTGGGTCCTCAGGTGTTTTTCTTCCGACTTTTGTAGCAAATTTTTGATTGATTTCGAGCTCGATCTGTTAACAGGCGATGATTGCGATATTTATTGGCTTCAGTTCTTGGGTCAACAAGATCTTATAAGGATATAAATCAAAGTTTTATTGCAGGAAAACACATTCACAATCAGTTGTTGTTGAAAGATCTAATCATTGCGTAAATGATATCACAAACTTTGTTGAAAATAAGGAATTTAGAAGCCAATTAAAAATATTTTTTTATCATAAAAAAAACACATCAGAAGAATTGGATGATTCAGTTTACTTGAAAATCATACGAAGTAATGAAGCTTGATGTCACAAATGCGTTTGACAGTCAGTCTTGGGTCCTCAAGTGTTTTTCTTCGACTTTTTTAGCAAATTTTTGATTGATTTCGAGCTCGATCTGTAAACAGGCGATGATTGCGATATTTATTGGCTTCAGTTCTTGGGTCAACACGATCTTATAAGGATATAAATCAAAGTTTTATTGCAGGAAAACACATTCACAATCAGTTGTTGTTGAAAGATCTAATCATTTCGTAAATGATACCATAAAGTTTGTTGAAGCTATGGAATTTAGAAACCAATTAAAAATAATTTATCATTAAAACAACACATCAGAAGAATTGGATGATTCAGTTTACTTGAAAATCATACGAAGTAATGAAGCCTGATGTCACAAATGCATTTGACAGTCAATCTTGGGTCCTCAAGTGTTTTTCTTCGACTTTTTTAGCAAATTGTGGATTGATTTCGAGCTCGATCTGTAAACAGTCGATGATTGCGATATTTATTGGCTTCAATTCTTGGGTTAACAAGATCTTATAAGGATATAAATCAAAGTTTTATTGGAGGAAAACACATTCACAATCAGTTGTTGTTGATAGATCTAATCATTTCGTAAATGAAATCACAAAGTTTGTTGAAGTGATTTAGAAGGAATTTAGATGCCAAATAAATATAATTTTTCATAAAAACAACATTTTTTCTGTAAATTTCTTGTTTCTTTGTGAAAATTAGAAGTTTTGCAAACAATGAAAATTTCTTTAAATAAATTTCTTGATTTGAATACGATTTAATGGTTTTTAATGGTTCAATAAAATGGTTGGCACAATTTTTTTTTAGAAAATTTTTATTTTTAAATTTATAAATCGTATTTTTTGTAAAATTTTCAAATCAAATAAAAAAGTTATTATAAAGAAATTAATGAATATTAATTATGTATTAATATTGGAAATAAAACCAAATATAAATGAAGAAATTTATTTATAAAATACAATTAAACTTTAAAAAGACATGTAATTTGAGAGAAAAAAGAAAAATGTAAACTTTGAACTCAAACTCAACTCAACCTAACTCAAAAAAAAACTTTATTTAAGAAAATAAACAAATAAAATTTAAGAAATATCCAGAAATAAACTTTGCGGGTCTTTTTTTTTGTTTCTTAAGAGAATTTTAATTTTGAAAAGAAAATTAAAATTTCTTCAAATTTTGCAAAATTTTTCTTTTGGTCAATTCAAATTCTTCCCTCAAATTTGAGAGGAATTGGCAAATGAAGAACTGCTCTTATGATATATTGTTAAACTTGTAGAAAATACAAAATTTTTTTTAAGAAAAAAGTGGTTTTTGAAAAAATTTAATTTATGAAAAAAAAAATGGTTTTCGAATTTTTTGAAACCAAGAAATTTCAATCTTGGTTTTTTTTTATGAAAATTCGAAATTTATGTTTTGAAACCATAATTAAAATTTCTTCATTAACTTAATCATTCAACTGTAAAGTAGTTACAACATTTTATATATTTTTTTTAATTTTTAAATTTGATGGGCAAAAATTGCTAGAAATCTGACGGTACATACAAAAATAATGCATATGTTTGCAAAATAAAATTCTTTTTATTTAATAAAAATTTTAAGTCTTGTGTGAAGTGAAGTGAAGGGCGTTTACGATTTTATTCTTTTTGGCTATACAAAGGGAGTGTTGTATAAAAGCAAACTTGCTTACGTAATCTTTGAAGCAAGAATTTATATTGAATTTATACATTAAAAACCTTTGTATAAATTCAAATTCTTTTGTCAAAGTTCACAAGCATTTGTATGTAAATTTAAGTTGTTTAATAAAACTACTTTATATTGCTTAAGTAATTAGACTTTAAGTTTTATTGCAAATTTCTTCTTTGTTCTTATGCAAATTAGAAATTTATGTTTTGGAAACAAAATTAAAATTAAATCAAAGCAATTTATTCACTCGAACAAAATATTCAAATTACAACATTTGTTTACGAATATTTTTGTAAAGTCAAACTTTATCGAAAGTAAAGTCAAACTTTAATTTAGTTTGAGTAAAACTTTACTCAAAATATTTGAGACTTGTGTAAGTTCAAAATGACATTAAATAGATTTTTCAAAAATTTAAACAAACACAATGCTTGTCTCTCAGACAGCAATTTTAATGAAAAAATATTAGCGAAATTTAGCTTGAATATATAAATTTATTCAAGCTTTACGTAGCTCTATAATATTATTAGCCTTTAAAGACTACAAAACAAATCTCATGTTGTAACAACTACTTCATTTGCTAATACCACGCAGGATATTAAATTAGCCAAAAGTATCTGCGTTGTATTAGCAAAGGAAGTAGTTACTTCAACATGACGTTTATTTTGTAGCCTTAAATAAAAACTTAAAAATATTATAGAGTTACGGAAAGGTTGAATAAATTTATATATTCAAGCTATATTTTGCTTTAATAAGTTGGTATGATTGTATCTATAATTAGTGTGGTTTCACACCAATATTCAATTAAAAAAATCTTATTTGCTCTTTTACAAAACAGAATTTAAGCTTTCGAAACAGAACGAAAACTTACTATTCCAGCAAAGATTGGAAAAAAAATGAAAATTGTGATAAGAAACTTGAAAAAAGAAATACAAAAAAAATTTAGTTTGTTTATTAAACTTTTTGGTTCTTGTAGTTACTTAAAACAAACGGAACACAGCCTGAATATATAAATATATTCAGCCTTTCCGGAGCTCTATAACAATTATTGAATCTTTATAGGACTACCAAAACAAATCTCACATGAAATTTGTAAGTTATTTTATGACTTTTCAAGTGAGTAGTTTACAAATTATTGTTCATGGAAGCAAAGCTGTGCTGATGAAAGATAAATCTCGAAACGCGTCCACAGATGGGCTATCCACTTAAGGCATCGGAAAGCATGATCTTAAAAACAATGTTATTTTTATGGTTTTTGTTGAGTGCCACGAAGGTGGACTGAAAGCTATAAAATAACTTACAAATTTCATGTGAGATTTGTTTTGGTAGTCCTAAAAAGACTCAATAATTGTTATAGAGCTCCGAAAAGACTGAATATATTTATATAGCCTGAATATATAAATATATTCAGCGTGTGTTCCGTTTTTTTTAAGTGTGTATGATTTTCTATAACGTAGGATGGTTTCACCAATTCTATCGTATCAGTTCTTGCAGATATTTCAAATTTGTAAAAATCCATATTGACAAAAGTTATCATATGTAGATTAATGGATCATTAGAACTCCTTTTAGTATTTAATTATTTCACGTTAATACAAATAAAAATAAAGTTTCAAAAACGATTTTATTAAATTCAAAATCACTTTAACTTTTTCAAGACTGAAACAGATACTGAAAACATATACAATGTTTGTCTCAAAAACAATTTTAAAACAAATCTTGTGTGTTCTTATACAAATTAAAAATTTAAGCTTTCCTTTAAACTTTAAACAAAATAAAAACTTGTTATTTAAGCAAAGATTCAAAAATTAAAATTGTTACAAGAAACTTTTAAAAAGAAGATGAATTAAAAAAAAAAATAAGATTTGTATTAAATTTTCTTAAACTGTTTTAAAAGTTCTTGCAGATATTTCAAATTTGCTACTTTTGTCAAAATGCATATTTTCTTGTAACATTTGACAAAATTTAATTTTTGTATATTAGAACACTATAACTACTTTTTGGTGTTCAATTAATTAATGTTAGTGCAAATTAAAAATAATGTCTCAAAAACGATTTTCTTGTTTATTCTTAAGCAAATTAGAAATAATAATAATCTGTATTTTAGCAAGCGCAACTGGCTAATGACCAGAGGTCTTTCTGCCAGCAAATTAGAAATTTTAAAACAAAAAATAACTTTGTTTATTATTAAGTTTATTATTAAATTTGTTCAAAGATTTGAAAATTAGACACCATATAGAAAACGTTTAATATTTTTTTTTTAATCTAAATATTTATTGCAACAAAACAATGTAACAACAGGCTATCGACCTGTTGTCGATAATTATCGATAATTTATCAACATCGAGGTCTTTCTGCCAATATTTTTGCAGACGTTTAATTTTTTTTCAATTAAAACTTTTATTGCAACAAAACAATAGCAACAGGCTATCGACATGTTGTCGATAATTATCGATAATTTATCAACCCCGAGGTCTTTCTGCCAATATTTTTGCACATTTTTAATTTTTTGTAACTTTACTTTTTTGTTTAAATTCAATTTTCTTATTTGAAATTAGACAAGTGTTAAGTTGCCTATTATAACTAATTTAATTATATAGTTTATTATAACTAATTTATGGTGCTTAAGATTTTGACAATTAAACACAAAATATTTATTTCAAGACCAGATTGCAATTTTACAAGAAATTTCTTTTTTATTTTAAAACAAATTAGAAATATATGTTTCTGAAATAAAATGAAAATTTCTTCAAAATTTATTATATTTAATTAAACAATTATTTACGTTATAATGACTTGATTAAAAATGTACATTCGTTATATTATAGCTTCAATTATCCTTTAAAAAGCGTAAAATTTAAAAATAATTTCAATTATAACTTAAAAATTATAATTGAAATTACACATAAAACAATACAATACATTTTTATTTTTCTAGTTTTTCTAAGTTATTCAAATGCGATTAAAACTTTCGTGTCGACTCAAATTTTCACTAGCGTAGGTATCTGAACTTAATCAATTTATTAGGACTTACTTTTCGGTATTTAATATTCATAATAATGGACTCACGCGGTCTGTTTTCAAAGAAACTTATTCTAAATTATGAATTAACAAATTGAAATAGATACAAAAAGTCGTTAAACAAATGAACATTTTGTGAACATTGATAAAATCAAAGAGAGAATAGCAAACAAACGTGTATAAAACAATTGAAAGAAAAAGCTACGGCGGAAAAAAAAGTAGAATAACATAAGTGAGTGACATTGTACGCGGAACAACAACAGTTGGAAACGTCGAGCGTGAAAGGCAGAGCTTTACAAATAGCAGCAGCGTCGCGATCACAAGGCTCTGTGGCCGAACTGTCGGATGAATGAAAAGGGTAGGAAGAAAGTAGAACCTAAAACTAAACTAAAAAATGATAAAAAAAAAACAAAAGAAATTAGTGGCAGTGGGGGTAATAAAAGTAGGGGTAGTAGGAATTAAGTGTGAATGAAACGGAAGAGTGCGGGGGGGTGATTTTTTCAGGGTATTTATATTTGGGGTGGAAAAAAAATTGTAAGTGAGATAAGGACGTGCGGAGTAGGGATGAAGAAGTTTCCCCTCCGTTTGGTGGGGATGAGAAAGCTGTAAAAAAAAGCTCGCCCCGACAAGGAACGGGGTTTTTTCAACCCCCCGCGGTGGTGGGGGCTAGTCGCATGTGTGTGTGTGCGCCTCCTGAACACACTCCTTACGTTATTCTCCCCCGGTTGTGCGCAGGCGCGGCGTTAAGATACAATTCTAAGGTCTCACTCCGTCCTCCTCCAACGCAAGCCGCTTACCCGCATCCATTGCACACGGCAACCCTTCCGCGACTCGACTCCTCTCTCTCTGACCCTTTCCTGCCTCATCTCGCCCTCTCCCTCATTCCTTGCGCTTGTTTTTCGCCCGTCTCCCTCGCGCACGTTGCCCTTGCATATATCCGTCTCCATCCAGCCGTTTCTACCCTCGTTTTCTTAGTTTGAAGGCGTCGTTTTCAGACGCTGGTCGTCTTTTCCAGACGCCGACGCTTTTCTTAGTTATCTGCCGACTTTCTTATCGCATAGACGCGTCGCGACGCCCGCACGTTACTCGAACTTAGACACAAAACGTGTGGCAACAACAATAATTTTCGGTGCGAAAAAATTTCAAAGTTTTTTTATTTACAGTTAACGGGTTTGTTTGTGCGCGTACATCTCTACAACCGAAATTTTACCGAACGCAAATAATTACGTGAAAGCGAAATATTATCTCAGTGCGATCTGTTAGGTTTTTGATCCGATTGACAACACCACGTGACTTGGAAATTTGTGCTGTGCTTTATTATTTCTGTGCTTTTGAGAGTTTCGTTTCTTTGGGTTTTGTGCAATAATCTTATTTAAATACAAAAAATTTGCGAAATCGCTGTGAGTACTTTATTTATATTCTATTCACACAACAAACATTCAATTACTCGATAAGATCCTAGAAATATCCAACAATATTCTTCCCAAATTAACTTTCAAAAGAAAACAGAAAATATTAAGTTTCTCTATATTCAAAAACAATAGAATTCCAATCAGAAAACAATATTCCTAAAGTGTTATGAAAGGGATCTTATTAGAATCGAAAAGTTCCAAAATTTCTGCTGTAAATTCCTTTTTTGGTTTCTGTTTCAACTTTGTTATGAAAATACAAATTTTCAATAATTCCTTCAACTTGAAAATAAAATTTAACAATAATGATTTTGTCTTTCCAAGTTTCTACAAATTTCCTACCTAAAATAATTTTCTCTTACTTTACTTTCATCTAGAATTGCATTTTCCGATATTACCTAAAGCAGCTTTAATTTAATTTATTTTTAAATTATTTTAAATTAAATTTAAAGTTTTAAATATTTGTTGAAACAAAATCTAATTTACTTTTAATAAATAAAAGGTAAATTAAGGGCTAAAGTTACCTAGAGATCAAAATCCTAGTCGGAATTCTAACATTAGTAACATTGGAATTTCTAGTAAATATTTAGTCCATAAATTATTCTGTCTATTTGAAACTCATTAACTCTTCCAGTAAGAATTATCTAAGTTTTCCAATCAATATACTTCATCAAACAATTTCCCTAAGATTCCAATTAAATAATAATTTCAAAAATTTAAATAATTTTTTTTTCTTGTTTTCCATTTTTCAGTTTCAAATAACTTTTGCAAATTTAATTAAATTTTGTTAAATTAATTATTTAAAGTTAAGAAACATATTTTTGTTATGTAGCGAGAATTTGAGTTAAAATTAGATTTTTCTAGAGTTCTGTCCGTCGGCTGTCCGGCTGAAAGCTCCACGAGCTTTCACATTTTCTAATAAGATTTTCACTAATGAAACATCAATTTGCTCACAAAATAATATCATAAACTATTTATGTTAATAAACTACTCGATTAAGTTTTGCAAAATGTGTTAATTGTTTATTGCAAGCAAAATTTCGAGCCAAAATTTTTTTTGGGTAAAATTTCTCTTAAAACAAATTATTTAGCAAATTTTAAAATTTACATAATGAGGATATTAATTATTATAAATATTTTATTAATTAAAGTTCAAATTAGCTTAATTTAAGTTAAAATTTCTAAGCCATAAATTACTTAAAAAATGAAAACATTAATTCATGTTACTTGAAATTACTAAAAAACAGAAAAAAATATTTAAATTTTGATTTGATTATCAATCAATTTATACAAAATGAAGTTTCTTTAATATTTTAATTGAATATATTCATAAACAAATTCGTAAATTTTATATTTAAAATCAATTTAATTTATTTAGCAGAACCAATTTTCCCGAATTTAAGTCTTGACCATTTCGATTCATGTAGAAAATGTTAAGTCTCAACTAGAACAGAAATGTAAAACAATTTTAAATTATTCGTTTAGAAATTTTGTAATTTCCGAAGAAATTATCCTTTTGAAACAATTTTCCTTTTGAGAATTTTAAATTAAGTCTGGCAAAATTAGTTTTGAAAAGTTTTACCACTGAAAATTCCTCAAAGACAAAACAAATTCGTCGATAATTTATAACATAAAAACTCTGAAAAATTGTTCCTTAATTTTCTCATTTACTTTTCCACCAAACTTTCAACGGAAAACTTTCCTTTATTAAAACGGAAAATTTACCATGTGCCGACACAGTTTCCAACCATTTCTTTCCCTCTGAAATTAAAAAATAATCAAATCTATAAGTAATTTTTGTTTTGTTTGCGTAATTTGTAAATATACAAGAAACAAAAACTGAACGAAAATCCTCCGGGAAAACCTTGTTGTTTCCATCAGGACGAAAATCCAAGAGGAGGATATAATAATCTCTTAAAGAGGAAGTCCCGACGAGAGAATCTTATAATTATAAGGATCTCTTTAAGCAGGAGATACAAGAAGAGGATAATTGTTGAGAAGTAAAAGTTCTGTTAAAAAAAATTCGAAAATGGAAATGATGGCAAGAAAATCATTTTCTTTTCTATTTTGCTAGAGTATACCAAATATTTTGTTGGAAACTAAGCAGGGTTAATTTAGTAGAAAATATTTTGATATTTTTGTGAATGTTGAAGTAGTTTAGTTAATTGTAGGTTTGAAATAGACTTTTTATACTTGGGGGGAAATAGTAGATTAGTGCTTTG
Organism: Phosphuga atrata; assembly: GCA_944588485.1. Classification (NCBI taxonomy): domain Eukaryota; kingdom Metazoa; phylum Arthropoda; class Insecta; order Coleoptera; family Silphidae; genus Phosphuga; species Phosphuga atrata. The sequence continues at coordinate 23,040,104 of OX155904.1, read as the reverse complement.
GAAAAAGGGAAAGATGTAAATATTAATTTAGTAAAAAAAATCAATTTATCGACGAGAGTTTTAAAATTTTTCTGTTTAATATTTAATGGAAATTTGTGTGGGGGGTATATTGGTATTGATTTTTTTTTCCTTTAACTTTGAGGGAAAAATGTTAACATAAAGTTTTTTTATGTCCACAAATATTTGTTGTTTTGTTTATGTTTGGAATTGTTTTGTTTCAGATTGACTTCGCAATAAGAATCTAGCTAATATAGATACAAAGATTACGAGTGTGTTAGTCTTCGCGCAAACGGGACTCTTAAGGATTCTACTGCCGCGCCACTGGATCCAGTGGCCAGGATTACTAGTCCGCGCGTTACTCGTCGAAGATTTTAACCACGGAGGACCAGGGGATCCTGAACAATCTGAAAGTCGAACATGAAAACCTAGTGGCCAAGTGGCTCCAAAATTCGTTCAAGATCCAAGAAAACGCAGCCCTGGATCTCCGAGCGACTCCACTCTCCCTACAAATACCGATGGCCGAAGTCAACAATCGGCCCGTCTTCAAAATGAACAACGACTTCTGGAACCAGGCCCGCGGGCCTCCGCAGAGCATGGCCCAGAATCTATCCAACTCCAACCAGAACTCGCCTGTGCCGGGATCCACGAACTCGATCCCAGCCCATTCACCTTCTCAGCAGAGCAATAGCAGCCAACAGAACAATCATATCATCACACAAGGCGCTTTATCTCTCCAGCAACACAATATGCAGCAAAACAACCAACAGGCACACAGCCAATCCAGCCAACCCACCACACCTGTCAACCAAATGGCACAAAATAACGTGCAGCAGCAGCAACAACAGCAGCAACAGCAACAACAGCAGCAAAACAACCAACAAAATTCGAATACGCCTCAGTTAGGCAGTCCGAATCCTCACCAACAGCAGCAACAACAAACTCATGCACATGCCCTTGGTGTTCAGGCTCATATGGCTCACATGACCCAACAACAACAACTCAACAGTGGACAAAACTCCCCGGACAAGATGACCGAGAAGTTCGTCAACGAGTTGCAAGTAAGTTGCCACCAACAATTTTACTTTTAATTTTTTACATATAATTTACTTCCCCACTAAAACAAAACACTTAACACAATCTAAAAAAAAAACAACACCTAACACACCTTTCCGGTGCACAAAAGTTTTATTTTTAAATCAATCGACAAAAACTCGCGACAGCAACTTTATCTAGAATCTCTTCATAAAGGTTCGAGTTTTTTTCCCCGAAAGATTCATATCTCGACACATTACCATAAATAAGTTTACAAAAGCTTCATTGTGCTTTATATAAAGACATAACTCACGGTATAAATCTTATTAGATTGTTTTAAATCGAAAAATAGTGGAGTCATTTTTAAACTATTTAGAGTATAATTTTGAATTCAAGAAAAACATTGAGTGAAACACTTCAAAGCTGAAATATTCTTGCACAAGTTTATGAAAGCTTTAATGGGCTGTTTAGCTGAATATTGTTGTAATATAATTGTTATTAGATTTAATTAAAGAAAAAATGTTTTCGAAAAAAACATTGTAAAGTTTCATTTTGTTTGACTTAAGACATTAATAATGTTCTTAATCTTATTAGATTGTTTTAAATCGACGATTATTGGATTGATTTTAGTCATTTTTTATACTGTGAGGAAATTTTAGAAAGTAAGAAAATTATTGATTCAAATACATCAAAGCCGAAATATTCCTTTACAAGTTTATAAATGCTTTATTGAGCTGTCTTTATGGACAAGTATTATATTATATATGTTATTAGATTATTTTTAAAATAATTTAAATAGAAAAACTTGGATGGAGTCATTCAATTCATTAGATATGTTTGCAATTAAAAAGTAGAAGTATTAAAGCTTTCGAGCTACAAACGTAGTATTTGATTTTTTATAGTAGTATTTCATCCACAAACGTTTTTTGTGATTCAGTGCCGTTGGATTTTGCTTGAAGATTTAATACATTGAAAACTAGAGCTTTCTTCATGAAACTAAAAATCATTTTAGGGTTTCTTGTAAATTTAATGAACATTTATAGAAAGGAATTCAAGGTAAACCAAACCGGTTTATTTCAAATTTGAATATAAATCATTAAAAAATTTAATTATTTATGTTCAAACTTTGTTGAAGCTTTTGTGGTGTCAAAATTACGTGATGAAATTTTAATGGAATTCCAAATTATTTTTGTTATAAACTTGAGAAATTCTGTAATTTATCTTAGAAGCTCACGTGAAAAGGTTTTGGTCAAGAAGCTAATAATATTTGTTAGTGTATTGACCAAAGTTTATTTTGTCTTTGTTAGAAAACTGTGATTAAAGAAATGTTTGATAGAGATCTTGTTTAGGTGTTAATGTGGAGTTAAAAAAGAAGAATTAAGTAAGAGTAGATGTACGTAAATAGAGTCAGTGAAATGTGTGCAGGATTAATATAGTCAAGGACGAAGGATCAAAGAGAAAAATTGTGTGAATCATAAACGAAGTTAATAAAAACATTTTTCGTTTAATATAAAACGGTTACACGTATCATTAACCAAACAAAGAAAAAGAAATCCACAAAAAATGGGAGAAAAAAAAACCGGGAGAGTATAAGCGAAACAATTTAATTACACATTGAATGTTTTTTTTGCTCTTCTCCTGAGAACATATGTTTGGGCGATAGCCGCCGAGCGGCAGATGTATATACCATAAAAGTGGCATTGTTGTTTACCAAAGTCCGTCCGTCTGCGCGCGCGTCGCCTCCCACACTCCCACCACTGCGTGCTCACAGCGGCGCCGCGACGCTCGATGCGTAAGTTCCCCTGACCGACGTCGCGGCGTCGCTCCCCCGCGGACGCATGGCGCCCCCCAACAACAACAACACTTAACACAACCGCGGTTTGAGACTCGAATAAAAATTACGCTAACCGGGGGATGAAACCCACCTCCACCCCAGGAGGGTGGTTTGTGTGCTGGCTCGCTTTTTTTCTCTCCCGTCCAATTAACACTTTTTTTTTAATTGTCCAACTTTCACGCCACTAACCGGCGACGGCAACTTGTTGATAGCGCTAAACCAATTTGCAAAAAAGGCTTAACATTTTTTTTTCTCGCCGGGAATTTTAAATTAACTTTATCATCGTGGGTTTATCAAATACACCATTGCGATAACTACCTCATTATATTTTTGGAAAAAAAATTGGCAATTTTTTTTAAACTAATTTGTTCTAACAAGAACTAAAAGCTCATTAAAACTACATTTTACACTTAATGAAACAAATTAAATTACGTTTACTTTTACCGGAACTTGTTAATAAAAGTAATTTCCTAAATATTCCTCCCTATTTATTTATTTATTCTTATTTGTGTTTTGATTTTACTATTAATTTTGTATTTTGAATAATCTGTTAAATTTAATACAACACAAACTTTTCCTTATTTTATTTATTAAATTGAATTTTGTTTACAGATTAAGCTTATTAGTTTTTGCTGTTTATTCTAAATGTTGTATACTAAACTGTTTTCTCTTTTTCCTACTAACGCTGCCGGATTTTAATCAGCTGCAGAGGAATTCTTCCGCGATTTCCGAAAGGACGCTCGAGGAATGCTGGACGACTCTCCAACGAGTGAGTTGGCTTCTGTTCGACCGTGTAGAGTATTCTTCCAAAGTGCCAAAAAACCATACCTAGAATTTTTTTTTTTTTTCTTCATAGTAGAAAAAATCTTTCCCTTTTCCTCCAAAAATATTTTTGAAAAAATCTAAATTTTGTTACTTAGAAGTTTTTGTTTATCTAGTCTTCCTAGATTATCTAGAGTAAATATTTCTCCAAACTCTTCTTATTAAAGCAAGTTGAATTTATTAAGATTCATTTTTTAACAAATTTATTATTAAGAAACTTTTTAAAATCTTATTGAAACTTGATGACAAAGTAACCTGAACTGGTTGTTTAAAAAAGTTAATTTGTTTATCTCGAGTAAATCTTTCTCAAAAAATTTCTTATTAAAAAAAGTTGAAATTGTCAAATTTAATTTTTTTAATCTTCGAATTTTGATTTAAAAAAGAATTCTAAATTTTGTTGAAACTTGATAAGAAGGTGACCTAAACTAATTGTTTATGAAGTTAATTTTCTTTAAATTGAATAATAAATTATTCAATAAATTTTAATCGGTTTTTTGCTCACAATTAATCAATTTAAATTACAAAACCTAAACGAAACAAAAAAAATTCTTGAAATATTTTTATGATATGCATGTTTCCAGTTATCCTTGCGTTGTCCTCCTTTTCCCAGAAAACCTTGTAGCTAGTTGTCGTTGTCGTTGTTTTCTCTTTATTGTTGTTTACTTTATGGTATAATCTTCGCACTTTTTGACATAATCCTTTGGGGTATTGGAAAGCATGTCAAAACCAATGTATCAAAATATATAAACCAATTTAACAACTCAATTACAAAACAAAATTACTTGGTGAGTATCTCAAATACAACTTTCAAACACGAAATCAAAACACAAATCAAGAAATTTGACAATTTCGAAATTTCAAAAAAAGGGAGATAATCTAGATAAGTAGCTTTCAAGCTAACCTTGTCTATTATGGTAAATATTTGCAGGTTTTTTCTCTAGTTCTACCAATGTTATCCCAATAATTTAATTTATTTTAAACAAACAATTATTTATTTCTTAAAATAGAATCTATCAAGAGAAAATATAGATAATTTACTAACCAACTAATTCAACTAATTTATATTAATAATGTCGTTAAAAATATCTAGTTTCATAGATATAGTTATTTAGATATTTAAATTCGCTTATAGTTATATAGATAGTTACATTAAGAAGTCTTCTATATGTATTTGCTATTACATTACAGATTAAATATCTATATGTTAGTATCGGCTGTGGATATCGGCCTCGTATTCTACATAGTTAGAGCATTAACTAACAAATCTGGAGGTCCCGTGTTCGATCCCGGGAGCGAATGTCAGCCGCGTTTGTTCCAGAACGCAAAATTGTAATTAATTAACGCCAATTATAATAAATAGGTTTATGTTCATATGAAGTAAAAACTGTAGGCAAAATACTATGTTTGAAGGGTTATAAGGTTTGAATGTAGGAAAAATATAAATGTAGGCAAAATACTATATTCGAAGGGTTAATAACCTGCTATCCATATTGGACCAAACTTAAACGCCTGTATACCAAGAGATGAAGTATTGAATGTTAATAGTATCGACTACATATGTTATACATATAGAGATAATGTTTTAACTATTTTGTTTTATTTTGATGTAGTTCGGTTGGAGTTTTAATCGGTTTTCCATATAAAAAGGTCGATTTGCGTATATGGGGCAAAGTAAACGGGGGCCCGTTTCGACGTCGAGCACTCTGAGTAGCAAATGGTACCGCGCGGTACCAAACGCGTCCCGCACGCACCCGGCCCACAGCGTCCGCACGCGACGCTCCAAACGGCCCCGCCGACGCCGCCATCCAGGCATCCTTTATCTTTGGCCGATTGCGTTTTATTTTTAATCGCCGCCGTTAAATCGCACGCAACCGGAGAAAAATGTTGGTTTTACGCATGTGGTTTATTTGTGGGTTAAAAGTCGTGTAATAAGGGAAAATTAATTTGGAATGTTGAAACAAGGATTGTTAGAAACAAGACAAAACGAGGAAATAAAGGATTATCAAAGAATGGATGAGATGCATAATTAAGTTTAACTGACTTATTCAAACTTGATAGAAACAAGTTAATAATAATAACAATTTGCATTGATAAATTCACTATGTTTTAACCATACTTATAAGATATACTTATAAGATATTATAGTGAATTTATCAATTCAGTGTAAGTATGGATTACCACGTAGCAACGGTCGCAACCATCCTATTCAATAACAATCTGTATTGTACGAAGTACAACTGGCTATTGACCAGAGTTCTTTCTGTCAGAATTAATATAATATACAGATCAGAATATTCGTCAAGGAGTATTCCCAATGGCCCTTACCAGCAAAAACAGCACAGCAACCAACAGATCAAAGTGGATTTCAATTCAACAATTCAACAAATTTTGACAAAATACAAAATACTTACAACGCTTTCTATGAAGCGAAAATGTTCAAGCAAAAATTTTCAAGTAAACGGTTTGCATTTTGCATCATAAATTTGCTGAAACAAGTTTTCAGGAGAGGAAACTTGGCCATAGCCAGAAAATGAAAGCTTTCTGGGCTAAGAAGAAGCAGCAGACCCATATGAAGAGTCAAAACGAGCCCCATGGTCCTAAGTAGGCCCAAACGAGAAAAAAAATAGATAATAGTGGCACGCATAAAAGAAAATTAAAAACAAGAAACAAACTGAAAGAAGGGGTTGTTTATGAGATTGGTCTGTAGTCATCGTCCATTAGTGCTTCCTAAGGTGTTTTCTGTTTTAGAAACAAGATATTTTGATAAATTTTATTGGTAATATTAATTTACTTTTCTGCAAGTTTCTGTTAAAGATTTGCACGTAAACTGCCTAAAACATTTCACATTTTGTATTTTTCAACAAAAATTTATCAAACCCATGTTGGTTAAGTTACGAGAGACATTTCGTCATGATTCCTCAAAGATTTTTAGCAATAAATTTCAGTTCAAAATTTAACTAATTTTGCCAAAATATTTCTTACAATTTTTTTCAAACAAAAATGTCTGATAAAAATTTCAAACAAACGGTAGGCATTTTTCATCATAAATTTGCTGAAGCAAGTTATCACAACTAATATACTTTATATTACAACAGAAACTTAATCAAAATTTCTTGCAAATAAAATTATAAAAAAAACGTTAGAAAATGAGATTTTTGCGACAAATTTCACTTCAATCAAAACTTAAAAAAATGCATTACACGTGTAATAGAATTGTTAAAATTAGGGTCATTCCATGTCAAATCGATCATACGCTGGAATCGACCTCTTTTGGTTTGGATGCATTTTGGTGGTCAATCCACGTCAAATCGACCAATAGTTGGAATCGACACCTTTCGATTTAAACGAATTTTGGTGGGAAGTTTTCTTTCATCATAAGACAAAGTTCTACGAAAGAAAAAAATATATCAACATTTTGTTCTAAAGTTATGCAAAATTTTAAATTTCAGTATTTTTCCAGTTTTTTAAATTTATTTTTTAAATATCTAGAAATCTATTACAGTTACAAAAAAGACCTTGGGTTCGCTTTAATTAAAGAGGATACTAACTACTACGACTCTAAAGAGGATAAAAACATTTTTTTGAAAAATCAAAAAGGTCAAACGTTTTGAAAAATTCATTTCTTAAAAAAGCAAAAAACCCTTCAGTGAAAATTTCAGAATCTTTTAAGTTATTACATTAATAAAAATGGGTAAACAAATATGTTTTTGATTGAAATTCTGAAACTGTTTTTTTAATTTTTATACTTTGATAGAACTTCCTCTTATGTTGAAAAAGAAAGTTTTCCACCGAAATTCAACCAAATCGAATGGGGGCGATTCCAACTATTGATCGCTTTGTATTTTTTTAACTTTTGGAAACCTATTAAGATATTTTGATAATTTGTACCAAAATATCAGTAATAACATTTATGTTGCTTTCAATTTTGCAATCATTGTTAAAAATTGTCATGTAAATTAATTTTATTGAAGCAGGAATTCAACAAAATTTTTATTAAATCTGTGATAAGTTTGTTGAAAACAAACTCTTGCACACTTGTTAGAAACTAGTATATTTTGTAACTAGGTCGAAAAGTTGTCAATTTTTCGCGAAAGCGAAATTGATGTTGCTCAAGAGGGAAATTGACAATTTTCACAATCAACATAGAATTTACACTCATTTTAAAACGTTTTCTTTAATTTTTATTATTATTTTGTAATGAAAAAAAATATCTGACATTTCACGTCACTTTTTTAATATCGCGGTCTTGATTGTGTTCATTGTATTTTTATATATTGGTTTATTTTAATGTAACCGAGCGATATTGAATATTTCCGTGCGTTACCCAGGTTATGTGGAAATACAACCAAAATGTTATATACATTTTTCGTATTAAATAATCTACGCCAAGAAGTTCTTTTCGCCCATGAGTAATAAAAAATATACTTGATCATATTATACCAAAACCTTAATAAAATATTTATTTTAACAATATTTATTTTCTTTGAAGCGGAAATCTTTATTAAAGATTTTTACGTAAATTACAACAATATTTAAAGTCGCTTTTTATATATCTCATGAAACATTTTCTGAAACAAATTTTTCCACTTAGTATATGTTTTGTTACAAGAGAAACTTGTTCAGAATTTGTGTCGAATACAGATTCCTCAATTCCTCAAAAATTACAAGATTTTTGAAACAAATTTCAGTTAAATCATAACCAAAACAACATTTACATTAAAAATATAACAGTGTTGTTGAAATGAGGTTTTGCAAACTTTTTAGAAATATGATCTTTTGATAACTATTAACTTTTGCACCAAATCAGATGACAAAGTTTACATTGAAATAAACAAGAACTAAACCAAATTTACATTGGAAGTAGATTAATACTTTCGAGTCTATCGAGACATATATAACCCCCTCATCTATGACTTTTGAATTATTATTATCTCATTATTAATATTTGACTGGCAAACATATTTCCCAGATGCAGAAGTATTTCCAAAACCAAACCGGTGCAGAATACTTGCTTAAAAAATTTAACCAATACAGGAATAGTAAAGTAGATTAAAATCCTAACTAATATATTATAAATAAATCTGGCTTGAAGGGATTAAATGAACATATGAAACTTGTTAGGTTAGCTATTTTGACAAACTATGTCGCAATCTCACTTACATTTATTTCCTTACAAGCAAAAATGTTAAACATTTTCATGTAAATTACAAAACTTTTATCTCAAATTTTCTCAACTAATTTCAACTGCTTTGTTATTATTTGGGTTTGTTGAGTTTGCAGATATTATAACTGAGATATGAAATACTTTGAGTATCTTCAAATTTATATTTGTTTAATATAGCTATGTATATGTTGTAGTCACATAGTGAAATTCATCAAATTATGTAAAACAGAGTTATCTCATGATCTGAGGGCAGTTCATGTAGTTCATGAATTCACCGCTTTTACTCTTCATTATATGTGCCCATAATTATGAAAGTGGTCTAAATCAAAATTTAAAAAAATTGTTTATCAGTTTATCAGTTATTTCACACCACATTATTAACACTAAATGAATTCCATATATTTTTTAAATTACGACCACTAAAATCAATGTTCATTATTGACGATTTCGTAAAAATTACATTAAATAAATTTAGTTTAAAATAACGCTGTGCGAAATAACTGATAAACTATTTTCTTTTTTAATTTTGACTTAGACCACTTTCCTAATTATGGGCACATATTTAATTACGATTAAACAATCTGAATTAATTACCGTTTTCACGTTTCCCGTAACTAACTAACTTTATTTAAATAACTAACAATAATTGCAATCCTTTGATAATGTAAAAGAGATAAATAAACAAGTATAAGTGTGACTGTTTCATAAACTACCTAGTCAGATCATGAAATGACTCTGTTTTACACAATCTGACGGATTACACTATATGATTACGAAATATACATTTTGGTAACAATGTTAGCATCAGCAGTATGAATAACTAAGACTGAAATGTTAAGAGTTTTACAATTGTAGTGATGATGTTAACATTGTTAAGTGAGACTGATGGCAGTTATACTGATGATGTTAACATTTTGAACGAAATGTACACATATATTACAAAAATATAACTTTTTGAGAAAAGTCAACTCAAATTATTTCATTTCTTTGTTTTTCATTACTATATCATTAAAAACAATTCTGAAAAAGAATGAAGATATCTTGCAACAAATTTCAACCAGAAACTCAACAAATTTCTCATGAAACACGTATCAATTTAATTAAAATGATTTTTCATTTAAATTACAAATGTATTTGTAGTTTCAATTCCCATCATATATATTTCGTGGGCTGACTGCAAAAAATGACTATGCCAATTTTTTTTTAAGTTTTACGTTAATATGACCAAGTCATTAGCAGAAGTGTTTTACACTACCAGAAAAAGAGACCAAGTCGTATTATTTGTATTGTAAGTGTTCAAGTAAGCCTGCCCTTAATGACCAAGTCAATAAAGCAAATTTTACTACATGTAAAAATGGTCAAGTCTGCTTGGTCACTTTTTGCCGTCGTCAGATTTGCCGATTCATCGACTAGTGTCGTCAAAAAGTCGACACTTTTTAAATACAAAATTAAAAGAACCAGGGCCATAATGTGTAAAGGTGTATAAAGCTCTTAGTCATTATGTGTCATTATATGACACAAATGAAGAAAATCATCTTACTGCCAAGAGTTTAAAGAGTGAAAAAAGAGACTGTATTTGGACTCCAAGTTGTCTATAAGCAAAATGTATGAACTATACGTAGAACAGTGTACGGAAAGGAGCCAAAATCTTATTTCACAAATAACCTAAAGAAATTTGAACTCCAGGTTGTCTATAAGCAAACTGTTTGAAGTATACATAGAATAGTGCACGAAAAAGGGGTCAAATCCTATTTTTTTCTGTAACAATTACAACCAGACATTTTTCAAACCAAAAAAGATCAATGCGAAATGTGCACCCAATTCAAAAATAAAACAATTTCTGAATAGGAACACGAGCAGCACATACGCCGAAGAGATGAAGCGAATACTGCAAAGGATTCCGACAAGCTTCGAACAATTAAAGACGAATGTTTTCTGAGTGCTTCGTTTGTCCGCAAAGCATACTTCAAATACCTTCTTTTGATGTATCCCATACGTATTCTTCGTTGAATAATAAAAATGTTAAAACTTGAAAAATTGTGCGCCTATAACTTCACTATTCATGAAGCGGCGCCTCCAAACAACGCATTTTGTTATGCATGGACAGAGATAAACGGTCAGATGGGCAGCTCAGAAATTGTAACTGCATTGTTCAAATAGTTCAAAATCGGTCTGCATCATAAAATATTAAGGAAATAAGTATAAACTTATTATTATTACGAATATAAATTCTGATACGTCCAAAACCGCAATCAATTTATCGTCGCCCTATTTATATACATTGTACTACATATTCAAATAGAGGTTTTAAATACAGCTTCATGGAAAATGGGCATTCCTATATGGAGGTCGATTGTATGCATAGAGCCAGGCCATATATACTGTAATAAATAATTCTGCCGTCTACACTATGAACTCTCTGTTAAATATTTTTGAAATGGCTTGTTCTAAAAGACTGCGCAACAAGAAAAGTAATTCCTAAGATGTCAAATAATTGTGATTTCAAGATTTTTTCAACTTAAAGTCTTTAGAATCAGTTTTCTAAAAAAATAATGGTAAAGATAAAAGCGAAAACAAAGTATCTTGGCTCAAAATTAATTTAATGCGTTATGAAAAAAATCTGTCTTGGCTCAAAATTAAAGTAATGCGTTATGAAAAAAAAACAAACTTGGCTGTATCTTCTTTAAGTACAATTATAGTCAAGCAGAGTGCAATGTTGTTAGAGTTTATGGTAGAGGCATACCAGTTGATATTCCACAGAATATTTCGCTGCTGTAAAAAGGTCTTTTGCTTATACCCGAAAAGAAAAAAAAAATAGCCTCCTCAAGCTGTGCTCCAGCAACATTATTCCTCCAGAGTATCAGCCTTGGTATAGGTCATTCTCAGTTGATGGAAAAGAAAGCTAGAGTAACAGAACCAAGAAGTTCTGAAAATTATAAAAATGAAGACTAACTATATAGTTAAAGTTTTAATTGTTCTGAAGTTAATACATTTTGATTTTCAATAATTATGTTCTCGTGATTTTATGACCAAATCAGATGCTCGGATTTTTTATACAACAAAAATTGTCCATGTCAAATTTTTCGGTAAAGTACAAAAAAAAACATATATTCCTATACGTTCATTAGACATTGTTATGTCTTATATAATTTTTAAGTTCTGTGAATTGTGAAAGTGAACTGTGATTGCAGAAAAGAAACCTGATTTAATAAAAACCTTGAAAGTGAATTTGTAGAAAAATCTTAATTTTTGACTTGGACAGTTTTTGTAGCAAGCCAACGTTTTGCTGAAAGAATTGTCAACTAATATCAACTAATTTCTACTTGTTTGTCATGAATTTGTCTTTAATATCAATTTAATAAAATAATTAAAAAACAATGATTTTTTGAACAAACACTTTCAACCAAAAACTCGACAAATTACACATCAAACACGTTGTTAAAATAAATTTTCCTTTAAATTATACAAATATTTCTCATCATAAACTTGCTGAAAGAACTTTTCTCAACTAATTTCAACTTGTTTGTCATTAATTTGTTATTAAGAACAATTCTGTACAATTTTTTTTTGATAAAAGGTTTTTTAGCAATAAATTCCAACGAAAAACAACAAATTCCTAGTTTTTAAAATAAATTTTCCTGTAAATTTCACAAATATTTGTCAAGCACATATCCCATAATAAACTCGCGGAAACTTTCCTCCACTAATATCTACTTTTTTTCAACTGATTTGTCATTAATAACGATTCTGTATTGATTTTTTTGACAAGAGATGACAAATTTCAACCAAAAACTCCAAAAATTTCACATTAAACATGTAACATGTTGTTAAAATGACTTTTCCTCTAAATTACAAATATATATATGCAGTCGCATTTCTCATCATAAACTTGCTGAAAGGAGTTTTCTTAAGTAATTTCAACGTTTGCCATTAATTTTCCATTAAAAATAATTCTGTAAAAAATGAAGGACGAAGTTTATTTGCAAGAAATTTTAACCAATAAGTCGACAAATTTCGCATCAAACACGTAACAAATTGTTAAAATGAATTTTCATGTGAATTTCAAAATCTTTGAATTCACATTTCCTATCATAAATTTGCTGAAAGGAGTTTTCTCAACTAACATCCATTAATTTCAACTATTTTGTCTTTACTTTATCATGAACAACAATTCTTTAAACAATTTAAGAACGAAGATGTTTTACAACAAATTTCAACCAATAATTTTATATCAAACATAATATCAAAAAACGTAACATATTTTTAAACTTCTCAAAACTTTTACAATTATTTAACAAAATTTCATTAGCAACATTTCGTAGGCGTAGAATGAAAACCCGGTAAGTCCACAAAACGTGGTTAGGAAATAAATGGATTTAAAAATTCAAAGTCTCATGAAAAATCGATATCACTCACGATTTTCTTTAAAATATTTTTATTTGAAAAATGTGGACTATGATATCACGTACACGTAAGAATCATCAGTTTCACTAAAAAACACAATACGCTGAATCATAAAATGGGCAATTTATATAATGTGAACAATTAATATTGAATGATCAGTGTATCGGGTGACAATAATATTCTAGATCATCTTCAAAATGATTTTCGATTAAATCTTGTGTTGCATTGATGTCGGCAGCAGGTTCTACTACAGATGGATTAGTCTTTAAGTATTGCTCCTTGACGATACACTTTGAAAAGGTTCTTTTCCTTCTGAGCACTGATGGACAATAATCTGCTGTAGGTTGTGGATGCTCGGTGGGCAGAGGACGGGATCGTTCCATGCTTATTCATTTTCTTCCTATTTTAGGCAGCAACGCCTTTATTATCCTGACGCTTCTCCTGTGACATAGAAGTCCAACTGCCTTTCCACCTTTTACCGGCCGGCGAGTCGGTAGGAGGTCTATGACGATTTTCGCAATTCTGTGCTCATCCATTCACGCGACATGTTCGTTCCACATTTTTCTTCTTTTCCGCGTCCAGCGTACAACGTCTGCCCACCCTACATGCTTTTCTGATTTTGGTGTTTCGTTTTCGATCTCGAAATGTGTCCACTGATGGCTCTTAGCGTTTGCATATCTGTTGTTCTGAGAGCGTGTTTGGTAATTGACGTGTCCGCTCGGGTTTCTGCCGCATACGTAACGATGGGACATATGCAAGCCTTGTAGATCCGAGTTTTGCTGGGTATTGATAGCAAGTTGTTCTTCTATATAGCGTGGCAAGCATTCTGATATCTTTACAACTTTGTTTGCTTGGTGTTTGAGGTTTTGTTGCATCTTCCGATGCCATACACAGGAATTATCCAGTGCACCATTCTGAGTTCAGATACTTGTACTCAATTTTTCCAGGGCTATCCTTCCCGAATCAGAAAATCTTGTTCTTCAGCCAGTTTACTCGTTCTCCGTTTCCGTCTTTATTGCGGTTTTTCATAACAAGGTTTTTCAAGGAAAGTGAAGTCAAGAAACTACTTGTACCCTTGAGTTTGTGCCGTTTTGATCTGACCATTCTGAATACAGTCCAGTAAGCACTCTTTCAACTTATAAACTTACCCTTGCTTTATTGCTGATTCTATATATGATTGCATAGAATCCACTTCCATATAACTAAGGCCACTTTAAAGAAACTTTTGCTCAATCACCTCGTGTTTCATCATTTTTACCAAGTAGTAGGTACGTACTAGTGGACGATACTATGCCGACTTCCTTAATGAAGGTTGGCGATCACTTCTCTAAACGCTTCCCTATCTCTTGCAACGTGAAATATTTGTCCAAGACTGAGTATAGTCGACTCTTTGATATTCCTTAGCCAAGATTTCTTTTTTCCTCCTATGCCTTTTCTTCCCTCTATTCTTCCCTGCATGATTACTTGCAGGAGAGAGTATTTGTCATTACGAGGTATGTGGCCAAGATGTGTTGTTTTCCTTATTTTGACGATTGTCATCAGTTTTCTGGCATGTCCAATTCTTCATAGTACTTCTTCATTTGTGGTTCTAGCAGTGCAAGGAATTTTAAGTAAGCGTCTGTAGAGCCACTTTTCAAATGCTTCCGATCTATTTATGCATTGTGCTTTTATCCTCCTAGTTTCTACCCCATATAACAGATGAGACTATACATAACATTCTAGAAACCTTAATCTCATGGCTAAACTTAATTTCTTATTTGTCAACATTGACCTGTATTTTATAAATCCTTTCCGGTCTACTTCTATTCTTTATTTACAACTGCAAAAATAGTTATCTACAACCAGTAAATGTGTTGTCAATTCTCCATTTCTTGGCGTTATAGCGATATGAGGAAACGCCACCTAGTTTACCTCCCCAAGGATGGACGTAAACTATTAGGTAGCGATTAATTATTCCTATATTCAGCAGGTTTTTTAAATTTGTAATATATTTAGCAAATTTTCCCTTGACTATAATTTCTTCTTGCAAATCAAACTTGATCAGTTGTAAAATCCGCTAAGTCCAGTCAGGTGGACTTAGTGGGTTTCCCTATACGAAATTAGATTTTTTCGAGACTTATCGGAAATTAACTTCTCAAAAACATGGTGATTAAGCAACATCCGGTATGCTGAGGAGACTAATGTATTTGCTGATACTATTCAAACGCTAGAATTGTAAGAATCAGCAGTCAGTATGCCTGAAATAAACACCACAAAGACAAAACGCATGGTCATAAGTAAGGGAAATATTAGAGGAGTAAACTTAGTCCTAAAACAAGGAAATATAGAAAGGGTAACACAATATTAGTACCTTGAAACTATAATAAACGAAAACTGGGATAACTCGCATGAAATGAAAAATCGTATTGGGAAAGCAAGAAATGTATTTCAGAAAATGAGTGCTGTCTTCAAAAGCCACAACCTTAAGAACAAAAATCAGACATTTGCACTGCTATGTATATTTTGTCCTCCTATATGGTGTAGAGCAGGGATCCCCAACCTTTTTGAACAGAAGAACCAAGAGCAGATTCTAGAAAGTCGGTCGGGCGACGGGCATTTTTTCTATTCAAGAAGTCCTAGTCGGATATATTGAATTTTATGAAATAGTCGTTTTAAAGGTCAAAGATTTCTTTCTGTCCTTATTTGAATAATTTGCTATTGTGGTTGCGTTTACTTTCGGCAGGCACACGTAAAACGGTCGGCGGGCGCCACGGTGCCCGCGGGCATAGGGTTCGGGGCCATTGGTGTAGAGACATGGACCTACAATAAAAACACACAGAAGAAGCTAGAGGCCTTTGGATTGTGGCTTTATAGACGGATCTTGAGAATTTCTGGGATCCAGAGAGCGACAAGCATATAAAAATGATAAGAATGAACACAACACATAAATTGATCACGATAGTGAAATGCCGAAAGTTGCAAAATCTAGGACATATCATGCGAAATACAAAGAGATACGATCTACTTCCAAAAATACTTCATGGGAAAATTAAAGAGGGCTTGGAAGTAGACGAATATCTTGGTTTGACAATCTTAGATGCTGGTTCAATATGCCTTCAGCTGAACTGTTCCGCGTCGCCACCAACGAGACAATAATGCTAGCTAGCATGATCGCCAACATCCGAACCAGATAGGTACCGAAAAAGAAGAAAATTTGGTGAACGGCTGGTTTTTATTTTCAAGAAGACCAGGCATCCAACTGAAGAATCCGCCATATATAATTTTGAAGCAAAGAACTCATGTTCAGCCGAAACTGGAATTAGCGTGTTTTTCTTATACTTCCACGATTTATTTTTATTCAACGAAAAGGATTATTAGAGATTTCTATGTAAATAATCAAAGCAATTCAAGTTTAATTTTTAGGAAAATTTTCAGTAAAAGTTAATAAATATAAAGCTGAAATAAGTTTTCTAAACGAATGTAAAACAGAAAAATCCTGAAAGGTTATAAGCACGAGGATTTTTGCAGTGAAAGTTCAGTGAAATTAAAATCTGCCCGAGGTTTTAAAAATGAACTTAAAAATGAACCAAAAAATTATCCAACGAAAATACGTTACAAGAGAAACATTTTTTGTATTCTATTTTTGGTAAATTTTATTTCGTGGTAATTTCCGCGAAGATTTCTGCAAGGGGGTTGCGGAAGGGTTGCAGAGAGACACACACAACCCTCTCCATTTCCGTTTCCTGTAATATTTCAAAGACCCTTTTTTACAAGACGCTCACGGATCAACACGTTGAATCTACATTTTACCATCAAGAACAAAATAATCTCATACAAATTATAATTCAAAATATATGATATTGCATAAAAGTTTTGTTATAATTCCACGATTTGTCCAATTCGTGATTTAATAATGAGTCGAAGAGGGGTTGTCGATTTCTTCCGGTGAAGTAGGTCCGTGCGTCCGTGCGCGCGTTACAAACAAGGGCGAAAAATCCCCATAAAAATGCGATTATCCGATTGAGTCCACCCCCGCGCGCCGGTCCCGACAATTAGCCCCTATTAATAAAAACTCCCGACGAAAATCCGTTGATTACGGCTTTGTTTATTTTTTCCTCTCGATCTGCGCGAGAAATTCACTGAGGGTTATTCGGTGGGAAATCTTAAAGAAGATTTTTTTGTTGGTGTTACCTGCGCTTGCATACATTACGTAACTTTTTTTTTGCTGTTGAAACAATGGAGAGGGTCCCCCAGGGGATCGGCAATTGGGGCCATAACGTGTGAGAATTTAAATAGTGCGAGGTTTTTTTTAATTGCAATTTAATTATTGTTATAACCGTTGAAGAACTAGTTTGATTGTCTAATTTTTTGCTGGGTGCTTTGTTTTTTTTTGTGAAATTCTACCCTTCCGGGTTTTGAAGGGTTGGAAATTGCGACGATTCAAAAAAAACGTTTTGAATAATTTACAAATCTCGTTTTCATGAGAAAGAATGCCGAGTTACAAGAAGACTTTTTTACCTCACAAGTTTTCTTTTATTTTTAACATTTTGGCAACCGTCGGTTTTTTCGCGAAGGTTGGCGCACAACGCGATAATATAAATAAAAGGAAAAAAATGCAAAAAAGAGAGGAAAAAAACGGACCGACAGACTGACCCGCACAACTTGAAGTAAGTTGCGGCCGTCGCACTAAAAAAACCGGTTAACAAAGCCACGGAGAGAAAGAAAACCAACGAAAAAAAGGCATAAAAAAGCTGATAAAGACGAAACAGATACGAAAAAAAGAACGAACAAGATTTACGGACCGAGAGAAAGACGACCAACGAGCAGAAACAGAAATGAAAATCGCGAAGTCAAGACGCCTACGGTTTTATATCCACACAGTCTTAGTCATCTCAAAATAAATTAGTTTCCGATTGTTTTTTATTTTTAGAAAACTTGTAGGTATAGGTTTAAACAAATTGCTTAAATTATGTTTCTAGTTAAGCTTAGGATTAGTTACTTCTAAAACTAACTATTCAGTTATTCATCTATTTCAAATTAGCTAGACTCAGAAAAGTGTTTATTTAACTCTTATTTCGTTATTCAAACTAGTCAATCCGTTTTGTTCCGTCTCTATGAAACTTAATTAAATCAACCCCTAACTAATAATTTCAAGAGTCATCTCGTTTCGGCAATCCCTATACAAAATCAAAAAATACACATTTTTTTCGCCATATTTTTTTTAGTTAGTCCAATAGAAATTCATGGCTGTAAAAACTTAATAACTAACGCACACACAACACGCACAATGAACGGGGAAAAAAAGCGTTTAATAATGATCGGGAGGGTGGCGGTGAACAAAACGAGACGACGGATGGATTCGGGAGTGAAAGCGAAATGTACGTGGACGTTGGGGAAAAAAACTCCCCTCATTGGATTTTAATAATAACCGGGGGTTGAAACGCTACAATTTTTTCTTTCACAAAAGAGATAAATAGTTTCGTGATGATTGGACGAACATTTTATGTTGTTTTTTTCGTTTTGGTTGGATCAAAGATAATCAATAAAACTCGGTCAAATTAGTAGATAATGTTGAAATATAATAGGGGTAAAAATAATTCACAAACGTAAAAATGTAAAATCTATTCTTCTAGAAACTCCCATTAGATGTAAGTTGCGAGTTACAACAGCAATATTTTGAAATATCAGATTTAACATGATTATAAATAATATGATTACATTGAAATATCAGAAGATATTGATATGATTATTAAATGATTTTTACATAAATATTACATGATTCTGAGATGATTGTTACGTGATTAAATTGAAATATCCGAAGATTTTGACATGATTATAATTTTATGAAAAATAATTTTTGAAATTGCTTTTGGTAAATCCGAAAATGTAAATTATAATCAGACAATGAGTCCTAAAGTTTGATATTAATACATCTCAGAACTTGAACTTTCTATTCAGTTTGCTTGTTTGCTTAAATGACGTGTAAAAGTTTACAGAAGAATTTCGTACTTTCCTGGTAAATTCTTTGTTTCCCGTTTTTGAAATTCGCTCAAATAGTCTAAAAAAATAGGAAAATTGCGTAAAAAATTGTGACAACAGACTAAAAGAATATTTGGGAATCATTTAATAAGCATTTATTAACTATTAATTTATATAGTTTAGTTGATTTTTAGTAAAGTAACACTAAAACATTTTTGGAGTTTTAAAAATTTTAAATATCTTCAACAATGATTAAACAAAATTGGTTTGTTTGAATCTTCATCTTTTACCGAAAAGCTCCTAGATATCAATTCCAATGTACTCTCAGAATTATGAACCTACTAAGAGTCTGTAGTAAATGGGACTGTAGCGCCACGAAGAAGAAGAAGAGTCTCCAAATAAAAATAGACAATACATCCTTTAGCTCTAAAACTCCAACGTATCCCACTACTAGTTTGTTTTAAATCATTTATAGATTTGTTTGCTAAAAGGGCATCGTGTCCTATGTGATTCAACTTTAAATTTCTAATAGATGTGGTGTGAAAGTTTAGGAAGGTCTTTACAAGACTTAAAAAACGTAAATCTTTAAAAAAATAACTTTAGAGTTGTGACTTTGTTTCTGGAAAATGTTCTTAGCAGTCTCAAAATTTAAAAAATTGAGGATAGTCTTAATCAGTCGTGCGCAAACTATGGATGTACTTAGACTTCCTTAAAAGTTCTCTACTCGGCCGACCAAAGATTGTGCTAGATTGTGCCTATTTTATGAAGTCATGAAGATATTTGCAACTAGCAGGGAAAACACTTTCGCACAAACTCTAATACTTTCTACTCACCTGTAGATTGTAGTTTTGATTGTGGCGACTTGTATTGCGACCTTCGTAGATCTATTATAACCCATCCTCTTCCTCTAAACGTTGGTATACTTACCCATTTAGAGCGCCTCCGCTAGTCCTGATTTCTTTAGGAATTTCAGGATCTGGTTGGTATTGAAGGACTGCAACTCCTATGCGTTCAAGCAGTGGGTCCCAAGATACATTTCTCTCTTGCGGAGCAGTGCTCCGCAGTCTTTGAAAAGATGTATGGCGTATTTAATCTGCATCTGTCATCTTCCTCTAGGTCTAGGGTCTTGAAGTGTTTTCTAAGTCTGCAGTGTCCCGTCAGGACTCCTGTCAGAATTCTAAGCTTGTTCCTGTTTAGCTTCAGGCAAGCTCTTGTTCTTTTCTGGTTAACAGATCCCAGCATTACTTTGGATTGTCTCAACCTTCTTTCTGAAGATATTTCCATGTTTTCATCCATTATTCTCTTATTTCTTCATATAAACTTTTGTGGATGGTGTTCACACTCATACCGCATTTTTCATTACTTGATAAATACTGATTTTAAGGAAGTACATTTTCTCGCATTTTCCGCAGATTTCACGCAATTTCTATTTGAGTATTGTGTTCTCTTTGTTAATGGAGGCACATAAATTTTACTGATTTTGGAAGTTTTTCCAAAGAAAATTTGGATGCTGCCTGATACAACTTTTAATTTCAATTCTAGAAGAGATTGAAAAATAAGTTAAAACAAAAGTTGAATTTCAGCACAGTTTTCTTATTCTTTAAGCTGCAATTCAGCTCTGCACTGTTTACTATTTAATATTTTGAAAATCTGTTTTCGTTTTTTAATTTTTACTTTAAAATTATCCTTAAATTTACAAACTTACTGGAAATTTGTTTTCTAAATTTTGCATGTGAATTAAATTTGCAAAGCATATTTCATGATTTCTTATTCATATTGCCCCAGGAATATGTATACATTTCATAAACCATTTTGAGTTTATGAATGTTAGCATTCATAAACTCAATTTTCTAAAATTTTCATTGTTTGGTTTTGTTTTAGATCTTAGTTTTATTATCACTGAATCATTTATCATGATATTGAAAAATCTAAATCTATTTTTCAATTCTTGAAATTCTCAAAATACCTCGATTTTAAAAAAAAATCTTCTCTTATTTCTCATTAATAAAGGTAACAAAAATGCAAAAGTTTAGATTCGATATTTTTTTTTTCTAGAAATTTTGCATTCATCTTTTTGCCTTTTACAGTTTGTACCTTCTTTAAGCTTGAATAAATAAAAACTTGAAACGATATTTTTAAAATCTGAACTTTTTGAAAACTTGGGCAAAAATTGCCATCGCCTTTACGTTTATACATTTTCGTGCTCAAATTAATACAAAATTTACATAAGTCAATATTATATGAATATTAAGTGGATAAGCTAGAAGCCAACATAAATTCCTTTTTACATTTCTATGAAGTAAGTTACTAACTTAACACAGGCCCGGGCAAATAGTAACCCACGGACCGCATATGGCCCATGTCTTCATTTTATAAATTACTTTATTTAAAAAGTAACATCTAGGTATAATAATGAAAACAAAAAAAAGCAGGTTTAGTGATCGTGTCCTGCCAAAATAAAATGCATGCTTTTTATATTTTGGCATGATATGCTTATTATGTTTACCGGGCCTGATGTTTACTTTATTATCTACCTACTACTATTTCATAGACTTATAGACACAACTCTTAAAATATAAAAATTTTGAGTGCAGCCCGCGGATTAATTTTTATCCACAATGTGGCCCGATAGTCAAAAGATTTGCCCGCTCCCGACTTAATAAAATAGCAACATGTACTGCTTTTAGTTCTTTTAGTTTGTCTAAAAAATTTTCATTTAACTAAATATTTGTTTCGTGTGCTGTAGTTGTTCTCAAATTAGTCATATTCACCGAAGTGCCCGCGCATGTACAACAGACAATATCAAAACACAAGGAACTATCAATATTTTAAGTATATCGTTTGAAGAATTGGTTAAATTAAAAAAAATATCAGTTCACAGTTTGATTTTATGAACAAATATTCATGTTTGTTTTTTAAAATCTCTCATAGAATTCTCTAATAATATATTAAAGAACGAGTTCAATAAGCGCGATTTTTCAGCACGCGTTCATGTTTAGAAAACGACGAGCGTAGCGAGGAGTTTTATAATCGACAAGTGCGAAAAGCGCCTTAAGAACGAGTTTTTTTATACTATTTTTTTTCTATTTTGTGCTCTTTTATGCCAATTCTAAATAAAAAGATTCACTGATACATATTGAGAAAATTGTATCGCACTCGGCGAGCCATTAACGAACACATATGAGTGCTTCAAGGACTTCATTATATGCGAAAAATAGAAAAAAGAATTTAAAATCTTTCGTGGTTCTAGAAAGAAAATTAGTAGTAAGTAGTACCTAAATGTACTATTCTTATTAGTCTAGTATTTCTAACAAAGAAGTCAACAAAACCTTAGTAGAAATTGAAAGTGGGGACCTGGTCGGGCGTAGAATGAAGTGCCCGATACAGAATGTAATGCACTATAATGAAGGCTCCCATACGGTTGGCCTAATCGGATGAATAGTTTTATGCATATTTTTAATTGAATTAGTAACTTTATACTTACTTGATGATCTCTAACCTAACCTGAGGGACTTGTTATATAGTAACAAGTAAAAGAGAATCCAGGTGATACGGGAGAATGTAAATTAAAAAACATATGTTTGTAGTCGGGTGACTGAACTGATGCTAGACTATTCGCCCAATTTGGCCAACCGTACAGGAGCCTTCTACATAGTGCATTTCATTCTACACCCGAGCAGGTCCTCACTTTCAATTTCGATTAGAATTTCATTTTCTGTAGAATGAAAGAACTATTAGAAACTTGAAAAATTGGAACATTTTGTGAATTTGGTAAGTTTCAACGTTTTTAAACTTGTTTTCTTATAATTAACCTAATTTGACGTTAGCTGAAAACTCTAGTTTACTATTTTGTTGACGTTTTCTGTTAGTTTTAATGAAGGAACAGAACTCTTAAAAATCCCAGAAGTTTTTACAAATAAAATTTGGTTGCTAGATGATATAACTTTCAATTTCAATTCTCGAATAAATTGTAAAAGAAATTAAATAAAGAAATCGAAATTCAGCACAGTTTACTCATACTTTAAGCTGCAATTCAGCCTTACATTGTAGACTATGTAATTCTATGTAAGCTGCAATATTTAAAATTTTGAAAATATATATTTTTTAAATTTTATCCTTTATATTTAACATTAATTATACATTTAACATTAATTATACAAACATTTGCAAAGTTATAGAAAATTTGTTTTTTAAATCTCGTATTTGAATTAAATTTAGAATGTTTATTTTATACGTTTTTACTATACTAATGCAGTATAATCTCTTGATAAACCGGCGGTTGGTTAATCCGGCGCCAGTTAATCTGGACAAACACGTGTCTTTTCTTTACGCTGTCCCGCGCCGGATATAAACTTCGCGCACAGAAGAAATAAAGTCAAAAGCAACACCACCCAGTGTTCTTGGAAAAAGGTCTGGCCAACACACCTAACTTTAAACTCTGAAAACTTGATTAACGATTCTGACCAAGCTAACTTCACTCTACAATTGACTTACTATCTTTTCTAAGTTTGTACATATTTTTTTGTATGTGCACGTTTACCTATATTACATATTTTATTCTTTCTGAAATAGAATCGTACATAAAATATATAAAATTGTTATTGTTTTGTTTTAATCCTGATATTTGATAATGATCTTTTTTTTTCGATAATCCGTCGGTTTTCTGGTCCCATATGTGTCGGATTATCAAGATTCTACTGTATAAGTTTTCTATTCACCATGCACATAAACGAGATGTAAAAGTGTTTCCCAAAAATGCGTTAAAAACTCGAAAACTAAGCGAAATTTTGAAAAATATTTCAAATAAAACTTGAACAGATATAAATTTTTTAGGAGAAACTTTGTTATTTAGATAATTTTTTGTCAGATTAAGGTTAAGTAATCAACTTTGAAGCAAATTCAATTTTGTTTTCATTTGAAATTTTTGTTTTCTCAAAATTTTGAAAATGACTCGAAACCTAAACAAAATTATAAAAAAATTCAAATAAAACCTGTAGAAAATTAAATTTGATAAAAAAAATAGTATTAAGTGATCAATTATCCTTTAAATTGTAACCAACCGTTAAGACTGCCAAAAAATATTTTTGTTGCAGATTTTTTATATTTTTCTTATCTTAAACATACGAAGATAACTCTGAAACCATACTAAATTTTTAAAATTGTGTTGAATAAAACTTCTAGAGAATTAAATTTACTACAAGAAACCTTGTTTTCTGTCTGTCAAGTTAGTTATAGTAAACCTTGAAACAAAGTCAAAACCTTCTTATTTATTTTAGTTGCTTATTTCTGCAAGCTTTTTTAGCATTTGTATTTTGGTTAAGTAAACCAATAAACTAATCTAAATTTATCTCGACTCTTGTATTCATTTATATAATCGAGATTTTAACAATTAGGATTTCCTTAAACTTTCAAACATCTACTTTTAACAAACTTGTATTATTCGTCTTAAAAGGAAGAACCTTGCCTACAATTGCCTACAAATCTATTTAATGCATTTCTTCTATAATATTGAAAACTTTATAATGTACTTATAGAGAGAGTATATATTTATTGCATAATTTATACAAAGGGCTAGCGACCACGAGGACCTTCTTTCCGAAAATACAATTTGATTTAAGAAGCAAACAAAATGTATGTATATATTAATATATAGATAGCAATAGAGTGTTGGAATGAAATGAGATCAGTTTTGTCGTTCTAGATTGTTTCGTAAAGCGTCTTAGTTGGGTGTCTGCGTGAAGTGGTTTTTATGTCTCGTTTTATTCATTGCGGGTCTACCTAATATTCCAGAGATTGTTGCCGTCTTTGAATTTTGTCCGTTTTTGTTGATGTCTGTCTAGGAGTTTTGGAACTTGGGAGAGTCTATATAGAAGATCGTTGGTAGGATTATGAAGGATATTGTTTAGTTGTCTTAACTTGGAGATCAGACGAAATGAAGTTCGTTCTGCCATTTCCAATATATTAAATATTCTGTCGTTAGCGTCTGAAAGTAATATGTGTCCCGTAATCAAGGAGGGAGCCCCAGATGACTTTACAGATTATAGCGGCCGTTTTGATGGAAATGCTTTGAATTACATGGATTAGGTCACGGAAATATTTACCTCTTGCTATTGTCTGTGTCTTTCGTTGTTTCGCATCGTTGGTGAATTTCATCTTGTTGTCGAGGGTCATACCTCGACATCTCGTTAGAAATGAAGAGTTGGCATTTAGATGGATTAAAGGAAAGTCTCCAACGATTGAGCCATGATATCGTTTTGTCAGTAAAGGCTCTGAGGTCGTAAATGTTTTTTTTTAAGTTTTTATTGTGGGAGATGCGAACGGTGTAGAAGGAGAAGTTGAATTGAGGTTTGTCGTCAGAGTGATAATTATATATGTCGTGGCAATAAAGTCGTTGTTTATTTTGATTTCGAGAGATCCCTTTTCAAGAAAATGTTTAATTAAGTAGAAGAGGTAAGGAGAGATATTGAGTTATTTCATTTGGCAAAAGAGTATGGCGTGCCACACACTGTCAAAGGCTTTGTTGATATCAAGGAATAGAGCAACTGAGCATTGCTGTTGAAGGTATGAAGCCTATAGGTTATTGGTAAGTTGAATAAAGGATGGGTAGTAGAGTAGGCTTACTTCCAAATTTATATTTTGGGATGGATTTTACTAGCATGCTCTGGAGGCTGGTTTTAAGGATATGCTCTAGGTTTTTGCCAATAACTGGTAGGAGAGTAATGGGTCGGTACGTCGGTAGCCATTTGGAAGGGAATGGTTTTGTCCAGGTTTTTTTTTCTAAAAATATAATCGGAAAGTTTGCAATAGCCTTGGTTGGCTTGCAATCTACGATTTTACTTTATAATATTTATAAAGAATTCACATTCTTCAAGAAATCGTTCATCGTTTTTGTCTCCCAAAATGTTTATTACAATCTAGAAAATTGAGAAATTTGCATTACCATACAAAACTTTTTCTAGATTTCGCATTACTCTTATTCCTAATTTAGTTCCAAAATTCCTTTAAATAAATCACAAAAAAAACAAAATTTCCATTAGTAGTCCAAATTTCCAACAGCCTATTATTATTATACGTTAATACGCGTTTTTAGACTTCACAAATATTTACCTACCACATATTAATTTTGTCAAATTTTCGCATATTCTATCTACATATTTATAGTTAATAAGCGCAAGCATATTTTCGTTATTTATACTGAAAAAGTTATATAAGTAAAACTATTTTCTTTACAACTATTTTCTATACACAACGAAATTATTGAAACGCAGGAGCTTGCGTCACATAAATATAGATAGAACCCGTAATTATTATGCATACTTTGTATGGAAAAATATATGTCAGTCTTAGTATGATTAAACAGTTTCGCACATTTTTTTTTCCTTTGCGATTTTTTTTGTTTAAGCATTTTTGCTTGCTTCCTGTTCGACCTGTGACCTACGGCCAATAATTTAATTACACAAGAAACTAATATTCAGAATTACAAGTCAAATTATGTAATTTTACCGCTAGTAAGTAAGTTATGTTTTGTTTCCATTTATTTTAAATTAATGCATCTATATATGAATTTGAATATACTACATTGTGCGAGTTTATAGTAAACAGTTCTATGACATAAAATGAAGGCAAACATTATTTGCATAATTCTTAATTCATATCATTTAAGGTCGCTGGTTTTGCATATTTATTTTACCCGATCCATTTGTTTTATTTATTTTTTTTAAACAAAGTTTCTTTTTTGGACAACAAATACGCTCGACCTAAAAATCACGGCCGAATTTAAAAATACGCTTTCACTCGCATTTCCCTCTTTGTAAACGGCGTCGCGACGCCTGTCCTTCACGCAGGATATTTCTGTCAATTGCGACGAGGATTTCTTTTTTCTAAATGGTTCGAAAACACACAAAAATAGTTAAAAATTCAAACAAACTTTTTGGTATTTTGGTTTATATTTTGGATTTTGGTTACGAAATTAACGTATATTTGGTAAATTTACAAAATTAACAACGGATAGAATGAACTTATGGTTGTCACAACTGTCAATGTTTCGACCAATACACATCTGTCATTTTTTTTTTGGGTGTCAAAATTATTTATCAAATTTCCATTAACTGTCAAATTTAACATCTCCATCGCCTGTCACATTTAACATCTTCATCGTCTGTCAAATTTAATATCTCAACACTATCTCCATCATATTTTAAAATTTTTTGACATTCTTAACTATCGACAACTTTTGACATTTATAAACTTAGTTCTGTCAGAAAGCACCTCAAAGATAAAGATCCAGGTTGTTCCAGCGACAGTTTTGACCACCTGTCCTGGACGATGTTTGTCATCTGCATTCCTGTCTTTTTGACATCAATGACAGCTGTCAATATTCTCTCTTCGTCCAGATTTGTATCATCTCTTATAGTGGGAATCTGTCCAACGGCAAATTATTGGATACTCAAGTCTGGCAAGTAGGTTGATAGGGTGACCATATAAGATCAAGATTGTTCCAGTAGCAGTTTGACTATCTGTCATTGAACGATGTTTGTCATTTGCATTCCTGTCAGAAACGTCAGGAACTCTTTGACATCAATGACAGCTGTCAATGTCCTCTCTTCGTCCAGATTTGAATCATCTCTTATAGTTGGAATCTGTCCAACGGCAAATGATTGTATACTTAATTCTGGCTAGTAGATTAATAGGATGACCATATAAGATCCAGGTTGTTCCAGTGACAGATTGACTATCTGTCTGTGGACGATATTTGTCATTCGCATTCCTGTCAGAAACGTTAGGAACTTTTTGACACCAATGACACAATGACTGTCAATGTCCTTTCTTCGTCCAGATTTGTATCATCTCTTATAGTAGGAATCTGTCCAACGGCAAATAATTATATTCAATATTTATATTCAAGTCTGGTAAGTAGGTTGATAGAGTGGCCATATAAGATCCAGATTGTTACAATTTGACCATCTGTTTTTGAAGGATGTTTATCATTTGCGTTCCTGTCAGAAACCTCAGGAACTTTTTGGCATCAATGACAGCTGTTAATGTCTCATTCTCCCTCTCTTCGTCTAGATTTGTCTTATCTATTATAGTGGGAATGTGTCCAACAGCAAATTATTGGATACTCAAGTCTAGCAAGTAGGTTGATAGATAGAGTGCCGCTAATATTCTTGATCTTGTCAACCTACCATTCTTGTTGGCCAAGTCTATGAGGCTCGTGCTAACAGTCTTCCTCCTGTCTACTATTTTCCGGATCCACTTCAAGTTTGGCATTTGGATCGACACATGGAAATCAGTGAATGTGGGTTCTGTGTACTCTTGCCATTGTTCAATGACTTCCATGGAATGACTTCCACTGGATGCTTTTCCACTCGAAATTGGCTAACAGGGTGTCATTTTGTTTGTGTAATTGATGTAGACAGATTTGACATTCTCCTTCAATGATTACGGAGCCTTTGCCAACATTCCTAGAAAAACGACAAACTTCGTCTGTTTAACCTAAAAGTATCCAGTAATGTCTAGAATTGTCATATTTTATTTAGAACTACCAATGTTTGTCTACTGTCAAACCTTGTTTGTCAAGTTTTGCCTAAAACTGTTAAAATGTGTCTACTTCCATTAAGGTTTGTCTACACCTGTCAAAGCTTATCTAAAGCTGAATCTAAAAATATCATACTTTATCTAAGACTCTCAAATTTACCTCGGAACTGTCCAATATTGTCTAGAATATCATGTATGTACTGTCGATCTAGATTATCGAGATTAACTAACTGATCTAAGTTGATTGTCTCACAGGGTGTCATTTAATTTCTGAATTTGATATTGCAACATTTAACGTTTTGCTTCAACGATAACAGAGCCTTTGCCAAAATTCCAAGAAATCCTACAAAAATAAAAGTTTTAAGTTAACAAAATTTGTCTGTTTAGTCTGGAAGTGTCCAATAATGTCTAGAACTGCCAAATTTTATCTAGAACTACCAACTCTTGTCTACAACTGTCAAACCTTGTCTGTCAAGTTTAGCCAGCAATGGCCAAATTGTGTCTACTTCCATTAAGGTTTGTCTAAAGCTGTCAAAGCTGGTCCAAAACTGTAATTAAAATTATCAAACTTTGTCTAAAACTGTCAAATTTAGTCTAGAACTGTCCAATATCCTCTGGAACTAGAAGTAGTCACAAAAATGTATGTACTCTTTGATTTATCCAAAATAAATAAATAATATTAATATAATAATTAAGAAATTAGTTAATAATATAATAATTTTGTTATATTTCTTCAATATTTTATTACTAAACTTAAAATAGTATATTTTGTAACTAGGGCGGAAAGTTGCCAATTTCACGCGAGAGCGAAATTGGGCGCATGAACGAAGTGAGTGCGCACACTCGCTCGAGAGGGCACTTGACAATACCGCCCGTGTTACAATATTTTTTATTAAGGGGAAGCAATGCAAGGATGTATTTTACAAGTTTACGATCCAGAAGCCATCCAAAAAAAATGGAATCAAAAATGAAGAATTTGCTTTTTCAATTGTCTCCGATGGTGTGGATTCATCATAAGAACTCTCCTCAGTCTCCGGTATCACCATAGAATTTACACTCATTTTAAAACGTTTTCTTTAATTTTTATTATTTTGTAATTTTGTAAAAAATCTGACACTTCATTTCATTTTTTTGATATCGAGGTCTTGATTGTGTTCATTTTATTTTGATTTATATGTTTTTTTAATTTAACCTAGTGATATTGAATATGTACCCTTTCCGTACTTACCCCCATTGCGTGCCTTACCCAGGTTATGTGGAAAGACAATGCGAAGTGGCATTTCTCATATTAAAAAACGTGCGTCAGGAAGTACTTCGCACGCATGAGTAATAAAGAGTAAATACATTTTTGTTTAAAATAATCTGGGAAGAAATGAAAAATCGTTGTAAAATCGAGTTTTACACCGATGTTTATGTTTGTGGAACATAATCTAGCAAATATCATATATTTTTGCAATTTGCGAAAATCAGAGTAATTTCCCGATAGATTTTGGCGTGTTCTGTGCGCATTATCCTGCCGGGAAATCCGAAAAAATGCCAAACAAAATTATAAGTCGCGCACCGACGCCGCCGACGTAATTTCGCAATATCGCATGTCAATAGATATTTTGTTGATATTAGCGAAATCGCAACCGAATTAGACCAAACCCAACAAAGAACAAAACAAAAAATCAATCAAAAGTTTCGAATTTAACTGACTAGAACCCTCCTCCAAGCTAGAAACAACTTTTAGTCAAACCAAGTTCTTCTAATTTATTCCATTTATTTTTTATTTACCTAAAAGCTCTCTGTCTCCTCCATAATTTCCCCGAACGTAATAAAACAAGAAAAATAAAACAAAACGAATTTAAGCAATGCATTTCCTGAGCACTTTGCGGAGCAAATTCGATTAGGCGCAAGCACGGGGACTGGAAGAGTCGGCGGCCCCCACCTACAAAAAAAAAACAACTTTTTTCCGCTATTGTTTGGAAAACAATTACCTGTGGGCGGCGGCGACCCGCGGGGTGGCGGTCTAATTTGCGAAACACACGAATCGTCATTACTGTGCCGCGGCCGGCCCAACAAAACTCCGGGATCCCGAGTTCCGTGTTCCGGGCCAATTTTCATACGCGAATTGTGTATAGACCGAATTGAAATTGCAAACGATCGGCCAATTTTCTCAACGTACAATGATCATTATTACACAAAAACATTTTTTTAATGAATAAATGAAGAAAAGATGGACAAAACTATACAGAAAGGATTAGGTAGATGAAATTAGATAGAGTAGATGAAATTATACTGGTAGATAATACAAGATTAGACAATATAGATAAAATTAGACATAGAGACAGAATAAATTGAAGAAATCAGTGTAATACGATTCAACTTATTTGGAATGTTAAGATTGAACAAGATTTTATCTAGTCTAATCCTAAGCTTATAAAATGAAATAAATGCTGTAATTAGTTGTGATTCTAGTATTATAGAGGAGATAGCAATTTCATTAATTTTTGTACAAATTACAAAGCTTAAAATTCTATCTAAATCTAGTAATATTTGAAATTGGCTATTACTTGCTAAATTTCTAGAATTCGAGATTAGAATTCTAGATATTAGATTCTAGAATTCGAGATAGTTTCTAAATTTTAATTTTTGAATCTAAAACCTTGCTTGAGCCGAACCTTTTGATTTCTACACGACGTATTTATTCCAACTTTAACAAAAATTGGAAATTGGCAAATTTAAGTCTCAAATTTCAAACCAAATTTATGTAAATTCTCCAAATCAACTACCCCAAGTAAAAGAGTTATTAATCACTTTCCAATTGAGATACATTTTATGACAGTTGTTGTTGACATTTATAAAGTCTCTTACGTGCCACATTTGGCACGCATACCGCGATTGTTAGGTATTTTCCTTCCCTGCTGTATACAGATGGAACATATTTATTCTCATTGTATCTTAAATTGGAAATTTAGGCAAATTTAAACTTTTCACTTTCAAACTAAATTTATTTAAATTCCTCAAGTAAACTTCTCCATAAAACTTCTATATAAACTTTACTATAAAAAGTAAAACAGTTAATAATCACTTTCCAATTTTAGAGGATTAAAATTTTAAGAACTAAATATCTTTAGAAATTTTGAATTATCTACCTGATAAATTATTGTTGTTACAAATAAAATAAATATGAAGTATAGATTCGGTTATATCAAGTCAGGGGTCGACAACTGGTTGGATTAGTTATGGAAAGTGGTTACAATAACAAGTTAGTTGCCGACCCTTCTAATAAATGCAAACTTTAACAAAATGTCCATAAATTGTTTTAAAATAGATTTTGTTGTTCAATTGGAAGATTAAATATGAACCTGGTAGATAATCTTTGGTAATGTTTGCATTATTATTTACAATTTCTTAATTCCAAATAACAGATGAAACTAGAATTTGCTATTAAATTTTCATTATTATTTTATAGTTTTATTATATAATAAAACAAACAATTTAACAGTAGTAGTTTATGATACAAGTGTGCACAAAAGGCTTTCACACACGAGTATCATTATTTTATCTATGAAGCATGTTAAAATGCTGTTGAATCTACAACAAAATAATTGTAATTTTGACAGACAAAACACTTCAAATCACAGACACAATAAGGTTAGAACAGCGTCTCCGTGACAAAAATTGATTTTTTAAACTTAATTAATATTATAGAACAAACAAATTTAACAATTATTAATATTTTGCTAATATATAATTATGACATAAATTTTATGATAGTAATAATTATAATATATTGCTTTATTGTCAATAGAAATACACGATTTTTGTGGACAAAGCACAGACAAAATAAATAAATAAGTCACTTAAAAACTAATACAAATCATTTTAAAAAAGTACATACATATATAAATACTGTTGATATTTAGAAAGATTCTTGCGTGCCACACTTGGCACACCTTCCATGTTTGGCAGGTATTTTTAGTCCCTGCTATATACACTTGAAATATAATTATTCTATTTTTATCCTAAATAGGAAACTTGGACAAATTTAAACTTTAAAACGAAATTTATTTATATTCTTCAAGCAAACTTCTCCAGTGAAACAGTTTTTAAAGGATTAAACCCAATTTTAAAGGATTAAATTTTAAAAACTATTACAGTATAATCTCGATAATCCGACACATATGGGACTAGACAACCGCCGGATTATAAGAAAGAGCGGTGGGAGGGAAAAGCGCAAGCGGCAAGCTCTAGAACGCCGGATTACTGAACGTGTCGTCCGATTAACCAACGGCCGAATTACTTAGATTATACTGAAAAAAATCTATAACAGTTGTGAATCATCTACTAGATAAATTATAATTATTTCATATAAAATATAGATTAAGCATTGAAACGCTCAATTTACAACTTAAAACATTAAAGGAACAATTTATTAATTTTTCTGAATAGGAAAAAAAAAGAGATTAAGGAATGGAAAATTATGCGAAAGATCTTAGGGCCCAGAATTAAAAATGACATACACTATCCCAAACCCAATTTTGAAATATATAGGAAAATTTCTAAACTTACCGATACCATGAGAATGAGACGAATTCATTTTTTGGGTCATTTGGAAAGAATGAATCATGCGACTTACTTACCGAATCCACAAATTTCTACAGAACAAACGTGCAAGACCAAAGTGGTACAAACAAGTATAGAGGGCCCTAGTGGAGATATTTAGAAAGTTTCTTGCGTGCCACACTAGGCACGTCTTCCATGACGAATTTAATTTTTGGGTCGTTTGGAAAGAATTAATCATACGATACTTATTTACCGAATCCACAAATTTCTACAGAACAAACGTACAATACCAAAGTGGTACAAACAAGTGGAGGTGGACCTAGTGGAGATGGGATCGCCAGATCTGATGAATAGAAATGTGATCAGGAATATTGTTCACAAAGAGGATTTGAGAAAGATTAAAAGAAACTAACACGTCGAGTATGGTTGGAGGAACAGAAACTACTACAATGCATACATATGAAGCGCTATTGGATAAAGAGAAAGGCTCAGCATACGTTGATTCCGCGTGGTCCTAAGTAACCCATGCGCGAGAAGAATAAGAAGAGATTAAGCATTAATGCGGTTATATTAATTCAGGGCTCGGCAACCGTTAAATTAGTAGTTTAGTGCCCTAAGTTATGGAAAGTGGTTACTCTTTCAAGGACAAGTGAGTTGGCGACCCCTGTATTAAATGTTATCTTTAACAATTTTAACAATTTTTTCCATAAATTGTCTAAATAGATTTTTTGTTGCTCGATTGGAAAACTACATCTGAATCTGGTAGATAATTTTTAGTAAAACTTGTATAAATATTTACAAGTTCTTAATTGCAAATAGGGTAAAGTACACAGTAGTTGACACCCTTAAGAAAGACTCACGCATTTCGACATGTCTCGCGGTTTTAAAAATTATTGAATTTAAATATAATTAGCATTTTTATTTTCAAAACCTATCTACCCATTAAGAAAGATTTTAAAACCTTGTAAAACTTTAGAATTGAATATAGAAAAAATGTAAAATATCCGAAAATGTATATGAGCCTTACTATGCTCATATGCATTTTGGCAGTGTTTTGTATAGTGGTTGTCACTCTTTATTACAATAGTTGGTACCCTAGAACATTTATTTTAGGTAGACATGTTGTGCAGAGAAAAACAACGAAACCATTTTTTTAATTAAACAAATTATTTCTTTATTTAATAGATAAAATAACATTGTTTTTTGCTACTTAAAAAATAGCAACCCTTCATTTAAAATTAAGATATCAGTTGAAGACCTGGATAGCTGATTTTCAGCTATTATGGTATTTACGTCGTCCGTTTCATCACTTTCTTGCAGTCCATTAAAATTTGCTTTTAGACCACTTATTTCTCCCCGCGTGTATTAATTTTTGTTTTGATTCCAGGTGTTCATTGTAAAATTGGTTTCATTACCAATAAAAACTCCATTGGAATCACTAAGCATGTCTAGTACCCTTTCTCCATTTAATGCCTCCTCAATTGATAAGAACCATCTCTTATGTTGGCTTCGAACACCTTAACTTCTTTCTGTAATTTGAGGATGTGTTTTTATAAATACCCTCGCCCATCCAGGACCTGGCCTGTTGTCTTTGAAAGGAGTTTTTCTGTTTGGCTGATTTTCTAGGAACTGTTAAACACTTATGGTGATTTCTAATCGATACCTCGGAAAACCTTTCCATAAGAACTTTTTTTGTTGGGGACGTAGTAAGCACCTCACGGTTAACTTAGCAAGTGGGCCATCTGAAATATCACTAGCATCTTTCCCTTTCCGCTCGTCTAGCATTGTTATTGTCATGATGTCTTGGATCATGCTTGATGTGTCTGCCCATAAGTCTTCGTTCGAGATCATTTGTTCAACCATAGTTGATAGGTCTAGTGTCTGTCCGGTCTTATTTTTCTATTTATCCCTTTCGGGTATCCACCTGTCACACTCAAAAACGCTATGCGCCGAGCTGTCTGTGAGTCCACAGTAAATGCAGAGGCAATCTGTGGCCCTACCGATGGTATGGAGGAAGTTCCTGAAACAGCCATGTCCGCTCAAAACTTGGGTGACGTAAAAATTTGTTGTGTGTGTTTTCTAGTTGCCAAACGCTCCACATCAGGGATTAGGATTCTGGTCCAGTGTCCCATAGTGGATAGACTCCACTGGTTTTGCCAGGCCTGGTACATTCGGGCCTTCGCCAGTGCCTTTTAGTCGACCTGTGTGCCATCGACGTTTGATATGCCATTATAGACTTCTATCCTCTCTTCTATCATAAGTTTTATGGGTGGTATGCCGGCTAATACTAGGGCAGCATCCCTTTCCCTAAGAACTGTATCAGGGCCCTTACCTGACTTTTAAGCTCTTTAGTCATTCTGTACTGTGGAGTCGATCTCTTGTGTTGCTGCTCGGAAAACCTTTCCTAGCTGAATCCACTACCCATGCTTTCCTAAGAACTGTATCAGGATCCCTACCTGGCTTTTTAAACTTCTCGGGCATTCTGCATAGTAGATCTCTTGGCCGGGTACTCTCCTGAGGACTCAATTTCGTCATATACTTTTTCACTGCCTCAATTGCATTCTTAATCTTAATTCATAATCAGTATTAGACATTGTATCTAAGGAAAAAAGCAGGATTCTATCAGATTGAGATTATCTTAGCGAGTCAAATAATAGTGCCAATACCTATAAATCACACAAAACACTCAAATTTCTATGTTTGGCACAATCTGCCAAATTTATAAATTGCTATTCATTTCATCAGTATTTGTGTCATTTGATCACAGTACTTGGCACGCATAAAAAACTAATTATTGCGCATGAAACTACTTTTAAATACTATTAAGAAACCTATTAAATTTACTAATATATAAACAAATTGATAAACATTTGTGAAAATGAAAATAAAAACACTTCAAAGACACATGTTCTTACCGAAAATGGAGCGGCGTTACCTTACCTGTTACCTCTCTCGCGACCACAAACAATTCTACTGGTCCCTGGTGATTGTACACAGGACTGCCATCCCTGGATTTTGGGAACTAACGAGGTCGATATATTTAGCAATTGACACAAATTAATATGAGTCGATTAAGCAACAATAATCCTAACTACAGCCAAAATTGTCTAAGCAGTGCTAACTACTATGCACTTTTATTTCCCTCAACCTGTCGTTATCCACTCCTGGATGTAGACCTCTTCCTTACTGTTTCACAGTTCAGTTTTGTGCTGCTTGTACCCAGTTTTTACCCGCAATCTTTCTTCCGGATATCATCCATCCACCTTGCCTTCCCACATCTCGTTTAGTTGTTCTGGGCCTCCACTGGACGATCTTATTTGGCCATTTCTCGTCGTCTTGCCTCGCCACATGATCCGCTCATCGCCATTTTTTGAGTAAACTCTGCGCACGACATCCTCTTCCTGATGTCCTCGTTTCGTACCCGTTCTCTCAAGCTTATACCCGGCATTACTCGTTCCATCGCTCTTAGACGCGTCCTCAATGGTTTGCTGTTCTTTGTTAGCGCTACGGTTTCATGCCATAGCATGCTACGGGCAGCACATATGCCTCGAGAACCTTCCGTTTGAGGTTAATCGGAATTTGTAGATCGTTGAGAAAACCGAGTTTTTAAAAGCGCCCACGCTTGTCCCACTCTCTTGATAGTTTCTGTGGTTTAGTTTTCCTTGCCCAGTTTGATGTTATGGCCAAGGTAAACGTAGTGATCTACGATCTCCAAGTTCTGGTTCTGCACGGAATCCGGAACGAAAAACGAAAACATATCATCTGGGCTCAGGATTTTAGTCTTCTGGAGGTTCATCTTCAGACCCTTTTTTTCGATGCGTCTTACAGTTATTCTGTCGTGACTTTCAGCTCATTTGGATCGCTAATTATTAGTACAATCTCATCAGCAAAACTTAGGTGGTTGAGGTATGTGCCGTTTATTATACCTTTTCCCTCCCAGATTAACGTTTTTAAAACGTCTTGTAGAGCTACGGTTTTGTTTCGAAATAGCATTAGAGAGATTGTGTCTCTCTGGCGTATACCTTTCTCTATCCTAGTCGTCTCCGCCTTAGTGTCCTCATCAATCTTAACGTCAAGCGTAGTATTTAAGTAGATGTATTTAATAATATTAAAGTTGCGGGTCAATTCTCACCTTATCCATGGCGGCCAAAAGCGCCCATGTTTCGTTATAATCAAACGACTTATAGTAGTTTACGAATGCCAGATGGAGTGGGATATTTTATTCTGTAGTATTTTCAATAAACGTGTGCATGAACGTGATATGTAGCTATTTCGAAAACCGGAAAATACTCGTAGGTGAACAGTATAGCCTGGAAATGACATGCGGGCTTCCACAGGGTTCAGAAATAGGCCCCACACTCTGGAACCTGTTCTACAATGACATACTTAGAGAACTAATGCCATACGAGGCCACACTGATAGGTTAGACAGATGACCTGGCACTTGTAGTGAGTGAAGACAACAAAGAAAATATGGAAAGAGACACAGAGCTGGCTATAAAAAGGATCCAAAGTTGGATGGAAGGTAGGAAACTACAACTGGCACCGCAGAAGACAGAAGCCGTAATATTGGTCGACAAGAAAAAATTGAAAACCATATCCATAAAAGTAGGTCCATAAGCATAAGTCCATAAGCGCAAGCTACAATATCTAGTTGTCACCTTTGGACATAATATAACTATAAGAGCCCACATAACTAGAGTAACGGAGAAGGCAGATAGGACTATAGCCGCACTGGCACGAATAATGCCGAACACAAGATGTGCAAGACAGGGAGCTAGGAAAGTGGTATACAGCGTGGTAAACTCCATACTCCTCTACCAAATTTCGGCATGGCGTGAGTGGGTCATTAAAACTAAATATATGAGAATTCTAGTAAAGACACAACGAAAGGCAGCTTTTAAGATTGCGTGTGCCTATAGGACGGTGCCTATAGGATCCACAAAGGCTATACATGTGATTGCAGGCACGACACCAATCCATGTGCCGGTACGAGAGCGTACCTACGATAAAACAGAAAACAAAAAAGAAGAAAGACTAAGGACCAAGGAGGCTACTCTAATTAAGTGGGAATAAAAATGGTCGCAGGATAGTACTACCGCCAAGTGGACGAAGGAACTAATTCCCGAACTAAAGCCATGGATTCTAAGGGAACACGGAGAAGTGGGATACCACCTCGCCCAGTTCCTTAGCGGACATGGCTGTTTTAATAGCTATCTATTTAGATCTAAATTAGTCACAAGCGAAGAATGCAGATATTACGGTCAACGAGATACGCCGGAGCACACGGTCGTGTGGTGTTACAGGTGGCACACTGTAAAAGAAGACTACGGCTTCTACAAAGTAGGGGAACAACTCACAAAGAATAACATAATAAAGTCAATGTAAGACAGCTAGGATAAATGGGATGCAATAGAAGGAGCAATCAAGGAAATAATCCGAAGGAAGGAGGAGTAAGAAAGGCAAAGATAAAAGTATTTGTGGATCTTAGCGTAGTCATGCTTTAAGGCAATTCCACTGATTTCCATATAATCGAGGAGAAATTTTTAGTGGGTAAACCTATCCCGGCCATTTGGACGGGGAGTCCCACACTCTCCAGGAAACCTCGCGGTTGTACGTAAAGTATTTCCCTCGCCGCTGTAAAAAAAAATAAGCGTGTGCCTGACCTGGATATGGTTTGTTGCGCTATAGCCTTTGCGAAATACTGCTTGTTGGGCAGTTTGGTAAAAGTCAAACTTGCTGGTTAGGCGGTCTGTGACTATGCGGGTCAACAGCTTGTAGAAAACGGATAGTAAACTGATCGGTCTGTAGTTCTCCATATCTACAGTATCTCCCTTCTTAGACAGTGAAATGATTTCAGCATACCTCCATGATGATGGTACTCGCTCTTCTAGCAGACACTTGTTGAAGAGGATGTGTAGTGCCTTCTCTAGAGAGTTTCCCTCCATCTTTAGTATTTTTGCAGTTATTCTGTCTTCCCCTAGTGCTTTTCTGTTTTTCATCTTTCTCAGAGCTGCTCGAATCTCAATTCCATCGATAACTGGTATTTCTTCAGTTCCAGTATTTCTCAGGTGGTTTTCCCAGGTGCCATGTTAAGTTAGGAACTGAAGCGCTGTACAGTTTCTGGTAAAAGTTCTGGATGATGGCCACAATGTCCGCTTTCCTAGTAGCGATGCACTTTACCCTAGATGCAACAATTACAAAATTATTTTTTTTTACAAATTCCTGACCAGTTTTCCAAAAATTTACAAATTTTACGCAAATAGTAAAGTTTGGTATCAAATTTTTACATTTTTGTTTTGCAATAAGAAGTCAAATTTTCATAATAACAAATCAAATTTTCACAATAAAAAATCTGATTTTCAAAATATCATAGAAACTAAAATCAAGTTTAAACATTTTTGCAATAACATTTTAAATATTCAAGAAATGTAGTAAATTTAAATTAAATATCATCAACATCAAAAATCAATCTTGTATGTTTACTAACTTTTGTAAGTCTAAATTATTATTATTTTTATTATTATAAGGAATTCAATTTTCAGAAAATTCAACAAACTTTATTTAAATTTAAAAATTTTCTGCAAATCAAATGAAATTTAGCAAAAAATTCAACAAAATCTGTCAATATCTGCCAGATAATTTTCAATTTAATATTGTTAACGTATCCATTTTACACATGAAATTCTATATAAACTCCCATATCTAGATACAAATAACTAAAACATTGAGATAAGATATCGCATTGTTAGATTCTATATATTTAGAACGTTTCAAACATATTAGATTAGATAAACGAAATCTAGTTTAGAAAAGATTATTGCCCTTTACCAACAAACATATAACAGACAAAACAAAAAAAAAAACGCTGAAACAAAACAGCAATTATACAATTACTATAAATATTTCCTGTGCAAAACTGCACTTATCAATCTAGTAAAACTAATCTACACCGGCAACTACGCGCTTATTCTCAAACGCACAATTCTTTTTATGCGTTTCGCGATAACAGTTCGAATATGTATACACGTCGATGCGTTTATTAATAATTTTATAACATTGTTATTAAACAAACGAAAAAATGAAACCGCGTATTTTTTCTCCGTCAATATGATATTATTGTACCCTTGAAGTTTTATTTCTATCCCCACTTTAAAAATGTCTTTATTCAGGGTTCCTCTGTGCAGCAAGGCCGTGAATGCAATCCGCAAATGCATTTACTATGGACTGCATAAAGTGCATGTGCATCTAGAGAAAACATGTGCGTTTCAACTCGTACGTGGATAATAATACTAAAATAAATAAAAAGGAGTAGTGAGACGCACGGAAAAAAATTGGGTGTTTTTTTGGTTGTATTCGGAGTTTTTCCTTGTGCTTTAAGTTAAATTTTGATTGTGCGCCAAAGTTTTTTCTCTAAATTTGGGGTTGCAAACATGATGGAAGCTGAGGCTAATGCGGTTCGTATTTATTTGTCTATTATTTCCTACCTAATTGAAAACAGCTTGAAAACAAAAGTTTTCGTTTAAATTGCACGCAAAAAAATGTCGATTTGCAATTATAATTGCAGTTGAATTGCATTTTTTTCCAATGCTAGTTTTGTGAAGGAAAACTAGAACCGGAGAGGAAATTTGTTTTCGTTGTAATTTCAAACTTTTTTTTTCTCTCCTTGAATAATTTTTTTATTAAATTTATTTTTGCAACATAGTAACGTTTTCTAAACCTTTTTTTTTTAATGCGATAATTGACTACTTTTCAAAGTAATAAATAACAAAAAAAAATCCATGTTCATCTAATTTTCTTATGAATTCTAATTATTTTTGTGCAATTAAACTTGAATTAATATAGTGAATTAAATTTATTACAAAATAATTTTATTTTGTTAATGACACTTTATAATTTACCTGTCAACATGTTGAATTCTAAAAAGATTCTACTGATTTTTAATAAATTTGGTATTTATTAACTATTTATAGATATCAGTATATTTTGACATTGACACTTAATTTTGTTGCATAATATAACATTAACAAAATATAACATTTGCGCATTTGATATAATTCTGACACAAATTGTTGTTTTTGCTTGTTTTTGTTTTTAATTTTGATAAACATTTTTATTAAAACATTAACATTTTTTAAAATAAAATTTAAAACTATAACAAACAATTTAACAGTTTTTAATATTTTTCTTATTGAAATATTGACAAATTATATGACAGTTCTTCTTGAAATATAAAGTTTATGAGCTAATCTAACATGATAAATTATAGAAAAAGTAAGATTTTTTTTAACAATTATATAAAAATTGAACATTCAAAGACAGACCTTATAATAAGAATAAATTAAAACAAAATTACATAAATTACAACAATAAATTTAAGAAAAGACATCATCAATTAATTTGATACAATTTTGTGATTTAAAAATAATAATTTTTGTTTTTTTTTATAATTCAAATAAAAAATATGCTTCATTCATTTAATACCATATTGTCAAAATTTGTTTCTTTTTCGTTGATTCTTTCAATTTTGAAAGTTATTTAAATTTATTAGTCTTAATTTTATATTATAGAACAAACAGTGTAACAATTGTTTACATTCTCTTAATGTTAAATTTTAATATAAGTTTTGTGACATTACTTCCTGTCATTACAATTTTGACATTAATTAAAACCATTGTAGTTTCATAGTTCTACCATTAAACAAACAATTTAACAATGCATAATATTTTTCAACTTAAAACTTTGACATATAAATAGAATGACATTATTTGAGGAAAATAAAACTGAATTTCATTTCAAATTTAATAATAATTTTGTTAAATTTCCATTTAAATTGGTTTTGAAGATTTTTTAACTTTTCAAATTGTGTATTATAGAACAAGCAATTGAACAATTATTAACAT
The DNA here is from genome assembly GCA_944588485.1 of Phosphuga atrata. NCBI lineage: Eukaryota > Metazoa > Arthropoda > Insecta > Coleoptera > Silphidae > Phosphuga > Phosphuga atrata. The sequence continues at coordinate 22,997,900 of OX155904.1, read as the reverse complement.
TCTTCTGATATTAATTTGTTTTTCATATAAATTTTATGACAGTACTTGTTGACATTTATTGGCATTATAGTTTTAACATAGAACATACAATTTTACAATTCTTAATATTTTAAGGAATTCGAATTTTTACAGATAAATTTTATAGCAATACTTATTGACTTTATTTAAAATTTATTGACTTTTAAAGTTTTTTTAATATAGAACAGACAATTTAACAATTCTTAATATTTTTTAATGTAGAATTTTCACACATTAATTTTATGACAGTACTTATTGACATTTACATTTTGCCAATAATTGCCACAATTATATAATTATTATAGTTTTATAGTTTCAACACAAAACAATAATTTAATAATTCTAAATATTTTTCATTGTGAAACTTTGACACATACATTTGACAGTACTTGTTGGCATCTCAATTTTAACATTAATTTTGTTGAATTTCTCTTACTCTTTAATAGTTATGATATAAAACAATTTAGCAATTGGGGCATTTGACGTGAAGCGGATACTGAAAACAATGTCAGATTCTGGATTTTTTTTTCATATTGAAAGCCGGAACTAAACATTTCAAACCGGATTTTAATTAATTTTAATTTTCTTTAAGTTTTAAAATTGCATTCGTTTTGTATTCGTTTTGGGGATTCTGCATTTGTTTTGGAGATAGATTCGCAATGGCGATTTCTTAGGTTGACTGGTGTTCAAGCCCACGGTTAAAAAAACACTCAAAGTTGTAATACGCATTAATATTGACGATTTTTTTATTGACGAAACCGTTGGCTTGTACACCAGACAATCTAAGAAATTGCTTTTTTTTTCTTCTAAAAATGTATTTTTTTAAGTTTTAAAATTACATTCGTTTTGAATTAATTTTTGGCATTCTGCATTTGTTTTGGAGATAGATTCGCACCGGCGATTTCTTAAGTTGACTGGTGTACAAGTCCACGGTATAAAAACACTCCTAATTGTAATGCGAATTAATATTGACGATTTTTTTTATTGACGAAACCGTTGGCTTGTACACCAGTCAATCTAAGAAATTGTCATTTTTTTTCTTCTAAAAATATAGCTTTTTTAAGTTTTAAAATTGCATTCGTTTTGGATTCGTTTTGGGGAATCTGCATTTGTTTTGGAGATAAATTAGCACTGACAATTTCTTAAGTTGACTGGTGTACAAACCCATGGTTTAAAAAACACTCATAGTTGTAATACGCATTAATATTAATGATCCAGTGTTTTTTAAACCATTAGCTTTTACACCAGTCAATCTAAGAAATTGCCATTTTTTTCTTCTAAAAATGTAACTTTATTTAGGTCTTAAAATTGTATTCATATTTGATTCGTTTTGGGGAATCTGCATTTGTTTTGGAGATAGATTAGCACTGACGATTTCTTAAGTTGACTGGTGTACAAACCCACAGTTTAAAAAACACTCATAGTTGTAATACGCATTAATATTGACGATCGACTGTTTTTTAAACCGTTGGCTTGTACACCAGTCACTCTAAGAAATTACCATTTTTACAGTTTTCGATGTAAAATTTTGATACAAATTTTATGACAGTAAAATTGTTAAATTTTCATGTTAAATATTCAAAAAACAAAGTTTGTATGTATATTTTCTTATGGATTACGGCTTTGTTTGAAGATTTCTAATGAATCCAGGAGATTATGTTTCGGGCCCTTGTTGCAATTATGCAAGATTTTGAGATTTTTATTGCAGGGAATTTATGATTACATTCTAGACGATGGTTATAAAGTGGTTCGATTTTGTTTTTAGCATTAAATCAGTTGATTATAAAGAAGTTTTAAATGCCATTTTTTTCGAAATACGTTTGCTATTTGTTCTCTTGTTTTGGCAAAATATGCGAAAAAAAATATTGTGAATAATATTGTGATTTGGTTCCGTTTTTTACTTTTTTTTGGATTTTTGATGAATGTAATTGAGAAACCATTCTCTGTGGCAGTTGACATGAAAGTGTTTTTTTTTTGTTGAGAAAATTAAATTTCCTTCATTTGGGCCAAGTCCAAATGAAGGAAATTTAATGAAGTTATAAATTGGAGAAGTTATAAATTCGAATAAAGTAGAAGTTTCGAATTCGAATAAAAAGTTATAGATTGAATTTGATATTAATGAAAGTACACATTTCAAATTGGATTTCACTTAACTACGGTAATCTAAAAATCTAACTTGTAGTATATAAATAATACGTGTAAAGTTTTAAAATGGGATCTGCATTCATTTTGGAGATAGATCCGCACTGACAATTTCTTAAGTTGTCTGGTGTACAAGCCAACGGTTTAAAAAACACACGTAATTGTAATACGCATTGTACACCAGTACAATAACCGTTGGCTTGTACACCAGTCAACCTAAGAAATCGCCACTTTTACAGTTTTCCATGTAAAATGTTGATACAAACTTTATGGACAGTAAAATTGTTAAATATTCATGTTAAATATACAGACAAACAATGTTGATGCATTTTCATTAATAACAATCATAGATATCAAATTACATTATTTTAAAGCTTCATTGTAAATTTAAAGTACTTTGTGACATTCCAATTTTGCCATTAATTGCCATTGTAGTTTTACAGTTTTAACATAAAGCAAACAATTTGACAATGCGTAATATTTATTAATTTTTTCATTCTAGAGATAATATTTTCACCTCTAGAGACGAAAATGAGCATTTTAAATTTATGATTTTCTCGATTAAAACACTAAACTAACCAAATTTGCATGGACTTATCGTATTAATTACATCAATTTCAATGAAATATTTTATGTACAAACGTAAAACGAGCCTGAAACTATTTAAAAAACCGAAATAAAATTAGGACATTTGACTTGAAAAGTATCACCTTCTATGAGAATGCAATGTTACCATGGAAACGAACAAACCAACAATTAAATTTGTATTGACAGTTCTGACAGTTCGCCTCGAATTGGATTTATTAAAGTTGAATTATGGATTCTACAACCGAAATCAGTAGAAAAAATTGCATTTACAACTCGAGATGAAAGTGTTTTTTTGGTTCGGTGTGATTGCTAACTGGCTGGCGCTCGTGAGCAAACTCCCACCTAACCAAAAAAACGCCATATCTTGCTGTAAAATATACTATATTTTATTTACTATATTTTATACTGTATTTGTTTTTAATTTATTTATTTCCAAAATACACATAATATACAATTTATATATCCTATAGAGATAAGAACTTATCTATACATAGGACGGGAAGAAAAAAGACACAAGAAGACAAATTAGAATAAAAAGGAAAAAATTAATTTCAAGTTTAACATTATTTTTTTTGTATTGCTAAAACAATTTAGCGATTATTATATAATTTGGTCTATTTAAAAAAAAAACTGATTTATTTTTAAACTTTGAAGATTTTAGAAAATGGATAAAACAAGCAATTTAATAATTATCATTATTCTATGTGAGATTTTCACACATAAATTTTATGACAATGGTTATTGTCATTTAAATATTGACTTTAATTGGCAACATAGTTTTAATATAACACAATCAATTTAATAATTATTAACATTTTCATTATGTTGACATATATTTTATGACACTACCTGTTGACATTTGAGCTTTATACACATTTAATAAAATAAAATCGTTAAATATTCATTTTAAATATTCAATTTTGATACTTAACAACCAGTAACAACGAATTTTGGTATTTTTTTGGTATTTTTAAAAATTCACTATATTTTTACCACAATTGTTGGTGAAAATATTATATAACTTGTGAAATTATATAAATCTACTCACTTTACACCACTTGAATTTCGACTGTTGAAGGTCATTTTCAAGTGGATTACAAATTGATAAGATTGAATTTATACTAAGAGTTTTTGTGAGGTGGAGAGGTGTCTCTCTATAGTTGGCTACTTATCTGAAGACGATTGCGTTAGATTAAAAAGTTATGGAAAGATTAGGTCGGTTTGCTCATTAAAGAGATTTACTGATGGATTAATTTTTTGTAAGGTGGAGTCTCTCTATAGTTGGCGACTTATCTGAAGACGATTGCGTTAGATTAAAAAGTTATGGAAACATTAGGTCGGTTTGCTCATTAAAGAGATTTACTGATGGATTAAGGCTTTGTTCGAAAATTTCTAATGACTTAAGTTTCGTTCCTTTGTTGCAATTATGCAAGATTTTTAGTAGGGCTTCACACGAGAATCTCGTTTCTGATCTCGTCTTCAATCTTTGACTTTGACACTGACGGCCGCAATATTTTCTTAATAAACTTGAACTGCTCGTTCTGGGCTCGGGCAAGTTCGGGCTGCTCGGGTTAAAATTTATACAGAAAATGTTACGGATGCCCGGAACGAGATAAAAAACGAGACTATCGTGTGAAGCCCTAATTTTTAGATTATTTATTTTGGGGAGTTTATTATTACATTCTAGACCAGAGGTGGGCAAACCTTTTGGCTGTATGGCCACATTACGAATGAAAATGCGACCGTGGGCCGCTTTAAACATGTTTCTTTTTTTTAAAGCATTTATTGTATGTATTTTACATGTTTACATTTAAATATAATACTATATACAAATACAATACAATATTTGTACTATAGTACAAAACTATGTACAATATATAATAGGGCATGTTTGAGGAGTTCACTGAAATCTTCATATTTACTTCATATTTACTCACCTAGACACAACAATATTTTTAGATTTTCTCATACTCAGAGAACACCCATAAATATGCAATATCTAGGAAATAGTGGTAGGTAGATAATAACGTAATCAGGCCTGGTAAACATAAAGGGGCTTGGACACGAGAAATGTTTTAACGGCAATGTTTGGCCGGCAAAAATGGCTGGGCAACATTGCTCAATATTTAGGAACCTTTCCGGCAATATGTACCTATGGATTAGCAATATATCTGTGTTGCCGGCAATATGGCCCGTATTGCCACTACTTGCCAGCATGTTGCTTTTGATATCGCTGCCGGAGCGACCACTAGTCAACATTGCCATGAATGTTTTAATGTCATTGTCAGTATCGGACAAATTCGAATGATCATTGAGTTTTCGTGCTTTTGAAAATATAAAAGTGTCTCTCATATATTTAAGTAAGGTCGAATCCAAGGTTTTCTCTTTTTTTCTTTCTCCGCAAGTACTATGTATGCTGCACTAACAAGTACTTCTTCACTGTAGACCATAATTGCTGAACGTGTAGGCGCGTAGTCCCGGGCAATGCTGTTATTACAATATTGCTGAGACATACTGGGCTAAACATTGTTTAGCAATATGTCGGCAACACATTTTTGCAGCAACATTGCTGGGCCATCATTTCCGAAACATTGCCCGGCAATGGGTATTCTTTGCTGCTCGTGTACAAGCCCCTTAATAAGCATGTCACAGGCATGCTTTAGAGAATCTTTGTATCTTTGTTTATGTTGGAATACGAATTAAGATCATTTTTTCTGGGTGCTATGTATAAATAAATTTGTAATTACTCTCTCAGTGTAGATATACATATATTGATTGGACGCAATCACAAAAGCAACTATTTTTGTTTTTGTTTTAATTATTCGAGGATAGTTTTTGTAATTAAGCTAATTTATGAAATGCTTCGCGGGTCGCACAAAATGTCAACACGGACCGCTTGAGGCCCGCGGGCCACCATTTGCCCAGGCCTGTTCTAGACAATGGCTAGAAAATAAACTTGTGTTTTTTTAAGACGAAAGACACGAAAATGTTTTGAAAAACGAGTTGATATACTTCGTCCTGTCTTACCTACTTACAGTCTTTGCATCTCGAACAATGGATCTCTTAAACGCAGGATTTGTTGATATTTTGTCTTTAGCATTAAATAGTATGTGGGATAATTTTGAAGATGCACGGAAAAAAGTATACTTTGAAAATTACAGTTTCAAATAGTAGCAGCGGCCTTACGAATTTGAAACTGTAAAAACTACATATTGCTTTTGTTAAAATTACAGTTTCTGGTATTATTAGTAAATAAGTTTTAAAAATTACAGTGTGCGACTGAAATCTTTACAAATTTGTATTCGTAAGGGCGCTGCTACTATTTGAACTGCACTTTTTCCGTGTGGCATGTAAATTTTGTTTTCGAAAAGCGTCTGCTATTTGTTCGCTTGTTTTGCCAAAATATGCGAGAGAAATGAAAGTTTCTGAATTTGGCGTTTTCGGGTATATTTTGATCACTGTGATTTGGTTCCGCTTTTTATTTATTAAATTTGGGATGCGTTTCATTGAGAAACCATTCTCTGTGGCAGTGACAAGATAGTGTTTAATTCTTTAGATCTTTTGTCCGCGGTAAGAGGGATGGAGAAATGTATCTAGCAATGAAAAATGTATGTACCATGTAAAAGTATCATGGAATGATAAGCAGCTAATTTAAGATATTGGATAATTTGATGTGAGAGATTGGTTGACTCCATTTGATCAATTTCTATACTTAATCAATAACATTCATCCTAAAATTAAATTGACTCTCAATTCACTCATCAATTTGTAATTCACTTGAAAATGACCTTCAACAGTCAAAACTCGAGTCGTGTAAAGTGTGTAGATTTATATAACTTCGCAAGTTTTATAATATTTTCACAAAACTTAGTTTTAAAAACATTTTTCATTTCAAAGTATGGATCACCATGTAGAAAAACGGTCGCAACCATCCTTTTCATAAAATAACATCGTTTTAAAGTTTCTTAGTCTATCTCTTAATTTGACATGTATTTAAAAAAATGGTTTTATTGTGATTGGAAGAGCAAACATTTATTAAGAGTAAAAATTTGTTTTGAAATATCGAGGATTTCTTTAATATTTCAAATATAAACTGAGAAACAAACAATTTAATAACTTACTAGTGGTAAAACCATACTATATTATAATCATATAAACTTAATAAAGGCGGAACACATACTGAATAAATAAATATATTCAACCTTTTCGAAGCTCTATAATATTATTGAGTCTTTTTAGGGCTACCAAAATAAATTTCATGTGAAATTTGCCAGTTTTTTACTAGATCAGTCCACTCTTGTGGCACTAAAAAAGAAAACAGAAAAAAACTTTGTTTTTAAGATCATATCTTTCTATTAACTTAAGTGTAATTTAATAACAACTAACATTCTTTCTTGGCAAATTTTGACACCACAGATTTAACTTGTTGACATTTAAATTTTATGACATTGTCACTATTAATTTGGAGACTTATAATAATAACTTAAAATAATATAATAGTTAAAAAATATCATTTTTTTAAATTTTTGATGAAAACCAATTTGATGAAATTTGTAAATTTCTAATTTGACAAAATTATAAAAGTTTTTCAAATTTCAGGATTTCAAAAGATTTTTATTAATTTAAGAGAAGAGAACTAACAATTCAACATAGAAAAAACAATTCACCATAGAAAAAACATTTCAACCTAGAACAAATAAATAAATGAACATTCTTCCATCTGAAATTTTGATACATAAAATTTTTGACAGCTTGACATTTAGATTTTATGACATTAGACGCTATTAATTAGGGGACAAATAATAACAAAAAAATATAAAATATTTAATATTTATTTAAACTAACAATAAGTAATTTACATTGAAAAATTCCTGCAGAGGTATTTGCAAATGCCTGTACATAAGCCTGGTTACATAAAAGAAAAGATATTTTGTATATTTCAACGATTGACAGTAATATTTAATATATAATATATCGTATTGTAAAACATAATAATTATATGAATTAAAAAAAAAATCTAGCAATGATTAACAGCAATAAATCTCCCAAGTGAAGACATAATTCAGTACCTAACATTTGAAATATTTAACCTTACCATTTAACCCATTTTGTTAATTTTCCCTTTTTAGTTATTCTATTAATACGCAAATCTTTCGAACAAATAATGTTTTATAGTTAATATAGTTATTCAGACAAACAAATTTTGTGTTTTTTGTTATCAAAAGAAAGATTTAAAATTACATAAAAATAAATTAATTCATGAATATTATGGAATTTGATACAATTTTGTTAAATTTGATTAAATTTACCAAAACTATACAATAAATTTATTAACATCCTTCCATAAGAGACTTTGACATTTAAATTTTAATGTCACAAAATTTAAATGTTAACAAGTACTGTCATAAAAACTAAGTACTAAAATTGTTGCCATTAATTAGGGAACCTGTAATATTTAACAACAGAACGAAATATATTAACAACACTTCTTTAAAAATGAATCGGAATACACTAAAAGATTTTATTTTCTATTTCTTCCTTACGTATAAAGTAAATGTTTATAAGCAATTTTTAAGCGCATTAAAAAAAGCCGTAAAATATTTTACACATTTTAACCATTTTACGTTACGTGCTCTTACGTGCAAATTTTATTACAAACTAACATTAAATATGGTTTTCTTCCCGTAGAAAATCACTACTATCTTCCCTACAATGTAAGAAATTCTATTAAAAATAAAACAAGCGCCTCTAAAATATCCACAAATTATCTTCCTAGCGAGAATATTAACATTGTACGATCTTATTATCTGTATACTTAACACTTTTTTGGTTTAAATCAACTAACAACCAACATTAAATATACTATTGGTGAAAACGTACAACATTATAGATAGTCATATAAACTTATTAAAGGCGATACATAGCCTGAATATATAAATATGTTCAACCTTGCCGTAGCTCTATAATATTATTAAGTCTATTTAAGACTACAAAACAAATCTCATGTTGAAACAACTACTTTCTTTGCTAATACCACGAACGATATTAAATTATACAACACATATTTGTATGTTATTTACTAGCCCCCAGTCCACTTTCGTGGCGCTAGAGAAGAACTAGATAAAACACATTTATCTATTCACTTAAGTTAAATAGAAAGATATGATTTTAAAAACAATGTTATTTATCTAGTTCTTGTTTAGAGCCACGAAAGTGAAGTAAAGACTGGGGGCTAGTAAATAACATATGCAATATCCTGCGTGGTATAAGCAAAGGAAGTAGTTGTTTCAACATGAGATTTATTTTGTAGTCTTAAAATGACCTAACAATATTATAGAGCTACGGAAAGTTTGAATATATTTATATATTGAGGCTATCTTTCGTCTTTAATAAGTTTTAGAGCTGATAGAGATAGAGATAAGTATTGTTTAGAGCCACGAAAGTGAAGAAAATACTGGGGGCTACTTAATAACATATGCAATATCCTGCGTGGTAGTAGCAAAACAAGTAGTTGTTTCAACATGAGATTTGTTTTGTAGTCTTAAAATTACCTAATAATATTATAGAGCTACGGTAAGTTTGAATATATTTATACATTGAGGCTATATTTCGTCTTTAATAAGTTTATAACATTATAAACTTATTAAAGACGTTTTAAGAATATAGTTTTTTTTTTTTTCGTAAATATCACAAAAATCTTTCATACAATATTCCAAATTCTATCAAAAATAAAATAATTACTCCTTAGACAGAAAATATTTATTATATTAATATTCTACGATCGTATATATTAATACGAACGTTCGTATATATTAATATTCTACGTATTTATTATATTAATATTCTACGTTCTTATTACCTGCATATTTAATATTTTTAAGACTTTTTGATTTAAATCGACTATTAATTAACATTAAATATTGTTTCCTTCCGTAAAAAGTCGATACAATCTTCCAAATTCTATTATAAATTAAATAAATACTTGCAAAATATCCACAAATTATCTTCTCATTTTATAGTGAGAAACATAGCCTCAATATATAAATATTTTCAACCTTTCCGCAGCTCTATAATATTATTATTTTTTTTTTTAAGACTCAAAACAAATGCCATGTTGAAACACTACTTTCCTTGCTAATACCACGCGGGATATTGAATATGTTATTTACTAGCCCATAGTCCACTTTCGTGGCACTAAATAATTCTCATATTTAATAATTTAAATGGTTTGTTTTGTTGGCATTTTTAATTTAATTTTTTTAATTAAAATTTTATTTTTAATTTAAAATAAATTTTCTTGGGTTACTACTAAATAACTTTTTGTTGAATTTTCTATATCTGGGAATTTAGTTCAGTTATGAATGAGAATTTGGGACATGAGAGTGGCTTCAATTGTTCCCCAAATGTTCTAATCATAGAAGAACAAATAAACATTGCGCACGTCACCATACTTCATCTAATCGAAGAATATTTTTTTATTTCCTTGTGTATTAAAATCCTTCCATACGATGTACGTGGTTTCTTAACAGTGTTAAAAAAATATAAGTAAAGCCGAAAATAAATACTTGAGTGAATCTTTTCTGTAAAATCTTTCTGTTTGCGGATTTTTGTGCGCGCGTTGGCAAAATAACCGTAGTCGCCGTGTTTGTATAAAATATATAAATAAAAGTGTATGTAAAGTTGACCTGTACTACATCCATACAACAGGTTATGGCAACTTTTCTTGTTCCTTATTATAAATAAATTGCATCTGCGCGCGCCGTAAACGGCTCGATATGTAACGCTACGGTCGGACGTGATCGGCATTAAACAACATTTTTCCAAAGATTTAAATTAAATCTCAAAAAATCTTAATATTTAAAGATTTTTCTTTTAAAACTGGAAAATTGAGTAAATTTTGATCGGGTCACACCACCTAGGTCATAACTCCTCATGTATTTAAAATTACAAAATTGTTCTGTCTTATATTTTTCGAGGTTTCGATTGTCCAGCGACAATTTTTCACACGACTGTACTCTTTCTCTCTCTCGCCCGACTGCCGAGTTATTTGTGGTAGGTTAGTGATCTCGGAACGCTTATCTCGTTTTTATTTCATGCTTATATATACACACGCAGAGCACACGCTCGCCGTTTCTTTTTTCCTCCCTCTTTCGCCTGGATATTGCATACGCAATACGGATTTTTTCTTCCTCTCTCCGCTCTTATTCTCGGCTTCTGTCCCTTTTCTCTCTTCCTCTTTGGTAAATCATCGGGATTACGGCGCTCTCGTATTTTTATCGCGACGTACGCAACACACCGTTCCTTGGGACTGGTCGTTATTTTATATGCGATTTGTGTCACTCGCACAAGTTTTATCTTGAAATATTGTTAGTTTAAGAATACAAACAAAAAAATCGAAATATACAGGAGTACAAAAAATCATAAAAAATTATGCAAAAATATATTTAAGTTGATGGAACATTTTGAGATCAATTTAAAAAATAAGGTTGATGGGAACATTTTGAGATAAATTTAAAAAAAGTTTTTGAAACACTTTGAGATCAATACAAAACTAAAACTAGGATTTAATTTATGTACAACATTTTTGGAAAATATTTGTCCTTCTTTTTTAAAAATCGTAAATATTTTGTTCTTTAAAATGAAAATAAGGATTGAAGATTTTTTTTATGAAAATGAAGAGAATGTCAAAAAAATCAGTTTCACGACCACATACATGAAAATGGCGTAAAGATTGATTTTGGACACGTTCCCAAAGTATGAAATCTGTAGTTATTTGCAACTTTATCAAAAAATTGGAAATCAATATCAAGACCACCTAAATGAAAGTGGTATTAGGATTGTAAATTTTGGACACGTTCCCATAGTTTGCAATCTGTAGTTATTTGTAATTTTTTTTTTCTTCAAGTTTTGATTAGCCCTAACAGGTTTATATCCATAACCGGAGAATCTTTGCCAATGTAAGCAAAAACTTTGCAAATAAACCAAAATCATATTCTTATCTAAAATTGGCACTATCTATCGACAAAACTCTTTCACAAATATTTAACTTTCTTTCGAAAATACAAAAAATACGTGTCTATAATTAGAAAATAGCTTTTCCCACGCCTTACTTCGCCGGTGTATTAACCTTTTTTTATTATTGTTTATTTTTATACATTTTTTTTCTATTTATCGTATGAATTGTAGATTACATTCTGCTCGGAATGAAGCTAGGTCAGTAAACTTTTATCGTGGCTTGTTATTATCGGGCGCGCGCGATGTGTGTGCGTTATTATGTGCATTATGTTGAAGGAATTCACAATTTTTTCCGCAAATTCACGTGCAACCCCCAAACGAAGACCCGACGGTCCCAAAACATTTTCGCTATTTTTCGCTTCTCTCTCCTCCGGCCTGTGTGTGAATGTATCGTGTTTTGACCTCGTCGCGAACGCGAGAGAACGCCCACGGCCCCCCTCGATGTAGAGGCGCGCCCAGCCGCTGCTTTATCCGAGCTCAAGACTCGCTGGCGAAAAAATTGTTGTTAATAAAGCTTTCTCTAGTCATTATTTTCGAACGCAGCCTGTTATTACTCCTATCTGCGCGCGATCGCCTAAAAGCAAATGGCAACGCACTCGAGGAACACTCCACTGCGTACTAAAATTCACAAAAGCGCATGCGTCGTAGACCAACAAAAAAAAAACCATAATTCAATCATCCAACAACTTCTTCCTGAACAAATTCCATATAGAAAACTCATTAATTTTACAACAAAAACTAATTATAAACAGAAGTACGTTCTGTATATAGGAAGAGAGCTTTAGAACAATCTTCCAACCTTGATCCCCATCGACAATAAAAATACAATTTAAATATTTTTTTCTTCTTTCTTATAGGCAAAACTCAACAAATCTGAATTTTAAAGGCACATGCAAATATTCTTGTTAATTTCACAACAAACACTACTCATTAATTTTACAACGCATTATTCATTAGTTTTGCAATAAAAACTGAATATACACAGAGCTAAGTTTTGTAAAAAAGTTTTGGAACAATATTTCACCCTTGTTAACGAAATTGTTAATTTTGTAAATTATTTTTTTTTGGTTTCTTATAGAAAAGAAGTAGAAAAATCTAATTTTTAAAGAATGCAAGTGTTAAACTTGTTAATTTGGAGACTTTAGAAACTTTCAGAAACAATTTATGGAAGAGACTTCTTCCACATATTGTTCCTCAAAGTTTGGATAATGGAATTAAATAAAGAACAAATCTGTTTACAGGGAAAAATTATAAATGAAAAATGTATTAGTTTATAAGTATATTTTGATTAACTATATTGGTGTATAAGTTGCTGATTTTTTTTTATTTATTGTGAACGTGTTTTTCAAATTTTTGTGTAATAGTTTTTGTAGAAAAAAGTAGAAGTTGTTAGTTAAATCTTGATAGTGCGATTGACTCATATTCGCTTTCGAGTCTTTGCACAATCCTCATTTCAAAGATTCGTTGCTGTGTTTGGATTTGGAAGAGAAAGTTTTTGTTTAGAAATTATTTATATTCGAAGACGGGAAGTGTGAGAGCGAGACATGGAGAAATACGTCCGAGCTTGGATAATTAATTATAATTTAATAAGAATAAAAATACCATTGAAATTAATAATAATCATAAGTCCCTGTCGCAATAGCCGGCAAGAATTTTAAAAACCGTCCTTGCATATTTCTCGCAACTTTCTTCCAAACCGAAGGCTAAGGCCAAAAACGAAACAATAAACTTCCTGCAAAACAAAAATTGCAACGTCCACATTTCTTATCAAGTGCTTATCAAAAAATGCACGAAATAAGAATAATTTGCTTAAATAATGCAAGACAATAAAAATGAAATGAGATCGTCTTATCAAATTATAAAATACGTTCGTAATGAATCCGGGGAACTAAATCCGACGCGTCCTTTTTTAATTAGCATTGTTGCACTCGGAATGCTTTTTATATATAAATATATATAACAAAAGAATTTCAATTAAAACGATGTAATGAATACGATAAACTGCGCGACAATGGGTTCAATGTTATGAATATCAAATATTAGGCTACCGATTGTGGTTTTATGTATGCACCGCGTTCGCTTCGCCTACCGATATTATTTCCAACAATTTATCATTATTATTATTATTAGTAATAAATTCGTAATATCGTATAACATTGCCCAATCAAAAATTAATACGATTTATCAATTATTTAAGGTTTTTGGTGTTATGGTGAACTGATTGCAATCTATCAAATTTTGTAATCTATACAATTTTTTTTAATTATAATCCGTCAAATTTTGTCATTATCTGTCATTTTTTTAAACGTTTTGTCAAATTTATTAAATTTGATAGTTTTATGTCACAATTTTTAGTTTTAATTCCCAATCAATGAATTTTATTTGTCGATTCTTGTCGATAACTAATAGTAATGTAATTGCGAATATAATAGTTTTGAGTTAATTTTCTTGCAATTTTTTAAATAATAACACTTTGATTTTGCTTGAAAAGCTCGTCGTGCATCAAATTGTTGTAAAACTAGATAATTTTCCAATATAGAAGTAAATTAAAAGGAATTTTGATAAAATCTCGATTGCCTGAAGTCTGTTGTAACTTGAGCGACAAGCCATATACATATATATAGCCATATACATATACCTTACAATAGCAATAACCTTAAACAAAAATGCAACAAGCAAATTGTTTGGGATTTTGAGATTACGCCAAAATCGGACCAGAAAGTTTACGGTAAAAACTTGGCTTAAAGAAAACAGCCTAGGATTTTATTTTCGCGAGTTTTAAAATAAGATCGGTTCAGTGTGTGTGTGTGTATATTTAATGAAGGAATAAAGTGAGAGCAGCGCTGTTATTTTTCCTTTATGTACTGGATGATTAAATTTTATTTTTAAAACGGAGAGCAGCAACATTTTCAAACTTGAGATAGGTTATGGTTGTACAGTCGGACAGAGGTTGTGTGCGCGCGAAGAGAAGGCGAGCCGCGCGTTGCTCAGTCCGGTCGTCTATAGGTGAACACACTTTGAAAAAGCAAAGTCGTTTTAAAAACAAATAAAAATCGCACGCGGGAGAAGCAGAAGAAGAAGAAGAAGAAGTTGGGGGGAAAAAAATAACGAGAATAGTTGTTTTGCTGCATAGAGGGCGTCAGCTAAAGATATACACACACGCTCGTAGAAAGTTCACTTAATGTTTATAACGTATTATAATGGCGTAACTTTATTTCATATTTTTATCTGCCCACTTAATGCCAAAAAACCTTTCGATTGGCTTAGTTCCTACAAATTTTGCAGCTCTCATTGCATTCCTCTATATGTTCCACAAACGAAAAATTCCACGAACTGCCAAAATTATCATAATACCTCTATAATATTTTTCAATTTTTATTTTTACTCTATAAATAGATTTGCTCTTCATTTAGTTCCGTTATCCAAGCTTTGAGGAACAATTTTTGATAGTCTCTTTCATAAATTGTTCCTGTAAGTTTCCAAAGTTTGCAAATTGCTTTATAGAAACTTAAGGAGCTTAGGAATAATTTATAGGATCTTTCGACTTTTAGTCGTTTTATTCGACGAATAGCTTTGTTCTTAATTTAGCCTTAATAAATTGATTCTATATGTCAGAAAAAAATGAAGAAAATGTTTAGAAGTTTTCGTTCCATTTCTGCAAGAAAACCCGTTTGATCTAGAACTTACATCAATTTAACAATTTATTTTGGAGATTTTGTGGCTTTCGGTAATATTCTGCAAATATTCCTATGAATTAAATTTATCTTTAGATCCTTGAAACTCATTCTATTTTCATTTATAACATTTGTTTTCTTAACTTACCTGCCCACAAAAAGTCGAAAAAACTAATTATACAAATTTATTCTTGCTAAGAAACTCTGAAAGAAAATTCTGAAAAATAAATTAAATTGATTAAAATGTTTCACAATAACTTTTTTTGCCGAAAATAAATTAAGCAGAAAATTCTTCCTTAATTCAAATTCGTTTTCTGTGGAAGTTGAGTACATTGTAAGTAAAAAAAACACGTTTTTGGAGGAATTAATAAACTTTTAAGGGATTTAATTGACTTATGTTCCAATGACTGTACAGACAAGACTCTGTACTCATATCTTTATGAAGGAATTAATAAATTATTTTATTTGATTTGATTAGACTAGTATACACAAGTCTAGTAAGGCAAAATTAGACCGACAGGACTAAACAGACAAGGCTGCACAGTGAGGTCTAGACAGATAAGACTAGACAAACTAGACTAGACCGATAAGACATGACATGCACGAGTAGACGGACAGGACTAGATGGTTGCGTTCGTTCTTTGGTAATAGGAAATCTTATTTAAAAATTGTACAAACTAATGAGAATGGTAACCCAAATAATTACAAAGGGATCTCTCTACTTCCAATCGCTTATAAGATACAATCTAAAGTTCTGTTGAACAGAGTGGAAGAACAGGCTGACCACCTCATTGGAGAATACCAAGCTGGTTTCCAAAAAGGAATATCATACGCCAAACAGATATTCAATCTGAAAAGCAACCTGCGAACAAGAGCTCTAAGGAGCCAGAACACTGTGGTCACGTTTGTCGACTTTAAAAAGGCGTGCGACTCAATTGACAGACAATCATTATTTAGTACCTTGAAAGAGTTTTAAATTGGCAAAAAACGAGAGAAATCATCAAACAAACACTCACAAATACCATCTCGAAAATCAGTTCCTCGGTGAAATTTCTGATCCGTTTGAAATTAAGACAGGACTCATACAGGGAGATGGATTATCCCCAATGCTCTTCAACATCGTAATGAAAAGAAATAATGAAAACCTGGGAAGAGGCCCTGAATTTGGAAAAAATAAGGGGAATACACCTTGGGAGGCAAAGGAAAAACCTGGAAATCAAATGTTTAGCTTTTGCCGATGACCTTGCTATCTTAGCCAATGACCGAGAGGACTCTCGAAAAATGCTTGAGTATCTTCATGAAATCGCAGTTAAAACGGGTCTTCAAATCTCCTATGAAAAGACGGAATATATGGAGTAGAAGTACCAAAGTACATTGAGGCAAATTATGATAAGAGAGCAGAGAAGTTTAAATACCTAGGGGAATGGATCCAACCCAACGAACTAGATAAGGAGGAAAATAAAGGAAGAGCCAGAAAACTAGACCTGGCCCACAGCTAACGCAGAACAAGTACAACAAACGGACATTATCCTACAAGGCCAAAAGCAGACACTATAAATCGGTAGTACAACCTTAAGGATTTTACGCCTCGGAGTGTCTTATTTTTAATAAAAAGGGAGACTATCAAGAACTCGAAAAGAAAGAAAGGAGGATTCTGCTGAAAATTCTCGGACCACGGAAAACTACTGATGGGACTTGGAGGTTGAGGAAAAACGAAGAACTCTACAAATACACTAAGAAGATCACGGAGAAAATGAGGAAGCGGAGGTTGAAGTTCTACGGACACCTATTAACAATGGATGAATTCAGACTGACCAAAAGAATCTTCAACTACATAAAGGGGTTAAAGGCCACACCTAAATGGGTAGGTGAGATGAAAAAAAATGCGGCAGAAGTTGGAATCACACTACAGATGGCCAACAACAGATGAGAATTTAGAAGGAGAATAGACAGTATAAAAGCATTTCAGGAGAAACCAACAATGATGGCCAAGAAGAGGCCCAAACGGATCATTTCCAATGATGAGAGAAAGAAAAAAAGCGAACGCATGAAGAGGTTCTGGAAGGAGAAAAGAAGAAAAATCATAAAGGCTTAAGTTCTTTGCGGTCCATAGTTGGCTAATTAAAATAAAAATGAGAGTGGCATATCTGAACCGCCGTATCTTAAAATCGGTATTCCGCAGGGCAGTGTGTTGGCTACGACGGTTTTCTCATTGTATATAGCGGATATCATAGAATATTTAAGGATTAATAATGCATTGGTAGCATTGAGCTTCATTATTTCTGAAGAATCTCCGAGTAAAACTGAAGTCGAGCCGAACCAATTATTGAAAATGCTTCATAATTGGTGCTCTGCCAATAACATGTTCCTAAATGTAAAAAAAAACGATTACGTAATCTTTGAAACACACAAGAGAACGTTCGCAGAAAACCTATTCCTAGCCATTGGCGAAGAAGACGGTCAAATAGCCATAAACATATGATTCCTAGGAATATTCTTTGAAGAATTCCTGACCTGGAAGTATGATCAAACAACTGAATTGCAAGATCTACCAACTTCGAATTCTCAAGAACATTGTTGACAGTTCGGTGCTTGTTAATATATACTTTTCTGAGATACATTCTGTATTAGCATATGGAATAAAGGTTTTGGGCGCCTCTGCACATATGCACCGAGTAATAAAAGCACATAAAGAGCAATTAGATACCTCACAGGAATTACAGGCAGAACCTCTTTGAAAGCATACTCTTGGGAACTAGCATGTTTTATTCATAAGAACAAAATAAAGTAAAGACTAGTCAAGACCATCATAACCATAACACTGGACACGCATCAAAGTTTCGCTAATAACTTTGGTCTGTGTTGGCCACTCCAGAACTTCGTCTTGTTCTTATAGGTCGAATTTAACATTATGCAGCATAGCACCGGACAGAACTAGAATACACATCTATAACTGTAATCCGTACAAGCTAGGAGTATTTCAAGTCCCTAAAGAGCAAGGTAAAGGATATAGGTACTAATTGAAAAAGAATTTTATAGCGTTGAAGAATTCCTTCGAAAATCAGTTCATGAACTTTTATGGAATGTGCACTAACATTGTTAGTCTATTTATTTGTTATTTTTCTTCTTTTATTTCCGTGCATTTTCGTTGTATGTGCTTTTCGTTATATTTGAGGTTTTCGTGGATTGAAATATGTGTTGATTTGTTTTCTCGGGAATTTCGCTTTGACGTTGAGGGTGGGTTCTGAAAAGAACCTGATTGTCGACGTTTCAGCGAACATTCGCCATTCCTAAGAGATAGCACGTCCGGGCGGGTTAAGCGTTGGACGTATACTTCTAACGCTAATGTCTAACGCTTAACCCGCACGGACGTGATATCTCTTGAGAATTTCTGTTTTGGACAAGTAATATATGTACATATCTTTCTTTACAATGAACTATGAATTTGGATTGAATTGGCTAGACAGATAAGACTAGATGAATAAGACCTGACAGACAAGGCTAGAAAAGACTATACGCGCAAGACTAGATGGACAAGACTAGACGGCTAAGACTATTCGGAAAAGACAATACGAGCAGGACAAGACAGACTAGACTAGTCAGACAAGGCTAGATAGCAGATAAGACTAGCTACGTTTAGTAAAATTCTTTTGGCATCTTTTCAACAACTTGATCAAAATGTTTGTTTTCATCAAGTTTGGGCAAAGATTCTTCTAAATTGTTTGTAATTTTTACCAATGTATTGGCACTTCGTTCTAAAAGTTTAAATTTGGAAAACATTCTAACTTCCTGATATCGGATTGTTAAAATTGAAGATATTGATCGGAATTTTCCTGAAAATTCCTCGAAGAATTTCTTTATCAAAGCCCATTTTTTCGACAGTTTTTCATTTATTTAATTTCTTACTTTCCATTTGTTCTTTGGTTTTCTTGCTCTCCTCATTGAAATCACGTAAATTTACTGGTTCAACAAAACCAACTAATTTATGAAAAAACAAGTATTAAATCCGATAGTGACGATATCTTTTGCGCAAACAACATCAATGATACATTAACATTAACAATGATAGTGGTTTCCCACTCCTGGTCTAATCCAATATTGAATCTAAATATTCAGGGACAAAAATAAAATTCATCTAAGGCCTAGGTCGCACTTCGGCTAAACCACCGCGGTTTTTAATCGCGTGATTTTATGACTCAAGAAAGCTAATACAAGCGGCCTTACTTGCGGTTTTTTCTCGCGACTGATTTTTCCCATAGCGTACTATGTGTTTCTCAAACGGCTTCGCGGTTATAGCGGTTACCGCTCGCAGGAAAAACCATTGTGCGGCCTCGGCCTAAAAATCGCAAAATTCAAAACATTTTCTGATTGTGAGTAAAATTTGGAGCGAATCAATTGAAAATGGTTCATAATTTGCGCTCTACCAATACCATGTTCCTAAATGTAAGAAAAACTAATTACGTAATCTTTCGAATACATAGGAAAACGATCGCGGAAAACCTATCCCTAGCAATTAGCAAGGAAGATGTTTTACTAGTTTTTTTATTTATACAAGTTTTCACATTTGATTTATTTATTGATGTGATTATTTATTATAATTAGATAAGTAACAGGCTCTAACCCTAAAAATCTACCTTTTTACTGCCAAAATCTTAATAAGAAGGACGCGACATTTTACAAAATGTTGGACATATTTTAATAAAATTTAATAAAAAAATAAATTCTGTTCGGATTTTGTTACAAATGTAAAAGAAGAATAATTTAACAAAAATTATTGATAAATGCAAAAGCAATATAAATAAATTGTATCGAGTTTGTTGTAGGAAATGAAAATTCCTGTTAGATTTTCATACATAAATATACATCATAATTATAAATGTTGGCAATTGGCAATTATAAACGATCATGATGAATACGGTGGGAAATAGAGAGAGTCAAACAGAAATAAAAAACATGTTAATTGCGGTGCATCAAGTAAACAAATTTTAAATTATCGCGACAGAAAAGAATCAGAACATTAACATATATCATCGTGTTCGAAATTTATTCGAATTCAAGTTGAAAAACAGTTTCATTCGATTGGATCATTGATTACTAATAAAAATAGTTTTCGTTTAATTTCAGTGTTTCAATAGTTTTAGCAAAGTAGCATTTCAATATTTTGATGAATGATCTTTAATTTTCTTGAAAAAAAAATCTGGAATAAAAAATACTAACAAAATGCTAAAAATGTTTTTAAAAACAATGTGAAGGATCTACAAACCAGCAGTTCAAGTTATATACGTCAAGGCAATATTAATGAGTTACATGATTAATATTGTAGTGTTTTCCGATTGTACGTGTGAATATAAAATGTCTAGCAAATTTAGGCCTCCAATTCCAAGCCCAATCTTGAGTCCCCCACTGTTGAAATTGTTAATTTAATTAAAAAACCATAGAAAATGTTACGAAGACCAATAACTAAAACCAATTTGGACGGAATTGTTGATCTTGTTTCTGATGGACGCGTTCTTGTCAATGGCGTATTTGGCACCGATTCCTAATCTGGCTTTGTTACCTGAGGCAGACCATACGAACTGGATACCAGTTTCCAATCTTGGAGATGGAAAGATGAAACCTTTTGGAAGATGAATCTGGAGAATTCTTGACCCTCATCGGTTTCTGCAATTAAATCTACATTGATACGAGATATGCAGTCTTGGTGAGTTTCTCATTGTTTGTGTCATAACCGGCTTTGTAACCGGCCAACCATCCTTGGAGAACCTTGGAGGACTGGGCCATTGAAATCCAGATCGACATCGCCAATAAGAGTCATCATTTCGTTTTGGCATTCATTAATGCCGCATTCAGCATGCTAGATTTACTTCCGGATTGTGGTGAGAAGTTGAAGCTTCCTGTGCGTTTCAACCCTTTGAGAAGTTGGTCCTGTTCGAAGATTTCAGTGTTCATGGTCTTATTGGTGTTCCACTTCTCGGAGGAGAAGAGTCCGTACTCCTTGATCTTGTACTTGGCCTTCAAGGAGTCAAAAACTTTGACGTTCTCCTGGTTGGACCGGTGTCAAATTGGATCCAACCTTGGAGGACTGGGCCATTGGAATCCAGATCGACATCATTTCATTTTAACATTCATTAATGCAGCCTTCAGCATGCTAGATTTACTTCCAGATTGTGGTGAGAAGTTGAAGCTTCCTGTGCGTTCAAGCCTTTGAGAAGTTGGTCCTGTTCGGAGACTTCAGTGCTCACGATGTTATCGGTGTTCTACTTCTCGGAGAAGAAGAGTCCGTACTCCTTGATCTTTGACTTGGTCTCCAAGGAGCCAAAGACTTTGGCGTTCTCCAGGTTGGACCGGTGTTGAATTGGACCGCAGGTGTTGAATTCGATGAAGGACGCGGTTTTGGTCTTCACGTTCAGCTTTGCCAAGCCGTAGGTAGTTGTAGCCAAGTGGTAACCTTTCGAGAAAACATCTCTGGCGTTCTTGTTAAGATCTGGATATGGTGGTGGGGAGATTATTTCTATTGTTTATGTTTGAGGTTGCGGATGGAAAGAAAGTTGCTTTGCACTTAGGTGGATTCTCCGTCTTCTGCGGATTTTTCTTCATATTTGCGACGAGACGTGTGGTAACGCTTTTTTGTGTTGATTATTTCTACAATGTTTGTTAGAAAAGTATCTTCTACTGAACTATACACAAATTTCTTCAATAATTTCTACAATGTTTGTTACAAAAGCTCCCACTGAGTGAATTTGTTTCTGAAACCTTATTTGGTTAACAAAACCCAAATTTACCTAAACCAAAATAAAACAAAATTCTTCAATGTTTTCTTAATTTCTTTCTATTTTTTGCTTTCAAACTTTGATTCCGAAAATAGCGCGGTATTAGCTTCCATCGTATCGTGCAAGGTGTTCATAAATATAATACATATCAAGAATACATAAATATCAATTAAATCAGAAATTTTGCTGAAAAACATAAGATTGTGAAAATGAAACGCGAAATCTAACGGTATAGCTTACAATTAGTCGTTTCGAAAGGACGAACTGCCCTCCAGTAGCGACAAAGAAAGACAATGTTGCTGAATCTAAATTCAGGCAAAGTTTCTCAGTTGTGCTTCAGTTTTTAAATTGCCAATACATTTCTTTGAAATGTTCAATTGTTACATTTTTAATAATCCAATAATTTTGACTAGAATTTCTAAGAAAAAGAGATTGTAAATATTAACTTCAAAATGTTAGTAAGACATTGATAATTTTGGTTTTGTTTCAAGTTTCTTTCTCGTCAGCTCTCGTGGTCTAGAGTTCTAGCGCTAACTAACAAATCTGGAGGTCCCGAGTTCAATCCCGATTGTCGGCTGCATTTGTACCAGAAGACAAATGTGTGGTTAATTGGTATTCGTATCGCAAAGTTATAAAAACATCTAGGTTTCTGGGCCTATAAGAGTGAAATGAGGGTTAAATACAATAGGCCACTTGGCCGCAGTGTTTGAAGAGTTAATAACTCGGTATCCACATTTGACCAAACTTATATTAATAAATATATTAATTGAAAAAAATATATTAATTGAATATTGGGGTAAAACTAAACTAATTATAGATACAATCATAAAAAGTTATTAAAGCGGAATGTAGCTTGAATATATAAATATATTCAACCTTTCCGTAGCTCCATAATATTATTAAGTCTTTTTGGGAAGACAAAACAAATCTCATCTTGAAATACAACAGATACTTGTATGCTATTTACTAGTCCTCGGTCCACTTTCATGGCATTAAACAAGAACCAGATAAATAGTCTAATAGTCGATAATTAGTCCTGTTTAGTGCCATAAAAGTGGACTGAAGACTAGCAAATAGCATACAAATATCTGTTGTGTTTCAACATGAGATTTTTTTGTAGTCTTAAAAAGACTTAATAATATTATAGAGCTACGTAAAGGTTGAATATATTTATATATTTAAGCTATATTCCGCTTTAATAAAAAAGGTTATTTCTCACAATTAAATAAAATGTTAATGATGCAATGAATTTTAATCACAAACAGAAAATGAAAAATAAAACTAGAAGACTTGATGTAGATTTATAATAAAGTGACGGTAATATTGTTCACTAAAATTATGAGCTAGTTTTAGTATGCGGTCGTGGATGGACAGGGTGGTCGTAGATCGTCGGGGCGACGCGGCGTCATTTAAAATTCCGCGCGCAATAATCTAATAAAGTCCATCGAGCGCGATAAAAAACACCATTAAAATAGTTCTCGAACTATTTAACAAGTTGTTTGAATCGTTTTTTGCCCTTTTCGTATATAAGTAAACCGTATCCAACACCGCGTTCGGAAATTTATATTGACCATCATCAACAACCAACTGAGATTCGCGCAAAAAAGCTTCTCCGTCATTTCCTCGCTTGCGCCGCGAGATCTAGAGGAGGACGGACAGACGCACCGTGTACGCAATCCATTATTTAAACTCGTTTAATATGACGATTTCTATTCCCTGGATCGTATTACAAGTCGTACAATTAAAACATTCTTAATTTCTTGTATCGTTTTCTCGGCCGATTTATGTCTCTATTTGCGCCTCCGAGACCAAGAACACAACGCGGACGACGTGTTTTATTGATGCCGTACACGCTCGAGAACAATCTTGATACCTTTTTACAAGATTTTTATTGTTTCCTAGAAGATTATGCCTTAAATTAAGACAGCTAAAATCGTTTTAATACTCCTATGGTGGTCTAAATGCACATTCTTATCTGTAATATTATTTTTATTTTTATTGCTGTTTAATAAACTAGCTAGATCTAATCGACTATTTGTCGTTTAAACAATTTTAACGCACATTTCTGAAAATTTTAAACGTTTCTTTTTAATAGCGAATTTCAAAAAGTTGTCTTTGCAAATCAAGATCTAAATCCATGACGAATTCAAGAATGTCTCATGTTACACAACTTGAACTACTTTTATTCAACATATTCCTTTCTTATTATAAGCAACCACAACAAACAAGATTTTCTCTTTTTATTTTCTAAATCCTCAAATTTTCACAGAATTCTCAGAAATCAATTTTCTGCAAGCAAGTTTTAATTGCGAATCCTCGAATTCTGCCCTTTTTTAGATTACTTCCAATGAAACTCACCTTCACCCGTATCTGTCAGACCTTCATCTAATTCATATCCACACTCGTCACAAAAAAAATGGTAGATCAACTCACGAAAGAAATAACGTAAACAAATCCTATTCAGTTTTCGGTGAGATTTCGTTGGAGCTAGTGGTGTGAAAGTTTAATCCACAGAAAGTTCTTACATCGAGTGTTATCTAAATAAATCTTTGTGGATATTGAAACTATATGCAATTTGCAAAAATGGGAAATCAAACAGGTCAGAAACAATTCTGTTTTATTATTATTTATTAAATCTTAATTATAAAAATTAAATTAGATGAGATTAAGTACAACTCAATTCCAATGGAGTAATAGTTGAACAAGACTAAATATAAATAGATTAATTTAGAGGAATTATAAAACAATAACAGAATCATTAAAACTAGAGCAGATAGTTAAAGCTAGACAAATCTACGGATTATGAGATAAGAATCCACAAGACTAAAACAGTTGGCCAAGAATTCAGCACAAGATTAGACAAGATTCCACAGTAAATAAGAACAAACTTGTAACAGCTAATACTATAATATTATAACCATTATCAGAAAAGGTTATAATGGATAAGGTATATATTCTGTGAGAGACTTTGTTATTATAACCATTATCAGATTAGGCTATACAAAAAAATGGTGAATAAGTAGATAAGGCTAATGAAAAGGTGTTGTAAACAAAGCTAGAATAAACAAGAGAGCACGTTTCATCTGGATTAGACTTGTGTTGTCTAGGTTAAAAGAGGACGAAGTTAGACAAGACTAAACAAGACTAGAGAGAACTTGACAATACTAGACGAGAGTGGACAAGACTTACACACGGCTGTACAAGAATGGACAAAACTGTGGAACATTAAACAAGACGACTAGGGTTAGGTGGAGAATACGGGTCTGTTGAAAATATTTTTTCGGACTTTTTACCTGGTGTAACTGTTGTTAATCGTCTTTGGAACTGTTTAACTAAGATCGGAAAGCAAAAATGAAGCTTCTGCGTTGTCTGGTTCAATAAATATTCTTGGTTTTGTTGAAAATAGTTGTTGACATTTTGGTTGGTTAGATTAGGTTGTCCGCCGCGAAGCGGACAGATAAATCAAGACAACATACGCGCGACAGCGCGAACTCTCGATCCAATATAGATCAATGTGGCAAGGACCGTTGGTTTAACCCCGTTTAGATTAGGTTGTCCGCCGCGAAGCGGACGGATGAATCAAGACAACATACGCGCGGCAGTGCGAACTCTCGATCCAATATAGATTGGTTTATGTCAACAACTATTTTCAACAAAAACACGAATATTTATTGAACCAGACAACGTAGAAGCTTCATTTTTGCTTTCCGAACTTAGCTAAGCCGTGCCAAGGACGATTAACAAGAGTTACACCAGCTAGCCGCGAGTGGTGTAGAGCCGGCGCGAGTGGTGTAGAGCCGGCGCAAGTGGTGTTAGCCGGCGCGAGTGGTGTAGAGATGACGCTCGTGGCCTCATGTTAGAGTGCTAACTAACAAGTATAGAGGGACCGAGTTCTATCCCCAGTGCCGGCCGCATTTGTGCCAGAAGACAAATGTGAAAAATAATAATTAGCGCAATTTACAATAACAACTAGGTTTCTGGGCCTATAAGTGTATGTAAATGCAAAATACAATAGGCCACAAGTAGGGGCCGCAGTGTTTAAAGGTTTAATACCCGGCATCCACATCGTACCAAACTTTAAAAAAATACACCAGCTAAAAAGTCCATAACACTAAGTTTCAATGGTTCCGTATTCTCCAAGACTACATAAGGCAAGACTGGACAAGACAACAAGACTAGGCTCGTTAAATCTAGACTAAACAAGAAAAATAAAACAATATATCTAGACAAAATTACCAGACAAGACTATTCCAGATAATAACTGTTAAACAAGATAATTCTAGAAAATATTACTCAGGACTAGATAAGACCATGCAAGATCAGAGAGGATCATACAGGACTGGAAAAGATCAGTCAAGACCATACAAGACGAGACAAAGCCAGACAAGACCCGCCAAGACCAGACAATACCCGCCAAGACCAGGCAAGACCCGCCAAGATCAGACTACTCTAGACAAGTCTAAATAAGACAAGACCCGATAAGACCCGAGAATACCAGACAAGATCAAACAAGACAAAAGCAGACGAAACCAAACAAGACTAGACAAGAACGGCTAAGACCTAACAGACCAGAAAAGATCAGACAACACCAGACAAGACAAGCCCAGACAAGACCAGACAAGACCAGACAAGACCAGACAAGAGCACACACGACCAGACACAATCAGACACGACCAGACACGATCAGACACGATCAGACACGACCAGACACGATCAGACACGCCCAGGCACAATGGGGCACGATGAGACACGACCAGACAAGACTAGACAAGACCAGATAAAACAACACAAGAGGAGACAATACAAGGCAAGGCCAGACAATACCAGCCAAGAGCTGAAAAGACCAGAAAAGGCCAGAAAAGAACAGACAAGGCCAGATAAGACTAGACAAGACCAGACAAGAGCAGCCAAGACCAGCCAAGATTAGAGTAGATCAGACAAGACCAGACGAAACCAGACTAGACCAGACAAGACCAGACAAGAACTGACATGACCAGAAAAGCATAGATAAGACCACACAAGATCAGACAAAACAAGAAAAGGCCAGACAAGACTAGACAAAACCAGACTAGACCAAACATGACCAGGCAAGACC
This sequence comes from Phosphuga atrata, assembly GCA_944588485.1. Lineage (NCBI taxonomy): Eukaryota > Metazoa > Arthropoda > Insecta > Coleoptera > Silphidae > Phosphuga > Phosphuga atrata. The sequence goes on along the minus strand of OX155904.1, from coordinate 22,970,598 downwards.
AAACAAGAATGGATAAGAGCAGACAAGAGCAGACAAGAGCATACACGAGCAGACAAGAGCATACACGAGCAGACAAGAGCAGATAATAGCAGACAAGACCAGACAAGATCAGACAAGACCAGAAAAGACCAGACGTGACCAGAAGAGACCAGACAATACCAGACAAGAACAGACTAGACCAGACTTGACCAGACAAGACCAGACAAGACCAGAAAAACACTAGGAAGGATAACAATAGACCAGACAGGACCAAACAAGATCAGATAAGACCATACAATAGCAGACAAAACCAGACATGACCGGCCAAGACCAGACAAGAGCAGGCAAGATCTGACGAGACTAGTCAAGAGCAGACAAAACCAGATCAGGACCAGACCAGATAAGACCAGACAAAACCAGACAAGACCAGACAAGATCAGACTAGACCACACAAGACCAGACAATGCCAGACAATATTAGACAGGACCGGGCAAGGGCAGTCAAAAGGAAACTCTATCACACTGGATCAGACTGGATCCGGCTGGATCAGACTGGATCAGGCTGGATTACTCTGGATCAAACTGAATCAGACTGGATTAAACTGTTTCAGATTGGAACAGGGTGGGTCAAACTGGATCAGACTGAATCAGACTGTCTCAGAGTAGCTCATATTTGATCAGACTGGTTCAGACTAGATCATACTGTAGTCCATTTTTTTAAGAATGCAGTACAGGGAAGATAGGGCTTATTTGACATTGTTCTCTGATTGGCTTAAATCGAGGAGAAGTTCATACCGATGACATTTACTTCTGCGTCTCAACCTCTTTTCTCTCTTTCTTTTCACATACATTTGCATCATGTATGATTTTTGCATCATCATATTTGCATCATAGTATCATTTAGATTTTTTGCGTTTTTCTCCATTTATTTGTTTGTATTTTATTACCATTGTTGCCATTTGGTGTACTTAATCAATAATAATAAGATATTCAATGAAACCATTAATAAATTACCAATTTTGTATTCAAGTAACTATATTTGAATTTAGCGCCAATTTTTGTAACTAGATTGAACATTTTGCATAGTGTAAATCAGCTTTCTAGTTACTGTATTCTTAAAAAAAATGAACTATAAATCAGATTAGATCAGAGTAGATCAGACTAGACTAGATCAGAAAAGACCCGACAAATTCAGAAAATAGCACACTGTCAAAACTAGTTCATTCTAGACAATTCTGAAAAAGCTTAGACAACAATGGATAGGACTGAACAGGTTTTAGCAAATTTGAACAAGACGGTTTAAGGCCGTAAACACCGCAAACTAGGCAATATTAGAAGAAACCGAACTAGAGAAAACTAAATAAAATTTAGTTTCAACGAATTATTCTAATCATATTTGTCTAGTGCTATCTTCTCTAATCCTTATACTTGATATTAAATAGTCTCGGTTATCAATTCTTGTTTGGGAAGTTTCCAATTTCCGATGTCTTGTCTTGTTCGCCTAATGCTTTCTAACGAATCGTTTCAGTTTAATATTTTCTAACTCTATAATTATTTGGCTTATCTATTTAATTTTATCAATTAACTGAAATATTAAAATGATCTAGTCTAGTTTGTTGAAGAACCAGTTTCTGAAATTGATTTCCTTTTTCGATATGTGTTCCACCTCTTTATCTTATTTACCAATTACTCAACTAAGTATATTACATTTGATTAATTGCACAGGACATCAACGTATGCATGAACTAACGAAGTAAATGTTTTTCTAGAGAAAAAATCATGATGAAATAAAATGAGTGAGTAATCCGTTGATTTGTTTCGACTAATAATCGTAAAGTCTGATTATTAAATGGGTAATAGGGAAATCAAGTTTGATTTAGTATTTAATTATTTTTTAGTAAGCGATTAATATTTTTTTAGAATTATTAGCGGACTTTTATGCGATGAGTTTTTTTCTGGTTGTAATCGCTCACGCCAGTTAGTGAAATATAGGTGGTTAGTGTTCTTCTCGCACTTATGAGTTTTCAGCTAGTATAAATAAGTCGCGTATATGTATTTATAAACATTTTAAAGGTGCAATAAAGTTTTATTCATAATTTATGGTCCGAAGTGCACAAACGCATTTTATAGCAAGGCCATATGCCGAGATCACGAGTCAGTTTATTGACTTTTTATGCCGAGGTATTTATTTTTATACGTCTGGATTTTTCAAGATCACAATTCCTGTTGATATTTATTATCGCACGTTATTTTTTCTCCTTTTCTTCTCCATTCTGCATGTTTTTTTTACTTGTTTTGATTTCATTCGCGCGACAGACGCAATGCGGTAATTAGCCTGCAAAGATAGACGACGCTTAAAATGCAATAGCAATTTTCTTTAACGCAGATTTTGAATACATTTTACATGAAATTATAAATTTAAGGTTTTTTTGCATAAGTCTAAATTATATTAATCTAATTTTCTAGAATAAAACAGAAATTTTCATCTTAATGAAACTTACTTTTATAAACACGTTTAACAACTTTAAAAAGTTTAACAACTTTACTTTATAAACATGTTATTAAACTTAAATTTTTTCTTTGATTCATTTTTGAGAAAAGCTTTGTCTTTTTTAATATTTACAACAAAAAAGAAAAAATATTTATTAAAATCAGTTAACATAAGTTAACAAAGGGCATTTGACCACTAGGTCTTTCTGCCCAGTTTTCCAACAGTTTATACACCGACCACATTCAGTTCATTCTCGCCTCTTGAATTATTGCAATAATTTGCCAATAAACTAATCACATATTGAATAATAGGGTGAAATCAAACTAATTTTAGATACAATCATACCAACTTATTAAAGCGGAATATAGCTTGAATATATAAATATTTTCAACCTTTCCGAAGCTCTATAATATTATTAAGTCTTTTTAAGATAACAAAACAAATCTCATGTTGAAACACTACAGATATTTGTATGCTATTTACTAGTCCTCTGCCCACTTTCGCGACACTAAACAAGAACAACATACAACAAGAACAACATACTTCAAATCACTGACACAATAAGGTTAGAACGTTCAGCGCCTCCGTGGAAAAAATGCTAATTAGTAAATACGCACAGTGACGGGAACACTATTTGGTCGTTGTCGATCTAATCTAGGTTAACCTAGATGTAATCTACATTAGGTTATGGTTAGTTTAAGTTATTTTAGAGCCAGATAAATCCAGACTGAAAGACTGCCGAGTCTTCTTCATTCAAATTAAGAAAAATTAATTTAATTTTAATCTCAAAAAGTCTCAAAAATTATTTTCACTAAGTTTTTTGTTTAGTGACGCAAGTTGTTGCCATAGAAACATCAAACAGAAATTATTTAATAATGAAACTCCATTTGATTTACATTGGAGTTTTACGCACGATTTCGATACTTTTACACACGATTATAATAATGACATCCTTCACATACAATAATGTATTTATTAATGTATTCATTTTGGTGTGTAAGTAGATATACAATGTTATTTATCTGGTTCTTGTTTAGAGCCACGAAAGTGGACAGTGGACTAGTAAATAGCATTCCAGCTAGCAAATCTATATTAGCTGTTTAAAAGACATTCGTGAATTATTTATGCAATAAGTTTGAGAAACAAATAAGTGTATTCAAATTTCTTTAATTTTTCCTCCAATTTTTCAAATTATAACGTTGAACATTTCTTGGAAAATTGCCTGCACATTTTTCTTTCCCTGCGCGCTTATGCTTGTCCCCTTACAATACTTGGGTAAAACGTCGTGAGCTTTCAATCTAAGGACATGTAGAAAAAATTACACCACTTATCCAAATTACACCGGCATTAAACTTACAAGACAGAATTATATTCTTTCTTAACTTTCTTTTAAAATAAAATTAGTTTTCTTAAGTTTTTCCTGAATATTTAATAAAAAATCAATATTCGAAATTAGAAACAAATTTATTCTGCAGTGCAGATGAAAAATACGTTTTAAAAAGTTGCGTTTGGAAACAAAATACGAAATTTTGAGCCCTCATTTCTCGCTGAATCCAACGAGGCAGGACCAAAACAGATAACACAAGTCAAAATTGAATTAAACTAGATAGTCGGACTAAATAAATTATATAAGAGTTCAGGAAACCCAAATACACAACGCTAAATAAAACTGGAAAATAGTTTTTCAACTGTTCAGTCCAGTTATATTTGTCGAGCCTAGCTAAGCTTGTCTAATCAATCAACAAGAGCAGAGTTGGGCAAATTTTATTCCAGAATATGAAAAAAACCCTAGCTTTCATAAAGGTTTCTCATATACGCGACACTCAGCTACGCGACGTCACGCGACATCGCCTGTCAAATAATGATTACTTTGTTTTAAATGGGCACGTTCTCACTATGGCTACGCGACATGCCCATTTAAAACGCGACAGCTACGCGACATGCCCATTTAAAAATGTAATCATTATTTGACAGGCGATGTCGCACTACGTCGCGTAGCCGAGTTATAAACTTATAGACTAAGAAAACTAAAGTTATAGGTTGGGAAAATTGGATTTAAGTTTTCATTTCTCGCTGAATAGAACGAGATAGGACCAAAACAAATAATACTGAACAATATTTAATTAAACTAGATAGTCGGACTAGGTAAATTATACAGGGTGATTCGAAAGGAAATGGAAATATTTTAAAGACATGTCCAGGAAGCAAAAATTAGCAAAATAAGCTCATGTTCAAGTCCGATTTTAATTTGTTTCAGACATAAATAGGTTTTTCTTTTTAAAAAAGTTAACCCAGTTAAATTTGACAACGTTGTCTTAAATGCCAATGTTAAACAAAATATTAATTAGGAAAATGTCATAAAAAGAGATTATAAAAATACCTCATATTTCAACTCTCATATTTTCAGTCATAGAGAATATGCAGATATGGTATTTATTTATGGATTTTGAATGGTAATTCTGTTCGTTCAGTAGAAGAGTATCGAGGTCGTTTTCCGAATCGAAGAATTCCTAATAGGCAAGTGTTTCAAACATTTTACACGTGCTAGCGAAACTGGAATGTTCCCAAATGCACGTAATGTTTCTGAAATACAGCAAGGGCTCGGTTTGGAACTTGAAGAAGATATTCTCCATGTTGTAGAAAATAATCCAGGGATAAGTACAAGGCGCGTTGCAATTCAATTTGAAATTGCACAAATGGTGGTTCGGAAAACATTAAGCCGGCAAGGTTTAAACGCTTTTCATCTGCAGAAAGTGCAAAATCTGCAAGAAGGCAACTATCCATTAAGGGGGGCGATACATGTAACCGCCAGAATTTTGACTGTTTTTCAGGCTTATTCAAAAGGGAAGGAATATATAAATCGTTTTCAAATTCAGTAGGTTTATTCATTATACATTAAAATACAAGAATCAGATTTTTTTCAAAATGGCCGCCGTAGTAACTAATCTCCTGAGAGCCTCGCAGCGAAAGGCATCAATCGGCGGGATTTTTGGCTTCTGTTACAGCGATCTGAAATAAAAAAAATTGATTTGAGCGGGTTCATTAAACCTGTATCGTCTAGTTGAACCAATAAAAAAGCAAAAAAGTCAAGTCGTAAATTCTCACCCTTCCAATTTTCACCCTTTTTTTCGATGGTTTTTTGGTTTAAAAATAGTATTTTTTGGCATTTTTGAGGTTCAACTAGAAGCTAATACTATAGAGAAGACGTGTGCCAAATTTCATAAGAATCGGTTGAGACCTTTTGTTATTTTGCCCGCCAATTAAAAAAAAAGTAGTTTGGAGAAAAACGTGTATAAAGTTTCGACACTCTCTATAATTACAGCAATTTAGCAAATAGTCCAGAAAGTAGTACACAAAGAAATAGTACAAATGTCCTTTGGTGCGTTCGGTTTTTCTTCTTAAGTTCTGCTTGACATGCTAGACGAGCTTTTTTGGTCGTCTAAGAGCTGCGGCGATTCTTTCAACTGACTCTTTGGTCATTTTGGCCACTTGGTCTTTGTAGGACATGTATTAGCGGCCAATAACTATCCATAGTATCCAAGTTCATGGCTCGTAAGAAAAATGTGTTTTTGGTTTGAGCGTGTTCATAAAACATGTATCTCCTAGTTGAACCAATAAAAAAACAAAAAAGTCACAAAATCGTAAATTGGCATGCATCAGAAATTTTTCATTTTCAAAGTACAATTTTTCACCCTTTTTTCGCTGGTTTTTGTTTTAAAGATGGTAATTTTTGCAATTTTTTTTTTAATTTTTGATGTTCAGCTAGAAGCTAATACTATAGAGAAAACGCGTGCCAAATTTCATAAGAATTGGTTGAGAACTTTTTGAGTTATTTTGCCCGGCATCAATGGCCATACCCTAATACCAACCCTATAGTAGGGTCTCGACCTTCCCCAGCTTCTTTCGCCATTCATTCCTCTCTCTGGTCTGCATCGTCCAGTTCGGTGCACCTATCTTTCGTGCGTCTTCGCTTACACCATCCTTCCAGCGCAGCTTTATCATCATATCTGTTCACATGGCCTACCCATCGCAATCTGCCGATTCTGATTGTAGTTACATGTCCTTGTTACCGGGTTGTCTATAGATGTTGTAAATTTCGAAGTTATAGGAGAGACAAAGTCGATGACCAAAGGGTGAGTCGAGAAAATCGCCGCAGTTCTTTGACGACCAGAAAAGCTCGTCATGCATGTGAGGAAGAACTTAGGAAGAAAAACGAGTACTACAAACAAAGGACGATTTTCTCGACTCACCCTTTGGTCATCGACTTTGTCTTTGGAGGACATGTATTAGCGGCCAATAACTATCCATAATAAGTTCATAACTCTCAATAAATATGTGTATCCATCATTGTTCAGTCCAGCAGATATGAAGGCACTAATTTCTATGATCTTCAGTCCAGAATTCAGATGTTTTGGACTGAGTTGCCAGATAGTAGTGTTTAAGCTCTCATTTGCATTCTACGTATGACCATCCAACAATCTTTCGAGCAAGTCATCCCGGGATAAAAGTTCATAAATCGGCTTGACATAGGTTTGAACAGGATGTAAAAGCAGGATGTTTAACCTCTTTAGGATTTTCCCCTAAAGCTTCAGATTTGCGCCACTTACACCAGATATCGGAACCAGACGGATAGTACTCGTGTCTTGACTACAACTTTGTCAACGGCTTCGTGAAAATAGAGGAGTAGTCAAATGCATTTTATTTACTAAAGTAGCTCATTTTACTCGAGATGGAATTAAAAATTGATATAATTAATAATCTCTGGTCGGATGAAAACCTCCATGCCACACAAGATCACAATTTACAACATCGGTTTAATACTACTGTACGGTGCGGCATTCTAAATGATCAATTGCTTGGTCCTTTTGTATTGGATGTCCGTCTTACTGGGGAAGATTAATTACAATTTTTTAATGACCATTTAGAGGAAATATTGGATGAAGTACCTTTGAATATTTGACGGCATATTATCTTTTAACATGATGGAGCACCTCCTCATTATGCAAATATTGTGAGAAATCTTCTAAATACCGATTTCGGCGATCGCTGTATTGGCAGAGGAGGCCCACACCCTTGCCCACCGAGATCACCTCACTCCCCTAGATTTTTGTCTTTGGGGATGTATGAAGTCCTTAGTCTATGCTAGGGATGGCAGATCTATGACCCACGAGTCAGAAAGTGACCCACACAGGCTTTTTAAGTGACCCATGCGTTGATTTTAGAATTTTTTATTTATTTTAGATTTTATTTGTTTTATTATTTCCTTATTAAAGTTTCTCAACCACAAAGGTATGAATTTTAGATATATCTAAAAGAAATTTCTTCTCCAATTATTGTATTTTAAATATGTTTATCTACTCGCACAACAAAATGAACACATTAATAAGTAAATTATTCTATGTGAAGGATTATTTATTATAATCTTGTATATAAGTATCCAAATCGTGCGTAAAAGTCCAATATAAATCAAATGGAGTTTCATTATTAAACGATTTCTGTTTGTTGTTACTATGGCAACAACTCACGTTACTAAACCAAAAACATAGACGTATAAATTTTCTGACGTATATTAAAATTGAATTAATTTTTCTTATTTAGGAAATTAAATTTTCCTTATTCAATTCAAGTCTCGGTCCCTCGGTCTGAATTTGTCGGTCTCTAACATAACTTAAAATAACCATAACCTAATCTAGATTTAATCTACGTTTACTTAGATTACATCGACATCTACCAAATAGTGTTCCCGTCACTGTGTGTTTTTACTAGTTAGCAATTTTTGCCACGGAGGCTCTAATTGCCACATCCTCTAATTGGATTTCATTGTAAATACATCAGAAATTTGTATGGACTTTTTTGACTTCGATCTTTCTTTTTTGCTCTCCACTTCCAAATTAGAACTTGTAAAACAAGAAGGAAACTTGCATTTTGTAACAGGCTTTAAAAGTAAGAACTAGTTAGCAATTTTTGCCACGTAGGCGCTAAACGTTCTAAAAAACAATATCATAAGCAGAATATTGCACTTCCTCTAATTGGATTTTATTGTATAATACATTAGAAAGTTTTTTCTCTTTTTGACTTCGCCCTTTATTTTTTGCTCTCCACTTCTAAAGTAGAAATTGTAGAGTGTTTCGTAAAAGCCTTTAAAAGTGACTACGTTTTCAAGATCGTCGAAAAGTAGTCATTGACCTACCTCCTCTTTTTCAAGTGATGCCAATGGCCTGGCCCCACGAGCTACTACGAGAAATGTGTTGAACAAAATTTGACCCACTACTCAAAAAGGTCGCCATTCGTGGTCTATGCTACGAAAGGTCACACAAGGGATGCGCTACTAGATCGCATTCTTAATGCTGCGGCGTTAATTTTATTAGAGCGTATCATTGTTCACTGAAACTGGTTAACAGGTCCATTTATAAACGCGCAAGTAATTCTATCGAAGTGGGTGGTGGAGTTTTCTAAAATTTAACTTGAATTAATGTTTCTTGTTTTTCTTGTATGTAAGTTCAGTAATATATCTTCCTTTAATTTTATAAATTACTATTGTTCAAGATATCTATGAAACAAATAAAAATCGGACTTGAACAAATCAGCTTATTTTGCTTATTTTTGCTTCCTAGAGATGTCCTTAAAATATTTCTATTTCTTCCCGGATCACCCTGTATAAGAGTTCTCGAAAACTACACGAGGCTAAATAAAACTGGAAAATGTTTTTCAACTGTTCAGTCTAGTTATATTTCTATAGCCCAAGTTTATCTAATCAATCAACAAAAGGTTTTGAGTAGGGCAAATGTTTTTTCCAGAATATGAAAAATATCTTTCTTTAGCATTGAACTAAAACTTAGACTAATAAATAGCATAGACGAAGAAAACGAAAGTTATAGGCTAAGAAAATCGGAGGATGACTTTTGCGCTATATAGGAACAGTACAACTTGGAAACAACTTACCAACAAGTAAAGTTAGTTTTTGTTAAGTCAAATAGGTAATAATATTCTACAAGATATTCAAAAAGTGTTCTTAATGAATTCACAACACTTGCAAAATTCTGTTTTAGTTGCTATATTTGATACTTTAAATCATTTCATAACACCCAATTAATATAGCAGCATTCACTTAGCTTTATTTTACATGAGAAAAATATAAAGCAACAACTTATAAATAAGTTAAAAAAAAGGGTATTGAATTATAAAATTAGCAAACATTTATGTGTGTTTTTCCGTTCTCCTGACGCCTTTCTCCTGTATCTGCGACACAAAAAAGCGTCAGATTTGTTTGTAAATGAAAATCCGTCATCACTTTACGTCAGTCATCATTTTGCTCATTGTTAATCGCAACCAAAATAGTTTTCCAAAAATTCAAAGTTTTCAAGTCACGTTGGTCGTCATCGGGTAACAGACGTCCGACTCTTCTCCAGAATGCTAAAGTTTATCGTTATCATCGTTAGTGACATCACTGCAATCGGAGCTTCATCGAGTTTGGTTTTCCTTCTCGCTCCTCGCCATGTAAACAAACATTCGAATCGGTGAGAGAACGAAAAATGTGTGGATTTTGCACTTATTATCATACAAATAATTTGACCTAATTAGAGTCGGCCGTATCGAGTCGGTTTAGTGGCTTCGAGTGGTTTAGTAAGTGGTGTTTGTTTGGTCGATTGGAGTTTCTTGCACATTTTCGATCAGTACGAAACTGTCTCGCTTATCTCTTAAGGAATAATTATATTAAGGCTTAATTTTGCGTAAATCGCGGCGAAAATAAAACAACAGTGATTTATTTTATATTGATTTTATATTAATTATTATAAATATGGGGCATATTTAAATTATTCGTTTAGTTCTTTCCGTACTTTTGTAAGCGCAATACTCGACGCCGTTTCATTACAACACATACGCACTTAATAAAGTCTTAAATCTTACGAGTAATCTCAAGTGTGATCTTAGTGATTCCATCCTCGGCGAGCTTCATAATTCATAAAATATTCTTTTTTAAACGAAAATCTCTTACTTTTATTTTGTGGATTTCCGGTGTTGTAAGTCACGCGACCTGCCTCAACATTTAACGCGCTCTCCGCATTTGACACGCGCCAACTCTGACAACCGTATACTCACACAAACATTTTTATTAAGACATTCATTCATTACGTTCATCCAAACGGACAGACGAACAGACGATGTCTCAACTGTTACGTATTATACAGAGACGGACAAATATTGCATTCTCTTAACGGACATATTTTCTCAATGACGTTAACTGTGTAAGTGTTAGTTTGTTGGATGGATTGTTCTTTTTCTTGTAAATTAGCAGACAGAAAAACATTCTCGGTTTATTTATAGACTGCTGGATAAATAGATAAATGTTTGTTAATTTTAGTTAATTTAAGAGTTTTCTCATAAATACTTTTATTCTCCTCGAAGTTAAATTTAGTTCTATGAATCTACAACACATTTTATTTCACTTTAAAATATCTGTGTTTCTTTCAATTTTCTATTTTAAACCTATGATTTACGTTAAAAACTATTTAACATTTTATATTGAAAAAAATCAACATCTAATTTTTTCTTTAAATTAAATTTTTCTTTTAATTTAAATCTGTTTATTGAGATTTTTTCTAAACTTAAAAAAATATTTTCGAAAAAAGATTCTATAATAATTAATAACTGTATACACAAATCTTACTATTTTGACAGTTCTACTGAAATTTTTCGTTTTTATTTTAATTTAATTTTTTAATTTTAATTTTATATTTATTTTACATTCATATTTTAAATATTTTCAATTATAAACTAATTTTTATACTTTTCCTCTATACAAACAATTGTTCGACAATATTCATTAATTTTCAATAAGTGTTTTTACCAAAAATTAAATTAAACTCACAATATTTTGACAGTTTTTACAATATTTTAACATATCTTACAATATCTTGACAGATCTTACAATATTTTGACAGATCTTACAATAGTTTGACAGATCTTACAATATTTTGACAGATCTTACAATATTTTGACGGATCGTACAATATTTTGACAGATCTTACAATATTTTGACACATTGTATTTTCATGTAATTTGCTTAATAATTTGGTTGGTGTTCAAAATTGGTGTTCAGTAAACAATTATTAAAATTTTATTTTTTTAGAAAAAAACTAAATTCGCACCATACATTTTCAAGGGTTTTATTCTACAAAAAATATAATTTTCAATAATTTGACAAATCTTAAAACATTTTAACAGATCTTAAAATATTGTGACAGATCCTACAATATATTGACAGATATATATATATATATATATATATATATATATATATATATATATATATATATATATATATATATATATATATATATATATATGTATATATATATATATATATTGACATTATTTACATTTTATTACATATTGATATTACCAGCTGTTTATATTACAAATATTTTGGATTATTGTTTTGACAGATCTTACAATATTTTAATAGGTCGTATATTTATGTAATTTGTTTAATAATTTGGTTGGAGTTCAAAATGTTTTTGTTCAGGAAATAATTATTAAATTTTAATTTTATTAGAAAAAACTAAAATCAAAACAAACATTTTCAAAGGTTTTTTTCTAAAAAAATATAGTTTACTATAATTTGCCAGGTCTTACAAAATTGTGACAGATCTTACAATATTTTGACAGATCTTACAATATTTTGACAGATCTTCCAATATTTTGACTGATCATATCATATTGATATTACCAACTATTTATATTTCAAATATTTACTTTTCTTAAACTTTTCCTCAGTTTTAATGAAACAGTTACAATATTTTTATATTCAAAATAAATGTTAAAAAAACAATTCTTTAAATTTTGTAACAATTTTTTTCTGTTATTTTTTTTAATTCTCTGACTTCAAAGGAATATTTTATTCCACAAATTTACAAATTCTCAATATTTTGACAGATGTGTTTTCACAAAAAATTTAAAAAAACACAATATTTTGACAATTTTTACAATATTTTTACATATCTTACAATATCTTGGCAGATCTTACAATATTTTGTCAGATCTTGTAATATTTGAACTAATCTTACAACATCTTTACAGATCTTACAATATTATGACAGATCTTACAATATTTTGACAGGTCATATTTTCATTTAATTTGTTTAATACTTTAGTTGGTTCTCAAAATTGGTGTTCTAAATTGTCCAAAAATGTGTAGGAAAAAGATGTTACAACATTTTGACAGATCTTACAATAATTTGGCAGATCTTACAATATTTTGACATATATTACAATACATTGACAGACCTTACAATATTTACAACTAAATTGTTCAACAGTTCACGAAGCCACCTCCGATTTTTCCATTTGAATACTTTATGATATTACCAACCGTTTAATTTAATAATTTCGTGCAAAATTATATATTTATTTTATATTTACATTTAATAATTTCGTGCAAATTTTTTTAATAGAAAATAATACTTTTTCAAGTTAATTTTTGAGACTTGTTTGAAATGCAAACGAACGTATTCAAAGATTTTATTCGACAAACTTAGTAACTTACAATATTTTGACAGATCTTACAATTTTTTGACAGATTTTACAATAGTTTGACGGCTCTTACAATATTATGACATATCTTACAATATTTTTAAATAGCTTAAAATAATTTGACACACCTTACAATAGTTTTGACATATCTTACAATATTTTGACAGATGATACAATATTTTGACAGATCTTATAATATTTTTACATGTTTTACAATATTTTAAGTTAACATTAGAATATATTGATAAATCTTACAGTATTTTTATGTAATTTGTGTAATAATTTGGATTATGGTTAAAATTGTTTTTTTTTCACACCAACAATCTTGACAAATTCTTAACAATTTTTCCAAACAAATTAACAAAAAAAAATCAACAATTATTCAAATTTTATTTTTTTAGAAAAAATCTAAATTCCAAACAAACATTTTAATGGTTTCATTTTAAGATTTTACAATATTTTGACAAATCTTAAAATACTTTGTTAGATCTTACACATCAGATCTTACATATATCTTACATATAGATCTTACATTATTTAGATTTTATTACATATTGATATTTCCAATTTTTCTTACACTCTTCCTCGGCCTTAGAGTAACAGTTATAAACTTTTCACATTCAAAATTTATGTTATAATAACTATTCTGCAAAGTTGTCAGTTATTTTTGAAATTTTCTGAATTTAAACGAATACTTTGTTCCAGAAACTTAGAAACTAACAATATTTTAAACTTAATGAAGTCGGAACACAGTCTGATATATAAATATATTCAACCTCTCCGGAGCTCTATATCACAATTTAGTCTTTCTAGGACTACCATAACAAATCTCATGTGAAATTTTCCAGCTATTTACTAGCTTTCAGTCCATCTTCGTCATCCAATTTCACATGAGATTTGTTTCGGTAGTTCTGAAAAGACTCAATTGTGTTATAGAGCTCCGGAAAGGTTGAATATTATTTATTTTTTCAGGCTGTGTTCCGACTGCATTATATATAATCGTTTATATGATTATCTATAATGTAGTATGGTTTTACCAATATTAACAATATTTTGACAGATCTCACAATATTTTGACAGATCTTACAATATTTAGAGGTAATTTGTACACAAGTTTCTACTTTTACATTTTATTACTAAATGATATTACCTACCAACTGTTTACATTTCAAATATTTTGGATTACAACTCTTAAACACTTAAACTTTTCCTCAATTTTAAATATTTTTTTAAGAATTTGGGAAGCTTCCCTACATTTTCTAAATTGTCACGTTCAAAATTAGACTATAAAGAACAATTCTTAAAATATGTCTTTGACATCTTTGACAATAATTTCACAGATTTTACAATATTTGGACAGATATTACTGTATTTTTATAAATCCTACCATATTTTCACTTAAATTTTTTTAATAATTTCGTCCAAAATTGATATTTAGAAAATAATACAACTTATCAAGATAATTTTTGGGACTTTAAACGAATGTGTTCATAGATTTTATTCTAGAAAGTTAGTAACTTACAGTATTTTGACAGATCTTATAATGTTTTGAGAGCTTTTACAATAGCTTAACACCTCTTACAATATTTTGACATATCGTACAATATTCTTAAATATCTTAAAATAATTTGACATATCTTACAATATTTTGACATATCTTAGAATATTTTGACATTTCTTAGAAAATTTTGACATATCTTACAATATTTTATTCTTAGAATCTGTTGACATTTAATTTGTTTAAAATTTTCATCTCAGAATCCTGCATTACACATTACACAATGATATTACCAAAATACCAACTTTCGAAATTTGTTTTAAAAATTATTTTTTAAACTTTTCCTAAGATCACAACCAACTGTTGGAAAATTATCTTTAACTTTCCGAGTTTTCATATACAAAATAAATTCATTTCACTTCTTATTTTCCAAGTAATTAGAATCATAATTCAAGTTTTACAAGCGTTTCATTCTAGCAACAAGTCTGTGCTCGTTTTTTTTGTTCAACAACGAATATTTACATTACAGTTAATTAGAAAAGATTTGTTATCATTTTTAAATCTCAAAACATTCTCATTTTTATTTCCAAATCAAAATTTTCTAGGGAAATTGTAAAAAAACACATCTCACAACTGCAACAATAAAACAGTATAAACATCAAGACCTTCAAATTATCTATAATAAAAATAACTTACAACAATGCAAACATTCAGACAGATAAAGAGATAGCACACAGATTACAGCGTTCTATCAACCAAGCTTTTCCAGTAAATTTTTAACGAAAAAGAAAGCAAATAAATCATGAATTTTTCAAAATCAAACTTTGAAAAGAGCCATTCGGGCCCTCCGGCGTACGGCCCGGGCGTCCCGGCGCCGTCCACCTCGTCGTGGGCGACGCCGACGCCCATCTCGTCTGTCCATCCGTACAGCAATTTCGAAACACAACCTCCGTCTGTCCATCCGCAACCACATCTTTTTCAATTTGGACATTATGCTCCCTTTGACTACCAGCATCAGGTAATATTAAAATACATAAAGGAATTCTAGTTTTATCTAGTTATTTCCAGCTTTGACTATTTTTTTCTAGTTTAACTAGAAAAAACTAGTACTACTAGAACTAACTATAAATTCGTGTGTTATAATTAGTTCTACTATTAAATAAATTAAGTCATTCAGCTTTAACTAGTTCTTACTAATTTAAACTAGTTGCTCCTGGTTTTAACTCATTACTTTTATACAATAAAGTTATTAGCTCTATTATGAAATACATTGAATGAAAGACATTTTGACATGTATAAGAAGAGTTTTAATTAAGATATTGGTTAATCTAGAAGTTACGAGTTGATAGTAGTTAATACTGTTAATACTACATTAATTTTGGAAATTAGTATCTGTTTTCGTATTGGGAAGGTATTCGCGAGATTTTTTTTCTTCGGTTCGTTTTAAATCTTTTTCTCGTCGCTGCCGGCTGTAATTTCGAGGGCCGTCGGCTGGAAATCGTAATGAAATATTAAAACTGAAGCATTATTTTAATAATGACGAATTAAAACGGCAGGTAAGCGTCGAAATCGGAGAAAGGCCGTGATTAAAAACGCCGGCGACGCCGGCCAGAGAGGGTTGAGGGTCGCCCGGGCGCACTAAGGACTTTCCAAACGAAAACTTTTCCACGCGGGAAAAATAACAAACTTTTGATGAGAATAAAACAAAAAATGAATCAATTTTTTTTTTTAGAATTAAAGCAAAAAGTAATTTTCTCACCGCGATTTAATTGAAAAATTCTAAATATAGTTTTCCTATAATTCGTGTATTTAGAATTTTCCAAGAGTTTTAATCCATTTTTTATCAATTATGGCTTATTTCGAACATTTAAATAATGCCTGGGACACTGATATTTCCTTCCAATTTGTATAACTTTAAACATGCAAGCAATTTAAATTGAAAATGTCTCTAAAATATAATCATAAGTAACTTAAAATTATCGATTTGTACCTAATTTTTAAATTATTAATATTAATATATTTTTATTCTGCGTGTTTTATAGTTGAATACAAGAATTTTCTTTTGATTCGTTTGTTTTTCTTACAATTGCAGTTAGTTTTCTAAAGATAAACAAACGTTTCTTCGGGTATTTTTTGAGTTTTAAATAATAAATGTTTAGAGTTTATGTAGAATAAATGTTTGGGGCCAGAGCTCCCCGTGAGTATATATAAATTGAAAGAACAATCGGGGCGGCGAGGCAATGAAAAGAAATAATGAAAATGTACAAAGTAAAAAAAGTCGCATACAAAAGGGGTCAAGCCATAAGGTGAGCCGCGTCAAGTAGCTGTTTTACATTTTCGGGGAACATCTGCTCGAACATACACACAATTTCTGTTTCCAGCCAACCCCGCAACGGCTTTAATACAGATTGAACAATTAAAGTGAAAACTATTGATCACACCGTGAAAAAAAGGACTCCTACACGTTGGAACCCAATTATTTCACTTCCTGTACACTCACCGATGTTTACCCCAAAACATAAACTAAAAAACCGCTTTTAATATTCTTAATGCAAAAAGAATAAATCTTCCCGCCCGCAGAAAACCAAAAAAAAGGGGTAACTTTCCGCCGCGTAATGTCTTTTTTATCTACCAAACAGGAAAAACCGCAAATAATTCACCACAAACAAAATTATCTCCACTTCGAAATTGTCAACACAATTCAACCAAAAAAAAAAAAACGAAAAGAAATAATTACTATTATTATTTATCATATTTAACTCGTATATTCTCCGTTTAGATCTTCATGCACAAGTCTGCTATGCAGATGCATGCGAGGGAGATCGGAGGAAGGTCGGAGGTCAAGCCGCACCAGTGCCAGCAGTGCTTGAAATCCTTCAGCAGCAACCACCAGTTGGTGCAGCACATCAGGGTCCACACCGGCGAGAAGCCTTACAAATGTTCCTACTGCGATCGCCGATTCAAGCAGCTCAGCCACGTCCAGCAACACACCAGGCTACACACAGGTAATAAAAGTAAAAATCCCTTCATATTTACAATTGTTAATCTTACACTAATACAATCACTTATTTTCCTAATAAAATTATTCCAATCCTATAAGAAATTTAGATGTTGCAATCAATTTTATGCACCTAGGTCATTGTAATTATGTTGGAAATTAGTCTGGAAACATATATGTTTCAATTTTATCTTCTTAAATTAATTTTGATCCAATTTAAGATAATATAGTACGATAGATTTGCTACTAAATTTGTGGAAATTTTGAGAAGCTGCTAATTCAGACTCTTTACAAAAATCAGGAAAATATGATCTGTAGTCAAAATACAATTGAATTTAACAATATGCTTAGGATATAGGAAACTTGTCCAATTTGTAAGATACATTTTTAAAATAAGAAATCTTTCAATTTTGAATTCTGCAGACCAAAAATCTTATATTGTTCGCTGTTTTGCAATAAAAAAGTACATACAAAAATCGGAAACGTTTTGCATAATTAAAAAATCTGCTGTTTAAAAATGCAATTTTCTCTCGTAGCAGCAATAACTAACTCGACCTTCTTTTTTTGCACCCTCCAACCCTTTACAAGTGGCGATAAAAATTGTCACCTTAAGGCCGATAGATCGTCGGCGGAAAAATTTACCCCGACCTTTATGATTCGAAAACCGCCGCCGGCCGCCGATATTAATAGGTCGAGTGCGCCACAGAATACATAAAACCATTATCAACCCCCCAACAAACAAAAAAAACGCAAGAATTTAAATAATTTTTATTTTTGGTAAATACAAGAAATTTTACATGGAAATTGGCTGTTATTAATCAAACTTGATGGAGTTTTACTTGAACTGAAGCAAAATTAGAACTCGTCCCATAATAAATTCTTATTTTTTCTGCATCGCTAATGGATGGATTTCGAGTGATTTGTATTTTTTATGAGTAGCTTTTAAGTGACTGGTGGTCCGTCTAAGCGTTTTCTTCTTTTTTCGCTTTCACTGCAGCCCTTAATGTTGAACCCATTAACAGCGTATCACGTTTTGAATGTGAATCGACGATGACAATTTGCTACCCCATTTTTTTACTTCTTCTTCCTGCAACCCCTTCGTCGGAATCGATAAAAATGTAATCTCATTATCTTTTCTAAGTGCGTTATTTTAGGGTGCCGACAGAAAAAAAAACTTAGACCGAGTCAAATAAATTCTCTCTAACATTTTTCTTCGTCCTAATTCCTAATCAACTTCTATATTGGAACGTTTTTCTTGTTTGGAATTTAATTGCGTTTTGGGGGTACGATACTGGGGGTGGACGATGTGTAAACGTCGAATTAATTTCTTGGGAGGGCCGGCCCGGACTGGACGATGTCCGAAATTAAAAACGAAAATATTTAATTTAAAAGCTTATTTGTGTAGCGAAGCAATCTCATCCCCTTAAGCACATTAATGGAACAAAAAATGATTAAATAACTAAGACATTGATTTTAGTTTAAAGGGAAAAGGTCGAGACAACATTTAATGCGATATCTTTTATAATAAAATTAAGTTTTATAACAAAAAAAAATTATATAAAATTTAAGTTTTTCTTTAACCCTTATATTTTTGGGTTGGTGTAATTTGGGGCTTATCGAGTTAGGTTTCGGAGATTAAAAATCGTTTCGGAGATTAGAGGAAGGAAAGTTTTTCGGTTTTTATCGGGTGCGTGCGAAAAATCGGGATTTCCGCGACTTGGGAACGATTAAAAAGTCAATAAGATAAAAGGGTTGCTGCTGAAAGTTTTGTTTTTTCTCTAACTGAAATTCTACGAATTCCGAAAACCCTTTTATATCGCTTTGTCTGCTTCTTTAAATAACGTTTCTTCGCCCTTCAATGTCAAGGGATCCAACCAAAGGTATCTCAACAAGTACTCCAAACTGCAATATACAAAACAACATATTTTATATACTTTGTTCTATTGATAAAACGCAATTGATAAAACCTTTTAACAAAGTTTTACAACAAAAATCTACTCAGAAAATTTAACTTGTTTTTGGTATGACCTAAACTTTTTTAAGTTTGGTCCAATATGGATAGCAGATTATTCAAACATTGCGGCCAAATAGCCTATTGTATTTTGTCCACATTTTTCTCTTTATAGGCCCAGAAACCTAGAAGTTATTTAAATTAGCATTAATTAATTTCACATTTGTCTTCTGGTACAAATGTGGCCGACACTCGCTCTCGGGATCGAACCTGGTATCTAAACTCTTATTGTTAGTAATCTAAATTTAATATTTACAAAAACCGTTTAATGACAAATCTTCTATAAGACCTTCAATATTTTCTTGATTCAAATTTGAAACTTCCACATCAAGATTTCAATAATTCCAACAATGGTATGTTAAGTTTTTCCATGGGATTATTCTTTCTCTTTACCTTCAAGCAGTTAGATATGCACCAACTTGGTGATCTAACTGCTGCAGACTAAAGCATAAATCAATCTCTTGCGACCTTGTCGCTTCCGTTAAGACTTTGCTGTTCTAAAATCGGCCGCAACCTCGAAACCAAAGATAAAAAAGAACATTTTTATCTCGCCGGAAAGCAAAAAAATAATAATATTTCACCGACCTCGACTTGCAGTGTATCTGAAAGTTTGTAAAAAGTTTTTTTTTAGTTTTTTTATTAGGGGTAGTTTTTTTGCTATTTTAGTAAATTTTAGTTTTTGTGTGAATCAAAATGGCGCATGGTGTGGCCCCCCGCACACATGTGCATGCAAGGGGTTATAGTGTGCATTGGGGGGTGAGTAGTTGCATTCCCCCCGGGCGTATGTGGGCCCCGCGGGGCGTCGAGGGGGTTGATATATCAGTGGGCGGTTCTACGCTTATGTACTATTGGAATTTAGTTTTGTGCATGTGTGTGTGTGTGTGTAGTATATAGGGCCCCAGTGTGTTTCGTTCCGTTTTGCATTTACGTCGGACTAGGGCTGGTGCGGCGGCGCCGGGGGGAATGTGTACAGGAAGCGCATGGGCAACGCGCGGGGGGATAATGATCACTCTCTCAATCCGGGCAATTAAATACGCGAACCTATTGCAATGTTCAAACAATGATTTTAGAAAAATGATTATTGCCCAGAAAAAAAATTAGTTTGATAGGTTTTAAATATTGTAAAATCTGTCTAAATATATGATTGTGTCTATAAAGAGACAAAGTGGGAACTAGGGATTCGATTGGTTTTAAATATTGTAAAATCTGCCCAAATGAATTATTTCGTCTATAAACAGATACATTGGGAACAGAGGATCGGATAATGACCACTTTCTCAATCCGGGCAATTTAAAACGCGAACCTGAAGAAAAAAGATTCGATTAATTTTAAATATTGTATAACTAAATCTGTCCAAAAATATAAATTTGTTTATAAACAGACTGAAGAAAATATTAAAAGATACAGGAAATACTAGAAAACGAGATAAGTCTGTAATCTTTACGCGCGGTTGAAGTAAAACTTCTTTGAGGTCTGTGACACATACTACTAGAAAGATTAAACTAAATAAATTTGTAAAAACTTTATATAAACAGATAAAATATAAATAAATTGAAGCAAATGTAATAGCAATATGAAGCAGTATGTAATGTTTAAAATATTTTTAGAATTCCAATTGGTCTGTTCACAAAAAACACTTCCCTTCTTGAAGTAGAACTAAAACTTTCGAAGTTAAACTAAAATTACACTTATCGTGGATGTAATGCCAAAAGTGGCCAAGTAAAAAATTGACAAAAATAAGATAACGTGTCTAAGCCGTGCAACCTTCTAACAAGAGCCAAAAAGGACCAAGTCTTTTAGATCAAAATATCTACAGTTAATAGTGAACATATTCTTCTTCCAGACAGACTTCTTCTTCCTCAAGTGTCATGACCTTTTAGGAGGTTTGCAATTATCAACGCAAATTTGCTCTTAGATATGGCAGCTCTGAATAGGATGTTTTGTTATACCATTCCCACCATTCATTGGATGTTTTGTTATACCATTCCCTCAGCTACACAGCTACGAGATTCTGCACCTACCGATGTTACGTCTGCCTAATATCTTTCCCTGCATTACTAATTGGAGCAGTTCGTATCTTTTCCCTCTTGTTAGGTGACCCAGGTACTGCATCTTTATTCTTTTTGGTATGTCTTCCAGCTATTTATTCGTACCTTCCATCACTCTTATATTCGTCACACTGTCTTTCCAGGATATTTTTAACATATGTCTATAGCACCATAGTTCGAATTTCTGCTAGCTTCAACGTCCTGACTCAGACTAGAATCGAGAAGACGTACCCCCTTAGCATTCTTGTACGCAGATCTAGTTTAGTTGGTCTAAATCACAAACGAACGTTCGCATTTTCAGAAATATACTTCTATCGAGTGCTTGTGTGTTATCGATGTATAAGGCTTGATACTGCGTTGGGGATTTCGATATTATCCTGTATTTTATTTTTTTTAGGTTCATCTTGAGACCGCATTGCAGACCGGCATCGTTTACTTTAATTGTTAATGGTCTGTGTAGGTATTCAAGAGTCTTCGCTATTATGACTGTGTAGTCCGCATATCTCAAGTTATTTATACGTGTATTCTGAGTATTCACGATGACTCTAGCTTGTTCTTCGCCGAGAGCTTTTCTCAATATCTCTTCAGATTACAGGTTGATTAGCATTGGGGATAATATACATCATAACATGTGTATACGCGAAAACATCTAGTTAGTCATTTTTGCCAATTTTTTGGCTTGGCCACTTTTAGCAGGTCACCAACGATGTGTGTATATACTCAAGATAATTTAAAGTCAGCCGATGAAGAAATTTTACTTCAAAAGTTTTAGTTCTACTTCCATAAGTGAACTGATTTTATTAACAGACAAATAGGGATTCTAAAAATAGTTCAAACATATTATAGACTATTTTGTAACTAGAGCGGCAGGTTGTCAATTGGACACGAGCATATTCGATCGAAAGGGCAATTGAAAATACCGCCCGTGTTGCAAACAATATTTTTTATTACTCATGCTAGGGGGGGGTCCCATCCCTCCTCGCAGGTTTGTGATCCAGGTACTATCCAAGAAAAATAGAATCAAAAAAATAAGAATTTGCTTTTTCAATTGTCTCCGATGGTGTGGATTCGTCATAAGACCTCTCCTCCGGTATCACCATAGAATTTACGCTCATTTTAAAACGTTTTCTTTAATTTTTTTTTGTATTGAAAACAAATTCTGTCACATTTCTCTTACGTCACTTTTTTAATATTGAGGTCTTGATTGTGTTTATTTATTTATTTTTTTTAATGTAACCTAGCTATATTGAATATTTGCGTACATTACCTAATTTATGTAGTAATAAACCAAAAAAGGGCATTTCTCGTACTAGAAGACGTGCGTCAAGATAGTACTTTTAATACATGAGTAAGAAAAAATATTATATTTGTGTCATTGCACAGATTGAAATTATATCGGAATATTTCTATTCTTATTCTTCTATATCGATTAGTTTTGATCTTTGTTGTCACTTCATTGCTACTAGGTAATGGTAATGATGGGACAGGTAATGATGGGAAACAGGGTCTGACTTAGACTTGTTAAGGCCGTAAACTCTTAAAGATATGTGACCCTTTATAAGTCCAAATATTATATGTCACTGCCAAATATGATTTTCGGATACCTAGAAGGTTAAACTGAAATACAGTTATCAAGTATATTGATTGTAAAATAATAAATCTTTTACTTACAATCATTTTTATTCATATATATTTTCTCAAACATACCTCAGGGTCACATATCTGACCCTGATAATTGATAAGCCAATTTTCGTCAACATATGATCTGTCCGGTTTTCTTAGTTTCATTAAGAAATGATTTAGGGAAGATGGGTGATTAGCACATCGTACTCGTATTGTGGTAAACACCAGCTATAGTGACCAGACATACCTCATGGGGCCGCTGCAACCCCCTGAAGTAATGTGAATCATTTCCTACGCACTGGATTTTTAGGTTATACCGCCTATACTCGATCGCTAGAGCCTTGTTTGTCGAAGTCAGGGTGTTCCACGCTAAGGAGAGGATGGCAATTGGGCATTCCACACGACACAAATCAGTTTCACACCCCTTACACCCCTTTTATTCATAACAAACTTAAAGATGCAAACTCTGCTAAAAATAAACAAAAGGCACAATTTACAAAGGCTTATTATCTAATCTCTTGGAACATGTTAGAAGGATTGAGGAATTATATTAAACTAACACTGAATTGATTAATTCAGTGTAACTATGGATTACCAAGTAGTTACGGTCGCAACAATCCTATTCATATTTATCACTTATTTGTCACTTTCTATGCACATGAGACTGAGGGAACATACTTCATCTTGAGTCACTTTTATTCTAAATTAATTTGTTATCCTCTGCAGCTGAGAAAAAGATCGAATATTGGTGAAAGTATACTAGTTGTTCAAGTTCAAGTTCATGTAAGTGTATTCTAATAGGTAATTCAAAAAAAGCAAAGCTGCACTGATGAGATGTAAATCTCTAAACACGTCTGCATATGGTTATTCACTTAATTTAAATATAAAGAAATGATCTTAAAACCAATGTTATTTATCTAGTGCTTGTTACAAAAATGAAAATGTTACATTTTCTAGTAATTAGATAACTAGTAATAACATGCAAATGTCTGTTGTATAATTAATAATTATTACAATATCCTGCTTAGTATTAGCCAGGGAAGTAGTTGTTTCAACATGAGATTTGTCATAGTCTTAATATGACTTAATAATCCATAACATTCCATATATTTATATATTCAAGCTACAATGCATCTTTAATAATTTTAAGAGAAAAATATCTTTCTCCAGATCAATTTGCAACCATCATACTAAGAAACAATCTCAAAATTGCAAATACATTAGGGAATGCTGATTGGACACGATCGTTAAATATTACGCTATGCAGATCCTGATGTGTCAGACTATGATGCTCCGCTAAACCATAGGTTTGACTATGTCTAACATATTGATGAAAAAGACGACTTTTCCTACAAGATTCACATCCACATCTTCAGGTTATGTTTGACATAAAGCACTAACTCCAGATCGAATCTCTTCTTCTGTAGCTTCTGTAAATCTGTTAAGATTGAAAACTTGTTTTCAGCATCATTCTATACATAGGCCTTCTGTGCCAGACTTGACCCTAATGCATCCATTATATATAAATGTTTTGCTTCTGAACTTGTCTCTTGGGTATTGGTACTTGTAACTCCTGATCGAATTTCTTCTTCTGTAGCTTTTAATTCTGTTATGAATGAAAACTTGTGTGCAGCATCATTGGATACTAAGGACCTCTGTGCCAGATTTGACTCTAATGCATCCATCACAGTTAAATGTTTTGCTTCTGAAGATGTCTCTTGGGTCAAGATGCTTCTCTGAAGCGTCATCTTCATTATTATTGTAACATCAGGCAATTTTTTTTGACCTTTGACATAATCCGAAAGTCAAGCACACCATTACCATCATACATCTAGACTAATTTGGGAGTCTCGCAGTGATTGACTAGTCTTGTGAAATTCATCCAGCAAGTAAGTCAACAAATATAACATTACTTAAGTGACCACATTTTCAGTGAGACAAAGCGGGACAAATGGGATGAAATGAGAATTATAATTTAGTTTTGAAAGCAGACCAATAATTCAAAAAATATATTTTATCTACTCACACACTAAAATGAACACATTCATAAATACATTCTTGTATGTAAAGGATGTCATTATAATCGTGTGTAAAAGTATCCAAATCGTGCGTAAAAGTCCAATGCAAATCAAATGGAGTTTCATTATTAAGCGATTTCTGTTTGTTGTTACTATGGCAAAAACTTGTGTCACTAAAGAAAACAACATCGACGTTGTGAAAATAAATTTTCTGACAAATTAAAATTCAATTAATTTTTCTTATTTTGAATCAAGAAGTCTCGGCCTCTCAATCTGGATTTATCTGGCTCTACTATGACTTTAAATCTTGCACATTTGCAGACAATCAACATTTAATTTTTCATTAGTAACGTATCTTTTAAAAAATAACGCCTCAGCAAAAAAGAAAATGGTTACTAATATATTCAAAAGATTTTGCTACATATTCCCATAAAATTTTTGAATGTCACCCAATGAACATTTCAGACGACCGGATTTTCTGAAAGAAGTCAGAAATTTTTATAACTGCGTGGAATTACTTGAAGAATGGACAGTTCAATTCGAGGATATTAAAAAATTGCATGGGGTGACATTAAAAAAGGAGATTTTATTGGAATATGTGGAAAAATCTTATTTTATATACTACAGTACATTTAAAAAGGCGGGACATTTTAAAAAATCGGCGGGACGCGGGACTGTCCTGTCGGTGAGAAAACGGGACTGTCTCGCCAAAATTGGGACGTGTTGTCACTTTAAACATTACCATAAATTGGAACTCTTTTACTCAAAATGTTTACAGCTAGATTTCTTGTTTCGCCATTCCCTGTAGTATCAAAATGCAGCTGATGCAATGCAGAAATTATTCCATCATAACTATCAAGTATTGAACTTGTGTCAATAACATCATCAGTGCCATCAGTAGCGGGTCTGAAGGTACATGCTGTTTATACTGATTTTAGCAAAGCCTTCGACAAAATTAATCACCAACTCTTAGTAAGCAAATTATCAGATTACTGAATACCCGGTTGCCGGCTAAAGTGGTTCATTGCCTATCTTTCACCTCGGACCCAGGTTCTTAAATTATATAATTGCCTATCAAATAAACAGCTTGTACCTTCTGGTGTTCCCCAAGGTTCAATATTGAGTCCCTTACTTTTTAATAATTTCGCGAATAACATTGCCGATTGCCTTGCATGTGACTGTAGGTTATTTCCCGACGACTGGTGATGAAGGGCTACTTCGCTAAGTGATTTTCTGTTTTTGGTTCAGTGGTGTAGTGAAAATCTAATGGTGTTAAATAGGGATAAATGCTTAGCAATCAATCTTAATTAAATCCTTCTGTATCGCACTATCTGGTGGATAATCTAGCTCTCAAAGTGACATCAGTAGTTAAGCATCTAGGAATAGTTCTTGATAACAAATTGTATCTTATTCATCACAATGAATACATAATCACTAAAGCAAACAAAGTCTTAGGATGTGTGAAAAGATTCATGAATTTCACAATGTTTGGACACTAACTGTCCTATATGCGACATATGTTAGATCAGTTCTAGAATATGGTTGTATGGCCTGGACGCGCTTTTATGCTACTCATATTGAGAGAATTGAAGCAATTCAAAATAAGTTTGCAAGATCGGTCCAATATAAGCTACCAATTAGTGTTAGAAACTCCACTAGTTTATACCAAAGTTTTCTTGGTTTGACTGAGCTAAAGATAGCGTAGAAAATATTTAGCTGTATGTTTCGTTTATAAACTTCTAAATAATATTTGTGATGCTTGCGGCCTTGTCAATGAGTTACATTTTGTTGTACCTTTTTACCGTACAAGGGATGCTATTTTATATCCATCACTACACCTCTTATTTTGCTTTATTATTACCATTTCATTCATCTGTGGCTACTTCTAACAGTGTTTGTAGTGCTTGGACTTCTTTGGCTTGCGGTTCTCAACTTTTACATCTGGAGTCCTTAAGGTAGACTAAGCAAAGTGACTCTGGCTTCACTAACGACAAAGCGACAAGGCGACAAAGCGATAATATTATGTACTATGGAAACGTATGAGGTGCCTTTCGATGCGCTCAGTGTCAGTGCGTCTGTGTCGCCGCGTCAGTATCGCTGCGTTAGTGACGCCAGAGCCGCTTTGCTCGGAAGTCTACCTTTAGACTTACATATTCCTTATCTCTGTGTTTACTTGCAGGATAAGTGTTGTCATGTAAATTTATAAGTATGTTTTGTTTTTTGTTTCCTAAATGTACCTACATACTACCATTAATAAATACATTATTATTGTGGCCATTGATTGCGCTTCTTATCTAATCTTTGACAAAGACTTAAATGACAGAACTACCCATCTATATGTAGATGATGAAAAGCAGTTATGTATTTCTTGAACAATTCCACAAAAGTTTACTGCATCTAAACAACAGTCAACTTCTGCATCATCAACGAGATTCAGGGAATGACCAGCACATGGAATATGCTTGTTAATCTTCAATATTATTTCTTGCATACCCTTATTTGCCAGACATATTGTCTGGCTATATTTTGACATTTGCCAGACGTATTAGCAGCATTATCATATGACTGGCCTCGTCACTTACTAACCGGTTAACCAGTTATCGCTAATACCAAACCCTGGGCTTGTATTACCGCACAATAGCGCTTTGTTCGTGCTAAAAGAATTGGGTGAAGAGTATGCGACGTTTCGGACTTGCTGCATTAAGACAAATAATGTTGCAGTATATTTAATTATATCTATATGACAATATATACTTTTTCTTAAAGCAATCCACGATCGAAACAAGGCATCCCTAACCTTCGAAATAGGAGATTTTATCTGCAAAATTGAAACAAAATTTAACCAGAGTGAATCCTGTTGCGAATAAAGAAATTTTACTTCAAAACTTGTTTGATTGGTCAAAATTTAGTCCAATCTGTCCACAGATTAATTTTATTTTTGAACAAATAAATAGGAACTAAAATATATTGAATATTATTATATCTATGTTTGATTGGAAATATTCGTAGATTGTAGCAAATAGAATTTAGTCTAAAACCTTTCTTACAATTAAATATAGCTTCATATTGAATTATTTTCAAATATCATTGGAAGTTTAAATATTTTTTCAAATATCAAATATCTATTATCAAATATCATTGGAAGTTCAAATATTTTTTTGTTAAAAACCCTTGCATAATTTATCCATTTTCCATAGGATTTTCTTGGTCGAAGAAACGTAGATAGGAAGAAATTGATAAAACCTTCAGATTGAAGGGAGATTCGAGAATGTTAAACGTCTGCTTATTCTAATAAAACCTAAAAGTTTTAAAAACCTAGATTTGTTATGTGATCTAGATAGATAAACGTTGCGTGTAAAATTGCGTAGAGCATAAATTAAAATGTAAATAGAAGCTTGGCGCGAGTTACAGGCAATAAAACACCTCATTCAGACCGACAAAATTACAAACAAAAAAATTATATTTAACAAAACAAAGCAAACAATTTCCGCTTCCCTTGACAGCCAATATAAATATTGGTCGCGCAGGCCCATGTCCATTAAACCCTTCCATCGTTTAACATATTTTTTCATCCGCACATGGTCAACTTACCCTAGGTACCATCTGCCCCCCGATTCCTCGAGGTCAGAGCCTTTCTTCCATAATACAAAAATGAAATTGTTCTGGCCCGGATCGAATTCGATAATTACATTTTATTGTTACATCATCGTGTGCGTCGCGGGGTCGCGTCGTCGCGCAGTGTGGCGCACGCCACGCGTTCCTCCGGATTTCCCCCCGGGTCCCTCTCCGCTAAGCCCGGAACCGGCCACCCGGAAAATTACCTGATAATTGACACCTTTCAGCGCGGACACATTTTGTTTTTTTTTATGATTGTTTTGGATGCATTCTTTTTAATTAGGGGTGGACATTAATAAGCGTGTCGTTGATCGGGGGCGATTGTCGGTGTTAATTTATTTTTTCAGGAAATGCCTATGATATTACATGGGTTTTATTTAATTTTTTATTAAATTATTTGCTTTTCAAACGGAATGTTTTTGAGGTTCTTTTATTAAAACTAAGGAATAAGGTTTATCTAATTTGGATTAAACAAGGAGGTGGAAAGATAAACAAATACAGGAAAAAATTTCTTTATTAAAAATCATCAATTTTTAGTTTATTAGGTTTTAGGTGAAATTTGTAGTTTACTTGGAAGTTCTGGTTTCAGTTAAAAATTGTAGAAAGTTGAAACAATTTACATATTACTAGCAGTTTATCAATATTTTCTTATCTGTATTTATAATTTTGCAAAATTTTGATTTTATTTTCACAGTTTTTTATATCAAGTAAAATTTATAAAAAATAGTTTTAATCAAATTTAAAGATTCAGCTGTAAGCACTAGATGAAACATTATAACAAAAATTATGATAAATTAGAGACACTAGATGTAAGTTATAGAAATGAGTTTTATTCAGCACTTCTTAGGCCTTCGTCAGAAGATTTCACCCAATATAAGAATGTTACTTGTTTTTATATACTATTTACTATTATTGTTTAGCAAAAAAGAAATAATTTCTTGATCTTGAGATTTTTTTCTTATTTGCAAATCTACGAAATATTGTATTCTCTCGACTGCACCTCCTTGTAATTTCATTAATTTCTTTTCTCCATCCATTTTTTCTTGCGGGGGTCGGCCGTCAATACCGACCCCATCGGTAATCAAAGCAATAACCCTTTTATTAAAAATGTGTCACCGAGAGTTTCAGTGAAAGAATGCGTCCGGAAAAAAACGACCCCTAAACTTCTTTAAATTAAAAACTTCATTATTCCAACTCAAAATTAATAAAAAAAAGTATTTCCCAATCTTTCGACATTCGTCGTGTTTCGTATCCCTTACGAATCCCAATTAATTGTAACTAGTCTTTCGAATAGTTACCATTTTAGTTCTCAGTTTCCATTGCTAATAGGTAAATGACCTTCATATTATGATAGTAGACCAGTAATACATGATTTGGCGACCAACATATCCAGATACAGAAGAAATAAGAATTAACCATTCAATAAACAAGCAACTAAGTATTTGATTTTAGTCGTCATTTTTGAAACGCCAGAAAAAATGACCGACAAAATTAAAATCAATGTTTATATTTTTGTTGAGTAACACTATTATAATCTTATTAATCATGCACTGTTACTTGGTAAATGATAGGACAAGTAATACATGACTTGACAAGCAAAATATTCAGATATAAACATAGAGTGATAAATTTCCATTCAATAAACAAGCAGATAACGGAGGCAGTAGCTGTATTTAGTTGTCATTCTTGATATGATTTGATGAAGTGACAGCAAGAATCACAGACAGTCTGAAATGACAGAAAGCAGGAATGACAAACAGATAATCATTCTTGATATGATTGACGAAATGACAGCAAAAATTACAGACAATCAGAATTGCAGGCAGAAGGAATGACACACAGATTACCTTGTTAATTTCGTTATGTAGCACTGTTACTAAACAAATGACATAAGAAATGACATATGATATGACAAACCATTTTTTTATAAATCTTCATTCATTTCATTCATAAACAAGCAGATACAAGAGATAGTAGCTGTATTTAGTTGTCATTTATAATATGATTGACGAAATGACAACAAGAATGACAGCCAGTTAGGAATGATAGACAGCAGAAATGACAGACTAGATAATCTGAGACTACATAAAATGAGAGATAATATTATTTTTGGTTTGGTAACACACAAATGAGATGAAATTGTGACCAGTTTCAAAAATTCTTTACTATTTTATCAAGTCTGATTATTAATAGTGTTAATAAATAGTTCATATTTCAATATTTAATTGACAGATGGTGAGTTGGACTGTTTTAATAATCTCGCGAGTTTTGATAGTGCTATCCGAGGGGGCATCCAATCCCTGAAATGTTGCAATGTATTCGCAATTATCCTGATATTTTTGGTAATTCGAGGTACTCGAAGAAATTACTAGCGTAATGCTTAATAATTTCACGTAATTATGCCAATTCTTTGCTAATGTGAAGTACTGGGAGAAATCACAAGCGTAATGCGTAATAATGTCAGATAATTTTTGAAATGTTAGGTACTGTAAAGTAATGCCACGTAAAGGAAGGAGATTTGAAATATTTACTTTTAAATAATTAAATAATTTCTAATACACTGAATGTTAGAGTATATTTACTTGTTATTACAATGTTCAACCTGTAAGATAATAGTGCTAGTAATGGAGAAGACATTACGTTTGTAGTATCGTCATTAAATAACGTGTTGCGTGTTGAATTTCTATACATTTATTGAAATTGGATTGAAATACAACAAAATTACAATACTTTAAACTACTTTTTCGCATTTTGGTATTGCTTATCAATATTAAATCATATGTCACAGTCCTGGGAAGTTAGCAACCGAATTTGCAAAAATATGATATTACATCGGAATTCTTGGTAGATATGAAATAGTTCTAGAGTGCTAAAAAATGGAAAATACCAAAAATGAGCTAGCAACACTTTTGAGAAAAACTGTGCGTTCTTGACATATTACTGCACCTCGACAATAGTTCAGGAGTACTTGCTCAATTTTGCAAAAGTTCTGCAAAAATTGACGTTTCGCAAAAAAAAATTAATTGCAAAAATAGTTCTTTTCGCGGATCTAAATAGCACCCTAAGAGTTCTATCGAAGATCCCTTTGACATTTTTTGATCAAAACCTTGGTTCAAAAGATATTTTCAATAATAAGGGACCCATGGTTTGGAATGAAAATAAAAAAAAAATCACCCAACAGTTATGGTTGCAGTTCCTGGTAGAGCTCCTACAGTTCTATCGAAAATCCTTACAACATTTTTCTGCAAAGTTAAAAATTGATAAGATATACAAAAATTAAGCTTCACCGATGCGGCGAAGTGAAGAAAAAAAAAATCGCGCAATAGTTATAGAAAGATAAAAAGTTCACTAATGAAGTTCGAGTTCAGCAATGATGTGAAAAAAAATGGCGCAGCAGTTCTGTTCCTATGTGAATGATATGCAGGAGCTCACTGTCCTACAGTAGGACAGTGAGCTTCTACTAAACTCCTAATAATAGAAAGAAGCCGATGCCATTTGAAATAAAGTGAAATTGGTTTAAAATTAAGTAGTAATTAGGTAATATTAATAATAAAATTTTAACCGTGCTGCAGTAGGACTCCTACTGCAGCACAGCGCATGACGAGACGCATGATGACCTCATGCGGGTGTAGTGGGGAGCTAATGTGGCCGTAATGCGGTCGTAATGCGAATATAATGTGAACATAATTCTGGGAATGCAAGAGTAATTCAAGGAATGCAAGAGTACTTTGTGTACTGCGGTGTAATTCTTACGTAATGCTAAGGAATGCAAAGTAATGTGCGGTAATGCATCAATACATTAACATGTATTGCAAGAGTGGATGGCCCCTCGGTTCTATCAGAAAATGTATAGGTATCATAACAGAAGAACTAAATTGTTTGACATTTAAGATTTTGTTAAGACAAAACAACGGTTGACGGTTACAAAAAACAATTGCAATCTTCTTAGACTTGGTTTCACTGTTGTAAGGAACATTATAGATTACATGACGAATGATTTGAAAACGAAAATTAAAAATACAAATGAGAAAAAGAAGACAGTAGTAGCTTTGATTATAGTTCACTTATAATATAAGAAATGACATATGATATGACATGTCGACGAAAATTCGTTACTATCCAATTCTAATTATATTGTTGTTAACAAATAGTTCTGATTTCTGTGTGTAATAGAGATATAACAGATAAAATGAGTTTATTTGTTTTAATAATCGCAAAGTTTTGATAATTCTGTCAGTAAATGCAAAATAGTTCCGATTTCAATTCTTAATATTAACCCAAATTACACATTAAATGACAGGTGAAATGACAGATGATAAAATAGGTGTCATAATAGTACAAATAAATTGCTTGACATTTCAGATTTTGTAGAGACAAACAATGATAACCTTTTTCGGCTTGGTTTAACAGTTGTAAGGAAAATGGTAAATGACATCACGTATGATTTGACAAAGAACATTTTGAGATACAATTCCAATGGAATGATTTCAGCGCAGATACAGAAGAAAAAAATAGCTTTGACTATAGTTATCTTAATTCAGACAAACAATCTTGGTAGACTTTTAACTGTTATGAAAATGATATATAACATGACGGATGATTTGACAATAAAATTTGGAGATAAAGTGGAATGATTAACATTAAATAAATCAGCAGATAAAGAAAACAGTAGTAGCTTTGATTAAATGTAACTTATTGTAACTAGGAAAATGTCACATTAAATGACACATAAAATGACACATAAAATGACACATAAAATGAAACAATGACAGCAAAATGTCGTTCAATAAAAAATAATCAATTTCTGAAGTTTTGTTTGAAGCAACAATTATTATCTTATTAATATTGGTTTCACTTATACATGATAGGGGACGTGACATACAAATCACATTGTTTCATCTAAGATTATTGGCACGACTATCAATTGCAAATAGTTCTGATAATTAAAATTGGTTTTAATAATAAGTTCGGATTTCGTGTTAAGAACGTTATAAAATGTTATCGTTTCAGTGAAATGATTTGACAGTTATTTAACTTTATCATTTGACAGTTATTGAACATTATTATTTGACAGTTATTTCAAATTATCATTTGACAGTTATTTTTAACATAATCATTTGACAGTTATTTAACATTATCATTTTACAGTTATTTAATCTTATCATTTGACAGTTATTTAACATTATCATTTGGCAGTTACTTAACATTATCATTTTATAGTTATTTAACATTATCATTAGGCAGTTATTTAACATTATCATTTCATAGTTTTTAAGATTATCATTTGACAGTTATTTAACATTATCATTTGACAGTTATTGAACATTATCAGTCGACACTTATTTAAAATTATCATTTTGCAGTTATTTTTAACATAATCATTTAAAAGTTATTTAACATTATCATTTTACAGTTATTTAATCTTATCATTTAACAGTTATTTAAGATTATCATTTGGCAGTTACTTAACATTAACATTTTACAGTTATTTAACATTATCATTTGACAGTTATTTAACATTATCATTTCACAGTTATTTGACATTATCATTTGACAGTTATTTAACCTTATCATTTGACATTTATTTAACATTATCATTTGGCACTTATTATTAATACTAAATTAGCGTATTCTCCCAATAATGGAATATTAAGCAAACAACTCAATCAAGTTCTTTAAGTTCGTCTTGTTTTTGCAATAAGCTTTCATTCTTTCCCAAGAGACTTGTTTACGTTCTTCCGACTACTTCGTACTGTACTGCTTTTGCTTTGGTTGCAGATGTGAGAAGTTACATCGTTTGTTAACTTTGTGTCTGAAGGTGTCTCTTTCCAAAATGTCTGTTATACATATGTTTGCGTTTCTTCTATCCCTTCGAAGTTTGTCTAACCAAGGTATCGAATTCAAAATCCTATTTGACAGTCGATTTTCTGGTAATCTCGTTAGATGTCCAACGAATTTCATTCGTCTTTTCTTAATGTTAATTTGACACTTATTTATTATTATCATTTCACAGTTTCTTGTCATTATCATTTGACAGTAATATAACCTTATCAATTGACAGTTGTTTAACATTATCATTACACAATCATTTTTGGAAGATATCTAAATAGTTTTGATAGCTACATCAGAAGATGCAAGAATAATTCGGATTTTAGTTGCCATCTTTACTGTTATTTGGAAAATGACCAACATTTATGGTTTTGTTTAAACAAATAATTGCAATATTGATCAACTTGGTTTTATTGTTATTGTGTAAATGATAGAAGAAATGACGGATGATTTGACCAACATTTTTTGACCAATTTTCACTAGTTTTCTTTAGTCATCTTAGGAATTAGGAAATCATCTTAGGAAATGGGCATTCTGCTGCTAGGAAAATGATACATTAAATGACAGATGTAATGACAGATTAATGATTGAAATAAATGATTAATGAAAGAAATAAATATAATGATAGAAATGACAGATTAATGACAGATAAATGATAGAAGATCCCGTAGCCTTTTTTTATATTTCCATAGTGAAATAAATATTATTATTATTATTTAAGATATTATGAAGAAATGTCATATGACAACAAAATCTTTAGAAACAAATAAAATGAAAACATTTCGTGCAAGTAAAGAGGGAAGCAGTAGATTTAATTTTAGATGTCATATGAACTATCATAGGAAAATGACAAGAAAAAGTTTGACACAAAAATAGCAATAATTAACTAAGAATTATAATCTTTTAATTTTGGTTTCACTGGTTAATGATATAAGAGATGACATATGATATGATAAACAATATCTGATGTTTACAAGATATTAAAAAAGTTATGATAAGTCTGTCGCCAGATTCAATATAGTCCTCATTTTAGTTATTACTCTAACTAATGTGAGCCAAATATCAAAAATGAATAAGACGAAATAATATTCAACAAAAAATTACTGTTTAGTTTAGGATGAACAATTGTAATTTTGCTAAAGTTGTTTTTAACCTTACTTTCTAAGGCCGAGGCCGAACTACGGTTTTTCCCGCGAGCGGTAACCGCTATAACCGCACTACCGCTCGAGAAGCACACAGTACGCTAATAAAATCAGTCGCGCAAAAAAAACCGCAAGTGAGGACGCTTGTATTAACTTACTTGACTTGACAAAATCACGCGATAAAAAACCGCGGCGGTTTAGCCGTAGTGCTGCGTAGGCCTAAATGATAGGAGATATGACAAACGTCAAACGTCAATGATATGACAATTTTCCATATGTTTTATGTCAGTTTATATAAAAGATGGTGATTTATATAAATTCTGTTGTTTTTTACAAAATTTACAGATTTCAATTCTAATTACTGATTTCTTTTCATTTTTTTCTTTTAAATAACAGAATGATTTGAGAGTCGAGGTATCATTTGACAGTAGAGATTGTGGTAATTGCTATTTCTCCATACATAAATAGTTTAGATTTAGATTTTGTTGTCATTCTTACCATTATTGCGGAAATGACACGTGAAATGACGGAATGGGAATATTATTCAAACAAAATACTGTTTGGCTCTAATTTTTAATTGAGTTTAATGGCAAATATATTTGAAAATATAAATAAAATCTATCAGTTTTTAGTACTTATAAATAGATATGTACATTAATTTAATATAAAAATGTTGGTTTAAAAAGGTGATTTAACTAAAATAATTTGCGAGGGTTTAAATAAAGTGAAACCGGATTTTGTAGTAAATTCGTTTGTATTGGCAATCGATCCGTGAAAATGGATTTAATCGTGATCGAAAATTGTTTGTTGTGTTAATACGACATCCGACAGTAAAGTAAACTTTCGGTTTTTTGGTTTTTGGCCGTTTGAAGTGGCATCGGTTGCCGAAGGGGTGGAATCCGAAAGGAAACATATAAATTTCGATATCGGCGCGGATCATGTCGTATGCAAATGACGCAAACGCACACGCACAATGTGTTCCGATAAAAAGCAACAAATAAATTTCATCGGTAACGAGAAAGGGTTGAGAAACAACTAAAAAAAAAACAATTTGGAATAATTTTCCTATCAAACAGATGCTTGAAAACGAAAAAAAAAACTTGGAAGAGTAGAAAGCGTTAAACGGACGAAGCTATAAACATATGCGTGGGTGTATGTTCCGGAGAAACTTTTTTTCCACCAAATAAAAAATAACACGTTTATTCTGTGTATACAACGTTTTTCTTTTCCATTCGAAGGGTGCAATTACTTTTAATTTCTAATTTCCGTGGTGAAAGTTTCCGAAAATTCGCGGGCCGCGGCAGGTGCTCGTCTTACATTTTTTTGAGGTTTAATTGCGGGTGGGCGTCCTCCGACGCAAAAAAAAAACGGGACAAGGTGCACGTATTGAGGAAAAAAACTAATTGTCTTCGCGTGGGCCATATGCTCTTCAACGTATTTTTTGTTTGCTTTTAATACAATTACATTGACCAGCAGGACGTTGTATTAATATCTTTGATAAATTGAGGGTGGAAATAGATATATGTTTATAGGCAGTTGAAAGTTTCTTTCTAAGAAATAACAAAATTACATTTCAAGTTTCTACTTCCAAGTTTTTTTTTCCACAAGCTTTGTATGTTCTTGTAATTGATGTTAAAAATACAGAATATTTTACAAAGATACAGAAATATAATAAAAATATAGATAATTTTAATGGTCAATATTATGATTTGATACATCATGGGTTGATATCAAATCAATGTATTTGTTATAATGCCTAATGGTCAATATTATGATTTGATATATCAAGGGTTGATTTTAAGTAAATTTTTTAAAGATATTTGGAGCTCATAAAAG
This sequence comes from Phosphuga atrata, assembly GCA_944588485.1. NCBI lineage: Eukaryota > Metazoa > Arthropoda > Insecta > Coleoptera > Silphidae > Phosphuga > Phosphuga atrata. The sequence goes on along the minus strand of OX155904.1, from coordinate 22,932,978 downwards.
AAACATTACTACTAAGTATCTCCGCAATGTTTTATATTTAAAGAACATTTCTCCTTTTAAGGTAATTGCATTGAGATTTCACAAAGATTTTAAAATGGAATAATAATTTTCCTCGTCTATATTCAAGATTTGTTTCAACTAGAGGACAACATATAAATAAATGTAATCCTTTAAGTTTCCCTGAATATTTCTTTTCTCACATTTTCTCATAGAAAGGGTGACAAATCAGGAATTTCCTGTTTTTACTTGGTGGTTTCGACAACAGTTTAACTTTCCAGCGCCGCAAAATTTCAGGACAATTGCAAGATAGGTCGAAAAATATCATCTACACTTGCAGAGAAGAAAAAAATAGCAAGAACAGAAGTCATACTTTGCAAGTTAGGAACAGAATTGAAGAAATTTACAATCAATCCGTGCAACGTTTAGCACAGCAAGTAGGAATTTCGAGTGAGTCGGTAAGAACAAATTTAAGATTTACTTTTTCGGCCTTACAAATGGCAAAAAGCCCGAAAACTTCTTCCAATAGCCGATGAAATTTGGGCCAAGGGGATAATTTTGCCAACAAAATAATTATGAGTAATTGTGACAGGTAGATTTTCTATTGCATAGGGAAAGGAACAAACACAACTACCTTACTTATCTGCCGAAAACCCTCAAGTTGTGGTGTGGTATATGCTCAGCTGGAGTATTGGGACCGTACTTTTTGAAGACGAAATGTGAAACGCAGAAGTTGTTAATAGTGGACGTTCTGTGGAGATGCTACAAACCTTCTTAATGGATGCCATCGCTTAACTCCGAATACCAATAAATCATATTTGGTATTAGCAAGATGGTGCAAGGCCTCAGAATTTTTTCCTGGTCGTCTGATTTCCCAGCGCGAGGATCAGTTAGGTTCGGCAAGCCTCCTTGCTTTCCAGATTTGTCGGCTTTGGATTTTTTTATGGGGTCATGTTAAATCTAAAGTTTATCAGAACCGACCTGAAACACTGGAAGACTTAAAACGAAACAAGCTATTGGTGGTATTTAGCCAGAACTGTGCCAGCGTGCAGTTCGTTCAATGATAGATCATTCTCAGTCATGCATCGAAGCAATCGGAGGTCATCTAATCGATGTAATTTTTAAAGTATTAATTGTTAACTTAGTATTATGCATTTATCTTTTTATTAAACTTTAGATTTTACTCTGCAATGGTCAACAAAAAATATAGTGTCCAACTTATTTCGTTTTTTGATACTTGCAGTTTAAAATCAGGACACTCTTAATTTGTCATCCTTTATATAGAGTCAATACAAATATATAGAATAAAATACATTGTTTATTTCTGGATAAGGTGCAGAATACTGATTTCATTGAAACTTAGGGTTGCGGACTTTTACCTGGTGTAACTGTGAATAGTCTTTGGCACTGTTTAACTAATTGTAAGATGGGAAAGCAAAAATGAAGCTTCTACATTGCTTGGTTCAATAAATAATCTTGCTATAATTGTCCTAAAAATTGTTGACATTTTCAACGTGACAGATAGTAGATTGCCACGTTTATTTTAATTTGGATCGAGAGTTCGCGCTGCCACGCGTATGTGGTCTTGATTTATTATCTGCTGCATCGTCGTGTGGAACCTATTGTAACCTTTTTTTTTTTATTGGGAGGAGGGGAAATGCATTACTGCACGCACTCGAGGTGTTCGTGGTCAGCATACACACTACAAACTTTTTACACACTTTTTTCCAGGTCCATTATGGCATCATATAGGATATTCCACAGCAGAGGCCCGAGGACCGATCCCTGAGGAACACTGCAGGACACCGGTCTCATTGTGTTTTCTATTATGAGAGTCCTCTCCGGAAAATAGCTCTTGTACATATTAATTGGATAAGCAGATACGCCTTTGCGTCTGAGTTCGTCTAAAATGTGTCGCCAGGGCACTGTGTTGAACACATTTTTGACGTCTAGCGCGACTGCTAGGCATATTTTCCTGTGTCTTCCTTTTCCCGAGTTGGCACAGCGGGCAATCCTCGTCACCTCCTGGATGGCGTGTGTTGTCGACCTCCCTTCTCAGAATCCGTGTTGAGATGCTGGTAGTCCCCCGCGCAGGTCCAATTCCTTGTTAATCCTCGCAGCTACGATGCGTTTGAAAATTGGGCGGAGTGATGTACCCGGAGGTTTTCCAGGCTTAGACCAGTCTGGTCTTTTTGGTTTCTGGTGTGTATGACGGCGTTAAACATATCTGAAAACAGCTCTTTCTCCATTAGCCAACTTTGTCACCTCCGATGAAATACCATCGGGGCCTGGAGCTTTGTTGGACTTTATTCTTTCGGCTGCATCAGTGATTTCTTTGTTTGTAATTTCGGGTGGTACAGTGTCCCCTGATTCCATCTCCCAGGAAATCATTTGTTTCTGTGGGAACAGCTCTTCAGCAGCTTTAAGTTTGCTTTCTGTGGTAAGGTTTGGTGTGGAGTGCATGCCCATTCTTTTGCAAACAATCTTGTAGCCATTTCTAAAAACATAGTCATATACAGCCCGAAGGACGCTTTCCCAACACGCTAGCTTTGATTTTTGGATGTTTGTCTTCAGTTCTTGCCTCGGCTAGTTCTTCGGGATCTGCATTCTGGGTTGCTTTAAGTCTTGTCCACGATCTTTTCTTTCCGACGCACACTTTCCGGAGAGTGGCGATTTCCTGGTTCCACCAGTAGGCTGTCTTTCTACGGTACGGTCCGGGTCTCAAAAGGACGGCTTCGCAGGTTCTAGACAGAGCCACTGTGATGGTAGGCACATCAGTTACCAGGCAGGAATGGTAACTCTGTCATGTTGAGCTCTGTTTGGAGGCTCTCCTTTACCGTATCTTTTGATGGGGTCAGGTTTCTAATGGATATCTGATGGGTCATTATTTCTGATTGGTCTGATGGTCATAATCTGGGTTATACCAACGGTCATTGCCACATTATCCGAATTTGGATCGAGTGTTCGCGCTGCCGCGCGTATGCGGTTTTGATAAATCTGCCGCTTCGCGGTGTGCAACTTAATCTAACCTGGCGCGCGTAAGTGGATGATCACAATTTCTTAATTTTGCTGTAAGAAAGGTAAAAGTGGCAACGCGGAGGTGATTGCATACGCACACTTTTTGTCACGTGACCAGAAATTTACGAGCCGTGCGTCAAATGTGTCAATTTTTAAGACAACAAAGACGCGAATATTTATTGAACCAGGCAGCATGGAAACTTGATTTTAGCTTTCCGATCTTAGTTAAACAGTTACAAAGACGATTAACAACAGTTAAACCAGGTAAAAAGACCGCATCCCTAAGTTTTAATGAAATCATTATTCTGCACCTTACCCTTTATTTATTTGTATTTTTATCTATAAACTTCTTAATTTCAACAAACATGGCAGGACGGGACGGCATATTGTCACCACTTCTATTTAATATGTATTCAGATCATTAATATTAAAAATATATAGTCTATAAGCCATGAATATAGCTTGGCATTATTAATTTCAAAAATGATATAATGCAATGAATACCTTATTTATTTACAGTAAAACTTTGGATTAAAAATGTAAGCAAACTTTGTCAAGTTTTGAACCATCTGATCAAGTTTCATACCTGTTAGGTTTCAAAATTTGTTATTTCTTAAAATTATTAATATTTTTATTAAACGAAAGCAGAACTAAGTTTGCTAAGATTTTGGTTATAAATGTCTGCGGGAATTAGAGCTATTTGAAAACTTTGCTGCAAAATTTATTAATCGCTGGAAATCTTTTGGTTCGGCACAAATGTCGGGAAGATATAATGTTATCAGAATGTGGTCAGAATCTTTGAAAGCCCATTTTCTATTTTGCGTCTATAATGAAGTCATTAAAGCACTCATATGGGTTCGTTAATGACTCGCCGAGTGCGATACAAATTTCTCATAATGTATCGGTGATTTTTTTATTTAGAAATGGCATAAAAGGGCGTAAAATAGAAAAAATAATATACAAAACTTGTTCATATGGCGTTTTTCGCATTTGGCCTTTAGAAAGCTCGTCGTTTTCTAAACATGGACGCGTTCTAAAAAATGCTTATTGAACTCGTTCTTTAATATACTATTATTATATGTTTTGTCGGACGGGTTAATTAAATGGAATCAAAACTAAATTTGATATTCCGATTCCGAAATGTCTGCACGAAATCAGAACTATTTTTATACAATTCCAATTACAAATATTTTGTTATTTATTTTTTTCTAAAAATTTGAGAAATCAAAACCTCAATAAAGATTCGTAATCAATCTGAATTATTTGCATTCAAATGCCATGTTTTTTTTGCAAATTGATTCATTATTTCATTTAAAAATCACACATTTTCAGTACATTTGCTTCTATTGATAAAAAAATGGTTGGAATTCTGTGGACATATATCATCGGCGTCTTGCATAATTCATAATACTATATTTTTTCCCGACGATCCGCGGGGTATTGTTCGCCTTTCCATTTCGTAATTAAAGAAATAAGTTTTTGATTTAGTGCTGAATAACCGGGCACGTCTGGATGAACAAAGCGTTGCGATTTTTTCGCGTCATTATCTTCGCCGAGACTTAATACGAACACACTAAATATTGGACACACAAAAAAGACCCGAAAGAAAGAAGGGGACGAGAGTACAGTGGAAGAAGCGAAAAAACGGCAATAATAGACGGGTAAATCTTTTTTCTCTTGACGGGAAGGGAGAGGAACAGTAACCCAGATTATATAATTCATATTTCGCATGTCGTCTTCTATTCTTCGGGCGCGCAACCCTTTTCGGATTTTATTGCTTCGTTTTCACCAACGCGGCTGCTTAATGACTCGCTCTGCAATTTTCGTAATCAAATTATGGATAATCGCAAAAATATAGAATTACCAAAATAAATATTTTTCTGTTGCTATTTGCATCATTCAAGTTTCCAAAACAAAATTTAATCCTTAGTCGTTTAGGAAAAATATTCATATAAAGTTTCAACTGAATTATTACTTAAATCACCAATATATGAAGTATTCTAGGAATCAATTTATATAGCTTGAAATTGCAGAATAACACCTTAGGGATTTTTTTGAACTGATTAATGTTCGCTTACAATTTAATTTGTAAGTTTAAAACGAAAATTTGAGTTATTAGTATCTATTTGCAATATTTTGTCAGACAATTATATACTTATTTATTTTGCAATCTACTTTAGTAATAACAAAAATTAATAGTAGTTTATGATACAAGTGTGTGCACAGAAGCCTTTCACACACGAGTATCATACATTATTTTATCTACGATAAGCGGGACTTCTTGATTCAAAATAAGAAAAATTAATTCAATTTTAATATACGTATGACAATTTATTTTCACTACGTCTATGATTTTAGGTTGTTGTTGAGAAACAAATTTTATGAAAAACTATAAAATCATAAAATTTTCATAAAATCCTTTTCCCTGAACAACCTACAATTATAGCAAAAGGATAAGAACTTAAGATGCATACAACGTCTATATTTTTTGTTTAGTGAAGAGATTTGTTGCCATAGTAACAACAAACAGAAATCGCTTAATAAGGAAACTCCATTTGATTTACATTTGACTTTTTCACAAGATTTGGTTACTTTTACACATGATTATAATAATGGCATCCTTCACATACAATAATTTACTTACTAATGTGTTCATTTTGCTGTGCGAGTAGATAAAATTCATTTATTTTGCCTTAAATTTCTTGTTTTTCGTACAATAAGTGTGAACTTGGATAGGAAAATCAAACTATTTTCTAGCAACAATTTTAATTATTAAAACTATTTCGATTTAAAATTTTGAATTTCTGAGATTTTGACTTCATTCGAGCAACAAAATCAGAACTATTTCTGGATTATATACTAGGTTATACACCCCTCTCGGGGTTGCAACCGCTCGTTAAACCTACGAGATCTTAAAATTCCTTTCGTGTGGTGAGTTATTCCGCGTTCATCTGTCCTGTTCTTACTCTTTCCAATCGTTTGACTTTACCTCCTCTGTTAGGTTCCTTCGCGTCTCTCGGTCTAGAATCTTGCTCCTTCATGCCTTTATCTTTAGATTCTTAATGTCCTCTACATCTTACATGATCCTCCCTTCTGCTTTTTTTGGTCTCCCTCTTCCTCTGCTAATCTCTGGTCTCCACATTGTAATCATCTTTACCACACTGTTGTTTTCCATTCGTTTATGTGGCCATACCAGGTCTTTGTACTTTTATGTAAGTTACTATATATTATCCGTTTATGATGATTTGAATTTCCGAATTCATTAGTCTTCTGTATTCTCCTTCAGCGATTCTTTTTAAGCCATATATTCTACACTTCGGTTACGCCCTCCTGAGTCATTCATTACCTCTTCTTTTGAATTCTTTATTCCCATTTCGCATAGCCCAACTACCTTTCTTAGTATATTTGTGTCTTTCATATTCTGAAAATATTTCTTTCGTTGATTCTTGGTTTTTCCTGTTCAACGTTTGTTAGGTTCATCGTATCTGTTCCATTGGTCACTACCGGTGGATTGTTGTTTGGTATAACTTCATTTTTGTAGTTGTGTTTATATTCTTGCTTTTATTTAAGTTTTTGTATTTGTACTACGCTCTATATCTCGTCTTCGCTATGTGGTTTATCTCTATCCTTCAATCATTTTTATTGTTTCTTATTTTTCCTAGGTATCTGAATTCATCTACTATTTCGAGCTCGAAATTTCGAAGTTTCCTATGTATACTAATTTGTTAGTTGTGGTCTTGTTTTCTATGCTTTCTTACTTGTACTTGCCTTTTTCTTGGTTTAGTTTTAGATCTCTTTTCTTTATTTCTTGTTTAAGTTTTGGAATTGCTTCTTCGATGCTTCTCCGGTATCTGGGTTCTCCTAGTATTGTGATATCATCTGCTTAGGCCACGGCTAATATCACTTTATGAATTAAAGTTCCTTTAAAGCAACACTCTCTAATTGCAGCATCCAATACTAAGATGAATAATGTCGTTGATAAACCGTCATCCTATCTTACAACGAGATTAATTTCGGTTGCACCCTATGTGTCATTACAACAAATATTTCAAACACTTCAGTTACACCCTCTTGAGTCATTAACTCTTCAAATAAGTTCTTCATTGTCATTTCAGTTAGCCTAACTGGCTTTTCTGGTATATTTGTGCCTTTCATAGCTTTTATTACTTTCGTATACTTTTTCAACAAAGTTTTAGTAGTTTTTCACACAATTTTAAATTTGATTTTAATTGTTTGAATTTGGAAATTGTTATGAACAAATTTTTGTTTTGCAAAAATGTTTACACCGAAACAATAATAATTATCAGAGCTATTCCGAATTAGTTCATTTATGATTTTAATTAATTCTTTCAAAGAAAGAAAACATAAATTAATTAAAAAAATTAATACATAATTATTTTTTATTTAAGCAAACATCAGAACTAATAGATTGATTTCAAACACTTCGGTTGTAACCTTCTGAGTCAATACCTCTTCTTTTGAGTTCTTCATTGTCATTCAGTTTGCTAGCTTGGATCCAGCAGGTCCGCAGCAAACTTTAATGCAGCAAACTCACGCCTTTTAATACAATTAATCAGCACTATTTCACAGATAAATAGTTAAACTCACAAATGGTGGCCATTTCTGTCAAACTGTCATCACTTGTCAGAATTATCTGCCGATTAATTTGTGAAGTGTCACATATTTATTATATAACTTTAAATGTGCATAATTATGAAGAATAATCAGAACTATTGATTTTTTCATTATAGTTTTTGCTGATATTTGACTGTCTGTCTGTTATTTCTGTTATTAAATTTTACATTTCCATTTATCGTAAATATCAGAACTACTTACACATTTCTGTAGTTTTTCTTTAATTTTTTCATTGTCATTTCGGTTATCCTAACTGGCTTTCCTGGTATATTTTTGTCTTTCATGGCTTTTATAACTTGATCACGCTTCAGTGTTTGACCCAATTTGAAATTTGATTTGAATTGATTGATTTTGAATTTGAGAATTGATTTCAACTAATTTTTGATTTTCAAAATTATTTACACCGTAACAATAACAGTTATCAGAATATATATTTATATAAACTATTTATATTAATAAATAGTTAACATTTATGATTTTTATTAATCCTTTCATAGAAAGAGAAAAATAGTTCAATCAATAAATAATTAATAAAATAAATAAAGTTATTTCTTAGCTAACATCCGAACTAATTGTGATTTATTTGACATTGAGATTGATGTCAAACACTTCGGTTGCGCACTCCTGGGTCATTACCTCTTTTTTGAATTATTTATTGTCATTTCGCATAGCCTAACTAGCTTTCTTGTTGTTAGTATATTCGTGTCTTTCATTGGTTTTATTATTCGATCACGCTTCAGACTGGATTACTCTCGTATAATTTTTTAGCAAAGTTTTAGTAGTTTTTGACGAAATTTGAAATTTGATATAAATTGTTTGATTTTGATTTTGAATTTAAAAATATTTAGACCAAAACGACAATAATCATCAGAACTATTCAGAATCAGTACATTTATGATTTTTATTAATCTTTTCAAAGAAAGTAAACATCAATTAATTAAAAAAAGAAATAAATAATTATTTCAATGCAAACACCAGAACACTTCGGTTGCATTCTCCGGAGTCATTATCTCTTCTTTTGAGTTCTTCATTGTCATTCAGTTTGTTAGCTTGGATCCAGCAGGCTTAGGTCCGCAGCAAACTTTCGCGTTTTCTATGCAAATAATCAGCACTGTTTCAATATTACAGATAAATAGTTAAACTCAAAAATGGTGAACATTTCTGTCAAACTATCACTTGGATTACTCTCGTATACTTTTTTAACAATTTTTTTGACTCAATTTCAAATTTGATATGAATTTTTTGATTTTGAATTTGGACATTGATTTGAACTAATTTTTGTTTTTCAAAAATGTTTAGACCAAAACAACAATAATTATCAGAACTATTCAGAATCAGTACATTTATTAATTTATTAATCTTTCCGAAGAAAGTAAACATCAATAATTAATTAAAGAAATAAATACATAATTATTTCAATGCAAACATTAAAACTAATAATGATTTCTTTGACACTTAGATTGATTTCTAACACTTCGATTGCATCCTCCTGAGTCATTACCTCTTCTTTTGAATTCTTCATTGTCATTCAGTTTGCTAGCTTGGATCCAGCAGGTCTGCAGAAAACTTTTGCGTTTTTATACAAATAATCACTATTTCAATATCACAGATAAATAGTTAAACTCACAAATGGTGAGCATTTCTGACAAACTGTCATCACTAGTCAGAACTATAAAAAAAAAATACATAATTATTTCGAAGTACACATCAGAACTAATAGATTGATTTCAAACACTTTGGTTGCACCCTCCTGAGTCATCCGTCATTCTTCTTTTAATTTCTTCATTGCATGTTTATTACCATTCTAAATCCAGCGGGTCCGCAGCAAACTTTAATGCAACAAACATACGCGTTTTTTATACGAATAATCAGCACTGTTCCAATATCACAGAAAAATAGTTAAACTCACAAATGGTGACCATTTCTGTCAAACTGTCATCACTTGTTAGAACTATCTGCCGATTGATTTGTGCAGTGTCACATATTTATTATATAACTTTAAATGTGCATTATTATGAACAATAATCAGAACAGTTTATTAATTTTTTCATTATAGATTTTGCTGATATTTGACTATTTGATGTAAACATCAGAACTACTTACATATTTCTGGTTTTTCTTTGAGTTATTCATTGTCATTTCGGTTAGCCTAACTAGCTTACCTGGTATATCTGTGTCTTTCATGGCTTTTATAACTTGATCATGCTTCAGGCTAGATTACTCTCTTATAATTTATTAGCCTACAAGTTTTTGACCCTATTTGAATTTGATTCGAATTGATTGATTTTGAATTTGAAAATTTATTTGAACAAATTCTTTTTTCAATATTTTTTCTAAAATATTTACACCCAAACAATAATAATTAACAGAACTATTCAGAATTAGTTCGTTTATGATTTTTATTAATTCTTTCAAGGAAAGAAAACATAAATTATTTAAAAAATAAATAAATATTTTTTTTAAACCAAACATCAGAACTAATAGTGATTTATTTGACATTTTGAATAACTTCTCTTTAAACGGTCAAACATATGCTGTGTTCATTTTAATTTTCATAAATATTAATAATCAGAACTGTTCGTATTATATTTCTCTAGTAATTTCGTTTTATTCAATATTTATGTTTATTAAAATTTTGTTTACAAACTACAAAATTTTGTTTTATTGCAGAAAACTTTCAACTTTTTATACGCATAATCAGAACTATTTGAATATCATAAATTAATAGTTGAAGTGACAAATAGTGACCATTTCTGTCAGACTTTCATCACTTGTCGGAATTATATGTCGATTAATTTGTGAACTGTCACATATTTATTATCTTTGAATTTGTATAATTATGAACAATATCAGAAATCATATCTGCATAATCAGAACTATTTGAATATCATAAAAAAATAGTTGAACTGACAAATGGTGACCATTTCTATCAGACTCTCATCACTTCTCAGAATTATATGGCGATTAATTTATGAACTGTCACATATTTATTATCTTACTTTGAATTTGCATAATTATGAACAATATGAGAAATAATATCAGCATTTTTTTTCTTAAAGTTAGGTCTAATGTGGATACCGGGTATTAACCCTTCAAACACTGCGGCCTAGTGGCCTAGTGTATTTTGCCAACGTTTTTCACATATAGGTCCAAAAACCTATATGTTATTAGAAATTGCGCAAATTAATTACACATTCGTCTTCTGGTACAAATGCGGCCGACACTGGGGATAGAATTCGGGACCTCAAGACTTGTTGGTTAACGCTCTAACATGAGACCGCGAGTGTCACCACTACACCACTCGTGCCGACATAATAATATCAGCATAATCAGAACTATTTTTTGATTTTGTCAATATAATAATTTTTGGCTGATATTTGACTTTTTGTTCAGTGTTGCTGTTATTAAATTTACCGTAAACATCAGAACTACTTGCACATTTATATATTTTTTCTGATCATACTACTTGATTTTGACGATAATCAGAATCATTTCTGAAATGTTTTCCCCAAGTTAATATAAACTACCAACTTTTTTTGTAGGAACGGTTTTATTGTAGGATTTTATGATTTTGATTGTAGGATTGTAGATTTTTTTATTAGAACTGGAATGAAATAAGAATCTTGAAAATATAATTGAACTATTTTTATGTTTTGACAAAGCAATCGAAACCATTTGAAGTTGAATATAATCAGATTAATGGTAATATTGTTGAATATGTATGAATAATGGTAATATTGTTGAACGGTTTTTTTTTTTTTTAAACAATCAGATCCATTTATAGTTAAATATAATCAGAATCATGGAAATATAGTTGAACGTTTTTTTTTTGTTTTGACAAAAACAATCAGAATCATTTAAAGTTGAATATAATCAGAATCCGGGAAATATAGTTGAACTGACAATTATGACAAACCCGTTCTTTGTCAGAACCATTAATAATTTTGCGAGAAATTTTAGTGTGTAAATTTTATAATATTTAAAAAACTCTCGAATTGAACATTTAAATATTTATTTAAAATTCTCGAAAATAATGGTTACTAAAATTTGCTGCTTGAATAATATTAATTGTTTGATTAACACCCAAATTGTCAATTGTGACAAATATAGTGGTATTACCGATGTTAACTGTAAATTTACTTAACAATTTCCCTGAAATTCAAAGCAAACATGAACAACTAGTAGTGCTTTATTTGGCAAATTAATTAACTATTTTGTGAGCTGTTGTTGTAAATTTGACGATTATATTTTGGTTGATATTTTCCTAGTGATTCAATTTCTATTTCTGTTTATAAAGCTACTCTAAACTATTTTCTGTAATAATTACTGCAAACTATATAACAACTCAATTATAGAATATTATTGTCATTTGTTGACTACAGCATCAATTTTCATTAGCACTATTTTGACAAATATTTAGCAAATTTGTTTTGTTTTTTCATATAAATACTTGGTTTATTGCAACTTTCTGTTCGTTTTTACAAAAAAAAATAGAAGTATCACCATACCATATCTGTTAAAATGATAAATAGACACATTTATCTGTTTAGCTGGGTCACTTTGTTTGTCAAATTTGACATTTTGTCTGCCAATTTATTTATTACTTTTATTATTAATAACATTTATTAAAAATTAAAAAATTAAAATTAAATATTAAAAAATGCTTTCTTACAATTTAAAAATAAAATAACAACAACATGAACTATTATTATATTACTGTTATTGTATTATTATTATTATTATTATATTACTAACTATTTGGCCATACTAACTATTTCTATACTGACTTCTTAGTATACTTCTATACTAACTATTAGGCTATAAAAATATATACAATTTTGTAAATATGTGTTTCGGTTTATTACCGATAAATGTTTGCCTTCCATTTTTGCTTTACGAAAATGATTTTTTTTCCCATTTTCCTTGTATAATTGCAACTCGCATACCAATTAATTACAGTTTTTACATTCTTAATAATCCCCCATTTTCTATATGTTTGATTACGGTGTTGTCGATAATTTCATTTATTTCATTTTTGTAATGCCATGTCATTTGCCGAAGCAAATTTCTATGCGCTGCCGACTTTTTCGCCAGCCTGTGCACGCAACCGACAGACAAACAAAAAAAAAATACAAACTTTTTTTGTTGCAAAGCTAATAAATACTTTGTAACGCAGTAATTATTTCATTCCGCCGGAACATCTGCCTCCTACAATCCTCAGTTACCAAACACAAAATCAAAACTACCAACATTACTAAAACACATATGATATTCTAGCAGTATTTTGCACTTCAAACCAACTAATCGAACCGTTTTCGTTGGATTTATTTTTTAGGAGAACGTCCATATAAATGTCATCTGCCGGACTGTGGCAGAGCGTTCATCCAGCTGTCGAATCTTCAGCAGCATCTGAGGAATCACGACGCCCAAGTTGAAAGAGCCAAAAATCGGCCGTTCCACTGCAACATTTGCGGCAAAGGATTCGCGACAGAATCCAGTCTGCGAACGCATACGTCGAAAGTAAGCCATGTATGTCGATACACAAGTTCTCTCCTTGGTTGCTTTTTCAAGACAATTCTTAGACAATTTCCTGATTGTCTTTGATAAAAAAGTCTTGTTATATTATTTCGAAAAAAAAATTATTCTTGTTTTCTTTGAGCTCTGCACGAGGTATAAAACGTTCTTTTTATGAATCGACAGAGCTCAGAGCCATTAATTTTTTATCTTATGTTACAGTTACTTTACTTTACACACGATTTTTGTTCCGATCTTATTACGAATTTTTCTGTTTATTATGATTTCTAGTTTTTCGTTTCAAGTTTTCTTATTATTTTCGTTAATACACGCGTAATTTTTAAGTAAGCACGAAAAACTAGATAGAGAAACAAATATTTTTCTTTGCAAATTTAACAAACATATCCGATGTTCTACATCCATTATCATCAGAACTACGTATATTAGTTAACTGAAATACTTTTTAATTATTTAAACTGACAACTCATATTCATCAGAACTGCATGGATAACATATGCATTAATCATTTGTCAGAACTGTTATTTAATCAAAACTAATTATTTAATCAAAACAAGTTATTTAATTAGAAGAACTTTTAAATGTAATTCTTATTTTGATTTCAGATTTATTACAGTTTTTTCAGAGCTGTTTCTCTTATAACAAATGTCATTTTTTTGACGGAAATTTGTTATTATTTGACAATTAACTGACATCAACACAAACATTTTTCATCAAGTATTTAAGTTGTGCGCTTTCTTGTGACAATTAAAATTTTCTAAATGACAATTTTCAGGTGAACATCAGAACTAACTCGTGTCTTATCTGACACATTATGGTGTCACATTATTTATGGATATGATAAATACAAAATAAATTAGTTTTTGTCATATTTTTAAATTTTGACATTTTTTCTAATTAGTTTGTGAAATTGCTTTTGTTAAATATGCATATTATAATGAAGATAACTATTTCGTTCAAATTAACAAATTAGAACTATTATTATTACATTAGAATTATTTATGTTATCTGAATTATACGTCAACTGTCAATTATACGTCAACTACTAATTATACGTCAAATGTCAATTATACGTCATTTCTGGCACTTTTTTATCTGTAGATTATTTAGCACTAACAATCAGAACTTAGGCGGCGGTGGCCTAGTAGTCAAGGTGTTAGATTACTAAGCCACAGGTCTCGGGTAGAAATCCTGGCTACGGAAAAATAAGCTACCGTCCTCCTGTGCGTGGGTGTCTCAAAGTCATCACGAAACCTCCACGAAAAATCTGCCACGAAACCTCCCCTAATAGTGGCTCAGAAACCACGTTAAAAACTATAAGGGCTCCCTGCTCTTGTGTCTAAGATCAAGATACCCAGCACAAATGTAGGCAGTGGGAGGATGTCCTGGTCTTACTTAGGACTGTAGCGCCCTTAGAGAGAACAATCAGAATTATTTTTAAATATTGCGCACAGAAAAGCGCAAAAACTTTATTAATCATACAGTTTTGGAAAATATAATCAGAACTAATTTTCCAAAATATATATATGTCAAATTCTAAAAATCTGTCAGTTCTGTAATTTTATTCGTAATTTTCTTTTATTTTCAATATTGACAGTTATTTTATTGTTGGTAGGTGGAGAAATCATAATTATCAGCACTATTAAATTGCATTCTGAACTATTTTAATTAAATCGAAAAATGATTCTGTTTAAACAGCTGTCAATTTTCAACATTAGTCATTTTTGACACATTATTTTAATTTTATGTGTCAATTATTTAGCACCAACAATCAAAACTAGTTTTAAGTTTTTTTTAACATCAAAACTAATTTTGCAAAATATCCATTTGTTTCTTGCTGATAGCTTTAAACCGCGTAGAATATAGGCCAAAATCTTTAAATCTCTTAGTTTTGTCATTTTATTTCGCAAGTTTGTCATTTTATTTGCAATTTTTTTTTGATTATTAACGATTTGTTCTTACAACAACGTTAAGTTTTTCATAAGTTTTTGATACATTACATATTACGTTCAAATTAACAAACGAGAGCTATTATTATTACATCAGAACTATTTATGTTATCTCAATTATACGTCAACTGTCATTTATACGTTAACTATCAATTATACGTCATTTCTGACACATAT
The DNA here is from genome assembly GCA_944588485.1 of Phosphuga atrata. NCBI lineage: Eukaryota > Metazoa > Arthropoda > Insecta > Coleoptera > Silphidae > Phosphuga > Phosphuga atrata. The sequence continues at coordinate 22,917,670 of OX155904.1, read as the reverse complement.
ATTTTAATTGTATCCGTTGATTATGTAGCATTAAAATCAGAACTACTTTTAAATATTATGCTTTTCTGTGTTAACCTTAAAGTTTTTGGAAAAGTTAATTTTCTTAATATCAGAACTAATTCTTTAAAATATTTATGTCAAATTCTTGAAATGGGTCAGTTCTATCATTTTTGTTTTCATGATGTTCATGATTTCCGTTCTTTTTTCAATTTTGACAGTTATTTTTTTTATTTCAATAATATGATCTAATTTTGTCAGTGTTTGATACATTACATATTACGTTGTACATATTACGTTACATGTTTCGTCAGTGTTTGATACATTACATATTACGTACAGATTAACAAATTAGAGCTATTATTATAACAGCAGAACTATTTGTGTTATCTTAATTATACGTCAACTGTCAATTATACGTCAACTTTCAATTATACGTCAACTGTCAATTACACATCAACTATTAATTATACGTCAATTCTGGCACATTTATTTTAATTGTATCAGTTGATTATTTAGCATTAAAATCAGAACTATTTTTAAATATTGCGCTTTTCTGTGTTAACCATTAGGTTTTGGAAAAGTTAATTATCTTAACATCAGAACTAATTATTTAAAATATTTATGTCAAATTCTTGAAATGGGTCAGTTCTATCATTTTTGTTTTCATGATGTTCATGATTTCCGTTCTTTTTTCAATTTTGACAGTTATTTTTTTTATTTCAATAATATGTTCTAATTTTGTCAGTGTTTGATACATTACATATTACGTTGTACATATTACGTTACATGTTTCGTTAGTGTTTGATACATTACATATTACGTTCAGATTAACAAATTAGAGCTATTATTATAACAGCAGAACTATTTGTGTTATCTCAATTATACGTCAACTGTCAATTATACGTCAACTGTCAATTATACGTCAACTTACAATTATAAGTCAACTGTCAATTACACATCAACTATCAATTATACGTCATTTCTGGCACATTTCTTTTAATTGTATCAGTTGATTATTTAACATTAAAATCAGAACTATTTTTAAATATTTCGCTTTTCTGTGTTAACCATTAAGTTTTGGAAAAATTATTTGCTTAACATAAGAACTAATTCGCCAAAATATATTTGTCAAATTCTTGAAATCTGTCACTTCTGTCATTTTATTTCATAATGTTCATGATTTTCTTTTTTTTTATTCTGACAGTTATTTTTTTATTTGAATATATTTTATAATTTGTTTCTAAACGCGTGTAAAAAGTTGATTGAATGTGGTTGGTGGGCGGGGAATAATAATTATCAGAACTAATACATTGAAATCAGAACTATTTTAATTAATCGAAAAATGATTCTATTTAAACTACGGTAAATTTTACCTCATTTTTGACTTATTATTTAAATTTATTTGTTAATTATTTAACACCAACAATCAAAACTTTTTTTTACATCAAAAAATAATTCTGAGAATTATCGCTTTATTTCTTGTACTAATAGCTTTAATATATGAATATATGTGTAGAATATATATGCCAAATTCTTTACATCTCTTCATTTTGTCATTGTTTTTGTGAAATTTGTCATTTTATTTGCAAATATTCTAAATTATTAATATTTTGTTGTTACAACAACGGTAAGTTTTACATCAGTATTTGACACATTACATAATTTTATTAGCGAATTATCTAGCACGAACAATCAGCACTAATTTCTAAGTTTTGCACTTTCTTTCCGAGTTTTGTAAATATGAAATAATATTAAGAATATCAGAACTTATTACTCAATCTACCAATTGTTATTTTTGGGTCGTAGTTCATTTTATTTATCAAATTTGTCATTTAGTCTGCTTTTAATGCTGGCAGATATTTCTTATTGGAATATTATTTTTTACTTTGTATACACAAATATTTTATCAGAACTACTAAATTTAAATCATAACTATTACAGCTAATTGAAAGATGTTTCTGTTTTGCAACTGCCAATTTTGCTGTCATTTTTTGACACAACCTTTTAATTTCCATATTTTGGCACAACATTTTAAGTATCACAAAACTCAGAACTATTTGCATTTTAAAAACTAAAATCAGAACTACTGCCCATGTCCAATTTGAATTATATTTATTAGTAGGATTGTAATTTCTTCAAAATTAAGTGTCAAAAAAAGTCAAGTATGTGTTAAAGTGTTATTCAATTTTTCTCTTTTTAAATATTTAAAAAACCAAAATTATCATTAATTGAATCATAATTCGGTTATTTGATAATTTAGTTTGTGTTGTAAATTGTCTTGCGGTGTATCAGGTGTGAATTAATTGAAAAATCTTGGTGGTAATCTCGAGAATTGCGGGGTTGGCTAAATATATTCCGATAATCTATCCGTCGACCCCTTTTTTACCGCATAAATTAGGGTTAATTTCGTGGTGGGATGCCGCGGCAACGATTTATTAAAGTATTTTTGTATGGATTCTTAGATTACATCGAAACACCAGGCCTCACACAAAAAATACAAACATAATATTAACTATTCAAAGTTTAAAAAAACGGACGGGCAGATTAAGTGGTTTGTAATAACAGAGGCAAGGGTTTATTAACCGTTAGTTGGAAATATTTCGCAAGATTAAAGTTGTTTGGAGTGAGTAGTTTATGTCAAAATGTGATAGTTATGTTGACATTTTAAGGGAGGTTTTAAGAAAATAAATGTCAAATGTGAATGTTTTAAGGGTTGAATTTTGACATTTAATTGTCAGATAGCGGTTGTAATTAAGGGTTAAAGTTAGCTGAAGTGGTGATTAAATGTTTCAAATAGACATTAAAAATACCAAAAAAAGGTAACGTGCACTACAGGGTTTCATTTTACTGTATTTGTTACGATTATTATTTCTTATGTGTGTTCTTATTTGTGGGTCGGTTATACGAGACGAAAATTTATTCCGGCATACATTTTATTTTTGAAATAAATTAGAAAGAAAACTATATTGCCATTGTCTTAAAATAAAGTAATGCCGCGTGCCGCGATCGCGACGCAGCGGCACAGCGGCGTCGCGGCGACTCCAACGCCCGCACAGACACCGCTTTCCAACGCCGCTCGACCACCCTAAGGGCACCAACTCGGATCCAAAGGGTTGAGGACTGAATGTGCTCTAGCATGCGATGATTTTTAATGTTCCCATCGCACGCATGTTTTTATTAATCAAGGTACATTTTATATTTATGTCCGATTCGTGTGTTACACACATAGAAAGGGAGCGCAATTTGTAAGTTAAAAAAAATAATAATAAAAAAAGTTACAAATATATACACCCAAAACTTATTAAATATTTTTTGGTATAATTTAAATGTATTGCGTAAAACAATTGATTGCAATTGATTGCATTTTTTTCTTGTAAGCAAAAATTGTTTAATTTCCGCTGTGAAAGTTTCACTTTAATTTTTCCGCAGGTTTAATTTCCGAAAACTATTTCAACTCACTATAATTTCCTACGCCGATCTCGGATCAACCACCTAAAACATTCCCATTTATTCCGTAATTTTTCATCTTTCATTTTTTTTTTCTGTGGGGGGAAGGTGGGTTAATCAGTGGAGCGAAATGAAAGTGCGTTTCTGCTCGGAGTGTTCCTAATCTGATTCTTTCAATAGGTGGGAGCAGGTGCGGCCCTTCCCACACTTTAATAATAAGTAACGAAACAAATTTTCGACGCGAAAAAGTTAGAAAAAGCGAATGAAAAGTTGGCGTCCCCGCGCATTCCTCCCTCCCGCCGGATTATTACCTATCCATTTTAATAATGAGTTCCATTATTTATTGCTCGGAAACTCTTAAACGGAGAATTAAAACACGGCAGGTTTTTTTCCGCAATTATTTTTTGCAGCTTTTTTGGCGTGCCCGGCGAGCGTTTGTAATAACGGCGGGTGGAAAAAAATCACGCGGTGATCGGTGATGTAATTTAATTGAGGGGTTGCGGTTTTCGATAATTGAACGCGTTTACGGTTATTTTGGTTCGAATTATTTTTTTGTAATACGAATTAATGATTCAATTTTTTTGTATATTTCGACCAATTATTTCGACAAATTTGCAACAAAATTGATGCAATCTATATTGGAGTTTTTTTCTTGCTTTAGTTCACGTTTTCCAGTTTTTTACGGAGTTTTTGTAACTTTCGGAGTACTATTTAACTTAACGAGAACCAGAATTGTCTTTGAGAAATCTTCGAAAATAAACGTCAAGACTAGGGCTTCACACGAGAGTCTCGTTTCTGATCTCGTCTTTGCTCGGGTTCAAATTTACAAAGAAAATGTTACGGCTCCCTGGAACGAGATCACACACGACACTCTCGTGTAAAGGCCTAGTCAAGACAACGTCAGACAATGTCAAAAAACCGTTTTTGTAGTAAAACTTGTTTATGCGCGAAAAGACCTAAGTTTCCAAAACTCAGAACCCTTTTTTTCAATAGGGAAAGAAAACTTCCATTTCTCTAAGCAAATAAGTGTAACCAAAGCAAGACACAATAAGTAACCTTTAAGATGGTTATATCCACAAATAAAATCATAAATGACGCTAACTGGCGGTAATAAGGCTACCTTAAGTCGTAGATGTCACTGTTGAAGAGTTTGACATTTCTCAACATCAGCAAAATCATTCATCATTCTCAGCAAAATTGAAGTAATTCTACTTTTGACGCGACTTAATAGAATATCTCTGACTTTTTTTCAGACGGAAATAACGTTAAATAAAGTCTATATTATGCTTATGATTCTCCTTTTTTTTTGGCAATTTTAATTTTAGTAGAAATTGATCAATAAATGTCGCTTCAAAATATAAATATATTAATATAATATTGCCTAGAACTAATAATATAATGTGTTTCCGTAAATATGATTTTTTTAAGTAAAACTAAAACTTATTTGGCGTGACACTAACTCAGATATTTTTTCTGACGGAGATAACGTTCAATAGAGTACATAGTCTGCTTACGTATAGTCTGTATATGTGTAAGATACACTGCTCAAAATAATTAACGGGTTACTAATTTGTGCCTCCATAAAATTCAAACGGGAAATTACATACAAATAAAATTAAGAACATCTGAAAGACGCTCTATTGTTTTAATTGGCATATAAGGAAACCGCATCGCATACTTCCGGAGTATCCGTAATAATTAACAAGAACTACCAAAACTAATGTGAAATAATGTATCCCAAATTTGATTCAAAGGTGTAGGAAGTTGGAGGAGGCCTTGTTCACATCAATATACAGTCGAAAATGTTTTGCAACTGACAGTTTGACTTAAGATAAGTGAAAATGAAGCATCTCAAAGAAGTGGAAGTTGCTCGTGCTATAACATTAATTTAAAATGTCGAAAGCCTTCGACTATTTTCAAGAAACTTCAACGTAAGCCTGTCTGTTATTCAGCGATTGTGGAACAGATACTTGGATACAGGTCAATATACCAGGCGCGGTGGGCAAGGTCGCAAAAGGAAAACAGCTCAAAAGCAAGACCGTTTTTTACTGTTTACGAGTTTCTACGGCGAAAAACCTTTTAATTTTTCACTGGACGATGCATGGGGCCAGTGTATCAGACCATAGAATAGAAAATAGGAATAGGTTGATGGTATCAAATTTGAGGTGAAGACGACCCGAAAAACCTCTTTGACACAACGTTACAAAATAGCAAGGATGAATTTTGCTCGTGAACATGTCGAATCGCAACTTCGACAATGAATGTCTGTGCTCTTCACGAAGGAATCAAGCTTCCGTATTACTCGTTGAGATGGCCGAGTACGTGTTTACAAAGGCCCAGGAGAACGATACGCAGTTGCTACTGTCCAGGAAGTCGAAAGATTTGGAGGTGGTACAGTTAAATGGTTTGGGGTGGGATTAGTATCGACAGTAGAACCGACCTTGTTCTTATTCCAGAAAATCTTAACGCTAATGTCTATGTTGACTTTGTGTTAGGAGAACTTGTCCCTGTGGCATATGGAATATATCCAAATATTTTGTTAATACAGGATAACGCAAGACCACCTACACCAATGACTTCCTACAAGAACTGGTAATTCAAACAATGGTGTGGCCTGCGTTAAGGCCTGATTTTAATTTCATAGAGCATGTTTGGGATATGCTCGACAGACTAGCCCGTGATCGCCCGCATCCTCCTTAGGCCATCCATCATCTAGCGGGAGCTCTTATTGAAGAATGAGACGCTATACCACAAGAAGACCTTCGAAGATTTGCGACGGATTGGCATCCTTCGCAAAAATCTTCGACGGTTTAATGCCGTTCTTCGTGCTATGGGAACATATACTCGTTATAAAGTTACCACTTTATGTACAAAAGTTTACATCAAACAATTTATTTATATTCGTTTTCCACTTTGCTTTTGGTAGTAGTTGTTAATTATTGCGGGTACTTTAAAAGTAGGTACATATGTGCCAATTAAATCAAATAAATAGAGCGTCTTTCAGATGTTCTTAATTTTTTTTGCATGTAATTTCGCGTTTCAAGTTTATGGAGGCACAAATTACTGATCCGCTAATTGTTTTGAGCAGTGTATATGTTACCGTGCATGACCGAAATTGGAGAATGTCGACTTTCACCAGTGAATGTCAACACGTACCAAATACGTCGGCGAAAGATCGAATATTTCATTACTTTGTTGTACATTCGGACCCTCACCGGTGTATGTCTACAATCACAGATACGCCCTGGTGGAGGTCCAAAATTGAGATGCCGACAGAGAGGCGACTGGCTCTCTCCCTCCAAATCCTTTGTTCTGCTGGGAGTCAATCAGCTTTATCTGATTTTTCTTATGTTGCAATAAATAACATTTGAATCACATAATTAAGTAATTTTCTTATTACCATTATTTTCGTTTCTCATTTAAAATGTACTGTGGGTTTTAAGTTATTGGTCACTCCTCTCAGAAGGAGCGACGAAAAAGTTACGTCACCCTTATGACGTTTTATAGGGACTGAATTACGGCGAAGAAAATATAAATCTCCGACATGTTCAACATTCACCATTAGTGCATGGTGAATGTCGATATTCACCGGTTTAAGTCAGCAGTTTAAGGCTTAGAGTTAAGGGTACTTAGCAAATATAACATATGCTGTTATTCGTGCTTCACCAGAGCGTGTCTGTGATTGTAGACATACACCGGTGAGGGTCCGAATGTACAACAAAGTAATGTAATATTCGATCTTTCACCGACGTATTTGCTATGTGTTCACATTCACTGGTGAAAGTAGACATTCCCCAAATTTCGGTCTTTCGCGGTAACATATATAGGTACATATGTGGTTGCATTTATTTCTATTCTGTTTTGTTCAATACTAAGGAATGAGAGTGAGTAAATCTTCTTTGACGGTTGTGGCAGGTTTTCCTAAAAAGATTAATTTGTAATTGAATATACACACTCAATGATATTTGAATGAATATTTTCGTTCAGAAGAATATCAACCATTAATTGATTTTTTGAAGAAAAATCCAAGTTAACAATAATTTCACTTCAACGAGATCAACGATTTTTTTTTCAAGCATTGTAGTAGATCTTCCGTATAGAGTTTCTCATTTTATTGATTAAAAACCTCTAGTAACATATTTAAATTATAATAATATTCGAATTAATTTGTTTGTGCTGCTTGGTGTACATATGATTTTTTATTATTTATATAAAACTGATCGAATCGTTTTTGGGAGGTTTCTTCTTCTTTCAACTGCAAGTTTTATACATAGTTTTAATCTGCATTCAATTTAGAATAATTTAGAAAAAAATTCAGTCAATCTAATTCATTTTTGAAAAAGTTTCGTGTAAAAATCCGAAAGCTATTTTGGTCCATTTTATAATCGCTAATTTCAGGCTTACGTTTCACCAAAACCGAAAAAGTTGTTTGTTCTATATAAAATTTTACGTACCTATTATATGTCTGTATCCATAACATGTTAAAATTCGCGATTTTGAATAAGGACCTAAAAAAATTGCGATTTTCGACACCTCTCTGTTTTTTACACATTGTATTGGGTTTTTCAATAGGGACGACGCATTTTGTTTTTGGCATTTCTCGAATAGGAGTAAAGTTTGCTTCGCAATTCTTTCATATTTTGAAACGTCAGTCTATGACATTTAATACAGATACAGGAGAGAGAGAGAAGATACAGGCTTGAACAACGTTTGAAAATTATTAAACTTTTTTATTAAAGTTCAGGTTCTATCGCGACTACGCTGCGCGCGCTTACACCAATTTTCTGTCGACGAAACCGTCCAACAAGACGGACTATTGAACGTTTGATGCAAAAACAAACAACTTATGCATTGCATCATTCGAAACAACTTATACATTGCATAATGTTCCAATGCCTGTGCGACAACGTAATGCTCGAAGTGAATAAAATATCGTGGCCGATTGAGAGAGTGTGCATGAGCAGTCAAGGATGTCGATTCCACGCCGATCGCAGGCGTTGAACATCATTGTGACCAGTTTGTGGCGAATTTTGCGGAAGGACTTGGCTCTCCGCCCGTACAAGATTGCATTGACTTAAGAATTCAAGCCAACCGACCATTGTAAGCGTTGCACATTCGCTAATTGGACTCTGGACCAGATGCAAACTGACAACAACTTTCGCAAGATGATCATCTTCTCGGATGAAGCTGACTTCTGGTTTGATGGTTTTGTCAACAAGCGAAATTTCCACATTTGGTCGAGTGAGAAACCTGAATTGATGCACTTTATCTGCAAAAAATAAGTGCTTTGTGCGGTTTTCATATTGGCGCCGGCGGCGTCATCGGCCCATTTTTCTTTTTTGATGCAAACGGCGCGCTAACCGTCAATGGCGATCTTTACAGGCCTACAGTGCCATGATATCGGAGTATTTTTGGGACCAGCTCGACGCTATGGACAATATATGGTTTCAGCAGGACAGCGCAACGTGCCATACAACGTATGACGCAATCGAATCATTAATGACCAAGTTCGGCCAGCGAGTTATCTCCGCAACGGTCCTCGAAAATGGCCGCCTCATTCGTGTGATTTAACACTTTCGGACTTTTTTCTTTGGGGCTACATTACATCGCTGGTCAATGCCAACAAGCCAGCAAAGTTGGAGAGGCTGCATGCCAACGTCGAACTAGAGCTTCACACGAGAACGATATTTTTCTCGTCTCGTTTCGTAAAAGCGAGACGAGACCGAGACGACTCAGTTTAGAAAATAATTTAGGCGAGAGCGAGACCGTACGTGGTCTCGCTCTCGCGAGAGCGAGAGAACATGTACTCTGGCCCTTACGAGACACGAGAGCGTATGTTCTCGCTTTTGCGTCTGAGTCGCGTTTCTTATGTCGTTCATACTTCTTCTTCAATCTTTGACTCTGACACGGGCAGCCGTAATATTTTCTTGCATAAATTTGAACTGCTCGTTCTGGCCTCGGGCACGTTATATTTCGTTATATATTTGACGATAGCTGATATTTGACGAGATGAGACCAGACGAGACAAGGCGAGACGAGACAAACGGTTCCTAGAGCGTGAGCGAGACTGATTGTGAGACGAGAGTAATTTTTTTCCACAACTATCCTATCTCGTTTCGTGTGAAGCCTTATGTCGAACGCGACATTTTTGGTAAAATTGTGTCCAGCGTATTCAATTGTGCCAGCGCTTCCGCGGCGGACATTTGAACGATGTCGTATTCCATAATTAATGGCATCGATTGTACTTTCATTTGAAATTAAAATCATTTCCATAACTGACGCACAAGTATTTTAATTGGAAGAACAAAATGCGTTGCTCTTAATGAAAAACCCTTTATAGCAAAACGCGCAAAATTTTACGTAGATTATTGTAATATAAATCACTATACAATTTAGTTTACAGTTAGTCAGGAAATCTTAAAAAACTAAACAATTTTCAAGCACCTAAAAACACCGTGTTATGTTTACAGCGATTTACGAAGTAATGAAAGTAACGGAATTAGTTTTATATTTCCTCAAAGCTTAAAAAACCTCAAAATTCTGAAGTGTTCATTAATAGAAGTTAATAGAAGTCATTAATATTTTTGCAAAGAACAAAACTATTTTGGCTGTTTAAAACGACATAGAAATTTAGATACTTTGTCTGCAACAAGCAATGACCTTAAAACCAACCACTCGATTGCATTCAAGCTTATTAATATGTTTAACATGATTCATAAGTAATAAGTGTGCAAAGTTTGAATAAAATCCATATGAAAATGATGGAGAAAATATATTATATATTTACTCTAAATTAAATGATCAATAAATAAAACTAAATTTTATATACCATATTTATTTTAAGTTTAATCGTTTTACTACTACGTGTCACAACCATCAAAAACTCGGAACGACTTCAACTAAAGGTTACATACTCATTTCTTTTGGTTTTATTTAAATTTTTTGAAATTTGAGGATATTCTGAAATTTTTGCAGCAAACAATTTCATTTTCTTTTAATATATTCTTGCTACATTATTTTCCATTTTTTTAGAAAATAAGCTTTTCTTTGTGCGATTCATTTTTAATTAATTTTGTTCTTTGAATGGAAAGATTATTGATCATGGTCATTCAATATTATTAAAAAAAATGTATATACATAATACAGGGTAATATATTAAAGAAGAAGTTTCGAATGAAAATTAATTAGACGGGGATTATTCCCGGCGGGGGTTGCTGTATGTCCGAAGCACTTGAAGGGAAGGGTTGAAAAGTAAGTGCAACTGTTCGGCTTAGTTTTTGTACAGTTTTTTTTTGTTGTCTCTCCGGTTTGAAATAGACCCCCGTGCTCTTAACCCCTTTATGACTCATCGAAAATTATCTGGGTCAATTTATGAAACAAAATGTGGGTTTTGTTGAATTGGGAATGGGAATGATTTTTTTAAGAAAATTTAAACAAAATATGGTAAAAAGTAGTTAGTAGTTAGTTAGGGTATATTTTTAACATATACGAAAAAGTTATTAAAAATTATTAAACCCATCCTTAATTTGAATAGGCGAGCGTTACTACGTTGCTACTAAACTCAATTTGTTTGTAAATTTTTTGAAACCTAAAATCTTAAAATCCAAGTAAACAATCTGTAAATTGAAAAGAAATGTTTGTGGTCGGGGGACTCGGTCGGGGGACTATTCTTCCGTTCGGGCCAACAGAACAAGCGCATTCTTCTTAGCGCATTACATTCTACATCGGACAGTTCATTCTACGCCTGACCATGTTCCCAGTTTCATTTCTTAAAAGTTTTAAGTAACATGCAAGATTATAGATAAGTTTTTGTGAATTTGTATTAAAAACAAATTCAGCACATTCAATTGTGAGTTTGCAAATAATTCATCAAAATGCAAGATTTTTTAAATTTTCATTGAATTTCCTCGTGAATTTTCCAAATTTTCTAAACACAACTAGGTCCGATTTCCAAAAGCTTTTCCAATAGTTTTCATAAAAGAGTAGTAATGGGAAGAAACTAAGAGTAGTAATGTGAGGCAACTAAAAGTAGTAATGTGAGTGAACTAAGAGTAGCAATGTTAGGAAACTAAGAGTAGCAATGTGAGGAAACTAAGAGTGCCAATGAGAGTAAACTAAGAGTAGCAACATAAGGAAACTAAGAGTAACAATGTGAGGAAACTAAGAGTAGTACATAATCAATGTAAAAACCCACGATTTTTCTCATTCCAACATGTTTCTTAATTCCTTCACATTGCTACTCTTACTTTTCTCTCATTGCTACTCTTACTTTTCTCTCATTGCTACTCTTACATTCCTCACATTGCTACTTTTAGTTTTCTCACATTGCTACTCTTAGTTACCTCACATTGCTACTGTTAGTTTCCTCCCATTGCTATTCATTGTCTCCTCACATTACTATTCTTAGATCCCTCACATTGCTACTCTTAGTTTCCTCACATTACTACTCTTAGTTTCCTCACATTTTTACTCTCAGTTTCCTTATATTACTTCTCTTAGTTTACTCTCATTGGCACTCTTAATTTTCTCACATTGCTACTCTTAGTTTCCTTACATTGCTACTCCTAGTTTCCTCACATGGCTGCTCTTAGCTCCCTCATATTACTACTCTTATTTCCCTCACATTACTACTCTTAGTTTCTTCCCATTACTACTCATTGTCTCCTCAAATTACTTTTCTTAGTTCCCTCACATTGCTACTCTTAGTTTCCTCACATTGCTACTCTTAGTTTCTTCACATTACTACTCTTAGTTTCCTTACATTGTTACTCTTAGTTTCCTCACATTGCTACTCTTAGTTTCCTGACATTGCTACTCTTACTTTCCTCACATTATATCCAATGTAGTGACGATAAGATAAGAATTTAGAATCTACGATAGGACACGTTGTCCTATCGTCACCCGTTAATTCTACATTTTATTATAATCCCTTATTGAACATTAATCACATAATATTTCCTCACATTGCTACTCTTAGTTTCCTCGCATTGCTAATCTTAATTTCTTTACATTTTTAATCGTAGTTTCCCCACATTGCTACTAGTTTCTATGTCATTGCTACATTTCTAAAACAACCCTTAACTTTCGTTTGTCCTTTCTCCTTTCCTTTTGTTTCTGCTTTCCTCGTATTCTTAGAGCAGCTACTGTACACAAACTCGTTTTCAACCCTTGTGTACACAAACTCCCTTTCAATCCTTAGAGTACCACATAGGGAAACTTTTTGTGTCGCATTAGAAATGCGCGCGCGATTTTTTCTCGGTTGGTCAGTGGGTGTAACCGTCACATTTTTTCCTCCCCATTTGCACGATTTTTCTACGGGCGTGGCGCAGGGATCGCGTGAGCGGAAGGAAACGAAACAGAGTAAAAAAAAAATCGGCGTCGCGGATAAAAATGCGCCGTATTATTTGTCGGGGAAAAAATGCAGTGGGGAAAACGAGAATCAAATCGCAGCGCCGGGATTTTACCTGTGAATTTCGGTCACGCATCGGCGCTTTCACACACGGACGCCCACAATGGGGGGCAACAATTTTCATTTTCTTTTTCTCAACTTTTTTTCTTGTTTGAATAATTGGAGGAATTACAAACGAGAAACGGAAATCGCCGTGTAAATATAGTGTTAATGCGATCTGATAAGGGGCAATTGGGTTTTAAATTGGGGCCCGCAATTGGGTATTATGGTAATTTTTTTCGGAATATTTTTTTTCGTAATCGTTCAAATGCAACAAAATATTCCTGAATATTTCAATTTTAATGCGGAATTAGCATAATATTTAATCGGCGGGGTTGTTTTCAAATCGTAAAAGTTCTTTTGGAACCATAAAACTTGTTTAAAACTATCAAGAACAAGATCTTTTAGAAAAGTTTGAAGTTTTAGGTCGGTTGAATGTTAGGAGTTTTAAGTTTGTCAAGACTGTTTAAACGACAATAAACATCGAAATATAAAACTTCTTCCATCCATCAAGAACCAAACTTTTACAATCTAAAAATATTATTTAAAAAAAATGTGAAACACGCGCGCCGCGGCGTACCTTCGTACGCGCCATTTCTTCGAAATATTTTTCAACATTTGTTTATAACTTACAATTATTTGCTGAAAATTTCATAGATATTTCAACATTTTAATGTAATCTCAAAATTAACAAAATCGATTTCCTACTGAAGAAAATATACATTTTGTGATTAATGGTGACTAAAACTTTTGAAATGGGATGGGATGGAATATATTATAGATAATAGTTTTAAATTCGAGAGTTTTTGGCACGTCGGACTACTCTATAAAATGTACCTCCTAGAAATCCCTCCTTAACTACTCTATATAATCAAGAATTTTCTCGAAGGAAGAACCCTTCTTATTAGAATTTACCATTTACTATTCTTCTTCTAGGTCTCCCACAAGGTTCTTCCCTCTCTTCTTTACTATGTAATATATTTTCCCATGACATCTATAATTACAACCTCGACGACAAAGCCCAAACATTCAAAGATCTTTCCACATATGTCCTACAATACACCGAGGTCACCGCATTATATACCATCACAGTAACCTCAAAAAGACCATAGACCAACTCAAATATGAAATCCTCTCATGGTTTAATCGATGAAGATTCTGCTAATCCCTCCAAATGCCAATTGCTTATCCCCAACCATAGATTATCTCCAAACTCTCCTCAACTCCACATATGCACCATGGACATAACACCGATACCACTTGTTAAATACTTATGAGTGACTCTCAACTATAGACTTACAGACAACTATAAATTTCTGATGTTTGTCTTTTGGTAACAACGGAATCTCCATACACACTGCTACGAAAATATATAAAGCTATATGTAGACCTATCCTACCTACCAAGAAAGGAAGCATCCACACAAACATTAGCCTAAATGGACACTTTTAGATGAAATTCAACAGGTTATGTATTTGGGAACTGACGGAAGAAGTAAAAGCGTAACTGTCAGTAGAATAAACCAAGCAAAAATTGCATTTATTAAATGGAATAATCTGTTCACCTCCAACAACAGCCTTACGCTAAGGAAAAGACTAATTTTTGACAGACTTTTTAAGACAAACTTTTGTGTGTAATGTTGCACTGTATGGGTGTGAAACCTGGACTATAGGGACCTTAGAGAGAAGATGTCCGGAAGCCCTAGAAATGTGTTGATATACGAGGAAGCTAAAAATTGGTTGGGTTGACCGAGTGACAAATGAAGAAGTGTTAAGGAGAGCCGAGGAAAAAGATGTCTGTGGACACCACTGTAACTTATTGGCCATACATAGCGGCATGATTGCTTGCTGAACACAATTATCGGAGGACACCTTGATGGCAAGAACTACATAGGGAGACCACGGCAGCAATACATTGACCAATTAATTCTGGATGCTGTATGCAGAACGTATCAAAAAATCAAGCAGAAGGCTGAAGACAGAGCAGAGTGAAGAAATGCTACGGATTGATTATCTTCGGATTGAATACCATTGATGATGAGACCTATTCTAGACTATGTACACATACTTATGACTAACGCATATAAAACACCAACCGACACACTCAAACTCGCTGAATCTACATCGTTAGATGTATTTACGAAATTAAGGCATCTTAATAACATCTTCTGTAACCCACCCTTATTTATCTTTATATACCGTGACCAAAATTCCAAATATCTCAGACAGACAAAAACAACTTTTAACCAGATTTAAGGACAGGGACATTCATCGGACAATCATTGACTAGATTTTGTATAAAACATGACCTAAGACACCACACTCGCAGACATCCTTCAAAGACTGTATACGCAACACTATAGGACGACTATGACGACTAATCATCACCTCATTTTGTTTTAAATTATCTATTACATTAACAGATTGTACTCCCTGGCTGGAAGATCTTGTGATCGATAGTTATTTGTTACTGTTGGTGACAATAAAAATTGTTATTATTATTTAGATAGAGGATACTGTACTACTGTTTTAAATTTTAAATAGAGGATACTGTACGCGGGCGGTATTATTGTAATTTTCCATGATCCGTATTTCTGGAGGTTATATAAGAGAGATTAAAGGAGACATAGGTACATATATAGACATAGGTAATATAGACAAAGGACCTATTGTTAATGCAATACTATAGGTTTTTTGTATAAATTTTAGAAATGTCGCTTGCTCTATGTATTTTAAAAGTTCTAAAAAAACAACTATTGTTTATTTGGACTTACTATTGGATATACTTTCTCGAAAAAAATATTTTTCTATTTTATACGTTCCAAGTTTTTGTTTACAAGAAACATATTTGGATTTTCAAAATTTGCAATTAAATTTGTTTAACTTTGGCGAACTATGAAAGACGAACTAACAGACGAATTATACGAAAATTTTGCGCCAACTAACTTCGATACCTTATCTTGGTCTGTTCTAAATTTAGCTAGTCTAACTCCACTAGAATTGGACGAAATTAAATATTGGTAAAACCATACTATATTATAGATAATCATATAAACTTAATAAAGTCGGAACACAGCCTGAATATATAAATATATTGAACCTTTCCGGAGCTCTATAATACTAATGAGTGTTTTTAGGGTTACCAAAAACAAAACTCATGTGAAATTTGTCAGTTAATTTATTAGTCCACTTTCGTGGCACTCAACAAAAACCAGAAAAATAACATTGTTTTTTACACCTAATCACCTGGCATACGTCGCACAGACCCAAAGTAGCAGTAATTTTCACACCTGAGACGTATCGCAGGTGGTTAAGGGTTAAGATCATGTCTTTCCGATGCCTAAAGTGGATATCCATCTGAAGACGCGTTCCGAGATTTATCTCTCATCAGTACAGCTTTGCTTTTATGAACAACAAATTGTAAACCACTTACTTGAAACCCATGTGGATGATTAGGGTTAGATATTTTTAATTTGAGATTTCGTGTGAGAGACATGAACTTGACAGTTTATTGATTTAAATGATAATTTAGATTTGGTAAAACCATACTACGTTATAGATAATCATATAAACTTAATATAGTCGGAACACAGCCTGAAAATATAAATATATTCAACCTTTCCTTTAATGCAAATTAAATTTCTTCAAGTTTGGCGAACTATGACAGACGAACTAACAGAAGAATTTTACGAAAATTCTGCACCAACTAACATTGATACCTTAACTTCGTCTGTTCGAAATTTGGCTAGTCTAATTCGACCAGAATTACGCGAAATTCGTTTTTGGAATTAATAAATTTGCAATAACGTTTGTTAAAGACGATAGAAACGACGGATTTTGCTAAAAATGGTGTGGACAAGCTCTGATTGTAAGCTATTAACTCGTATTGAGTCTATGTAAAATTCGACTAGACTAAAGTATGTCTAATTTTGATAAATTTGTATTAAATTTTGTTCTTTTTTTTTAAGTTTGACAGGCTATTACAGAAGAAAGAACTGACATATTTTGTTGAAATTTAGTACAGACTAACATTGAAGTCTCATTTAAGCCTTTGTACAATTTGGGTAGTCTAACTTGTCTAGAACAGGGATCGACAAACTCTATAAACTTAAGAGCCAAATTTTTATTTAAAATGATTTCAGACTCGATCAAGGGCCACGGATTATTTTCTATACATTAAGTCATATTTTTGTATTTTCTTCGGAATTTTTTTAATTTAATGTTTGGTTAGAAATAAATATTTTTTTTCTTTGAAAAACAAACTTTATTTGAGTAGGTAGCTTATATACGTATTTAACATTCAAAAAATGTACTCAAAATAAAAAAAAAACCTTATGAATAAACACAATTAAAAATAATAATTATAATTAATGAGACGGATGAGCGTGCATTTCATTGGAAAGTTTTTTAAATTCTGGCAGGTAGCTGGTAATTTTCAATTTTAAACGCGACTCCATATTCATTAGTTAACTGACCTCTCAGTTTGGTCTTCATGAATCATCAGATTCATCTTGTTGATTGCTCACATAAATAAGCACATCCGAAAATATTCTTCTTCTTCTGAAAGTGCCTACTATGCTCTGTGGATGTTGACTATCACGTTGGTCCAAGTCACTCTATTCACTGCCGCTCTGAATAGAGCTGTTGATGTCATTCCGGACCATGTTCGTAAATTTTGCAGCCACGATATTCGTCTGCATCCTGCTGACCTTCGACCCTCTATTTTCCCCTGTAGGATGAGATGAAGAAGGTGGTATTTTTAACCTCGCATGATATGTCCGAAGCCTTCCAATTTTCAGTTGCAGTACCGTGTCGTTTGGCACGTGGTGCACTAACATCTTAATGATAGCACCACATCTCAAATGCATCTATGCGCCTACATTTTCGGTAAGGCATCGGTAAGTGTCCACGCTTCTAACCCTTATAAGAGAGTCGAGAGAACCTAGCATTTTAAAATTCTTATTCTTGTACGGATGTTAAAAAATTGGTTGCGCTAATGCGCAGTATGTTCATCATCATCATCATCATCCTTTATGTCCCACTGCCGGCACCGGCTTCTTCTCTGCCACATATCAAACCTCAGCACTATGAATTGAATATGGGGGACCTACATTTTAACGTCGAATCCGAACGACCAATTTCCAGAGAAGGCAGTTGAGACCCCGGTTGCCTAGGCCGGTTTGGGGAATTGAGTGTGATGGGTTTCAGACATTAGTTTTTAATTTTTTCTGCTTTGGTTCTGTGGGGATTTGAACCCCAGCTATCTGACTCAAAGGCCAAGTGCTTTGCTTTCTGAGCCACGACCACACACCGCACAGTATGTTACGCATTATTAAATGTACCTCTTGCGTTTTTCGATTAAGCATCTTGTTTCTCGAGAGTGATCCCAGTGCTTATTCAAGGTGCAGCCCAGGCATGTAACTGTTTCGGCTGTTATGAGAGCAATATTGTTGGCGGTAAACTGTAGGTTGCCGATAACGTTTTTACTGCTAATTAATATGTGCGTCTTCTTACAGTTTATCTTCTTACCGTATCTGTTGCATGCCGTCTCTGCACGGTCCTTAAGCCTCGGAAGTCCTTCAGCAGTATCTGCTATAAGGACGGTCATGCATGTCTTCATCAGCATGTCTTAGGTTATTTATTATTTCTCCTTTGTTTAAAACTCCATCCTGCATCTTGTCCAATGTCTCTTTAAATTGATGTACTGACTACACGTTGAATAGGAGGGGCGACAGTATACAACCTTGACGCACGCGTCTCCTTATGTTAAACTCTTCCGATGTTTCGTTTTCGACCCGAACAATGGGTTTTTGTTGCAAGTATAGCTTTGATATTACATCTTTGTCTCTGTCCTTAATTCTTAACTTACGGAGGATTGAGATGAGTTTACTATGTTGGACTTTATAAAAGGTCTTTTCGATATCTATGAAGCATGCACAGACGTCTACGTTGACGTCGCATTCTCGTTGAATCAGGACCTGTATATCTCATCGTAATAATGCCTCTCGTGTAGCAAGTCCCTTCCTGAAATCAAACTGTGTGTCGCTTATTCTCTCGTCGAGTTTTCTATATACGCATGCTTGAATGATATTAAGCAAAGCTTTTTGGATATGACGTATGAAGCTGATTATTCTGTGGTCGGTGCATTTAGTTGCGTTAGTCTTTTGGGAAGCGGAATGAATGTCGGGAGCAGTCAGTCATTTGGCATTTGACGGCCTGTGTAAATTTCATTGAAGAGGTTGGTCACCAGTTTTATCTGTTCTGGGTCCAGTAGTTTGAGGACTTCTCCACGAATCTGGTCTGGCCCAGGGGTTTTATTGTTTTTTAGTCGTTTGATAGCCGATTCTACTTCCTCATGTGTAATGATAAGCCCTTCCTCGCCGACCTCTGCGGGCATATTATCGATATTTTCGTCTCCGAAAAGTTCTTCAATGTACTGCTTCCATGTTTTGAGTTTTCTGTCAGTCTCGGTAATGATGTAGTCATTCGAGTCGGAGATTATTCCTGGACCCCACCTTTGATATCTTCCTGTGGTTTCATTTAGTTTCTTATGGAGGTTCAAGCTGTCATGTTTTTCTTGTAAGATCACGATTTCGACATATTTTTCCTGAACCATTCTTTCTTTTTTAAGTGCCCTGTCCTCTTCGAACGTTGGCAATCATTTGCGCTAGCTGTGCTTTGTCGATCGCTTTTCTAAGGAGACTAGTCCTAGACCATACCATTGTCGCAAATTCTTTAGCTACGATATTTTCGACGCCCGGGTTCTGCCTTCAATCCTTCCTTCTCATTAATTTGAGAAGTCTGTATATTTCATTTCTGAGAAGGTATCCAAAGTATTCCAGCTTTCGTCTTTTATATGTGCGCATGACGTCGAGATCTTTTGACACCGTTCTTTAGCCTCTTAAATTGCTCTTAGGACTCTTCTGTGTAGTTCCTTGTATTTTACATTATATCTGTTTCTGTGTTGTCTTCTTTCTTCCATAAGTTCCAAGATAGTATTTGTCAACTACTGTTGTTTCTTCACCATCCTATCCGGTCTTAGTTCTTCTTTTGTGACGCAGGTTATTGGTATTTTTATTTTATTCCATAGGTCTTCTACTTCTGTTTCGTGCTTGTTGTTTTCAGATATAGTTTCATGTTTAGCCTTTCTTTTATTTGTTGGAATACGTTGTCCCGTTTGAGTTTGAAAACATTGAGAACGCCAAATGCAATTTTATAACTCCTTGTATGATACCGGAATTCCAAGTATCATATTTTAAACTATCTGTCTTCGATAGATTACTCACAGAAATTGGTTTATGCTGTTGTGTCAGTCTGTATTTTTCTATCTCCAGGTTTTCCAGTTCAATAGAAATGTTATCAAATCTTGAGCTCCACATATCCTTGTTTTTTAAATCAATCAATTCCATTTCAAACGTACCTTGATCAATACCGAATGCAGAAAATATTAGATCTTTCAAATTTGTATTAAGAGGATCGGCAATGAAAGCCATCACCGTTTTATGAATCTGCTTTGAGAAGATCTTTCCGTATTAATAATGACTGTCCTGAAATAATCGGTGTTAATCACAACAGTGTTTTCTTGGCGGTACTCGGATAACTTTTGAAATTTAGTTAACGCTTCTTTTTGTAAATCGTCACCTAAAACACCAAATTTCTTTTAAAATAAAATAATATCTTGCAGCATATGCAAAGCAATGTTTCCTTTACTGATTTAGTTGTGATGTAAAGTCCACCATGAAGTAACATTTTAGCAACCACTGATCCTGTTTTAATTTTTGATAATTAATTCCCCAGTCATCGAATTATGGTTTAATTTCATTAAAACAAAATGCAAAACGTGATTATATTTCCTCTTGAAAGCCATCGGACTCTGTCGAACAGGAGAAGGTCTCCATTTGACTCAAAAACTCCTTAAATTGGCGATAATTAAGCGGTTTTGCGATAATATTATTAGTGGCTTTGACTATCAAATCCATAACTTTACCAATAATATAACTTTACCAATATCTTCTAGAAATGTTTGTACTCAACGTGCTTCCTGGTGAATTATGCAATGGCAATATAACACGTCATAGTTTTTTTTTCTAATAACTGTTCCTGTTCTCTAATGTGCGACTTTGGACACTTTTTTTCTGTTTCGTTTTTTGTGATTTTAAATTTCAATATATTTCTGGAGAGCCATAAGCTCAGACCAAAAAGAGTCACATTTTGCCGACCCCTGGTCAACAAACTATGTAAAATTATTTATTCAAATTAAAACTAGCAACTGCACCAAATGCTTAAGTTAAAAAAAACAGTTACAAACGAATTAAAATGTCAACAAACACAAATTGTATAAAATTTTATAAAACGTCGTACAAAAACATATTATGGGAAGTGATTTTAAGAAAATAAACAAAATATTTTCACTAACAATCGAAACTCCATAAAATGTTCACAGAAATTTCATAAATTGAAAATAATTAAATTATGAAAATATTAAATTCTGTCAAATTTTTCTAATTTCAACACACAATTTGTTACGATTCTAAGATTCGATTTGGTCTCACAAGAAACTCAGAAACTCGTTAACGTAAAAACTTGTTTATTGATTGTTTTCAGCGGTTTTGAAATTATTATTTCTTAATATTCTTGTTTAAGATGCGAAAACTGTGAAGATAAATACATTGGAAATATATTTCGAGTGATTCATTTTGAAAATATTTCTTCAACATAAACCTGCTTCTATTTGATACAAACTCCTACATGGAAATTGATACAATTAATTCATTAACATGCAATAATAATAACTAGTTCATTGAAGTTGAAGAATCTAAATTATTGAATTTGAATTAACTATATAAACATAACAAATACATGACTACGTATTGTAACTATACATTACCAATTAGTAAACTACCTCCAATCAAAATGTCAACTCACTAATTAAGTCACATCATTGATTATCTACTTATCTAGATTTTGTTTACACATCTACTAAACCTTGTATTTGAACTACACTTTACTTCTATAACCACTTTTCTTGATCAAATATTTTTAAGAATTTCATCGTTTAAGTTGTTTTGATTAAAAAGATAGATCTTGTGATATATAATCTTGTAATATTTCCCTAGCTGAATATAAGTTAATTGAAACGATCTTTTTAAAACAAGAGGGGAAGGAGGCTAGCAGCACTCAGTGTCTTGTTTTTAATTTAGGACAGTTTCGGGGGTGGCCGGGGCTGTACGCGTCCCGGCGCACCGGTAATTAGGCCGTCGGGGGGGCTCGGAGTCGAAAACCTGAAACAGTTGTCGTAAAATGGAGAATTACAAGCGCTAATTATCATGCATTCTTTATCGCGTTTATTTTTCTTCGACTCGTCGCTTTTATTTTTCTTTCGAAAATAAAAATTAGGGAAAATGAGGGTGAGCGGGTGGAAGTGTGTCTCCCCTTTTTAAAAGGCAATTTTTCTTATTAGCTCCATTAACGAGGAAAATCTTGGAGAAAAATCGTGAATTATTCAAGAAACGTTTTCCGTTGAGCACATAATTATATTTAACAAAACGTTTTTAGCTACCTTTTATTTACTGCGCCACCCATTTTCCATCTTCGGGAAATTTAAATTCAAACAAGAAAAATCAGCGAAAAAATTAAAAGACGATTATTTTCACTTGATTCTTGCGTAATTAGTTTTAGTTTGTTAGAGTGTTTTTCTTCGGTCGAGTCGAGCGCTAGAGAGTTGTATAGCCTGGCATGCAAAAAAAACATTGTTCAGGTCGAAGAAATAAAATTAATAAGAATATATGTAAAAGTCCATTTAAACCGGTATTTTAGTTTAGCGTAGGTTATTTTTACAGAGCCGTAACGGCCACAGTCTTTTAATACTGCAACATCCACACTTCGCCAAACACCGATTCGTTTTATTTTAGTTTTATTTGGCAAACTAATTAGATATTTTAGTATGTAGATGGGATAATAAGAATTGTTGACGGTTTATGGGTAATAATATGTTTAGTTTTATTTCACTTTTTCTGCCGTTTTGAAATTATTATTTTTTAATATCCTTGTTTAAGTTGTGGAAACCATAAAAATAAATGCAATGGGCATATTAAAAAAAGGTTATAGATATAATATGAGTGATTACAAATGGTGTAATTGTGTGGGAAAATGTTGATTCTTTTTATTAAAGACGATAAACTTGTGGGAACATTGAGGAAACATGGATTCGAATTTGGTAAAATATATTATATATTATTGCAATTCGTAAGTTTGTTTATTTATCAAAGGAAACAAAGATTTTATGAAATTTTCACAAATTAACATCTTTTTATCAATTTCGAGGAAAATTTAAGAAATTTAAAACACGTTAATATGCGAGAAAAAAATTAAATAAAATGGTTTTATGGTATTTCAATTCGTGGTTTTTCAAAATTGCGTATCAAAAAAAACTTATTGAAAATTATTATCAGATTTGGATAAATTTATTTCTTTCTATCGATTCTGAGGAAAACTTTGTTTTTATTAGCACTTGTACATCTTGGAAAACTAAATGTAAAAGACAGTTTCGGCAGAAACGGGAGACTTGAATATACTGTTAGATTGTAGATTTTAGATTTCGGTGGTGACTTGTACTGCGACCTTCATAGATCTATTGTACCCCACCCTCTTCCTGTAATCGTTGGTCTACTTACACATTTACATCGAGCGCCTTCTCTAGTCTTAATTCCTTTAGGAATTTCAGAATCTGGGTGGGATTCAAGAACTCCAACTCCTCGGCGTTGAACCAGTGGGCTCCAAGATACATTCGTCTCTTGCGGAGCAGGGCTCCGCAGTCTTTGAGCAGATGCATGGGGGTTTCCTCAGCTGAGCCGCATAATCTGCATCTGTCATCTTCCTCTAGGCCTAGGGCCTTGAGGTGTTTTCTAAGTCTGCAGTGCCCCATCAGGACTACTGTCAGAATTCTAAGCTTGTTTCTGTTTAGTTTCGGGCAAGCTTTTGTACTTTTCTGGTTAAGAGATCCCATAATTACTTTGGATTGTCTTGGCCCTGGAAGTTCTTCCCAGGTTTTCATCCATTGTTCTCTAATTTCTTCATCTAAACTTTTGTGGATGGTGTACATACTCATACCGCAAAAGGGTTCCGGACCTATAAAGATATTAGAAGACTGGATGATTACTGGATCCCTTGTTTCTAGATGATCGGCTTCTTCATTTCCTTGTATAGCAGTGTGTCCTAGTCCCAGTATAGCGTTACTTTATTTTCTCTGCCAAGCTCGTTCAGCTTTCCCACACAGCTTTCCCATACCAGTTTAGATCTGATGGTGTATGAGCTAATGGCCTTGATGGCTGCTTGGCTATCTGACAGGATAGCAATGTGTTTTTGCGATAGATCCTAAGTACTGTTAACCAGAATGATTTATCAGCTATAATTGTGAAATGCTCGCTTTTCAGATTTAACAGATAATAACACGAAAACATAATTAAATATAAATGTTCGTATTGGTAGATTAGGGAGACGTGAATTTACTATTAGCCAAATTGATTTGTTCTTAAATCTTTTTCTTCTTCTTTAGCCATTAGGTGGATCCTTCGACATAGGCATTTCCAAATTGTTTCCATCTTTCCCTAGTCTCTGGTTGTTCTTTTGAGGTCATCTTACCATCTCATGGGTAGTCTTCCTCATACTCTTTTGTGTTCATATGGTCTTCACTCTACGATTACTCTGTCCTATCTCATTCTATTACTTCTTCCAAAGTGACCTGGAAATCTTCATTTGAGTATTGCAATTTTCAATATTGGTGACTTTAATTATTGCTCGTATCCTTTAGTTCCGATATCAATCACATTTTGCAACCCCCATCATGACCATCCATCCAATGGATTAATTATCTAAAATGTGTAAAAATACAATAGGCCACATGGCCGCATTGTTTGTAGGGTTGAAATAGCCCCGATATTCACATTTGGGGACAAAAAATATTTTGGTATTTGCCATATTTTGGTTGCGAAATTCTCTGTGGTATATGTCATCACAGGTAAAATGCACTGGTCAAAAACTTTTTGTGGTGTTGAGCTATTTTCTTGCTTCGCGGGATGAGTGATAATATGGGGAAGGCCACCAATCCTTGCCATATTCTCCTTCTCATTTCTTCTTTCTAATTGATTCGGCCGATAGTAAGTTTCTGTCCTAGGTAAATGTATTCTTCTATCTTTTTGATTTCCTGTCCTCCCACTATCACTATTATTGGTTCTTCTATGCCTTGGTACATTATCCGGATTTTTGAAAGTTTCATTCTTAGCCCTATTTTTTTAGATTCTCTTTGTAGGTCTGCAAACATTTTTGTTGGATCTTCTCTACTATGTGCCATTTTAATAATATCGTCAGCATATCTTAGATTGGTTAGTGGAGTTGCATTGAGGCTGATGCCTTTGTCGTTCCAGTCAGTTTTTTTTTTAAATCTGTTCCAATGCTAGGGTAAAGGATTTTAGAGATAAGGAGGCCCCTTGTCATACTCATCTTTTAAGTTGGACAGGTTTAGTTTTTTCGTGGAGAATGTAATTTGCGGTTTCTTGTTTGTTGCATTCTTTAGGTCACTGTATCTGTGGTCGGTCCTACTGTTTGACATTGCTTTATAACCCGCTCATATTTCTATGCTATGAAAGGCTTTTTCGTAATCTAGAAACGACAAATGTAATGGGTATTCGTATTCGTTGCATCTTTGTATTATCATTTTCGTCGTTAGTGGATGATTATTAGTGGCGTAGTTTTTCCTAAATCTAACTTGTCAGCCTAATCCAACCTAATCCAACCATGCGAAGCATGGTCATGGTCCTGGTCAATAATGCGAAGCATGGTTGGATTAGGTTGGATTAGGCGGAGAAGTTTGTTAAGGTTTGGATTAGGTTAGGTTAGGTTAGGTTACAAACTTGTCAGGTTTGTATTCGTCGAGCTTTCTCTCTAGTCTCTAGGTGTATTGTTTGTCAGTAATTTGTATACATGTCACATTAGACTGATCAACCTGAAGTTAAGGAGGTTCGAGCGAATTCCATATTAAATATTTTTTATAAGTTTAAGCTTTGAAACTTTTTATCCATGCAGATCAATACTTTATTTATGTCCTCTAAAATTTGAAAGTGATCCACCATTTAGTTTACCGGAAAATTTTTTTTTTCAAATTTTATACACAGGCTCTTATGACGGACAAGCTTCCGTCACGTCTTTATTTACTTTTTTCAATATTAATTTCGAAACTTTAGGGAATAAAAAACTATACACAATAAACTTATATTATTGTAAAACACGACAGCATGTAATACAACATGAAATCAATAAGCAATGTGACGTTATCGATGTAATTATTTAAATAATTTGAGTTAATTTAAGTTATGTTAATTTAATTTTTTATTTTGAATCTTGTTTATCGACAATAATTCACATGACGGATGGTTTAGCAACTTCAATTTTTTTTCCTGAATATTTTTGGGTTTGAAATAAAATTTATTTCTTTTTTCTAAATCGGGATTAAAATTCAAGAACTTTTTCTAAATCGGGAAAAAAAGTTTAAAACTTTAAGTTTAACGTAAATAAAGAAAAAATATATAAATTTGGTTTATGAGAAACATTCACTGAGATGGATTCACTCCGAATTGAAAAACTCACTACTATGTTTTTACCACTAATTTTGTTTAGTTAATAAACACTTAACACGACTCGCGTCAATTCGACTGTTGAAGATCATTCACAACGGTAGCTATTGAACTTCACCTCCCTCCAATTATTGGGAAAATAATTGTTTGAGTAATATTAGAAGTGTTATAACCTCATATGTGTATATTGTAAATAATGTAGATCATTGGTAAATAAAAGTCCTTTATTTTCAAGGTCGCAACCATCGTCTTCATTTAGGATTCAATTGACGCGTATGGGATTCAATTTACAGAAAATTTCGATTTTTAAAAATGAATTTCAAACATTTTTTAATGTTTTCAGTTTAATCGCTACGAAAATATTTTAGAAATGTAGTTTGTACAGATATTTTATACAGACGATTTATTATTAAATTTGAGATTAAATTGACCGAAAATATCTGATTTTTTTAAGATAAATTTAAAAAAATTTAAATATTTTTTGCAAATATTTTGTGTTTAATGTGAGAAATTAAAAGGAAAACTAGAAATTTGATGAATGTGGATTAATCTGACATAAATTTTAAACTTTGAGTTTTTAATGATTTTTTTTACGATTTTTAATAAATTATTTTATAAAAATTTCGGATTTCATAATTTTGAATATTTCGAAATTAAATTGAATATTGGTGTGAAACCATACTAATTATAGCTACAATCATACAAACTTACTAAAGCGAAATATAGCTGGAATATATTAAACCTGTTCGTAGCTCTATAATATTAAGTCTTATTATGACTATGAATAAATCTCATTTTGAAACGTGAAAATGGATTGGTTCTAGGAATAACATACAAATCTCTGTTGTATAATTCAATATCCTGTATGATATTAGCCAGGAAGTAGTTGTTTCATAACATGAAAATGGACTGGTTCTAGGAATAACATACAAATCTCTGTTCTATAATTCAGTATCCTGTATGATATTAGCCAGAAAGTATTGATTCATTACATGAAAATGGACTGGTTCTGAGAATAACATACAAATCTCTGTTGTATAATCCAGTATCCTGTATGATATTAGCCAGGAAGTATTGTTTGATTACATGAAAATAGACTGGTTCTAGGAATAACATACAAATATCTGTTGTATAATTCAATAGCCTGTGTGATATTAGCCTGGAAGTAGTTGTTTCAACATGAGATTTGTTCATAGTCCTAATAAGACTTAATATTATAGAGCTACGAATAGGTTGAATATATTTATATCTTCAAGCTACATTGCGTTTCAGTAATTGTATTTCGAAGTTAATGTGAAAAATTAAAAAATATTTTAGAAATTTGAGAAATGTAGTTATAACATATTTATTTTTAAATTTGAGAAAATGTACAAAGTTTCTAATTTTTTAATATTCATTTTCAGCAAATTTGCTGGTTTCGTAGATTTTTTCCTAAATATTTTGAGTTTAATATGACATTTTAAATAAAAAATAATTAGTAATAATTGCAATATGTATATTTTTGAAAATTGTATACCGAATTTTTTTTCAGAAATTCGGAATCTTTTTTAGCATTTGAAGCTCAAAATTGATGTTTTTTTAAATAAATTTCCATACATTTTTGTACAATTTTAAAATAAATTGACCAATAATTAAAAAAAAATATTCTATTAATTTGAAATTTGTAAATAATATGTAACAGTAATAATTTTTTTTTTACTATTTAGTTTTTTAAACTATTTTTCATCCAAATTTTAGGCAATTTTTCAAAAATATTTTCAATTTTATTTAAAAACAATATTTCCCAATAATTATCAATTTAATAATACTATAACATTTAGAATATATTATATGTATATATTATAAATCTATTTTGGGTATATTATGAAAAATTATATATATATATATATATATATATATATATATATATATATATATATATATAAAATGAAAAATTATTATACAGATTTAATAAATTCAATTTTGTACAGACATAAATGACAGAATTTTTTTGATAATTTAATCTCAAAATCGATATTTTCTTTAATAAATTTCCTTTTTTTGTGCAATTTTTTTTTTATTAAAAAATATTCAATAAATTTAAAAGTTGCTTGAAACAGATTTCTCTGAAATTTGTGCTTTTTGTCAATTTACTCTCAAAATTAACAATATTTTTAAATCGACCATATTTTTAAAAACTATGCTTTCTTACTCAACTTTCTTCAATTTCAAACAAGTAGTCTATTTTCAATCTAGTTTTTCCAAAGAAATAAATATTTTAAAAAAATGATTGCACATAAAACCCCAAATTATTCATAGCTAATAAGTTTTGTCCAGTTTAATCATGTTTGTACTCATTCTTGAATGTACATATAGGCAGGCTTGTATAATATTATCTACCTTGTTTTGTCTGCCAGGCGTGGGCAAATCTTTTAGTTCTCGGATCACATCACGTGATGAAAATTTGATCGCGGGCCGCATTAAATAATTTTCTATTTAGTTATTTGCAACTATACAAGCCTAGACACAATAATATTCTTAGGTTTTTATCAAGGAAGCGAAATATACCCTGATATTCAACTGCAGTACAACTGCAGGTGTCCGAAGGGCCACTTAAAAAAAATCGGTTTGGAGGGCTGCATTATAAAATAATACAGCCCGCTTGGACAGCCCTGATATACACTGATTGTTAAACGATATATTTTTAGAGCCCGTAAATGTGCCGTGTCTATGAAATAGGGGCAACTAGATAATAAAATAAACATCAGGCCATAATAAACATGTCATAGGCAGACTTTCTGTATTTTTTATAGCTGTGTTTATTTTAGAATGCGAACCACAACACCAACTTAAAGGTTTTATTAGAAATAGATATTTTCTTAATTAAAGTAATTTATAATATGCTTCGCGGGCCTGATAAAATATGAACGCGGGCCACATACGAGCCACGGGCCGCGATTTTCCCAGGCGTGGTCTATGTTATCTAATCTAATTTGACAAATCTACTTTGTCTATTCTTATACACCTTGTTTTGACTATGTTGTCTAATATAATTTGTCAAATCAACATTGTCTAATCTTTGATGTATATATGCCGTCTATTCTCATTTGTAAAATCTACGTTCTTTAATCTCACTTACCTGGTTTTGTCTATGTCATCTAATCTTATTTAACAAACCTACTTTTTTAATTTCATTTGTCAAATCTACTTAGTCTAATCTCATTTGTCAAAACTACTTTGTCTCATCTCATTTGTAAAAACTATTTTATCTAATCTCATGTGTCAAAACTACTTTGTCTAATCGTTTTATGCGAAAAATTTAGTTATATTGCAACATTTGCAAAATGTAGTTTGCACAGTTTTTTTTTTTAATCCAAGATAAATCCTCGAATATATTTCCAAATCCACAATTTTTAGTAATTTTGTTCGTTTAATAAAAATTTGCGTGAGTCATTTTTCACAAATGAACAACAAAATGTTTTTTACTCAAAATTTATACAAATTTTTGTCTTCAAATTGAACATTAACTCATTCAAAGTTAAACTCCAAAAATTTCATTTTAAAGAAGGATTCTCTTTTTTTAATTAAGGAAAACAGTCCATTAAAAATAATTCAATCTATTAAAGCAGTATTTTTGGAATGTGTAGATTTAATTAAGAGATGTTTAAAAATTTAAAAGTTGTAAAAATCATTTAAGAGAGATTGAAATTTTTTAAAAGTGGAATTTCATGTTAAAGGAATTGTTAATCCTGCTAAGGCGATTGCGATCGGAGAATTTCCTTCGGAAATTAATTGTCGTGGACGGGGCAGCTGGCCGCGGCCTCAGCAGCGGCAGCTAAAACAAGAAGAGACGTCCGCCGTATAAATCATTAAAATCCCGCGCGGCGAATATGTGAAATATAATAATTGAACGCCGTAAAAACCTTGATTAGTCCCGCCCTGACTTGACTTAAGTCAGTTGAGATAGGTTAGGAAGGTTATAATAAAATACCAAGTGAATGAACTCACGTTATCTCATTTCACTGCGAGATTACGTCGTCCTCCGCGGCAACTCTCTCGTTCTATTCTCGCACTCTCATCACTCCCGGCTGTGCGACCGTGAACAATCTTTTATGTTAAAAGTTTCTGCCACCCTTGCCTCAAATTTATCCAATAATTTACCAAATCTCAAAATCATCTTTACTTTATGTCTATTAACAATAATCAACACTTTAAAAACTTCGTATTCAAACAACTTATATTTATTAAACAATTGCATCTTGTCAAATGGCTACAGCATGTAACTTTTGGCATTGACATTTTACATTGACAAAACATTATTTTATTGAAGAGGTTGATGAACTATACAAAATACAGATATTGGATACAATAAAAGACCAATTGGCAACAAGCCTGCCAATCCTCAATTAAAATCAATGATACTTTAAATTTTAAACGAGTAAAGTGAAATTTGTCAACGTTTTGTCAAATTTAAATTTTTGCAGGAATTTTTTGTTAAAATCATACTGTCATACATCATTGTAAATATCGGATATGTTTCCTAAAGCCGCAAGAAAAATATGCATAGTTATTATCAAAAAGTTCACATCAAACCAAATTGGAGAGAGCACATAGCCAAGGGAAAAAAGAACATACTAAACAAATACTATGAACAAAAAAACAACAAAAATTTGGTTTGATTGACTTCGATTCAATTAACGCGCCCTTTTGTCAGCAGTGTATTGGTCGGTTGCAGCAACACGCCGCCCTAATTGGAGGACCCAACGCCACCTCGTGCCCCCTGTGCCACAAGATGTTCCTCGGCGGAGAAGCCCTCATGGAACACATGAAGCACACTCATAAAGATCCCAACGCTTCAGGGGTAGCTAGTAAGTATTTAATGAGTTTACCACCAAAGAAACATTGAAGGGAAATAGTTTTAGTAGGAAGGAATATATACTAACTTGACTAATTTACGCTTAAAGAAATATTTTGGGTTTATGATTTTTAATTATTTATTTCTCTTGGATTTTTGTGTGTCAGGAAATGTGGAAATGTTTTAAAGTGAATTATTTTTTTCTGTAAGGGGTTGTTTTAATAATTATTTAATGGGAGGGGAGGTGGAGAAAAATTCTTTGTGCCTCGGCGAGCGTCTTTTATGCGATTTCTTTATTGAAAAGTTTTCTTTTGAGATGAAAACCAATAATCTCGTCCATTAACAAAAAAGAAAAGGGAAAAAGAAGTTAAAACGGAATTGCAAATTCTTCATCAACCACCTTTCTCGACACACAGAAGGAAACTCTTGCATGCTTTTATTTGTTCTTTTCTGTTTTATTGGTACTTTTATTTATTTTATTTATTATGGTTTGCTTTTGCGGTTTTCTTTTTCCTTTATCACGCATTCCTTTACCACCAAAAGAATATATATCGGTTGTGGCCCAACTTTTTTAACCATGCGTTCGCGCAAAAATCTACAAAAAAAATAGATAGAAAAAAATTACGATTGTGCTTTTAATGAAGATCCTGGGGTGCTTTGCTTGATCTCGTTTTCTCTCTTTTGTTGACGTCATCGATCCTTATTTAGCGAAGAGAAGGACGGCGAACCATCCTTGTCCGGTTTGTGGGAAACACTATGTTAACGAAGGATCGCTGAGGAAGCATCTAGCGTGTCATCCTGAAACGTCGCAGTTGACGAGTTCTCTGCGAATGTGGCCGTGCTCCGTCTGCCAGGCGGTTTTCACGCATGAAACAGGTAAGGAAGACGGGGTTTCATAGCTTCGATGGAGTTTGTTTGAACGGAACTACCACTGCAAATTCGACAAGTTTTTAAACGAATATTTTGTTCGTCACCTAGGAAGGATTCTCTACGTAAAGTTTTTATTTTTAATTTCTTAAGATGTTAAATTTTGAATATACCTAGATATCACCAGCGATCCTTAATCCCAAAATAACAAAACAAAATTTTCCAAATTCCTAGTTTTTCTAAATTTCTTCCACATTTAGATTATCAAGGACTACCAGATGAAGATTGACCATCTTCCAAATTTGAACTCTTCAAAAATTGCTACCGAACTTCCCTAAACCTAATTATAGTATTTTCTAATTTTGCTTTATTTCCAACAAACACCTTTAGAAAAACCTCCCCCAATTTGTTCTGCTTACATTATTTATCTTATTTTTCTTTTGTAACACTGTTTTGGAATATTTGTATTCTACCTTTTCTCCAAATCTTCAGAGAAAAAAAGAAAATTGTTCGATTGGCACAAAAACTTTACGTCCAGAATTCCGACCGAAACGCAGCAAAAATCTCTGACTTAAAACCAAAACTTTAAACTGATCCACAAGAAGCTATAAAACTCTAAATCTAAAACAAACAAAAAACTTTATTCAAATTAAAAAAAAACTTCTCAATTTCCTCCTTGTTATTTTTTTTTTAGTTTTTATTATAATTTTGGTGTGTTTTTTAAATTTCATTTAATTTCGGCCTAAATATGATTTTTTCTTTCCAAATTTTGTTATATTTACATAAATCTGTTAATCAGATAAAAAATTCTTAACGATGCATAAAGTACAAGCACCTCAAGGTTTCGAAATTTGATATTTTTTCTATTCAAAATTATTACTGAAATAGTGTTTTTTCGAAGAACTTAAATTCTAATTTCGTTTGGACCTTTTTGATATCCTTCCAGGACTCCTCACCCACATGGAACACATGCGCATGGACCCCAAGCATCAATTTGCCGCCCAATACGTTCTATCCCGCGCCGCGGCCGAAAGAAGAGAACGCGAAACCATTTTGGCCGCTGTTTCAGCCTCCGCAGCCTCCAGCAGCGGACTTCTAGGTCTCTCCGGAATGGCCGGAGGAGGTAAATATTTTAATTTAAATTATGAAAAAATATTTAATTGTTTTGTTTTAAATTAGCGAGTTCGAGTCCAATGTGTGCGTCACCTAGTGCACACAGTGATAGTTCGTCAGGAAATGGGAGATTATCTTCAGCAGGATCGGAAGCTGGTGGACTGAACAACAATAACAACAACTGCAATACGAAGTTGGGAGATATTTTGAGAAGTAAGTCTTTGCGGGCCTCGGCAACGATCCCATATTTTAAAATCTGTGTGAAAAGAATATTTTTTTAATTGGAATTTTGGCATGTAGATCATAATTTCTTAGGTAACAACGGCCTGCACCAGCAGTATAACGTCGAAGAGCATCTGCAGAACGCAAACCGGATGGCTGTTATCGCGAATATGGTCGGTCAAGGCGGTGTTCCTCCAGGTCTCGGATCTGATTCCTCCGCAGCGGCCGCAAATATTGCCAATATTGCGAACCTTGCCATGCGACTCGGAGTCACACAAGTAAAAGAATAAACGCTCAAAAAATAAACTTTTTATTAAAACAAAAACTATGTTTTGTAGGCGAACCAGGTGAACAATTCAAGTAATCCTTCAACACCTCCAATCACCAACGAGACCTTGTCGGTTTCGGCGATGAACGCAATGCGCGCTTCAATGGATAGTATAAGGAATATGGATGCTATGCGATCCTCAGTCATGGACATGTCTTCGCCGCAACCCTCCCAACAACAAGACGCTTTAAGAATGCAACAGCACGCCGCCGAAGCTTTGCTCAGATCGCAAGCAGAAGCAGCGCTTAGAATAGCAATGAGCCAGGTAAATTTAGCTCCACAATTAATCATTTTTAGAACTTGGGGGAGTTGAGGCTGATGGTCAAAATGTTTGTAGGCACTTCCTCAGCTGAACCAACAAGAAAATAATAGTCCCTTGCGACATAATGGTAATTATCAGAGTCACCAGGGACAATCCTCGCAGCAGTTGAGTCCGGACCTGACGGAGGCGCTACGGCTACAAGAGCAAAGGCTCGAGCAGGCGCTGCGTTTGCACGGCAGTGATCCGCGTTCGCTGGGCTTCTCGTTATCTGGCCAACAGCAAAACCAGCAGCCATGAAACTTCAGCTACTATTGAACGCATTGGACGCACGAACAATTCGTGACGATTTTTAAAAAATACTTTGGGTTTGAAATCTTTCTTTATTTCCTTGTTTTGATTTACACAAAAAAGAGAATATTGTTTCGTCGATTTAGAAGAAGTTTTTTACATACATATATATATATATAGTACAAATTGTGGATGAGTGATTGGTTGATTGTTAAGAGAAAAAATGTTTTGTTTCGGTTAATATTTTCGGTTTGTCTTGGACAGTGCCAAAACAAAATTGCTAAAACTATGGAAAAAAAGATAAAAAATATTTCGCTGCGTTCAGTGCGTTTCCGTTGTTTTTTTCTTCTCCGGTGTTTTTTTTATATACATATTTTCTATATACGATTTTTTTTTATTTTGTAATTAGGCACTTGAAAAGTGCGGAATGGAGATGCAAAAAAGCAACTATGTATAGATTTTTTTCTGAGGAAAACTTTGAAATAAGGAAAATATATATAACGCTAACTATATGTTATATAAATATTTAAATTAAGTGGTAGGTTAAAAAGTGTACATAATATATTTGAATTTTAGAATTGTTTTTAGTACATACAAATATATATAAATATATTTACAACGTGTGAATGTGATGACGGAATTGATGATGAATACGGAGAGTTAGGATAATTGTTGATTATTATTTTTTTTATTTTCTGTTTTTTTTTTAATATTATTTTTATACGTAAATTATTCTTTACTTTTTTTTGAGCAATCAGTTTCGAATTTATTGATTTTATATTATTAGTATATAGGTAATATATATACTACGTGCTTTTTAGGACTCTGGACAGACAGCTTTGGAAACTCAAAACATTCAGTGAAACAATATTTCATAAAATATGGAAATTTTAATTTAATTTAGGAACTCTAAAATCTTCAAAGAAAATTTAAGAGAAATTAATTAAAAAAAAACGAAATTGTTGATGAGCAAATAATTCAAGAAAAAAACACGAATTTTTGATTTTATCCTAGAACTTGATATATATATTTTTTAAAGAAAAAAAAACTTTAGGATTATTACCAAAAATATTAGTTTTGCTCCTTGAAATTAATTTCTTTTGAAGATTTGTGATATCTGAGATGTTTTGTTGATGACTAGGTGCTTGAAATATTGGTCAAAATTGAGACAAAAAGTTTGTTTTTTATTGTTTTGAGCATCTAAAATTGTGATATTTTGAGGGAATTATTTTTTTTAAAAAGTTTGTCTGTCCAGAAGTTCGCGGCCGGTACAATAACTAGCAATAAAAAATTCCTAAGTTGCAATTCTTTGAAACTGTGATGCGATTGGACCCTAAGCAGGACTCGCCAAATTCTATAAATTTTTAAACAATTTAACGTGCAATTTTTCCCTTAATTTAGTAATTCGTCCTGCAGGCATTTATAAACGCATTTTATTTCAAATTTCGTTTATGATTTTTCATTTCCTTGTAATTTCGTTTAAAGAAACAATTAGCGTAAGTGTGGTTGTTGTTTGTAATGTACAAATATTTTTAATTTTTTAATTTTAAGGATTCTTTGGGAAACCAAAGTAACAATTCAAAGGATAACAAAAACAAAACAAAAAACGCTTTACGATACAAAAATAAAATTTAAACAATTTTCATTATAATTTGTTTAATACGATTTACAAATAACGTACTTAATTTCTAAAAGTAACAATTTTATCTCAACAAAATGAAAAACGACAAATTCGTAATATTTTTTTATTATCATATTTTTCTTTTCGATGCAAAGTTTTTTCTGCGAATGTGGTTTTAATTAAACAAAGTAATTTTTTTCGTGAAAATACAACGGGGTTGTAAATATCCTTCCGCTCTTGTAAATAACTCTAGCTCATCGCGTCGGTTCGTCCGTCGCGCTTAGTTCTCCTCCCATACGTAACAATAGTCATAAAAATAGTTTAAAGAAAAGTAAAACAGAAAGAAAAAATTGTATGCAATAGTAATATAATTTCCCAAAACTGTGACGCACCGAGATTGATGAAAACAATTAAATGTTTAATACAAAAACACTGTGCATGAAATAATGAGAGATGCTTCGAGCAAATCTTTGTTATACTTAAAAATAATAGAGGATCTTTAAAGATCCTTGGCCCACCGACTTAGACTTATCTAAAATACACTACAATAGCCCGGTTGCACTAAGTGCTACACAACTTTTGCCCGCCACAAATACGGTTCCTCGAGGCACATCCAAACCTAACACTGTGCCTTGAGGGACTTCCCAAAAAAAATCTGCAATAGCCCAAGCCAGGACCCACAATCACTGGGTTCCTCGCACCCTCATACACCGTTTCAGAGTTTGAATATCAAATGCCCTGGAGCCTTTTCCCCCAAGAAACGGCTCCCATAAAAAAACAAACAAAAAAACAATATGTATTTTACATAAATATGAAGTCTATATGCCCGAGTGGACAAATATTTATTGTAAAATTGCGAAACGAAATTTATTTGCAATAGCCCACCACAAAACCAGCGTCGGGGTGAAGCCCTTTACCCCGGCGCGATTTTTAAATAAAAAAAAAATATAAATAATTCTCACCAAACTTTCAGTTTTTGAATAAAACGTTTTGATTTTTTAATATTGTACAACCGGAGATCGAAAACTTTCCAAATGCTCGGACCCAAAAAAAATAATTCACCGCTTCGTAGGCTTAATCCGCTTCAAACAATTCTTTTCAAATGTAATAATAACACTTAACCCCTTAAATAAACTCAATAATCCATGTAATATTCAATGAAAACAGTGAAATAGAAGTCGTTTTTGATTTTCTTTGCTTGTTTTAAAAGATATAGGATTTATTGTTTGTGTTTTAAATTATGTTTTTGAATGTTTTTTGAATAATAATAAACCGCCACCATACAGAGCTTACTTAGAAACCGCTAGAAATATATAAAAAAAATCAGTAGATTTAAATAAAAAAGCCGATTTTGGAAAGTTTTGGGTTGTCCGGTGGAAATTTTTTAATGTTTCAGTTCTGCAATAGCCTAAACGCATAATGATTCACTCTTATGCTATACAAAAAAATTCCGATTTACCACACTTTAGTTGAAACTTTTTCGTGATCGAAACCTCCGGATTTCGGTCTCAAATTTTTCAGTTTTTTACAATAAAATATTTCATTAATAAGTAAATATTAAAAAAACACGATACAGTTTCGGCACAAAAATATTTCAAACAAATTAAATGTATTGGAAAAAAATGATACAATTTCGGACACGCGCACAATAAAAATAAAATACCTCAAACTTTCGGTCACAAAAAACGATATAAAAGATATTATTAACAACACAAAATACATAAAAAATATATATTATACACCAAACAAAGTCACTTTTGGGAAAACAATTTTAAAAATGAATAAAACTCAAGTTTTCGTTGTGAAAAAAAAAACAAATTTTTGAACAAAAAACAATTCTGTTTACCAGAGCTTTCGGCGATTTTTAAATACAAACAACCTTTCGGCCGCGCAAAACGAACCTCAATTTCTCAAAATTCTTTTAATCAATTAATGAAACCACATATAAGAAAAAAGTAAAAAAGTAATAAAAAAAATAATATCATAAAATAATAGTTTAAATGTTAGTTGTGTTACAGATATGGTTAAATGTTTAAGTTGTAATAACTATATAACTACGTCAATAATTTGTTTTTTATTTTAATTTTTGTTCTTAAGTTTTTTAACTCGAACGCTACCTTACAAGTGAGACTGGAAAAACAGACCCTGAGCCCCGAAAATTTTGACTAGTTCAATAAACAATTCTCTTTTGCAGGCAGTTGAGGTCGTTTCTGGGCGTCCGCGCAAACGTATTGCACAATAGTCTGAAATAGATACATTTATTGTTAATATTCTACGATAACTATAGTTACAATAGGTAATAATCTTAAATACGTTATGTTTTTTATATACTTTCTCATGTTTACTCTCAATAATCTAGCGCTCACATCACGTCCTCAACTCGGGTCTTTTCCGATTTTTCCTAATTCACTAAGTTCAACTTATATTTACTCAAATAAAAGACATAATTTTTCATTAAAATGATTTTTATATTAAAAATATTTATAATTTTGTGGTCAAAAGCAAAATAATTTGGTGGTCAAAACAAAAAGGTTTTTTAAGGCAAAAATATATTACAACTGTTCCATGTATAATAGAACTGTTCCATGTATAATGGAACTGTTTCATGTATAATGGAACTGTTTAATGTATAATGCATTTGTTCCATGTATAATGTATTTGTTGCATGTATAATGGATTTGTTCCATGTATAATGGAACTGTTTCATGTATAATGGAACTGTTCCATGTATAATGTAATTTGTTCCATGTATAATGTATTTGTTTCATGTATAATGGATTTGTTCCATGTATAATGGAACTGTTTCATGTATAATGGAAATGTTCCATGTATAATGGAACTGTTCCATGTATTATGGAACTGTTCCATGTATAATGGAACTGTTCCATGTATAAAGGAACTCTTGCATGTATTATGTTACAGTAAAATTATGTTTTTAGATTTTTTTAAAATTCAAAACCCGTCGCCAACAGTAACAAATGGATATTGACCTTATATTGATTTAAGGATAAAATTTAATAAAGAATTTAAAAATATAGCAATATGGTAAATTCGTTTAAAATTCGTTAAAAGCAATTCAATATATTCGAGAACTTAAGTTCAGAACTTAAGTTTCAAATTAAGTTCAAATGCAAATAAAATAATAGATTTGATAGAAGTTTATACATTCTTTGAATATTTGTCAAAAAGTTTTCATCAAATGCGGTTAATTTTCAATAAATGTTAGAAATTCTAATGAATATTAATTGGTAACAAAATTAATAAACTGGCAAAAGTTTGAAAAGTTCATAGAAAGTTTTGTTTTCAGATTTAGTCATAATTTCAAAACACTTAAAAAATGAAATACGAATTAAAAGAAAACTTTGAAAACTATCATAATGATTAAAATTTCTGCGAAAAGTTGGATAGATTTGAAAACTTAAAAATTAAAATTCATGTAAGTTGCAGGTATTTAGTAACTTGGTTAAAGTTGTTTTCAAATTATTTGTTGTTGAATTTGAAATAATTCGTATTTCGTAATAATTCTATTTAAAAAAAATAGTCAAAAATATGTTAAACTCTTTGAAAGTTTTTACAAAAAAATTTAATAAATTCCAGAACTTGAATTTTGAAATACCAATTAAACAAATTATCTAGCAAGAATTTTATAAATTCGTCGAAATTTTATTTGTTTTGATTGTTGATTTTGCAAATTAGGCAAATTATACGTTTTTTTAATTTTAAAAGTCAAAATGAAAAATTGCCAATAATTTTAAATATTTAAGATTTTATAATTTCGCCAAATTTTGAAACATTAATAATAATTTTCATTGAGGATTTAATGTTTTAGGAAACTAATTATGGATTTCTACAAAAAGAAAATTGTTTCTAGCAATTTATATTTTTGTCATGATTTTATTTTTGATTTGTTAATTTTTTTGTTACCAAAATAAAAATCAACAACCTAAGACTTAATTGCGAAATTATAAAAGAAATTAAATTTTGTTTTCAGATTAAGTAAAATTTATTTACTTTTTTTTACAAAAATTTATAATTTTTTTTTGCCAAAAATTTAATTCAGTAAATTTTTTAAACCAAATTAAATACAAAAATTAAAAACTGCGAATTGTTGAAATTATTTTTGAAAATAATGCCAAATTTTTTGTTTAATCTCAAATAAATGGACTTAAAATTATTTATGGACTTTATTATTATTATTATGGACTTAAAATTAATAAATTGGACTTAATTTGCTAAAATTTGATTAGTCAAATTTCCAAAACTGTTTTCTTTAAATTATTTGCCAAAATTGGATTAAATATTCCAAAGCTGTTGTTCAAAAGTTTTGGGTTTTTTAAATTTCCAACAAATTCCAAAGTACCAATTTTATAATTTTGTAGTAAATTCAGAATCTCTTTAAATTACTTACCAAAATTTGATTCAATATTCCAAAACTGTTTTTTTTAAGTTTTGGGTTTTTCATGTTTTCGCCAAATTCAAAATGACCAATTTTATAATTTTAAAGTAAAAAAGTAAACTCAATTTTCAAAAATAAACGAGAAATTGATTTCGAATTTCTTTAAATTTGTTTTAAATATCAATATTTCGGAATTTCAGATACAATATTGTTGATGAAAAAACAAATAGTGTTGAGAGATAGAATATTTTAATTGTATACTTTATACAAAGGGCTATCGACCACAAGGTCCTTTTGCCCTCAATTGTGTTGATTTTTGATACATATGTTTCAATATGTTGATACATATGTTTCTTTTCCAAAATTAAAATCAAATTTTCAAATTAAAGAAAAAAATTCGAAACAATCAAAGAAATTGGGACACATTGAAAAACAAAATCGAAAAAAAATATAAAGACCACACACGAATTTAATAAATGAAACATAAATTTGAAATCCATAGAAAAACAATTTATTTGAAAATTTCGTTGACTTTGAAAAATCGTTTATTAATGTTTGTGAAATTTCAATTCCAAAACTCCAATTTTATAGTTTTGAAGAAAGTTCAATTTTGAAAAAAGCAAGAAATATTTTTCGAATTTCTTTAAATTTGTTTTAAATTTCTACATTTCTGAATTTCAGATATTAAATTGTTGATGAATACTCAAATTGTGTTGATTTTTGTTAAACATGTTTCATGTTTTTACCAAAATTAAAATCACTTTCAAACTTTCAAATAAAAAAATCAGTCAACATTTTCAAAGAAATGTTAGTTGATCTTTGTTAAGATTTTTAGGCCAAAATTACGATTTGAAAAATTGAAAAAAAAATCGAGAAAACCAAACACGAATTAATTAAGGAAACAGAAAATTGAAATTCATAGAAAAACGATTTATTTGAAAATTTGTTGTCTAATTATTCTATTTCGTTGAATTTGAAAAATTTGTTGATTAATTTTTTTGAAATTTCAATTCAAAAACTCCAATTCTATAATTTTGATGATAGCTCTATT
Organism: Phosphuga atrata; assembly: GCA_944588485.1. Lineage (NCBI taxonomy): Eukaryota > Metazoa > Arthropoda > Insecta > Coleoptera > Silphidae > Phosphuga > Phosphuga atrata. Next base: position 22,876,166 of record OX155904.1, on the reverse strand, counting down.
TTCAAAAAAGCAAGAAATATTTTTCGAATTTCTTTAAATTCGTTTTAAATTTCTGAATTTCAGATATGAAATTGTTGATGAAAACTCAAATTGTGTCTATTTTTGATTAACATGTTTTTACCAAAATTTAAATGAAACTTTCAATTTTAAAAAGAAAATTTCGAAATAATCAAAGAAATGTTAGTTGATTTTTGTTATTATTCTTAGTCTAAAAATCGTGAATTGTAACAAATTGAAGAAACAAATCGAAATAAATTCTAAAAACTAAACCTGATTCAAATAAAGTAAGCAGAAATTTGAAATTCATGGAAAAACGATTTATTCGTTAAATTTGTTAAATTTGTTTCGTTAAATTTGTAAATTTGTTTATTCATTTTTGTGAAATTTCAATTCTAAAACTCCAATTTTATAGTTTTGAATTTCGGATATGAATGTTGATGTAATTGTTAATGAAAACTCAAATTGTATCGAGTTTTGATCAAGATATATCATTTTATTACCAACATTAAAATCAAACTTTCAAATTAAACAAACAAATCGAAATAATAAAAGAAATATTAGTTGATCTTTGTTTATGATTTTTAGGCTAAAAATTGTAAATTGAGACAAATTGAAAAAAAATCGAAAATAATTCTAAAAACCAAACACGAATTAAATAAATGAAACAGAAATTTGAAATTCATATAAAAACGATTTATTTGAAAATTTGTTGTCTGAAAATTCTATTACTTTGAATTTGAAAAATTGTTGATTAATGTTTGTGAAATTTCGATTCAAAAACTCCAATTTTATAGTTTTGTAGAAAGTTCAATTTACAAGAAAGCGAGAAATATTTTTCGAATTTCTTTAAATTAGTTTTAAATTTAAGATTTGAAATTGTTGATGAAAACTCAAATTGTGTTGATTTTTGAGAAAAATGTTTCATGTTTTTACCAAAATAAAATCAAACTTTCAAATTAAGTAATCCAAATCACTATTTTCAAAGAAATGTTAGTTGATCTTTGTTATGATTTTTAGTCCAAAAATTGTAAATTGGGACAAATCGAGTAAAAAAAAATCGAAAGAAATTATAAAACCCAAACACGAATTAAACAACAATTTTGATAAAGGAAAATTTTAAATTTATAGAAAAGCGATTTATTTGAAAATTTGTTGTCCGATACTTCTATTTCGTAGAATTTGAAAAATTGTTGATTAATGTTTGTGAAATCCCAACTCAAAAACTCCAATTTTATAATTTTCAAGAAAGCTCAATTTTCAAAAGAGCGAGTTTTTAAGAATATCTCTAAATTTATTTTAAATTTCTACCTTTCCGAATTTCAGATATGAAATTGTTGATTAAAACTCAAATAGTGTCGATTTATGATAAAATGTTTAATTTTTTACCAAAGTTAAAAATTAAACTTTCAAATTAATCCAAAAAAATGTATTGTATAAGTTATACAAAGGGATATCGACCGCAAGGTTCTTCTGTCCTCAATTGTGTTGATTTTTGATAAATATGTTTAATTTTTTTACCAAAAGGAAAATCAAACTCGAATTTAAAAAAAACGAAATAATCAAAGAAATGTTAGTTGATCTTGTAGTGCAATGTTAGTTGTTAGTTGATTGTAAATTGGGAGAAATTGAGAAAAAAAAAAATCGAGAAAAATTATAAAACCCAAACATGAATTAAATTACGGAAACGGAAATTTGAAGTTAATAGAAAAACAGTTTATAGTTGTTTAATAATTCTATTTCCTTGAATTTGTAAAATTGTTGATTAATGTTTGTGAAATTTCAATACAAAAACTCCAACTTTATAATTTTGAAAAAAGTACAATTTTCCAAAAAGCGAAAAATATTTTTCGAATTTCTTCAATTTTGTATTAAATTTCCTCATTCCTGAATTTCAAATTTGAAAGTGTTGATGCAAATTAAAATTGTGTCGATTTTTGATAAACATGTTTTATTTTTTTACCAAAATTAAAATCAAACTTTCAAATTAAAACAAACACGAAATAATCAAAGAAAATTTAGTTGATCTTTGTTCTCATTTTTGGCTAAAAGTCGTAAAGTGGGACAAATTGAAAAAAAATCGAAAAAGTTATAAATACGAAATACGAATTATATAAAGGAACAGAAACTTTAAATTCATAGACAAACGATTTATTTGAAATTTCAATTCACAAACTCCAATTTTATCCAATTTTCAAAAAAGTTCAATATTCAAGAGAGCGAGATTTTTTTCTTCTTAACATTTCTTTTAAATTTCTACATTTCTGAATTTCAGATATGAAATTGTTGATGAAAACTCAAATTGCTCCGATTTTTGACGAAAACTAAAATTGTTCCGATTTTTTATGAAAACTCAAATTGTGTCGATTTTTGAAACATGTTTCATGTTTTTAACAACATTAAAGTCAGTTTCAATTAAAAAAAAACATCGAAATAATAAATGAAATGGGCAGAACTACCTTGCGGTCGATAGTCCTTTGTATAATGTATAAAGTATACAATAAATATATTCTCTCTCTCTCAAAGAAATGTTAATCATTGTTATGAGTTTTAGGCTAAAAATCGTAAATTGGGACAAACAAAATCGACAAAAATTATAAAAATCAAACACGAATTAAATAAAGGAAACAGAAATTTGAAATTCATAGAAAAACGATTTATTTGATTTTTTTTGTCTGGTAACAATTTGATTGAATTTGAAAAATTCTTGATTAATGTTTGTGAAATTTCAACTTTTTGCAAAAAAACAACTTTGCAAAATTGTGTTTTCAACATTCATTGAAAGATTATTTTTGAACTTTCTTTTTGGATTTAGATTTACAAACATTTCTTTAAAAACCAATGAATAGAATTATACACTTAATATTCATACACGAATTAAAAGTTAAAAAACGATTTGGCATGAATAAAAAGTCCGTTAAGAATTCAAGTTCGAATTTTATTTAATAGTATCCAAATTGAATATATTAAAATGTAATAAGATATCCAAAAAAATGCAAAAACATACAAATGAAATAGTTTTTACATTCCTAACTGAAATTTTAAAATTTCTAACGTCTTAGCTGAAAACCTATTGACTTTAATTAAAATTTTAAATACCAAATTATTCATCCAAAATGAGTCTTTTATTTGAGTAAATGTTAGGAGAACTGGGTGGCGTTTACAAGCCCCGAGGGGGCGGTCATTGTGGGTCCAATTGGACCCAACATGACCCACTTTCGGCCTACATAGTTACGTTTACGTTTTCTGCTTTTTGCTATTTACACAATATATTATACGTACAGATTTTTAGATTTCTTCGGCGGATCGGAATCCCAATACAAAAATTCATTTAAATAAATAATAAAAAAAAAACAAAAAATTTATTAAACGCAAAGTTGAAATTTAAAATTGTTATTATATTTTGATGGGGACGATTTTGAAACATAATTTGTTTTAAACATTGGAAATTTTTTCGTAAATTTCTTCAGAATCTTTTTGACATTCGTTTTTACTGCGGAATCCGATCCAAACCGCGTTCAACTGGCTACTAATATAAAATGGCTCAATGTTTTTTTTTTATATATATATATGAATAAAGTATATATATAAATATAATTTTAGATAATTTTTTTACTGTAACGTTACACTACAGGTTGTTCAATTAATTTACTTAAAATGAAAAACACAAACTAATTTATTCTACGTATACGTTAATTAATATATAGATTTATATTTGATATATTTTATTATGATTTTGCATTTTGTTTTATTTTTGTCCTCCGCTTTGAAGAATTTGTTTATTATTTGTGAGAAAAAGCGGAGGGCAAAGTGTAGAAAACGAAACGCGTTTTTTCGTGTTCTTAAGTATGAATAGTTTTTTTTACAATTATCATTATTTTTGAAGAAAAAAATTCAAGATGTAAAACAAGAAGGAAAATATTTCTGTGAAATGCGAAAATTGCCATTTTTTTATTATTTTTATTCGTTTTTATTAAATATTTTTTTGACTGCCATTTACGAAGTAATCGCTTTTTTATTTAGTTTCTATCGTAAGTTCCTATGTCTTATTTTTTTAAATGAAGTAAAAATAATGGAAGAAATAACAAACTGTAGAAGCTTTACAGTTTTATAATTTGTTTTTTAAATTAGGATGAAAGAGTGTTTGACTGTTTTTTTTTTAATTCGATGTGTTTCAATACAAATTTTAACGATCTTGACGCAATATCTCAGTTTTTTTGGACTGAAAACTTGTACAAACAGAAATATAATTCGAAAAACTTATCAAAAAAAATATTTTTGTTTAATAAAAAATATATAATTGACAAAAAAAAGTCGTTGAGAAATTGCGTTGAGACGTATCAAAAACATTTTTTTACTTTTCTTTCGAAACAAAAAGACAAAAGTAAATTTTCGTTTTGAGAGAAACAAGAAATTTGTGTTTAATAGGCGTTTATAGGAAAAAAATCTGTGAATTTCGAGGCATTAATAACAAAAACTATTTCGATAAGAAATTATTTGTAAATATAAAATTAGGTTTAAAAATTTCGGGGCGCGAAGCCCAAGGTTTAGATTGTAAAAAAATGTGCAAAAAAATTGTCTAAATTTAACAAAAAAAGGAAAAGACGAGAGGCAAGATGGATTCCGTTGTTCTTGTTTCTGTTCTCTCCTCTCTCTTTCTTTTCTTTTTTTATCATTTTGTATTTTATTTAAGACGAAAAATTATTATGATGAAGGAAAAAAAAACTTTCAAAAACTTCGATGTATGAAACAAACTGTATGTGTGGTTATGTAACCTATTTACTGGAATAGCAAATATTAAAAAATATTTTTCATGAAGTTTTAATTCACAACCAAAGAAGAAAAATAACGTTCCTTCCCAAAAAAAAATCCCATGTCTTCCTTAAGGTGTTTCTAAATTTTTCCTTATTTATATCCCTGTGGAATGGGATCAGAATTATTCCACGGTATTTCCTGCCTGTCGTAAAAGGCGACTAAAGGAAAAATATTTGAAACTAAAATTTAGTAATTTCAAAGTTTAAATTATTTAATACAAAATATAATTTATTGCATAGTCTTCGCTGTTTCTATTATCACTAAGAAAACTAGTTTCCTTCCTTAAATAAATTGTAATAAAAATAAATATATAAATAAAAAAGCCATTTATTCCATAATTTCAAGTTCCAGTTCAAATGTTAGTAGTGTATTAGTAAATCTGTTTATTGTATATTTTTAGTATGATTAGTCTTTTTTTGTTGAAATATAGACCCCCCCATATGGAAATATGGATCCTCCAGCTTTTTCCACATATCCCTAACCTTGCTTGTATTTGTCCAGTCATTTCCTGACACCTGAATGATGTTTCTGTAGACACCTGAATGATGATTTTTACTATGTTGTAGTATTTTTTGTTATTAAGTGGAGGGTGGCGGTCTAATTTTCCACGATGACCAATCGGGTTGGGGAATGTTACGTTTTTAATGTTATTTAGTTCTTGCTTGCTTGTTTTGTTCCGGTAGATGATGACTTTATCCTATGCTTTCCGTTCTGGGATCGACTTTTCAGTGGGCATGACGTTGAGGGAGTTGCTTCTATTCCTCATCACCTCGAATGCATTTAGTCTGTTATATTTATTATGGGCTGTTGTTTCCGAAGCTGTTCTATTGCGTTAGGAAAGATTAACTGGCCTTTTTTACGTTCCTTGCTCTCTGGCCTGCCTTCTTTGATAATTAGTTTATCGTAGTTTATAAATGCATAATTTCCCTTTCCTCTTTTAGTTTTGGTTGAAATTCCTACCTCTTATTGAGGACCCTCTTTGGATAGTCTTCCGACTATTCATTTTGTTTTTATTCATTTCTTTTTTTATTCATAAACTTCATTTTGTTCCTCATACTGTCAGTTTCCATCCAGTTATTAATGAATGATACGAGTATGGGCTTTCTCTTTTAATTTTTCGTGACGTTTTTGCCAATTCTGAATGACGTATTTATGTCTCAGCCTTCGACTGTATTGTTTAGGTTATTTAATTTCCTTTCCACTGTTTCCATAAAATTGGCAGTTGATTTTTCGCTTTCCTTTATCTTCTTCTTATTAAGCTACTAGCTTGTTTGGTTTTACGGGTCTGTCTTGAAAATATGTTTGTGTACTTTTTACCTGTTGTAACTGTTGTTAATCGTCTTTGGCACTCTTTTATTAAGCCCCGCAAGCAAAAATTAAGCCTCTACGTTGTTTTTGTTGAAATTTTTTTGAACGCAATTATTTGGATGTTGCCACGTTTATTCTTGCCCGTTTATATCAAAGAGGATCCGATCCTTTTTGCTTTTATATGAAAAACTAACTATGGCAGCATATATATTATTTTAAGCGTCGTATTGAATTTGCATTCATATTTCAACCAGATTTCAACGAACAGCTACGGTACAATGTCTCGTGTGGATTTTATTGGTGGTTTTACCTTGGTTAGATTAGGTTGTCCGCCGCGAAGCGGGAAGATAAATCAAGACAACATACGCGCGGCAGTGCGAACTCTCGGTCCAATGTAGGACAAAGTGGCAAGGGCCGTTGGTTTAACCCTGGTTAGATTAGGTTGCCCCCCGCGAAGCGGGAAGATTAATCAAGACAACATGCGCGCGGCAGCGCGAACTCTCGATCCAATATAGGACAAAGTGACAAGAACCGTTGGTTTTACTTTGGTTAGATTAGGTTGTACGCCGCGAGGCGGGAAGATAAATCAAGACAACATACGCGCGACAGCGCGAACTTTCGATCCAATATACTACAAAGTGGCAAGAACCGTTGGTTTTACCTTGGTTATATTAGGTTGTCCGCCGCGAAGCGGGAAGATAAATCAAGACAACATACGCGCGGCAGCGCGAACTCTCGGTCCAAAGTAAGGCTTTATCTGTTTTTTTTTTTAATTTCAAAACTTAGTTTGTATTTTCCAGATGGAGGATCTGGCGATTTTTTTTTTAATTTGATGAAAATCTTAATTTATTTACATTTTTCCCTGGATATATTACAAGTTTTCCGTTTTTTTTATTTCGAAGCAAATCTGTTGATAATTAGAAAAAATAATAAACGTGGCAACATCTAGTTATTTGCGTCGACTATCTGTCACATTGACAATGTTTACAACTATTTCAAGAAAACACGAATATTTATTGAACCAGGTAACTTAGAAGCTTCATTTTTGCTTTCCGAACTTTGCGACCTTTCGGTTAACCCGTGCCAAGGACGATTAATAACAGTTACACCAGGTAAAAAGTCCATAACACTAAATTTCAATAGACCCGTAAACTCGATAAATTCCGCTTGTTTATTCCAGATTATCTTTCCACATTTTTTTTGGTCTTCCGGGGCTGCGCTTCCTGCAGAGTCTTCAATCTTTTGCTATTCTAACTTGCCTGGCCTCGTTCATTCTGGATATGTGCTGATTCCATTCATCTCTGCTCTGTTGTACCCATTCTCCAATCTTTTGTATATAAGATTCTTGTCTATTGTTTTCGCTTCGGATATATTCTCTGAGGGATTTATTTGTTAATTTTCGAATTGTCTTCATTTCCATAGTTTCCAACGTTTGTTTTGTTTTAACTGAATCCGCACGTGTTTCTGAGGCATATGTCAGTACTGGTATTACTACTTGTATACTCTTACCTTCAGTTCTAGTTAATTACTTATTTCGCCATATGTAATCGTTCAGGCATCCCGATATTCTTAAGGCTTTATTGGTTTGTCTTTGCACTTCGCCATTACACCTTTTTTTCACTCGTTATTTCTGTCCCTAGGTAGTTGAAGCTGTGTACTTGTTCTATTATTTGCCCGTCTAGTTCTAGTTTAAATCGGAGAATTTCTCTACTTAATATTAGGCATTTGGTTTTGTTAGTCTTCTTCTTTTTCAAGTGCCATCTCCTCTGGCTATCATCATAGCTATTCTCATATTTGATATTGCAGCTCTAAACAACTCAACGTAACTACAGTTGATCCATTTTCTTAGGTTATTTAACCAGGAAATGCGTCTTCCACCTCTGCTTCTTTTCCCTGTATCTTTCCTTGCATAATATTCTGCAACAATATATATTTCTCTCCCCTCATCACGTGGCCCAGATAATGTAACTTACATATTTTAATTGTGTTCAAAAATTCCGTTTCTTTTCTCATTCTTCCCAGTACCTCCTCATTTGTTACCATGTCTACCCAACTTATTCTTAAAATCCTTCTATATGATCACATCTCAAATGCCTCCACATCTCAAATGCTTCGATTTTTTTTTCGGATAATTTGCCATTGTTCTAACTCTGCTATGGTTGTTGCTAGTGTTTACTATTTTTAGTACATGATAAAGTTGAATATCGTCAAATGCTTTAGTAATATCCACAAAGCAAAGGAAAGCAGGCGTATTAATGCCTTTTCAGCTATTTGTCTAATAACAAATATGGCGTCGTTGCATGATCTTCCAGCCTTGAATCCGTGTCGTTCATCCCTAAGCTTTATCCAAAAAACAGCTTTCTTGTGTTTATTTATTTATTTATGTTGTTTGTTCTTCAGTGTTTTTCTAGATGGTACATTTTCCTTAAATTCTTCCTTTTTTGCTCCCATCTCCTGTATTTCTCTTGTAAATGATAATAGTTTTTCATTCATTTGCGCAATTATGCCCTTAGTTTGTTTTTACATTTCAGGTTTCATTTGGTCGAATAACGTTTGAAGGTCGTATCTAAAAATATATAATTTCAGTTTTTGCTAGTTTTTGTGAGACCCAATAATAATAGTAATATGAAATAAATAATAATAGTAACCTATATTGCCACCAACAGTAACAAATGGCTTTTTTGTGGGGGGAGGGGGTGTTCCGTAGATGGCGTAATAGTCCTACCAGACAAGTGGTCCCCCAGGAAACACATCCGATCACTCTGGAATTGCTTTTCGCATAACCTCGGAGTGACGGATGGATATATTGTAAAAATTTGCTTCAACTGAGTCTCCTGTTGGGCTTCCTCACTTTATTTTCCTTGCTGCTTATTAGGGTATAAATTGACCGCTGCTTGTTTTCCCAGTTTCCTTTTTCATCAAGCCTGTAACTTACAATGGTTCTGGGACCAATAGGTTCCCCCATGTTTGATGCTGCTGATTCCCTTTCGTCTTGCCATCTCCAGCATTCGAAGATGGCGTGGCTCACAATGTCTGTCTCCCCGCAGTACAGACATAATTCGTCTGTAGCCCTGCCTATGTTGTGTAGATAATCTCTAAAGCAACCATGGCCAGAAAGTACTTGGGTCAGATGATAACTTATTTCACCGTGCTTTTTTTTTATCCAGGTAACGATGTTCGGAATAAGTAATCTGGTCCACTATCCTGTTTCCGTGAGCTCCCACCTTCTCTGCCACTGCTCGAGAAGTTCCTCTCTGGCTTTTTTTTTTTATATCCTGTTGTAGCCAGTTTCGTAAAGCTTCTTTCGCTCTTCTGCGAGTAGGTCAATTGGGAGAATGCCTGCAATGACCAGAGCAGCTTCCCCCGATACCGTTCGATATCCACTACATACGCGTATAGCCATTTTCCGTTGTACAGCTGCTATTTTTTGTAAATTTCCATTTGATTACAGTTCCTTGGCCCATATTGGCGCATCGTATAACATCGTGGCCTAAACTACAGGACTAAGAATTCTCTGTTTGCTACTTTTGGGCCCCCCTACGTTTGACATTAGTTGTTGTAAGCCTGCCATAATCCTCATTCATTTAGCCGCCGCTTCTGTTAAGTGTGCAGTAAACGATAGCCTTTTATCAATCGTCACACCAAGGTATTTTATTTCATGTTTTGGTATTATCATTATGTCTTCGGTTTTTTCTGCTGCTAGGCTAAGTTTTCTGTATTTCATCCATGCACCGATTTGAGCGATTATATGGTTTGCCGTTTGCATGAGACCTTCCTGGGTTCTGGCTGTAACTACCAATGCTATATCATCGGCGAAACCAATTATTGTTGCCCCCACTGGCAGTTTCATAGATATTATTCAGTCATATAGTACGTTCTAGAGGGTAGGCCCTAGTATCGAACCCTGTGGGACACCACTACCAACTTCAAGCTCTTCTATCTCTCTATCGCCTTGCAACAACAAGCTCCGATTGCTAAGGTAACTTCCTATCATGCGCAATAAGTAAGGATATACCTTTATTTTTCAAGGTTTTCATTATATCTTTCCAGTTCACGCTGTTGAAGGCGTTCCTAATGTCAAAGGTTATGAGAGTACATTTTTCTGGTTCTCTGCGATCCCGAGCGTCAATGGTTGATCTTCCTTTCCTGAATCCAAATTGTTTGTCGGATAATCCGGTTCCGGCCTCGAGGTCATCTTTTAATTTAGTTAGCAGAAGTTGTTCCATTAATTTTCCAGAGACGTCCAGTAGCCAAATTGGCCTATACGATCTAGGGTCGCCAATCGGTTTATCCCCTTTTCTGACAAGGACTAACTTTGCTCTCTTCCATCTGACTAGTAACAAACGGCTATCGACCAAAAGGTCTTTCTACCAGGGAGTAAAATGCGTTTATGTCATACATAATTTGAAAAAATAAAAATATGGGGTGATAGTTGTGATATTCATCATGGTCGTCATATAGTGTTTCGTATACAGCATTTGAAGGATGTCTGGCAGCGTGGTGTCTTAGATTGCGTTTTATACAAAGTGAGTCAATGATTCATTCATAATTAATATTATGAATGTCTCTGTCTTTAAATCTGGTCAATAGCTACGGAATTATCTTCAGGGTATATAAGAGATCGTTGAGTGGGTTATGGAGGACGTTATTAATATACCTTAATTTCATTAATACACGTAACGATGAAGTTTCAGCTACTTTGAGTATGTCAGTTGTCGTTTTACGTGCGCTAGTCATAAGTATGTCCATAGTCTAGGATTGGTCTGCATATAGCTTTATATATTTTCGTGGCAATTTGAATGAGCAAAAAATCGAACAATTTTGTTGTTACCAGAAGACAAATATCGGAAATATTTGCTTCTTTGCTCTGCCTATTTTTTTGTAGTGGTTGTTAAGGTTAGTCTATAGTCGAGAGTCAGTCCTAAGAGTAAATCCAAAATATTTGTCAATATTTAAACAATTTACACAACATCTTCGCCAAAACGCTGGAATTTAATTACTGGAAATCTTCTGAAAAAAAAAGTTATATTCTCCTGGGAAATGCAGAGAATTGCGAAGAAAATTGCTCTTAAAAAACTGTTATTAGTGTTATATTTTGAAGTGCATCGGATTCGTTACTTCATTAATGTATTTCACTGTTTTATCGCCTATTTTGTATTTTTTAATATTCATTGGATTTATGGAGAATGGAAAAACGGTACAATCTTGATAGTCTGACACAAATGGGACGAGACAACCGCCGGATTATCAAAAAATTTCGGATTACAGGTAGTACGAAAAAATAACAATTTTACATGTTTTATGTACAATTGTATTTCAGAATGAATAAAATATGTACCTATATAGGTAAATGTGTAGATGGCATATGTACAAATAGCGTTTTCTTCTGCCCATTTCGAACAAACATTGAGTTCCTTGAATGCATCACCTTTGTTTACAGTTTGCTGAGTTGAAACATTAAAGTCATCGTTAGCTTCGTCGTCATTCCGGAAAGGGACTATTTTGAAGCTAATCTTTTATGTAATAATAATAATAATTTAATAATAATGTATTTCCCCTACAGGGTTTCTTTATCATTACAATCATATTTACATTATATTTACAGTTCCCTATCCAATCCTTCCCTTTTCTTCCATACTTCTTTCATCCACTTCATATCTCTTCCGTCTTCATTCAGTATTTCTTTTCTCTCTCTCTCTCTCTCCCTGCCTCTCACTCTCCCTCTCTCTCTCCCTCTGTCTTTCATCTCGACACATTCATTCCACATATGCTCCACTGTCTCTCTCTCCTGGTAGCACATCCTACACAATCTTTTTTCTTCTTCCATCCAATATCTATTCTCTCCCTCCTCGTTCCCACATCTGACCCTCGCCATTATCTTCCTTTCTCTCAGACTTTATCTTCCCAGGTACTTCGGGATCTCTTCTATCGTACATCTCTCATACTTCATATTATACCTGGATTCCCTTATTCTTTCTCTTCTTTCCTGCTTGTCTACATCCCTGTCTCTTTCACACGTTTCACCATTCATCCACCTGCCTTCAACTCTTAACCTCCTTATTTCCTTACTCGCATATCCATTTCTTCGATAATATTCCTCTTTCCCAATCATATCTATATCCACTTTTTTTCTTTTCCAGCATTCAGTCAGTAACTTGCAATCTTCCGTTCCGTTCATTCTATCTTCGTATTTAGTGGCTTTTTTCCCGTTTTCACTTTCAGTTTGCTGCTCCTACATTCCTGTCTCACTATGTAGCCCGGCGTCTTTCTATCTACCCCTAGCACCCATCTCAGATATTTCTCTTGCACACTCTCCACCTCATCCTGTTCTTTCCAACCCCATATTTCTGCTCCATACACTTTCTATCAAATATCGTTATTCTCCTTCTTAATTCGCTTCCCCATTTTCTCTCTCCTGTCCCCCAGATACACCCCTTTACGGCCATTACCATATTCGATTTCCTGGCTAGCTCCCTCACTTGCGATTTATCCGATGCCCTCTCATTGAGAGTATAGCCTAGGTACTTAAACACACTTACTCGTTCTATTGATCCCCCTTCCCACTTTCATTCTCTCCTCATTCTTCCTTTTTCTCTTGCTAAACACTATCATTTTCGTTTTCTCTACATTCACCTCTATGTCTTTCTTTCTTACATACCTTCCTAGGGTTTTCATTTTTTTCATGTCGCCTTCGCTTTTTGATACCATTTCCACATCATTCGCAAACGCCAGGCTCCTTACATTCTCTCTACCTATAACACACCCTCCCGCTTGCGCCCTCGTTAACGTTTCTTCCAAATCTGCCAAGTATATCGTAAACAGTAAGCAGCTGAGTGGACAGCGTTGTCTAACTCCTTTTGTTTTTTCGCTCACTTTAACTAGTCGCTCTCTATCTCTCCCACTCTCACTTTGTTCCTTGTTCTTGCATAAATCTCTTCCACCCTTCCCATCAACTAACCATCTATTCCGCTTTCTCTTATACACGCAAATATTTTCTCTCTATCCAATCTGCCGAACGCTGCTTTGAGATCTATGAACTATGTGTACACCCTTCCCTTCTTATGTTGTAGATCACTTTTCGTTAGATGGTGGAGGATGTATACATTATCCATAGTTCCTCTCCCTTCTCTGAATCCTGCCTGGCCGTCTGTGATTATTCTCTTTTCCTCTATCTCCCTCTTCAGCGTCTCATTCAAAATTGCTGCGTATAACTTGTACCATGTTTTGAGCAGAGTTATTCCCCGGTATTTTTCAATTTGTTTTTCTCACCCTTTAAAAAAATGGGCATATTACCCCCTCCCTCCATTCTGCAGGAAATCCCTCCAATCTCCACACCCCATTCGTTACTTCTACCAGCCTCTCTTCGTCCTTATCTGCCTTTCTACCTCTTCTATTGTTATTTTTGTACCCTCTGGGCTGCCCACGGCTTGCCTAATACTGTTTCTGCTATCTATCTTCCTTTCTCTTTTCTATCTTTTTTCAGCTCTTAACCTCTCTATTTCGTTCTTACTCGCATATTCATTTCTTTGATAATATTCCTCTGTTCCATTCATTTCTATATCCTCTTTTTTGCTTTTCCAGCATGTAACTATTATATGCATGTATCTTTTATGTCATCGTTTGTTAGGGTAACATCCACTTCAATTTTTGTGGAAAGTTAAAAATCTTGTTCAATTTAGTTTTGTTGTTAAATCCGGAAGTTAGCTTGCTCAGAATTGTTAGCAGGTTTTCAGAGTTAAAAGCAGAGTGAGTTGGCCAGACCTTTTTCCAAGAATACTGGATGGTGTCACTTTTGACTTTATTCCAGCGGTGCGCGAGATTAAAAACGACGTCTTTAATGTTTTTGTCAAAAAGGTTATGATCCCATCAGTTTTTTTGATTATGTCTGAAGGTAGAGATTTTTTGTAATTTAGTTTTATTTGCTGAATTACACTTTGATCTATGGGATGCAATAGTAGTGTCGTATTTGGAGGCACATAGAGGACTTCATTTTGTTGGTCTCTCGAGTGAAGTTCCTCTTCTTTACGATGTTCAGGGGCCTTATCCAGAAGAAGCAAAGCTTTAGCAGGCAATAAGCCGGCAATTAGGCAATTTAGCCGGAATAAAATCTTGCTTGAATCATTTTTTAAACCCATCTCGGATAACCCATCCTTTGGCTTGATTTTTATATGTATCTGGTAATTGAATTACGTTTTAAAAGGCCCGCGGATGGTTGGCTTTTCCTAGAACCAATGAGGAAAGTTTGTGTGTGTGTCCGCGGAATTTGCACAAGGCATAACTGTCAGTTTGTCCTTTTCAACATTTTTCTTCCTAGGGCACTTTCTTCGGAACAGTGTACAAATGTCTTATACGGAAACATCCTCCAGAATAAACCACTTTTATCTGCGTGGTTAACCTGTTGTGGTAAGAGACTTAATTCTTGGATTTTTAATTCCAACTTCCTCTGAAAATAATCAGAGGCGGGAACATCACTTGATAATTTTTCTCCCGTCACAGTTAAGAAACGAATCTCAAATCCTTTTTTTTAATTAACAAGCCAGCCATCGTTATCTCGAAAATCATCTTTCTTGGTTATTTTGTAAAATTGTTTTGCCTTTTCACAGAGGATATCTCCCGATAATGGCGTATGCCGGCCACGCTCTTACATAAACCAATAAAATACGGAATTTTCGATTTTAAGATAATCATCTGTTTTAACTGTCTTCCTTTCCTACAAGTCCCCCTCAACAGTCCTGACGAATTTGAGGATTTTTATCGCGGTTGGCTTTGATGTCGTAGATCGTGGATCTTCCAACGCCATAAGTGCGTGCGAGGTTTGCGGTGGTTTCTCCTTTATAAAGTTTATTGATGATTTTTACGCAAATGTAAAGTAACGTGTTTTCGTTTGGTTGACGTTGGACACTAAATAAGTCAGTTTCCTTATATCCGGCGCAGCCGCAAAAAAAGACACGTGTTTCCCCAGAGCGTCGGATTATTGAACGGGCCGGACTAACCAACCGCCGGATTATCTGTACTGATTTACTGTACTCTATACTTTTACTATACTATACATTTCTATAGGTCAATATACCTATTGTGTTTTAAGGGATAACTCCCTGGACCCACATTGGTTGATGAGAAACAATATAGCTTGTCGCTTGTTTGCATTGACACACTTGTTTTGCTAAACAATCGAAAATGTCTAATTACAATATGTTTAAGTCATCAAAATTTGCATAAGAAAACTTGGATTTACATTTATGAACAACATTTACGAGGTCATAGATAAGAAGTGGATACGTGACGGATACCTATAATGAATTTCGACTAAATTTTACTTGCAAAACGTTAAGAAGAGATAGCAATAATTTTTATGGAACATGATTTAAAAATAATAAAATGAACTTACCAAAGCCACAATTATTCAAGATTTTATATTTTGAAAATTAGATTTTTTTACATTAACGAATTAAAACAAAACTGAATTTAGAACACTTTTTCTCATTATTTATTAAAATTATTAAAATTCATTTATTTCCAGAAACAATTTTTTTTCAGACAAATGCACATAAACAAAATAATCCAAAAATGTTTATAATGAAACAATAAAGAGACAAAATAATACATTTTATTAACAATTTTCTAAAAATCTAACAACTTTCCAAACTAAAAAACCCCAAATAAAATCTTCGTTAATACCAACAATCTATTGACCAATACAATCCTCCCACTTCTTTCTATAAAGGTCATTAAACACAGAACCGATATCACAATCTGCAATAGCCTTAATCCTGTTATCAAACCGATTGCAATAAAAATTGCCTACTTTCACCAAAGGTTCGCAATAGATTTTCTTCTTCTCTTCATCAGTTTCGTAAATGAAGCCCGGCGGGAATTCTTTTAACAACTGCTTTAAATCCACGTCAGCTTCCTCGTCGAACTGCTCCTGGTCACAAGCCCTTATCAACTTCGCAAAAGTTATGTGTTTGCTATGCTTTAAACTGAAATGTTCGCAGTTACTGTCCCCTTTTTTTACATCCTTGTTAAAGGCGGAGATTAATTTTGAAGCGGTTGAGGTAAGTTGCTTTCGTTCCTTTCTGGAATCCCGGATATCTTTCGCTATGTGTCTTTGGAAACTTGCTATAGCATTAGGAATGTTCTTGACGCAGTCATCGAAACTTGCACAATCATCGCCAAAACACTGAAATTTAACAATTTTGCAATTTTAAATATAATGAAAAATTGGTTTTATATAACTTACCTGTGATATGCAGAGAACTGCGAACAAAATTGCTGTTAACCTAATTAGCCCCATATCTTTTATATTTTGTAGTGTGCTTCGCTTTCGTTTTCTCTTTTATATATATTGGGTTGTTTTATCGCCTATTTTGTATTTTGGAATATTCATGGGATTTATCACTGGAAAACTAACAAGTCAGCGTTGTTTGTTCCTGATAAGAATTGAAAAAACCTAGAAATTTGCAATTTTAAAATGAAAATGTTTTTTATCTTTATATTTATTAATATCTTTAGTTTGACAAAAGTTATAAATGCGAGTGAAAAAGTGAGAGAAAAATCTTTCTTACTTTCTTGTTGATGCAGTTTCCAAGTATTTTTAAAAAGAACCAAAATTTGATCTAGAACATAGATGTTTGGTATTTTAGAGGAAACTGTCTCTTTGACTAATCACCTAGTTTTCTCAATGGTAACTTGCAAACAAACTAACTAACAAATAACTAACAAATAAACTAACAAACTAACTAACAAATTTTAACAACACCAATTATAAAATAGCTCAGAGAAGTTTCTAGACCTGAGGTTACATTCGAGTCCAATGAGGAAATGTAGCTGTGGTGAAATTTGTAGTTTGGATATGGTTTTCTGAAAAACGTTGAAAGCGGAACTTGCTTCCAAAAATACGCGCTTCACCGACTCGACCATTGTTTAGTGTTGGTTGAGATCGTCTCCACCTTTGTGGCGATCAGGATGGCTAAAATTCAGTCGTTGGTCGAGGTGTCACAATGGGCACATGTCGACGGGCAGGAAAACCCGGCGGACTGCGTGCCACGTGGTATGACTCCCGCGGAACTAGGCCACCCTGATATCGCATATTTTGCCGATGGTTGGTGAAAACCGGCCAAGTTGTCGCCTCCCCGATCAGGATTCGAACCGGGGTCTCCCGCATTGAAATGGAAGAACTGTTTGGGAATTACAATGTTCACATTACTTCTATCTAGGCGTCGCGATAAAATTTTTCAGAAAATGTTGGGTCGCAAGTGAAAATAGTTTGCGCACCCCTGTCGTAGATCATTGACTTATTTTTAAATCTTGTCCAACAATTTAAACTTTGTAATTTAAGTAATTCTCACAAGTCTGCGCTCTGTATTAATGTTGTGGGAGTTATTGAAGCTGCTGTTGTATGTTTAATGCAGAGCTCAGACTTGTGAGAATTACTTAAATTAGAAAGTTTAAATTGTTGGAGAAGATTTAAAAATAAGTCGATGATCTACGACAGGGGTGCGCAAACTATTTTCACAAGCGACCCAACATTTTCTGTAAAATTTTATCGCGACGCCTGGATAGAAGTAATGTGAACATTGTAATTCCCAAACAGTTCCTCCATTTCAATGCGGGAGACCCGGGTTCGAATCATGATCGGGGAGGCGACAACTTGGGCGGTTTTCACTAACCGTCCGCAAAATATGCGATACCGGGGTGGAGCATACTAAAAGCCAAGTGGAATACGGGGTTTAGTGAGAGCACAACAAAATGACTCTGGGGAAAAATGATGAGGGGAAATTTATATTATATTTTTTTAATTTAAAAAATTTATATTATATTATATTTATATTTTCAGGTTGTGTTCCGACTTTATTAATTAATTTTACTGTAGATTTATTTTTATTTTTTAAAAGTTGTAATATATATTAACTAAATTTGTAATAAATAAAGTTGTAATCTAATATTAAATAAAATAAGAGTAGTAGTTTTCTTGTTACAGTGTCAAGTTGTATTGTTATTAAATCGTACTATACTAGCACATATACTAATAAATAAAAATACTTATTATCTTTTGATAAATCTCTTATTTTTTATGTAAACTTAAATATTTTTCTTTTAAAAAATAAACACTTTTTTAACTTTTTTTAATTTTTCATTAATATATTTTTAACAGTTACAAATTATAGAACTAGATAATACACCACCTAAAAAATAAAAAGCACCTAATGTTATAAAAATTGTATAAGTAACAATAAAAATATTTTAAAATTAAAGTTCAACCATATTTATGGTTAAAATTAAGGTTAGAAAATAAATGTTTATTTCATTTGGAGCATGCGCATAGCGAAGAAAAGAAATGTTATATCTTTCCTTGTCGCACAGATGTTGGACACAGTTTCGGTACACGTAAGTTATACGGTATTCCTCTTCCATTAGTACAAGTTCTATGCCCGAACCACATCCTTTTAAACAGTTCTACCAACATCTCGTTTTTGAGAAAATTAAGTTTGAAAATGTCAATGTTTACAAATTTGATTGTCAATGCAGAGTTTTCAAAAAGAGCAATCTTTTCTTAAATAAATATTAAAATATTGGGATAAATTTGCTAAGAATTCTGAAACAGCTCTACCAATATCTCCACAAAATTTGAAACAAATCCCCAAATTAGTTTTTAAGAAAATTAAGTTTGAACATTTCCATGCTTACAAATTTGATTTTCAAGGTGGAGTTTAAAAAAATCTGCAATATTAGCTGAAATAAATAATAAAATATTGGAAGAAATATTTGATAAATATTCCGGTAAAACAGTTTCACAAAATTTAAAACAAAACCCACAATTGGGTTTTCCAAAAAAATTATGTTTGAAAATTTTAACGTTCACAAATTTGATTTTCAAAGTGGAATTTTCAAAAAACTGCAATATTTGCTGAAATAAATATTAGCATATTGGGTAAATTTGCTAAGAATCCCGAAACAGCTCTACCAACATCTGTACAAAATTTTTAACAAATCTCTAAATTAGTTTTTGAGAAAATTATGTTTGAAAATTTCAACGTTTACAAATTTGATTTTCAAGGTGGAATTTACAAAAAAATGCAATATTTGCTGAAATATATATTAAAATATTGGGTAAATTTGCAAAACATTCCGGAACACTTCTACCAACGTCTCTACAAAATTTGAAATAAATCCCGAAATTAATTTTTGAGAAAATTAAGTTTGAAAATTTCAATGTTTACAAATTTGATTTTTATGGTGGAACTTACAAAAAACTCGAAATTTGCTGAAATAAAAATTAAAATATTGGAAATTTTTTGCTAAATATTCCGGAACAGTTCTACCAATATCTTCACAAAATTTGAAATAAAACCCCAAATTATTTTTTGAGAAAATTATGTTTAAAATTTTCAACGTTTACAAATTTGATTTTCAAGGTGGAATTTACAAAAAAACTGCAATATTTTCTGAAATAAATATTAAAATATTGGGAAACTTTCGCTATATATTCCGAAACGGCTCTACCTACATATCCATAAATATTAAAACAAATCCCCAAATTAGTTTTTGAGAAAATTAAGTTTGAAAATTTCAATTAAAAAAAAATGGCTTTAAAGGAGGAATTTACAAAAAGAACTGCAATATTTGCTGAAATAAATATTAATATACGGTAAGTCCGGGAGAGTCCGACCACTTTTTGGAAAAAGCATTAATTTTCTTGTTTTCTGATAACTTTCTTGTTTTCTGAGAAAACAATTTTTTCTCCGTTAAAGCATTGCCTAAAGAGTTTAGATAATATATAAATAATAATTTAATATATCATACAAATATTTTTTTTATTTGAATGAAAAGTACAAACATTACAACTGGTCGATATCACCCGTATGTCCGGGTTTGACCGACCACCAACTACGGGTGAGGCCGACTAGGAAAAAATAACACAACATATATCTTAGAACTTAAAACAGAATAATAATAAAATAATATTATAAAAGTATAAACAAATTTAATTTTTGCGATTTTTTTATTTTTTATTTTTCCCCAGCACTCGCAGAAATTTTCGAATTTTGAGAATTCATTATGAAGACAACGACTAATTTGTTTGCAATCGGCTCACTCTGAATTTAACTTTTTATTTAACTCATTGGGATTCATTAAATCTCTAATTTCCTTCAAATCTCTCTCCCGGATTAATGTGGTCGTACTATACCAGACACGGGAGAGATCGACCACCTTGTTATCTGAAGGAAATACAAGTAACGACTACATTTTTAGGATTATGTTAAAGTTTTATGCATATTTTATCATCCAGTGTCGAACTTGTTTAGATAAACTTACATGTTTTCAAAATATCACCAACACAGTAATTATGTCAAAAAACTTTCAAGTTCGCAAAAAATTTAAAATTTAATTTAAAAATTCACACTGCTGCCGCGGCCTGATATATCAAGTTGGTTGTAACAAGTTGCAACAATTTTACCATATATATCACACACAGATCCCTCTCTAGCGTTGTTCTTGAGTTATCCCGACTGGTCGGTCTCACCCGGTGGTCGATCTCTCCCTGACTTACCCTGTTGGTCAAATTGGCTAAAAAATCCGAAACAGCTCTACCAACATTTCCACAAAATTTGAAACAAATCCCCAAATTAGTTTTTGAGAAAATTAAGTTTAAAAATTTCATTTTTTACAAATTTGATTTTCAAGATGGAGAGAGAGAGAGAATATATTTATTGTATATTTTATACAAAGGGCTATCGACCAAAAAGGTCCTTCTGCTCGGAAATACAAATTGATTTAAAATGAAAAAAAAAACGTATTTACATATTAATGATTAATGAAATTAGATTAGATGATGAGTTTAGTCGTCGTAGATTGATTCGCAAAGCGTCTTAGTTGGGTGTCTGCGTGAAGTGGTTCTTATGTCTCGTTTTATGCATAGTGGGTCTACTGGGGGATCTTCCGGGGTAGTGCATGCGAACCGCACGACAATCTCCACGAAAGAGACCTGTCGCATAGCCACTCCTACCCAAGTCTGACTCTCTCCTCCACGCTTGGCGATCCCTGGAAACTTTACACATATACCACCAAGATGCGGTGGAAATCCATATGGTTAGAGCAGGCGAAATGGTCCCCCGATAAGGGGGTTAAGCGTGGGGCCAACTACTCCACCTTGGAACAAGTTACGAAACCAAACAACAAGCCTCGGAAAACTTATATGGACACACGGATACGACATTTGCAAGGAAAAAAGGAAGAAGATTTACGAATTGGGACCTGGAATATTCGAACCATGATGCAAACGGGGAAAATGATAGAAATTGGCAACGAATTAGACTAGTTTAAAATGGATATCTTAGCACTCCAGGAACTTAGATGGAAAGCACAAGGAAGGATAGATAAACAGAAGTATTCTATATTCTATAGCGGATGCTCAGATGTTGCTGGACAACAGCTGGAACTGACTTCTTTGTCAATAAAAAATGAGAGCATCAATTATTAGCTTTACACCAATAGATGAAAGGCTCAGTACAATGAAGATACATGGGAAGTTCAACAACATTACTCTCATAAATGCATATGCACCAAAAGAAGACAGTGGTGAAGAATCAAATGACCGATTCTATGATGCTCTGGAGAATGTCTGTGCAAGAACAAGCACCTATGATACCTTAATAATTATTATTATTAGAGGAGAGATAGAGGGAGACTTCAATGCTAAAATAGGGAAAGAACATTTCGCAGTCGAAGTAGCTGGGCAATATTCACTGCACAATGAGACAAGCCCAAACGGCATTCGTCTATGCCAATTAGCCAACGCAATGTCGCTGCGAATAAAAAGTACAGCCTTTGAGAGAAAAACTATATACAAAGGCACATGGAAAATGCCGGAAAGCCAACTGGTGAACCAAATCGACCACGTACTTATAATGAGAAGATACGGCTCATCAATAACCAATTTGAGGACCCACAGAGGGCCAAACTGCGATATTGACCATTTCCTGATAGTGGGAAAACTACGGCAGAGAATATCAAATGTCGCCAAACTAAAGGTACAAAAAGGGAGCAGTGGGATACAGACCAGTTGAGCAAAAATGAAGCCCTAAACAAATATCAAAACGCCATCAGCATGGAGTTAGATAGACTCCCAGCCCATAGCAATATTGACGATGAGTGGAAGCCCATGGAGAGTGCAATAATCAAAGTAACCAAAGACGTAGTAGGGACAAAAAGAAAATCAAGAAACATAGATTGGTTCGATATGGAATGTGAAAGGGTTATAACAGAAAAGAATAATGCGCGACAAAAGATGCTGCAAAGAAACACTAGAGCTAATAATGCAGTATACCAAGAGAAGCGAAGAGAATCCAACAGGTGCCTACGGGAAAACAAAAGATATGATGCGTAAGAAAATAGAAAGCATAGAAGAAAACTATAATCAACGCAAAGTGAAGGATTTCTATAGAACAATCAGAAATGAAGCGAAAGGGTACCAGCCAAAATTAAACATATGCAACGATAAGAACGGGAAAATCCTAACGGAAGAGAAAGACGTCATGGATAGATGGCGCCAGTACTTTGCCGAGATATTAAATGTTGATCATATGGAAGACCTAGAAGAGCCAGAAACTGTCATATACACAGCTCAAGAAAATACCGAACCACCTACATTGGATGAAGTCAAAACAGCCATGGAAAAGCTTAAAAATGGTAAGGCACCCGGCGAGGACGGCATCACTGCACATAAAATACTGCACCAACTAATATGCAAAATATGGAAAGAAGAACAGATGCCTGAAAGGTGGAAAACTGGGTTAATCTGCCCTATTCACAAAAAAGGCGACAAAACAAACTGCGACAATTACAGGGGAATAACACTACTCAACACTGCATATAAGGTTCTCTCCAATGTGATATTCGACAGGATAAGACCGTATGCAGAACAAATATTAGGAGAATATCAATGTGGCTTCCGAGAAAGTAGATCAACTCTGGATCAGGTGTTTGTGCTAAGTCAAGCAATGGAAAAATGTTATGAATACAACATCGACCTGCACTGTCTGTTAATCGATTTTAAAAAAGCATTCGACAGTATTAAAAGAGCAAAACTGGGAAGTGCACTTGCTCTAATGGGTATCCCACATAAACTCGCCAAACTAGCCATGATGACAATAGATGGATCCAAGGCCAGAGTATCAGTCCAAAAGAAAACATCAAAGGAATTTGAAATAAGAACCGGTGTTAGGCAGGGAGATGCCTTGTCAGCTGTTCTTTTTAACCTTGCGCTACAAAATGCAATTGGAAACCTCGAAAATAAGGGAAATATCATAACAAAATCATACCAAATATGTGCGTACGACATACTGATCATGGCTAGGGACAACATAACTCTAGAAGAATTGTTTTTAAAAATAGAAGAGGAAGCGAGCAAAGTCGGCCTGAAAGTACATGCAGATAAAACAAAATACCTAAAACTGTCACGTGATAACCCAAGAAGGGCCCCTCAGAACTTTATAATAAATGATCATCGGTTTGAAGAAGTTCAAAATGTCAAATATCTTGGAGTAACTTTCAATAACACAAATAATCTATCACTGAGGGTACAAGATAGAATCCAAGCTGCGAATCGATGCTATTATTCACATCTGAAGCTCTTCAAATTAAAAATCATCTCACGTAAAGCAAAACTGCGAATATATAAAACCCTGATCAGACCCATGCTAACTTATGGAGCTGAATCCTGGAGTATGTCGGAAGCAGACAAAAACTCTCTTCGTATTTTTGAAAGACGGATTTTATGGAAGATCTTTGCACCAGTGAGAGAGGAAAAAGGATACAGAATTCGCATGAACTACGAACTTCAAGAACTAATAGAAGGTGAAGACATAGTAAGATTCATTAAGGCACAGATACTTCGATGGGCGGGCCACATGATTAGAATGCCGAGTGCAAGAGCACGCAGATCCATCCATAAAGCGCAACCTAACACCTCAAGAAGCAGAGGTAGACCCATAACCAGGTGGAAAGATAAGGTAGAGGAAGATGTAGAAACTCTACAAGTATGAAACTGGACACGCGTCGCTGAAGACCGTCAAAGGTGGAAGGGGATTGTTAAGGAGGCCAAAGCTCACCCTGGGCTGTAGAGTCAGAAGAAGAAGAAGAAGGGTCTACTATGTTCCAGTGGTTGTTGTTGAATTTGAATTTTGTCCGTAGTTGTTGATGTTTGTCTAGGAGTTTTGTAACTTGGGAGAGTCTGTATAGAAGATCGTTGGGGGGATTATGAAGGATGTTGTTTGGGTGTCTTAACTTGGAGATTAGTCGTAATGAAGTTCGTTCTGCCACTTCCAATATATGTAGTGTTCTGTCGTTAGCGTTTGAAAATAATATCTGTCCATAGTCAAGGAGGGGGCGGCAGATGGCTTTATAGATTCTAGCGGTCGTTTTGATGGAAATGCCTTTACTTCCATGCGTTAGGCTACGGAAATATTTGCTTCTTGTTACAGTCCTTGTCTTTCGTTGTTTAGCGTCATTGGTGAATTTCATTTTGTTATCGAAGATCATGCCTAAGTATTTGATTTGGGGAGTGGGTGTTACGTCGATTGTGCCTAAGTGTATGTGTGGAGAGCTTGGGGAGATTCTGTGGTTCGGAATGAGTAGTTGGCATTTAGATGGATTGGCGGAGAGTCTCCAGCGATTGAGCCATAAAATCGTTTTGTCAATAAGGGCTTGTAGCTCGTGAATGGTTTTTTTAGGCTTTTGTTATGGGAGATGAGAGCGGTGTCGGCGGCATATTGTAGGATGTAGGAGGAGAGGTTGATTTGGAGTTTGTCGTCGGTGTGATAATTATATATGCCGTGGCAGTATAGGTTATAAAGTAGTGGGGAGAGAGGGGAACCTTGGGGGAAGACCTTGGTGTGGGGTAAATTGTGGAGAAAGATGGTTGTTAATTTTGATTTGGAGGGATCTCTCTTCAAGGAAATCTTTAATTAGAAAGAGGAGGTAAGGGGGATATTAAGCTGTTTCATTTTGTAAAGGAGTCCGGCGCGCCACACACTGTCGAAGGCTTTGTTGATATCAAGAAATAGTGCAGCTGAGTATTGTCGTTGGAGGTATGAAGATTGTAGGTTATTGCAAAGGATGAATAAAGGGTGGGTAGTAGAGTGGTAGGGCTTAAAACCAAATTGATATTTAGGAATGGTTTTTTTACTATGATGCTATGGAGTTTAGTTTTAAGGATATATTCTAGGATTTTGCCAATAACTGGAGTGATGGGTCGGTAGCCATTTGGAAGGGAATGATTTTGTTCAGGTTTCGGGATGGTGATAATTATTCCTTTTTTCCAGCATTTTGGAAACGATCTCTTGTGGAGGCAGAAGTTGAACAATTTAACAATATGTTGATGGATTTCATCAGGCAGGTTTCGGAGTAAGGATTTTTTAACGAGGTCAGAGCTAGGGGAACTATTTTTTCCACGGAGAAGGGCGGTTAGGTATTCGTCGTATGTTATTTCATTAAAGTCCGTACTGTCGCATTTGAAAAAGTTGTATTGTCAGTGTCATTCCAGGTATTTACTCTGTTGAGGTCATTAGTGTCAGAGTCGGGGGAGTTTGATGGTGCAAATGAGTTTTCAAAATGTTCGGAGAATAGGGGAGCTTTTCCGGAGTCGGTCGAGTAGACTCGGTTATTGAGGGAGATGTCGGGGATATGGAAAGATGGGCGGTATTTGGAAAGTTTTTTTATTTTGTGCCAGAATGTTCTACCTTCGTCGTTTTCAATTTCTTGACAAACGGAGAGCCATTCATTTGTCCGAAACTGAGAGATTAGTATATGTATATCTCTGTTGAGTCTGTTAATTTCCGTTTTCGTTGCTCTGTCTTCTGTACACTTGTAGGTCCTGTAAACTTTGCGTTTTTTTTTTAATTAAAATTAGTATGTAGAGAGGTAACTTTGGCTTGTAAAAGTTACATCTGGCTTTGGGGGAATGTTTATAAATTAAGTCTGTCAGGTTGGTCTGAAATTCGTCTATGCTATTGAGAGTGATGTTAGCGGGGTCGGTAGTTTTTATATAGGTTAGGATACTAGTGCTGACTTTAGGGACATTGGTGAGATTAAGGTTGATTTTAGTGGTCTATTGGACTGGGGGAAGGGGGCAGTTGAGAAGGATAGAAAATGAGATTGACAGATGATCGGAGCCAAGGTCTGGGGAAAGGAAACGTCAGTAAAGGAATTGGTTAGGTTGGAAGTGTGGAGCCAAATGTCGGGAGTAGTGTCCTTGTTATGTGGCATTATGAATGTGGGGCTGGTGTGTTGGCGGATGAAGGACGAGTTATTTATATAGGACTGGATCTGGCGAGTTTTCGTTTTGTTAAGATTGAAATCACCTATTATAATGGAGTATTCAAACAATGACGCCATGGTCAGTATATTCGCTTCAATCCCAGAGTGATGGATGTAGACAAGGAAAATTGTGAAATGGAATGGTGAAATGGAGACAGTCATTGAGAGGGTTGTTTAGGGAAGGAGGGTTAGCTTTGCCGAGTTGGAACCTGGGATTGAGGTTGACTAAGGCACCACCTCTAGGTTTGTTAGGTTTCTGTGTTTTACCAGTGTCGTCCAGTATCTGTAAGTATAACATATGTCCATCAATGTGATTTTTGTCGTTGAAATTCTCAATTAGTATTCTTTTGCTGTCGTAGCTATTAATGTTGGCGTAAACGAACCTCATTTAAGCCATTGATTTCTATAATGGATTGGAAAGTTTCGTCAGTCGGTTGGGTGGGAGTATTGGAGTTTGGGGAAGTGAGGACAAATATTAGAATGTACATTCTGTTTCCGGAGAAAAAGACGTGGGCGTCTATTTTGTATTCTGTAGTAAATCGTCGGTTTAGTTTTTTTATGAGTTCATCACGGTTGTTGTTAGCTGGCGAGTTAATTTCTGCTGTGTATGTGTGGATTATGTGATCGTGAAAGGTGACTGGTGAATGTATGAGCGAGTTACGTGTTATCTCATGGGGGAGTGCGGAAGACTTCCTGTTTGTGTTTCTGATCAGAAGATTGGGGACTCCTTCAAAGGGCGCTCATGGGTTGTTCGGGCACTTGGCTGACCAGGTTTCATGCTCTGTAGATCCACAGGTTCCGCATTTAGTAGGCAAGCTTGAGGAGCATTTGTCGGTCGCATGGGGGCCATCACACTTGCGGCATTTGATTGGTGAAAGGCAATTTTCGGTGGCGTGTAAAAAAGATTGGCATTTTGCACATGGGCGGGGAATTGGAGGGGGTGGAGTACTAGGGGATATAGGATAATGCCTGTTCATGAAGAACAAGCCTCCAGAGGATAGCAAGGATTGGAATGTATTAATGTCGGGCGTTATTATTCTTATTAGGCGTGTTGGCTTGTTGGTGGCCCTCGAGATTATTCTTTTGCAGTACCGAAAATTGTAGTTTATTGATTTCAAGTGTTCTGCAATGCATACGTCTCCTATCTCGTATTTCATCTTTTCGATTACTGCGGAATAGGATTCGGTTTTGCTGTTGGGGGGATTTCTGGGCAGCTGGGTGAGTAAGGCTCTAAAGGAAACGAGGATTTTGTTGGTGGTGAGAGTTTTGAGGAGAGTGTCTGCGTTATTATCGGTTTTTAGGAGGAAATTGTTTGTTTGGAAGGATTTTATAATTATATCCGCATTATTTGGGAGATATTCGTGCCAAGTGGTGGAGAATTGGATACGGGATAGTGCAAGGTTGGTGGTGGTGAATGTGTAGTTGAACGTATAGGTTTTGTGTGGCTTACGTGAGTAAGGAGTGGCTTGTTGCATGGTTGGGTTGATTTGTTGAGCGTTGGTTTGTTGGGTGTTAATTTGTTGAGTGTTGATTTGTGGAGTATTCATAGTTGAGCTGCTGGCATGTGGGACGGTATTCAATTGTATGGTCTTGAAAAGTTCGATTTTTTTTTGGCCGGTTTCATCATCGTCCGATATGTTGGACGCTTGGGATGTACCCTTTTCGTCGGTGTCCATATTGGTCACGGGTAATTAAACTTTTATATTTTAAATATAAATGTTAAATTTATTGGAAGTTTCTGTGTTTCTCTATCACACTTAGTTGGGAAAAAATAGAAGATAGCGCAGATCTCGATAAGCGAGTGGTTTTATCGGATTCGCAGACGTGTGCTCTCGTTGGAGTACCGAGAGCGACACTGTTCAAGATGGAATTTACAAAAACTGCAATATTTGCTGAAATAAGTATTACTACATTGGGAAAATTTGCTAAAAATTCCGAAACAGCTCTAACAACATCTCCGCAAAGTGTGAAACAAATCCCATTGTTAGTGTTTGAGAAAATTAAGTTTTAATCTTTTCAATTTTTACAAATTTCATTTTCAAGGTGGAACATAAAAAAAATGCAAATATTTGCTGAAATATATATTAATATATTGGGAAAATTTGTTAAAAAATTCCGAAACAGCTCTAGGAAAATCTCTAGAAAATTTGAAAGAAAGCAAATTAGTTTTTCAGAAAATTTTGTTTGAAAATTTCAACGTTTATAAATTTGGTTCTCAAGGTAGAATTTACAAAAAAAAACTGCAATATTTGCTCAAATAAATATTAAAATATTGAGAAATTTTTGCAAATATTCGAGAACAACTATACAAACATCTCCACAAAATTTGAAATAAATCCCCAAATTACTTATTGAGAAAATTAAGTTTTAAAATTTCGTTGTTTACAAATTTGATTTTCAAAGTGGAATTTATAAAAAACTACAATATTTGGTGAAATAAGTATTAAAATATTGGGAAAATTTGCTAAATATTTCGTAACAGTTCTACCAACATCTACAAAATTTGAAACAAATCCCCAAATTATTTTTTAAGAAAATGATGTTAGAAAATATCAATGTTTTTTTTAAATTTCTTTATATTGACATTTCACTATTTACTCAATACTTACATGCGAAATGCCTAAAATATTTTTGAATTCGGCGACCCAAAAAGGTTTTCTATCGACCCCTCTAGGGGTCGCGACCCATGGATTGCGCACCACAGATCTAGGACATTGTGCCTTTGTTCAAAACTGTTTGTTCAAAAACAACAATCATACAATTATAAAGTTCGTTACCTCGCAGTAATTGCAGAAATTATAAATTTAAAAATTGAATTCTTGAAAAATGTTTAAACTTTTGGGAA
The DNA here is from genome assembly GCA_944588485.1 of Phosphuga atrata. NCBI lineage: Eukaryota > Metazoa > Arthropoda > Insecta > Coleoptera > Silphidae > Phosphuga > Phosphuga atrata. The sequence goes on along the minus strand of OX155904.1, from coordinate 22,846,885 downwards.
TTAGAAATTATATATGTCTTCTACAATTTTCGTGTCTTTGTCTCCTAACAAATCCTATCTAGTAAAATTAAATGTTTTAAACCCAGACAGATTTCTAAATTTTATATTTCAAAGAAAATCAGCAGCACTAACAATTTTAACAAATTGCTGAATGTTTTGGTAAATCAAAGAAATAATAAATTCAGAATGAAACATAGCTAAGTTTATTAAACATTCATGACACATTCTTCCCACTTCTCAACATAAATATAATAAAACTTCTCCTTTACATCACAATTCGCAAGCAAATCTCCATTCTGCTTCACAATCTTACAATATCTATTTATAGCCGGCACCAAATCCTTACAAACCTCCTCCCTATTTATCTCATTGTCCGCCAATTTGGGCAAATATTCATTAATCAACTTCTCGTCGTTCAGAAATGGATTGTCCAGAATCGCTGGCCCACAACTTAAATAAATTTTGGCAAGATGATCGATTGCGTTGGCTTTCATCTGGTAGCTCAGACAGTTTCCTGGACCTGAGGTCACGTTCGAGTTCAGAGAAGAGATGTAGCCGTGCAGGAGTTTCAGATGTTTGGACATTGCCGCCGCAGAACGTTGCAGTTCGTGATGTAAAGTATTGACAAAGGTTTCTGAAGCCGCTGTCGCATTGTTGATGCAGAGCTCAGATGTGACACAAGAAGAGAAGGTCTGGAAAATGTATGGAAATTTATATTTAAAATTTTTTATAGAAAATTATAAAAAATTATTCTAAAAACTGTAAATTATGAACTTCAAAAGTTATTAATAGGATATATCTAAAATTTTCCATATTTCCAATTTAGTTTGCTTAAACTTATTTTGCAGTATCTGCTGAATAATTTGTGCCAAAATTAGGAACATTAACATATCTATCTACATTATACATCATTTTAATTATCTGTGACTCATATTCTAATATTGATGTTTTCATTTTTGTTTAACTTTAATAATCGAATTGCTTCATGCCAATAGGGCTTCAATCACATTTCACTAATTTTCAGAAAACAACAAGAAACTGGTTTTCTTTTTTAAGAGTTAAGATAATTGTTTACATTAGTCAGCAATTATCTTATTATCTAATTATCACATATTTTAAAAGAAAACAGATTGTTTGTTGTTTACTGAAAACTGAAATGCATTTTGCATGAAGCGATTCAATTACTTTTTGACTTACGTTTTTGATAAAACAGATTAGAAATACAAAACAAACGTGTCGCAGTGAGTTCATTCTGGCGTGAAATTCTTCGTCTTACTGGACGCCTAACTGTGTGTACAGTTAATTTATAAACCAGGCCCATTTAACGGTTTCGGCTCTAATTCATGGCAACCTTGAGCGCCTAACAACAAAATTGTTGGTTGAATTTAGTTTTACTTTAGTAACGGATAATTTATTAAACACAAAAAATGTTTAAATGAACTTAAAATATATAAAGGTAATATGTTTTTTTTGTTTTAATTTCGTTAGTTGGAAAGAAAACGACGAAATTTTTACATAATAGTCGCAATTTCGGTATAAAAAATGGATTGTTAATAAATTAAGCAAATTCATTGCCCTAGATATAGCGCAAAAACTTTTAATTTTAAACGTTTTTTTTTTGTTTGCTGTAGCTAAATAGTAGACAAAACTTTGTTATATTAATTAATCATCTGAATTTTTATCGATAGATTTACATAAATCCATGAAAAATTATTAGAAAATTTCTGTATTCTTTGCTTACTCAACTAGCATTAGCCTGAAATAAACTAGGAAATACAAACTGAAAGGAACCAAAGTTTGAGCAAAGATGATTTACTAATACCCCAAAGGAGCAGGACACGACTCAACCGTCAATGTGAGTGGTCGTACGAGCGAGTAAACCAGTGAATGAATACAACCAGATATAGCTGAAAAAACACAGCTCGCATAGATAAATCGATGCACGCTCGACCAAATCGACAAAACAACGCCCATTATGGTAGCGTCACAAATAAGGTCAGCCAAACAGCAATACGTGGTCTGTTAGAAAAGTATCCAACCTTATTTTTTATTTTGAAAACCTGATGGATTTGAATCAAGCGAGCTTGCATGTGCCGACCTTCGAGCGCATGCGTGATTTTTTTCCCGCCTGTAGATAGTGTCAGTTGCTGTCGAGCAGTATTCGAGTGACGTAGTTTGTAGTGCTCTTGTTGGTTTTACAATGCAAGAAAAATGACGACAAGTGAAATGAGGGATGTCCTACGTCGCCTACGTGATGCTGTGCGGCGCAAACGACTGGAGTTGTGGTCATCAGGAAATTGGCGACTCCATCACGATAATGCTCCAGCACATTCTTCGCACTTGGTTCACAATTTTTTGGCGAAAAACCAGACTCCTCTGGTTCGACAGGCTCCTTGCTCTCCTGATATGGCCCCCTGCGACTTCAGGATATTGCCCAAACTCGAGAGGCCATTGACAGGAACGCAATTTCAGACAAGAGGCTGCCAACGACAGCCGAGCTAAAGTCGATTCCGAAAGAGGCTTTTTCGGGATGCTTCTAATAATGGCGGCACCGCTTGGAGAAGTGTGTGGAGTCCCAAGGAGACTACTTTGAGGGTGATTAGGTTTCCAACGCTCCAGGTATGCCAGTTTTCTTTTACCGGCTAAAGGTCGGATACTTTTCTAATAGACCACGTACATGATGAGGCCTGGAAAACTCAAACCATACACAATAGGAAATGAAATCGAAGAACTATATTACTAGGTACCAATACGGGTCAAACTGGCATGAAGGCAGTAACTAAATACGCTCATCTGCATATATCAAGACTTGAGCTATAACAACATATACACGAACTGCCTAACAGATGACATAATCTATTATCTGAAGATCAGAAAGTTCTAAACCGTCTTCTGGAAGTCTTCTTTCAAAGTGTCAGTACCGCTAGACAATCTAGATGATATTATGAACCCTGAATTATGGCCAAAACCGCAATAATAATACCTGTCTATAAAACTGGAGATAACTCGCAAGCAAATAAATATCGCCCAATAGCCCTAATATCGGTTCGAGCAAAGATATTAGAATATCGCATGCGGATTAGAATGTTGCTTCAAAGAAAAATTCCACCTAGTGTCAAATCAACAGAACGGTTGCTCCAGAGGTAAATCTACAACAACAGCGCTAACGGAAATCTATAACAAAATTTTAGATGAAGTAGATAAAGGAAATCGCCCGATTGGTATCTTCTGCGACTTATCGAAAGCATTCGACTGTGTTTCGCTTAGGCAACATATTTACAATAATTGTAGATTGGAAGAACTGTAGATTGGAACTGGAAGATTTATCTCTTATTCCGTAATTATTACGGAATAAGAGATAAATCTTCCATATGGCTAACATCAAGGAAACAAATCGTGAAAGTAAAATGCGGATCAATAACTGGCCAATCCGACTTGAGCTGTGTAAATATGGGTATCCCACAGGGCAGTGTCTTGACTCCGACTCTATTCCTACTATACACTTCAGACCTGGTCAGCTACATCGGAGATCAATACTGCACCGTATATGCTGACGACGCTAATTTTATCGTTTCCAAAAAAAATCCACTGCTTCCAATAACCCACTGCGTGCCAACACGCTCCTGGATACACTCAACAAATTCGCCCACAACAGTCTCTTTCTCAACAGAAATAAAACAGAATACGTTTTATTCCATACACCACGCAGCAACTACCCCATATATATCCACTTGAAAATAATTAACGACGAAATTAAAACAACTAAGGTGGCTAAACTTCAGGGAATTTATTTAGAAGAACACCTTCAATGGAACACCACCATACAATATATGTGCCCCAAACTACTATATATATATATATACATATATATATATATATATATATATATATATATATATATATTTATATATACAAATGTACAAGAGATACAAACACTGTTGAGGGAATTAGTAGAGCTGGATTCGACTGGTCTGGTTATGTCTGATGGTTATGTTCGTTTGTTTTCTCGGGGATTCCGTGTTGATGTTGAGGGTTGGTTCTGAAAACAACCGGATTCTCGACGTTTCGGCGAACTAACATTCGCCATCAAGCTCTTTCTTAATAAGGTATCTACGACATTTCTAAAAATCGAAGATCTCCTTACATTCTACTTTGCGGAGATCCAGTCGATAATTTCATATGGTATTCTGCTTTGGGCATGCTCGTCAGAATTGGAATCGATCTTGTGGTGGTACATGTTCTAGAATAATGTATCATGTATAATGTATTTGAGGTTTTCGCGGATAGAAACGTGTGTTGGTTTGTTTTCTCGGGGATTCCGCGTTGATGTCGAGGGTTGGTTCTGAAAAGAACCAGATTCTCGACGTTTCGGCGAACTAACATTCGCCATTTTCAAGAGATATATGCGTCCGTGCGGGTTAACCGTCATACGCATACTGTCTGACGCATACTAAGTATGCGTCTAACGGTTAACCCGCACGGACGCATATATCTCTTGAAAATGGCGAATGTTAGTTCGCCGAAAAGTCGAGAATCCGGTTCTTTTCAGAACCAACCCTCAACATCAACACGGAATTCCCGAGAAAACAAACCAACATAACCATCAGACATAGCCAGACCAGTCGAGTCCAGCTCCATGTTGTATTTGAGGTTTTCGCGGAAAACCTCAAATACCTCTTTTACCTGTTTTGTATTGTTTTCTCGGGGATTCCGCGTTGATGCTGAGGGTTGGCTCTGAAAAGAACCGGATTCTCGACGTTTCGGCGAACTAACATTCGCCATTCTCAAGAGATATATGCGTCCGTGCGGGTCAACCGTTAGACGCATACTGAGAGCTCGTTCGTGCGATGCGACTACTTATAGCTGTCTGGCTTCGGGTCATGCGCGTTGTGTGCGGTGCTTCGGTTCGGTTGTTTGTTTGTCTTGTTGGTCGTACATGAGTCTGGGGTGTCTGGGATTGCATTTTGAGCGTGGATATGATCGGTCGCCATGCTGGGGGCAGTCTCAAGGAATCGTCTCTCGTGTTCATGCAGTAGTCTCGTTTTTCTATCTCTATGGCTTCTCTGTATACTCGTGACATTTCGTGGCTAATCTGTGCAACAGTCCTTGAATTTCTAAAGTCCATCCAGTGACCGGTGTTTGTGTGTTGGACAAGTGCCGATGAAACTTTGTCTCTGTGTCTGGTTGAAACTACATGTTCTTGAATCCTAGCAGATATTTTTCTATTGGTACGTCCAATGTAGGTTTGTTCACATGTTCCGCAAGGTATTTCGTAAATTCCATGGGATTCTAACGGGATGGTGTCTTTAACGCTGCGTAGCATGGAGGATATTTTCTGGTTAGGTTTGAAAATGGTGTCGATGTTGTGTCTTTTAAGTATTCTGGCGATTTTGTCAGTTGATCCATGAACATATGGTAGGTATGCTGTGCTAACGGGTTTCTGGCGCTCTTCAGTTCTTTGGCTACTGTTCTCTAAGCGACGGAAATCATTGCGGACATAGTGATTCCTATGTCCGCAATGCTGAACAATTCATAGACATACTGAAAAATCACCAACTCCAGCCCGGCCACCTCCTTGTGAGCTTTGACATTGTATCTTTATTCACAAAAGTACCGGTCCCTGAGGCCTTAAACATCATAAGATCAAAATTAAAACCAGATAAGTATGTATCAGATCTGGCAGAACATTGTTTAAAGAATAAATACTTTAGGTACGATGGCCAAATATACAAACAAGTCCTAGGAGCACCAATGGGTTCACCTCTATCCCCAGTAATAGCCAACATATTTCTTACAGATTTTGAGGAAAAGGCAATCTCATCAGCCACACTTAAACCTACACTCTGGTTAAGATATGTTGACGATACATTTGTAATCTGGCCCCACGGCAGACCAGAGCTGGACAAATTCCTTACCCATCTTAACTCCCAACACGACCAAATTAAATTCACAATGGAGATAGAAAAGCACCAACAACTGCCTTTCTTGGATGTTTTGGTACAGAAGAAACCTGACGGCACATTGAGCCACACCGTGTACCGGAAACCAACCCACACAGACAGATATCTGAATGCTTCTTCGCACCATCATCCCAAACAACTAGCATCTGTAGTCAACACTCTTACCACCCGATCCAAAAGACTAGCCGACCAGCTTAACTTACCGAAAGAATTGAGGAACTTACGAGAAGCTCTTTCTTCAAATGGATATCCAAACAGCTTAATATCCAGAGCTTTCCGTCGTACAGAGAACAGTAGCCAAAGAACTGAAGAGCGCCAGAATCCCGTTAGCACAGCATACCTACCATATGTTCATGGATCAACTGACAAAATCGCCAGAATACTTAAAAGACACAACATCGACACCATTTTCAAACCTAACCAGAAAATATCCTCCATGCTACGCAGCGTTAAAGACACCATCCCGTTAGAATCCCATGGAATTTACGAAATACCTTGCGGAACATGTGAACAAACCTACATTGGACGTACCAATAGAAAAATATCTGCTAGGATTCAAGAACATGTAGTTTCAACCAGACACAGAGACAAAGTTTCATCGGCACTTGTCCAACACACAAACACCGGTCACTGGATGGACTTTAGAAATTCAAGGACTGTTGCACAGATTAGCCACGAAATGTCACGAGTATACAGAGAAGCCATAGAGATAGAAAAACGAGACTACTGCATGAACACGAGAGACGATTCCTTGAGACTGCCCCCAGCATGGCGACCGATCATATCCACCCTCAAAATGCAATCCCAGACACCCCAGACTCATGTACGACCAACAAGACAAACAGACAACCGAACCGAAGCACCGCACACAACGCGCATGACCCGAAGCCAGACAGCTATAAGTAGTCGCATCGCACGAACGAGCTCTCAGTATGCGTCTAACGGTTGACCTGCACGGACGCATATATCTCTTGAGAATGGCGAATGTTAGTTCGCCGAAACGTCGAGAATCCGGTTCTTTTCAGAGCCAACCCTCAGCATCAACGCGGAATCCCCGAGAAAACAATACAAAACATATATATATATATATATATATATATATATATATATATATATATATATATGTATATATATATATATATATATATATATATATATATATATATATATATATGTATATATACAAATGTACAAGACATACAAACACTGTTGAGGGAATTAGTGGAGCTGGACTCGACTGGTCTGGTTGAGTCTGGTTGAACTGGCTGTGCTTGTCTGACTTGGTTCACTGGCTGGACTGAACTGAACTCGAGTCGTTGGTTGGTTTCGCCTGACTGTTGAACTGAATTGGAGTCGACTTGTTCACTGGTTGCGCCTGACTGTCCTGCCTATTCGGGGGTCCAGGTATTTATATTATGTCCAGGTATACTGCAACCCTCATCTGGGCGTGATTATTTTTCTATATTCGGCAATTTGTTGTTTTGGCGATTACCGATTCTAGGGAAAAGCATCTTGTAGTAATTTCCCCGGGGATTGACCCTAATAAAATATTTCCTGAAATTTGTCAGAAAATATTTGCGTAATCACCGTAATGCCCTCGTAAAACTGAAAATACAAATAATTCTTTATCTGCTCGAGGATTACCTTACCGACCCTAATAAAATATTTTCAGAAATTGTGCGAAAATATTTTGGAAATTATTGTAATGTCATCGTAAACTAAGAAATAAAACTGGAACAGCTCGTTGCCGTTACATCACCCCTTGCCAGTGATAACCCTATGTAGCGTTTGTTTCTGCTGTTGTTTGTTTGTTCATAGACGTGTGGGAGACGGTTGAAGTCGTCATTGTTTTCTCTGTTGCGGTGTTTGTTCGTAGACGTCAGGTAGACCGTTGAATTCGTTACCGTAGACGTTGTTTTGTTATTGCCGGCGTCCTGGTAGACGATTGAATTCGTCATCGTAGACGTTGTTTGTTGTTGCAGTCGTTGTCGTAGACGGTTGAATGCGTCATTGTAGGCCTTGTTGTTGCAAATTTGTTGCAAAGCGTATTCGTGTACTTCGATCGCTGATAGGCGGTTTCCTATGCAAAACCAGCTTGCACCTATCAGTCGCTGTTGCGGTATTTGTTCGTTGACGTCTGGTAGACGGTTGAAGTCGTTACAGTAGACGTTGTTTGTTGATGCCGGCATCCTGGTAGACGATTGACGACGTCATCTTAGACGTTGTTTCTTGCCTGCGTCCTCGTAGATGGTTGAAGGCGTCATCGCAGAGGTTGTTATTGCTTGCGTCCTCGTAGACGGTTGAAGGCATCATTGCAGATGTAGCTACCGGCGTCCTCGTGGATGGTTGAAGGAGTCATCGTAAGCCTGCCTGTAGTCGATCGGGAAACCGTACCCGTCTGTCCGACCTTGTGTTGTAATTAGGTTGTGATGATGGTGTCGGTACATCTTCTGGCGTGTCTTCCACGGGGGTCTCCCTTCCGTCATCTGGAAGTTTTTCCTCTCCGTTCGCGGAGGTTCTATTTTGGTTTCCTTCTCCCGTGTCCTTTACGTATGCCGGTTTTAATCGGTCTGTCGATACCCGCACGTTGTGACCATCTTTGCAAATAGTATACACCCTACTACCTCTTTTTATCAACTTGAAGGGCCCGTCGTATGGTGGCTGGAGCGGTTCCTTGACCGCGTCATTTCTTAAGAAAACGTAAGGTGTCGCCAGGTCCTTAAACATAAATGTTTTCTTAATTATCTCCGCAACTGCGTGACGAAACTCTCGTTGCTTTCTTGCTGCATTGCTTTGTTTGTTTGGAAAAAATCTCCCGGCAAACGCACTGTCGTACCGTATATTATTTCCGTTGGTGCTGCCTTGAAGGCTTCTTTGACCGCTGATCGGATGCCTAATAATACCATCGGAAGTACATCCGTCCATTTGTCCGTTTCGTGGCAGTTCATTGCCGCTTTTAGCTGACGGTAAAATCTTTCTACCATGTCGTTAGCTGCCGGGTGATAGGCTGTCGTCGTAGACCTGGTTCACTGGCTGGACTGAACTGAACTAGTGTCACTTCGCTGACTGTTGTGTACTTCTAGCTGAATCTTGTTGACTGAGTTTACTGGCTGGACTGGTGTTACTTCGCTGATTGGATCCACTGGCTGGACAAGTGTGAATGAGTCCACTGGCTGGACTGAACTGGAGTCGTTGGTTGGTGGCGCCTGACTGTTGAACTGAACTGCAGTCGACTTGCTGACTGGTTGCGCCTGACTGTCCTGCTTATTCGGGGGTCCAGGTATTTATATTATGTCCAGGTATACTGGTCCCTCAACTGGAGGTGTTTATTTTTCTATATTCGGCAATTTGTTGTTTTGGTGATTACCGATTCTCGGGAAAAACATCGTGTCGTAATTTCCGCACGGATTACGTCATTTACCCTAATAAAATATTTTCGGAAATTCGTCCGAAATTATTTGGGTAATTATTGTAACGCCATCGTAAACTATGAAATAAAACCGGAACGGCTCGTACCCGCTACATCACCCCCTTGCCAGTGATAACGCTATGTAGAGTTTGAAGCTGTTGTTGTTTGTTTGTTCAAAGACGTCTGGTAGGTGGTTGAAGTCGTCATTGTTTTCTCTGTTGCGGTGTCTTTTCGTAGACGTCTGGTAGACCGTTGAAGTCTTTACCGTAGACGTTGTTTGTTATTGCCGGCGTCCTGGTAGACGGTTGATTTCGTCATCGTCGTCGCTGTTGCGGGGTTTGTTCGTGGACGTCTGGTAGACGGTTGAAGTCGTTACCGTAGACGTTGTTTGTTAATGCCGGCGTCTTGGTAGACGGTTGAGGACGTCATCTTAGACGTTGTTTGTTGCCTGCGTCCTCGTAGATAGTTGAAGAGGTCATCGTAGAGGTTGTTATTACCTGCGTCCTCGTAGACGGTTGAAGGCGTCATTGCCGACGTAGCTACCGGCGTCCTCGTGGATGGTTGAAGGAGTCATCGTAGACTTGCCTGTCGATCGGGAAACCGTATCCGTCTGCCCGACCTTGTGCTGTAATTAGGTTGTGATGATGGTGTCGGTATATCTTATGGCGTGTCTTCCACGGGAATCTCCCTTCCGTCGTCCGGAAGTTTTTCCCCTCCATTCGTGGAGGTTCTATTTTGGTTTCCTTCATCCGTGTCCATTACGTATGCCAGTTTTAAACGGTCTGTCGATACTCGCACGTTGTGACCATCTTTGTCGATAGTATACACCCTGCGACCTCTTTTTATCACCTTGAAGGGCCCGTCGTATGGTGGTTGGAGCGGTTCCTTGACCGCGTCATTTCTTAAGAAAACGTAAGGTGTTGTCGCCAGGTCCTTAAACATAAATGTTTTCTTGGTTCCGTACCGGGACGCAGGTACGGGTTTAATTTGTCTAATTATCTCCGCAATTGCGTGACGAAATTCTCGTTGCTTTCTTGCTGCATTGCTTTGTTTGTTTCTCCCGGCACTGTCGTACCGTACATTCATTCCGTTGGTGCTGCCTTTAAGTCTTCTTTGACCCCTGATCGAAAGCCTAATAATAGAATCGGAAGTACATCCGTCCGTTTCGTGGCATTTTATTGCCGCTTTAAGCTGACGGAGAAATCTTTCTAGCATGCCGTTAGCTGATGGGTGATCGAGACTGTCGTCGTAGACGTGGTTCACTGGCTGGACTGAGCTGAACTAGTGTCACTTCGCTGACAGTTGTGTACTTCTAGCTGAGTGTTGTTGACTGAGCCACTGGCTGGACTGGTGTCACTTGGCTGACTGGTTGGCTGGACCCGTGTGAATGTGTCCACTGGCTGGACTGAACTGGAGTCGTTGGATGGTTGCGCCTGACTTTTGAACGGAACTGGAGTCGACTTGCTGACTGGTTGAGCCTGACTGTCTAGCTTATTCGGGGGTCCAGGTATTTATATTATGTCCAGGTATACTGGTGCCTCATCTTTAGGTGATTATTTTTCTCTATTCGACAATTTGTTGTTTTGGCAATTACAGATTCTCGGGAAAAACATATTGTCGTAATTTCCCCGGGGATTACGCTATCTACCCTAATAAAATATTTTCGGAAATTCGTCTGAAAATATTTGGGCAATCACCGTAATACCCTCGTAAAACTAGAAATACAAATATTTCTTAATCTGCTGGAGGATTACCTTACCGACCCTAATAAAATATTTTCGGAAATTGTTCGAAAATATTTGGGTAATTATTGTAATGCCCTCGTAAACTAAGAAATAAAAATGGAACGGCTTTTGATGGAACAATCCTAATAATGCAGAAGAAAATTATCAGAATCCTAATGGGTATTAATGTCACTGACACGTACAGACCCCATTTCAAGAAGCTGGGTATTCTCACAGTCACAAGTTTGTATATTCTAGAACTAACACACCTTCCAGAAGCATCTGAGCAAATATCAATTCGACACAAGAATTAAACAATTTAAACTCTGTATGAAAGGTCCAAACTACTAGGGAGTAATCATATGTAACTAACTAGCAATCAGTGTAACGGAGGTTAAATTCTATAAAACATTTAGGGAAACAACATCCTCCTCTCCAACACAATCTACAAACTCGTAGAATTTATACTATATAGCTACTAAAAATGTAAACTCTAACAGTATATTGTAAAGATCTAATGTTAGACACTTCCTATGGATTCTATATCTCATGGGCCTTAAATGGCCCATGATTATTTGATTATCGATTATTTTGATTCGATTGTTTCGATTATTTGATTCGATTTGACATTCAAAAGGAATTGCTCAGAAAGGCCAAGATTCTAAAAGAAAGTGGCCACCAGGTTAAAGTTGGTTATCAAAACACTGAAGTTGACGGGAAATGCATGCCGTGTTCCAAAGGGGCAAAAAACAAATGAAGGAAAACCTAATGAAGAAGGGTAGATCCAGGGGTTTGGAAGGCAAATGTAAAATATTAAGATGATGTTTTGGAATGTGGCGGGTTTGAAGAAAAAACGTGGAAAGAAGAGACGAAGTTCATCTTCTTACAGAGTTCCAGTTCATCGGATTGGTGGTGACGTGGTTGCAGGAAAAGAAATGGGAGACGTGCAGCCGGCAAAGAAAATTAGTAGATTTGGTAAAGACTGCTAGAAGTTTCAAATAATTGGACCTGTGGAGACATGGATACAGGAAATAGACTGGGGGACAGGCACTAGCAAACGATTACAGATGGAAGAGGCAACCGGCGGAAAAAAATTGTATTTGGTTTTTGGTAGGGCGAGAGAGGAAATATTACAGGGGTATTTATTATTTATTTATTTATTATAAAATCCGTAATAGTCGATTGAGGAGGGGGTCGCCCTCGCAACCAATACGCTGCTGTCGGTGCCGGAGGATATTTTGCTCCATTCACGATACGTTTCCACTCTTTCCGATCGATTGCGATATCCTCGGATTGATGGGTATATCATTCTTCCACTTGTTTCAACCATGTTTCTTTGGCGCGTTTTTTGTGTATTCTACACTCTGGCGGTCGCTCCGATCAACGGAATTTGCTTGGAAGCCGGGTGTATTTATCCGGCAGACGTGGCCAAACCAACGTAGTCTTTTTGTATTTCTTCTTCGATCGGTGTCTGTTGATCGCAGCTTTCTCTAATAGTCTCGTTTCGGAGTCGGTCGTGGATAGAGATACGAAGTATTTGTCTCAAGCATCGTATTTGGAAGATCTTGAGCTTGTTTATGTCTGGTTTGAGCACGTGTCCACGTTTCTGATCCATAAAGAAGAATAGGAAGTATTAATGTTCGCTATAGGCGTATTTTGGTTTTGATTGTGATATCCTTCCGCTTCAATATAATTCACTTGAGCGAGGCGAATGTTAGTGTTGCTTGACCGATCCGGCTATGAACATCGGCAGTCCTCAATTCCTTCTCAGTCACAAGCTATCCTAAATACTTGAACTGTGGTACCTGTTCGATTTGGTTCTTATCGAGGTAAACTCTCGCTTCCGATCCGTCCGTTGTGAGCGCGTTGGTTTTATCCGCATTGATCTTTAATCCGTATGACTGGGCGGTGCGGGAAATGTCGAATAAAATGTCTGTTGCTTCGGCATCCTTGTCAACGCAGATGGCGCTGTTGTCGGCGAACATCAGATTGGTTATGAAGTCGTCGCTGTCGCCGTATCGCACTCAATTTTGACGATCATTGAATACTTTCCGCATAATCGCGTCAACCACAGCGTTAAAAAGTAGTGGCGAGGCGGGGTCTCCTGATCGTACTCCTGTTCGATTCGAAAACTCCTCGGATAAGTAATTTCGGATACGAACACTGCTGATTGAGCCGTCATACGATGCCTGAAGAAGTTGAGAACGATTTTCACGTGTGGCACGTGTTCAGTCTCCAGGGCTCTCCAGAAACTGGCCCAGTCGATGCAATCAAAGTGCGGATTTGAAGTCGATGAAGACGATGACGCTTCGTTTGCCGCATAGAATTATTTCTTCCGTTAGCTGATGGAGAGCGAATATCTCTCTATACGAGCGAATATCTCTCTACAATGATACATAACGCACTGAGTGAATGAATCTAAAAGAATACCCGTTGAAACGGAAGGGGTCATGTTGACGAAAATGAAGTTATAAAGTTATTGGTGGCAAGTAGCGGAAATATACAGTAATAACAGTTTTATAGCAAGTAACGAGGTGGTTAAGACTAATACTGAAGGGAAAGCAGGAGAAGATTAAGTTTAAGAGAAGATTGGAGTGCAAGAATATGAGAATAACAAGTCAGCACACTAGATATATCTGGACAAGTGATAAAAAGAAAATCCAAAGACAAAGTTAAAAATTCGGAGGGAATAGTGTGGTAGGCATGGGTGAAAGGGAATCAATAGGATATGTTGAACGGGAGTATAGAGGGCGACTGGGAGGGAGCATATACGTTTATTGGATCAGCGGGAACTTCGGTTATTGACCAGATAAGTATGGAAATCGGAATGAGAAGTGAGTCGGACCTCATGCCGGTATTGGTTTTGTTGAAGCTGCAAATGGTAAGAGAAGCTAGGACGGAGAAATGTGTGAGATAAGGATGCGTCATCGGGAGATTAGAGATTATCGAGTGAGCACAATGGTCGATATAGACATGATGGCAAAGAAACTGGAATCAGCTCGTGACAGGAGGAGGACAAGACTTTGTAGAAGTAGTGTTTAAGTTGAAGTCTAAGTTTAGTTAATTAAAACTAAAGTTAAAGACAACTTTTATTTGTTTACAACTCACGACGTCTTAAACGTTTAAAATGTCGACCGACAACGCTTTCAAAGTAAGGGTTCTTAATAATCTCAAGGTTAAAATTTGGACCGTGTACATTTGTGGTTTTAAAGGAATAATTAAAACAATTAAAAACACTTACTCAAAATATTTTAATGGAAAATTGCAAGTAATTGAAAAATTTTAAATAAATATAAAATAGTTGAAAGCAACTTACACTTATTCCGATGAAATCTGTAAATATCAAAAGTGTTCTCGATGTATTTCTATCGTCTCACAGAGTTTGGATAGACACAATAAAAACCTAAATTTTAAACTGTTTAATCGCTTTTCTAAAATGTATAAAATGTACAGTGCATTTGATAAAGAACTCCCTTAGTTTTATTGTGTCTTAGAAACAGTGCAAAGTGATACACACTATTCTAGTTTGTGGTGTTTGATTCATGAACTGCCAAAGTTTTCCTCCCTTGCAGCTGACACGCTTGCTTGACCTTGGGATGGCGCAAAAACAGTTCGCCTAATTTAGTTCAGGTGTGCAGTGCAATCTCTACTTCGCAAGAAAAAGTGCAGTGTGTTATTAGGCTGTTGCAAACTGAATCTGTGACAAAAGTGCAACGTAATTTGCGAAATTTCGTAATTAATGCAACGGTTTTCCAACAAGATGGCGCCCCACCTCATTGCAGTAACCACGTGCGCGCGGCTGTAAACACTCGCTTTCCGGGAAGCTGTATAGGCAGAACTGGCCCAATCTCTTGTCCACCACGAATCCCGGACCTAACCCCATTGTACTCTTTCTTTTGGGATCACATAAAAAATGTTGTAAAACGATCCGAGGCATCAATCATTTACTAGAAAAATTGTCGCGACGGTTGGGATATTTACACTTGATATGTTGGAGAATACTTGGCGAGAAGTGAAATATTTCTCTCGAAGTGTTCTAGGTAAAAAATGAATTTTAATTTTCAAGTCCATTAATGTTAAGACAAAACTTTGAAGTATTCTCTTTTGTTGTACATGTGGCGAGGCAAGGCGGGTTCAAACGAAAATTCGTATGTGGACGTGTAGCCGAGGAGCGATGCCTCGTTTGTGGATCGAAGTAGTACAAACTCCATATACACTAGAAATAAGTATATTCTACGAAAACGAGCAAGGTATCCGTTCGTGGCTCGTTCGGCCTCGCTTCAGGTGTGTAAGGGAAAGGTGTCCTCGTTGTCACAAGTACTATTTGTCACAACGTCTATATTTTTGGAACGGCACATATTTCAGATACACGTAAGTTGTAATATCCAAACGCATCCCAGTGCTATGAACCTCAGAAAGTGTCATGGCTTCCAACCGCTAAGATCGCAGTGAATACACAAAAATACGAAATATTGAATAGTGAGTAAAATTTTATACTAATTGATTATTTGTTCTACATACTACTTTGCATTAATTTTGGCCAATATTTTGGTGTATTCTAATAGTAATAATAGTAAGTAATTTGACCCTTTTTATCATACAAATGGTGTTATGTTTATATTGCAATTAGTTGTAGTTATTTTGTTGTCACTGTGACAACTAGCCCCAATAGTTTATAAGTACTGAAGACTATTTGTTCTTTTGGTATCTAAATGGTATCTAAACACCTATCGAATATGCCTAGAAACCGCAAAAGAAAGACCAATCGAGGCCAAACGTCTGCTGATGTCATGATGCAAGCTGTGAAGGCAGTAGGTCCTAGAAATTCTATTCGAAGTGATTCCAAAGATTATAATATTAACTATCGCACACTCTCTCGCTATTGCAAAAAAAAAGAATAAAGGTGACTCTACTGAGGTGATTTATGTGGGCTATGTAAAAATTAGACAGGTGTTCACTGAAGAATGCTGAAGAGAATATGTTATCAGAGTATATACAGAGGGCTGCAGGTATATATTTTGGGTCTATATTTGACTACAGTGGAAATCCGTAAATTGGCATTTTAGTATGCTGTTGCTTTGAAACGTAAATTTCCTGAAACGTGGACTAGAGATTCTATGGCGGGTGAAGAATGGCTTAAAGGATACCTACGTCGCCATCAAGAACTTAGCCTCCGGAAGCCAGAGGATAGCAGTCTCGCTCGAGCAACTAGTTTTAAATCTCATAACGTCAATCTGTTCATTGATAATCTGTCTAATGTATTGGAAAAATACAAGTTTGAAGGAAGTGATCTCTGGAACATAGATGAAACAAGTATTACCACTGTTCAGAAGCCGCAAAGAATTATTACTAGAAGAGGTATGAAACAGATTGGCGCCCTAACGTCAGCCGAGCGTGGCACATTGATCATCATGGATCACTTGCTCACTTGATCACATTGATCACTTGCCGTGTCAGCTACCGGGAATAGTATACCACCTTTCTTCGTTTTCCCCCGGAAGAATTATAAAGACCATTTTGTTAACAACGGACCAACGGGATCGGTCGGCAGCGCAAACCCGTCAGGATGGATGAATGAGGACTGTTTTTATGCTTTCGTTTTGCATTTTGTCAGGAAAACTCGTTGCAGCGTAGAGCGTCCATTATTATTGCTATTAGACAATCATGATTCTCACCTATCCATCAAGACTTTGGATTATTGCAAAGAAAACGGAGTTGTAGTCCTGTCATTCCCGTCCCACTGCTCTCATAAGCTACAGCCATTGGACCACAGTGTTTATGGGCCACTAAAGAGATATGTATCGAATGTATCCAATGAATTGGATTGAAAGTCACCCTGGTAAGACAATGACGATCTATGACATTCCTGCAATAGTTAAAATCAATTTACCACAAGCCATACCACCTCAAAACATTATGTCTGGATTCACAGTGAGTGGCATATGGCCCTTCAATCGCAATATTTGTACAGAGTTGGATCTTGCTCCATCTTGCTCTTATGTAACAGATCGACTAGAATTAACCAAGTCAAAAGTAAATGACAACAACACTACCCATGAATTGGCACAACCAGAACCAGTTCAAAAAACGCCATCTCCAACTCCTGGAACTAGCACGCAGACTCGTTCCCTTGGAACCTTAGCTATTGGAAGGAATTCTCCAGATTTCAATACGAAACCTCGTGCATCTAGTGTGACTGACGTAATTTTGTCACCTCATCTCAAGACATAAGGCCATTACCAAAAGCTCCCCAAAAAAAATCTGTGTTGGACAAAATAAAAAGGAAGAGTGCCATCTTGACTGATACTGCAATAAGAAATGAATTGGCAGAACAATAGAAAATGAGAAAAATAAAGCCGAAGATACCTAAAAAGGAAAAAGGTCAAGGGAAAAAGAAAAAGCAACCTTTGGAACCTTGGTCTGCCAGCAAACCAAACGAAGAGTGGGTACAATCTACTAAATGTAAACTCTGGGCTCATATAAAATGTGGGGGCCAGCAAGTTTTGTTCTATTGCTGCCCAAACTGTGCTTCAGAGGACGAGAGTGGTAGTAGCAGTACAGTGTGACAACATGGACCTCTTGCTGTGACAACTTACCCCTAATATGGGGTTAGTTGTCACACTAGACTTAAGTTCGAATTCGCTAAATTTTATATGTAATCGCTAGTTGATTTCTTCGTATTATGTCGAATTATAAAGACTGATGAACCAAACATTACGATTAAAAACTTTAAATAAATAAATCCGTTTTATTTTGACTATTATACAGGTTAATGCAATTTTTGTGACAACTAGCACCTGTCTCCCCTACAGATGTGTAAATTGTTACGTAAATAATCCTACAATAAGAAATGTATTAAAATAGATGTTTTCGCTATGGCTTATATAAATATTACTTTGTCTTCTATATTGGAAAACTGAAAATGTTTTGAATTACATATTATAGACGTTCTTTTGTATTCTTTTAATAAAGGAACCTTAGAAGGATACGAGAGTCCATAAATAGGCTGGGTCGTACTAACCAGAAGATAATGTAGAATTAAAAAAAAAGCAATGTACTATAAGGCAGCAGTTAAATTGTAAGTTAAATTTGACGGGACACTGAAGCCTGAAGAAACACTTAGTAATGGTCTCAACAACTTCGTAATGTGCCGATAATAATTGCTGATTCCACAATTCTGGACAATAAAAGCTAGTCCAAATTTTCAATAACAGCTTATAAAACAGATTCACATTCTTACTACTAAAATTAACTACTGCACAGTTAAATAAAGTAAAAAGTATTTATTTTTAAGTTCCTTGCTGCAACATATTTCTGTTACAAATTGAAAAGAATTTCCAGAAATCTTTATTGGTGGCTAATCTTCCTCCTCAGTAAAATGTACTCAACGGTCATATAAATTTCCATCATCGAGAGTTGTTTGGATCTGCTAGTTAATGCCATGTTAAATTTGAAACTTCTTTCAGGAATGTGAGGTGGAAACTTCGTGGAATCCGGTAGAAAATCTTTAATATAATAACTTCCCTAAAATGAGGTACCAAATAATAGTTGGTAATTGCGAGTGAAATAAATTTACGGGTTTTATTGGGCAAGTAGTCACATTTCCAAGAGCCAATATTTCCTTAAATCCGTAATAGTCTTTCTCCACAGACTTGCACAAATCAACAGTAATTCTCATTGGAAAATACCTATACTCGTTGTTTATTAAAACAAATGATTCAAATGTACCCTAAAAAGAAATTATCTATATATATATAAATATATATATATATATATATATATTTATATATATATATATATATATATATATATATATATATATATATCCATTGCAGAATATGAATATATATATATATATATATATATATATATATATATATTTATATATAGATATATTTTTTTTGGTATATATTGTTTTATTCACCTTAATATCTGAAAGTTCCACAGTATTTTCAAAATTAAGACTAAATGTTGTTGTCGTCCTATTAAATTTTGTGTTCAAGACATTATAGGATTTGAAAAAGTCTGGATTGGAATAAGTTAAGACTGCTCGTTCAAATATTAATTTATAAGAGTGTTGCTCATATGTGTTGCCCTAAAAATATACAGATTTTATTAAATTTGTCGCTGAAATTAGAACAACATCCCAATTTAAAACCGTTAAGGAGTTACAGCGTTATTAACATATTCAATTGCTTGCAAATTTTATTGAATTTTACTTACTCTTTTCGATGCAACTAAAAAGCCAGTCAATAATAATCTCATCATATTTTTCGCACTAAAATACATTTTTGTCATTTTTTAAATTAATCGCGCTATATATACATATATAGTTTGCTTATCTTGCCCATTCCCGGTGCATTTCATACTCGTTAGGCAATTTCATTAAATTTATATTAAAAGAATTGAAATGATGGTAATCAAGTATTACAAAAATGAAAATATACCCAAACAATTAAATTTTTCCGGTGAAAATATTAATGTGTAGTCTAATAATATTTTCACCGGGGGTATCACGCACAATTATTTGGTAGTACTTTATTTATTTAAAAAGTAATGCCTGAAGAGCAAGAAATATATTTCTTATCGTTCTTTTCTTAAATACGTACATGTACTAGTATATAAAGGGCTCTGGGCCAGAAACAATCTAGTCCAGCTAAACAAGTTTCGAGTAAAAGTTTCTGTAATATTAAGGAGAAAATAGGCAAATCCAGGGGTACAAATTATACAAAAAGTGATGCAGTATAGAAACATGTGTTCAAGAAAATTTTTAAGAGGATTTTTTTAAGTTTACTGGATTAAAAAAATAATTTTCCCAGATAAATGGGCCTGTTTTTTTTAGATATAATTAGATATATTAATTTAGATTTGAACAAACAATATCTACAAATTTACATCTTTGTGGACTAAACTGATTTACATACAAAACATATTAATGAGAAATTGTTTCTTAAAAATCACTACATAAAATTAAAGAGAAACTACCTCATGATAATAATATTTATTTTCACCAACAGTAACAAATGGCTATCCACCAAATTATGTCATATTTAACATTATTATAAATAGGTTTCATCATCTTCAGAAAATGGAAAATACATTGATTACAAAAAAATTGCAAATCATCAATATCAACTGGAAAAGAGTCAACCAATTCATGTTCATATCTTCATCCTTAGAATTATCATATGGAAACAGCTTTTTGTAAAATTATTTTTTTCTAGTTTGTTCTCCACTGGAGTCTAAGTCTATCCTGTTTCTTTTCGTTGACAAAAATAATAAATAAATGTCAACGAAAAGAAACAGGATAGACTCCAGTGGAGAACAAACTAGTTTAATAAAACCAACAAAAGTTACTAATAAAATTGAGATCATAGAAAACAAAGTGGGAAAAGACGATATGAAGGAAATGTTGAAACAAATGATTGATGCCCAAAAACAAATGAAATAATTCAGCTGAGAAACGAATTGAAAGTAAAGGAAGAAATGTGGAAAGAAGAGAGAAACGAATTAATTGGAATATTGGAACGGCTGGAGATGGATATGGAAAGAAGAGAAAGATCAAGGAAAAAGCAGAATATAATAATAAAAGGATTAGAGAGCAGCAAAAACAATAAAGAAGATATTGAAAATATGCTTAAGGTAGACAAGTAGAGGTAGAGGTAAAAGTAAACAAAGCATTCGAACTGAAAAAGACTAACATGGACATTGTAGTAGCTGAATTCGACTCTATGGAATCAAAGATCGCAATAATGAGGAATAAGAACAAACTGGGAGAGAAGAACATTAACATCTACATAGATGATGACCTAACAATCCAAGAACAAAGAATCCAAAAAGCAATAAGAGAGAAAGCAAACGGGGAAAAGGGAAGAGGCAATAGAACTAAAGTAGGCTACCAAAAATTATGGATCAATGAAACTTTATGAAAATGGTCATAAAAAGAAAATAGATTATATCAAAAAAACTAAGTAACATAATAGACCATGAACTAAAGAAGACAAAGGCAATGAATAAGGAATTGAATATTAAAGACCAAAGTAATAACAAAGACAGAAAGTTAACAAAAAACCAGAATAAAGAACCAAAGGAGGCAAAAGAAAGAAAGGAAGAAAATTAGAATAGGAACATGGAATGTGAGAGGTATAAAGGAAAAAGAAGTAGTAGATGAATTTGAAAAGGCAAACCTAAAATTGCTAGGAATTACAGAAACAAAAATGAAAGGTAATGGAGCAAAAGAGATAAAAAAACGGGCACCTTTACATATGGAGTGGAGTGGAAGAGAAAGAAAAAGCAAGAGCAGGTGTCGCATGTATTGTACACAGAGAAGAAAAAGAACTTATAAAGAGATGGAAAACAATAAATGAAAGAATAATGACAATTGAACTGAAAATAGGAAATCAGATGGCGTCAGTGGTAATAACATACGGCCCAGATGAAGACGAACGAAAAGAGAAGAAATACGAATATTGGGAACAAATGAATGGAAATTTGGGAACCGAAGAGACGACATACATACTAGGAGACATAAATGCTATGGTAGGAAGGAGAGATGGAGTATACAGAGAAACAATTGGACAATATGGTGAAGACAAACGTAACAACAATGGAAAAAGACTATTGGATTTTTGCATGCTGCATGACCTGATAATAATGAACTCATTCTACAAACATAACATAACATCAATATGTATACCAGAGTTTAACCAAGCAGGGAGTAAAAATCTATAATAGATTATATAATAACAGCAAAGGAAAACAGAAAAACAATAAAAAATGTAAGAGCTATGAGGAGTTACGAAATAGGAAGCGATCATTATATGATAATTATCGAACTGACAACAATAGAAAAAAACCAAAGAAAAGAAATAGGTAATTAGAAAAAGTATGTCGAAACAATTAACACCTATAAATTAAAGGATGCAAAAATTGCAGAAGAATATGAGAAAGAAGTGACCAAAGCAATCCAAACTTTGGGAATGAAAGACGACAAGAACGTAGAAGCAATGTGGAGAATATTTAAAACAATAATAAGTCAAGCGGCCAGAAGAATATGTGGAACAAGTAAACAAAACCAATACAAAAAACAAACTTCTTCGTGGAATCAAGAGGTTAGAGAGCAGGTTAAAGAAAAGAAGCGAAAATGGAAGAAATACCTAAACGAAAAGACGGAAGAAAGCTATAACATCTATAAACAAGAAAGACAGAGAACGAAAAACATAATTATAAGAGCAAAACAAAAGTCCTGGGAAGCATTCGGAAAGAAAATGGAAGATAACTTTAAGGAGAATCAGGAAGTATTCTACCGAACACTAAAGAACCTCCGAAGCAAGCGTATGGAAGAAACTATAACAATGAAAAACGATAAGGGAGAATTGATTATGAAAGAAGAGGAAGTTGTGGAGAGATGGAGAAACTACTTTACTGAATTACTAAATATGTTTTCGCCGAAGAGGAAGACACAAGTGAACAAATGGTCAAGAAAGAACAGGAAGAAACCACAATAGACAAAGCAGAGATAGAAGAGGCGATTAGAGGAATGAAAAAATGGAAAAGCCGCAGGAATCGATAAAATAACAACGGAAATGGTAAAATATATGGGGAAAGAAGCAATAGACTACTTGACAAGACTATTTAATCAAATATGGATGCAAGAAGTAATACCACATGAATGGAAGATTGGGCTAATTCTTCCAATTTACAAAACTAGAAACAAGAAGGAATGTACCAACTATAGAGGGATATCACTGATAGGGACACTAATAAAAATATTTGAAAAGGTAGTGGAGAAAATACTAAGGAAACAAATTGAAAACCAAATAGATGAAGCACAAGCGGGTTTCCGACCTGGAAAATGTACCCAAGACCATATCTCCACACTAAAAACTCTAATAAACAGAACCAAAACAGCGGGCACAAAACTATATATAGCATTTATAGATATGGAAAAGGCATTTGATTTGGTACCCAGGCAAAAAATATGGAAAAGCTTGGTTAAAAAAGGTGTTGACCACAAACTAAAACAAATTTGTAAATGTATATTTAGCAAAACAAGGAATATGGTTATCAGTAAAAACCAAAAACCGGAAGAATTTGAAACCGAACAGGGGGTTAGACAAGGAGGGAGCCTCAGCCCATTACTATTTCTTGCGTTTATTGACGAAATAATTAAAGAAGTACAAAAGAAAACACCCTGCACATTGGATACAGGAACATGGGGAGGGTATATGTAAGTATGTGTGCATCCGCAGACGATATAGCTGTAATTGCAGGATCGGAGAAGTAATTAGAAGACAAACTGAAGATATAGCAAGACGAACTGACCAAGAATGGAATGAAAATGAACACAGAAAAAACAAAAATTGTAGTTATATCTAATGACCCAATACAAACAAACATACGTCTCAATCAAAAACAAATACAACAAGTAAAAGAATACAAGTAACACACGAATAAGAAACGCAAACAAGTCATATCATGCCCTAAATAAAATAATTCTATACAATAAAGAAATAACGACAAAACAAAAAAATGAAAATATACAAAGCAATATGTAGACAAACCCTAACATATGGATGCGAATCGTGGATTTTAACGCAGCGAGAAATAAGTAAAATATGAGCCACAGAAATGAAGTACTTAAGGAAAGTATATGGAGTAAATATAATGGACAAAATAAGAAGTAAAGATATAAGAAAAGAACTGGAACTTAAAGGAATAGAAGAGTTCATAGAAGAGAGACAATTGGAATGGTGGGGTCACATACAAAGAATGAACGAGAAGGCTCAAGTGAAAAGAGTATGGGAAAGCAGAATGCCAAACGAAAAGTGACGAGGGAGACCAAGGAAATCATGGGACGAGATGGCGCGAGGATTGATAGAAAAAAGAGGGTGAATGAAGCAAAGAAGATGGCGAAGGACCGGAAGAAATGGAAGGAATTAATTAAAAAGAATGTAAAATAGATAGGAAATAGCTTACACTATAGCGGGTAGAAAGCAGTTTTTGAGTATATATATATATATATATATATATATATATATATATATA
This sequence comes from Phosphuga atrata, assembly GCA_944588485.1. Taxonomy (NCBI): domain Eukaryota; kingdom Metazoa; phylum Arthropoda; class Insecta; order Coleoptera; family Silphidae; genus Phosphuga; species Phosphuga atrata. The sequence continues at coordinate 22,822,745 of OX155904.1, read as the reverse complement.
TATATATATATATATATATATATATATATATATATATATATTACTCGCACACCAAAATGAACACATAAATAAGTAAATTATTGTATGTGTCCTTTATACAATAATTTACTTATTTATGTGTTCATTTTGGTGTGCGAGTAATATTTATATATATATATATATATATATATATATATATATATATATATATAAATATTACTCGCACACCAAAATGAACACATAAATAAGTAAATTATTGTATGTGAAGAATGCCATTATTATGATTGTATCCAAATCGTGCGTAAAAGTTCAATGTAAATCAAATGGAGTTTCATCATTAAACGTTTTCTGTTTGTTGTTACTATGGCAACAACTTGCGTCTCTAAACAAAAAAAATGGACGTCGAAAATAGTATATTTTGTAACTAGGGCGAAAAGCTGTCAATTTTTCTCGAGAGCGAATTTGTAAAGTAAGTGGGACATTCGCTCGAGAGGGAAGTTGACAATTTCGCCCTTGTTACAAACAATATTTTTTATTACTCATGCGAGGGGACGTATCTTAAGTTTAAAATCCAGGGGTCATCCGAAAAAATAGAATCAAAAATGAAAAATTTGCTTTTTCTGTTGTCTCCGTTGGTGTGAATTCGTCATAAAAACTCTCCTCAGTCTCCGGTATCACCATAGAATTTACACTCATTTTAAAACGTTTTCTTTAATTTTTATTATTATTTTGTAATGAAAAGAAATTTCACGTTACTTTAACTTTTTTAATTTTAATATCTCGATCTTGATTGTGTTCATTTTTTAATTATCTATTTGCGTGCGTTTCCCAGGTTATGTGGAAATACAACGAGATGTGATATTTTTCGTATTTAATCTACGCCAAGAAGTACTTTTCGCGCATTAGTAATAAAAATAAAATTTATGACATATATTAAAATAGGATTTAAATATCACTTTGACATATAATATAATATAATATAATACAATTAATGTAAAATAATAGCCAGAACACATCTTGAGGCAACCTCTAGGGCTCACAACCTTAGTTGTATAACGTTGGACTTTGTCCAACCCACATTTATTTTAATATCATGGATTTGGCTTCTAATGGTCATGATTACCCTGAAGACAATGTTAGGAGTAAATCGGATTTCAGGGTGGTTAGCAGTTTAGGTTACATTATGGTGAATCAGAGCACCACAAGAAGATCAAGATTCAAGAAAATGAGAAAATATTTTTTTGGAACATACAATGTGAATTCCTTAATTCAGGTTGGAAAATTAAAACAACTAACAACAGAACTTCATAGACATCACATTACAATATTAGCCCTTCAAGAGACCAGGTTCTTGGATAAGGTCACCTTTGAATCTAACAACTACAAAATATTCAAAGGAAAAGTTGGAAAGAGAGTAAAGAAGAACATGCCACATCTGGGAACAGCTTTTATGGTGAACAAAACATTTTTGGACGCAGTTATCGCTTTTAGAAGTGTCTATCTTTCCTAACTATAAAATCTCTCAATAAGAGATACACGCTAATCAACGCATAAATAAGGATAATAAAACGAATCCAGAGAAAGTTGATGAATTTTTGAGTTAGAAGCCGAAATTCTCAAAATTCCTTCTAATCATGTAAAAATTTTACTTGGAAATTTCAATACTCAGCTTGGATCTTAGAGAAAATTTTCTGATATAATTGGTAAATATCACGCTCATAATAGAACCAACAGGAATGGTGAGAGATTGGTTAAACTCTGTGAACATCTAAACTTAAAGATTATGTCCACACATTTTAAAGCAAAACCAATTAAAAAGAAAACGTGGGTTTCCCCAAATGCATTGCTAGATGAGTTTCAATTACATCATCTAGCTATTTCTCGAAATTGTAACAAAGTAATCCAAAATTATAAGGTCAGAAAATCCATAGATGTAACTTCAGATCATTACCTTTCTCAAAACAAAATTAATTTCATACCTTTTACACGCAAAGAAAATACAACTAGAATTAAAATTCCAAAAATTAATAGAGACTTTCTTGCAAATAAAAAAAGGATAGAATTTCAAGGAAAACTTAAAATACCAACCAATTGGAAGGATGTTACTAATAACCTTCTTGAACCAGATCAGGAAATTGCACCGTTGAACTTTTATAGGAAACATGCTTGGTGGAATGAACAATGTGAAAGAGTGATCAAAGAAAGACATTGTGCTTGGCACAAGTGGAATGGGAACAACATTCCAGAAAATTTATAGGAAGTACAAAGACTAAGGAAAATGGCCCACTAGATTTTAAGGACAATTAGAAGAAAATATATGAATGACCAAATAATGGAAATGGACGACAATTTTAAGGAAAATGACACACGATTGTTTTATAGAGCATTTAAGAATGAAATCACTGGATATTCAGCTCTGAGTTTAAACTTCAAAAGAGAAGATAGTACGCTAGCATTAAACAACAAGGGAAATTTTGATATCCTGGCTGCGTATTTTGAGAAGTTGTTAAACTGTCCAAAACCGACAGACAAATTGAGAAAACAAAATTCTGACTCTACGCCACCAGATGTAAACGAAGTTAAATGTATTAACAACTCACTTAAAAATAATAAAGCCTCAGGCGAGGATGGGATAATTGCAGAGATATGGAAACTTGTAGATGATGAATTTTTAATAGCGACGACAAATCTATTTCAGAAAATGTGAATTGAGGAAGTAATTCCAGAAGACTGGTTAATCGCCTTAATTCATCCACTATCTAAAAAAGGCTCAAAAATTGTCAATGTCAATAGTTGATAGGTGGATCTCATTGTTGGCTGTCACATACAAAATAATTGCCAAATTACTTCTAAACAGACTTGAACCACAGAACGAACCACAGCTTGGTGAGTTCCAAGGTGGTTTCAGAAGGAATCGATCGTGTGCAGAACAAATTCTTAGTTTAAAATTGATATTAAAATATTACAGCAACAGGCCAAATCTTTATATCATTATATCATTATCTTTTATATCTTTTATAATCTTTACACTATCATTATATCTTTATATCATTCGATGAATTTCCGAAAGCGTATGATTCAGTGGATAGGGATACTGTTTTTGACATATTGAAGGAATACCAAGTTGATCAAAAAACCATAAATTATAATAAAACTTACGTTAACTAATACGATTTCCAGAGTCGAATTTTTAAGTGAAGTTAGCGAGCCCTTCGAGGTTAAAACAGGGCTAAGACAAGGGGACAGTCTATCACCACTGCTTTTCAATTTGGTCTTGGATAAAGTCATGAAGAAGTTTTGGGAGAAGAACGATTCAAGTGCTAAAATTGGAACAAAGAATCAGAACCTCAAAGTCAAAGGTTTAGCATTTGCTGACGACATAGCGCTGTTTGCTGAATCAAAAAAAAAAAACAAGAAGCTATTAACCAAATTGATCAGTTAAAAGAAACGGCAGAAAAAGCGGGCTTACAGATTTCGTTGGTAAAAACAGAGATGATGACAAGTGATCAGAAATACACTAAGAAAATGATAAAAACAAATGATGGGAGCATCAGAGTTACTAACCGATTTAAATCTTGGAGAAATAATTAGTAGCAATGGAACGGATAAATTGGCAATTGAGAACCAATCATGGAAATTGGAAAGATCAAATTTTTATACAAAAAAATATATACAATAAAAAGAACCTGTCTATCAATGCAAAATTACGACATTTTATTACAGCTGTTAGACCAGTAATCTTGTACGGCATGGAAACTACAAATATAACCGGAATGGAGAATTTGCTCAAGATAGAAAGAAGAATTTTAAAAAGGATTAGGGAAAGCAACATACCAATCCGAATTAAGCTACAATCATGGAATAAGAAAATAGAAATATATGAACGGACCAACAAGCTAAAAGGATCCGACATAGGCATTAACGACGACTACACGAAAAAGTGTAAGAGGAAAGAAAAAGCCTGCTCCCTCACCTGAAGTTGGCGAAACAACAAGGACATAGAGCCGTGCTGAGATACAATAAACTGATCGTAAATGGCGTAGCATATGGTCAAGAAACCGTGGGAACTAATGAATGTCACTGGGAGAAGAAACGGATGGTGAGCGAAAGATCCCCGGAAAGTCAGGACACCAGCCAGCAATTGAGGAAAATCTCTAAAACGATTAGAAAAAACTACTAAGAGAGGGTAAGGAGATGGAAGATGAAAACAACCAACATGCAACGGAAACGGAAATGAGAAAAACTGTAAACTGGAAAAGTAAGAAGAAGAAGAAGTCAATAATAAGAATAGGAACTTGGAACATAAAAACAATGTTAGTTATAGAAAAAATGGAGGAAGTGGCGAGAGAAATGAAATAATATAAACAAGAACTACTGGCCATCCAGGAACTAAGATGGAAGGGAGAAGGCAGAATCGATAGAGTCGCGTACACACTACTATATCGAGGCGAGGACAAGCAAGGTTATAAGGGAACGGGCTTTATGATAAGCAAAAAAATGAGAAAGAACATTTAGGGATTTAAGAGTTTAAACGGAAGAATATCGCATATAAGATTAAAAAATGAAATAGCCAACATAACGGTCATAAATGCATACGCGCCCATAGAGGTAACTGACGATCAGGATAAGGACGTGTTCTATGCCCAACTAAAAAAGATATGCGAGGGGACCCCAAAACACGACACGCTCATTCTTCAGGGCGATTTCAATGCAAAAGTGGGAAAAGAAGGTTATTGGAAGGGACTCGCTGGACAATTCATGACGAAACAAATAATAATGGAACAAGGCTGGGAAATTTAGCAACTGAAATGAATATGTACATAGCACAAAATACAAACATAAAAAACAACAGAAAGTAACATGGGTACTCCCAGGCAGAAATACAGGAAATCAGATAGACCATATTATTATTGCCAAGAGAAGGCAAAAAATGGTACAAGACGTGCGACCGTTCAGCGGCGCAGACGTGGGGTCAGACCATCTACTAGTAATAGCTAAGCTAAACCTTATAATAGTAGGAGGAAAGAAAAAGCATATAGCCAGGAAGAGATGGAATATACGAAGATTTAAAGGATAATAGGAAAGAAACAGCAGTACGAGGAGGAGGTAACAAATCTTATATCAAAAAAGACGGAAAAGGAAAATATTGAGGAAGAATGGAGTAACATAAAAATAGTAAAAATAGTCATGGAAGAAGCCGCTGGCAAAGTCCTAGGAAGAAAAACTATAGGAGAAGAGAAGGTATGGTTCGACGAGGACTGTAAGGGATTGTTACAGAAGAAGAAATCCGCGAAAATAATATGGTTAAGAACAGGAAACGGGAAAGACTACAAGAAATATAAGTAGACAATCATGAAATAATGCACGAAATTAATATAAACAATGAAGACAAGATGGCTGGAGGAAGTAATGAGCATAATCGAGAAGGACAATAAAAATAACAGAAAACTTTACAAATACATAAAGAAACAAAACATGAAAAGAACGACAACAAACATAAGTAGCATAGAATGGAGAAATCATTTTAAGAAGCTCTTAACTGACGAGAATGCAAGAAGTGACAGTGTAAGAGAAAAAAAATCAGGTAAAAACGCAACAGAGATGGATAGGGCCACTCTCACGGAAGAAGAATTTAAAGCGATAAAATTTTTGAAGCGATGGTATTGTCAACGAGCTGGTAAAACATGGAGGGGACCAACTAAAACAAAGAATATTCAAACTTCTATCACAAGTCTGGGAAAAAGAAAGGATGCCTTCGGACTGGAAAAAAGGGACAATAGTACCAATACACAAGAAGGGGAACCCGAACATATGATCAAATTATATGGGAATCACCCTGCTGAACGCAGTATACAAGATCCTAACCACATTAATAAACAAAAAACTTATAAAATATACAGACACAAATGGGAGACTACCAACACGGCTTCAGACAGGGAAGATCGACCATCGACGCGGTACACATAGTGAACCAGTTAACTGAAAAGTGCTAAGAACAAGGCATAGGACTACAAATAACGTTCATTGACTTTAAACAAGCATTTGACAGCCTAAAGCGTGATCAAGTAATAAAAGCCATGAAAGACACAAATATCCCAGAGAAACTTGTGAAGCTAACAGAAATGACAATGAGGAACTCAAAACCAGAGGTAATGACACAGGAGGACACAACCGAAGCGGTCGAAATCAATCTAGGCGTACGACAGGGTGACGGGTTATCAACGACATTATTCATTCTAGTATTGGATGCTGCAATTAGAGAGTGTTTTTCAAAGGAACTTTAATTAAAAAAATGATACAGGTTGTTGCCTACGCAACAACCTGTATCAACCTACGCAACAACCTAAACAACAAAAATGACGAAGGATAGAGATAAACCATCAGGTTTGAGTGAAGGCGGGATATAGAGGTTACTACAAATACAAGTTCATCATAAAAAGCAAGAGTATAAGCACAAATACTAAAATGAAGCTGTACAAAACAGGAATTAGACCGGTAGTGACCTATGGGACAGAGACGATGAACCTAACAAACGTAGAACAGGGAAAGCTAAGAATCTTCGAAAGAAATATTATTAGAAGAATATATGGATTAAAAAGAATCACTGATGGGGAACGCATAAGATTAATGAACTCCGAAATACAAAACATCCTAAAAAGAGAAGATATTGTTAAGGTGATAAAAGTACAAAGACTCCGCTGGTATGGCCACATATATCGAATGGAAAACCACAGAGTTGTAAAGATGATTACAATGTGGAGACCAGTGATTAGCAGAGGTAGAGGAAGACCGAAAAACAGATGGGGGGATCAGGTACTAGAGGACATTAAGAACCTAAAGATAGAGAACCTAAAGATAGATTAAATATAGAAATCATAAATATAGTCCAAATAGTATTGGACTATCTATTTTTAGAGTCCTCTGTTGATGACGTCAAAAAACTTATATTAATCATTTTCTACCGAAATAGAAAGTGTCATAATAAACTTGACATACCGTGACTGTAGAAACAATCGTCTCGCGATCTATTCCACAGAATCAGAGAAACCACGAGAAAGTTCAAACCAGGAACCTAACCTAATCTAACCTACATCGACGAAGTAGTTTCTGTTTCTGTTTCTCTATGGCGACAGTACTGGGAAGATCTCTACGCGGATGAAGGTTATCAGGGAACAGTTCGTCTCCCACCAACCACTAGTAACATGAATCTGACATCTTACAAGTTGAAGTTGAGCAAGCCATCAACATGTTCAAGAACAAAAAAAGTACAGGGGAATATGATATCTATGGAGAAATACTAAAACAAATGTCCCCAAAAGGCTTCCACATCTTGTGGGCAAGCTTCAACGAGGTATTGCACTCAGGGCAATGGTCACCTGACTGGAAAACATCTGTCTCCATTCCACTGCACAAAAAATATTCTCGATGGAACCGTAAACACATTAACTGAAAGCAAATATTTTTATTAAAAAGAAGAAATATTAATAGTACGGTAACTCTCATTAAATGAGTCAATAAAATATAGGCATAGGAATAAGGGGAATATTTATAACTATTTCTTACAAGGAAACCACTAGCGTTTTAAAAGAAAATCACCAGGTAGACTGAGAATGTCTGAAGATATTGTTAAACAGAACCGTGTTTCGTGTGTTCGGAGCCCAAAGAAGTCATTGGCCAGACGTAGTCTGCAATTAAGATTCCCTAAAGGTAACGTGTATGATGCTATGAGGAAAAGATTTCATTTGCTTGCATAAGAATTGTTACATAAAATAAAACTTTCTGATAAAATCAAAAGGTTAGAGGTGAATTGATGATGATGACAAATTGTTGAAAAATGTTTTCTGATGAGGCTACATTCATGTTAGTGGAACAGTAAATCGTCACAACTGCAGAATTTGGGGTTCAAAGCATCCATATGAATTTATACAGCATAAACGTGACTCTCTCAAAGTTAATGTTTAGTTCGGCTTGATGGAAGATCGTGTGATTGCTCCTTGCGTTTTATTGTAGAACAAAAAAATAAATGGGGACAATTACTACGACATGTTAACAGAGTGTGTCTTTGCCCAAATGGATGATATTGGGGCGGAAAAAGAGCTTATGGTTTTCCAACAAGGTGGCGCCCCACCTCACTACACGCCCCTCCACGTGCGCGCGGCTGTAGACACTCGCTATCCGGGAAGGTGGATATGTAGAACTGGCCCAATCTCTTTGCCACCACGAAGCCCGGACTTAACCCCATTGGACTTTTTCTTTTGGGACAACATAAAAAATGTTGTAAAAAGATCCGAGGCATCAATCATTTACGCGAAAGAATTGTCGCGGCGGTTGGGATATTTACACCTGATATGTTGGTAAATACTTGGAGAGAGTTGGCGAGAAGTGGCGAGAAGTGATTTGTCTCGAGGTGTGTTAGGTAAAAAATGGATTTTTATTTTTAAGTCCATTAATGTTGAAACGAAACTTGAAAGTAATCCCTTTTATTGTACGTGCGGCGAGGCAATGCGAGTTCAAAGAAAAATACGTACGTGGACGTGTAGCCGAGTAGTGGATCGAGGTAGCCCAAACTCCATATATAATAACAATAGGTATATTCTACGAAAACGAGCAAGGTATCCGTTAGTGGCTCGTTAGGCCTCGCTTCAGTTGTGTACAGATGTGTAAATTGTTACGTAAATAATCCTTCAACAAGAAACGTATTAAAATAGATGTTTTCGCTGAAGCTTATATAAATATTACTTTGTCTTCTATTTTAGAAAAGTGAACATTTTGAACAACGTTTTGAATTGCATCCAAGACAATATTTTTTCTTCTTTTAATTAAGGAACCTCAGAAGGTTACGAGAGTCCATAAATATGATGGGTGGTACTAACCAGAAAATAATCTAGAATTAAAAAAAAACAATGTACTTTAAGTCAGCTATAGAAATTTGATGCCTGAAGAAACATCTAGTAATGGTCTCAATAACGTTGTAATGTGCCGATAATAATTGCAGATTCCACATTTCCAAGAAGTGCACATTTTCAAAAGCAGCTGATTAATAGCGACAAGAAAATCTAAGAAAATTTCTATCTTTATTTCTGTAGGCTACTACTAACTACTACTGCACAGTAAAATAAAGTAAAAAGGATTTATTTTTAAATTCCTTAGTTCAACATATTTCTATTACAGATTGAAAATACTTTCCAGAAATCTCTATTAGTGGCTAATTTTCCTCCTCCGTAAAATGTACTCAACATTTATATAAACTTCCATCATCGAGATATCTTTGGATCTGCTAGCTAATGACATGGTAAATTTGAAATTTCTTTCGGGAATGTGGGGCGGAAACTTCGTGGCATCCGGTAGAAAATCCTTAATATAATAACTTCCCCAAAATGAAGTATCAAATAATAGTTGGTAATTGCGAGTGAAATAAATTTACAGGTATTATTGGGCAATTAGTCACATTTCCAAGAGACAATACTTCCATCCAATCCGTAATAGTTTCTCTCCATATACTTGCTCATATCAACAGTAAATCTCATTGGAAAATACCTATACTTGTTTGTTTATAAGAACAAAGGAATGTAGCCTAATGTTTTATATGAAATAATTTAATTATTAAAGATTTTGATACGATTGAGAGTGCGTACACACCTGAGGCGAGGCAAGGCGAGTTCAAACGAAAATACGTATGAGGACGTGTAGCCGAGGAGCGATTGCTTGTGTGGATCGAGGTAGCACAAACTCCATATACACTAATTGTAAGTATATTCCACGAAAGCTAGCGAGGCATCGGTTCGTGGCTCGTTCGTCCTCACCTCAGGTGTGCACAGATGTGTAAATTGTTACGTATATAATCCTTCCACAAGAAACGTATTAACAACAATGTTTCCGCTGTGGCTTATATAAACATTATTTTGTTTTCTATTTTGTAAAATTGAACATATTTTGTATCACATCCAATACATTATTTAGCCATCTTTTAATAGAGGAACCTTAAAAGGTTACGAGAGTTCATAAAGATGCTGGGTGGTACGAACTAGAAAATAATGTAAAATTAAAAAAAAGCAATATGTTTTAAATGAGCTATAGAAATTTGACGTTACACTGAAACCACAAGAAACACCTAGTAATGGTCTCATTGGCGTTGTAATGTGCTGATGATGGTGATTGCGGATTTCATAATTCGGACCAGAAAAAGTTAGCTCACATTTTAAAGGACAGCTGTTTATTAACGTCAAGAAACGCTATGATAATTTACATTTTAGTTACCATAGGACAAGGAACTGCTGCACAGTTAAATATAGTAAATAGGAATAATTTTTTCTTGCTTAGTTCAACATATTTCTATTACAGATTGCAAATACATTTCCAATAATATTTATTGGCGGCTAATTTTCCTCCTCCGTAAAATGTACTTAACGGTCATATAAATTTCCCCCTGCGAGAGTTGTGTGGATCTGCTAGTAAATGACATGGCAAATTTGAAACTTCTTTCAGGAACGTTGGGTGGAAACTTCGTGGCATCCGGTAGAAAATCTTTGATATAATAACTTCCCTAAAATTAAGTATCAAATAAGAGTTGGTATTTACGAGTAAAATAAACTTACAGGCTTTATTGGGCAATAAGTCACATTTCCACGAGTCAGTAATTCCTTAAATCCGTAATAGTTTTTCTCTAAAGTTTGACAAATATCAAGGCTAACTCCCATTGGAAAATACCTATACTCGTTGCTTATTAAAACATAGGATTCAAATGTTGCCTAAAAATAATTAAATTCCATATATATATATATATATATATATATATATATATATATATATATATATATATATATATATATATATATGTATATATATATATATATATATATATATATATATATATATTATCGATAATTCCCTTCAAACTTCCGTTTTATGATTTTTTCTCTGTATTTTTTCCTATTTGTCAGGTCTTCTGTGGAGATGTTGAGTTTCTTGATGTCTTCCAAGGTTACCTTCACCCAGTTGGTTTTCACTGTATTAGTCGTCACTATGTTAAATATCTTCTTGGTCAGTCTATTTTCGTTCATTATATGTGTGTGTCCATAGCACTTTGCCCTTCTTTTCCTGATTTTGTTGGTAATCGTCTCTGTCTGTTCGTACAGTTTTTTGGTTGGTGTCTTTATCTAGCTTTCTTTATCGAGACCCTTTTTCTGAACCGGCCCGTATATCTTTCTTAGTATTTTCCTCTCTTGTTTCTCTATATCCTTGATTTTCGTTCGTCCCTTGATTACCCTTGTTTCTGAGGCGTACAAGGCCTGTGGTAAAACTACTGTATTATAGTGCCTTAATTTGGCATTTATAGAGATACTCTTTTGTTGCAGTGGTTCCATGTAAGTTTGTATGCTTCTTGTAGTTTGGTGATCCTTTCTTCTTTGGGTTTTGAGTTCAGTCTTGTTTTCTGTACAATCTCTCCCAGGTATTTGAAATTTTCTACTTGTGTCGTATTTTCATACTTAGTTATCAGTCTGTCTGTGGTTTTTGTGTCCATGTACTGTGTTTTTTCGTATGAGATTTGCAGCTCTGCTTTGGCTGAGATTTCGTCTAGTGTCTTTAGAGATTCTTTTCTATTATTTGTTATGATGGCTTTATCATCCAGCAAATCTCAAACATTTTATGTTGACGGTTCCTTCCTTGTGTCTCGCCATCTTTACCCCACTTTTCACATGTCCTTATTTTTTTCTCTAAAATTAGAATTAAATAGAATGGGTGAGAGGCCATCTATCTGTCTCACTCCTGTCTCGGTTTCAAATGGTGCCGAGATCTCTCCCATAATCTTCACTTTAGATGTTGAATTTGTTAATGTTTCCTGGATTAGATTTCTGGTCTTGTTGTCCACTTTGATTTCTTGCAATATTTTCAAAAGTTTTTCTCTATTTATGGAGTCATAGGCTTTCTTGAAATCTACGAATGTTATTGTGGTGTTCCTAGTCTTTCTCGTTGTTAATATTGTTCTCAAGCACCAGATCTGTTCACTGCATGATCTTCCCTTCATGAACCCTCCTTGGTATTCTCCTATCTGGGTCTATCTGAGGTTCTAGCCGATTTAACAGGGCTTTGGACAGAATTTTGTATGTCACAGATAAGAGTGATATTCATCTGTATTTATTAGGGTCCGTTTTGTCTTATTTCTTGTGGACGGGGTGTATTAGGGCTGACTTCTATTCTTCTAGTATATTCCTGTTTCCCAGATGTTTTGGATGATTCTGGGTATTTTGGGTGTAATGTTCTAGCTACCAGATTTCCGAAATCAGTCGATCTTCTCTAGTTGCTGTTTTATTTTTCAGTGATTGTATTGTGTTCACGATTTCTTCGTGTGTTAGGGGTTTGGAATCCAGCTTAGGTTCTGGCTTTTCGAACTGTAGTTTCTGGGTCGCTTTTTCACAGTTAAGTAGTGTGTATGTGTTTTCAAATGTGTGTATTGTGCTAATATTTCACAGTTCTTCTAAGGGTTTGTATCCAATGTTCCATCTTGTCTTTTGAAGCATAAGCTGGGTGGTAGATATCTTGTCAGATTTTCTCTGAATGTTCTGTTAAAAATTCGTGTGTTGTTTTTGTTTAAGTCCTCTTCCATCTCCTTCAACCCGTTGTTTTCGTAACCTATTTTTGCTCTGCGAATTATTTTGGAGGACGCATTCTGTATCTTACTGTATTACGCCTTACTATATCCCCCCATCTTTGTTTTCTTTTTCTCGGTGGTTGCCCCAATTTTAACAATTGTTTAATTTTTCCTGACAGTTCTGTCCAATTGTAACTCTCAATTTTCTTATTTCTTTCTGTGATTTCTTTCTTGTTTAATTGTAGGTACTTTGGGTCTGTTCTGAAAGTTCTGCTGGTTTTTCGGAAATTTCGCTTTGATTTGTAGGAGGTGATGATCGGATTTAAAAGTCCTTTCCCTGTCCTAACATTCATAAGTTCTCTGGTATTATTCTAGTATGTCGCTATGTGGTCAATCTGAAATTCTCCTTGGGTGTTGTTGGAATATTTCCAAGTCCGCAGTTGGAAATTGCGTTGACATGATTTTGAGGTCGAAATTCCTACAGAAGTTTTCTCCATTCTTATTTGTCCTCTTGTGGACCGTGTGTTTTCCTGTTGTGTCTCTGAATTTTCTTTCCCTTCCTAATTTGGCAATAAAATCTCCTAGTAACACTTTTACGTGCTTCGTGGTGTTTTGTTCGTCATTTCTTCCAGATCTTCACAGAATTCTTCTACCATCTTTTGTTTCGTTGTAGTTATTCGTGGGAGAATGTGCGTAGATTAGTGCATAAGCTTTGTTTCCAGATCGAATCGTATCGATTTGTGCTACAAATCCTGTTCCGAAGAGTTTGAGGTTTCTTGCTGGAATGGTTATGGTTGGCTTCCCCTTGTATATTCTGCAGTCTTCCGAGTCAAAGTCGTTCTCATCTGAGAATCGTGTACAATATTGTGTCTTGAGTGTTTTTGAGAAGCTCCAATTCTCTTCATGGCATGCCTGATCCCCTGGAATTCGATGATCAGGTCTATTACCTAGCCTTTTTGACTGGGGCCCAGGGTTATTCTATCATGATTACTGGTTTGTGTTAAGGTTTTGGTGGTGAAATCCAAAAAAATGTCACAAAATTTCGACTGGAGTTTTGAGTTTCAGAAGGTCCAATCATAGCCGAGCCGAATTGCCAATACTTTAAATGTAAGTCATTGGAGAGTTTGTAAAATTCTTTCTTGAAACCTTTCACGGTGCCTTAAAATTAAAGATATAACACAGTTTAATACTTTATTAACTATCGTAAGCGAGTTGCACCTCTCTTAACTCATGTAGAATAAGACTAATTGTAAGATTAATGCTAAGACTACGATTAACTGGTCGTGAGACTGATCGTAGGGCTGCCGTAAGGCTTATCTTAAAACTGATTATTTAACATGTGTACATTATATTTATATGTGTGGAATCTGTGACGTGGTGGTAACGTGGATCATAATTGCTCAATAGATCTTCAGCAATATTTTTTTCAAGTTCTTCTGAGAAATTTAAGCTCACACTTGATATTTAGAAATCCGCTTTTTTTTTACTTATTGCGTCTATTAAACGCGTATCGGGACTGTTCTGTAGAGACACATTGCCCAACAACGGTTTGTTGTCCACATTTCAAATTGGATCATATAGAGTGTACTTTGTACTAGAGATAGCGCACTAGCCAATTCTTTTGTAATTTTATTTTTAAATTTCTACATAATGCTATTTTTTGCAATGATGTAATAATGTTACAGCAGCGATAACTAAAGAAATAATACGAAGTCCGTAACCCATTTCTGTAAGCCTCCACGTGTTCTTTGTTGACATCTCGTTTAGTTTTCTGGATATTGTTATTTAAGAGTATACGGTTGACGTGTTAAGACAATTTTCTTGTACAACAATACTGTACAGTATTGTATCCAAACCACATTCAACATGTTTAACGTCTAGTACCTGCTGATTGTCGTCCACGTATTGCATTATGTCAATGGCTTTTGCAAACATTAGTTCAAATCCCTCAATTGCTGACACAGATTCTTTTCACCGATAAAGCCAGTTTCTCAAGAAATGCTTTAAGGAATTTTCATAATAACCAATTGTGGGCAGGTGAAAATCTGCATGAAGTATGTGAAGATCGATTTAAACATTAGTTCTCCTGGAATGTTTGGGTTGGAATTGTAGATGACTATCTAATTGGACCGGTATTTCTACCAGCAAGACTTACTGGCGAGATATAACTTTTTGGAAGATATACTGACAGAATAACTTCAGGATGTACCATTGGCGACAAGAATTGCAATGTAGCTTATGCACGATGGTGCTCCACCACATTTTAGTTTAGTTGCTCGCTATTTTTTAACAGCCACATACGAAGATCGCGGATTGGTCGATGTGGGCTACACGCATGACCTGCTCGATCTCCAGACTGGATTATTTCTTATAAAGCTATCTGAAGTCATTAGTTTACGCTACTCCAGTAAAGAATTTGGGCGAATTGCGAAATCAGATAATTGCTGGGTGTAACTCTATTAGAAACAACCCTAGTTTGTTTGTAAGAGTTCGGCCGGCAATCAATGACGAGAAGTCATATATATATATAAATATATATATATATATATATAAATATATATATATATATATATATATATGACTTCTCGTCACTCGAAAGAAATCACAGAAAAAAAATAATATATATATATATATATATATATATATATATATATATATATATATATATATATATATATATTCTTTTACTCACTCTAATCTCGGAAAGTTCCACAGTATTTTCGAAATTAACACTAACTGTTGTTGTCGTTCTATTAAATTTTGTGTTCAATATTGTATAGGATTTGAAAAAGTCTGGATTGAAATAGTTTAAGACTGCTCGTTCATAGATTAATTTATAAGAGTGCTGCTCATAAGTGCTGCCCTAAAAATGTAGAAATTTTATTAGAATTGTCCATGAAATTAAAACAAAATCCCAAAAGTAGTTACAGCGTTAGATACATGTTAAATTGATTGAAAATTTGAATGAGTTTTACTTAGTTTTATAGAGGCAACGAAAAAGACAGCCACTAATAATCTCATCATATTTTTCACACAAAAATACATTTTTGTTATTTGTTAAATTAATCGCGCAATATATACAGTTTGCTTATCTTGCCCATCCCCGGTGTATTTAATACTCGTTAGGCAATTTCATTAAATTCTTATTCAAATTTTTGAAATGATGGTAATCAAATATTACAAAAATAAAAATACTCTCAAATTTCAATTAAATTTCCAGTGAAAATATTAATGTGTAGTCTATTAATATATTCACCGGAAATATCACGCACAATTATTTGGCTGAACTTTATTTATTTGAAAAGTATAGTCTGACGAGCAAGAAATATATTTCTAATCATTCTTTTCTTAATTTCATGTACTAGTATAGGACCGGCTTAGGGCAAGAAACACTTTAGTGACTAAAGTGTTTCCTCCTCTGAGCCCGTTCTATACTAGTCTATACTAGTACTAAAGTTTAGTCCACCTAATCAAGTTTCGAGTAAAGAGCAAATAACATTTCTGTAATATTAAGAAGCAAGTGGGAAAATTTAGAGGAAAAAACAAGACGTTTACAGAATTAGAAAACAGCTATAAATTATACGTGAAATACCACGCTAGTTATAACTGCCCAATGAACTGAACAGACGGACGGCCATCATGTTAAAACCACATTCGATATCGTACTCGGTACGAACGGAACATCCTTTAGCAATTCACCAAAGGTGTTAAAAAATCAACGTTTTCTGTCCTTTTAAATTGCCGTTTATAAAAATTGGTCCAAAAATACGATTCTCAATTACTACACACCACACATTAACGCTCTATGGACGCTGGTGCACAATTTTCTAGAGCCACAACGAGTTTTCAATTGATCAATTGTGTCTGTTATTCGTATTCAACTCTCTATGGTTCAGGCAAACATTCTGATTCACTTGTAATTGACGTTGAGCCCATTCACAGAACTGAACCATATTTCCAAAATCGCCACCTTGAAGTTCTTGATGCAAGGTACGAATGAAATTTATCACAACACAATATTATTATAATACTCGACATGGAAATTCCGAAGAACTCAATAACTCTGTTCATTTTGCCGATTACTTAATTGCACATCATGCTACTGCAGCTAGAACATCAAATTCTTCATTTATGATTCTGTTTTTTAGATGGCCCCTGGACCCAAAACTTGTTAGATACATCCCCTCTAATGAGCTATAAAAAATATTATCTGCAACTCGTGCGGTATTGTCATTTGCCCTCGAAAGCGAAATTGAGCCCAATTTCGCTCTCGAGGGTATTTGACAATTTACTGCACTAGTTACACAATATACTATTTATTTTGAATGGATACACTCTAAGGACAACGGAGATAATTGGGCAGGTCGCGTTAAATACTCCGATTTGATGCACTGCAACCTTCGCCAATCTTCTCCATAGATTCTTGTTGGTCGCATGGTGCGCGAAATCTGCCACAGGAGTCTCAGTGACAGATTTGATGGTTGGTGATGGTCTGTCCATCGGGTTGGTGATCGGCCACGAGGTCTGCTAACTTCCACTCCGCCCTGAATCACCAGCCGCTCCATTGACTCACTTTTGCGGGTAACGTGTCCAAAGAATCTGAGGACTCGTAACTGAACAAGCGACGAGATACGTTGGTCAATTTTTAATTCCTTGAGTATGGACACGTTAGCCCGGTAAGCGGTCCAGCTGATTCCCGGCATGCGCCTCCAACACCACATTTCTAGGCCGTCGATCTTGCGGCGATCCTTCATCCGCAAGACCCATGTTTCCGCTCCATACAAAAATATCGGAAAAACCAGACTGTTCATAAGGTGTATTTTTCGTGATTCGGCGGTCTCTCCATATCTTGTCTAGCCTTTGCGCAGCGGACTGTATCATGGTGCAACGAGGTCATATCCCCTGCTATTGGTGACCTACTTGGTCTCCACTATGTAGCTGTGTCCACTATCCACTATGTCTACTATCTAGCAATGTAGCTGCCGACAACCTCACAGTTGACAATGGGCGAAGTTGATAGAGCCAATGAAAGCAACCCATATTGCTTTCATTGGTTCTATCAACTATGATCATCTTTGTTTTTTCGCGGTTCAAGGCGAGTCCAAACTCTAGGCTAGTAGTTTCGAGTATCCGCAGCAAGTTACTGATATCGTCCTTGGATGAAGCCAGAAGCGTTGTATCGTCAGCATTCCTCAAATTAGATATGTTCATACCTCCAATCATTACACCTTTATTCAATTTCTCTATAACAATACGCATAATGTATTCGGTGTAGATGTTAAAAAGTAACGGTGATAATATACATCCTTGTCTGACACCGGCTTGTGATTTAAGGGATTCAGGGTCTACTCCTTCTAAGCGTATACATGCTGCACACATGCATGTCCTTATAGAGCCTCTCGATCAGATGTACTAAATGGCGCGGAACGCCCAGCAGTACTTCCCATAATTTGGACTATACAACGGTGTATAAGGCCTTGCTTGAATTTTTCATTAAGAGCGACGTATTTTGTTTTTTCAATTAAAAGACATATGGGTTAGTTATGTAAATGATTTTTATTTCAAATGAAAGTAATATCGATATCATTAATTATGGAATACGACATCGTTCAAATATACATCACGAAAGCGCTGGCACGATTGAATACGCTGGACTGAATTTTCCATGAATCTACTACAGGTATTTTCCAATGAGAGTTACCCTTGATATTTGCGAAACTTTAGAGACAAACTATTACGTATTAAAGAAATATTGACTCGAGGAAATGTGACTTATTGCCCAATAAAGACTATACGTTCATTTTACTCGCAAATAGAAAGTATTATTTCAGGGGAATTATTATATTAAAGATTTTCTACCGGATGCCACAAGTTTCCACCGAACATTCCCGAAAGAAGCTTCAAATTTAACATGTTATTTACTAGCAGATCCAAAGTACTCTCGATGGGGAAAGTTTATATAACCGGTAAATACATTTTACGGAGAAGGAAAATTAGTCGCCTATAAAGATTTCTGGAAATTATAAGCAATTTGTAATAGAAATATGTAAACTAAAGAATTAAAAAATATTATTGTTGAGGTATACGAAGCGGTCACACAACTATAGTCAAACTATAGCAGTACTAGACGTTAGTTTTCCATAACGTATGTACGTAGCTTTACAGTTGACGCATGCAAGTGTGGCATCCGAATGTGTTCCGAATCAGGCTTCCTAATTAGGAACGAGGACGTGCGTTAAAAATGTGAGTCCTAATGCTGTTGCCTCATTTGGAATAAACACGTTTTGGAATGCAAGAGTTCGGCATGCCTAATTCGTTTCTAACAAAAAACAAACTGAAAGTCCTAGTCGGGTAGCTATTCTGGTACGCCTCAATCTGTTTTGGCTTCGGCAATAGACAAGCTCAAATTTGAATTTGTGAGCCAGACCAAATTTTGAAATTACACACAAATAAACATCCGTTAACTATTTCAGTTGGTCTTCTTTTGTTCTTGTTTGTCTTAGTTACTATGTGATAGCAATATTTCCAAATCTCCAGATATTCTAGAAGTTTTTTTTAAATAGTATAGTTGAAACGTTTCTCGTTATGATAAAAAACTTATTCATTGTTTGTAGTAAAATTTTAATTGTGCATGACATTTCCGGTAAAATATTTTATTGGTTTGATTTTATCATTGGTTCTATTTGATTCACTATGAATGTAGAGATAAAAATCGGAGAAAAATTAAAAATCCGGAAATAGACAAGATTACGAAAATCTACATATTGCGCGTAATAATTTCAAACTGACATTTTCATTCGAGAAACATGTTGAAATTATTATTGGTTAGTTAATAATTTTAATATATTGCAATTTTCTTGATATTTATAATAAAACTTTTTAAAATTAATAAAATTTTTAGGGCAATAATTATGAGCAACACTCGTATGAAATTATCAGAGAACGAGGAGCCTTAACTTATTCGTGTAAAATAGTATATTTTGAAACTTGGGCGAAAAGTTGTCAAATTTTCGCGAAAGCGCAATTGTGCGCACGAACAAAGTGAGTGCGCACATTCGCTCTAGAGGGAAATTGATAATTTGACCCTTGTTACAAACAATATTTTTTATTACTCATGCGAGGGGATATATCTTACACGCTTGGAATTCAGAGGCCATCCAAAAAAATGGAATAAAGAAAATGAGGAATTTGCTTTTTCAATTGTCTCCGGTGGTATGGATTCGTCATAAGAACTCTCCTCAGTCTCCGGTATCACCATAGAATTTACACTCATTTTAAAACGTTCTCTTTAATTTTTATTATTATTTTGTATTGAAAAGAAATTCTGACATTTCACGTCATTTTTTTTAATAATGTCGCGGTCTTGATTGCGTTATTATGTTTTTATTTATTTGTTTATTTTAATGTAACCTAGCGATATTGAATATTTGCGTGCGTTACCCAGGTTATGTGGAAATACAACGTGACATTTTTCGTATTCAATCTACGTCAAAAAGTACTTTTCGCGCATTAGTAATAAAAATACATTTTTTGACATATATTAAAATAGAATTGATTTTTCTTATTTTGAATCATAAGAACTCTCGGCCTCTCGGTCTGGATTTATCTGGCTCTAATATAACTTAACCTAACCATAACCTAATCCAGATTTTCTAGGTTAACCTACATTACATCGACAACGAACAAATAATGTTCCCGACAATGTGCGTGTTTAGTAGTTAGCAATTTTTTCAAGGGAGGTCCTGAAAAATGGGCGAAATATGCACAAAATATGCACAATCAAAATACTATTTATTATTCAAATTTACTTATTTTTTACAATATACAGTTGTAGTTTTTGTGACAATATAAATTTAAATATTTTTATAGATTTTGTAGAGCAGTCTTGAGATGTTTGTCACTTAATATTAATTTGTAGGCTGAAAATGACCTCTCTACGTCAACTGACGTTACAGGACAGAACTTTGACGTCATTTCTGCAAAAACCTCTTCAGACAGAGTTTGGCTGGTGCCTTTAATAAATGGGTTTACTTTCTTTATTTCTTCAAGCCCTGGGTTTTTATATAGAACAGCATTTAATTTGCCATGAAGCTTTTCCGATAGTGAACTCGGAAGGTCGTAGCTCTGTTTAATCACTTTTTCCAATATTTCCAAGAACTTGCACAGAGGAATGTTTTTTGTTTCTAGTCCCTCAATGGTGACGGGAATAATTCTGAAACGTGTTACAATTAGAGCAATATTTTGTTTGGTTATAGAATCCTCAAATGCCAGCTGGCTTGATTAATTGCTTCTGAACTGTCAAATTGACCAACTATTTCTTTTATCACCTCAAAATTCTGGCATAAAAATCAGCATAAAACAACAAAGCTTTCAACCATGTTCTCCACCGCATTATTATTCATTCTGGAGGTAGTGCTAGGTTTGACAGTGGCTCTTTCTATTTTTGTACGCACGATGGTGCTTTTACAAACACTATCTTTGTAGAGGAAATCAATTTATTGACATTTCCAAACTCTTTTCTGATCTCTTCCGCAAGTCGATGTAATCCGTAGGCTAGACAGGTGAAGCATGTTTGGGTAAAGCACTTCCAGAGCATACAAAAACACATATTCTTTCGTCCATAGAAGAATCGAAAAATAGTGATTTGATGGATCATTTATGAACCGGGCAATAGTTGAATAATTTGTTTTTTCTAGGACCTTGCAGGCAACCAAATGGGAAGTAAAGGGGTCTTTGGATAATTTTCCAACAATCAAATTCTCTATATAACGTCTTCAAGAATATGTCGTTTCATCGGCTGAGATCCATATTAAATTGTTCGAAAGATCAGTCAGTATTTCACCTAACACTTCTTCGTGTAATCTTTAGCATATATTGTTATTCAATTGATGAAAAGGAATACTGGACGCAACAAATTACTCGCATAAATCTTTGTTGAATTCTATTTTCTTGAATCCGAACTAGTATCCGAATTAAGGCCGATTCTTATATACGCGACATTCGGCTACGCGACGTCACGCGACATCGCCTGTCAAATAATGATAACATTGTTTTAAATGGGCTCGTTCTCACTATGGCTACGCGACAGTTACACGACGTGCCCATTTAATACAATGTAATCATTATTTGACAGGCGATATCGCACTACGTCGCGTAGCTGAGTGTCGGGCATATGGGAATCGACCTTTAGAAGGCAAAATTGGAATCAGTAATTGTTGACGACTTTTTGAAGGTTTTGTCTTGCAGATATATGGGAAGCAATAGTCACATGTTGATCGAAGTGGTATTTGTTTGATGAAGGTTATTTCGCTTGTCACAAACCTTGCAGAAAATCACATTGCCATCAGTCATAAATTGGCCTGTATAATTTTTAATCCAAGATTCCGTTAAAGTCTGTTTTTTTTCTGGCGGCATTGTTTCAACCAAAACAAGATTTTCGTAGCTAAATAAACATAGCGAGCGATTTAATTACAAGCAATACGGAAATTGCCGCATCTCACATACGCTTTTGCCTACTGCAAGCTAGTATATCGGGTTGCCTAGTATTAGCTGTCCGCGTCGCACGTCATTTAACATGCAATAATGCTATAAAAATGGCGTTTTACGCATTTGCATATGCAAACATGCAAATGCATATAATCTGTTGGAAATTGAATAAGTGTGAAATAAGTAACTTTTAAATTTTGGCGGTCTTTCATTTGGTGTTTTATTGTTAAGTTTGTAGAACTGCCTTTTCAGCATGTAGACTCAACCCTTATTATTATTATCATGTAAAATCATTATTTTCATTCTGTACTTTTTATCTTGTCTTCATATTAAAGTTATATTAGTAATTAAAATTCTGCTATTTAATTACCGACCTAAAAGGTTATGGACCCAGTTATGTGTTCTTGTGCGTAAAAAGTAAAATCGGTCGCGAGTGTTGTGTAAAACTCAACGTTTTTTTTTTTTTTTGGTTATCTTTTTGTGATTTTTTTTGTCGTCCATCATGGCTAATGCAAACTATCGCATTCAACAACTAAATAAAGAAAATTACGACACGTGGGTAATACAAGCCCAAGCTCTCCTAATAAAAGGAAATTTGTGGGGTTTTGTTAATGGTGACAATCCTCAACCAACAGCTACATCCGACAAAGAAATAATAGACAAATGGAACCAGGATGATTTAAATGCAAGGTCAGATATTTTATTAGTAATTTCACCTTCAGAACTAAAACAAGTAAAACAATGCAAAACGTCCAAAGACGTATGGGATACTTTGAAAGGGATGAAAGTATCCCATACGTCTTTGGACGTTTTGCATTGTTTTACTTGTTTTAGTTCTGAAGGTGAAATTACTAATAAAATATCTGACCTTGCATTTAAATCATCCTGGTTCCATTTGTCTATTATTTCTTTGTCGGATGTAGCTGTTGGTTGAGGATTGTCACCATTAACAAAACCCCACAAATTTCCTTTTATTAGGAGAGCTTGGGCTTGTATTACCCACGTGTCGTAATTTTCTTTATTTAGTTGTTGAATGCGATAGTTTGCATTAGCCATGATGGACGACAAAAAAAATCACAAAAAGATAACCAAAAAAAAAAAAAAACGTTGAGTTTTACACAACACTCGCGACCGATTTTACTTTTTACGCACAAGAACACATAACTGGGTCTATAACCTTTTAGGTCGGTAATTAAATAGCAGAATTTTAATTACTAATATAACTTTAATATGAAGACAAGATAAAAAGTACAGAATGAAAATAATGATTTTACATGATAATAATAATAAGGGTTGAGTCTACATGCTGAAAAGGCAGTTCTACAAACTTAACAATAAAACACCAAATGAAAGACCGCCAAAATTTAAAAGTTACTTATTTCACACTTATTCAATTTCCAACAGATTATATGCATTTGCATGTTTGCATATGCAAATGCGTAAAACGTCATTTTTATAGCATTATTGCATGTTAAATGACGTGCGACGCGGACACCTAATACTAGGCAACCCGATATACTAGCTTGCAGTAGGCAAAAGCGTATGTGAGATGCGGCAATTTCCGTATTGCTTGTAATTAAATCGCTCGCTATGTTTATTTAGCTACGAAAATCTTGTTTTGGTTGAAACAATGCCGCCAGAAAAAAAAACAGACTTTAACGGAATCTTGGATTAAAAATTATACAGGCCAATTTATGACTGATGGCAATGTGATTTTCTGCAAGGTTTGTGACAAGCGAAATAACCTTCATCAAACAAATACCACTTCGATCAACATGTGACTATTGCTTCCCATATATCTGCAAGACAATACCTTCAAAAAGTCGTCAACAATTACTGATTCCAATTTTGCCTTCTAAAGGTCGATTCCCATATGCCCGACACTCAGCTACGCGACGTAGTGCGATATCGCCTGTCAAATAATGATTACATTGTATTAAATGGGCACGTCGTGTAACTGTCGCGTAGCCATAGTGAGAACGAGCCCATTTAAAACAATGTAATCATTATTTGACAGGCGATGTCGCGTGACGTCGCGTAGCCGAATGTCGCGTATATAAGAATCGGCCTTAATTCGGATACTAGTTCGGATTCAAGAAAATAGAATTCAACAAAGATTTATGCGAGTAATTTGTTGAGTCCAGTATTCCTTTTCATCAATTGAATAACAATATATGCTAAAGATTACACGAAGAAGTGTTAGGTGAAATACTGACTGATCTTTCGAACAATTTAATATGGATCTCAGCCGATGAAACGACATATTCTTGAAGACGTTATATAGAGAATTTGATTGTTGGAAAATTATCCAAAGACCCCTTTACTTCCCATTTGGTTGCCTGCAAGGTCCTAGAAAAAACAAATTATTCAACTATTGCCCGGTTCATAAATGATCCATCAAATCACTATTTTTCGATTCTTCTATGGACGAAAGAATATGTGTTTTTGTATGCTCTGGAAGTGCTTTACCCAAACATGCTTCACCTGTCTAGCCTACGGATTACATCGACTTGCGGAAGAGATCAGAAAAGAGTTTGGAAATGTCAATAAATTGATTTCCTCTACAAAGATAGTGTTTGTAAAAGCACCATCGTGCGTACAAAAATAGAAAGAGCCACTGTCAAACCTAGCACTACCTCCAGAATGAATAATAATGCGGTGGAGAACATGGTTGAAAGCTTTGTTGTTTTATGCTGATTTTTATGCCAGAATTTTGAGGTGATAAAAGAAATAGTTGGTCAATTTGACAGTTCAGAAGCAATTAATCAAGCCAGCTGGCATTTGAGGATTCTATAACCAAACAAAATATTGCTCTAATTGTAACACGTTTCAGAATTATTCCCGTCACCATTGAGGGACTAGAAACAAAAAACATTCCTCTGTGCAAGTTCTTGGAAATATTGGAAAAAGTGATTAAACAGAGCTACGACCTTCCGAGTTCACTATCGGAAAAGCTCCATGGCAAATTAAATGCTGTTCTATATAAAAACCCAGGGCTTGAAGAAATAAAGAAAGTAAACCCATTTATTAAAGGCACCAGCCAAACTCTGTCTGAAGAGGTTTTTGCAGAAATGACGTCAAAGTTCTGTCCTGTAACGTCAGTTGACGTAGAGAGGTCATTTTCAGCCTACAAATTAATATTAAGTGACAAACATCTCAAGACTGCTCTACAAAATCTAGAAAAATATTTAAATTTATATTGTCACAAAAACTACAACTGTATATTGTAAAAAATAAGTAAATTTGAATAATAAATAGTATTTTGATTGTGCATATTTTGTGCATATTTCGCCCATTTTTCAGGACCTCCCTTGAAAAAATTGCTAACTACTAAACACGCACATTGTCGGGAACATTATTTGGTCGTTGTCGATGTAATGTAGGTTAACCTAGAAAATCTGGATTAGGTTATGGTTAGGTTAAGTTATATTAGAGCCAGATAAATCCAGACCGAGAGGCCGAGAGTTCTTATGATTCAAAATAAGAAAAATCAATTCTATTTTAATATATGTCAAAAAATGTATTTTTATTACTAATGCGCGAAAAGTACTTTTTGACGTAGATTGAATACGAAAAATGTCACGTTGTATTTCCACATAACCTGGGTAACGCACGCAAATATTCAATATCGCTAGGTTACATTAAAATAAACAAATAAATAAAAACATAATAACGCAATCAAGACCGCGACATTATTAAAAAAATCCATCATGGCTAATGCAAACTATCGCATTCAACAACTAAATAAAGAAAATTACGACACGTGGGTAATACAAGCCCAAGCTCTCCTAATAAAAGGAAATTTGTGGGGTTTTGTTAATGGTGACAATCCTCAACCAACAGCTACATCCGACAAAGAAATAATAGACAAATGGAACCAGGATGATTTAAATGCAAGGTCAGATATTTTATTAGTAATTTCACCTTCAGAACTAAAACAAGTAAAACAATGCAAAACGTCCAAAGACGTATGGGATACTTTGAAAGGGATGAAAGTAGCCTTTTTGGCAGGACCCTCGCGTTGGTAAACGCGAGGGTCCTGCCAAAAAGGCTACTTTACTTAAAAAGCTCGTTTTAAAGAAAATGAAAGATTCTGATGATGCCAGAGAACATTTAAATGAATTTATGGATGTCGTAGATAAACTTCAAGATATGGCGATTGAAATAAATGATGATTTGTTAAGCATTATGATGCTTTATAGCTTACCATCGAATTTTGATAATTTTCGTATTGCAATCGAAAGTAGAGATACTCTACCTAAACCTAAAGATTTAAAAATTAAAATTTTAGAAGAATCGGAGGCTAGATCTAAAGTACAAACTTCAAGACTCTTTTTATTCATACAATCAAAATAAGAAAAAATATAACTATAACAATTATAAAAATGGTCAACCCGGATTTCAAAACAAATATAATAGTCAAAATAATTATCAACCAAGAGGAAATTATAATCAAAATAAGAACTTTACTCAACAAAGAGAAATAACAATTATTCTGGAAATAAACAGTACAATTCAAGTAATACTAATTTTAAACCAAAATATCAAAATTTTGGTTGAAATTCTCAAAAGAAAAATGAATCTACTTTTAAAGTGGAAGGGTGTCTATCCACAGCTCCGTATAATCAACCAGATACAACTGATTGGTGTCTGGATTCAGGCAGTACTTCACATTTTTGCTCTGAAGTAAATAAATTTTCCAATTTGACTAAAATCGACAATGGTTACCTAAAATTAGCCTCAGTTGATCATACAGCTTCAATTAATGGCAAAGGCCTTGTCCAACTCAATTTTGAAAATAGAACTGTGAACTTACCTGATACTTTGTCCCAAAATTAACTTCAAACTTGCTATCTGTTTCAAAAATAACTGACAAAGGACTTGAAGTAATTTTTACTAAAGAAAATGCTAAAATATTGGATATTAATGGAAATAAAGTTTTAACCGCCTTAAAGAAAAATGGCTTATACAATATAAACCAAAAATTGAAGAAATTCGCAAACTTCTCAGATCAATTAAAAATTGAAAAGACATTTTCTGCTATCGATATTTGGCACCGTAAATTAGGCCACATAAATGAAGAAAGCCTAAATAAAATCTGCTATGAATAAAAATATTATAAAAGGATTGGATTTTAAAATGATAAATTAAGTGACTGTGATACTTGCGCCAAAGGCAAGTTAGTTCGACTACCATTCAAAATAAGAGAAGAACCTAAAGTGACTGAGTTACTTCAAACTATTCATTCGGACGTGGTGGGTCCGATGCGCACCACTTCACCAGGCCGGGCGAGATATTTTGTAACGTTCATTGATGAACATAGCCGTTATACTAAAATATATTTTCTAAAGCAAAAAAATGAACTTAAGACTTTTCAGACTTTAATTATTTTAAAGAATATAAAAACGAAGTTGAAAATTTTACTGGATTAAAAATAAAGTATTTCCAAAGTGATAATGGTACCGAGTATACTCATAAAGATTTTAATGAATTTTTGATTAAAAATGGAGTACAAAGAAGATTGTCTGTTCTAAGAACACCTCAACAAAATGGATTATCAGAGAAGAAAAATCGTACTATTTTAGATAAATCAAGATAGATAATTATTTTTGGGCAGAAGCTATACACTGTGCAAATTACTTGATCAATAGATCACCTTCAAAGGCCATAAATGACCGCACTCCTTTCGAAAAATGGATGGGTCATGAACCCTCAGTACGTCATTTACATATTTTTGGAGCTAAAGTATTCTACCTAAATAAAGAAATGAATAAAAGTAAATTCGAACCTAGAGGTATTGTTGGTATTTTTGCTGGATACTCAGAACAATCCAAAGCTTTTCGTGTCTGGGATCCATTGAAAAGCAAACTAATTATAAGTAGAGACATAAAAGTAATAAAACAATATTATTATAATAATGAAAATAAAAATGGTCGAACCTCAAACCCTTTTGAAAATTTTGATGCAAAGTCAGACTGTTCAGATCGTGATTTAGAAAATCAAACTGATGTTTTCATAACAAATAAAAATCAAATTGATGAAACCGAAAATTGTTTAGTAGAAACAGAAAATAATGAGATTCAAAATAATGAGATTAAACAAAATTTAGTACAAAATTCAAGGTTAAGAAAAAGAGATAAATTAAATCCTCCACCTTGGACTGCGGACTATGAAATGTCCTCCTTGTGTGTATATGAAGCCCTAGAAGGAAATGATGCTGAAGCATGGAATACTGCAATAAAAAATGAAATTAAAGCTCATCTGGAAAATGATACTTGGGAAATAACAAAAAGAATGGAAAAGTCAAACATAATTGGTTCAAAATTTGTTCTGAAAACAAAATATAAATCATCAGGCGAAATTGAGCGAAGAAAAGTACGCATTGTGGCCCGGGGATTTTCCCAGCGCCCAGGACTAGATTATAATTAAACTTATGCACCAGTTGCTAAACTAAGCTCTATTCGTTTACTACTTGCTATAACAGCAGAAGAAAATTTATATATTGATCAGCTCGATGTCACAACTGCTTTCCTTAACGGGGAGTTAGAAGAAGAAATTTTTATGCAAAAACCAGAAAATTTTGAAAATTTTCTCTGTGAAATAATACTTGATGAAAGTGAATCAGAAAATAATTCAATTATTTTTCAAAAAGCAAAGAAAATGCTAGAAAGTTTAAGAAAAGCAGATGGCGAAACTGTATGTCGTCTTAAAAGGTCTCTCTATGGTTTAAAACAGTCAGGCCATCAATGGTTTCAAAAACTAGATAAAAAACTTAAGCAGTTAGGATTTGAATCTTCTGCAGCTGACCCATGTATTTACAAAAAGACTGATGGAGGAGTTAAAACACTTCTTGGAATTTATGTTGATGACATAATTATATGTTGTAACAATAGAAATAAATTAAATGTGTTAAAAAAGGACTTAATAAATTTATTTAAAATGAGAGACTTAGGCAGTTTACAACTCTGCTTAGGAATAGAATTTAATATGAAAAATGATACAATTTATGCTTCACAAACAAGAAATATTGATGAACTACTATCAAGATTTAAAATGGACACATGCAACCCAGCAAAAACGCCTATGGTTACTGGCCTTCAACTGAGAAAAAATGAAAATGAAAATTTGCCAGATTACCATACCAAAATTTGATTGGTGGACTCATGTACCTATCGATTGCTTATAGCCCCCATATAAGTCACATAAGACACAGTGTCAGTTTTCTAAGTCAATTTAATAATTGTTTTGATCAGTCGCACTGGCTGGCTGCCAAAAGAGTTTTACGCTATTTAAAGGGAACAAGAAATTTAGCTCTTGCTTATAAAAAATGTAACCAGCCATTAACTCCTGTGCCGAAGACAGGAGATCTTATACTGGATTTTGTTTTAAATTCGCTGGAGCCGTTATAAGTTGGGAATCCAGAAAGCAGCGCACTGTCGCGTTATCTACTCAAGAATCCGGATATATGAGTTTAATTGATGTTGCAAAAGAAGCTCTTAAAACAATTACTCTCTGACATGGGGATACAACAAAAAGAAATCCTCTTCTACAATGATAACATAGCAGCACAAGAGTTAACTCGCAACCCTCTCATCACCTCCAGATCAAAACATATTGACATCAAAGAACATTTTATTAATAGTGGGGAGATAGCTGTGAACTACAAACCGTCTGCTGAACTGGAAGCTGATTTGTTTACAAAAGGACTTGCTGGACCTCGACACTTCTCTCTATGTGAATCGATTGGACTTACAGACTTATAAAAATTTTAAAGTTATGGAGGAGTGTTGGAAATTGAATAATTGTGAAATAAGTAACTTTTAAATTTTAGCGGTCTTTCATTTAGTGTTTTATTGTTAAGTTTCTAGAACTGCCTTTTCAGCATGTAGACTCAACCCGTATTATTATTATCATGTAAAATCATTATTTTCATTCTGTACTTTTTATCTTGTCTTCATATTAAAGTTATATTAGTAATTAAAATTCTGCTATTTACTTACTGACCTAAAATAATCCGATGGCTATTAATATAATGAAATTAGCCAAATAAAATTGTAAAAATTCAAACAGGCCAACGTGCAGGCAACAAGACTTTTTAGTCAAGCGGATAATACGCAAAATACTTTTTATTACCCGCTTGACTAAAAAAGAAAAGGAGGGGGTGCGCAATGTGCGTATATGCCTGCTTATAGAAAGATACACCGACAATTAGAGAAATCGAATGGCGTATGAAGGGAGTATAAATAACATTTTCTCCCGAATCAAAGCTACCGCAAGCCGTTTTAAGAAACTTCTACAAAAGAAACCTTAATGGGACAACAAGATCATTTACCTTTCATTTCACACCATAACAGTGCATAATAGAATCATAAGTAAATAATTTAATTTATGTTGATTCTTTTTAAACTAGTTGATCCAATATTGTTAAAAATCAGTTAGTAACTAAAATATAGTTATTAAATTGACTGCATGAACACATTGCAAATATTGTGCAGTAATCTTGATTGAAGACCTCTTTTCCTCCACGGAAATATTTTCTTAACGGAGAGGTACATTTCCATTATCGTTCTTTTGACATACTGCTCATAATTATGATAAACTTGTAACTTCTTTCGAGTACATTGGGTGGAAATCCGGCTCATAATCCTTAATATAATAAGAGCCCTAAAATGAGATATCAAATAATGGTTAATAGTGTTAAATTGTTAAAAATTTATTTATAATTTTACTGGTTTTATTGGACATTTGGTAATATTTCCATATTTCAATAATTCGGAAATTCCATAATAGTTTTTTTCCAAACCTTTGCAGTTGTCTAGGGAGAATCTTATTAGAAAACTCCTATATTCGTTTATAAATGCGAAAGCTTAAATTGTAGTCTAAAAAAATCGACTGAAATTAAATTATTTATTTACGATTATATCATTCACTGTTAGTGTTGATAATTCTAGAAGATTTTGAAAGGAAAAGCTAAATTATCTTTTTGTCCTATTAAGTTTTGTTTTGTACAATTTAAAGTATTTGAATTCGTCTGGATTAAAGTAAGTTAAGGCACCCCGTTTGCTGATTACTTTATAAACGTGTTGCTCATTCATAATTGCTGCCCTAAAAATTTGGATATTTTAATACAAATATCAAGAATATTTCAATAATTTTTGTTATTGAATAAAATTACTTTTTACTTACATTTATCAAGACAACCACCAAACCAACCAAGAATAATTCATCCAATTTTTCGATTGCAAATGTAAATTTGAAATTATTACGCGCAATATATAGATTTCGGAAATCTTGTCAATCCCTGGATTGTTTAATTTTGCTCCGATGTTCATCTCTACAATAATGTAGAGCCAATGATAAAATCAAACCAATAATATATTTTAACGGAAATGCACACGTTATTTACAATTAAAATTTTACTAAAAACAATGAATAAGTTCATTATTATTACGAGAAATATAGTACTATAGTACTATAGTACTTATAAACTAAATTATTTATAAAAAAAAACTGCTAAAGTATCTGAAGAATTAGAAATATTTATATAAAATAGCAACTAAGACAAGCAAAAATAAAACGAGGCAAACTAACATAGTTAACGGATATTTGTATGTAATAATAATAAATAATAAAACATCTTTATTGTTATACTTATAAACACAAACATCTACAACTACAACAATTGGCCATCGACCCGTGGTCTTTCAGCCGGAAATGAACAGATATATAGAACATAAATTAAAAAAAAAGAGACTTAATCGGAAAATTGAATGAGAATGAGGCATGAGTCAGTCGTCTTCTAAGGATTCAAGAAGAGTTTTGGAGGGGTATTGTCTGTTAGAATGTCTAGATGGACGTTTAATGCATAGTTCGTCATAGATGTTGAACGTCATGTGGTTGTTTCTAAGCTTTCTCCTAAGTCTGTCATGTCTGTCAGCTAGAGGAGGGACCCGGGTTTGTCTATAGGGATCTTCGTTGGAGGGGTTGTGGAGAGGGTAGTTTGGATGTCTGAGTTTGGTGATGAGACGAAATGCGATTCGCTCTGCGACCTCAAGGGTTCGTCTACATTTATTATTGGTGGAGGTAATTACGTGTCCATAATCGAGAATGGGACGACAGATAGATTTGTAGATTTTCGCCGCGGTCTTTATGGAAATACCCTGGTTGCCATTCGTAAAGGCTCTAAAGTGCTTGCATTTAATTATCTGGGACTTGCGTAATTTGGCGTCGTTATTGAATTTGTGTTTCGAGTCAATAGTTAGTCCAAGATATTTAACGCTGCTGGAGGGCCGTACGTCGGAGGAGCCTGTGTGGATGCGAGGTGAGTTTGAGGAAATTTTGTGGTTAGGGATGAGGAGTTGGCATTTGGAAGGATTTGGTGATAATCTCCACTGGTTGAACCAAGTGAGAGTGTTGTTGGTGAGTTTTTGGAGTAGGTCGAAGGTAGATTTGAGGTGAATGGAGATTGGGAGGAAGAAAAGTCAATGTGAGATTTGTCTACTTGATTGTAGTTGTAAATGTCGTGACAGTATATATTGTATAGGAGAGGGGAAAGTGGGGAACCTTGTGGGAGACCTTGCAGAGGGGAAAATGCGGGAGAAGAGATGGAGTTGATTTTCACTTTTGAGGATCTGTTAAAAAGGAAACTTTTAATTACGTGGATTAGGTAGGGAGGGACATTAATTTGCTACATTTTGAACAAAAGCCCGGCATGCCGAACGCTGTCAAATGCTTTGTTGGTGTCCAAGAAGAGGGCTGCGGATTTCTTGTTTTGGAGGTGTGACGATTGGATATTGTTGGTTAGGATGAACAGAGGATGGATAGTGGAATGGAAGGGCTTGAAACCGAATTGATATTTGGGAATGTGGTCTGCAACGGAATTCTATAATCGGGTTTTAAGGATATGTTCGAGGATTTTGCCAAGAACAGGGAGGAGAGAGATCGGACGGTAACTGCTGGGAATGGATTTATCTTGACCAGGTTTAGGGATTGTGACTATTGTGTTCATTTTCCAGCAGCTTGGAAAGGTACATTTCAAGAGGCAGAAATTGAAAATTTATGTGATAAAGGAGTGGATGTCTTCGGAGAGGAGTCTGATGAGGTGTTTGGTGACTAAATCGGGCCCAGGGAAGGAGTTTTTACCGTGGAAGAGGGCAGAAAGAAATTCTTCTAAGGAAACTTCATCAATGTTATAGGGGGGGGGGGGGGGGTTGTCTTAAAGAAGTCGTTAAAACAGTTATTTATTCTGTCAAAGTTATGTTTGTCAAAGTCAGGAGAGTCAGAAGTTGAAAAAGTGTTCTGCAAAAAGTAGAGCCTTGTCTGAGTCACTGGAGTAGGTTAGATTGTTAAATGACATTTGTCATTTAATCTGGTCTGGAATATGAGAGGTCGGTTTATATCTGGCAAACAGAGAGCCATATATGGGAGCGGAACTGTCCAATGAGTTGATGGATGTCTTTGTTTAGTCGGTTTATTTCGGTTTTGATGTCGGGATTTTCTGTTTGTCTGTAGTCTCTGTATAATTGTCTTTTAAGTTTGATGAGTTTTAGGATGAAGGGGGGAATTTGTTGACGGTAGAATTTGGATGACAATGGAGGTGAGTGTTTTATTATTGAGTCCGTCACAGTTTTTTGAAATTCGGTAATGATGTCAAAGTTCAGCTCGTCGGAGTTTATAGAGGAAATATAGTTTTCGATATCAAGGTTAACCTTGGGAATGAGGGTTTTCTTTAGGTTGGGTACAGAGACAGGTATTTGAGGTAGTCAATTTGAGTCAGGTAGTTGGGGGCATAGTCAAGGAGAATTGAAAAGGATATAGCTAGGTGGTCGGATCCCAGGTCAGGAGTTAGGATGGTATCTACGATACAGTTGGTAAGGTTATTGGTATGGAGGATCAGGTCAGGAGTGGAGTCTTTGTTTAAAGGCATGAGGAAAGTAGGATTGGTTTACCTGCGGATAAAATTAGAGTTATCAAGGAAAGAATTGACGATTCGGAATTTTGGTTTGTTGCAATTGAAGTCCCCGATGATGAGCGAATATTCATACAATGCTGCCATTGTCAAGATATTCTGCTCAACAACGGAGTGGGGATGGATATAGACTAGGAAAATATGCAATTTGTTATTATGAAAGGGAATGGTGAAGTGGATGCAGTCGTTGAGTGGGTTATTTAAGGAAGGCGGATTGACTTTGCCGGGATGAAATTTGGGGTTGATATGTGCTAATGCACCGCCCCTGGACCTATTTGTCAATAAATGTCCATGTTTTTGTATTGTATTCCAGTTTTTGTATGTAGTATTAGTGTTTTGTCTCGTCTTAGTCTCAACAAAGAGGTAACCATCTGTGTTATTCATTTCCGCAAAGTTTTCAATCAACGAACGTTTGTTGACATAACTATTGATGTTTGCGTAGACAAATCGCATTTTAGGCATCGATATTGATAATGGATTGTGAAAGGTCTTCAGTGCGCAGTGTTAGAGTTTCGGAAGAAGGGCGGAAGAGGTCAAACATAAGGATGTATATACGGTTACCTGAAAAGAAGGCATGGGTATCGATTAGGAA
The DNA here is from genome assembly GCA_944588485.1 of Phosphuga atrata. NCBI lineage: Eukaryota > Metazoa > Arthropoda > Insecta > Coleoptera > Silphidae > Phosphuga > Phosphuga atrata. The sequence continues at coordinate 22,788,131 of OX155904.1, read as the reverse complement.
GTCGGAGGAGAAACGAAGGTTAAGGTTTTTGAGTAGTTCAGCGCGATTATTTTGAATGGGGTCTTTTATTGTGGTCAAGTAAGTATGGATGATATAGTCTGTGGTTATAAGTGAGTGTATGCGTGAGTTGTGAGTGATTTCAGGGGGGAAGTCTGCAGATTTTTTGTTTGAGCTTCTAATGGTGACATTGGGAATCCCCTCGATGGGCGCAGTTGGTCGGTTCGGGCACTTATGCGACCAGGCTTCGTGGTCGGTCCGACCACATGAGGTGCATTTAACAGGGAGGATGGTTGTGCATTTATTAGTGTCGTGTGGACCACCACATTTCCGACAATTAACGGGGACATTGCAATATTCCGTCGCGTGTTCGAACGACTGGCATTTGTTGCAAGGTCGGGGGATGGGCGGCGGTGGTGTACTTGGGGAAATCGGATACAGCCGATTCATAAAAAACAGGCCGCCAGAAGAAATCAGGGCCTCGAACGGGGCCGTATTTATATCAGATGTTATAATTCTTATGAGCCTGGTGGGATTGTTTGTTGCCTTAGATATGATACGCTTGCAGTATCGGAAGTTGTATTTCAAATCCCTCAGGTGGGAGGCTAATGATTCATCACTGATCTCGTATTCAATGTGCTCAATAACTGCAGAGTATGACTCGTTTCTCGTAGAGGACGAGGATCCAAATGGGGTTCGGGGAAGGAGTTTGTAAGAAGCTAGAGATTTGATTGAGGAGAGAGTTTGAAGAGCGGTGTTTGCCTCTAAGTCAGTTTTTAGGAGAAATCCAGAGGAGGTTTTGATTAGAAGGTCTTGATTTTTGGGACGAACTGTTTGCCAGATTGTAGAAAGTTGGATGCGTGTGGTAGACGGATTTGTGGGGGATAATGAGTAAATGAAGTTATATTGTTTGAAAGGTTTACGAGTGTTTAGTGAAGTAGAAGTTGAAGGTGAGAATTGAGGCGCTGGATTGATGTGTTGGCTGAGGTAGAAACCAGTTGTTGCGGCTTTTTGGTAGATGCTGGTTGAGTGAGGTTTTTGTTGCTGAGAGGTACGACTTTTTTGGGCCGTCCTCTCTTTCTCTTCTTCGTCCATTCTTCGTCCTCATCGGACATAATTGAGGTCTCGTCCGTGAGCATTTATGCCAATGGAGAGTGGGTATAAATATTGTTGAAATATAAATACCAAAGTATTTGTAGCACACACAGTTTAAGAAAAGATAGAGAAAAAAAACAGCTTAAGTGATAGCACTTTATCGAAAGAAATAACGGACAGGTTTTAGATACGTCTGTGCGCGTTAAAGTCTCGACAACGACTCTATTTGTATGTAATTTCAATATTTGGTCTATTTCACAAATTTAAATTTGAGTTTGTCTCGCGGTCTATCCCAAAGAATCAAAGAAATCACGAGAGAGTTCAAACCAGGAACCTAACCTAACCTAGATCGACGACGAAGTAGAGGTATGGCGACAGTACTGGGAAGATCTCTACGCAGATGAAGGTCATCGGGGAACAGTTCGCCTCCCAGTCATCACACAATTGAACAGGAATCTCTCATCTTAAAAGTTGAAGTTGAGCAAGCCATCAACATGCTCAAGAGTAACAAAAGTACAGCGGAAAGAGAATATCGGTGTAGAAATGCTAAAACAGCTGTCCCCAAAAGGTGTCCACCTCTTGTGGGCAAGCTGCAACAAGATATTTCACTCAGGGTAATGGCCAACTGACTGCAATACATCTATCTCCATTCCACTGCACAAAAAGCAATCTCGATGGAACCGTAAAGATATTAACAACTTAAAGCAAATATTATAAATATAGCACTTATTCCTATGGCTATATTTTTTTAATTATTATATCATTTAATGAGAGTTAGCGTACTATTAATGTTTTTTTTAATATTTGATTTAAGTTGTTAATGTATTTACGGTTCCATCGAGATTGCTTTTTGTGCAGTGGAATGGTGATAGATGATGAACTATTTCTTTCAAGGAAACTGGTAGCATTTTAAAAAGAAAATCGCCAGGTAGACCGAGAACTTCTAAAAATGTTGTTAAACAGATCCGTGTTTCGTGTGTTGGCAACCCAAAAAAATCATTGGCCAGACTAAGTATCCAATTAGGATTCCCTAAAGGTACCGTGTATGATGCTATGAGGAAAAGATTTCATTTGCTTGCATTAGAATTGCAACTATTACATAAAATAAAACCTTCTGATAAAATCAAAAGGTTACAGCTTACCATTGACGTTCCAAACAGAATTGATGATGATGACAATTTGTTGAAAAATGTTTTATTTTCTGATGCGGCTACATTTCATGTTAGTGGAACAGAAAATCGTCACAACTGCAGAATTTGGGGTTCAGAGCATCCATATGAATTTATACAGCATCAACGTGACTCTCCCAAAGTTAACGTTTGGTTCGGCTTGATGGAAGATCGTGTGATTGGTGCTTGCGTTTCTTTGTAGAACAAACAATAAATATGGACAATTACTACGACACGTTAACCGAGTATGTCTTTCCCCAAATGGATGATATTGAGGCGGAAAAAGAGCTTATAGTTTTCCAACAAGGTGGCGCCCCACCTCATTACACGCCCCACCTCATTACACGCCCCACCAAGTGCGCGAGGCTGTAGACACTCGCTTTCCGGGAAGGTGGATATGCAGAACTGGCCCAATATCTAGGCCACCACGAAGCCCAGACTTAACCCCATTGGACTTTTTCTTTTGGTACCACATAAAAAATGTTGTAAAAAGATCCGAGGCATTAATCATTTACGCGAAAGAATTGTCGCGGCGGTTGGGATATTTACACCTGATCTGTTATTGAATACTTGGCGAGAAGTGAAATATTTGTCTCGAGGTGTGCTGGGCAGAAAATCACTTTTATTGTACATGAGGCGAGGCAAGGCGAGTTCAAAAGAAAATACGTATGTGGACGTGTAGCCGAGGAGCGATGCCTCGGGTGTGGATCGAGTTAGCACAAACTTCATATACACTAACAATAAGTCTATTATGCGAAAGCGAGCAAGGTATCCGTTCGTGGCTCGTTCGGCCTCGCTTCAGGTGTGTACTGTTGTGCAAATTATTCAGTAAATAATCCTACAACAAGAAACTTATTAAACTAGATGTTTTCTCTGTGGCTTATATAAATATATCTTCTATTTTGGAAAACTGAACATGTTTTTAATTAAATCCAAGACATTCTTTTGTCTTCTTTTAATAAAGGAACCTTAGAAGGTTACGAGAGTCCATAAATATGCTGAGAGGTACTGACCAGAAAATAATGTGAAATTAAAAAAAGACAATGTACTTTAAGTCAGCTGTAGAAATTAGACGGGACACTGATGCCTAAAGAAACACCTAGTAATGATCTCAATGACATTGTAATGTGCCGATTATAATTGCAGATTCCATAATTCGGGACAGTAAAAGCTAGTCCACATTTTCAAGAAAAGCTGTTTAATAACGACAAACAAAGCTAAGAGAATTTACTTTTTTATTTATGTAGGCTAAGGAACTACTACTGCACAGTCAAACAAAGTAAAAAGGAATTATTTTTAAATTCCTTAGTTCAACATATTTCCATTACAGATAGATAAGAATTTCCAGAAATCTCTATTAGTGGCTAATTTTCCACCTCCGTAAAATGTACTCAACGGTTATATAAATTTCCATCATCGAGAGTTCTTTGGATCTGCTAGTTAATGACATGGTAAATTTGTAATTCCTTTCGGGAATGTTGGGCGGAAACTTTGTGGCATCCGGTAGGAAATCTTTAATATAATAACTTCCCTAAAATGAGGTATCAAATAATAGTTGGTAATTGCGAGTGAAATAAATTTACAGGTATTATTGGGCAATTAGTCACATTTCCAAGAGCCAATACTTCCTTAAATCCGTAATAGTTTTTCTCCATGGACTTGCACATATCAAAAGTAAATCTTATTGGAAAATACCTATACTCATTGTTTGTAAAAATAAAGGATTGAAATGTAGCCTAAAAAGAAATTAACTCTATATATTTATATATATATATATATATATATATATATATATATATATATATATATATATATATATTTATATAGAGAGAGAGAGAGTTCAACAAACACAAGAATAACCTCAAAAATGCAGGTTTGTCGAAAAGCACATGCGCTCTGTATGTTAAAGTAAACCTCTAGACATTTACTTACAGCATTAGGTATATGTACACATTTGCCGGAAATAGTTGGTAAATGTAAGTTGAATTCACATTTACCAACCAAGCAGGCAAATGTGCACCCTAATAGACAAAAAATGCAGAGATGGATTAAAGAGCGTAAGAACTTATCCAGTGAAAAAACCCGGTAGTAGGAATACTCAAGGTTAAGCTGAAAAAGCTTACAAAGTAAATCGTGAAGAAACTATATTTAGAAATGATGAAGGAACCAGTAACACGAAGAAAACATACATACAACATCAATCGCCAGACAATATAAAAGTGGAAAATACATGGGACAAAATAAAATCAACCACATAACAAACTGTTGAATAAGCAAAATTAACTCATCACGAATAGAATTAAAAGAGACATGGCAGGAGTACGTAGAAAAGATATATAGTCATGAATAGATAGAAGAGGAAGAAATTGGCTCATCCGATCATGGACCAGATATAATAAAATTAGAAATAATCAGAGCAAGAAAAAAGGCAAAGCGAGGGCCAAACGGAATTTTTGGAGATTTCCTTAAACTCGTAGAAGAATATAACATCCGAATACTTGTACAACTTTTTAATACTATGTACAGAACAGGTGTCTTTCCCAGTGACTGGTTACATTCAACTTTCATTCCCATACTAAAAACACCAAATTCTAGCAAATGCGATCAGTTTTGACTAATTAGCCTACGGGGAGAAATGTAGAAAATGCCAGGCCGATATCAACGTTTCACAGATCGGCTATCGACAAGGAATGGAAACACGAGAAGCACTTTATAGACTCAATATCTTACTACAAAAATGTGGAGACCAGCAAAAATATGTATACGCGTGTTTCATCGACAATCAAAAGGTCTTTGACAATGTAAAACACAACACACTAATTAAAATATTACAATCGAAAGGAGTAGACCAAGAAGACGTAAACTTTATGCGAAATCAATTTTGGCAACAAACTGCAACAGTGGGAATCGAAGACGGAAACACGGAGAAGTTCTCAAGGGGCCGTTAAGATTACTAGTATCAAAATCCAGACCCCTAAATACCAGGGTATTTGCCCTATTGTACGATGATCTGGTAAAGTCACATAAAAATCTCCTTCTTCATTTTAAGGTAAGATGGTTATCCAGTGGAAAGCTTCTGAGCAAACTCTGGGAATTGCATGATGAAATTCGAATCTTTTTATCTGAACGTGAATTATCTGAAAAACTGACTAACACTAATTACTGACACTAATTGGCTTCAAAATCTAGCCTAACTTGCAGATATATTTTCGTACATGAACAAAATTAATCTTTCACTTCAAGGACCAAATACTGCTGTTTTTAACGTCAATAGCAAAGTAAAGTCAATCAAATCGAGAATCAAGCATTGGTAGGAATGCATCACCAAAAGTAATACGGAATGTTTTTCTAAGTAAAACGATTTCCTGGCAAACAATAATATCGCATCCGGCCAGAATTAAAAAAATCATATTTTGGAATATTTAACGGGATTGCAAAAGACATTTTTCGAATATTTCCCTCCCCCCATTTGCAGTAATTTAAGTTAAATCGATAATCCTTTTTTCTATTTTGCGTCTGAAATGGACTTATAACAGCACTATGCGTGCGGTTATGGCTCGCCGAGTGCGATTCAATTTTCTCAATATGTATCGGCGATTTTTTTTATTTAGAAATGGCATAAAAGGGCGCAATATAAAAAAAATACTCGTTAAATAAAAACTCGTTCGTAAGGCGTTTTTCAGCACATGTCCATTAGAAACCTCCTCGCTTCGCTAGTCGTTTTCCAAACTTGGGCGCGTGCTGTAAAATCGCGCTTACTGAACTCGTCCTTTAATATACTATTAATGAGTGTTGTGATGTGAATACCTTGCCAATTTAGGAAAGGGAGCAATTTCTAAATATATGTACCGACACTGCATTTTAATTTACATTTGGGTCGGATGGCATTGGCCCGTTTTGGATAAAATTAAGGGAAGAATATCCGGAAATTTCCAAACGCGAGGTAAAGGAATTGATGCCTTTCGGAACAACCTATCTCTGTGAGAAACCCTTTTCCATATACGTCGCTACAAAAACTAAGTATAGAAATCGACTTGATGCCGAAAATGATATGCGTCTCCGATTAACACCGATCCAACCTTTGATTGATAAATTATGCAGTCATAAACACAACGAAATCATTAATTAAAAAAAAAAATTTTTTTTTATTTTAATTTCATTTCTATGTATGTATAGTACAAATATTTTATATTTTATATGAAGCTATAATTTTGTTTGAATAAATGCAACTTTATTTATTATGAGACTTTTACAAATTTTTTATAAGAAATGCAGGGGCGAACCTTGTTAATAACATGTAATGCGATCCCCCCCATTAATCAAAGTGCTACTAAACAGAAGGTTCCATAAATAGAAAATTCTCAAAAAAGGGTTCCGCCGGATGACAATGGTTGAAGAATACTGCTTTACGGTATAGAGACATGGACTATGAGAAAGAACATAGAAAGGAAAATACGGGCATTTGAGTTCTGGGTTTTCCGACGTATGCTTAGAATATCATGGCTGGATCATGTTACAAAGAAAGAAGTATTAAGAAGAATGGGAAGGGACAGAGAACTATTATGTACGATTAAAAAACGAAAAACATCTTACCTTGGACGCGTTTACCGTAACAACAAATACGTAACAATAAATTTTTACAACTACTTATGGAGGGAAAAATAGCAGTACCAGGTAGAAGGAAATGCTCATGACTCAAGAACATTTAGGATTGGACAGAAATGAACAGCAATTTACTAATAAGAACAGCCAACTACTTTAACATACCGAGCGCATGTGCTTTTCGACAAATCTGCATTTTTGAGGTTATTGTTGTGTTTGTTAAGTTTCTATGTATATATATATATATATATATATATATATATATATATATATATATATATATATATATATATATATATATATATATATATATATATATATATATGTATATTGTTTTCACCGAAATGTCTGAAATTTCCACAGTAGTTTCAAAATAAAGACTAAATGTTGTTGTCGTCCTATTAAACTTTGTGTTCAAGACTTTATAGGATTTGAAAAAATCTGGATTGAAATAATTTGAAACTGCACGTTCAAAGATGAACTTATAAGAGTGTTGCTCATAGGTGTTGCCCTAAAAATGTACAAATTTTATTAGAATTGTCACTGAAAATAAAGAGAAGAAATTAAAAGAAAATCCTAATTTAAATATTAGTTACAGCGTTAAAAACATATTCAATTGCTTGCAAATGTAATTGTATTTTACTTACTTTTATCGAGGCAACTAAAAAGCCAGCCAATAATAATCTCATCATATTTTTCGCACTAAAATACATGTTTGTTCTTTTTGAAATTAATCGCGCAATATATACAGTTTGCTTATCTTGCCCATCCCCGGTGAGTTTCAAACTCGTTAGGCAATTTCATTAAAATTATATTAAAAAAAATTTAAATGATGGTAATCAAATATTACAAAAATAAGAATTTCAATTAAATTTCCGGTGAAAATATTAATGTGTAGTCTAATAATATCTTCAACGGAAATATCCTGCACAATTGTATAAAAAATGTAATGCACAAATGTAATATCATGCTAGTACTTTATTTATTTAAAAGCTATTGTTTGACGAGCAAGAAAAATATTTCTTATCGTTCTTTTCTTAAATACCTACATATACTAGTATACGAGATTCCAATTCGAGCGGTTGAGCGGAGCGGACGTGTTTTGTGAAGCGAGTTTTACGGATTGAGTTTTTTTTATTTTTTATTTGTGACGCGTAAAAACGGTGCGCGATAAGGAAGAAAAAAGAAAGAAAAAGAAAAAATGAAAAAAAGTGAGAGTGAAAGCGACCGAGACGAGGATTATAAAAGGAAAAGAGAAAAGGGAAGAGAGTCAGAAGAAAGGTTGAACCCCTTTCAAAAAAGTAAAAAACGGGAAAGATCACCGGCTAAAAAGGAAATGGGTGAGGAAATGAAGATGCTGAAAAAAATTATGGAAGATATAGGGGAGATAAAGGAAGAGAATCGGAAGATGAGCCGGGAAATGGAATACTTGAAAAATATGATGCGTGAAAAGGAAGAAAAATGGGAAAGAGAAAAGACAGAACTAAATGAAAAAATTAAAAGACTGGAGGAGAAAATGGAAGAGAAGGAAAAAATAATGAGAAAAAAGAAGATTGTTGTGACGGGACTGGACGAAGGGGAATGTGAGAACGAGAAGAATCTGGAAGAATGGATAAAGGCAGAATTAGAGGTAGAAGTGACGGTGAAAGAGATGTATAAAGTAAGTGGAGGGAAAATGTTAGTGGCGGAACTTGGGACCTGGGGTGAAAAGCGGAAAGTTATGGAAAATAAGAGGAAACTAAGAGAAAAAAGGGAAAAGAGAGTATACATAGAAGACGATCTGACAAAGAAGGAAAGAGAAATACAGAAGGAATTAAGAGCGATAGCCAAAGAAGAGCGACAAAAAGGACGGTGGGCGAAAGTCGGTTATAAAAAGATATGGATAGACGGAAACGCCTTTAAGTGGGATGATGAAAAGGGGGAGTTAAACACAACAAATTTTTGAATAAGAGCACAAGGAAAAGACGACAGGACAGAAAACGGAAAACGAACATGGAGAGGAATAAGGAAGAAACGGAGCAGTTAAGAATAGTATACTGGAACACAGCGGGGATAAAAAACAAAGACAATGAGTTTTGGGAATATTTGGGAAAATTTGATGTAGTGGGACTGGTAGAAACATGGGTGGAAGAGAAGGGGTGGGAAAAATTGGAAAAAATAATGCCGAAAGAGTTTAAGTGGAAGTGTCAATTTGCAGAGAGGGTAAGCAGGAAAGGGAGAGCTAAAGGGGGGATAATAATGGGAGTGAAAAAGGGTTTGGAAGAAGAAAACAGAACCGAAGCAAAAGAAGAAAGAGGCATTATGGAAAGAACGGTGAAAATTAGACAGAAAAAATGGAGAATTATAACAATATACAGCAGAAGTATGAAAGAAACGAAGAGAATGATAGAAGAGCGAGTAAAACAGCAAGACGAGGGAACTCTGGTGATTGGGGGGGACTTTAACGCAAGAATTGGAGAAAAAGGAATACGGCTAGAAGAAGAACAAACAACAATAGAAAGAAGACCAACAAAAGACACAACAGAAAACGCCGAAGGGAGACTACTGATAAGTCTAGTAGAAGAAAGAGGGTGGGACATACTTAATGGAAACAGTATAGGAGATGAGAAAGGAGAGTACACATATATCGGACCAAGAGGGGAGACAGTTATTGACTATGTTATGGTGAATGAAGAAGCATGGGATGAAATAGAACAATTCAAGGTGGGAGAAAGAGTCGAGTCGGATCATATGCCATTGGAAGTGAAGACAAAAGGAAGAGAGAAAAATAGAAGAAGTGAGAAGGATGTTAGAAGAAAAATTGTGAAGAATATCTGGACGGAAGAAGCAATAGAAAATTATAGAACAAGACTTAGGGAGGCTAGATACGAAGAGGAAGGGATAAACGAAAAAGTGAAAGAACTGGGTGATCACGTAAAAAATGCAACAGAAAAAAAAGTGATAGAGACAAGAGTGAAGGTGGGGGCTTGGAAAAACGAGTGGTGGGATAAAGAATGCAGGGAAGGGAAGCAATCAGTAAGAAAGAAATTAAGAAATTGGAAAAGAGGAAAAGCAAGTAATGAGGATTACAAGAGAGCACGCAAGAGGTACAAATTAGTATGCAAGGAGAAGAAGCAAAAGAAATGGATGGAAGAAGAACTAAAGATGAAAGGCATAAAGACGGAAGAAGAGGTATGGAAATACATAAATAGGGAAAGAAAGAAAAAAGTAGAAAGAGTGAGTAATAGAATTACTATGGAGGAATGGAGAAAGTACTTCAGTCAGCTGCTGGGTGGTGACGAAATCAGACAGGAAAAGAAAAAGAGTCAACACAGGGTGGGAGAAATAGAAGAGATAACAAGAGAAGAATTAGAACAACAACTGAGTAAACTGAAAAAGAAAAAGGCACCGGGGAGGGACGGTATACAGAATGAATCGTGGATATATGGAACTGAAAGGGAAGCTGACAGGCTGTTGGAGATAATGAATGGAGTGTGGAAGGGAGAGGGCTTCCCACAGGAGTGGAAAGAGGGGATAATATGCCCCATATATAAGAAAGGAGAAAGGGAAACAGCAAGCAATTACAGGGGGATCACCATGCTCAATACAGCATATAAGATATATGCAATGATTGTAGAAGAGAGATTGACGAAGGAATTGAAGGAGCGAGGTGTGATACCAGACGGACAGGCGGGATTTAGGAAAGGGAGAGGGACCATGGATAATGTATACATCTTGAATCACATAGTAGGGAATGAGATAAAAAAGAAGGGCGGCAGGATGTATGCATTATTTGTGGACCTGAAGGCGGCCTTTGATAATGTAGCAAGAGAGGCACTGTGGGAATGCCTGAGAAAGAAGAGGATAAAGGAACATCTGATAGCAAAATTAGAAGAGATTTATGAAGAAACAATAAGTAGAGTGAGAGTTGGGGAAAGGGTGAGCGAAGGTTTTAATACGCATAAGGGAGTGAGACAAGGCTGCCCACTAAGCCCCAGCCTGTTTGCAGCATTTATTGGAGACATAGAGGAGATGTTCAGCAAGGCGCAGACGGGTGGGGTTGTGGTGGGCAAAGAAAAAGTGTGGTCCCTAGCCTACGCGGATGATTTGGTGGTGCTAGCGAGAGACGAGAAAGGGATGAAAGAAATGATAAGAAACATGGAGAAATATATGAGGAGGAAAAAGCTGACAGTGAATGTGGAGAAGTCCAAGATGATGGTGTTTAGAAAAGGGGGTGGCAGGAGAAGAGTAATTGAGTGGAGATGGGAGAAGGAGAAAATTGAAGAAGTAAAAGAATTTAAATACCTAGGGTACGTGTTTAATGAGAGAAATACTGAAACAGCACACGTGAGAGAGTTAGTAAAGAAAGCCAATAAAATACTAGGAGTGGTATGGGGAATAGGAGAGAGAAAACTTGGACACGACTATAGAAGGAGGGTGATGATGTTTGATAGCCTGGTGAAAAGTGTGATGATGTATGGAGCGGAAATATGGGGGTGGAGAGAGCAAGAAGGACTGGAAAGGGTGCAAGAAAAATATTTGAAATGGGTGCTAGGACTAGGTAGAGAGACCCCGGGGTATATAGTGATGGAGGAAACAAAGAGAGATGGAATAAGAATAGAAGCAGGAAAGAGAGCAATAAGTTTTGAGGAGAGGGTGAGAGAGAGAGGAGAGTGCAGAATTCTGCAAGAGTGCCTCAAAGAAAAAAGAAAAGAAATAGGAAAGGGGGTGTGGAAAGAGAGGGAAGCATATCTAGAAAGAAACGGGTATGCAGGAGCGGAGATAGAAAGAATGCGAGAGAGAGGTAGAGTAATGACAGAGGAATTGGTCCAGAGAGATAGAGATGTGCAAAGGCAAGAAAGGAGAGCAAGAATTAGGGAGTCTAGGTACAATGGGAAATATGAAAAAATAATAACGGAAGAACTGCCAAAGTACCTAGGAAGAGAAAGTAGAAAAGAGAGAGTGACAATAGCAAGATTCAGATGTGGAAATGAAGAGAGAGATAATAAATTTTGGATGGAGGATAGGAATAGAGTATGCAGGATGTGTGGAGAAAACAAGGAGACAATAGAACACTGGCTGAACGAATGTTCAGAAATGAGAGAAAGGGACGAGGGTAGAGAAGAGGTTTTAAACGAGGATGGAAGAGGGATAGATTGGATGAAGAAAGTTGAGGAGAGAAGAAGAGCAATATGTGGAGAGGGAAGCCGACAATCCACCCAACAACGGAATTCATCACTATAAGAAACAATATCGGTCCCAGAACAGATCCATGGGGGAACTACAGAAAAGGATCTCAAGAGCTGAATTGGAATAGCAAGTTTAGGTTTTTAGTGATTTATTTAGTTTTATTAGCATACGTTTCTTTTTGTTTCTTTTTTATTTATATACTATATTAGTTTTATTTATATATGTATTGTTTTATGTATAAAATTTTGGAATCCATTTAAAAACCTGTAGAGGTAATAAATATACATAAGTAGTAGTACTAGTATACGAAGGGCTCAGAGCCATAAAAAATTTAGTCCACGTAAGTTTCAAGTAAGAGCAAGTAAAGTTTCTGTAACATCAAGAAGCAAGAAGGAAAATCTAGGGGTACAAATTATACAAAAATTGATGCAGTATAAAAATATGTGTTCAATAGAATTTGTAAGAGCAATTTTTTTAAAGTTTACAGAATTAAAAAAATAAGTTTTTTTGGTAGAAAGACTTGGCGGAAAATATTGCACAAACTACTATCTACAAATTTACATCTTTGTGGACTAAACTGATTTACATACGAAACATGTTAATGAGAACTTGTCCAAAAAAATCACATTTTTCGACGTCGAAAATAGTATATTTTGTAACTAGGGCGAAATCACACACGTGATTTTCACACAATTGACAAGTTGTCAATTTTTCGCGAGAGCGAAATTGTGCGCACGACTGAAATGAGAGGGACATTCGCTTGAGAGGGAAATTGACATTTTCGCACTTGTTACAAACATTATTTTCTAATGCTCATGCGAGGGGATGTATCTTATATGTTTGTGATCCAGGGGCCATCCAAAAAAATGGAATCATAACTGAAATTCAAAATTTGAAACAAAAAACAAAATTAATTTGAAGTATTCTGTCTGTCAAAGTTTCAATTTTTCAATATTATGGGTAAGAAACATATATATTTTTTTTGTAGAATCAACAGTATTTTAACATTCTTGGTAGATAAAATAATGTATGACTCACGTGTGTGAAAGGCTCTTGTGCGCGCTTTATCATAAACTAATATTGAATATTGAAGCTCTAAAAATTGGGTCAGATGTAGTAGGTTCTTATACTTTGTCAATTTTGTTTGGAGCATTCCACTATATTAACTCTTTAAATGATGAATTAACTGCTGACGATAGGACAATGAAAGAACAAACTGTTTAAATTTTTTACTAGCTATTAGTTTCGTCACCATCATAATACAAATAAAATAGAAAATGAACTGCAGGTTAGTAAAGTCAGAAACATTAAATATTTTTGCCAACTTATCAATAGTAACAGCTTTAAAGAAATTCTAATCTTTGCTAAAAAGATTATAAAACATTAAAAATTATAGAAAAAAATTAAAATTAATTATATTACGCGCAATATATAGATTTCGGAAACCTTGTCAATCCCTGGATTGTTAATCTTGGATTGTTAATGATAATTTCGCTCCGATTTTCATCTCTACAATAATATAGAGCCAATGATAAAATTAAACCAATAATATATTTTTCCGGAAGTGCACACGTTATTTACAATTAAAATTTTACTAAAAACAATGAATATGTTCATTATTATTACGAGAAATATACTAACTATATTATTTATAAAAAAACTGCTAACGTATCTGAAGAATTAGAAATATTTATATAAAATAGTAACTAAGGCAAGCAAGAACAAAACGAGACAAACTAATATAGTTAACGGATGTTTTTCTGTAATTTCAAAATTTGTTCTGTTTCACATATTTAAATTTGAGCTTGTCTCGCGATCTATTCCAAAGTAACGAAGGAAATCACGAGTGAGTTCAAAGCACGAACCTAACCTAACCAAACCTACATCGAAGACGTAGTAGAGGTATGGCGACGGTACTGGGAACATTTCTACGCGGATGAAGGTCATCAGGGAACAGTTCATACATCCCATACATCACAAAAGTGAACAGAAATCTAATCTTAATCTTATCTTAAAAGTTGAAGTTGAGCAAGCCATCAACATGCTCAAGAACAACAAAAGTACAGGGAAAGATGACATCAGTTGAGAAATGCTAAAACAGCTGTCCCCAAAAGGCGTCCACCTCTTGTGGGCAAGCTGCAACATGGTGTTGCACTCAGGGCAATGGCCAACTGACTGAAACACATCTATCTACATTCCAATGCACAAAAAAGGATCAAGCCAGAAATGCAGTAATTACAGAACTATCGCATTAATCCTCCACCCATGCATGGCCATGCTCAGAATTCCGCTACAATGAGCTTCTTAAACCAACTAACTCCGCAGGAACAAGCTGGATTCGTGGCTGCTACAGGCAAAAGAGCAGAACATGAATGTACGACAAATTATTGAAATAGCCAGAGAATTTGCAAAGCCAAAATATGTATGCTTCTTCGACTGCAGCAAAGCGTTTGACTGTGTAAACTGGCACCAATTCCCTTATTACCCCTCCTCACCTTGTCGTTCCGCTAAAAACTTTATATGACAACAAGGAATCATCAAAATCGAGGGAAGAAACTCAAGACCCTTTAGGATAGGACAATGAGTTCGGCAAGGGTGCGTCCTATCACCCTTACTATTTAACATACACGGTGAGTTTGGTGGAGCTCTTGAGAATTTGGAAGGCGGAATTGTCATTGGTGGTAGGAAAACAACTTACCGTATGCCAATGATACTAAAATAATCATTCAAAACAAAGAGGAAATGGCCGAACTTCTGGGAAAAGTCTAGAGAGAATCCTAAAAATTCGGTCTTTCGGCTAAATCGTCAAAAACAAAGCTGATGGTAGTGCTGCACCTACAATCTGCAAAGCTGATGAACGTTGAAAACGTCGACAACATAATTTATCTAGGCTCCTGCATAAATAGTGACGGCAATACGTCCACAGAAATTTGAAGACGCACAACTCTTGCGAAAAGAGACATATTGAAACTAACCAAAGTGTGGAAAGATGACCACATCACAATAGAAACAAAACAAAGGCTCGTCAACAAACGGGTGTCTCCAGTTGCACTATATAATGCATATATACTAAAAGAACTCGATATTGACATAAGACTATCAACGGTAATCAATCGACGAATACTTAAATATTTTGGACACGTCAAACATGGAACGGGTGAAAAACTCATAAAACTGGTCATCTAAGGCTCTCCAAACCGTTGGATCGAACAGGTGCATGAAATCACCGGGACACCACTACAAGAAAACTTGGAAAGGCGGCAGAAAGGGGTAAATGGAGAAAGATAGCTAACTCCGCTATGACATAATAAAACGCCAGCATGGGATCATGACACTTTAGTCATGAAGTAAAGGACTAGAGAAAGAAAGATTGCAGAAGCAAAAACAGATTGAGACGTACTAGAATAGCTACCCGACAAGGAATTTTTGTTCGTTTTTTTTTATTAAGAACGAATTAGACCGAGCACCGTGTTCATTAAAAATGAAGCAGCCGTATTAGGCCTTATATTTGTAACGCCTGACCGGCTTCGTTCCTATTTAGGAAGCCTGATTTGGAAAACATCCGAAAACAACACTTGCATGCGTCAACTGTAACTAAATGTGGTCAAATTTTCTGTTTTATTAAACATATTTGTGTTTCGTGTGTTCGGAGTCCAAATAAGTCATTGGCCAGACGTAGTCTCCAATTAGGCTTCCCTAAAGGTACCATGTATAATGCTATGAGAGAAATATTTAATTTATTTGCATAAGAACTGCAACTGTTACATAAGATAAGCCCTGATAAAATCAAAAGGATACAGCTTACCATTGACTTTCTAAACAGAATTGATGATGATGAAAATTTGTTGAAAAATGTTCTTTTTTCTGATGAGGCTACATTTCATGTTAGTGGAACAGCAAATCGCCACAACTGCAGAATTTGGGGTTTAGGGCATCCATATGAATTTATACAGCATCAACGTGGCTCTCCCAAAGTTAATGTTTGTTTTGGCTTGATGGAAGATCGTGTGATTGGTCCTTGCGTTTTTTGTAGAACTAACAATAAATGGTGACAATTACTACGACATGTTAACAGAGTATGTCTTTCCCCAAATGGATGATATTGAGGCGGAAAAAGGGCTTATGGTTTTCCAACAAGATGACGCCACACCTCATTACACGCCCCTCTACGTGCGCGTAGACACTCGCTTTCCGGGAAGGTGGATAGGCAGAACTGGCCCAATCTCTTGGCCCGGACTTAACCATATTGGACTTTTTCTTTTGGGACCACATAAAAAATGTTGTAAAAAGATCCGAGGCATCATTTACGCGAAAGAATTGTCGCGGCGTTTGTGATATTTACACCTAATATTTTGGTGAATACTTGGCGATAAACGAAATATTTGTCTCGAGGTATACTGGGCAAAACATGGAGAAACAAGTCCATTAATGCTAAAACAAAACTTGCAAGTAATCTCTTTTATTGTAAATGAGGCGACGCAAGGCGAGTTCAAAAAAAAAAATACGTATGTGGACGTGTAGCCGAGGAGCGATGCCTCGGTTGTGAATCGAGGTAGCACAAACTCGATATACACTAACAGTATGTATATTCTACGAAAACAAGCAAGGTATCCGTTCGTGGCTCGCTCGGCCTCGCTTCAGGTGTGTACAGATATACAAATTGTTAAGTAAATAATCCTACCACAAGAAACGAATTAAAATAGATGTTTTCGCTATGGCTTATATAGATATTACTTTGTCTTCTATTTTGGAAAAGTCAACATGTTTTGAACTAGATCCAAAACATTCTTTTGTCTTCTTTTAATAAAGGAACCTTAGAAGGTTACGAGAGTCCATAAATATGCTGAGTGGTACTGACCAGAAAATAATGTAGAATTAAAAAAAAACAATGTACCCTAAGTGAGCTATAGAAGTTTGACGGGACACTGAAGCCTGAAGAAAAACCTAGTAATGGTGTCAATGACGTTGCAATGTGCCGATGATAATTGCAGATTCCACATTTCCAAGAAGTCCACATTTTCAAGAACAGCTGTTTAATAGCGACAAGCAAAGCTAAGAGAATTTCCATTTTTATTTCTGTAGGCTAAGGAACTACTACTGTACACTCAAATAAAGTAAAAAATATATATTTTTGAATTCCTTAGTTCAACATATTTCTACTACAGATTGAAAAGAACTTCTAGAAATCTTATTGGTGGCTAATTTTCATCTTTCGTATAATGTACTTAACGGTCATATAGATTTCCCCCATCGAGAGTTCCTTAGATCTGCTAGTTAATGACATGGTAAATTTGAAACTTCTTTCGGGAATGTGGGGTGAAAACTTTGTGGCATCCGGTAGAAAATCTTTAATATAATAACTTCCCTAAAATGAGGTATCAAATAGTAGTTGGTAATTGCAAGTGAAATAAATTTACAGGTTTTATTGGACAATTAGTCAAATTGCCACGAGCCAATACTTCTTTAAATCCGTAATAGTTTTTCTCCACAGACTTGCACAAATCAAGAGAAATTCTCATTGGAAAATACCTATACTCGTTGTTTATAAAAACAAAGGATTCAAATGTACACTAAAAAGAAATTATATATATATATATATATATATATATATATATATATATATATATATATATATATATATATATATATATATATATATATATATATATATATATATATATATATATGTGTTGTATTGTTTTCTCGGGGATTCCGCGTTGATGCTGAGGGTTGGCTCTGAAAAGAACCGGATTCTCGACGTTTCGGCGAACTAACATTCGCCATTCTCAAGAGATATATGCGTCCGTGCGGGTCAACCGTTAGACGCATACTTTTGGTATGACCCGATTGGTTTGGGTTGACCCGCACGGACGCATATATCTCTTGAGAATGGCGAATGTTAGTTCGCCGAAACGTCGAGAATCCGGTTCTTTTCAGAACCAACCCTCAGCATCAATGCGGAATCCCCGAGAAAACAATACAACACAGGTATCTATCCGCGAAAACCTCAAATACAATATATATATATATATATATATATATATATATATATATATATATATATATATATATATATATATATATATATATATATTTAATTATCTCGTTGTATATTCTGTGTTTGTGTTCCTTTGTAATGTGTTTATCCCATAGTATGCCGTTTAACATGGACACAGCCCTCCTGCCTTGAAGGTTTTTTTTCCGCTATTGCTTCGTCCAGACTTTCATCTTTCGATATTTTCACGCCTAGGTATTTGTATGAGCTGCAGTGTTTGATATTCTGTTTGTCTGAGATAGGCAGATCTTGTTGTTCTCCACCTATACACATGTATTCTGTTTTCTGTATGTTCACGTCTAGGCCCCACCTGTCATACTCTGCAATTAGTTTGCGTGTCATATTATCAATGTCATCAATGTCTTGTGCAATCACCACCTGGTCATCCGCAAATGCCAAGGTATATATTGTTGATGTATCATCCACAGGTATGCCCATTGCTTTGCATTTTCTCTTCCATCTGATTAATGCGCTCTCTAGATAGACCTTGAACAGTGTTGGCGATATACAACATCCGTCGGAGTCTCTTTGTTACTGTGAACCCGGTTGTTACGTTATTTCCTATTTTTATTTGTGTTCTTGCCCCATTAAACAGTGATTTGATTGCTTTTGTTATTTCAGAATTTATGTTATTGTGTTGTAGAGCTTCCTATAATGTTACTAGAGGAATGCTGTCATAGGTTTTTTTAATGTTCACAAATAGCAAATGAACTTCCTGGTTATATGCGATTTCCTTTTCTACGATTTGAGTTGACACAAATAGGTGGTCAATGGTGGATTTTCTTGCTCTGAATCTGGCATGCTCTGCTGCCTCCATTGCACTGTATTCATCTTCTATCTTGTTTTTGAGTTTTCATCCATGAAATGATTCATCCATGTATCCTGCATATGGTGTTGGTTACGGATATAGTCGCATTTATTTTTATCCCCTTTCTTATGGAGTACTAATATGTATGACAACTTCCATTCCTTTGGTACTTCTGATTAATTTATACATCTTTGGAATAAATTTGTGAGCATCTGGGTTAGTTTTTCTGTCTCACGTTTAATAAGTTCTCCAGGAATATTTCCTGGTCCTGCCGCTCTTCCATTTTTTAGTGCCTTAACTGATTTTTTTACTTCTGATACAGATATTCTTACTGGAGATCCTTAAGTTGTTATATTTGTGTTATAATCAGTAATTTGGAACTCATTTCTATCTTCTGTCAGTAATTTTTCGAAATACTGATTCCGTGATTGCTTCCATGATTAAATTCAGAGTAACTTGTAATAACCGTACCGAAACTGATATATTTTACAATCAAGCACAGAAAATTGAAATGATTCTGATGCATAATGAGACCGGTACAAACTATCTGTAAGTGCAGGAACTTTCTTCTTCTGATGCATATTCACTAATGAATGTCTGTGACCACATAACTCATTTGTATTCCGTATCTTGACGTATGTATTAGGCTTTCCACTGTTCGTAAGCCGCCGGTCCACTATCTTATGTTATGCAGCCACATCCTCTTGCTTCCCATTCCAGTGATTCACTCTATCTTCCCCTAGATGATCCGTTGTAAGAGCTGGTACTTCTTATTTTGCAATATGTGCCCTAGGTATGCGGTTTTTGCTTTTTTTGGTCATTAAAAATAGTTCACGTTCTTTGTTCTCGTAGTACATTTCTTCGTAGTACATTTTCGTTGGTTACTCGGGCCGTCCATGGGATTTTCAGCACTCTGCGGTATACCCACATCTCGAAGGCCTCTATTTTATTCATTTTGGTCACCTTCAATGTCCAGCTCTCCATGCCATATGGTGACACCGACCAAATGTAACATTTTATGAATCTCATTTCTAAGTTTAGGTCAAAGTCCGTATTTGTAAAGATGCATTTGAATTTCATGAAGGTGTTGCGGGCGCTCTCTATACGACATCTTATTTCCAGGTCAGATGTACTATTTTCAGTCAGCCATACTCCAAAGTATTTAAATTTGTTCACCCGCTGAATTGATGATCCGTTCGATGTTGGTCCCACATTTCTTAACATGTCTGGTGTGTACGAGTAACAATCATGTATTTTATTCTATTGGCGTTTATTTTTAGGCCCAATCTCATACTGTGCTCTCCTACTGCGCTGACTAGATGTTGGAGGTCGCACATATTGTCAGCAAGCAAGACCGTGTCATCCGAGTAGCGAATGTTGTTAATCCATGTTCCATTGAGCTTAATACCCATTTTAATATTATCAAGTGCTTCCGTGAAGATATTCTCGGAGTACAAATTCAACAGCAGTAGCAAAAGAACACATACCTGTCGGACTCCTCTGCAGATTCCAACATAAATACTTTGTTCTCCATCGATCTTTATGTGAGCAGATTGATGCAGATAGAGATTTTCGATGCAGCGGACATCTCTGCCGTTTTTATCCATTTGTGTCAGTATTGTTAGTAATTTATCGTGTTGTAGTCTGTCAGTGACCTTCTGGAAGTCTATGAAACATATGCATACATCCTTCCGCTGATTGTGGCAGTTTTTTATTAGTACTTGTGTTACCACTAATGCTTCTCGAGTGCCCTGGCCTGGTCTAAATCCGAATTGTGAGTCAATGGTGTTTTGTTCACACTTTTTAAATATTATCCAATGTATTATTTTCAGAAATAGTTTAAAGGGAGTGACTCATAAGACTGATAAGCTTCTTATATTCGCATTTCTTTGCGCTATTCTTTTTTGGCAGGGGAATGAAGTTATATGTCAGCCATTGTTCAGGGTACTGGCCGGTTTCATATATCTTGTTGAAGAGTTTCTGAAGAACTCCTATACTTCTATAATTGAGTAGTTTTAGGAGCGCTGCCGGTATCTCAGCAGGGTCAGGTTTTTGTTGTTTTTCAATGTGCGGGTGTCCCATTCTATTTCTGATTTTGTTATTGAGGGTCTTATTAGATTATCTTCTGTATCTTGGTTAAGAATTCTTTCATCTGAGAATAGATTTCTAATATAGTTTTCACATATTATTCTCCGCGCATTGATGTCGCATGCGATTTCGTTTTTCTCATTTGTTATTATAAAGTTTCTTTTTCGGTAAATACCTGCTGTTTCTTTCACTTTTTTATGTAAATTGAAATCATGGTGTAGGGTCTGCAATTTCTCAATATTTTCACATTCATGCTTCAGCTCATGCTTCTATTTTCGCTATTCTAATATTTGCTTGTATTAATTTTTGAACCTTTTGGTAGCTGTCCTTGTTCGATTGGTTTTTGAATTTCCTGCATTCATCCATCAATGAAAGAAATTCGTCAGTCATCCATGACTGCGTATGTTCTCGTATCGTATGTCCTATTATTTCTTTAGCTGTGTTCATTACGATATTTTGGGTCTCTTTCCATATATAGCTTAGGTTTTCGCCTGCCTCTATTTTTGCTGTAACTGTCTATTCCACGGTTAATTTCTGTACAGTATCCTTGGGGATACTGTACGAGCGACTACAACAAAAACAGCTTAGGCTATTTTTGTTGTAGTCGCTCGTAGGCGCTCTAATGTTAAGGCAGGGCAGAAGTAAGACATGGTCAGAGGGTACTTCCGCTCCTGGGTATGTGCAGGCTCAGGTGATTGAGGTTCCAAAACGTCTGTTGATAAGGATAAAGTCTATCTGGTTACGCACTATGTTGTTTGGTTTCTCTACTAGAGACCTCCACGTGTACAGACGGCGAGGTGATAAACAGAACCAGGTATTAGTTACTTTCATTCTCCTCTTGACATAATTATAGTAGTCGATCGCCTCTTTCATTTCTGCATATTCATGAAGGTTGTTCTCGCTTTCTCTATTTGAGTTCCAATCTCTAAATCAGGGTCTAGCTACGTCTTTTGTTAGCCAACATCTAAGGTACTTAAATTTGGGAACTCAATCAATGCGACTGCCGTCTACTACAATATCGGCTTGGACATTCGGATTTTTACTAATTATCATTATCTTTGTTTTTCCGTTGTTTAATTTTAA
This sequence comes from Phosphuga atrata, assembly GCA_944588485.1. NCBI lineage: Eukaryota > Metazoa > Arthropoda > Insecta > Coleoptera > Silphidae > Phosphuga > Phosphuga atrata. Next base: position 22,766,065 of record OX155904.1, on the reverse strand, counting down.
AACAACGGTCTCTCCTTGTGCTACGATTGCATCCATTAAGCGTTGTAATCCTTTTGGACTAACCAAAAACACTACTGTGTCGTCCGTATATCGCAGGTTGTTTAATATTTTGCCCTTAACTTTAATGCCGTCATTTGTATGCATCAGCCCTTCCAAATTAATTAAATGAAATTCAAAATTACCTTTTGACATTTTTCTGGTTACTCTAAAGGTACCCGAGATTTTTAAGGTAATCACATTAAATGATCCACTATCTATATATATATATATATATATATATATATATATATATATATATATATATATATATATATATATATATATATATATGATGTATTTGAGGTTTTCGCGGATAGATACCTGCGTGGTATTGTTTTCTCGGGGATTCCGCGTTGATGCTGAGGGTTGGCTCTGAAAAGAACCGGATTCTCGACGTTTCGGCAAACTAATATTCGCCATTCTCAAGAGATATATGCGTCCGTACGGGTCAACCGTTAGACGCATACTGCGTCTAACGGAGTATGCGTCTAACGGTTGACCCGTACGGACGCATATATCTCTTGAGAATGGCGAATATTAGTTCGCCGAAACGTCGAGAATCCGGTTCTTTTCAGAGCCAACCCTCAGCATCAACGCGGAATCCCCGAGAAAACAATACAACACATATATGTATATATTTATATATATATATATATATATATATATATATATATATATATATATATATATATTTATATATATATATATATATATATATATATATATATATATATATATATATATTTATATATATATATATATATATATATATATATATATATATATATATATATATATATATTTATATATATATATATATATATATATATATATATGTATATATATATATAAATACCATAGTATATTTTCAACCAAGAAAATATATATATACGTTTAATGAGGGTGTAGTCAAAGCTTAGGTCGGTAAAAAGAAACTCTTTGTTATATAATCGAGCTTTCGGGAATGCTTATTCCCTTTCTCAAGACATCAAAAATAATTTATTTGTTAGTACACCTACATGTTATTTAAGATGGTTTGTAAACTGCTTACTAACGTGAGGTTGACATAAACAGTAGCTTCATGACACACTGGACAAAAATTCAACCACATTGAAAAAGGTATTATGTAATACCTCACACAACAGCAACAAAATAAGATTTAGAATAAGAGAGTTAGGCCCTCATGTTTTATAATAAAACAGATTACAAAATAAAATTGAATTTACCAAAATTAATTAGTTAACAAAAAAGATACAAAATTGAAAACGTGTGCTACAACATGGTGCCACGGTGATGAAAACGGAAATGGACTAGTTTTTTAATTACATTATATTGACATCTTTAAGTGGATTGTGCGCAATCCCGGTAACTGAACTGATTCATAATGCGCATGTACCCGCACACGGGTGTTTGAGAAAAGAATATACAAGCTGATTCTTTCCACCAACAGATCGATTACATTACAATGAATTTAAGAAAATCCATAAAAACGCCTTTTTTCAATCAAAACAGCAGCCAACCGCATGATCAAGAAAACACAACGATTACGTTTTACGAACGAGATAGAATTTTATGTTCTAATTTTAGTATGTAATCGTATATAATGCTAAGATTGTTAACATCAGTTTTCTTGTTCATACTATCGACCTCTCCCTTGATGTAAAACATTTCTTTAAAAATTCTTTTATGATAATTTCTTTCTGTGCATAACACTCTCACCTTGCAAAAATCCATTGAATGTTTATTCATAATTACATGTTCTGACAAGGCACAAGACACCTTATCTAGTCTGCAATCACTTTTGATATCTATCCTTCAGGTTATTATGTCGATCTATCCTTCGCTAGTGCTTTGTGCAGTCTAGCTGCCACCGGCGTGGATTCTATGTTTTCACTGAAATAGTTAACGGATGTTTATTTGTCTGTAATTTCAAAATTTGGTCTGGTTCGCAAAGTCAAATTTGAGATTGTCTATTGCAGTAGCAAAAACAGATTAAGACGTACTAGAATAGCTACCCGACCAGGAATTTCAGTTCGTTTTTTATAAGGAACAAATTCAGCATGCCGAACGCCGTATGAGTTTCAAATCAGGAAACCGCATTAGGCCGTCATGACATTTGTAACGCACGTCCGGCTTCGTTCCCAATTAGGAAACCTGATTCGGAACATATTCGGATGCCACACTTGCTTAGTTAAGTGAGTAAGGTAAATTAGTACTTAGTTAATGACCAGTCGTTACTTACTGCTTTATTTAATTAGATACCTACTTACTACGATTATAGTTTCTGACGAGATAAATTAATAGTGAAAAAGTTTTTTGTTTTTATATAAATATTTTTCTTTCATAATAAATAACTTTTTTTTATCAACACAGCGTAAGCCAAAATATTTTACCTATAAACACTGTCCGAAAATGACTTGAGCGTTGTAGTTTTTAAAGCCACGACATGCTTATTAAGATTAACAGAGCAATTTCGAGAAATAGGACTCATCCAGAGTAGTTGAAACTGATTACGCAGCGTTTCATATCTCACAATTCAGACATTCCATACTCACGCGCGTTTACGGACAGGTTGTTCAGGAAAATGCCGGCGGTTCTTATCAGTATAGATCATTTTAAATTTTCCCGCCCGTACCGAATTCCGAATTTTCCCGATATTTTATTAAAAAAAGTATTGTCTGACGTGCAAGAAATATATTTTTTATCATTATTTTCTTATATGCTTTGGAAAAGGTGGAGAGTTTCAAGTGAAACCTCAATGTCAGACCATAGAATCATAGAGTTTGAACTTTAAGGAGCGAGTGAGGAATATTGAGTGAGGAGTATTTGAATATTTTCAAATACATATGCTATAGTATATAGCGCTTTAGTCCGCCCAAGCAAGTTTCGAGAAAAGTGCAAGTAAAGTTTCGCTAATATCAAAAATCAAGTAGGTAAATCTAGGGGGTAAAATAATACAAAATAGGATGCAGTGTAAAAACATGCATTCAACAGGATTAGTACAAAGAAATTTTACAAAGAAAGTTTACAGATTTAAAAAAATAATGTATTCTGGTAAAAAGTCCAGTCTTTTTACCAGAATACATTATTTTAATACATGGAGGACGATATTTTTCCCTGGTATTTCCCTGGGCCTGTTTCGTTTTCAGATTTAATATACCTACACCAATGATTCTCAAAGTAGGCCATGGGTGATTCCACGGGGGTCTACGTTGGCTTGACAAAAATGGAGGTCCACAAGTTGTAATTGGGAGTCCACCAAAATATATCTGGTTTCGATTTTAAAAAACTAAAAGGTTAGCTAGGCTCATTCCCAATACCTAAACAAATTATTATTTTGAATATATAACTTTTTTCTATAATTTCTGATCTAGATTAAAAATTGTATGGTCCAACATGGTCCAAGATCTTGACTTTGCTGAAATTGCACATACTGAACAAGCATTTTCTGATGTGCAGGAGGCCCTAAACATAAATTGTAACGAAAATAGTAATTTAATTCTACACGTGAATATTACAAGCTTAAATGCAAATTTAAAAAAATTACAGTTGTTTATTGCAAAGTCTTACTTAATTTTAAAGTCTTACTTGTAATCTTGTGTAGTGAAACCTGGCATCTATATTACTATAGGTATTTTTGTCTCAATGAGAAAGAAATTTTTTTTTAATGGAAGTAAAATAAATCGATCTCATGGAGTCGTAATGTATATTAGAAAAAAAATGATTTATGATACTACTATTGATAAAATTGGTAGTTTAATTATTTTGAGCTCGGATATAAAAATAAATGTGTCCTGGTACCCAGTATAGTGTTACTTTATTGTTTTTGCCAAGCTTGTTTAGCTTTCCCACACAGTCCCATACCAGTTTGGATCTGATGGTGTATGAGCTAATGGCCTTTTTGACTTCTTGGCTGTCTGACAGGATAGCAATTCGTTTTTTACGATAATTCCTATCAAGGTTAAACTGTGCACATCTTTAAATTGCGTGTACCTCTGCTTATTTATTCACCATCAGTATTTTTCAGCATTTCAAAAATTGAATTTTCTAGAAGATACTTGGGAATGTTCCCACGGATTCGAAGTATTTGGTACGAGGTCCAAACACTCCTGCACCAGTACCTTCCTTTGTCTTCGAATCATCTGTATGCATTTAATAACATTTTGCATATCACTTTATAGCATTTTACTCTATGTGGTATGCTGAGGATTCGTCGCTCCAATCGACTTTACCACACGACTTTATCACATCGACTTTACCCACGTTTTTCCTACCAGATTTATGCACACCATTAGAGCCCATTTGGCTTTACCTACCGCTGCCTCAGCGTGTCTATTCAATAGGATTTTGCTATCTAGTGTGATACCTCCCATCTCCCTCCCATCTAACAGTATGGGTGTAGACAGTTTAGTTTTCTCTTTCTAGTAAATGGTATCACCTTGGTCTTGTTTTGGTTGAGCCTCAGTCCCATTGTTTGATACTATCTACTAGTTACTTTGAGGCCTCTTTGTACGATTTCAGAGAGCGTTCCCTCGAACTTCCCTCTGGCTATGATGACTATGATTAGCATTTGATGTCTAAGTCGTTCAGCTTAGCCAGTAATTCATCAACCACCAGACTCCACATCAGTGGTGTTAGCACTCCTCCCTGTAGACACCCTCGTGTTGTGGAGATATTGATGGTGTCTCTTCCCACTTGTGCCTCCGCCATGTGGTTCTCAGCATTTCTCCCATCCACTTTGAGATAGTGCTGTCGATATTCCTTCTTTCGAGAGCCGCTTTGACAGCCTCGTGCGCGGTGTTGTTAAAGGCTCCTTCTCTATCTAAGAAGGCCCACATCGCTACTTCCTTTGTCTCTAGTGCTGCTTTTATTACATTTTTCAGCTGATACAGGACGGTTTCTGTGGTTTTCCCTGCTCTGTATGCATGCTGACAGTTATGTAGTGGTGCACCTAGCAGCACTGTTGTTCTAAGGTAATTGTCAATTACTTTCTCCATTGTCTTTAACATAAAGGATGGTAGACTAGATGGAGTGGTGTCTTTCTTCCCCACCTTCGGTATGCATACCACCTTAGCCCTTCTCCATAGCTCCGGTATGTATCCGAGCGCTAAGCTACTTCTAAAGATTCTTAGAAGATACGGCATTAGATCGCTCCCTCCCTTTTGTAGGAAGGCGGGAACTAGTCCGTTCATACCGAGGCCTTAAATGGCTGGAAAGTGCCAATAGCCCATTTGATTCGGTTTTCTATACAGATGGACGCGGCCCTCCTCCAGTCAGCGTTCTCTTGTCATTCTCTACTCTATCTTTTGCTAGTCCTTTGTGCAACCTAGCTTCCACCGGGGTGGATTCTATGCTTTCATAGAGGTCCTAAAGTTTTTTCTTTTTGTCCTTCTGATCTCTTTGTTGTAAGTGGTGAGCACCTGGAAGTATTCTAGCCAATTTCCATATTGCTTAGCTTTGTTGAAAAGCCTACGTACTTTTGCTTTTAATGTAGAAAAGTTTTTATTCCACCATTTTTCATCCTTATGCTGCTTCACGGTTTTTACCGGGCAGCTGGATTCAAATGCCGTGGTGATTGCTACAGTTATTGCTCCTACAGCTTGCTATAGTACGGTGTAGTGTTTGATACTACCCCGCACTGTCACTTGCTCTGGGTCCTCTTTTAGTTTGGAATTAAACATTGGCCACATAGTTTGTCTGGGGTTTTGAATGGGGGTGTTTTCCTCACTCGCTCGTTCCAGTTCAAACTCTATGATTCTATGGTCTGACATTGAGGGTTCACTTGAAACTCTCCACCTTTTCCAAACCATATAAGGTTGCCACTGGTTTCACAAACCATTTTACTTTATGTTTAGATATAGGAATAACTTTAGATAGAAGAAGAACTGATGCAATTGAAGTAAAAAATGTAACCGAACGACACTTGACGTATATCGATTACAATAAACTAAAGCAACTTATTTATAAGACTGACTGGAAACATATCTTGGATCTGCAAGATCCAGAGATTGCTACTGAATATATCATCCATAATCTGCAGCATATACATCTGCCTCATAAGAAGGTCTACAAAAAAGTTTAAAATTAGATCTTTAAAACCCCTTGAAAAAGTGGATGACTAAAGCTATAATGACATCATGTGCAAACAAAGAGGTACTATATAATACTTGGAAAAAACGATCCTAACAATGATTATCTTAGAAATATGTACAAGAATTATGTTAAGAGTCAAAGTAATAAAAGATGCCAAAAAATAAATGAAACAAAGAAACGGTTGATGCCATATCAGAAACCCTAGAAGATTTTTATTAACGCTACATTAAACAAGAAAAAGAAGACAGACAATAAGGATATAGGTTGTATAGTTGAAGAAGGATGCAAAATTGAAAATTCGACGGAAATAGCCAATTCTATGAATAGATTTTTTTGGAACGAAGATTCTTTAGAGAAGTCTCGGTATGAGTGATTCGGCAGAAAACGTATACGCCGTGTAAGTTTCTTTCTCTTTCTCTCAGTGCATATTTCTATACCACGCGCTCTTTCTTTTGTTATACGCCGCGTTCCTTTCTTTCCTTATACTCAGCGTTCCTTTCTTTCGTTATACGGCGCGATGGTTTCTTTCTCTTTCTCTCGGTGAATATTTCTATACTGCGCGCTCTATCTATCTTTCTCTTTCTCTCAGTGTATTTTACTATAATGCGTTTACTGTAATGCCTCCCATTCACGATCAGTTAAACTGATCAGTTGAACTGACGTACATCCAAAAACTGACCGTGAGTGTGAAATCCTAACGTAAAATTTTGAACTGACGGCAACCCACGGATTTACCGGGTGCACCATAAATCCGCTGGCTCCAGTTCGTTTTCATCACGCCAAACTGACCGCGCATGCGCTTAGTCAGTCGTAGTTTAACCGGCACGCCGTCCGGACGTGCATTAACTGAAGAATTTGTAGAAAAATAGCTTGAAATAGGTACATTCGTCCATTCTTAAATAGTTATGCTAGTCACTCGGTTTCAGTGACAACTGATTTAACAAATTAATATGAGATAACTGTTATTTCTTTTTAACCATTTTTTCAATCCGTTTTTATTTTGTTGTTTTTTATTGATTAAACTAATTGTCATATGTAGAATATTCTCTTCAGAATCCGAATCAATTTTTTTAAATTACGTGGGGAGAAATTTGCTACCCAGATACAGCACGCGACAATCGAGAACTGAAGGCCGGTTTTAAGCCAGTGAGTGGGGAAATCATTTTGAGCTGATCAGTTTTAACTGATCAGTTCTAAACATCAGTTCAACTGATGAGTTTAAACTGATCGTGAATGGCGGGCTTAATTCTTTCGCAGAATGACAGGCGAGCGTGGTTTATAACCTTAAAACTAACAAGAAAATAAGTAAGAAAAAAAATTGTTCAAACGTATTTGTTTTTTGTTGTTTTAAATCATACCAAGAGTTATATTGTTAGTGTATATTATACTCATGATTTGAATTAGGTATCGAGAAATGGAAACTCAAGAAAATATACAAAATACTGAAAAAAAGTAATTAACTAAAAGAAAAAGTATAATTTTAAGCAATTGCTAATTGTTTACACATGTTTATCGTACATGTAATTCGGATGATTTATATTTACTATATTTATATATGTATGTCGTAGTCATATAGTGAAAAATATGTGAGATTGTGTAAAACTGAGCCATTTCATCATCTGTTCGAGTAGTTCATCTAATTCGTGTAGCTCATGAAATCGCCAATTTTATGAGGCACTTGTTTAACTGGGATTTACACTCACTACTTTACTTTCTTACTGATTCGATGTTTCAAAAAATGCCAAAGTGCTGTCATTTGATAGTATAAAGCAACTAGTCTTAAATAGCACACCTAATAATAAAGAGATAAATAAAGAAACATACTTGAGGTGGTCTCACGAAGTAGCAAGTCATATTTAAAATAGAATACATCAACTGTCGCCAGATCATTCAATAAGTCAGTTTTACACAATCTTACGGATTTCACTATATGACTACGACGAGAGACTTGATAGAAGATAGTATTATCACAAGCTCTGCGTCAAAGAGTATCGACAGAGAAAAAAAGAAAAAGAAAATAAAGGAATTATATAAAATACAGATTTAGAAAAGTAGGTTACAATTTTATAATGTTACAATTTTATAATGTGAAACAATTGTTTACTGTTCACATGGGTTTATCGTACATGTGATTCAAGTGTTTGCTATTTTTTTTTTTAATTTTACTATAATTTAATTTTATATAGACACCTATATTTATATAATTAAGCTGTGTTCCGCTATAATAAGTTGATATTTTGTAGTGAGTTTGAATATGGGGATTTAGAGACATTCCATTGTTTTTTATACATTAACATATATTCAGTCCAGAACACTTAATCAAAATAATTGCGTGCACTTTCATTATTGCGTGCACTTTCATTATTTAATAGTAATAATTAAAAAAAGGAAGTTGAGCGATTCTGTTAAATGTGCGAGGAACTTCGTTCCTGACGGGGTCCCCTGACCGCATACGTTTTTTTTTGTAAAATAGGCATTGAACTGAGTCAGACAATAACACCTCCAAAAGATGTAACAATTACCTTACCACCTAACAACTCTAGGAGCATATTTTTATATCCAACAGATTCAAACGAAATAACTCATAGGTAAATAAAATGCGGGAAAAAACGGACGGTCTGAATGGTATAAATATAAAAATCTCACCACTATTTACATTCCACAACCTCTCACTCATGTTTTTAATTTGATAAAAGAACAGCCAATCTGGCCAAATACTTTAAAGAATGCGGAAATAGTTCCTATATTTAAGCCAGGAGATAAAAAAAATGCTACCCGATATAGACCAATTTCATTAATTTAATTAAAGTACCAGTTTGGATTCAAATTCATTTATTGGCAGTTAGATGCATACGGAATACATATAGGCAAGTCAGGAAATTGTTAAATAAATTTGCATAATTCTAAAAATTCTACCATTTTGGATAGGCCACGACAATATTTCTAATTTTTCTTCGAAAAATTCTAGATGATTGTTCTTTCTTGATTTGAGTTATTTCCAGTGGAAGCGAGTTATACAGTTGGATCCCAAGAACGTCAGGAGCCTTGCAGCATAGGATAGTTCTAGTTTGAGGCGTGCACCATTTGAGACGAGTTCTGGTGGGATATGTTATGTTTATCCTTATTTTTTGGTATTAGGTGTTTGTTTCGGTGGATATAGCTGGTTGTTTCTAATATATGTAAGCTAGGGAGAGTTAGGATGTGAAGTTCTACAAAATGACGTCTGCAGGAGGAAAATGTTGGCAGACCTACATGGAACGCACAATCCTTTTTTTAGGCTTTCGGCAATTTTGTTAGTTCAGGAGATGCTCCCCATGTAATAATGCCATCAAGACCGACTTAATTTCAGCGTAATAGAAGCTTATCAATTCCTGCATTGTCAAGAATGTTCGTAGGTGTCTAATACAATGAACTTTCTTGTTGATAGTCTGGCATATGCTGTCAATGTTTCTCAAAATGGACTCCTAGGAATTAGGTGAAAGTTTATCTTTTTAGAGTAAGTGTTCCTAATTGAATGGAAACATTAGTGGCGTAATCACTTCTCTGCGTCTGAAAGATGATAAATTACGTTTTGTCCAAATTCAGGTAGAGTCTATTAGCAGAGAATCAGCTTGTTATATCTTGTATAAGTCTATTTGCTTCTATCTGTGATTCATTTAAGCTATTTTTAGATATTAAAACGCTGGAATCATCTGCATAGAGAGTACAGTAGGCATTTTGAAAATATGAAACTAGTTCGGCCAAATATAAGACAAATAAGGTAGGCGCTAACACGCTTCCCCGAGGAACCCCTATATTGGATATTATTTTTGAAGACCCGGTTTGGGTAGTGCTAGAGCGAATTTGTATACATTGTGAGCGATTTTTTAGGATTTTTTAGATTGTTGCAACCACATACCCGCTTTCCCTCTTATTCCGTATTTATATACTCAGGTCGCAGAAAATGCCGATAGGAAATTTTCCAGTATCGACTTCTGCTAGTATTTTATTATATAATTCCAGCATAGCTATGATGGTAGACTTTCCATTCTGAAAACCAAGTTGTTCCTTAGGTATAATTTTGTGCTTGTTAATAAATGGTATTAAGCGGGATAAGAAACAGTATTCAAGAATTTTAGAGAACACTGAAATTAGGGCAATGGGCCTATAGTTGTTGGGTTCCTTTTTATCCCTTTCTTATAAATGGGCAGGATGGTACTTTAAAATGTCTGGAAATTCCTCAGCCTCTAGTGAACAGTTTACTATATTCAATTAAGGTTTTATAAGGTGATGAGAGTTCTCTTTTATCAGGCGGCAGGGCAATCCATCTGGTCCGTGGGAGTTTTGTTTTTTAGTTTATGATCCATTATGGACTTTAGTTCATTTTCCGAGATGTCATCCAGGAATATTGTTTCATCTATAAATTGTATGTGTTTCTCCGTTATAGTTGTTGGAGTGATGTTTTTCATTCTTTCCTCGGATGCTTTAGCAAAGAGTTCATTGAAAAAATGATGCTATTTTTGTTGTTGTTTATCTCAATTTCAATTGGGTTTTGTTTATGAATTTTATTAGTTTCCTCCTTGTTCAGATTCCAAGTTGCTTCTTGTTTGTTATCTGCATTGTTTATAAAATTTCTGAAAAATGTTTTTTTGAAGTTATTAGTTATTAGTTTTATATGTATTTTTTTTTATTTTTTAAATACTGCGTATGCAGTTGAGGGTGTATTTTTGCAGAAGAAATAAGTCTCAAAGTTTTCTGCTGGAGACTCTGGCTTCCCTCGTGATCCAGTTCTTGCTGCGAATATTTATATCTAAAAGAGGGAAACTGATATTATAGTAAAATTGTAGGGTATTTATAAATTCCTTCGTATTATCATCAATGTTATCTATATAGAGAACATCAGACCATGTCTCTTCCATAAGGTGGTTCTCAAAAATCATTTTGTTTTGTTTAGAAAAGTTTCTCACATAACTCTTTTTCTTAAGAATAAAGGCACTAAAGGATTCATTAAGAATAAAGGCACTAAAATTGTTTGTCAGACACGATTTATTAGAAACTTGATAAAAGCAAATGCATTATTGCCACTTTTTTGATTTAGTAAAGGCTTTTGACACAGTAAATCATGAATTGCTGCTTCAAAAACTTTACAATTATGGAATTAACGGAAGTGTGCATATGCTCATGAAAAATTACTTATCAAACAGGAAGCATACAGTCAGGGTAAATAATATATACAGTACTTATCAGAAAGTTACTACAGAGATTGCCACAGGGCACTATTTTGGGTCCAATTTTCTTTGTAATTTATGTCAATGATCCACTGTGTGAAATGCCGAATGACACTATAATTTCTTACGCAGATGATATAGTGGTACTATCAGTAGAAGATTCGTGGTGCCTCGCACGCGATACTATGAAATAAGTACCTTGATACACGGAAAAAAGTACACTCTAAAGATTACAGTTTAAATAGTAGCATTGGCCTTACGAATTTGAAACTGTAAAAACTAAAAATTGATTCTTTTAAATTACAGTTTCCGGTATTATTAGTAAATAAGTTTTAAAAATTACAGTATGTGACTGCAATCTTTACAAATTTGTATTCGTAAGGCCGCTGCTACTATTTAAACTGTAATTTTTAGAGTGTACTTTTTTCCGTGTAGGGTATCAGTTTGGCTAGCTTTAAATAGACTGTCACTAAATCTACATAAACATTCTTGACTTTTGGACACAAAGAGGACAGTATTGTTAAACAAATAAATATAAGAATCGGGGACTATCAGTTAAAACGTGTTTTAACTTTCAAATACCTTGGTGTTATATTCGACTACAATATGAAATGGAGAAGCTATATTGAAATTATTGTAAAAAAAACAAAATATGTAACCTTTGTCTTTGCGAAACTCTCCAGGTTTATGAACAAAAATACCCTCTTGAAAATGTATTATTCTTTTTTTCACAGCCACATTAATTATGGTAAAATTGCCTGGGGCATTGCTTATAAAAGTCATGTAAATATATTACAGAGTCTGCAAAATAAAGTAGTAAAAATAATAAATAAAACAAATAAATACGAGACTATACCCCATTAAACTTAGAACAAACTTACATATTAGAGTCAACTGATTATCATTGCAGGTATTTGCAAAATTTACATGTGCAAACACTTAGTAATACGAGGAATAAGAGTATATTATTACCTAAGGTTAACTTGCGATTACAAATTGGTAAGAAGAACATCTTTTACGCGGCAACAATTACTTGCAATTCACTTCTAGTAGAATTAAAAGGTATGCGTGTTAATAGAATTAGTATAATGAATACATTAAATAACTGGGCAAGATTAAATATTTAAAATGATGGGTTTTGAATTATGTTTTCACTCTAGAGCAGCGGTTCCCAACCTTTTACAGCTGGCGACCCACCTTTCCTCTTTGGAATACCTCCAAGATCCATCGGTCCCGGGTGGAGTAAAAAAGATACAGATTGATTATTGATAAACAATTTGTGTCCTGATTTGAAAATGGTTGACAAAATATAAGCACTTAGTAGCAAAACATTTATTTATTTAACAATAGATATATGTTTGCAATATATACAACAAGTGGTTTCATACTCAATAATAAGTATTCTTAGGAGAAGATAAAAACTACAATTAGGAAAACCAAAGTTGAAAAAGTACGTTCACATAAATGATGCAGGTTGCAGTGTTGCCGAGGGGGGATCTGAGATTTTGTAGTGGTTCTGTTGTTTGCCCCAGATGCCAAAAATCAAGAAAACAATCAAAACACAATTCGATTTGTTTTGAGTTTTCTTATCTTTTCTGATGGTTTATTCGATGGTTTCTGATAGTTTTAGGATAGAGTCGCGACCCACCTGTAACCCTTCCGGGACCCACTAGTGAGTCATGACCCACCGGTTGGGAACCGCTGCTCTAGAGATTTATTTTTTTCTTGTTAATCTTTTCTTTTATGTAGCCAGGCCTATGTACAGGTATTTGCAAATATCTCCGTAGGAATTTTACAATGTAAATCATATAAATTATCTGGTTTAAATAAATAAATAAATATATTGAAATAAACAAAATAAAATTGGTTGAAATTGCAAAAACTCGATTAAACAGGCCAACGTACACGCAACATGATTTGTTAGTCAAGCGCTTGACTAACAATTCTTATTGCCTGCACGTTGACCTGTTAAATCAGACTTTGTCAATGCAATTAATGTAATACAACGACTAAAATCTAATTACAAAGAGAGAGTGCGCTTCGTGCGTATATGCCTGCTCGTAGAAAAATACACTGACAATAGGAGAAACAGAATGGCGTATGGAAGTATTATAACGCAAGAATCTTACATTTTCTCCCAAATCACACCTACCGCAAGCCGCTTTAAAGAACATCGTTCCAATATTGTTGAAAATCAATCAGTGACTACTATAGTGACTACATTAACACATTACAAATATTGTGCAGAAATCTTTAATGACGACCTCTTTTCCTCCACGGAAATATTTTCTTAACAGTGAGGTACATTTCGATTACTGTGAGTTCTTTGGACATACTGGTCATAGTTATGACAAATTTGTAACTTCTTTCGGGAACATTGGGTGGAAATCTGGTATAATCCGGTACATAATCCTTAATATAATAAGAGCCCTAAAATGAGATAATGAGATAATGTGTTGACCTGTTAAAACTATATTTATAATTTTACTGGTTTTATTGGACACTTAGTAATATTTCCAAGTTTCAAAATTTCCGAAATTCCATAATAGTTTTTTTGAAAACCTCTGCAGCTGTCTATGCAGAATCTTATAGGAAAACTCCTGTACTCGTTGTTTATAAAAGCGAAAGCTTGAACTGTAGTCTAAAAGAATCAGTTTAAATTACATTATTCATTTATTATTTAGTTATATATTCACTGTTATGGTTGAAATTTCTACAACATTTTCAAAGTGAAAACTAAATGATCTAGTTGTTCTATTAAGTTTTGTGTTGTACAATTTACAGTATTTAAATTTGTCTGGATTGAAATAAGTTAAGAGTCCTCGTTCGCTGATTATTTCATAAGAGTGTTGCTCATAATTGTTGCCCTAAAAATTTGCAAATTTTATTATAAATATCAAGAATATTACAATATTTTTTTGTATCGAAAAACAATACTTTTTACTTACATTTATCAAGACAATCACCAAACCAACCAATAATAATTTCATCATATTTCTCGATTGAAAATGTCAATTTGAAATTATTACGCTCAATATATAGATTTCGTTAATCTTGTTTATGTCCGGATTGTATAATTTTGCTCCGATTTTCATCTCTACATTAAAATTGAATAATACAGAACTAATGATAAAATCAAACCAATAATATATTTACCGGAAATGCTCACGTTATTATGCAAAATTAAAATTTTACTAAAAACAATGAATAAGTTCATTATTATAACAACAATAATACCAAAATTGGGATACCGGTACCCAATAAGCACTACAATTATATGCTTTATACGTGCTCTTCAAATACCCCGGAGCGAATTCGCTAAATCAACCCCTTGTGCGTAAAACTTACCCCGAACCGAATGAGCCACAAGAGGCGAAATCCTTAACGACAAAGTACAAACATTTTAAGCGAAGCGAAAACGTTGCAATAATTATGCGCACTTAAGATATACTAATCAAAATTTGTATGATCGCAACCTTTTACGCAAAGTTGCACGAAAATTTACCTCAAATTGATGATACAAGAGGTGAAATCTATAATTATCGAGCACAGAAATATTAACTGATGCAAACTCGTTGCAATAATTATGTGCTCTCCAGATATGATACTCGCGATTTTTGCGCTCGCACACTTTTACGAAAAAATTACCCCAAACTGTTGGAGCCATAAGAGGTGAAATCCTAAATAATCTTAAAAATTAGCCATAAGAAGTGAAATCTATAATAATTGGGCACAGAAATTTTAACCGACGCAAAATCGCTGCTATAATTATGTGCTCGCGATTATATGCCATTCACGATTTTTGTGTTCGCACCCTTGTACAAAAAAATCACACCGAACAGTACGATGCATAAGTCACACTGTACAGGGTGAGGGTACTCGATGTCTCAGCTCTATTTTAAAAAAACGACACACGATAGAAAAACTCTGAAAAGAGGTTCTTAAATGGGATTGAGTAAGGACCATTTTAAGCCAAATTTACATATTTTTCCGAATTAGGAAACTAGAGTAATGCCGTCATCGAATGTTGTTTTCCCCGAACCATACCTATATTTTTGCATATTTGAAGAAAGCTAATTTTTCTGAACAAATATGGTAAAGAAAAAAATTTGCTATATTTTGCCGTTAAAAAAATATAAGCAAATTTATGTAAAATATAAAGTAATTAAAGAACTAAGAAGTAATATCACAAAGCAGCAATCATCACGATTTAAACAAGTAGCCATTGGAAACAAATGACAAAGTCGCATGTGTCAATAATAATAGATATTATTAATTAGTATAATTTATTAATTTAACATTACATAACACATAATATGTTACTACTATTACCAGAAAAAAACAAAGTTATGTACGCAATCACTGCAACAAATTTTCAATGTGAACACCTCCTACTTCTAAACACTAAACCAATCTCCGCCTTACTTCTCTCACTGAAACCTTACGAAACATTTCTCTAGATAGTTCATAGCAAGCATTTCTAATTTTTTCTTTTAAATGTTCCTTTTAAAGTTAACAGATAGTGTTCTGTAAACTTTATTTTTCAAAGTTCCCCACAAGAAGAAGTCTAGTTGGGTGAAGCCCGGTGATTTAGGCGCCCACTGTGTCGGTCAATTTACACCTATCCAATTTTCTTTGGATGTTTCATTAAACCCCTTAATGCCCATTTTTTTAATCAATTTAGGTACAAAAAAAACATTTTTTTTTGCAAATAATTATTATTTATGCTTATTTTAACTAATTTATGCAAAAAAAAAAATATTTTAAAGTGAATGGTAAATTTTAAAACAAGGTACTACGCAGAGTCCCACGTCACACTCACTGCACCAATAACTTGTTTCTTTTCTGTTTTTCTTGTCCGTGCTGTCTTTTCTTGAACAACATACTGCACAATTTCTATAAGGTACAGCCTTTTTTTCAGTTGGAGGAATAAAGTCAGGAAAATGTCGTTCTGTTAGTCGTAATGGTCTCATATTATGTCTTTGTCGCCCTGCCTTCTTGACGTTTGATCATTTCTTCTATCAGTTTTGTTCTGTATTCCAAATTATCCATCGCTCCTCCATTCTTTTTGTACAAAATAAAAGAGTTGAAAATAGCAAAATCAAATAAATGAATAAATATTTTTTTATAATATTTTTTCCCCCGTTTTTTAGTTAGTTGATAGTCATGTAAGTGTTGATCTAATCTATCGACGCCTCCAATGGTGTGATTGTAGCCCACAACTAATTTAGGTTTCTTTATGGGATTGCCTTCTTTATCTTTCTTCGCAGTTAGAACATTTTTGGGATTGTGAATTGTCGACAAGAGACAAATTTCTTTCTTGTCATGCCACTTCATTACCTAGACTTTTTTCTTTGGAATGCTATAGATTCTCCTTTTTTAGTCACAAGTTGTCGTGGTAAATCTTTTCTGTTGGACCGCAGAGTACCATATAAATCAGTCTTTTTGGATACAAGGAAATCTGCTAGTTCTGGGGACGTGTAATAATTGTCGGTCGTTACACAATATCCCATATCTAGTAGCTAATCTGCTAACGACAATACGACCTGTGAAGTCATTGGCATATCTTTATATTTTTGGGATATTATAGTTCCTTTTCTAGTATAAATAATAAACGAATACAAATACCCTGTTTTAGATTCGCAGAGCATGTAGATGTTTATCCCAAAACGAGATCGTTTTAGAGGGATGTACTGGATTCAACCCAATCGTCCTTTTTACAATAACAAACTTTCATCTACACTTATGTCTTGTTCAGGCATAAAAAATGTACTAAATTTTCTATTTAGAGCTTCATAAATAGGCCAAATTTTGTTTAGTTTAGGATTCGGATGAGTATGACAGTCATATGATTCATTATTAGCAAAATGTAATTTTTTTTTTATGTATAAATATCGACGTAAAGACATTAGTTTTGGAAATATTGGAGTAGCAAAAATGTCTTTAGTTGTCCAGCACATTCTTTCTTCTGGCTTTCTTAGTATTCCTTGAATTATATTTATACATAAAAATATATGCATTTCCTCTGTTTTTATAGGCAATAAAACATCAGACGATCTTCGTGGTTGTTGTTCTGCATAGCGATTAGATTCGGTGACCAATAAGTTTAAAAATTCATTATCAAAAAATAATTGGAAATAATCCAAGACTGCAAAATTATCTGCATTGAATGTACAACCTGGGACACCAATAAACTGGAAACGTGGTGGTGCTGAATCCAAGATATCTGTATTTATTGCCAGATATATTTGTTGCCAGATATCATTTGATTGGTCATCATCCTCGCTTTCCTCCGATTCTACATCGCTATCGTCACTTCCGCTTTCTGATAAATTGGCATACTCAAATTCAGAATCTTCTTGGTCAGACATTTGGCTGAACAAATTTTTCTAAATAAATTTCTAAATATTCAACAATAAAAAAAAATCTTACCTGAGATAAAATATATTAAACTTAATAAAGACGGAACAAAGCTTGAATATATAAATATACTCAACCTTTCCGGAACTCTATAATACTAATGAGTCTTTTTAGGACTACCAAAAACAAATCTCTTATGAAATTTGTCAGTTATTCTATAGCTTTCTGTCCACCTTCGTGGCACTCAACAAAAACCATAAAAATAACATTGATTTTTAAGATCATGTCTTTCCGATACCTTGAGTGGATAGCCATCTGTGGACGCGTTTCGAGATTTATCTCTCATCAGCACAGCTTTGCTTCCATGAACAATATTTTGTAAATCACTCACTTGAAAACCCATGTGTTGATTAGGGTTAGATGTTTTTAATTTTGACATTTTGTGAGAGAGACATGAACTTAGCAGGTTATTGATAAAAATGATAAATTTTGAATTGGTAAAACCATAAAACATTATAGATAATCAGATAAACTTAATAAAGACGGAACAAAGCTTGAATATATAAATATACTCAACCTTTCCGGAACTCTATAATACTAATGAGTCTTTTTAGGACTACCAAAAACAAATCTCGTATGAAATTTGTCAGTTATTCTATAGCTTTCAGTCCACCTTCGTGGCACTCAACAAAAACCATAAAAATAACATTGATTTTTAAGATCATGTCTTTCCGATACCTTGAGTGGATAGCCATCTGTGTGATTTTTATGGTTTTTGTTGAGTGCCACGAAGGTGGACTGAAAGCTATAGAATAACTGACAAATTTCATAAGAGATTTGTTTTTGGTAGTCCTAAAAAGACTCATTAGTATTATAGAGTTCCGGAAAGGTAGAGTATATTTATATATTCAAGCTTTGTTCCGTCTTTATTAAGTTTATCTGATTATCTATAATGTTGTATGGTTTTACCAATTTAAAATATATTATATTGTTATACTAGCGTAAAACTTATTCTAGCAAAATGTCTTGGGTTTTCAAATATCACTGCATATACTACACGTCCGCACATGAAAAAGCTTTCAGATGAATGACAATCGGTTTATGCGGTGGAGCTCCGTCATGCTGAAAATACACGTTTGCTCACAGCTGCAATGGCACATTTTTGAGAAGAACAGGAAGTGGTTCTTGAAAAAATTGCAACTATCGCTCACTATGTAAAACTCCTTCCTAAAAATATGGACCAATCAAATGCCTATTACTAATACCACTTCTTCTTCTTCTCAGTCCTTCTACCCTCTGTAGGGTGTAGTGATACTATTTTAGATGTATTGCTTCGTGCATTGAGTGTCCCGTCATTTCTTTTAATCTGTCGGTCCATCTCATTGGAACCCGTCCTCTAGGTCTTTTTCCCTTAACTTTTCCCTCCATCAAGAGGTTTTCCATCTCACCTGTTCTTCTAGCTATGTGGCCAAAGTAACTGAGATATGCTCTATTGATTTGGTTTAGTAGACGTAGTAGTAGACGTTTGGTTTAGTATTTGTTCTGTGTTCCACCCATGACAGTCTTAGGATTCGTCTATACACCCATAATTCGAAGGCAATAATTCTTTTTCGATCTGTTTTCTTTAGTGTCCATGTTTCAGCGGAGTAAACAGCAATTGGGAAGATCAAGGAATTGGCCAGCATTACTTTCACTGTTTTTGTAATGGTTTGATCTCGCCATACTTTTATGAGTTTAGTTGTTGCTGATCTGGCCATTGCCAATCTTCTCTTTATTTCCTCTGAACAGCCTCCATCTTTGGTTAACAATGATCCCAGGTATACAAACTTGTCCACCACATCATATCTCGCTACGATTTTGATATTGGATGTGTCATTGGATCGATCGATGATCATTACTTTGTTTTTTTTTTTTGTTGATTTTTAAACCATATTCTCTACTATAGTTCTCTAATTTGTTCATTATGTTTAACAGTTGTTCTTCGTCTGCTGCAATAATCAAGGTGTCGTCCGCATACCTCAGGTTACTTATTTTTCTTCCTACGATGGACATTCCACCTTCCCAATCGTTTAGGACTTTTCTCATGACGTATTCGCTATATATGTTGTAAAGGAGGGGCGAGAGTATGCATCCCTGTCTGACACCGGCCTCTATCTTAAAAGCTCGGGACACTGTTTGTCCTATTCTGACCTTGGCGTTATTGAGTTGGTAGAGTCTCTTAATTAAAAATATCAGATGCGTTGGAACACCCATTTCACCCATCACTTTCCACAGAAGTGACCAGTTCACTGAGTCGAACGCTTTCGTATAGTCCACAAAACACAAATATAATTTTAAGTTGTGTTCCCTCGTCTTTTTCAATGATCTGTCGGGCATTGAGTAGCTGCTCTCGTGTACCTTTACCTGGTATGAACCCTCTCTGCTCGTCCGATATTTGTGGGATTAGAAATGTTTTCAAGCGTTCATTAATGATGTGGAGTAATACTTTGCTTGCGTGTGAAATGAGAGTTACTGTTCTGTAGTTATTACATTCCGTCGGTGATCCTTTTTTATGGATGGGGATGAATATAGATTCGCACCATTCCATTGGCCATTTGCCCGTTTCACATATTTTAGAGCATAACGCGTGCATTACATCTGTTCCGTAGTGTCCCATGGCTTTAAGTATTTCAGCTGTGATGCCGTCTGCCCCAGTTGCCTTCCTATTTTTGAGTGTTTTTATAGCCTTTTCTACTTCTGATTTTAAGATCCGAGGTTCTCTTTCTTGTGGTGTTACTTGTTCTTCGGATGTTGTCGGGCTAACTGACTTATATAAATCTTTGCAGTATTGTCTCCATACTTCCGCTATAATAATTAGATCTACTATAACCTTCTCGTTTTTGTCCTTTATAATTTTTGTTCGTGGTTTAAATTCTCTAGCTAGATATCGTACTTTATCATACAGATCGCGAGACTCTCCGTGCTGGGCGTGGTGTTGTAGTTCCGTGCATATATTTTTTAAATGGTTGTTTTTGTCCCGTCTACATTCCTGTTTGATTCGTTTGTTAAGATGTTTAATTACTTGTCTTTTTCCATCTTCTTGCATGTTTGAGTTGTTAATTTGTCTTCTTTGGTCTATCAATTTTATTGTGTCATTGGATATCCAGTGATTTTTTTTATTAATTGGTATGTTATCGGATGTGCAAGATTTTACTGCAGCTTGTATCCAGTTCTTCGTGGACATCCATAGAATGTTGGGGTCTGTAGAGGTCTGTTTTGGGGTCTGTCATGCCTTTGAGTTGTTCTTAAATGTTCTTGAAAATTTTCTGTCTTGGGAGTTTCTAATTTAGTATTTTTTGTTTCTGATGTTTTATGTGTTCGTAGTTTGAGGGATGTTGAGGCTAATAATAGTTTGTGGTCTGATCCGCACACAGCACCTGGTTTTGCCTTCACGTTTCTTACTGATGTTTTCCATCTAGTTTCTATTAGAAAATAATCGATTTGGTTTTTGTGCTTTCCGTCGGGACTTGTCCATGTCGATAGTCTTCGTGGGTGGTGCTTGAAAAGGGTGTTTGCTATAGCCAGGTTATTGTCAACTGCAAAACGGAACAGACGTTCTCCTCGTTCATTTCTATTACCTAGTCCGTAATTACCAATGAAGTTGCGTACATGGTTATCGAGATCTGTCCTACCTACTTTAGCATTGATATCGCCCATCACTATCAGTATATCTTTCTTTGGTGTTTTTGCTATTATATCCTCTATATTGCCGTATATCTCTTCAACTTCGTCTTCCGTAGCTTCGGTCGTTGGCATATATACTTGTATTATGTGACAGTTATTTGGTTTGGAGTGAATGGTCAATACTAGTATTCTGTCATTTACTGCTTCGTAAGATTTTACCCACTTATTTGCCCGCTGATTTTTTTATTAACGATGAAGGCAACCCCATTGCGTCCCGTTTTTTCTGCTCCGGATATATATACGGTACTATTTGATGTTTCAAAATGTCCCTTGTCCTTCCAATGAGTTTCCGATATACCACAGATTTGCACGTTGAGTCTTGCTAGTTCTCTTTCTAGTATGTGTAGTTTTCCAGTTTGTAGTAAGCCTTGAACGTTCCATGTGCCTATATTGATGGGTTTCCGTAATTGAAGGATGTCCTGTCTTCCAGTAGCACATTTCGCACGCGATGCCTGGTTGCTCACATCTCCGTGCCCAGTAGCTAATTTCACACTGGTTGGCCCGGAATCAACACAGCGCCGGTCGCTAGCCGGATCGCATGGCAATCTAACATTATCTTTGTCTCTGTCCATAATAGTATTCTCATGGGAAAATAATCAGGTGGTTTCCCCTTGCCTGCCTGATCCTATGCCGTTGACCTATTAATTGTTGGTTCATCTGCCTTTAGAGACTATTTCTAGCCTCAAGGGCAAGAGGGTGCCCTGAACCTATCAGAAGACAGGCGGAGGGTTTATCCCGGCCTACACTCGGTGCCCATCTACGTTAGCCACCTAAGTGTTACCATCCTTCACCGCGTGGAGGTGTAGATTGGGAGTTTCCCTTCATTGGGTTTGAGACCATAGAGGCATTTCTCAAAACCCTCCGGTACTTTGAAGTACTTTTGAAGGACTACTAATACCACACCAAACGTTAATTCCGAAGTGTCCTTGGTTTTCAATCGGATTGACAAAATGCGGATTTTCAATAGACCATAAATGTTCTTTTTTTTATTGGGCTTACCGTTACTCAGAAAACGGTTTTCGTCCGTCCACAACATATGCTGAAAAAACCGATTGTCATTCATCTCTAAGTTTACCATCACTTTGGTAACATAATTTATTCTTCGTTGTTGATGTTGATCTGACAAGTGTTCTAGGTTGTTAAGTTAATAATCGTGATAACCATTTTGTTTCAAAATGTTTCGTACCGAACTATATTTTAAATTCAACTCCCAGGATTGCCGAATCGAGTTCATTGGATGGTCTTCAAAATACTACAAAATAGTTGCAACAGTATTGTCAGAATTGACCCTTCCCTAACAATTTTCCTTCCCTTTCGAAAAGAAAATGCCTTTTTATTTGCAGGTAAATTGCATTTCAATCTTGCAAATATTTTTAAGCTTGGAATAACACTTTTTTTGGTTGAAGTAATCGTTTTTTGAATGAATAATAGTATATTAAAGGACGAGTTCAGTAAGCATGATTTTACAGATCGCGTCCAAGTTTGGAAAACGACGAGCGTAGCGAGGAGTTTTCTAATGGACAAGTGATGAAAAACGCCTTACGAACGAGTTTTTTTATGGTATTTTGCGCCATTTTATGCCATTCTTCTAGGCTATTTCTAAATAAAAAAATCGTCCATACATGTTTATCAAATTTTATGGTGGTTGGTAACACTGATAACTGACACTTGAAATTAATTGAATTGTCATAATTAAAATGTCTGAAGAAATATCTTGTACTCCACAGGAGTTAAAAGAAATAGCTGCCAATACAGTAAACAAATTATTGCCAGATAAGTCGCGAGGAAGATACGAGAGAGAATACTGCAAATTTAAAGAGTGGTGTGATCTACATCAAGTTACAGTTGTTTCAAAAAATGTTTTGCTTGCATATTTTGAAATACAACGTAAGAAGTATAAACCATCAACTTTATGGTCGATGTATTCTATGTTGAGGTCCTGTTAATCTATAGATAAAAATGTAGACAAATCCAAATATTGTAAATTGCAGGCCTTATTGAAACGGATATCTCAGGGCTATGTACCTAAAAAGTCAAAGATTTTAGAAGATGATATTCATAAATCTATAATAATATAATAATCCTTTATTGGCATAAATGTAAATACACGACCGTTCGTACATTAGTGTTGTGACAAGTATAGAACAAAAAATAAAAACAAAAAAAAAAAAAAAAAACAGACACCAGAATGAAACGGAAAATAAAAATATCCAAATTAATACAAAAATAAACAGTTCAAAAGTTCTTAGACAAAAAAAAAAAAAAAAAAAAAAAAAAAAAAAAAAAAAAAAGGAAGCCTTTAACCCTGTCCTTTGCACTTCAATATTTTTTTCATGTACACAAAACCGGAGCCACTCTCATCCATAACCTTCTTCCAGTTTTTCGCCACTAACTTTTCCTCTTCGCTCCATTCACATTTCTTACAGCTTAACACCCAATGTTCCCAGAGCTCCCCTTCTCCACTTCTCCCCTTCTCCGCATACTCGACAAGTCCTATCTGTTGCAGCCATCCAATATCTTCTACCCCTTTCCTCACTACCGCACCTAAACCGGGCAATCGCTACCTGTGGGGCTTTAGGATTAACTAGATACTCTGGACATCTGCCAAAAACTTGGATTTTGCTGTAGTCTCTATTATAGGTACTCTCACCTATGTGTCTTTGTCTCTCTTGCAGCTCTATCTCCAGTAGTCTATCTGCCAGAATCCTTTCCACTAACATTCCCTCATTCATCATTCTCTCGATCTCTTCTTGGTTCCATCCCCCTCTTTCATACATACGCTTGCGCAGACATCCCCATTTTGTGTCCTTATTACTCCCTTTACCCTCCTTTCTTACCGCTTTCAAAACGTCTTTCACTATTCTTTCTTCTCCCGCACTATTCACTTTCCTTTCAAATTTAGCCACTCTCATAACCGCGGTGTTTGCCACCTTGTTAGAATTTGCTTCTTGTTGAACGATGTACCAGGGGGTGGACTTTTCTAGCTGCAGGGCCCTCTTTATGAACTGTAACTGCACTCTCTCTATGTCGTTTTCCTCTTTCACACCCCAAATTTCTGCCCCATACATCATAATACTACGTACGCACGCCTTCCATACAATCATTTTCGCCCTAAAATTTTCCCTCAAGTATACTCTCCATGTATCCCAGAGCCTGTTAGCAGCCACCCACGCTTTTTTTACTATATACTTGATATGTGCAGCGCACGACCCATTTTGTTGGAACATAAAGCCTAGGTATTTAAAACTGCTAACTTGTTCTATCTCACTCGCTTCCCATTCAAAACTCTCTTTCCTTGATCCCTTTCTCTTCCGAAACTGCATCTACTTTGTTTTCAGCACATTTACCTTTAACATTCGTTTTTTAAAAAACTTTTCCATTCGTACCAACACCTCTTTCATTTCTATAAGGGACGCAGATGATACGTCTTATCTGGCTATGAAGGTGGGTAAATTTGTATGATATCTCAGCTTTGTATGTAACGGTATTCATTATAGATTGTCTTGATAATGGGATATAATGGTGCCCTTATACGTCAGGAATTAACAGATATGTCTGTCGATGACATAGAATACAGATCTGATTCCATCATTGTGTCTGTATCTAAAACAAAAAAATACATACCGAGAATATTTGCAATTACTGATCCTCATTGGATTGACTTAATTAAAAAATATGCTAACTTACGTCATAATAATGTTACACATAAGAGATTTTTCTTAACTTTTCGTAACGGGCACTGTATTAATAGTCCAATTGGTATTAATATTATGGGGAGAATATCAAAAGACATTGCGACATTTCTCAAGTTACCAAACTCCAATCTTTATACTGGACATTGTTTCCGAAGAAGTAGTGCGACACATTTGGCCAACCATGGTGGTGATTTTTTGACAGTAAAAAATCATGGTGGATGGAAGTCTTCTACTGTTGCGGAGGGGTATGTTGACGCTTCATTAAAAAAGAAGATTGTAATATCCAATATGCTTGGATCCGAGCAAGCAAATATAAACTTACCTGGATGTTCTTCAAGTGCCCCACATTTGCAATTTGATGGCAACAGTAGTAGTAGCACAGTATATAATGTCCCTGGTGTAAGTGTTACTGCTCAAAAATCCAATGTAACTATAAATGTTTTTAATAATTGTACCATTGAAAAGAATTTAAAATAAATATGTGTTATATCGTTTATTCATTTATTAATCATCATTAATTTCATCATTTATTAATTAAATTTGTGTATTCACGATTTCCACACATCCTCTTCAAGTGCCATCTCCTCTTAGAAGGTTGGCTATCATCATAGCTATTTTCACTTTTGATGTTGTAGTTCTTAACAACTCAACGGAACAATATTTGTATCATTTTCTTAGGTTATTTAACCAGGAAATGCGTCTTCTATATCTTACATTCATCTTAGCTACATTCAAAACTGTCTAATGTTACCTTTTTGTTTTTCACTATAAATTTCTCTATATAAACTTTATACCACTCAAAAAATACATGAATTCTCGTAGCAAATTTTTGTTGTGATTCCACACATCACATAACCTCAAAACATTCTCGCTGAAAATTTGACATCACTGACAGCTCTGAATTTCTGTGCCAACTGAATAAATTAATTAACTAAAAAAATTACAGCACTCGGCCAGCCATTACAGCACGCATATGAGTGCTGTAATGAGTCCATTACAGACGCAAAATAGAAAAACCTAATTTTGTATTTTTCCAGCTAATTTAAAAAAAAAAACATCTATTTATTGTAAGCAAAATATCCAAGCCATATAAAATTGAGTAAAGTAGAAATCTTAAGCAACATTTTAGAAAACAATCCAAAGAAAGTGTCAAAACTATTTATTTTGATATACATTTGATTCTAGAACTTTAGTATTTTTGTTTATTTATTAAATTTAATCGCATTTTTCATTTAAATTACTTTTTGTTGACAATTGTCAAAACGTAAAGAAAACCTGGTGGTTAGTAATTGAAACTCTAAATAAAAATAACTTATCTAGAAGTATGTTCTTTTAACTATTTTATTTGTAGTTTATAACTAGTTTTGGTTGCTTTTTACTCTTTAGCCTATGATTAAAGTGACAGAAGGCCACCGAAACTTGTCAGGAAAATAAATGTGAAAGTAATAAAAGCAATATAAAATTATTTTTAATAATATCCCATTCCCAATAACTAAACAAATTATTATTTTGAATTTTCTACAATTTCTAATCTAGATTAAAAATTATACAAAAAAGTTGAAGACTAATACAATTCACTTAAGATGAAGCATACATAATTAATATAAAAGACAACATGATTTATTAGTCAAGTTTATGGCTAACAACTCTTATTGTCTGCACGTTAACCTGCTTTAATCGAGCTTTTTCAATACAAATAATGTAATATAACGACTGAAATCTAATAAGAAAGAGAGAGCGCGCGGTGTGCGTATATGCCTGCTCGTAGAAAAATACACTGACAATGAGAGAAACAGAATGGCGTATGGAAGGAGTATAACGCAAGAATCTTACGCGACGTTATATTTCCCCCGGAATTACACCTTCTGCAAGCCGTTTTAAAGAATTTCGTTCCAATATGGTTGAAAATCAATCAGCAACTACTACAGTGACTACATTAACACATTACAAATATTGTGCAAAAATCATTATTGACGACCTCCTTTCCTCCACGGAAATATTTTCTTAACGGTGAGGTACATTTCTACTTTCGTGAGTACGATGGACATTCTCTTCAAACTTATGATAAATTTGTAACTTCTTTCGGGAACATTGGGTGGAAATCTGGTGTAATCCGGTACAAAATCCTTAACATAATAAGAGCCCTAAAACGAGATATCAAATAATGGCTGGTGGTGTTGAGGTGTTAAAAATATATTTATAATTTTACTGGTATTATTGGACATTTGGTAATATTTCCAAGTTTCATAAATTCGGAAATTCCATAATAGTTTTTTTCCAAACCTTTGCAGCTATCTATGCAGAATCTTATAGGAAAACTCCTGTACTCGTTGTGTATAAAAGCGAAAGCTTGAACTGTAATCTAAAAGAATTAGCTTAAATTACATAATTTATTTATTATTTATTTATATATTCACTGTTAAATTCGAAAATTCTACAATATTTTCAAAGTAAAAACTAAATGATCTTGTTGTCCTATTAAGTTTTGTGTTGTAGAATTTACAGTATTTAAATTCGTCTGGATTGAAATAAGTTAAGACTCCTCGTTCGCTGATTATTTCATAAGAGTGTTGCTCATAATTGTTGCCCTAACAATTTGCAAATTTTATTAGAAATATCAAGAATATTACAATAACTTTTTTATCGAATAGCATTACTTTTTACTCACATTTATCAAGACAACCACCAAACCAACCAATAATAATTTCATCATATTTCTCGATAGAATATGTCAATTTGAAATTATTTCGCGCAATATATAGATTACGTTAATCTCCGGATTGTTTAATTTTGCTCAGATTTTCATCTCTACATTAAAACTGAATGATAAAATCAAACCAATAATATATTTTACCGGAAATGTACACGTTATTATACAAAATTAAAATTTGACTAATAACAATGAATAAGTTCATGATTATAACCCAAAATATATCAAAATTAGGATACCGGTACCCAATAAGCACTACAATTATGTGCTTTATATGTGCTCTTTAAATACCCCGGAGCGAATTCGCTAAATCAACCCCTTGTGCGTTAAACTTACCCCGAACCGAATGAGCCACAAGAGGCGAAATCCTTAATGACAAAGTTCAAAAATTTAAGCGAAGCGAAAATGTTGCCAAAATTATGCGCTCTAAGATATCCTATTTAAGATTTTTATGATCGCATCCTTGCACTAAAATTCACTCCAAATTGTATGAGATATAAGAGGTGAAATCTGTAATAAGCTATTAATCGAGCACAAAATTTTAACTGACGCATAATCGTTGCAATAATTATGTGCTCTCCAGATATGATACTAGATGCGATTTTTGTGCTCGCACCCTTTTTCGAAAAAATCACCCCAAACTGTTTGAACCATAAGAGGTGAAATTCTTAATAATCGAGCACATAAATTTTAACTTACGCAAAATCGTTGGAATAATTATGTGCTCGCAATTATATGCCATTCACGATTTTTCTGTCCGCACCCTGGTACAAAAAATTAACACCGAACTGTACGACACATAAGTCACACTGTACGAGCCGTAAGATGTGAAATCTATAATAATCGAGCATATAAATTGTAACCGACGCGTTATCGTTGCAATAATTAAGTGCTCTCGAAATATCCTATTCACGATTTTTGTGTTCACACCCTTGTACGAAAACCTGTAACCGTATGAACGATAAGAAGTAAAATCTATAATAATCGAGCACAGAAATTTTATCCGTCGCGAAATCGTTTTTCTGTCTTTACCGTTGCTGTGATAGATCCAATGTTTTGAATGGTGCGTCCTAGCTTGTTTTCCTTTTGTAAAATAACTTAAATGGCTCGCTTTTCAAAAATGTCATCCAACATATTTTAGACCAGTGTTTTCGAACGTGTGGGTCGCGACCCCCTGGGGGGTCGCGAAGCCTGTTTAAGGGGGTCGCGAAGGCTCTTTAAAGGGATCGCAGTTATTTCAAAATTTAAAATAAAGAGCCCTTAAGGTTGTTCACTCGTGACAGTAGTAGACAATCGACTTATCATCGACTTACAGGTAGTTCACTCGTAAAACGGCTTTGCCTGATAATATGTTATATGTCTACAGTCTCCTACAAAAATAAAATTTTCTAGCATTGAAAACCTTGGTACTCAATATAAGTCGATGATAGATTGTAGTATAAGTCGTCATATAAGTCTGTAATACAAGTCGTCACCACAATATCTACAATCTACAATCTATCATCGACTTATATTTAGTACCAAAGTTAGAGGTTTTCAATACTTAAAAATATTACTTTTGTAGGAGACTGTAGACATGTAACATATTATCAAGCAAAGCCGTTTTACGAGTGGACTACTTTAGAGAAGCATTTATAGTAAAAAAAAGTAACTCATTCTATTTCAAAATGTTATATTTATTAAGAAAAGGTTAATTAAAGGCTAGGTAGAATACAAATTAGATTAACACAAATCAACAAATACCTTAGAGTCACATGAATCATTAATTACATTGGGAATTAATGACCGGGGCACACATTCACATTAATGAGATGATTGGGCCTGTTTCTTGTTAATCAATTTTTCGAATTTCGGATCCGTTTTTGCTACACATAGAACTAAATGGCTTTTTAAATTTAGGACATTTCTCTGTTTGCCTTTAATTTGGGCCATCGATAAAAACGTCAACTCGCACAAATAGAAGGTGGCAAATGGAATCAAACATTTCAAATCAAAGCTTCTCTGGTTAATTGTAGATATTCTGTTTTTCTCTTTAGCCAAAAGCTATCCAAAGGGATAGACATGAATTACAAGTGTAACATTCAATCGGCAGATAATTCCAACAAATTTTCTTTTAGATTGGTTCCCAAACTTGCAGCGTCTGTACCTGCATTTAAGAACGGATTTATGATCCACCTTTCCCAGTGTTTTCTGAAAGTTCTTCCACTGAGAAATAATGACACAATTCTTCTTTCAAATTCTGCAGCACAATTTTCATGCCAGGTATATATGATTTGATGTTTATCTCAGATCCCACTTCCCCAATATAACACTGAGTAGAAGAAAACGAATCAAAGTAGTCTTGCTTTATGAATGATGACCACAGGTTTATTTTTTTCGTAAAGCCATGGATTTTGTTTTTAGCGGTAATGAAATTTTAAGCCGCCATAATACTATGGGAGTAAAAAAAAGTCTAAAACTAAAAAATTTAGTTATTTATAATTTTAAATTATAAACTGTTTACCAAAAAATGGCTTTTATCGGTGTCGTGTCGTAGGGGGTCGCGAAATATGTTTCCACACTAAGGGGGTCGCGGCATAAAAAAGGTTGAAAAACACTGTTTTAGACCAATTTATTTTTTCACCATCAGTATTTTTCAGCCTTTCAAAAATTGCATTTTCTAGAGGCCTAGTTGAAATGAACTCACTTTTTATTTCAGTTAAAGTGAACTTATTCTTCCGAAAATTTTCTGTGACAACAAAATACTGTAGTACAGATGTCGAATATAAATGAAAAAGCGTTGCTAGCTAGTTATCGAGTAGCTTTTCGTGTGGTTAAAGCTGGAAAACCTCATACGATTGCCGAAAATTTTATTTTACTAGCGGCTTTAGATATAGCAGAGATTATGTTTGGGAAAAAAGGGGTAGAAAAGCTTAAGAGTATACCTCTCTCTGACAATACCATTCAACGTAGAATAAGCGATATGGCGACTGACATTCGTGATCAAGTCATAGAAAAATTGCCCATCCATATTAGATAATTTTATGGTAGTTGGTTTAGTTAAAGATTAAAATTAAAATGGGTGAGAAAGTATCTTGTACTGAAAATCAGGAAATTGCTTTACGATAAGCAATTTGTTGCCAGATAAATTACGTACACGATATGAAAAAAATTATAGTAAATTTAATGAGTGGTGCAATGCAAATAAGGTTACAGTTGTTTCGGAAAATTTTTTACTTGCTTACTTCGAATTACAACGTAATAAGTTTAAACCATCAAGTTTATGGACGATATATTCTATGTTGAGGTCCTGTTTATCTATATATAAGGATGTAGACATATCCAAATATTATAAATTGCAGTCCTTGAAACAGGTATCTCAGAGCTATGTACCTAAAAAGTCGAAGATTTTAGAAGAAGAAAATGTTCATAAATTTATAAGGGACGCAGATGATAAGTTTTACCTGGCTATGAAGGTGGTTTTTCGAATTTGTATGTATTTCGCAGCTTTGTATGTAACGGTAGTCAATTTAGATTTTCTTGATAATGGGTTACAATGGTGCGCTTAGGCATCAGGAATTAACGAATATGTTTGTCGACGACATAGAATACAGACCCGATTCCATGATTGTGTCTGTAACTAAAACAAAAAATTACATTTCAGGAATGTTACAATTAGAGATCCCCATTGGATTGAATTAATTAAAAAATATGCAAACTTACGTCCTAATATTGTTACGTATAAGAGATTTTTCATAACTTTTGGTAATGTTTTGTAATTTTGGTAATTGTATTAACCTTTCCGTAGACGAGGGTATTTTGGGGTACCCCAGATGCGGTTTTTTTTTTCAATAACTTTCCAACTTTTTTTATTTATTTTTTTCCCTCCAGGTAATCCTAAAACGTATATTAGCACGCCCTTTTCTAATAATAATAATCAATTTAATTTCATATTTTGCACGAATTATGTGGGGGTACTTCTGTTACCCCGCACGGTCTGCAGTGTATCGAAATCCTACGTACACAATTTATTTCTCATCGTGTCGCCAGTAGGTTGAATATGTAAACCAATTCTCATTTTAGGTTAGTGTTAGTATTTACATTAATTTGTAGTAGTAAGTTTGTGTGAATTGGGAAATGGCGCGACGTAAATATTATACTGATGAGGAATTACGTAGAATTTTAGAAGAAAGTGACAATAGTGAATATGAAATCGAGATCAGTGATAGTGAATCAGAAAATACCGACAATGTGGAAAAACAAAAAAAAAACAGTTGTAGATCAAATTACAGCACCTGAAAATAAAGGAGAAAATGCAACTTTTGAGACAATTGGGGAAATACTAAAGTCAAAATCGGGATATGAATGGCAAACGCAACCACCTGCAGCTACAAGGCGCAGAGCCCATAATATGCTAAATTGTCGTGAAGGTTTGCAAAATAATAGGTGAGTATACATTTGTAAAAGAAACAGGTCATTGATAAATTAGAAATTTGTTTTCTCATGGCTCTTACTTCAATAAAAGATGCGTTCCAGTGATTTATAAATGAAGATGAAGCGTCTGAAAATGAAGCTGATATATGCATTCACATAAGTCAACATGGAGAAGTCTATACAAACAAATTGAAATAAGTTATTTTAGTGTTTCATGGGGGTATCATAGTTACCTCAGACGGCCTGAAACGTATCACGGATCCGGAAAGGTTAATAGTCCAATTGGTAATAATATTATGGGGAGAAAATCAAAAGACATTGCGACATTTCTTAAATTACTAAACTCTGATCTTTATACTGGACATTGTTTCCGAGGAAGTAGTGCGACACGTTTGGCCAACCATGG
Organism: Phosphuga atrata; assembly: GCA_944588485.1. Taxonomy (NCBI): domain Eukaryota; kingdom Metazoa; phylum Arthropoda; class Insecta; order Coleoptera; family Silphidae; genus Phosphuga; species Phosphuga atrata. Next base: position 22,733,419 of record OX155904.1, on the reverse strand, counting down.
TGACGATTTGTGGACAATAAAAAATCAGGGTGGATGAAATCTTCTGCTGTTGCAGAGGGGTATGTTGACGCTTCCTTGAAAAAGAAAATTGAAGTGTCAAAAATGCTTGGGTCTGAGCAATTAAATATCAACTTACCTGGATGTTCTTCTAGTTTGCCAAAGCTGCAATTTGATAGTAATAGTAGCACTATATATAATGTCTCAATAAATGTAACTATAAATGTGTTTAATAATTGTACAATTGATGGACAGAATTTTAATTAAATATGTGTTATATCGTTTATTACCATTAATTCATTATTTGTGTAACCGCGATTTCCACACATTAAAAAAAGTTGACACTGACAGCTGCCAACTGAATTTCAGTGCCAACCTTTAAAAATTAACTCATTACAGCACTCGGCGAGTCATAATCGCACGCATATGAGTGCTGTTATCAGTGCAATACAGACACAAAATAGAAAAAAAACTCTTTACCTCTTATGGCTCATACATTTCGGGATGAATTTTTTGTGCAAGGGCGAGCACAAAAATCACGAATAGCATATCTGGAGAGGATATAACTATTGCAAAAATTTCGAGTTGTTTAAAATTTCTGTGCTCAATTATTAAAGATTTCACCTCTTATGGCTAATATAGTTCGGCAGACTTTTTCATACAAGAGTACGACCATAAAAATCGCGAATGGCACTTGGAGAGCATATAATTACTGCAACGATTTTTCATCGGCTAAAATGTTTGAGCTCGATTGTTATAGATTTCACCTCTTATGTCTCATAAAATTTGGGGTGAATTTTCTGGCAAAGGTGCTAGCACAAAAATCGCGAATAGGATATTTTAAGAGCGTATAATTATTGCAACGTTTTCGCTTCGTTTAAAATTTTTATACTTTGTCGTTAAAGATTTCACGTCTAGGGGCTCATTCGCTTCGGGGTGAGTTTTTCGCACAAGGAGTTGAGTTACAAATTCTCTCTGTGGTTCTTGAAAAACCCAAAAAGAGCACATAATTACAGTGTTTATTTGGTTTTCAGCTGAGTGGGTGCAAGCTTGACTGTAAGTTACCAAACCCCCCACCTACTTGAAATTTTATTTCTTCATTGAACGCTTAGAGCATAATTAGCTCATAATTAGCACATAAAGAACACATAATTATGGTCCAATCAAATTTGAATTTTGAAGAAATATGGGTGGCAGCTTTAAAATAACCTGTATATCACCCTTGTTTGAACAATTGTATACAATACATTACGTAATTGTAAACAATTGTTCCAACAAGGGTGGTTCAGTTTTAAATGTACCATCTGTATACCAGTAACTTTTCAAGTACTTAATTGAAAATTACGTTTTGTAAAAAATATCAAAATCCTGTTTCCTACTCTCCCAGAATCAAATTAAAAAAAAAAACCGGCCAAGTGCGTGTTGTGACTCGCGCACCGAGGGTTCCGTGCAAATTTGTAAGTAAGGTATCTTTTTTGTGTGGAGGACGTAGCAAGTACAGTTAACGTGACAAGTGGCCCTCCTGAAATCACGACCATCTTAGTACCGCTGCAGGCATAATCTCAAGATGTCGCTGTCGTAATATGGAATTCTACCCTTCTATTTAACCTACCCTTCTAATTCTACCCTATTTTATTACCATACATCCCCCATTCACTATGAGTGTTTAGGGGTTCTGGAACTACACTATTTGTTTTTACTGCTCAATTTTGCCCCTGCATCCTGCTGTTGCATAATGAGGATTAGTTTGTTTCTAACCATAGTAACTTTTTTTATTGTGGTTTGGTGGAAACTCTCACTAAACCCCCTTTTCCACTTGGCTTTTCAGTATGCACCACCCCGGTTACGGGTATTTTGCATTCATTCAGCATGGGCTGCCCGGACGGTTAGTGCTTCCCTGGTTGAAAATACCTCCTCGGCAGGACCTAACCGAGGAGGACATAACCGAGGAGAACCTAACTGTATGCAACCCATATGCTTCTGGTGCCTGACAATACCACGCAACACATTAGTGTAGTTTCATAAGTTTCTAATAGTAAATTTGCATTTTTCTTGTAATTAAACTACATATTTACGGTTTTCAGATTTTTTCCTTTACATGTGCTGTAAGACACCGCTTCTTGCCAAATTTTATGATTCTAGGTCAACGGGAAGTACCCTATAGGTTTTTATTCCCTTGTGAAATCGCAAAATATGCGACATAAACGGTCATATCTTTTGATTGCGTTGACTTACAAGTTTGATTTTTTCACAGTTGAAAGAGACCGCAGACCCGAGTATTTGATACAAATTTCAACTTATTACCTCTACGCGTTCCTGAAAAAAATGGTCTTGACAGACAGACAGACAGACGGACAACAAAGTGATCCTTTAAGGGTTCCGATTTCGGTACGGAACCCTAAAAAATTTTCTCCATTCTCAGTAGTCGTATATTTTCTTATAAATATTATATCTCTTCTACGATTCGGAATTGATTCGGCACAGAGTTTCCTTTATTCGATGAGTGCTAATTCTCTTTTTCATAGTGTTTAATGAAGACAGTTCGCCTTTTACTGCTTGACATGAAGCATTTGACACAAATCAACCAGAAGAGTGTATTTATAGCATCACTTTTAATTCAGAACAGACCATAATATCGTAATGGGTAAAATTACCATGACAACACCACCAGTCAACAGACAGAAACAGAACAGCCCAACAACAAAGTTTAAATTAAACATTAGTGTTTGTATCTTATCTTCATAGATTAGAATTTCTAGGAAATTGTTTTATACATATCGTTAACAAAGTTAACATCATTGCGTATAGAACGTATAACTAATCTTTCTTTAACAAACTTTCTTAAAAGCAACTACTTCACTGGCAAACACCTCGACTGACATTGAATTACATTAAGAAAGTTTTTTTGGGTTGTACATAACCCTGTGATTTTCCAAAAAATAACAATATCCTGATCAAATACAAAAAATAATTATCAATTAATTAATGAACGTAAATGGCCGAAAGCCGAAAGTCCCGAACCGACTGCGGCTACGCCAAAGAGAGGCAGAAGACATCGAGGAAATCGAAAAAATCACGGTGGAGAAGGTCATATCAGAAATGAAACATCTGAAAAACGGAAAATGCCCAGGCCCAGATAACATTCCCAACGAACCTCTAAAATGTGGGGAAGCAGTGCTGGCTGTACAGTTTGCCGAACTGTTTAACAAAATATTGAAGGATGGAACAACACCAGTGACCTGGTAAAAGAACATAACAATCCCATTATTCAAAAATGGAAAAACCTCATATCCTGCGAACTACCGAGAAATATGCCCTCTGGACACATCCATGAAATTATTTACCCGTATTCGGCAGCAACGCATTCTCTGACATACCATTATAAGTGAAGCACAGCAAGGGTTTCGGAAAAACCGGTCGACGATCGATGCAGTGTTCGTTGTCAGACAGGTGGTGGAGAGGACAATAGAATACAATAAACCAACATATCTGTGATTCATAGATTTGACGAAGGCGTTCGACACAATAAAGTTGTAGGACGTTCTGAAGGAGCTAAAACGCAGAGGAACATATCCAAGCATCATCGAGACAATCTGACAGCTCAACACAAACAATACCACAGAAATAAGGACAAATTTAATAACAACAGAGGAAATTAAACAAACCACGGGAATTCCACAAGGCGACAGTCTCAGTCCATAGCTTTTAAATATCATATTGGACCGAATATTAGAGCAAGTGCGTAATGTAAACCATGGGTACAAGATGGGAAAACAACAACTGAAGATTATCTGCTCTGCCGACGACGCAGCGCTATTCGCGGACACAGAAGACGGACTATAATGGCTCATACAGGCATTCAACAAAGAAGCTGAAAATGTTAATATGAAAATCAACCACCTAAACAAAAAGCATGGTAATTGCCAGGGAAACATGCAGATGCAAGCTGGAACTAAACAACAAAATAATAGAACAGGTCTTCGAGTTTAACTACCTGGGAACAAAAATGGAAACAAGTCAGCCAGAATAGCAGGAGCCCTGAGAACAACTATCTGGAAAAATGCATGCATATCAACTACAACCAAAGTCATAATATACAAAGCATGTGTAAGACCCGTAATGACATACACAGCAGAAACATGAGCCGACACAGCCGAGACCAAAATGGCGCGCACCAATGAAATGAGAGTATTAAGAGCATTAACGGGAAACACACTTAAAGACAAAAGAAGGAGTAAAAAAATTCGGGAAGAATGCGAGACGGAAGACGTGGTGAGGTGGTCAGTAAATATTTCAGTATTCAAACGTAAACGTTTCTACCAGACGTATTAAAACCATTATGCCAATACCCCGGTACAGTTTTGCATGTTCTTACTTACATATCTTTTGTATTTAACGAAAAATTTAAAAATCCTTTCAGATTCTCGTTATTTGAGTCTATTGACATCGATTTATATATGTTCTGTAAGATATTTATGGGGTGTAAGGGGTTATGAGAACATCATGGTAACTCAAAAGTCAACCTCGCCTGCCCGCGGTAACCACTGCTAGATAACTAAAGAGGCTCTGACGTCCGAATATTGGCGGGATAACCATAGAATCACAGGACAGAAATACCCTGTGGAGGAATAAAGCTTGTCCACCTGAGCCCTCAGAAGAAAGGAAACCTACCAAAACAAGGCATGTTTGATAGCCGCTGGATGGCAGTCCCATCGTCAGACTCGGGTGCGGTGGACTAATAACCTGCCCATTTTATACTCTTTATTAACGAAACCACTACAGATACTAACCGGACGGATTCTAAGATAACGACTTTGGCGAACACAAAAACTCGGACACGAATAGGAATATGGAACATTAGAACCCTACTGGAACCATCGAGACTTGCACAAGTGGTCCGCGAAATGACAGGATACAACTTGGAAATCCTCGGCCTTAGCGAAGTAAGATGGCATGGATTTGGAGAACAAAATACAACGAACGGCGGACCGTTCCTGTACTCAAGCAAACCACAAAGCGAACACCATGAGAGCGGAGTAGGCTTACTACTAAGCAAAAAGGCCAAGACTAGCCTACTATCCTGGTGACCAGTGAACGATAAAATTATTGTTGCCCGTTTCCACACAAGGGTTAGAAGCATAAGTATCATCCAATGTTACGCACCAACAGAGTCAAACCCAATTGAAACAAAGGTCACGTTCTACGAACAACTGTCTACCACCTTACACTCCATAACAAAGGGCGACATAATCATACTAATGGGGAACCTAAATGCCAAAGTTGTTTCCGACAGCACCAACTTAGAGCAGGCAATGGGTAACCATGGAATCGGAACGGTAAACGAGAATGGGGAAATGCTGGTCGATACGTGCTTGGAACACAACCTGATAATTGGCGGCACGCTCTTTCCGCATAAGAGGGTACACAAGGAGACTTGGATATCTTCTGACCAGCGTACAAAAAACCAAATTGACCACATTATCATTCAAAAAAAGTGGAGAACATCACTATGCGACGTGAGAAACAAGAGAGGTGCAGATATGGCCAGCGACCATTACCTTGTCGTTGGCACGCTTAAACTAAAGTTAGCAACACCAGAAAGACAAATTACGTTAGCTGCTAGCATAAAATTCGATACAGACAATCTTAAAGCAACCGAGGGACTAGCCAGTTTCAAGACGCAACTGCAAGAAAATACAACTAACATGACAGAGGAAGATCGTCGAGAATGGAAAGCAGTCCACAAAGTATTGTTAGAAACTGCCGACAAGACCTTGGGTAGAAAGCAAATCAACAGAGAGGAGTGGATCTCGCAGGAAACATGGAAAATAATCGAAGACAGGATGAAAGCAAAAGCCCTGCTCAATCAAAACCCTAACCACGAAGAGAAGGCCGAACTGACTCGTAACTACTGGAACATAAACCGCAAGGTAAAACGGAGTGCCAGAAAAGACAAACGTAGATGGGCGGAAGATCTCGCAGCGAAAGCCGAAGTTGCAGCACTAACAACACAAGAAAACTTTATCTCATAACAAAAAAACTCGCTAATAAAAACGTCAAAAGAGAACACCCAATAAAAAATAAAGCGGGACAATTGCTGACAAACAAAGAAGATCAACGTATAAGATGGCAAGAATACTTCCAAGAAATACTCGGAGAGCCGAACCCGGAAGGAAGTGAAAGTCGAGGACGACATACATCCCCCACATCCTCCAAAAGACCATCAAATAAATCTCCTGGTCCGGAACGTGAATCCTAACCCACCTAGTGAAGAAGAAGTTAGAACTACATTAAAGAACCTTAAGAACAACAAGGCCGCTGGCCCAGATAACCTTCCGGCAGAAATGCTTACAGCAGACCTAAAGGTGGTAACAAAACTGCTCCACCCGCTAATAGTAGATGCGTGGGAGTCGGAAAATGAGCCACATGAATGGAAGCAAGGAGCCATAGTCGTTCTCCCCAAAAAAGATGATCTCTCAGACTGCGGCAGTTGGAGAGGGATTACAATTTTAAACACTATCAACAAAATATTTTCTCATTTTACATTTTACTGGATCGACTATCCAAATCCATAGAGTCAGGCTGCGTCAGGAACAAGCGAGTTTTCGCCCAAATAGATCCTGTGTCGATCAAATTAACAAAACGCGAATCATCATAGAGCAGTCCATGGAATGGAGGTCTACATTATACGCGGTCTTCGTCGACTTCCGTAGGGCCTTTGATAGCATCTATCATAAGAAAGTCTGGAAAGCGCTGGAAGAAAAGAGGGTACCTGAAAAGATAATAAACCTAGTAAAGGAACTATACCGGGACGCATACTGCTATGTAAAACACCACACTGCTAAGAGCAGCGACATTACAATCAGCTCGGGAGTCAGACAGGGCTGCATAGAATCGCCCTTACTATTTCACATTCTGTTAGATTCAATAATGGACAAAGTAGTGTCAAGGAGTAAGGGCATTAGATGGACGTTAAACTCGTTCCTGGAAGATCTGGACTACGCAGACGATATCTGTTTCCTGGCACACACCCACGCCGACATGCAGAGCAAACTCGACCGTCTCTCTGCAGAATCCAAAGCAAGTTTAAAAATCAACATTGGCAAAACCAAATCGCTTAGAGCGGCCACGAAGAATACCCGCGCCTTCGCATTTATGACGAACAAATAGAGGGTGTAAATGAATTCACGTACCTGGGAAGCATAATTACTAATGAGGGCGGCACCACCACCGATGTTTCATACCGAATAAAAAGGGCCAAACAGGCATTTGGTATGCTCAGGCCGATCTGGACCTCCAGACTGTATTCCACACGAACAATACTAAGAATATTCAACTCAAATGTGAAATCGGTCTTGCTGTACGGGTGCCAAACATGGAAAATCTCCATAACAATATTAAATAAGCTTCAGGTATTCATAAACAAATGTCTACGAAGTGTACTGCGTATATTTTGGCCATATACAATACGAAATGTTGACTTATGGCACCTGACAAACCAACAAGAGATACAAAAAGAAATAAAATACCGCAAGTGGAAATGGGTGGGCCATGTATTGAGGAGAGACGAAGGAAACATCACTAGGCAAGCCTTACAATGTAACCCGCAGGGTTCTCGTAGAAGGGGACGTCCAGCTAACACGTGGTGGAGGACCATAGACGCTGAATTAAAGATCGCAGGAAAAACGTGGAACGAGGTGAAACGCCTCGCTCAGAATAGAGTCAGATGGAAGGTCTTTGTAGAGGCCCTATGCTCCGCGTAGGAGTTAGAGGACAACAAGAAAAAATATATTTATATGCAAAAAAATATATAAACTTATTGGGCTTAGTCTAATAACCCATCGACCATTACCCGGGGTACCCGGGTACCCATATATAAATAAATAATTAAACTTATCTCTAGGGATAAAAAATATTACTTAATATATAAAAAAACCAATATATGTAACTTTCAATTAATTTTAGTATAAAATTTGTACATATGTAGCGGCAACGGGCCTTTTCAGAAGAAGGCTGTTCAAATATATTAGTATTACGATAGAGTCGTCGCTATAATGCTCAAACAATTTCTACAAATATATTGTCTGTTTTCTTCGTCTTCTTTCGAATAGGCCTAATTTGGACCACGCTTGTTCAACTGTTGGGCTTTGACCTTTGCCCAGTATTGTCGCATCTTCTGCCGGTGTAACTCCTTTCTCTCTTCTGTCCAGGGGGTACCTTTCCCGGGGGGTGACTGTTTTTGAGATTTGTTATTCCCAGTTCTTTAATATCCTTTTCGGTCTCTGTCAACCAAGTGGTACGAAGCTTCTTGTTTTGCCAGAAGGTGAACAGACGGTTGATTAGTCGGTTTGAAGGCAATCTTGCAACGTGACTATAGAAAGCTACCCTCCTTTTCCTTGCACAGTCAGGGAGCATCTCAATACGTTCGTAGAGCTCAGAGTTATGCCGTCTTCGGAATTCCCCATTTTCCTTTAACGGGCCTAGGATCTTCCTGAGGATTCTCCTCTCACTGATTTCCAATTTATCTATTAGACCCCTACGGTTCAAGGAAAGCTACTCCATGACATACAGGACTTCTGGTCGTAACTGATGTGTAGTGCTTAAGTTTCAGGTTGCGTGACAGGCATTTCTTATTGTAAGTGTTCTTAGTCAGCCGATAGGCTAGTTCTAACTTGCTGACTCTCTTGGATAATGATGCTTTTTCTGATAAGTTGGGTTCAATCCATTCGCCGAGATACTTAAATTTCTCAGGCCTCTTGATGTTTCCCTGTTCTAGTAACATCGCTCTGTTTGCTTCTCTGATGTTGGTGAAGAATTCTGTTTTCTCCAGCGACACTTGAGGAACCACTTTGCCAGCCCGTTTTCTGAGGCAGTTTACCTGCATTGTTGCCATCTCAAGAGAATCAGCAAATAGTGCCATGTCATCTCCAAAGGCCAGGCAATCTACAACTACTCCATCGGTCTTACGTCCCAGGTAGATACCACTCTGAGCACCCAAATTGTTCAGTTCCTTGCGCCTGTCTCTTATATTCTTTTCAAGGACACAGTTGAAGAGAAAACACAGTTGTGGGGAAAGTCCATCTCCTTGTCTCACTCCAGTTTTTATTTCGAAGCTTTCTAAAATCTCGCCTCTAAATTTAAACTTGGAAAGGGTGTTGGTCAAAATTTCTAGGATTAGTCTGCGGGTTTTGTTGTCTAATGCTAGTTCCTGGAGTACTTTGTTAAGCGTTTCTCTATCAATGGAATCGTAGGCTTTCCTAAAATCAACAAGGGTGACGACCACCTTGCGGTTTCTCATCTTGGAGTATGCAAGTATAGTTTTAAGATTGAGGATCTGTTCAACACAGGATCGGCTCTTCCTGAATCCCCCCTGGTATTCTCCCAGTTGACTATCCAACTGATTTTGTTGCCCTTGTTTGTAACGCCATTGAGAGAATCTTGTATGTTACCGGGACGAGAGAAATTCAACGGTAGTTATTTAGATCCGTAAAATCTCCCTTTTTGTGAAGCGGATGGATCAGAGCAGATTTCCAATCGGGTGGTAATTTCTCTGTTTCCCAGATGTCCTGGATGATCTCGGTTAGCTTGCGCACGGCATTGTTTCCAGCACCTTTCCACAGTTCAGCAACAATAGATTATAATTAAATTCAACGGAACAGTTCAGTCGACAAGGTCACTTGACAAGTTCACCCAGTTCACCCGAGCCGCAGTCACGCCAACATGTTTATAGTAACTTGCTGCTTCGCGAATCCGTTGTTATTGTGTTATTTAGTGTTATTTGATTGTTGTAAATATATTTTCTCTTGTCACAAAACCTGTTTGATAAATTTATTCTTGCCCATATCACCCACATATAAAATATTTTTATGTTGAAATAATTCTTGAAAACATCAGTCACATATAATAATTGCTTTTGAATGTTCATCGATCGTAAACTGGTTTACTAGATTCTTTTTATGATTTTAGCGTTTTTCTCCATTTTTTATAGACACGCTGGTAACAAACATGATCCTACAAAAGTTATTCGTCCAGTGGAATCTGCTAATTAGAGCCGCCTGACTCACTTGATGTGTTTGCCCTGCTTGTAGAAATAATTGGTTTTCCATAGATGCTTTCGATCGCAATTCTAGTGGTGAAATTACTCATAATTTAAATATATTGAGGTCGTTCTTTTTCATCATTTTGTTATTTTGGTGATACATTATGTAGCTTGCAAGATTGGCGATCGGTTATTGACCGGCGTTTCTCAACCTGGGGCACGCGTACCCCCAGGGGTATGTGAAATGATCTCCGGGTGTACTCAGAACAAATTATTTAATGGCGGACATTGATAGATAAATTGAACATAAAAGAAAAGATAAAAAGTAACAAAAGACAACAACTGTCTTTCCATTTTTATTGTTTCTTTTACATTGAACAAGTTTTACATCGTTATTATACATAATGGGGGGTGAGGGGGGGGGGGGCTTCAGGTTAGAGGGATAGGCAAGGGGTCAAGGGGTACGCAAGTAAAAAAGGTTGAGAAACGCTGGGTTACTCCGTGTGTTACTTGTGTAACGGCCCGGGTACCCAGGTACCCCCCGGCTATTGAACAATATTGTAACTGGGTTGTGATTGACAATAAGGGTAAAACAAGCAGAATGGTTTTATAAAATGGCAGTAAATTGCTAAAATATATGACTCAACTCGTTTTAGTTTTAATTTATATATTCCAAGTCATTTACAAACAAAAAGAATATTGTTAAATATAACTCAATAACTAAAAACTAACTACTGAATTGTGTACATTAACACATTGCAAATATTGTGTAAAAATCTTTATTGATGTCTTATTTTTCTCCATCGAATGAACGAAATGAACCACGATGACCTATTTTTCTCCATCGAATAATTCTCTTAACGGTCAAGAAAACTTCCAAAATCACTAGTTCTTTCGACTCTGAAGTTACAGACATGCTAAATTTGTAACTTCTTTCAGGCATATTGGGTGGAAATTTTGTGGCATCTGGTACATAATCCTTGATATAATGACTGCCCTAAAATAAGGTATCAGTTAATGGTTGGTAGTGTTGAGTTGTTAATGATATGTTTATAATTTTACAGGTTTTATTGGACATTTGGTGACATTTCCAAGTTTCAATACTTCCGCAAATCCAAAATAGTTTTTTTCCAAAGATTTGCATCCATCTACGGGGAATCTTATTGCAAATTTCCTGTACTCGTTGTTTATATACACATAAGCTTGAATTGTAAACTAGAAGAATCAACTTGAATTAAATTGTTTTCTTATGATTATATTACTAACTGTTAAGTTTGTTAGGTCACAAAGATTTTCAAAGTAAACACTTATTGATCTTGTCGTCCTATTATATCTTGTGTTATTGAGTGTAAAGTATTTGAATTCGTTTGGATTCAAATAGCCTAAATCTGCATGTTCATAGACTATTTCATAAGAGTGTTGCTCATAATTGTGACCCTAAAAATTTGCAAATTTTATTACAAATATCGCGAAGACTAAAATAATTTTTATTATAGAATAAAATTTCATTTTACTTACTTTTACACGACAACTAATAAACCAAGTAATAATAATCTCATCATGTTTTTCGAATGAAATGGAAAATTTGGAAATATTACTCGCAATATATACATTTCTCTAATCTTGTCCATCCCCGGTTTGTTCAATTTTCCTGCGATTTCTATCGCCACATTAATATTGAATAATATAAAACAGAGATAAAATGAAACCAATAACATTTTATTTCCGGGAATATCATGCATAATTAATATTTTACTAATAACTATAAATAAATACATTAATATAACAAGAAACATACAATTTATGTTATTTATATAAAATTTGAAAAAAAAACATACCTGCTAAAAAACCTAATTAATCGCCTCGGATAGGACGGAAAATACACTAGGACGAACCAAGCTAAGAAAACGACAACTATATGCGGTACATGAGTAGGGAAAGATGATTCGTTCTAGACCCTCCACCTCCACTGTCATGCGCATGCGCGATGACCTTTGACCCCTAACCTATGCGCATGCGCGATGACCTTTGACCCCTAACCTTGACCTTGACCCCTAACCTGACCTTGACCTTGACCCCTAACCTTGACCCCTAACCTAACCTTGACCTTGACCCCTAACCTTGACCTTGGAACTTCCGGTTTCGACTTCCGGTTTCCGGTTTCGACTTCCGGTTTCGACTTCCTGTTTCCGGTCTCGACTTCCGGCCGCCATTTCGGAACTTCCAAATGCGCGGGAAAATTCAAAAAATAGACGCGAGGCGGGGGAAATTCAAAATTAGATCCTGTTGAGACAAATGAGGTGTGAAAAGTTGGTTGCATACATCAACGGGGCTAAACACATGGAACTAGATAGACGAGGCTAGATACATGAGACTAGATACACGGGGCTTATGTAAAATTTCTTAAACTTGTCTGTGATTTAGATCGTATTAATTATTTAATATAAATAAAAAAGTATTTCAGCAATTAGGTTTAATTTTGAGTGAGAAATGGAATATATTGTTTCTTTTTCAGTTTACGTAATCAGTTTAGTATTTGAAGCTTTTAAATGTATGAGAATGAAATAATATCTAATAATTTTTATTACAACTTCCACGATAGAAAATGTTTATGTAACCACACGTCTAGATAGGAGCAAACGTCTAGCACTGATAACAATCCTGTCTCAACCTGTTCAACCTGTCTCGACCTGTCTGTAAACATATGTGAAACAAATAAATTATTCCGTGTTTAATTTTATAAACGTAATAAGATTTTAATTTAAATAAAGTTTCAGTATTCGGTTAAGCAGAGCCGGATGTTTGTGCATGCCAGTGTAATCAATTTCTTCGTTTTGTTTTTCGTATTTGTGTTTCGTTCAATCTACTGGCTCTGCGATAAGACGCAACCGGATGTTTGTCAGACATAATTTCTTATCAGCGGTGTGCGAGCTGAGAAAATAATAAAATATGAATCTAATCAACTCTCACTTAATACTCTGCAGCTCTATCGGTTATGTGTAGCGTGGGGTCACATAGACCTCACACCCTGTTTAGCGTGGGGTCACATAGACCTCACACCCTGTTTAGCGTAGGGTCACATAGACCTCACACCCTGTTTAGCGTGGGGTCACATAGACCTCACACTCTGTTTAGCGTGGGGTCACATAGACCTCACACCCTGTTTAGCGTGGGGTCACATAGACCTCACACCCTGTTGAGCGTGGGGTCACATAGACCTCACACCCTGTTTAGCGTGGGGTCACATAGACCTCACACCCTGTTGAGCGTGGGGTCACATAGACCTCACACCCTGTTTAGCGTGGGGTCACATAGACCTCACACCCTGTTTAGCGTGGGGTCACATAGACCTCACACCCTGTTTAGCGTGGGGTCACATAGACCTCACACCCTGTTGAGCGTGGGGTCACATAGACCTCACACCCTGTTTAGCGTGGGGTCACATAGACCTAACACCCTCACGTGGGGTCACATAGACCTCATAGTTGGGGTAGGTTACAGATGTTAGGAACGAAGCGCCATTAGGGTGGGTTAGCATTAGATTAGTTGGATTAGGTTAGGTTAGGTTAGTTGAGTTAACATTAGGGTAGGTTAGCATTAGATTAGTTGGGATAGGTTAGGAATGAGGCGCGCTTCATTCCTAACCTATCCCAACTAATCTAATGCTAACCTACCCTAATGTTAACTCAACTAACCTAACCTAACCTAATCCAACTAATCTACTGCTAACCCACCCTAATGGCGCTTCGTTCCTAACATCTGTAACCTACCCCAACTATGAGGTCTATGTGACCCCACGTGAGGGTGTTAGGTCTATGTGACCCCACGCTCAACAGGGTGTGAGGTCTATGTGACCCCACGCTAAACAGGGTGTGAGGTCTATGTGACCCCACGCTAAACAGGGTGTGAGGTCTATGTGACCCCACGCTAAACAGGGTGTGAGGTCTATGTGACCCCACGCTAAACAGGGTGTGAGGTCTATGTGACCCCACGCTCAACAGGGTGTGAGGTCTATGTGACCCCACGCTAAACAGGGTGTGAGGTCTATGTGACCCCACGCTCAACAGGGTGTGAGGTCTATGTGACCCCACGCTAAACAGGGTGTGAGGTCTATGTGACCCCACGCTAAACAGAGTGTGAGGTCTATGTGACCCCACGCTAAACAGGGTGTGAGGTCTATGTGACCCCACGCTAAACAGGGTGTGAGGTCTATGTGACCCCACGCTAAACAGGGTGTGAGGTCTATGTGACCCCACGCTACACATAACCGATAGAGCTGCAGAGTATTAAGTGAGAGTTGATTAGATTCATATTTTATTATTTTCTCAGCTCGCACACCGCTGATAAGAAATTATGTCTGACAAACATCCGGTTGCGTCTTATCGCAGAGCCAGTAGATTGAACGAAACACAAATACGAAAAACAAAACGAAGAAATTGATTACACTGGCATGCACAAACATCCGGCTCTGCTTAACCGAATACTGAAACTTTATTTAAATTAAAATCTTATTACGTTTATAAAATTAAACACGGAATAATTTATTTGTTTCACATATGTTTACAGACAGGTCGAGACAGGTTGAACAGGTTGAGACAGGATTGTTATCAGTGCTAGACGTTTGCTCCTATCTAGACGTGTGGTTACATAAACATTTTCTATCGTGGAAGTTGTAATAAAAATTATTAGATATTATTTCATTCTCATACATTTAAAAGCTTCAAATACTAAACTGATTACGTAAACTGAAAAAGAAACAATATATTCCATTTCTCACTCAAAATTAAACCTAATTGCTGAAATACTTTTTTATTTATATTAAATAATTAATACGATCTAAATCACAGACAAGTTTAAGAAATTTTACATAAGCCCCGTGTATCTAGTCTCATGTATCTAGCCTCGTCTATCTAGTTCCATGTGTTTAGCCCCGTTGATGTATGCAACCAACTTTTCACACCTCATTTGTCTCAACAGGATCTAATTTTGAATTTCCCCCGCCTCGCGTCTATTTTTTGAATTTTCCCGCGCATTTGGAAGTTCCGAAATGGCGGCCGGAAGTCGAGACCGGAAACAGGAAGTCGAAACCGGAAGTCGAAACCGGAAACCGGAAGTCGAAACCGGAAGTTCCAAGGTCAAGGTTAGGGGTCAAGGTCAAGGTTAGGTTAGGGGTCAAGGTTAGGGGTCAAGGTCAAGGTCAGGTTAGGGGTCAAGGTCAAGGTTAGGGGTCAAAGGTCATCGCGCATGCGCATAGGTTAGGGGTCAAAGGTCATCGCGCATGCGCATGACAGTGGAGGTGGAGGGTCTAGAACGAATCATCTTTCCCTACTTACATGGAATATACAGGGCCTATCCAATAAAATAAACGAAGTTAAAAGAAGAAGAAAAAGAAAGGAAAGGCATCGGAAAATTGGGGTTACGACCATTTTTACAGCGGAGTACCCAAGGAAAGCAGAGCTAAGCAGGGAGTATCCATAGTACCCCACAGGAGAATGAGAAAGTATATCTCCACATGGGAACCGATTAATGAAAGAATGATAAAGATGAATCTAAAAATATTAGGATATAATGTGACTATACTGGGAATATATGCCATTAAGGATGACGAACTAGTCCACAATAAATAAATATTAAACTCATTCTATGAAAAAGTAAATGAGGAAATAGGAAAAATAGGAAGGTCAAGAGAAATCCCGGGAAAAAAAAAATTATATAATTATATATAATTATATATGATTAATTATATATAATTATATACGAATTTTGGCACGATATAATTTTATCTAATTATATATAAAAATATATAATTTTATCTAATTATATATAAAAATATATAATTTTGTCTAATTATATATAAAAATATATAATTTTGTCTAATTATATATAAAAATATATAATTTTGTCTAATTATATATAAAAATATATAATTTTGTCTAATTATATATAAAAATATATAATTTTGTCTAATTATATATAAAAATATATAATTTTATATATATATATATATATATATATATATATATATATATATTTATATATCTTTCTATTTTTAAGCAGTTTACTATCACATATTTACCAGCATTGAAATAATTAATTTTATATGAATAATTAACAAAATATATTTACATACCTTGGGTCTACATCGCTTCTAATTGTAGTTGCATATTCTTAAACATTTTTTTAAATTCATTTTTCGGCGGATTTTTAACGCGGACAAGTAAAAATTCTCCGGGGACCGGCCGGTAACAATTAGCTAATTTATCGATTAAAACAGATTAATTGATTTACATTATAAATGATTATTGCTCAAATATATATTTTTAAATTAAAAACAAAAACATAGATTGAATTAAACTTTCAAATGTATTGAATAAATCCAAAATATGTTTCACAAACACCGTGGCTTCTTCAGGTAATGATATACAATGATATAGTTTATCATTATATGAAGAAGCCAGTGTTGGTGAAGCATATGTTCTATTTATACAATAAATATGAAACTTAAAAACAATCTATGTTTTTTTATCTTTAATAATGAAATGAAGTTTCAACAAGTAACTCCACAATCAATCAATTATATATTTTTTGGATAATTGCGCACAGTATATTTTTTAAATAAGTTTTTCCGAGATGCAATTTCATAAAGACATTTAACTTACAACACTCGTAAGTCGATGTACCACTGTACGTATATAAAGTTGTATATGACAAAATATTTTTTTTTATTATAACTTAGAACACAACGACAATAACCAAATAACAAAACTACAAATAACAAAAAAAATAATCTATTAATATATATATATATATATATATATATATATATATATATATATATATATATATATATATATTTATATATATATATGTATATAGATTTTTTAGTTTTAACAAAACTAAAATGTATTCTCTTAACAATTTTTAAGAGCAGGTTAAACATATTAGTTACTTCTTTGTAACTGTAAATTTTTTTGGTGCGATCTTTTAATTTCCCCTATCTTCTGAGTCATCGCCTGTTGTAACTCACTCCACTTGTAGGGAGCACTCTCATTTTTTGTTTTCTTTTGCCAACCTTTTTGTTCAGCATACTTTAAAGTATATTGAATTATAGTTGCTTTTGCCTTGCTATGCAACGCTTGATAGACTTTTGGTTCACCAAGTTTGCCCAAGTTTCGAGGAGGCTGACCGCTGTATGTGCAGTTAAGGATTTCTTTCCTGCTAAATATGCCATCCATCAATGTTCTAACCATCACTGTGCCCTCACCGCATATGTGAGCCGTGTTCAATTTAATTTCTGTGCAATAAATATTATTGCCTATATCCACCATCTTGTTACAATAGTTAGGACCTAACAATTGAACATCCTCATCATAAAAGTCGTTCAAATTAAGATTTTCTGCCTGGTCTTCTAACGTAATATTATTAGCTTCTTCTTCATTGGCAAAATTTCTTTGTTCTTCAACTATCATTGGTGGATGACTCACGCTTGCACCAACAGTAGGGACATCAGTTTCTTCTACGTCTTCATCGGATCGATCAGAAGCTGATTCAGTTGTGTCAGTTTGTTCAGCGTTATTATGGTTTTTTTTTTCAATTTTTGTAGTACTCTTAAGTTTTCCTGCGAAATACATTGATTTATTTTATTAAGTTTTTTTGCCAGATAAGTCATTAATGAAAATAAATATTCTTCAAGTTAACAATACAAGTCTTCAAATTAAAAAATAATAATATCCGAATGATTTATTTTCTTTCTATTGTCGACCAATATACTAGCACATATATACAAACAAGCATTGAAATAATTAATTTTATATGAATAATTAACAAAATAGATTTACATACCTTTTGCCTTCATCGCTTCTAATTGAAGTTGCATATTCTCTAACAGTTTTTTTAATTCTTTTTTTGTCGGGCTTTTTGGTTTTATTCCCCTTTCCGTTTTTTTTAAAGATTTATTTTTCGAGTCATCCTTACTATGATCTGCACTTTCTTGTTTAGTAACACCAGTCTATTAATTTTCAATAATACAAGTTATTAGTAAAATATTCAATATTTCCATTAGATTCTGATGATAGTACTTTTTCACATTAGTTAAAATATTAAAAAAATATTGATTCTAGTTAATTGATAAAATTATAGAAGTGTTATTGAATCATATAATAAACATATAATACAAATTATAAAATATAATTAAACTTTCAAATAATGTATAATTTACATACTTTATGTTTCTTCTGAATGACATTATCGTTAATGTTTCCATTTGTAGGTGATCTAAATCGTTTGCCTCTGGGAAGTTTACTAGGAGTATTAGATGTAGTACTTGAAGTAGGCTTGCTTTTTGTTGATATATTTAATTCTCGCAATGTCTTATCAATTATTTTCATATTATCTGGATATAATTACACACAAAATGTGAATGATTATTCTATTATACTGTTGAATAATAACAATATATATATATATATATATATATATATATATATATATATATATATATATATATTTGAAAATACAAAATCGAAAAACTATAAAAAAGTTTTCATAATTAAAATTGTATTATTTACGATACATTTTTTACGCGGACAAGTAAAAATTCTCCGCGAACCGGCCGTTAAGAATTAGCTAATTTACCGATTAAAACTGATTATTTTTTATATTAAAGGTAAAAACATATTGTTTCAAATTTATTGTATAAATACAACATATGTTTCACATACACTGTGGCTTCTTCAGATAATGGTCTACAAGATATACAATGATATAGTATATCATTACATGAACAAGCCACAGTGTTCGTGTTCACATGTTCTATTTATACAATAAATTTGAAACTTAAAAACAATCTATGTTTTTATCTTTATTAATGAAATGTAGTTTGAACCAGTAACTCCACAATCAATCAATTATATTTTTTTAATAATTGTGCACAGCATATTTTTGAAATAATTTTTTACAAATATAGATTTAATTTTTCTTAATATTACACATATATTTCGTAGTCCTTTAAATACCGTGTATACCGCTTGAATTTAAATATAAGAAAATAATTTGATTATTTTAAGAAAACTTTAAAGAATACTAAATATTTAAGAATAATAAATTGGTATTACCTGATTGAATAATGACTGTACCATCGTATTTGGAATTTTGCCAAAAAAAAATTACCGACTCTCCAGGATTAGGAATCATTTCCTCATCATAACACACATCAACATCTTCAACTTTGCAGTATGAATTGTCGGTTTTGCAATGAATAACAAACATTTTAAATATTTCAAATTAAATCTCAAAATAAAATTCCGTTTGATATTTATTTGAAAAATAATTTTAACTGACAAAATTTTTGTGGTGTAGGGACGCCGTTTGTAAATATCAACGTTTGTTTGTTGTTGTCATGGTAAACAATTTTATTAAACCAATATACGTATATGATTTTGACACTACTTTGATGTAAAAACATAGACAATCGAAACATAATCAATCATAAACAAACTAATAAGTAAAACGGTTACAGTAAAACAAAAACAAAATCTGTAACGGTTACAGTAAAACAAACCCAAAACAAAATTTAACGGTTACAGTAAAATATAGGCCAAATAGTGTTCCCGCCACTGCGCACTTTTATTAGTTACAATTTGCTGAAGCTTATTACATGCACATATCTCTGGTTTTAAAATATTTTAAGATAATTATCTTAATTTGATTCGATGTGTCACAACTAAATATGGACCAGTCGTCATCTAGGCCTGCTAAAAGATATAAATTATATAATGAAGACATTGATATTCCCGTAAGTGCAAATAACAAACAAATTGTATAAAAAATTACAAACTTATTTATAACATTTAAAATAAAAATACTTGTATTAAAAGTGTCCTTCGGGATCTTATGTACAGTTTGTAAAATTTTTACGATTTTTTTTTTGTTTTAATTTTATTTTCCTATAAATTTTAGGTACCTTTACGCACACTGTATAGATGGGAGAAAACATTTTCTTGTAACGAAGTCATAAGTAATAAGAACAATTTTAGTCTTTCTGATTGTGTTATCGATTTATCACATATTAATAGTTCTAATGAAAAAAATTTAGATGGAAATTCGGAAAATGATTCTACTACATGTGATGATATTGCTAATGAAGTTACAGAACATGAACATGCTGATAAAAATATAATGGAAAGCGATTACTCAACGGATGAAAGTAAGGAAGAAAATTCTTATGAACCTGAATACATTGATTCCGGCAGTGAAATTGATAATAATGACAATGATCAAAATCAAAATCAAGAATCGGTAATCGATGAAAATCGGGTAATTAATAATGTTCCCAATCATAATAATTGTGGAACAGTAATGTTGTATGAAAATTGCTCAGTGTCTGTAGACGGTGCAGTTTATGATTTACTTAATTACTATATTAAACATAAACTAAGTAAAGCTGCTCTTAAAGAAGCATTGAGGATGCAACTCAATATATTGCCTGAAAACAATGCAATGCCCAAAACGATTTATAAATTATTGCAGTATGCAAAAAAAATTGCTCCTCCATGCATCATTACAAAGCATTACTACTGTAATATGTGTTCAGGGTATATCAGTAGTGATATAAGCATTAGCAAGACGTGTTTAACATGCAATATTAACATTAACAAAAAATATTTTTTCTTTGAATTCGACATTCATAATCAAGTAAAATATTTATTTGAAAATTATAACTTGAGTGAAAAATTAAAACCTTTTATGCCACGTGACGACAATATTATTACAGATATTACTGATGGCTCAGAGTATATTCGAATAAATTCACGGCCGGATAGACAAAAATATGATCTGACACTTATAATAAATACTGATGGACTTTCTTTAATTAAAAGTGCTAAAAGTTATTGCTGGCCACTGCTAGGTACTATAGCTGAACTTCCAGCAAATGTAAGAGAGTCATTTATCATAAATTTTGGCTTGTGGTATGACAAAGATTGTAAACCGTGCATGAATACCTTTTTACAGCCTCTCTATTTAACTTTAAGTAAATGCTTTGAAGAAGGCGTTAAATGGATTCATCCAGTAACGAGGGAATCAATTACATCTAGAATTGTTGCTCCTATAGTGATCGCAGATGCTCCTGCAAGAGCGCAACTTCAAAATATACTAAACTTTAACGGCCGATACGGTTGCAATATTTGTGAAATTCGAACTAAAAAAAGTCAAAATGCAGTAGCTGGAAAAAAAGCTCGATTTTATCCATATAATTTGAATACTAGACTAAGAGACAGCGATAGGATGATAAACCTTGCTCGAAGGCTACCTAAATCAAAAAAGAAACATCTGCGAGGAGTGAAAGGATATTCTATATTGTCTTCTTTCCCATTACTGGATTTAGGAACATGTTTCGTACCTGAATTTATGCATTCGGTATTACTTGGAGTTGTAAAACGTTTTTTTAACATTTACATTAACAAGCCAGGTCCTTGGAGTATAAAACCTTTTATGAAAGATATAGATAACTTCATAACGAATATTCGGCCTCCATTATCTTTTAATCGAATGCCAAGACCTCTGACGCAATCTCATTTCTTTAAAGCTTCAGAATTTTACAATTTGCTATTATTTTATTCACTTCCAGCTCTTACAAATTATTTACCAGAAAAGTATTTCCAACATTTGATGGGTTTAGTTATTGCAATATTTAACTTACTTCAAGATCAAATCACTATTTATAATTTAGAGCAAGCAGATAAATTGTTGCAAATATATGTTAGAGAAATTCCGCTTTTATTCAGTGATAATGAGTTGACGTATAATTCCCATCAACTTTTACATCTAGTTTTATCGGTGAAACGATGGGGCCCACTGTCGGGAACATCGGCTTTTTGTTTCGAAAACTATAATGGTTTCATTGCAAAAAGTGTTACTGGAACTAAACATTTGTCACAAGAAATTGCAAACAATGTTACAATTGCTCAGAGTGTCGGTATTTTAAAACAACAGATAAATATACACAATAAAGATTCTTTTAATATCCAAACAGCAACAAATTATGAAGTTCTTGCTAAAAAAATTACAAATTACAAATTTAGCGATTTAGAACTCCAACTACTCGCATCGGAAAATATAGATTGGACTGATGTACATGTATATGCTCGATCGAAAATTAATAAGGAAATTTATACTTCAAATATATATAAAAATATCAAAGCTAATAGTCATAATGTTGCAATAATAACTGAAAATAAACTTAAATTTTACGGATCGATAAACTTTTTCTTTGAGTATCAAAATAGATTGTATTTTATATTACAAAAATATGCAATTGAACATATGCGAATATTTATTCATTTTAAAACTAAAATAAAACTTAGGCATATTAAACCAGTCAAAGAAACAGATGAAAGCATAATAATATGTCTCGAAAACTTATTATCTATATGTCAACTGATTAAAGTTGGCGATTTTGTATGTATAAAACCTAATTTACTTGATCGAGTTTGGTAATATTAAAAATGATGGATTTTTTTAAATTATCTTGTATATTTTTTACCTATTTATAATTATTTAATAATAAATCAAAATAAACAAAAACAAAATATCTTGATGAAAATTGTTTCTTTTTAAATAAATATATTTAATAAATATTTCAAAAAACGTTTGTTCTTTACTTATCATACTTACTTATCAGCCTCTACATTCAATTTCTTCAGCACCAATGATTGTTTTTACAAGAAACATCTTTTTGTTGATGCTGAAAAGTTTTAATTTATTGATTCATTCCCTTTTCGAAATGTAAATTATAAGCACTCGCTTTGGCATACTGGTGTCAACCAGTATTATACATTATATATAGGGCAACCAAAAATATATGCCCTTAAAAATCTACTTTTAAGCGCTTAAAATATTCTCTATAAAAATAAGAATTTGCATTTATAAAAATATATTCTCTTAAATATGAAAAAAATTATATGAAAAAATGTTAAATTCTAGGTACGAAAACATAGATACATAAGAAAAATACAGCTAAACTTCAAAATAAGTTCTCAAAAAGAAAACTATTCCTATTTGATCGTAGAACATTTTTGTACATTGATAAACTTCGTTCCACATGAGTCGAAGTTATAGGTGCAAATTTAAATGCCATTGCGTCAATAATACTATATTTATTGTCTATTGTTGTAGAACCTGGAAACACCAGGATTTTTTAAATAACCGTTGCAAGTTTTTTTTTTCACAAAGTTAGCTGTGATTCAGCGTTAACGCCATTAATTACATCCTGAGTATGTTCGTTCTATTACCTCAATCTGTTTAGCAAGCAGTAGAGGCCAGACGTTTCAAACGAATTTATCGATGCGCTAAGGAATCCATAATTTGAGGAAATGAAAATTAATTCAAATTTTATTTCACCTTCACTTAGTAGCTCTTTTGAAATTTTGATTTATGCTGCCTCTTCTTCGTCCAGTACATTGAACACTTACACCATTATTTCGAAGTTGGTGGCATAGTACACTGCGGCATCAATCCATATTCCCCATCTAGTTGGTTGCAGAGAAAGTGCGACGCCAGGTGCCAAATTATTAAATATCGTTACCCTTGACGGTATTTTCAAAAATCATTTTTTTATTTTACATTGGCTATTTTATACGATCGACGTTAGTATAAATTCCTCGAATTTGTTCACAATCTCGATGCAGTCCATGTGCAAGGCAAGTCAGATGTCTCACTTTTGGATAAAATATTTGTATGGCCTGAGTTGCTTTTACCATGTGTGGAATGGCATCTGATATAAAGAATAAAATCGAATCTCGATTGAAAATTTCAGCCAGAATTTTGATTGAATCATCAGTAGTTTCATCAATTGAGATCCATAGAAAATTATTTTTGGTGCCATTTTTGATAAAGATAATACCTACCTTAGCCGACGTCACGGGTCTTCAGATTTCCGTAAAAAATCAGATGAATTAATATAATTATTTTAACCAAATTGAGCATAATATGCACTACAAATATGCATCCAGTTATTTCAAAATATGTCTCATAGCCAATATGCAATTTATGCTCTTATTGGTGAAATATGCAAAAATATGTCCTTACGAATAGAGATCTAAATTCACATATTAATTTGTGTTTCTGACCAAACTATAGTTTGGTCAGAAACACATTTCTGGCTAGTCCATTCTTTTATAGGTGGAATGAGAAAATATATGCATTTGCATATTTTTGGTTGCCCTAATTATATCCTATTCATCGAAGGCGTCTATGGAAGGAATCAAAATAAAATATATTTTATATATAATAACAGGTATTAGCCATATATACTAGTATATACGGCTAATATATAGACAATTTTTTTTTTTTTAAATTAATTTATATATAAATCGATGTTAATATGACATTTTTAAAACTAAATTGTTAACTGAAACAATCTAAGTAAAACGGATACAGTAAAACCAAAACAAAATTTAACGGTTATTAAGTTAAAAAAAATAGTAATATAAAATTTTGAATTATATATATATATATATATATATATATATATATATATATCTATATATATATATATATATACATATATATATATATATATATATATATATATATATATATATATATATATATATATATATATATATGAAGGAAAAACAGAATTTAACATCCAACCAAAAGGACGGGAACAACCCTAAACCAGGAACCTAACCTGTGTACAGTGAATAATACAACATCTTCTGTCACTCTTTGGCACACCCCGCTCGAAGATGCGTTGTGTGAGCCGTTTCGCTGCGTCAAAGCAAGTGACAAGAAACGGTCAAGACCTAAAAATGTCAGGGCCTGAAGGCCGGCAGTTCTTAATAAAAGCGACTTAAAACTAGTTGAAGAGCATTATTCACTGACTATAACTTAACATCTGAGCGGGGTGTACCAAAGAGTGACAGAAGATGTTGTATTATTCACTGTACACAGGTTAGGTTCCTGGTTTAGGGTTGTTCCCGTCCTTTTGGTTGGATGTTATATTCTGTTTTTCTTTCAATTTCTTAGCATGGTTATGCGGTTTGTGCTACGCACGTTATCCGAATTTTACTTTTTAGTAACTTTCATATCTTGTATATTATATATATATATATATATATATATATATATAAATATATGAAATAGTAGATATAATCATATAAAATAATATATATTTATATATAACTATACATAATTTTATATATTTATATATAGTTATATAAAACTTTTTTTTCCCGGGATACATGATTATATATGATTATATATAATTATATAAAATTATACATAGTTATATTAAATTATATAAAAAATTATCTAATTATATATGAAATACTAGATATAATCATATAAAATTATATAAAATCATATATATTTATATATAACTATACATAATTTTATATATTTATATATAGTTTTATAAAACTTTTTTTTCCGGGATACATGATTATATATAATTATATAAAATTATACATAGTTATATTAAATTATATAAAAAATTATCTAAATATATATGAAATACTAGATATAATCATATAAAATTATATAAAATCATATATATTTATATATAATTATACATAATTTTATATATTTATATATAGTTATATAAAATATTTTTTTCCCGGGATAATACTTCTAGTAGACCTGAACGGCAGAATAGGAGGAAAGGAAAAGGACCTGGTAGTGGGAAACTATGGAGAAGAAGTCGTTAACGATAATGGAAGACGGTTAATAGAAATATGCTAACAAAATCAGTTGACCATTCTTAATGGACATTTTCAACACCGCGAAATCCATAAATACACATGGAGACAGCCAACAAGGAATCTAAAAAGCGTTATCGACTACATAATAATAAAACAAAAATCCAGAAGAAGAACTTCCTAGATGTAAGATTACAGAGAGGTGCCTCATGTGGAAGTGACAACTACCTCTTAAAAGGAAAAATAGTGTCACCAATAAGAGCAAGAGAAGAACCTGACAATTCCAAAAGAATGGATGACATAACAAACGGAGAAACCCCAAAAAAATTTAAAGTCAACAGCCTCGAACATGAAAGTACAAAATTACTATATAACTCTAGACTTGACAACAAAATTCAAAATACAGAATTCAGAAACATAGAGGAAGAATACGAATATATAAAGAGGGTCATACACTCAGCGGCAGAGGAAGCATTGGGTTATGAAGAAAAACGAGGAAAACAGAAAAAGCCATACTGGTGGGACGAAGAAATTGAATACGAAATAGAAGAAAAAAGAAAAAGGTACCATGTATATTTAAGTCCGAAAACTATGAAAGACAAGATAAAATACAAAGAATCATAAAAGAGAGTACGAAAGAAAATATGGAAAAAGAAGAACAATCAATGGGAAAGGACGTGTTCAAGACTCAATACATACATTGGAGGAAGAAAGAATACAGAAAGTTGCAGGTTCCTCAAAAGTATGAGAGGAGGCCGAATCCCCAATTGGAATTACTGTGCCAGAGGTAAAAAAAGTCTGTAAAAACTTTAAAAACGGAAGAGCCCCAGGACCGGATAATATTACTAATGAATTTTGAAAATATGGCACAGATAAACTATACGGGGTATTAAGAAATTTATTCCAAAGGTGCCTCAACAGGCACGAAGTACCCATAGAATGGAAGACATCATACCTATCGACGATATACACAAAAGGCGATTAGAGTAACTGCGACAACTATCGTGGAATAGCTGTTACAAGCACTATAAATAGAGTTTATGGAAAGATCTTAAAGAACAGAATAGAAAAAGAATATGCCGATATGGAGGCAGAAGAACAAGCAGGCTTCAGAGCAGGAAAATCCACAGTCGACCAACTGTTTACGCTAATTCAAATTTTAGAAAAGAAAACTCTATATCCAGAGGCAAAACCAACGAAGGATTAACATCTGGATTCACAGTAACCAAAGGTCTTAAACAGGGTTGCTGTATATATCCTACACAGTTCAAAATCTACTTGGAACACGCGCTGAAGACATGGAAACTGAAATGCAATGGCATGGGAATGCCAGTGGATGACGACACGACAGTATATACCCTCTCTTTCGCGGATGACCAAGTAGTTATCGCACAAGATATAGATGACATGGAATATATGAGGCGAAAGCTCATCGAGGAGTATGGAAAATGGGGTCTGGATGTCAACATTACAAAAACGGAATATATGTGCATAGGAGGATAGCAAGAAGACTTACGTCTAGCAACGGGACAGATCATCAAACAATGCAATATATACAAATACCTAGGAATGAAAATATCTAAGGAAGGGACACTAGACGAAGCAATATCGGACAGAAACGTACAGGGAAGAAGAGCCTACTTCCATGCTGAACAGTATTCTTTGGGACAAAACCAATACAAAAGAAAATAAAAAAAGGATTTACAACTCCATCGTGAAAAGCATAATAACATATAGCTTGGAGGTATGGCCGATAAAAGAAAAAGAAAAAAAGCTAAAAGCCACAGAAATGGACTTCCGGAGAAGAGCGGCGGGAAAATACAGGAGAGATAGAGTCCCAAATAAATCCATTAGACAAGAAATGGGAATACAACACGACATTATTGATGACATTACAACTAAACAACTTACATGGTATGGACAAGTCCAAAGAATGTCAGAACACAGAATCCCAAAGAAAGTACTAAACTGGAACCCCCAAGGAAACCGAAAACGAGGAAAACCGCGCAGAAGCTGGAGAGACGGTGTGGACAAGGAAATTCGAGAGACGGATCTGGAAGAAGGGCTGTGGATGAACAGAGAGGAGTGGAGATTAGGTATCGGAAGGCGTAAAACGTTATAACCCGATATGTATATATATATATATATATATATATATATAAATATATATATATATATATATATATATACATATCGAAAAATAATTTTTTCATAACATTTATAATAAATACAGCTTAGATAGCTTTTGATAGAGTACCGCGGAACAAGATGTGGGAAATACTACAGAAAAGACAGATTAAGAAACATCTAATTGAGTATATACAAAGTATATACCATAACAGATCCAACTATATAAGAACAAGAAACGAAATATCAGGCGAATTCATTACCACACAGGGACTAAGACAAGGAGGAACACTAAGCCCACTATTATTTATAATTTTCCTAGATAATATCATGAAGAAAATCAAGGATAAAACCAAGCAAATGGAAGTAGGTCACTACAACCTAAGAAGAATAACAATATCTGAGTGCCTATTTGCAGACGAGGTGGAATTTTAACTGACAATGAAGAAAAGCTGCAATACAACATCAACCTGTGGAATGAAGAACTAAATAATCATAATATGACTATAAACGAAGCCAAGACAAAAATAATGGTGATAGCGAAGGAAGAAGTAGTAATGAAGATAAAAATAAATGGCAGAGACATTGAACAGGTAGAAACATTCACATATCTAGGACACACATTAAATAACAAAGGAAACTTAGAACACGAAATTAACAACAGAATATCGGCAGCAACCAAAAGCTACTATGCTATGAATATACTCTCACGTGGAAGTCACCTTGTCGCGGTGTGAGGGCTTAGTTTCGCGTACCGTCGGACGTCACGACTGGAATAACCCCGGTTGGGGCGCTCGGCGGAGGGCGAACAACCAAGAACTTCCAAACCCTTAATCCCAAGGTGTCATGCGACCCGTGCCGAAGGGACTGGTTGATGGCCAAGGGCAACCGGCCATCGCTTACGGAGCCCCTCTGACACCTGGCGACCTCAGAGGGTATCCAGCCTTACCACTATCAAGCGGGGCTCTGATGTGGCGGACCTTTAGTTCCCTTGCGACTCGTGGGATTCGAATGGAGAAAAAACAAAAACAAAAACAAAAATTCAATCCGTGTGTGCGGGACATAACCGCCACACAATTGGCGCATCAGATGGAGCATGAGCCCCACGATCCGAGTGAGCGCACCAGTCTAGAGAGACCAACTCCCAGACTGTCGCCAAAAAGCAAAGGCAAGATGGTCAGTAACATCGTTACTACCACCAAGCCAGCAAGCCAAGGGAGACCCGCTCCCAAAATGGCTTCTAAAAGTCAGGGCAAGGTGACCGGTAACACCGTTACTCCCACCAAGCCCGCGACTAAGCAAGAGGAGACAAAGCCCAAGGCAGGTAAGAAGAAGACGAGATGGGCACATCCCTTGCCACCCCTAGGTAGTCCAGGCGGACTCGATGACCCACTGAGAAAGGGCCTCAGCGGTGCCGGGGTGAGATGGTATCTGCGCTTCTTAGCAAACGGGCTACAACCCGAGGAAGCTAAGAAGAGAGCAGTACAGAAAAAGGTGGGAACTACACCACAAACACAAGGAGCTGCCAAAAGAGGGGCTGATTCTATCACGCCCCAAAACAAAGCAGCTAAAAGACAGAAGGGGAATATCCAAAGTGGGGCAACGGGAGTGGTCAGCTACCCCAGCTGCCCTCCCAAGACTTCTGGGCCGAGCACCAGCTACGCCACCGCCGTCAAGGTGGTGAGGGTTGGTGTTATGTCCAGAGACTACCCAAGGAATCCCCTGAGTAAGAAGGACATGCCTGCTCTTGAGCAAGCAATTATGAAAGAGACAGTCGTAGACTGGTCTCATGAGATACAGTTTGAAGGCATACACTTCAAACCAGGACTAGTCATTGTCGACTGTGCGAACGAACAGACGGCAAAATGGCTGATGACAAGAGCACCCATCCTAAGACATTGGGAAGGGGGGGCTCTGGTGGCGAAATTGGGCGATGATATCCCCAAGCCACATGTCATCACCATGTTCCTACCTAGGAGCGGGGACCAAACCCCGGAGGCCTCCATCAACTACCTTAGGGCCCAAAACAAAGGACTTAACATTTCCGAATGGAAGGTCCTTGGGTGCCGGGAGGAAAGTGGGGGTCAACTCCTAACGGTGGGAATTGACGAAGAGTCCGCTGGAGCCATAGCGAAGGCCAACCATAGCCTCTACTTTAGGTTCGGGCGGATCAAAGTCCATGGGCGGAAGAACGACGCCACACAAAAAGCGGATGTAGAGGTAGCGACAGCCACAGCGGCCCCTCCCTCGGAAGTTACGACCGCAACAACGGACACTTCAGAGGTGGAAGGAATAGCGGTGGCGGCAGCTCCCTCTGCTGAACCTTTAACGACAAACGCTGTGAACGAGGAAGTCAGCCCGGACTACCGGGAAGACGACCTCGACCTCACACTCGTAGACATGAGCAGTCAAGCTATGTCTACAGAGGAAGAGGTAGAAGTTGTTCTGGTGGAGACAGAGAAGGACTTGCCGCCTCCTGTCATAAACCAAGAATGACCAGCAGGCGCACCAAAGTAGCCCAGGTGAACATCCACCATGCCAGAGCAGCCTCGGCTGTGATGGCTAGGATGTTCACCAAACAACACCTAGGGCTAGCGCTACTGCAAGAACCCTGGACCTACGGAGGTAACATCAAAGGCCTCAGCAACAGGGAATGTAAGTTGGTATGGGACAGCCGTGAGGCTTCCCCTAGAACTTGCATTATGGTAAGAAAGGACATTAATTACTTATGTCTTTCAGAATTCTTAACGCGGGACTTAGTTCCTATACAGGTCCTCATCAAGACCGAGGGCCTCCACCGCGAAGTAGTGATCGCATCAGCATACTTCCCTGGCGATGGTAATAACATACCACCCATGGAGGTACAAAGGCTGGTCGAGCACTGTATTAGGAGAAGGCTGCCACTCATCTTGGGATGTGACGCGAACGCCCACAACGAGATGTGGGGCAGCACGGACACTAATAAGAGAGGTGAGTACCTTTTAGAATACCTCATTAAAGAGAACTTAATTGTGTACAACGTCGGGAACACACCAACTTTTGTCACTAAGGCCAGAAATGAGGTACTGGATATTACGGTAGGTAGCGCTAACGTAAGTAAACTAATTAAAAAGTGGAGGGTTTCAAGTGAACCCTCAATGTCAGATCATAGGATCATAGAGTTTGAGCTGGAAGGAGCGAGTGAGGAAAGTACCCCCATTCGAAACCCCAGACAAACTGTGTGGCCTATGTTTAGTTCACAACTAAAAGAAAACCTAGAGCAGGTGACAGTGCGGGGTGGTATCAAACACTACACCGTGCTGGAGCAGGCTGTAGGAGAATTAAATGTAGCAATCACCACGGCATTTGAATCCAGCTGCCCGGTAAAAACCGTGAAGGAGCATAAGGACGAAAAATGGTGGAACAAAAATTTGTCTACATTAAGAGCAAAAGTACGTAGGCTTTTCAACAAAGCCAAGCAATACGGAAATTGGCTAGAATACTCTGAGGTGCTTACCACCTACAATAAAGAGATCAGAAGGGCAAAAAGGGAAAACTTTAGAACCTTCTGTGAAAACATAGAATCCACGCCGGTGGCAGCTAGACTGCACAAAGCACTAGCGAAGGATAGAGTGGAAATGACAACCACTCTCAAGAAACCGGATGGGACCTTCACGGAGGATGAAGAGCAAAGAGCTCTCCTCCTACTAGAAACCCATTTTCCGGGATGCAGAAGATACAGGGAGACCGAGGGCTTGATGCAACCACGGAAACCAAGTCGGGCCGACTGGAAGAGGGCAGCGTCCATCTGTACGGAAAACCGAATCAGATGGGCTATCGGCACTTTCCAGCCTTTTAAGGCCCCAGGTGTGGACGGACTAGTTCCTGCCTTCCTACAAAAGGGAGAGAGAGAACTAATGCCGTATCTTCTAAATATTTTTAGAAGTAGTTTAGCGCTCGGATATATACCGGAGCTATGGAGAAGGGCTAAGGTGGTATTTATACCGAAGGTGGGAAAGAAAGACACCACTCAACCGAAGTCTTTTAGACCCATTAGTCTAACATCTTTTATGTTAAAGACAATGGAGAAGGTGATTGATAATTACCTTAGGACTATGGTGCTGGTAGGTACACCACTACACAAGAGTCAGCATGCTTACAGAGCAGGGAAATCCACAGAAACCGCCCTGTATCAGCTGACAAATGAAATAGAAGCAGCACTAGAGACAAAGGAAGTAGCGATATGTGCCTTCTTGGATATAGAGGGAGCTTTAGACAACACCTCACACGAGGCTGTCAAGGCGGCCCTCGAGAGAAGGAGTATCGACAGCACTATCTCAAAGTGGATGGGAGAAATGCTGAGAACTAGAGTGGCGGAGACACAAGTGGGAAGAGATACCATTAAGATCTCCACAACTCGAGGGTGCCCACAGGGAGGTGTACTATCGCCGCTGATGTGGAGCCTGGTAGTTGATGAACTACTGGTTAGGCTAAACAACCTAGACATCAAATGTCAAGGTTACGCCGATGACATAGTCATAATGGCCAGAGGAAAATTTGAGGGAACGCTCTGTGAAATTGTTCAGAGAGGCCTCAAAGTAACTAGTAAGTGGTGTCAAACAGTGGGATTGAGGCTCAACCCGAGCAAAACCACGGTGATACCATTTACTAGAAGGAGAAAACTAAACTGCCTGCATCCCATACTCATAGATGGGAAGGCAGTAGAATACCAACAGGAGATAAGGTATCTGGGTATCACACTAGATAGCAAACTCCTCTGGAATAGACACGCTGAGACAGTGGTAGGTAAAGCCAAACGCGCCCTAATGGTGTGCAGAAATTTAGCAGGAAAAACGTGGGGTTGTAACCCCACTATCCTGCGATGGATGTACACCATGATAGTGAGACCTGCAATCACTTATGGGGCGGTTGCGTGGGGAAGTAGAATCAAGCTGGCCTCTATGAGGAAACAGCTAGAGAAGACTCAAAGACTGGCGTGTGTCTGCATCACGGGAGCGATGGGGTCGTGTCCGACAGCAGCATTGGAGCTGCTGCTGGATCTGACTCCGCTACACCTTGTGGTGGAGAGCGCCGCCAGATCGGCGATCGTAAGGTTCAGCAAGGAAGGAATGGGCAGAGGTACAATAATCGGGAGCAGAGACCGAAACAGCCTCGCTGCCAAGATCCCCTGGCTGGAAATACCAAAGGACGAAATGGTATGCAAATACCACTTCGAGAAAAACTACACAGCAATGTGTAGTAGTAAAGCCGATTGGAGCGACGAATCCTCAGCATACCACATAGAGCTAAATGCCATCAAGTGGTATACAGATGGTTCGAAGACAAAGGAAGGAACTGGTGCAGGAGTGTTTGGACCTCGTACCAGATACTCCGAATCCATGGGAACATCCCCAAGTATCTTCCAAGCGGAGGTACACGCAATCGAAAGATGTGCACAGTTTAACCTCGACAGGAAGTACCGCAAAAAACGAATTGCTATCCTGTCAGATAGCCAAGCAGCCATCAAGGCCATTAGCTCATACACCATCAGATCCAAACTGGTATGGGACTGTGTGGGGAAGCTGAACAAACTTGGCAGGGATAATAAAGTAACGCTATACTGGGTACCAGGACACACTGGTATAGACGGAAACGAAGAAGCCGATCACCTAGCAAACAAGGGATCCAGTAGCCCCTTTATAGGTCCGGAACCCTTTTGCGGTATGAGCATGAACACCATCCGCAAAAGTTTAGATGAAGAAATAAGAGAAAAATGGATGAAAACCTGGGAAGAACTTCCAGGGCTAAGGCAATCCAAAGTGATGCTGGGATCTTTCAACCAGAAGAGAACTAAAGCTTGCCTGAAACTAAGCAGGAACAAGCTCAGAATTCTGACAGGAGCCCTGACGGGACACTGCAGACTTAGGAAACATCTCAAGGCCCTAGGCCTAGAGGAGGATGATGGATGCAGATTCTGTGGCTCAGCAGAGGAAACCCCCATACATCTGCTCAAAGACTGCGGAGCATTACTCCGCAAGAGACAGCTGTACCTTGGGGCTCACTGCTTAAACACAGAGGAGCTGCAGGCCTTGAATCCCACCCAGATCCTGAGATTCCTAAAGGAGTCAGGATTAGAGGAGGCGCTCTAAATGGGCAAGCACACCAACACTTGGAGGAGAGGGTGGGGTACAATAGATCTATAAAGGTCGCAGTACAAGTCGTCACCACCATATCTACAATCTACAATCTACATACTATGAATAAAATAATACTAAACAATAAACAAATAAGGAAAGAAACGAAAATGACACTGTACAAAACAATATACAGACCAATACTACTATATGGGAGTGAAACATGGACAACGAACCAACGAATAAGAAGAAGCAGCAGAATACAAGCAGCGGAAATGAGATACTTGAGAAGAGTAGAAGGGGTTACAAGAGTAGATAGAATAAGAAATGAACATATTAGAACAAGATTGCAAATAGAAAGCATACAAACTACTATAGAGAAAAACAGTTGGCTTGGTTCGGACACCTTACAAGAATGCCAGATGACAGCCAAACAAAAAGAATATGGAACGCAAGAACAACAAAAAAGAAGACAAGAGGAAGATCACAAAAAACATGGGCGAACAATGTATCAGAAATATTAAGTAACAACAACATCAGCTGGCAGGAAGCAGAAAGAACAGCGAAAAGCAGAAAATAATGGAAAAATATAATAAACAATATCGTATAAATAAGAAGGATATAATCTCGACACCCGAAAGGGTATTCATAAGATTTAAAAGATTATATATAAATATATATATATATATATATATATATATATATATATATATATATATATATATATATATATATATATATATATATATAAATACAGCGTATTTAGTAACAGCGTGCGTGTAGAGCGTATTTAGTAGTAGAAGTCGGACGATTATCAAATTTTACCAATTGTCTTGACATTGAATTTTGTGTTTGTAAGTTGATAACTAAAGCAAACATATCTAAACAAATTTAAATTGTTCACTGATATTTATTTGTCTGTAAATTGAAAATTTGTTCACAAATTCAAATTTTAGCTTCTCGATTGTAGTAGCAATGGCAGTATGAGATGATTATTATGAAAAAATTATTTAGTCTCTAATTTTAAATATGTTATTTACAGACCTAAGGATTGCAGTTTGAAAAACCGAATCCAGTCACCGGATCCGCTACATAGGAAATATAGAAAGCCTTATTCAAGATGATAATACTTACGAAAACGTGACCGAAGTAGTACAAAAGAATTAAGATTCACCATCACTGAAAAAAAATTTACAAAACAGGGAGTATTAAAATCACAAATGGAGCAAGAAGCGGTCAACTATAACAATTTATTATATTAATGGAAACTAATGGAGCCTAGTGAATATTTACTGACAAATAATTCTGAATATACCACTTATACGTATGCTTATGTTACTGACTCATGTAAAGAAAGTTACTCTACTATTATTGTGTTTTATTCAATTTTGACTTATAAAGTTATGTTAATTCCTTAGATACGGATTAATGAAGCAGTGGTATATTAGCTAGTGCAATTAAAAGTTTATTCACATGTGCAATAAACATTTTATTGCACTAGTGCATTAAAAGTAACCATGGTAACGCACCACAATAACTCGCTTACGGCCTCCGTAAACATGACACTTCATTCTTCTTCTTCACATGGTGCTACAGCCCAAATCGGGCCCTGGTCTTCTGTATTTTTGTCCTCCATTCTACCCTGTCGCTTGCTGTTCTTCTCCACGCTCTTACTCTGGGTAATTGGTATGCGTATTCCAGGGTCTCTTCCTCCCACGGATCCGCTGGCCGCCTGCCTTGCATTTTTGCGTTCAGTGATCTTAGTGGCATACGGTTGTCGTCCATCCTAGCATTTCCAAAACCTGACCGACCTTAGTTTCCGACCTGTAAGTTACCGACCTTTAATGACCGGCTTATTTTTTTTGTTTTTTCTCTAACCAATGTGGGTCCAGGGGGGTTAGCCCTTAAAACACTGCGACTCATTGGCCTATTGTATTTCCCCACATTGTTTCGTTCATGCAAATAGAACCAGTCCCTCTATTAGATCCAGGATTCTATGTGCCATGTTTTTCACGGGGACTCTTTCAGCTGTAATATCAAGCTTGTGTCTCCTACGTGCAGTTGCTTTACAGTGGAAGATTATATGGGCGGCAGTTTCGTCCTCCTCATAGCATAACCTGGATAGAGGTTCATACCTCCAGATACCCATTTTATGCAGGTGTTCTCGTAGAGGGTGTCCTGTAAGTAGGCCTAGCACAATTGCGATCTGCTTCCTTGACAGTTGCAGGATTTCAGCAGTTAGAGTTTCCGATAGGTTTGCTAACATTTGTTTGCTGTGTGTCAGACCATTCAAATTGACCCACTGTAAACGGTGCTTAGTTGCTATACATTTACAGATTTTATTTCGGGTCGTAGTCTTGGTTATGTAGGGTCCGCTTTCAGCAATGATGTTTGCCTTGCAGGCTCCATCTTTTGCTAGCTTATCCGCCATTTCGTTACCCACCAGTCCCGTGTGGCTAGGCATCCAAGCGAGTGTGACCTTATTATGCTTTGCCAGGGCTTTTAGGTCCTGAAGACAGTCCCAAACTGTCTTAGATGTCCGTGAAAATGCGGATGTTTCTACTTTTGTAGTCCATTCTCAAATTTTCACGGGCACAGACCATGATAGCGTGTATTTCTGCTAAAAAAACTGTTTTTGCTAAACAGATCAGTCTTTGAACATAGGAGAGTTCTCTGATGGCCTGTTTTTGCTTCACTTTGGTCCACCATACTGTGGAGCCATATGTCAGAATGGGTCTAACTACCATAGTGTATCGCCAGTATACGATGCTTGGTTTCAGTCCCCATGATTTTCCAAGTGTTCTTTTGGAATCATCAGTGCTACTTTGCATTTGTTGGTAGCTTTCTT
Organism: Phosphuga atrata; assembly: GCA_944588485.1. Classification (NCBI taxonomy): domain Eukaryota; kingdom Metazoa; phylum Arthropoda; class Insecta; order Coleoptera; family Silphidae; genus Phosphuga; species Phosphuga atrata. The sequence goes on along the minus strand of OX155904.1, from coordinate 22,696,597 downwards.
TAGGTGTTGATTCCAAGTCAGTTTGGCATCCAGGATTACACCTAGATACTTGACCTCATCACTCACCTTTAGACGCTCGTTATAGAAAATTGGGGGCTTTGGCCCATCGGTTTTTCTCATTCTAGTGAATGGTAGGGGAATTGTGCTTAAGATGACATACTTAGGTAAGATGACACAGTGCTTACAACTGCTAAACTATTCCTGTCACAAGTACGTAAATGGAGTTTACATGTCGGCTCATATACAGTGCCACCACTCAAAACTTTAGTGACCGCCCGCTTGCGTTGTTTGGATGTGGTGTACAATGTTTTGATTTCGTCGCCCAAAAATATTTTTGTAATGAAAGTGTTCCTGCCCATAAATGTGTATCAGGTACTTTTTTTGTTGCATTGACTGCTTTGTTATGAACTGCGAATAATATGGGCTAGGAATATCCAGGAATAATTTAAGTAACCCCAAGGCTTTAAGTAACAAAAGGCGGCAAATATTATTTACCTCTTAGGGTAAGATGACATAGTAACCGTGGGCTTAAGTTGACATGATATGTCAACTTACCCTGAAATTCTCGATGTGTAAGAATACTTTAAAATCTTGTTCTATTGCCTCGCCCGAGCATTAGATATCGAAAATCGCCAGAGCATTAGAACTCGAAAGCAAGTGAAGCGTGCTAACCTTCGGGATGATTTCGATGATGTATGCCTTTATTGCTACGAATTATATAGCAAATCGAATCCACAAGAGCATTGGGTATGTTGCCAGTTATGTAGGCGATGGTGCAAGCAAGAACTAAGCTGTTAAAATGTGAATTGTGAACCACTAATTAGGTATGTCAACCTAGACAGACGTGTGTCAACTTACCCACTTGGGCATGATTGAAGTTTTTTTTATTTAATTTCAATTCTGTAATTTTTTTTAGCGTCAAGATATTTGCTGTGCTTCGTAAATAAACGTAATAAACGTTTTTATGTGTACCCTAGATTTATTTTGTATCGCCTTTGAATAATCAAATATTGGCTTCCAAACAAAAAGTATATCATCTTAAGGACAGTTCCCCTACTAGAGTGGATTTTTGGGGATTGACCCGAAGGTCGACCCCCCTGCACCTACTCTCCACCTCGTTCAGTGCTTCTGGAAAAGCATAAGCGCTGCTATTATAGAAGGAAAATTACCCCTGCCGAGGATGACTATGTCATCTGCATAGCCTTGGGTCTAAAATCCTTTATTATTTAGTGACACAAGCAGGCTATCAACAACCATGTCCCAAAAGAGTGGAGATAGAACCCCACCCTAAGCACACCTCTTGATGACAGCTACCCGTATTGTGTCACCCGCTACTGTAGCCTCAACATTTCTACCCTGTAGCATGGACTCAATCCATCTGATTTATGTTTTTTACCGGCTTAATTAGTATTAGAACAATATATATATATATATATATATATATATATATATATATATATATGTTTATACATACATATATATACATATACATATATATATATATATATATATATATATATATATATATATATTATTTACCTCTTAGGGTAAAATGATATAGTAACCGTGGGCTTAAGTTACACTAAACTTACCCTGAAGTTCTATAAATAAATTTTTTTTTATATAAATAACATAACTTGTAGTGGTATGTTTCTTGTTATATTTATGTAGCTTTTCATAGTTTTTAGTAAAATTTTAATTATGCATGATATTTCCGGAAAGAAAATGTTATTGGTTTAATTTTATTTCTGTTTTATGTATAAATGTTGCGATAGAAATCGCAGGAAAATTGAAAAGACCGGGGATGGACAAGATTAGAGAAATGTTTATATTACGAGTAATAATTTTAAATTTTCCATTTCATTCGAAAAACATGATGAGATTATTATTACTTGGTTTATTAGCTGTCGTGATAAAAGTAAGTAAAATGAAATTGTATTCTATAATAAAAATTATTTTAGTCTTCGCGATATTTGTAATAAAATTTGAAAATTTTTAGGGTCACAATTATGAGCCACACTCTTATGAAATGATATATGAACGTGCAGTTTTAAGCTATTTCTATCCAAACGAATTCAAATACTTTAAACTCTATAACACAAGATTTAATAGGACGACAAGATCAATAAGCGTTTACTTCGAAGCGTTTAGGTCGAAAAATTTTTCGACCTTACAAACTTTACAGTGAGTAATATAGTCATAAGTAAATAATTTAATTTAAGTTGATTCTTCTAGTTTACAATTCAAGCTAATGTGTTTATAAACTACGAGTATAGGAAATTTGTAATACGATTCCCCATAGACGGATGCAAATCTTTGGAAAAAAACTATTTTGAATTTGCGGAAGTATTGAAACTTGGAAATGTCACCACATGTCCAATAAAACCTGTAAAATTATAAACATATTATTAACAACTCAATACCTCCAACCATTAATTGATACCTTATTTAGGGCATTCATTATGTCAAAGATTATGTACCTGATGCCACGAAATTTCCACCCAATATTCCCGAAAGAAGTTACAAAGTTATCATGTCTATGATTACCGTGTCAAAAGAAGTAGCGATTGTGGAAGTTTTCTTGACCGTTAAGAGAATTTATCGATGGAGATAAAATAGGTTATCAATAAAGATTTTTGCACAATATTTGCAATGTGTTAATGTACTCACTTCAGTAGTTACTTTTTAGTTACTGAGTCATATTTAACAATATTTTTTTATTTGTAAATCACCTAGTATATGTTAATAAAAACTACAAGGAGTTGAATCATATATTTTAGCAATTTACTGCCTTTCACAACCAATCTCAACGCAGTCACAATGTTGTTCAATAGCATGGGTACCTGGGTACCCGGGCCGTTACACAAGCAACAGACGAAGTAACCCTGCGTTTCTCAACCTTTTTCTAACATTTTTTGCATACCCCTTGACCTTGACATCATTGCTAAACCACGTAGCCCTAACGATGTTAAACGTGTTCAATGTATAAGAAACAATAAAAAACCGGCCAAGTGCGAGTTGTGACTCGCGCACCGAGGGTTCCGTACAAACTTGTAAGTAAGGTATCTTTTTTTGTGGAGGACGTTACAAGCACATTCAGTTAACTTGACAAGTGGCTCTCATAAAATCACGACCATCTTAGTACCGCTGCAAGCATAACCTCAACATGTCGTTGTCGTACGATGGAATTCTACCCTCTATTTTATTACCATACATCCTCCATTCACTATGAGTGTTTAGGGGTTCTGGAACTTCACTATTTGTTTTTACTGCTCAATTTTGCTTGTATACCTATATACCCTGTATAAAGGTATACAGGGTATTTTTTTTTAATATCGTGAATATTTTTAAACTTATAAAAAGAAAACTTTATTTTAGTATTAGACTTATACACTAACTTATATTAAGATGTAACTATTTCTAGATCTAATATAAACTAATATATTAACTATTTCTAGATCTATTTCGATACTCTTAACATTCAGTTGTTGAATTGACTGCTTTTTGGGCAATTGACTACCAAAAAATATAGGGCGAACGTGATTTAAGTATAATATACTTAAATCATATTATCTACAACATGTTATGTAGATTATGTAGATTATAGTATAGTATTATTATGTAGATTATCAACATATTATGTAGATTATAAAGAAAAATTAGACGAAATATAATATATACAGGATGTTACGGGACTTGAGTATGTCGCATGTCGGTTAGAAACAAGCAAAATTTAGACATAATATATACCCTGTATATATTATGTATATAGAGCAGAGATGTTATGGATATGAAATTTCGGATCTGGATGCGGATACGGATATAGGAATAATGTTATACCGGTTTCGGATACGGTTACGGATAAGAATTTTTTTCGGATAATCCGTTCGTTTCGGATAGTTTCGGTTACGGATATCAGATTTCTAAGGAATAATAAAAGTAGAATGCTAATTTGTAAAAAAATTGATTTTATTTCTATGTTATTATTTGTACTACCTACAATCATATGTCATACAACTAAGTACAACAATATAAGTAGGTACTACAATTATATGTCATATAAGATATATAAGTTATTAATATTTATAAGTTTTATCTACATAAAAATGCAAAATCATAATTATAATAAACAAAAACAACATTATTCCTTTTTGTCTATTATATATTTTCTATTAGATATTGAAATATATTTATAGGAATTATTACAACATATCAGTAAAAATTATCCGAAATTATTCGAAACTTTTATATCGGATTCGGTTACGGTTACGGATCTCCATAACATCCCTGATATAGAGCGTACGTGATGAAATGCATAACGAATATAAACAAATAAATTTCAGTATAAACAGCTTGGTGCCAACACATACTTTTTAACCTTAGGACCTAACTGTATGCAACCCATATGCTTCTGGAGCCTGACAATACCACTACGACAACATTAGTGTATTGTCATAAGTTTCTAATAGTAAATTCGCATTTTTCTTGTAATTAAACTACATATTTACGGTTTTCAGATTTTTCCCTTTACATGTGCTGTAAGACACCGCTTCTTGCCAAATTTCATGATTCTAGGTCAACGGGAAGTACCCTATAGGTTTTGATTCCCTTGTGAAATCGCAAAATATGCTACATAAACGGTCATATCTTTTGATCGCGTTGACTTACAAGTTTGATTTTTTCGCAGCCGAAAGAGACCGTAGACCCGAGTATTTGTTGAAAATTTTAACTTGTTACCTCTACGCGTTCCTGAGAAAATGGTCTTGACAGACAGACAGACGGACAGACAGACAGACAGACAGACAGACAGACAGACAGACAGACAGACGGACAACAAAGTGATCCTATAAGGGTTCCGTTTTCGGTACGGAACCCTAAAAATGGAAAGACAGTTATTTTCTTTTGTTACTTTTAATCTTTTCTTTTATGTTCTTATTTCTTCTTAATTCTTCTTAACTTGTTCGAATTTTATTCGAATGGAAACTTGTGCGAATGGACTTAACGAATGGATGTTCGACTATTCCTTCGTACGTCCCATTTTTAATCGTTAAAGAAAAATGTAATATTTAATACATTGAATTGAAAAATTCACTTTGTTTTTTACCACACTTATATTATGTAAAAATGTTATATAACTTATTATTCACAGTTATATAATTTTCTACACATATCACGACTCGAGTTTCGACGTTTGACGGTCATTTTCAAGTCACTTGAAAATGACCGTCAAACGTCGAAACTCGAGTCGTGATATGTGTAGAAATTTATATAACTGTGAATAATAAGTTATATAACATTTTTACATAATATAAGTGTGGTAAAAAACAAAGTGAATTTTTCAATTCAATGTATTAAATATTACATTTTTCTTTAACGATTAAAAATGGGACGTACGAAGGAATAGTCGAACATCCATTCGTTAAGTCCATTCGCACAAGTTTCCATTCGAATAAAATTCGAACAAGTTAAGAAGAATTAAGAAGAAATAAGAACATAAAAGAAAAGATTAAAAGTAACAAAAGAAAATAACTGTCTTTCCATTTTTAGGGTTCCGTACCGAAAACGGAACCCTTATAGGATCACTTTGTTGTCCGTCTGTCTGTCATATATAACATTTATATAACATTTTTACATAATATAAGTTTGGTAAAAAACAAAGTGATTTTTTCAATTCAATGTAAGTATGGATTACCACGTAGTAACTGTCGCAACCATCCTATTCATAATATTTAATATATAAAATATATAAAAGTTCAAAGGGTGAGAAGTTTATAGTGAAAAACAAATAGTTAACATTGGATTGGTTTTGGTGTAAAAAATTGTGTAAAAACAAAGGGAACTGGTGACATCTATTTTGAAATGAATTTCTAAATTTGACGTTTAATTAATTTGACATTTTATAAAAAAAACTACTAGAAATTATGAATAAACAGAAAAAGAATCTAAAGCAGATCTGAACCTAGTAATATAATAATATTTACCCCTTGAACATCTTTGGTTAACAATGACACATAGACTAGCAGCTGGGAAGAGTGGGGTGCACAGGACTCCTTAGCCGTAGTGAAGGCGACCTGTCTAGGGGTGGCAACCCTGAATTATAAGCCTCCCAAGATAACTACTTGGGCAGTATCTTCGACAGTAGCTCGCCACTGTCCCATGAATAATATTCTTCAACTGAGAATGAAGGAAAATTACGCTAAACGCACTAACCCAGGTGGTAACCAATCCACCGTCACCTATGTTGACGTTAGCGGACCTTCGGATTCTGGGGAGTCCCCACCAACATGCTTTAAGGATGAGTCGGAGCATCCTGAAATCACCGGACGTAAACTCGGACCAACACTGCAAAGCTTCTTGGCGACATTTAATGCCAACTTACTGCTAAAAGTGGGTAAACTGAAACATTTGACTGATTCACTAACACGACACAACATAATACTGACACAACATAATACTGGCAGCAAAACTAAGGTCATTATACAAAGAAGAAAGAAGTGCGAAGAAGATTCTTTATGTCATGACCTTATTTTTACTTGTGTTGGTGCTGAGTCCGCTATATTTGGCAGCTGCTTTTAGTTGAAAATAGTTCCTCTGCGCTTCTTGGGCTCATCTGCTGATAATATTTGTTATTATAATAATGTTATTCCTATCTACACCCAAACGTCTTATAACAAATTCCGGCGCTAGGTTTAGGAGTGCGAGTACTAGCCCATCCCCATGTTTCAACCCTTTCGTTATTTTGAAGGGGTCCGTCAGTTGGTGTGCGGACCCAAAACCAACTGACGGAACCCTTCAAAATAACGAAAGGGTTGAAACATGGGGATGGGCTAGTACTCGCACTCCTAAACCTAGCGCTGGAATTTGTTATAATACACAAATATAATATAAGACACATTTGTTATAACACAGCTTCAGTTTCGCACATTGTGGTCTTTATCAGTTTCATCAGTTTAGTTGGAATCTTTAGCTACTGTAGAATTTGGTTGAGGTTGTTGCGTATTCCAATGCTTTGTTCATTTGCTTCACTGTAAGGATTCGGTCCACCGTCGATCTTCCTCCCCTGAGGCCTGCTTGATATTCCCATATCAGTTTTCCTGCGTACGGCTGTAGTCGTGCGTTAATGATATACGTTAATATTTTGTACCCAGTGCATAGTTTACTAATTCCGCGGTAGTTATCGCACTTCAGTTTGTTTTCCTTTTTATGAATGGGGATGATTATTGCTGTTTTGAGGTCCTCTGGGAGCGTCTCTTCTTCCCAGATTTCTGCTATGGGGGAATGTATTTGTTGCATTAGGTGTTGTCTACCTAGTTTGTATGCCTCAGCAGGTATTCCATCTATACCCGGTGCCTTGTTTCCTTTCATTTTGTTTATGGTCACTTTCGTCTTCTCGAAGGATTGAGGTACTGTGCTGTCCCCTTCGAGCTCGTTAATTTCTCCTATGTCTTCTGCCATTTCTTCTCTTTTTGTTAATAGTTCCTGGAAATATTCTCTCCAAATGTTCTTAGTTTTATTTGGGTCGCTTTCCGTTTGTCCGTCATGATTTTTGATTAGGCTCGTGTATGGGGTGTAGCCTCTTCGTGTGGCGTTTAGGTGTTTATAGGTTATTCTGGCCGCACTCTCTTTGAATTTCTCCTCCATCTTAGCTATGAGCTTGCTCTCATATCCTATCTTCTTGTATCTGCATATGCTGCACGCCTGTCCGCATCAAAGTCTCCCTTTCTCTCTTTTGTTTTCCTTTCAATATATTTCTTATGTTTTTCATTTCGGTCGCTTGCTTTCTCGTACTCCTTGTCGAACCATTCTTCCCTCTATTCTTTTTTCTTAAAATTTCGGTTGCTATTTCAGTAACGGTTCTTTTTAGATTCTTCCATTAGTTCGCTGCTGTGTCTTGTTGGTCATTTTGTGTGGATAGCTTTAGTGTTACCTCTTGCTCACACCATATTCTCTTAATCATATTCTAATCTCGGGTGCTTTTAATTCCCCATAGTCTGGTGTAGCTGTCTTTGTGAGATCCTGCCTGTTGTTTTGCCGTACTCTGCACCTAAAATAGATATGTATTAATAAATGATCTGATCCAGAGTATGCACCCCTGCAATTTGACATTTGTTATACTCTTTGCTGCTCTCTTGTCTACAATAGCGTGATCTATTTGGTTCACTGTCCTACTATCCGGCGACCTCCAAGTATAAAGAATGCTACTCCGGGCTCTCTTAACTTGTTCTTTGCCACTGTATAGAATCGTATGTGTGTTATTGTCTCTCACTCCCTTGCCGATCCATTTTGTCTCTTGGATTTCTGTGATCATTGTCTTTTATTTTTTTAACTTTCTGAGCAGTGATGCTTGGAGCTCGGGTTTATTTTGTGTGTGTACATTCCATTTTCCAATTACATAGCCTAAGTTTCGTCGCGTAAGTCGTCTTCTGATAATTTGTCCATTCTGAGGCTCTTGTACAGGCTCCTGAACTTGTTATTTTTGCTGGGGAAGGGTACTTAGCCCTTCGCCCACCCTTCTCTGTTATCCGTGCTCTCTGTTATGCTGCTTTTGTCACTGGCCTACTCAATCCACCCACTTTCCTCAACAGGCAGAGTTTTATTCTTTTATCGTTTGACTTATTGATTTGAAACAAAATAATCAGGAGAGTGTATTTATAGCATCACTTTTAATTTTGTTCAAAATTTACTTCACATCAATATTTGCACTATCACAATTATGTTCTTGTACCGGCTTACTTTAGCTACTGCATCAATACGTGTTTTTCGAAGTTTTCGCACTTCCAATAAACAGTAGTTTCACTGTTTATCTTTCACATACATATAGCCATCAACTAGTTTTAAGTCTTAATTTACCTTATGAACTTTTCATGAATTGTAAGCCAATTTCAATATATTCAGGTTATTAAGAATGGAATAAAACACAACGATATTTTCTTCAAAAACTAATTTTTACAAATGAGGAACAGGTTGTATTATAAGTAAAATTTATTATAAGTAAAACATTGTGGTTTTTTTTTATATTATTTCGTAGGAAGTAATATGTTTTATGTTTGTTTTTTAATTTTTCAAAAACTTATTAGGTGACACAAGTATCTACTGTCAAACTTTATTTAAAAAAATGCTATTTATATAAAGTTTCAAATGTTATGGTCCGAACCAAATTTATAATAGAATTGAAAATAGGAGTTTATCACTAAGATATCGTAGTGATAAACTCCTATTTTCAATGCTATTTATATATTTTATGTATTAAATATTACATTTTTCTTATTGTTAGGAAGAAATTGTCCAACAAAATTATATTCGAACAAATTTCCACTCCAACAAAGTTTCAGTTGAACACATTTTCAAACAATTTTCCTGGAACCCTGGAACAATGTTGCGCAACATTGTTACTGTATAATTTGGTAAATATTCCAGTATTCAAATTTTTATGTAAGCATAACGAATGGTTATGCTTACATAATAATACTAAATATAACACTGGAATGTTTACAGAAATGCCAACAAACGTAAGAGTTCCTGGATAGACGATTATTTCATGAAATGCTTGCTGTTAATGTGATATCAAGTAAAGTGTGTTTTTCGAGTTTCTACCAGAGGTATTAAAGAAGTAGAATGATCTTATCAAATAACAGTAAATTCATAATACCTATGGTTCAAATCTTTTTAGTTTTTATTAATATATAACAAGCCATTTACAAACAAAAAAATATTTTAAATATGACTCGATAATTAAAAAGTAACTACTGAAGTGAGTACATTAACACATTACAAATATTATGCAAAAATCTTTATTGTTAACCTATTTTTCTCCATGGATAAATTCTCTTAACGGTCACGAAAGCTTCCATAATCAGTAGTTCTTTAGACACGGTAGTCATAGACATGATAACTTTGTAACTTCTTTCGGGAAGATTGGGTGGAAATTTCGTGGCATCCGGTACATAATCCTTGACATAATATTTACCCTAAAATAAGGTATCAATTAACGGTTGATGGTGTTGAGTTGTTAATAATATGTTTATAATTTTACAGGTTTCATTGGACATGTGGTGACGTTTCCAAGTTTCAATACTTCCCCAAATCCAAAATAGTTTTTTTCCAAAACTTTGCATCCGTCTATGGGGAATCTTATTGCAAATTTCCTGTACTCGTTGTTTATAAAAACATAAGCTTGAAATGTAAGCTAAAAGAATCAACTTAAATTAAATTATTTACTTATGATTATATAACTCACTGTAAAATTTGTTAGGTCGAAAAAATGTTCAAAGTCAAAACTTATGGATTTTGTCGTCCTATTAAATCTTGTGTTATAGAGTTTGAAGTATTTGAATTCGCTTGGGTTGAAATAGCTTAAAACTGCACGTTCATAGATCATTTCATAAGAGTGTTGCTCATAATTGTGACCCTAAAAATTAGCAAATTTTTTTATAAATATCGCAAAGCCTAGAATAATTTTTATTATAGAATATAATTTCATTTTACTTACTTTTACCATGACTGCTAATAAACCAACTAATAATAATCTCATCATATTTTTCGAATGAAATGGCAAATTTGTAATTATTGCTCATAATATATACATTTCTCTAATCTTGTCCATCCCCGGTTTGTTCAATTTCCCTGCGATTTTTATCGCCACATTGATATTGAGTAATATAAAACAGAGATAAAATTAAACCAATAACATTTTCTTTCCGGCAATATCATGAATAATTAGAATTTTACTAAAAACTATGAATAAATACATTAATATAACATGAAACATACAATGTATGTTATTTATATAAAAATTGTAATTTCTGGAGAATTGGAAATATTCCATATATATATATTATATATATATATATATATATATATATATATATATATATATATATATATATATATATATATATTGTTGTATTTGAGGTTTTCGCGGATAGATACCTGTGTTGTATTGTTTTCTCGGGGATTCCGCGTTGATGCTATAGTACGTGCGATTATTTCCTGACGATGAGGCTGCTAATGGAAAAAGTCACAGAGTACAACATCTGCCTCGCGTTTATAGACTTCTACAAGGCATTTGATTCTATAGAACACTTGGCACTTATGAATAGCTTAAGGTCCCACGTATAGATCATAGATATACCCAGCTCTTAGAAAAAAAATATATAATAGCGCAACGTCTACAATTAAACCACATGGGAACACGAATAAAATACACATAAATAGAGGGATCCTCCAGGGAGATACTCTATCACCTAAGCTGTTCAATTTAGCGTCTGAGGGAGCATTTCGACGTGTCCAGTGAGAAGAGAAGGGTATACTAGTCAATGGAGAACGACATACACACTTGATCTTTGCCGATGATGTGGTGTTCATTGCAGATAATCCGGGCGACCTACGGCAAATGCTGCTTTAAATGGAAGCAGAGCTAAGCAAGATCGGACTACAAATTAATTTAGATAAGACCAAAATAATGTGCAAATAAGATCCCCAAATAACTATTAAGAATCAACTCATTGAAAAAGTAGAAAGCTTTACGTCTAGGCATCAACTGAAACTAGGAAGAGAAAACCAGACCACCGAGATATACCGCAGAAGAAGACTAGTACGGACGGCTTTCGGAATACTTGCATGTATTCTAAAAAAGAGAATATCCCCTTAAGATTGAGATAAAGACTATTCGATCAGTGCATTCTCCCTGTCCTAACCTATGGATGTCAAATATGGACATTAACAAAACTACCAATGACCAAAATGACCGTAACCCAAAGATCCATGGAAAGACAAATACTGAGGATAGCGTTGAGGGATAGAAAAACCAACGAATGAATCAGAAACACTACGAAAATCAGAGATGTGATTGAAACCATTGCCACTCAAAAATGGAATTATGCCGGACACATAGCCAGATGTACGGACGCAAGATGGACTAACAGACTGTTGCACTGGAGACCATACCTAGGACAACGAAATAGAGGACGGCCACTGATACGCTGGACAAACGACAAGACAGAAAGAGATGGTGCCATATGAGGGACGCCTATGTGCAGAAATGGACTGTGTAGTGAGGCGATATATATATATATATATATATATATATATATATATATATATATATATATATCGCCTCACTAGACACTCTGGAAGTCACCTTGTCGTGGTGTGAGGGCTTAGTTTCGCAACAAACCGTTAGACGTTACCGACCAGAGTACAACTCCGGTCGGAGCGGTCAGCGGAGAGTGAACAACCAAGAACTTCCAAACCCTTAATCCAAGGTGTTATGCGACCCGTGCCGGAAGGACTGGTTGATGGCCAAGGGCAACCGGCCATTGCTAAAGGAGTCCCTCTGATACCTAGCGACCTCAGAGGGTATCAAGCCTTGCCATGTCAAGCGGGGCTCTGACGTGCCGGACCTTTAGTTCCCTTGCCACTCGTGGGATTTATATGAATTCCAAAAGTAAAAATAATCCATGTGTGCGGGACCTAACCGACACAGAGAACAAGGAAGTCAGCCCGGATTCCCGGGAAGACGAGCTTGACCTCACACTCGTAGACATAAGCAGTCCACCCATGTCTACGGAGGCAGAGGTAGATGTTCTTGTAGGGACAGAGGAGGACTTGCCGCCTCCTGTCACAAAACAAGAATGACCAGCAGGCGTACCAAAATAGCCCCAGTAAACATCCGTCATGCCAAAGCAGCTTCAGCTGTGATGGCTAGGATGTTCACCAAGCAGCACCTAGGGCTAGCGCTGCTTCAAGAACCCTGGACCTACGGAGGTAAGTTCAGAGGCCTTAGCAACAGGGAATGTAAGTTGGTATGGGACAGCCGTGAGGTCTCTCCTAGAACTTGCATTATGGAAAGAAAGGGCATAAATTACATATATCTTTCAGAATTTTTAAAGCGGGATTTAGTTCCGATTCAAGCCCTCATCAAGACCGAGGGTCTCCACCGCGAAGTAGTGATCGCATCAGCATACTTCCCTGGCGATGGTAACAGCATACCACCCATTGAAGCACAAAAGCTGGTGGAACACTGTATTAGGAGAAGGCTGCCACTCATCCTGGGATGTGACGCGAACGCACACAATGAGATGTGGGGCAGCACGGACACTAATAAGAGGGGTGAGTACCTTTTAGAATACCTCATTAAAGAGAACTTTATTATGTACAACGTTGGGAACACACCAACATTTGTCACTAAAGTCAGAAATGAGGTAATGGATATTATGGTAGGTAGCGCTAACGTAAGTAAACTAGTTAAAAAGTGGAGGGTTTCAAGTGAGCCCTCATTGTCAGATCAAAAGATCATATAGCTTGAGCTGGAAGGAGCGAGTGAGGAAAAAACCCCAGAAAAACTGTGTGGCCTATGTTTAGTTCCCAACTAAAAGAAAACCTTGAGCAGGTGACAGTGCGGGTTAGTATCAAACACTACAACGTGCTGGAGCAGGCTGTAGGAGAAATAAATGTAGCTATCACCACGGCATTTGAATCCAGCTGCCCGGTAAAAACCGTGAAGGAGCATAAGGACGAAAAATTGTGGAACAAAAATTTGTCTACATTAAGAGCAAAAGTATGTAGGCTTTTCAACAAAGCCAAGCAATACGGAAATTGGCTAGAATACTCCGAGGTGCTTACCACCTATAACAACCTTCTGTAAAAACATAGAATCCACGCCGGTGGCAGCTAGTCTGCACAAAGTACTAGCGAAGGATAGAGTGGAAATGACAACCACTCATCCCACTCGTCCCACAAGGATGGGACCTTCACGGAGGATTAAGAGCAAAGAGCTCTCCTCCTACTAGAAACCCATTTTCCGGGATGTAGAGGATACAGGGAGACCGCGGGCTTGATGCAACCACGGAAACTAAGTCGGGCTGACTGGAAGAGGGCAGCGTTCATCTGTACGGAAAACCGAATCAGATGGGCTATCGGCACTTTTCAGCCTTTTAAGGCCCCAGGAGTGGACGGACTAGTTCCTGCCTTCCTACAAAAGGGAGAGAGAGAACTAATGCCGTATCTTCTAAATATCTTTAGAAGTAGTTTAGCGCTCGGATATATACCGGAGCTATGAAGAAGGGCTAAGGTGGTATTTATACCGAAGGTGGGGAAGAAAGACACCACTCAACCGAAGTTATTTAGACCCATTAGTCTAACATCTTTTATGTTAAAGACAATGGAGAAGGTGCTTGATAATTACCTTAGGACTATAGTGCTGGTAAGTACACCACTACACAGGAGTCAGAATGCTTACAGAGCAGGGAAATCCATAGAAACCGCCCTGTATCAGCTGACAAACAAAATAGAAGCAGCACTAGAGACAAAGGGAGAAGCGATATGTGCCTTCTTGGATATAGAGGTAGAAACACCTTACACGAGGCTGTCAGGGCGGCCCTCGAAAGAAGGAATATCGACAGCACTATCTCAAAGTGGATGGGAGAAATGCTGAGAAATAGAACGGCGGAGACACAAGTCGGAAAAGACACCATTAAGATCTCCACAACTCGAGGGTGCCCACAGGGAGGTGTACTATCACCGGTTATGTGGAGCCTGGTAGTTGATAAACTACTGGTTAGGCTAAACGACCTAGACATCAAATGTCATGGTTACGCCGATGACATAGTCATAATGGCTATAGGAAAATTTGAGGGAACGCTCTGTGAAATTGTTCAGAGAGGCCTCAACGTAACTTAGTAGATGGTGTGAAACAGTGGGACTGAAACTCAACCCGAGCAAAACCACGGTGATACCATTTACTAGAAGGAGAAAACAAAACTGCCTACATCCCATAATCATAGATGGGAAGGCAGTAGAATACCAAAAGGAGATAAGGTATCTGGGCATCACACTAGATAGCAAACTCCTATGGAATAGACACGCAGAGGCAGCGGTAGGTAAAGCCAAACGCGCCCTAATGGTGTGCAGAAATCTGACAGGAAAACGTGAGGTTGTAACTCCACTATCCTGCGATGGATGTACATCATGATAGTGAGACCTGCAATCACTTATGGGGCAGTAGCGTGGGCAAGTAGAATCAAGCTGGCCTCTATGAGGAAACAGCTTGAGAAGATTCAAAGACTGGCGTGTGTCTGCATCACGGGGGCGATGAGTTCGTGTCCGACAGCAGCATTGGAGCTGCTGCTGGATCTGACTTCGCTGCACCTTGTGGTGGAAAGGGTCGCCAGATCGGCGATCATAAGATTCAGCAAGGAAGGAATGGGCAGAGGTAAAATAATCGGGAGCAGAGACCGAAACAGCCTCGCTGCCAAGATCCCCTGGCTGGAAGTATCAAAAGACGAAATGGTATGCAAATACCACTTCGAGAAAAACTACACAGCAATGTGCAGTAGCAGAGCCGATTGGAGCGACGAATCTTCAGCATACCACATAGAGCAAAATGCCATCAAGTGGTATACAGATGGTTCGAAGACAAAGGAAGGTACTGGTGCAGGAGTGTTTGGACCTCGTACCAGGTACTTCGAATCCATGGGAACATCCCCAAGTATCTTCCAAGCAGAGGTACACGCAATAGAAAGATGTGCACAGTTTAACCTCAACAGGAATTATTCGAAAAAAACCTGCTATCCTGTCAGACAGCCAAGCAGCCATTAATGCCATTAGCTCATACACCATCAGATCCAAACTGGTATGGGACTCTGTGGGGAAGCTAAATAAGCTTGGCAGGGATAATAAAGTAACGCTGTACTGGGTACCAGGACACACTGGTATAGACGGAAACGAAGAAACCGATCACCTAGCGAACAAGGGATCCAGTAGCCCCTTTATAGGTCCGGAAACCTTTTACGGCATCAGTGTCAACACCATCCACAAAAGTTTAGATAAAGAGACAAGAGGAAAATGGATGAAAACCTGGAAAGAACTTCCAGGACTAAGGCAATCCAAAGTGATGCTGGGATCTTTTAACCAGAAGAGAACAAAAGCTTGCCTGAAACTAAGCAGGAACAAGCTTAGAATTCTGACAGGAGTCCTGACGGGACACTGCAGACTTAGGAAACATCTCAAGGCCCAAGGCCTAGAGGAGGATGACACATGCAGATTCTGTGGCTCAGCAGAGGAAACCCCCATACATCTGTTCAAAGACTGCGGAGCATTACTACGCAAGAGATAGATGTACCTTGGGGCTCACTGTTTGAACACAGAGGAGCTGCAGGTCTTGAATCCCCACCCAGATCCTGAAATTCCTAAAGGAATCAGGATTCGAGGAGGCGCTCTAAATGGGTAAGTACACCAACACTTGGAGGAGGAGGGTGGGGTACAATAGATCTATAAAGGTCGCGGTACAAGTCGTCACCACCATATCTACATTTTACAATATATATATATATATATATATATATATATATATTGTATATTAATCTAATACTAATTAAGCTATATCCAAACCAATTGTGTTGTAACATCAAACTGCAGCGAATTTAGAATTTGTCAGTATAGAAGTCGGACGATTATCAAATTTTACGCAAAATTTAAACAAATTTTTGTTTGTCTGTTGATAACTAAGACAAACAAAAACAAATCTGGACAGATTTAAATTGTTCACCCATATCCATTTGTCTGTAATTTGAAAATTTATTTATAAATTCAAATTTTAGCTTCTCGATTGTAGTAGCAGTGGCAGTATGAGATGTAAAAGATTATTTAGTGTAGGTTGTTTGCCTGTCTCTAATTTAAAATATCTAATTTATCAGACCTAAGGATTGCAGTCCGGAAAACCGAATCCAGTCACCGGATCCGCTACATAAGAAATATAGAAATACTTATTCAAGATGATAATACTAACGAAAACGTGGACGAAGTTGTACAAAAGAACCTAGATTCACCATCACAGAAAATAAAATTGACACAACAGGAATTATTTCAATTACAAATCCAGCAAGAGGCGGCCAACAATTACAATTTTTTATATTAATAGAAACTTATTATATCTATTAATTATATATCCTATAAACTATATATTCTAATAATGGAATTTTTATATTAATATTAATAGACAAATAGTTATGAATATACCACTTATCTATGCCTATATGTTTCTAACTCATTTAAAAAAGTTACGTTTCTATTATAATTCATTATAATTTTGACTTATAAAATTATGTTTAATACATTAGATTCGGATCAATGAAGCAGTGGTTTACTCACTAGTGCAATAAAAATTTTATTCACTTGTGCAATAAATATTTTATTGCACTAGTGCAATAAAAGTGTTCATGGCAACGCATCAAAAAAACTCGCTTACGGCCTCCGTAAATATGACACTTCATTCTTCTTCTTCGCATGGCGCTTCAGCTCAAATCGGGCCCTGGTCTCCTTTATTTTTGTCCTCCATTCTTCCCTGTCCTTTGCTGTTCTTCCCCACGCTCTTACTCCGGGTAATTGGTATGCGTCTTCCAGGGTATCTTCCTCCCATTGTTCGCCTGCCTTGCATTTTTGATTAGTGATCTTAGTGGCAGACGGTTGTCGTCCATCCTGAGCACCTGTCCTGCACATCTTAGTCTTTGCAATCTGATGAATGTAGAAATCGGTGGTTCCTGGTTTATCTGGTATAGCTCGTTATTGTACCTTGCCCTTATGACGTTTCGGACCGTTACCGCCCCTAGAATCCTACGTAGCACCTTGCGCCCAAATATATCCATTGAGTTCTTGTTTTTTTTTTCTTCGGGCATAGTCCATCTTTCGCTACATTAGCATGCGATGGGCCGAGTTATTGTCTTGTATATTCTAAGCTTGTTCTTGCGGTGCACACTATTTGATGGTAACATTTCCGCCATAGCATAGTACGCCTTATTTACTGCCAGGATTCGGCGTCTTACTTCTCCGTCTTCGGTACCATCTTTCCTGATTTCCACACCTATATATATTTATATATATATATATATATATATATATATATATATATATATATATATATATATATATATATATATATATATGTATTAATTTATTGACATCCTCGATGTTGTCTTGCAACTGTAATTCTGGCCAGCGCTTCTTTCTTCTTTGTGTCATCACCATTGAAGCTGAGTCCGCTATCTTTGGCAGCTGCTTTTAGTTGGTTCCTCCTTAGTTCCTTAGTGAGTTCCTCTGCGCTTCATGGGCCCTTCTGCTCATAAAATTTATGTAATCGGCATATGCCGCTAGTTGCACTGTTTTGTTGGCTAGGATGTTATTCCTACCTACACTCAAACGTCCTATAATAAATTCCAGCGCTAGGCAGAAGAGTGCGGGTACTAGCCCATCCACTTTTTGCAACCCTTTCGTTATTTCGAAGGGGTCCTTGAGTTGGTTTTGGATCCGTACCGCGGCTTCAGTTTCGCACATTGTGGTCTTTATCAGTTTCATCAGTTTACTTGGAATATTCAGTTGCTGTAGAATTTGGTTGAGGTTGTTACGTATTCAAATGCTTTATTCATTTGCTTCACTCTAAGGATCCGGTCCACCGTCGATCTTCCTCTCCTGAAACCTGCTTGATATCTCCCTATCAGTTTTTCAGCGTACGGCTATGGTCGTGCGTTAATGATATACGTTAGTATTTTGTACACAGTGCATAGTATACTAATTCCGCGGTAGTTATCGCACTTTAGTTTGTCTCCCTTTTTATGGATGGGGATGATTATTGCTGTTTTGAGGTCCTCTGGGAGCGTCTCTTCTTCCCAGATGTCTGCTATGAGGGAGGTTGTTTGTTGCATTAAGTGTTGTCCACTCAGCTGGTATTCCATCTATCCACGGTGACTTGTTTCCTTTCATTTTGTGTATGGCCACTTTCGTCTCCTCGAAGGATGGGGGTTCTGTGCTTATCCCTTCGAGATCGTTAATTCCTCCTATGTCTTCTGCCATTTCTTCTCTTTTTGTTAAGAGTTCCTGGAAATGTTCTCTCCAGAGGTTCTTAGTTTTATTCGGGTCGCGTGGGGTGTAGCCTCTTCGTGTGTCTATTAGGTGTTTATAGGCTATTGTGGCCCCACTCTCTTTGAAGTTCTCCTCCATCTTAGCTATGAACTTGTTATCATATCCTATCTTCTTATATCTACAAAGGCTGCACGCCTGGCCACATCAAATTCTTTTTCTCTCTTGTTTTCCTTTCAATATATTTCTTATATTTTTCATTTCTGTCCTGCTTTCTCGTACTCCTTGTCGAACCATTCTTCCCTCTCTCTTTTTTCTTTTGTCCTAAAATTTCCGTTGCTGTTTCGGTAACTGTTATTTTTAGATTCTTCCATTAGTTCGCTGCTGTGTCTTGTTGGTTATTTTTTGTGGATAGCTTCCGTGTTACCTCTTGCTCATACCATATTCTCATAATCATATTCTCATCTCAGGTGCTTTTAATTCCCCATAGTCTGGTGTAGCTGTATTTGTGAGTTGCTGCCTGTGGTTTTGTCGTACTCTGCCTGTAAAATAGATTTGTGTTAATAAATGATCTGATATACAGTATGCTCCCCTCCTTGATTTGACATTTTTTATACTCCTTGCTGCTCTCTTGTCTACAATAGCGTGATCTATTTGGTTCACTGTCCTACTCTCCGGCGACCCCCAAGTACCCTTATGGATTTTCTTGTATGGGAAACATGTGGAGCTGATCACCATGTTTTTACTTGCAGCGAAGTTAATAAGTATCGCTCCGTTTTCGTTTGTCTCGTCGTGTTAGTAGTGTTTTCCTATTGTTCCTATGTAGTGGTTTCTTGGGGATTTGTCATATGTCTGTTCCAGTAGTTCGTAATATTTCTCCTTTGTTTCTTCGTCTTGCTCCTACTACGGAGTGTAGTATTACTATGTGTGCAGTGTGATAATCAGAATCAAATTAAAAATCTTATTTTTAGTCGCACTTTACACATCCGCTCGTTAATTGCTTGAAAGTTTAGGATGGCTGTTTTAAGCTTGTTGGTGACTATGAATGCTACTCCCGGCTCTTTCTTAACTTGTTTTTTGCCACTGTATAGAATCGTATGTGTGCTGTAGTCTCTTACTCCCTTGCGGATCCATCTTGTCTCTTGGATTTCTGTTATCACTGTCTTATATTTTTGTAACTTTCTGAGCAGTGATGCTTGGAATCCGGGTTTATTTAGTGTTTGTACATTCCATTTTCCAATTACATAGCCTAAGTTTCGTCGCGTAAGTCGTCTTTTGTTAATTAGTCCATTCCGAGGCTCTTGTACAGGTTCCTGAACTTGCTATTTTTGCTGGGGAAGGTTAGTTAGCCCTTCACCCACTCTCCAATTTTATCCGGGCTTGGGACCGGCTGCTTTGGTCACTGGCCTACTCAATCCACCCACTTTCCTCAACAGGTAGAGTTTTATTCTTTTACTGCTTAACTTATTGAAGGATTTGACACGAAATAATCACGAGAGTGTATTTATAGCATCACTTTTAATTTGGTTCATAATTTACTTCACATCAATGTGTGCACTATCACCGGCGTGACTTTAGCTACTGCATCATTACGTGTTTTTAGAAGTTTTCGCACTTCCAATAAACAGTAGTTTCACTGTTTATCTTTCACATAAATATAGCCATCTACTATAAGTCTTAATTTACCTTATGAACTTTTCATGAATTGTAAGGCTATTTTAAAATATTCAGGTTATTAAGAATGGAATAAAACTCAACGATCTTTTCTTCTAAAACTAATTTTTACAAATGAGGAACTAAGATTATATTATAAGTAAAATTAACCTTGTAACAACACTGTGTTTGTTTTTTAATTTTTCAAAAACTTATTCAGTACTAGGATCTAACAAGTACCTACCGTCAAACTTTATTTAAAAAATGCTATTTATATATTTTATGTATTAAATATTACATTTTTCTTATTGTTAATTTTGCTTACTTTTTCAATATTTTGTATCCTTTCTTGACTTTCCATTTCTCAAAATCTAATTAAAATAATGAGTATAATATGAACACTATACTCCTATGATTTAAAACAACAAAAAAGAAAAGTTTAGTTTTAAGGTTATGTTTAAACAGACCACGCTCGTCTGTCCCTCTGCGAAAGAAAGACAGAGCACGCATTATAGAAATATACACTGAGAGAACGAAAAAAGAGAGAGAGAGCGCGGGGTATAGAAATATACACTAAAAGAAATGCCGCATAACGGACGGACGATGAGACATCGTACGTAACGTAACGTTTTCTGCCAAATCGCTCCTACCGAGACCTCCCTAAAGGAACTTCGTTAAAAAAAAAAAATCTTTGATGAGATTGAAAACATCAATTCCTCTCGAAGACAACTCCATTGGCTCACAAAATAGGAATTCATCTATAATTGCTTTATCTTTTACATATCGCACAATTACCAAGAGCTGCAATTGCTGCTAGATAGAGAAGAGCTGATAATTATCAACATCAGTTGACCACATCATCCATTCATACATTCATCCAGTTGTATACATACTTGTAGTAGACTGACTTTTATGTCTTCTATTATTTGCAGTACAATATCTAATACTGAGATCTTGAATTCGCGATCGAATTATATCGTTCGATAACGAAATCTGCTGGATTTTTTCATGTGCTTCAGAATCTGAAACAGATTTAGCTATTAATAATGCACAAGGTTTTATCAATTCCTCAGAGATCGTGTGAGGTTTTTTTTCTTTCCACACAGAATTGAAGGCCCGCATAATTTTAGGATAGTACCTACCACTGGTATCAAATCCAGCCTTTTTTACTTCAAGCTGTTCATGCTATGCGCACCTTCACCACCATGCAGATTGTTGAAATGCTCTAGTAACTTTGATGGTTGGAGATTGCAGTTTGAAAATATCTTGGAACATAAAATGCATTGAGATCGTTGCGTACCATCTTTTTCTGTCGTGCAAGTGAATCCATAGGGAGCATGCTTGTCGTTCCATTGGCGTTTTTTCTGACATAGCACTATTATAAACAATTAAATTATTTAGAAATATCGTATAAAAAAAATTTAAATAAAATTGGTGAGAAAAATTCTTACGTTTATTTTATCAATGTATCCTATTCGGCTTGAGCCACTGACCAATTAAGAATGTATTAAATAGGTAAGTACTGCTTATAATCGGATGTTTAGATGCGTACACATATTCGTCTCAAGAGGTTTTTCGACAAACTGTCGATGACGCAGAAACATTGTTGGCAATCCTATAGGTGGCGCTGATGGTACCAGGGGCGGAGAATTATCTTACTCAAGCAGAAATTATCATACTTTTATAAATACTTAAAAAAAACGATGTTTCTTAAAAAATCGCATGTTATCGTAAACTGATATTGCACTCAACACTAAATTAACTTTATTAAATTTCACCACTTAGTATTTTCTCATGTTTGTAGTATACGTGGCGCAAAAATGCGAACATTTAAAAAAAGCAAAGTGTATGAACGTAAATGATTATATTATATTTACTCCTATTTCATATAAATATATAAGTGGCTAAATATACATCTTTCAACATACATAAATATTGGATTCACGTTTTTTTTTTCTTTATTCCTGGCAAATATAATATTCTTTGGCATATTTGCATTTTTTGCAAAAAACCTTTGACCCTAATATTTGTATACGCTTCAATAAGGCGCTATTTTAATAACACGGTCCCGACAATCGCGTTATTGGGGGAATTACTATAGTTTTGAAATATTTTATTATTAAAAATTAATTAAATGATATTTAATAATTAATATTGTTAGGGGCTTCTCCCGCACCACTAAAAATACATTTCCGCACCCCCAGTGGTTACCTACGGTTAAGAACCACCGATCTAGGGGAACAGATTATACCAAAATTGATGCTGTACATCGATGCGTTCAACAGAACAGAATCATCGTTCATCAACAGAATTAGAACGATAACATTTTTTTTAAGTTTACGGCATTAAAAATAAGGAAAATGGGCCTGTTTTGTTTTTAGATATTATTACTTACACAAACAATACCTACAAATTTACATCTTTATGGACTAAACTGATTTGCATACTAAACATATTAATGAGAAATTGTTTCTAAAAAATCTCTACATAAAATTAAAGAGAAACTCTGTCATAATAATTATAATCTTTATTGTCACCTACAGAAGCAAATAGCTATCGACCAAACTATGTCATATTTGACATTATTGTAAATTGGTTGTTGAGTCAAACTTATTAAAAAAAAATGGAAATTAGAATGATTAAAAATAAATTACAAATCATCAATGTCAATTGGAAAAAAGTCAATTACGTTATCTTCACCATCCTCAGAACCATCATAAGGAAACAGCTTTTTGTAAAATTATTTTATACACTCGCACACCAAAATGAACACATAAATAAGTAAATTATTGTATGTGAAGAATGCCATTATTTAACCGTGTGTATAATTATCCAAATCTTGTGTAAAAGTTCAATGTAAATCAAATGGAGTTTCATTATTAAATGTTTTCTGTTTGTTGTTACTATGGCTTAACTTAACTCGCGTCACTAAACAAAAAATATGGACGCAGAAAAATAAATTTTCTGACCAATATTAAAATTGAATTATTGTTTCATATTTAGAATCAAAAAGTCTCGGTCTGGATTTATCTAGCTCCAAAATAACTTAACCTAACTATAACATAATTGAGATTAAATCTAGGTTAACCTACATTTCATCGACAACTGTGCGTCCTGAACGTTCTAACCTCATTATCTCAGTGATTTGAAATATTTTGTGAGTAAAAATTTAAATTTTTTAATATAATCGGTAAAAAAATTTTTTTTTTTCTAGATTCAACAGTATTTTGACATGCTTCGTAGATAAAATAATGTATGATACACGTGTGCAACAGGCTCTTGTGCACACTTGCATCATAAACTACTATTGAATCTTGAAGCTCCAAAACTCGAATCAGGTGTAATAGGTTCTTGTACTTTGTCAATTTTATTGGGAGCATTCCACTATATTGACTCTTTGAAATATAGAATTAACTGGTGACGATAGAACAATGAAATAACAAACTGTTTAAATTTGTTATTAGCTATTAGTTTCGGCGATTTAAAATTGAATAATACAATATCGCCACCATCAGGCTACAAATAAAAATGAAAAAGAACAACAGGTAGGGTTAAGTCAGAAACATAAAATATTTTTTACAACTTAGGTACCACAAGTAACAGTTTTTTAACAAGATTCTAGCTATTGTTAAAAAGATTAAAAATTATAGAAAAAAGCTTAAACTAATACAATTCATTTAAGAAGAAGAACGGAATAATTGATGTTATGAAATTAATAAATTAAAATTGGAAAAACTCAATTAAACAGGCCAATGTGCAGGCAAAATTACTTTTTAGTCAAGCGGATAATACACAAAAGACATCTTGTTATCCGCTTGACTAATAAGTCATGTTGCCTGCAGTTTGTTGGCCTGTTTAATAGAGCTTTTTCAATGCAAATAATGTAATTATTAGGAATCAAATCTAAAAAGAAAGAAAGGGCGCGCGGGTGCGCGTATTCGTTATGTGCGAAGTGCATGGTGGGGGTATAGCAAAGCGATCACGGCCCATGCCGTGGCAGAAATCTGCAACGATTCGGGATAGTCAATTTGTTTACTTTGAAATGGGTCACATCAAATGAAGTAAGAATTTAGGAATTTTTATAAAATAATACGACATTTTGTTCATTATGTAAGGCATACCGTGTTACAACACAATTAACTTTCTTTGGATTTAAAATATTTGACAGTAAACTTTGAATGGTTTTGGCTATATCAGTTTTTAAGCTATGTCTATTTTTACTTGCTCTTATCCATGTCTAATTGCATAACAGTTTGGGTATCATGATTGCTTGATTGTGATACGACAAATGTAAGTAATATCCTCATCCATTTTAGCTACATGTCATAATATATCATATCATAATGTACTTTTATATTTTCTTCTAGTGTATAATGACTGTGATACATGGTAATTCAAATTCGCTTCTGATTATGCGTGTCCAACATTTCAGATATTGCTTCTGTAATTAAACTTGTTTCTTGAGTCTGCACTGATACCTCTCATACTCGTTTTAAAGATGACTTTTGCAAAAATTCACTATGAGTTGTTAATATTCAGTCTTCGATATTGGTTGAAACATTTATTAAAAGTACCTCCCTTTCGAATATTTACTTTTAACAAATTGACGAATGCAGGATTTTTCTCGTTGGAAATCATTGTTTGTTTTCAAAAGACTTACTTTTCTGTTAATATAACATATTAAAGCAACAACATATTTGCCCTAGCCGCTTATAAACACTGCTCCATTTTACTCCAGTGACAAAACGAGAATCATTGATCTATTATAGATAAATTATAAAAAATTATTGAAGACGAAATGTAGCCTAAACATATAACTATATTCAACCTCTTCACAGCTCTATAATATTAAAAAAAATAATAAGACTACAAATCAAATCCCATGTTGAAACAACTACTTCCCAGGCTAAAACCACTCAGGATATTGAATTATACAACAGACATTTGCATGTTATTACTACCACCAGTACACTTTCATGTCACTAACAAGTACTAGATAAATAACATTTCTTTCAAGATGATTTCTTTCTACTTAAGTTAGGTTAGGTTTCGAGATTTATCTGTCATCAGTGCAGCGTTCAATGATTAGACCAATATTAAATCAATTATAATCTTAATTGGTGCTTCATTAAAGTGCTTCTTTAAGCTTTTCAAGTTACGAGAGCTACCTTTAAACTTGCTTCATATAATGGTAATGATGTTAATGATTAATGATATTAATGATTTTAAAGGATGTATTTGCTCTTAATGATTTTAATGTTTGAGGAATGATATGGGCTCGTATTAAATAACTATTGCAATTATTTCATAGACATTTCTTTGCGATAAGATGTTGAGTTAATTTGAGCTAATTTATTGCCCTGGATCACAGTGTGAATATTTGTGTCTAACACTTTCAAAACTAATAACTACCATTTTATATATATATATATATATATATATATATATATATATATATATATATATATATATACATATATATATATATATATGTGTATATATATATATATATATATATATATATATATATATATATTGTTTTTAACAATATGCTCTAAAAATACTATTTGCCATCTTTTTATCTCTTTTTTAACTAGTTTATCTATTATATTTAAGCTTTATCTATTATAAAACATTTGTATTTCATTATTTGACATAATCCCGAATAGTTGCCTATGCTAGATGGCGCTACTGTCGTGCACATCGCCAATATGCCTGCTCATAGACAGATACACTGACAAATAGACAAACAGAATGGCGTATGGAGAGAGCATAATGCAAGAATCTTACTTGACATTACATTTTCTCCTGAATCACACCTACTGAAACCCGTTTTAAGGAACATAAAACAAAAAACTTAACACAACACAAAATTTAATAGGACAACAAGATCATTTAGTTTTTACTTTGAAAATATTGTAGAATTATCGACCATAACAATAGATAATAGAATCATAAATCAATAATTTAATTTTAGTGGATTGTTTTTGAACTAGTTGAACCAATATTGTTAAAAATCAGTCGGTAACTAAAAAGTAGTTTAACTAATTTAACACATTACAAAGATTGTGCAGTAATCTTTATTGACGACCTCTTTTGCTTCACGGAAATATTTTCTTAACGGTGAGGTACATTTCCATTATCGGAAGTATCTTTGGTCGTACTGCTCATAATTATGATAAATTTGTAACTTCTTTCATTGGGTGGAATTGGGTTTCATTGGGTGGAAATATGGTGTGATCCGGTACATATTCCTTAACATAGTAAGAGCCCTAAAAAAAGTTTCCAATAATCGTTGCTGGTTTTGAGTTGTTAAAAATATGTTTACAATTTCACTGGATTTATTGGAGATTTGGTAATATTTCCATGTTTTAATATTTGCACAAACATTTGCAGTTGTCTGTGGAGAGTCTTATTGGAAAGCTGCTAATTTGCTTGTTTATTAAAGCGAAAGCTTCAATTCTAATCTAAAAGAATCAACTTAAATTAAATTTTTCATTTATGAATCAATTATTCACTGTTATGATCGATAATTCTACAATATTTCCAAAGTAAAAGCTAAATGTTCTTGTTGTCCTATTAAGTTTTGCTTTGTCGAATTTAAAGAACTTGAATTCGTCTGGATTGAAATAAGTTAATGCTCCACGTTCGCTGATTATTTCTTAAAAGTTTGTTGCTCATAATTTTTGCCCTAAAAAATTGCAAATTTTGTTATAAATATCAAGAAAAATGGAATATTTTGATCATCACATTACTTTTTACTTACATTTATCATAGCAACCACCAAACTGACAATTTCAACATATTTCTCGAATGAAAATGTCAGTTTGAAATTATTACGCCCAATATATAGATATAGATAATCTTGTCTATTTCCGGATTGTTTAATTTTGCTCCGATTTTCATCTCCACATTCATAATGAATCAAATAGAACCAATGATAAAATCAAACCAATAATATATTTTTCCGGAAATGTGATGCGCAATAAAAATTTTACTTCAAACAATGAATAAGTTTATTATCATAACGAGAAACATACCAACTATATTATTTAAAAACAAATTGCTTGAATATCTGGAGAATTGGAATATTCATATAATATAGTAGCTAAGACAAGCTAGAACAAAACGAGACCAACTAAATTAGTTAATGGATTTGATTTGTCTGTTATTTCAATTTTTTTTCCGGTTCACAAATTCAAACTTGAACTTGTCTATTGTCTACTTGTAAGAAGCAAAAACAGATTGAGAATTAATAGCTAATAGTAATAGCTAATCGTAATAGCTTATCCAAATAGGGATTTCAGTTCGTTTTTTATTAGGAACGAATAGACGAGCACATTTTGTTATTTTCACTGGTTATACGTTAGAAAGGTGTCCAAAAAAATGGCAGAAATTGACGCATGGCATAGAAAAACTATGAAAAAGTCTGTTAGGCATTACACGTCCGGCTTCGTTCCGAATTAGGATGCCAGATTCGGAACACATTCGGAAGACACACTTGCATGCGTCAACTCTAAAGCTACGTACATACGGTATGGAAAACTAGCGTGGGTACTGCTATAGATTGTCTAGTTAGTTGTGTGATATTCCCCGTGATATTTGCGAAACCCCCGAAATGTCCCGATTTGGGCGGTACAGTCCCGCTTACAGTCTGTCTGTCCCGCTGTCCTCAGCGAGGGCAAAAACGTCCCGTAGTAGGTAGGTATCTACTTCTTCTTCTTCTTTATTCAGCCTGTCTCGTCCACTGCTGGACATAGGCCTCTCTTAACATCTTCCATCTACTTCTATCTTGTGCTTCTTGCATCCAGTTGGTGGCGATGCGTTTCACATCGTCTGTCCATCGGGTGGGTGGGCGTCCTCTACTTCTGTATGCCTCCTGTCTAGGTCGCCATTCCAGGATCTTTTTGGTCCATCTGTTGTTTGGCATCCTTGCGACATGCCCGGACCAGTTCTATTTTAGTTTGGTTATTACTTCAATTGCATCGCTAACCCCAGATCGCTGTCTTAGTACTTCATTCCGCACTTTATCTCGCAATATAATTCCGAGCATGGAACGTTCCATGGCTCGTTGCGCCACTCTGATCTTTTGGACGGACTTTTGTGTGAGTGTTAGAGTCTCCGCTCCGTAGGTTAAGACTGGTAGGATGCACTGGTCAAACACCTTACGTTTTAGGCAGTTGGGGATGTCGGATTTGAAAATGTGTTTTAGTTTTCCGTAGGCTGCCCACGTTAGTCTTAGCCTCCTTCGAATCTCGTGTATCTGGTTGTCTCTGCCGATTTTAATCTCGTGGCCTAGATACTTGTATGAGGTGACTTGCCGGATCTCAATCCCTTCCATTATAAAGTTTCGGGAAGGTACTAGGTTGGTCATAAATTCCGTTTTCGAGATGTTTATTTTAAGGCCGACTTTTCGTGATTGTTCTGCCAGCTTCTTAAGCATTTTTTCAGTCTTATCTAGGCTATCCGAAATTAGCACAATGTCGTCTGCGAACCGTAGATGGTTGAGGTTTTCGCCATTGATGTTTATGCCCATATCTTCTAGTTCTATGGTCTTGAACATGTACTGCATGAGGTTTGTAAATAGTTTAGGCGAGATGGTGTCACCTTGTCGGACGCCGCGTTGTATTCTGAATCTGTCCGTTTTTTCGTCTAGTTTAACGCATGCGGTAGCATTTTTGTATATGTGCTGTAGAGTCTCCGAGTACCTATGGTCTATTCGGCAATTCGCCAGTGCCTTAAACTTCTCATTGTGGTTGATAGAGTCAAATGCCTTCTCGTAGTCCACGAAGGCAAGGACGAGTGGCTTGTTGTATTCGACACATTTCTCTATTACGGTTTTGATGGTTTGCAGGTCGTCGTTCGTTCCGTATCCGGCTCTGAATCCTGCTTGTTCAGGCGGTTGGTAAAGGTCAATTTTGGTTGTGAGGCGTCTAGTTATGATTTTGGTGAAGAGTTTATAGAGGTGTGAAAGCAGGCTTATTGGCCTGTAGTTTTTTAGGTCAGCCGTGTTTCCCTTTTTGTGTATAATAACAATGATTGCATTGTCCCATGCTGTTGGTGTTATTCCTTCCGTGAGACATTTGTTGAATAAACTCTTTATGGCTTCTAATAGCTTGACTCCCTCTTCCTTAATCTGTTCGATCGCAATATCATCCTCCTCGGGCGCCTTGTTATTTTTCATTTCCGTAAATGATTTTGAGATTTCCTCTTGGGTTATCTCCGGTAGATCTTCTGATCCTTGGTTTAAAATTTGGGGGATGGTACGGGTATATTCCAGCTCTGGTGTTTCTTGAGCGCTATAGAGATTTGAATAGAAGCGTTTTACGATTTCCAGGATCTCTTCTTTGTTCCTGATAGTTTGCCCGTTTTGGTCCTCGAGTTTGGTAATTTCTGCTTTTCCAGGTGTTATTTTCTGTCTCAGTACTTTCATGCTTTTGTTCTCTTCGATAGTCTTCGCTATCCGTGTTTTGTTATAGTTTCTAATATCTTTCCTTGCGGCCTTTGATATTTCTTTATTTAGTGTTCTCAGCTGGTCTGTATGTAGTAGGTGCTTTTGTAGTTTTTCTCGCCTTTGTTTCATAAGTTGTCGTGTGTTTGCTGATAGTTTCCCTTCTTCCCTGTTCAGTTTCGTACCATGTATCTGTTTTGCCTCTTGTATCGATGTTATGATTGCATTGCTCAAGGTTTCTATACTCATTTCCTCAATGTTACCGTGTCCTAGTCGTTCTGCTATGGATTTCTTGTATTCCTCGTTATTGTTCACTGTAGTTTGTTCTTTGCTCTTTGATGTTGCAAGCAGTCTTCTCTCCTTTTTCAATCGTAGCACAACTTTTGCTCTTAGCATCCTGTGGTCGCTTCCCACTGACACCC
Organism: Phosphuga atrata; assembly: GCA_944588485.1. Taxonomy (NCBI): domain Eukaryota; kingdom Metazoa; phylum Arthropoda; class Insecta; order Coleoptera; family Silphidae; genus Phosphuga; species Phosphuga atrata. Next base: position 22,666,222 of record OX155904.1, on the reverse strand, counting down.
GGTTGAGTATTGTGACATCCTGTACGATTTGTTTTTTATCCGTGATGATGAAATCTATTTCGTTTCGTGTATTTCCGTCAGGGCTCGCCCAGGTCCATTTCCGGTGTTCGGCTTTCTTAAAAAAGGTATTCATAGCAATCATACGATGTTCTAAAAGGAATTGCAGTAAGGTGTGTCCCCTATCATTTCTTTCTCCTATCCCATATTGTCCCAGGGAAATTTCGCTGTCGTCTTGCTTCTTACCCAGCTTGGCATTTAAATCTCCAATTATTAGTGTGTAGTATGTCGGAGTTTTTGACATTGCAGAGTAGATGTCTTCATAGAAGGTCTCGATTTCTTCCTCTGTGTGTGTGGATGTTGTGATGTACACTTGGATGATCATTATGTTATATCTTTGGTTTAGTTTCAGTATTATAAAGCATACTCTGGGGCTTATGCTCTCTATGTGTAGGATCTGTTTTGTGTGTTTTTTATGTATTATGAAACCTACTCCTTCATCGGAGCTCTCTTCGTTTCCTCTGTAATATAAGGTATTTCCTGATTTTAGGGTAATCTGCTGTTCTCCTCTTCTTCGTATCTCAGCCAGACCTACTATATCCCAATGAATTTGGTTTAGTTCTTCTTCGAGTTGGAGTACTTTTTCTTCGCTGGAAAGCGTTCTCGTGTTATAAGTACAGATGTGAAGTGTTCGTCGTTTGTTTAGGTAGCCTGTTGTTTCCCGGTGATTCTTTGCACCCTTTGACCGCTGCTTGATCCAACCGCTACCTTGGTTGGGTGCTAGCGGTCCGCCGGGGACTAAGGGCCGCGTTCTTGTTGTATCTTTCATATTAAGAGGGGTTTAGCCGTTACCTATCACGCTGGTCAATGCGGGTTGATAGGGGTCGTCGGGGAGTATCATTTCCTTTACTCCCGTTTTGACGGTTATTCCACCGTTACTCGGTCCTCTGAGAGCCTCGGAGCCTCGTTTGTTACGTAGCAGGGTGCGCCGGATGGCCGAGGTCATCGCTCGTGCAGGTGAGGTTGACATTTGGGGTGGTATGTGACCTTTTTTACCTTCTCCCCCTTACACCCCCTTACTAAGGTGTAAATCTTCTTACTAAGGTGTAAATGCTTGACCGAAGCGGCGGACGACGAGAGAGAGCCACTGACGTGCGAGAGCGTAATAAATGCTGCTCTCAATCAGTAAACAATCAAACGCGGAGCTTTAAGTTCTAAGTTGCCATTGTACCATAACAAAAATGCCTAAACGCCAGCGTACAGAGTACCTTTAATACTATTTTGCAAAACAATTATCCGTTTATAAAACAAAGGAGTGGTACATCTACAGCAAACGTTACATGCGAAAAGTGTCGTACTGATTTTAGTATTAGCCAACGATATCAAGAAACATTTGCAATCGGAAAAAAATCAGGCTTTCCGATCAAGCTACGGCGTCAAGCTCGTCAATGCTTGCGTTTTTTAAAAGAACCGATTTGCCTACTTCTGAAGATTTGCATATAGCTGCAGCGGAGGGTGCATGGGCGTTTCATACGGTGCAAGAAAATCACAGCATTCGCTCAAATGACTGTGCTGCTTATTTAATTCAAACATGTTTTGAGCAAAAATTTAGATGCGCTTGTAAACAATCTCAGGCTATTGTTGTAAATGTTGCCCTCTAGGACAAACGATGAATTGAAAGAGGACTTTCGCAAAGCACACTGCATTATATTATTATAAGATGCTTCAAACCTTGGCTTGATAAAATTATTCCCAGTTTAAAACCGCTATTTTTACCATAAGAAGGCGTCAAAGTCAAGGTTTTAGAGTTTCGAGAACAGCCAGGTGAAACATTATTTAACGGAAGTATTGTTTATTATTGCAATTATATGAAAAAGATTTTTTTTTTAATTTTGTGGAGATAATACAAATAGGATTAATAATGTTTAGGCAAAATTGAACAAATCACACGGAATACAGCTCATTGGGTTTGGATGTGGAGTCTCCCTGTTGACTTCGAAAGCATCATGAAAATTTAGTATTTTTTCTCCATCTCCAGCGTTCGAGTAAGAGCTTTGAAAGAGTTCTGTGATGCAACTGACACAGAAAATCACAAATTGCAGGGCTAAAATAAAACACGGGGAATTGCGTTGATGCCCGCGCTTGAGAGAGTTCTAAAAATGTTCCAGACTTTGAAAAGATATTTTCTGAGCGTCGAGAAATGCCAAAATATTTTGAAAATATGTTTCGAAAATCCCAGCTGAATTGTCGTTACATTTTTTGTATGCACAGGCAGCGACTTTCCGCTAAGCCATGTTGAAAAGCGAGGGACAATACGTGTCTGATATTGATCCGAGATAACCTGGCACCTGGAGAATTCGCTTTTCTTTCTCACACTGTCCAAAATGTTTTAGTAAACCTAAAAGAAACCGACACTACTGTTGATCAACAGAATGTAAAAACTGAGGCGTCTGAGTTTTATAAAACAAGTGAAGAATACTTAGCAGGAATACGGAACAGTGGTGTCAATTTAACGCAGAACTAGAAGTGTTAGAATGGGCAAATTTGTCAAAAATTCCAGCTTGAGAAGAAGTACAGTATGTGCTGATGTAGTTGCTGATCACACAGGGATTTATTAGCAGCAGCCAAGATACGGAAGTGTTCGACGATTTTAAACTTCAAATTTTTTCGCTAATTTCAAACAACATTAGAGATGAAAAAATCACTAGCTGTAATGCTGAGAATGCTCCTGCTGAACAACGGTCACGTTAAGTATACAGGGCAATATGGACTTCCGTGCAAAAGAATGATAACACAGTGCACATTAAGTTGACATGACAAACCTGGGCCTAAAGACCCTCAATGTAGTCCCCTACTAGTGTCACCACACGCTGCCAACGATGTGGGAAGATCGCAATACCATCAGCCTTAGCATTTGCCGCACCATGTGTAAATCAGGTCATCTGTTGGCGCAAAACATTAGCAATGTCCTCTCGTGTTGCAAACTGCCTACCACGAATTGTTTCCTTAATCTTGGGAATGAGATCAAACTCACAGGGCGAGAGATCAGGAGAGTACGGTGAGTGCTCCAATTCTTCCCATCCCCAACGTCAGAGTAGCTGCCGTACACACCCTGCTTTATGAAATCTTGCATTGTCGCGTGCATAATTATTACACTGTCCACAAGATTCGGACGCTTAAAAGATTGAGTTCTTCCGGAATTTCCTGGTCGAGTATTATAAGAATATTTTATTGTGATAAATGTCATTCGTACCATATTTCCTTGAATCAAGAACTTCAAGGTGCCGTTTATGGAAATATGGTTCAGGTTTGTGAATGGGCTCTACGTCAGTTACATGTGAATCAATTTTTTTTCGACGACTGTCTTTGTCTGAACCCTAGAGAGTTGAATACGCATAACAGACACAATTGGTCAATTGAAAATCCGATGTGGCTCACCAGCGTCCGCTCACCTGCAAATTGCGCACCAGCGTCCTTAGAGAGTTTATGTGTGGTGACATTTTAAATTAAGAACCTTAATTGAGAACCCTATTATTAATCCATTTTTCATAAACGGCAATTTGAATGGACAGAAATACGTCGTAAAGTAACTCCTTTAGTGAATTGCGACAAAATGACCCGTTAGTTCGATATCGGATGTGGTTTCAACATGATGGTTGTATGCCAGTTCATTGGGCAGTTATAGCTTGCGTATAATTGGAAAGAAAAATTTGTCAAATTTAAAAAATATGTTATTTTGCGGTGGCGGTGTGTTAAATGACATAAAAAACTACTTATATATCAATAATATGCCAATGAAAATATAACATCTTGTGCTGCCGATGGTGCTCCTGATGGGTAAGAAAAATGGCTGCTTAAAATTGATGAAAGATAAGAATCCAGAAATGATTCTTGTGCATTGTGTTATTTATAATAGGGAAAACTTGGTAGCTAAACAAGAGCCTTGAAGGCTCGAGGCTCGAAGAGGGCAGGAAAGCCCTAGAAGAAAGGGCAATGAGGATCAGCAGGGCGAAAACTGAATATATGCGTATGAAGAAAGCTCAAGATCTATGTATTATCCTGCAGGAAAAAGAACTGCCACCGACCAAGAAGTTTAAATATCTGGAGTCATATATTTAAAGTGATGTCTGAAATACAACACAGGTTAAATAGCGGATGGATGAACTGGAAGAAATTTAGTGGAGTACTGTGTGACAAGAAGAGCAGCTGCAGGAGGAAAGGAAAGCTCTACAAATTTGTGGTGAGGCCTGCTATGCTCTATAGTGCGGAAACTTGTCCGATTACAAAAGCACATGAGAGAAAAATGGAAGTGGCAGAAGCGAGAATCTTGAGTAACTTGGGGTAACAAGGAAGGATAGAATAAGGAATGATCACATCAGAGAAACAGTGAAAACGGGACCCATAGGAAAGCAGGTTCAAGAAAGCAGGCTAAGGTGGTTTGGACATGTGCAGAGAATAGAGGAGGACTACGTGGGAAAAAGAGTTGAAAAGCTGTAAATAAGGGGGTCAAGGAAGAGAGCAAGACCAAAAATGAGATGTAAAGACAAGGTAGCAGGGGATCTGAGAGAAAAAGGTTGGAAGAGTGAGGACGCATTGGAAAGACATTTATGGTGAAGAAGAATCCAACAAAGCAACGCCGACCCTACGCAATATAGGAAAAGGCAGTGAAAAAGGAGAAGGAAACTTGGTAGCTAAAAACATCTCGGCTGTTCTAAATGAAGTACTACATTCAGTAAAAAGTTGTGTTTCAATGCTATTAAAGCTAATGCCAGGTGAGAGCGTCTCTTCAAGCTGAAACAAAAATGCAGACCATGTGAGACTTTTACTTCACACTGAAGTAAGATGGCTCTCTAAAGGGAACTGCTATAAAAGATTTATGAAACTCTTAGTGATTTTTTAAGCCAGAAACCTGAAATTAAGTATCTGTTTACAGTCGATGGTAAAGCATTTGTGAGTTATTTAGCCGATATCTTTGAAACACTAAATATATTCAGTAAGCTACTTCAAGGAAGAAATAAAACTCTTATCGGTGAAAATGCCTTTATTTGGTTTTATTCCCCTTATTGAGTTATGTCAGAAATATATTAGCAGCAAAAACTTTGAACAGTTACATTGGCTCCAAAAATGAAAGTAAATGATACTGCCATACATGTTATTGTCTATCATCTGAAAACACTATCGGCTGATTTAAAAGAAAGATTTTCTGAATTTAAACAAATTGATTTTCCAACATGGATGACATAACCAATGTTAGTGGATTCTTCTGGTTTATCAAATATTCAGTATCAAGAAGAACTCGCAGAAATGCAAAATGATGAGTGAGTTAGAACTGTATTTAATATGAAAAGAGCAATGGCGTGGCCTTGTGAGGAAATGGAAATCAAATACCGAAATTCAACCAAATGTGCAAGAAAACTATTGTTACCTTTTCCATCTTCATATTTTGCTGAATGTGGATTTAGTGCTGTACATGATTTTCTGGTAAAAAAAGGAAATCGTCTGCCTATAACACCATGGGGAGACTTGAGGCTGAAGCTGACCAAATTGAAATCATAAAATTGGAAAACATAAAATCTCTGTGCAGCAAGCATCAAGCGCAAGGGTCTCACTAAATTAATATAAAGAAATCTTTTTTTGAGAATTAGTGATTTCTTCCTGAAACCTATCATTTGAATTTCTTGAGTGAACGATTCAATTTTTCAATAAAAAAAATTATGTATATGTTACATAGGGGGGTAAAAGAATTTTAGAAAGGCTTAGGTGGGGCATGGCACAAAAAAGGTTGAGAAACACTGATCAAGGGAGTAAAATAATACAAAATTTGATGCATTGTAAAAACATGTATTCAACAGAATTAATACGAAGAAATTAACAAAGTTTACCGAATTCAAAAAATAAGGTATTTTGGCAAAAAGACTGGACGGACGATATTTTACCCTGGTATTTCCATGGGCCTGTTTCGTTTTTAGATTTAATAAACCTACACCAGTGATTCCCAACTTAGTCCATGGGAGATTCCACGGGCGCCTACGCTGGCATGAAAAAAAATGGGGGTCGACAAGTTGCAATTGGGGCTCCACGAAAATATATCTGGTTTCGATTTTAAAAAACAAAAATGTTTAGGCTCTACCTACCAATCTAGGCAGATAATTACTGTAGGGTGGATTGTAAAACCAATGGCGTCTCAAACACAGGTAAAACAACTTTAAACAAACACAAATTCACGCATGAACACCGTACAGGTTTTGAAAACTATAAAATTATAAAGTTCGGAACAAATTTAAACGCAATATTGGTGAAATTATGGCCCTCAAAAAATACAATGCGACACAAATAACCTGATAAAAATATTTATTACAATATAATAAATAATGCAACAACGACAAAAGTTAAGGTTAAGATTATAAAATCGCGTAAAATTTATTAAAGCATACAAAACCCAACATACAATAAATTGATGAAGTTCTACAATATATAGCTGGATAAATTAATCCAAAATTCGGTTACTTCATACAAAATAAATTACTTAATCCAAAAAAGGTTAGGTTAGTAAAAATAAAATGTAATGATCCAATAATTGGTTTTTCCGTACAAACTTTTGATTTTAGCTTACATTAATCGTACTGAATCGTACTACATAATATCAATGCACCCAAAAAATGTTTACGTGTACATAAAAAGGTTATTTCATCTAAAATTTGATTGCTCTTTACACTAAAACAATTTGCTTGATATAAAATTTGAACTAGAATCAAATAACTATTAGATTAGATAAATCTATTGTATGTAATATAATATGTTTAATTTTATATTATATGCTATATAATATGTAATAAGAGTAGCACATGACCGACTAGATACTCTAGTGATTGATAAGAAACGAAATGAAACGATGCGGTGGCCAATGCGAGTATATAACAATATTAATTCCTAAAAACTACTTCTTAAATAAATTTATTAAACATATAATATGTGTAATTTATAATGTGTTGCTTCATTTTTTTCGCTTTCTCTCAGTGTATTCATTTCGATACCGCTCTTTCGTTATACGCCGCGTTAGTTTGAAATTAAATTTGAAGGAATCAAGTTGCTGTTTATAAAATTCATTTATTTGGTTTTTAAAATTATTTGTAAAGAGCAATCCAATTTTGGATGGATCAACCTTTTTTGTACAGTTAAACCTTTTTTGGGTGAATTTATTTTATTTTGTACAGGGTGAGCAAAACTCGATGTCAGCTCTATTATAAGAAAACGAGAAACGATAAAAAAAATCTGAAAAGAGGTTCTGAATTGGGATTGAGTAAGGACCATTTTAAGCCAAATTTACATATTTTTCCATATTTGGAAACTGGAGTAATGACGTCATCGAATTTCGTTTTCCCAAAACCATACCTATATTTTTGCATATTTGAAAAAAGTTTAAATTTGTAAAGAAAAAAATTTGCTATCTTTTTCCGTTAAAAAAATATAAGCAAATTTGTATAAAGTATAAAGTAATTAAAGAAGTTAAAAGTAATATCACAAAGTCGATCATCACGATTTAAACAAGTAGCCTTTGGAAGCAAATCGCAAAGCCGCATATGTCAATAATTAGAAATTATTAATTAGTATAATTTATTAATATTACATTACAAAACACATAATATGTTACTACTATTACCAGAAAAAAAAAACAAATTTATGTACGCAATCACTGCAACAAATTTTCAATGTGAACACCTCCTACTTCTAAACACTAAACCAATCTCCGCCTTACTTCTCTCACTGAAGCCTTGCGAAACATTTCTCTAGATAGTTCATCGCAAGCATTTCTGATTTTTTCTTATAAATGTTCCTTTTAAAGTTAACAGATGGTGTTCTGTAAACTTTATTTTTCGAAGTTCCCTACAAGAAGAAATCTAGTTGGGTTAAGCCCAGTGATTTAGGCGCCCACTGTGTCGGTCCATTTACACCTATCCAATTTTCTTTGTATGTTTCATTTAAATAATGTTGGATTCATCTTGCTTTATGCGGTGGAGCTCCGTCATGCTGAAAATACATCTTTGCTCACAGCTGTAATGGCACATTTTCTGAAGCACAGGAAGTGGTTCTTGAAAAAATTGCAACTATCGCTCACTATGTAAAACTGCTTCGTACAAATTTGGACCAATCAAATGCCTATTAATAATACCACACCAAACGTTAATTCCGAAGTGTCCTTGGTTTTCAATCGGATTGACAAAACGCGGATTTTCAATAGACCATAAATGTTCATTTTTTTATTGGGATTACCGTTACTCAGAAAACGGCTTTCGTCCGTCCACAACACATGCTGAAAAAACCGATTGCCATTCATCTCTAAGTTTACCATCACTTCCGTAACATAATTTATTCTTCGTTGTTGATGTTGATCTGACAAGTGTTCTAGGTTGTTAAGTTTATAATCGTGATAACCATTCTGTTTCAAAATGTTTCGTACCGAACTATATTTTAAATTCAACTCCCAGGATTCCCGAATCGAGTTCATTGGATGGTCTTCAAAATACTGCAAAATAGTTGCAACAGGATTGTCGGAATTGACCCTTTTAACAATTTTCCTACCGTTTCGAAAAGAAAATGCCTTGTTATTTGCACGTAAATTGCGTTCCAATCTTGCAAATATTTTTAAGCTTGGTATAACACTTTCGAGATATCTCTGGGCGTATAACTGAACTGCTCTTCTAGGTATCTATTGTGATTTCCCATAAACTAATAACATGTCGACTTTTTCGTTGTGCCTGAACATTTTAATAAATTATCAACTAGTGCCGTTCGGAACAGGCGATAAACTGCTAGGTCGTATATTAGTGGATGACTCGTTCCACAAGTATGCGCGAAAGGTTGCCTAAGCTCTCGGAGAGTACGGCACCTTGAGAAGATAACTAATTTTACAAATGAAAACTTAAGATTATATATACTAACGTATATTGGTAGTCTGTGGTTAAATGCGTTTTAAATTTTTTTTTGTAGTTGTATCTAATGTGTTGTTTCTAATGCATTTCTAATAGAATTAGGGATAATAGGGGGTTAATGCGGCAATTTTTGATAATACGTTATATTTAAAAATTTTCTTATAATTTTTTAACGGGAAAAGATAGCAAATTTTTTTCTTTACAAAATTTGTTCAGAAAAATTAGCTTTTTTCAAATATGCAAAAATATAGGTATGGCTCTGAGAAAACAAAATTCGATGACGTCATTACTCCAGTTTCCAAATATGTAAAAAAATGTAAATTTGGCTTAAAATGGTCCTTAATCAATCCCATTTAATAACTTCTTTTCAGATTTTTTGGCCACAAAAATTATTATATATTGTATTATTGTCAATTATCCAAGCACGTAACATAGTGACAAATATCTTGATTTGATCGCTCAACAGATCCTTGACTAGCTGGATGTATAGGCCTACCATACCACAATTTTGCACGTTGGCCACAAACTTGTTAATTCTTGTATGACAGCAGCCGTAAACTCACGGCTGTTATCGCTTTGTAGTATATGAGGACAACCTACTTCCAAAAATATTTTTAATAGCTCCATTGCTACTTCAGCAGCTCTTTTTGAAGTCAGCGGTCGAAGAAAGTTGAATTTCGTCGCTTGGTCCTGATAGTTTAATAACCATTTGTAGTTTCTATCTGGGGTCGACTGTAAGTCAACTAAATCGACTTGGCCACAATGATTGAAGTCGCTAGATACAATTGGACAAACATCGATTCCTTTTCTTGGATTTTTGTTTTAGACTGACATACCGTGCACAGTTTTAAAAATTACAGTACCTGAAGTAGGTATTAGGTATTTCGATTTCAAACTGTACAGCATTTCATCTCTTCCTCCGTGACCAGTTGAGTGATGGGTTTCCCGGAGTATGTGGTAAAAATTTTCCATTGGCACTATTTTCACTACTGCATCGGAATGATCTGCATCGGAAAAAAAATGTAAATTTGGCTTAAAATGGTCCTTAATCAATCCCATTTAATAACTTCTTTTCAGATTTTTTCTATCGTTTTTCGTTTTCTTATAATAGAGCTGAGATATCGAGTTTTGCTCACACTGTACAATTCCATCAATTATTGTACTAAACCATTATTATTTGTAAGAATCGAAGTAACCCTTTTTTGGATAAAGTAATCGTTTTTTTGAATGAATAAACCTAATTTTGTATTTTTCCAGCTATTTTTTGTAAAAAAACATCTATTTATTGTAAGCAAAATATCCAAGCCATATAAAATTGAGTAAAGTGGAAATCTGAAGCAACATTTTAGAAAACAATTCAAAGAAAGTGTCAAAACTATTTATTTTGATTAAATTTGATTCTAGAACTGCAGTTAATTTGTTTATTTATTAAATTTAATCGCATTTTTCATTTAAATTACTTTTTGTTGACAATTTTCAAAACGTAAAGAAAACCTGGTGGTTTGTAATTGAAACTCTAAATAAAAATAACTTATCTAGAAGTATGTTCTTTTAACTATTTTATTTGTAGTTTATAACTAATTTTTGTTTGCTTTTTACTCTGTAGCCTATGATAAAAGTGACAGACCCCCACCGAAACTTGTCAGGAAAATAAATGTGAAAGTTATAATTATAAGCCTTTTTAATAATATCCCATTCCCAATAACTAAACAAATTATTATTTTGAATTTTCTACAATTTCTAATCTAGATTAAAAATTATACAAAACAGTTGAAGATTAGTACAATTCACTAAAGATGAAGAATACATTATTAATATAAAAGACAACATGATTTATTAGTCAAGCGTATGGCTAACAACTCTTATTGTCTGCACGTTAATCTGCTTTAATCGAGCTTTTCTAATACAAATAATGTAATATAACGACTGAAATCTAATTAGAAAGAGAGAGCGCGCGGTGTGCGTATATGCCTGCTCGTAGAAAGATACACTCACAATGAGAGAAAAAGAATAGCGTATGGAAGGAGTATAACGCAAGAATCTTACACGACGTTATATTTCCCCCGGAATTACACCTTCTGCAAGCCGTTTTAAAGAACTTCGTTCAAATATAGTTGAAAATCAATCAGTAACTACTGCAGTGACTACATTAACACATTACAAATATTGTGCAAAAATCATTATTGACGACCTCCTTTCCTCCACGGAAATATTTTCTTAACGGTGAAGTACATTTCCACTTTCGTGAGTACGTTGGACATTCTATTCAAACTTATGATAAATTTGTAACTTCTTTCGGGAACATTGGGTGGAAATCTGGTGTAATCCGGTACAAAATCGTTAACATAATAAGAGCCCTAAAACGAGATATCAAATAATGGTTGGTGGTGTTGAGCTGTTTAAAATATATTTATAATTTTACTGGTTTTATTGGACATTTGGTAATATTTCCAAGTTTCATAAATTCAGAAATTCCATAATAGTTTTTTTTTCCAAACCTTTGCAGCTATATATGCAGAATCTTATAGGAAAACTCCTGTACTCGTTGTTTATAAAAGCGAAAGCTTGAACTGTAATCTAAAAGGATGAGCTTAAATTACATTATTTATTTATTATTTATTTATATATTCACTGTTAAATTCGAAAATTCTACAATATTTTCAAAGTAAAAACTAAATGATCTTGTTGTCCTATTAAGTTTTGTGTTGTAGAATTTACAATATTTAAATTCGTCTGGATTGAAATAAGTTAAGACTCCTCGTTCGCTTATTATTTCATAAGAGTGTTGCTCATAATTGTTGCCCTAACAATTTGCAAATTTTATTAGAAATATCAAGAATATTACAATAACTTTTTTATAGAATAGCATTACTTTTTACTCACATTTATCAAGACAACCACGAAACCAACCAATAATAATTTCATCATATTTCTCGATTGAAAATGTAATTTTGAAATTATTTCGCGCAATATATAGATTACGTTAATCTCCGGATTGTTTAATTTTGCTCCGATTTTCATCTCTACATTAAAACTGAATGATAAAATCAAACCAATAATATATTTTACCGGAAATGCACACGTTATTATATAAAATTTAAATTTGACTAATAACAATGAATAAGTTCATGATTATAACAACAAATATACCAAAATTGGGATGCCGTTACCCAAAAAGCACTACAATTATGTGCTTTATATGTGCTCTTCAAATACCCCGTAGCGAATTCGCTACATCAACCCCTTGTGCGTAAAACTCACCCCGAACCGAATGAGCCACAAGAGGCGAAATCCTTAACGACAAAGTACAAAAATTTTAAGCAAAGCGAAAACGTTGCAATAATTTTGCGCTCTTAAAATATCCTATTCATGATTTTTATGATCGCACCCTTGCACGAAAATTCACTCCAAATTGTATGAGACATAAGAAGTGAAATCTGTAATAATCGAGCAGAAAAATTTTAACTGATGCAAAATCGTTGCAATAATTATGTGCTCTCCAGATATGATACTCGATGCGATTTTTGTGCTCGCACCCTTTTACGAAAAAATCACTGCAAACTGTTTGAGCCATAAGAAGTGAAATTCTTAATAACCGAGCACATACATTTTAACCGCAGTAAAATCGTTGCAATAATTATGTGCTGGCGATTATATACCATTCGCGATTTTTCTGTCCGCACTCTTGTACAAAAAATTCACACCGAACTGTACGACACACAAGTAACACTCTACGAGCCGTAAGATGTGAAATCTATCTAAACGAGCACATAAATTGTAACCGACGCGGTATCGTTGCAAATATCGTGCTCTCGAGATATCCTATTCACAATTTTTGTGTTCACACCCTCGTACAAAAACCTCCAACCCTATGAACGATAAGAAGTAAAATTTATAATTCTTGAGCACAGAAATTTTGTCCGTCGCGAAATCGTTTTTCTGTCTTTACCGTTGCTGTGATGGGTCCAATGTTTTGAATGGTGCATCTTAGCTTGGTTTCCTTTTGTAAAACAACCTAAATAGATCGCTTTTCAAAAATGTCATCCAACATATTTTAGACCAGTGTTTTTCAACGTGTGGGTCGCGAAACCCTGGGGGTCGCGAAGCCTTTTTAAGGGGGTTCGCGACCCTCTTTAAAGGGATCGCAGTTATTTCAAAATTTAAAATAAAGAGCCCTTAAGGTTGATCGCTCGTGACAGTAGTAGACAATCGACTTATCATCGACTTACAGGTAGTTCCCTCGTAAAACGGCTTTGCTTAATAATATGTTATATGTCTACAGTCTCCTACAAAAATAAAATTTTCAAGCATTGAAAACCTCTAACTTTGGACTCATAAGTCGATGATAGATTGTAGATTGTAGTATAAGTCGTCACATAAGTCTGTAATACAAGTCTTCACCACAATATCTACAATCTACAATCTATCATCGACTTATATTTAGTATCAAAGTTAGAGGTTTTCGATGCTTAAAAATATTACTTTTGTAGGAGACTGTAGACATGTAACATATTATCAAGCAAAGCCGTTTAACTAGTTAACTACCTTAGAGAAGCATTCATAGTAAAAAAAAGTAACTCATTCTATTTCAAAAATATTTATTAAGAAAAGTTTAATTAAAGGCTAGGTAGAATACAAATTAGGTTAACACAAATCAACAAATACCTTAGAGTCACATGAATCATTAATTACATTGGGAATTAATGACCGAAGCACACATTCACATTAAGGAGATGGTTGAACCTGTTTCTTGTTAATCAATTTTTCCCATCGCGGATCCGTTTTTGCTACACATAGAACTAAATCGCTTTCTAAATTTAGGCGAATTCTCTCTTTGCCTTTAATTTGGGCCATCGATGAAAACGTCAACTCGCACAAATAGGAGGTGGCAAATGGAATCAAACATTTCAAAGCTTCGCTGGTTAATTGTGGATATTCTGTTTTTCTATTTAGACAAAAGCTATCCAAAGGGATAGACATGAATTCCAAGTGTAACATTCAATCGGCAGATAATTCCAACAAATTTTCTTTTAGATTGGTTTCCAAACTTGCAGAGTCTGTAGCTGCATTTAAAAAAGGATTTCCACCTTTCCCAGTGTTTTCTGAAAGTTCTTCCACTGAGAAATAATGACACAATTCTTCTTTCAAATTCTGCAGCAGAATTTCCATGCCAGGTATATATGATTTGATGTTTATCGCAGATCCCACTTCCGCAATATAACACTGAGTAGGAGAAAACGAATCAAAGTTGTCTTGCTTTATGGATGATGACCAAAGGTTTATTTTTATCGTAAAGTCATGGATTTTGTCTTTACCGGTAATGAAATTTTCATCCCTCCTTTGAAGGATTTTATTCAAAGCGTTTCAATGTTCGAATAGGTCAGAAAGAAAAGCCAGTTTCAAAAGGAATTCCGGGTCACAAATAAATTTGGTATATTCGGACTTGACCTGCTGTAATTACACCAAAAGTTCAGCTCGAAGTCAGAACAAAACTCTTGTCAGTACTTTGCCTTTCGTTAACCACCTAACCTTCGTGTGGTAAAGCAAACTTTGGTGCAGTGAACCCATATCTTCACAAATGTTTCGAAATAAACGAGTCAGTAGCGCTTTTCCTTTAATAAAATTTACTGATTTTATAATTATAATAAGAACGTCATTGTATTCCTATGGCAAGGTTTTGGCATCAGTGCTTTAAGGCTGGTAAGAAAGCCGCTTTTCGAACCAGTCATAGATTTTGCTCCGTCAGTACAAATAGCTATGCATTTCTTCGCCCAATCGATATGGAAGTCTTGTGTAGCTTCAAGGTATATGTTATATAAGCACTGACCTGTTGTATTCGTAGGCAAGATTAACAAAAAAATACTGTTTTGTTAATCTTGCCTACGAATACAACAGGTCAGTGCTTATATAACATATACCTTGAAGCTACACAAGACTTCCATATCGATTGGGCGAAGAAATGCATAGCTATTTGTACTGACGGAGCAAAATCTTCCATTAATCTCTCATTGGATTCAAAACGCACAAAAGCTACAAACTGCGCACAACCCCCAATATCAGTAGATTCATCAAACTGCAGGGATACAATACAAAAGTACTTTCTTTTATTTTTTCTATGACTTGATCAAGAATGCCAGTCGCCATATCGCTTATTCTACGTTGAATGGTATTGTCAGAGAGAGGTATGCTCTTAAGCTTTTCTACCTCTTGTTTCCCAAACATAATCTCTGCTATATCTAAAGCCGATGGTAAAACAAAATTTTCGGCAATCGTATGAGCTTTTCCAGCTTTAGCCACACGAAAAGCTACTCGATAACTAGCTAGCAACGCTTTTTCATTTATATTCGACATCTGTACTACAGTATTTTTTTGATGATTAAGGCCCTTCAATTATCTTTCAAAAAATTCCAACGGTTTCTTTTTTTCATTTGGATATTTTGGGTTGAGGTGGCGCACTAATTTCGATGGCTTCATGCTTTCGCGTGATAAAGTTTCTAAGCAAATAACGCACTGGGGTTTATTTTCAATCACAGTAAATCCGAATTTTAAATAATTGTCATCATACAGACGCTTTTTCTTTGGTTTTGTTTCACTACTCTCACTAGAAGTTGAAGCTGACGGTTATTTTGATCTTTTTAGAAACTCATCCATTTTCCAAAAATTACGTCTCAATAAAGTCACTTCAATAAATTTAAATACTCAAATTCACAATTCAAACAATAGCTTACAATGGGCGTTTTCACACTACACGACACGACTCCGACACGACCCCGGCACGGCAGAGTCAACGATGTCGGTGGGATGGAATTTACATTGAAATAAGTGGGACGGTTTCACACTAGACGACATATCGCTGCCGTGTCGGTGTCGTCGCCGGCTGTCGTCAAGGAGCAATCTTCCCACTCGTGTCGTCCTGATAAAACTAATCAGTTGGTATTTTCAAGATGGCTTTTAAGATTGATATTGTGACTCTTATTGAACTTGTGGAAAAAAATCCTACAATTTTGGATAAAAATATCGAAAATCATAAAAATATAATATTAAAAGAAAAATGTTGGCAAGAAATCTTTCGATATTTGGATGATAAGCTAACATTTCTTCAGGTGGTATCGACATTCGAGATGGAATATCTTTTTTCTTGATTTCATCTGCTCAACCTATATTCAAATGTATTTTTGGTCATCCGAAAGTAATTAAAGAATTTTATTTCGTCTCAACACAATTTTTCGAAAAGAGTGTAATAACTATACTCAACATATCTCTCTTTTAAAATTGGATGTACCCATAACTGTCTACATTTTTGGCTTCTACGACGTCGAAGATGTAATAAGAACAGTAAGGATAACTTATTAACAGCCGCCATAATACTACGGGAGTAAAAAAAAGTCTAAAACTAAAAAAATTACTTATTTATAATTTTAAATTATAAACTGTTTACTAAAAAATGGCTTTTATCGGTGTCGTGTCGTCCACACTTGCCGTGAGGTGTGAACTCGTGTCGTTGTCGTGCCGGAGTCGTGTCGGAGTCGTCGGAGCCGTGTTGAAGTCGCGTCGTGTAGTGTAAAAACGCCCATTAGCGTTCGTCAAACAAATGCTAAATCGGCAGTATCACGTTATTCCCGTCTTGCTCATTCACTCGACTTTAATGTTCGCCGAATTCGAGAGCGGCATCGGCCACACATGGCCACAGGATGAAGTAATAATAAATTTACAGAAGGATTTACAACATAGTTTGTAACATTTTACAAGAAGGGAGTAGAATTTTAATATTTTTGGGTTATAGAAGAAAAATGTCCCTGTATAATTTTCGTATAATAACACATATGTAGGTATATATGAATGTTTACATACATATATTGGAAATATTCTCTCTATGACAAACTAAATTATAAAAATAAATATGCAGATAGGGGCGATTGTATTGCTATTGTCGTATCGCTTCTCCGTGGAGCCGTTTGCCGATGCGGTAAAAATATGTGTGTTATATGTAATTAATTACGTATTTAGCCGATATCTGATTATAAAAATAAATAAAAATTATGTACAGATTCGATATTTGTATCATAAAAAACACAAGCTGGAAACAGCGGAGGCTAGGGTAGGGGGTCGCGAAATATGTTTCCACACAAAGGGGGTCGCGGCATAAGAAAGGTTGAAAAACACTGTTTTAGACCAATTTATTTTTTCACCATCAGTATTTTTCAGCCTTTCAAAAATTGCATTTTCTAGAGGCTTAGTTGAAATGAACTCACGTTTTATTTCAGTTAAAGTGAACTTATTCGAAAATATTCTGTGACAAAAAAATACTGTAGTACAGATGTCGAATATAAATGAAAAAGCGTTGCTAGCTAGTTATCGAGTAGCTTTTCGTGTGGCTAAAGCTGGAGAACCTCATACGATTGCCGAAAATTTTATTTTACCAGCGGCTTTAGATATAGCAGAGATTATGTTTGGGAAACAAGAGGTAGAAAAGCTTAAGAGTATACCTCTCTCTGACAATACCATTCAACGTAGAATAAGCGATACTGACATTCGTCATCAAGTCATAGGAAAAATCTTGAGAGACAAACAATAAATTGTTTTTTCTTAACGCTATTTATACAATTCGAAAATCTCTACCACTAGGTAGACAGAAGGCCCTGATGGCTGAAACTTATGATCAATGATATCCACATTTTTCTTCGGTAGATTGAACAAATTCTGTGATTGAACTGTTTTGTCCTGGACACATATCGCTGTAAGCCTTTCGTTCCTAAAAGTACGAAGAGTGCGTTCCTGTGAACTTCTGGATACGACGGTTTTATTCCAGACATATATGTGAACAGTTCGGTTGGGGTACACAGTTGTACAAGGGGGGCGAGTGCGAAAATCAGGAATAGCATATCTGGAAAGCACATAATTATTGCAACTATTTCGCGACGGTTATAATTTCTCTTATGGCTCATACAGTTTGGGGTGAATGTTTCGTATAAGGGCGCGAGCAAAAATTCGCGAATCATATCTGGAGAGCATAATACTTATTGCAACAATTTCGCGTGGCTTAAAATTTGTGTGCTCGATTATTATAGTATATTAAAGGACGAGTTTACAAAGCGCGATTTTTCAGCACACGTCCAAGTTTGGAAAACGACGAGCGTAGCGGGGAGTTTTCTAATGGACAAGTGCTGAAAAACGCCTTACGATTGAATCTTTTATAATATTTTTCTGTTTTGCGTTCATTTATGCCATTTTATGCCATTTTTAAATAAAAAAATTGCCCATCCATATTTAGATAATTTTATGGTTGTTGGTTTAGTTAAAGGTTAAAATTAAAATGGGTGAGAGAGACAATTTAAATGGGGGTAAAAAGTATCTTGTACTGAAATTCAGGAAATTGCTTTATGGTGAGCAATTTGTTGCCAGATAAATTACGTACACGATATGAAAATGAATATAGTAAATTTAATGAGTGGTGCAATGCAAATAAGGTTACAGTTGTTTCGGAAATTTTTTTACTTGCTTACTTCGAACTACAACGTAATAAGTATAAACCATCAAGTTTATAGACGATATATTCTACGTTGAGGTCCTGTTTATCTATATATAAGGATGTAGACATATCCAAATAATATAAATTGTAGTTTTTTTAAATAACTTTCCAACTTTTTTTTATTTACTTTTTTCCCTCCATGTAATCCTAAAACGTATATTAGCAAGCCCTTTTCTAATAATAATAATCAATTTAATTTCATATTTTGCACGAATTATGTGGGGGTACTTCTGTTACCCCGCACGGTCTGCAGTGTATCGAAATCCTAGGTACACAATTTATGTCTCATCCTGTCGCCAGTAGGTTTTAGCACAAAGGTTAGGTTTAGGCATAAACTTACTACTACAAATTAATGTAAATACTAACACTAACCTAAAATGAGAATTGGTTTACATATACCAATTCTTATTTTAGGTTAGTGTTAGTATTTACATTAATTTGTAGTAGTAAGTTTGTGTGAATTGGGAAATGGCGCGACGTAAATATTATACTGATGAGGAATTACGTAGAATTTTAGAAGAAAGGGACAATAGTGAATATGAAATCGAGATCAGTGATAGTGAATCAGAAAATACCGACAAAGTGGAAAAACAAAAAAAAAAAAACAGTTATAGATCAAATTACAACACTTGAAAATAAAGAAGAAACTGCAATTTTTGAGACAATTGGGGAAATACTAAAGTCAAAATCGGGATATGAATGGCAAACGCAACCACCTGCAGCTACAAGGCGCAGAGCCCATAATATGCTAAATTGTCGTGAAGGTTTGCAAAATAATAGGTGAGTATACATTTGCAAAAGAAACAGGTCAATTGATAAATTAGAAATTTGTTTTAGCATGGCTCTTACTTCAATAAAAGATGCGTTCCAGTGTTTTGTAAATGAAGATGAAGCTTCTGAAAATGAAGCTGATATATACATTCACACAAATCAACATAGAGAAGTCTATACAAACAAATTGCAATAAGTTCTTATAGTGTTTCAAAGTTTTTCAGTGCGGTATCATAGTTACCTCAGACGGCCTGAAACGTAATTTTTTGCTTCACGGATCCGGAAAGGTTAATAGTTCAATTGGTATTAATATTATGGGGAGAATATCAAAAGGCATTGCGACATTTCTTAAATTACCAAACTCTGATCTTTATACTGGACATTGTTTCCGAAAAAGTAGTGCGACACGTTTGGCCAACCATGGTGACGATTTGTGGACAATAAGAAATCATGGTGGATGAAATCTTCTGCTGTTGCAGAGGGGTATGTTGACGCTTCCTTGAAAAAGAAAATTGAAGTGTCAAAAATGCTTGGTTCTGAGCAAGCAAATATCAACTTACCTGGATGTTCTTCTAGTTCCCCAGAGTTGCAATTTGATAGCAACAGTAATAGTAGCACTATATATAATGTCTCTGGTGTGAGTGTTACTGCTCAAGAATCATCCAATGTCACAATAAATGTGTTTAATAATTGTACAATTGATGGACAGAATTTTAATGAAATATGTGTTATATCGTTTATTACCATTAATTCATTAAATTTGTGTAATCGTAATTTCCACACATAACCTTAAAACTATCTAGCAGAAAATTTGACACTGATTTGACAGCTGCCAACTGAATTTCAGTGCCAACCTTTGTTGCCAACCAAATATTACAGCACTCGGCGAGTCATAACCGCACGAATATGAGTGCTGTTATCAGTCCAATACAGACGCAAAATAGAAAGACTTTGCTTCATATGGCTCATACTGTTGCTGAATTTTTCGTACAAGGGTGCAAGCACAAAAATCACGACTAGCATATGTCGAGAGTACATAATTATTGCAACATATTCGTGTCGGTTATAATTTATGTGCTCAATAATTATAGATTTCACCTCTTAGGGCTCATATAGTTCGGCTGATTATGATTTTTCATACAAGAGTACGACCATAAAAATCGCGAATGGCATATCGATAGCACATAATTACTGCGACGATTTTTCATCGGTTAAAATGTTTGATCTAGATTATTGTAGATTTCACCTCTTATGTCTCATACAATTTGGGGTGAATTTTCTGGCAAAGGTTTTTTATGCTAGCACAAAAATCACGAATAGGATATTTTAAGAGCGTATAATTATTGCAAAGTTTTCGCTTCGTACAATTTTTGTACTTTGTCGTTAAAGATTTCACCTCTTGGAGCTCATTCGCTTCGGGGTGAGTTTTTCGCACAAGGAGTTGAGTTACAAATTCTCTCTGTGGTTCTTGAAAAATACATAAAGAGCACATAATTACAGTGCTTATTTGGTTTTCAGCTGAGTGGGTGCAAGCTTGACTGTAAGTTAGCAACCCCTCTACATGAAATTTTATTTCTTCATTGAACGCTTAGAGGATAATTAGCACATAATTAGCACATAAAGAACACATAATTATGGTCCAATTAAATTTTAATTATGAAGAAATATGGGTGGCAGCTTTAAAATAACCTGTATATCACCCTTGTTTGAACAATTGTATACAATACATTACGTAATTGTAAACAATTGTTCAAACAAGGGTGGTACTGTTTTAAATGTACCATCTGTATACCAGTGACTTTTCAAGTACTTAATTGTAAATTACGTTTTGTAGAAAATATCAAAATCCTGTTTTCTACTCTCCCAGAATCAAATTAAAAAAAAGAAAACCGGCCAAGTGCGAGTTGTGACTCGCGCACCGAGGGTTCCGTACAAACTTGTAAGTAAGGTATCTTTTTTTTGTGGAGGACGTAGCAAGCTCACTCAGTTAACTTGACAGTGGCCCTTCTGAAATCACGACCATCTTAGTACCGCTGCAAGCATAACCTCAAGATGTCGCTGTCGTACGATGGAATTCTACCCTATATTTTGTTACCATACATCCCCCATTCACTATTAGTGTTTAGGGGTTTTGGAACTTCACTATTTGTTTTTACTGCTTAATTTTGTCTCTGCATCCTGCTGTTGCATAATGAGGATTAGTTTGTCTCTAACCGTAGTAACTTTTTTTTATTGTGATTTGGTGGAAACTCTCACTAAACCCCCTTTTCCACTTGGCTTTTCAGTATGCGCCACCCCGGTTACGGGTATTTTGCATTCCTTCAGGATGGGCTGCCCGGACGGTTAGTGCCTCCCTGGTTGAAAATGCCTCCTCGGCGGGACCTAACCGAGGAGGACATAACCGAGGAGGACCTAACTGTATGCAACCCATATGCTTCTGGTGCCCGACAATACCACGCAACACATTAGTGTAGTTTCATTTTCAAGTTTCTAATAGTAAATTCGGATTTTTCTTGTAATTAAACTACATATTTACGGTTTTCAGATTGTTTCCTTTACATGTGCTGTAAGATACCGCTTCTTGCCAAATTTTATAATTCTAGGTCAACGGGAAGTACCCTATAGGTTTTGATTAACTTGTGAAATCGCAAAATATGCGACATAAACGGTCATATCTTTTGATCGCATAGACTTACAAGTTTGATTTTTTCACAGCTGAAAGAGACCTTTCTTGAGGTCTTGACGTCTTGACGTCTTGAGGTCTGGTCTTGAAGGACAGACAGACGGACAGACAGACAGACAGACAGACGGACAACAAAGTGATCCTATAAGGGTTCCGTTTTCAGTACGGAACCCTAAAAAATTTTCTTCATTCTCAGTAGTCGTATATTTTCTTATAAATATTATCTCTCTTCTACGATTCGGAAATGATCGGCACTGAGTTTCCTTTATTCGATGAGTTTATTCTCTTTTTCATAGTGTTTAATGAAGACAGTTCATCTTTTACTGCTTGACTTGAAGCATTTGACACAAAATAACCAGGAGAGTGTATTTATAGCTGAGATGTTATGGATATGAAATTTCGGATCTGGATACGGATACGGATATAGAAACAATATTATACCGGTTTCGGATACGGTTACGGATATGAATTTTTATCGGATTATCCGTTAGTTTCGGATAGTTACGGATATTAGATTTCTAAGGAATGGGCATATGACAGTAACCAAGAATCACAAAAATATTGTGTTTATCTAATGCAGTGTTTCCCCAAACTTCCAATCAATGCGTACCCAATTCCGCTTGTGTCTAAATGCAAAAAAAAACAGTCTACAAATCATTTTATTGTCATGAGTTTTTTGTCAGAATTTATAAAAAGTTGGTTTCGATTTGTAGTTTCTTAATTAACTATCAAAGATGATTGAACTGTCGCAGATTCTCAACTAATTCATAGGAATTACCACATATTTTGCAATATATACGTTTATTGATACAAAGATTTAAAGTATTAATATCAACATTTCTAGTATTATTTGTGCAATTTAATAGTTATTTATTATACAAGCGGATAAAATGAAGGTTTAACAAGCGGGTTGTTTCACGATTTCGGTTAAAGTGGCGAGTTAAACCTTAATTTTATCCGCGAGTGCGATACAAACTTTAATTCAATCTTGCTTTTGATATAACAATAAGTTAAATTCAAAGAACATTTCCTTTTTTTTTTGTTTTTTTTTTATAAAAAGCAGTCCGGCCATGATTGTGCCGTTGTCATGGCAACGATAAAATTGTTGATTTGTACGTCAAGATTTTTTTTAGAGCATTGTGTTTGATTAATTTCTGTTTTATTAATCGTAAATAGATACATCCGAAGAATTATTGTTAGATGCTAACGCAATTGCGGTAAGATTCATCTCGCAGAAATCAAGAGATTTATACAAAGAAATATATAATCAGTTTTGTGATTGGCGATCAAGAAAGAACATCTGCGTAGTCAACATTTAGAGTTATATTTACGGAGCCCGTAAGTGAGTCAATTACAGTTGACCATGGATAACCATGGTTGCGTTACCATGGATAATTTTAATTCACTAGTGAAACACAATTTTAATTTCAGTAGTAAATAAACCACTGTTATATTGATCCTTATTCAGGAAATTAAACATGACTTTATAATGCACAATTGAATAAAATTTGTTATTTTGCTTTTTATACACATTTTTTTTAATATTCTTGTACCCCTTTCAAACCCATCACGTACCCCTTTGGGTACGCGTACCCCACTTTGGGAAACACTGATCTAATGAGATGGGAATAATAGATTGTACCTCGGACTCGCCGAGGTACACGCAGGTTAGCTTGAGAAACTTAACTTTTCAAACACGGACAACTAAACACCACGTGCTCGGAATAATGTGGGGGTATGGTATGCGCAGTACAATGCTAAACTCGTCGAAACGAGATGCACTTTCTCGCCATCCCGAGTATACGTAAAAACGTAAAACCAGAATTAGAATAAACAAATACAGATTATTCGTTTGTTCTATTATATAATATCTATTGGGTATTGAAATAATTTTATAGGAATTATCACAACATATCAATCAAAATTATCCGAAATTATTCGAAACTTTTATATCGGGATTCAGTTACGGTTACGGATAAATTTTTATTTCGGATATCCGGTCGTTTCGGTTACGGTTACGGAGCTCCATAACATCCCTGATTTATAGCATCACTTTTAATTTCGGATCAGACCATAATGTCGTAATGGGTAAAATTACCATGACAAGACCACCAGTCAACAGAAAGAAACAGAACAGCCCAACAACAAAGTTTAATATCGAGTCACTTAAAACAGAGATGGATTTATACATACAACGACTCACTCAAAAAATAGAAAAGTCAGCTATCCTCCAACAACATACAGTAAACTGCATACGGGAGATCCTACTGAATGACATAAACCAGCGGAGCAAGGCACTTGGCGAAAGAACAGTCAACACAACGACAAACCACAAAAATAAAAGGCCGTGGTTTACACCAGAGGTTAAGCTACTCGCCCAAGAAAAGAAGAAGAGAAATAAAAAGAGAGCACTTGGAAAACTTCAGTAGAGAAATGGAAAGCGACTCCACGGAACCCAAAAGCGCATCTGGAACATGCTCAGAGCAACACAAAGGGAAGTCATTGAACCAGTTCAATTATATAGCATCTCGGCACACAAGTGACCTACTTTAGACCACCTACTTTAAAGACCTGTATACAAACAAGGAGGAAGAACGAAGCCCCCGAACCGACGGCGGCTACGCCGAGGAGAGGCAGAAGACATCGAGGATATAGAAAAAAATGGAGAAGGTCATATCAGAAGGTCATATCAGAAATTAAACATCTGATAAACGGAAAATCTCCAGGCCCAGATAACATTCCTAACGAACCGCTAAAATGTGGGGGAGCAGTGCTGGCTGTACAGTTTGCCGAACTGTTTAACAAAATACTGAAGGATGGAACAACACCAGTGACCTAAAAAAGAGCCTAACAATTCCATTATTCAAAAGGGAAAAACCTCAGATCCTGCGAACTACCGAGGAATATGCCTTCTGGATACATCCATGAAATTATTTACCCGTATTCTGCAGCAACGCATTCTCAGACATACCATTATAAGTGAAGTACAGCAAGGGTTTCGGAAAAACCGTTCGACGGTCGATGCAGTGTTCGTTGTCAGACAGGTGGTGGAGAGGACAATATAATACAATAAAGTAGCATATCTGTGATCCATAGATTTGACGAGGGCGTTCTACACAATAAAGTTCAGTAAAGGACGTTCTGAAGGAGCTAAAACGCAGAGGAACACATCCAAGCATCCTCGAAAAAATCGGACAGCTCAACACAAACAATACCACAGAAATAAGGACAAATTCAATAACAACAGAGGAAATAGAACAAACCACGGGAATTCCGCAAGGCGACAGCCTCAGTCCATAGCTCCAAGCAACCATTATACCACATAACATAGCAACCATTGATACAAGATGAGAAAACAACAACTGAAGATTATCTGCTCTGCCGACGACGCAGCGCTATTCGCGGACACAGAAGACGGAGTACAATGGCTCATACAGGCATTCAACAAAGAAGCTGAAAATGTTAATATGAAAATCAACCACCTAAACAAAAAGCATGGTAACTGCCAGGGAAACATGCAGATGCAAGCTGGAACTAAACAACAAAATAATAGAACAGGTCTTCGAGTTTAACTACCTGGGAACAAAAATATCACCTTACGGTGACCTCAAGAATGTCGTACGAAACCAGATCAACAAGTCAGCCAGAATAGCAGGAGCCTTGAGAACAACAATCTGGAAAAATGCATGCATCTCAACTACAACCAAAGTCATAATATCCAAAGCATGTGTAAGACCCGTAATGATATACACAGCACCAATGAAATGAGAGTATTAAGAGCAATAATGGGAAACAAGACAAAAGAAGGAGTAAAAAAATTCGGGAAGAATGCGAGACACCAGACGTTGTGAGGTGGTCAGTACTATATATTTGGTAAATATTTCAGTATTCAAACGTAAAAGTTTCTACTAGACGTATTAAAACGCTTATGCCAATACCCCGGTACAGTTTTGCATGTTCTTACTTACATATCTGTTGCATTTAACCAAAAAATTAAAAAATCCTTTCAGATTCTCGTTATTTGAGTCTATTGACATCGATTTAAATATGTTCTGTAAGTTATTTATGGAGTGTAAGGGGTTATGAGAACATCATGGTTACCCAAAAGTCAACCTCGCCACCCCGCGGTGCACCCTCCTTGATAACTAAAGAGGCTCTGACGTCCGAATATTGGCGGGATAACCATAGAATCACAGAACAGATATACCCTGTGGAAGAATAAAGCTTGTCCACCTGAGCTCTCAGAAGGAAGGAACCCTACCCAAACCAGGCATGTTTAATAGCCGCTGGATGGCAGTCCCATCATCAAACTCGGGTGCGGTCTAAGTGCGGACCAATAACCTGCCCATCATAAACTCTTTATTAACGAAACCACTACAGATACTAACCGGACGGATTCTAAGATGGCGACTTTGCGAGCACAAAAACTCGGACACGAATAGGAATATGGAACATTAGAACCCTACTGGCACCATCGAGACTTGCACAAGTGGTCCGCGAAATGACAGGATACAACCTGGAACCTCGGCCTTAGCGAAGTAAGATGGCATGGGTTTGGAGAACAAAATACAACGAACGGCGGAGCGTTCCTGTACTCAGGCAAACCACAAGGCGAACACCATGAGAGCGGAGTTGGCTTACTACTAAGCAAAGAAGCCAAGACTAGCCTACTATTCTGACGATCAGTGAACGATAGAATTATTGTTGCCCGTTTCCACACAAGGGTTAGAAGCATAAGTATCATCCCAAGTTACGCACCAACAGAGTCAATCCCAATTGAAGCAAAGGCCACGTTCTACGAACAACTGTTTACCACCTTACACTCCATAACAAAGGGCGATATAATCATACTAATTGGGAACCTAAATGCCAAAGTTGGTTCCGACAGCACCAACTTAGAACAGGCAATGTGTAACCATGAAATAGGAACGGTAAACGAGAATGGGGAAATGCTGGTCGATACGTGCTTAGAACACAACCTGATAATTGGCGGCACGCTCTTCCCGCATAAGAGAGACTTGGATATCTCCTGGCCAGCGTAGAAAAAACCAAATTTACCACATTATCATTCAAAAAAAGTGGAGAACATCAATATGTGACGTGAGAAACAAGAGAGGTGCAGATATGGCCAGCGACCATTACCTTGTCGTTGGCACGCTCAAATTAAAGTTAGCAACACCAGAAAGACAAATTACGTTAGCTGCTAGCATAAAATTCAATACAGACAAGCTTAAAGGAACCGAAGGACTAGCCAATTTCAAGACGCAATTGCAAGAAAATACCACTAACATGACAGAGGAAGATCGTCGAGAATGGAAAGCAGTCTACAAAGTATTGCTAGAAACTGCCGACAAGACCTTGGGTAGCAGCGAAGCAACAGAGAGCAGTGGATCTCGCAGGAAATATGGAAACTAATCGAAGACAGGATGGCAGCAAAAGCCCTGCTCAATCAAAACCCTAACCACGAAGAGAAGGCCGAACTGACTCGTAGCTACTGGAACATAAACCGCAAGGTACAACGGAGTGCCAGAAAAGACAAACCTAGATGGGCGGAAGATCTCGCAACGAAAGCCGAAGTTGCAGCCAGAAATAACAACACAAGAGAACTTTATCTCATAACAAAAAAACTCGCTAATACGTCAAATATCTATCTATCTATCTATAACGTCAAAAGAGAACACCCAATAAAAAATAAAGCGGGACAATTGCTGACAAACCAAGAAGATCGACTTATAAGATTGCAAGAATACTTCCAAGAAATACTCGGACAGCCGAACCCGGAAGAAAGTGATGTCGAGGACGGCATACATCCCCCACATCCTCCACAAGACCATCAAATAAATCTCCCGGTCCAGAACGTGAATCCTAACCCACCTAGTAAAGAAGAAGTCAGAACTACATTAAAGAACCTTAAGAACAACAAGGCCGCTGGCCCAGATAACCTTCCGGCAGAAATGCTTAAAGCAGATCTAAAGGTGGTAAGAAAACTGCTCTACCCGCTAATAGTAGATGCATGGGAGTCGGAAAATGTGCCACATGAATGGAAGGAAGGAGCCATAGTCCCCAAAAAGATGATCCTACAGACTGCGACATTTTGAAAGGGATTACAATTTTAAACACTATCAACAAAAAATTTGTCACATTTTACTGGATCGACTAATCCTAATCCATAGAGCCCAGGCTGCGTCAGGAACAAGCGGGTTTTCGCCCAAATAGATCCTGTGTCGATCAAATTAACACAACGCGAATCATCATAGAGCAGTCCATGGAATGGAGGTCTACATTATACGCGGTCTTCGTCGACTTCCGTAGGGCCTTTGATAGCATCTATCATAATGCAGTCTGGAAAGCGCTGGAAGAAAAGAGGGTACCTGAAAAAATAGTAAACCTAGTAAAGGAACCATACCGGGACGCATACTGCTATGTAAAGCACCACACCGCTAAGAGCAGCGACATTACAATCAGCTCGGGAGTCAGACAGGGCTGCATAGAATCGCCCTTACTATTTCACATTCTGTTAGACTCAATAATGGACAAGGTAGTGTCAAGAAGTGAGGGCATTAGATGGACGTTAAACTCGTTCCTGGAAGATCTGGACTACGCAGACGATATCTGTTTCTTGGCACACACCCACGCCGACATGCAGAGCAAACTCGACCGTCTCTCTGCAGAATTCAAAGCAGGTTTAAAAATCAACATTGGCAAAACCAAATCGCTTAGAGCCGCCACGAAGAATACCCGCGCCTTCCGCATTTATGACGAACAAATAGAGGGTGTAAATGAATTCACGTACCTGGGAAGCATAATTACTAATGAGGGCGGCACCACCACCGATGTCTCATACCGAATAAAAAGGGCCAAACAGGCATTTGGTATGCTCAGGCCGATCTGGACCTCC
Source organism: Phosphuga atrata (assembly GCA_944588485.1). Classification (NCBI taxonomy): domain Eukaryota; kingdom Metazoa; phylum Arthropoda; class Insecta; order Coleoptera; family Silphidae; genus Phosphuga; species Phosphuga atrata. The sequence goes on along the minus strand of OX155904.1, from coordinate 22,637,414 downwards.
AGACTGTATTCCACACGAACAAAACTAAGAATATTCAACTCAAATGTGAAATCAATCTTGCTGTACGGGTGCCAAACATGGAAAATCTCCATAACAATAATAAATAAGCTTCAGGTATTCATAAACAAATGCCTACGAAGTGTACTGCGCATTTTTTGGCCAGATACAATACGAAATGTAGACTTATGGCACCTGACAAACCAACAAGAGATACAAAAAGAAATAAAACACCGCAAGTGGAAATGGTTGGGCCATGTATTGAGGAGAGACTAAGGAAACATCACTAGGCAAGCCTTACAATGGAACCCGCAGGGTTCTCGTAGAAGGGGACGTCCAACTAACACGTGGAGGAGGACCATAGACGCAGAATTAAAGATCACAGAAAAAACGTGAAACGAGGTGAAACGCCTCGCTTAGAATAGAGTCAGATGGAAGGTCTTTGTAGAGGCCCTATGCTCCGCGTAGGAGTTACGAGGACAACAAGAAAGAAGATATTTATATGCAACAAAATAAATAAACTTATTGGGCTTGAAGTCCAATAACCAATCGATCATTACCCGAGGTACCCGGGTACCCATATATAAATAAATAATAAAACTTATCTCTAGGGATAAAAAATATTACTTAATATATAAATAAACGAGTATATGTAACTTTTAATTAATTTTATTATAAAACTTGTACATATGTAGCGGCAACGGGCCTTTCAGAAGAAGGCTTTTCAAAGAAATTAGTATTACGATAGCGTCGTCGCTATAATGCCCAAACAATTTCTAAAAATATATTGTCTGTTTTCTTCGTCTTCTTTCGAATAGGCCTACTTTGGACCACGCTTGTTCAACTGTTGGGCTTTGACCTTTGCCCAGTATTGTCGCATCTTCTGCCGGTGTAACTCCTTTCTCTCTTCTGTCCAGGGGGTACCTTTCCAGGGGGTACCTTTCCAGGGGGGTGACTGTCTGTTTTTGAGATCTGTTATTCCCAGTTCTTTAATATCCTTTTCGGTCTCTGTCAACCAAGTGGTACGAAGCTTCTTGTTTTTCCAGAAGGTCAACAGACGGTTGGTTAGTCGGTTTGAAGGCAATCTTGCAATGTGACTTTAGAAAGCTACCCTCCTTTTCCTTGCACAGTCAGAGAGTATCTCAATACGTTCGTAGAGCTCTGAGTTATGCCGTCTTCGGAATTCCCCATCTTCCTTTACCGGGCCTAGGATCTTCCTGAGGATTCTCCTCTCTCTGATTTCCAATTTCTCTATTAGACCTCTTCGGTTCAAAGAAAGACACGCCATGACATACAGGACTTCTGGTCGTAAGACTGATGTGTAGTGCTTAAGTTTCAGGTTGCGTGACAGGCATTTCTTGTTGTAAGTGTTCTTAGTCAGCCGATAGGCTAGTTCTAACTTGCTGACTCTCTTGGATAATGATGCTTTTTCTGATAAGTTGGGTTCAATGCATTCGCCGAGATACTTAAATTTCTCAGGCCTCTTGATGTTTCCCTGTTCTAGTAACATCTCTCTGTTTGCTTCTCTGATGTTGGTGAAGAATTCTGTTTCCTCCAGCGACACTTGAAGAACCACTTTGCCAGCCTGTTTTCTGAGGCAGTTTTCCTGCATTGTTGCCATCTCAAGAGTATCAGCAAACAGTGCCATGTCATCTGCAAAGGCCAGGCAATCTACAACTAGTCCATCGTTCTTACGTCCCAGGTAGATACCACTCTGAGCACCCACATTGTTCAGTTCCTTACGCCATTCTCTCATAATCTTTTCAGACAGGACACAGATGAAGAGAAGTGGGTAAAGTCCATCTCCTTGTCTCACTCCAGTTTTTATTTCGAAGCTTTCTAAAGTCTCGCCTCTAAATTTAACCTTGGAATGGGTGTTGGTCAAAATTTCTAGGATTAGTCTGCGGGTTTTGTTGTCTAGTGCTAGTTCCTGGAGTGCTTTGTTAAGCGTTTCTCTATCAATGAAATCGTAGGCCTTCCTAAAATCAGCAAAGGTGACGACCACCTTGTGGTTTCTCATCCTGGAGTATGCAAGTACAGTTTTAAGATTGAGAATCTGTTCAACACAGGATCGGGTCTTCCTGAAGCCCCCCTGGTATTCTCCCAGTTGACTATTCAACTGATTTTCTGCCCTTGTTTGTAACGCCTTCGAGAGAATCTTTTATGTTACCGGGACGAGAGAATTTCCACTGTAGTTATTTAGATCCGTAAAATCTTCCTTTTTGTGAAGCGGATGGATCAGAGCAGATTTCCAATCGGGTGGTAATTTCTCTGTTTCCCAGATGTCCTGGATGATCTCGGTTTGCTTGCGCACGGCATTGTTTCCAGCACCTTTCCACAGTTCAGCAACAATAGATTCCTCTCCAGCTGCCTTATTATTCTTAAGAAGTTGAATGATCTGGCCAACTTCTTCCAATGAAGGGGGAAGCGAGTTCGGGTTTGGTGTTGGTGTTTGGTGTGGTTTGTTTATAGTCGAAGTCTTCGCTGGATGGGTCACAATTGAGTAGATTTTGAAAGTAAGGAGCCAAAAGGTGGCAGTTGTCCTTGTCGTTATAAGCCAGTTTGTCTTGCGAGTCTCTGAAGTGAAGGCTTGGCGGAACATATTTTCTGAGAGCTTGCTTAAAGGTTCCAAATAAATCTCTGGAACTTTTCTTAGCAAAGTTCTCTTTCGATTTTGTCTGTTTTATTATAGGATTAATACTGTAATCACCCGAACGGTTTTTAGATATATTTGGTTGAATATTTTATAACGGGGTCATTCAGTAATCGTCGAACAATTTCTAAAAGATTTAATATTTGTATTTTATGATAGGGTCATTACAGTAATCTTCTAACAATTTTTAAAATATTTAATATTTGTGTTTTCTTGTAAGATTATTATTACAATCGTCGAACGACACAAATCTAAGAAAGATTAGTTTACGACAGTAGAAAAAAAAAATCGGCAATAAAACCGGTCCAGATACCTGAAGAAACATATAAATTCGCTCACCACCGAAAAACAATAAGTTCACCGGAACAGTTCAGTCGACAAGTTCACGCAGTTCACCCGAGCTGCAGTCACGCCAACAAGTATATAGTAAGTTGCAGTTTCGCGAATCCGTTGTTATTGTGTTATTTAGTGTTATTTAATTGTTGTAAATATATTTTCTCTTGTCACAAAACCTGAGTGATCAATTTATTCTTACCCTTATCGCCCACACAAAATATTTTTATGTTGAAATTATTCTTGAAAACATCAGTCACATATAATAATTGCTTTTGAATGTTCATCGATCGTAAACTGGTTTACTAGATTCTTTATATGATTTTAGCGTTTTTCTCCATTTTTTATAGACAGGCTGGTAACAAACATGATCCTACAAAAGTTATTCGTCCAGTGGAATCTGCTAATTAGAGCCGACTGACTCACTTGATGTGTTTGCTCTGCTTGTAGAAAAAATTGGTTTTCGATAGATGCTTTCGATCGCAATTCTAGTGGTGAAATTACTCATAATTTAAATATATTGAGGTCGTTCTTGTGATAACACTTAATTATCGCAAAAATATTCGGCGCTGGTGTGTCTTTTTCATCATTTTGTTATTTTGGTGATACATTATATAGCTTGCAAGATTGGCGATCGGTTATTGTCCGGCGTTTCTCAACCTGGGGCACGCGTACCCCCAGGGGTACGTGAAATGATCTCCGGGTGTACTCAGAACAAATTATTTAATGGCGGACATTGATAGACAAATTGAACATAAAAGAAAAGATAAAAAGTAACAAAAGACAACAACTGTCTTTCCATTTTTATTGTTTCTTTTACATTGAACAAGTTTTACATCGTTATTATACATAATGGGGGGTGAGGTGGGGCTTCAGTTTAGTGGGATAGGCAAGGGGTCAAGGGGTACGCAAGTAAAAGGAGGTTGAAAAACGCTGGGTTAGTCCGTCTGTTGCTTGTGTAACGGCTCGGGTACCCAGGTACCCCCCGGCTATTGAACAATATTGTTACTGGGTTGTGATTGACATAAGGGTAAAACAAGCAGAATGAAAAAAACAAGCAGAATAAAATATATGATTCAACTCCTTTTAGTTTTAATTAATATATACCAAGTCATTTACAAACAAAAAATATTGTTAAATATGACTCAATAACTAAAAACTAACTACTGAAGTGTGTACATTAACACATTGCAAATATTGTGTGAAAATCTTTATTGATGACCTATTTTTCTCAAGCGAATAATTCTCTGAACGGTGAAGAAAACTTCCAAAATCGCTATTTCTTTGGACACGGAAGTCACTGACATGCTAAATTTGAAACTTCTTTCAGGCATATTGGGTGGAAATTTCGTGGCATCCGGTACATAATCCTTGACATAATAACTGCCCTAAAATGAGGTATCAATTAATGGTTGGTGGTGTTGAGTTGTTTATAATATGTTTATAATTTTACTGGTTTTATTGGACATTTGGTGACATTTCCTAGTTTCAATACTTCCGCAAATCCAAAATAGTTTTTTTCCAAAGATTTGCATCCGTCTATGGGGAATCTTATTGCAAATTTCCTGTACTCGTTGTTTATAAACGCATAAGCTTGCATTGTAAACTAGAAGAATCAACTTGAATTAAATTGTTTACTTATGATTATGATACTAACTGTTAAGTTTGTTAGGTCGGAAAAATTTTCAAAGTAAACACTTATTGATTTTGTCGTCCTATTAAATCTTGTGTTATGGAGTGTAAAGTATTTGAATACGTTTGGATTTAAATAGCTTAAACCTGCACGTTCATAGATTATTTCATAAGTGTGTTGCTCATAATTGTGAGCCTAAAAATTTGCAAATTTTATTTCAAATATCGCCATGACTGGAAAAATTTTGATTATAGAATATAATCTGATTCTACTTACTTTTATCAGGACAGCTAATAAAACAACTAAGAATAATCTCATCATGTTTTTCGAATGAAATGGAAAATTTCTAATTATTACTCGTAATTTATACATTTCTCTAATCTTGTCCATCCCCGGTTTGTTCAATTTTCCTGCGATTTCTATCGCCACATTAATATTGAATAATATAAAACAGAGATAAAATTAAACCAATAACATTTTATGTCCGGAAATATCATGCATAATTATAATTTTACTAATAACTATAAATAAATACATTAATTTAACATACAATTTATGTTATTTATATAAAATTTGTTATAATGTCTCGAGAATTGGAAATACTCTATATATTTGGAAATATACTATATTACTATATATATATTACTATAATATTACTATATATATATATATATATATATATATATATATATATATATATATATATATATATATATATATATAGATCATACAGCGTATTTAGTAACAGCGTGCGTGTACAGCATTTAGTGTTTTAGTGTTTCATAGTAGTAGAAGTCGGACGATTATCAAATTTTACGAATTGTCTTGACAATTAAATTTTTGTTTGTAAGTTGATATCTAAAGCAAACAATTCTAGACAAATTTAAATTGTTCACTGATATTTATTTGTCTGTAATTTGAAAAGTTGTTTACAAATTCAAATTTTAGCTTCTCGATTGTAGTAGCAATGGCAGTATGAGATGATTATTATGAAAAAATTATTTAGTCTCTAATTTTAAATATGTAATTTACAGACCTAAGGATTGCAGTTTTAGAAACCGAATCCAGTCACCGGATCCGGTACATAGGAAATATAGAAAGACTTATTCAAGATGATAATACTTATGAAAACGTGAACGAAGTAGTACAAAAGAATTAGGATTCACCATCACTGACTCATTTACTGACTCATTTAAAGCAAGTTACTTTACTATTATTGTCTTTTATTCAATTTTGACTTATAAAGTTATGTTGATTCCTTAGATACGGATTAATGAAGCAGTGGTTTATTAACTAGTGCTATTAAAAATTTATTCACTTGTGCAATAAACATTTATTGCACTAGTGCATTAAAAGTAACCATGGTAACGCACCAAAATTACTCGCTTACGGCCTGCGTAAACATGAAACTCCATTCGTCTTCTTCACATGGCGCTACAGCCCAAATCGGGCCCTGGTCTCCTGTATTTTTGTCCTCCATTCTTCCCTGTCCTTTGCTGTTCTTCTCCAAGCTCTTACTCCGGGTAATTGGTATGTATCTTCCAGGGTCTCTTCCTCCCACTGTTCCGCTGGCCGCCTGCCTTGCATTTTTGCGTTCAGTGATATTAGTGGCATACGGTTGTCGTCCATTCTAGCATTTCCAAAACCTGACCGACCTTAATTTCCGACCTGTAAGTTACCGACCTTTAATGACCGGCTTAATTTTTTTGTTTTTTCTCTAACCAATGTGGGTCCAGGGGGGTTAGCCCTTAAAACACTGCAGCTCATTTGCCTATTGTATTTCCCCACATCGTTCGTTCACGCAAATAAAACCAGTCCCTCTATTAGATCTAGGAATCTATGTGCCATGTTTTTCACGGGGACTCTTTCAGCTGTAATATCAAGCTTGTGTCTCCTACGTGCAGTTGCTTCACAGTGGAAGATTATATGGGCGGCAGTTTCGTCCTCCTCATAGCATAACCTGGATATAGGTTCATCCCTCCAGATACCCATTTTATGCAGGTGTTCTCGTGGATGGTATCCTGTAAGTAGGCCTACCACAATTGCGATCTGCTTCCTTGACAGTTGCAGGATTTCAGCAGTTAGAGTTTCCGATAGGTTTGCTAACATTCGTTTGCTGTGTGTCAGACCATTCAAATTGACCCACTGTAGACGGTGCTTAGTTGCTACCCATTTACAGATTTTATTTCGGGTCGTGGTCTTGGTAATGTAGGGTCCGCTTTCAGCAATGATGTTTGCCTTGCAAGCTCCATTTTTTGCTTGCTTATCCGCCATTTCGTTACCCATCAGTCCCGTGTTTCTAGGCACCCAAGCGAGTGTGACCTTGTTATACTTTTCCAGGACTTTTAGGTCCTGAAGACAGTCTCAAACTGTCTTGGATTTGATTTGGTGACACGCTAGAGCATTAGTCGCAACATGACTGTCGTGAAAATGCGGATGTTTCTACTTTTGTAGTCCAGTCTCAAATTTTCACGGGAACAGACCACGATAGCGTGTATTTCTGCTTGGAATACTGAGGCATGTGTCCCCACGGGTACAGATAGGCTGCACCCATGGACAGTCCATAGATTCCTGCGCCAGTACCACTCTCCTTCTTAGAACCGTCTGTATACCAATCCAGTCCTCCTTGACAAGTGGTTATTTGATTGCCTTCTGTCCATCGTAGATGTGTTTTGAAGGGTAGATCGAATGACAGCCTTTTGGGCATCGAATCCCTCTCGATATTGAGGTACGATTCTGATATGACGTTCGTTATCATGGTGTGTCCTGACCTCGCCAGAGATTCCCATGTGGCATTGCATAGGCATCTGAAAGCTCCCATCCTTGCCTCGCCCATGATAAAGATATCCAGGGGAGGAAGGCCTAGGATAACCTCCAGAGCCACCGTATTTTTATCGCTCCCGTAATTGCTAAACAGGCCAGTCTTTGAACATAGGAGAGTTCCCTGATGGCCTGTTTTTGATTCACTTTGGTCCACCATACTGGGAAGCAATATGTCAGAATGGGTCTAACTACCATAGTGTATAGCCAATATACCATGTTTAGTTTCAGAACCCATGATTTTCCAAGTGTTCTTTTGGTCATCATCAGTGCCATTTTACACTTGTTGGTAACTTTCTTTAGGTGTTGATTCCAAGTCAGTTTGGCATCCAGGATTAGACCTAGATACCTGACTTCAAAACTCACCTTTAGATGCTCGTTATAGAAAATTGGGGGCTTTAGCCCAACCGTTTTTCTCATTCTAGTGAATGGTACTAGAGCGGATTCTTGGGGATTTACCCGAAAGTCAACCCCCCTGCACCAACTCTCCAACTCGTTCAGTGCTTCTTGCATAAGCGCTGCTATTATAGAAGGAATTTTACCCCTGATGAGGATGACTATGTCATCCGCATAGCCTTGGGTGTAAAATCCTTTATTATTTAGTGACACAAGCAGGCTATCAACAACCATGTCCCAAAAGAGTGGAGATAGAACCCCACCCTGAGGACACCCCTTGATGACTACCCGCACTGTGTCACCCGCTACTGTAGCCTCAACATTTCTACCCTGTAGCATGGACTGAATCCATCTGATTGATGTTTTTTACCGGCTTAATTAGTATTAGATTAATATATATATATATATATATATATATATATATATATATATATATATATATATATATATATATATATATATATATATAAACATGATGAGATTATAATTACTTGGTTTATAAGCTGTCGTGATAAAAGTAAGTAAAATGAAATTATGTTCTATAATAAAAATTATTTTAATTTTTATCGTCTTCTCGATATTTGTAATAAAATTTGCAAATTTTTAGGGTCACAATTATGAGCAACACTCTTATGAAATGATCTATGAACGTGCAGTTTAAAGCTATTTCAATCCAAACGAATTCAAATACTTTAAACTGTATAACACAAGATTTAATAGGACGACAAGATCAATAAGCGTTTACTTTGAAAATTTTTTCGACCTAACAAACTTTTCAGTGAGTAATATAATTTTTGATTCACTTTGGTCCACCATACTGTTATTATTCTAAATACTGTTATTATTTATACTAAATAAGTAAATAATTTAATTTAAGCTGATTCTTCTAGTTTACAATTCAAGCTTATGTGCTTATAAACAACGAGTACAGGAAATTTGCAATAAGATTCCCCATAGACGGATGGAAATCTTTGGAAAAAAACTATTTTGGATTTGCGGAACTATTGAAGCTTGGAAATGTCACCACATGTCCAATAAAACCTGTAAAATTATAAACATATTATTAACAACTCAATACCTCCAACCATTAATTTATACCTTATTTAGGGCATTCATTATGTCAAAGATTATGTACCGGATGCCACGAAATTTCCACCCAATATTCCCGAAAGAAGTTACAAAGTTATCATGTCTATGATTACCGTGTTCAAAGGAATAGCGATTGTGGAAGTTTTCTTGACCGTTAAGAGAATTTATCGATGGAGATAAAATAGGTTATCAATAGATATTTGCAATGTGTTAATGTACTCACTTCAGAAGTTACTTTTTAGTTACTGAGTCATATTTAACAATATTTTTTTGTTTGTAAATCACCTAGTATATGTTAATAAAAACTACAAGGAGTTGAATCATATATTTTAGCAATTTACTGCCTTTCACAACCAATGTCAACCCAGTCACAATGTTGTTACAATAGCCGGGGCCTAGGTACCCCGGCTATTGAACAACATTGTGACTACCCGGGCCGTTACACAAACAGACGAAGTAACCTTGCGTTTCTCAACCTTTTTCTAACTTTTTTGCACACCCCTTGACCTTGACATCACCGCTAAACCACGTAGCCCTATTTTCTTTTATGTTCTTAATTCTTCTTAATTTATCGTAATTCTTCTTAATTCTTCTTAACTTGTTCGAATTTTATTCGAATGGAAATTTATGCGAATGGATAGCTTAACGAATGGATGAATGGACGAATGGACTATTAATTCGTACGTCCCTTTTTTAATCGTAAAACAATAAAAAAATGTAATATTTAATGTATAAAATATTTAAAAGTTCAAAGGGTGAGAAGTTTATAGTGAAAAACAAATAGTTAACATTGAATTGGTTTTGGTGTAAAAAATTGTGTAAAAACAAAGTGAACTGGTGACATCTATTTTGAAAAGAATTTCTAAATTTGACGTTTAATTAATTTGACATTTTATAAAAAAAACTACTAGAAATTATGAATAAACAGAAAAAGAATCTAAAACAGATCTGGACCTAGTAATATAATAATATTTACCCCTTGAGCATCTTTGGTAAACAATGACACATAGCATAGCAGCTGGGAAGAGTGGGGTGCACAGGACTCCTTAGCCGTAGTGAAGGCGACCTGTCTAGGGGTGTCAACCCTGAATTATAAGCCTCCCAAGATAACTACTTGGGCAGTATCTTGGACAGTAGCTCGCCACTGTCCCATGAAGATTATTCTTCAACTGAGCATGAAGGAAAATTACGCTAAACGCACTAACCCAGGTGGTAACCAATCCACCGTCACCTATGGTGACGTTAGCGGACCTTCGGATTCTGGGGAGTCCGCACCAACATGCTTTAATAATAAGTCGTAGCATCCTGAAATCACCGGACGTAAACTCGGACCAAGACGGCAAAGCTTCTTCGCAACATTTAATGCCAACTTACTGCTAAAAGTGGGTAATTTGAAACATTTGACTGATTCACTAACACGACACAACATAATACTGACACAACATAATACTGACAGCAAAATTAAGGCCATTATACAAAGAAGAAAGAAGTTCGAAGAAGATTCTTTATGTCATGACCTTATTTTTGCTTGTGTTGATGCTGAGTCCGCTATCTTTGACAGCTGCTTTTAGTTGGAAATAGTTCATCTGCTCTTCTTGGGCCCTTCTGCTCATAATATTTATGTAATCGGTATATGCCGCTAGTTGCACTGTTTCGTTGGCTAGGATGTTATTCCTACCTACACCCAAACGTCTTATAACAAATTCCAGCGCTAGGTTTTGGAGTGCGGAAACTAGCCCATCCCCTTGTTTCAACCCTTTCGTTATTTTGAAGGGGTCCGTCAGTTGGTTTTGGGTCCGCACCACGGCTTCAGTTTCGCACATTGTGGCCTTTATCAGTTTCATCAGTTTAGTTGGAATCTTTAGCTACTGTAGAATTTGGCTAAGGTTGTTGCGTATTCCAATGCTTTGTTCATTTGCTTCACTGTAAGAATCCGGTCAACCATCGATCTTCCTCTCCTGAGGCCTGCTTGATATTCCCATATCAGTTTTCCTGCGTACGGCTGTAGTCGTGCGTTAATGATATACGTTAATATTTTGTACCCAGTGCACAGTTTACTAATTCCGCGGTAGTTATCTCGGTAACACTTCAGTTTGTTTCCCTTTTTATGAATGGGGATGATTATTGCTGTTTTGAGGTTCTCTGGGAGCGTCTCTTCTTCCCAGATTTCTACTATGAGGGAATGTATTTGTTGAATTAGGTGTTGTCTACCTAGTTTGTATGCCTCAGCTGGTATTCCATTTATCCCCCGTGCCTTGTTTCCTTTCATTTTGTTTATCGTCTTCTCGAAGGATGGAGGTACTGTGCTGTCCCCTTCGAGCTCGTTAATTTCTCCTATGTCTTCTGCTATTTTTTCTCTTTTTGTTAAGAGTTCCTGGAAATGTTCTCTCCAAATGTTCTTAGTTTTATTTGGGTCGCTTTCCATTTGTCCGTCATGATTTTTGATTAGGCTCGTGTATGGGGTGTAGCCTCTTCGTGTGGCGTTTAGGTGTTTATAGGTTATTCTGGCCGCACTCTCTTTGAATTTCTCCTCCATCTTAGCTATGAGCTTGCTCTCATATCCTATTTTCTTGTATCTATATATGCTGCACGCCTGTCCGCATCAAAGTCTCCCTTTCTCTCTTTTGTTTTCCTATCAATATATTTCTTATATTTTTCATTTCGGTCCTCTATTGCTTTCTCGTACTCCTTGTCGAGCCATTCTTCCTTCTATTCTTTTTTATTTTTTCTTTTCATTATAATTTCTGTTGCTATTTCGGTAACTGTTCTTTTTAGATTCTTCCATTAGTTCTCTGCTGTGTCTTGTTGGTCATTTTGTGTGGATAGCTTTAGTGTTACCTCTTGCCCATACCATAATCTCTTAATCATATTCTCATCTCGGGTGCTTTTAATTCCCCATAGTCTGGTGTAGCTGTCTTTGTGAGATCCTGCCTGTTGTCTTGCCGTACTCTGCATCAAAAATAGATATGTATTATTAAATTATCTGATCCAGAGTATGCACCCCTCCTTCATTTGACATTTGTTAAACTCTTTGCTGCCCTCTTGTCTACAATAGCGTGATCTATTTAGTTCACAGTCCTACTATCCGGCGACCTCCAAGTATGCAGAATGCTACTCCCGGCTCTTTCTTAACCTGTTCTTTGCCACTGTATAGAATCGTATGTGTGCTGTTGTCTCTTACTCCCTTGCCGATCCATTTTGTCTCTTAGATTTCTGTTATCATTGTCTTATATTTTTGTAACTTTCTGAGCAGTGATGCTTGGAGTTCGGGTTTATTTTGTGTGTGTACATTCCATTTTCCAATTACATAGCCTAAGTTTCGTCGCGTAAGTCGTCTTCTGTTCATTAGTCCATTCCGAGGCTCTTGTACAGGCTCCTGAACTTGTTATTTTTGCTGGGGAAGGTTCTTAGCCCTTCGCCCACCCTCCTCTGTTATCCGTGCTTGGGTCCGGCTGCTTTGGTCACTGGCCTACTTAATCCACCCAATTTCCTCAACAGGCAGAGTTTTATTCTTTTATCGTTTGACTTATTGATTTGAAACAAAATAATCAGGAGAGTGTATTTATAGCATCACTTTTAATTTGGTTGAAAATTTACTTCATATCAATATTTGCAGCATCACAATTATGTTCTTTTACCGGCTTACTTTAGCTACTGCATCAGTACGTGTTTTTCGAAGTTTTCGCACTTCCAATAAACAGTAGTTTCACTGTTTATCTTTCACATACATATAGCCATATATTAACTATAAGTCTTAATTTACCCTATGAACTTTTCATGAATTGTAAGGCTATTTTAAAATATTCAGGTTATTAAGAATGGAATAAAACCCAACGATCTTTTCTTCAAAAACTAATTTTTACAAATGAGGAACAGGTTGTATTGTAAGTAAAATTTATTATAAGTAAAACATTGTGTTTTTTTTTTAAATTATTTCGTAGGAAATAATATAACTCTGTTTGTTTTTTAATTTTTTCCAAGTACCTACTGTCAAACTTTATTTAAAAAAATGCTATTTATATAAAGTTTCAAAAAGTTATGGTCCGAACCAAATTTATAATAGAATTGAAAATAAGAGTTTATCACTAAGATATCGTAGTGATAAACTCCTATTTTCAATGCTATTTATATATTTTATGTTTTAAATATTACATTTTTCTTATTGTTAGGAAGAAATTGTCCAACAAAATTATATTCGAACAAATTTCCATTCTAACAAAATTCCAGTTGAACACATTTTCAAACAATTTTCCTCGAACCGCGCAACGTTGTTAATGTATAATTTGGTAAACATTCCAGTATTCAAATTTTTATGTAAGCATAACGAATGGTTATGCTTACATAATAATACTAAATATAATACTGGATTGTTTACAAAAATGCTAACAAACGTAAGAGTTCCTGGATAGACGATTATTTCATGAAATGCTTGCTGTTAATGTGATATCAAGTAAAGTGTGTTTTTCGAGTTTCTACCAGAGGTATTAAAGAAGTAGAATGATCTTATCAAATAACAGTAAATTGATAATACCCATGCTTCAACTCTTTTTAGTTTTTATTAATATATAACAAGCCATTTACAAACAAAAAATATTTTTAAATATGACTCGATAATTAAAAAGTAACTACTGAAGTGAGTACATTAACACATTACAAATATTGTGCAAAAATCTTTATTGTTAACCTATTTTTCTCCATCGATAAATTCTCTTAACGGTCAAGAAAGCTTCCATAATCAGTAGTCATTCTTTAGACACGGTAGTCACAGACATGATAACTTTGTAACTTCTTTCGGGAATATTGGGTGGAAATTTCGTGGCATCCGGTACATAATCCTTGACATAATATTTACCCTAAAATAAGGTATCAATTAACGGTTGATGGTGTTGAGTTGTTAATAATATGTTTATAATTTTACAGGTTTCATTGGACATGTGGTGACGTTTCCAAGTTTCAATACTTCCCCAAATCCAAAATAGTTTTTTTCCAAAGCTTTGCATCCGTCTATTGGGAATCTTGTTGCAAATCGCCTGTACTCGTTGTTTATAAACGCATAAGCTTGAAATTTAAGCTAAAAGAATCAACTAAAATTAAATTATTTACTTATGATTATATTACTCACTGTAAAATTTGTTAGGTCGAAAAAATTTTCAAAGTCACCACTTATTGATTTTGTCGTCCTATTAAATCTTGTGTTATAGAGTTTGAAGTATTTGAATTCGCTTGGGTTGAAATAGCTTAAAACTGCACGTTCATAGATCATTTCATAAGAGTGTTGCTCATAATTGTGACCCTAAAAATTTGCAAATTTTATTATAAATATCGCAAAGTCTAGAATAATTTTTATTATAGAATATTATTTCATTTTACTTACTTTTATCATGACAGCTAATAAACCAACTAATAATAATCTCATCATATTTTTCGAATGAAATAGAAAATTTGTAATAATTACTCATAATATATAAATTTCTCTAATCTTGTCCATCCCCGGTTTGTTCAATTTCCCTGCGATTATTATCGCCACATTGATATTGAATAATATAAAACAGAGATAAAATTAAACCAGTAACATTTTCTTTCCGGAAATATCATGCATAATTAGAATTTTACTAAAACCTATGAATAAATACATTAATATATCATGAAGTATACATTGTATGTTATTTATATAAAAATTGTAATTTCTGGAGAATTGGAAATATTCCATATATATATATATATATATATATATATATATATATATATATATATATATATATATATATAGAGAGAGAGAGAGAGAGAGAGAGAGAGAGAGAGAGAGAGATAGAGATAGCTAAAGAAACGAGAAAGCTAATTAGAATCTTCAAGAATACTGGTTCAAGTTGAGAGGGCGATAGACGAAAATAAAAACCTAAAATTCATATGAAAAAGTGTGGTCAGAAGTCAGATAATATGTCTTAAAAAGAGAGACAACATAGCGACAAGGGACATAGAACATATAATGGTAAACTTTTACAAGGAACTATATACTTCCTAACAAATGAGTATTCCATATACCGAACAACTCAGCAAAAGATTTTAAACGTTGGTGCAAAAGAAATGCCCGACATAAATGAACACGAAATAATGCTGGCACTAAAGAACATGAAAAACAACAAAGCACCGGAAAATGACCACATAACAATAGAAGCTATAAAGGTAGGGGGAGAAGCTTTGATCACAGAACTATGCGAACTATTTAATAAATGCCTGGAAGAAGGGAAAATACCAGATACATGGAACAATTCTAGTAGTTCTCTTATTTAAAAAGGGTGATAAATCAGACCCAGAAAATTACAGGCCTGTTGGTTTACTTTCCCAGATCTACAAACTTTTCACAAAAATATTATCGAACAGAATTGCAAACAAACGGGGCGACTACCAGCCTGTAGAGCAGGTCACATTAAGAAAGAAAGAAAGAACTATAGTACATGCGACCATCTCCTGACGATGAGGCTGCTAATGGGAAAAGTCACAGAGTACAACATCTGCCTCGCGTTTATAGGCTTTTACAAGGCATTTGATTCTATTGAACATTTGGCACTTATGAATAGCTTAAAGGAAGCACGTATAGATCACAGATGTACCCAGCTCTTAGAAAATATATATAATAACGCACGTCTACAATTAAACCACATGGGAACACGAATAAAATAAACATAAATAGAGGGATCCGCCAGGGAGATACTATATCACCTAAGCTGTTCAATTTAGCGCCTGAGGGATCATTTCGACGTGTCCAGTGAGAAGAGAAGGGTATACTAGTCAATTTAAAACGACATACACACTTGAGCTTTGCCGATGATGTGGTGTCATTGCAGATAATCCGGGCGACCTACAACAAATGCTGCTTGAAATGGAAGCAGAGCTAAGCAAGATCGGACTACAAATGAATTTAGATAAGACCAAAATAATGTGCAAATAAGATCCCCAAATAACTATTAAGAATCAACTCATTGAAAAAGTAGAAAGCTTTACGTCTGGGCATCAACTGAAACTAGGAAGAGAAAACCAGACCACCGAGATATACGGCAGAAGAAGACTAGTACGGACGGCGTTCGGAATACTTGCATATATTCTAAAAAAGAGAATATCCCCTTAAGATTGAGATAAAGACTATTCGATCAGTGCATTCTCCCTGTGCTAACCTATGGATGTCAAACATGGACATTAACAAAACTACCAATGACCAAAATGACCCAAAAATCCATGGAAAGACAAATGCTGAGAATAGCGTTGAGGGATAGAAAAACCAACGAATGAATCAGAAACAACTACGAAAATCAGAAATGTGATTGAAACCATTGCCACTCAAAAATAGAATTATGCCGGACACATAGCCAGATGTACGGACGCAAGATGGACTAGCAGACTGTTGCACTGGAGACCATACCTAGGACAACGAAATAGAGGACGGCCACTGATACGCTGGACAAACGACAAGACAGAAAGAGATTGTGACGCGTATGTGCAGAAATGGACTGTGTAGTGAGGCGATATATATATTTATTTATATATATATATATATATATATATATATATATATATATATATATATATATAAATATACAGAGGGTAGCAAGCCTTACCATGTCAAGCGGGGCTCTGACGTGGCGGACCTTTAGTTCCCTTGCCACTCGTTTGATTTATATGAATTTCAAAAGTAAAAATAATCCATGTGTCCGGGACCTAACCGACACAGACAACCAGGAAGTCAGCCCGGATTCCCGGGAAGACGACCTTGACGACCTTGACGTAGACATGAGCAGTCCAGCCATGTCTACGGAGGCAGAGGTAGATGTTCTTGTAGGGACAGAGGAGGACTTGCCGCCTCCTGTCACAAAACAAGAATGACCAGCAGGCGCACCAAAATAGCCCAAGTGAACATCCATCATGCCAAAGCAGCTTCAGCTGTGATGGCTAGGATGTTCACCAAGCAGCACCTAGGGCTAGCGGTGCTCCAAGAACCCTGGACCTACGGAGGTAAGATTAGAGATTAGCAACATGGAATGTAAGTTGGTATGGGACAGCCGTGAGGTCTCCCCTAGAACTTGCATTATGGAAAGAATGGGCATAAATAACCTATGTCTTTCAATAAAGAAAACAATTGTGTACAACGTTGGGAACACACCAAAATTTGTCACTAAAGTCAGAAATGAGGTACTGGATATTACGGTAAGTAGCGCTAATGTAAGTAAACTAATTAAAAAGTGGAGGGTTTCAAGTGAGCCCTCAATATCAGATCATAGGATCATAAAGTTTGATCTGGAAGGAGCGAGTGAGGGAAACATCCCCATTCAAAACCCCAGACAAACTGTGTGACCTATGTTTAGTTCCCAACTAAAAGAAAACCTAGAGCAGGTGACAGTGCGGGGTACTATCAAACACTACACCGTGCTCGAGCAGGCTGTAGGAGAAATAAATGTAGCAATCACCACGGCATTTGAATCCAGCTGCCCGGTAAAAACCGTAAAGGAGCATAAGGACGAAAATGGTGGAACATAAATTTGTCTACATTAAGAGTAAAAGTACGTAGGCTTTTCAACAAAGCCAAGCAATACGGAAATTGGCTAGAATACTCCGAGGTGCTTACCACCTACAACAAAGAGATCAGAAGGGCAGAAAGGGAAAACTTTAGGACCTTCTGTGAAAACATAGAATCCACCCCGGTGGCAGCTAGACTGCACAAAGCACTAGCGAAGGATAGAGTGGAAATGACAACCACTCTCAAGAAACCGTATGGGATCTTCACGGAGGATGAAGAGCAAGGAGCTCTCCTCCTACTAGAAACCCATTTTCCGGGATGTAGAGGATACAGGGAGACCGAGGGCTTGATGCAACCACGGAAACCAAGTCGGGCCGACTGGAAGAGGGCAGGGTCCATCTGTACTGAAAACCGAATCAGATGGGCTATCGGCACTTTCCAGCCTTTTAAGGCCCCATGTGTGGACGGACTAGTTCCTGCCTTCCTACAAAAGGGAGAGAGAGAACTAATGCCGTATCTTCTAAATAACTTTAGAAGTAGCTTAGCGCTCGGATATATACCGGAGCTATGGAGAAGGGCTAAGGTGGTATTTATACCGAAGGTGGGGAAGAAAGACACCACTCAACCGAAGTCATTTAGACCCATTAGTCTAACACCTTTTATGTTAAAGACAATGGAGAAGGTGATTGATAATTACCTTAGGACTATAGTGCTGGTAGGTACACCACTACACAGGAGTCAACATGCTTAGAGAGCAGGGAAATCCACAGAAACCGCCCTGTATCAGCTGACAAACGAAATAGAAGCAGCACTAGAGACAAAGGAAGTAGCGATATGTGCCTTCTTGGATATAGAGGGAGCTTTTGACAATACCTCACACGAGGCTGTCAGGGCGGCCCTCGAAAGAAGAAATATCGACAGCACTATCTCAAGGTGGATAAAGACACCATTAAGATCTCCACAACTCGAGGGTGCCCACAGGGAGGTGTACTATCAGCGCTAATGTGGAGCCTGGTAGTTGATGGCTAAACGACTTGGACATCAAATGTCAAGGTTACGCGGATGACATAGTCATAATGGCTTGAGGGAAATTTGAGGGAACGCTTTGTGAAATTCTTCAAAAAGGCCTCAACGTAACTACTAGAAAGTGTCAAACAGTGGGACTGAAACTCAACCCGAGCAAAACCACGGTGATACCATTTACTAGAAGGAGAAAACTAAACTGCCTACATCCTATTCTCATAGCTGGGAAGGCAGTAGAATACCAGCAGGAGGTATCTGGGTATCACACTAAATAGCAAACTCCTATGGAATAGACACGCTGAGGCAGCGGTAGGTAAATAAAACCGCGCCCTAATGGTGTGCAGAAATCTGGCAGGAAAAACGTGGGGTTGTAACCCCATTATCCTGCGATGGATGTACATCATGATAGTGAGACCTGCAATCACTTGTAGGGCAGTTGCGTGGGGAAGTAGAATCAAGCTGGCCTCTATGAAAAAACAGCTTGAGAAGATTCAAAGACTGGCGTGTGTCTGCATAACGGGGACGATGGGGTCGTGTCCGACAGCAGCATTGGAGCTGCTGCTGGATCAGACTCCGCTGCACCTTGTGGTGGAAAGGGCCGCCAGATTGGAGATCATAAGCAAGCAAGGAACGGGCACAGGTAAAATAATAGGGAGCAGAGACCGAAACAGCCTCGCTGCCAAGATCCCCTGGCTGGAATTACCAAAAGACGAGATTGTAAGCAAATACCACTTCGAGAAAAACTACACAGCAATGTGTAGTAGAAAAGCCGATTGGAGCGACGAATCTTCAGCATACCACATAGAGCAAAATGCCATCAAGTGGTATACAGATGGTTCGAAGACAAAGGAAGGTACTGGTGCAGGAATGTTTGGACCTCGTACCAGGTACTTAGAATCCATGGGAACATCCGCAAGCATCTTCCAAGGAGAGGTACACGCAATCGAAAGATGTGCACAGTTTAACCTCGACAGAAATTATCGCAAAACGAATTGCTATCCTGTCAGACAGCCAAGCAGCCATTAAGGCCATTAGCTCATACACCATCAGATCCAAACTGGTATGGAACTGTGTGGGGAAGCTGAACAAGCTTGGCAGGGATAATAAAGTAACGCTATACTGGGTACTAGGACACACTGCTATAAAGCCGATCACCTAGCAAACAAGGGATCCAGTAGCCCCTTTATAGGTCCGGAACCCTTTTGCGGCATGAGTGTGAACACCATCCACAAAAGTTTAGAGAAAGAAACAGGAGGGAAATGGATGAAAACCTGGAAAGAACTTTCAGGGCTAAGGCAATCCGAAGTGATGCTGGGATCTTTTAACCAGAAGAGAACAAAAGCTTGCCTGAAACTAAGCAGGAACAAGTTTAGACTTCTGACAGGAGTCCTGACGGGACACTGCAGACTTAGGAAACATCTCAAGGCCCTAGGTCTAGAGGAAGATGACGGATGCAGATTATGTGGCTCAGCAGAGGAAACCCCCATACATCCGTTCAAAGACTGCGGAGCATTACTCCGCAAGAGACAGATGTACCTTGGGGCTCACTGCTTGAACACAGAGGAGCTGCAGGCCTTGAATCCCACCCAGATCCTGAAATTCCTAAAGGAATTAGGATTAGGGGAGACGCTCTAAATGGGTAAGTACCAACACTTTGAGGAGGAGGGTTGGGTACAATAGGTCTATAAAGGTCGCAGTACAAGTCGTCAGCACCATATCTACAATCTACAGATAAAATAATGTATGATACACGTGTGCAAAAGGCTCTTGTGCACACTTGAATCATAAACTACTATTGAATCTTCAGAATCCAAAACTTCAAAGTCAAGTGAAATAGGTTCTTGTACTTTGTCAATTTTATTGGGAGCATTCCACTATATTGAGTCTTTGAAATATAGAATTAACTGATGACGATAGAACAATGAAAGAACAAACTGTTTAAATTTGTTACTAGCTATTAGTTTCGGCGATTTAAAATTTAATAATACAATTTCGCCACCATCAGGCTACAAATAAAAATGAAAAAGAACAGCAGGTTAGTTAGTCTGACAGCAAGTCAGAAATATAAATTATTTTTTACAACTTAGGTACCAGTAACAGTTTTTTATCAAGATTCTAGCTATTGTTAAAAAGATTAAAAATTATAGAAAAATGTTGAAACTAATACAATTCATTTAAGAAGAAAAACGGCATAATTGATATTTTTAAATTAACAAATTAAAATTAGAAAAACTCAATTAAACAGGCCAACGTGCAGGCACAATGACTTTTTAGTCAAGCGGATAATTCACAAAAGGCAACTTCTTGACATCAGCTTGACTAATAAGTCATGTTGCCTGCACGCTGCAAATAATGTGGCTGGAGAAAACAGAGCATTCCACTATATTGACTCTTTGAAATATAAAATTAACTGGTGACTAATCAACACAGTTGAAGGATATTCTTCAACTGAGCATAAAGGAAAATCTCGCTAAATGCACCACCCCAGGTGGTAACCAATCCACCGTCACCTATGGTGACGTTAGCGGACCATCGGATTCTGGGGAGTCCGCACCAACATGCTTTAAGGATGAGTCGGAGCATCCTGAAATCACCAGACGTAAACTCAGACCAAGACGGCAAAGCTTCTTCGCAACATTTAATGCCCACTCAATGCTAAAAGTGGGTAAACTGAAACATTTGACTGATTCACTAACACGACACAACATAATACTGATAGCAGTACAGGAAACCAGATTTACGGACGAACATACCTTCGAGTCCCAAGGCTACAGAATCCTAAAAGGAAAAGTGGGTCAGCGGGTAATGATTAACGTACCCCACTTAGGTACAGGATTTATAATCAGTCACAGGATACTGGATTCAGTCACCGACTTTACCTCCCCGAGTAGTCGTGTATCCATCCTCTCTCTCAAATGCGCAAACAAGGGCTACAGTATAGTCAATTTACATGCCCCAATCAACCAGGACAACAGACGCAATCCAGACAGAACTGATAAATTCTGGGAAGACTTAGAAGATATTATCTCTAAACTTCCAGAGTGGCACACCGTTATACTGCTTGGTGACTTCAATGCTCAATTGGGAAAAGAGAAAAAATACAGAAACATAGTGGGCAATTATCCGGCGCATAAGCGAACCAACCGCAACGGAGAACGATTGGTGGATCTGTGTAGGACTTTTGGGATGCTCATGAAGTCTACAGCCTTCAAACGCTTGCCAAGGAAGCAGAAGACTTGGATTTCACCTAGTATCCACCTGGGTTAATCTCAGATAGATCATGTGGCCATTTCACCAAAATTTCAAAAGGAAATACAAAACGTGAAGGTACTAAGAAGCGCCAATCTGCTACCTCTCCACTACTCTCAAAGGTCAAAATAAGACTCCACTTAGAAACCCAGATTACACTGAACCTCCAAAATGATAAGATTTAACGTCGAGCGACTCAAGAGCAGTCAACAACTAAGTCAGAGACTGAACAACACATACCTAAACAACTGGGACCAACTGAAGGAGACTCTTGTCAAGGCGGCCAATGAACTCGCCCCTCTCGCTAGAAGAAGGAAGCATCCATGGTAGACTGAAGACTGTGACAATACAATAGCCCAATGACAGATAGCTTGGGTGAAGTGGGAACCTAAAAAGACCAAGGAAAATTGCCATAAATTTTTGGAACAAAGAGAGGTTACAGCCAAGATAATACGAGGAACCATCAAACCTTCACACAAAACCAACTAACCTAAATCGAAGTGAGCTTTGCTAAGAATAATTCCGGAGATTTCTTTGGAGCTTTTAAGCAGGCACTCAGAAAATACGCTCCGCCAATCCTCCACTTCAGAGACTCACAAGGTAAACTGGCTTATAACGACAAGGACAACAACTGCCACCTTTTAGCTCAGTACTTTAAAAATCTACTCAACTGTGACCCACCCAGCGAAGACTTCGACTATAAACAAACCACACCAAACCCGGACTCGCTTCCCCCTTCATTGGTAGAAGTTGGACAAATCATTCAACTTCTTAAGAATAATAAGGCAGCTGGAGAGGACGATTTAGTTGCTGGAAACAATGCCGTGCGCAAGCTAACCGAGATCATCCAGGACATCTGGAGAACGGAGAAATTACCACCCGATTGGAAATCTGCTCTGATCCATCCGCTTCAAAAAAATGGAGATTTTTCTGATCTAAACTACCGTGGAATTTCTCTCGCCCCGGTAACATACAAGATTCTCTCTAAGGCGTTACAAACAAGGGCAGAAAATCAGTTGGATAGTCAACTGGGGAATACCAGGGGTTCTTCAGGAAGACCCGATCCTGTGTTGAACAGATCCTCAATCTTTAAACTGTACTTGCATACTTCAAGATAAAAAACCGCAAGATGGTCGTCACCTTTGTTGATTTTAGGAAGGCATCAAAATACGCACTAGACAACAAAACCTGCAGAATCATCCTAGAAACTTTGACCAGCACCCATTCCAAGGTTAAATTTAGAGGCGAGATTTCTAAAAGCTTCGAAATAAAAACTGGAGTGAGACAAGGAGATGGACTTTCCCCACTTTTCTGTAACTGTGTTCTTGAAAAGGTTATGAGAGAATGGCGCAAGGAACTGAACAATTTGGGTGCTCAGAGTGGTATCTACCTGAGACGTAAGAACGATGGACTGGTTGTAGATTGCCTGGCTTTTGCAGATGACATGGCACTGTTTGCTGATTCTCTTGAGATGGCAACAATGCAGGTAAACTGCCTCAGAAAAGAGGCTGCCAAAGTGGGTCTTCAAGTTTGGCTGGAAAAAACAGAATTCTTGACCAACATCAGTGAAGCAAACAGATAGATCTTACTAGAACA
The DNA here is from genome assembly GCA_944588485.1 of Phosphuga atrata. Taxonomy (NCBI): domain Eukaryota; kingdom Metazoa; phylum Arthropoda; class Insecta; order Coleoptera; family Silphidae; genus Phosphuga; species Phosphuga atrata. Next base: position 22,614,116 of record OX155904.1, on the reverse strand, counting down.
GGAAAACATCAAGAGGACTGAGAAATTTAAGTATCTCGGCGAATGGATTGAACCCAACTTATCAGAAAGAGCATGATTATCCAAAAGAGTTAACAAGTTGAAACTAGCCTATCGGCTGACTAAGAACACTTACAACAAGAAATGCCTGTCACTCAACCTGAAAGTTAAGCACTACACATCAGTCTTTCGACCAGAAGCCCTGTATGCCATGGAGTGTCTTTCCTTGAACCGAAGGGGTCTAGTAGAGAAATTGGAAATCAGAGAGAGGACAATCCTCAGGAAGATCCTAGGCCCGGTAAAGGAAGATGGGGAATTCCGAAGGCGACATAACTTCGAGTTCTACGAACATATTGAGATGTTCTCTGACTGTGCAAGGAAGAGAAGGGTAGCTTTCTATGGCCACGTTGCAAGATTGCCGTCAAACCGACTAACCAACCGTCTGTTCACCTTCTGGCAATACCAAAAGCTTCGTACCACTTGGTTGACAGAGACCGGGAAGAATATTAAAGAACTGGGAATAACAGATCTCAAAAACAGACAGTCTGTGGGACGCACCCTGATGGAAGTCCGTTGATTTCCGGAAAAACTTCGAAAAAAGGTACCCCCTGGACCGAAGAGAGAAAGCAGTTACACCGGCAGAAGATGCGACAATACTGGGCAAAGTCCAACAGTTGATCAAGCTTGGTCCAAAGTAGGCCTATTCGATAAAAGAAGAAGAATACGACATATTGTTCATTACGTAAGACATACCGTGTTACAATACAATTAACTTTCTTTGGATTTAAAATACCTGACAGTAAACTTTGAATGGTTTTCGTTGTACGAGTTTTTATGCTATGTCTATTTTTACTTGCACTTATCCATGTCTAATTGCATACCAGTTTGGGTGTCGGGATTGCTTGATTGTGATACAACAAATGTAAGTAATACAACAATTCTTTAATTCTTCATCCATTTCAGCTACATATCATAATATATTTAATTATTATATTATCATAATATACTTTTAGATTTTCTCCTAGTGTATACTTCAAATTCGCTTCTGATTATGCTTCTAACTTGCAAGACTGCCTTCTCGCTCCAAAAGTGATACAACTTGTCCAACTTTTCAGATATTGCTTCTGAAATTAAACTTGTCTCTTGAGTATGCACTGATGCTTCTCATACTCGTTTTAAAGATGACTCTTGCAATAATTCACTATGAGTTGTCATGTTTGACAACATTCAGTCTTCGATCTTGGTGGAAACATGTCTTAAAAGTACCTCGCTTTCGAATATTTACTTTTAACAAATGGACGAATGCAGGATTTTTCTCATTGCAAATCATTGCTTGTTTTCGAAAGACTTCTTAATTTTCTGTTAATATAACATATTAAAGCAGCAACATATTTTCACTTGCCTAAACATATAAATATATTCAACCTCTTCACAGATCTATAATAATAAAAAAGTTAATAAGACTACAAATCAAATCCCATGTTGAAACAACTACTTCCCTGGCTAATACCACGCAGGGTGTTGAATTATACAACAGAAATTTGCATGTTATTACTAGCACCAGTACACTTTCATGTCACTAACAAGCACTAGATAAATAACACTGTTTTTAAGATCATTTCTTTCTAATTAAGTTAGGTGAATAGCCATCTGCAGAAGCGTTTCGAGATTTACATCTCATCAGTGCAGCGTTGATGATGATGATGAATGATTAGACCAATATTAAATCAATTATAATGTTAATTGGTGCATCATTAAATTGCTTCTTTAAGTTTTTAAAGTTACGAGAGTTACCTTTAAACTTGTTTTATATGATGCTAATGATGTTAATTATTAATGATGCAATTATTTCATGGACATTTCTTTGCGATGAGATGTTGAGCTAACTAATTTATTGCCCTGGATCACAGTGTGGGGTTGAATGTTTGTGTCTTACACTTTCAAAAAATGAATGTTTGTGTCTTACACTTTCAAAACCGGTTTTTATAATAACTGCCATTATATATATATATATATATATATATATATATATATATATATATATATATATATATATATTGTTTTTAACATAAAACATTTGTATTTCATTATTTGACATAGTTCCGAATAGTTGCGTATGCTAGATGGCGCTACATTCGTGCACATCGCCAATATGCCTGCTCATAGACAGATACACTGACAATTAGAGAAAAAGAATGGCGTATGCAGAGAGTATAACGCAAGAATCTTACTTGACATTACATTTTTTCCTGAATCACACCTACTGAAACCCGTTTTAAGGAACATAAAACAAAAAAAAAACTTAACACAACTCAAAATTTAATAGGACAACAAGATCATTCAGCGTTTACTTTGAAAATATTGTAGAATTATCGACCATAACAATAGATAATAGATTCATAAATAAATAATTTAATTGCAGTGGCTTGTTTTTGAACTAGTTGAAGCAATATTGTTAAAAATCAGTCAGTAACTAAAAAGTAGTTACTAAATTAACACATTGCAAATACTGTGCAGTAATCTTTATTGATGACCTCTTTTGCTCCACGGAAATATTTTCTTAACGGTGAGGTACATTTCCATTATCGCTCTTTGGACGTACTGCTCATAATTATGATAAATTTGTAACTTCTTTCTGTTTCATTGGGTGGAAATATGGTGTGATCCGGTACATAATCCTTAACATAGTAAGAGCCCTAAAATGAGAATCCAATAATGGTTGGTGGTTTTGAGTTGTTAAAAATATCTTTATAATTTTACTGGTTTTATTGGAGATTTGGTAATTTTTCCATGTTTTAATATTTCCGAAATCCCATTATAGTTTTTTCCAAACATTTGCAGTTGTGTGTGGAGAATCTTATTGGAAAGCTCCTGTTTTGCTTGTTTATTAAAGCGAAAGCTTCAATTGTAATCTAAAAGAATCAACTTAAATTAAATTATTCATTTTTGAATCAATTATTCACTGTTATGATCGATATTTCTTCAATATTTCCAAAGTAAAAGCTAAATGTTCTTGTTGTCCTATTAAGTTTTGTTTTGTTGAATTTAAAGAACTTGAATTTGTCTGGACTGAAATAAGTTAATGCTCCACGTTCGCAGATTTTTTCTTAAGAGTTTGTTACTCATAATTGTTGCCCTAAAAAATTGCAAATTTTATTATAAATATCATGAACAATGGAATATTTTGATCATAACATTACTTTTTACTTACATTTATCATAGCAACCACCAAACTGACCAATAATAATTTCAACATATTTCTCGAATGAAAATGTCAGTTTGAAATTATTACGCCCAATATATAGATTTAGGTAATCTTGTCTATCTCCGGATTGCATTATTTTGCTCCGATTATAATCTCCACAATTATAATGCATCAAATAGAACCAATGATAAAATCAAACCAATAATATATTTTACCGGAAATGTGATGCGCATTTAAAATTTTTCTTCAAACCATGAATAAATTTATTATCATAACGAGAAACATACCAACTATAATTTAAAATAAACTACGAGAATATCTGTTGAATTGGAAATATTCCTATTACATAGTAACTATGCCAAAACAACAAAACGAAACTAACTGTAATTAACGGATGTTTATTTGTCTGCAATTTCAAAATTTGGTCTGGTTCATAAATTGAAATTTGAACTTGTCTATTGCAGAAGCAAAAACAGAATAATATGTAGGTACTAGAATAGCTACCCGACTAGGAATTTTATAGATATGTCAGTTTTGGTTGTTCTGAATAGTTCTTCACTCGTGTAAGAAGTCCATATTCTTAAGTTTCCAAGCCAAGGTTCTTCTTCTTCCTCGTCCTCGTCCAGGAATCTTTCCTTGAAGAATGTTCTGCAGCAGTTTATACCTGTATCCATTCCTCATTACATGACCTAAGTATTGTAGTTCTCTGCATTTTACTGTTTCTAGGACTTCTTTCCATTCTTCATTTTATGGAGAATGTTATTGTTCTCCTGTAAAGCATTCTCCTGTACAGCCGCATCTCAAATGCCTCTAGTCGTTTACGGTCAAATTCCAGGTATCAGCTCCATAGAAAAGAATGGAAAATATATAGCAACGTAGAAATGTTAATTTTGTTTCATCGAGAAATAATGGCTCTTAAATACAATAGTCACTTTACAAAATGCATCTCTGGCTTTCTTGATACGGACTCTAATATCGTGTGAATTATCCCATTGTTCATTAATGCTGGTTCCCAGATATATGTTTTTGATTACTAGTACCATTAATATTAAGAAGGTAGTTTGGTAGGTCTTTGGTGTCTTTCTTGCTGATGACCATGAAATTTGTTTTATTCGTGTTGATATCTAAGTTATAACGCTCACTACTTTCACCGATTCGAGAGACAAGGTGTTGAAAATCATCCAAGTAATGTTCCCCGAATTATAAATTTTATTGAAGAGTTGCGTAAACCACTCAATTTGTTTTTCATCAAACAACTTCAGGAATTCAGAATGTATCTCATCTGATCCTGTTGCTTTGCCATCTTTCGTTGCTGCTATGACCTGCTGACCTTACTACTTCTTCTGCTATAATTTCTGGTCCTGTTTTTCCATTAACTTCAGGTTGATCTAGTCTATCATCGTGAAAAGGGCCTTCTATATAGTTCTTCCAAGCAAGTATTCTTTCAATTTTGTGGACGATTAGCTTACCATCACTATATACTAATGTAGATGAACGTCTTGTACGGAAGTTCCAAGCCATTTCTTTTACTTTCTTAAGGACATTGAAGCTGTCATATTTACTTTGTTTCGTGTCATATTAGTTTAAGTTATAATAAGTTTCAATCTCTGAGCATCTTTGTTACAGTTCTTCTTCTTTTGTTTCTTTGACTTTTCTCTTGATAATTTTATTCAGTCTTCTGTATTCGTCTGGGTTTGCTTTGCAGCTTCTTCTTTGTTCCCTTATTTGTAATATTTCGTCGGTCATCCAGGACTTTCTTTTGCATGTTTCAGGATGTAACATTTCCTCTTTGATGCCTACGATTCTTTCACATAAATTATTGTCAAATAATCATTTCTACTATATTGTCGCTCGATGGTGTTCTGATAATTCCGTTCAGTTGATCTTTCACTTCACTTCTTACTGATGGTTCCTTCAATTTTCTTGTATCGTATTTTAATGTAATTTTTTCTTTAATCTTTTCAATTGTCCTCTGAACACTCCAACTAAAGAAATGTGATCTGATTGTAGGTCAGCTCCTGGAGCTGACTGCTCCTGGAGCTGACGTACAATCAGATCACATTTCTTTAGTTGGAGTGTTTAGAGGACAATTGAAAAGAATAAAGAAAAAAGTTACATTAAAATACGATACAAGAAAATTGAAGGAACCACCAGGTACGTTTTGACTGAGGTGAAACTGTTTCTATACCATTCTTTTACTAAAATATAGTCAATCTGATTTCGGATTATGTCAGGGTAATATTATCAGGGCCATCTTTTGGTAATTTCTAAGTACACAATCTTCTTGGAGGAAGTTCAAAGAATGTGTTAAGTATTATAGGACCATGTTCGTGAGCTTCATCCGAAAAGATGAAGTTCACTTTTGGTTCGATGGTTTTGTCAACAGCTTGAAGTGAACAGCTGTGATTGAACAGCTTCAATTGATGCACTGGACACAACTGTATTCGAAAATATTAAGTGCTTGGTGCGGTTTTCATGCCAGCGGCGTCATCGGCCCATTTTTCTGTTTTGATGAAAACGGCGCGCCAACAACCGTCAACATGATGTCTGAGTATTTTTGGGATCAGCTCAACGCTATGGACTTGGACGACTGTGTGTTTCCAACAGGACGGCGCAACGTGCCATACAGCGTACGACACAATCGAATTATTGATGCCCAAGTTCGGCGAGTGAGTTTCATGCAACGGTCCTCGCGAATGGCCGGCTTGTTCGTGCGATTTAACGCATTTTTACCTTATTTAGAGGTATGTTCTAATTACTGTTTTAATTGTAGTTTATAACTAAATTTTAAATTCTTTTTACTCTGTAGCCTATGATTAAAGTGACAAAAAGCCACCGAAACTTGTCAGGAAAATAAATGTGAAAGTTATAAAAAAAAGCCTTTAATAATATCCCATTCCGAATAACTAAACAAATGAACCGTTTATTTTGAAAGTGGTGTAAGTCCATTTATAAAAATAAGAGATATTATGCAATGTATGCTAAATTCAGTGTAAACTTTTTATTTATTACTAATAAGTATTTAATATCTCAAAAAATGCCAATGTTTTCTTCAATTTAAGATTGGCCAATGTAGGAAATTGCATAGCAACTAATACGTTTGTCTTCAATTTTCTAGAAACAACAAAAAATGGACTTACACCACTTTCAAAATAAACGGTTCAAATTATTATTTTGAATATATAAATTTATTCTACAATTTCTAATCTAGATCAAAAATTGTACAAAAAAGTTGATTCTAATACAATTCACTTAAGATGAAGAATACATTATTAATATAAAAGACAACATGATTTATTAGTCAAGCGTATGACTAACAATTCTTATTGCCTGCACGTTGACCTGTTTAATCGAGCTTTTTCAATACAAATAATGTAATATAACGACTGGAATCTAATAAGAAAGAGAGAGCTGAAATCAAGTGGACTGAAGTCTGAGACTGAGGGATTTATTTGCGCAGCGCAAGATGGTGTAATTAACACCTTGGTCTATCGCAGCCGCGTGATGGGTATAGAGGTGCCGAATGTGAGCTGTAGGGCTTGTCACAGGGCCCCTGAATGTGTATGGTGTATGCAGTTTCGGCCTATATTCATCGCCACAATGCGGCATTGAGAGTGTTATACTTTCACTTAAGACATCACTATGCGATAGACCGGTCACCAGTTCTGCCCTATGTCCCGAACGATATTGAGTTCATTGTGGAGAACGAAGGGTGCCGAATCTACTGGAACTTCTCGTTCTCCACCGTCAGGCAGATAACGGCGAACAAGGCTGACGTGGTTCTATTGGACCACTCCTCCAAGCAGATGTTTGTTATTGAATTTTCGGCTCCTGCTGAAAATAACATCTGCGTCAAGGAGGAGGAAAAGCGGACAAAATATCAAGACCAGCTCTTTGAGCTTCGGAGCCCAGCCGCCCCCGGAGACGGCAGATAGGTGAAATTATTTTTAGAAAATACTTGAATATTTTACAAATCAGTTGAAATTCCAAAAAATCATGTTTTTTGCCCCCTTATTTGTTCAGTGACTTTTGATCAATAGGTGTCTTTCAGTATTTTTAAAAATATTGGCGCAGCGTGTTTTTCCTTATAATTGACATGTCAGTGAAAGTTTTAATTATCATTATTTAACACTATAATAAACAGACAGTTGTATTTTCATATATAACTGTTACTCGACATTATTTAACTTGATAGAAATGACAAGAAATACATTCTTAATGGTTGTTACATAATTTAATATTTATTTGGGTTAAACTGGAATAAGAGTGCTCATAGATATAGGCAACCCAATGTACGCAATGTCAATTTCCGTTAGTTTGAATTTTGGAACGGGGGGGCGCTGAACGTATGAGCACGAAGTAGCAGCTCTCAGCCATTCAACGAAACGTAAACCAAACGCACGTGTGTTATCAATCATAACTTATCATTAATCGCGGACTGTTACATACGTGTTATGTTTTATTTACATAGTCCACGAACTGTACAATAATAGGCATTTACAATAGTAATAGTAATATAGTAATCTGCGTATATTCCTGCTCTTAGAAAGATACAATGACAATGAGATAAACAGAATGGCGTATGGTAGGAGTATAACGCAAGAATCTTACACGACGTTATATTTCCCCCGGAATCATACCTTCCGCAAGCCGTTTTAAAGAACTTCGTTCCAATACAGTTGAAAATCAATCAGCAACTACTACAGTGACTACATTAACACATTACAAATATTGCGCAAAAATCTTTATTGACGACCTCCTTTCCTCCACGGAAATATTTTCTTAACGGTGAGGTACATTTCCACTTTCGTGAGTACTTTGGACATTCTGCTCAAAGTTATGATAAATTTGTAACTTCTTTCGGGAACATTGGATGGAAATCTGGTGTAATCCGGTACAAAATCCTTAACATAATAAGAGCCCTAAAACGGGATATCAAATAATGGTTGGTGGTGTTGAGCTGTTAAAAATATATTTATAATTTTACTGGTATTATTGGGCATTTGGTAATATTTCCAAGTATCATAAATTCAGAAATTCCATAATAGTTCTTTTCCAAACCTTTGCAGCTATCTATGCAGAATCTTATAGGAAAACTCCTGTACTCGTTGTTTATAAAAGCGAAAGCTTGAACTGTAATCTAAAAGAATCAGCTTAAATTACATTATTTATTTAACATTTATTTATATATGCACTGTTAAATTAGAATAGAAGTATAAAGTAGAAAATAGAAAGTAGAATTTATAGTATTTAAATTCGTCTGGATTGAAATAAGTTAAGACTCCACGAATTATATTAGCCATAAGAAGTGAAATATATATCAATTAGGCACAGAAATTTTAACCGACGCAAAATCGTTGCAATAAATATGTCCTCGCGATTATATGCCATTCGCGATTTTTCTGTTCGCACCCTTGTACAAAAAATTCACACCGAATTGTACCACACATAAGGCACACATTAGATGTGAAATCTATAATAATCGATCACATAAATTGGGCTTGGATTTTTTGCGTACAATAAATAGATTTTTTTTATAAATAATAGCTGTAGAAATACAAAATTCGGTTTATTCATACAAAAAACGATTACATCATCCAAAAAAAGGTAACTTCGTCCAAAATAAAAGTCTTGTATTTTTTTGCGTACAATAAATAAATGTTTTTTCCAAAAAATAGCTGAAAAAATACAAAATTCGGTTTATTCGTACAAAAAGCGATTACTTCATCCAAAAAAGGTTGCTTCGTCCAAAATAAAATATAAACGCCTAATAATCGATTTATTCTTACAAATAATAATTGTTTAGTACAATAATTGATGAAATTGTACAAAATAAAATAAATTCCCCCAAAAAAGGTTTAACTGTACAAAAAAGGTTGATCCAAAAAAAATTTGTTTGCACTTTACAAACAATTTTTTTATACAAAATACAATTATTTCTACCAATAAACGAATCAAATTTCCAAAAAGTCTATCATTGGATTAAATCATCACCAACCGTTTTGAAAGAAGAATTGAATGGTCAATCAATTTCTTACATCGGTCCAAACAGTCAAGATATCAGAAATCAATATTTCAGAGTACAAAACAAAGAAAACCTGAAAAACTGGAATGGTTTCGAAGAGTATAAATCAATCATCAAATTTCGAAGTGGAAGGTGACTCTGAACATTAATAAATGGGAAGAATCTTCCCGTTCATAAATGTGGTTTATGAAGAATTACATATGTAAGTACAGTATTGTAATCGGAATTCTCTTGAAGCTGTACAAAGTTCCATTGACACTTAAATAAATTCCATTTGGGACAGTTGCGAAAACGTGGACGACCTTCAAAATCTAAGCCAGCATTAGTTCGTCAATGAAGTTAAAATATATAAAAAATTAACCAACACATAATAAATTACACATAACATATATTTAATAAATTTATTTAAGAAGTAGTTTTTAGGAATTAATATTGTTATATACTCGCATTGGCCACCGTATCGCTTCTTCTCATCAACCTCTCAACTGCTGCTTCGCGTGTTTCGCCCTCGCCAGGTCCATCAAGTATGCCCCTGCGTGTCTCAAACGACGCAGTCTCAAGTGTCTTCTTCAGCACTCTAGTTTTTATGTAAGCTTCGATGTTTGGTGTTATTCCAATTTGCTGGTTATATCTGCTGTAACCCGTCCCAAGTCATCACATACGGGATGGAACCAAGATTGGTTTTGCACTTAAATTTATAATATTTCACTCGCTACCATGTCGTACTTATGCAGTTTCGTTGTTTCAACCATTTGCAGCTGATCCTGGCTTGTTATTCCAATTTCAATGATAATAGCTTCATTTCGTTTCTTAAAAATCACTACTATATCTGGCCGGTCATAGGCTACTCTTATTACAGTTTCTATAGCATATAATATAAAATAAAAAATAATATATTACATACAATAGATTATAGGTAATGGTTATTTGATTATTGTTCAAATTTTATATCAAGCAATTTGTTTTGGTGTAAAGAGCAATCAAATGGATGGATGAAACAACCTTTTTATGTACACGTAAATCTTTTTTGGGTGAAGTGATTTTATGTTGTACGATTATTGTAAGGGAAAATCATAGTTTGTACGAAAAAAACAATTATTGGATGATTACATTTTATTTTGGATGAATTAACCATTTTTTGTACAAAGTAACCGAATTTTGGATTGATTAATTTATTTTGAATTTATCCAGCCATTTTTGTAGAACTTCATCCATTTATTGTATGTTGAGTTTTTTATACTTGTAATCGAATATTGGATGAATAAATTTTAAGCGCATAAATTGTAACCGACGCGGTATCGTTGCAATAATTATGTGCTCTCGAGATATCCTATTCACGATTTTTGTGTTCACATCCTTGTTCGAAAAACTCACCTCGAACCCTATGAACGATAGGAAGTAAAATCTATAATAATCGAGCATAGAAATTTTGTCCGATGCGAAATCGTTTTTCTGTCTTCCCCGTTGCTGTGATAGATGCAATGTTTTGAATGATGCATCCTAGCTTGTTGTCCTTTTGTAAAATAACTTAAATGGATCGCTTTTCAAAAATCTCGACCAAAATATTTTGTTTTTGTATCATCAGAATTTTCAGCCATTTAAAAATCGCATTTTCTAGAGGCTTAGTTGAAATGAACTCGCGTTTTATTTCAGTTAGAGTGAACTTATTCTTCCAAAAATTTTCTGTTACTTCCTGTGTGAAATCCTGAGGGACAATCAATGAATTGTTTTTTCTTAACGCCATTTTTACAATTCCAAAATCTCTACCACTAGGTAGACATGAAGGCCCCGATAGCTGAAACTTATGATCTACGATAAAGTAAATGATTCATTCATTTTTCTTCGGTAGATTGGACAACTTTTAACGGTTTTCTCCTGGACACATATCGCTATAAGCCTTTCGTTCCTAAAAGTGTGAAGGGTGGGTTTCCGTAAACTTCTGGATACGATGGTTTTATTTCAGACATACATGTGAACAGTTCGGAATGAATTTTTCGTACAAGGGTAATCGCGGATATCATATCTGGAGAGCACATAATTATTGCAACAATTTCGCGTCGGTTAAAATTTCGGTGCTCGATTATTGAAGATTTCACCTCTTATTGCTCATACAGTTCGGAGTAAAATTTTCATACAAAGGTGCGAGTACCAAAATCGCCATTATCATATCTGGAGAGCACATACTTTTTGCAACAATTTCGCGTTGCTTAAAATTTGTGAACTCGATTATTAAAGACTTTACCTCTTAAGGCTCATACAATCCGGGGTGAATTTTTCGTACAAGGGTGCGAGCATTAAAATCAAGAATAGCATATCTGGAGAGGACATAATTATTGCAACAATTTCAAGTCGGTTAAAATTTCTGTGCCCAATTATTATAGGTTTCACCTCTTATGACTAATATAGTTCGGCCGAATTTTTCGTACAAGAGTACGACCATAAAAATCGCAAATAGCATATCTCGAGAGCACATAATTATTGCAACGATTTTTCATCGGTTAAAATTTTTGAGATCGATTATTATAGATTCCACCTCTTGTGTCTCATACAATTTGGGTTAAGATTTGGTGAAACCATCCTACGTTATGGATAATCATACAAACTTGAAACAAACGGAACACAGCCTGAATATATAAATATATTCAGCCTTTGCGGAGCTCTATAACAATTACTGAGTCTTTTTAGGACTACCAAAACAAATCTCATGTGAAATTTGTAAGTTATTTTAGAGCTTTCAGTCCACCTTCGTGGCACTCAACCAAAACCATAAAAATGACATTGTTTTTAAGAGCATGTCTTTCCGATACCATAAGTGGATGCCATCTGTGGACGCGTTTCGAGATTTATCTCTCATCAGCACAGTTTTGCTTCCATGAACAACAATTTGTAAACCACTCACTTGAAAACCCATGTGGTGATTGGGGTTAGATGTTTTTAATTTTGACATTTTGTGAGAGAGACATGCAAAGCTGTGCTGATAAATCTCGTAACGCGTCCACAGATGGCTATCCACATAATTTTGCCTATCGGAAAGACATTATTTTAAAAACAATGTTATTTTTATGATTTTTGTTGAGTGCCACGAAGGTGGACTGGAAGCTATAAAATAACTGATAAAATAACAAATTTCACATGAGATTTGTTTTGGTAGTCATAAAAAGACTCGGTAATTGTTATACAGTTCCGGAAAGGCTGAATATATTTATATATTAAGGCTGTGTTCTGTTTCTTTTAAGTTTAATTTGCGGTGAATTTTCTTGCAAGGGTGCTATTATAAAAATCTTGAATAGGATATCTTAAGGGGCCACTCTAGAATTTTGACAAAAATGTTTTTTTTTTGCTTAAAGTATAGTTTAGAGTCTTAAGAATATGGAAAAATATTTATTTTAAAAACTTATTTTAAAGCTGCGCGGAAGTATTTGACAGGTTTCCTTATACTATTAGGTTTTTGACCTATAGCTGTCGCATACGGTACACTTTTCTTTTAATTCTGTTGTGTGGTCGATGGCTCCAAAATCAAGATCCAGTGGAAAAGTGGTGTTGGATATTGCAGGTAATATGGCCGTGTGTGTGTTGAAAGACGGCTTATTTAGCATAATAATAGTTAAGCAGGTTCTGGGACTAAAAATCGGACAAAACTGCTACGATTTTTGCGACCCGGCTGACGAGCGTCCAGTTTTCCGAGCGCGCGCTGACTGATGCAGCAAAAGAGACTCGAATGGCGCAGAAATCACCAAGAAAGGATCAGGACGATGAGGAAATGAATCTGGAAAGTCAATTTTATGGCGCAGGCATTGCAGACTAGAGTTAAAAACATTATTTCTATGAAAAACTATGAGTCAAAACTTTAAGCGCGTTTTTCTCGAAACCATGTTTTTAAAATCGGGCGAAAAGAAATCTCAACTACTAAGTAAGCGACCAGCTTCAATTCGTTTAATCTACATAAAAAATACTACAAAAATACGAGGGCTTTTTTTTATAAAGTGCGTCATTCGTTTTTCATTCGTTTTTTTATAGGAAAATTAAAGCCCGAAAATGATTTTTTTTTTAGACGTGCGCCATTATATTTATAATCAAAATTTTCAAAATGCGGCCCGTATTTTTTTATAGCACACATCACAGATTCAGAAAACATTTACTAATTTCTTCCACGTCCATTGCTGTTTCCAGGATCTTTTCGCCCGTTTTGCCTACGCTCCGAGAGGGACCTCCATTTTTTTAAATTTTGTGACGTCATTTTTGAAAATTACTTTTAATAACAGTTTTTAATTAGCATATTTAGAATTTGTTTAAAAAAATATAGAAAATGACCTATTTTTTCATAGTCTAGAGTGGCCTTACCCATTAAGAGTGCATAATTATTGCAACGTTTTCGGTTCGGTAAAAATTTTTGTACTTTGTCGTTAAAGATTTCACCTTTTGGGGCTCATTCGCTTCGGAGTGAGTTTTTCGCACAAGGGGTTGAGTTAACGAATTCGTTAGCGTGGTACTTGAAAAACACATATGTGGTACTTAAAGAGCACAAAATTACAGTGCTTATTTGGTTTTCAAATGGGTGGGTGCAAGTTTGACTGTAAGTTAGCACCCCTCTATATAAATTTCAAATTTCTTCATTGAACGCTTAGAGCACAAAAATCGCGGTTGCGGCACATAATTAGCACACAAAGTACACATAATTCTGGTCCAATCAAATTAGAAAATTAGAAAAGAGAGCCAGCTTTATAGACCTGTATATCACCCTTGTTTGAACAATTGTATACAATACATTACGTTATTGTAAACAATTGTTCAAACAAGGGTGTACCACCCTTGTTTGAACAATTGTTTTAAATGTACCATCTGTATACCAGTGTTGGAACTTTTCAATTGTAAATTGCGTTTTGTAGAAAATTAAAATCCTCTCTTCTACTCTCAGAATCAAAATTTAAAAAAATGAAAAATATTTTCTATTCTCAGTAGTCGTATATTTTCTTATAAATATTATATCTCTTCTATGTTTCGGAATTAATGGGGACTGAGTTTCCTTTAGTCGATGAGTACTTATTTTCTTTTTCTTTTAGTGTTTATTGAACACCTTTTTTAATTAAAGATTTACCTTTTACTGTTTGACTTATACTTATTGACGGATTTGACACAAAATAAACAGGATAGTGTATATATAGCATCACTTTTAATATGGTTTATAATGTTATTCACTTCAATGTTTGCGCTTACCTCGGCGTGATTATGTTCTTGTACCGGCTTAGAGACGTATTAAACAAGTAGGATGATTTTACCAAAAAACAGTAAATTGCTAAAATCTATGGATCAACTATTTTTTACTTTTCATTAATATGTACCAAGTCATTTACAAACAAAAAAATATTTTTAAATATGACTTAAATAGTAACTACTGAAGTGAGTACATTAACACATTGCAAATATAGTGCAAAAATCTTTATTGATGACCTATTTTTCTCCGTCGAATAATTTTCTTAACGGTGAAGACAACTTCCGCAATCGCGAGATCTATGGACATGCTGCTAGCAGTCATGATAACTTTATAACTTCTGTCGGGAATATTGGGTGGAAATTTCGAGGCATCCGGTACAAAATCCTTGAATGCCCTAAATAATGAATGCCCTAAAATAAGGTATCAATTAATGGTTGGTTGTGTTGAGTTGTTAATAATATGTTTATAATTTTACAGATTTTTCTGGACATGTAGTAATGTTTCCTTGTTTCAATATTTCCGACATTCCAAAATAGTTTTTTTCCAAAGCTTTGCATCCGTCAATGGAGAATCTTATTGGAAAATGCCTGTATTCGTTGTTCATAAACACTTAAACTTGAAATATAATCTAGAAGAATAAACTTAAATTATATTATTTACTTATGATTATATTACTCACTGTAAAGTTTTTTATGTCGGAAATATTTTCATAGTAAACACTTTGTTTGTTGTTCACACATTTTGTTGTTCTATTAAATTTTGTGTTATCGAGTTTAGCGTATTTGAATACGCATGGATTGAAATAGCTTAAAACTGCACGTTCATAGATAATTTCAAAAGAGTGTTGCTCATAATTGTGACCCTCAAAATTTTCAAATTTTGTTATAAATATCGCGAATACTAGAATAATTTTTATTATAGAATATAATTTCATTTTACTTACTCTTATCACGACAGCTAATAAACCAACTAATAATAATCTCATTATATTTTTCTAATGAAATGGCAAATATTAAATTATTACTCGCAATATGTACATTTCTCTTATCTTGTCCATCCCCGGTTTGTTCAAATTTCCTGCGATTTTTATCACCACATTGATATTGAATAATTTAAAACAGAGATAAAATTATACCATTAACATTTTCTATCCAGCAGTATCTGCATAATTAAAATTTGACTAAAAAATATGAATAAATACATTAATATAACAAGAAACATACAATTTATGTTATGTATATGAAAATTGTTATAATGTCTGGAGAATTGGAAATATTCCATATATATATATATATATATATATATATATATATATATATATGGAAATATTTTCCTACATGTATACTTATTAAGCTAAATCCAAAACATTTGTAACATCAGAATGCAGCGTGTCTAGTAATTTGTCAATATAGAAGTCGGACGATTATCAAATCTTACGAATTGTCTTGACAATCAAATTTTTGTTTGTCAGCTGATAACTAAGCCAAACAAAAACAAATCTAGATAAATTCAAATTGTTCACTGATATTTATTTGTCTGTAATTTAAAAATTTATTCACAAATTCAAATTTTAGCTTCTCGATTGTAGTAGCAATGGCAGTATGAGAGGTACAAAATTATTTAGGGTAGATTTGTCTGTCTCTAATTTGAAATATGAAATTTATCAGACCTAAGAATTGCAATCAGGAAAACCGAATCCAGTTACCAGATCCGCATAAGAAATATCCGCATAAGAAATATAGAAAGTCTTATTCAAATTGACAATACTAACGAAAACGTGGACGAAGTAGTACAAAAGAACTTAGATTCGCAATTTTACAAAAAAATGACACAACAGGAAGTATTACAATTACAAATCCAGCAAGAAGCGGTCGACTATTACAATTTTTTATATTAAAGGAAACTAATGGAGCCTAGTGAATATTTACTTACAAATAGTTCTGAATATACCACTTTTACCTATGCCTATATATTACTGACTCATTTAAAGAATGTTACGTTAATATTAATGTATTTTATTCAATTTTTACTTATAAAATTATGTTTAATTCCTTAGATGCGGATCAACAAAGCAGTGGTTTATTCACTAGTGCAATAAACATTTTATTCACAAGTAAAATAAACATTTTATTGCACTAGTGCAAGAAGAGAATCCATTGCAACGCATCAATATAATTCGATTACGGGCTCCGTAAACATAACACTTCATTCTTCTTCTTCAAATGGCGCTACAGCCCAAATCAGGCCCTGCCCTCCTGTATTTTTGTCCTCCATCCTTCCCTGTCCTTTGCTGTTCTTAGTGTCAAATGGTTGTCGTCCATCCTGAGAACGTATCCTGCCCATCTTAGTCTGCAATCTCATGAATGTAGAAATCGGTGGTTATTGGTATATCTGGTATAGCTCGTTATTGTACCTTGTCCTTCTGACGTTTCCGACCGTTACCGCCCCTAGAATCCTACGTAGCACCTTGCGCTCAAATACGTTCATTGTGTTTTTGTTTTTTTCGGTCATAGTCCATGTTTCGCAACAATAGCATACGATGGGCCATATTATTGTCTTTTATATTCTAAGCTTGTTCTTGCGGTGCACACTATTAGACCTTAATATTTCCGCCATTGCATAGAACGCCTTTTTTGCTGCTAAGACAACATTTCTTACACTTCTCCGTCTTCGGTACCATCTTTCTTGATTGCCACACCCAGATATAAAAAATTGTTGACATCCTCGATGCTGTCTGGCATCTGTAATACTAGCCCGCGTTTCTCATTTTTGTCATAACCTTTGTTTTGCTTGTGTTGATGAGTCCTCTATCTTTGGCAGCTTTTAGTTGGGCATAGGTCCTCTGCGCTTCTTCGGCCCTTCGGCTCATAATATTTATTTCATCGGCATATGCCGCTAGTTGCACTGCCTTGTTGGCTATGATGTTATCCCTACCTACACCCAAACGTCTTATAACAAATTCCAGCGCTAGATTGAAGAGTGTGGGTGCTAGCCCATCCCTTGTTTTAACCCTTTCGTTATTTGGAATAGGTCCGTGAGTTGGTTTTGAACCCGCACTACGGCTTCAATTTCCCACATTGTGCTCTTTATATTTTTTACCAGTTTAGTTGTAATCTTCAGCTGCTGTAACGTTTGGTAGAGGTTGTTGCGCATTCCCATGCTTTATTCATTTGCTTCACTATAAAGATCTGGTCCACAGTCAAACTTCCTCTCCTGAAGCCTGCTTGATATTCCCCTATCAGTTTTTCTGCGTACGGCTGTAGTCGTGCGTTAAGGATATACGTTATAATTTTGTACACAGTGCATAGTATACTAATTCCGCGGTAGTTATCGCACATAAGATGGTACCCTTTTTATGGATGGGGATGATGTTTGTTATGGATGGGAAAATTGCTGTATTGAGGTTCTCTGGGAGCTTTTTACCAGGTAGTGTATATATAAGGTATTTGTTGCATTAGGTATTGTCCTAGTTTGTATGCCTCAGCTGGTATTCCATCTATGCTCTCAGCTGGTATTCACCGGTGCCTTGTTTCATTTTATTTGTGTATGGCCTCTTTCGTCTCCTCGAAGGATGGGGGTTCTGTGTCCCCTTCGAGCTCGTCAATTTCTCCTATGTCTTCCGCCATTTCTCCTCTTTGTGTTAAAAGTTTCTGGAAATGTTTTCTCCAGATGTTCTTAGTTTTATTCGGGTCGATTTCCGTTTGTCCGTCATGATTTTTGATTATTCTCGTGTGTGGGATATAGCCTCTTTGTGTGTCTTATAGGCTTTTCTGTTCTCCTCCATCCTAGCTATGAGCTTGTTCTCATATCCTCTCTTCTTATCTAGATATTCTGTCTGCTTCACGCCTGGCCGCATCAAATTCTCTATTTCTCTCTCTCTTGTTTTCCTTTCAATATATTCCTTATATTTTTGCTTTCTCGCACTCCTTGTCGAACCATTCTTCTTTTTTCTTTTGTCCTAAGATTTCTGTTGCTGTTTCGTTATCTGCTCCTTTTAGCTTCTTCCATTGGTTCCCTGCTGTGTCATGTTGGTTATTTTGTGTGGATAGCTTTCGTATTATCTGTTGCTCATACCGCACTCTCATCTCAGGTGCTTCTAATTCCCCTTAGTCTGGTGTAACTAGTCTTTAAAAAACCTAACCTAAAATAGATTTGTGTTAATAAACGATCTGATCCACAGTATGCACCTCTCCTTGGCTTGACATTCGTTATACTCTTTGCTGCTCTCTTGTCTGCAATAACTGCAAATCTATTTGGTTTACTGTCATACCATCGGGCGAACTCCAAATGTCGTTATAAATGTTCTTGTGTGCGAAACATGTTTTCGTTTGTCCCGTCATGTGTATTTCTTTTCCAATTCTCGCATTCATGGCACCAATTATGATGTTGTAGTCGTTTCTTGGGGATTTGTCAATGTCTCTTCCAGTAGTTCGTAATATTTCTCCTTTATTTCTTCGTCTTGTGGGAAAAGTGGGAAAGTGTCTGTGGGAAATCCTCTGTGGGAAAGTGTGCTGTAATCAGACACAAATAAAAAAATCTTGTTTTAGTCGCACTTTACACATTCGTTCGTTAATTTCTTGAGAGTCTAGGTTTGCTTTAAGCTTGTTGCCGACTATGAATGCTACTCCCAGCTCTTTCTTAACTTGCTCCTTGCCACTGTATAGGATCGTATGTGTGCTGGTGTCTCTTACTCGCTTGTCAATCCAGCTTGTCTACTGGATTGCTGTTATCATTGTCTTATATTTTTGTAACTCCCTGAGAAGTGGTGGTTCGACTCCGGCTTTATTTAGTGTGAGCACATTCCATGTTCCAATTACATAGCCTAAGTTTCGTCGCCTAAGTCGTCTTCTGTTAAACGGTCCATTTCGAGGCTATTGTAAAGGTTCCTGAACTTGCTATTTTTGCTGGGGAAGGGTAGTTAGCCCTTCGCCCACCCTTCTCTTTTATCCGAGCTTGGGACCGGCTGCTTTGGTCACTAGCCTACTCTATCCACCCACTTTCTTCCACAGGCAGAGTTTTGTTGTTTTACTGCTTGACTTATACTTATTGAAGGATTTGACACAAAATAATCAGGAGAGTGTATTTATAGCATCACTTTGAATTTGGTACATAAATTTATTCACTTCAATGTTTGCACTATCTCCGGCGTGATTATGTTCTTGTACCGGCTTTAGCTACTGCATTATTACGTGTTTTTTGAAGTATTCGCACTTCCAATAAACAGTAGTTTCACAGTTTATCTTTCACATACATATAGCCATCAACTATAAGGTAATATTCCTTATGACCTCTTCACAAATTACAAGGACATTTTAAAATAATTAGGTTAAAATCCATTTATTTATTTTCTATATTAAATATTACATTTTTCTTGTTGTTTAACGATTAAAAAAAGGAACGTACGAGGGAATAGGTCAACAAAAGTCTATTCTAACAAATTTTTATTCAAACAAGTTATTTTTATTTATTTATTTATTCTTATCCAGCAAATGATACACAAAGTACATAGATACTACATACATTGTGTCCTATAGAGATATATAAAAAATATCTGTACATAGGACTGGATTCCAAACACTTGTTATTTACAAAAATTTATTAAGTACTTAAAATAATAAAAAAACATAATTTTAATTTAACATAATATTACTAATCAACATAAATATCAACATAATCTTACTAATAGTTCATACTTATGCTTGATAACCAATAATCATAGATCCACAGAAAATTGAAACATAATACATATTGAAACATAAACACACATATCCCATGTCAACCTCATTAAGTACCAAGAAAGTATCAAAACCCACAAGATTCAATCGTAGATTATATCACAGTAGTTCATAGAGAATTACCAGGAATTGATCCAATTAATTATATATTTTTTGACAGTTATTTTATTTCCAATCAGGTTTTTTTAATCATTTGGTAATTTATTAAAATTGTTAATAGCAGTATAACGCTATTAACTAAATATTAATTATTATTCTTATATTATTAGCTATTAATTAAATTTACATTCATCATAAAAATAAACCACAGTATTCTCTATATAGAGTTTAGTAATACTTAATACAGATTAAAACCTGGTAGTAAGTGGATTATAATGATTATAATGTGGATAAATATTAAAGTGGATTATAATGTTATAGACAATAAAGGATAAAGCTGGTGGGGTTGATAGGATTAATAGTAAAGTTCTTAAACTCATAGTCAATGATATTTGTTTTCCACTGGAACATATTTTTAATAAATGTATCAGTACAGCCATATGGCCTACTTCGTTAAAAAAGCTGATATAATTCCGATCTTTAAGTCTGGTAATAAGCACTTAACGACTAACTATAGACCTACTTCACTTACTTCCAATTTAGCAAAAGTTTTGGAAAAAATTATATACAACAGATTAGATAGCTTCTGTTCTAAAAATAACTTAATCTCAAATAAACAATTTGGTTTCATGAAGAATAGGGGTACTGATGATGGGCTTGCCTCTACCTCAAATTTTATTTATAATAATATTGATAAAAACAGTATTAGTATTCTTGGACCTTGCAAAAGCCTGTGATACCGTTAATCATCAGATTTTGCTAGAGAAACTTTGGAGCTGTGGAATTAGAGGACTATCGCCTTAGTTAATTCAAAATTACTTATCAAATAGAGAACAATGTGTAAGAGTAAATAATTGTGTGAGTGAATATAAATCTGTCAAAATTGGTATTCCTCAAGGAACTATACTTGGACCGTTTTTATTTATTCTTTATATTAATGATATCTTTAATGTACTACCTGAAAATGCTCTGATCTCTTATGCTGATGACACTGCTGTTTTAGGTTGTGGGAGAAACTGGGGTGAGGTAAGAGATTGTTAGAATTTTTGGCTAGAAGGATTAAATATTTGTTTAAGAGATAATCAGCTCTCACTCAACATTGATAAGTCTACATTTATTACATTTGGCAGTTATGCTGGTACTGTTCCAATAAATTTTAGTTTGTTTATTAATGATTTAAAAATAAAAAGGGTCGAAAATAGCAAATATCTTGGGTTATTTTTTGACTGTCATATGAAATGGTATAAACATTTACTTGAACTTGTGAAAAAAAAACAAATACTTTACTTTTTTGTTCTACAAATTAAGTAACTGTCTTCCACCTTCTATTCTGAAAACAATATATCATAGTCTCTTTGAAAGCATAATAAACAGAGGAACTATTGCTTGGGGTGGGGTATATAACAATTCAGTTAAATCTTAAGCTTCTATGCAAAATAAATTAATCAGTAAATTGCATACCCAATGATTCAATGATACCTTTAAAAGTTAAAGATTCCTTCATCGTTAGTGCTTTATCTTACTACTATTTTGATTGTAAGCGACTTCATTCAGATAGATTGACAAATACGCGATCCAGGCAGCTTATTTTACCCAAAATTAACAAAACGAAAAGCACCAAAAATTCTTATAATGTGGCAATAAAATAGTTTAATCTACTTCCTAACCTTTTGAAAATTCTTTGTGCAAGGAAGGTATTAAAAAAGAAAATTAGTAAGTGGATTACAACTTTTGTATGATTATTTTTTGTTTGTAACTTTTCTATGTTTGTTAATTTGTTTCTGTGTATATTTAACTTTATATGATATTTATATATTTGTGTTATGAACTTGTTAAGAGTTGTTTAAGAATTTTATATTTTGTCTTTGTGTTTTGTATTTTCATATTTTATATTTGTAATATTTCTCTGTATATTTTGATTTTCTTCTTTGTTTCTTTTTATAACCAGTCCTATGTAAAGATGGTACTCCCATCTCTATAAGTTTACTTCTGGAAAATAAATAAATAAATAAAATAAATTTAACCTTTGCTATTCTAATCAATCCATTTTGTATAGCGACAAGTGGTTTATTTACATTATCATAGGCACTACCACAAGCTATTAAACCATAGCTGACAATACTTTCAAATAGGGCATGGTGACCTTCATAGCTTTTGGTTCTAGAATATGACTTAGTTTATGAAACACAAATATCAAGTATCTAGTCTTTTCTTAAATTTCTTTAATATGGTAGTCCCATCTCATAAAGCAATCAACATATACTACAAGATATTTACAGGAGTCGACTCTCATGATTTCCATATCCTCAATATATAGCTTGATATCAACAGGTATACTATCGGGATAACACCTAAAAGTTATAAAAGTAGTTTTATTAATGTTTAGTGATAGTTGATTAGTCCTAAGCCATATATGAATCTTATTCAACCATACCATAGTTTTCGCAGCTACCTCCTCCCAGGATTGACCCGAACAAAATAAAGCCGAATCATCAGCATATGAAACTAAATTGCTAGTAGGTAGGATGTTAAAAATATCATTGATATATAATATGAATAGTAAGGGACACAAGATAGTTCCTTGGGGAACTACTGTTACTAAAATATGTGTTTTGCTACATATGTGTTGGAGTCGCCGCCGCACCCACAGGGTGTCATACGCGGACCAGGAAGCCGGTGGATACCACTAAGACGCGCCTGGATTTTGGTCAGGCTTTTCTTTTACTATCCCGAAAAGCATGGGTGCCTCTTCTGACAGTTCCGCCGTACCAATGATCTTCATCTCCGCCTTCACTGCCATTGAGGACTTCACCGTAACCCTGGCAAGGGGCCCTCACATGGTACTGTCACCCGGGCCAGGTGATCCATGTTTTTTTACGAGGTTGTTACTCCTCCCACTTCTCCTCCAAAGTATTAGTATATTACCACTTTTTTTTTTTTAATCCCATAAAGAAACGAAAACGCAAATTTTACATTAAATTTATTTGACATTTCGAAAGATAATTTTGTTGAAACCAATACACTTTGTTTTTACACAATTTTTCTTTACACTAACACCAATCCAATGTTACCCCCTTGCCCCTCATTATAAACTTCTCGCCCAACGAACTTTACACCACTCAAAAAACACAACTTCTACACAACTTCAACGAGCACGACTTTTTTTGTACGACTCATATATATATATATATATATATATATATATATATATATTTGCGTTCAGTGATCTTAGTGGCAGAAGGTTGTCGTCCAAGCTGAGCATTTCCAAAACCTGACCTACCTTAATTACCGACCTGTAATGACCAGCTTAGTATTAATATATATATATATATATATATATATATATATATATATATATATATATATATATATATATATATATATATATATATATATATCGGTCAGGTTTTGGAAATGCTTTTGTTAGTATTATCATGTTGAATAAGTCTTTCTTTACTTCTTATGTAGCGGATCCGGTGAGTGCATTCGGTTTTCTGGACTTCAATCCTTAGGTCTGATAAATTAAATATTTAAAACTAGAGACTAAATAATCTTCTCATACTGCCATTACTACTACAATCGAGAAGCTAAAATTGGAATTTGTGAACAAATTTACAAATTACAGACAAATAAATATCACTGAACAATTTAAATTTTTTAGATTTATTTGTCTTAGTTATCAACTTACAAACAAAAATTTGATTGTTAAGACAATTGGTAAAATTTGTTAATCGTCCGACTTCTATACTGACAAATTACTAAATACGCTGCAGTATGACGTTACAACACAAATATTTTGGATGTAGCTTAGTTAGTATTAGATTAATAAATATATATATATATATATATATATATATATATATATATATATATATATATATATATATATATATATATATTTCCATATATATAGGATATTTCCAATTCTCCAGACATTATAACAAATTTTATATAAATAACATAAATTGTATGTTTCTTGTTATATTAATGTATTTATTCATAGTTTTTAGTAAAATTTTAATTATGCATGATGTTTCCGGAAAGATAATGTTAATGAAACATAATTTTATCTCTGTTTAATATTATTCTATATCAATGTGGCGATAGAAATCGCAGGAAAATTGAACAAACCGGGGATGGACAAGATTAGAGAAATGTATATATTACGAGTAATAATTTCAAGTTAGCCATTTCATTCAAAAAAAAATGATGAGATTATTATTAGTTGGTTTATTAGCTGTCGTGATAAAAGTAAGTAAAATGAAATTATCTTCTATAATAAAAATTATTCTAGACTTCGCGATATTTATAATAAAATTTGCAAATTTTTAGGGTCATAATTATGAGCAACACTCTTATGAAATGATCTATGAACGTGTAGTTTTAAGCTATTTCAACCCAAGCGAATTTAAATACTTCAAACTCTATAACACAAAATTTAATAGGACGACAAAATCAATAAGTGCTTACTTCGAAAATTTTTTCGACATAACAAATTTGACAGTGAGTAATATAATCATAAGTAAATAATTTAATTTAAGTTGATTCTTTTAGCTTACAATTCAAGCTTATGTGTTTATAAACAACGAGTACAGGAAATTTGCAATAAGATTCTCCATAGACGGTTGCAAATCTTTGCAAAAGAACTATTTTGGATTTGGGGAAGTATTGAAACTTGGAAATATGACCAAATGTCCAATAAAACCTGTAAAATTTTAAACATATTATTAAAAACTCAACACCACCAACCATTAATTGATACCTTATTTTAGGGCATTCATTATGTCAAGGATTATATACCAGATGCCACGAAATTTCCACCCAATTTTCCCGAAAGAAGTTACAAATTAGTCATGTCTATTAATACCGTATCTAAAGAACTAATGATTGCGGAAGTTTTCTTGACCGTTAAGAGAATTTATAGATGGAGAAAAATAGGTCATCAATAAAGATTTTTGCACAATATTTGCAATGTGTTAATGTAAACTCACTTCAGTAGTTACTTTTTAGTTACTGAGTCATATTTAACAATATTTTTTGTTTGTAAATGACTTGGTATACATTAATAAAAACTAAAAGGAGTTATCATATATTTTAGCAATTTAATCCCTTTTTATTATCATGTTAAGATATACAAGATATATAACTCATATATGTTAAGATATTTATATGCAAAAGAAATAAACTTATTGGACTTAAAGTCAAATAACCAATCGATCAATACCCAGGGTACCCAGATACCCATATATAAATTAATAATTAAATATACCTCTAGGGATAAAAAATATTACTTAATATATAAATAAACGAATATATTTAACTTTAAATTAATTTTATAGGACTTATACATACAATATTTTTATGTTGAATTTATTCTTGAAAACATCATTCACATTTAATAATTGCTTTTGAATGTTCATCGATCGTAATCTGGCTTATTAGATTCTTTACATGATTTTCGCGTTTTTCTCCGTTTTTTTATAGACACCCTGGTAACAAACATGATCCTACAAAAATTATTCCCCTACTAGATTTGATAATTTGAACCTGACTCACTTGATGTGTTTGCCCTGCTTGTAGAAATTATTGGTTTTCCATAGATGCTTTCGATCGCAATCCTAGTGGTAAAATTTCTCATAATTTAAATATTTTGAGATCGTTCTTCAATCGCTGGCATACATAATTCATCACTTAATTGTCGCAAAAATATTCGGCGCTCGTTTGTCTTATTCATCATTTTGTTATTTTGATGATACATTATGTAGCTTACAAGATTGGCGACATCCATAATATTAAAAAAAAAATGCGACAGATCGGGTATTGACCAGCGTTTCTCAACCTGGGGCACGTGAAATGATCTCCGGGTGTACTCTGAAAAAAAATTGTAATGGCGGACATTGATAGATAAATTGAACATAAAAGAAAGGATAAAAAGTAACAAAAGACAACAACTGTCTTTCCATTTTTATTGTTTCTTTAACAAGTTTTGCATCGTTATTATACGGTGGGGGGTAGGTTAGGGGTACGTGGATTAGCGATGATACGCAAGGGTACGCAAGTAAAAAAATGGTGAGAAACGCAGGGTTAGTCCATCTGTTGCTTGTGTAACGGCCAAGGTACCCAGGTACCCCGGCTATTGAACAACATTGTGACTGGGTTGTGATTGACATAAGGGTAAAACAAGCAGAATGATTTTATAAAAAAGCAATAAATTGCTAAAATATATGATTCAACTCCTTGTAGTTTTTATTAATATATACCGTCATTTACAAAGAAAAAAATATTGTTTAATATGACTCAGTAACTAAAAATTAACTACTGAAGTGATATAAAGTTAAAAATTAACTACTGAAGTATATATATATATATATATATATATATATATATATATATATATATATATATATATATATATATATATATATATATATATATATATATATTTTATTCAAAATATTTTGTAAGTAAAGTTCTAATTGTATATAATTTGATTAAATTTAATTTTGGTAACATTAAAAAATGGAAATTAATTTGATGTTGAAAAGAGGGCAAAAAAAGGTGGAAAAAAGTGACTTTTTTTGGGTGCCAGAACTAATTTATTGGGGGGTAGTTAATTTTGGTTTCAAAATGTTGATATTTATACGACCTTTTTTTGCTACCTATAAAAATTTTAATGAATTAATAATATATATACATATATATATATATATATATATATATATATATATATATATATATATATATATATATATATATATATATATATATATATATATATATATATATATATATATAGGGTGGTGCACATAAAGTGTTACAGAGCAATAACAGTCAAACTATTGATTATATTCAAAAAAGTTTCAGACAAATGTTTTAGGGGTCGATAGCGCCGTCATACTGGACTACTCTATATTTTTATCGGTGGAGGCGCTGAAGCTACGTCAAGGGCACCTCCACTTTTTTAAATGGAATCATGTATTTTTTTTTTCGATAATAATATTATTGCCGATTTTCAGACGAATTCAACGACCTGCAACAGAAGGTCAAAGGAACGAATGAAAAAGGCACATAAGAATTAAAAAGGCACATAAAGTGTTACAGAGCAATAACACACAATTTATTAATAATATCCAAAAATGTTTCATATTAAAGTGTTCGAGAAGGCCGTCAAACTGGGCCACACTATTTTTTTATCGGTGGAGGCGCTGAAGCTACGTCAAGGTCAACTCCACTTTTTTAAATGGAATCATGTATTTTTTTCGATAATATTATTGCTGATTTTAAGACGAATTCAACGACCTGCAACACAAGGTCATTCTAGTCATGCAAAGTATGAAAATAGTCGAAAATATCGAAAAATATCGGAATAATCAGTTTCAAAGAATCGACTAACCTTGGTTTTCTGTTGACATATCAGTTAGTCACGGCTTACCTTCTAATGTGAGAACATTGAATCGCGAAAATGAACGAATTTCAAGAACCTTTTGATATGTTGATGGTGTTGGGCGAATGCCGTAAAAATTACAGAAACGCCCGAGATTTGTATGCGGCTCGTTATCCGGATAGGCGACAAAAATCGCCCATGGCTTTTAAACGTTTAGCTGACAATTTCTGTCGCTTCGGTACAGTGAAACAAGCACGAGTGAAGCGTCCACCGATTACTAATGAAAATAAAGCGGCTGCTATGTTAGCTTTTGTTGCACTATATCCACATTCGAGCAGCAGGCAAATGGAAAGAGAGAGTGGAATTAGTCGGCGATCTGGCTTAAGGATCTTTCATAAACACAAGTTCCATCCGTATCGTATGTCATTACACAAGGAATTGTACGGCAATGACTTCCTAAATCGCGTTAATTTTTGTAATTGGATTCGTAAAAAAAGGCGCACAGATGTTTCATTTTTGAGTCACGTGCTTTTTTCTGACGATGCTTACTTCAGAAATACGGGAAATATGAATAGGCATTGCCTATATGCTTGTATTACCCTAATGCATAACATGCATTACTGGGCAAATGAGAATCCTCGATGGATGAGAGCTGTATCAACATCCAAATGCATTTCAACATCCGTGGTCCGTTAATTGTTGGTGCGGCATTGTCAGCGATCACGTCATTGGTCCATATTTTTTTAAAGATTACTTGACTGGGCAAGTTTACGCAAACTTTCTGCAAAACGTACTGCCTGAATTACTAGAAGACATGCCCTTGTATGTTCGCATGAACATATGGATGCAACACGACGGTGCACCATCCCATTATGCTCTGTGTTGAAGACAAGTGATGAATGAGATTTTTGGCGAAAAGTGGAAGCTACAGGACGAGGCGGTCCTGTAGCTTGGCCACCTCGTTCGCCAGATCTAACATTACCCGATTACTTTTTCTAGGGGTTTATCAAAGATCGCGTAATGGCGGTAGCACCTACCACGTCTGATGACATGAAGGAAAGAATCCGCTGAGCTTGTACCGATATTACACCACAAATGTTGGCTGAAGTTAGACGGTCTTTTCACCAGCGGATTAACAAGTGTTTACAAGTCGAGGGTCACCACTTCGAGCATCTTCTGTAGGTAGACCGAAACCAAGGTTAGTCGATCCTTTGAAAGTGATTATTCCGATATTTTTCGATATTTTCGACTATTTTCATACTTTGCATGACTAGAATGATCTTATGTTGCAGGTCGTTGAATTCGTCTTAAAATCGGAAATAATATTATCAAAAAGAAATACATGATTCCATTCAAAAAAGTGGGGTTGACCTTGACGTAGCTTCAGCGCCTCAACCGATAAAAAAATAGTGTGGCCCAGTTTGTCGGCCTTCTCGAACACTTAAACTTTAATATGAAACATTTTTGGATATTATTAATAAATTGTGTGTTATTGCTCTGTAACACTTTATGTGCCTTTTTAATTCTTATGCGCCTTTTTCATTCGTTCCTTTGACTTTGTGTTGCAGGTCGTTGAATTCGTTTTAAAACCGTCAATAATATTATCGAAAAAAAAAATACATGATTCCATTTAAAAAAGTGGAGGTAACCTTGACGTAGCTTCAGCGACTCCACCGATAAAAAAATAGAGTACTCCAGTATGACGGCCCTCTCGATCCCTAAAACATTTGTCTGAAACTTCTTTGAATATAATCAATAGTTTGACTGTTATTGCTCTGTAACACTTTATGTGCCCCACCCTGTATATATATATATATATATATATATATATATATATATATATATATATAAAGAGAAGATTTTAATATATAATATAATATTATATTTAATGTAATAAAAAGAAACAAATATCTAAATAATAATAATAATAAAACATCTTTATTGTTATACTTATAAACACAAACATCTACAACTACAACAATTGGCCATCGACCCGTGGTCTTTCATCCGGATATGAACAGATATATAGAACATAAATTGAAAAAAAAAAAAAAAAAAGACTTAATCGAAAAATTGGATGAGAATGAGTGAGTCAGTCGTCTTCTAAGGATTCAAGAAGAGTTTTGGAGGGGTATTGTCGGTTAGAATGTCTAGATGGACGTTTAATGCATAGTTCGTCAAGGATGTTGAACGTCATATGGTTGTTTCTAAGCTTTCTCCTAAGTCTGTCATGTCTGTTAGCTAGAGGAGGGACCCGGGTTTGTCTATAGAGATCTACGTTGGAGGGGTTGTGGAGAGGGTTGTTAGGATGTCTGAGTTTGGTGATGAGACGTAATGCGATTCAATTATTATTGGTGGAGGTAATTACGTGTCCATAATCGAGAATGGGACGACAGATAGATTTGTAGATTTTCGCCGCGGTCTTTATGGAAATACCCTGGTTGCCATTCGTAAAGGCTCTAAAGTGCTTGCATCGTTTAATTAACTGGGACTTGCGTAATTTGGCGTCGTTATTGAATTTGTGTTTCGAGTCAATAGTTAGTCCAAGATATTTAACGCTGCTGGAGGGCCGTACGTCGGAGGAGCCTGTGTGGATGCGAGGTGAGTTTGAGGAAATTTTATGGTTAGGGATGAGGAGTTGGCATTTGGAAGGATTTGGTGATAATCTCCACTGGTTGAACCAAGCGAGAGTGTTGTTGGTGAGTTTTTGGAGTAGGTCGATGGTAGATTTGAGGGAATTGCTATGGGAAATCAGTGCAGTGTCGTCTGCGTATTGTAGTATGTAGGAAGAAAAGTCAATGTGAGATTTGTCTAGTTGATTGTAGTTGTAAATGTCGTGACAGTATATATTGTATAGGAGAGGGGAAAGTGGGGAACCTTGAGGGAGACCTTGCAGAGGGGAAAATGCGGGAGAAGAGATGGAGTTGATTTTTACTTTTCAGGATCTGTTAAAAAGGAAACTTTTAATTACGTGGATTAGGTAGGGAGGGACATTAATTTGCGACATTTTGAACAAAAGCCCGGCATGCCAAACGCTATCAAATGCTTTGTTGATGTCCAAGAAGAGGGCTGCGGATTTCTTGTTTTGGAGGTGTGACGCTTGGATATTGTTGGTTAGGATGAACAGAGGATGGATAGTGGAATGGAAGGGCTTGAAACCGAATTGATATTTGGGAATGTGGTCTGCAACGGAATTCCATAATCGGGTTTTAAGGATATGTTCGAGGATTTTGCCAAGAACAGGGAGGAGAGAGATCGGACGGTAACTGCTGGGAATGGATTTATCTTGACCAGGTTTAGGGATTGTGACTATTGTGTTCATTTTCCAGCAGCTAGGAAAGGTACCTTTCAAGAGGCAGAAATTGAAAATTTTTGTGATAAAGGAGTGGATGTCTTCGGAGAGGAGTCTGATGAGGTGTTTGGTGACTAAATCGGGCCCAGGGGAGGAGTTTTTACCGTGGAAGAGGGCAGAAAGAAATTCTTCCAGGGAAACTTCATCAATGTTATAGGGGTGGGTTGTCTTAAAGAAGTCGTTAAACCAGTTATTTATTCTGTCAAAGTTATGTTTGTCAAAGTCAGGAGAGTCAGAAAATGAAAATGTTTTTTTAAAGTGGTCTGCAAAAAGTAGAGCCTTGTCTGAGTCACTGGAGTAGGTTAGATTGTTAAATGAGAGGTCTGGAATATGAGACGTCGGTTTATATTTCGATAGCTTTTTAATCTTGGTCCAGTAGGTTTTTCCCTGGTCTTTTTCTATTTCCTGGCAAACCGAGAGCCATCTGTGGGAGCGGAACTGTCCAATGAGTTGATGGATGTCTTTGTTTAGTGTGTTTATTTCGGTTTTGATGTCGGGATTTTCTGTTTGTCTGTAGTCTCTGTATAATTGTCTTTTAAGTTTGATGAGTTTTAGGATGAAGGGGGGAAGTTGTTGACGGTAGAATTTGGATGACAATGGAGGTGAGTGTTTTATTATTGAGTCCGTCACAGTTTTTTGAAATTCGGTAATGATGTCAAAGTTCAGCTCGTCGGAGTTTATAGAGGAAATATAGTTTTGGATATCAAGGTTAACCTTGGGAATGAGGGTTTTCTTTAGGTTGGGTACAGAGACAGGTATTTGAGGTAGTGGGGCATAGTCAAGGAGAATTGAAAAGGATATAGCTAGGTGGTCGGATCCCAGGTCAGGAGTTAGGATGATATCTACGATATTGTTGGTAAGGTTATTGGTATGGAGGATCAGGTCAGGAGTGGAGTCTTTGTTTAAAGGCATGAGGAAAGTAGGATTTGTTTGCCTGCGGATAAAATTAGAGTTATCAAGGAAAGAATTGAGGATACGGATTTTTGATTTGTTGCAATTGAAGTCCCCGATGATGAGAGAATATTCATACAATGCTGCCATTGTCAAGATATTCTGCTCAACAACGGAGTGGGGATGGATATAGACTAGGAAAATATGCAATTTGTTATTATAAAAGGGAATGGTGAAGTGGATGCAGTCGTTGAGTGGGTTATTTAAGGAAGGCGGATTGGCTTTGCCGGGATGGAATTTGGGGTTGATATGTGCTAATGCACCGCCCCTGGACCTATTTGTCAGTAACTGTCCATGTTTTTGTATTGTATTCCAGTTTTTGTATGTAGTATTAGTGTTTTGTCTCGTCTTAGTCTCGACAAAGAGGTGACAATCTGTGTTATTCATTTCCGCAAAGTTTTCAATCAACGAACGTTTGTTGACATAACTATTGATGTTTGCGTAGACAAATTGCATTTTAGGCATCGATATTGATAATGGATTGTGAGAGGTCTTCAGTGGGTAGTGTTAGAGTTTCGGAAGAAGGGCGGGAGAGGTCAAACATAAGGATGTACATGCGGTTACCAGAAAAGAAGGCATGGGTATCGATTAGGAAGTCGGAGGAGAAACGAAGGTTAACTTTTTTGAGTAGTTCAGCGCGATTATTTTGAATATGGTCGTTTATTGTGGTCAAGTAAGTATGGATGATATAGTCGTGTGTGGTTATAGGTGAGTGTATGCGTGAGTTGTGAGTGATTTCAGGGGGGAGGTCTGCAGATTTTTTGTTTGAGCTTCTAATGGTGACATTAGGAATTCCCTCGATGGGCGCAGTTGGTCGGTTCGGGCACTTATGTGACCAGGCTTCGTGGTCGGTCCGACCACACGAGGTGCATTTAACAGGGAGGATGGTTGTGCATTTATTAGTGTCGTGTGGACCACCACATTTGCGACATTTGACGGGGACATTGCAATGTTCGGTAGCGTGTTCGAACGACTGGCATTTGTTGCAAGGTCGGGGGATGGGCGGCGGTGGTGTACTTGGGGAAATCGGATACAGCCGATTCATAAAAAACAGGCCGCCAGAAGAAATCAGGGCCTCGAACGTATTTATATCAGATGTTATAATTCTTATGAGCCTGGTGGGATTGTTTGTTGCCTTAGATATGATACGCTTGCAGTATCGGAAGTTGTATTTCAAATCCCTCAGGTGGATGGCTAATGATTCATCACTGATCTCGTATTCAACGTGCTCAATAACTGCAGAGTATGACTCGTTTCTCGTAGAGGACGAGGATAAAAATGGGGTTCGGGGAAGGAGTTTGTAAGAAGCTAGAGATTTATTTGAGGAGAGAGTTTGAAGAGCGGTGTTTGCCTCTAAGTCAGTTTTTAGGAGAAATCCAGAGGAGGTTTTGATTAGAAGGTCTTGATTTTTGGGACGAACTGTTTGTCAGATTATAGAAAGTTGGATGCGTGTGGTAGACGGATTTGTGGGGGATAATGAGTAAATGAAGTTATATTGTTTGAAAGGTTTACGAGTGTTTAGTGAAGTAGAAGTTGAAGGTGAGAATTGAGGCGCTGGATCACTAGAAACGTGTGATGTTGAAGTGGAGTATTGTTCGGCTGTGGCGGCTGATGTGGTGGCTGAGGTAGAAACCAGTTGTTGCGGCTTTTTGGTAGATGCTGGTTGAGTGAGGTTTTTGTTGCTGAGAGGTACGACTTTTTTGGGCCGTCCTCTCTTTCTCTTCTTCGTCCATTCTTCGTCCTCATCGGACATAATTGAGGTCTCGTCCGTCAGCATTTATGCCAACGGAGAGTGGGTATAAATATTGTTGAAATATAAATACCAAAGTATTTGTAGCACACACAGTTTAAGAGAAGATAGAGAAAAAAACAGCTTAAGTGATAGCAATTTATCGAAAGAGATAACGGACAGGTTTTAGATACGTCTGTGCGCGTTAAAGTCTCGACAACGACTGCAAATATCTAAATTAATATAAGAAATAACAAAATTTAAAGATGAAAAGCGATTCTATGAATTTAAAGAAAAAGAAAAAATAAGTAGTTTAAAGTTTACTATTGGAAATAATAATTTTAAATCTATATTATATTAATTAATAAATATTTTATATTATTATTATTATTACATCATTTTTGCCCATATGGACAGTGTTTGAACTTAAATATCTCATGATGACACAAGTTTCACTTCTTTCCTTTATTTTTCTTCTCTTCCCAAAATCTCTTCATCCTTTGACTGTGCTCCTGTTTCCTTTGTTCTGTCCACAATGTTCCTATCTTCCTTTCACTTACTAAAAATTCGGTATTCTTAATTTTGCTTCTGAATTTTTTCCTGTCTTTTATCATTTGCTGATTGATCCCCAATTGCTTTATCATCTTCTATTTCATGAAACCAATTTTTTTCCTACTTGAACTGTTTACTACATCAACGAATTTTTTTGTAAGTCGTTTATTGTTCATTCTCTGTATGTGCCCATAGAAAGTTAGTCTTCGTTTTCTAATGATATCTGTTAGTCTGTCTGTGTGTTCATATAGCTCTTTGGTAGGTCTTTTAATCCATATCCCATATCTGTGTAATGCTCCAAATATTTTTCTAAGAATTTTGCGTTAAATTTTTTCTGTTTCTATGATGCCAGATGCTCCAATTGTGGTCGTTTCTGACGCATACAATGCTTCAGGCAATACAACTGTTTTGTAATGTCTGAGTTTGGCTTGCCTTGATATGCTTTTCTTATTATAATGTGACCATGTAAGTTTGTATGCTTTCTGGAGTTTTTCCGTTCGTTGAATGTTAGACATCTTGTTTGATCCTCCTATTTGTATATATTCCCCTAAGTATTTAAATTTTTCTACTCTTTGTATAGATCCATAAGTCGTATATATGGTATGTACATTGTTGGTATGTCGTTCCATGTATTCGGTCTTCTCATACGATATCTGTAAACCTGTTTTAGCGGCTATTTTATGTAATCGCTGCAGTGCTTCCTTTGCCTCCTGTGTGTTATTGCTGGTTATGGCAATGTCATCTGCAAATGCCAAACATTTAATGATTGTTTTTGTTTCGCGTGTTCTTCCTAGCTGTATGCCTTTTACTTGTTCCTCCCACTGCTTAACAATTTTGTCTAAGACCATGTTGAACAAAATTGGTGAGAGGCCGTCTCCTTGTCTGACACCTGTGCGTATCTGAAAGGGTTCTGCAATTTCACCCATGAACTTGATCTTAACTTGATTAAAATATTTTATATATATATATATATATATATATATATATATATATATACATATATATATATATATATATATATATATATATATATATATATATTATTAATTAAAAAAAAATTATTTAATTTATTTAAAAATATATTAATTATTAATATATTAAATGTTTAATAAAAAATTGAAAATTATTTAAATTATAGTTAAATTTATATAGATTAGTATAATAAATTAATTAAAAGTTAGTTAAAATTAATACTAAATTTAATTAATTATTCCATATATTTATTTTATTTATTTATTTAACCAGAATAAGATTATACAGTTATTTACATAGACCGTATCCCATAGAGGTAAACTAGTTATCTGTACATGAGCTGGTTGGTTTTTACAAAAGAAACTTATTATAAACTTATTATAAACTTATAACGACTAATTATAGACTATGACCAGAATGAAATAAACCTAAACATTTACATATATACATTTATAACGAAATTTTTTATTTATA
This sequence comes from Phosphuga atrata, assembly GCA_944588485.1. NCBI lineage: Eukaryota > Metazoa > Arthropoda > Insecta > Coleoptera > Silphidae > Phosphuga > Phosphuga atrata. Next base: position 22,578,429 of record OX155904.1, on the reverse strand, counting down.
CTCCAGTTATTAGCCAGTTTATAAGTTTTTTCCTTATTAATTTTTTATTAACATTTAGAGATTTCAGATTGTCAGGTAGCATATTAAAGTTTTTTTTGCTACAATATGAGAGTTTTTGAATGCAATACTTTTATTGATTTTCGGTACAATTATTGCCTTATTTCTAGTTTTACCTTGGTAATTATTAAATAACTTTTTACAATTTTCATAGTGAAAACATAGGGAGTCAATTATGAAAGTTTCTTTACTATTCAAAATGTAATTGTTCGTTTGTTCTGTTATTATATTAATGAGTTTATTTTGTGTACTAGTTAATTTTTTCATAATATTTTTATAGCATCCTCCCCATGCAATTATCCCACAATTAACTATACTTTCAAATAGTGTATGATAGATTATTTTAAGTGAATTTTTGTTTACACTCCTCTTCAATTTATAGAAGATAAATAGGAAAAATTATTTTATATGCTGGTCCCATCTCATATTACAGTCAAACTTTATGCCTAGATATTTACAACTGTTAACTCTTTTTATTTTCTGATTATAAATAAAAATTTCCAAATTTGCTGGAATACTATCGCTATAAGAACAAAAATTTATAAATGTAGTTTCAAATGCCAAACATTTAATGATTGTTTTTGTTTCGCGTGTTCTTCCTAGCTGTATGTTTTTATTTCTACATTTATTGACAGATAATTATCAAAAAAACATTTCCCTAATTTATCTAAATAACCGTTAATTTTGTGTTGAACGTCAGGCCATGAATTACCAATTCACTTTACAACACTGTCGTCAGCATAAGCAGCTATTGAGTTTGCTTCTAAAATTTTAAAAATATCATTTAAATATAGAATGAACAGTAATGGACCTAGGATTGTTCCCTGCGGAACACCAATTTTTACCTTTCTTTTCATACTCTTAATTTTATTAATTCTTACAACCTGTAGTCTATTGGTTAAATAATTTTAAATAAATCAGAAGCAACACCTCTAATTCCGTACTTATACAATTTCTGTATTAATATTTTATGGTCCACCGTGTCAAAGGCCTTAGCTAAGTCTAAAAAAGCGACTACTGTAGGGTTGTTCTTATCCATATTCGTATAAATAAACTCCGAAATAGATGCAAGAGCATCCATTGTGCCCCTGTTTTTGAGAAAACCAAATTGTTCCTGCGCAACGATTTTATATTTAGTAATAAAATCATAGAGCCTTTTATGAATGATTTTTTCGAAAACTTTCGCGATGTTAGATATAAGGGAGATAGGACGATAGTTTGTTGCCTGATGTCTATCACCCGTTTTAAAAATTGGAATGATTTCCGCACATTTTAATGCATTAGGCCAGATACCCCTTAACTTACAGTTATTGAATATATACTCAAGCGGTTTACTAATATAATGATTAATAACTTTGAGTGCTTTAGAATGTATGCCATCTGTCCCTCCTGCTTTGTCTTCTAGGTTTGTTATAACTTCTTCTATTTCACTACAATTTGTTGGATTTAAGAAAATAGAGTTAGAATTTTGATTTATGTTGATATTACTTTGACTATAATTTTTGTTTCCTATTTTTTCTGCGAGCTTTACCCCAATATTGCTGAAAAAATCTACAAATTCATTAGCAATTTTTTGTGGATCAATGATCTTTTGATGTTCTTTATTTAAATAATCAATATTTTCATTAAATTTTATTTTTTTCCAAGCTTTTCATTGATAAATTGCCACATTTTTTTACTATCGGTACATTTATAATTAAATTCCCTACTGTTATGGTTATATTTTGCTATTTTTATTAATTTATCTAACGTTTTACGATAGTTAATATAATTTAATTTTAATTTAATATTAGTTATATTTTGCTTCCATTTATTATAAAGTTTTTCTTTAGTGTGACAAGATTTTATGATACCAGAGGTAATCCAATTTTTACGCGGCTTTTGCTTTTTATAGATAGTAGATTTTACAGTGGTTTTTTTAATTAATATTTGTATTTTATCAATTAGTAGATATGTAGCTACATTTGGATCATGCGTAGCCAATAAGTCTGTCCAGTCGGTTTGCTCGCAATTATTTAACAGTTTCTGGTAGTTAATAAAAGTTTTATTATTGTTATAATTTTTTTGTGTATGTATTTTAATTCCCAGAAATATAGGAAAGTGGTCAGCAAAAACATTTGCATAAGTAATTGAATTTAGATAATGTAAATTTGATGTATTTAAAAATGGCATTTACTAAGTAAAATTAACTTATTTAAAAAAAATGTTTGATTTCTTGTAATTAAGGAAATTTATTTGAGTTTAAGGCTTAGAGAGTTAAAATAGAATTTTTTAAGAAATTAGTAAATTTTAGGCATTATTGTAAAGTGGTTTAGAAATGTAAAATTTTCAATTTTCAAAAATCGGTATATATATATATATATATATATATATATATATATATATATATATATATATATATATATATATATATATTTATATATATAAAATTTTTATATATATATATATATTAAATTAATGTCCTATATATTAAAATTATATAGTAATATAACTTTATATATAGCTTTTTTTTAAAACTGAAAAACCGATTTTTGAAAATTGAAAATTTTACATTTCTAAACCACTTTACAATAATGCCTAAAATTTACTCATTTCTTAAAAAAATCTATTTTAACTCTCTAAGCCTTAAACTCAAATAAATTTCCTTAATTACAAAAAATCAAACATTTTTTTTAAATAAGTTAATTTTGCTTAGTAAATGCCATTTTTGAAAACTAATTCTAATTAATTCAACGCAATTACATTGTTTCAAGAACTTTAAAAAATTAAACAGTATAAAAAACGCAAAGTAATTTATTTATTAAACAAAATTTAAATAAATTATAAAAATATTAATTTATTTAGGAAGGGGCAGTTTAAGCGGGTTATTATTACCTAGCTTATATTTTGCTTTATAAAATATTTATATTGTTAGTAAATATTTTTTTTAAGTTAAAGTTATAATTTATCTTCGGGAGTTAGTTTAATAAATTTTGGGGAATTTTGTTTTTTAGAAAATTTAAAAAATTGTGTTTATTGAAATTGAGTTTATGAGGGGTTCTTAATTAAATTTCAATAAAATTTAAATTTATATAGTAGTTTTCTTTAAAAGCAATTTTTTATTTTTATAAGGGTTAGTTTTTTCTTGACAAATTTTAATTAGAGTGTATATTGTTCTTAAAAGCTAATATTTTTAGCATTTAAATTTGTTGGTTAGGGGGGGAGTCAAATTTTTTTTAGTTGTTATTGATTTTACGTTATTAATTTAATTTTTCATTAGTTTTCCGCAGTTAGAGTTAGAGTGTACCATTTACTTAAGCTTTGATTGAAGCGTTGTTCAGTTTTTTCTCGAGAAATTTTAATTAATGAGTTTAGTTTTCTTAAAATTAATCTTTTGAATTGTTATGTGTTATTTTTGATTGAGGGGTCAGAAATAATTTTCTAAGTTTTTTAATTTTATAATGTTGAGGTAGTTTTATTGTTCGGTTATTGACCAGCGTTTCTCAACCTGGGGCATGTGAAATGATCTCTGGGTGTACTCAGAAAAAAGTATGTATGGCGGACATTGATAGATAAATTGAACATAAAAGAAAAGATAAAAAGTAACAAAAGATAACAACTGTCTTTTCATTTCTATTATTTCTTTAACAAGTCTTACATCGTTATTATACGGGAGGAGGGTAAGTTAGGGGTACGTGGATTAGCGATGAGACGCAAGGGTACGCAAGTGAAAAAAGGTTGAGAAACGTCGGGTTAGTCCGTCTGTTGCTTGTGTCACGGCGCGGGTACCCAGGTACCCCGGCTATTGAACAACATTGTGACTGGGTTGTGATTGACATAAGGGTAAAACAAGCAGACTGATTTTATAAAAAGCCATTAAATTGCTAAAATATATGATTCAACTCCTTTTAGTTTTTATTAATATATACCAAGTCATTTACAAAGAAAAAAATATTGTTTAATATAACTCAGTAACTAAAAAGCAACTACTGATGTGAGTACATTAAAACATTGCAAATATTGTGCAAAAATCTTTATTGATGACCTATTTTATCTCCATCGATAAATTCTCTTAACGGTCAAGTAAACTTCCAAAATCGCTATTTTTTTGGACACGGTAATCATAGACATGATAATTTTGTAACTTCTTTCGTGAATATTGGGTGGAAATTTCGTGGCATCCAGTACATAATCCTTGACATAATGACTGCCCTAAAATAAGGTATCAATTAATGGTTGGTGGTGTTGAGTTGTTAATAATATGTTTATAATTTTACAGGTTTTATTGGACATGTGGTGACATTTCCAAGTTTCAATACTTCCGCAAATCCAAAATAGTTTTTTTCCAGAGATTTGTATCTATCTATGGGGAATTGTATTGCAAATTTCCTGTACTCGTTGTTTATAAACACATAAGCTTGAATTGTAAACTAGAACAATCAACTTAAATTAAATTATTTACATATGATTATATAACTCTCACTGTAAAGTTTGTGAGGTCGAAAAATTTTTCAAAGTAAACACTTATTGATCTTCTCGTCCTATTAAATCTTGTGTTATAGAGTTATAGAGTATTTGAATTCGTTTGGATTGAAATAGCTTAAAACTGCACATTGATAGATCATTTCATAAGAGTGTTGCTAATAATTGTGACCCTAAAAATTTGCAAATTTTATTACAAACATCGCGGAAACTATAATAATTTTTATTATAGAATATAATTTCATTTTACTTACTTTTATCACGACGGCTAAAGAACCAACTAATAATAATCTGATCATGTTTTTCGAATGAAATGGCAAATTTGAAATTATTACTCGTAATATATACATTTCTCTAATCTTGTCCATCCCCGGTTTGCTCAATTTTCCTGCGATTTCTATCACCACATTGATATTGAATAATATAAAACAGAGATAAAATTAAACCAATAACATTTCCTTTCCGGAAATATCATGCATAATTAAAATTTTACTAAAAACTATGAATAACTACATAAATATAACAAGAAACTTACAATTTATGTTATTTATATAAAAATTGTATTTTTATTTATAATTGTATATATATATATATATATATATATATATATATATATATATATATATATATATATATATATATATATTACATCATAAGATCAAAATTAAAACCAGAAAAGTATGTATCAGATCTGGCAGAACATTGTTTAAAGAATACATACTTTAGGTACGCTGGTCAAATATACAAACAAGTCCTAGGTGCACCAATGGGTTCACCTCTATCCCCGTAATAGCCAACATATTTCTTACAGATTTTGAGGAAAAGGCAATCTCATCAGCCACACTTAAACCTACACTCTGGTTAAGATATGTTGACGACACATTTGTAATCTGGCCCCACGGCAGACCAGAGCTGGACAAATTCCTTAACCATCTTAACTCCCAACACGACCAAATTAAATTCACAATGGAGATAGAAAAGCATCAACAACTTCCTTTCTTGGATGTCTTGGTACAGAAGAAACCTGACGGCACTTTGAGCCACACTGTGTACCGGAAACCAACACACACAGACAGATATCTGAAAGCTTCTTCGCACCATCATCCCAAACAACTAGCATCTGTAGTCAACACTCTTACCACCCGATCCAAAAGACTAGCCGACCAGCTTAACTTACCGAAAGAATTGAGGAACTTACGAGAAGCTCTTTCTTCAAATGGATATCCTAACAGCTTAGTATCCAGAGCTTTCCGTCGTACAGAGAACAGTAGCCAAAAAACTGAAGAACGCCAGAAACCCGTTAGCACAGCATACCTACCATATGTTCATGGATCAACTGACAAAATCGCCAGAATACTTAAAAGACACAACATCGACACCATTTTCAAACCTAACCAGAAAATATCCTCCATGCTACGCAGCGTTAAAGACACCATCCCGTTAGAATCCCATGGAATTTACGAAATACCTTGCGGAACATGTGAACGGACCTACATTGTACGTACCAATAGAAAAATATCTGCTAGGATTCAAGAACATGTAGTTTCAATCAGACACAGAGACAAAGTTTCATCCGCACCTGTCCAACACACAAACACTGGTCACTGGATGGACTTTAGAAATTCAAGGACTGTTGCACAGATTAGCCACGAAATGTCACGAGTATACAGAGAAGCCCTAGAGATAGAAAAACGAGACTACTGCATGAACACGAGAGACGATTCCTTGAGACTGCCCCCAGCATGGCGACCGATCATATCCACCCTCAAAATGCAATCCCAGACACACCAGACTCTTGTACGACCAACAAAACAAACAAACAACCGAACCGAAGCATCGCACACAACGCGCATGACCCGAAGCCAGACAAGCTATAAGTAGAGCAAACATTAGTTAAAACCCGTACCTACCAATCGCAATAAAGCGGCGGAGTCTGGTAATGGCGCCAAATTCAAAAATATATTTGAAATAATGAACCGTTTGGAACTTGCACGCTATATATCAAGTCTGCCATATATCAATTTGTTGATATTTAAGGTATATTTTTTAGTGTTGGGGGTAATTGTTGATTTGGGTCGAATAGCATGCTATTTCGAATAGTTGTTTTCAGAAGAATCAACTATTCTGAAAATAAAAAGAAAATTATATGATTTTTATATTATATAAAATTTATTATACATTTTCCTTTTATTGATAAATATAATTTTTTTTTTTAATTTGCACGAAATTATAATTCTACAAAATAGTTTACGTTCAGCGTTAGCATTACCCGGGGTAAACCACGTGGAGGTGCTGAAACGATTTTTTACCCCTGGATAAATCGTTTTGCACAATATTTATGTATATATATATATATATATATATATATATATATATATATATATATATATATATATATACGAATTTAACGTAAATGAGAATGCTAGTCAAGCATAAAAAAGAAAGTAATGTAATATTGTAATTACGATTGATCCATCCTTAAACAGGAAATACAATAGATAAATACATAATACTTAAATACATTACAATACATAGCTAAACACATAATACTTAAACAAATTACAATACATTGCTAAATACATAATACTTAAATAAATTACAATACATTGCTAAACACATAATACTTAAATTACAATACATTGCTAAACACATAATACTTAAATAAATTAAAATACATTGCTAAATACATAATACTTTAAAAAATTACAATACATAATATATCTATTATTCTCTAGTTCCAAATGTCGATTTGAAGGTTGTATAGTAGAATTTTTTAATCCTCCGCCAACCTCCGTCTCAACCCCAAATGACTGATCTTTTTTACGGCTATTACATCGAATGGTTAAATGAATAATTTACAAAATTAGATAAGAAAGCCGCTTACCAGCATTTCATTTTTTATTAGGAAAGTATGTCTGCTTCTCTATCTTTCTCTTCTTGGATACTACATTGTTCTTGTCTCGCTGCAAATTCTCAAAAGCATTACACATGTTTATAAAGTCATCTAATGATTCCCCTTGTAAGGCCTTCACTTTACTGACAATATTTTCATGTTCAATCTGTAGAAATATTTAAATTTAATATTAAAATAATTCCACATCTTGTGTATAATTTCTTCAACACACCTGTTTCCTTCTTTCGCTATCAATACATGTGCTTGGTTCATTATTTTTCTCTTCTAAAAACTGGCATAGTTCTTCTTGATATCTAACTTTACTTGTTGTGGGTTCATGAATGTATAACATTCCTTCGGAGTCTTCTTCTCCCAAACCATGAACACATGCAGCAGACTCACTATTCCTCCTTTCATGCAGCACAACTGCATGTATATGTTTGCACAAGGTAGTCTTCACAGAAAACTCCGGACACTCACAAATATACTGATGCAAACAAACTTTGCATTTATGACAATATCCCATTCGGCAATCCACATCACACAATTCATTGTAAGTTATACTATAAAATGTGTCTCCTGTTGTTGATTAGACTCTAAATTTGCCAAATTCAACAGATTACACAAAATCTGTAATTTTTTCTGCCTTATGAGCTTCAACGATTATTCTATGGCAGTAATTGTTGGCATTTGGTCGCTCTTGATTTAAAATATTTTTCCACATCTTCTCCTCAACAAGCTCTTCCAACATGTCTAATAATTTTTCAACTCTAAAAATTTATAAATAACAATTATAATATATTTAACAATTACAATATAAGATAAAATATTATTGATTTCACCTTATATTTTGATTTCCTCTCATTTTGTTATGTTTTAAAACTTTGTGTAAACTTTCTATTGCCATGTTGGTGTTTATTCCGGCATTGATTCTATAGCAATGAGCCCACATCTTAATTCTATCTTCCTGAAAATAGTACCTACAAATGTATAAAAATTAAGTCATTCCAAAATTTATGAAGTGTATTATGCTAAAGTCCTACTTTTCTAAGTAACTTAAAAACTGTAATTCCCCTTCATCTTTTAAATATTGTAAATATTTGTCCTTCTGTGCAACAAAATTTTCAATTTTCGTTTCCTTCAAAATTTTTCTCATTTCAGTCTTCATTTGCAACTTATTTTCTGGCTTCGTCAGTTTCGATCTGCCTTGAATATTCCAATTCTTTACCACATGCCATGTACAAAGCAATCTCCTTGGCTTTTCCGCAGTCTCCATGGCCTCTGTCCATGCATTGTAATATTTTGGATCATCATCGCTCATTATATATTTGGCATTAATGCTGCATCCCAATCTTTCTTTTAATGCCTTCAAAAAAACTTTTTGAATCACCTGATCCAATCTATTGGAAAGCAAAAATGCCACTGGGAATCCCATATTTCCCTCATCTTTAATTAATACAGTTGTCAATTCAAATTTACAGCGATTTGTTCCATGCGTCCCATCCATACAAATCACATGTTGGTTATCTCTAAGTTTTTTTTCCATGAATTCATTCATGTACCCCAATGCGAAATCTTCAACACTTAAGTCAGGGTGACTTTCTCCTACAACATTATTATTATTTCCACCACCACACCTGCACCATATGAAACCCTTCAAGTTTTTGAAAACCCCAAAAAAGCTATACCAATACCTTCTAATTTATGTAAGAGGAACAAAAATATATAAAATAGAAAGTAGATAGAGCTTAGTGTAATAGTAGATAAGAACTAAATGGGTATGTACACCAATGATGTAGGATGATAGAGGAAGAGGTTCAATAGATCTATGAAGGTCACAGTACAACAAAGCACCACCAAAATCTACAATAGATAAGAAAATTATAATCTACTTAATTGGAATATTTTCTATTAAGAGTTAATTGTTTACTCACCCTCTTTTTTAACTAAAAAAGCGTGATTTTTCCCTTCTTTATTCCATTCTTCAATTTTTAAAGCTGTAGCCATTGTGTCATCTGCATGTCTCTTCTTATCAATGTTAAATTTCTTCATTAAATAGTCTAGATCCCCTCGTCTAATTAAATTTATTCGCTTCACTTCAATGCCATTTGTTTTCCTGGCATCATTTAGTATTCTCTCTGTAGAAACTCCTGCCTGTAATTGATCCACTATCATTGTCTGTTCCTGTTTCGTCAATCTCTTTGTCTTAAATTCATCTCCATGTCCAACATGTGTTTCTATAAATTTCGCACTTAGTGAACCTAAAAATTTTCATAGTAGAATAGTTTTGAAAACAATTTATTAGAAATTACCATTTCTAAAGATCTTCACGATTATCCTTGATGGACACATTCCTGAAATTTTAATACTGCCCCCCAACTTCTCAGCCCTTACAGTACATTGGCTTTTATATCCTAAATTAACATATTTCAATTATTTCTGAACTTCTAATTATAAAATAATAACCAACGAACCAAATGAGTTACTTCAATTACAATTGAGTAAAGTAAAGTTTGTTTCTTCTAACACATGCATAATCAACTTGTCTATTTTCCTTTGACATCCACGATTCAAATTCTGCAATGTTCCTAAAACTTAAATCAGATTGTTTAATAGTTACACCATGTATCTCTGTTAAATGATTAAGCAGAAGCTCATGGTATTGAAATGCCTCCTTTTTTCTTCTGGGCATAAGGAGCAACGAATGCGTTGTAACATATTTTTCCCCACTTGCATATTATGCATATTTCTCAAATGTCGATTCTTTGAAGAAACAGTCACAAATGTCTTCTGACATACATCACAGGTCAGTTTATTGACACTAAAACATAAAAGTAGAATGTCCAAATATGTATACGTTAAAAGATTATATATATTACCTTTCCATGCTGGATGTAACACTAACCTAACTAATGTAAAACTGAAAAAGAAATAGTAATTATTTTTATTAAAACAATAAAAAAGATATTTCAGCGAAATGATAAAATATATATTATAGCAATAAGAACTGCTGATTTAATCGAGATAACCACACTCAAGATTCTCTAAAAAATTGGGCGGCAATATGTCAGCTATTCGACACAAAAGAACAATGAACACACTTCGCGCACACACTGCCCATAACTTAAACTACATTTTTGAATTTGGCGCCATTACCAGACTCCGCCGCTTTATTGCGATTGGTAGGTACGGGTTTTAACTAATGTTTGCTTATAAGTAGTCGCATCGCACGAACGAGCTCTCAGTATGCGTCGAACGGTTGACCCGTACGGACGCATATATCTCTTGAGAATGGCGAATGTTAGTTCGCCGAAACGTCGAGAATCCGGTTCTTTTCAGAGCCAACCCTCTGCATCAACGCGGAAAATTTGATAATCGTCCGACTTCTATACTGGCAAATTACCAAATGCGCTGCAGTATGATGTTGCAACACAAATTTTGGATGTAGCTTAATTAGAATTAGATTAATATATATATATATATATATATATATATATATATATATATATATATATATATATATATATATATATATATATATTTATATCTATATATATATATATATATATATATATATATATATATATATATATATCCGGAGAATCCGGTTCTTTTCAGAGCCAACCCTCTGCATCAACGCGGAAAATTTGATAATCGTCCGACTTCTATACTGGCAAATTACCAAATGCGCTGCAGTATGATGTTGCAACACAAATGTTGGATGTAGCTTAATTAGAATTAGATTAATATATATATATATATATATATATATATATATATATATATATATATATATATATATATATATATATATGTAACATCATACTGCAGCGCATTTGGTAATTTGCCAGTATAGAAGTCGGACGATTATCAAATTTTACGAATAGTCTTAACAATCAAATTTTTGTGTCTAATTTGATAACTAAGGCAAACAAATATTGACAAATTTAAATTGTTTACTGATATTTATTTGTCTATAATTTGAAAATTTGTTCCCAAATTCTTATTTTTGCTTCTCGATTGTAGTAGCAATGGCAGTATGAGATGATTATTATGAAAAGATTATTTAGTCTCTAATTTTAAATATGTAATTTATCAGACCTAAGGATTGCACTCCGGAAAACCGAATCCATTCACCGGATCCGCTACATAAGAAATATAGAAAGACTTATTCAAGATGATGGTTACTCTATCGAAAACGTGGACTAAGTAGTACAAATGAACTTAGATTCACCATAACCGAAAAAAAAATAACACAACAGGAAGTATTACAATTACAAATCCAGCAAGAAGTGGTCAAATATTACAATTTGTAATATTAATGGAAACTAATGGAGCTTAGTGAATATTTACTGACAAATAATTCTGAATATACCACTTATACCTATGCCTATATGTTACTGACTCATTTAAAGAAAGAAACATTACTATTAAATTCTCTAGTCTCTAATTTTAAATATGTAATTTATCAGACCTAAGGATTGCACTCCGGAAAACCGAATCCAGTCACCGGATCCGCTACATAAGAAAAATAGAAAGACTTATTCAAGATGATAATTCTAACGAAAACGTGGACTAAGTAGTACAAAGGAACTTAGATTCACCATCACCGAAAAAAAATAACACAACAGGAAGTATTACAATTACAAATCCAGCAAGAAGCGGTCAACTATTACAATTTGTAATATTAATGGGAACTAATGGAGCTTAGTGAATATTTACTGACAAATAATTCTGAATATACCACTTATACCTATGCCTATATGTTACTGACTCATTTAAAGAAAGAAACATTACTATTAAATTAATGTATTTTATTCAATTTTGACTTATAAAGTTATGTTTATTTCCTTAGATACGGATTAATGAAGCAGTAGTTTATTAACTAGTGCGATTAAAAGTTTATTCACTAGTGCAATAAACATTTTATCGCACCCGTGCAATAAAAGTATCCATGGCTCGCTTAAAATAACTCCCTTCCGGCCTCCGTAAACATGGCACTTCATTCCTCTTTTTCTCATAGCGCTACAGTCCAAATCGGCCACGGGTTTCCTGTATTTTTCTCCTCCATTCTTCACTGTCCATTGCTGTTCTTCTCCACGCTCTTACCCCGAGTAATTGGTATGCGTCTCCCAGGGTTTCTTCCCCTCACTGTTCCGCTGTCCACCTGCGTTGTATTTTTGCGTTCAGTGATCTTATTGGCAGACGGCTGTCGTCCATCCTGAGCACGTGTCCTGCCCATCTTAGTCTTTGCAGTCCGATGAATGTAGAAATTTGTGGTTCATAATTTATCTACTATAGCTCGTTATTGTACCTTGGCCTTCTTACGTTTCGGACCGTTACCGCCCCTAGAATCCTACATAGCACCTTGCGTTCAAATATGTCCATTGTGTTCTTGTTTTTTTTCGGTCATAGTCCATGTTTCGATACAATAGCATGCGATCGGCCGAATTATTGTCTTGTATATTCTAAGCTTGTTCTTGAGGTGCACACTATTAGATCTTAATAATTCCGCCATTGCATAGTACACTTTATTTGCTGCTAATACTCCCGTCTTACTTCTCCGTCCTTCTTGGTAGTATCTTTCCTGATTTCCACACCCACACCCACATATATATATATATATATATATACATATGAATTCTTAGGTTGTCGGGGTTGCATCCGCGTTCTATTTGAAAATTTCTTCTTAAAAGCTTTCGGCAATCTCGCTGTTGCCATCTTCAGGTTATATGTGTTGCGCTCTGCTTGACAGTTCATGCAGTTCTGACAGTTCACTTTTTGCTGACGACCATGACACTTGATCTTTGTGGGGCTGCTCTTGTTATTCCATGCACTGTTGATCTCCATGTGGGTGGTTAAGGTTAAACATCGTCTCTATTGTTTAAGTTCTTAGGTCTTTTTCCTATATGAAAGATTAATGCCTTAACCGCCTTGATGATCCGTATATGGTAATCTTCCATTTTACTTATTGTTCTAGTGTAGTCGAAATTAATGGTATGTCCAGTGGCTGCTACATGTTGGGCAAGAGATGATGTCTTGTCTTGCTGGCTTACTGCTTTTTTGTGTTCGTCTCGTCTAATATTTATTCGCCTAATTGATTGTTCGATGTATGAAAGATTGCATGATCAGCATGGTATTTCGAACACTCCTTGTTCTTCTAACGGAATTTTGTCCTTTGGGTTTCGTAAGATTTGTGAAATTTTTCTGTCTGTGTTGTAAACGGTCTAGATAGCGTGAATACCCAGTACTCTGCTGATTTTGTCTGTTGTTCCTTTGACGTATGGTAAAAAGGCTCTTTTGGTAGTCTCTAGTTCGTTCTTATCGTTAGCTTTTGGTTGTTTACGTTTTTCATGATGGTATTTATTTGTCTTTTTGGGTATCTATTTGTATCAGAGCACTGCGGAGTTTGGATATTTCTTCATTTTGGTGTTCTGCATCTGCTAATTTAGTGGATCTATGTGTAAGTGTTTTTAACACCCTTAGGCTTACCCAAGCTTAAACAGCTTACACCAAAGGATCAAGTGAACAATGGAAATAGGACAAAATGGCACGTTACCATTTTTAGACGTGCTAGTAATCCAAAAGAAAGATGGAACTCTAGGTCACACTGTTTATAGAAAAATGACACATACCAACAGATACCTAAATGCAAACTCTCACCATCACCCAGCACATCGCAAAGGGGTGTTAAAAACACGTATACATAGATCCACTAAATCAGCAGATGCAGAACACAAAAAGAAGAAATATCCAAACTCCGCAGTGCTCTGATATCAAATATATACCCAAAAAGACAAATAAACACCACCATGAAAAAACGTAAACAACTAAAAGCTAATGATAAGAACGAACTAGAGACTACCAAAAGAGCCTTTTTACCATACGTCAAAGGAACAACAGACAAAATCAGCAGAGTACTGGGTAGGTACGATATCAAGACCGTTTACAACACAGACAGAAAAATTTCACAAATCTTACGAAACCCCAAGGACAAAATTTCGTTAGAAGAACAAGGAGTGTACAAAATACCATGCGGATCATGCAATCTTTCATACATCGGACAATCAAATAGGCGAATAAATATTAGACGAGACGAACACAAAAAAGCAGTAAGCCGGCAAGACAAGACATCATCTCTTGCCCAACATGTAGCAGCCACTGGACATACCATTAATTTCGACTACACCAGAACAATAAGTAAAATGGAAGATTACCATAAACGGATCATCAAGGAGGCCATAGAGATAGAAAAAAGACCTAGCAACTTATACAAACGAGATGATGCTCAACGTTTACCACACACATGGAGATCAACAGTGCATAGAATAACAAGAGCAGCCCCACAAAGATCAAGTGTCATGGTCGTCAGCAAAAAGTCTGTCAGAACTGCCTGAACTGTCAAGCAGAGCGCACCACATATAACCTGAAGATGGCAACAGCGAGATTGCCGAAAGATTGTAAAAAAAAATTTCAAATAGAACGCGGATGCAACCCCGAGAACCTAAGAATTCATATTACGCACGCGAAAATCTAAATACTAACATATATATATATATATATATATATATATATATATATATATATATATATATATGTATATATATATATATATATATATATATATATATATATATATATATATATATAAATATATACATCCTTGAAGTTGTCTTGCAACCGTAATTCTGGCCCGCGCTTCTTTCTTCCTTGTTTTATTTACAATTTATTTTTATGCTTTATTCATTTGCTTCCTCTCTTGAAGCCTCTGATTGATATTCCCCTATCAGTTTTTCTGCGAACGGCTGTAGTCGTGCGTTAATGATATACGTTAGAATTTTGTACACAGTGCATAGCATACTAATTGCGCGTTAGTTATCGCTCTTCAGTTTACCTCCTTTTTTATGGATGGGGATGATTATTGCTGTTTTGATGTCCTTTGGGAGCGTCTCTTCTTCCCAGATTTTTACTAGAAGTATTTATTGCATTAGTTGTTGTCCACCTAGTTCAGCCATACTCAAACTTTTTTTTTGTTGGGCCACTTTTCCGATTTATTTGGGCCGCTATATAAATCACAACATCAGTTATATAGATGTTAAAAAAAACTTATTACTTTTAATTATTTATTTAAATTTTAGTGAGAACCATGATATTGGGAACAGTTTTTAACAATTTCATTTAGATCTGGCTTGTAATTGCTGCACGCTACTCTCAATACGTCATCGAGATGAGAATCTGTAAGCCGTTTTCTGTATACGTTCTTTGCATATTTTATTTTGGAATAGGATGATTCACAAAGATATGTGGATGCAAACAACGTAAGCAGAATTTGGGCACATTTTTAAACAGTCTTATATTGATCGGGCACTATTATCCAAAATTCAGCGTACTCCTTCTTCTCTCTCTTCTCTTTAAAAATAACTTCTAAGTTTGTTTCATTTTTCATTTGAATAAACTCGTCAAACAAGTCTACATAGTTACAGTCCAAAACTGAAGCCAATTGTGAAATACTTGTCGACTCTAGATGCCAGGGATTTTCTACCAGCAGTAGCAAATTTTTCTTAAGTTATAAAATCTCCTTTTAAGTTCGTCTGATAATGCAGATATATAATTTGAAAATATCGGGTAGTTTTCTTCGGAAATATCAATACAGTCCTATGTAACCCTTGTTAGAGTTGGAAAATTTTGCAGTGATTTGTTTTGAATTTCTTCGTAATAAATGCTTAGTTTTGCTTCAAAAGCAAATATTGTATTTGCCATTTGTGAAATGATTTTGTTTTCACCTTGCTAACTTCGATTAAGACTGTCGAGTTTCTCAGTAATGTCGCATATAAAAGCTAAAAGACACCACCATCTGTTATTTTGCAGTTTGGGATAATTTTTATCATTTTGCTGTAAAACGAGCAATATTTCTTGACGTAAAGTAAAAAACCGTTCCAAAACGTTTCTTCTACTAAGCCAGCGCACCGAGGTATGTAAAAGAACGTCGCTATATTAAAAGACTGCCCACTTCTTCCAAAAGACTTTTAAATCTTCTGTGGTTTAGTTCTCGTGTTCGGATATAATTCACAATACTTATAACTGTTTTCATCACAGCTTCTATTTCTATTTCTGGATTTACATTTCGTGCTGCCAGGTTTTCTTGGTGAATAATGGTATGGTTATTAAATTTGTTAAATTATATTTCTTTTTGTATAGCAAAATAAAGCCATTTTTGGATCCAGTCATTGAAGGACATCCATCCGTACACACACAAAAAAATTTTTAATTTCTATTTCATTCTGTTCTAGAAAACTGCAAATAATGTCGAGATAATCTGTACCCCTGGTTTGGCCTTTCATTGGAAGGAATTTAAAAAAATCTTCGAATATTAAATTCTGTTCAGTGCAATATCTAAAAAAAACGAACATTGCGATGTTGCTGAAATATCGGTACTGGAGTCAAAAGCTAATCTAAAAAACTTGCACTTCTTCAAGTCGTCAATTACGTTACTGCGAATATGTTTGGCGATATCTTCAATACGTCTCCCACAGGTAGAATCAGAGAGTTGTATTTTTTTAATTTCCGATAGTATCTGTTTTTTGTTACTGAATTTATCGAACAGTATATCGGCACCATTCACGAAACATTCTTTTACAAATTCTGCGTCGGTAAATGGTTTCATATTTTTAGCAAGAATATAACAAATTTCATACGATGCTTTAGATACCGCTGCATCTTGCGATAATGCCACCGACATAAAATTTTGTTGTTGTTGCAAAGATCTTTTCAAAAAATCCAATTTTTCATTTCTCATGAAATACCCTTGAGGAAAAGTGTCGTTGAATGCTTTGTGTTTTGTGGTAAAATGACGAGCAATAATATATTTTTTTAATATAATACTTTCACGACATATCAAGCAAATAGCTGAGCTACGTTTACTCGTCACAACAAAATATGCTGCTTCCAATTCGTCTTGAAACAGTTGGTTTTTCCTCGGATATTTTTCGTTTGCATTTGGAATACACTCCTGACATTGTCGATTACTATATATTTATTTTCAATTATAGTCACAGTTTCCCTTTAAAAACTTTCACTGTTTGACTGGGATATTGTTTCTGTACTGCAGTGTACAATACACTTATTCACTCACTAACTTTAAACGTCTTTGAAATAAACGTCTTCTCTCGCCGCCTGTTGAGTCACATGTCACAGTGTGCAACCAGTGCCCTGCGCCTATTATTCCTGCAGAATTTTAAATAGGTAATTGGCTTAGTAACTTAGCTTACAGCGGATGGGCAACTTTCGATAGCTTGTCGGGCCGCAGTTTGAGTATGGCTGACCTAGTTGGTATGCCTAGTTGCTCAGCTGGTATTCCATCTATCCGCGGTACCTTGTTTCCTTTCATTTTGTGTATGGCCACTTTCGTCTCCTCGAAGGATGGTGGTTCTGTCCTGTCCCCTTCAAGCTCGTTAATTTCTCCAATGTCTCCTGCCATTTCTTCTCTTTTTGTTAAGAGTTCCTGGAAATGTTCTCTCCAAATGTTCTTAGTTTTATTCGCTTTGCTTTCTGTTTGTCCGTCGTGATTTTTGATTAAGCTCGTGCGTGGGGTGTAGCCTCTGCGTGTGTCTTTTAGGTTATTTCTATAGGCTATTCTGGCCCCACTCTCTTTGAAGTTCTCGTCCATCTTAGCTATGAGCTTGCTCTCATATCCTCTCTTTTTGTATCTACATATTCTGTCTGCTGCACGCCTGGCCGCATCAAATTCCCTCTTTCTCCCTTTTGTTTTCCTTTCAATATATTTCTTATATTCTTTATTTCGGTCCTCTTTAGCTTTCTCGCACCCCTTGTCGAACCCTCTTTTCTTTTATATTTGTCCTAAGATTTCTGTTGCAGTTTCAGTAACTGTTCTTTTTAGCTTATTCAATTGGTTCGCTGCTGTGTCCCGTTGGTTATTTTGTGTGGATGGATTTCGTGTTACCTCTTACACATACCGTATTCTCATCTCAAGTGCTTTTAACTTCCCATAGTCTGGTGTAGCTGGCTTTGTGAATTCCTGCCTCTTGTTTTGCGGTACTATGCACCTAAAATAAATTTGTGTTAATAAATGATCTGACAGTATGCACCCCTCCTTGACTTGACATTTACACTCTTTGCTGCTTTCTTGTCCACAATAGCGTGATCTATTTGGTTCACTGTCGTACCATCCGGCGACCTCCAAGTTCGCTTATGGATGTTCTTGTGTAGGTAACATGTGGAGCTGATCACCATGTTTTTACTTGCAGCGAAGTTAATAAGTATCTCTCCGTTTTCGTAGTGTGGGGAGTATTTTGCTATTGTTTCTATTCAGTGGCTTTCTTTCCCAAATTTCGCATTCACGTCAACAATGATGATTTTGTGGTCGTTTGTTGGGGATGTGTCATATGTCTCTTCGTTTAGTTCGAAATACTTCTCCTTTGTTTCTTCGTCTTGCTCCTCTGTGGGGCAGTGTGCTATAATCAGAGTCCAATTAAAAATCTTGTTTTTAGTCGCACTTTACACAAACGTTCGTTAATTGCTTGAAAGTCTGGTATGTTTGTTTTAAGCTTGTTGTCGACTATGAATGCTACTCCCGGCTCTTTCTTACCTTGCTCTTTGCCACTGCATAGAATCGTATGTGTGCTGGTGTCTATTAACCCCTTCCCGATCCATCTTATCTCCTTGATTGCTGTTATCATTGTCTTATATTTTTGTAATTCTCTGAGCAGTGATGGTTGGACTCCGTATTTATTTAGTGTGCGTACATTCCATTTTCCAATTACATAGCATAATTTTCGTCGTGTAAGTCATCTTCTGTTAATTAGTCCATTCCGAGGCTCTTTTACAGGTTCCTGAACTTGCTATTTTGCTAGGGAAGGGTACTTAGCCCTTCTCCCACCCTATTTTAGCCGGTCTTGGGAAGGCTGCCTTGGTCACTGGCCTACTCAATCCACCCAATTTCCTCAACAGGTAGAGTTTTGTTCTTTTACTGCTTGACTTATACTTATTGAAGGATTTCACACAAAATCATTAGGAGAGTGTATTTATAGCATCACTTTTAATTTGGTTCATAATTTACTTCACATCAATGTTTGCACTATCACCGGCGTGATTATATTCTTGTACCAGCTTACTTTAGCTACTGCATCAATACGTGTTTTTGTCGAAGTTTTCGCACTTCCAATAAACAGTAGTTTCACTGTTTATCTTTCACATACATATAGCTATCAACTAAATGTCTTAATTTACCTTATGAACTTTTCATGAATTGTAAGCCCATTTTAAAATATTCAGGTTATTAAGAATGGAATAAAACACAACGATCTTTTCTTCCAAAACTAATTTTTACAAATGAGGAACTAAGGTTATATTATAAGTAAAATTAACCTTGTGGTTTTTTTTTAATATTGTTTCTTAGGAAGTAATATCACACTGTGTTTGTTTTTTAATTTTTCAAAAATTATTCGGTACCAGGACCTAACAAGTACCGTCAAACTTTATTTAAAAAATGCTATTTATATATTTTATGTATTAAATATTACATTTTTCTTATTGTTTGGAAGAAATAGTCCAACAAAAGTACATTCAAACAAATTTCCATTCAAACAAAATTCCATTCGAACAAATTTTCATGGAAAAGACTAGGTACCAATTACAGATCTAGAATGCAACTAACTATTCTTAAGAGTAACAGTGATAAAACAGTAGACAAACATTTGTAAATAAACTTCTGTTTGTGTATGGCAAAATACTGTTATGGACTTTCAGAAGTGTTGAGGCTTTTGAAACTTGCCAACAGGACACAACGGGACACATATAACCAACGGGACACATATATTTTGGTGGGATTTAATTCACTGTAAATGTTCAGAAAGTATTTCATAATATAGGCAAAACCATGTGCTTACACCCCTCATATTTTTTGTCTCCTGCAATTATGTTTAGTCATTCCGCATTTTTTCATTCTCAATAAGCAAAAAGATAAGAAAATGTGTAACATTTAGGTACACAAAAAACAACTTGAAATTTTATAATGGGACTCATTTATCCCATTGGTATTTAATACAAACAGTTTTTTTCATTTAAACGAACAGTTTTCCTGCAACCGCGCAACGTCGGTACTGTATAATAATACTATATATAAAACTGGATTGTTTACAAAAATGCTGACAAACGTAAGAGTTCCTGGATAGACGATTATTCATGAAATGTTTTCTGTTAATATGATTTGAAGTAAAATGGGTTTTTCGAGTTTCTACCAGACGTATTAAACAAATAGAATGATTTTATCAAAAAACAGTAAATTGCTAATATCTATAGTTCAACTCTTTTTAGTTTTTATTAATATATAACAAGACATTTACAAACATAAAAATATTTTTAGATATGACTCGGTAACTAAAAGGTAACTACTGAAGTGAGTACATTAACACATTGCAAATATTTTGCGAAAATCTTTATTGATGACCTATTTTTCTCCATCGAAAAATTTTCTTAACGGTGAAGAAAAATTCCGCAATGACGAGATCTTTGGACACGGTGCTTATAGACGCGATAAGTTTGTAACTTCTTTCGGGAATATTTGGTGGAAATTTCGTGGCATCCGGTACATAATCCTTGACATAATGAATGCCCTAAAATAAGGTATCAATTGATGGTTGGTGGTGTTGATTTGTTAATAATACGTTTATAATTTTACAGGTTTTATTGGACATGTGGTAATATTTCCAAGTTTTAATATTTCCGAAATTCCAAAATAGTTTTTATCCAAAGCTTTGCATCCGTCAACGGCGAATCTTATTGCAAAATTCCTGTACTCGTTGTTTATAAACACATAAGCTTGAAGTGTAACCTAGAAGAATCAACTTCAATTAAATTTATTTACTTATGATTATATTACTCACTGTAAAGTTTATTAGGTCGGCAATATTTTCATAGTAAACACTTATTGATTTTGTCGTCCTATTAAGTTTTGTATTATCGAGTTTAAGGTATTTGAATACGTTTGGATTAAAATAGCTTAAAACTGCACGTTCATAGATCATTTCATAAGAGTGTTGCTCATAATTGTTGCCCTAAAAATTAGAAAATTTTATTACAAATATCGCAAAGACTAGAATATTTTTTATTATGAAATATAATTTCATTTTACTTACCCTTACCACGACAACTAATAAACCAACTAATAATAATCTCATCATATTTTCCGAATGAAATGGCAAATTTGAAATTATTACTCGCAATATATACATTTCTCTAATCTTGTCCATCCCCGGTTTGTTTAATTTTCCTGCGATTTTTATCGCCACATTGATATTGAATAATAGAAAACAGAGATAAAATTAAACCAATAGCATTTTCTTTCCGGAAATATCATGCATAAATAAAATTTTACTAAAACAATATGAATAAATACATTTATATAACATACAATATATGTTATTTATATAAAAATTGTTATAATGTCTGGAGAATTGGAAATATATCGTATATATGGAAATATATATATATATATATATATATATATATATATATATATATATATATATATATATATATATATATATATATATATATATATATATATTAATCTAATATAAGCAAATATAATCTAATATAATCTAATTAAGCTACATCCAAAACATTTGTGTTGTAACATCAGACTGCAGCGTATTTATTAATTTGTCATTATAGAAGTCGGACCATTATCAAATTTTACGAATTGTCTTGACAATCAAATTTCTGTTTGTAAGTTGATAACTAAGACAACCAAAAACCAAAAATAAATCTAGACAAATTTAAATTGTTCACTGATATTTATTAATCTGTAATTTGAAAATTTTGTTTTGAAAAGTTTGCTTCCATGAGTGTAGATTGCTCTTTTCGATCACGTCGGGGCCACCAATTTGAGGGTGATACGTGATCGAATAAATATATCACTCACGGTTTGCAGAGGAATTTATTTACAATCATATAATAATCAAAAGATACAAACACTGTATTAAAGGAATGGCGGAGCTGCAATGTATTCGGAGAACTTGAATATAACTTGAGCTATTAACTTGGTTGGATCTGATTTCTCGGTGGCGTTCGTACCCGGTCTGTCTTTGTACCTTTTCCTGCTGTCTATTCAGGGGTCCCAGTATTTATATTTCGTCCAAGTATACTGGCCCCTCCTCTGGGGGATAATTTCTCTTTCTTCGGTTATATCGTCTCTTTTTGAACCCCGATTCTCGGGAGAAAAATATCGTGTCGTAATCTTCCGACAGAACACCCGCTATTGCCGGTAAATTCTTAGTTTTGCTTTACTCGAGTGTTTGGTGATCATAAAACCTGAAAAATAAATTGTTTTGTAATCTGCGCGAGGATTACGCTATCGACAATCACAAAATATTTTCGGAATTTTGCCCGAAAGAATTCGGGTAATTACTGTAAAGACCCTTGTAAAACTAAGTAGGTTTGAACGACCCGTTGCCGCTACAATAACTTTGGTCACTAGCCAAAACATAAAAATAGCAACGAGCAGCGCTGTAAACTCGAGACATGTGAATGGGCGTTCACGAATTCAGTGCGAAAAGTGCCAACTACCTCTCTGTTTGTCAAAATTGTTTTAAACTTTTTCTAAACTGATTAAATGTAAGTTTTCATTATTAGTATATTATATTTCTAAGACCTGCTGGTAATACCAATAAAGCAAACCAGTTCAAATTTGGTTTTGGAGTTGTTGATAAGCTTCTCATCAATAACAATTAACAAAATAAAATTATTTTTAAATTAAAAGATCCAGGGCTGAAAGGGCTAATGTGGTTGTCTCATTTGGAACGAAAAAATAAAAGTTCGGCATATCTAATTCGTTCTTAATAAAAACCAAACTGAAATTCCATGTCGTATAAGCGTAACGAGTGGTGAAAACTGGATTGTTTACAAGAATACTGGGAAACGTAAGCGTCCATGGATTAGAAAAAATATTATAAAATAAAATGCACTCTTGTCAAGACGGTCAATGAACTCGCCCATCTCGCTAAAACAAGGAAGCATCCGTGCTGGACTGAAGACTGTGACAATGCAATAGCCTAAGGACAGGCTGTCTGTCTTTTGGGTGAACTGTAATTCTAGAAAGACCAAGGAAAATTGGCATACATGTTTGGAACATAGAAAGGTTACAGCAAAGATAATTCGAGGAACCAAACGAATCTTCCCACAAAACCAACTACCCCAAATAAAAGAGAGATTTGCTAAGAATAACTACAAAGATTTCTTTGAAACCTTCAAGCAGACATTCAGAAAATATGCTCCGCAGGGCCTCCACTTCTGTGACTCACAAGGAAATCTGCTTTATAAACACAAGGACAACTGCCACCTTTTGGCTCAGTACTTTCAAAATCTACTCAAATATGACCCACCCAGCGAAGACTTCGACTATAAACAAACCACGCCACACCCGGACAACCCAATTCAACTTCTTAAGAAAAATAAGGTAGCTGGAGAGGACTCTATCGTTGCTAAACTGTGGAAAGGTGCTGAAAAAAATGTCGTGCGCAACCTAACCGAAATCAACCAGGACATCTGGGATACAGAGAAATTATCACCCAATTGGAAATCTGCTCTGATCCATCCGTTTCACAAAAATGGAGATTTTACTGATCTAAACAACTACCGTGGAATTTCTCTCGTCCCGGTAACATACAAGATTTTTTTGAAGGCGTTACAAACAAGGGAAAACGAAAATCAGCTGGATAGCCAACTGGGAGAATACCAGGCGGCTTCAGGAAGACCTTATCCTGTGTTGAACAGATCCTCAATCGTAAAACTATACTTGCATACTCCAAGATGAGAAACCGCAAAGTGGTCGTCACCGTTGTTTATTTTAGGAAGGGCTACGATTCCATTGATAGATTAAACGCTTAAAAAAGTACTCCAGGAACTAGGGCTAGCCAACAAAACCCGCAGACTTATCCTAGAAACTTTGACCAACACCCATTAAAAGGTTAAATTTAGAGGCGAGATTTTAGAAAGCTTCGAAATAAATACTGGAGTGAGATAAGGAGATGGACTTTCCCCACTTCTCTTCAACTGTGTCCTTGAAAAGGTTATAAGAGAATGGCGCAAGAAACTGATCAATTTTGGTGGTATCTACCTGGGACGTAAGAACGATGGACTGGTTGTAGATTGCCTAGCCTCTGCAGATGACATGGCACTGTTTGCTGATTCTCTGGAGATGGCAACAATGCAGGTAAATTGCCTCAGAAAACAGGCTGCCAAAGTGGGTCTTCAAGTCACTGGAGAAAACAGAATTCTTCACCAACATCAGAGAAGCAAACAGCGAGATGTTACTAGAGCAGGGAAACATCGAGAGGACTGAGAAATTCAAGTATCTCGGCGAATGGATTGAACCCAACTTATCAGAAAGAGCATAATTATCCAAGAGAGTAAACAAGTAAGAACTAGCCTATCGTCTGACTAGAACACTTACAACAAGAAATTCCTGTTAAGCAATTTAAGCACTACACATCAGTCTTACGACCAGTAGCCCTGTATGCGATGGAGTGTCTTTTGGATGGAATGTTTCTTGCCAGAAGATGAACAGACGGTTGGTTAGTCGGTTTTGAGGCAATATTGCAACGTGGCCATAGAAAGCTACCCTTCTTTTCCTTGCACAGTCAGAGAGCATCCAAATATGTTCGTAGTGCTCAGAGTTATGCCGCTTTCGGAATTCCCCATCTTCCTTTACCGGGCCTAGGGTCTTCCTGAGGATTCTCCTCTCTCTCTGATTTCCAATTTTTGTACAAGAGATACAAACACTGTTGAGGTTGCTGGCTGTGTCTTGTTGAACTGGCTGGTCTTCTCTTCCAGAGATAGTATACCCACTAAAACCACCTCCCCCCTTTTTCTGATCTTGTCCCTAGCGCTGCCGTGGTTTGCACCCTCTCGGGGTATTATCACTCGACAACTTTGGGTTCACGCTCTTTGGTTACTTTTTAATTTGTTGGCCTGCTTCCAGTCTCCTCTCATCTACTTCCTTGGCCTTCATTATGCTTCTTAGCATCTCCGCGGTTGCGTTCCAATTATCTTTAGTTTCTAGCATGGTTTTGGTCATATTCTCCTTGTCCCGCCATACACCAGTTTTCCTTGCCATCCCTAATATTAGCTTGTCCCATCTTTCGCAAAATAAATCGTATGGCACGCGTCATCTCTTTCGCCGCAGTACCAGCACTGATCGCTTCGCCTTTTGCCTATTCTGTGTAGACAGGCATTAAAGCATCCATGTCCCGTTAGCACCTGGGTCACATGGTAATCGACGTTTCCGTGTTTACGTTAAGCCCAGATTTGCACATCCGGAATCAATTCTCGCGTTCATGCGCTGTTTTTTGCCTCTTGCCAGGCATTTTGCCAACTCGCCATGGTGCGCTGCCGCGCTTCTTTCTTGGATAGGCCTTGGCATTTTCTGAGGCAATCCTTTCGTCTACAAGAAGTGTTATTGGTGGGGATCCAGCCAACCACTTGTACAGCCTCTACCGAAACTGTCCGGTATGCAAAGACTACCCTCATCAAGGCCCTCCTCTGTGCTCTTATCATAACCGTTCTGTTTATTCCCACTTTCAGGCCAGTTCCTCAGATGTCCGCTCCGTATAGCATGATTGAAGTGACCACCGAGGACAACAAACGTCTAGTCAGGCTGAGAGCCCCCCAAGGTTCGGCATGAGTCTCCCCAGCATCGCTGCCGTCCTTTCCGCTTTGGCCGACACATTATGAATGTGGAGCGTGAAGCTCACCCGCTGGTCCATAACTACCCCCAAGTATTTAATACTCTTCTTTGGTTTAATTATTGACCCACCCAGCTGAAACTGCACTGACTCCGGCCTCCTGCCACCTACCAGGAGCACAGATTCCGTCTTGTGCATTGCTATGGTTAGTTTCATGTCAAACATCCATTGCATTATCTTAGCTAGAAACTGGTTAGTTAGACTTATTAAGTCATTCTCCTTGCAAACCCATTGTCAGAAGAGCCAAGTCGTCAGCAAAGGCCACTGTCCGGGCGCCGACAGGCAACTCCAGTTCCAGGACCGCGTCATAGAGTGCTTTCCATAAGGCGGGCCCCAAAACCGAGCCTTGACTGCTCTATCGTCTTCGACTATTAACCACCTGTCGCTTAGATAGCTCATAGTTATGGCAACAATTTCTGTTGAGATGATTAAGATGAAAGAGTGAGAACCAAAGAAGAGTATTAAATACTTGGGGGTAGTTATGGACCAGCGGGTGAGCTTCACGCTCCACATTTTAAGGGCTTCTTCTTAAGGGCTTCCCACTATTTTGCTCCACGAAACCGTGTTAAAAGCATTCTCCACGTCAATAGTCGTGAGAGCACATATATCTCTGCTTCTCCGTGAACCGCTATTTGCTAACTTTGCAAAATTAATTACCTCCTCCATAGCACCAATGGCTGAGCGCCCCTGCCTAAAACCGTACTGTCTTTCTGAAAGTCCGCCTCTTTCCTCAATTTCCTCAAGTAGCCTTGCTCTGACAAGGTATTCGTAAAACTTTTTCTTGGTGCATAGCAGGCATATTGGTCTTACTTTGGGTGTTCCATCTTCGTTCGTGCCTTGCTTCGGTATCAATAATAATCTGGCCACCTTCCATTTTTCCGGAAACACACTGACTGCAAAGAGGTCGTTCACCACCGAGAGCACCGTTTCAGGAACCACTGCTACCGCCAGACGGATCACTTCGGCGGGATACCATCTGGGCAAGCTGCCTTTTCCATCCGTAATTTTGTTACAGCCGCATTCAATTCCTCCAGAGTAAAAGGATTTCGACTTCCTACCTGCGCGGGTACACAGTGAGCCTCCGGTCGTTCAGCAAACAACTTTGCTACCGCCTGGAGAGTATCTTTTTTCGTCCATACAGAGCGTGTCCTTAATTTTCTCATGACTATTTGATATGCTTTCCACCAGGGGTCCTTGTTCACCTCGTCGACTAACTTTTGCCATGTCAAAGCCTTTGCCTGCTTCACCTGTCGTTTCAATAGTCTCCTAGCGGATTGGTATTCTTCCCTAAGGTCTTGAATTACCTGGTATTGTTGTCTTTGGGTTCTGCTGCACTTTGCTCTCGCCAGCTTCTAACTTGCCTCCTTGCAGGTAGCTCTACAAGCGGCAACTTCGGGCGTCCACCAGTACACACTTCTTTTCGAGCCATAGTGAACATTCTTAGGGGTTAGCGTCTCTTTGCATGACTGCCTTATCGCCCCCATAAGTTTGTCTGCCGTGCAATGAGTGCACCAAGCTAGCTTGCTGTAGATGTTCGCAGCCAATTTTTCTTTCTTGCGTTCGTCCCACTTCCATCCTACATTTACTCGAGTGGGCTCTAAAAGGTGCCCAGATTTTTTCAGCATGAAGGCCATCTGTAGATGGTCGCTACTTCATTCAGAGTCCAAGACTCTCCATCGATCAAGGCGTGTTCCTAGTGTGCTTGAACAAACGGTGACATCTATTATAGATTAGTTGTTCCCACGAACAAATGTGGGGTTGATTCCATCATTGGCAATCACCATGTTTAGGGCTGCTCCCAGATCGGCCAGCAGATTTCCTCTTTGATCTTCTATATGGGAACCCCACAGGTAGGCCTTGGCATTGAAATCCCCGCCTACCACAAAAGGACCCTCTCTCTCCATCAGCGATGTTTCCAGTTTCCCAAGATATGCAGCAAATTCTTCTATAGCGACATTCGGTGATATATAGGAGCTATATATGGAGCAGAAGTTTGTCCGGATCCAGACCCATCCAGGTCCTTTCCCCCACTCTATCACTCTGAGTTCCTTGGTTCTCTCCAAAATTGCTGCATCCTGATGTTCATCTACATACCACCTTCTTTTGCTTATGCGTTTCCTATTTGGTTCGCTCACCAGCAGAATATCGGCATTCTCTTCATAGGCTAGCTGATAGAGTCAATCGTGGGCCGTCTGACTGCGATTGAGGTTTATTTGAATAAATGACGCGTCCGGATTCTTCAGCTTTCCCTGGTCCTGCTTTCCTGGACTGTTCGCGACCATCTGAGATCTAATTGGATTTGTTAGAATGTTTGGGTTTCGTAGTTTTGATTACATTATTTTCCTTTCTCCGCTCCCGTACTTGTTCTACCGCTGCCTTGTATTTTTTGCACTTCATACTCCTTGCCACATGGCCACTCTCGTTGCAAACATAACACTTACGTGCCTCCCTACAGTCTTTCATTTCGTGGCCTCGTCCGCCACATCTGAAACAGATACCACGTCTTTCTTTTGTGCTAGTGCACATTGCAGCGTTATGTCCATATTCCTGACATTTATAACATTTAATCGGTGTTTCTAGCTGCTGTATGCGGTACCTGGATCAGCCTATCGTTAGCCTTGCTTTCTTTTTAACGATCTCGGCGTCAGCACTTTTCAATTTAGCAATCGCGTACGTTACGTCATTGTTGAATTTCTTGTTGGATATATTGATATGTATGTCCTCTCTTTCGGCACCCGTTCCGTTTAATTCTTTGATGAGTGCTTGTCTGATCTCCTCTTCTGTGTGAATGAGTCCACTGGCTGAACTTAATTGGGCTCGTTAGTTGGTTGCGCCTACCCGTTGAACTGAACTGGAGTCGACTTGCTGACTGGTTGCGCCTGACTGTCATGCTTTTCTCGGGGGTCCATTTATTTATATTATGTCCAGGTATACTGGTACCTCATCTGGGGGTGATTATTTTTCTATATTCGGCAATTTGTTGTTTTGGCGATTACCGATTCTACCTCGACGATTACACCATTGACCCTAATAAAATATTTTCGGAAATTCGTCCAAAAATATTTGGGTAATCGCCGTAATGCAAACTAAAAATACAAATATTTCTTTATCTGCTCGAGGATTACATTACCGACCCTAATAAAATATTTTTGAAAATTGTCCGAAAATATTTGGGTAATTATTGAAATGCCTTCGCAAACTAAGCAATAAAAATGGAACGGCTCGTTGCCGCTACAATGTATTTCAAGTAAACTCTGTTTCTCGAGTTTGTACTAGTCATATTAAAGCAGTAAATCGCTAAAACGTATGGTTCAACTCTTTTTAGTTTTTATTAATATACTCCACACCATTTACATACAAAAAAATTTAATAAATTTGACTCAGTAACTAAAAAGTGACTACAGTAAATATTGCAAATAATATGCAAAAATCTTTATTGGTGACCTCTTTTTCTCCACCGGAAAATTTTCTTCTTAATGGAGACATAAATTTCCCCAATTGCTATTTCTTTGGACAACATGCTTACAGAGATAATAAATTTGTAACTTCTTTCGGGAATATTCGGTGGAAATTTTGTGGCATCCGGTATAAAATCCTTCACGTAATGAATGCCCTAAAATGAGGTGTCAAATTGTGTCTAGTTGTTAATAATATGTTGATAATTTTACTGCTTTTATTGGACATTTAGTAACATTTCCATGTTTCACTATTTCCGCAAATCCAAAATAGTTTTTTTCGAAAGCTTTGCACCCGTCTGTGCAGAATCTTATTGGAAAATTCCTGTACACGTTGTTTATAAACGCATAAGCTTGAAACGTAATCTAAAAGAATCAACTTAAATTAAATTATTTATTTAAGAATATATTACTCACGGTAAAGTTTGTTATATCGACAATATTTTCAGAAAGAACACTAAATGATCTTGTCGTTCTATTATATTTTGAGTTATAGAGTTTAAAGAATTTGAATACGTCTGGATTGAAATAGCTTAAAATTGCTCTTTCATAGGTTATTTCGTAAGAGTGTTGCTCATAATGGTCACCCTAAAAATATGCATTTTCTTTTACAAATATCGAATTACAAATACAGAATTTTTAGAAATTTTATTTTCGAATATAATTTCACTTCACTTACTCTTATCACGACAACTAATAAACCAACTAATAATAATCTCATCATATTTTTGAATGAAATGGCAAATTTGAAGTTTGTACTCCCAATATAAACACTTCTCTAATCTTGTCCATCCCCGGTTTGTTGCAATATACTCAGATTTTTATCGCCACTTGATATTAAATAATATAATGACAACGATAAAATCAAACCAATAAAATTGTATGCCGGAAATGCTCAATAAATTAATGTAACAAGGCACAGAAATTATATTATTTATATAAAATTATTCATACATGAAATATTAATTAATCTACTTCCAAAACAAATATTATACATGACATGAAAGATAGAGCTGGAGGTGTTGATGGTATTAGTAGTAAAACACCGAAACATATATCTAAGGATATTAGTAAACCTTTAGAACACATTTTTAATATATGTATTAATAAAGCTATGGCCCAATTCAGTCAAAAAAGCTGAAATTATACCGATTCATAAATCTGGTGACAAGCACCTAACTACTAACTATAGACCAATCTCTCTAATTTAAAACTTAACTAAAATCTTTGAAAAAAATCATTTATACCAGAGTTTATGATTTTTGTGAACGAAATAAATTAATCTCAATCAATCAATATGGGTTTATGAAAGGTAAAGGAACGAATGATGCTCTAGTTTTTACATCAAATTTTATATATGATAAGATTGATAAGAATTTGCCAACAGTCTTAGCTTTCTTAGATCTTGCTAAAGCTTTTAACACTGTTAATCACCAAATATTGTTGGACAAACTCTGGAGATGTGGATGTTATTTGTCCAATAGAACTGAGAGTGTCAAAGTGAACAATTGTGTAAGTGAAACTAGAACGGTTAGAGTTGGGGTTCCAAAAAGGTACTGTTCTGGGTCCGCTATTCTTTATCCTCTACTTAAATGATGTTTTCAATGTTTTACCGAATAATGCTATAGTTTCATATGCTGATGATGTGGTTATTTTGATTTCTGGAAGGAACTGGAATGAAGTTAGAACTCGACTATCTGTATGGCTTAATAATATTGATATATGGCTCAGGGGAAATCAACTAACACTTAATATAGATAAATCAAGTTTTATTACTTTTGGTAGTTACGCTGATAGTCTTCCCATAGAATTTAGCCTGTATATTAATCACAAACCTTTGACAAGGGTTGATAACTGTAAATATCTAGGTTTGTTTTTTGATAGGTACATGAAATGGGATAAACATGCAACTGAATTGTCAAAAAACTCAATTTTTTTACTTTCTTATTTTATAAACTTAGTCAATCACTTAATAATTCAGTTTTAAAAATGATATAACATGGTTTTTCTGAAAGTGTAATTAATTATGGCATTGCTGCTTGGGGTGGTGCTTATAACAATTCTATTAAACATGTAATTACCATGCAGAACAAAATAATTAAAAAAATGAGTCTAAACAAGGAAAATGAATTTAGAAATAAGAGATGCTTTTATTGATAATGCATTTTTTCTACTATCAAGACTGTAAATATCTATATTTAGATCGGTCTGCTATTACGAGATCAAAGTTGTTATTACTTCCAAAAATTAACAAAATTATAAGTACTAAAAATGCCTGCTACGTAACAATAAAATACTTCAATAAATTACCGAATACCTTACAAATTTTAAATTGTTCTGCTAAACTGTTAAAAAAAAAGTTAACTAGTTGGATAAGAACCTGCCATATGGTAACTGTATAAGTAATGAAACTTCTATTATGACGACTACTTTATTTGCATGGCACTGTACCCTATTACTTTGTAATTTTTTGTAATTTGGTAAATTTTGTATTTTTGTAAAATGTATTTATTTTTAGTCTTAATCTTAGGCTACGAATTTTGTAAATTTTGTATTTTTGAAATTTGTATTTATCTATAATCCTAATTTTAGACTAAGAATTTTAATTAAATTATATATATTTTGTACTGGTTTTACAAGAAAATTTAATACCAGAAATAAATAAAATAAATAAAAAAATAAAACATTAGTGTTGCAACATCAGATAGTAGCGTATTCAGTGATTTGTCAGTATAAATAGATGTTGACGATTATCAAATTGCCTTGACAATAAAATTGTTGTTTGTCAGTTGGTAATTAAGACAAAAACAAATCTAGACAAATTTCAATAGTAAACTTTGTTTATTTATCTGTAATTTCAAAATTTTGTCTTGTTCACAAATTCAAATTTTAGCTTCCCGATTGTAGAAGCAATAGCAGTATGAGACGTACTATAATCGGGCCGGCGAGAGAATGCAGCTGTTTATTGCAATCATCATCATCGTTGGCACTACAACCTTGGGTGGGTCCTGGCCTCCTCAAGGATCTACCGCCATCCGTCTCTGTCTTGGGCTTTATTCTTCCAATTAGTTACCCCTATGCTTCTCAGGTCTTTTTCTACCCCGTCTATGCATCGCAATTTTGGTCTACCTCTTCCTCTATTTCCATCAGGTTCTGATCTGAGTGCTCGTTTTGTGAGTCTTTCGTCATTCATCCTCATTACATGTCCTGTCCATCTTAGTCTTCCTAGTTTTATTATTTTTACTATGTCGACATCTTCATATATTTGGTACAGCTCGTGGTTGTATCTGCTCCTCCATGCCTGGTTTTCTTGGACGGGGCCAAATATTTTTCCCAATATTTCCTTTTCAAAGACAAGACAGGAGGTTCTCGTCTGCTTTGCTTAGGGTCCACGTTTCTGAAGCGTATGTTAATACTGGCCTTATTAATGTCTTGTATATTATACATTTTGATTTTCTTGTCAGGTTCGGCGACCTGAGTTGTTTTTCGACTCCATAGTTACATCTATTAGCTGTGATTATTCTTCGCTTTATTTCTTCTTCGTTTTTTCTTTCATTATTTATTTGGGAACCTAGGTATATGAACTCCCGTACTGTTTCTATATTATAGTCGCCTACTGTTATGTTTTGACCTATTCAATTTCTCCCGCCTCTATTACGCGTTACGACCATTGCTTTTGTTTTTTGTTCAATTATTTCTAGACCCATTTTTCGAGGTCCTCTTTCTAGGTTGTTAAAGGCCTCTATGTTATTCCGTTTTGTTCTACTTATTATATTGATGTCGTCCGCATATTCCAGTATTTGAACTGATTTTGTGAAAATTGATCCAGACGTTTCAATTTTTGAATCTCTTATTGCTTTTTCGAGTGCTATATTAAACAGTGGGCACGCAAGAGCGTCCCCTTCTCTCACTCCTTTTCGTGTTTTAAATTGCCTGGAGGTTTCGTTTTGTATCTTGACTGCACATATCACTTGTTTCATTGTAAGTCTCGTAGGATTTTTATAAGCTTGGGTGGTATTTCAAGTTCTTGCATCGCGTCATGTAGCGCCTTTCTATTTATGCTGTCGTATGCAGCTTTGAAATCCACGAATGTGTGGTATGTATCCACCATAAATTCAGTTGTCTTTTCTAAGATTTGTCTAAGAATGATGATTTATTGCAATACAAGGAGATAAAATAAAAATTGTTGAAGTTAAAATTGAACTAGTCACATATTAAAATAAGAATGAAATGAAATGCGACTAATATGTGATTCTATCGCAAAAGCCAAAAACAAAAAACGACTCAAACTCATTGTCGAAGTGCGCATAAAATGTGCGAGGCGGGAATTTGAATTTAATTTTAGGATGTGGCTATTTATACATACAGTATGTATACGCAATTGGCTATTTATACATATAATATGTATACGCAATTGGCTATTTATACATACAGCATGTATACGCAATTGGCTATTTATACATACAGTATGTATACGCAATTGGCTACTTATACATACAGTATGCATTCCCAATTGACTATTTGCACATTCTGACTGTATATACAAATATTGGAGTTACTATTTTGGTAATAACTACACAATTATAATATTAATATAATATAACCATACTTTTATTTATTACAGTTCATTTACAATCCTGATCAATAAACTCAATCAATAAAATTCAAAGTATCACTAAATCAGTGACATATAGGTTTAAAATACATTTATAGCATATATGCATTTTCAGTTGAAATATATCTTGCAAGAAAACAAGTTTTTGAAAATATGTCCAAATTATTATATTTTCTTATCATAAGAATATGACTCTAATTCTGTCGCCTAATATTGGCTGCCTAAGCTTGTCTATCTAGTATTGTCTGTGGAATCTTCTCTATCTAGTCTTGTCTCTCTAGTTTGGTCTGTCTGGCTTTTTGTGTCTAGTCTCGTCTGTCCAGTGTAGTCTAGTGTCTTCTTCTTCTTCTTTCGAATAGGCCTACTTTGGACCACGCTTGTTCAACTGTTGGGCTTTGACCTTTGCCCAGTAATGTCGCATCTTCTGCCGGTGTAACTCATTTCTCTCTTCTGTCCAGGGGGTACCTTTCCTATGGGGTTTTTCCTGAAATCCAAGGACTTCCTTCAGGGTGCGTCTCACAGACTGTCTGTTTTGGAGATCATTCTCATCAATTTGCCAATTATACGCAGTAGAAACTAATCGTTTATATATAATAACATGGAATTTGCAAAAAAAATGTTTCTTATTGCTTTTATTTCGGTTATCTTTGTTCTTTCATTAAAAAAAAAACGGACGGATGTCTTACATATTTTTTGAATTCATTCATACAATATATGAATAACGAATATGTTTCTTTAGCAATAAATGCTACAGCTGCAAATTCCGATTTGTCGGTTATACTAGAGTAATAACAAAACCTTAATATTTCCAACATTAAACCAGAAAAGAACATCTATTTCTATAACTGGTGCCCTGAAATTATTATAATTTAGAGGAGGCTATAAATAGTGATTCCAGTTCTTCTTCCGCATCTTTTTTATAGCGTAAACCATTTCCTCCATTTTCTTCATTTTTAGCTAAAAATTCCATTAAATCACTTTGATCTGTTTCTGTGCTTGTGGTAAAAAGTTTTTTTTTTAAATTTGGAATATCCTTTGGTATAATCTTTTTCTACTTTTCTTATTCAATACTCAATACTTACTTCAATACTTACATTCCATCTTTAGCGCTCGATAATAACAAAGCCGTTGCTGTATCATAATCATTTTCATTCATTTTTTTTTGCTTTGGTATAATATCCATATTCTTCTTTACCGATTGTATGATTATGATTAAGTAACATTTTTATTAGTGTCCATTTTGTATTTTCACCTCTATAAAAATTCAACACTATATCTGGTACAGACTGAATGTAGACTGTATGTATAAATAGCCAATTGCGTATTCATACTGTATGTATAAATAGCCAATTGGGTATACATACTGTATGTATAAATATTCAATTGCGTATACATACTGTATGTATAAATAACCAATTGCGTATACATACTGTATGTATAAATAGCCACATCCTTAATTTTATGGTGAGAAGTTACTTAATTGAACAAATTGAATATTTTTAAATGGAAAACCATATTAAATTATTATTCCACAATTTAATAGGTTTGCCAGGCATTATTATTTTAACTTAATATATTTAACTTATTATATTAAACTTATTATATTAAATTATTAATTATTATATTAAACTTGCAACAACCGTCTACCATGACGCCTGCAACCACAAACAACGTCTACGGTAATGCATTGAACCGTCTACCAGACATCCATGAACAAACACCGCAACAGCGACAACAATGACGAATTCAACCGTCTACTAGGATGCCGGCAACAACAAACAACGTCTACGGTAACGCATTTAACCTTCTAGCAGACGTCTACAAACAAACCGCCTATCAGCAAACGACGTCCACGAATGCCTTGCAATAAACATGCAACAACAAACAACTTCTACGGTAACGACTTCAACCGTCTATCAGACGTCTACGAACACAGGTCAGAGCATCCAACTGCCGTCAGCACGACTCAAATTTAGTGAGGTCCAGCCAACCAACTTACAGAGCCAACTTGGTGCAAGGACCGAACACCGCCTCTCGTACGCGTCATGATGCCGCTTCCGGCAACAAACAACAACCTTTAAGATGACGCCTTCAACCATCCTCGAGGACGCCGGTTACTAAAACGTCTGTGATTGATGAAAACGAAACGGGCACCTATGTTACATTTAGACTAACTAACTAACTCTAGAAAAATATAAAGATAAAAACCCTACAGAACTCAAGAGTATAATTGTGTATAGAGGAGCATTTATTGGTTTCGAAAGATGCAAGGTGTGCATTATCAAATCGAAAGATCAGAAATATGTGGGGTGTTATCCACCATCCACAATATGGGTATGACTAAAATTGAAAATTATAACGAAACAATCAATTAACTTAATGCCATAATTGAGCACAATGATTCATTTTGTGGTGTTGATTGCGCTGATCAACACCTAACCAACTACCCAATTGCGAGGCAAAAGGGGAAAAATTACTACTTGAAGGTATTTCTTCATTTATTGGTTCAAGCAATCTGGAATTCGTATATTCTATATAAACAAAAAATGAGGTACCACAAAACAAGTCCAATTTCGCATGGAGTTGCTCATAAAAGAGCAAAAAATTGCTGCAACATCTTCTGCACAAAGAGGTCGGTCAGGAGAATTTCCAAATCCTCTACGTCTCATGGACCGCCATTTTCCAGTATTTGTTCCATCTACAGCAAAAAAGGAAAATGCTGCCAGTAGATGTGAAGGTTGTTGTTCCAAAAGAAATGGAACCGGAAAGAATATTCGAAAAGAAACAAGGTACTAAAGTAAGGAATGTGATGTGGATCTTTGTGTAATACCTTGTTTTAATATCTATCATACTAAAGAAAAAAATTAACTTTGAATACAATAAATTTCATAAAAATACAATTTTTTATCAAAACCCTGCCGTCAACATTACTAAAAAGAAATTGATTTATTTTAAACATTAAAATAATCAAAATAAATTATTTAAAAAATCGACAATTATAAGAACCTTTTTGGGGAAAATAATTCGACCGAAAGTGGTTTTAATACATACCAAGTCATTTAAATACATAAAAAATAAACTTGTGCGGTCAGGAGACCCCCACTAGGATCGAAGTTCAACGCATATTTTAACTCCGAATGTAATTCGAAATAAAATCTGTATAGTTCATTTATTTTTCATTTTGTATCATATTTACAATGCAAATAATGTAATATAAGGAATCTAAAAAATTGAGCGAGCGCGCGGTCTACGTAAATGCGTGCTCATAGGAAGATACACAGCGAGAATGCGAAAAGCAAATGCAGGGGGTAGAATGCAAAAATCTTGTGACATTACATTTTTCCGAATCAGACCTTCTGCAAGCCGTGTTGGAACTTCCTTCCAATATTGTTAAAACTTAACCAGTAACTAAAAAGCAACTACTAAAGCGACTACATAGACACATTGCAAATATTGTGGCGAAATCTTTACTGACGACGTCTTTTCGCCCACCGATATATTTTCTTAACGGTGAGATACATTTCCATTATCGCGTGGTCTTTGGATATCCCGCTTATAATTATTATAAATTTGTAACTTCTCTCAGGTATATTGGGTGGAAATCTGGTGTAATCCAGTACATAATCCTTAACATAATAAGAGCCCTGAAATCAGATATCAAATAATGATTGGTGGTGTTAGGTTGTTAACAATATGGTTATAATTTTACTGGTTTTATTGGACATTTGGTAACGTTTCCATATTTCAATAATTCCGGAAGTCCATAATAGTTTTTTTCCAAGCAATTGCAGTTGTCTATGGAGAATCTTATTGGAAATCTCCTGTACTCGTTGTTAATAAAAGCAAAAGCCTGAACTGTAGTCTAAAAGAATCAAGTTAATAAAGTTATTTATTTATGATTCTATTATTCACTGTTAATGTCGATAACTCTACGATATTTTCAAAGTAATAGCTAAATGATCTTGTTGTTCTATTAAGTTTTGTGTTGTAGAATTTAAAAGATTTGAATTCGTCTGGATTGAAATAAGTTAACTCTCCTCGTTCGCTGACTATTTCATAAGAGTGTTGCTCATAATTGTTACCCTAAAAATTTTAATCATAAATATCACGATTATTACTATAACTTTTATTATCGAATAACATTACTTTTTACTTACATTTATCATGACAACCAACAAGCCAAGCAACAAGTAACAATTTCATCATATTTCTCGAATGAAACTGTCAATTTGAAATTATTACCCGCAATATATAGATTTCATTATTGTTGTTTATCTTCGGATTGTTTAATTTTGCTCTGATTTTCATCTCTTCATTACTATTGAATAATATAGAACCAATGATAAAATCAAACCAATAATATATTTTACCGGAAATGTAATGCACAATTTAGATTTTACTAAAAATAATGAATAATTATATAATTATAACGAGTATATGCCAATGATATAATTTATTAAAAATCTGCTAGAATATCTGGAGGATTAGAAATATTCATATTATATAGTAATTAATAGTTACGATAGGCGATTAAACCGGAGAGGTAGGTTTTTTCAAAAAGTCGTCTTTTTTAAAAAAACACTTTTATAACCGTGTGTAAAAGTATTCAAATCGTGGGTAAAAGTCCAATGTAAATTAAATGGAGTTTCATTATTCAATGATTTCTGTTTGTTGTTACAATGGGCAACAACTTGCGTCACTAAAGAAAAAACATAGACGTAGTGAAAATAATTTTGATGACGTATATTAGAATCAAGAAGTCTTCTAAAATAACTTAACCTAACTAAAACCTAATCCAGATTAAATCTAGGTTAACCTAGATTACATCGATAACGACCAAATATTGTTTCAGTCACTGTGCTTTTTTACTAATCCCTCCCCTCATAGCGATTAAACCACTCGTCTTCGGCTAGTGCTTTAAACTTCGCAACTCTTGCACAAAAGCCCTTCACAAACTTGTATCATAAACTTGTATTAATAAACAAAAACAACATTATTCGTTTTTTCTATTATATAATTTCTATTAGATATTGAAATTTTTTAAAGGAATTATTACAACATATCAATCAAAATTATCCGAAATTATTCGAAACTATTATATCGGATTCGGTTACGGTTACGGATAGATTTTTATTTCGGATATCCGATAGTTTCGGTTACGGTTACGGAGCTCCATAACATTCCTGATCTGGATACATGTCGTCGTCTGTGCACGCATTTCCGTTAGACGAATGCTTAAGCACAAAAGCGCGTGGGTTCGAGTCCGGGCGGGTCTTCAAACTTTTTGGTAGCAAAGGAAAAAAAATAATAATGCATAGGCAATGGGCCACGACAGCAGGCCAAGATCAAACAGTGAGTGTAGGAGTCCGTTTGATCGGTGCGTGAAATTGAGTCGGTCGCCGAGAGAATTCACAAAACGATAAAAAAAGAGGATATGGGAGGAGCTTTGGAAAAAAACTTCGAACAGCTGCGGGAAATGAAGAAGGATTCAAAAGCCGTCGAGAATAAGATGGAAGAAACGAGAAGGAAAAATAAAGAACTCGCAGAAAAATTGGAAAGAGCTAGGAGGGAACAAAAGGAAGTAGAGGAGAAGGAAAGGGTGTGGAAACAGGAAATGATAGTACAATTGCATGCGATAAGAATCGGAAACACCGATATCAAGATTTGGGGTAAAAGAAGGTTCGAACCAAGGGCCAATTGACGCAGAATTGATAAGTTGGGAGGTAAAGGGAGAGGTCATGAGTAAAGAGCGGAATTAAATGCATTACATTTTTTTAAAATATGCGAATATATATGCATGAAAAATGGCCGTAATATGCACATGATATGCACTTTTTTAGGAAAATATGCAAATATATGCATTTTGAAGAAGAAAAAATGCTGGTAAAAGAAAGTAGGTAGATACGATTGTTCTACACTGGATAAATAAAGGCACTTCTGTTTTATATAAAAATATATTGAATTACAAATACATATTATATAGATACATTAAAATATTCTTACATATTTTTGTTGTTACAAAAATTGTAAAAATTTAAAATCAAATGCTTTTCTAAGTTTTCCATTGAAAAGTTGTGACGCCTATCTGTTAATAAATATTTATATGCAGAAAAACTTCTTTCTACGTCGACAGACGTAATAGGAGCATATTTTAAAACATTTTTTATCTCGAGGCTTAAATTAAGTGTACAATCTTCAAACTCGCCATTTAAAATATTATTAGCGCATTTTAACTTGCCATAACCATCTTTTTTGTATAATTTTTTTTTAGGCTATGTTTTGCCCAATTTTTCCTGGCACTTCGGATTTTTTTTTCCAAATCATTTATTATCCCAATAGATTCATTTAAACCCATGCCTTCAGCTTCAAGTTTTGTAATAGTAATTGCGACAAATTTGTAGTTCGCTTTAAGAAATGCCAATTGGTTTTGCAAGCAATATGTTTTTAAAATGTTTTCGCATTTTGCAATTGAAGTATTATTATCCGCATTAATTTCTAAAATTAATTCTTTAATCGGCTGAAAGTGTTCTGCATAAAACATAGCTGCCTCCAACCACGTGCCCCACTGGGTAATTACTGGTTCAGGTGGCAGAGGAGTGTTTGGCAATTTTGTTTTCCTATACACTTGAACTCTTAAAGGAGAATTCAAAAATACTTTTTTACACTGCTTATCAAAGAATTCAAAATTGGAAATTGGCCCTGATCTCCTCAGCCACTCTGTTTAACCCATGAGCCAAGCAAGTTGTGTGAATTATATTTGAGTATATTAATTTAAGTTGAGATCCAACATTAACAATATATGATGCGGCGTCCGATAGCATCAATAAAATTTTTGAAGTCGGTACGACATCAGGGCAAAAAAAACTCAACAAACATTCGTTGACAAATCTAAAAATTGTTAGATGATTTCTTCGTTCTCATTGTTTGCATGCTATTAAATGTGCTTTACCAAATCTATCGAAACTTAAACGACCAATCAAAAGATTTGCGATATATCGCCCGCGAAAATCTGTTGTTTCATCGATGACAAAGTACATGTAATTGTTCCCAATATGCTCTCTGATGTTATTCTTTATTTTTTTGTACACATTAGCCACGTATGATTTTCGTAACAAACTTTCATCGCGAATATTTTTGTTGCAATGTTTTTTTAAGAAACTTTTAAATACCGGGTTATTTAACTTTTTCAAAGGTATGTTTGTCGCAAGCATGGTTTCACACAAATCTGAATTAAAGACCTGCTGTTCGTTTGCCTTGGATGTTCCCTCAAATGAATTTTGAATGGTTTGTTGAGCCATTTTTGAATCCTTCAGTGACTGCAATTTTCCTTGATGGAGAGCGGTGGCAACATGTTGGGTTATTTGAAATTTGCGATTACATGGTATCTAAAAAAATTAAAGAAGCAAAAAACTTATTATCTAAACTAGTTAACACAACAATGTGTAAACTTACCGTGAAACCGCATGCTTTACACAAAACTTTTTTGTCTGTTAATACTATCTCGGGGATGTTTTTAATCCAAGAACCAATTGTGTAATTGACTTTTGGCATGTTAAATTAAGAAACTAAGAAACACACCAACTAGACGACAAGATTTAGCGAGACAACCGTTGCAGCTTGTTAGAAAGTCTATACAAGAATGAAGAATGAATGAAAGAATGAATAAAGTCGGCTGTGTCTGTCCTTTGTCTGCATCCGACAAATTATAGTAAATCTTTTAAAGAAATTTTTTACAAGAGGCTTTTTACAAGATAAAAATGCCAAAATATACACATATATGCCCATTTGAGTAAAATATGCAAAATTTGTTGAAATATGCAAGATATGCAAAACTTAATTAGTACTAATCGTTAGTAATAACCTTCTTTTGCATGCCCGTCAAATGATATGCGTGTCATATCAAAAATTACCGATATGCATTTTTCATATATTCCGCTCTCTAGTCATGAGAAATAAATATAAACTGAATATGTCTGATATTTTCATCCAGGAAGATTTCACTAAGAAATAACGGGAAATTCAATTGGATTTGCGACGAAAAGCAAAGAACCTAAAAGATAGAGGGCACCAAGTGAAGATTGGTTATAAGAAAATGGAAGTAGATGGAAATTGGGTAACATGGAAGGAGTCATAAAAAACTAAGGTGCAAGCCAGGAGCGGGAAGGGAGAATAAAAGGGAAAGAATTAAAATTTTATTTTGGAACGTGTCTGGATTACTAAGGAAATTGAGAATAGGAGAGGAAGAATTTAGTGCGTTCTTGTCTGATTTCCAAGTAATCAACTTAGTGGAAACTTGTCGAAAGAAGCCGATCACCTAGCAAACAAGGGATCCAGTAGCCCCTTTATAGGTCCGGAACCCTTTTGCGGTATGAGCGTGAACACCATCCGCAAAAGTTTAGATGAAGAAATAAGAGGAAAATGGATGAAAACCTGGGAAGAACTTCCAGGGCTAAGGCAATCCAAAGTGATGCTGGGATCTTTCAACCAGAAGAGAACTAAAGCTTGCCTGAAACTAAGCAGGAACAAGCTCAGAATTCTGACAGGAGCCCTGACGGGACACTGCAGACTTAGGAAACATCTCAAGGCCCTAGGCCTAGAGGAGGATGATGGATGCAGATTCTGTGGCTCAGCAGAGGAAACCCCCATATATCTGCTCAAAGACTGCGGAGCATTACTCCGCAAGAGACAGCTGTACCTTGGGGCTCACTGCTTGAACACAGAGGAGCTGCAGGCCTTGAATCCCACCCAGATCCTGAGATTCCTAAAGGAGTCAGGATTAGAGGAGGCGCTCTAAATGGGCAAGTACACCAACACTTGGAGGAGGAGCGTGGGGTACAATAGATCTATAAAGGTCGCAGTACAAGTCGTCACCACCATATCTACAATCTACAATCTAGTGGAAACTTGCACAAAACAAGAGGAATGGGACGAGTGCTTTAA
This sequence comes from Phosphuga atrata, assembly GCA_944588485.1. Taxonomy (NCBI): domain Eukaryota; kingdom Metazoa; phylum Arthropoda; class Insecta; order Coleoptera; family Silphidae; genus Phosphuga; species Phosphuga atrata. The sequence goes on along the minus strand of OX155904.1, from coordinate 22,535,247 downwards.
GAGGTTGCCGGAGGGTTATAGATAGAGTTGGTGGAATAGTAACAGGGGTGGACAAGGCTATCAGGGAAAAAACTTCTGCAGATATATCCAGAAGAGAAAAAGACACGGCATAAAATGTGTGTGAAGGTCTGGTAATGAGGGAAATAAAAATTGAAGAAGAATGGTGGAGGTGATGACGGTGTATAATAATAAAAAATCTATAGAAATACTACAAAAAATAGACGATTGTATGAACGAAGGGTATCACGAAAAACTGCCGATAAGAAGAGACTGGAATGTAAGAATTGGGGAAAGTCAGTCAATGGGGATTAGCAGTACTGGAGATGAAATTACTCGGAAATCTAAGGATAAAGTAAGGAATGCTCAATGAAGGCTGTGGTTGAAGTCGCTGAAGAAAAACTAGTGGGAAATGCTAAATGGGTGTTGTGTAGGAGACTGGGGCGGAGAATTTACTTTTGTGGGAGGTAGTGGTGAATCCGTGATTGACCTAGTGTTGGAAAATGAGAAATCAAAATGAGTCAATAGAAAGTATGAGGATTGGTCTTAGAGGGGACTCCGATAATATGCCGATAATTGTGATCTTGAAAGAAAACCACGAAACAATGGGTAGTGGGGAGAGGATAATATTTAAATAAGATCAGCCCGCACAAGAAATATATTCCACGAGGCTAAAGGAGGCAAAAGTAGATTGGAAAAACCTGAAAAACAGTAAAGAAATAACGCAGTGTATAAGAGCGTCCAGGGTGGCTAAAATTATCAAGATAACTGGAACCAAATGCACATGGTTTAAAGAAGAATGCAGGAAAGAAAATAAAAAGCTGAGAGAGGTGATACATAGATGGAGAGAAGGAAAGAAAGTCAAAGTCAAAGAAGAAATTATGAAACAAAAACTTCAGCTTGAGAGAGTTATGAAGACGAGAAAGGGAGATGGGGAAAAGAAACGGATGGAAGAGATATCAAACAATAATAACGAAGCGGAGTTGTGGCAGTTTCTAAGGAAAATAGAGGATTGGAAACAGCACTGCATGGAGTTAGTAGGAGCCGGTGATTTAAGAACTCGGTAATAGGATAGTAGAAGAAGAGCAATTTTCAGTGGAGGAGGTGGTAAATCTGGCAAAATCCTTAAAGAAAAGGAAAGCTACAGGTCAAGACCGTGTACCGAATGAGGCATGGCTTTGCGGTTTAGTCGCTGGTGTTGAAGGCGGATGTTATTTCCTTGCAACACTCATTTAAAATCTGCGAGTTCAAATACTAAACTGATTACATAAACTGGAAACAAAACAATATATTTCATTTCACACTCAAAATTAAACCTAATAGCAGAAATACTTTTTTATTTAAATTAAATATTTAAAAAATTAATACCATCGAGGTGATATACATAGACAAGTTTAAACATACTTAAAAAAATTTGGTTGTAAGTGTTCAATGACTCGTCCAAATATCTCAGAATACACCAAACAAGTTCAAACTCGCAATATTTGTATTAGGATAAGCAGAGCAATTCCAAGAAATATCCACAAACACATCCAGCCAAGTTGAAACACGAAACTGATTAGACAGCGTTTCTTATCTATTATTCCGCAATTTCGGCATTCCATACTAGCGCGCGTTCACAGCTAGGTTGAAACAAGTTTAAGAAATTTCGCTTACATAGGAAATTATTCAAACAAATATCACAGGAAACATGCAGTCAAACTGGCAATATGCTGACTCATCCGTGGCATGGGAATTACAAAAATCTGTTAACAGTTCAAAATCAAACAAGTTCAAACAGGGAATATAGGAAATAACCTTGTTCGTGTTAAATCTGACGCATGCGCAGATTCAGAAATTGCACAGTTGAATCAGCCCTTAATACATTTGCAATCAATTATGCATACATGTCCGATTCCCCGCTACCCGCTACTCAAATCATTTTGAATTTTGTTGCTAGTCTGTTTAGTCTTGTCTGTTTATTCTTGTCTGTCTAGTCTTGTCTGTTTAGTCTTGTCTGCCTAGTCTTGTCTGTCTAGTCTTGTTTGTCTAGTCTTGTCTGTCTAGTCTTGTCTATATACTCTTGTCTGTCTAGTCTTATCTGTCTAGTCTTGTCTGCCTAGTCTTGTCCGTTATTGCTCGATCCTGTCCGGTCTAAATCGCATAACCTCATTTGAATCAACCCGTAATATGTCTGCAATCAATTATGCATACATACCCGCTTCACTGCTACCTACCCTGCAACTCATTTTAAATGTTCCTGTTTGTCTGTCTGGTCTTATCTGTCTAGTCTGGTCAGTCTAGTCTTATCCGGTCTATCTAGTCTTGTCCGGTTTTGTCCGCTCTAAGTTGCGTCCGTCCCCTCCTCACCTATAGCGGTCGCGCCATCTACACATATTCGCACGGCCACGTACTGTACTACTAATAATCCGGCAAGTTTTGCTCCTGCTTATGAGGAAATTGCATGGCAAGAGCAGATGATTACATGGCAGGAGCCCATATGGAGGAGGGTCTAGAAGGAATCATCTATCTCTACTAATGTTAGTGCTGTTTTATCAATATTAGTATGGTTACTTTTACCTAAACGGTATGTTGTTATTATTGTTAGTTTGTTAGTTTAACCTTTACCCCTGCACAGGTAAAGGCCTCTCTACCTCTACTGAGTGTGCCTAGTGGGCCGCTCGACAGTGTCGTTCTAACAGCTCATGTCTAGTCCGTAAGTCTTGCCACATGGCCTGCCCATTTCTATTTGAGTTAGGTTGTAGCGTAGATCGAAACGTTAGTTGCTTTTGTTAATTTCCTAATTTCGGTGTGCCTTATTTTGTCCAGTTTCTTTATATTGAGCATATTACGTTCTATTCCTTGTTGACAGATGATGATTTTATTTTTCGCTTTGGCATTGAATTTCCATGCCTATTTTCCATGTCATATTGAGCACAGTAAACGGGAACAAGGAATGCAGGATAAATACATACAAGTCATCAAAAGTGTCTATAAAGCCAGCTCCACACATTGGCTCACACGGCCAGGCCAATATGTGTTCCAACATTTGCTGTTCTTTCACACACCACAGATGGGCGTCTACTTATTGGCTCACAAGTGCCAACTTCTCAGTTCACAAGTTGTAAAGCCAATGGTAACATGTCTGGTGATCTAAATCTTGAACTAGCGGTTGCTGCTTTTTATACAGCATCTGCTGCATACATTTCAGCCTCTATTTCAGCACCTCAATAGTGTTGGCAGCATAAAATCGACCCACCTTCTTATAACTGTTTGGGTGCACCAGGCTTTTTCACTTTCAAGGACATAAATTCCTGAAACGCGTTCAATCTTGTCTTTTTTACCTTTAGTGATGATAAATGGTGATACTTTCTTGCCATCTAGACCAGTGTTCTTCAATCGGTGTTCCATGGAACCCTAGGGTTCCACTAAAACATCCAGGGGTTCCGCGAATCAATGCTAAAAAAATCTGAACCGGCGCGGCGTTTACAACTAGACACGATGCGTTGCGCCGCTGTCTGGAACACGTGTGTCGATTGGAGTTTAATATTGGAACTATTCACTTGAAGTCTTACAAATGCAAACGGCAGTAACTTATAATTATTTTATAAAAAAATGAGTTTTGTTTTAACTTATCCTAAAATCCTTTAGAAATATAATGCAGAATTGGCTTAAAACTGGGAAATTGCAACCAAAATCCAAAGAACAAGCTTCTTGCTCAATTGAAAATTCCACCAGTTTTCCGCCAACATTGGAGCTGACGGATAATATTGAAGAAGAAAATAAATCAGGATCTACTAGCCGAAAAATACGGAAGTATGATGAAGATTATTTGAATTTTGGATTTACCTGGATTGGTGATAAAAATGAGCCAAATGGGTTTTGTGTGGTATGTGAGCAAGTAGTCAACAACAGTAGCTTAAATCCTGCAAAGTTAAATCGTCATTTGGAAAATAAACATCCGACTAGGCGGTAAAAGCGAATATTTCAAAAGAAAATGTCTTGAACTACAACAGAAATAGTATGCATTTGAAAGGTATGTTCGTGATGATTATAAAAATGTTCTAAAAGCATCTTATTTAGTTAATTTGCGCGAAGCTCATACGATTGCAAATAAATTAATTAAAGCTTCTACAAAATATTTAATCAAATGCATGAACGGTGAAAAAATTGCCAACAAAATTAACCTCGCCACATTTTCTGAGACGACGGTTTCATGACGAATTAAGGATATGTCAGATTACTGCGAGGTGGAACTAGTAAGTCGTTTGAAAAATCCTAAAGATGGATTCACTCTGCAAATGGACGAATCTACAGATGTGGCTGGATTAGCAATTTTGTCAGTTTTCGTGAGATACATACACGAATCCAATTTTCAGGAAGATATGCTTTTTTGCGCAAAGCTCTGCCAACTCAAGCAACAGGTAAAGAAATATTTAATTTACTTATTGCATATTTTGAAAAACATTCAATTTCTTGGAATTTATGTCATCATATATGCACTGATGGAGCTAAAGCTACGGTTGGTATTATAAAGGGCGTAATAGTACGTTTAAAGAAACTAGTTTCAGATATCAAAGCCAGCCATTGATGTCTGGGAAGATTTGGGAAACTCGCATAAAAATCTCCTTCTTCATACTGAAGTAAGATGGTTATCCAGTGGAAAGGTTCTGACCAGACTCTGGGAATTGCATGATGAATCTTTTTATCTGAACGTGAATTTTCTGGAAAACTTACCGACACTAATTGGCTTTAAAATCTAGCCTACCCTGCAGATATATTTTCGTACATGAACAAAATTAATCTTTCACTTCAAGGACCAAATACTGCTGCTTTTAAGGTCAATAGCAAAGTAAACTCAATCAAATCGAAAATCAACCAGTGTGACTAACGTATCACCAAAAGTAATACATAATGTTTTTCTAATGTAAATGATTTCCTGGCAAACAATAATATCGCATTCGGCCAGAATTAAAAAAAATCATATTTTGGAATATTTCACGAGATTGCAAAAGACGTTTTTCGAATATTTCTCCCCTATTTGCAATAATTCCATTTAAATCGAAAGTCCTTTTTCCTATTTTGCGTCTGTAATGTACTCATAATAGCACTAATATGCGTGGGGTTATGGCTCGCCGAGTACGATCAAATTTTCTAAATTTGTATCCGCGATTTTTTTGTTTAGAAATGGCATAAAAGGGCGCAAAATAGAAAAATACTATAAAAAACTCCTTCGTAAGGCGTTTTTCAGCACTTGTCCATTAGAAACCAAACTTGAACGTGTGCTGTAAAATCGCGCTTACTAAACTCGTCCTTTAATAAACTATTAATGAGTTTTGTGATGTGGATACCTTGCCATTTAAGGAAAGAGAGTAATTTCTAGATATATGTACCGATACTGCATTACAATTTACATTTGGACCGGATGCCATTGGCCCGTTTTGGATAAAATTAAGGGAAGAATATCCGGAAATTTCCAAACGCGCGGTTAAGAAATTGATGCCTTTCGAAACAACCTATCTGTGTGAAAAATCCTTTTCCACATACGTCGCTACAAAAACAAAGTATAGAAATCGAATTGATGCCGAAAATGATATGCGTCTCCAATTAACACCGATCCAACCAGAAATTGATAAATTATGCAGTCATAAACAAACACAACGATGTCATTAATTTTTTTAAGATTTTTTTCTTTTGTTTATAATTTCATTTCTATGTATGTATAGAACAAATATTTTATATTAATTATATATATATATATATATATATATATATATATATATATATATATATATATATATATATATATATATATATATATGTGTGTGTGTGTGTGTGTTGTATTGTTTTCTCGGGGATTCTGCGTTGATTCTGAGGGTTGGCTCTGAAAAGAACCGGATTCTCAATGAGGCTGTCACACCAAAATCCGACAGCCAGGTCAAACAAAATACTACACAACGCAAGCCAAGCTCTGCTTCGGGACGAAATCCAAACCAAACGACAGAAACTTGACAGCATCAGTCAAAATATCCTGACAACCCACATAGCTCTAACCACTACGCTACACCCTCTCCTCTGGCAACAGAGAGATTTAATATCTAACAACAGAGCCGAACAGAATAGATTATTAATTACCAATAGACAGAAAGAAAAATACAACCTTCTCAGACGGAGACAAAAACCTGCACCAAAACCACTCAACATCGACAAAGTGGTTTACAATCTTTCAGACCAGCCCCTAGACGAACCTACCAAAACCGTACTGGCCAAGGGTTTTAACTTTGCAATAGCACCAACTCGCCTTACCAAAGAAGACATAATCACTGGTGTCGAGACTGCTATCTCACAACTCCCTGCCACATTATCCGAGACAATAAGGCAGGAAACATGCCACATTTTAAGATCTGCCAAACCACCGACAAGAAACATCTCATACGAGGAATGCAAAGCCCTCGAGGCACTAAGAGAAAACAACAGCATTGTGGCCCTACCAGCTGACAAGGGAAATTGCTCTGTAGTCATAAACAGTGCTGACTATAAACAAAAAATGACCACAATCTTAGATGATCCAGCTTATCTACCCAGTACAAAGGACCCCACAAACTATCTTGAGAAAACTACCAGACAAAAGATCCTAAGCTCTAGCATTGACAAGGAAACAATGAATTATCTTATACCAAGGGAGAAATCTTCACGGTGTCCCAAGATATATGGTTTACCAAAGATCCACAAAGATGGAGCCCCACTACGACCAATAGTAAGCTCCGTTGGTTCACCGGTCCAACTTCTTGCGAAACATTTAGCAAAATGTTTACAACCATACGCCGAAGATTGTGATTCCTATGTCCGCAATGCTGAACACTTCATAGACATACTGAAAAATCACCAACTGCAGCCCGGCCACCTCCTTGTGAGCTTTGACATTGTATCTTTATTCACAAAAGTACCGGTCCCTGAGGCCTTAAACATCATAAGATCAAAATTAAAACCAGAAAAGTATGTATCAGATCTAGCACAACATTGTTTAAAGAATACATACTTTAGGTACGATGATCAAATATACAAACAAGACCTAGGAGCACCAATGGGTTCACCTCTATCCCCAGTAATAGCCAACATATTTCTTATAGATTTTGAGGAAAAAGCAATCTCATCAGCCACACTTAAACCTACACTCTGGTTAAGATATGTTAACGACACATTTGTAACCTGGCCCCACCGCAGACCAGAGCTGGACAAATTCCTTAACCATCTTAACTCCCAACACGACCAAATTAAATTAACAACGGAGATAGAAAAGCATCAACGACTTCCTTTCTTGGATGTTTTGGTCCAGAAGAAACCTGACGGCACTTTGAGTCACACTGTGTACCGGAAACCAACCCACACAGACAGATATCTGAACGCTTCTTCGCCCCATCATCCCAAACAACTAGCATCTATAGTCAACACTCTTACCACCCGATCCAAAAGACTAGCCGACCAGCTTAACTTACCGAAAGAATTGAGGAACTTACGAGAAGCTCTTTCTTCAAATGAATATCCAAACAGCTTAATAGCCAGAGCTTTCCGTCGTACAGAGAACAGTAGCCAAAGAACTGAAGAACGCCAGAAACCCGTTAGCACAGCATACCTACCATATGTTCATGGATCAACTGACAAAATAGCCAGAATCCTGAAAAGACACAACATCGACACCATTTTCAAACCTAACCAGAAAATATCCTCCGTGCTACGCAGCGTTGAAGACACCATCCCGTTAGAATCCCATGGAATTTACGAAATACCTTGCGGAACATGTGAACGAACCTACATTGGACGTGCCAATAGAAAAATATCTGCTAGGATTCAAGAATATGTAGTTTCAGTCTGACACAGAGACAAAGTTTCATTGGCACTTGTCCTACACACAAACACCGGTCACTGGATGGACTTTAGAAATTCAAGAACTATTGCACAGATTAGCCACGAAATGTCACGAGTATACAGAGAAGCCATAGAGATAGAAAAACGAGACTACTGCATGAACACGAGAGACGATTCATTGAGACTGCCCCCAGCATGGCGACCGATCATATCCACCCTCAAAATGCAATCCCAGACACCCCAGACTCATGTACGACCAACAAGACAAACAAACAACCGAACCGAAGCACCGCACACAACGCGCATGACCCGAAGCCAGACAGCTATAAGTAGTCGCATCGCACGAACTAGCTCTCTCGCTAACTCTTCTCGCTAACACCGAACAAAAAGACAAACAGACACAAAAAAAAAAAAAAAACGAGACAAAACAAAAGACGGCGGAAGGACGGGCTCACGGCCCACAACCGCCACGAAACAAAGGATCCCATACTAAATACTAACTAGCTCTCAGTATGCGTCTAACGGTGGACCCGCACGGACGCATATATCTCTTGAGAATGGCGAATGTTAGTTCGCCGATACGTCGAGAATCCGGTTCTTTTCAGAGCCAACCCTCAGCATCAACGCGGAATCCCCGAGAAAACAATACAACACAGGTATCTATCCGCGAAAACCTCAAATACAACATATAAACAACATATATACATATACATATATATATATATATATATATATATATATATATATATATATATATATATATATATATATATATATATATATATATATATATATATTATTTTATATATTTATTATATTTTATAATTTTGTTATAATCTTGTTTGAATAAATGCAAATTTATTGATTATGAGACTTTTACAAAAATTTTATAAGAAATGCAGGGACGAACCTTGTTCATAACATGTAATGAGATTCCATCCCTTAATCAAAAAGGATCAAACAGAGAGTTCCATAAAAAGAAAATTCTCAAAAAAGGGTTCCACGGGATGACAAAGGCTGAAGAACACTGATCTAGAGGAATGGACCTGGCAAAAAAAAACAGGTAACATGTGCACTATCATAACCGGTAAAAGGAACGTAAATTAACGAGGAAGCCTTGTGGTGAACCGTCGTTTGAGCTGCTTGGCCTAGAAATACCAATCATGTTGGAGAGTTGATATTTCGTTAAATGAAGTTATCCATCTAGTGTGACGATGCTTTAAATTATTCAGTGGACATATCAAATTCAATTGCCATTTTAAAGGCAAATTTTTTAATATCAGCCCCGCGCACAACCAAAACCATTGCTCTCCTGTCAGCAATCCATTCCCAGATGCATTCTTCCAACTGAGAAAATAACGGCGGCCGACCTGATCCAACCCTGCGTTTTCTTCCCATTTCCTTGGTCCACCAGTTGACACAGGTTATCGTAGTCGAAACCATTTCGAATATTTTCGAACCATACGGAGATCCAACATATTCTCTTTACAGAAGGCTACAAGATTTACATCCCTAGACGTCATTCACGATTCTCTTTTTGTACTCGACGGAATAGCTCTTTCTTTTTATACTCATTTTATCTGGGGTTAAAAATTATTTACTTTATAAAAAATAAAATTATATATTAGGTAATAATCAGACTTACAAGACTGAAATGCACAAACTTTGTAACTGCACTGTCACTCTATGTAGACTGCTGCCTTATATTGTATTTTTAAGATAAATTCAACTTTATAAATTCCATGAATTAATATTGACACATGCTTGTGCATTGCTTGAAACGAACTGTGGAGGTAAACAAGGAATATTTTTTATAGAGATTTAGAAGAGATACCTACTAAATTCAACAGCATTTTTAACGAATTATATTTTTCACATTATTTTAACTAGGGGATATTTTCGGGAGAGGGCTTATTATTATAAAAAGTCCCGAAAATCACGTTAGGGCTTATTTTCGGTGGATGTCTTAATTTCGGAAAAAGAATATTTACGAAAATTTAAAAATTAAATTTAAAATTTTCAAGATATATTATAAAATTTGATGATCGTCCAACACAATGTGTGCGTTTTCAATAATTACATGTCATGTAATCATTGAAAACGCTACTATCTTGTTGCAAACATATTGTAAGTAAATTTATTAGAATAAATTTAAGAAAATATTCTATGTTTATGAATATTTCCAATTCACCAGATATTATATTAATTTGCATGTAGATAACATAATTTAAATATTGCTAATAATGCTATAAATGATTCTTTTTAGTAGAAGCCTCAATTTTGTGTTTCTCCTCGATTGTAATTAACTTTTCCGTTTATTGTAGAGAATCCACTTCTTTTCACAATTGACAATGAGAAATAGGTTCAAATGTCGTTTCAAATTTCAAAATAACTTCATAAATTTATTGTTATTCGGGATTTTTCTGATCATGAAGGCTCACGAAGCTTTTGGAACCAGTTGGGATGTTACGCTTATTAATCGACATTCGACTGTTGGCGTGAACAAATATCTCTTTGTCAAGCTTAATAGATTTTTAATTATATGTTTTTTTAATGAAATTTTCTGGATCAAAATGACTGAGATTGTAGATAAAAAAGTTAATAAATACTGCAACACTTATTTTTCAAATGTAATTTTCTGCCGAAATTTTATAAAAATGTTGAACAAAATCGTTCTGATATATTTTGTATTTGCTAGAATTAATGTAATTAATGTAAGTAATGTATGAATTAAATGAATGTAATAATTGTAAAACTAAATTAGTTTTCCCGCAATTGAAAAGATGTTTCTCAAAACATTTTTATATGAAATTTATTTTGCAAATAAGGTTTTCTAAATCAATAGAATTAGTGATTGAAAGACGTTTTCACTCACAAAACTGAATTTTGTCTATCGCAAAATAAAATGTTTAATAAATTTACCAAATTTCTAATTAAACCTATATTTCAGGGCGATGTGTTTGAGCAATATTCTTACAAAATCATCTATGAACGAGCAGTCAAGCACTATGTCAATCCGCAATTCTTTAAATCCTTCAATATACTCAACTCGAAATTTAATAGGACAACAAAAACTATGAGTGTTAATTTTGAAAATATAGTGACCCTATACAGCCTTTCAGTTATTTAAATAAAAACAGACTAGGGACATAATAATAAAACTTTTGCTTCTAGGGCAGTGTACAGACTTCTGTCTATTTGAGCAACCAATACAGGAATTTTCCAATGCAATGGTCAGTGGATCTATGTAAATGTATCGAGAAAAACTTCTACGGATTTGCAGAAATAACTAAGCTTGGAAATATCACTAACTGTCCAATAAAACCAGTATAATACTTTGATCTATTATTTCTCTGCAATTACAAGCTAAAAATTCTAGGGATTTTATTTTTTCAAGGATTACTTGCCGGAGTCTATGAAGTTTCCACCTAATATTCCAGATAACAGTTACAAATTCACTGTCAAATGGTTCAATGGTTCAACAAACATTTTGCATGCGGATGTATTCGCAAGCGTTGAGAAAATTTACCGATGGGAGAAACAGAGTCGCGGATAATTTTTTTTAGAACCAAGTGGAACTATTAGATTATTGTCATTATCAGAAATATGAAATAAAATTGGTTGATATATTTAAATTGTATTTTTATTAAAGTTTCCCAATATTTTTGGAAGGTGTATTATTAAAACTCCCTAAAGAATTATTTAAAATTTGAAAATTATTTTAATTTTCTTGAACAAATTTTATGTTTTTGCTTTATCAACAAAATTCGAATTTAAATTTCTGGCCAGTCGAATCTACATTCTTCATTTTCCACATCTCCATCGTCCATTTTTAGTAGGATAATTTATTAAAGACGAAAAATAGCCTGAATATATAAATATATTCAACCTGTTTGTAGCTCTATAATATTAATACTACATAATACTACTTATTAATACTACATAACAAATCTCCTATTGATATAAAAAAATAATAATAATTTTCTTGCAATATCTCGCACACTTTCTTTAGTGCGTGGAACTGTTTCGGTAAATGTTTTAGTAGTTATTTGAAGAACGTATTCTAGGTAGCCAATATTTTTATAATTTCAACTGAGGTACCAATTTGGTATATATTATTTTTTATATCTAATCCAATCTTTGCAATCTCATTTAATCTCAATCAATCTCATTTAATTCAAATTCAAAATTATTTATTTCATTATTTAAGTAAGTAGTTTTAATACATTACAAATACATTCGAAATGAAATGTATTGCAGGTAGTAATAGGAGATATAACTCAATTGTATAATATTACATCTTCGAGAAGAAATCTTCGACTTGGTATGGTTCAATGTTATTTAGGAGTTGGAATAGGTGTTTCTTGAAGCTCTTTAAATTTGTTTGATTGCTCGTGGCAGAGCATTGAATAATTTCATGCTACTATACCGTGGAATTCTTTCGGTCAACGTGAGGACAGGTAGCTTATAAAGCTCTTCGTTAAATCTTGTTAGCAGTTCAGGGGGTTTATAAATATGTATGAAGAGGTGATTGTGTTTCTTAAGGAACACAATGTTCTCATAGATTTACGTGGCTGTGGTTGTTAAAATGTTCCCCTTGCGGAAATGTCCTCTGCAGGATTCACTATAGTTCAAATTTGAGAGTATTCTCCGAGCTTTTTTCTTTCTCTTGAAGACACACAGTGTATACCATTTCCCCAGAAAATGATTCCAAATCTAAGGAGGTTGTGGAAGAGGACGAAATAGACCATTCTTAGGACGTCGGTCTCAACATATCGTTGGAGGAATCTCATAGCGAATACTGCGTTGTTGAGTTTCTTTGTCACGTAGACGGTATGTGAAGCCCAGTCCAGGGATTGGTTTATGTCCATCGTTTCCCAAACTTTTTACCTCGTGACCCGGTTATTTTAATATTTTTCCTTCGCGACCCAGTACCTAAATTTACCTAACCTAACCTATTTTATAAGTTATTCTTAAAATGAAAGAAGATAAAGAATGGATCATTTGGATGGACATGGATCATTCACAAAAAAGCATTACAAGAATATATAAGTCTTATAAATATAATAAATATTAATGCGAAGAGTGTTGCTGTTTCTCGTCGACCAAATATTTTAGGTGTGAAGAAATCGATGACAAATTTATTCTTAAATCTGGTTCTACGATCCTACGTCTAATCGATTTCTAAATTTATTTTTAAGAAAAATAAGTGTTGAATAGCCTGCTTCACACTTGTATGTCGACACAAAAGGCATTAGAAATTTTATTGCTTTTTGTGTAAATACTGGATATTCCTGCTGGCAGGAAAGCCAAAAATCCAATAAAGGCATTCTATTGAAATTAACTTTCAGCGTTATGTCACATGACAGTTCAATTAAAAATTCAACATCCGAATCTACTAATTCTGTTTCAAATTCTACATCCAGTGTAAACGGGTTTCTTATCCATGATTTGTTGCGGTTGATTTCAGGAAAATAGTCTTTAATATTTGCAGATGGTCCTTGAATGCAGTTGAAATTTCATCTGGCATGGAACTAAGATTATACTGTATTTTGTAATTCTGTCTTCATAAAAGCATTCTAATTCCCTTCTTCCGCACGACGTTGCAGCCACCATCTTCTCTTGAACTTTAAATGTTCTGTGTTATTGGACAGAAATAGCATATTTATTTGGTTATGTTTGGTATTTTATCACATATTCGAGTTCTTATTATTTTCATTGCTGGAATTAGTAACTTTTCCGAAATTTTATTAGGGTAGCAAGTCTCACCAATTAATTTGGATATTTTATAAGAAGCCATAACTAGTTTTCAAACAAATTCATGTGATAAGAATTTAAATATGTTTTAAAATGGCGTGTTGAGAAATTTAAAACAAGAAAAAGACAATGAGATCAGAAATACGCTTACATGGTTTAACCTGCAAGAAATAGGTAACTCGTAAATGATAGTGAAAAACGATTTCGCAAAAATAAGTAAACTAAAACAAAAAGCAGCAAAAGTTTCTTTGCGACCCGGTATTTTTTTGCGTGTCCTGGTACCTGGTCGCGACCCGGCATTTGGGAAAATCTAGTCTATGTGAAGTCAGAGGAGTCTTATAGAGTTACTTACTGGTACAACCGCGTTCAGGATTGCCATTTCGTCAGGGTATATTGATGTATTCCGCTTCGTTTGAAGATTATTATTTGATTTTTTCTTTTTTTAGTCTTAGTGTATTAGCCGCACACCATACTTTCATCGATTCAGCAGCTCTTTTTGCATTCGTTGTAATATCGTTGATTCGACTATTTAATACCAATAGGGATGTGTCGTCCGCATAGTTGATCTTAAAGTGAAGTGAGTTGATAGGGGTTTCATGAAGGTCATTTACAAATAGAGTGAAAAGTAGAGGTCCAATTGTGCTACCTTGTGGAATAGCCGTCTCAATTGTACTCGGATTAGAACATATAAATCCGTTTAAAGTGAAGAACCTGGTAATTTGTGTACGATTAGTTTATGAATGATTTAATCAATTCCAGCACAACTTCTCTTACCATATTTTGAGAGTTTTTCTACTAATAGATTATGGTCAATTAAATCGTATGCCATCGCGAGGTCCATGGACATTTCAACTGGGATTTTACGTGACTGAAATTTTCAATAATACCTTTTACAAATTGAAAGCATTCCGTTTCAATCGACTTCCCTTTTACGAAGCCATATTGGTGAGGGCTAATTAAGTTATGTTTATATTAAAACATTACAATTCTAGAGCATATAATCCTCTCAAAAATTTTAGAGAAAACCGAAAGAATGCTCATAGGCCTGTAGCCCTTTTTCAATCGTAGACTTATCACCTGCTTTATGTATAGGACTGATAATCGCTCTTTTTAGATTTACCTGAAATTTTCGCAACAATAATGCATTGTTTATAATGTATTGTATCGGATTTAATATTGCAGGGAGCACATTATTAAAGCTATGGAAAGAATTCCGTCTACAGCCGCAATTTTAGTGTTTTTAAGGGTTATGATAACGTCATCAAGTTCATCCTGCAGAGCGGCATTAAGAATAGCGATTTGTTGTTTACAACTATATTGTCTTTATACTGAATAACAGACTGTGAATCTGCTAGGACTTTAGCTTTGTTTACGAAAAAAGTATTTATATTTGTAGCACTAGTAATAGGCGCCTCATCTAGATTGCAGTTTGTGTCCGTTTTCTTCTTAATCACGATTACTCGTCTGACTATATTCCTAGTTGCTTTCTTGTCTGTTGGATTCTGTTTCAATTTCTTATCTCAAAACTATTCGCTTTTTGTCTTTTAATAACCTAATAAAATTTCCGCGTAGATTATTATAAGGATTCTTGAATTATATTTTGACAAAGCAGTATAAGGTACATTTTCATTTTCTGCAAATACGGGTTACTGAAGACGCATTTAGATGTATTATTGGTGTGCACGATAACTTTAGGAAAGACCTAGTTGAAATTTATCCGAAAAATGTCCATGAAAACGATCCATTGTCTGTCAAAATCCTAATTCCCAATTTTAAAAACGTCATCCCATGATACCTTTTCCATTAGTTACCTATGCTACTCCATATTTTCTTTATTAAATAGTCTTGTACATCTTGTATTCGAGACTGACTACCCAGTTTTGCCCACCAATAACATAATTTGAGCACAGTGGTCCGATATGTGATTATCTTTGGTTTTAGAGCTATACCCAATGGACAGATTGACTATTATATTATCAATACGAATTCCAGACCCGGAATGGCTTACTACACGTGACACGAGGACTGCATTAAATGATTCCAACAGGGATACAAACTCATGTTGGACAGTATCAGAACTCACCAGCATATTAGAATCACCAGCCATAACAAATTGAAAATTGTGTTTGGATAGTAACACCAACAGATTGTGTATTTACTGCATAAATAGCCTAACACTCGTCAATGGGGCTCTATGAATTCGAATGTTTTTAATAACCTTGCCGTTCATAACCGTTTCAATTGATATTTCAAATACTAATAGGCCTCTACCGAAACATATCATAGAGTGTAATAGACACTCAAAGAACCGAATCCATGCATGTACATCGAAATGCCAAATTCTAAATTTTCTTCACTATTTCTTTTTGCAACATTAGATCAATATTATTAATTGCTTGGAGCTACATTTACAAAGAGAACAACGTTGAGCAGAAATTGTGTTTGAAAGCGAATTACAAAATTTTCCATCGATCATAGTAAGTATGATTTTGTAGGAAACGTTGATTTGTTTGCCGTTAAAAATCGTTTGAAAAGGCTGAAAATGATTTTCTTGATCTCTGATGTGATCAACTTCTGCTCTGATTGCTTCAGCAGTTTCATATAAAAATTGTAATTTTATCGGCCTGCAAAATCTTTTAGATGAAGGTCGTTGATTTTTCCACCAAACTGTATTGCTAGTGATTGCATTTGCAAAAACAAGCTGCAAAGGTACCAGCGAAGTGACGAACATGTTGGCATCAGTTTTAGTTCCATCATCATCCTGAAACTTTTATTTGAAGGTACTCTGCCCTGAAGTGCCATCACATCCCACTTACAAATTAACTGCAAATCATATTTTGTATCTGATGGGAGACTTTTCAAAACGTCCGCTTGCACAATTACCACTCGTTCAATTATATGATCTAGCAATGCATGCAACTTAATTTCTGCGCTTGATTCAGTAACAATAATTTCCAATGGTGAAGTATAACATATTTTTTTAGCCGCTTGAACCGGATTGTAGGGAGGATATAAAATACAATTCTTTTCAAGACCTACAGATCATAGAGAAATTATCGCAGCAAATTTGTCGCCAGTAGGAGCTTTTTCAGGGTTTTGTTTAAGATATTTCCGGTATTTTGATGCTTTTGACGGGCTCCCTGCTGTTATCTTTGACCAATTTCGCTGCATTCACGTTCCCTTTGGCCCGGAGACTCATCTGCGTGGCATAACCTAACTCTTGGGGATCATATTGTTCTCGGATATCTTTAGTTCTTCTCCGCTCTGTTCGGTCACTCAATTCTTGGAAAGGAGAACTCGACAAGGGGCGACCAGAGCTTCCTCTCAAAGAACTTGCTTCGGATTTGTCGTCACGGGCTTCATTCTCCATATCGTCAGTTTCATTTTCGAAAAGAACCTCACACTTGAGCCACTGCTCAAGTTTTGTTAAAAATCCGTTTTACGAATAGGAAGCATCTCTCCATTTATTTTCTAAATTAGATATTAATTTTGTTGGTCTATTTTTACACGCCACAGATAAGGTGTATGGAGTACCGAATTTCTACTAATGCATAAAAATAGACACTTTTAAGGGCCCAGAATTAAGAATGGCATACACTATCTGAAACCCAATTCTGAAATATATAGAAAAAATTCTAAAATTACCGATATCATGAGAATGAGACGAATTCAATTTTTGGGTCATTTGGAAAGAATGAATCATACGAGGCTTACTTACGGAATCCACAAATTTCTACAGAACAAACGTACAAGACCAAAGTGGTACAAACAAGTGGAGAGGGACCTAGTGGAGATGGGATCGCCAGATCTCATGAATAGAAATGTCATCAAGAATATTGTTCATACAAGGGGATTTGAGGAAGATCTGAAGAAACCAACAGACGTGCATAGTTGGAGTAACAGAAAGTACAACAATCCATGAAGATGAAAAGCTATTGGGCAAGGAGGAAGGCTCAGCATACGTTGATTCCGCGTGGTCCTAAATGGCCCATCCGCGAGAAGAAGAGACACTTTTAAGTGAAATCAAAGAAACTGTGATTTAACTTCAAATTTGTTCTGCAAAAATTCAAATTCATAAGTTTTTATTTTAATATCTTTTTCAAAAAGGACTAAATTGAACTATGAAAATTAAACTACAAAGGCAAGATATTATTTCTTTTTTTAGTTGTTTTAGCAGTAACGGCATTGCATACAAAGCGCCACTTGTACCCCAAAAAACATTACATGCTATTTTTGTATTCTAATCTCTAACTGCAACTGCAGAATTGTATTGCAATAGATAGATTGTAAACGATAGAGTATCGTTCCGGTCTCAATTTTCAGATATGTTTTGTATAAATATGTAACCTACTATTTAATTATGAAAACAAGACAGGATCTAGCAGGACTTTATTAAAAACTTATCATTTTATCAGCTAAAATTTTTATCAGCGTGAAATAACGTATCTAAAAACCGCAGTCCATTGTCTATCAATTTATAATTTCCGCAGTTGTCACGTATATTTATAATTAGTTATTTATTAAAGTACTTACATTCACGAGAAAATTCCATATCTTCCTATTAAAATTGGTCGCTCGATGTAAAAACTATACACTATTAAAAAGCTGGTATTTTTGGTCGAAACGTGCACACGTTTCAACTAATGAAATTCTCAAACTAAACTCAACTAATGTTCTCAAATGATGGGTATTACTGTAATCATTTAAATCTTAAAATACCGAAAAAAAATAATTTTTTTCTTGCATTATGGCCAGCTATTTGGGATATTTGACCACTGTGCGAAGACATGTAATCATTAAAAACGCTACTATCTTGTTTCAAACATATTCAACGTAAATTTATTAAAATAAATTAAAGAAAATATTTTATGTTTATGAATATTTCCAATTCACCAGATATTAATTTGCATGTAGATAATATAGATTGAATATTTCTTGTTTTAATAATGCTATAAATTATAGATTCTTTCTAATAGAAGTTTTCTATTTTGTGTTTTTCCTCGATCTAGCTATTGTAATTAACTTTTCCGTTTATTGTAGAGAATCCAATTCTTTTCACATGTGACAATGCGAATTAGTTTCAAATGTCGTTTCAAATCTCAAAATAACTTCATAAATTTCTTGTCATTCGGGATTTATCTGATCATGAAGGCTCACGAAATTTTGGAACCAGTTGGGAAGTTACGCTTATTGCCTGAAAAAATATCTCTTTGTCAAGCTTAATAGATTTTTAATTATATGTTTTTTAATGAAATTTTCTGCATAAAAATGACTGAGATTGGAGATAAAAAAAGTTAATAAATACTGCAACGCTTATTTTTCAAATGTAATTTTCTGCCGAAATTTTATAAAAATGTTGAACATAATCGTTCTGATATATTTTGTATTAGCTGGAATTAATGTAAATAATGTAAGTAATGTATTAATTAAATGAACGTAATATGTAAAACTACATTAGCTTTCCCGCAGTTGAAAAGAAGTTTCTCAAAATACATTTTTGTATGAAATTTATTTCGCAAATAATGTTTTCTATTGATTTCAATATTATTGATTGTTTGATTGATTGATTATATATTAGTGATTGAAATACGTTTTCCCTCGTAAAACTGAATCATTTTGTCTATCGCAAAATAAAATGTAAAATAAATTTAGCAAATTTCTAATTAAACCTATATTTCAGGGCAATGAGTTTGAGCAGTATTCTTACAAAATCATCTATGAACGAGTAGTCAAGCACTATGTTAATCCGCAATTCTTTAAATCCTTCAATATTCCCAACTCGAGATTTAATAGGACAACAAAAACTTTGAGCTGTAATTTTGAAAATATTGTGACCCTACACGACATTACAGTTATTTAAAAAAAAACACACGAGAGACATAATAATATAACTTTTGCTTCTAGTGCAGTGTACGGACATCTGTCTATTTGAGCAACCAATACAGGGATTTTCCAATGCAATGGTCAGTGAATATATGTAAATGTCTCGAGAAAAACTACTACGGATTGGCAGAAATAACTAAGCTTGGAAATATTACTAACTGTCCAATGAAACCAGTATAATACTTTGATCTATTATTTTGTGTTATTACAATTAAAATATTCTAGGGATTTTATTTTTTCAAGGATTACTTGCCGGATTCTACGAAGTTTCCACCTAATATTCCAGATAATAGTTACAAATTTACTCTTACATGGTTCACCAGTTCAAAAAACATTTTGCATGCGGATATATTCGGAAGAGTTGAGAAAATTTACCGATGGAAGAAACAGAGTCGCGGATAAGATTTTTTAGAACCAAGTGGAACTATAAGATTATTATCATTATCAGAAATTACAAATAAAATTGCTTGAAATATTTACATTGTATTTTAATGAGAGTTTCCCAATATTTTTGGAAGGTGTCTTATTAAAACTCCCTAAGGAATTATTTAAAATTTGAATAAGTTTTTTCAATTTTAAAAACAAATTTTATGTTTTTGCTTTATCAACAAAATTCAAATTTAAACTTCTGGCCAGTCGAATCTACATTTTCCACATTATCGACAGATAGTTAACTTATTAAAGGCTAAACATAGCCTGAATATATAGATATATTCAACCTGTTCGTAGCTCTATAATATTAAGCCTTATTATAAGACTACAAAACAAATCTCATGTTGAAGCAACTACTTACCCTTGCAAATAATAATTTTCTTGCAATTTCTCGCATACTTAGGTTAGGCCGTGGAACTATTTCGGTAAATGTTTTAGTAGTTATTTGAAGAGCGTTTCTATGTAGCCAATATTTTTATAAATCCAAATGAGGTACCAATTTTGTATATATTATTTTTTATATCTAATACAATATTTACAATCTCATTTAATCTCATTCAATCTCATCTAATTCAAATTCAAAATTATTTATTTCATTATTTAAGTAAGTATAGCAAAAAGGTTTAATACATTGCAAATACATTATGAAATACAATATGAAATGTGTTGCAGGTAGTAATAGGAGATTTAACTCAATTGTAAAATATTATATCTTCGAGAAGAAATCTTCGACTTCGTATGGTTCAATGTTATCAGGGAGTTGGTATAGGTGTTTCTTGAAGTTCTTTATGTTTTCAATGTGTTTGATTGCTCGTGGCAGAGCATTGAATAATTTCGTGCTACTATACGGGGGATTTCTTTCGGCTAACGTGAGGACAGGTAGCTAATAAAGCTCTTTGTTAAATCTTGTTAGCCGTTCAGTGGATTTATCAAAATCTTCGGAGTGGTGTTTGTGTTTCTTAAGGAACACAATGTACTCATAGATTTATGTGGCTGTGAGCGTAAAATAATCCCCTTGCGGAAATGTCATCTGCAGGATTCACTGTAGTTTAAATTGAAGGATGTGGCTATTTAAGCATACAGTATGTATACGCAATTGGCTATTTATACATACAATATGTATACGCAATTGGCTATTTATACATGAAGTATGTATACGCAATCGGCTATTTATACATACTGTATGTATACGCAATTGGCTATTTATACATGAAGTATGTATACGCAATTGGCTATTTATACATACAGTATGTATACGCAATTGGCTATTTATATATACAGTATGAATGCGCAATTGGCTATTTATACATACAGTCTGCAGACAGTCTGTGCCAGATATAGTGTTGAATTTTTATAGAGGTAAAAATACAAAATGGAAACTAATGAAAATGTTACTTAATCATAACCATACAATCTTTAAAGAAAAATATGGATATTATGGCAAGGCAAAAAAAATGAATGAAAATCATTACGATACAGCAACGGCTTTGTTATTATCGAGCGCTTAAGATGGAATGTAAATGTTTTGAATAAGAAAAGTGAAAAAGCACAGAAATAGACCAAAGTAATTTAATTGATTTTTTAGCAAAAAATTAAGAAAATGGTGGTGTTTACGCAATAAAAAATGGTGCGGAAGAAGGACTGGAATTACTATTTATAGCCTCCTCAGAAATGGCTCTGAATTATAATAATTCTCAGTGCCCAGTTATACAAATAGATGTTCCTTTCGGGTTTAATGTTGAAAATATTAGGATTTTGTTATTAGTCTAGCACAGCGTTTCTCAACCTGGGGTACGCGTACCTCCAGGGGTACGTGAAATGATCGGGGGTACGCAGAAAAAAGATTGTAATGGCGGACATTGATAGGTAAATTGAACATAAAAGAAAAGATAAAAACTAACAAAATTAACAACATCAAAAGATGTTACTAAGGGAATTTTCCGAACTGTCTTCCAATTTTTATTGTTCGTTACATATTGAAGAAGTTTTACATCATACAGAAGTTATTATACATAATGGGGAGTAAGGTAGGGGTGCATAGATTAGGGATGATAGGTCAAGGGGTACGCAAGTAAAAAAGGGTTGAGAAACGCTGGTCTAGCATAACCGACAATTTCGAATTTGCAGATGTAGCATTTATTGCCAAAGAAACATATTCGTCATTCATATATTGTATGAATTAATTCAATAAATATGTAAGACTAATCTCTCCGATTTTTTAATTGACAAAGACTTAACCGAAATAAAAGCAATAGGAAACATTTTTTCATATTCCATGTTATTATATATAATTGATTAGTTTCTACTGCCTATAATTGGTGAATTGATGAGAAGCATAAATTATTGGATGTATTCAAAAAATGCTTGTATTCCCAATCATATGAAGAATATGAAGAGCACAAAAAAGATTTTTTGGAAATTTGTAAATCTGTACAAGTTTTTATAGGAACAAAAGATAAATATGTAACACTTAAGGAACAATTCCTTAAAACTTGGGATAGTTGTAAAGAAATGTGAGTACATTGTTTTAGAAAACATTTACCATTAATGAGAGGAAGGCACTACAACAAACAGAATTGAACGATCATTTTGGACCTTTAAAAAATACATACAAACTAAATATCATAGTTGGCCAATAATTTATGTATGTATTACGGAAATCATAAATTGTATTGATTCCAGAATAACTATAAAATTAGCCAAAAATAAACAAAAAGTTTTTAAAATTATGGATAGTGATATCGAAATAAGAAATATACTTGAAGGATGTTCTGAAGCCCTCACATAGACAGGAATAAAATTATTTCATAGACAGTTAAAATTATTTCAAACTGTAGAGTCCAAAATGAAAATTAAAAATAATGGCATTGATATTTTCTTATGATAAGAAAATATAATAATTTGGACATATTTTCAAAAACTTGTTTTCATGCACGATATATTTCAACTGAAAATGCACTAAAAATGGATACAGATGAAATAAATGTAAGCATTGATGATTATATTGAAGATGAAACTTTTTCTGATGACTTTGATTGTCCTAACAAAATATTATTGGACAGGGGAAAATTTAATACGGCACTGGCGATAACTAAAAATATTGCAGATATTTTGTCTAATTACGGAACGCAAACATTCAATAAATATGTAAAGGAATTAAAAATAATAGAAAGCAATGGCAGAAGTGGAATTACTCTTTTTGAACATGAAAGTAGTGAGCTTAGTGCAATTGAACGAGAAGAACCTGAAGAACAAATTCGGTCTAATATCGAGCCCTGTCAATCGAGCCCTGCCAGCCCCTAAAATCAATCAAATAAGAAGATACAATTCAAATCTAAAATAAAATCCAAAGGACGTCCAAAGCGAAAGACTAAGCAGACCACTTTTAAAAAAAAATACAGAATAAAAAATAATATTCCAGTTTTTATTTATTTTACTTTATACTATACTTTAGCTACTTTTAAATTCCCAATATTTCACTGATTTATTGATACTTTAAATTTTATTTATGTGTTTATTGAGCAAGATTATAAATGAACTTTAATAAATAAAACTATAATTACTTATAATTGTGTAGTAATTACCAAAAAATTAACTCGTATTTTGTTTATAAAGTCAGTATGTGCAAATAGTCAATTGCGAATACAGACTGTATGTATACATAGTTTGTCAATTGCGTATACATGCTGTATGTATAAATAGCCAATTGCGTATACATACTGTATGTAGAAATAGCCAATTGCATATACGTACTGTATGTATAAATAGCCAATTGCGTATACATACTGTATATATAAATAGCCAATTGTGTATACATACTGTATGTATAAATAGCCACTTCCAAATTTTATAATACACCGATGCAAACATGCACTACGTCGTCATATTCTTATGATAAATATAAATAAAATATAAATATTATAAAATATAATAATTTGAACATATTTTCAAAAACTTGTTTTCATGCAATATATATTTTAATATGGATTAGGGATGATAGGTCAAGGGGCGCAAGTAAAAATAGGTTGAGAAACGCTGGTCTAGCATAACCGACAATTACATATGTTATAAATGTTAACACTGATGATTATATTGAAGATGAACATGTAGGGTAGTGATGAACATGAGAGAGTAGTAGTGGCCTTAGTGCAATTGAACTAGAAGAACCTAAAGAACAAATTCGATATAATACCGAGCCCTGTCAATCGAGCCCTGCCAGCCCCTCAAATCAATCAAATTAAAAGTTACAATTCAAATCTAGAATAAAATCCAAAGGACGTCCAAAGATAAAGACCAAGTACACCACTTTTTCCAAAAAAAATACAGAATAAAAAAATGATATTATACCTGTATTGATTTTACTTTACTATATTTTACCTACTTTAAATGTAATTTAAACCTATATATCACTGATTTAGTGATACTTTGAATTTTATTTATGAGGTTATTGAGTAAAATTGTAAATGAACTTTAATAAATAAAAGTATATACTTATAATTGTGTAGTTATTACCAAAATAGTAACTACAATATTTGTATATGCAGTCAGAATGTGCAAATAGTCAATTGCTAATGCAGACTGTATGTATAAATAGCCAATTGCGTATACATAAAGCATGTATAAATAGCCAATTGCGAATACATACTTTATGTATAAATAGCCACATCCTAAATTTAAGAGTATTCGCAGTGCTTTTTTCTTTCCCTTGAAGACACACTTGTAGTGTATACCACTTCCCCGGAATATGATTTCACATCAAAGGAGGCTGTGGAAGATGACGAAATACACCATTCTTATACACCATTACCTCAATATACCATTCTCAGACGTTGGTCTCAACATATCGTTGGAGGGATCTCATAGCAAATACTGCCTTGTTGAGCTTCTTTGTTACTTAGATGGCATGTGAAGCCCAGTCCAGGGATTGGTCTATGTGAAGGCCGAGGAGTCTTAAAGACTTATTTACAGGTACAAACGCGTTTACGATTGCCATTTCGTCAGGGTATATTGACGTATTCCGCTTCGTTTTGAAGATTATTATTTGAGTTTTTTTTGTTTAGTCTAAGTCTATTAGCCACAAACCATACTTTCATCGAGCTCTTCAGGAGCTCTTTTTGCATCAGTTGTGATATCGTTGATTCGACTATTTAATATCAATAGGGATGTGAGGTCCGCATAGTTGAGCTTAATGTGAGGTGAGTTGATTGGGGTTGCATGAAGGTCATTTACAAATAGAGCAAAAAGCATACGTCCCATTGTGCTACCTTGAGGAATACCCGTCTTGATTGCCCGTCTTAACCCGAATACCCGTCTTTCGGAGGAGAACATATAAATACATTTTGAGTGGAGAGCTTGGTAATTTGTGTACGATTAGTTATGAGTAATCAATAGCAACACGACTTCTCTTATGCCATATTTTGAGAGTTTTTCTACTAATAGATTATGGTCAACTAAATCGTATGCAATCGAGAGGTTCTTGAATATTCCAACTGGGATTATATTTCGAGTTTAAAAAGAATTACATTGTAGTACCGCAACTTTCTACTAGATTCAACCACAAGTTCAGAGTTCCAAAATTTTCGGGCTCAAAACCACAATGACGACATTTGATGAAATTTAGACGAAACCACATGTGGATTTTACGTAACTAAAGATTATAAATAATACCTTTTACAAATTGGAAGCATTCCGTTTCAATCGATTTCCCTTTTATGAAGCCATGTTTGTGAGGGCTAATTAAGTTATGCTTATCTAAAAACATTACACTACATTACAATTCTGGAACATATAATCCTCTCAATAATTTTAGAGAAAACCGAATTGAATGCTGAATATAAAACGAGAATGTTTATAGGCCTTTAGTTTTCAATCATAGACTTATTCACCTGCTTTATGAATAGGAGTGATAATCGCTATTTTCAGATTTGCCGGATATTTTCCACGTAACGGATTTGATATTGCAGGGAGCACATTTTTTAAAGCTATGGAAGGGATTTCTTTTACAGCCCCACTTTTAGTATTTTTAAGGTTTATAATAACGTCAGCAAGTTCATCCTGCAGACCGACATTAAAAATAGCGATGTGTGGTTTAAAACTATATTGTCTTTATACGGTATAACAGGCTGTGAATCTGCTAGTACTTAGCTTTGTTTACGAAAAAGGTTTTTTTTGTAGCACATTTGTAGCACTAGTAATAGGCTCTCATCTAGATCAATCTCATCTAGATTGCAGTTTCTATCCATTTTCTTCTTAATCTGGCTTACTCGTCTGACTATATTGCAAGTTGCTTTCTTGTCTGCTCGATTCTGTTTCAATTTCTTCTCAAAACTCTTCGCTTGTAACCCAATAAATTTTCTGTGTAGGTTATTATAAGAATTCTTAAATTATATTTTGACAAAGTTTGGAGCAGTTTAAAGTACATTTCCATTTTATTCAAATACGGGTTATGTATGAAGACGCATTTAGATGTTTTATTGATGTGTACGATAACTTTAGGAGAGGCATCGTTGAAATTTATCCGAAAAATTTCCATGAAAACGATTCATTGTCTGTCAATATAGTAATTCCCAATTTTGAAAACCTCATCCTTTTCCATTAGTTGCCTATGGTACTCCATATTTTCTTTATTAAATAGTCTTGGCCATCTTGTATTCCAGACTGACTGCCAAGTTTTGCCCTCTAATAACAGAATTTGAGCAAAGTGGGTCTTTGTAGAGCTATAGTCAATGAACAGATTTACTATTATATTATCAATGCAAATTCCAGACCCGGGGTGGCTTATTGCACGTGACACGAGGACCGCATTAAATAAATCCAGCAGGGATACCAACTGTCGGCTCATGCCGGACACTTTCCGTACTTAAAATTAAAATCACTAGCCATAACAAATTGAGTATTATTTTTGAATAGTAATACCAACAGATTGTGTATTTACTGCATAAATAGCTTAACACTCGTCAATCTTCTTCTTAAGGTGCTGTACTCACTGAGAACTTCCAGCCCCATTGAACTCGTCAATGGAGCTCTATAAATTCCAATGATTTTAATAACCTCGCCGTTGATAACCGTTTCAATTGCTGAGAGTTCAAATAGTAATGGGCTTCTATTTACCTTAGTTATATACACCAAGACTGTGGAATCCACTAACAAGTCTATAAATTTCTTCAAAGCAACCTCTTTCATTTTCAGCTGAAATTTCCAGGCATTTTGCAACATTTTCCCTTACATCTTTAATGCTCTCTTCTTTTCGGCATAAATAGCATAGAATTTTCGATCCATATCCTTCTTCTCGTACTGTATTCCCACATATTGCGTGCACCGGATTTTTACAAATGTCACATGAATAGGCTCCAGTAGATTCTATTCCACAAACAACACAACATGCTACCAGTTTCCCCTTCTGATGCAAATAAGGCCTACACTCCACGGAGGCGTAATTTGACGAATGCCTGCAACCCTACAAATGGCCCTACGAAAGGCGTCATTTGCATCTTAGATACGTCCACGCAATCGTCATAGATTCGTCACGCAAACTACAAAACGGTTAATTTTAGCTCTCAAGTTTAACAACGCGGAAGCACGTTTTTATTCCACTACAGATGTTTCAACTGTTAAAGCAGGAGTTCAAACAGAGTTGTTAACTGGTTCGAGTTTTCTTGTTGTCGATAAAAAAATTGATTGAATTTTTGGTTGATCCTGCAAATTTAAAGCCTTTTTGGTAAGTAAATCAGCTTCAGGTAGATTATGAGACATTGAAGTGTTATTATTGGATGATTCAACTATTAATAGATCATTTGAAGTTGAAGCATTGTAGTCAAATAATTCATATGCTTGTAGATCCATTAAAGTTGAAGCGTCATTGTTGTTCTCAAAGGAAGCTGATTGGAAGTCTGCTGGTGTTAAAATAATGTCATAGTCCCACGGATTAAGTAGTAGATCCAAGTCCTCTTCAGTAACAAGTTTTTCAAGCAACTCGTAGTCTTGTTTTTATTCTGTTCCAATAAAGCTTTGTAAGGTGATCATTTAATAGTTCGATGAAAAGAGGAATTCTTCTGGAATTAGACAAAGTAACAACCTATAGCCCAATTTCGTGTATCGTTGTCAATTAGAAAGCACGTAACATAGCTTCAATATCTTGATTTGATCGTTCAACTGATCCTTGGCTAGGTGGATGTCTAGGCCTATCAACTACAATTTCGCACGTTGACCACAGACTTGTTAATTATTGTATGACAGCAGCCGTAAACTAACGCTCGTTGTCGCTTTGTAATAATATTACAATAACATCATATATTATATGATGACAACCTACTTCCAAAAATATGTTTAATAGCTCCATTACTACTTTCGCAGTCCTTTTAGAAGTCAACTGTAGAATAAAGCTGAATTTCGTCGCGTGGTCCTGATATTTTAATCTTCTTTATATGGCATCTCCTTTCAGGAGGTTTGCAATTATCATCGCTATCTTCACCTTGGAAGCGGCAGCTCGGAATAACTCTTGGGATGTGGTATCATACCACTCTCTCAGGTTACGCAGCCATGAGTATCTGAACTTACGCTTGCCTATTACTTTGCTCTGCATTATCAGTTGAAGCAATTCATACTTTTCTGCTCGGGATATATGGCCTAGGTGTTTTAGCTTCCTTCTTTTTATTGTTTGTATGATTTCACGTTGTTTGTTCATGTGTTCCATTACTCACTTTGTCCGTCCATGGAATTTTAAGCATTTGTCTATAACACCACACCTCAAGGGCTTTTTAACCTAACCTAACCTAACATTTTTATTCCTGTTTGCTTAAATTCCCTGCTTCCATTATATATAGTAGAATGGAGAACACGTAGCCTCATAGCAATCTTGTACGAAAATCAAGTTTTAGTTGTCTATCACAAAGAAACACACGCATTTTAAGAAATGATTCAAATGAGTTTAATAACCAGTAGCGTCGCTAGCGTCGGTCAATCGGGTGAATGCCCGGGGCCCACGGGCTAGGGGGGCCCCCACAGAGCCACCTTATTTTAATCAACAATACAGACGATTTGAAACGGTTTGCAAACGTCAAAGATGCGCAATAATAAATGAGGAGGTAACTTTTAAAACACTTTATTTAACTTTTATTTTAGTTTTATTTTTCTCTTTTAATAGCCTTATTATAACTTTCAGAGATATATTTTCTAATGATGTGTCATTGTTAACCATTCTACCACATGTTGGTACTTTAAAAATAAAATATTCGAATTAATAACGTAAGGGCACGGATTTACAGAAAAGCAGGTTTTTGTCAAAAACTGCGTTTTGAAAGTTACCTCCTCAAATTTATTAAATCAAGAGTAAAATCGATTATGCAATAAATATTTATTTAATATGCATAAAGAATACGCGGAAATCGCTTTGAAAACTGCTTCTGCGAACAGACTTTTTAAAAAGTAGACTCGTCCTATCTATGTTTTATAATCTGTCCAGCAACTCTGTTCACCAGTCTGCTGTTTAAATCGACGGTGCCATATATTACAACTGTTAATTAGTTATAAGTTTTCTAACAGTTAATGACAAATAAGTATTGTGCGTCTTTTATAAGCTGGCCGGTGGCCCTGGCAGTGCCACTGCAACTGGACCTTAATTATAGGTTAGGTTAGGTTTTGACTGAGGTCAGACTTTAGGTTTGACTAACTGTTAATTAGTTATAAGTTTTCTAACAGTTAATGAAAAATAAGTATTGTGCGTCTATTATAAGCTGGCCGGTGGCCCTGGCAGTGCCACTGCAACTGGACCTTAATTATAGGTTTTTTAATTATAGGTAACATTGGCTATTAGTATAAATTATAAACATTTTTTTTTATTATTATATTACAGAAACCGCAAAAATGAATCTGGCTATCAACAAAGAAATAAGGCAAAAAAAAAATTGCAAATCAACAAAATCATCAAAAGGAAGTATACTAAAGTTTATTGCAAATGCTTCAACTTCGAGTAGTCAAACTGAATTTGATTTGAATATCAAAGAAAATGAATATAAAAAGAAATTAATTGGAGACCAAAAAACAAACCAAACCCCAACGACTTCAAAAAATGAAACTATTTCATTTAGGGCAGAAGGAGAAAACGAAACCGATGCAGATACATGTGAAATGTAGGTACAGAGGATACAGATTCTGATTCCGAACAACTCATTGATTGTTTGGGAGCAAACAACAAAAGGAAAATTCTGAATCGGAATGCGTAAAAGAATTAGACGACGAAGAAGAAATAAATATACTAGATGATCCTGGTTTGTGGCCTTCACATCTTTCAGACAAAGAACAACTTTTTTTTAATAAGAAATAATCCGAAGCAAATTGTTGATTATGAATTTCTAATTGATTCAGAATACCGAAAATTCAATTTTAAGTTTTACACAAAACGTCTTCAAAAAGGCGAAAATATTTCTAGAGATTGGCTATTATATTCTGCGAAGGAAAACAAAGTTATGTGTTATTGTTATGTTTTGTTTAATGCAAGATCACTTTTATGCAATAAAGTACTTCCGACTGGAAACCATTTATCAACAAGAGTAAAAGAACATGAGGATTCTGAAGGACATCGGAAATCACAAATTAAAATACTCATATTAAAAAAGGGATTAAATAAAGAGCAAACAATTGATTGTATTCAACAGAGACCAATAAACGCGGAAATAAAACATTGGCCCGAAGTTTTGACAATTATTATAAACTGTATACAATATTTGGCCAAACATAACGATGCATTACGTGGAAGAAGTTGTACAATATTTGTAAAATTTGGGAAAGCAATGGAAAATTTCTAGGTTTAGTTGAAATGGTCGCAAAATGTGAATGAAAGAGAATCTTAAAAGAATATAGATTTGCATCTAGCTTTAAAATATGATGATGACAACAATGGAGACAATAAGGGAAATGATCTCTCTGAAGTAATAAAAGTGTTCTTTGGCTTTTTCTGTGAAGGCACATGTGATTGGTCACCATTAGAATGCCATAAAAAATTCACCAAACAGGAAATGAATTTCCCAATTTATATTTAATTTCCAATGGCAATAACATTTTTGGTGTAATTCTTAGGTTCTACACAATTTTTTCTAGTTCAGTTGCACGATGGAACATTTTAAAGAAACATCTAGACACTACTTGCACTACTAAACACTACTATGCGACACTCGGTGGGAGTGTCTTTATTTTCCTTGCTTTAATTTCAGCAAATTTATCTATTATCTCACTTGAATTTAAGTCCTCGCTTAGAGTCCAGACACAATTAAGTTCTCTTTAATGAGGTATTCTAAAAGGTACTCACCTCTCTTATTAGTGTCCGTGCTGCCCCACATCTCGTTGTGGGCGTTCGCGTCACATCCCAACATGAGTGGCATCCTTCTCCTAATACAGTGCTGGACCAGCCTTTGTACCTCCATGGGTGGTATGTTATTACCATCGCCAGGGAAATGCTGATGCGATCACTACTTCGCGGTGGAGGCCCTCGGTCTTGATGAGGACCTGTATCGGAACTAAGTCCCGCGTTAAGAATTCTGAAAGACATAAGTAATTAATGTCCTTCCTTACCATAATGCAAGTTCTAGGGGAAGCCTCACGGCTGTCCCATACCAACTTACATTCCCTGTTGCTGAGGCCTCTGATGTTACCTCCGTAGGTCCAGGGTTCTTGCAGTAGCGCTAGCCCTAGGTGTTGTTTGGTGAACATCCTAGCCATCACAGCCGAGGCTGCCCTGGCATGGTGGATGTTCACCTGGGCTACTTTGGTGCGCCTGTTGGTCATTCTCGGTTTGTGACAGGAGGCGGCAAGTCCTTCTCTGTCTCCACCAGAACAACATCTACCTCTTTCTCTATAGACATAGCTGGACTGCTCATGTCTACGAGTGTGAGGTCGAGGTCGTCTTCCCGGTAATCCGGGCTGACTTCCTCGTTCACGGCCTTGGCCATTAAAGGTTCAGCAGAGGAAGCTGCCGCCACCGCTATTCCTTCCACCTCGGAAGTGGCCGTTGTTGGGGTCGTAACTTTCGAGGGAGGGGCCGCTGTGGCTGCCGCTACCTCTCCATCCGCTTTTTGTGTGGCGTCGTTCTTCCGCCCATGGACTTTGATCCGCCCGAACCTAAAGTAGAGGCTATGGTTGGCCTTCGCTATAGCTCCAGCGGACTCTTCGTCAATTCCCACCGTTAGGAGTTGACCCCCTTTTTCCACCCGGCAACCAAGGACTTTCCATTCGGAAATGTTAAGTCCTTTGTTTTGGGCCCTGAGGTAGTTGATGGAGGCCTCCGGGGTTAGGTCCCCGCTCCTAGGTAGGAACATGGTGATGACATGTGGCTTGGGGATATCGTCACCCAATTTCGCCACCAAAGCCCCCCCTTCCCAATGTCTTAGGATGGGCGCTCTTGTCATCAGCCATTTTGCGGTCTGTTCGTTCGCACAGTCGACAATGACTAGTCCTGGTTTGAAGTGTATGCCTTCAAACTGTATCTCAAGAAAAATCGATACTGTAGATACCTTTCACTCACAGAACATTGGAAGAGTAAGGACCAATTAGATATATATATAAATTAAAACAATTTACCCTAATGGCTAGTTACTGTAGGAAAAAGGGAATGTATGGAGGTGTTGCTATTTATTGTAGGCAAGACGAGATTATGTGCAGGAAAAGGGCTGACATAAATAAATTAGCGGTAGAATATACCTTTGAATGTGCAGCAATTGAAACCAGGCTTGACACAAAACCTGTACTTGTTATTGTTATATACCGAGCGCCCCTTACTTCCTACAATATTTTACTAGAAAAACTTCATCACCTCTTGTCCAGGATTGAACTCGAAAAGAAAATGTACGTCATTGCAGGCGATTTTAATATAGACGTGTTGAAAAACACAAGGAGCAGTAGAGAATTTAACTCTATTCTAGACCAATTCCATAGTACCCTAACATTTAAAGAATCCAGTCACCCTGCGACAGGTTCTTGTATTGATAATGTCATAGTTAAGAAAGGAATGAGATTTCACACAACAACGCTGGAATATCACATATCGGACCACAACGCCCAACTAATCACATTCGAAAGAACAAATCAGCGAACAACTGTCAAATACCAGCGCCATTTCAATCAAGAGAATGTTATCCATTTTAAACAGCAACTACAGGAAGAAACCTGGCCCGATGTTTGGAATTGTGGCGAATCAGAAGTCAATAAGCAATGGAACTCATTCATGAGCATTTTCTTAAAATACTTTAATGAAAGTTTCCCTAATATCCCCACTAAAATCCGAAATAATTCCCATTGTTTATATAATATTCAGGAGATATACATGATGAGAAGGCAAATGGAAATCTTACAAACATTGGGTAAATATAACAGTAACTTTAAACAACAATATAATAACAAGCGTAGAGAATATAATTCACTAATCAGAAAGCAAAAATAAAAAAATATTGCAACTAGAAACTTCGGATAACTTGAGCAAGACAACCTGGGAAGCAGTCAACCAAATAACACGACTAAAACCAAGAACGAAGGGGTACCACATACAAACAGATGTAAATCCAATAGATGTTGCCAGAAATTTTAACAACATTTTCACGGATAATGCCGAACTTTTAATAAAAAATCTACCAAACACTCCATACCAAGATAATATAACGTCGCATTTCAATTACTCAATGTTTGCGAATCCTCTAAGAGATAATGAATTGTATAATATAGTTATGGCCCTGAAAAATAAAAAGAGCACTGGATACGATGAGGTGCCAATACATATTATTAAGGATACTTTTGAACATATAGCAGTACCATTAAAGTTCATAATTAACAACTCTATGTCAAGCGGCATCTTTCCAGATCTGTTAAAAATCTCAGAAATAATTCCCATCTACAAAAACGGAGATAAGTACAACTTAGAGAACTCTAGACCCATAAATATCCTCTCATCCTTTGCCAAAATATTTGAGAAGGTATTTTGCACTAGGATAGAAGATTTTCTCCAACGACATCATATCCTCAATGATAACCAACACGGCTTTGTTAAAGGGAAAAGTATAGATACGGCATGTTTCCAGTTTATAACAAATATTTTTAGGCAGCTTGAAAACCTATCCGTTCCATCGGGATTATTGATTGACCTATCGAAAGCCTACGATACGGTAGATCATAATATTCTTTTAATAAAACTGGAGAAATGTGGAAACAGAGGAATCCCTTTAAATTGGATCAAATCGTACCTAACTCACAGGACGCAATGTACCAAAATACAGACATCAAATGCTACTACGAGGTCACACATGAGAACCGTGAAGATGGGGATACCACAAGGAAGCATCCTGGGACCTCTTCTTTTTACTATCTATATAAATGATTTACCAA
Source organism: Phosphuga atrata (assembly GCA_944588485.1). Lineage (NCBI taxonomy): Eukaryota > Metazoa > Arthropoda > Insecta > Coleoptera > Silphidae > Phosphuga > Phosphuga atrata. The sequence continues at coordinate 22,500,969 of OX155904.1, read as the reverse complement.
ATCTATGTCTAAACAATTCCTTCCAAATGATAAATTATGTTGACGACGCCACTCTTTCACTAGAAAACCAGTCTGTCGATGACATTGAGAGTAACGCAGCCTCAGCAATATTTTCCATTAAAAACTGGTTCAATACAAATCGCCTAATCATGAACAAAAAGAAAACAAACATAATCATCTTTAAAACCAATAGAAGTCTAAAAGTATACCCCAAAAACATCGACATAGAAGGAGAGAAGGAGAGAAAACAAACCGTTAGACTCCTAGGAATACATGTGGATAATATCATAGATTGGTCTACCCATATTGCTAGCATGCTGCCAAAATCAAATAAAGCAATATATGCGCTAAGAATTCTTCAAGGCTATGTGGGATTAGAAGTCCTAAGGACAGTCTACTTTGCCAACTTCCAATCACACCTGCATTTCGGAGTTATATGCTGGGGAAGTGGTAAAGATTGCGGGGACCTATTTAAAGCACAGAAGCAGGCTATGAGAATAATCTACAAGCTAAAATACAGGGAATCTTGTAGAGGGATATTTAGAAAAGCAAAAATCTTAACAGTTGCAGGTATTTATATTCACGATCTACTTGTTTTTATGTTTAAAAACAGAAATAAATTTAATATATACCTAGCAGCCCAAAACACCAGACAAAAACAGATATATTACAACACACCGCATCACAAACTGACGATGAGTGAAATAAGCCCCATATATAGCGGAATAAAAGTGTTTAATGCTCTACCAAAATAACTTAAAATAATTCCAGGCATAAGGACCTTTAAACAAAAAATCTTCGAACATATCAATAATTTGGAGCCATATACCATACAGGAGTATTTGAATCAATCTAATGCCTAAAAAGAATAGCAAATTATTTGCATCTCTTTATGACATATTTCATTTAGCTTTTATATTTCATGTATACATAGCTTTATTAATGAAATAAATAATTTTTGATTTTGATTTGATTTTGATATACAAGCTATTCATTTGAATCATCTATGTTTTTCGATTGTTCCATTCGTTTTCCAGGAATTCATCATGGGACTTGTGCTGAAATAGAAAAAGCTTTAAGTCGAGAGTTGATCCATTTACCTTGTCGCCACCACATCTTTAAACTCGTTTTGAAAGGTGTGTTTGAGGTATATTGGCAACCTCATCAGGCCCAAACGTTCAATTCTTCTCTAGATTTAAAAATAAATGGAATGACCTTAATAAATACAATTTCAAGGCTGGGATGGATGATAGTATCGTCAATGAAATATTGTCAAATAGCAAACAAGCGTTAATTAATTTCATTGAAGAAAATTTACAGGTATGAATTCATAAATTTGACTTCACAAAAATTATACATGCCATATGTTCTTGATGAAGTTGTCAGATCATCCTCACTTTATAGGATAATTTGAATTAATTTTTTTCTAAACACAGGTCCGTCAACCGAGAGATGATTATAAAGAGCTTTTAGAGCTATCACTGATTTTTTTTGGTGAAAAGCCAAAAGATAACTCCACGTTTAAAAATCCAGGTCTAATTCAACATGCTCGTTGGATGTCAAAAGCCATTTATAAATATTTCTTTTTAAAGGAGAATTTAAATTAACCGCACGAGAAATTAACGGTTTACGTCAAGTGTATTTTTCTAGTAAAAATATATTTAAAAGCTTGGTTTACTGCTCCATCTGCGATTTTGGCACCACACAATTATCTGAACTTCATGCAAGACTTGATTGAGTATAAAACTGTAAACAGTTCCGTATCAAAAGCAGCTTGTTCAAAAATGATGAATCACCTGTGGTATTTGAGTGAACAGTTGGCAATTATTTCTCTGTTTGACGATAATATATATATACGTTGTTATCAGCAGACCTGAGTGATTTTATTTCAAAAAAATCATTGACTACATTTCAAATATTTGATTTACCTACTGATTTCATGGACAAAAATGTTGAATTTTGGACACAGGATGAGAGCTATCAAGTGAATCTGACATTTTTAAAACATCTCAGCGTTGTCAATAATGTAGCAGAAAGAAGAGTATAACAAATGTCTGACCAAAAATGAAGAACAGTTATAATATTTATTGCAAGTAGTTAAAAATCACAAGCAAAAATTTCCCAATTCTAACAAAAAAAAATTTGTTTGATTTTGAGATTAAAAAAATGGCAAGTTATAAAATAAACAGTTTTATTACAATTTAAAAATTATTGTAACATGATTCTTAATGTTTTACATTACTTAATAGTCAAGTGCAAATAAAGCACTTATTAATTTTTCAGGGAATGCTGCTCTCAGGAAAAGTACAGTTCCGAGTGTTTTTTTTTTAATTAGGTATGAAAATATCGGTTTTTCTTACGATTATCGATGTTTATCGAAAAATTTATCGAAAAATATTAATTTTGATAAATTTATCGAAAAAAACTCTATAAGATTTACGAAAACTAAGATATTTTATGTTTTTGAGTCATTATTTTGTGATAGAGTATAAGAAATGTTAAAAGTTATCCTCAACTATTTGAGGTTGGACTTTAACCTCGAATATCTTTTAAACGAGTCAACTTAGCAAAAAATCATTTTAGACTTTTTTTATAGATCGTTAAATTTCCTACAAGAATATGTATTTATTTCCACGAGACATTTATTCGTTCGAGTGCATTAAAAATCCAAAAATGTGCTTATGTTATTTAAATGGGAAATCAAAAATGTTCTATATATGTGTTCCTTTCTTATATGTATTAAAAATTAAAGAATTTATTTGTATATTAATTTTTTATTTACTGGGGGCCCCACCTCGATATTTTTGCCCGGCGCCTCAAAATCCAAACGACGGCACTGTTAATAACCATTTGTAAATTCTATCTGGAGTCGACTGTAACTTATTGTCAACTAAAAACCTAAATAAAAACCTAAATACAATTGGGCAAATAACGATTCCTCTACTTGGATTTTTATTACACTGATCGTGCACAGCTTTAAAAATTTCAGTACAACTGTCAGACCATAGGATCATAAAGTTTGAAGTGAAAGGTTCGAGTGAGGAAGACACCCCCATCCGAAACCCCAGACTAACGATGTGGCCTATGTTTATTAGTTAACTATGCATAACTATGTTTACTATGTTAACTATGTTTAGTAAACTAAAAGATAACCTAGAGCAGTGGTGCGCAATCCGTGGGTCGCGACCCCTCGGGGTCGCCTAATTCAGAGCGAGATTACTCTATTTCCCTATCCCTATTCAATGCGTCAATACAAGTGTGAATGATGGACCAACGTCTAATAAACTTAGAGAAATCCAAGCAATAATTAATACAGTGGCACTCTTTCTACTTAAAAAAATATCAAATGAAATGTGTTATCTAATAACAAATTGACAAAATATCAAGAAGAGTTTATTAATTAATTTACATTTTGCGTTGTTAATGGGAAGAGCGTCCGTTTTGTATTGTTTGCTCAAATAAATTAGCAAATGAAACATAAACAATTTACGGTACTTACGTATTAACGCCACCACCGTTACATTTTTAAATGCCACCAATCTACACCTAAATTTTTTATGATAAATCATAAAATAAAACATTCTATTTAAATTTAAAACATTTTTAAAACTCAAAATACTTTTTTAGTTTTTAACCCCGGTTAGATTAGGTTGCCCGCCGCGAAGCGGACAGATACATCAAGACAACATACGCGCGGCAACTCTCGATCCAATATATAGCGGTGGTGGCGTTAATATGTAAGTACCCAATTTGCAAATAAATCTGAAACCTTTTTAAATGACGGGCTGGAAGTATGAATAATCAAACTGTATTTTTGAAAACATATACAATAATTCCTGATAAAGGTTGTCCGTAAACTTAATAAACTCTTCTTGATATTTTCTCAATTTTTTATTAGATAACACATTTCATTCAATATTTTTTGAAGTAGAAGCAGTCCCATTGTATTCATTGTTGTTTGGGTCTTTATCCACAATTTTTCAAAAGTTTATTAGATGTTCCATCATTGACATGGTCTTCACATGGTCCATTATTCGTACATGTATTGGTATTATTTTCATTTTCGTAGGTACCTATTTTTAGTCACTTATCCATTATTAAGGTTTTTAATTTCCTTCCTTAGAAGTTTCATATTTAATAGCGAAAAATTTGAAACATACAATTGGAGAAAATGACATCAATCGTGCACGGAGAAAAATATGGTAACAATTTAAAAACAATACCATTATCAAAAGATTTCGTTTCTCGTCGAATTTCAACCATATCACGTAATATAAAATCAGTTCTGTTAAATCTAGTACAAAACTCTCCTGTGTTTGCTCTACAACCTGACGAAACTACTGACATTATTAAAATGTCGCAATTAATTTTTTTATGTAGGATACGTTTTTGAAGAACGGCATATTGTAAGATTTTTTATGTAGTAAAAAGTAAGGACAAGGACAAACGAAAATAAAATATTTAAAATTATTAAGTTTCTTCTCATATCTACGCTAGATTTGGTGGTATATTCTTGAAAGTCTATGGTAGATGTTAGGAAGCTTTTCCTTGACTTTAACCTCTGATGTACAGGATGTAGGCCATAGAGAAAGTGTCGTTCGCAAGTTGAAGATTCATATCTTTCCTTATAGGCTGCTGCTTCCCTTCGGACTGCAGGTGAAGTGATACCAGCCAGGTGGTAAACTGTATTCAAGGTGGTGGGTTTCAGGCATCCCGTGATCAGTCTGAAGGACTCATTCATAGCCACTTGTCTGGCGTGTACTGATTTGTACCACACTGGGCAGGGGTTTGGCACCCCAAGAATTACTTGGTTTGGCACCCCAAGAACTGTTTGTTATTTTCCGTAGAATGTTGTTTCTCCCGCTTAATTTCAGTTTAGTATTCCTGCAGTGCTGTTTATAGGTAAGGGCTCTGTCCAGTGTAATTCCGAGGTATTTTGGGTTTGGGCAATGTTCCAGAAGCACTCTGTTCCATGTTACCTGTAGCTTTCTGGAAGCCTGTTTGTTGCGAAGATGGAAGGCACATACTTGGTTCTTTGTTGGGTTTGGCCCAAGTTGGTTTTTACTATAATAGTGGTTCAGCTCTTCCAGTGCCTCGGATATATATACTGTTTTCCCGTTAGCTATTCCTCTATACCTGTTTTGAGTAAAATGACACCACGCTCATTCACTAATGAAAATTGGCTCGGAAAACTAAGTTACATGTTTGGCATTTTTTAAAAACGATTTGAATTAGAGTTTACAGGGAGGGAGTACAAACATTTTATTATTGAGCAGTAAAATTGAAGCTTTTAGAAATAAGCTGATACTTTCGCAAGAAGAATTTAAAGAACACAATACAGATATGTTCCAGTGCTTTTTATAATTTACTAAAGAAAATAATAGATTTATGGGTATTAAAACTAGATTTCCCATCACCATTTCCCATCATTTGATAAAATTGGATGAAAACTTAACAAAAGGCCCGAAAAATTTCCAGATAATGAATTAGGTTGGATCCGCTATTCATTTTCGTTTGATATTATTAATTTTAGATGAAAAAGAACAGTTATTTGACGTTTCAAGCGACGAAACACTGCGCATTCAATTTAAATCTCAGATTTGTCCAAAATTTTGGCTATCGATTGGAAACGAATATTCCGATTTGAAAAGAAAGGCAATCAATATTTTAATTCAGTTTGCATATACCTACGTATGTGTATCCAGCTTAATATTATTTGCCATTAAAACATAATATCGAACTCGATTGGTTCCTGAGAATGAGTTAAGGCTTGCGATTTTCAATATAAAACCGAACATGTAAGCAATCATGAGCTCGTTGCAAACGCATACTTCACATTGAATTCTTATTATGTAAGCATGTAATGTTTTTTTAAAGTATTTTTCTTTAAAAAAGAAATAGTTTCTTTAATAACTTTTATAGCATTTTTATGATGGAGTCTAAGTTTTCTGCGCCATTTTAAAAACGCTGTATTTTAATCAATGACATCACCAAAACTCCTGTAAAAACGCCCTGTAAAAGAAAATCTAAATAAAAATGGCTTTACCTACGTTAACGATCAAAAAACGTCTACTATCGATTTAGGGGTCGCGTCAAAATTTTACATAAAATGGGGGGTCGCCAATGAAAAAAGTTGGCGCACCACCGACCTAGAGCAAGTTACAGTGCGTTTTAGCAAAAACACTACACTGTACTAGAGCAAGCTGTGGGAGAAATAAAAGTAGCAAATGACCTTTTATAGAGAAAAACCGTGAAGGAGCATAAGGATGAATTTACAATAACTATTTTAATTTGTCTTGATTTGTTCTTGATTTTGTTAATTAACAATTGATAAACTAAACTTTGAATTTATTGATATATTATAAAACTTGATGGTCGTTCAAAACATCGAATCATTGAAAACGCTACTATCTTATCTTCCAAACATTTGGTACGTAAATTAATTAGAACAAATTTATAAATATTTTATGTGTGACTATTCAGAATTCTCTAGATATTATAGTAATTTTTATGTAGATGATATAATTTGAATATTGCTTTATACAATAATGTTATTAATGATTCTTTATAATAGAAGTGTGTTGATTCTCTCGGTTGTTGTAGAGAATCCACTTCTTGTCACATCTAACAATGCGAAATAGTTTCAAATATCCAATGAGTTGATTTATATCTGTTCGATTCATAAATTACATAGAACAGGGGAAAACCCACGGAAGTGCATTTTTTGTCAATATTAAACTGCTGCTGCCATATGTTAGTATAAGAAGTGAACTTTAAGTTCCACTATATAAGATTGGGGAAAAGCACTTTAGTCCCTATAAAACTGACATATAGATTGAAATTCAGGGCAGAAAGAATGTAAGCCCTAACTTTAAATTTCGTTTTTCTCAAAACGAATCTAGGTTTTTGCGTGGTTTTTCCCCTGTACCCTTCATATGTTATTCACGGTTTTTCGGATCATGAAGGCTAACGAATTTTTTTGAATCAATTGTGATGTTACGCTTATTAATCGCCTATTCGACTCTTATTTGACCTGAAAAAATATCTGCTTATCAAGTTTAATATATTTTTAATTACATGTTTTTTTGATAAAATCGTCTGGATATAAATGACTGAGATTGTAGATAAAAAAGTTAATAAATAGTGCAACATTGATATTTCTGCCGTAATTTTATAAAAATGTATAAAAAAATCATTCTGATATATTTGGTATTAGCTGGAGCTAATGTCAGTGTAAAACTAAATTAATTTTCCCGCAAATAAATAAACTTAGAATAGATAGTTTTTCAAAACATTTTATATGAAATTTATTTTGCAAATAATGTTTTCTGTTTGATTAAAATACGTTTTGCCTAACAATACAGATTTTTTGTCTATCTCAAAATAAATTGCAAAATATATTAAAAAAAATCCTAATTAAACCTACATTTCAGGGTAATTTGTACGAGCAACAAACTTACAATATCATCTACGAACGAATAGTTCAGGACTATTTCAATCCAAATTTCTTCAAATCCTTCAATTTATTCAACTCAAAATTTAATAGAACAACAAGAACTATGAGCGCTTATTTTGAAACCATTGTGCCCTTAAACGACCTTATAGTTAATTAAATAAAACACATGCGAGAAACATATAATATAACTTTTGCTTCTAGTGCATTTCAAAGGTATATGTCTACCTGAGTAACCTATACAGGAATTTTCCAATACAATTGTCCGTGGATCTATGTAAATCTATCGAGAAAAACTACTACGGAATGGCAGAATTAACTAAGCTAGAAAATATTACTAACTGTCCAATAAAACCAGTATAATACTTTGATATATTATTTCTCTCTAATTACAAGCTAAAAATTCTAGGGATTTTATTTTTTCAAGGATTACTTGCCGGATTCTACAAAGTTTCCACCTAATATTCCAGATAACAGTTACAAAATAACAATCGAATGGTTCAGCAGATCAACCAAAATTTTGCAGGCGGATATATTCGGACGCGTTGAAAAAAATTACCGATGGAAGAAACACAGTCACAGATAATTTTTTTTAGTAGCAAGTAGAACTAGAAGTTATCATTATCAGAATGTATTAAATTTATTTAATATACTAAACAAATAAAATTTGTTGAAATATGTAATTAACATAAATCATTAAGATAAATTAATATGTAATTAACGTAAATCAATTATGAGGCGGTGAACGTATAATAGTTAAGGTGATAGAGTACCAAGCCATCGGATCGGAAATATTGAAAAATAAGCAGCCATCCGCCGTCGCCGTTCTACTGTGCATGACTGTGAGAAAGGTAACACAATACGAATCTGCCTCGAGAACCTACCCTAATAGTGGTTTCCATCCACTTTAAAAACTGTAAGGGCTCAAGGTTCCCTATACTTGTGTAAGAACAAGACATCAAAACACAAGTATAGGCAGAGGGAGTCGCTTCAGGTCCTGCTTAAGTAAAGTAAGAAAAGTATCAATTAATTATATTTAAAATGCACTGAATTGATAAATTCACTATATTTTAACCAAACTTATAATATGTAAAAATATTATATAACTTGTTGTATAAATATTATATCTCTTCTATGATTAGGAATTGGTGAACATTTAGTTTCCTTTATTCTATGATTTTTTTTTTCATAGTGCTTACTGAAGAGAGTTTACCTTTTGCTGCTTGACTTATATTTATTGAAGCATTTGCACAGGCGGATTTAAAGCCGGGCGCGCGCCCGGGGCCCCCAACCTGTAGGGGGCCCCGCAAAAACCTAACTTTACACTTTTCTCTAATTACAACAAGTTGGGTTTCATATGTGCATTTTGAATTACGTAGATGTTTACAATCGGCCGTGAAACCTTATATTTGCTTATTTTCATAAACTCAATACTTATTTTTTGAATACTGATCTTTTCTGTAAAATTGATGAAATAAAAATCTAAATGAAAATTAAAAAATATGTACAAGATGTTTTAATTAAACAAGTTACATTACTTTAAACTTACATTAAAAGATATTGTTGTCTGACCAAACGTTTTATCTAATGAAATGGTTGAATTTCTAATTTCAAACAAACCAAAAAATATAAGCGATATCACTACACTTAAATCGGTCTATAAACACGGTGATCGCATTTACTTCTTCTTCTTTGCGTGCCTTATCCCTTCGGGATGTTGGCGATCAACATAGCAATTTTCGTTCTATCTACAGCCTGTCTGAAAAGTTGTGTGGAAGTGATCGAGAACCACTGCCTCAGGTTACCTAGCCACGAGTTTCTTCTTCTACCTGGTCGTTTGCGTCTATCTACTCTTCCTTGCAGAACCAGCTGTAGTAAGCGGTATTTCTGGTTTCTCATTATATGGCCAAGATAGCCAGTTTTTATCTCCTTGATTGTGCTCAGAACTTGCCTCTGCGTGCCTATTCTTTGCATTACCACCTCATTCGTAATGTGATCCCTCCAGGACATTTCTATATACCCAGAGCTCGAACGCCTCTATCTTCCTTTCTGTTGCTTCCGTTAGCGTCCATTCTTCTGCGCCGTACAACAGAACAGAGAAAACGTAACACCTGACCATTCGGACCTTTAGTTGTAAGGTCGCTGCTGCATAGCATTGTTTTGAGTTTATTAAATGCCGCTCTAGCCTTCTCTATTCTGCAGTGCAACTCTACGGAGTGCTCCCAGTGGTCGTTGACAATAGTTCCCAGGTAAGGGTACTTCTCTACTCGTTCGATGATCTCTCCTTCTAACATCAATACGCTGGGATCTGAAGCATTTCGGCTTATTAGCGTGTGTTTTGTTTTGCTTTTGTTGAGCTTGAGGCCATATTCCGAGCTAGTGGTGTGAATCTTAGTCATTAGTTGTTGTAAGCCTTTCAAACTGCTAGTAAGTACGATGGTATCGTCGGCGTATCGGATGTTGTTTATAAGCTCCCCATTCATCTTAATGCCTTCGCTGGTGTCTTTGAGCGCTGTTTTGAAGATTTTCTCCGAATACAGGTTGAATTGAGTCGGAGATAATACGCATCCCTGTCGTACGCCTCTGCGGATGTTAATCTTTGCGGAGTTGTTGTCATCTACTTTTACAGACGCTGTCTGATTCCAATACATGTTGGCTATTATTCTGATGTCTTTTGTATCTATGCCTGTTTCCTGTAATACCTCGATCATTTTATCGTGCTGTACATTATCGAAGGCTTTGGAGAAATCTATGAAAAAGGCATGGACATCACGGCCCATATCTCTGCATCTCTGAATCAGAACCTGGACTGTAAAAACAGCCTCTCTTGTCCCCAGTAGATATTCTTCGCATTTTTGATAGATTCTAGCATGTATGATTTTAAGAAAGGTTTTAACTATGTGGTTCATTAGGCTTATTAATCTGTGTTCGTCGCAGTTCTTTGCAGTTGGTTTCTTGGGTATCGTGACGAATATGGAGTGCAACCAGTCCTCTGGCATGTTTCCGGTGTTATAGATATTATTAAAGAGAGCAGTTAGGATGTCTAGATAATCGTTCCCAGTGTTCGCATTGCATATTACCTTTAACATTTAGGTGTTGACGTTGTCTGGACCTGCGGATTTATTATTCTTTGCTAGTTCTATGGCTTTCCTTATTTCGTCTTACGTGATTTCTGGACCGCTTTCTGTCGTGTTGTTATTGTTATTGGGGTGCTCTGAGCGAGAAGTGTCGTTAAATAGGGTTTCAATGTATTCCTGCCATACCTCTAGTTTGTGCGAGGTTTCCGTGACTAGTTTACCGTTCTTATCAGCCAGACTCGTTGTTGTTCTTGTTTTTGTGTTATTTTTCTTTCCTACCATTTCCTTAATTTTCCGATGTACGGTCTAGCTTTTCTATTTCGTCGCATTTGGCCGATAGCGAGCCTTCTTTGGCTTCCCTGGTTTTGGTCCTTATAACTTTGTTTATTTCACGGTAACTAGTACCGTCTGTTTGTTTCACTTTCCTTCTTTGTTCCATTAGGTTCAGAATATCTTGTGTCATCCACTCTTGTTTGGCTATCTTTACTTCTTTTAGGTATCCTTGAGAGGCGTTGCAAATTAGTTTTTATATTGCGTTCCATTTTCCTTCAGGTTCCAATATTTCTTTTATAGTATTTACGCCTTCATCGAAGCATTTATGTAATCTTTCTTTAACTGTGTAATCATTTATTCTTCTTACGTCCAACCTTGGTGTACGTGTAATTTTGCATACTTTCTTTAGTTTTAGTTTAAGTTTACATATTATTATTAAGGGTTGTGATCAGAATTTACGTCTGCTCCAGGATATGTTTTTATGGATTTGGCGGAATGCGGTATCTCTTTTTAATCGTGATGTAGTCGATTTGGTTCCTTACTATCTTGGTATGTGTGTCGGCTGGCGACTTCCATGTATATAGTCTCCTAGGGGGTAGTTTGTAGAAGGTGTTGGTAAGTATTAGATCTCTTTTTTTTGCAGAATTCTATAAGGCGGCCACCTTTCTCGTTCCTCGTTCCGAGTCCGTGTTAGCCAACGATGCGGTCCACTTTTCCTTGCCCGACGTTTGCGTTGAAATCACCCAGTACAATCGTCAGTTCGTTGTTTTTTGTGTACTTCATGACGGATGCAATTTGACCATAAAAGTCTTCGACTACTTCAACCTTCTTATCTGCTCTTGGGGCGTAGAGCTGTATAATGTTTACGTCTACTGGGCTTGTTTTTAGCTGTAGCGGCATGACTCTGTCTGAGTGAGGTACAAAGTTCTTCATTGACATATTTACTTCCTTTGTTAGAATGATTCCAACACCGTTTCTGTGGTGTTTGCCGGTGTTGCCTGAATAATATATTGTATGGTCACCAAATCTACACTTCCCAGTTACTATCCATCGCATCTCACTTATTCCTAAGATAGTTGCGTCCAGTCTAGTCTTTTATCGGACAACATTGTGTGTCTTCCCTGCTTCAAACATGCTTCTCACATTCCATGTGCCTATCTTCGTAGCTGACCCAGTAATTCTTAGCACCCTCTGCCCATTTAAGAGCTGCCGGTACTGAGGGCTATTGTTTGTTTTGTCAGCCATGTTGATTGTACTAGGAATTTCTTTATGAGGTAGTTTTCCATGGCATTCCTCATCGCCGTACTCTTGCCGCTTCGGCTATATGTGCCCCACGCCTTGAGCTCCTCAAGATGTAGCTGTACCGATCATTTTGATCTCCACCTTCATCTGGTAATGTCAGAGCTGCTGCCCTCTGCCATGTCTGTTGGTTCGCGGGAGGTATATTACTTCCCTCCTACCCTTCAGTTCTTTCACCGGTTGGTGAGATCTGACGGTTCCCTTATCCACCACCTGAGGACGCGCTCCGTGGGGGTTTTAGACTCCCCATTTCTCGAAACCTTCGTTCTTCATCAAAAAGTTTCAAATTGTCCTAAACCTCCGATAAAAATAAAAATTCCGCTGATGACTCGTCCTCATCGCACCGTAATCAATATAACGATCACCATGCACCATTTAGTGTTTGAACTTGAAATTTATACGGTTTTTTTTTCGAATTGCTGAATAAATGATTCATTTTAAATCGAAATTTTGGAGCGGAAAAAAATTGACTTTTCAGTTTGGTATTTACTACAAAGGCTTATGTAAAGATCATTCTCACAGAAAAAAAATCGAATGATGAAAAAGAAAAAAGGACATGGCTATTTTTTTCCGAAATATCCAAACAAATCAATTTATTGTTACCCATGTAAAATGTTTTCGGACTTAAAAGTCTAGGATAATCACAGGATTCCAAAATTGGAAACTTTGTCCGAGCATGAATGGTCAAAAGAGTACCTCGCTGTAATGTGTACATTATACAAGCGCTCTTCTTTATTACATCGCATCCATGTTGAAAATCTGCAAATTACATTACAAAAAGAAAATTATTGGAACGAGGTTCTGCGAAGAATTGTATCCTCAATAAAATTCCTCGCAAAGTTCGGTTGCTTTTAGAGGCCATAATGGAAGTGCAACATCTTCTAGAAAAGGCAATTATTTGACTAGTTAAGAGTATTTCAGCGAATTAGACGATTTTTTAAAGTTGCACTTACAAAAGTATGGTTCTCAAGGTAGCGGACATGTAAATTACTTATAGTATGAGACGTGTGATGAAAATAATTGCCGATTCATTATGTCACATATTGTGTAGGAAATAAAATGCGCAAAATAGTGTAGTATCATTTTAGATTCTACACCCGATGTTGTGCATGTGAATAAACTTACCTTCGCGCTATTTATCAGAAAATGGGCATATTAAGGAAAGATTTTTAATGTTTGGGAAGAACCTTCCCTATAGAAAGACATGATGCGGATGATGCATCTAGAAGAGACAGTTTTATCTACCTTGCAAAATTTTCCAATAGATATAAAATATTGTCGTAGACAAACGTACGACAATGCGGCAAATATGTCCGGCAAGTACAATGGTCTGCAAACATCAGCAACTTTTATTTCGTTCTCTAGTCATTCACTTAATTTAGTTGCTACAGAGAGTTATAGTAAAGCGTCTAGATATTTTTTACTCGTGCCAAAATTGTTTGTTTTTTTCTCTGCATCACCGATTCGATGGAACATGGTATGCAATAAATCAGATAAAAGGTCTTATACATTAAAGTATGTGTCAGGTATAAGATGTTCTACCTGGACGGATGCAGTTTTAGCGTTAAAATGTGGCTACAAAAACATTAAAGAGGTATTATATGAAATATAGCAACGTTTACTCCGTTCTCTAGTCATTCACTTAATTTAGTTGCTTCAGAGAGTTTTAGTAATGCGTCCAGAAATTTTTACTCGTACAAAATTTGTTTGTTTTTTTTCTCTGCATCACCGATTCGATGAAACATGTTATGCAATAAATTAGATAAAGGGTCTTATACATTAAAGAATGTGTCAGATACAAGATGTTCTACCAGGCCTGATGCAGTTTTAGCGTTAAAATGTGGCTACAAAAATAATAAAGAGGCATTGTATGAAATATGCATAAATCATTACTCAAAAATAAATGATTATGAAACTGCTGTTATAATAGTCCTATATAAAATAAAATTTTGCAAAGAATCAATGTAACAAGTAAATCTTTACAATCTATTGACTGCACAATTGTTAAAGATGCGTCATTATTAAAAAGTCTCCAAATTTTTATTTGAGAAAAAATGAGACATAATTTTGTCGAAATAGAATCGGAAGTTAAAGAACTTACAGATAAATCATTTGAGGATCATCGCAAGAAAAGATATACAGAAAATCGAAAGGATTTTTTTTACATAATGTACAACATTTTACATAATGTACTACTGGCAAATTTTGCAAGGTAGATAAAACTATCTCTTCTAGATACTCCGCATCATGTCTTTCTATTGGGAAGAAAATTAAAAATCTTTCCTTAATATCCCCATTTTCTGATAACTAGCGCGAGGGTAAGTTTATTCACATGCACAACATCGGCTGTAGAATCTAAAATGATACTATAATATTTTGCGCATTTTATTTCCTACACAATGTGTGACATAAGAGAATCGGCAATTATTTTCAAAAGTTCATCACACGTCTCATGCGATAAGTAATTAACATGTCCGCTCGGTGGAGAAATCTATGAAAATATTATAGGTAATTTTAGTGTTTTTTTTTTAGGGTTTTTTCGTGTTTAACCTGTTAACCGGGCAAGCCGCATAAATCCGTCAGGCGTAAACAATATCGGGTACGGGTACAATATCAAAATGAATGAGAGCGATATCAGTGATGATGAATTCAATATACCGGCAAGTAAAAGAAGGAGACGTATTATGAGTTCGTCATCGGAGTCATCTAATAATGATTTTGACTACGACACACAATTGAGCGATACTGAGAGTGAAGATAATAAAGAAGTTGATGAAGTTGGTCCTAGCAACAACAATGTCTCTGAAGAATGGGTACCTCAAAATGCAGAAGGACCACCACTTCCCTTCACTGCACATCCGGGAAAAACATTCAATACTCCTTCAAAAAAAGTTCCTTTATTTTATCTAGAGAAGTTTTTAGTTTTTATGACGACCTTATAAAATTAATAACAGAACAAACGAATTTGTATGCCGCTCAATTTTTTGCCAATAATCCGGAGTTGAAACCACGTTCGAGACTTCGAAAATGGAAGGATACAAATGAAGCTGAGATGAAGATATTTTTCCTCCTAGTTTTACAAGGGATAATTGCAAAACCAACTTTAGAGTGTTATTTTTCTAGAAGAAGAATTATTGAAACACCCTTTTTTCATGAAGCTATGAGCGAAAACAGATTTGGATTATTGTGTAAGTTTTTACATTTTGCAGACAATCTAAGTTTTGATCCTAAAACGTCTCATAGAAAAACATACAAAATCGATCCAATTATAAATAATTTGACAGAAAAGTTCAAAACATTTTATGTTGTCTCTTTATTTCTCTTTAAGTCTCTTTTATTGTGGAAAGGGAATTTATCCTGGAAGCAATACATAGCAACGAAACGAGCTAGATTTGGCATAAAGCTATTCATTTTGAGTGAAAGCCATCTGGATACGTTCAAAACATCATTTTATATACAGGAAAGGACACAAACTATGGTTCAAATTACCCACAAGAAAAACAATCATCAAGAATTGTTTTGGAGTTAGTACATGGCTTACTGAATAAAGGGTATAGAATTTACCTAGTTAATTTCTATACTTCAATTCATTTGGCTGAACTCTTGTGTCAAAACAAAACCGACATTGTTGGGACAATGAGAATAAATAGAATCGGTATCCCCAGTGAAATAAAAACAAAACAATTGAAAAAAAATGAACATATTGTAAGATACAAAGGCAAACTTATGGTTTTAAAGTGGAAGGACAAAAAGGACGTATTGCTGCTCAACTCAATTCATAATGACGAAAAGACAATGATTGAAAAGAGAGGAAGAAGTCAAGAAAAACTTAATGTTGTCCTCGATTACAATAAGAATATGGGCGGCGTAGATTTGGGAGATGGAGTTATGGTGGCTTACACGGCTGCTCGTAATAAAGTAAAAAAAAATTATAAATTTTTTTTTCTACCGTTGATTGATATGTGCTGCCTAAATGCATAAATTTTGTACAAAAAGGATAAAGGTCATTTGGACCGACTTCATTTTTTGTTAGAGTGTATAGAGAAATTAGTTGATAACAATATCGTGAACACCCACCCAAAGGCATCAACAAGCAGCTCTACACCTAAACCATCACGCATAGTGGAAAGGCATTTTCCAGAGCAAATGAAAAGTGCTGTATCACTTTTAGAAAAACTAAATCCCGGAAATGTCGAGTGTGTTACAAAAAAGGTGCTAGAAAAGAATCTACTTACTGGTGTCCGAATTGTAGTGTAGCATTATGTATTAATAATTGTTTTAAAATATATCACACAGAAAATGAGTTTTGAATTTTTATATGTACCGATTGTGTAATTCTATTTTGTTTACTTGTTTTTACTTGTTTTGTGATTCCTTTTGTACTTATATATATATATATATATATATATATATATATATATATATTTCACAGTTTTTCATTTATTGTATGTATAAATAAAAATATAGAAATATGAAATAACGGTCTCCGGGCGTGACGTATTGACATGTCCTAGCGAAAGAATACGCGCCCGGCTCATGTTGCATAATTTGAACGGGAACTCCCCGGTTAACAGGTTAACTTGTGTGTAGAAGAAGAGAAAAAAAGCGTTAATAATGTAATATAACTGTACAAAGATGACATTGATTCAAGTAATTTTAAAGATGAGTTGGAACAGTTTTTAATATTTTTAGATGAAGAGGACAAACAATTAATTAATAATGTATACACAAAGGCAATAGATATGAAAGCAACTTTCCCAAATGTAGAAATTATTTAAAAAAAATTGTTAACCATGCCAATTTCAAACACTTCGGGGGAACGTTTCAAATTTTCTTGTTTAAAAAGATTTAAAAATTATCTAAGAAATTCAGTGTCAGAGGATGTAAAGAGAGGAGTGTGGCTATATTTTTTTGCACCCGGGGCCTCAACTGACCTAACACTAAACCTACCGACAGTTCTTGTATACCTAATCCTACCGCGATCGGTCAAATTGACCGGTAATTAAAAAAGTTATCGATTTTAGTATCCAATGCAGATAATGGTTGATTTATTGCGAAATTTATATAAAATGAAGAATTTTCATGAAATTTCGTCCAAATTTATTTTTATGTAAGTTCAACTATAAACCTAAATAACAAAAATTGCATGTTGCCCACATGAGAAACTGAACTAAATATTTTGTCTGTCTAAAATTATTCATAAAAAAACTTTTATATGCAATGTTATGCATACATAAATACTTTTATACTATAGTACTACATGTACATACTTTATTCGGCCTCTTTACAATGTTTACAAATTATTTTAGTCTGAAATGTACATCTGTTCGAAGTGCGAAAAATACGTTTGCGGATATTTTTCGCACTTCGAACAGATTGGTGTTTAGTTATAATTTTTACAAAATCTTATTTGACAAGTTTTTTTAATCTGAACTTATGGTCACTGTTGGTAAAAGTATTTTTTCTAGAGATTTTTCATACGTTTCGGAGCTCTGAAGCTAACTGGATAGAAATTCCTGCCTCGAAATATTTTCACCTGTCGTTTTTTTGTACCAAATCCAGGCATATATTCCAGCTGAGTCCAAAATGTTGATAAAAACCTGAAGTGGCCACCTACAACTTTTCGACTTTACACTGTATTTCCTGCCATCTAATCTGCCACATCTACACCAAATTTTGTACTATTATAAAATCTAGTAGTTTCCGGTAAACGCTTATTGCTTTTTTCTGTTTCTATTGATTCATGATTGGAACTTTTTTGGATAACTTGGAGGACAAGCACTTTTTTTTTGCTTACTTTTATATACTGTAAGAGTAATGTAATTTGATTTGTAGAATTTGCTTAAAGATCTAGCCCTTTTATCTTTCCTTTTTTTGGCTAACTTTGGCAACTCTCTTTTGCTCCCACGAATTGCTCCAACAATAGTAATTTTTTTTGCAAGTAAATTCTTGGCTAATGATGACTCGTGAAAAAATTATCTGTTGTTATGTTCCTTCCGCACCCTGTGAAAGGTTCCATCAGTTTTAGAACTACAAACTCCCCAAGTAGAGTTGAACATCCTCTCCTTTCCCAAATAGGGAAACCCATTTATTATATACTTGCTATTGGCGTCACACGCCAACCAGAACTTTATTCCAAATTTGTCTGGTTTGTTTGGCATACACTGTATAAATGTACACCTAGTCTTCGACGGAAACAACTGGTCATGAACAGAAATATAGGTGTATAACAGGTGTATAACAATTTTGTGAATTCTCAATAAATTGATCCCATATTGTAGATATCAAAGCAAACTTATTGGTTTGTAAACGCTGGCTTCTTTCGATGTTCTTATGTTTCTGCTCATTGTTTTCGAAAAAAAAGCGGGTTATTCCACAAAGATGAGACATCCAAATTTTGTGCCTCATATGCGCCGCGAGCATATAACAAAGCAATAAGTTTTGTTGCATTTAGCTCCCGAAGTTTCACTCTTCGAGCGAGCAGTTTAACTGTAAAGTATTGTCTCATATCGACGGTCGGTCATATTGACCGGCGCGGTTGGTAGGTCACATGATATTTTTTTCTTGGAAAAGAGAAAAAATAACTAGAAGTACAGAGTGAAAAATATATTATATGCATTATCAATGAATTGTCATATAGTTCGATAACGGTATTATAACGTTTAAAGTGTGTAATTCTTATAGAAGTTTGAAAATGGTAAATTTGACCGGCACTTGTAGGTTTAGTACTAAATCCGCCACTAAGAATTTGACACAATTTAATCAGGAGAGTGTATTTATTCGCTCCTAGCGAAACAGCACTAGCGCCAAATGTGATACTTTTAAGAACTTGATGGCCAGTTACGTCATTATTTAGCATGTATTTGTATAAATTGACATGTATTTTGCTAAATAAAAAAAGTTCTTTTATTATTTTACATAAACTAATAAAGTGCATAAATTGACAATAACCAAAAAAAGTCTAAAATAAATTGAATTTTGCTAACAGCTTCCGTTCAGAATATATAAAATTGGCAAAATCGAGGAAATTTTCACAAAATTTGGTTGCTCGAGGAGAGAACCTTTGAAAGTAATTAATATTTTTAAGGAAATCTGAACGCATCCGCAGGAAATTGACCTCCTGGAAACGATGCTGCTTTTCGTTTTCTATTATCTGCAACCGTTCACGATTAGTCAATATCTCAGAAATGGTTGCAGATAATCAAAAACCAACTGCGGCATCATTTTCAGAAGATCATTTTCCTTTTCTTGCGTGGTCGACAACGTGTATCAGTTCTTCCGAGGCTTGAGAATTGCTTCCTTGAGCGTTTGGTGGTTTTTTCATGGGGGGTAGGTTGCTAGCCTTGTCCCCCATTGTACCTTAGTACAATCCGGAACTCCTGTATAATACTAATACAATCCGGTACAATACTTCTTGTACCCTGGTACAATCCGGAACTTAAAGACATAATCCGACACAAATCAAAAGCCTACAACAAGTATATGAACACATAAACCAAGAAAGCCTAAGGAATAGGTGCAAAACAGAGGTGCGACACCTAAAAGATCAGTACTGGGAAAACTTCAGCACCGAACTACAACACGACCTATATGGCCGACAAAAGAAGATTTGGAAACTTCTCAGGACGTACAAACAACCATGGGACGAACAACACCAAACAGAATGCATCGCACCTGCAGAATGGGCAAAGTACTTTTAGGGATTATACGAAACAGGAATCACCACCGCCCAGACAGGAATCACCACCTCAGCGAAAGTACAAACAATAGAGGACTCACACTGCTTTATTAGTCAAGAAGAAATAAGGCGCGAAATCAAAAACCTGAAATCAAGGAAGGCGCCTGGCGAAGACACCATTCCCAACGAACTCCTAAAATACGGCGGCGAAAAACTCGTGGCTGAGACCTCCACCCTATTTAAAAAATGTAGAATCCGAATTAGTGCGAATAAGCTGGAAAAGCACTATTACCATCCCAATCTATAAAAAAGGCAAGACAACAGACCCCTCAAATTTCCGAGGCATCACATTGATAAACACTATGGCAAAACTATTCACAAAAATACTAGCCCAATGAATAAACGAACGAATAACAGTTATCGACGAACAGCAAGGATTTCGGCAAAATCGATCTACAATAGACGAGCAGTATTTACGAGCAGGCAAATATCCGAAAACGCAATTGAGTTCGCAAAGCCCGCCTACATGTGCTTTGTTGACCTAAGTAAAGCATTCGACAAGATCAGAATTGCCGATGTGATTGAAGAACTAGGAAAACGAAGCACGGGGAAAAAACTAACAGACTTAATAAAAAGCATCAACACTAACAACTACACAATAATACAAACAAAAACCAAGTCAGCAGAGAGCGTACGCGTAAGCGATGGAATTAGACAAGGCGACAGTATGAGCCCGGCCCTATTCAACCTAATAATGGACAACATAATAACGAGTGTGAAAAACCTCAAAGCAGGATATCGGTTGGGAACCAGTCCTTCAACATACTGTGCTACGCGGATGACGCTGTATTAATAGCTGACAATGAAAACGACTTACAACGACTGCTACAGACATTCTCCAAAACAGCACAGAGATACAACCTTGATATCTCCAATCAAAAAACCAAGTGCATCGTAACCAGCAGATCAGCAACCTGATGCAAATTAGAACTCGACAACAAGGTGACTGAGAGCAGGTGATGTGCTTTACCTACCTTGGAGTAGAGATCTCAAGCGACAGAGACCTCAAGCTAAAGGTACGAGCAGCAACGAACAAGGCTCGACGAATATCTCGCGTACTAAGTAACATAATATGGAGAAACAAATACATATCGCAAGAAGGTAAAATACGAATATACAAGACAGCAGTAAGGCCAATACTCACATATGCGGCTGAAACAAGGGCCGACACATCAGCCACAAAAAAAGCGCTGAGAACGACGGAAATGCGAACCCTGAGAGCAATAAGAGGAGTCACATTAAGAACCATGTCAGGAGCTGACTTACAAATTCAAGACGTCGTGCGTAGGGCAAGAGCCCGTCGAAGATACTGGCGGGATCACGTGAAACGCAAGGCACCACAGCGTATCGCTAACTGGGCCATGACACAAAAACCCAACAGAACGAGACCCCCTGGAAGACCACCGAAGATATGGACAGACTCCTGGACTTCCTGACAGGAGCCGAAGGACTGAGCAGAAACTTACAGAAACAGGCACATAGTGCCTACACAGAAGAATAAGAAGAAGATCTTCCTTTAACACACTCAAATTATCCGCGGAAAATTGATTACTTTCCAAGATCTCTACTCGAGCGCCGATATTTCTTAAAATTTTACTCAATTTTAGCAGGGGATAGTGAACGATAGGTGCGAGCCAAATATAATTTGCAGCGAGCCATTTTCGTTTTTTTCATTTTTTTCTAGAACGGCAAACAGCGACGAAATCATTTTCGCACACAGAAACTACTTAACTAGAGGAACATGTGAATGTATAAATTGTTCGGAAAGATTCATTTATTCATCAAGGAATTTCAAACTAAAATTTTACGATTCTCGATGTGATAAGTCGATATATCAGAAACTGTTGCAGATAACAAATAATGGATTACGGCAACGATTTTAGAAGGTCGTTTTCCTATTAACACACTTAAATTATCTGCGAAAATTTTATTACTTTCCAAGATATCTCTACTCGAGCGTCAATTTTAGCAGGTAGTAGCGAACGGAAAGAGCTAGCGAAATATAATTTGAAAAAAAAATAACGATTTTAGCAAAATCGATTTTCTCACATTTTATCGTTTCCGCGATCTTGGCTTCCCGACATGATGGTATTTCCTTAATTCAAATCTTCCCAGGAATATCGTATATGTTTTCCGGCTAATCTTGGGGTGCTGAATTGATTGGTGAAAACTAGAAGTCTCTGTGGTAAGCCGTTCAAGGTATCTCTTCTTACATAATTTATTTAGTATTTTAATGGAGACGAAGTTGTCTTTTTTGGCGACGGGTGGAGCTAAGCGCGGTTATGTACGAAGCGAATAGTACCACTTTTAATTTGGTTCATAATTTTATTCACATCAACGTTTGCACTATCACCGCGTGATTTTGTTTACTTTAGCTACTGCATCATTACGTGATACAATTCTAGACGAGTTTTCGCTCTTCCAAAAAACAGTAGTTTCACAATGTTTATTTTTCACATACATATAGCCATCAGCTATACGTGGTGTGTTAGAAAAGTATCCGACGTCATTTTTGATTTTGAAAGCCTGATGGATTTGAATCAAGCGCGCTTACATGAGCCGACCTTGAACCTTTGTGCGCATGCGTGAATTTTATCCCGCCTGTAGATAGCGTCAGTTGCTGTCGAGCAGTGTTCGAGTGACGTAGTATGTAGTGCTCTCGTCGGTTTTTCAATGCAAGTAAAATGACGACAAGTGAAATGAGGGATGTCCTACGTGGCCTACGTGATGCTGTGCGGCGCTAGCAACTGGAGTTCTGGTCATCAGGAAATTGGCGACTCCATCACGACAATGCTCCTGCTTTTTGGCGAAAAACCAGACTCCTCTGGTTCGACAGGCTCCTTACTCTCCTGATATGGCCCCCTGTGACTTCTGGCTATTCCTCAAAGTCAAGAGGCCATTGAAAGGAACGCGATTTCAGACAAGAGAGGACATTATGGCTGCAACGACAGCCGAGCTAATGTCCGAAAGAGGCTTTTTCGGAATGCTTCCAACAATGGCGGCACCGCTGAGAAAAGTGTGTGGAGCCGCAAGGAGACTACTTTGAGGGTGATTAGGTTTCCAACGCTCCAGGTATGCCAGTTTTTTTTACCGGATAAAGGTCGGATACTTTTCTAACAGCCTACGTAAGTTTTAATTTACCTTTTGAACTTTTCACGAATTGGAAGGCTTTTTTTTAATATTTAGGTTATTAAAAATGGAATAAAACTAGGCATTGCAATCCGGAAAACCGGATCCGGTAATTAGGCGGATCCGGCATCACTAAACATTTACCGCATCCGGTACCAATTGATCATTTGATATATACCGGATCCGGTGATGCAAATTTTTGCTAGAATAATCGCGCTGTTGCATGAGTAGTTACTTTAAATGCGGTGTGCACATGGCGTAAGTATTTTGAGAAATCAGGCAACGACATATCAATGAAGATGAGGTTGAAATTTTAAAAAATTAACATTTGTAGACTTTATCTATTTTCCTCACTGTGCGACTATTTGGAGGGATTTTGGAAATCCAAGAACCACAAAATTCTTCAAAAAGTCCATATTTTGAAAATCTAAAACCAATTTGATCATATTTTGAAA
Organism: Phosphuga atrata; assembly: GCA_944588485.1. Lineage (NCBI taxonomy): Eukaryota > Metazoa > Arthropoda > Insecta > Coleoptera > Silphidae > Phosphuga > Phosphuga atrata. The sequence goes on along the minus strand of OX155904.1, from coordinate 22,477,545 downwards.
AATAAGGCAACGACATATCAATGAAGATGAGGTTGAAATTTTACAAAATTAACATTTGTAAACTCTCACTATTTTCCTGACTGTGCAACTATTTGAAGTAATTTTAGAAATCGACATAGACACAAGTTTCTCCAAAAAGTCCAAATTTTGATAGCCTAAAACCGTTTTGTTATTAATTGGAAAAATAAGACAGCCACAGATCAATAAAAATGAGGTTGAGATTTTACAAAATGAACATTTGTAGACTCTCACTAGTTTCTTTACTGTGTGACTATTTTGAGAATATTTGAAAATATAAGAACCACAAATTTCTCTAAAATGTCCAAATTTTGAAAATCTGAAACCGTTTTGTTAATATTTTTAAAAATAAGACACCGACAGATCAATGAAAATAAGGACATTTGTAGACTCTCACTATTTTCCTCACTGCACGTCTATTTGGAAGAATTTTGAAAATCCAAGAACTACAAATTTCTCCAGAAAGTCCAAGTTTTGAAAATTTGAAACCGGTTAGTAAATATTTTGAAAAATAAGGCAGCGACAGAATTATGAAAACGAGGTTAGGACTTGACAAAATTAACATTCATATACTCTCGGTAATTTCTCTCATCAATTAGCCTATCGTAGTCCACTGCCGGACGTAGGCCTCCCTTGAGGGCTTCCACATCTGTTGGTTTTGCGCTGCTTGCATGCAATTTGTATGGATACGTTTAATATCATCGGACTATCTTGCAGGTGGGCGTCCTCTGCTTCGGAGAGCTTCATGTCTTGGTCTCCATTCCATTATCTGTCTGGTCCATCGGTTTTCCTTCATTCTCGCAATGGGCCCTGTCCAGTTCCACTTCAAGGTTGTTATTCGTTTTATTGTATCTGCTACTCCCGATCTTCTCCGGATTTAGGTGTTAGGGATTCAGTCTCTAAGGTATAATCCCAACATGGATCTCTCCAGTGCATGTTGTGTTACCTTGATCTCATTGATTACCTTCTTTGTTAGTGTTGATGTCTCTGCACCGTATGTTAAGACGGGGAGGACGTATTGATCGAAGACTCTACGTTTCAAACAGGTTGGTACCTTTGACTTAAATATATGTTTCAGTTTCCCATATGCAGCCCAAGCTAATCCTATTCGTCTTGGTATTTCACACGTTTGGTTATCTCTGTTTATGCGGATTTCATACCCTAGGTTTTTATATGAGGTGGTCTCTTTGACTTCGACTCCATCTACGGTTATACTATCACTCAGTACAAGATTGGTCATCAACTGAGTTTTTGCAAAGTTGATCTTTAGTCCCACCTTGCATGAGGCTATATTTAGGCGTTGTATCATCGTTTTTGCCTGGTCGATGCTATCTGCTATAATGACTATGTTGTCTGCAAATCTGAGATGACTGAGGTATTCCCAATTTATATTAATGCCTAGGTGTTGCAGATAAATAGATTTAAACATTTATCTGTCGAACACCTCTGGCTATTTTAAATCTTCCCGTATCGTTGTGGAGTCGGACAGATTCTGTGGCATTTTTGTATATGTATCTGATGATATTGGTATACCGGTAATCTACACCGCAATCAGCTTAATTATTTTAAGCATTATTATTTTTTAGCAAATTATTTTAGAATTTCGTGTTGGTCCACAGAGTCAAACGCCTTCTCATAATCTACGAATATTAGGACCAGTTGTTTGTTATACTCTATCATTTTCTCTAAGAGGTTTTTTAAGGCTTGGAGCTGGTCGTTTTTGCCAAACTCTGATCTAAATCCGGCTTATTCTCTTGGTTGGAATAATTCTAGCTTAACAGTTGTTAGTTATTCTCTTTGTGATTATTCTTGTGAACAGCTTAAATATATGTGACAGCAGGTTGATGGGTCGGTAATTTCTCCCTTTTTATACAGGACGATGATTGTTCCATTGTTCCATTCTGAGGGCGTTATTCCTCTCATGAGACATTCGGTGAAGAGCAATTTGAGTAGAGAATGTAACTTTTGTCCTCCCAGTTTGATTGCTTCTATGCTGATTTCATCATCCCCAGGTGATTTGCTATTCTTCATCTCCTAAAGTGCTGTTGTTATTTCGGAGATAGTGACCTCTGAAATATCTTCCGACCCATGGTTTGCGATTTTCGGAATTTGGTTCGCATCTATTGCGCTTTGATGTGATTTATATAGTTCTCCATAAAATTCTCTCACTACCCCAATTTCTTCCCTATTTGATGTTATGTCTATTTCTGAGTCAATGTATGTTTCTTCTGCCTGTTGAGATTTTCTGCCTAAGTACTTTTAACCTTCTGTTTGCCTCCATCGTTCTAGCAACCATATTCGTGTTGAATGTTCTGACGGCTTTTCGTATGTCTTTTGAGATGTCTTTGTTCAATTGTCTCAGTTCCGCAAAGTTTTGGCCGTATTTGTTTTTCAACATTCTTCTATCTTCCGTTAGTTTTTTTGTGTTTTTGCTTAGTTTCTCTTCTCTCTCGTTTGGTTTATCACAGGGTTTCTGTTCTACCTGTTTTATTGCATTTGTTATCGATGTGTTTAGATTTTAGATCATCTATGTTGATTCTTCTGTTAGTCGCCATTTGGCTTGCGTAAGAGTTATGTAAGCGGTTTTCTATTTCTCTTTGATAGGAGTCGATGTTGTCCGGTGTCCATTTTTTTCGGTTTAGTTCGGTTTTTGGATCATCTTCAATCTGCTGATGTTCACAGAAACTTTTGTTCGGATCATTCAATGGTCGCTGCCTATGGAGAGCCTGTTCAGGACTGCTACGTCGTGAACTTTTTCTTTCTGTTTGTTATGATATAATCTATCTCGTTCTTAATGTTGCCATCTGGGCTGACTCAAGTCTATTTCCGTTGAAGTTTTTTGCCAAAGAAAGAGTTCATTGAATAGAGACCATGTTCTTGCAAGAAGTTGAGGAGTCTGTTTCCTCTCTCGTTTCTTTCATCAAAGCCAAGGATGCCTAGTGAAGTTTCGGCTTCATCTTCTTTCCTTCCGAGTTTTGCATTGAAGTCGCCTATCAGTAGAGTGTGATAGTTAGTATTTTCTTCCAATGCTTCATTGATGTTGTCATAGAAGGCATCCAGATCTTCTTTCTGATGATGTTGCGTGGGGGCATACACCTGTATGATTTTCATATTATGCATTGAGTCCAGTTTGAAAGTTGGGTACATCACTCCCGGGCTTATGCTTTTAATTTCTATTAGATTTGGTATAACTTAGTATCACCATTTGATGTTTCTTCTTCTCCTCTAAAATGGAAGATGTGGCCAGTATTATCTGGCTTTCTCCTCTTCTTCTAACTTCACTCAAGCCTACGATGTTCCATTTTATTTTATCAAGCTCTGTTTCTAATTCAGTTACTTTTTGATCCGATAATAAGGCTCGTACGTTGTAAGACGCGATGTGCAGTGTTCGTCTTCCCAAGTAGCCTAGTTTACTCGGGAGATTCTTTGCACCCTCTGCTCGAGACCTTGCCTGACCGCTACTGTAGTCAGCGGTTTTTGAGCTGCCGGAGACTGAGGGCCTTCATTGGTTTTGTACTGTCATTGGGGTATTTAGCCGTTTGCCCATACCACGCTGGCCATTTCGGGTTGGTATGGGGAAGGATGAAAGAGATATGTATGAAATAAAGAGAGACCCCTAGTCCTCGAGTGCTCTAATAGCGTCGGGGTCGGAAGAGACTAAGAGTTTATCAAGGGAGATCTGAGAGGAAAGATAAAATAGATAGAGGAGTCTCACCCAAGACAAGTTGAAGAAAAGTGAGAATCGAGCTAGGGTACCTTGGGATTGCCAGTCCAGTATTCACTAAACGTGAACCCCCGAGGTTTATATTTTCTCTACTGTGAGACTATTTTTCGAAATTTTGGAAATCTAAGAACCACAAAACACCAAATTTTGAAAATCTGAAACAGTTTTGTTACTATTTTTAAAAATAAGACAGCGACAGATCAATGAAGAAGAGGTTGAGATCTAAATTTAGTTATAGGCCCACAAAAGTAGGTTGAATTTAGGGTGCGCTTTATGCACCGGCAAATACGGTATTTGTAGAAAGTTGAATAAACTAAATAGACATTTAAAGAGATATTATATTTCATTAGACATATTTCATGATTTTTATTATTATTTCATATTATCATGATTTCTGTCCTAAATATAAGAATAAGACTTGTTAGCATGCTCAAATACCTAATTTTTGTGATCTGAGTAGATTAAGTAAAGTTTATTATGTTATATTTAATTCCGTCGGTCCGGATCCGGTCCGGATTTGGCCGGATCGATGAAAATTCGTCCGGATTTAAAGTGACACCGGATTGCAATCCCTAAATGAAACACAGCGATTTTTTCATCTAAAACTGATTTTTACAATTGAGGAACTTGGACTATATTATAAGTATAATTGACCCTAAGGGTTTTTTAATCTTAAAACTAATAATCACTTTTTATTTTAAACTAATAATCACTTTAAATTTTTTAATAACTTATTCTGTACTTGGAACATACCGTACACTAATTACGATTGGGTTGGGAGTATAAGGAGATGAGATTTATTTTGATTTTTTTTTACTTCTAATATAGTATTAAAAACATAATTATTTTTTTAACCCTCCGTTTGGCACATTGTCCACTAGTCTTTGGTTTGGCAGATGTAGTCTGGCCTGACCCTACAGGGGTCCATATCTCCATACAATTTTACTTAATTTTTGCCTATTTTACTTCTTATATACACTTATCATCTTATAAATTCTAATTCGTGCAAGTGAAGCAAGTATAATTTACTTTGGTACTTACGTACTAACGTCACCGCAGCTACAGATTTGAACAGATTTTAGGTTATATTCGAGCAGATAAATTCAGACCACATATCGCGCGGCAGCGCGACCTCTCGCAGCGATGGCGCTAATACGTAAGTACCTTTTTGTAGTACCTTTTGAGTGTTGTTGGCTCACAGGGTCCAAACATTTAGTGCACAAGAACTGTGTTTTACGCCGTAATTTTTCGCTTCCTTGGGAACAAAGTTTTTTTTTTCATTCTTATTCCATATATCACGAATTGGTGCGGCATTGTCAGCTCGTTGGCGAAATGCACGTGTACACCTATCATCAAAACGGATATATCGTAGCAATACAAGGAATCTCTTGTGAGACATAGCTGATCGGAATATAGGTAGGCCGTCTTTATTCGTTCCAAAGAACTTGTAATTTTTGCATGTTATTGTGTGAAAATCCAGCGGCCAAAAGTACACCAATAAACGCATCTAATTCAGTGCACGTTAGCTCTTTCCAAAGTCCTGTTTTTTTATCGAGATTTTTCAGATTCCACCTTTGAAATGTATCTTTCGCATAACGATTCGTTTCGGCGATGATGATGAATCTAACGTTTTGTGAAAAAAAAAATTGAATACCTCAATCGAAACTGAATTTTGTTCTTTAGGTCCAGCTTTAAAACGCATAATATTGTGATAGCGGAAACGACCAAAAACAGTTGGTTCATTTCTATTCCATTTTGTACCGTCTTTGACCTGTCTTTGCCTAAGAAAAATTCATCAGTTGCAGCTTGTTGATTTTTAGAATGTGCTTCTCCCTCTACTTCTTCTTGTTCTTCTTCGTCACTATCTAGAATTTCGTTTGGCTCGATTACCAAATCTTCTTCAATATCAGACGCATCTTCTTCAGGTACTTATTCCTTATCATTATCGTCGCCATCGTCTCTGAATGGATCATGGTCAACATTTTGATCAATCTCGCCCTCAGGATTACTTTGAATTTCGTTAGATAAAGCCGCTGCCTATCGTGAATGAAAATCAGTATCCAAACTTTGTCTACGCAATCGCCTATTATACACAAATATAACTTGGTGACTTATTTATATGAAACAAACACGTGGCTCGCAAGCTAGATAGATCAAAGGACGATATACGAGTAGGTAAAACAAAAGCTCGAGAATAAAACGATGAACTAAAAAAAACGCTGTAAAATGATCAAAATACATTTTATTTCATATAAATGTAATATAATTCATATGGGTCCGGACATACCACATGTGCCAAAACGAAGTATATTCGAATACATATCTTTATAATTACCCTTGTATGACATGTATCATTTTATTATTTCATTTAAAGGAAAGCTAAAAAAATTTTATGAATAGTCAAGGAAATTTAAGTCAATAGCTCAATTAGAATTATATTAAAAACAAATGAAATCGCAAAAGGTCTGGCTGGACCCATGCACCAAACGGAGGGCTAAACAAGCAAATTGAAATAAAAGATAATACACTGCTCAAAACGGGTAATTTGTGCCTCCATATAATTCATGCAAATAACATTAAAAACATCTGAGATCATAGAGGCTCTATTTAAGTGTCCTAATTGACACAATGGGAATTATCAGCATCGCATACTTCCGTAGTAACCGTAATAATTAACAAGAACTACAAAAACTAATGTGAAATAATGTATCCCAAATTTGATTCAAAAAGCTAGGACGGCCTTGTTCATATACGCTAAGTGAATATGAGGCATCTCAACGAAGTGGAAGTTGTTCGTGCTATAATATTAAGAAGCACAGAAGCAGGCAGTGGTCCAACGATGTAATATATGTATATATATGCAGACTTCAGGCACTTTTGATTCCATAGTTGTTATGTTGTATGTTGTAATCTTCTCGTGCAATCACGTCGGAGTCACCAATTTGTGTGTGATATGGGTTCAAGTAAAATGCCTTTCAAAACTAAATCACTCACATTTGTGGTACGAGAAGTTTATTTACAAATATACAAATATATAATAGTGAAATGGCCGAAATATAACGTTCTGTGAAAACTTTTCTCAAAGGAATTAAAAGGAACGAAAAGGATTTACTATTAGCGGCCTATGATCGCGACATCAGTCACTTTTGTGACAGTAACAACGCTACGTATTCTTTGTTGCTATTGTTGATCTTCGTAAACGCGTTTGAAGGAAAACTGTTCTTGAAACAATTCTAGAGTGCGTAAGCGCTGATGAACCAAAAGATGCTTTCAAAAAATGCAAAATGCCTTCAGTTTAGTGAAATTTCAGGTGAATTGCGTAACTTCGTTCCAATATTGTTAAAAATTAACCAGAAACTAAAGAGTAACTACCAAATTGACTACCTTAGCACATTCTGCAGAAATCTTTATTGATGACCTCTTTTCCTCCACCGGTATATTTTCTTAACTGTCAGGTACATTTCCATTATCGCGTGGTCTTTGGACATCGTGCTTATAGTGATGATAAATTTGTAACTTCTTTCGGGTATATTGGGTGGAAATTTGGTGTGATCTGGTATATAATCTTTAACATAATAGGAGCCCTAAAATCAGATATCAAATAATGGTTGGTGATGCTGAGGTGTTAAAAATAAGTTATAATTTTACAGGTTTTATTGGACATTTGGTAATATTTCCATGTTTAAATATTTCCGATAGTCCATAATAGTTTTTTTCCAAAGATTTGCAGGTGTCTACGCAGAATCTTATTGGAAAACTTCGGTATTCGTTGTTAATAAAAGCAAAAGCCTGCAGTGTAATCTAAAAGAATCGGCTTAAATTAAATTGTTTATTTGTGGTTTTATTATTTACCGTTGTGGTCGATAATTCCACAATATTTTCAAAGTAGAAGCTAAATGATCTTGTTGTCCTATTAAGTTTTGTGTTGTTCAATTTAAAGTATTTGAATTCGTCCGGATTGAAATAAGTTACCTCTCCTCTCTCGCTGACTATTTCATAAGAGTGTTGCTCATAATTGTTCCCCTAAAAGCTTGCAAATTTTATTATAAATATCACGGAAATTTCAATAAATTTTATTATCGAATAACATTACTTTTTACTTACATTTATCATGATAACCAACAAGCCAACCAATAACAATTTCATCATTTTTCTCGAATGAAATGGCAATTTGAAACTATTTCGCACAATATATAGATTTGGTTAATCGTGTCTATCTCCGGATTGTTTAATTTTGCTCCGATTTTCATCACTACATTAATTTTGATTAATATAGACCCAATGATAAAATCAAACCAATAATATATTTTGCCGGAAATGTCATGCACAATTAAAATTTTACCAAAACTAATGAGTAAGTACATTATTATAACGAGAAAAATACCAACTATATAATTTATTGAAAACTGCTACAATATTTATAGAATTAGAAATATTCATTTTACATAGTAATTAAGAAAAGTAAGAACAAAACGAGACAAACTTAAATAGGTAGTTTACGGGTGTTTATTTGTCTATAATTTCATTTTTTTTCTGGATCACAAATTCAAATTTGAGCTTGTCTGCTTCAGAAGCCAAAACTATTTCAAGAATATTTTTCGAATGTAATTTGTTTAAAAGCATTTTAATCCAAAGAAAACTGTTCGAATAGAAATTTGAATGAAAATCTGTTCAAATGGACATTTGTTCGACTATTCCTTTGTAGATACCTTCCTTTTTTAATTCATGAACAATAAGGAAAATGTAAAATTTAATACATAATAGTATATTGTGCAACTAGTGCAGCAAGTTGTCAATTGCCCACGACAGCGAAATTGAGCACACGAATGAACTTAGTGCTCTCGCTCGCTCGAGAGGTCAGAATGTGTTCGGTCAGCACTTCAATCTTACGCGACGTGATACCGTACTTTAATCGCGAGATGCGCACATTCTAATAAACTTTTTCCACACTAAGACCTAGGGCAGGGATGGCGAACCTTTTTAAGTAGTGGGTTAAATTTTGTTCATTATATTTTGCGGACTAGCTCGTGGGTCAATAGGCCAGTGGCGTCACTTGGAAAAGGGGAGGGAGGTCAAAGACTACTTTTTTTGTTCTCACTTATAGCGCTTTCACAAAATTAATAATAATAATGAGTATCGAGATTATACTGTATAAGAGTCCTCGAGAGGATCGATGGCTGGCTCGATGGTATTTTTTCGAAATAAAAGTTTCTTGTGAATATGACATATGTTTTCCGACCATTGTTGGGACGCTGAATCGATTAGTAAAAACTAGAAGTCACTGTAATAAGCCGTTCAAAAGTTATGCCATCGTGAAATTGGAAGTTTTGAGTTTGATTGGTTGTATCTTAGAAATTAGGCAAAAGAAATGACAGTGGCTTAGAAAATATTTGAAGAAAATTCCATTGTCTAAACAAATGAGTTAATTTTGTTTTGATAAATGTGGCTTTGGAAATTTTGAAAAATTCAGAGAGAATCAAATTTAGACAAGGTTTGGGTTTGATTCGTTGTAACTTGGAAGTTGTAACGAAGTACGTGAAAACGTTTTAGACAAAAACTGTTAAGAATTTTATTGTCCAAGAAAAAAATTGTCTTGTTTTATCACCTGTTTTGTGATTTTTTGAACGATTTGAAGGGAAGTAAAGTTCCTAAATGGGAAATTTGAAGAAATTTTTTAAAAATTTGCGGAAAACAGACAAAACAGAATAGAAATAGAAGTGGTTTAAGCAACATTAGTAGACAATTAAATCTATAACATATTAATGTTACAATAATTTTTAAATATTTTGAAAATTTTCTGAAAAAAATCGAAAATTTAATTTAAGTAAAAGTTGAAAGTTTGAAAGACTATAACTCAAAAACTAAGAATTTTATAATTTTTTTTTTTGATAAAAGTTGTAAAGAATTTAATTCTCTATAAAAGTTACTTTCAACATTTTTTTGTAATTTCGTGTTTTTATGCAGAAAATTACAAAAGAAAAAACAGAATAAAGTTTTAAAGCTGCTATGGATTGTCAAATTGAAGGGATGATATCTAATAAAAAAACAAAAATTTAAGCAACCCCCGACACAAAAAACCTATAAAAAGCAAAAAAAATAAAATTGCTTTCTTGGCCATTTAACTCATTTAACATTAAAAGTACCTATTAATATTTTGATGATGAGCGTCGCCGCATCGGGGGACCGCTATGTGAAGAAGTATAATTAGTTATACCTACATAGGTATAACGAATAGAGACTACGTATCTTACATGGTCTACTAAGCTCCTGCAGAGTTTCTATATGGTATGCGTTACGCTGGCGTTAAAGAGAACGCGCAGACAGGTGAGAGCAGACGTCGTTAACTGTTTTCTTTATTTTGCTAGTACTTGAATCGAGACTAAAAACTAAATGATTGGATATTCTTGTTTTGTTACTTGCGTACGTTGCTCAGATATATGCGTTGCTTGGATTATATCCACACTTTATCATTATCAATCTTCTTTTTATTTCTTTGTATTCTGGTTTTATTACTTGATTTACTTAGCAGTTCCCCGACGCGGCGACGCTCATCATCAAAATATTAATAAGTTAAAAAGGATCATCAAATGCCTGAAAAAATCTTCATAATCTATAGTTAAGAACCTTCTCGAACACGTCAGTTTTCAAACACAAGTTTCGATATACGGAACTAGACAAAGACTTGTGTCAAATTGGTTGCAGATTAATTTTTTCGAGAAGGAAATGAGCGGATGATCATTATGCGCATGTACAGATCCTCATAATTATAACTAAGAACCTGCTCGCTAACTTCAGCTTTCAAATAAAAAAAACCGCATCAAAATCGGTCCATTTGTTTAGGAGCTACGATTCCACAAACAGCCACATATAGGATGGACAGACTGACACACAATAAAGTAAATAATTTAGAGAGACGTTTTAGACAAAACTTGTTGAAAATTTAATGTTGTCTAAGAATCTTTTTAAAATTTGCAAAAATTTCGCATGGCGTTATAAGAAATTGATATTTGCTTCACAGGTTTAATAGCAGATTATTTTGAAAGAAGCTGAATGTTAGACAGGTTATTATTCAGAACCTGGATGAAATAGACAAAAGTGTTTTAAATAAGGGTTATAGAGAATTTAATTCTGAATAAAAGTTGTTTTAACCAATTTTCTGCAATTTTTTATGCAAAAAACCGGGTCAATTTCGGCCAAGTCAACTTTAAGGGATGATATCAGGAAAGTTAGTCAAAAATTCTTTAGAGAAAACGTTGATGCTTTATAAGACGCACAGTGACGGGAACACTATTTGGTCGTTGTCGATGTTATCTAGGTATACGTAGATTTAATCTGGATTAGATTAAGTTATGTTAGAGCCAGAAAAATCCAGACTGAGGGGCCGAGACTTAAAATTAAGTCAATTTTAATAGAGGTCAGAAAATTTTCACTACGTCTATGTTTATTTAGTGACGCGAGTTGTTGCCTAGTAACAACAAACAGATATCGGTTAATAATGAAACTCTATTTCATTTACATTGGACTTTTACGCACGATTTTTATACTTTTAGATACGATTATAATAATCGTCCTTCATTTGTGGTTGAGAAACTTTTATAAGAAAATAATAAAAGTTAGAAAATCAATGCCTGGGTTACTTAAAAAGCCTGTGTGGGTCAGTGTCTGACCCGCGGGTCATAGGTTTGGCATCCCTGACCCAGGGGTTTAGGAAGACCTAAAATGGCAAGAACACTCGAAAAAGCAATGAGAGTGAAACAAGCTATCCAACAGTCGCCTAGGTGCTCAGCCCGGAAGCATGCAATTGCATTAGACATTTCTGACTAATCACTAAGGAGCATTTTGCATCATGATTTATTATTCCATCCTTACAAGATTATGTTTGCCCCAGGATTGATTGAACCATTAATCGATAAAAGAAATGTTGAAAGAGATCCAAGACGGAGGTCAACTTTTTTCAGTAGTGTCGAGGCCAACATCCATCTCTGTGGAGCGGTCAATAAACAAAATTTTCGGTACTGGTCTGAAAGTAACCCGAGGCTACTTCACGAGAAACCTCTTCATTTCCCAAAAGTGACCGTGTGGCATGCAATTTCAAAATTGGGGTGATGCGGAGAGATTTTCTTGAGGAGAATAGACTGTCACCGCAAAATTTTTCAATGTTGGAAAAAAAATTTAAACCTCAATTAAATTTAAACCTCAATTAGAACAACTAACGGAGGAAACCAATCTGAATGAAATTTGATTTTAACAGGACAGTGCTAAGGCCCATACTGTTCGAATTTCAATGGAGAAACTCTTGGAAGTCCACCTGAAAAAAAAAAGTTTTTAAAAAAGCAGCGATACATTCATGAAGTCGATATCTAAAGTTTTCAGCCGCATTTTGCAACATCCCGAAGGATATGGCGTCGATTTTTTCCCGAATTCGTTTCTTGAGTTCTTCGAAGGTAAGAGGCTATCATATTGCTGATGTCATATTCAAAACTTGATACATAAAGCGGCATGATGTACCGAATTAAATATGTACCGAATAATATAAACCCCACTTCTGCCAGTTGCGCCGTTTCTTTTTAATAGCCCCTCCAAACTGCATTATGCGTTTTGGAGCACTCACCACAAGCTACTCAATTGGAAGAAAATTTATGTAGTGCTCTTATTTCCACCGACATACCGTTGTATAAAATGGGTAACAAAAATTTTGTGTCGTTCCTAGAAAAATATGCAGAAAACAAAGTGCCTTCAGAAATCAACCTTCGGAACAATTACAAACAATTACATAAATCACATAAAAAATAGCGTTAATAATATTTTTTATGGATTTGAATCGATGAAACTACGGATATAACTGGGAGATACGTATCAAACGTCATGATTGGAATTTTGGGCCACGATGAACTGATCGCCGAACAAACATTTTTTTTAAACAGATATGTTAGAGATATCGGTTTAATATAGTCTTTTTACTTTGCCCTAAAAGAGTGTTGGCACTCCTGAAATATATTTTAGTTCGTAGAGTTTTCATGTTGTTATTAATACGTTTTGTTGCCACATTGAAACATAGAGTAGTCAATGAATATCTAAAGAAATCTCGTGAATTCCGTAGTGAAACTTACTTTTAAATTGTATTCCTAACAGGTTATGGGCTCAGGAAAGTAACACGAGATATATATATATATATATATATATATATATATATATATATATATATATATGTATATATATATATATATATATATATATATGTATATATATATATATATGTAAATATATATATATATATATATATATATATATATATATATATATATATATATTCCTCATATTCATATCTATCTAATATTCCAGCCTTGTGCGAAGTGAAAAATTATAACGGGACTTAAAATTAAAAATGGAAAGTGAACTCTCAAGAATAACTAAGTTGAAGGACATTGAAAATTGGGGGATATGGAAATTCCAAGTGCGAGTAATCCTGAAAGCGAACGGTAGCTGGGGCGTCGTGTCTGGAGAGGAATTAAAGGTGGAGGCGCCTTGTGTTGGGTCGAAGGAGCAAACGATAAACGAGTATCAAAAGGCACTCGCAGTATGGAACAAGGTCGATGCATCTGCAGAAAAAGTTATAGCCACAACAATAGGTGAACAACCAATGCTACACATTATAAACTGCATGTCAGCAAAGGAAATATGGGGCAAGCTCAGCTCGATCTACGAACAAAAGTCTGAAGCTAGTGTACACATGCTGCAACAAAACTGGTTCAGTGCAACGAAGAAGAACTCTGACAATATGGCCACACACATCTCAAAGCTTGAGAACATGGCACATAAATTGCGATTAATGGGTGAAAATATATCGAATTCCATGATAATTGCCAAAATTCTTATGACTTTGCCAACCAGTTATAGGCATTTTGTGAGTGCATGGGAATCAGCTCCAGAGACAGAACGCATCCTTGTGAACCTTACGTCGAGACTTACTTACCTCGAGACAACACACAGAAGAAAGACATAAGAAATAATACACGACGACGAAATCCATATGGAGCAGAACTATCGAGTGTAGCCCTCCCTAACGTCTACTTCAAAAACCGCAAGCAAACATGCAGAATGGCTTCTTGACTCTGGTGCCAGTTATCACATGTGCAACCAGCAACAATGGTTCCGAACGTATGAGACTTCTGACACCCCAATGATAGTGTGTATTGGTGACGGAGAATGCTTTGAAGCCCATGGAAAAGGGCCCATCAACATGCTAATATTTGATGGGATCAAATGGAACAAGAACCATCTATTCGATGTGCTCCACGTTCCGAAATTGACATACAACCTGTTCTCAGTTGGTTCAGCGCTCGACAAAGGTCTTGCGATGCAGTTCACTAGTACCACCTGCAAACTAATGAAAAATAAGAAAATGGGAGTTCGCCAAGGAAAACTTTATGCGATTAAATTCAAAACAATACACCCAGGAGAAATGAAATCAGCAAAAGAAGAAACACAAGCGATTGTAGCACTGACAAGGTCGCTTAGAGACTGGCATCAGAGACTTGTGCATCAAAACGTTAGACATGTGAAAGAGATTCTTGGGCGTTTCCAAATACCAGTAAGCCTCGAGAAAGATATGTTTTGTGAAGCGTGTACAATTGGAAAACTGCCCTGCTCTAACAGTGAATCGCATACAATTATCATCGGTGAGCTCATCCATGCCGATCTCTGTAGTCCCATGGATACTAGATCCATCGGAGGGTCAAGATATTATTTGCTCCTCAAAGACGACAATTCACACTTCAGGGTAGTTTATTTAATCGAAAACTTAACTGAGACGACGCGATGCATAGAGAAAGAGGCTATCAAAAGGGAGGATTCCGACTATTAGAGAAAGGCAATGGATAAAGAAAATGAGTCGCTACTACAAAACGAAGTGTGGAAACTCACAGAAGCACCAAAAGAACGCACGATAATTGACTGCAAGTGGACATACAAACTAAAACGAGATGCGAGCGGCAACGTTCAACGCTAGAAAGCAAGGCTCGTCGCACGAGGCTTCCGACAGTGGGAGGGAATACCACGAGACTCACAGCCCCGTAGTACGATTTGACTCAATAGGGGCTATTCTAGCCACGGCGGCCAGCGGAAACAACAGCTTACAGTGTAATTCGATGTCAAAACAGCCTTCCTTAATGGAAACATTGACGAAGCAATATTCATGCGACAGCCCGAAGGTTATGAGGACGGGACTAGGACAGTGTGCAAACTCAAGCCTGTACGGACTGAAACAGGCCTCACGCTGTTGGAATCGAAGATTCATCGATTTCTTGCAGAAAAACAACTTGGAGGCCATGAGCGCAGATCCGTGCGTATTTACTAGCCTGAGCAAAGAAAAGAAAATACTACTCTCGATCTACATTGATGACGGGCTCATTATCGCAGAGGATGGGAGCCAAATTGACAAACTATTTTGTAACTAAGATTCCCAGGCGGAAATATGTTTGTCCATAAGGAACGCATACGCTTCCTTCAGCGGTTCTTCAGCGGTTCAACATGGAAAATGTAAACACCCTGGTCATCCCGACGGACCCACATGAAGAACTAAACCCTTATGCTCACTCGACAATTGAAGATGAATGTACGAAGGCTCCATTCCGGGAGGCGATCGGCAGTCTCATGTACCTCTCCGTGGCGACAAGACCAGACATCACATTTGCAGTCAGCCGTGTGAGTCGTTATCTCGAGATACCGAAAAAAATTCACTGGAAGGCAGTGAAACGTATCTTTAAATACATTAAGGGCACTATCGACTACGGCTTGGGATTCAAGAACCATGAAGACAACGAGTAGGAAGCGTACAGCGACGCGGACTATGCTGACGACACGGAGACTCGGAGATCGACAACTGAGTACGTGAAGATGTTAGGTTCCGGGACAATAGCATGGAACTCGCAAAGGCAACAAACTGTTGCCTTATCAACCACCTAATGCGAGTATGTATCCGCATGCCAGACAGCTAAAGAAATTTCATGGAATAAGAACCTAGTTCAAAATTTACTCAATGTAAAAGAAATTCGAACAACATTGTATCTAGATAATCGAAGTGCAATATAGTTGATAAAGAATCCTGTATTTCACAAGAGAAGTAAACATATAGGCATTAGGTATCGACGAACGATTTCCTTTTGAAGTACACCCCTTCGAGAGAGCAACACGCGGACATCCTAACGAAAGCATTACCACGAGACTTATTTCAATATCACCGAGAACCAATTGGAATCTGTAAGCGGTTTACAGCAGACACAAGTCAAATATTCGATAAAACCGAAGTGCGAGTGTTAGAGATATCGATTTAATCTAGTCTTTTAACTTTCCCCTAAAAGAGTGTTGGCGCTCCTGAAATATATTTATTTCGTAGAGTTTTCATGTTGTTATTAATAAGTTTTGTTGTCACATTGAAACATAGAGTAGTAAATAATATCTAAAGAAATATCTAAAGAAATCTCGTGAATTCCGTAATGAAACTTACTTTTAAATTGTATTAGTAACAAGACACTGCTGGACAAGGCAAATCAGAGCACTATTGCAAGACTTTTTGATGATTCGATCAAAATTCTGGGAGAAAGCAACAATCATAATTCGATTTCACTCTTTATACCAGATGCAGCTCATACATGGTAAAAGCAGCTCAGGTCTAAAGAGGAATCCAAATTGTAGTCAGATTAGGTTGAGGTCGACTCATCCGTGTTTGATTTCCAAACTGCTGCCTAAAGAGGAAATAAGTGTAGCTTCCGAATGTGTTCCGAATCAGGTTTCCTAATTAGGAACGAAGCCGGACTTGCGTTACAAATGTTATGACGACCTAATGCGTTTCCTCATTTAGTATGGTCACGAAGTTCGGCATGCCTAATTCGTTCCTAATAAAAACCGAACCGAAATTCCAAGCCGGGTAGGTATACATAACGAGCGGTGAAAACTGGATTGTTTTCAAGAATGCTGACAAACGAAAGCGTTCATTGATTCGAAGATTATTAAAATTCACTGCTTTCAGTTAATGCGATTTCTAGTAAAGGGAGTTTCTACCAGACATATTAAACAATTAAAACGATTTTTTCAAAAAAAAGCAGTAAATCGCTAAAACCTATGATTCAACTCCTTTTAGTTTTTATTAATATATACCAAGTCATTTACAAACAAAACATTAACTCAGTAACTAAAAAGTGACTACATTAACACATTGCAAATATTGTTCAAAATCTTTAATAATGCCCTATTTATCTCCTTGAAATAATTTTCTTAACCGTGAAGCAAACTTCCCCAACCACGAGTTTCCTGGCCACGTTGATTAAAGACACTATACATTTGTAACTATTTTCGGGAATATTAGGTGGAAATTTCGTGGCATCCGGTACAAAATCCTTGACATAATGAATGCCCTGAAATGAGGTATCAAATAATGGTTGGTGGTGTTGAGTTGTCAATAATATGTTTATAATTTTACAGGTTTTATTGGACTTGTAACATTTCCATGTTTGAATACTTCGGAACCTCCAAAATAGTTTTTTCCAAAGCTTTGCACCCGTCGAAGGAGAATCTTATTGGAAATTGTCGGTACTCGTTGTTTATAAACGCATAAGATTGAAATGTAACCTAGAAGAATCAACTTAGAATAAATTATTTACTTATTATTATATTACTCACTGTAAAGTTTGTTAGGTCGAAAATATTTTCAAAGTAAACGCTAAATGATCTCGTCGTTCTATTAAATTTTGTGTTATAGGTCTGATGCTCGTTCATAGATCATTTCATAAGAGTGTTGCTCATAATTGTGACCCTAAAAATTTGCAAATTTTATTACAAATAACACATTTGCAAATTTTTTATTTCTAACACTAGATTTACTACACAAGTCAAAATGACTGGTTTTACAATTATATTTTCAAATTCCTTATTCGCCTTAATTTTTTGTTGAAAAGATTGTCATGACATTTGTAATGCTAATTAAATGAATAATATTAGGCGGTTATATATTAATAATTATTCATGGCTTCTTGGTCAATAAAGTTGAATAAAAATTCTTTAATATATTTACTTCGACCAATGTTATTGGTCAGCTAGTACAACAAGCGCCGCATATGGTTTTCCCCAAAAAATCTCAATACCTGGTTCAACTATAAATAGAATAATCTCAAATGCGATTAAATCAGTTTGCTGTGAAAAACACACTGGGTAAGTCGTATTTCATTTTATTTCTTGTTATAATTTGTTGTTAATGATAAAGCCATACTGATGAAGCCAAAAGGCCGAAACGCGTATATGGATGTTCATTAATTAATTGATAATTATTTTTTGTATTTGATCAGGATATTGTTATTTTTTGGGAAAAGAATCACAGGGTTATATAGAACCCAAAAAAACTTTCTTAATGTAATTCAATGTCAGTCGAGGTGTTTGCCAGTGAAGTAGTTGTTTTTAAGAAAGTTTGTTAAAGAAAGATTATTATACGTTCTATACGCAATGATGTTAACTTTGTTAACGATATGTATAAAACAATTTCCTAGAAATTATAATCTATGAAGATAAGATACAAACACTAATGTTTAATTTGATCGAAAAATCAAAATCTTCTAACTCAGCAAAATATATTTAAATAAATATATATATTAATAATTAGGCGGTTGGTTTTATATTTTTGTTCAAAATCATAAAGCTCTTGATTATCGTCGTTAGGCTTGTCGCACAATGGATCCGCTCCGCTTAGCTCACATCAGATCCGATCGGGTCTCCTCTAGCTCCGTCATTTTTCCACATTTTGCTTCCGCTCAGCTACGTCACTTTTCCACACACTCAGTCCCCTCCCACCTCTCCTGCGGGAGAGTTAAATATGTGCTGCTATCCTGGTTGCTTAAATGCCTTAGCGCATATATGAAAACGTTAGTGTTGCGCCTGCGTGAACCATCCGGCTAGTCCATCCGGCCTAGTATTCTTCACAAACAGAGGATAAAGAGCTTAGAAGAGCGGAACGGAGCCAAGCTGTGCTGAGCGGATGCAGTATGTGCGTTTCTATTTAAATACATGGGTTTTAAATTTTTCTGGGCTGAAAGGCTGAGCTGAGCGGAGACGAGCGGACCCAGTGTGCGACAAGTCTTACTTATACCAATGCAGTCAAAACAACTGGTGCATTTTTCTATGTAATGCAATGAGTTTTGCGCAGTTATAATATAGCATATTTTGTAACTAGAGCGGAAGTGAGTGACACATTCGCTCGAGAGGGCAATTGACAATACAACCCGTGTTACTAACAATATTTTTTATTACCCATGCGCGGGGATGTATCTTACAAATTTGGGATCCAGGTGCCATAAAAAAAAAATAGAATCAAAAAAGAAGAATTTCCTTTTTAAATTCTCTCTGGTGGTGTGAATTCGTTAAGTGAACTCTGCTCTGTCTCCTGTATCACCATAGAATTTACACACATTTTAAAACGTATTCTTTAATTTTTATTTTGTAATGACATTACAATTGAGGTCTTGATTGTCTTTATTTTATTTATTTTATTGTTTTTTTTTTAATGTAACCTAGCGATTGAATATTTGTGTGCGTTACCTAAGTTACGTGGAAATACAACCAAAAGTGGCATTTCTCATACTAAAAAACGTGCGCCAGATACTTTTAACATACAAGCATTAGTAATAAAATAATATAAATTGTGCGCAATTGGGTTGTTGAAAGAATAAAAATTATATATTTTTCTTTATGTAATTAAAACCTGATTATAAATACTTTTGATGATAAAGATGAAAAAGTTGATTTTTTTTTAATTAATTATAAACAATTTAAAAGAGATGAAATTTTTAAAAGACCGTGTATGTGACGTCAGACTGGTAAAATAATTCCTAATAATTGGTTTTAAGATTTGACAACTCTAATAAATGTATTAATATATTGACGATAATAACAAGATTTACTTCATGAAAACTTGAAACACTGCATCAACACTGCATGTAATGACGAGTAGAAATTCACATTTTGACGTCACCCGCGCTCGGAAAATGTCGGCCTGTTTTGGTTACTGAATTCAAAACTTTATTTTCAATTTTTATATTTTTTTAACTATAATGAAAAAAAAACAAAAAATATAAAAACATTTTTAGAAAACCATGAAACACAGGCATCACGATACACAACGCATCAAACCACCCTAGAATACATAAATTAGCTGCCTAAAAAAGCTTCATACATAGAGCTACCAAAATACTTATGAAAAATGAAAAAGTATCTGAAGAAATGAACACAATCATAAGAATAGTAAATAGAAATGGTTTCAAAGAAGAACTCATTCAAAAAATAGTCAACATCATCAATTAAAAGAAAAGAAGAGACCTGAAAGAGAACGGGAGATTGAAAAAAGGAACTACATTACACTCACTTACATTTCAGATGTATCGGATAGACTAAAACGTGCTTTATATATAATGTGCTATTATATAAAACGTGCTTTTATCGGATAGACTAAAACATGCCTAAGGGGATTTAAAGTTGCTTTAAAAACAAATAACGCAATTGGCAAAAACAAATTTAATAATAAAGACAAAATAGCTTACAGCCAAGATAATTCGAGGAGCCAAACGAACCTCCACACAAAACCAACTAACCCAAATAGTAGAGAGCTTTGCTAAGAATAACTCCAGAGATATCTTTGCAACCTTCAAGCAGACTCTCAGAAAATACGCTCCGCCAAGCCTCCACTTTAGAGACTCACAAGGCAAACTGGCTTATAACGACAAGGACAACTGCCACCTTTTAGCTCAGTACTTTAAAAATCTACTCAACTTTGATCTACCCACCGAAGACTTCGACTATAAACAAACCACACCAAACCCGGACTCGCTGCTCCTTTCATTGGAAGAAGTTGGCCAGATCATTCAACTTCTTAAGAATAAAAAGGCAGCTGGAGAGGACTCTATCGTTGCTGACCTGTGGAAAGGTGCTGGAAGAAATGCCGTGGACAAGCTAACTGACATCATCCAGGACATCTGGGAAACAGAGAAATTACCACCCGATTATACATCGGCTCTGATCCATTCGCTTCACAAAAAGGGAGATTTTACTGACCTAAACAACTACCGTGGAATTTCTCTCGTCCCGATAACATACAAGATTCTCTCCAACGCGTTACAAACAAGGGCAGAAAATCAGCTCGATAGTCAACTGGGAGAATATGAGGGAGGCTTCAGAAAGACACGATCCTGTGTTGAACAGATCATCAATCTTAAAACTGTACTTGCATACTCCAAGATGAGAAATCGCAAGGTAGTCGTTACCTTTGTTGATTTTAAAAAGGCCTACGATTCTAGTGATAGAGAAAAGCAAAACAAAGTAGTCCAGGAACTAGGGCTAGACAACAGAACCCGCACACTCATCCTAAAAGCCTTGACCAACATCCATTCCAAAGTTAAATTTATAGGCGAGATCTCAGAAAGCTTCGAAATAAAAACTGGAGTGAGACAAGGAGATGGACTTTCCCCACTTCTCTTTAACTGTGTCCTTGAAAAGGTTATTAGAGAATGGCGCAAGTAACTGATCAACTTGGTTGTTCAGAGTGGTATCTACCTGGGACGCAAGAACGATGAACTGGTTGTAGAGTGCCTTGCCTTTACAGATGACATGGCACTAATTGTTGATTCTCTTGAGATGGCAATAATGCAGGTAAATGCTTCAGAAAACAGGCTGCCAAAGTGGGTCTTCAAGTGTGGCTGGAGAAAACAGACTTTTTCACCAACATCAAAGAAGCAAAAAGAGAGATGTTACTAGGGCAAGGAAACATCAAGAGAACTGAGAAATTTAAGTATCTCGGCGAATGGAATGAACCCAACTTATCAGAAAGAGCATTATTATCCATGAGAGTCAACAAGTTAGCCAATCGACTGACCAAGAACATCTACAACAAGAAATGCCTTTCAGGCAACATGAAACTTACGACCTAGCAGTCTTACGAGCAGGAACCCTGTATGCAATGGGGTGTCTTTCTTTGAACCGAAGAGGTATGGTAGAGAAATTGGAAATCAGAGAAAGGAGAATCCTCGGGAAGATCCTAGGCCCGGAAAGGGAAGATGGGTAATTCCGAAGACAATATAATTCTGAGCTCTAAGAACATATGTACTCTCTAACTGTGCGAGGAAAAGAAGGGTAGCTTTTTATGGCCACGTTGCATGATTGCCTCCAAACCGACTAACCAACCGTCTGTTCACCTTCTGGCAAAACAAGAAGGTTCGTACTACTTGGTTGACAGAAACCGAGAAGGATATTAAATAACTGGCACCCTGAAGGAAAGCCGTGGATTTCAGGAAAACCCCGAAGAAAAGGTACCGCCTGGACAGAAGAGAAAAAGGAGTCACACCGTCAGAGGATGCGACAATATTGGGCAAAGATCAAACCTCAACAGTTGAATAAGCGTGGTCCAAAGTAGGTTTTTTAGTACTTAGACGTACTATTAGAAATTTCAAAGTGAGGCTAAAGGAGCATATATCAGAAATTGGCAGCTTGAATCCTAACTCTCAATTTACAAGACACGTCAACAAAACACAGCACTCCTTTGAATCTGCAAAAGTAATGGAAAGCTTACATGTGTGCTCCTTGTTTTGGACAACGGATTACCTTGAGAAACTGGAAATTCACAGTTAGACGCTAGATCAAGGACGATGTTTAAAATATTTTACTAAATATTTGACTGACAAACATGACCACCTAAATAAATAGTAAAGTATTTACAAAAAACAAAAAATAAGTTGACGATCGACATATAACAAAAATGAAAGATTTAGTATTTATTTTTTAATATTAACAGTTCATATTGTACATTCCCTGAAGATGGCTAATTTTTAATTTAAATAAAATTATAAAAAATAGAATTGGTGAAACCATCCTACGTTATAGATAATCTACAAACTTAAGACAAACGGAACACAGCCTGAATATATAAATATATTCAGCCTTTCCGGAGCTCTATAACAATTATTGAGTCTTCTGTGGACGCGTTTGATGAGAGATAAATCTCGAAACGCGACCACAGATGGCTATCCACTTAAGGTGTCGGAAAGACATGATCTTAAAAACAATGTTATTTTTATGGTTTTTGTTGAGTGAAAAAAAAGCAAAACACAAACAAACTTATATCAGTTGTCTCTTAACTGTTGAGTGCGCGTCAACCTACTTTTGATTTAAAACGCGGAAAATGGGGCTCTCTCCCGGCGTGGGTGTAATGCTAGTTCGCCGCGGGCAAGACTAAAGAACTTACAACTGCTAGCAGCCAAACTATCAGCATTTTCTCTTGGCTGCATCATATGGTATCCGGGTCAGACTAGAAATATTGGAAGTACACTCCGGATTTGCCAAGTAAGAGGGTTGGGAAGAACCACTAGATGTCAAACGGCATAGGATGGAGAACGCAATGGGAAACCACTCCATTAAAGAAACCACTCCATTAATCATCCTTCCAGATCACATCTGGAATGGTAAACCCTGACCACGGCCAGAAATATTGATCAGATAATCGGCCAAATATGATTAGTGTTCTCACGACATAAATCTATTTTATTTGATGGGTTTTATTTAGGTGCTCCAATGTGGGCGTAAACTATGTAAATAAATAAAACGTATATGTGATCTTGACTATTGCTCTCGATTGATAACCAACATTTTTATTTTCAAAAACCCAATTGTAGCGCGATCAACCAAAATGCTATCCAGGTGAAATTATTGAATTCGTGCTAAATACTGTCGATGTGTCTGAACAAATGGCACGACAATATACGTGGTCTGGTAGAAAAGTATCCGACCTTATTTTTTATTTTGAAAACCTGATGTATTTGAATCAAGCGCGCTTGCATGAGCCGACCTTGAATCTTCATGCGCATGCGTGAATTTTTTCCCGCCTGTAGATAGCCTCAGTTGCTGTCGAGCAGTGTTCGAGTGACGTAGTGTGTAGTGCTCTCGTCGGTTTTTCAATGCAAGTAAAATGACGGAACGACTGGAGCAGCGCTACTGCATCAAATTTTGCCAGAAAGTGGGCGACAACCAGGTGGAAACCATTCGGAATATTCAGACGGCTTTCGGTGACGATGTTATGGGCATCACACAGATTAAGGAGTGGTACAACCAGTTTAAAGACGGTCGCGCATCGGTGGAAAGCGAGCCACGCTCTGGTCGGCCATCAACATGCCGAAATGACCATGTCATTGCCAAAGTGCACGCTGTGGTGATGCGGGACCGTCGAGTGACTATCCGAGAAATTGCGACTCGAGTTGTAGTCATCAGGAAATTTGCGACTTCATCACGACAATGCTCCAGCACATTCTTCTCACTTGGTTCACAATTTTTTGGCGAAAAAACAGACTCCTCTGGTTCAACAGGCTCCTTACTCTGCTGATATGCCCCCCTGCGACTTCTGGCTATTCCCCAAAGTCAATAGCCCAGTGAAAGGAATGCGATTTCAGACAAGAGAGGACATTATGGTTGCAACGACAGCCGAGCTAAAGTCGATTCCGAAAGAGGCTTTTTCGGAATGCTTCCAACAATGGCGGCACCGCTGGGAG
The DNA here is from genome assembly GCA_944588485.1 of Phosphuga atrata. Classification (NCBI taxonomy): domain Eukaryota; kingdom Metazoa; phylum Arthropoda; class Insecta; order Coleoptera; family Silphidae; genus Phosphuga; species Phosphuga atrata. Next base: position 22,453,233 of record OX155904.1, on the reverse strand, counting down.
AAGTGTGTGGAGTCCCAAGGAGACTACCTTGAGGGTGATTAGGTTTCCAACGCTCCAGGTATGCCAGTTTTGTTTACCGGCTTAAGGTAGGATACTTTTCTAACAGACCACGTAGTGTCAAATCGGATTCCAGAAGATGCCCACTTCAAGTTCTTTTCAATATTCTAGATTTAGGTGGTATAAATGGGTGTATATTGTATACAAACACGACATGCAAAAATATTTCAAGAAAAGAGTTTATGATTCGTCTAACTGAAGGACTTGCTTCTAAACCCCAGATTTTAAGAAAAATACCATAAGAAGCTGATATACCAGCAGCTGATATATCAAGTTCAAGTAGCACAATATACACGTAAATGGTGTCAAATAGGACATTGTAATAATAATAAGACCACGACTATTTGTGATATATGCAAAAAAATGTGTACGTAGAAAGCAAAATCTACGTATGTAAAAATTGTAGCAAATTCAATAAACGGAATTGAAATAAAATTTCGAATTGATACTTATGTTATAGGTTTACAGTATTCTTTATATATGTTATCTTGTGGATATGTAATCACATGACAATTAATTTATGTTTAGGAATTTGAATATTTTTGTTTTAATTAACTAATAAATGAATTTATAATTAATATAACATATTACAATTCCCTAATTCATGTAATTAAATATTTATAAAAAATATATAAAGACTGGAAACCCCACTACCCAATAATTTTGACTGGTGTCGGTATATCTGACAATGTCAAATTTTCGGTATATCTAGCGTTAATTACATTTTACTTACTCTTATCACGACAACTAAGAAAGCAACTAATAATAATCTCATCATATTTTTCAAATGAAATGGAAAATTTGAAATAATTACGCACAATATATACATTTCTAATCTTGTGCATCTCCGGTTTTTTTAAATTTGCTCAGATTTTAATCGCCAAATTGAATAATATAACAACAATGATAAAATCAAACCAATAACATTTTTTTGCCGGTCATGCCAATGTCATGTACAATTAAAATTTTACCTATGAATATTTACATTAATATAACAAGAAACATACCAATTATGTTATTAAATGAAAATGGTTATAATATCTAGAGAATTGGAAATATTCATATATGAAATATTTTCATACATGCACACTAATTAATTTACAACCAAAACATTTGTGTTGCAACATAAGTCACGCTACTGACTTATGTGTTATGTTATTCGGAGATGTCGGACAATTATCAAATTTTGCGAATTGTCTAGAACAGTGCTTCTCAAACTTATTTGTCTCATCGCCCACCTTTGATATGCTAAAGTTAATAACGCTTTCCAAATCTATATAAATATATATAATTAATGGGAAGGATGCGATTGATGTTGCGTTATCAATTTATTTAATTGAGGTTCAATGTTCGTGAGGAACAAACGCAAATCGCCACGTTTCACAATATCCAGTATACTTCTTTGCTTTGTCACAAGCTGACAAACAGCACTAAACCCTCGTTCGACTAAATATGAAGTTGAAAAGCTATTAATAATTTCTTTCCGACTTTCCACAAAAGTGGTCAGTGATTTTTTCTGCAATCAAAACTCTTATGACTTTTTAAATGTTGCTTTTAAGTCGATATCATTCTGCAACTCGACTAATTCTTTTTCCAAAACCAGGCCTGCTTTTTCATAACTTGAAAATAGCGTTGTTATACCATCAGGAACTTCCAAATCAAAAAAATGTTTGAATCTATTTGATGAACTATGAAGTTCATAAAATCGTTGAAAAGTGTTCGCTTTTGAAAGCCATCGAACTTCAGTACGGAGTAATAAATGTCTGCAGTTATCTTCATTTTTCTCGCACAACTTACGAAATAGCCGATCATTCAATGAATGAGCCTTACTCTTGTTAATTGCAGTAATAACAAGTTGCATTGACTGGTGAATAGATTCACTTATATTTTTGGCAACTAAATGTTGGCGATCTATGATGCAATGAACGGTTGTAATATTTGGTACAGTTTTTTTAAGTAATCCTAAAAAACCTATATTCGAGCCAACCATAGCTTTAGCTCCATCAGTCGCACAATCAAAAAGGTTATTAAGTGTAATATTATTGTCATTAAAATATTGCTCAATTACTCGAAATATTGATTCCCCTTTGCTATCTTTTTCTAAATATCTTGCAAATAATAATACCTTTCATTTGTTCATCATGTACAAACCGAACATATCCTAGCAGTAATGATTCATTTCCAGGTAACAAACTTTCATCTATTTGAAAAGAAAAATCTGTAATTCGCAAAATTTCAGATAACAATTCTGCCCTATTCTCACCCATTTCTTCAATTCTTCTTTGAATAGTGTCATTACTGAAAGGAATTGATTTAATTACGTTTAATGGAGATTTGTGCAACACAGTTCTGATTACCTGAGCAATTGCAGGCAAAATTAATTCTTATCCAATTGTATGTGGTTTTTCCGTCTTTGCAATTTGTAGTGATAACTTTTATAAAGCACAAAGTCCATCTGTGTTTTCTTGTGACGAGCTGTAAACATTGCTTTTAAAGTTGGGCGTTTCTCAAAGTTTTCTCGCAAACGTTGGAAATTTGACACATCTTGATTCTTTTTATGGGGATAAATGTTTTGTAAATGTTCTAACAATATGGAAGGCTTCATAGCTTCATTCGAAAATGTTTTATCGCAAATGAGGCACATCGGGAGCTGGCTATTATGTGGTGATGGTATAAAACCATATTTTATAAATTCCACAGAATATTGTCTGCATTTCTTTTTGTGTTCTTACATTTTTCCTACAATAATTTATTCAAATAAGTATACATATGAAAACATATTGAATTTAATTTATAGATTGTATAAGAAAACGCATTTATCATTTAATTTTATTTTGGACAATAATATTAGTTTGAATAATATATTGTTTTCTATATAAAAATAATAATTTTAAATTTTTTACCGGTTTTTAAATAAGTATGTAGGTATAATTTATGTATGTATAGTATGTATGAATAACTATGTATTAAAGTAAAAAAAGTGATGTAAGATATTTTGCCGCAGTTATTTTACTCGATCCGTAGATCTTATAACGCGCGATCTTCCTCTTTCTAGTGTGCTGTGTGCAGTATTACCAACCCGAACTTGTCTTGTAGGTAGATATAATTACAAAGTTGGTAGTTGATCGTTAATATTTAAAGTAGGAATATTTAAAATCGAAAATATCAAGAATTAAAAATTGAATCATAATCAATCGGTCAAATTATACTTAAATAGTTCTATATTAGAATTATACTTCAAAAATTTAAGATAACAAATTCACTAGAACTGAAGCACAATTTATGATATTTTTAAAAATAATGTGGCACCTTTGGTGCAATAATTTGAAATTCAATTGAAAGTTTTTTCTTCTCTTTCTAGAGTAAAAGTATTTTGACTTACCAAGTATTTTATAGGATACTGAATATATTTCAGTTCTATCGAAATTTTTATTATAAAACAACGAAAATAATTAAATATTAACTAGAAATCTAGTAATGTGAAAGTAAACTTTGTATATCAAGAATACACGCGCTAGTGAGGACAAGCCGCAATTTCTTTTAACATCATCACTTAGAATCAATTAAAAAAATGTAATGCAAAATAAATTGAAAGTTTAGGTCTGAGAACCTATTTAGATTAATAATAAATGAATTCTTAAATAATTAGCAACAATAATTGTGATCGTTTTTTAAATATTTCAAATAAAAATTAACATGCGGAGATCCCTGTTGAAAGAAAAATTCGTGAAAAGAAAGTGAAGGCATTATAATTTTTACAGAAATAAAATTATAATAGTAGTAATATTTTTTCGAGAAACTTAAAAAGTTGGAAGATTTTTTTCAAGGTAGTAGATTTGGGCAAGACACTAAAAGGTGGTAGTTCTGCCAGAAAGTTGGTAGAGTTAGTAACGCTGGCTGTGTACGTGTGCACACGATTATCGATAATCGACCAGTACAAAGAACAATTTTGTTGAACGTATTTGTTTGTTTTAAATTAACAGAAATACATTGAATAGCTCGTGATATCTACCGCTCCCTATATCGCCCCCTGGCTACCTACCGCCCTATATATCGTCCCCTGGCTACCTAGCGACCCCCAAAACGACGTCATCGCCCAGTGGGTGGCGATATCGCCCACTTTGAGAAACGCTGGTCTACAAAATCAAATTATGGTTTGTCAGTTGATAATTAAGACTAAACAAAAACAAATCTAAGCAAATTTAAATAGTTAACTTTTGTTTATTTGTCTGTAGTTTGGAAATTTTGTCTGGTTCATAAATTCAAATTTTAACTAGATTGTAGAAGCAATGGCAGTATGAGATGTACTAGAATAGTTAGTGTAGTTTTGTCTGACTGTAATTTGATATATGTGATTTATCTGACCCAGGGATTGCAATCCGGAAAACCAAATCCGGTCACTATATTAGAAACATATAAATAATAATAAATAAATAAACCGTTTATTTCCTCAAAACTGTACATTATCCTTGTAAATATGGTTTCTTAGTTGTAATTCTAGTTCTGTTTAAATATTAGTATCGTTAGTTTTACCTAAATGGTATGTTGTTAGTATTGTTAGTTTGTTAGTATTTATTATTCAGTTTTTATTTGTTAATCTCACTACCTTAGTCTGCAAAAACCCCTGCACGGGTAAAGGAGATTTACAACGACTCGGGATGACCGCTTTATTGTGTCAACATCTTTAAGAAATCGTCACCTTAATGCTGTTTAACTGCAAGAAGAGTTCCGTAAAGTTCGAATAGTGGCTCGATTGCTGCTTCGCAGAGCGGACTGCTTTTGGAGGTGGTTTCTGCATGATCTGGGGTGCAATTTCTATGGGAGCACGAACCGACCCTGCATTCATCATTAGGCGCGCCCGTGGTTACGGGGAGGAGGTTTAACGGATGGTAGGTACCTCGAGGATATTTAGCAGTTCATGTGGTACCTTTGGTCGACTACATAGGAGAAGAATTTATCTTTATGCAACAATGCGAAGCCGCACCACGTAAGAATTGCACAAGATCAATTTACACAAATCGGTTTTCGAGTGATGGAGGATTCGAGTGATGGAAAGCAGTCCTGACCTAAATTCGATAGAACATTTATGGGATGATTAAATTACAAAAGTCAAGAAATGAACATGTCTCAATGGATCTCTCGTTTCTGTTGTGCTATAATATAGTAACAGAGCTGAGTATTTAAATGTCTTATTGATTTTTGTTATTGTTAAAAAGACCGAGAGGACGAAAAAACTAAAGAGCAGAATCGCAAAAATTGAAGAAAGAGAGGAATATACAGAAATGATAAATAGGTACTCTCAGACAATGCACGGCGCAAATGACATAGACAGTATCTGGACGAATATAAAAACGTGTACAGAGCTAGAAGTAACACATATCCAAGGAAAGGATAAAGAAGCAGGAAAAAAATGGTTTGATGCAGAATGCCGAAAAGAAATAGAGAAGCGAAAAGCGAATGGAGATGTTAAAAAAAGAAACACAGGAAACAGTGTAAAAAAAAGTAATGAGGTATAAGAATAGAAAGTAAAGAGAAAAACTCTTAACAGAAATATAAGAAAGTTATAATAATAAAGAAATAAAGAGTCTATACCAAGGATTTAAGAGAGAAAGGAAAGGATATCAACCGAGACCATTATATTTTAAAACAAAGATGGACGATTAATAATCAATGAGGATGATATGATAGAAATATGAGAAGAAAACGAGAGGGAGCATGAAGAAGAAATTGATAAAGAAAGCCAACGGAGAGAGGAACCACCAACTTTAATAGAAATCGTAGAAATAATAAAAGACTTAAAAAATAACAAAAGTCCCGGGAATGATCAAATAACATCGGAAATGCTCAAGTATGGGGGCAAACCATAAGCAAGTGAAACCCATAGAAAACCATCTAATGCAAAAAATCTGGAAGCAAGAAAAAATACCTAAAAGCTGGAAGGAAGCAGTGATAGTTCCTATATACAAGAAAGGGGATAGAATGGAGTGCACAAATTATAGAGGAATTGCTTTATTGAATGTAGCATATAAAATCCTAGCCTCTAAATTAAAAAATAAACTAACAAAGAAGTTAGACCAGGAAATAGGAGAATACCAGTGTGGGTTTCCATATAACGCGGAGCTTAAATTGCGACAGCCCTCCTATAACGCGGTACTCTTACAGCGCGGTTTCCGTTCAACGACGTCCCATCAGTTCTTTCCGTGCACCCAATAAATGGTTTTAACCGGATATGTTTATATAAACATTCAAGTAACATTAAAAACATTCTCTTAGCCGTTTACGGCATCGGTTTCAGTCGTCTCAGAGCTCTTTCACAGTATGTCTCGTTGGTGACCAATCCTTTCTAAAATTTTGTCTGCACCGTCCATTTGTTTAGCTTTATGCTGCTTAATTTGTGGTTTATAATTGGACAAGATTACGCAACACTGTAAGTAATATTCTTCATTTGTTCTAATATAATAATAATAAAGTAATTATTAACCCTAGATTTGCATCATGTTAAACACAAAAGAAACAAGGAAAGGATTAAAAAGAAAGTTTATATTGCTTGAAGATAAAATCCAAATTTTAAATCGCTTAGAAGGTGGGGAAAAATATCGTCTGTTGCAAAATCAACAAATTTGAATGAATCTACAATTCGAACCTTCAAGAAAATAAGAAAAACTGTGGCAGATGGTTACCCGCACAAGAAATTCTAATATGGTTAATATTGGAAACGGGCGTTAATGATTTGGTTGGAAGACTATATAGCCAAAAAGATTCCTATCAGTGGAAATCTTATCAGGCAGAAAGCACTTAAAATCAACGAACATTTAAGGAATATTGGGCATTCTTATGCAGGGCTCAAAAATCATTCGTTTGTCGCGAGTAAAGGATGGTTTGAAAAACTAAAAGAAGGTACACATTGCACAATATTAAATTTAAATTTCAAGGAGAACAGGCCTCAGCAGATGCTGAGGCTGCCGAAAATTATAAGCTGGAACTAGCTAGAATTATCAATAAAGGAGGTTATTCACCTGATCAGATTTTTAACGCCGATGAGACGGCATTATATTGGAAAAAACTACCATCTAGGACCTTCATTTCGAAAAATCAAAGGCGTGCTCAGGGGTTTAAACCTTCAAAAGAACGTACCACCCTTCATGTGTGCAGCAATCTATCAGAGAGCCTGATGATAAAACCAATGATAATAAATCGTTCTTCAAATCCCCGTGTATTCAAAAACATTAATAAGACCCAATTGCCTGTATTCTGGCGATCTAATAAGAAAGCTTGGAAGACTCAAGATTTATTTCTAAATCGGTTTTATAATTGTTATATCCCGGCAGTGGAAACCTATACGATGGAAAAAAAATTGTATATCAAAGTTTTATTGGTTCTTGATAACGCTGTTTGACACAACATAGAACTGGATCATCCAAATTTGAAAATTGTCTTCCTTCCTCCTAACTGCACGTCATTAATACAACCTTTGGACCAAGGAGTCATTCAAACTTTAAGAATGTACTACACACGCCAACTTTTCCAAACCATTGTCGACAGATTAAAAAATAGTGAAAATAAAACTCTTACTCAAGTGTGGTGGGAATGTTCTATTTTAGATTGTATTAGAACCGTGTCATCGGCTTGCGCGGAAATTAAACCATCAACGCTTAATGCGTGTTGGAAACCTCTTTTACCTCAAATGGTTCAATCAATACAAGATGTTTCTACAATTTCACTCCCAGTTACAGAAATTGTAAACATTGCTTCTCGTTTAAGCGATGAAGAATTTGCAATAAACCATCAGGATGTAAGAGAACTAGTACTCTGGGAAGAAACTTTTGATGAGGAAGAACTGATGGAATTAATGGATGCACCCACCTCAAATGCATTGGTAACCGAAAATAAGGAAAACGAATGGGTGCCAAATCTCGATTTACAAGATGTGAAAAAAGGGCTAAATTTGGCTAAAGAATTAGAACTTCATTTCTTTCAACGGTGCGCAGCGCAATGTTTAAAAGAGAGTTAAGAAATTGATTAGCTCCCTATAGAGAGGTTTTAGTGGAGTTAGAAAAAAAGATACAATGGAAAACCAATGTGAAGATGAACCAAGTAAGGAAGACATTTTGCCCATTAAAAAAAGGCGAGTTAGGCGACTCATATCTGACAGCGGGAATGAGTGTTGAATGATTACTCTAATAAAAGTCTTTCTTGTTTTTGTTGGAAAACAGTTTTTTAGTTTAGTTTTTGTTTCATTTTTTCTATCATTTCCTTATTACTTAATTGAATAAAAATATACTTCAATTCAATAAAAATAATTTATAATTTATCTTGTCTTTTATATTTATTGGTCTCCATATAACGCGGTACGAATGATGTAATTTGTACTAATTCTGAGTTTCTTATAGCGCTGTTTCCATACAACGCCGTTGACGGTTACCATAGAAAGCGCTACGAATTAGCCTGTTTTGTACGGTTAAATTCGAGTTTCTCATAGCGTGGTTTCCATATAACGCAGAACGCACTTACCGCGTCATAGGAGGGTTGACTATATTTACTTTATGAGAGCTCCAGTCAGGAAGCCACGAATATAGCAAAGAAACATATGTGGTATTCCTGGATTTCAAACAAGCGTACGACCGAATAAAGAGAGAGCAATTGTACATAGCTTTAAAAGAACTTGGAATTAAAGGAAAACTATTTAACTTAATGCAATTAACATTAAAAGAAAAACATTACAGGGTGTAAGTAAGAACAAGAACATCAGAAAGGTTCAATGTACAGGAAGGTTTAAGACAAGGAGATCCACTGTCCCCAATACTGTTTAGCTGCGTACTAGAATATGTCATAAGGAAAACAAAATTAAATAGAAATGGTCTTATATAGAATAAAAAACATCAATGTCTAGCCTTTGCAGATGATTTGACAATAGTAACCAGAGTAGTAATTTACTTACATAGGGACAGAATTCTATAGGAAACCGGGAATTATAGAGAGATCCAAAGAAGGATAATGTCAGGAAATCGATGTCTACGCCCTTAAGAAAGTAATACACAACAGTATTTCAAGAAATCTGAAAATTAGAATATACAAGACGATTATCAGATCCATAGTATTATTCGCAAGTGAAGCATGGACATTGGGAGCAAAAGAACAAGCATCACTTTTAGTTTGGGAAAGGAAAGTATTAAGATATATAGAGGAAAAATAACACAAGAGGGATGGGAAAGGAGAACTAACGGAGAAATACAAGATCTGTTTAACGAACCAAATATAATCGCTGTAATCAAAGGACAGAGACTAAGCTGGTTAGGCCACATTATGAGGATGAATGTAGAGAGAGTACCAAACAAAAATTTTGAAAGGAGCTTGGGTGGTAGAAAGAGGAGAGGCAGACCGAAAGCAATATGGAAAGATGAAGTAATGAGGGACGCAGATCAGAACAATATCACAAACTGGAGAGAAAAGACAAGAGATAGAAAATTCTGGAAGAAATATATAAACCCAGCCATGGTCCAACTGGGTCTACATAGACTAGATAGAGCCTTGTAAACTAGATTTGGATACTGCTTGTTTGATTGAGTTTCAATACAAAATTTACTTCTGATTAACGGAGATCATATTACGTATCGAAATATGTCATATTTGCATTAAAGTAATCTTAGCCACAAACTTATACAAATAATTGCAGTAAACAAGTTGTTGCAGATACCTCATCTATTCTGATAACATATTTACCATTCTGATATCAATCCTGATGAATTTTTGCACCTATCGGGACTGGAAAAAACACTTGATCAGATGCTCATTTGATGGTGTTTTTGCATTGAGGCACAATGCAGTACTTATAAACTGGCTTTTGAGCTTTTTTCATGGCGAAATAAGTTCAAAACGGGAACACCTGTAGTAAGCAATAGACTGGACTGTCACTGAACATAGTATTTGACGTCATAGTATTTGACGTCACGTTGAAATAAGATTCACGTCACGTTGAAATAAGACAGAGACTAATAGAAGCTTCACTTTGGTAGTTCTCTCGGTGGTTCCCTCAGTTGTTGTAGGGAATCCTCTTCTTGTCACATGCGACAAATATTTTTTCATTTTCAATGTTCGATTGAAATTTTGATATAATGTAAGTTATTCCTGGTTTATCTGATCACTAAAGGTCGGAATTTTAGGTAATTGCCTATTTTTTTCTTTATAGGCAGATGAGAAAGATAAGCAAATAAATCCGTTTTACATGATTCTCTATCGTATTACACTAGTTTTAAAAAACCTATTTTGCCTATTATACTGTTTCAAATTTCTACTGCCTAAAAGATACCTAATGAGCTCTTATGGCGCCTATTTGTGACCTAAAATAGTGAAATTTTGTTGTTAATTTGATACTATTTAAATATATATATATATATATATATATATATATATATATATATATATATATATATATAACAATATTTTTGTCCTTAGGACGATCAATCAAGATCCACGTATTATTTGATTTCAAGCTTTAAGCTCACAATTTATTGCGTTTTCCCACCTACCAGCATCGGCCGATTTTCTAGCCCCACATATATCACTAGGTTCTATAGTTACAGTATTACAAGAAGCATACAAACTTGCTTCAAAGTCTTCAAATGACACCTTTTTCTTTCCCTCAATGGACATCTTCTTTCAACTTCAGTAGGCGTGATGAAAACATTGTGAGGTGGTCCCTCTTCTTCCACTTGAACATCATGAGCCTCAGTGAGCAGCTGACCAACACCACCAGCATCCACCTCATGGGTAGGTTCCATGACCTCAGGAATGACACTGATAGACTCGGTTTCCAAAATATTCTTCTTCTTTCTTCTTCAAAATATTCGGTTTCCTACATATTTATAAGTTTCCAAAATATTCTTCTTATCAGACACAGATTGTTCACCACTACTTAAATTCTCCTTCAGAGTATCACTAGAATTTATTTCAACAGTTTCTTCATTTTTAAAAAGTACATCTCGACTTCCTATCACTTTATCTTTGTCAGGAAGCCACACACGAAACCCATCCTTCTCATCACAGTAACCAACAAAATAGCCTTTGGTACTTTTCTTGTCTCACTTTCTCCTATTTTCTTTTGGAATATGAACATAAGATTCTGTTCCAAAAACTCCAAAATGATTTTTGCTTTTGACCCTTTTTCCCGTCCAAAGCTCAATAGGAGAATTATTCTTTATTTGTGTTGGGCCTGTTCTATTTATTACAAACGTAGCTGTATTCACTGCTTCTACCCATAGTCGAATAGGTAAATTATTAGTGTGTATCAAAGCTCTTCCACTTTCAACTAAAGTTCTATTTTCCGCTCTGTGGGATTTTGCTCAGGCGTATGAGGCATTGTCACGCGGAAAGAAATATCATGTTCTTCTAACAAATGCCTTACGTTTTTATTGCCAAACTCACCGCCTCCGTCCGTAAGTAAACACTTTATTCGTATTCCTGCAGCTAGCCTCTCGAATAAATATTTTGAGTCATTCAATAACTTCATTTTTCTCACGAAGAAAAACACACGACGAAATTTTGAAAAATCGTCCTATAAACACAGGAAGTACCTTGAGTTTCCAATTGATTGTATTTACATCTCACTGCATAAATCTCCACTTACCAAGCTACCAGGTGCAACAGGTCGCTCAGTTCTGTCATGAAATGAAGCTCTCGTCTGCTTTCCCATTATGCAACCTTTACAAAATTCTTCATCTGAAGGCAAACACACTTCAATCTTTCTTATGCTCTTTTAAGACACCTTTCACATGTTGCTTATTCTGGTGACATAAGTGTTCATGCCAAACTTGAAGTAAAATTTTTGTCGAAGATGATAACGCCTGTTCTGGTACACAGACTCTCATGTTCAATAAATACAATCCATTACTTGTTTTTACTCCTGTAAGTCGGGTAATGCGGTTTTTCTGAAGTGCACAGCCCTTCATATCGGCTGCAAAATTAAAACCCTTTTCTATAGCACTACCAACAGAAAAAAGATTCTTGGAAATATCAGGTGTAAGCCAAACATTGTCTAAATGGTTTTTCTCTTAGAGACTTATTGTCTGTAGCCTTGGTTTCTATATTTACCACACCTCTACCATATGACAAAGAGATTTGTCCATTTCCAACTTGTATCTCTTTGGGGTAAACAAATTCTTCATACCTCACAATCCAGTCTCTTCTGTTACAAAGGTGAACACTGGCTGCGGATTCTGCCAGCCATCCATCTGACTCTGTTACCTTACGTATTGTTATGAAAGCTTCACCGTGTGAATGTGAGATATCCTTTTTTCTTTGGAAGGACTTGGAAAAATGTCCAACCTTATAGCACCTAAAACACTTATACCCAGTCTTTTTATTATACCTTTTAGCCTCGTTACCCTCATGTGTTCTTGTCCCAGCACCAACTAGTGCAATCGCCTCATCGTGCTTTTTTGGGAGTTGCATTTCAATTAAACGCAATTTTCAAGTAGCAGGTTGACTGTTCTATCCTCAATGTTCACTGACTTCCACACACTTTTAAATTCAACTGGTAAGTATTCAACTGGTAACGTTGACATGATTCTACTCACGAGTAAAAGGTCCGGCAACTTATTTTTAAGTAAACGTTCTAACTCGTCATTAAATTCATAGAAGTTCTTTTGAAGTTTCGCAATATGTGTAGCTATATTCTCATAAGCATCTTTTGTGACTTTAAAAAACTCTTCCATTAACCGATCAACTCTTTGACCTGAGCTTTGCTCATATATGCTTAGTAACTTTGTCCAAATTTCATTTGAACTCTTGCATGTAGCTGTTAGCTCTACATTATTCGCATCTAATGAACTAACTAAAATTAATTGAGCCAACGCATCAAGCTTTTTGAATTCCTTTAGTTTTTCAATAAAATCTGCATCTTCGGCTTTGCCTCCTTCTACAACTGGAATAACTTTTGTACCAACCACCCATTCCTGGACATCATGGTGAATTAGCAGCAGTTCTACTTGCCGTTTCCATTTACTCCAATTCTCAACGCACTTCAGTTTCTCAATTTGGTGTTTAAAATTCAAACTCATTTTATTTATCAAACTAAACACAAACACAAACTTAACACAAGTTAACCTGTATAGGTTATGTTACCACAAGTGCATTTAAAAAACAAACTTTTATTATTCGTGGTCTGGGCCCATAACCTTTTGTTAATTTGATACAAAAACATTTAACAGTTTAAATTGTTTCTATTTAATGCAATAAAGAGTTTAGAGACAAATATTATTTACAAAACACAACTATCATAACGGCATTAGAACTTGAAAGGATAACCAGTCAAACTAAGAACTTAGATCAATAAAAGCAGGTCTGGCAACCTTAAAACCTTCAGACAAGAAACCGCGGATTTTAACAAAATCGTTTATTCATAAATTCTTAGTCTGTGTGAAATTAAGGAACGAATTCTTTTTATCTACGCATTAGCAGCTGGTACCACTTGGCACCAGCAAATGTGTTCTCGTCGTCTTCTTCACGTATTTGTGAATCCTAACCTCAACATTACACTTTTGTTTACAAAGTTACAATACTTCTGCGGGGACCGTTGTTTGTTGTAATGGACTTTGACTGTAGCTGTGCAGTCTGTAGCCAAGGCACAACATTGTTTTAAAAATACAGACATTAAAAATACTTTGGCATGTATTTCATCCAATTTCCACATTTTAACAGGCACAATTACAAAATTGGAAAAAACTTGATCCCCATGTATGAAGTGAAAATGCACGAAGTGCATTTTAAAAACTTGAGGCCGTTTTAGCAAAAAATCCAGACTTTTCTATTTTAAGAAATGTAGGAAAAATTTTAAGTGCCGAAAATGTTGAACATAACGCCAGAAACAGCGGCAATGTTGAAGTAACGTCATGTGATGTTGAGCGTTCTTTTTCCGCATATAAAATGGTTTTATCTGCCAGAAGGCAAGCCTTACACCAGACAATTTAGAAAAATAATGGTACTTTATTGCAACAACAAATATAACACCGAAACAAACATTAATAATTCAGAAATTATTTCTACTTTTGTTTACATTTTATAATAGAATTATTGTTTTTCTTTTAATTCTTTACAGAATTTAAGTAATAAATTTTGTGCAATATATAGATGGACAAAGCACATAAAGGTTTGAATAAAGTCCTTTTGGACTGCTGCATTCTTTTTATAAATTTTAATAAAAAGTATAACGTATTTTAAGCGAACATTTTTTAAAACCGACCATATCTTTCTTATCTTTATAGAACCTATTAAAAACCAAACTGTGTTCTTTTTGCCAACCTAATAACCTACCTATTCTAACAATTTTTAATGCCTAAAGTTCAGACCTTTACCAAGTCTAACGAAAAATTTTGAACCACTTCCGATGTTAGGCTTATTAATCGACTATTCGACTCTTATTTGACCTGAAAAAATTATGCTTATCAAGTTTAATAGATTTTTAATTACATGCTTTTTAATAAAGCTGCCTGGATAAAATTTTGTGAGATTGGAGATAAAAAAGTTAATAAATACTGTAACATTATTTTTCTAATGCATTTTTCTGCGGCAATTTTATTAGAATGTTGAAAAACATCGTTTTGATATATATGGTATTAGCTGGAAATAATGTAGGTGTAAAACTAAATTAATTCTCCAGTAAATAAAAACACGTTTTTAAAAACATTTTTATATGAAATTTATTTTGCAAATAATGTTTTCTGTTGATTTATTTGTGATTGAAATACGTTTACTCTTACAACAATGAATTATTTTGTGAAACGCAAAATAAAATGCAAAATAAATTTAACTAATTTCTAACTAAACCTTTATTTCAGGGCAATTTGTATGAGCAACAAGCTTACAAAATCATCTACGAACGAATAGTCAAGAACTATTTCAATCCGTCTTTCTTCAAATCCATCAATTTACTCAACTCGAAATTTAATAGAACAACAAAAACTTTGAGCGCTAATTTTGAAAACATTGTGACCCTATACGACTTTTCAGTTATTTAAATAAAAGACAGACGAAAGACATAATAATCTAACTTTTGCTTCTAGTGCAGTGTAAAGGCATATGTCTACTTGAGCAACCAATACAGGAATTTTCCAATGCAATGGTCCGTGGATCTATGTAAATCTTTGGAAAAAAACTACTACGGATTTGCAGAAATAAAGAAGCTTGGAAATGCTACAAACTGTCCAATAAAACCAGTATAATACTTTGATCTATTATTTCTCTCTAATTTCAAGCTAAAAATTGTAGGGATTTTATTATTTCAAGGATTACTTACCAGATTCTACGAAGTTTCCACCTAATATTCCAGATAACAGTTACAAATTGACTGTCAAATGGTTCAGCAATTCAACCAAAGTTATGCAGGCGGAAATGTTCGGACGCATTGAGAAAATTTACCGATGGAAGAAACACGGTCACAGATAAATTTTCAAGTAGAACCAAGTAAAAGTAGAAGTTATCATTACCAGAATGTAGTAAATTTCTATAATGTAGTCAACAAATAAAATTGTTATTTATGTTATAGAATTTTTAAATATGTTATTAAGGTAAATCAATTATGAGGCGGTGGAGACTAATAGTTAAGGTGTCAAACTACCAATCGATTCCGGAAACTCAATGATTGAAAAATAAGCACCCGCCGCGCCGTTCTCCTGTACATGGCTGTGGCGAAGGCATCACAGTAATAATCTTCCTCGAAAACCTAGCATAATAGTGGCTTGCCATCCACGTTAAAAACTGTAAGGTCTCAAGGCTCCCTATACTTGTGTAATATCTAGACACAAAATACAAGCGTAGGCAGAGGGAGGTCCAGGTTTTCTTAGGACGGTAGCAGCAGTGAAAGGGGAGTGAAGGTCATCATCGGTATATTCCAGCCATACTTGTCCACTGCTGGACATAAGCGTCCCGTAACAACTTCCACCCCTCTCTGTCTCGTGCTGCTCTCATTAAATTGGGATGGATATGCTTAAGATCGTCTGACCATCGAGCGGGCAGTCTTCCTCTATTTCGGAATGCATCGTCACGTGGTCTCCTCTCTATCACCCTTCTTGTCCATCTGTCATCAGTGACTCCAGGTGTCCCGCCCATTTCCATTTAAGGTTAGCAATTCTTTCGAAGGCGTCGGTTACTCCAATTCTTCCCCTCACAGTTATGTTGGAAACCATGTCTCTCAGAG
Organism: Phosphuga atrata; assembly: GCA_944588485.1. Taxonomy (NCBI): domain Eukaryota; kingdom Metazoa; phylum Arthropoda; class Insecta; order Coleoptera; family Silphidae; genus Phosphuga; species Phosphuga atrata. Next base: position 22,436,987 of record OX155904.1, on the reverse strand, counting down.
ACAGACCCAGCATTGCTCTCTTTATTGCTCTCTGTGCTACTCTGGTTTTGTTAGCTGTGCGTTCTCTCAGGATTAATGTTTCGGCTCCATGTGTTAGTTCAGGTAAGACGCACTGGTTGAAGAATAAGGCTGATGGGAATGTCGGATCTTAGGAAATAGCCTAGCTTTACGAAGGCTGCCCAAGCTAGTCCAATTCTTCTTGACAACTCACAAGTATGGTTGTCTCTGCTCAAGCGAATCTCGTGGCCCAGACACTTGCACAAGTATACTTGTCCAATTTTTGAGTTGTTGAGAGTTAGATTTGTGCTTGCAATTAAATTAGTCATGACCATAGTTTTGCTGGCGTTGAGACTCAGGCCCACCTCCTTGGAAGCTAACTCTATTTCATGTCGCATCGTTTGTGCCTCACCAAGGCAATCTGTTATTAATATTATGTCATCAACGAAGTGTAGTTGGTTAAGTTTTTCGCCATTGATGTTGATTCCGAATTTCTCGATGCTACCACTTTTTAATATGTATTCTAGGAGGGTTGTAAATAATTTGGTGGAAATAACATCTCCCTGTCGCACGCCTTGGCCTATCTTGAAGTCAGGAGGGTCTTCATGTAGCCTTATACAGGCGGTTGCATTTTTAGACACGTGTTTAACGGTGTTTGTGTATCGGTAGTCAATGAGAGAAATAGAACTCTGCAGTCAATGAGAGCTTAAAACATTGCGCTGTGGTTGATCGTGTCGAAGACCTTTTCGTAGTCGATGAAGACAAGAACCACGGGCTTGTTGTACTTTTCGATGAGAATATTAATGATATGAAGGTGGTCATTAACACCGTAGCCGGCACGAAATCCCGCTTGCTCTTGTGTGTATTTATTATAATTCTCATTACAATTCTCCCTGTCGGCCCCCGTTTAGATCAGAAAACCGATTAATAATTCTTTCCGGGTCCGTACGCAGCTGGTTGAATCGTTGTACGTCGCTCGTAGAATATGTATGTTTTTTAAAGGCACGTACTCTGCTTCCAATACTGATCATAAAGAAGGCCAGTGGATACAGCCGAAGGCCGATTTATAGACGATAATTGTCCGTTTTCCACGTCGAATACGTTTTTTCCATCAACTGGCGCAGCGCAATATTTGAACAATACAGCCACGATTTGGCCTAAATTCTGCTTGCTCCTCTCGACTTCTTTCCTTGTAAAAGATGTTTCTATAGTCAATAATCTTCATAAATACCTTCCCAACAATCCATAGGAAGATGATGACATAGTACTTATTGCATTATCGGCTATCGTCTTTCTTCAATATGGGAACGACGTTCGCTCTGACGAATGCCAAATTTGTAGTAGAAGGTCAAAAAGCTATTGTACCAAAATATCGCCTCCGGCTTTGATCATCTTAGCAATGACTTGATCCATCCCCGGCGCTTTCCCATTTTCCCCTTTTGAAATTGTATTGTGGTCTTGACTTCAACAATGGTTGGGTCAGCATGAGGGAATGGGATCACTGGTTCATCGATGATCAGTGCTGTCGGCGCTGGTCTTCTCCACCGTTGTAGAGACGTTGTATAGACCGTTGCTCGGCTGGAAAACTAATAAAAAATCTATCAGCTTTCTTGATATCATCGTTTCTTGATTCTGTCTTCCCTTTCAACTTCCTGATGGTTTAATGTAAGCCACGACATTGTTCCAATATGCCTCTCGTTCCATCTCCATCCTATGTCGTACTTCTTTATTTAATCAGCGATATTGTCCAAAATTGAACAATATCACCAACCTGAACTATATAAACAAGTTTTTGCAGGTACTTCATCTCTTCTGAAAACCTTAGACCATTCCTTTCGTGTTTTTGTATATCGAGACTGGAAAAACACTTTATAAGATACACTTATAATGGTGTTTTTGAATTCAGGCACAATGTAATAATACCTATAAACTGGATTTTGAGATTTTTTCATGATAAAATAAGTTAAGAACACCAGTAGTAAGCAATGGACTAGACCGTCACTGGACTTAGTATTTGACGTCATAAACAGAGCACGCGAAAACGACGCCGTTTAAATAGCTCAAAATAATTTTCAATTTTAAATATTTGTTTATAAACTTAATTACAGCATTTTTAAACAGTATTTATATCTTTACTGTGATATGGCGGTGTAAACAGTGAACTAAAAATATAAAATAAAAACATACGTATACTCTATTTTCTAGAACACGCACATTTTAAAAAGCAATAAGTCTATGTACATTACAATGTTACAAGGACTGAGGAGGTTAAATTGTATTTATGTCTGAATCAGTGTTTCCAAATAGTTTTCGAAACGCTGCTAAGACCCCCAAAAATAATTGACATTTGAATTAGATATTTTAATTTGTTTCAATTTATTTTTGGTTTGTCAAGCATTTCTGGTCAGGCAAATTACATGTTGCAATTTGCAGACAGACAAACAGTTCTAGTACGTTTAAATTTGTAGAACAGACAAATTCAAATTTTAATTTCTGGACCAGAGCAATTTTTAAATTACGGACAAATAAATATACATTAACTATTTTAATTTGTCTTAATTTCTTGAGTTCTTGATAAGAGAATTTTTTCATATTACATTTTATTTTAATATTATCAAGTTAATTAAAATTTATTTTCAAGGTATATTATAAAACTTGATGATAGACACATCTAATCATTGAAACCGCTACTATTTTGTACGTAAATTAATTAGTACACACTTAAGAAAATATATTATGTATGAATATTTCCAATTCTCCAGGTATTATAGTATTTTTTGTGTAGATGCTATAATTTGAATATTTCTTGTTATTATAATTTATTAATTATTTTTTCTAATAGAAGCTTCAGTTAGGTGGTTCCCTCGGTTTTTTCAATAAGTTTAATATATCCAATTAGTTAGTTTATGTATGTTCGATTCATTAATCATGTAAGTTATTCACAGTTTATGTGATCACCAAGGCTAACAAAAGTTTTAGAATCAGTTGTAATGTTGCGCTTATTAATCGACAATTCGACTCTAATTTGACCTAAAAAAATCTGTTTATCAAGTTTAATAGATTTTTAATTATATGCTTTTTAAAAAAGCTGTCTGGATAAAATTGTGTGACATTGGAGATAAAAAAGTTAATAAATACTGCAACATTGTTTTTTCAAATGTATTTTTATGTAGACAATTTTGTTAGAATGTTGAAAAACATAGTTCTGATATATTTGGTATTAGGTGGAAATAATGTGGGTGTAAAACTAAATTAATTTTCCAGCAAATGAAAAGACGTTTTTCAAAACATTTTATATGAAATTTATTTTGCAAATAATGTTTTGTGTTGATTTACTTGTGATTGAAATACGTATTCCCTCACAATACTGAAATATTTTGTCTATCGCAAAATAAAATGCTAAATTAATTGAACAAATTTCTAATTAAACCTTTATTTCAGGGCAATGTGTATGAGCAACAAACTTACAAAATCATCTATGAACGAATAGTCAGGGAGTATTTCAATTCGTCTTTCTTCAAATCCTACAATTTTCTCAACTCGAAATTTAATAGGACAAAAAAAACTATTAGCGCTAATTTTGAAAACATTGTGACCCTCTGCGACCTTTCAGTTAATTAAATAAAAGACAGATGATAGGCATAATAAACTAACTTTTGCTTCTAGTGCACTTTACAGGCATATGTCTACTTGAACAACCAATACAGGAATTTTCCAATACAATTTTCCCTGGATCTATGTAAATCTATTGAGAAAACTACTATGGATTTGCGGAACTAACTAAGCTTGGAAATCTCACTAACTGTCCAATAAAACCAGTAAAATACTTTGATCTATAATTTCTCTGTAATTACAAGTTAAAAATTCTAGGGATTTGATTTTATCAAGGATTACATGCCGGATTCTTCGAAATTTCCACCTAATATTCCAGATAACAGTTACAAATTGACTGTCAAATGGTTCAGCAGTTCAACAAAAATGTTGCAGGCGGATATGTACGGACGCACTGAGAAAATTTACCGATGGAAGAAACACAGTCACAGATAAAATTTCAAGTAGAATCAAGCAGAATTAGAAGTTATCATTATCAGAGTGTAATAAATTTATTTAATGTATTAAACAAATAAAATTGGTTGAAATATGTAATTAACGTAAATGATTATGATAAATTAATATGTAATTGACGTAAATCAATTATGAGGCAGTGGAGGGTGAAGAGAGCAGTGAAGAACTCAAATAATTTAAAAATTAATAGCCAACCGCCGTGGCGTTCTCCTGTTCATGACTGTGGTTAAAGCATCACAGCAACAATCTTCACCGAGAACCTAATATTGGCCGCCATCCGTCAAGGTCTCAAGGCTCCCTATACTTGTGTAATATCTAGACATCAAAACATAAGTGTAGGCAGGGGTGGGCTGGTGCTGGCTCGGTCCGGCTCGCACGAGCCGATTGTTAAATTTTTTTAAACTCGGCGAGCCGCTTGTTAAATTACTCCTAAAACAAAGAATGATAATTTTGGTGCCTACGAAAAAAAAGTTCAAAATTTAATTTCAGCAAATGAGTTCAAATGCATACCATTTGATTACAATTAAAAATTTGTAGCTCTTCCCAGAGAACAATTAAAGGCGGGTGCGGGTATTAGTACCCGTCTCGCCGACTGCTGTCTATCAGCGGGCCGGGTATTAGTACCCGTTTAAAAGTACGTGCGTTAAAAGTGGGACAAGATATTATTTATCTTAAACAATTATTTATATTTATATTTTATTTAAACAATTAAACAAGATATTATACTTGCTTAAAAAGGGCGTATGGCCATAAAGGAGGAAATAATTTACTATTTATTTTCGAGATTATTGATTATTTAGCATATTTAATCCGGATATCGCCCTGCAATAAAATATTACCACTCATTCTCTGTGTTCCATAAACATTTGATAAAATATTTAATTTTACAACTTACACAGTATTTAAGGTTTATTGTTTGCCCTATTTTGGGTCTTAAACCAATTTGTTATTCTCACCCTCCCCTACATTTATCTGTATATAAACGGCCTATCTCGTCAAAATTAAATCAGTTTGTAGTACCACTATTTCAATGCAACGATATTTCATTAAAAGTTTTATAAAAGCACATATATATATATATATATATATATATATATATATATATATATATATATATATATATATATACAAATTTAATAATTTTATTTGCAATGGATTACGATAGTGATGTCTATGCAGATGATTTGTCGCAAATTTCAAGCGATTCAGAGATTCCCGAATTTGATAGCGAAAGTGACGAGCAAGAATTGATTCGACCAAGAAGAAACAAAGCCTTGAAAATACCTTCTAGCGACGAAGAAAGTGATGGTGAAGTATTGGACTGGTCGGAAAGTGATAATGTGCCAATTATCGAAGATTTCTTAGGACAAAGTGATGCCAAATAATTCAGAAAATGTAATTGATGTGGTTCAGTTATTTATTGGAGACGATTTATTTGAATATATGGCGACAGAAACAAACCGCTACCATGCACAGAATGAACATTTATTGGTGGTAATAATTAAGTGATAAGATGTATCTGTGATAGAACTAAAAAAAATGCTCGGATTGCTTCTACTAATGGGAAGAGTTCGTAAGGATACGAGGGATGAATACTGGTCGACAGATGAAACAATTGAAACTCCAATTTTTCCTCAAATAATGAGCAGGGATCGATTTAGGCAAATATGGTATTCATGGCATTTTTCCAATAACGATGACAAGATAGAGATCGCCTTAAAAAAATCCGCCCCATTATTTCATACATATTACCCAAATTTCAAGAAGTTTATAAACCACAGAGAGAATTGTCCTTAGATGAAAGCATCATGCCTCATGCTTCAAAAATAACGAAATATGGTATTCTCATAAGAATGGTTTGTGAAGCGAAAACCGGCTACATATGTAATTTCCGAATATACTGTGGTGAAGGAAATCACATATGTAAACTTATGGCATCACATATATATGGACAACTATTACAATAGTGTGGACACTTGTGAAATACTTCTACAATATAGATTTCGGAGTTGTGGCACTATTCGCATAAACAGAGGCCTTCCTCTCTGTTTAAAAAACGCAAAATTAAATAGGGGGGAATCTATGTTTCGTCGGCGACAAAACATTTTGTTACAATGTTGGCAATCAAAAAGGCCTGTGCGTATGATTTCGACTATACATTCAGCTGATATTGTAGAAAGCCATAATATTGATTGGGCGACAAAAGAAAAAATCTGGAAACCAATATGCGTAGTGGATTACAATAAATTTATGAAAGGTGTAGATCGCGCCGATCATTATTTATCATATTATTCGATAGTACGTCATACGAAGAAATGGACAAAGAGAGCGGTGATGTTTATTGTCAACTGTGCACTATTTAATGCTTTTAGAGTGTATACAACATTAAATCCTCATTGTAATAAAAAATACAAAATATTTTTACATAATGTGGCAAAGGAGTGGATAAGCGAACCGACTACGGAAAATATGAATGAAGAGCATCCTGTTCCTGGTACATCAGCTACACCTAGAAGGGATGACCCTCCAGGAAGGTTGTCAAAGGATACCAGAAAGCATAAATTAGTTAAACTAATTACAGGCGGCATAAAACTTAAACCCCAGAGACAGTGCCGCGTTTGTGCCGCGCATAAGAAGAAAAGTTTGACATGTCATATGTGCCAATTTTGCGAAGTGCCTCTTCACAAGGGAGATTGTTTTTTTAAATTCCACAGTTTAAAAAAATATTAGTGGCTGGTTTTATTACATAAGTTTAAAAACGACAAAACATTTTATTTGTTTATAAATTTTTTGCCCTTCAGTCAACAGTCAACAACTTTACGTACACCTGCGCATCCACCATCACGAATCCATCCGGAGCATCCACCATCAGGATCAGCGATCCTGACTCAACCTCCTAAAATTTGTCTTCAAAATTTTGAAAATATAGCCAGTTTTACCTTCACAAACTTTGCTTTTCAAAAATTTGTATTGTAGCTTACAAAGAACCTAAATCATCCCCTATTTTACCCCCTTCAGGGATGATATTGCAAAAAAACGATGAAATACGTATTTTTGTTTAATTTCTTACCAAAAGCCTAAATATTAATTCTAAATATATCTCCCTAACTTGAAAAATGATCGGTTCCTCATACATCCCCTATTTCATCCCTTTCAGGTTTTTTTTTAGAAAAAAGTATCTCAGGGTGCAATCAGAAGTCCTTTCTCAGGGTGCAATCGTTCAAATACCCAACTTTTGATAAAAAAAAGGCCTCGAAAATTACACCCGCTACGCAGCACAGTTTCATATCTTAGGATGGATACCCGCTCAAAATGTGTTAACACTATCTAATAATTGCTCTCTGGGAAGAGCTACAAATTAAAAGAGCAAAGATTATGAAAGCAAGACTTTTATCGGCTAGTCATATAAATATGGATGAGGATAAGAATGAGAGCTATGACACTGATAACTAGGGTTGCCAACCATACTTTATAATAACGTATCCTACTTTATTTTCGATAAATATACTTTATACTTTGGCATAGAAATAAAGTATGCGATAATACTTTATTTTCAGTCTTTACTGTGATCTGTAAAACGAAACACTCATACGGGTTATTACTGAACTATCTATCTATACAAGATGAAAGGTGAAATAAAGAAAACATCTGGTTCACTACAAAATTTCCTTACATCAAATACTAAGTCTAGGAGTCCAGGATATAGTGATCATAACAATATTAAAGCAGCGGAGGTAGCATTGACTTTTGACACTGTGAAACAATCTATTTTATAATAACATGGATTTCGCGAGTAAATTAAGTAAAACTTTATATTCAGATTCCAAGATAGCCAATAGAGATTCTAGCTTGGATAGAACGAAAATGGAAGCTTTTGTAACTTGTTCTTTTGTAGCTTTTGTTGAAGTATTTTGCATATATAGCATATATTTAATAAAACAATAAAACAAGGTGTTCAAGCTAATGTATTCCAATTTATTATTCAAAAAAGCAAAGCTGCATTGATGAGAGATAAATCTCGAAACTGCAGATGGCTATTAACTTAACTCGTCAATTCCCAGTGTCACTTCTAGGTGGCGTGACTTTGCGATTTTTTTTTACATGCGATTTATTATATTTTAAAAACAAATATATTACTACTAAAATGTCAATACTTAGTAGTGTTTGTGATTTTATTTTGGGCAACACTGGAGTTAAGTTATCAGTCAAATTAATTCCGTTGTTTCAAACGGTCTTTTGAATTGTTTGCTCCTATGTGTTTTGTGAAATTTACATTGTTGTAAAAATGTCAAAAAGGTAACTTCTGTAATTATTTTTATTGTAAATTATTGTTCAATAATCAAACTAATACTAAGAGTTTATTTTGTTAAAAAAATAATAAGTTTTTTATTCAAAATAACGTTTGAGTCATCGCGTGTCACCTGTAGGTTCCACCCCTTAAAAAAACTAGGGGATAGTATTTTTGCTTGGGACTTAAAGAGTTAAGTTAAATAGAAAGAAATGATCTTAAAAACATTATTATTTATGTATTGCTCGTTTAGTGACATGAAAATTGTACTGGGACTATTAATAACATACAAAAGTCTGTTGTATAATTCAATATTCTGTGGGATATTAGCCAGGAGGTAGCTGTTTCAACATGAGATTTGTTCATGATCATTTGTTCAGTCTTAATAAGACTTAATATTATAGAGCTATGGACAGGTTGAATATATTCATATATTCAAACTATATTTCGCCTTTATCAAGTTTAAATAATAAAACGTCTGGAAGGAAATGATTTAAATGATGAAGATTTATTTTTCATCTGTCTTCAGACAGATGCTAGAAATAAAAAGAACATTAAATTATTCTCTACGATATAATATATTTCAGCAAATAATGGGATCCAAAATAAACTGTAAGATTTTTACGAAAATTCTAACGAATCTGCCCATGGCATGTTTGAAGCTGGTGGAGTTTGTGGTGGACTTCTTACAACCTACCATTTCAATTATCAGGAGTCAGTGCAGACAATTGCAATGCTAATTATGGTATTCACCACTCATAGTATACATGTATTCAAAAATATGTTCCAAATCTAATAAAAGGCAACTGTTATGCACATATTGTCCATAATACAGTGAAACTTGCTATAGGCTACTTTATTTGTGATATCGAAAATATTGTTTTGATATACAGTCATTTTGGTGTGACTGCGTGTAGAAGAAAAGCATTTAAAAAATTGTCTCTGTGGTTGATGACCCTTTTACTTAATTTAGCACAAGTACTTTCGTTATGAATCGAAAATTAGATTACAAAGAATGCGAAAAATCAACTGAAATGATCAATACCGTTAACAAAAAAAATCTTAGCGTGTGCTAAAAGTACTCAAAAATATATTTCTAAGGGAATACAAAAAGTAAATTTGAAAATAGTAGTTCATAATACAAGTGTGTGAAGAAGGGCTTTTGTGCAAGAGTAGCGAAGCAACTTAAAGCACGAGACGAAGGCGAGTGGTTTAATCGCAATGAGTGCACCTTTCACACACGTGTATCATACATTATTTTATCTACGAAGCATGTTAAAATACTGTTGAATTTACAAAAGAAATAATTCTTTCTTACCGATAATATTGTAAAAATTGTAATTTTGGCAGACAACATACTTCAAATCGTCGACACAATAAGGTTAGAACGTCAAACTAGTAAAAAAGCACAGTGGCGGGGACACAATTTCGGGGATTTGACGGGGATTTAATCTAGATATGGTTATGGTTAGGTTAAGTTGGTTAAAATGTGCTTTAAACAATCACTTGAATTGACATGTATATGCAACCCACCGTACGCACTATGCGCATGCGCATAGGTGGCAAAACACAAAGGCGTAGGGAAAATAAATTTGAAGGGGGTATATAAAAATTCTTTAAAATGATAATAAACCCCAACAACTCTAACCTAACCAGAGTTAAACGAACGGTCCTTGCCACTTTGTCCTATATTGGATCGAGAGTTCGCGCTGCCACTCGTATGTTGTCTTGAATTATCTTCCCGCTTCGCGGCGGACAACCTAATCTAACCAAGGTAAAACCAACGGTCCTTGCCACTTTGTCCTACATTGGACCGAGAGTTCGCGCTGCCGCGCGTCTTGATTTATCTTCCCGCTTCGCGGCGGACAACCTAATCTAACCAAGGTAAAACCAACGATCCTTGCCACTTTGTCCTATATTGTCCTATATCGCGGCGCGGCGTAATTCTTCGTACTAACCTTAAATAATGCGTGTGTTTCGATTTGTAAAATAATAAAGTAAACTAAACTTGGAATTCGTAACCTTAAATAAAAATGCGTACCCAACGGTTTACGCGCCATTGGAGGTTTTATTTCAATTACCGTTGGAAAACCCACCAATACGCATGCGCAGAAAGCATACGGTGGGTTGCCTATACATGTCATTTCAAGTGATTGTTTAAAGCACATTTTAAACGGTTAAAAGTTATTTAGTGTCTGTCAGAAAATTTATTTCCTTTACGTCTATGTTTTTTGTATAGTGACGCGAGCTATTACCATAGTAAGAACAAACAGAAATCGGTTAATAATGAAATTCCATTTGATTCACATTGGATTTTTACCCACGATTTGGATACTTTTACACATGATTATAATAATGGCATCCTTTACATTCAATAATGTATTTATTAATGTGTTCGTTTTGGTGTGTGAGTACATAAATACTTTTTTTTTCTTCCCTATACTTTATTTTTTCCTATCCAAATAATTTGATACTTTATTTATCTCAAAAAAAGTTGGCAACCCTACTGACAACTATGAAAAATTTGTGCAGTTCTTCGAGATTTTAGATCCTTTTACCTGGTCATTAGATAAAATTATGTCACCACGGCTAGAAGGTAAAGAAATGGTTAGCAGATTATGTAACATTTTAAAGTTTCAAGTAGATGTTAATGATTTCCGTGATTTTATAGACGCAAACATACAACTGAAAAATGTTCAGTTACCTAATTCAATTTTAAGGGCTAAAAAAATAGCAAGCACTTGCTTTTAGCATATTATATTATATATATTGCTATTAGCAGTACAGAAGCTGAGAGAGGTTTTAGCCTTAGGAATTTAATTGCATCAAAATTAAAAACCAGCCTTACTGTGGAGCATATATCCAATCTACTGACAATACATTTATTGGAGAAACCAATAGCAAATTTCGATGCCATTCCTTTTGTTACATCTTGGATGAACCAGAATCACAGGCTAGCAACAGAAGCAAGGATAAAGAAAGGGCACAATAATAATGTTTTTGCGAATGAACAAGGCATATGGACTGTACATTAGTTATGCATATACATGTCAATAAATTTTGTTTAGTTTTGACCAATTTTGACATTGCAGTTGCCGGTTATGGTGGTGTTTTTAGCTTATTCCATTTTTCTGGCCTTTGAAATATCCTCGTACACCTCTTCAGCTTCTTCTTCCTCTGTGCTAGTTGGTGCATATGTATGTATCATTTGTAGGGTATATCTTAGTAGGGTATATCGTAGGGTATACTTGTATAGGGTATCGTTTGTTTAGGTTAGGTTAGGTTAGTATATATATATATATATATATATATATATATATATATATATATATATATATATATATATATATATACTAACCTAACCTAACCTAAACAAACGATATACCCTACAAATGATACATACATATGCACCAACTAGTGCATATATACTAACCTAACCTAACCTAAACAAACGATATACCCTACAAATGATACATACATATGCACCACTAGTACAGAGGAAGAAGAATCTGAAGAGGTGTAGAGGATATTTCAACGGCCAGAAAAATGGAATAAGCCAAACATAACACCACCATAACCGGCAACTGCAATGTCAAAATTGGACAACGAATAGAAGGAGACCATGCAAACATCGGGAATTTTGGACTAGGCAACCGAAACGCGCGAGGCGAAATACTGCTAAACTTTCTACTTTAAGAAAATCTATACTGCCTAAACACATTCTTCCCAAAACCACCACAACGAAAATGGACAAAGAAAAGCCCGGATGGCACCAATGAAAACGAGATAGACTTCATCATACCAAACGAGATCTTTTATATGCAAGTATGTAACAGTTCTAAACAAAATGAGCTCAGGCAGTGACCACAGCATGGTAAGAGCCGACTTCTATATTTACCTAAAAAAGGAAAGTAACAAACTAACCAGGCAGCAGCGCTACCCCACGATACAAGAGCTTACACTAAAAAATGAAGAATACCATACCGAGCTTAATAGAAGGTTACAACCTACAGAGGTACTAGACATTGAGAAACTAGCCCAAAATATAGAAACAAGTATCCAAACAAGCGTAAAAAAGTTTTGCACCACCATCGCAAATAAAATAACTACCAACAATGAACTTTCCTCGTCTACACTAGATTTAAAGAAAACACGCTGAAATATGGTTAGAGGAAAAGACCTATACAAAGAAACCAACAAAAACATCAAAAGAAGATACGCAAAAATATAAGAACCAATAACACCAAGACTATCCAGGAAACCGTAGAACCGAACTGCAACATGAAGGTAGAAAGATGAAGAGTATCTAACGGCTAATCCTACATAATCAAACTACGAGCAGCAAATGGCACAATAGTATCCAATAAGAAACCTATACTTGAAAAAGGTGGAGAACTTCTATACCAAATTCTTCTCAACAATAAAGAGAGATCATGGCACAAGAACCCATGTAACAAACGTGGATTCGGATGAAATACCCGACATTACCACAAAAGAATTGGAGAGGCTCTAGAACAACTAAAAAATTGTAAGTGCCCAGGGACTGACAAGATCACTCCAGAATTGATAAAACTAGGAGACCAAGCACTACTGAACTCAATTACAGCCCTCTACAACAAATGCTTACAAAGGCTAGATGCAAGTTATACTAATATACAAGAAAGGAGACATGACCAACATAGAGAACTACAGACCGATCAGTCTATTATCCCACGTCTATAAACTCTTTAGAAAGAACATAAATACTTTCGGTAATAACCAACCGACTAAAAACTAAATTTGACGAGTATCGACCGATAGAACAAGCCGGATCTCGAAAGGGCTTTAGCACAACCGACCATCTACAAACGATTCGAAATCTTATTGAAAAACCCACGGAATACAACGTACCCATTCATATGGCCTTTATCTACTTCCACAAGGCCTTCGACACAGTCAAAAGTCATGAAAATCCATGGAAAATGCATGAATTAGATACATAACAATCATCGAGCAAATACACAAACGTATTGTACTGCCGATTTTTTATAAAAATGTTGAAAAAAATCAATCTAATTTATTTGATATTAGCTGGAATTAATGTAAGTATAAAACTAAATTGATTTTCGTGCAAATGAAAAGAAGTTTTTCAAAACATTTTTATAAGAAAATTATTTCGCAAATAATGCTTTATGTTGATTTATTTGTGATTGAAATAAGTTTTCCCTCACAATACTGATTTATTTTGTCTATCGCAAAATAAAACGCAAAATAAATTTAGCAAATTTCTAATTAAACATTTATTTCAGGGCAATTTGTTGGAGTAACATACTTACAAAATCGTCTATGAACGAATAGTCAAGGACTATTTCAATACGTCATTCTTCAAATCCTTCAATATACTCGAAATTTAATAGGACAACAAAAACTATGAGCGCAAATTTTAAAAACATTGTGACCCTATACGACCTTTCAGTTATTTAAATAAAAGCCAGACTAGAGACATAATAATCTAACTTTTGCTTCTAGTGCACTATGCAGGCATATGTCTACTTGAGCAACCAATACAGAAATTTTCCAATGCAATGGTCCGTGGATCTATGTAAATCTATCGAGAAAAACTACTACGGATTTGCAGATGTAACTAAGCTTGGAAATATCACTAATTGTCCAATGAAGCCAGTATAATACTTTCATTTATTATTTCTATTTAAGTTAAAAATTCTTGGGATTTTATTTTATTAAGGATTACTTGCCGGATGCTTCAACCCAATGTTTCCACCCAATATTACATATAACAGTTACAAATTGACTATCAAATAGTTCAGCGCTTCTACAAATATTATGCAGGTAGATGTATTCGGATCCATTGAGAAAATTTACCGATGGAAGACACACAGTCACAGATAAGATTTCTTAGAAGCATGTAGAACTAGAAGATTTTTATCATTTTCAGAAGTAAGATTGATTGAAATTTGCAAATAACGGAAATTATATTATTATTTAAATTATATTTAAATTGTATTTTAATGAGAGTTTCTCAATATTTTTGGAAGGTGTCGTATTAAATCTCGTTAAGGAATTATTTAAATTTTGAATTAGTCATTTCAAAACAAATTGTATGTGTTTGGTTTATCAACAAAATTCAAATTTAAATTTATGGCTAGTCTAATCTTCATTTTCCAAATTATATGCAGATTTTTATTTACGCAAATGAATTATATGCAAATAATTTTTATTCATTCATGCATGCAGTATTTTTAAATTAATTATAGGTTTATTTACGTTAAAACAACTAGGTGTACCAATTACAGATCTAAACTACAACTAACTATTCTTAAGAGTAAGAGTAATAAAACAGTAGATAAGCATTTCTATATAGATTTCTGTCTATGGGAAAAAACTGTTGTGGACTTTCGGAAGTGTTGAGACTTAACCCTTTCGCTACCAACGGGACACATATATTTTGGTGGGATTTAATTCACTGTAAATGTTCATAAAGCATTGTCCTATTGGTATTTTTATAAAAAATGAAAACCATGTGTTTTACACCCCTCCTATATTCTGTTCCTGCAATTATGTTTAGTCGTTCCGCAGTTTTTCATCTTGACGGCTGTGTTTCTATGCGTTCCAACCAAAGTTATTTGGATATAATAGATTGTTAGGCATTCTCAATAAGCAAAAAGGTAAGAAAATGAGTAACATTTACAGAAAAATCACCTTGAAATTTTATAATGAGACTCATTTATCCCATAGGTATTTTATAGCTATATATATATATATATATATATATATATATATATATATATATTATAGAATGGACGGAAAAAGACCCCCACACTGAGGAAGCACTAAAAAAAATTGGGAAAACTTTTGTGACCAAGACCCATTTGCATCATCTCAAGACTTTTTGGTAGATGAAAACTTCGAACCAGACAGCGACAGCTCTCAAAGTTCCGAAGATGCCCAAAGTTCTAAAGATTCATCCGACGACTATAACGAGATATCATTACATGCTGAACCCATTTCCACCTCTGAAGTGACTTCCTGGAATGCGATTTCAAATTCATTTAGACCTGGATTCAAAGTTACAACAACAAGGCCATTTGAAATCCTCAATAGAAAAACTGGTCGTTAATCGGATGAACTTGAAGTGTTTTAGCAAGTTTTTCCACATAGTTTGATAATATTTATTGCCGAATGAACTAATTCCCGACTTGAAATACTGAGGAAAGCCAACAAAAAGAAAATTTATGTCCCTAATACAGATGCCCGTGAAATTATGCTTGTTATGATTTACAATAGAGTTCGTAACTTCACCGAATACTTGTAAAAGAATGCATTCTTCGGAAATGACGCTATAAAAACTGAAATTACCCGGAACCGCGCAGACCTACTACTCTCTAAGATATATTTCAATTACCCAGAAAAAGGGACTGATGCTCCTAAAATATACTACATTGATGAGGTGGTTTATTGTCTGAAATGTACAATTAAAAAATGCAGAGAAGACAGATCATCTCAGAGCATTAACTAATCAATGGCCAAATTTTAAAGACGCTCAAGTCTGAAGCAATATCTCCCTTTGAAGACCATCAAGTGTAGAATTAAAATATAGGAACGATGCGATGCGGAAACGTGATATGTATATGATCTCAATATTTATTCTGGAATAGACGATACTGTAGGAAAGTCACTACTACCTTAGTGGAAAAGGTTATATTGTCAATTATCTCTACAATTCGGGATTCACGAGTCAGTTTAGCATTTAATCGCTTCTTTACAAGTGTTATACTGATGGACAACATTCACTTCCCCGCTGTATGAAATTTTATTCTTTCGCGAAAATTTATGCTAAAGTTTGATGGGAAATTGAAGAAAAGAAAAGAAAAATTCTCAATTCTTTTGTACCAATGTGGGCAAATTAGCACTAAGGTGGCAAGATAGCAAAGAGGTTCTTGTGATCACAAATTGTACGAGTAGTGCTGTAATAAGCACAACTAGAAAGCAAAATAATGGTGAGAAAAAGGAGGTACCATGTCCAGAAGAAATTGTGATCTATAATAAACTAATGGGTGGAGTAGACTTATCGGACCAAAAAGTGGGTTGTTATGACTTTGATAGAAAATCGAAAAAATGGTGGAAAAAGGTTTTGTATAAATTGTTGTCATTGCATCAATTCTATTCAACGAAGAACAAAAGAGCCACTGTTAAAATGTGTTGCCCCTCTACCAGAACAGTTTATGCCTGTAGGCAAAAAAGCAAGTGCAATCACACGTAAGAAATCTGCTGGACGTCCATCCAAAACAATGAAACTTATGCTCAATGTTGAAGATCACCCTTCAACATTTCCAGATGAAGGTAGCTCCAGAAGATGTGCGAATTGATAAGGAAAGGGCAAAGAAACACGAACCAAAACCTTGTGTACAATGAGCAAATTTGCTTGATGATGATGTGCTTTACGCCTTACCATCCATAAATATAAGGTAATACTGTGATTAGAAGAAATAAAATTTTGAAAAAGCAATACTTACATTCATACTAACCCATGGAGACACTATTGGGATACATCCCAATAAAAAATACCAATGGGACTATATTTCCCACCACCCCACAAGAATCCCCCATACAAAAAAAGTAAGTTTGAGCGGTAACTGATCTTTTCTAAACACAATAAGGTCAGAAATCATTAAAGTAAATATATATTAAATAAATAAAATTGGTACTGAACGGGTTAAATAAGTGAAATATGACCAAATATCATATATTATGTTACACTATAATAGTGATAAAGGTAGTCACTTTAATATTTACTTTCAGTGATTACTATTTCATGACATCTATAAGTAACAATAGTTTTTTATGTACTTAAATTACTTAGCATATAAAAGTTTATTAATAGACCAACGTGTATTAGCAACTTGCTGCATTATTAAATATTCAAAATTAAATCACAAAGCATCTGAGCGCAAAGCATTCCGACTAAGAATTTCAGTTTGGCTCAGGTTCTAATTAGGCAAGCCTAACTCCGTGTTTGGTCCGAAAAGAAGCAACCGTAGAAGTCCCTCATCACATTTTCAACGCACGCCAGTTTTCCTGCCTAATTTTGAAAGCCTGATATGGTACACTTTAGGAAGCCTCACATGCAGGTTATAATCCAAACCTAGTATTTGATCCAAAGATCTAACTAATTCTCCTTCAATTTGCATTACCTCTATCTCAGCACCTCGACCCTGAATTGAGGTCTCCCTGAAATGGTTACCAATATAAAGTTAGTTCATTACAAAGTAAAGAATTCTGAAGATATATTTAAATTAGTCCATGCCACAGACTTCCTAATAGCACCCGAATAGACCTTTTTACGGTTGGTAAAGCGCTTGCGCATCCGCCAAGTTTGAAAGGCGGAAATATGAAAGTTTCGGGTTTCGGTTTATTTTTAAAAATATTAAGGTTATACGTCAAAAAGTTCGGGCAAAACATGTCGTAAATTTATATATGTGCACAAAAAAAATTCAACTTTGAAAAGGTCTATTTCTTATGCCTGACAGAGAGATAAATCTAAATTAAACTAAAGGTAGTGCCTTTATCAATATTATAGTGTAACATAATATAATACAATAAAAGTTATGTTGTTTTATAACACTGCAACTATTGTTCAGAAATTTTTATTGCTGACCAAGTTGCCTCCAGCGAAAAATTTTCTTAATGGTGACGTAAATTTTCGCAATTACGAGATCCTTGGACATCCTAGTTATAAATATCATACATTTGTAACTTCTTTCAGGAACATGGGTTCGAAGTTTTATGGAATCCGGTATATAATTATAATCATTTATATCAAGCAATAGTTGGTTGGTGGTTTTGAATTGCTATTATAAGTTTATAATTTTACTTGTTTTACTCTAGTCTGCTCGTTGTTTGTAAAAGCGAAACTTGAAATGTAATTTATTTGGAAAGGGTTCTGTTCTCAAATGAGACCAGAATATGTCTCTATGGTAGCGACCATTTAGCGATGAATAAAATTGTACCGGAGACCAAGAGAGCGATTTGCACAATGTTGCATTGCAGAGCGGACTACTTATGGAGAAAGTTCCTGCATGATCTGGGGTGCAATTTTTATGGTAGCACGAACCGACCCTCCATTCATCCTTAGAGTCACCCGTGGCCACGGGAGAGGAGGTTTAACAGGTACATCGAGAAGATTTTAGCAGTTCATGTGGTACCTTACGTCGACTACATTGGAGACGAATTTATCTTTATGCATGACAATGCGAAGCCGCACACCGCAAGAATTGCGCAAGATTACATTACAGAAATCGGTTTTCGGGTTATGGAGTGGAGAGGTAGCATGCAGTCCCGATCGAAATGCGATAGAACATTTATGGGATGAGCTTAAACGAATAATTCGAGCTAGACTTCGCGCCCCAACCTCTGCCCTGCCCCTTATTGTTGCAGTAGAAGAACAGGGTTCACTTAATATCTCACAAGAAACAATAGCGAACTTGAATATATTTATGCCTAATCGTATGAGTGATACTATTGGAGCAAGAGGGAGTCATAAATTTTATTCTAAATTTAGTGTTAATTTAGATAATTGTCAATTACTATATTTCTTTTAGTGATAAAAAAAAGTATTATTACTTTCATGAATTTCGCTATTTTAGATCAAGAAACCGAAATAAATTTAAATAAATTTATGACTCCTGTCCGTACTCCTGTTTCTGAAAGCATGTCTTTATTTATTTATTTCTCATAAATAGTTTCTATAAAAAAATAGTTAGTGAAAAGTTTACAGTGGGTCGATTTCTATGCACGCAAGTTTATATATGTATATTATAAAGTGTGTATATGTGTATATTTAACAGTCCATTGGGAACGAAAAGAGAAAATTATTCTGACTTGATCAGTCCGGTATCGATGAAAATTGGACCAGGTCCGGTAGGATTAAAAATGAAATCGCAAGGCCCTAGCCTGACCATAAATTCTTGAAAAACCAAAAACAAATTGAAACAATTATATCTTATCGACAATGTTATTTGTGGCTATCTTTCTTCCATCGCAACATGTTCTCAGCGGCCATTTACATACCCGCCTCAACAAATTTTGTGGAAATTTTATGGTCTTTATTCATAGATTTTAATAAGAAATAAGCATGTAATTTAAATTTGGTTCTAACATTTTTATTCCGAATCTTTATTGACCGGACATTTCTACTAAATCATTATTTTAGTAATTAATTTCTTTTTAGTTACTTAAAATTAATAAATAAAATCAAATCGCAAATTATGCGAGGGACATTCAAATTTGAAACAACACGATTGGTTAAAAGAAACGTGACAGCAAATACTATGTCAACAAGTTCGTATTGCTTACATTTGTATAGTATTGCAGGATTTCAATTAGAAAACATAGGAATAACGTGTGTAATGTGAATTCATTTATTGTTTAAGTGTAATTTTGCATCCCAGTGAGATTAAAAATAATGTAACATCTTCCTAGCAATAATCCTGCTTTATTGCAGGTTCTGCTTTTCTGCACTTCTTCCAACCATAATTATCTGGCCAGTGCATTGAGATACAACAGCAATTGTTTTACCGACCGGCTTGTTGCTGAGCCTGCCCTCGAACCCTCCTCCTTTCTCATCCCGGACTTGGGACCGGGCAATGGCGGAGTTATTTGAAATAATATAACACCATTGGAAGTTGTTTTGTAAAAGCACAATCGGATAATCTGTCTAGAATAGATCTATTCATGATGTCGTCTTATTTTCTTTCAAATCCAAATTACTATATAATAATGACACTGATAGAAGAGCTTCTTCCATCAGTGCTAACCATTTTCTTTTGATAGCACGCATTCTTATAACGGGCGGTGGCACATTTCAAATTTGGCAATGGCATATGTGACGCAGTATATTTATGTGTCCTCCTCTATATGTAATTAAAGATGCATTGTAAATCTAAAAACAAAACATTTTAGTAGGTATAACAAAATAAAAAAAAGTCAAGGGATGAACGTGTCTGAAGGGATCTCTCGTTTCTGCTGTGGTATAATTTTGGAACAGATCTGAATAGTTAAATGTTTAATTGTTTTTTGTTTACATAAACACAATAAACGAAATCACAAAACGTTGTAAACTGGATTTAGATACAGTTATATATACTTGTTTGATTGATTTTAAATACAAATCTTACTTGTGATTAACGGAAATCATATTAGTTTAGAAATATGTCATACTTACATTAAAGTCTTCTTCTTTAATGTGTAGCTAGCGATTGTCGAGGACGTCGTTCTCGTAACCAATATGCTGCTGTTGGTGCCGCTAGATTTATGATATGCTTCTACACCTTCCGATCAATCGCAATATCCTTGGCCTCATCGAGGTCCAGTGGTGAATTCTTGAGGTCGTCTTCTAGATGTTTTGTCCATATCTTCTTTGGCGCTGATCGTTGAATCCTCCAGTCGAACGGCCGCTTTCGCCAGAGGAGTTTTCGTGGAAGCCGATTTTTCTTCCTTTCTTTACCGGATCAAATGTGACCAAACAATCGTAGATGGCGTGTTAGAATTTGTTCCACAATCGGTGATTATTGATCGCATCAGGCTCGAATTTCCTCATTTCGCAGATCGTCGTGAATGGAAACACTAATATTCTGTCTCAGACAACTCATATGAAAATTTGTTGAGGTCCCATTGGAGTAGCGTCCACGTTTCTTCTCCATACAAAAGAATTGGTAGGATGAGCGTCCGTAATAGACGAATTTTGGTATTAGTGAATATATTTGTCTCCTTCCATATGCAGGGCATATTATGCACCATTTATGCCTGACCAATCCGGCTGTGAATAGCAGCAGCTGACGCCACATTTTCTCTTGCACCAGTGAGCCCTAGTGTTTGAATTCTTTCACGTGTTCGATTTGAGTGCCATTTAGATGAACATTGACCCATGACGCATGATCCATCGGTCGTCAAGACTTTTGTCTTGTCCACGTTAACTTTCAATCCATAGGATTCGGCGGTCCGGGAAATGACATAGAGAATATCAGTTGTTTCTGTGTCGCCAAATATAGCACCATCTGCGAACATCAGATCGGAAATAAATATTTCATAGTATTGGACGCCCGGTCGACCACTGAATACTTTCCTCATAATGGCGTCTATAACCACGTTGAAAAGCAGTGGACAAACAACGTCTCCCTAGCTGATAAGTCTTTAAAAAGATTGATAAAAGATTGATCAAAGATTGATAATTCTTTACGGGTCCGTACGCAGCTGGTTGATTCGTTGTTCGCCGCTCGTGGAATATGTGTGGTTTTTAAAGGAACATGCTCTGTTTCGAATACTTACCATAAAGAAGGCTAGTAGATGCAGTCGAAGGCTGATTTATATACGATAATTGTCCGTTTTCCACGTCGAATACGTTCTTCCATCAACTGGCGCAGTGCAATATTTGATCAATACAGCCACGATTTGGCCAAAATTCTGCTTGCTCCTCTCTACTTGTTTCCTCGTAGTCGATATTTTTGTAGTCAATGATCTTCAAAAATACCTTCCCAACAATCGATAGGAAGCTGATGACACAGTAGTTTGTTGCATTCCGGGCTCTCGCCTTTCTTCAATATGGTGACGACGTTCGCTTTGATGAAAGCCAAATTCGTAGTAGAAGGTCAAAAAGCCACTCTACCAAAATATCGCCTCCAGCTTTGATCATCTTAACAATGACTTGATCTATCCCCGGCGCTTTCACCTTTCATTTTTAGCAATTTTATTGCTGTCCTGACTTCAACAATCGTTGGGTCATCATGAAGGAATGGGTTCACTGGTCCATCGATGGTGTTGGCGCTGGTTTTCTGCACCATTGTAGTTGCGCGGCTAGAGAACTTACAAAAGTTCTAACCGCTTTCTTAATATCATCGTTTCTTGATTCGGTCTTCCCGCTCAACTTACTGATGGTTTGATATAACGTTCGATATCCGTGTTACGATACTGCTTCGTCTATTTTAGCCGCGACATTGTTCCAATATGCCTCTCGTTCCATCTTCTTTACTATCTTCTTTACTTTATGTCGTACTTATTTTTTTAATTGGCGATATTGTCCAAAATTTAAAAATATCAACAACCTGAACTATGTAAACAAGTTGTTGCAGGTACTTCATCTCTTCTGAAAACTATAAACCTTTCCTGATGTATTTTTGCACCTATCGAGACTGGAAAAACACTTTATCAGATACACTTATGCTGGTGTTTTCAGATTCACGCACAATGCAATGATACCTATAAACTGGCTCTTTAGCTTTTTTCATGGTAAAATAAGTTAAGAACGAGAACACCGGTAGTAAACAATGACTGTCACTAGTAATTGACGTCATCAACAGAGCGCGCGAAAATGGCGCTGTTTAAACAGTTCAAAATAATTCTCTATTTTAAATATTTGTTTATAAACTTAATTACAGCATTTTTAAACAGTAGGGGAGACCGGGGCTAGTTGTCACACGAGTTAGTTGTCACAAAGCTTATATTGCCTGTAATACAACAATGTGTATGACGGGAAGTTTGCCAGTGCATATGTTTCCATAATGTGATTTGTCAAACGTCCATTCAAATTCAAATTTTCGGTTAGGTTGAATTGTAAGTGTGGAAACATAATTGAGCTTAACCCAACTTTTTTTCCAGTTGATTGCCTTATTTTTGCTAAGTGAATATTCTTTATATTATTCTCAGTTTTTATTAAGTGACTGTGATAATACACTTTTGTTCTACATATTTATATCAAATATGATTGATAATTTTATTCGCTAGTACTATAAAAATAAGAAAATGTAGGATATTTACAAATGGGGTTAGTTGTCACTTTTCCCATGGGGTTAGCTGTCCCATTCTACAACTGCTTTCAGATTTATATTTTTGTTACTTAAATAATAAAATTATTTATTCTAAGAAAGAAATTTTACGATGGTAAGAAATTAAAAAAAAAACTACGTGTTTTCTACGAGTCGTAGAAAACTCCTCCTAACATTATGCTGAAAGCAATAAAAAGAGTAAAAATTGAACATGTTTCAATTCGCTGAACAGCTGAGGAATTTCAAATTAATTATCGCACATTAAGTAGATATGTTAAAATAATTAATGTTATGTTTGTGAGAATTGCAGTTTTCATTTTAAAATAAATAAAGTTTAAAATGTATTTATATTCTTAATAACTATTAGATGTGACAACTAACGCCACACGCTGTGACAACTAACCCAACACCGGGCAGGTTTTTTTAACCTAACCTAACCTAACCTAACCCAACACCGGGGCAGGTTGTCACAATATTCTTAAAATTTTCAAACTCTAAAAAGTTATTGTTTTTTTATTAATATTGGAATTGTACAAAGTTTAAAGTATTCAATAGATATAAGACTTTCAATTGGTATAAACAATATTTAATCTATGGGTACTGAGTTCACTGAAATTCAAAAAGTTTAAATTTTGTGACAACTAGCCCCGGTCTCCCCTATTTATATTTTTACTGTGATTCTTCTTATGTGTACTCTCTTACGTGTACGAGAGTGTAGGCGACCTCTCGCGCATACTTGTGGAACGAATCGTCACAATAATATGCGGGAGCTAGCAGTTTATAGCCGGAACGGCACTATTTGAGAGGTTTTCTTAGCAGAATTACTCGTGGTAGTTTTTCATTGATTTCCACGAGGTTTTTATTGTGATATAGCGGTGTAAATAGTAAACTAAAAATATAAAATAAATTCATGCATATACCCTATTTTCTAGAGTATGCACATTTCATTGTATAATAAGACAAGTGCTAAAATAAATTAAAAAATGGCTTTAAAAGCAATAAATCTATTCTGGGGAGTCCGCACCAACATGCTTTAAGGATGAGTCGGAGCATCCTGAAATCACCGGACGCAAACTCAGACCAAGACGGCAAAGCTTCTTCGCAACATTAAATGCCAACTCACTGCTAAAAGTGGGTAAACTGAAACATTTGACTGATTCACTAACACGACACAACATAATACTGACAGCAGTACAGGAAACCAGATTTACGGACGAACATGCCTTCAAGTCCCAAGGCTACAGAATCCTCAAAGGAAAAGTGGGTCAACGGGTAATGAAGAACGTACCCCACTTAGGTATAGGATTTATAATCAGTCACAGGATAGTGGATTCAGTCACCGACTTTACCTCCCCGAGTAGTCGTGTATCCATCCTCTCTCTCAAATGCGCAAACAAGGGCTACGGTATAGTCAATGTACATGCCCCAATCAACCAGGACAACAGACGCAATCCAGACAGAACTGATAAATTCTGGGAAGACTTAGAAGGTATTATCTCTAAACTTCCAGAGAGGCACACCGTCATACTGCTTGGTGACTTCAATGCTCAATTGGGAAAAGAGAAAAAATACAGAAAAATAGTGGGCAATTATCCGGCGCATAAGCGAACCAACCGCAACGGAGAACGATTGGTGCATCTGTGTAGGATTTTTGGGTTGATCATGAAATCTACAGCCTTCAAACACTTGCCAAGGAAGCAGAAGACTTGGATTTCACCTAATACCCACCTGGGTGAATTCCAGATAGATCATGTGGCCATTTCACGCAAATCTCAAAAGGAAATACAAAAGATATACAGAGACTGAACAACACAGACCTAAACAACTGGGACCAACTGAAGAAGACTCTTGTCAAGACGGCCAATGAACTCGCCCCTCTCGCTAGAAAAAGGAAGCATCCGTGGTGGACTGAAGACTGTGACAATGCAATTAGTCCTAAAAAGACCAAGGAAAATTGGCATACATTTTTGGAACAAAGAAAGGTTACAGCCAAGACACTTCGAGGAACCAAACGAACCTTCACACAAAACCAACTAACCCAAATCGAAGAGAGCTTTGCTAAGAATAATTCCAGAGATTTCTTTGGAACCTTTAAGCAGGTACTCAGAAAATACGCTCCGCCAAGCCTCCACTTCAGAGACACACAAGGCAAACTGGCTTATAACGACAAG
Organism: Phosphuga atrata; assembly: GCA_944588485.1. Lineage (NCBI taxonomy): Eukaryota > Metazoa > Arthropoda > Insecta > Coleoptera > Silphidae > Phosphuga > Phosphuga atrata. The sequence continues at coordinate 22,411,650 of OX155904.1, read as the reverse complement.
GACAACTGCCACCTTTTGGCTCAGTACTTAACCTAACCGAGATCATCCAGGACATCTGTGAAACAGAGAAATTACCACCCGATTGGAAATCTGCTCTGATCCATCCGCTTCACAAAAAGGGAGATTTTACGGATCTAAACAACTACCGTGGAATTTCTCTCGTCCCGGTAACATACAAGATTCTCTCGAAGGCGTTACAAACAAGGGCAGAAAATCAGTTGGATAGTCAACTGGGAGAATACCAGGGGGCTTCAGGAAAACCCGATCCTGTGTTGAACAGATGAACCTTAAAACTGTACCTGCAAACTCCAAAATGATAAACCGCAAGGTGGTCGTCATCTTTGTTGATTATAGGAAGGCATACGATTCCATCGAAAAAGAAACGCTTAACAAAGTACTCCAGGAACTAGCACTGGACAACAAAACCCGCAGACTAATCCTAGAAACTTTGACCAACACCCATTCCAAGGTTAAATTTAGAGGCGAGATTTCAGAAAGCTTCGAAATAAAAACTGTAGTGAGACAAGGGGATGGACTTTGCCCACTTCTCTTCAACTGTGTCCTTGAAAAGGTTATGAGAGAATGGCGCAAGGAACTGAACAATTTGGGTGCTCAGTGTGGTATCTACCTGGGACGTAAGAACGATGGACTGGTTGTAGATTGCCTGGCCTTTGCAGATGACATGGCACTGTTTGCTGATTCTCTTGAGATGGCAACAATGCAGGTAAACTGTCTCAGAAAACAGGCTGCCAAAGTGGGTCTTCAAGTGTCGCTGGAGAAAACAGAATTCGTCACCGAGAAATTTAAGTATCTCGGCGAATGGATTGAACCCAACTTATCAGAAAGAGCATCATTAGCCAAGAGAGTCAGCAAGTTAGAACTAGCCTATCGGCTGACTAAGAACACTTACAATATGAAATGCCTGTCACACATCAAGTAAGCACTACACATCAGTCTTACGACCAGAACCCCTATATGCCATTGAGTGTCTTTCCTTGAACCGAAGGGGTCTAATAGAGAAATTGGAAATCAGATAAAGGAGAATCCTCAGGAAGATCCTATGCCCGGTAAAGGAAGATGGGGAATTCCGAAGACGGCATAACTCTGAGCTCTACGAACATATTGAGATGCTCTCTGACTGTGCAAGGAAAAGCCTCCAAACCGACTAACCAACCGTCTGTTCACCTTCTGGCAAAAGAAGAAGCTTCGTACCACTTGGTTGACAGAGACCGAGAAGGATATTAAAGAACTGGGAATAACAGATCTCAAAAACAGACAGTCTGTGAGACGCACCCTAAAGGAAGTCCGTGGATTTCAGGAAAAACCTCGAAGGAAAGGTACCCCCTGGACAGAAGAGAGAAAGGAGTTACACCGGCAGAAGATGCGACAATACTGGGCAAGGGTCAAAGCCCAACAGTTGAACAAGCGTGGTCCAAAGTAGGCCTATTCGAAAGAAGAAGAAGAAATCTATGTACATTACAATGTTGCAGGGACTGAGGGGGTTAAATTGTATTTATGTGTGAATCAGTGTTTCCCAATAGTTTTCGATACGCTACTAAGACTCTACCTAACATAACCTAACCTAACCAAAAAATATTGACATTTGAATCAGATATTTTAATTTGTTTCAATTTATTTTTGGTTAGTCAAGAATTTCTGGTTAGGCAAACAAACACTAACTACGTTGTTCTATTACGTTTAAAATTGTAGAATAGACAAATTCAAATTTTAATTTCTGAACCAGACCAAATTTTGAAATTACGGACAAATTATACATTAACTATTTTAATTTGTCTTAATTTGTTCTTGATACGACAATTTTTTTATATTACATTTTATTTTTATTTTACCAAATTAATTAAAATTTATTTTCAAGGTACATTATAAAATTTGATGGTCGTCCAACACATCTAATCATTGAAACCACTACTATTTTGTACGTAAATTAATTACTACACATTTAAGAAAATATATTATGTATGAATATTTCCAATTCTCCAGATATTATAGTGTTTTTGGTACTTACGTATTAACGCCACCACCGCTACATTTTTAAATGCCGCGAATCTACACCTTAAATTTTTATGATAAATCTTAAAATAAAACATTTTATTTAAAATTAAATCATTTTTAAAACTCAAAATACCTGATTTTTTAAACCCGGTTAGATTAGGTTGTCCGCCGCGAAGCGGACAGATAAATGAAGACAACATACGCGCGGCAGTGCGAACTCTCGATCTAATATATAGCGGTGGTGATAAGCGGTGGTAATATATTTTATGTAGATAATATAATTTGAATATTTCTTGTTATAATAATGTTACTAATGATTATTTCTAATAGAAACTTCAGTTTGGTGGTTCCCTCGATTGTTGTAGAAAATCCACTTCTTGTCACGTGCGACAAGTATTTTTTTCATTTTCAATAAAATCATGTTTAAATCATGTTTTTTTAAGTTATTCACCAAGGCTAACGAAAATTTTTAAATCAATTGAGATGTTAGGATCATTAATCGACTATTCGACTCTTATTTAACCTGAAAAAAAGATATGCTTATCAAGTTTAATAGATTTTTAATTACTTGATTTTTAATAAAGCTGTCTGGATAAAATTGTGTGAGATTGGAGATAAAAATGTCAATAAATACTGCAACATTGTTTATTCAAATGTATTTTTCTGCAGCAATTTTATTAGAATGTTGAAAAACATCGTTTTGATACTTTTGGTATTAGCTGGAAATAATGTAGGTGAAAAACTAAATTAATTATCTTGCAAATGAAAAGACGTTTTTCAAAACATTTTGATATCCAATTTATGTTGGAAATAATTTTTCTCTTGATTTCTTTGTGATTTTTTGATTTGTGACTCACAATGCTGAATTATTTTGTCTATCGCAAAATAAAACGCAACATTTAACAAATTTCCAATTAAACTTTTCATTTCAGGGCAATGTGTATGAGCAACAAACTTACAAAATCATCTATGAACGAATAGTCAAGGAGTATTTCAATCCGTCTTTCTTCAACTCCTACAATTTTAACTCGAAATTTAATAGAACAACAAAAACTTTGAGCGCTGATTTTAAAAACATTGTGACCCTATACGACCTTTCAGTTATTTAAATAAACGGCAGATGAGAGACATAATAAGCTTACATAATAACTTTTGCTTCTAGTGCACTATACAGGCATTTGTCCACTGGAGCAACCAATACAGAAATTTTCCAATACAATTGTCCCTAGATCTATGTAGATCTATGGAGAAAAACTACTACGTATTTGCAGAACTAACTAAGCTTGGGAATATCACTAACTGTCCAATAAAACCAGTATAATACTTTGATCTATTATTATGCTTTGTATCTCGTTCTCATGATCACTATTGATTACTAAGTAGTACCGTCTAAGTCCGCTAGGAGTCACCACAATTTTCAGAGTTAAATGTAAAAATGAATGTGAAAAAACCAACTAACCACCTTCGCCATCTTTCCTTCATAACGTTTTTTGTGCGTAAAAGAGAAGCCACGTTTTCAGTTACACAAGAAAATAAATAGTTTATGATGGATAAAAGATGATGCAAGTGATAAAGGTAACAAATATCTATATGATGTATGTGTGTGTGTGTGTGTATATATATATATATATATATATATATATATATATATATATATATACATCACAAAGTTGGCGGTGATCTCACACGAGAGGTGAGAAAAATCCGTACATTTGGACTAGGTTGTATGGTTTGGACTAGGTCCATGTATATATGCATGCATGATGAATTCATGTGTGTATGTATATCATTGCATTAGTATAATGACTAATGACAAATCTGGCGGTGAGCTCACACGAGAGGTGAGACAAATCCGTACATTTGGACTAGGTTGTATACCTGTCCATGTATATATGCATATGTGAGAAATTCATGTGTTAATGTGTATCATTGCATTAGTATTATGACTAGTGACAAAACCTGGCTATGAGCTCACACGAGAGGTGAGACAAATTCGTACATTTGGACTAGGTTATATACCTATCCATGTATGTATGCATACATGTGTATGCACAATTCAATATATATTAGAGTTTTGTTATTCTACACTGTGAGATGGTAGCGTATTACCTAGATTTTTTTTGTGTTTCTTCTTGTAGATGTCAACAATCTTGAAGACATGGTTGATGACTCGACAAGTATCGAGAATAAAGAAAATAATCCACCAAACAATCAGGAAGAGACAGAAGAGACCTATGAGAAAGATTTCGTGGATCTCGATGAAGATATACTTGAAATCCTGGGTGATGGAAAATCAACTGAGGATGGTGAATTTAAATTCCATCCAAAACTATCCGAGGTTTGGAAAAAAGTTCTTGTGGAAGGACTAGGAAAGGAAAATAAAACAAAACTAATGAAACTATACCCTCGTAAGGGAAATTTCCCAATATTACCTCCAAAATTAAACCCAGAGAGTGAGGCTACTGTCAATGAGATGTTGAAAAAGCGAGATAAATTTCAAGTGGATTAACAAGACTTGTGCGGAGCCAGCTTGTCATCACTAGGTAAAGCGATTAGTTTAATATTTAATGAACAAAGAGAAAAAATTGACAATAAAGAGCTGCTAACTGCATTAATTGACTCTGGAAAACTGATGAGCGAGCTATTTAAAACTTTATCGACAGCAATAAAAGCACTTATCTATCCAGGACTAGATAAAAAGGCAAAAGCGGTTTTAGAACAATCAGAAACAGGCGAATTTTTATTTGGTTCAAGCCTGTCAGAGATAATTAAAACCGCAAAGACAGTGGAAAAGGTCGGAATGTCCTTGAAACCTCAAGCACCGGAAAAAAAACAAATCCTAAACCTCAATCTAGAGGTTTAAACTGGAAGAGCCCGTCTGGGAGAGCTGGCAATCAGCAGCAGACGGGCTACAATCGCAGGGTTAATCAGAAACCATTTTACCAGGACAGGACTCACGAGAAGAGTCGGCCAGACCAATCGCAGACTCGCAGCCGCCAGTTGAATCAGAAATTAAGCAATCCAATGGCGAAATAAATAAGGTTATTAAAATAGCAGGTCGGTTAAGACATTTTGCATCAGCTTGGTCTCAAATCACATCAGATAAATTTACATTAAACTGTATCTCTAAGTTCAAATTAGAGTTTAGTTCTATGCCTTGGCAATCAAGAACACAATCAAGAAAGACGGTTCTCTTAATGCAAATGACGAACCTCACTTAGAAGGGGTTATAAATAAGCTCTTGGAGCAGGGTGCAATCGAAAGATGCACTCCTTGTCCGGGACAATTCACTTCTACCTATTTTCTAGTCCCGAAAGCCAGTGGAGGTCACAGGTTTGTGTTGAATCTTAAAGATTTAAACAAATTCATCCCAACAAATCATTTCAAGATGGAGGATATTCGCACAGCCATCAAATTAATGCATAAAGGCTACACACCACGCATGGCTACACTAGATCTCCAAGATGCCTATTTGTTAATTCCAGTAGCCAATGATAGCAGAAAATATCTAAAGTTCATGTGGAGAAATTAACTTTATGAATGGATTTGTGTCCCATTTGGTTTAAATGTAGCCCCTGGTTATTTACAAAAATTAACAAGCCAATTGTAAATTATTTAAGAAACTTAGGTTTCTTGTCGGTGGTCTACTTGGACGACTGGCTATGTTTTGGGAAAAACGCTAGTGATTGCTCCAATAATATTAAAAAGACCAGGCAAGGTTAGGAGTCTTTGGGATTCATTATAAGCGAGCGTAAGAGTAACTTAGGCCAAGTAGGAAATGTAAATTTCTCGGATTTATTTTGGACGCAGAAAAAATGATTATAGAACTGCCACTGGAAAAAAGACTATCAATTCACGCATCAATTCTGGAATCTAAGAGTCTTAAGAGCTTTACCATTCGTTATCACAGCTGCATGTCCAGCAGTAAAATATGGCTGGTTATACTCCAAAGGGCTAGAAAGAGAGAAATATCTAGCACTATTGAAGAGTAAGGGAGACTATGATGCAAAAATGACAGTAACTGCCGATTTAAGACCAGACTTTGACTGGTGCGAGACCAACATACTGACTACAGCCAATCCAATCCGACAACACAATTATGAGCTTGAAATATTTACAGATGCCTCGCTCACTGGTTGGGGAGCTACATGTAATGGAGAGCTAGTAACGGAGCCTGGTTTGGATCGGAATTATATAGTCACATTAACTATTTAGAACTACTGGCCGCTTACTTTGGTCTCAAATGTTTTGCTAGAGAAAAACATGATTGTGAAATCCTCCTACGAATTGATAACACTACAGCAATTGCCTATATCAATAGGATGGGTGGTATCCAGTATCCGATTCTGAACGGTATCGCTAAACGCATCTGGCAATGGTGCGAACAGCGCAACATATGGATCACAGCCTCTTATATTCCATCAAAGGAGAATACTCAAGCGGATTTTGGATCTAGAATTATCAATCCAGATACGGCGTGGGAACTAGCTGAATGGACGTTCCAGATGATAGAAAATCGATTCGGCATGCCTGATATTGATTTATTTGCGTCCAGAACTAACAAAAAATGTGATAAATTTTGTTCATGACACCGAGACCCTGGCATACTGCGTCGATGCTTTTACAATGGTCTGGACAGACCTACAATTCTATGCGTTCCCTCCATTGTCCTTGATCTTAAAAACACTAAAGAAAATTCAAGCTGACCAAGCGCAAGGTGTCTTAATCATTCCTGATTGGAAAGCACAACCTCGGTTTCCATTGTGTAAATCGACGTTGGTCTCGTCACAAATATATTTCAAGCCCAACAAAAATGTTTTATTGTCTCCTTGTAGGGAAAAAAACCTTCCGTTATCAGGGAAAATGCAATTAGTGGCGGCAATATTGCCCGGCAGGCATTCTTAAGGAAAAATATTGACAAAGAAGCAGCAGAGCTCTTGGTAGGTTCAGTTACCAAGGCTACAATGAAGCAATATCATTTTTATGGTATGCGAGACTGGGTCGAATATGCTGCAGAAGCAGAGATCGACATGTATAGGCCGCAGATTAATCAGGTGGTGAACTGGTTAACTGGTAAATATCAAGCAGTTGCGTCATACGGTTCATTGAACACAGCTAGGTCAGGCCTCTCATTAATTTGTGGTGATAGAATAGGAAAAGATCCTACTATCGCAAGATTAATGAGAGGAGTCTTTATCAAAAGACCAACTAAACCAAAATATGAAAAAAAAATTCAACCTAGACCCGGTTTAAAAAAACTTGGAAGAATTACATCCATTGGAGAAGCTTAACCTACAACATCTGACGGACAAACTAGTCATGTTGTTAGCCATAGTAACAGCGCATAGAAAACAAACATTATCCCTGATAAAAATTCAAAATGTTATAAAAACATGTTATGGTTTTGAAATAGAAATTGCAGACAGGATAAAAACAACACGACCAGGAGCATACCAGCCCCTGCTAGTTTTGCCTGCATTTAAAAGCAATCCAAAGCTTTGTGTTGCGTCAGTACTGGATCGATATTGTAAGGTGACAAAAGGGATTAGAGGTGAGACTGACGAGCTGTTGCTGACCACAAGAAAGCCATTTAGAGCTACAAGTAAGGATACAATTAGCAGATGGATCCGGACTTTCTTAAGCAAAAGTTGGATTGGAGACGAATTCGGAGCACACGTCATGCATCTACGTCGGCGGCTTTAAAAAAGGGGGTTGACATCAATGTCATTAAAAGTCTAGCGGGTTGGTCGGAACAGTCTAAGACATTCGATCGATTCTATAATCTTCCAATAATTACTGATAAGAGAAAATTTACACAGGCAATCCTGAATCAACATTAAGTTAAGAGATATTCATGTACCTGTTAATTAATACTTAAAGAATATATAATAAAGTTAGTTGTTTCGTCACTAAAAACTCTGAACATCTACTTAGTAATCAATAGTGATAATGAGAACGAGATACAAAGCATAATTGACAGATTGAGCGAGCCCGCCGAAGGCGGGCGAAGCTCCAATCGTAATTATGCGAGTATATCGTTCGAAATGATCACTGCCCACCCGGAAAAATAATTTAAAAAAAAAGAATAATAATAATAATAAATATGGTGGAAAAAATAACATTTTTTCTTGTTCCCACCCATGAGCTCAGTACTTTAAACTATATGAAGGAAAGATGGCGAAGGTGGTAAGTTGGTTGCATTTTTACATTTAACTTTTAAAATTGTAGTGACTCCTAGCGGACTTAGACGGTACTACTTAATAATCAATAGTGATAATTTCGAACGAGATACTCGCATAATTACGATTGGAGCTTCGCCCGCCTTCGGCGGGCTCGCTCAATCTGTCAATTTATCTGAAATAACAAGCTAAAAATTCTAGGGATTTTATTTTATCAAGGATTACATACCGGATTCTACGAAGTTTCCACCTAATATTCCAGATAACACTTACAAATTGACTGCCAAATGGTTCAGCAATTCAACAAAAATTTTGCAGGCAGCTATGTTCGGATGCACTGAGAAAATTTACCGATGGAAGAAACACGGTCACAGATAAAATTTCAAGTAGAACCAAGCAGAACTAGAAGTTATCATTATCAGAGTGTAATAAATTTATTTAATGTTTTAAACAAATAAAATCGGTTGAAATATGTAATTAACGTAAATCATTATGATAAATTAATATGTAATTGACGTAAATCAATTATGAGGCAGTGAAGGGCTAATAGTTTAGGTGACAGACTACCAAGTGAATGCAAACTCCAATAATTTAAAAATTAATAGCCACCCGCCGTGGCTTTCTCCTGTGCATGACTGTGGCTAAAGGATCCCAGTAAGAATCTTCATCGAGAACCTAATAGTGGCCGCCATCCACGTTAAAAACGTTAAGGTCTCAAGGCTCCCTATACTGTTGTAAAATCTAGGCATCAAAACATAAGTGTAGGCAGAGGGAGGCGGTCCAGGTTTTGATTAGGACGGTAGCACTAGTGAAAGGGAAGTAAAGGTAAACCAATTATTTATATTTAAATTGCACTGAATTGATAAATTCAATATGTTGTAAAGACACTTATAATATGTAAAAATATTATCTAATTTGTTGTGTTAATATTATATCTTTTCCATGATTAGGAATTGATGGGCCCTGAGTTTCCTTTGCTCTATGATTTCAATTCTCATTTCATAGTGTTTGCTGAAAAGATTTTACTTTCTACTGCTTCACTTATATTTATTAAAGCATTTGACGCAATATAATCAGCAGAGTTTACTTGTAGGATCACTTATAATTCGGTTCACATTTTTATTCACATCAATGTTTGCAATATCACCGCCGGCATTATGTTCTCGGCTTTAGTTACTGCATCATCACGTGTTACAATTCTAGACGAACGCGATTTTTTTTGAAGTTTTCGCACTTACAATAAACAGCAGTTTCACACTGTTTATGTTTCAGATACATATAACCATCAACTATAAGTTTTAATTTACATTTGAACTTTTCACGAATTGGATGACCATTTTAATGATGGCCATTGTTTGATTGAAAATTATCTTCACCATAACGGTTTTAGCATTCTATCAAAGTGTCATGGTGGTGTGAGCATTACGGAAAATTTTATTGGAACAAAATAAAAATGGTGTTGTTTGATGTAAGCTAACAACCAAATTATCTGAAAGGAACCACATAAAACATCCATTTTCTGCAGATAGAAGCTGGGCAGGTAAGGATTGCCTAAGGGGGTTTAGAAAAAGACATTCCGACAGCACCATGCAAGCGCCGGGGCTTACGTCAGCTGCTGGTGTCCGCGCTTTTAATATGCCGTTTGTAGACAAATTTTATAGCATATTGCAGAGGGTTAACGAGAAACATTAATTTCCTCCGCCATCGTATTTACAATGTCGATGAAACAAGGCTCAATATTGTTCTGACAAAAAACAACCAAACTTTTTGCCAAGAATGGACGAAAGCAGGTTGCAAGGATAACGCCAGCTGAAAGTGAAACAACTACCGCTGTTATTTGCAGGTCAGCGACTCAGACAAAACTATAAATAGAAGAAACCTATTCATAGCCACATATAACATCCGAACAACGAAGGACCTGGAACACCAAACAGAACTCGAAGAGGAACTGAAAAATATCAAATAGCACATCATCGGCCTATGCGAAACCGGATTAGCGGAAAGGGCGACAATACTGAAGAGTGGACATTAATAATATCAAAACAACTAGTCTAGTCTATAATATCTAAACACAAACCATCATGTTGGAGGTGTCGGCATTGTGGTGAACACGAGCACAAACAACTAGCAACGTGATACAAAGCAATATCAGATCGCTAGATCTACATCACGTTGGAACTAAACAAACGATATACCCTACAAATCATACATACACATGCACCAACTAGTACAGAGGACGAAGAAGAGGTACATGAGGATATTTCAAAGGCCAGAAAAATGGAATAACCCAAAAACACCACCATAACCGGCAACTGCAAAGCCAAAATTGGACAACGAATAGAAGGAGAGCATGCAAACATCGGGAATTTTGGACCAGGCAACCGAAACGCAAGTGGCGAAATATTGCTAAACTTTCTACTTTAAGAAAATCTATACTGCCTAAATACATTCTTCCAAAAACCACCACAAAAAATGGACATGGAAAAGCCCGGATGGCACCACTAAAAACCAGATAGACTTCATCATATCAAACACCAGATCTATATGCAAAGATGTAACAGTGCTAAACAAAATGAACACAGGCAGTGACCATCGCATGGTAAGAGCCGACTTCTATTTTGACCTAAAAAAGGAAATAAACAAACTAGCCAGGCAGCAGCGCTACCCCACGATACAAGAGCTTACACTGAAGAAGGAAGAATACCATAGCGAGCTTAATAGAAGGTTAAAACCTACAGATGGACTAGACATCGAGAAACTAGCCCAAAATATAGAAACAAGTATCCAAACAAGCGTAAAAAAAGTTATACACCACCATCGCAAGGAAAATTGGAAAAGACCTATACAAAAAGAACAACAAAAAGGAGATACGCAAATATATAAGAAGCCATAACACCAAGACTATCCAGGAAACCATCGAACAGAACTGCAATATGAAGGTACTGATATCAAGAGTATCTAATGGCTAATTCTGCATAATCAAGCTACGAGCAGCAAACGTCACAATAGTATCCAACAAGAAAGCTATACTTGAAAAAGTGGAGAACTCCTATACCAAACTCCCATGTAACAAATACTCATGTAACAAAAGTGGATTTGGAAAAAATAACCGACATTGCCACAGAAGAATTGGAGAAGGCTTTAAGACAACTAAAAAATAATAAGTGCCCAGGAACTGACAAGATTACTGCAGAGATGATCAAACTAGGAAACCAAGCACTTCTGAACTCAAATACAGCACTCTACAACAAATGCTTACACTGAGGCAGAACACCTGAAAAGTGGCTAGAGGCAGAACTGATAATAAAATACAAGAGAGGAGATGACCAACATAGAGAACTACAGACCGATGCATCTATTATCCCACGTCTATAAACTCTTTATTATATAACTCTTCAACAAAATTTGACGAGTATCAACCGGTGGAACAAGCAGGATTCCGAAAAGGCTTTAGCACAACCGACCATCTACAAACGATTCGAAATCTTATTGAAAAAAACACGGAATACAACGTACCTATTCATATGGAATTCATCTACTTCCACAAAGCCTTCGACACAGTCGAAATTTGAAATCTATGGAAATCTATGGAAAATACACGAACTGACTCCAGCTACATAGCAATCATCGAGCACATATACACAAACGCCCTACTTCACTTAGGAATTCACGAAGGAGGCTTGACCAACACCATCATAGTGGAACGAGGAGTAAGACAGGGTGACACAATATCTCCGAAATTGTTCACAAGTGCCCTGGGAGATATTTTCAAATGACTCACATGGGAGAACAAAGGAATCAAAATTGACGGAGCATACCTGAGCCACCTACGTTTTGCAAACGACATCATAATGGTATTCAGAAGACCTAGACCAACTTACTGAAATGCTTAAAGAACTCAACCAAGCATCGTAGACGAATAGTGTAGTTGACAACATACCAGCCTTTCAATGCGGGAGAGCCGGGTTCGAATCCTGGTCGAGGAGGCGACAACAAGGCCGGTTTTCATCAACCGTCCGGGCAGCCCACCTTGAATGAATGCAAAATATGCCATACCGGGGTGATGCATACTAAAAGCCAAAGTGGATTAGGGTGTTTAGTGAGAGCTTCCCCCGAACCACTTAAAAAAAGGCATCTTAAAGGGTTATAGATGAACTACAACAAAACGAAAATAATGAGTCCCGAGAACCCACTCGTACTCGAATACATACATCTGTCATGGGCAGCATTCGGGAAACTAGGATACATACTAAAAAACAATATCGCACCCATAAATCTAAGAGAAAGTTTTTCGATACATGTATACTTCCTGTAACCACCTACGAGCTAGATACAACCGCCCTAACAAAAATAAACCGCAAAACAGACTGAGAGTGATGCAGAGGGCTATGGAAAGAACCATGCTCGGCATAACGCTAAGAGATAAAATCACTAAGAAGTCAGGAAAAGAACAGGAGTAAAAGACCTAATACAAGGAATCGCAGAATTGAAGTGGCTGGCAATGGGCTGGACATGTCGCAAGACGAAAAGATGGACGCTGGACAGCTAAAATTGCTCAATGGCGTCCCAGGAAAACAACAAGGGGTAGGGGAAGACTCCAAATATAAATGGATAGATGACATCAAGAAAATCGCCGGAAAAGAGTGCCACCAAAAAGCACAGGAAGGAAACAAATGGAAGAGTATAGGAAAGGCCTATGTCCAGGAGTGGACGAACGCGGGCTGACGGAGAGAAAGAGAGGGATTTTATTGTCTTGATTTGTTCTTGATTGTATGAATTACAAACTGTTAAACTAAAATTTGATTTCAAAATATATAATAAAATTTGATGATAGTCCAACTCATCTAATCATTGAAAGCGCTATTATCTTATGTTCCAAACATTTTTTACGTAAATTAATTAGCACAAATTAAAAGAAATATTTTATGCATGAATATTTTCAATTATCCAGATAGTATTGTAATTTTCATGTAGATAATATAATCTGAACATTTCTTGTTATAATAATGTTATTTGTACAAACTTAAAACAAACGGAACACAGCCTGAATATATAAATATATTCAGCCTTTCCGGAGCTTTATAACAATTACTGAGTCTTTTTAGGACTACCAAAACAAATCTCATGTGAAATTTTAAAGTTATTTTAGCTTTCCGTCCACCTTCGTGGCACTCAACAAAAAACCATAAATATAACATTGTTTTTAAGACCATGTCTTTCCGACACCTTAAGTGGATAGCCATCTGTGGACGCGCCTCGAGATTTATCTCTCGTCAGCACAGCTTTGCATCCATCAACAACAATTTGTAAACTACTTACTTAAAACCCCATGTGTTGATTAGGGGTAGATGTTTTTAATTTTGACATTTTGTGAGAGAATATTAACTTAGCAGGTTATTGATTGAACTGATAATCTAGAATTGGGGAAACCATCCTACGTTATAGATAATCATACAAACTTAAGACAAACGGAACACAGCCTAAATATATGAATATATTCAGCCTTTCCAGAGCTCTATAACAATTATTGAGTCATTTTAGGACTTTCAAATTTCACATGAGATTTGTTTCGGTAGTCCTAAAAAGACTCGGTAATTGTTATAAAGCTCCGGACAGGCTGAATATATTTATATATTCAGGCTGTATTCCGTTTGTTTTAAGTTTGTATGATTATCTATAACGTACATGTGATGGTTTCCCCAATTCTATCTTAATGTTATTTCTGTTTTGCTTTATTTCTTATACTTAATTTTCTTCCTTTTCTTGAAGAAAATTAAGTATAAAAAATAAAAAATAAAGCAAAATATAAATATTAAATATCAAGATGGTCAAATACATAAATAAAGTAATGTTTTTAATGATTCTTTCTAGTAGAAGCTTCAGTTTGCTGTTCCTCCTCGATCTAGCTAGTGTTATGAACTTTTCCGATTGTTCTACACTAGAGAATCCACTTGTTATTAAATGAGACAACGCGAAATAGTTTCAAATGTCCAATGAGTTGGTTTATGTCTGTTCGATTAATACATCATGTATGTTATTCACGGTTTATCTGATTATCAAGGCTAACGTAAGTTTTTGAATCAGTTGTGATGTTATGTGTATTATTCGACTATTCAACTCTTATTTGACATAAAAAAAATATCTGCTATATTTTTATCTGTTATATTATATCAACTTTAATAGATTTTTAATTACAGGTTTTTTAATAAAATTGCGTGGACAAAAGTGAGTGAGATTGGAGATAAAAAAGCTAATAAATACTGCATCATTGTTTTTTCAAATGTATTTTACTGCCGAAATTTTATATAAATGTTGACAAAAATCGTTCTGATATATTTGGTATTAGCTGGAATTAATGTAAGTATAAAACTAAATTTATTTTCCCGCAAATGAAAAAAAGTTTTTCAAAACATTTTTATATGAAATTTATTTTGCAAATAATGCTTTCTGTTGATTTATTTGTGACTGAAATAATTTTGCCTCACAATACTTAATTATTTTGTCTATCGCAAAATAAAACGCAAAATAAATTTAGTAAATTTCTAATTAAACATTTATTTCAGGGCAATTTGTTTGAGCAACATACTTACAAAATCATCTATGAACGAATAGTCAAGGACTATTTCAATCCGTCATTCTTCAAATCCTTCAATATACTTAATTCGAAATTTAATAGGACAACAAAAACTATTAGCGCTAATTTTGAAAATATTGTGACCCTATACGACCTTTCAGTAATTTAAATAAAAGACACACAAGAAACATGATAATACCTAACTTTTGCTTCTAGTGCACTGTACAGGCATATGTCTACTTGAGCAACCAATACAGGAATTTTCCAATGCAATGGTACGTGGATATATGTAAATCCATGGAGAAAAACTACTATGGATTTGCAGAATTAACTAAGCTTGGAAATATGACCACATGTCCAATCAAACCAGTATAATACTTTCATCTATTATTTCTGTGTAATTACAAGTTAAAAATTCTAGGGATTATATTTTATGAAGGATTACTTGCCGGATGCTACGAAGTTTCCACCTAATATTCCATATAACAGTTACAAATTGACTATCAAATGGTTCAACGCTTCAACAAAAATTATGCAGGCAGATGCATTCGGATCCATTGAGAAAATTTACCGATGGAAGACACACAGTCACAGATGAGATTTGTTATAAGCATATAGAACTAGAAGATTGTTATTATTATTAGAAATAAAATTGATTGAAATATGCAATTAACGTAAAAATACATTATATTTAAATTGTGTTTTAATATTGTCATAAAATAGGCAAAACCATATGCTTACACCCCTCATATTTTCTGTTTCACCCAATTATGTTTAGTTATTCAGCAGTTTTTCATCTTGACGGCTGTGTAACTGTGTGCGTTCACATGTGTGTTCTTACCAAAGTTATTTAGATAAAATAGATTGTTGGGCATCCTAAATAAACAAAAAGATAAGAAAGTGCGTAACATTTATAGAAAAATCACATTGAAATTTTACAATGGGACTCATTTATCCCATTGGTATTTTATAGCTATAATTTTTTATGGAATGTACGGAAAAAGACTGAGGACGAACTAAAAAAATGTTGGGAAAACTGTTATGACGAGGACCCATTTGCATCATCTGATGACTCTTTGGAAGATGGAAACTTCGAACCAGACAGCGACAGCTCTCAAAGTTCCGAAGATGTTCAAAGTTCTAAAGATTCATGCGACAGAGCTGCTACTATCGTTAAATATAGGCAACCCAATGCATTCCGTTAATTGTCAAACAATCATTAAACGTCAAACTAATCTAACATAAACATTATAAATATATATATATATATATATATATATATATATATATATATATATATATATATATATATCAATTGAAACAATTCGAATTAAAATAATGTTCAGTGACAGTGAAAAAGAAAATGGCATTCCGCCCGAAATTGTTGAAAAAAATTTAAAACGGGATCGATTCGAGGATGGGTATAGAAAATTTATGGACTGGAAAATGAAGCCTAACGTTAAATCGTTTTCAGAAAATGTAGTATTATCATACTTTGATGAATTATCTCAAAAATGAAACCTTCTTCACTTTGGGCAATTTATTCAATGGTTCGGACAACAATTAATATAAAGCACGACATCGACATTTAAAAACATTCAAAGTTAATAGCTTTACTAAAGAAAAAATCTGACGGATTTATAAGCAAGAAATCAAAAATTTTCACCAATCAAGAAATTAACAGTTTCCTCAATAATTCGCCGGATAACCAATATTTATTGATGAAGGTATTCATTACTTTTATTATATTATAATGCTCTCTAATGGGCATAACGACATTTTTCTTTATATAATTTTAGGTTATTCTTATCATTGGCATTAGTGGTGCTTGCAGAAAACAAGAACTACGAAATATCAAACCCTCCTATATAGAAGACACCGGAACATCTCTGATCTTGTGTTTGGGGTTTTCGCGGATAAAAACCTGTGTTGGTTTCTTTCCTCGGGGATTCCGCGTTGATGTTGGGGGTTGGTTTCTCGACGTTTCGGCGAACTAACATTCGCCATTTTCAAGAGATATATGCGTCTGCGCGGGGTAACGGTTAGACGCATACTGAGAGCTCGATCGTGGGATGCGACTACTTAAGGTAGGCGTCCACAGGTCCGCATCGTACGTATCGGAAGCATCGCATCAAACGGATTATTTTTGTACAGCGCGTCCACAGTATCAGCAGCGATCGGATTTGCCGATGCAACTACTAGCAAATACCATATTCCGTATGACGTCATCGGCACGCATCGTTGCCCTTCGGAGAAAAGTTGCCCCTCAGAGCATCGGTATTGCCGACGGGTCGATTCGTGCGATCCGAACGATGCGGAACAGTGGACGCACTTGTATTAGTTTCTATAGAAAGAATACTGCAATTCGTTTGATGCGATGCGTCCGAAACGTACGATGCGGAACCGTGGACGCCTACCTTTATAGCTGTCTGGCTTCGGGTCATGCGCGTTGTGTCACTGGGTTGTCTGGGATTGCATTTTGAGGGTGGATATGATCGGTCGCCTCAAAGTTTTAAAGATTAATGCGACTGTAACGAGCTATCAATAGATGCTGAACCCATTTCCACCCCTGAAGTCAATTCCTGGTATGCGATTCCAAATTCATTTACCTCCATTTAAGTTACAACATCAAGGTCATTTGCTATCCTCAATGGAAATATTGCTCGTCAATCGGATGAACTTGAAGTGGTTTTGCAAATTTTTCCACATAGTTCGATGATATTTATTTCGGTATGTACCAATTCCCGACTTTTAGTAGGAATTATACTTGTTATGACTTACAATAGAGTTCCTAACTTCACCGATTACTGGTCAAAGAATGTATCCATACGAAACGAGGCTATAAAAACTGAAATTTCTCAGAATCGCGCACAACTACTTCTCTCTAAGATATAATTCAATTACCCAGAAAAGGGGACTGATGCTCCTGAAACATATTACATTGATGAGATGGTTTCTTGTCTGAAATATACATTTTAAAAATGCAGAGAAGACAGATCATTCTAGGGCATTAACGAATCAATTTCCAAATTCAAAAGCCGCTGAAGTCTGATACAATATCTCCTTTTGAAACCCATCAAGCGTGGAATCAAAATATGGGAACGATGTGATGCGGAAGCGGGATATGTATATGATCTCAATATTTATTCTGGAAGAGACGACACTGTAGGAAAGTCACTACTACTTTAGGTGAAAAGGTTTTATCGTAATTTATCTGTACAGTTCTGGATTCACGAGTCACTTTAGCATTTGATCGCTTCTTTACCGGTGTTAGACTGATGGACAACATTTCCTGTATGTGCAACTTGTATTCTTTCGCGCAAATTTATGCTAAATTATGCTATTTGATGGGAAATTAAAGAAAAGTGATTCTCAACTCTTATGTAATAATGTGACCATATTGGCCGTAAGGTGGCAAGATAGCAAGGAGGTTCTTGTGATCACAAATTGTAATGTAATAAGCACAACTTGAAAGCAAAGGAATGGTAGGAAAATAGAGGTACCATGCCCAGAAGCAATTGTTCTCTATAATAAAATAATGGGTCGAGTGGACTTATCGGACCAAAAAGTCGATTGTTATGACTTTGGCAGAAAATCACAAAAAT
Organism: Phosphuga atrata; assembly: GCA_944588485.1. Classification (NCBI taxonomy): domain Eukaryota; kingdom Metazoa; phylum Arthropoda; class Insecta; order Coleoptera; family Silphidae; genus Phosphuga; species Phosphuga atrata. Next base: position 22,393,279 of record OX155904.1, on the reverse strand, counting down.
TGTGGAAAAAGGTTTTCTATAAATTGTTTATGACATCTTTTGTCAATGCGTCAATTCTATTCAACGAACAACGAAGAACAAAAAATCCACTGTTACAATTTGTTGCCCCTCTAGCAGAACAGATAAAGGCTGTGGGCAAACAAGCAAGTGCTATCAAACGTAAGAAATCTGCTGGACATCCATCCCAAACAATGAAACTTATGCTCAATGTTGGAGATCACCTCCTAGTTGAAGGTAGCTCCAGAAGATGTGCGAACTGTTAAGGAAAGGGCAAAAAACGCGAACCAAAACCTTGTGTATAATGTGCAAAGTTGCTTGATGATGATGTGCTTTACGCCTTGCCATTCATAAATATAAGACCATACTGTGATTAAAAGAAATAAATTTAAAAAAAAGCAATACTACATTCACACTAACTCATGGGTACACTATTGGGATACATCCCAATAAAAAATACCAATGGAACTATATTTCCCACCACCCCCACAAGAATGCCCTATACAAAAAAGGAAGTTGAGCTATAACTGATGTTTTTTAGACACAATAAGGCCAAAAATTATAAAAGGGATCTTATAAACAAAATAAATAAAATTGGTAGGAAAAGGCTTAAATAAATGAAATATGTCCAAATGTCATATATTATGTTACACAATAATAGTGATGAAGGTAGTCACTTTAATAATTACTTTCCGTGATTAGTATTTCATGATGACAACTGTTTCAAGTAACAATGTTTTTTTATGTACTTAAATGACTTAGTATATAAAGGTTTATTAATAGACCAACGTGTATTAGCAACTTAATGCATTATTAAACTTCAAAATTAAATTACAAAGTATCTGAACGCCAAACCTTCCGACTAAGAATTTCAGTTTGGTTCAGGTTCAAATTAGGCAAGCCAATTCCGTGTTTGTTCCGTAAAGAGGCAACGGTAGAAGGCCCTCATCACATTTGTAACGCACGTCCGCTTCCCTGCCAAATTACGAAGGCCTGACAAGGTGCACTTTCGGAAGCCTCACATGCATGTTATAATCCAAACGTAGTTTTTGAACCGAATATCTAACTAATTCTCCTTCAATTTTCATCACCTCGATCCTGAATTTAGATCTCCCTGAAATGGTTATCAATATAAGATTAGTCAGGAATCCCAAATATATATTTAAATTGGACTAAGCCATTGACTTGCTAATAGCATCCGAATATCGCATGTCTGGCAGAGAGATTAGTTTAAATCTAAACAGATTTGTATTTGTGTAACATAATATAATACAATAAGAGTAATGTAATTTTATAACACTGCAAGTGTTAAGATACTCCTTCAATGAAACGGATTATGCAAGCATTAATTTTCCACCTTTGTTAAAATATTTTTAACATTGTCACTCCAAAAAACATTTTCTACCAGATACTGTGCTTTTGATTTTTGTATTTTCGCTTTTATATAATTATTGTATCCTTCAATAATATTCAAGCAACTTTTTTGTAAATATTTGCTAAAAGTTGCTAATTCACCTAGAACATCATTCAGAACAAACAGTGCCACAGTATACTGGGGATAATAATCCCCCCAGTATATAATAATCCCCAGTATACTGTGGCAGTAAACAGCAGACTGGTGAAAAGAGTTGCTAGACAGACTATAAAACTAGACAAGACGAGTCTACTTTTTAAACGGTCTGTTCGCAGAAGCAGTTTGCAAAGCTATTTCTGCGTATTCTGCATGCATATTAAATAAATAATTATGGCATACTCGCTTGATCTAATACATTTGAGAAGGTAATTTTCAAAACGCAGTATTTGACAAAAACCTGTTTTTCTGTAAATCCTTGTACCTTATAAATTCGAATATTTAATTTGTTAAATACCAACATGCAATTGTGGTAGAATGGTTAACAATGACGCAACATTAAGAAATCTAGATCTGAAAGTTACAATAAGGCTATTAATACAGAAAAATAAAACTAAAATAAGAGTTAATTAAAGCGTTTTGAAAGTTACCTCCTCATTTTTTATTGCGCGTCTTTGACGTCTGCAAACGGTTTCCAATCGTCTGTATTGTTGATTAAAATAAGGTGGCTCTGTGGCCCCCCCCCCTAGGCCATGGGCCCCGGGCATTCGCCCGATTGACCGACGCTATCGACGCTACTGATTGTAATTAACGATGAATGTATCAAATAAAATAAATAAGTTTGCCTTCTCAAAAGACAATGTGGAATATCTTGTAAGTAAATATTCACACTTTTTAAGTACTGAAAACCTTAATAAAATATGTGAAGAATATTCTTAACTTAAATTTCGGATTTCACAAAACAAACAAGACAGTAGCAATAAAATCATTTAGTGACAGTGTAGTATAGCGATACTTAATGTTATCATGGGAACTTTTCAAACATCTAGTGCTGACTGCGAGAAAGGATTCTGCACAATTAATCTAATTAAATCCAAACTTAGGAACAGATTAAATGCCGATGATTTAAATGATTTGATGAGGATTAAAATCTAATTGGCAAATGAAAAAAAATAGATGAAAGAAAGGATGGCGAAAAGATAGGCGAGAAAAAATGCAGCACTAAATGCTGCTTATGCGTCGTAAATATAATGAATTAATTTTTATTGTAATTATGGATATTATTAACTGTAATATAGTTAATAACATACTATACTAATTGAAAATTTCGTTAACAACAATATACCCCGCTTTTTTGCACTTTGAAAACCCTTAGAAGATTTTTGCACAATCATATTTTGTGCCGCGCAGTCAGTGAAAAATTTAGAGGGAACATTGATTATAAGTTCCTAATTTCACTGGTTTTAGTGGAAATTTGCAAATATTTCATGTAGTTTTCCAATAGTAGATAGGCAATTTATTTGAAGTTTTATGGAATTTTTACAATATGGATCAGGAGACTATAATTTTAGCGGCTCAATCATTGCAAAAGAAATACGAAAAAGAACTAAGTGACGATATTGCCCAATAATTATTACTGCTGATTATTACTACTAGTGCGTATTCATAAATTCAATTTTAAACTAAGCATAAAACCGACAGAATTGTTAAAAAAAATAATCGAACTAGAATTTCTGAACATGTTACCTAATACAGCTATTGCTCTCCGAATTTTCTTAACCATACCAATGAGTGTAGCGAAATGTAAAAGATCATTTAGTGTACTGAAAACGATAAATCATTTCCTACGGTCAACAATGGGTCAAGATCGACTAAATGGATTGCCGACGCTAAACATAAATTTTCAAATATCGCGTACACTAGATTATTCTAAAATTATAAACGAATTTGCTGATGCTAAAGCGCGAAAAAAGTTTGTCATGTAAATTTACTTATTACTGGGCGGAAATACCAAGAAATATTTTGAAAAACGTGTTTTCATTTTTGCGGGAAAATTAATTTACTTTTATGCTTACATCAATACCAGCTAATACCAAATATATCAGAACGATTTTTTTCAACATTTTTATAAAATTTCGGCAGAAAACTACATTTGAAAAATCAATGTTGCGGTGTTTATTAACTTTTTTATCTCCAATCTAACTCAATTTCATAGGTTACACTTTTATTAAAAAATATGTAATTAAAAACATATTAAACTTAACATATATATATTTTTGCAGGTCAAATAACAGGCCAATAGTCGATTAATAAGCGTAACATCACAACTGATTCAAAAACTTTCGTGAACCTTGATGATCATATAAACAGAATGAATCAAATCGAAATCATGAATAACATACAACATTTATGAATCGAACAGGCGTAAAACTACTCATTCCATATTTGATACTATTTCGCATTGTCATGTGACAAGTGGATTCTCTACAACAATCGTAAAAGTTCATCAAAATAGTTAGATAGACTTGAAACGCCATACTGAAGCTTCTACTTGAAATAATCATTAATAATAATAATTTATTCACATTTGCCACAGAATCATACATACATATATATATATATATATATATATATATATATATATATATATATATATACAGACATAATAAATAGAAAAAATACATATACATACAAACCATGATGTGGATGTGATAGTCAAAGAACAAAATTGATTAAAATAAACAAATTAAAATTATATTAAGACTTGCATACAATTTGCAGAATATTATTAGTGTTGGAGGAATTCATCAATTGAGTAGAATGCTCCCTCAGCCATTAAAGTTTTGATTTTACATTTAAATTGCTTTTGTGGCTTACATTTAATGTCATCACTTAGATGATTAAATAATTTAGTGCCAATAAAAAAAAAACATTTTTCAAACAATGCTGACTTATGCTGTAGAGGTCTTATTGCATTCCATGTCTTGTTTGATATGTGTGCGAACTAGATGCAGTGCTATAATTATGTATATTGTTCTTAGTGTAGCACAGGCATTTGTAGATAAATATCGATGGTAGGGTTAATAAATTATTGGCTTTGAATGAACTTCTGCAGCTCTGCCTAGACTTTAAATTAAAAATAAGCCGAATTATTCTTTTTTGTAAAATGAAGCACCTTTTAGCGTTACTTGAGATTCCCCAAAGCAGAACATTAAATGCAAGATGTGAATATACAATAGCATGGTAAAGATTTAAAATTGTATTGGTATCCATCGATTTTTTCATTTGAGAGATTATAAAATAAGCTCTTGATAGTTTCTTGCAAACCATATCAATGTGATAAGACAATGTAAGTTTGCTATCAATTTGTACTCCAAGAAATTTGGTAGTAGGTGACAGTTTGTAGCGTTGATTATTTATTAGAATGTCAAAGTTCCTGTCCATGGTTTTTCTTTTGCTAAAATATAAGCAGACGGTTTTGTCATGATTCACAATAAGCCGGTTCTTTTGGCACCATTTACTGAATTGATTGATAATAATTTCCACCTGTATTTTCAATTCATCGATGCTGTTTGCAGTAACAGCAATTGATGTATCATCAGCAAACATGATTGTCTTGGCGTCTATGTAACTCGGTAGATCATTAATAAATAGTAAAAATAAAAGTGGTCCCAAGGCAGATCCCTGTGGCACACCGATTCCGATATCCTTTGTGTTAGAAATGTAGTTGTTTAATCTCACAATTAATTTTCGTTCTGTCAAAAATGATCGTAGAAGGTTTAAAAAGGTGCCTCGAAAGCCGTAACATTCCATCTTGTCAACTATAAAATCAATATTGATAGTATCGAATGCTTTGGCTAGATCAAAAAATAGTCCAACAACATGGTTTCCTTCATCCAGATTTTGTATGACAAATTTAACGAAACTGGTGGCAGCAATTTCAACGGATTTATTTGGTCGAAATCCATGCTGACATTCTGATAACAGTTCATATTTATTTAAAAATATCATCATGCGATCAAATATGAGGCTCTCAAAATTTTTTGAGAATGAAGATATTAACGAGATTGGTCTATAGTTGTTTACATTCTGAGGGTTTGCTTTTTTATGTAGTGGCACAACCAATGCGACTTTTAAAACTTATGGATAGACTCCTTCGTCTATGGATTTATTATAAAGATGCACTAGCGGTTGTTCGATAGCTGTGAAAATACGTAATATGGTGTTAACTGAAAATCCGTCAATGCCTGCGGAGTCCTTTGAAGAGATTTTGTAAATAATATTTTGTATATCAGCTACGTCTATAGGCGGCATGAAGAAGGATGTTGACATTGCAGTATTTGCTTTAGTGCATTGTCAGGATAGTGATGGATAAACACGTTTAATATATTGACGAGGAATTTCGGAGAAGTAGTTAGCAAATTCTTCTGCGACTTCATTTTGTTTCACTATTTTGTTTTTATTTATTATTAGGGAAATTTGTTTTGGTTGAGAGCATTTACCCAGATTTTGGTTTATTATTTTCCAAGCTTCTTTCATTTTATTATTTGCAGAATTTATTGTATTGAAGAAGTAGGACTTTTTTGTAATACTAACATTTATTGCGTGTTGACGCTTTTTTATTTTATATTGATTACGAAGATGCTGATCACCCACTCTGCAACAAGCCCAATATAGTTCTCGCAACTTCTTACCCTCCTCTATGATTGCCGTTGTTATCCATTTGTTTTCAGGTTTAATAACAATTCGTTTTAGTTCCTCTGGCATAATATGGTTAAGTCCAAATGAGATTGTATGTAGGAATTCCTTAAAGCTTTCATCAACATTTTTTTGATGCACAAATCCAAAATCCAACTTGTAGAGCCAGTGTCGGAATTTATTGAAATTTTCTTCAGAGTAGATCCTAGAAAGTTTATAAATACACGTTTCTTTTTTTAACACTCTATTCTTTAATTCTAAAGCTTTCAACTTTAGATGTAAAATTTGACTTAGATGATCAGCAAGAACAGGTTCAACTGAGCTGTTTGTGAAAGTATTACTGTCTAGGTTTGTGGCTATGTAGTCTATTGCAGTATGCGTACAAGAGCCATCTGCTCTACCGCATATTCTTGTAGGCCCCATATTAATCACTTTTATATTAAAACACCTTAGAAGATCTAGTAGAGTTCGTCTATGCATAGTATCTTTCATGAAGTCAATGTTAAAATCACCACAGAGACTAACATAATTATTAAGTTTTTGTACATGGCTTAAAGTGTTTTTGAGTTGATGAAGAAAAATCTTTAAATTACCTTTAGTTGATTTATAACAAGTCACTAACGAAATTCGTGTATTGTGTACCATTAGATTTATACCACAAGTTTCGAAATCTAGTTCAGTAGAAAACTTTTGAATATTCAGATCAGACAGATTAATAACATTATTATAACAAGATATATTCAAATTATAATAATAATAATAATAAAGGGCTTTTGAGCAATGATTTAGAATATACACCTATGAGGTCATAAACACTCCTAATAATTTACAAACAATTCTTTTCCCAATCATTGGAGGGAGGCGAAGTTCAGTAGTCACTGTTCTTCCACTTAACCCCCAAAACAAAAAATAATTCAAAATAATTACAAACAATAAAAAAGAAAAATACAAAAACAAAGAAGAAATATACTCCAATAATTAAAATTGAAAATAAATTCCAAGCATAAGCAAATTCCAAGCAAAGCAAAAGCGTAGTGACTCAAACAGATTGTGATCAACTTTACAATCTAGACTGCTCAAATGTACGGTTATTTAATCTATTAATGTCTTTATTGCTCACGTAAAAGCCTGCATCTGACTTGTTTTTTGAAGCGCCTTATGCTTAATGATCTTACTTTTTTTGGTATCTCGTTATATATCTTTGACAAATTATACAGAAATGACCTTTCGTATAGGGAGGTTTTATATGCATGCGGAGTTATTAATGATTTCCTTCTAATATTAATGTTATGGATATCGGTTCTATATTTGATTTTTTTATATAAATATGCCGGACTCTGGTTGACTATAATTTGGTGAAACAACACAGAGGATCGCAATTTTCTGCTGTTATGCATGTTCAACAAACGTATTTCCTTTATTTTATGCGACACATGATTCCATTTAGGAATTCCACGAACAACAATTGCAACAATTTTGGATTCGCTGTATCTTCTTTGCGGTCTGCAAATCAATACAACCACCATATACGACATAGCAGTAGGAACAGTGCGATAGAACCAAGGTGTCACATAAGAGCTTCATTGTAGCCTTATTTAAAATATTTTTGTTTGTGTAAATAAGTTTTAAATTACAGAATGCCCTTTTGGTACAATTGTTTACATGAGATTTAAAGCGTAACTCAGTATCCAAAACTAGTCCTAAGTTACGAGCTTCTACTATTTGAATTCATTTGCCATTCACAACAATTTTTATATTATCACCAAACTGTTTTCTTGCTGCATGCCTGACAAATAGTAACCCTACCGTCTTGTCTTGGATTAATACATAAAGAATGTTTGCAAGAGGATTCCGTTAGCTTGCAAAGGTCCGTATTTATTTTATTGATTGCCTCCTCTAACTTTTGTGGTGGAAATGATGCATACAGCTGGGTATCATCCGCGTAGTAATGTACCTTGCAGATAGCCATATTTGTGTTTAACTGACTTATATAAAGAGAGAACAATAGCGGTCCCAAAATGAATCCTTGTGGAATCCCCTGATTTATTATTACTTCTTGAGATCTCGCATCTCTATATGTCACAATCTGTTTTCTGTTGGAAAGGTACTTTTTAATTAAGTCTATCGCGTTATCATCTATAGCTAGATAGTAATATTGCATATAGTAAGTCGTGATTTATACAGTCGAACGCTTTTGTGTAGTCTAGGAGAAAAGTACCGTTATATAGTTATAATCAGCCTCCATTAAGATGTCATCCACAATATTTAAGATGGCCGTTTCACAGCTATGGTTTTTCCTAAAGCCTGATTGATTAACCGGTAATATGTTATAGTTGTCTACAAATGACATTAGTTGCCTAAACATATTTTTTTCAAGTATTTTAGATATAGTATATTGGAAGGATACTTACAGGACGTAATTGTTTAAATTCCTTAGGACCTGAGACTTTAGGTAGAGAAATAACGAGAGATGTTTTCCACGCAGTAGGCAAATGACTCTGGAGGAGATATGAGTTTATAATATGTACTAGAAATGAGTTGTTATATGGACTACAACATTAGTGGTAATTGCGTTTAAAATATCTGAAACTTCTCCGATTTCTACTAGCTTGAAATTAAATTTACCTTTAATGTTGAGTTTAGGCTTATTTTTATATAAATTCATTGTGTCCTGAACGTTCTGAGCAGCAATCGGTTTTACCGAGTCGATAAAAAAATTATTGATTTTATTAACATCAGCTAAATGATTTGCAAGTTCGTTGGTTTTATTATTTTTGCTATACACGTCTAGAGTTTCAAGCTCTTTCTAAAGGGTTCTGGATGTGCTCGATCTGAGTCTATGGTTTAGATACGCTTTTTTCTCTTTGACAATAGTCTTGTTAAGCAAGTTTCTAAGTTCTTTATAATAATTAAAATGCGCGAGACTATTCGTGCGTTTGTATTTTTGTAGTGCAGCATCTTTCATTTGCATCATTAATTTTATATTACCTGTTAGCCATGGTGCAGGCGGTTTTGAACATCTTTTTGTAACCATAGGCGCATGGTACTCAAATAAAGAAAGTATTACGTTATTAAAATATTGGACTTTTTGATCTATATCTGAAATGTAAAAGATATTATCAAAAGTGGCAAGTTTTTTAGGTTCTCATCGAAAAGATTGCGATTGAACTGTCGGAAATCTCTGAATGTCTTGAAAATTGGTGTAGCTCTTCTTTTCAGTCCTTTAAAACAGCAATAAATAATTTCGTGGTCAGTTGGTAAATTGTGATTATATTTTACGCCGCTACTTGATATCTCTATCGCGTTAGAGCAAATAACTACATCAATTAACGTACAGGTATTTCTACAGTCGTGTGAGTTCGTAGATAATTGGTTTGAGAACTAATTCATCTAACATTTTATACAATTTATTGCAAACGTTACTTTCCATATCGAGCAAATCAATATTAATATCCCACATACAAACCACTTCATCGCATAGGAGTTTGTAATAAAATAGTTGTTCTTCAAAATTGTCTATAAAGTCATTGATATTGCAGTTTGGTGGGCGGTATATTACTCCAATACAATATTTCTTATTCGACACCCTGATTTCTATCCATAAATGTTCAAAGCACTGATCAGAATCAATCGTTTTAAATCAACAAGATTATGAATGAACATGGGGTATGCATGTTCATTAATACCCCCTCTTCTGTCTCCTCTATATTATCCTATATTATATTATCTAGATGAAAATTACTATAATATCTGGAGAACTGGAAATATTCATACATATTTTTCTTAAATTTGTAATAATTAATTTACCTCCAAAATGTTTAGAACATAATATAATAGCGTTTTCAATGATTTGTCTAGCGCCATCCGATTCGGCAAGGTGTCTTTTAGTAAGTGACTATTATTGTTACACTATGTATGTGAGTACTGCCTTAGCAAACGGGACACATGTCGTTGTTTTATTGTTTTAACCATATCAGTTAACTCAAATTCTTATCTATTGTTTTATCACCTTCACTCTTAAGAATAGTTAGTTAAGAATAATCTAATTTAGATCTATAATTGGTAGCACCTAGTTGTTTTGCGTAAATAAACCTTTAATTCATTTTTAAAAATTTGCTTCTCAACTTCAACAAGTTACTTTACTTTACTTTTAAGTTACTTCAATGAATGAATGGATGACTGGATACATGAATAAATAATGAATGAATGAATGGATGTTTGAATATATGAATATATTAATGAATGAATGACTGGCTACATGAATGAAGATTAAATGAATGAATGTTTGAATATATGAATGTATGAATGTAGGATTGTATGAATGAATGAATGTATGAATATATGAATGTATGTATGTATGTTTGTATGTATATATGAATGTATGAATATATGAATGTATGGTATGAATGTATGCATGTATGAATGTATGAATGCATGAAAGCATGAATGAATTAATGAATAAATAGATATTCTCAATTTCGAGGATAAAAATAATGTATTACTAATTAAAATAATTAACGTATTTGAACTGTATCTATTACAAATACAAGAACAAATTGAAACAAACTAGTATAATGTAGGTATGTCGGTGTATAATTTGAAAAATGTGGATCAGTCTGGCCAGAGATTTAAATTTTCATGTTGTTAATAAACCAAAGGCGGTGGTGGCCTAGTAGTAAAGGTACCAGATTACTGTCCCGGAATCAAATCATTGGACATAAGTAAAAATCAGCAAACTGTACTCTTGTACGTGGCTCTGGCAAAGTCATCACAGTAAATCTGCCACAAAACCTCCACCTATAGTGGCTCGACACATGTTAAAAACTTTAAAGGCTCCCTATACTTGTGTCTAAGATCAAGACACCAAGCACAAGTGGCAAGAGGGAAGGCCAGGAGGAAGAGAAAAAAACAAAAATAAATTGAATACAAATTGATTTGTCTGATTTTGATTTGGATACGAAAATACAATTTAAATATAATTGATTTACGTTTATTACAACTTTCAATAACATTTTTTATTTGAAATTAACTATATTCTGATAATAATAACTAATCTTCTAGTTGTAATTGGTTCTAAAAATGTTTATCTGTGACTGGGTTTCTTCCATCGGTAAATTTTCTCAACGCCTAGGAACATATCCGCCTGCAAAATTTTGGTGGAACCGCTGAACCATTGGAGAGTGAATTTGTAACGGTTAGCAGGAATATTAGGTGGAAACTTCGTAGAATCCAGCACTAAATCCTTGACAAAATAAAATCCCTAGAACTTTTTGTTTGTAATTACACAGAAATAATAGATCAAGGTATTATACTGGTTTCATTGGACATTTAGTCAGATTTCCAATTTTAGTTAATTCTGCCAATCCGTAGTAGTTTTTGTCGACACCTTTACAATGATCTACGGACCATCGCATTGGAAAATTCCTGTATTGGTTGCTCAAGAAGACATATGTCTGTATAGTGCACTAGAAACAAAAATTGGATTATTAGGTCTCTCGTCTGTTTTTCACTTAAATAACCGAAAGGTCGTCAAGGGTCACAATGTTTTCAAAATTAACGCTCATAGTTTTTATTGTCCTATTAAATTTCGTGTTGCACATATGGAAGGATTTGAAGAAAGAAGGATTGAAATAGTCCATGACTATTCGTTCATAGACGATTTTGTAAGTATGTTGCTCAAACAAATTGCCCTGAAATAAAGGTTTCATTAGAAATTTGCTAAATTTATGATATTATTTTGCGATAGACAAAATAATTCAGTATTGTAAGGAAAAACGTATTTCAATCACAAATAAGTCAACAAAAAATAATATTTAAAAAATAAATTTCATATAAAATCGTTTTGAAAAACGTGTTTTCATTTGCGGGAAAATTAATTTAGTTTTATACTTACATTAATTCCAGCCAATACCAAATATATCAGAGCGATTTTTTGCAACATTTTTATAAAATTTCGGCAGAAAACTATATTTAAAAAATCAATGTTGCGGTATTTATTAACTTTTTTATCTCCAATCTCACTCAATTTAATAGATTACACTTTTATTTAAAAATATGTAATTGAAAATCTATTAAATTTCACAACGTTTTTTGAAGCGTAAAATCACAACTGATTCAAAAACTTTCGTGAACCTTGATGATGAGATAAATAGAATGAATCAAACTGAACCATAAATAACATACAAGATTTATGAATGGAACAGACGTAAACCAACTCATTCGATTCTAATTCATTCGAAACTATTTCGCATTGTCATGTGACAAGAAGTGGATTCTCTAAAACAACCGGAAAAATTCATCACAAAAGTTAGATCGAGAAGAAACGCCACACTGAAGCTTCTAGTAGAAAGAATCATTATTAACATTTTTATAAGAAGAGATATTCAATTTATATTATCTATATAAAAGTTATTTTATATCTGGAGAATTGTAAATATTCATACATATCTATTTTTCTTAAATTTGTACTAATTAATTTACCTCCAAATTTTTTGGAACATACGATATTAGCGTTTTCAATGATTTTTCATTACATGTGTTGGACGATCATCAAATTTTATAATATACCTTTAAAGTCAAATTTTAGTATATCAGTTGGCAATTACGACATTCAAGATCAAATCGAGACAAATTAAAATAGTAAACGTATATTTATTTATCCAGGAAATTAAAATTTCCCCCATTCCTACTACGTATGATACGCAGCTACCTGTTCTGCGAGAAAAAATATCATTTAAAGGGACAATAAATTAGCGTGTAAGTATATTAGACATTATAGACTACCTACAGAATAAAAATATAAAGTCTGTAACTTGTACGAAACTAGCTTCAAAGCATCCTGAGGAGTCTCTTCATCTTTTAAAATTACAGCTCCTTCTTCTTCTTCTTTAAGTGTCGTAACCGCTTCGTTCGTTGACCATGATGTTGGCTAATAAGTTCATGATTTTAACTTTGTCGACTGCTGCACGAAACAGCTGGGCTGTTGTTTTGCCATACCATGTGATTAGATTTTTTATCCATGATGTCGTCCTTCGACCTACACTCATTTTTCCTATTATCTTTCCCTGAATGATAAGAAGCAGTAAACCATATTTTTCCGGATGCCGCATAACGTGTCCAAAATATTCGAGTTTCCGACTTTTGATGAAGTTCCGTAGTTCCTTAGTTTAATTTAGTCTTTGTAGGATTTCTACGTTCGTCACTCTGTCTACCCAACTGACTTTTAATATCCTCCGATAGGCCCACATTTCAAATGCTTCGACTTTTTTCATTACTATTGTCCAGGATTATTTTATTATTGTCCAGGATTCAACGCCGTACAGTTACACCGGGAATATATAGCACTTGAGCATTTTAGTTCTTAGCACTACTGATAAATCGTGGGTACATAGTGCTCGTTTCATTTTGATAAGTAGTGTTCGCGCTATTGCTATTCTACGCTTTATTTCTTGGCTGGGATCGCATTTTTACAGCTCCTGACGAGTACCCAAAAGAATTGCAATCACCCGATTCGTGGCCAAAATATACCTGCGTTAGACGCTATTTTTTAAACAAGGTAAACCATACAAAGAAAACGGATTAAGACCTTAAAAGGGTTCACTCACTTATCCCAAAGAAACGGAGATAGACAGCTTAATTAATCAGAACCAAAATGTCAATCTATTAAGGCGGGCGGGATTCCACTGAGGCAACTTTTTCGGCAACATGTAGCATGCGGCATTGACGCATGCTACGCAAGTCTTTCCATTGAAGAAACACGATGCCACAAGAAACATGTCTATTTGTGGCATGCTACGTGTCGAGTGTTGTTCTCTCGACAAGATTGAACGAATGTCGAACAGTGTCATCGCTAACCAACAGCAATCGGATCGGGCTACTTGTAGCATGCGACATGGGCTGGAATAATGAAAGAGCCACAACATTCATTGAAGATTACCAAAGCTCACCCAGATACACATACAAACATACGGTCTTGTTTATGTTCGACAATAACCGATGAGAGACAAAATTCAGTCCTTTAGCGCTATTGTCAACAGAGAATGAAATAGCATCACGATTTGATATGAGAAAAATAAGAAGAGAATAATACTAAGAAATAAAAATTTTGCGTTAAAACCATGCTAGAAAATGCTAGAAAATATTGCAATTTGTTAATAATGTTTGTGATGAGATTAATTATATTGAATTAAATTAGAGACTAATACTATGGCAATTTGAATATGTCTTTATTTATTCTTAAAAAATATTTTCTTATGGGCAAAATTTCAATATTATCTCTGGGGTGCACTTATGCGTTTTTTATTTATAAATTATTGACCATATTTTCTCTCGAATACAAAATATATTAAAAGGGTCAATTTTTCAATCCTCAGATAAACAACGAGATAAGCTTTAAACAACCAGATATACGAAATAAATACATAAGTGATGGATAGCTATCACCCGTAGCCAAATATCTCAATGTCACTAATAACCTCAAACGAGGTGGTATTGCATCACGAAAGTTGGAATCATGCTTTTTTATAGTGGGTGAGATTTTATCAAGCAAGTACTCAATTCCTCTTTGCTCATTCGTGTAAAATCTCGAAATAAAGCTTCATCATCAACAAGCAAGTTGTTGTATAAATTATATTGCGTTTCTTCAACATCGACATATAGTTGTCTTCTCCACCACCGTGGTGATCTTTTTTTCTTACGATTCAAAGCTATTACCAAATATGCAGCTGCCGCGACTTTCCGTAAAGACATGCTGCACCAAACTGAAGTTGTCTAAAGCCGGCTCCACACATTGGCTCGCACGGCCAGGCCAATGTGTGTTCCAACATTTGCTGTTCTTTCACACACCACAAGTGGGCGTCTACATATTGGCTCACAAGTGCAAACTTCTCAGTTCACAAGTTGTAGAGGCAGTGGTAACATGTCTGGTGATCTTGATCTTGAACTAGCGGTTGCTGCTTTTTATATAGCTTTTTATATAATAAATATATGGCCAATGTGTGGAGGGAGAACTTCATATGGGATTACATGTCATATGAGAGCATGCGCCAATTCCTTTGAAGTGGGACAGAAAACCGACAACCCTATGGCCAGCTGCCAATGTTTGTGCCAACCTCCACCAGCCCATTCACAAACGCCAACTTCTTCATCCACACATTGGCCATGTGACGTATGCCACATCACTTGGCCAATGTGTGGAGCCGGCTTAAATGGAATCGTTTCAGACGCATGCTACAAACATAGACGACAAAGCGCATGCGACGTGGGGCCACAAATTCCGCATGCAACATTATTGTGCCACAATTCTATGCCACATAGTTGCACATGTATAATCAGGCAAAACTAGGAAACATGTATCATGCCTCATGTCGTACAGTGTTGCCTCAGTGGAATTCCGCCTTTAGTCAATCTCACCCTGAAGATGAAATTCCTGAACACAAATTATTAAATCTAGTTGCAACCCCGTTACAAATGTACTATTAGAATACTGGAGGTCACAGAACAAAAACAATTGAGCTCTCCCTGGCTACAGCCTGTCGCTGTTATAACATCAAAATCTTGGTGAAAACATAATTGAATATGGGACAATAATTTTCGCCACTGAAACTAGCTAAAAACTCAGAGGTGGAGGAACACATCCAAGCCGATCAAATACATCTCCGAAATGAGGACGTTGAACTACTTGCCCGCTGTGCCCACAAGAATAGGAAGTTTTTCATAGGTGTGGTTTATATTCCACCAGTATCCAGTGATGATGCTTATGCATCTCATATACAAGTGATCGAACACATTTACTTCAAAAAACGGATGCGGTCAGGAGACCCCCGTTAGGAACGAAGTTCCACTTCCATCCCTTCTGCCTCGAGAACTCCCGCAACCCCACCGAACTCTCCTGGGGAGAAAAAGCAGCAGATATCGCAGCGTAATCACAAGACTAAAGTTTTAGTCGTTGAATATTTAGACTGTATTTATTTTATTGGTTTTTTTTAAGAAAAAGCCTATTGTCCACATGGATGTTAAAGGATTTGCGAAAATATCTGTCATATGTGACAGATGACGTATGTGGTTGAGTATTTGATTTAGGTCAGGAGTGTCCAAACTGCGCTCGCAAGACAAGTTGCAATGCGGCTTAAAATAGAACGGTAATAGAATGGTTAATTTAATGAACAAATGCAAACTGATCATACGGACAAGATGCAATGCGGTCCAAAATTTAGTAAATAAATAAAAAACAAATTGTCTAACTGGGGCAAGATAAATTGAAATGCGGCCCGAAACAAAAGCGTCAATTTGATAAATGAATGAAAAAAATTATCGGTTTTGTTTTGGCCCGCGGGCCGCAAGACAAGTTCCAATGCGGCCCAAAACAAAACCGACAATTTTTTTCATTCATTTATTTCAGATACCACATTATGCGTAAAAGTTTGCAAATTTCGCCACCCAAGCAGTTAGTCTGTATATATTTAGTCTAAAATTCACCAATTCTAAATTTTCTAAAATTTCTAAAATTCACCAATATAGACGATATTATTATATTACATCCATACTTGCGGTAGTATACAAAAAATGTGATATTCAACATGTGTGATATTCAACTGTCGATTGCTGAGTTACTAAGATAGTTACAGCTCCGGAACTGCAAACTGCAAAGGTCTTTTTCATTATTTTGAGTCATATAGTGAAATCTGTCACTCTGCGAAAGAAACAGAGAGAGCACGCATTATAAAAATATGCACAGAGAGAAAGAGATAAGCGTATAACGTAACGTAACGTTTTCTGCCAAATCACTCCTACCGAGACCTCCCTAAAGGAACTACGTTCCAAAAATTCTTCTACTGACTTTTACGGGTTTCGTGACTTCAATTTACCTAATGTAACATGGCCTAACGACAATTTAGGCATAGTTACGAGCGGTTACAACAGCCTCAGCAGTGAAACTGTAGCACAGGGTTACGGGTTTTTAAATGTCTATCAACATATTGACATTCCCAATGCTAGAGGTGTTTTATTGGATCTTTTAATTTCAAATAAGCCGAATATCTTTGTTAACTTAGATGCAGATCCTCTACCTCCCTCCTCTATTCATTATTAAAGCTTCTCCTTTGAAAGATCCTTAAATGATTCAAATTATCATAGTCTGAATCTTCGCGAAGCTACACTCTTACTGCTTGGGACATTATTCAGCATTGAGCCAAGTAGATTATAGAACGCTTCTTTAACGCTGTCCTCAGTCTAAAGAGTTGCTGATAAAATTGATTGGTCTTCCTTTGGATGTGTCGAGTCTCAGGATTTCAATACGATCATTAATTCCAACAGGAATAGATTTGGATTGGGCTAGAAAAGTAGTTTTGATGGCAAAGCCTACTCCGTTTTGCCTGGGCTGATCTTTACTTAAAGAAATAAGTGCAGATCTTCTCAGAGATGATCTTCATGCCCTCTTCATGTAAACGGGTCTCACTTAAGCCTGCAATATCTATGTTGTATCTATTATTGCGGTCCGACGCTCAGGGTAGTTATTGTTGTCTATCATTGTACGTACATTCCATGATGCAACTTTTAAAACAGGAGAGCGCTTTCTGCTACCCTTGATTGCAATAAAACCTAGACAAGCCCTCCAAGAACGAACATTTTCAGGATATTTTGCTTTTTTATTTTTGTATCGGAAAGAAAGGCTCACAAAGTAAAGTTTATGGTGTTGAATACATAACGGAGCGCACGTATCAGAATTAGTTTAAAAATCCGTTCTAGAGTTTTTTTACTCTAAGGTGACCAATGTCCTCGTCAACCTGCTAGAGTTGCTGATGTCCAAATCAATGTCATTATTATAGAGCAGTGGTGGCACGCAAAAACCTATGGCACGCGTGTCACAGCTGACACGTAGGAAAATTTTATTGGCACGCGAACTACTTCTAACGCATGCCCTCTCATCTTGTTAAACTATGTCTATGTCTAAAATAAATTTTAACTTTCACAATCTACTTTTGTGCAACATCCATGGTGTAAAATACAAGACGTGTTCAAAATCCGTCGATTGGTTTGCCCGTAATTGCAAAAGGCGCACACAAATTTTCAAATTTAAAAAATTCGCCAAAGCCGTATTTACAAAGCTACAATTTTGAAATTTGGGAATTTGTGAGATCTCGTAAGAATATCAAATCATACTACGTTTCATCTAAATTCGTGGATTGGTTTGCCCATAATTTCAAAAGGCACACAAAAATTTTCAAAATTCACGAAAGCCGTATTTACAAAGCTACAATTTGGCAATTTGTGAGATTTCACAAGAATATCAAATCACACCAAGTTTCATCAAAATCCGTGGATTGGTTTGCCTGTAATTGCAAAAGGCGCAGAAATATTTCCAAATTTCACCAAAGCCGCATTTACAAAGCTACAACTTTTAAATTTGGTAATATGTGATATCAATTCATACCAAGTTGCATCAAAATCCGTACAATGATTTGTCCTTAATTGCAAAAAACGCAAAAAAAATACAAATTTCAAAATTCACGAAAGCCGTATTTACAAAGCTACAATTTGGGAATTTGTGAGATCTCATACGAATATCAAATCATACCACGTTTTATCAAAATCTGTGGATTGGTTTGCACATTTTGCCCATAATTGGTTTGAGATTTCGCAAGATTATCAAATCATACCAAGTTTCATCAACATCCGTCAATTGGTTTGTCCGTAATTGCAAGAGACGCACAAGAACTTACAAATTTCCAAAATTCACGAAAGCCGTATTGACAAAGCTACAAATTTGAAATTTGGCAATTTGTGAAATTTCACAAGAATATCCATTCATACAACGTTTTATCTTAATCCGTCGATTGGTTTACTCGTAATTTCAAAAGGCGCACAAAACATGTCAAATATTCACGCTAATACGGTAACTGATTTTCACTATCGCATTGTAAAAGTAGACCTGGCACGTCAGCATTTCAAAATGTGAAAATTTAAAAAAATTGGCACGCGGCCGGGAAAAGGTTCGTAGAGGATCGTCATATAACTGTTCGAGAGATTGCATAGAGGTTAAATGGATCGCACACAACCATTGAAAATCACTTAAAACGTCTTAGACTCAATAAGAAGCTCGATATTTGGGATTCCTGTGAATAAAAGATATTGACTTAATACAACGATTCAATATTTGCGATATGCATCTTAAGCGTAATGAAAACGATCCTGTCTTGACAAGACTCTTCACCGGTGATAAAAAAATGGGTCACCTACAGCAACCCAATTCAAAAACAATCATCGTCCAAGTATGATCGAAACCACAAACCACATCGAAAGATGAATTGCATGAAAAAGCATGCTGTCGATTTGGTGGAATTATAGATGTGATGTATTTTAAGCTACTTCCAAGGAGCCAGACAATAAATTCAGATGTTTACGGTCAACAACTGATGAAGCTGGATGAAATAATTAGAGAAAAACGGTGAGAATTGGCAAATACTAAAGGAATTGTGTTCCACCATTATAATGCAAGGTATCGCACATCTTTGTTAACTCTTGGAAAATTATTGGAACTTGATTGTGGAAGGGATGTATCCCCCAAACAACCCTGACCTGGCACCACTTGGTTCAGTTTTGATTCTGATGATGACCAAAAGTTCTATAAGCGCGGAATCACGAAGCTGCAAGAAAGATGGCAAAATTCCTTGAACAAAATGGAGAATGTATAATTGATTAATATGTCCTTTCATATTACAAAAATTAAATTGCTTTCTTGCCAACCCTATATTATGTAATTATAAAGAGGGGTTTTTTAGTTCAATATGTAGAATTTTCTACACATTATATTAATTTATACATATTGTACTAAAAGATAAGTTGGAAACATGGGGTACAACGGTAGATCGCTTCCTCGTAGTGTACCCTGGGCAACGTTTAAAACGGCCAAAGATCTACCACCGTGCACGTAGAAAACCTGAAGCTCGCGACTAAAGTGCACACCAGAATTTCTGCAACCCCAAAGAACCAACAAATGCTTAAACAACAAAAAAGGCCCTCTTCAGGACCAAATTCCAAGACGTTAAAATCGATCTCATTTAACATTGAGGGACTATAAATGGGGCTATAAAGATAATAATGACGATGGTGACAAACATAACTCAGGTTATGTGCCCAGTTTTTAAAAGAAAATTAAACGAAAATTACTGTGAGGTTTTGTGATAAAATGACGTCGAACTATATCGAAAGGTCGTTAGAACTATGAGGAATGGTGTTTTTCGGTGCAAAATGTGCTCGTGTTAAAAGGCATGGCGTCCGCCATTATGAAGAGGTTACCGGCTTCGGCTACAACAGCTCAAGTTACTGAAGATTCTAAAGCAAAAGCGAAACTAGTATTAACCATCAACCCATCGCTTTACGTTCACATAAAGCACGCAGCTACAACATACGATTTATGGAGCAAGTTGAAGAATATGTTTGATGATACCGGTTACACAAGGAAAATTAGTTTGTTACGCAAACTCATCAACATTCGGCTTGTAAATTGCCACTCCATGACCCAGTATGTAACTCAGATTATAGAAACAGGCCAGCGACTACAAGGTACAGGTTTCAAGATCACCGATAAGTGGATCGGTGCATTGATGTTAGCGGGATTGCCAGAAAAATATAGTCCTATGTTAATGGCTATAGAGCATTCAGGCATATATATTAATTCAGATGTCATAAAAACAAAGTTGATGGACATGTGTAGTGAAGTTAAGACGGTTTCCGATGCAGAGAATGCTTTTGTTGCCAAAGGTTCACAGAGATTGAAATATGGGAACTCTAAAAGTGGCCAGAGACAATCTAGTGAAACAACAAAACCTGTCAAAGTCTTAAAATGCTATAGATGTAAACAAACAGGTCACTATAAAAACCAATGTTCCAATTCCGAAATAAGCAATAGGAAATCAAATGCATTTTGTGCTGTTTTTCTGAGTGGGAAATTCAATCCCAACAATTGGTATGTTGACAGCGGGGCCAGCAAACACATGACCGCGAAACTAGAATATATCACGAATCCATCATATGAACATGAAACCAAAGAAATCATAGTTGCAAACCAAATATCTGTTCATGTGCTGTGTTCTGGTGATGTAAACATCATTACAGTTGTGAATGGTGAAGAATATGACATCACAGTTTCAGATGTATTGTGCATATCTAACCTGACAACCAACTTGCTTTCAGTGAGTCAGTTAATTAAGAATGGCAACAATGTGTTTTTTAAAGAAAACACTTGCTACATCTACAATCGACAGAAAAATCTCGTTGGAATGGCAGAATTAGTGGAAGTTATTAGCAGATCAGTTATTAGCAGCAACAGCTATCGCATCAAGTGATATTTGGCATCGACGTTTGGGTCACATTAACAGTACTAGTTTAAACCTAATGAAAAATGGAGCTGCAGAAGGTGTGTCATATACAGATACGGCAAACATAGACAAATCCAAGTGCACTATTTGTTGTGAGGGGAAACAGACTAGACAAGCTTTTCAGCATAGTCTCACAAATACAAAGGATGTACTGGAAGTGATTCATTCAGACGTGTGCGGTCCTATGGAAAATCTATCCATTGGAGGATCCAGATACAGATGTTTTGTTTGTTGATGACTATAGCAGAATGAGTTTCATTTATTTTATGAGAACAAAAAGTGCGGTATTTGAGTTTTTTAAAGAATTTCAATCTATAGAAGAAAAACAAAAAGACAAAAACTCTTAGGACAGACAACGGCGGTGAGTTCTGCAGTTAAGACTTTGAGAAATATTTAAAACAGCAAGGAATAATCCATCAAAAAACTAATGCCTACACGCCTCAACAGAACGATGTGAGTGAGAGGATGAATAGATCATTAGTTGAAAAGGCCAGATGCCTGATTTTTGATGCTGGTTTACATAAAAAGTTTTGGGCAGAAGCCGTAAATACCTCGGTTTATTTGAAAAATAGATCAGTTGTTGCCGGATTAAATAAGGCTTGGATTTTTTGCGTACAATAAATAGATGTTTTTTTACAAATAATATCTGTAAAAATACAAAATTCGGTTTATTCATACAAAAAGAGATTACTTCATCCAAAAATAGGTTACTTCGTCCAAAATAAAAGCCTTGGTTTTTTTACTTACAATAAATAGATGCTTTTTTACAAATAATAACTGGAAAAATACAAAATTCGGTTTATTCGTACAAAAAACGATTACTTCATCCAAAAAAAGTTACTTCGTCCAAAATAAAATATAAACGCCCAATAATCGATTAATCAAATAATAATGATTTAGTACAATAATTGATATATTTGTACAAAATAAAATCAGTTCACCCAAAAAAGGTTTAACTGTACAAAAAAGGTTGACCCATCCACAATTTGATTGCTCTTTACAAAAAATTTTTTTTTACAAAATACAATTAAATCTTCACAATAAACGAATTTTACAAACAAGGACTTGATTCCTTCAAATTTTATTTCTAACTAACGCGGCGTGTAACGAAAGAGAGAGCGCAAACACATCAGTCTTACGACCAGAAGCACTGTATGCCATGGTGTGTCTTTCCTTGAACCGAAGAGGGGTGGTAGAGAAATTGGAAATCAGAGAGAGGAGAATCATCAGGAAGATCCTAGGCATTCCCGGTAAAGGAAGATGGGGAATTCCGAAGACGACATAACTCTGAGCTCTACGAACATATTGAGAGGCTCTTTGACTATGCAAGGAAAAGAAGAGTAGCTTTCTATGGCCACGTTGCAAGATTGACTCCTAACCGACTAACCAACAGTCGGTTCACATTCTGGTAAAACAAGAAGGTTCGTACCACTTGGTTGACGGAAACCGAGAAGGATATTAATGAAGTGGGAATAACAGATCTCCAAAACAGACAGTCTTCTGAGAGATGCATCCTGAAGGAAGTCCGTGGGTTCTAGGAAAAACACTGAAGGAAGTCCGTGGATTTAATGAAAAACCCCGAAGGAAAGGTACCCCCTGGACAAAAGAGGGAAAGAAGCTACATCTGCAGAAGATGCGACAATACTGGCCAAAGATCAAAGCCCAATAGTTGAACAAGCGTGGTCCAAAATAGGGCTATTGGAAACAAGAAGAAGAAGAAGATAGATGCACTATATATAAGAAGCACTATATATACTATATATAAGCAGATAGAATAATGCAATTTATTTCCGAACTAATCCACTCATCAATAAGGTGAACAGTTTTTTCCTTTCAGTGTTTTTATGCATATAATAAAAGTGTGCAGATT
Source organism: Phosphuga atrata (assembly GCA_944588485.1). Classification (NCBI taxonomy): domain Eukaryota; kingdom Metazoa; phylum Arthropoda; class Insecta; order Coleoptera; family Silphidae; genus Phosphuga; species Phosphuga atrata. The sequence continues at coordinate 22,369,986 of OX155904.1, read as the reverse complement.
ATTAAATTCACTCGTAAATTTGCATTTTGCATTTATTAAGTAAAATAAAAAACCTTTTTTGGGTGAATTTCGAATATGTTTCGATTCAATCGAATATTGTAAGGAAAAATCATAGTTTGTAAGAAAAAATCATTTATTGGATGATTACATTTTATTTTGGATGAATTAACCTTTTTTTGGATGAATTAATTTATTTTGTACGAAGTAACCGAATTTTGGATTGATTAATTTATTTTTGTATTTATCCAGCTATTTATTGTAGAACTTCATCCATTTATTGTATGTTGAGTTTTTTATACTTCTAATCGAATATAAATTTTATGCGATTAAATAATATGAAGTTAAGTCAAGAACCAAACTTAAGTCAAGTACGTATCTTTGGAAGTAAAGTTATGATGCATATTCCAAAAGAAAAACGCCAAAAGTGGGATAAGAAGGCTAAAGAACTTGTTTTAGTTGGCTATGCTGAAAATGTGAAAGGGTATCGGGTTTATGACCCAGAAAATAACTCGATTACGACAAGCAGAGATGTCATCATAATGGAAAGACCAACAGAAAATACTGTAGATATTCCGGTTATACACAAGGTTCCAGAGGAGGAACAGAAATTAAATAAAATAGTAGACACAGATAGTACCGACAGTGAAGTTGAATATGACAATAAGGACAGTACATATATACCAAATGGTTTTTTGAACGAAACAGTGTGTATGCAAAAACCTGTAACTTATAAAGGTAGCAGTGATGACAACAAAGTATTAAAATTAAAACGTGCCATCTATGGACTCAAGCAATCCTCTCGTGCTTGGTATCAAAGAGTAAATGATTATTTGAAAGATTTAGGTTATCAGAAATCTAAATATGAACCTTGCTTGTTTATAAAATTTGAAGGAAATGTTAAAGTTATTATAGCATTATTTGTTGACGATTTTTTTGTTTTTTTCAAACTGTGAAATGGCAACAAATAAATTAATAAATGAGTTAGGTTGTAAATTTAAAATTAAAGAAAATGTTTAGGTTTAAGAGTTAATATGCATAAAAACTCAATAACTGTTGATCAGGAACAGTATGTTGAAAGTTTATTAAAAAGATTTAACATGTCACACTGTAAGACTGTAGAAACTCCTATGGAGGTTAATTTAAAGGTAATTAAGTCTCAGAATGGTAGTTGTCAGAATAATTATCCATATAGACAACTCTTAGGTAGTTTAATGCATTTGGCAGTGCTAACTAGACCTGTCATTGCATATAGTGTAAACTATCTAAGTCAGTTTAATAACTCATATGATGAAATTCATTGGAAACATTTGAAAAGGATTTTGAAATATTTAAAAGGAACTAAAAACTATGGTCTCATATTTTGCAAAGATAAATCTAGTATTTAGGGTTATGTAGATGCAGACTGGGGGTCTGATATTAATGATAGAAAATCTTTTTTTTACTGATATATGTGAAAATGGCATTTTTCCACGGCTTACCCTACATGAAAGTGACATTTTTTCATTCTAGGGATGAAAATATTTTCACGTCTAGAGACGAAAATGAGCATTTTAAATTTATGATTTTCTCGATTAAAACACTAAACTAACCAAATTTGCATGGACTTTCTTATTAATTACATCAATTTCAATGAAATATTTTATGTACAAACGTAAAACGAGCCTGAAACTTTTTAAAAAACCGAAATAAAATTAGGACATTTCACTTGAAAAGTATCACCTTCTATGAGAATGCAATATGTTACCGTGGAAACGGCCAAACTAACAATTAAATTTGTTTTGACAGTTCGCTTCGAATTGGATTTATTAAAGTCGAATTATGGATTCTACAACCGAAATCAGTAGAAAAAATTGCATTTACTACTCGAGATGAAAGTGTTTTTTTCTGGTTCGGTGTGATTGCTAACTCGCTGGCGCTCGTGAGCAAACTCCCACCTCACCAAAAAAACGCCTTTCATCTCTTGCTGTAAAATATACTATTTCTGGGTTTTGTTTTAAATTATCAAATACAGTTATCTCTTTTGAATGTAGGAAGCAAAGAAAAGTAGCATTATCTTCAACTGAAGCCGAATATATTTCCATGTCAGAAGCTAGTAAAGAAGCTATTTATCTAAAAAACTTATTGTTTAAAATTTTAGAGATTTCAGAAACAATTAATTTGTATAATGATTGCCAAAGTGCTCAGAAACTGGTTTCGAATCCAATATTTCATAGGAGATCAAAATGAAAGGAGATGAAATGAATGAATAATTTTGTTAAAATTGATTATCTGGAAACAGCTGAAATGCCAGCAGATATTTTAACCAAAAGCTTTGGATCTGTCAAACATAAACGTTTCACAGAAAAACTTGACATTTTACCCGTTTCTTAGTTTTGGTAATTTATTTGGATTTTTGTTGATTTTGTTAAGCGGAGGTGTTAAACTTGTAACAATAATCTACAACTATTTGTACAACTAACGCCATCTATGTAAAACCGTATGTACTTATTATTATATACATCTTATTGTTATTAATAACTTACTCAACTAAATAAATATGTCAGTCTATTATAAGCAAGACACTGCGTATTATTAACATTAGTTAATAAAACGCAGTAGAATCTCCAAGGTGCAAAATTAATTGCGTATCTTACCATTCTTTCTCGCCAATTTTTTTAGTAATGTTATGGTAATATGGTTAAAAACATTCGAATTGGCACTACCGATAGCAGCTTATCTCTCGTTTTAAATATTCAAGTATTATTTAAAAGATAAGAAAGAATTGTTTGTACCAACAAATTTTACTTTTTAAAAAGGTATTTAACATTTTCGCTTATTATACTTATATAAGAAATTATTATCTTTACTTTTATCGCGTTAATTATAAGCAAACTAATAGTTATCACACACATGCTAATTTTAAGTTAAATTCAGCTTTATATACATGATAAATATGTACATAAATATTTAAATATAAATATATAAATATTTTTAAGAATAATTATAATAAAATATTAATTAATTAATTGATAATTATTTTTCGTATTTGATCAGGATATTGTTATTTTTTTGGGAAAATCACATGTAGAACCCAAAAAAACTTAATTAATGTAATTCAATGTCAGTCGAGGTGTTTGCCAGTGAAGTAGTTGTTTTTAAGAAAGTTTGTTAAAGAAAGATACGTTCTATACGCAATGATGTTAACTTTGTTAACGATATGTATTAAACAATTTCCTAGAAATTATAATCTATGAAGATAAGATACAAACACTAATGTTTAATTTGATCAAAAATCAAAATCTTCAAACTCAACAAAATATATTTAAATAAATAAATATATATATTAATAATAATAAAACATCTTTATTGTAAAACTTATAACTACATATAAATTCAACAATAGGTCTGCGGTCTTTTGACCGGAAATGAACATATATATGAGCAGAAATGGAGAAGAACATAAATTTTAATTGAAAAATTAGGTGAGAATGATTGAGTCAGTCGTCGTTTAAGGATTCAAGAAGGGTTTTAGAGAGGTATTGTCAGAGTGTTTATTTGGTCATTTTAAACAAAGTTCGTCAATAATCGGCATGTTTTTAAAGGTTTTTTGTAAGTCTGTCATATCTGTCAACAAGTAGAGGGACCCGGGAGGGACCCAGTTTGTCTATAGAGGAGTTCGTTGAAGGGGTTGTTTTTGATATGTATGAGTTTCTTGATGAGACGGAATGTGATTCGTTCTGCGTCCTCAACGATTCATCTACAGGAATTATTGGTAGACGTAATTATATGTTCATCAAGAATGGGACGACAGATAAATTTATAAATTTCGACGCAGTATTGGTGGTGATGCCCTGGTTATCGTACGTTAAGGCTCAAAAGTGTTTGCATAGTTTAATTATCTATATATAATTATCTGGAACCTAATTTGGAGTCGATAATAATTTTGCGTTTAGAGTCCATAGTAAGTCCCAGATATTTAATGTTGCTGGAGGGCAATACGACGATGGAACATTTGTAGATGTGGGGTGAATTTGAAGAAATGTTGTGGTTTGGTATGAGGAGTTGGTATGATTGGCAATTTGTATGGATTTGGAGATAATCTCCACGGGTTGAATCATGTAAGAGTGTTGTTGTAAGATGTACAGACAAGATGTTGTAAATATAAGATTTTGGAGTAGGTCGATGGTAGATTTAAGGGAGTTGCTGTGGGAAATCGGTGCAGTGTCGTCAGCGTATTTTAGTATGTAGGATGTAGTATGTATGATGAAAAGCCCAGGAGATAGTAGACGAACTTTTCCCCATCCACGAAGAACCGAGGTGGGAACAACCGATAGTAAATCCGATTACTGAAATTTTTTCATGGAAGAGCCATTATGGATATTCGAAGTTACAAAGCCCCTGGTCCAGACGGACTGCCAGCAGAAGCCATTTAAATAGATGTCAAAAGATACCCTGATATATTCTAAAAGTCATGTACAACATTATGGTGGATGGAAACTTCCCGAGCATCTGGAAGAGAGCTACGCTAGTCCTACTTTGAAAAGGGGACAAGCCCATATAAAACCCATCGTTGGATGGGTCTTGCGACGATCCAAGAATTTCACCTCTAACGTCGCAATACGAATGCCCCCGTCCGTTCCTATTAATCATTACCTCGGGAGTTCCATTATTATTTATATTATGTTGTTCCATTATTATTATATTATTCCATTATTCCATGCACACAGCATTCAGGCAAAACTCTAGCCTGCTTTAAGCACTCAAATTTGATCAAAGTAAACGTGCCGGCCCACCTCGACACTCACTGAAGAGCACTGCGATGGGATTGCAAGTTGAACCGCCCAATGTCACCAAATGGCTAAGTTCACCGGCAGGACGTCCCGCGGCACGCCAGTTGAACACCGCGAGCGGTGAACCGACGGCGCGGGACACAAGTTCGACTACGAGCTTTTTAACCGTAACAGCTTTATATACGCTATAACAGCTTTAATATACGCTATTGGAGCTGGAATTACCGCGGCTGCTGGCACCAGACTTGCCCTACAATTGATCCTCGTTAAAGGATTTAAAGTGTACTCATTCCGATTACGGGGCCTCGGATGAGTCCCGTATCGTTATTTTTCGTCACTACCTCCCCGTGCCGGGAGTGGGTAATTTGCGCGCCTGCTGCCTTCCTTGGATGTGGTAGCCGTTTCTCAGGCTTCCTCTCCGGAATCGAACCCTGATTCCCCGTTACCCGTTATAACCATGGTAGGCGCAGAGCCTACCATCGACAGTTGATAAGGCAGACATTTGAAAGACATGTCGCCGGTTCGAGGCCGTGCGATCAGCGTAGTTATTCAGAGTCACCAAACAAGAGCGACGACGAGGCTGTCGCCCCGCCGCCGATTGGCTTTGGTCTAATAAAAGCATTCCTCCCGTCTCCGGTCGGAACTCATGTATTAGCTCTAGAATTACCACAGTTATCCATGTAACTGTGTAACCCATATAAAAAAATCAGGAAACTTCTGGAAAAATTAGTGCTACATAGGATAAAGATTGAGCTCAGTCAAAGGAAAAACCTCTCAGAAAAACAAAGTGGATTCAGGGAGGGCAGGTCAACAGTGGACGCTACTATGCGATTCCTGGACGTGGCGGAGAAAGCCTCAGATGGTTCTAGGGCAACAAGAAAGATTAGTCCTACTTTGAAAAGGAGACAAGCCCATATAAACCCCATCATCCTATCAACCATTGTACATGCTAAATCTTGCAGGGAAACTGCAAGAACAGTTAGTGCTACATAGGATAAAGATTAGGCTCAGTTACGAGAAAAATCTCTCAGAAAAACAGAATGGATTCAGGGAGGGCAGGTCAACAGTGGACGCTATTATGCGAATCCTGGACATGGTGGAAACAGCCTCAGCTTGTACGAGGACAACAAGAAAGATTAGTCCTACTTTGAAAAGAAGACACACCCATATAAACCCCATCGTCCAATCCACCATTGTATATGCTCGATGTTGCAGGAAAACTGCTGGAACAGTTAGCGCTACATAGGATAAAGATTGCGCTCAGACAATGGAAAAACCTCGCAGAAAAACAGCATGGATTCAGGGAGGGCAGGTCATCAGTCGACGCTATTATGCGAATCATGGAAGTTCTGGAGAAAGACTCGCTGGTACGAGGGCTACAAGAAACATTAGTCCTACTTTTAAAAGAGGACAAGCCCATATAAAACCCATCGTCTTATCTACCATTGTACATGCACGATGTTGCAGGTTTATTGCTGAAATAGTGCTACATAGGATAAAGATTGCGCTCAGACAATGGAAAAATCTCTCAGAAAAACAGCATGGATTCAGGGAGGGCAGGTTAACAGTGGACGCTATTATGCGAATCCTGGACGTAGTGGAGAAAGCCTCAGCTGGTACAAGGGCAACAAAAAAGATTAGTGTGCTCATTATTTTAGACGCTACAGCAGCATGGCAAGATGATATTATGAATGAGGCTAGTGAAAGAGGATTCCCCCCCCCCCACTTACCTTCAGAGACTACTTCGTAGTTATCTACATGATCGTAAGATCATAATCGAAGCAGGCGGTGAAGTCGTGGCGCGAGAAATGCACAGCGGTGTTCCAAGGGACTCAGTAATGGGTGCTACACTGTGGAACATCCTGTACGTTGGAGTACTTAGGCTAAAGTACCAGAAGGTGTTGAGGTAATAGGGTTTGCTGATGATATTGCTTTGGTAATAGCGAGGAGAGAGTAAATCGAAATTGCAAATAGGGCGATCACACATAAATTGATGGATTAAAATCCCTTAAGGCAGGTCCCTGAAAAACGGAAGCTCTACTGACCTCTCTACTGACCGGAATGGGGCATGTAAAGCCGATAATATTTACGGTCATAGGCATAACCATAACGCCCAAGGAGGCAGTTAAAGATCTTTGTAGATTGTAGATATGGTGGTGACGACTTGTACTGCGACCTTTATAGATCTATTGTACCCCACCCTCCTCCTCCAAGCGTTGGTGTACTTACCCATTTAGAGCGCCTCCTGTAATCCCGATTCCTCTAGGAATTTCAGGATCTGGGTCGGATTCAAGGCCTGCAGCTTCTCTGTGTTCAAGCAGTGAGCCCCGAGGTACATCTGTCTCTTGCGGAGTAATGCTCCGCAGTCTTTGAGCAGATGTATAGGGGTTTCCTCTTCTGAGCCACAGAATCTGCATCCGTAATCTTCCTCTAGGCCTAGGGCCTTGAGATGATTCCTAAGTCTGCAGTGTCCCGTCAGGACTCCTATCAGAATTCTAAGCTTGCTCCTGCTTAATTTCAGGCAAGCTTTTGTTCTATTCTGGTTAAAATATCACAGCATCACTTTGGACTGCCGTAGCCCTGGAAGTTCTTTCCAGGTTTTCATCCATTGTTCTCTTGTTTCTTCATCTAAACTTTTGTTGATGGTGTTCACACTCATGCTGCAAAAGGGTTCCGGACCTATAAAGGGGCTACTAGATCCCTTGTTTGCTAGGTGGTCGGCTTCTTCGTTTCTGTCTATACCAGAATCCTGCTACACAGTATAGCGTTACTTTATTATCTTGCCTAGCTTATATAGCTTCCCCACACAGTCCCATACCAGTTTGAATCTGATAGTGTATGAGCTAATGGCTGCTTGGCTGTCTGACAGGATAGCAATTCGTTTTTTGCGATAATTCCTGTCGAGGTTAAACTGTGCAAATCTTTAGATTGCGTGTATCTCTATTTGGAAGATACTTGGAGATGTTCCCATGGATTCGAAGTACTTGGTACGAGGTCCAAACACTCTTGCACCAGTACCTTCTTTGTCTTCGAACCATCTGTATACCACTTGATGGCATTTTGCTCTATGTGGTATGCTGAGGATTCGTCGCTCCAATCGGATTTACTACTACACATTGCTGTGTAGTTTTTCTGGAAGTGGTATTTGCATACCATTTCGTCTTTTGGTACTTCCAGCCAGGAGATTTTGGCAGCGAGGCTGTTTCGGTGTATGCTCCCGATTATTTTACCTATGGGCAGAGGTCCTTCCTTGCTGAAACTTACAATAGCCGATCTGGCGGCCCTTTCCACTACAAGGTGCAGCGGAGTCAGATCCAACAGCAGATCCATTGCTGCTGTCGGACACGACCCCATCGCGCCCGTGATGCAGACACACGCCAGTCTTTGAATCTTCTCAAGCTGTTTCCTCATAGAGGCCAGCTTGGTTCTATTTCCCCTCGCAAGTGCCCCATAAGTGATTGCAGGTCTCACTATCATGGTGTACATCCATCACAGGATTGTGGGGTTACAACGCTAAGTTTTTCAAGTTAAAGATCTTGGTGTTATTATTGATAACAAGCTATGTTCTACATATCATGCGAGCAGTGACGAAAGCCCTCAAGTTAACAGCAGTACTGGAAAAGATGATGATCAATGTCGGCGAACCAACAAATAGCAAGAGAAAGATATTATGCTCAGTCGCTCACTCGGCAATGCTCTATGGCAGGGGTAGCGAACCTTTTCCGGCCGCGTGTCAATTTTTCTTAAATTTGCACATTTTGAAATTCCGACGTGCCAGGTAACTTTTACAATGAACAAACATTTCTGATAGTATAGGAGTCTTCTTCTTCTTCTGTTGGCTTTATAACCCGCGGTGGGTTTTTGCCTCTACAACAATCCTCTTTCTTTCTGTCCTTTCACCGGCTTTCTCTCTCCAATCCCTTACTCCCATCTTTCTAAGACTTTCCTCCACGTCTTCTATCCATCTTTTCCTTGGCCTGCCTCTTTTCCTTCTTCCTACTGGCCGCCAGTTGTACATTTTCTTGGCTGGTCTGTCGTCATGCATTCTGTACAGGTGTCCCAGCCATGCTATTCTTTGAGCTTTTACATGTCTCACTATGTCCGCATCGTTTATTAACCTGCTTAGTTCATGGTTCATTCGTATCCTCCAAATTCCACGCTCATTTAGATTCGGTCCGTAGATCTTTCTGATGATCTTTCTTTCAAAGATGCGTAGCGCGTCCTGCTCTGCGGGGGTTAGGGTCCAGGCCTCGCATCCGTACGTTACTACTGGTCTTATGAGTATTCGGTATATTTGAAGTTTGATTTTGTGACTCAATAATTTGGACTTCTTCAGTTTTTGGTATCCGTAGTAGCATCAGTTTCCACTAAGTATTCTCGAGCTTGTTTCTTTAGCTATTACGTTTGTTCTGTTGATTTCTGTTCCCAAGTAGACACAACTTTCAACCTGCTCAAAGCGATACTCGCCCAATTTAAAGTCATTGTTATCGTGATGTTCTCTTCCAACTTGCATGTATTTAGATTTTACCTCATTTATTTTCAATCCCCTTTTTGCGTTTCATCGTCCAGCATCGTCCGTGCTTCCTTTAGCGCGTCTTTGCTTCTACATGGCAAACTGACATCATCTGCATATGCAGCAACCTGTGTTGATCGGTTGCCAATGTATCCCGTAATATTCAGCTTTCTTATGCATGCCTCTAATGTTAGGTTGAATATCATGGCGCTCAGGGCATCTCCCTGCCTCACACCGATTTCGATTTTAAAGGAGGATGTAAGTTGGTTGTCTACTCTAACCGAGGCTTTCGAACCGGAAAATGTAGCTTTTATTGGTTTTACATATTTACGGGGTATTCCTAGCATCAGTAGATCGTCAAGGATCGTGTTTCTTTTGACGGTATCGAATGCCTGCTTAAAGTCTATGTAGAGGTTGTGCAGCGATATATCAAACTCGTATGCTTTCTCCTGCATTTGGCTTATGGCGTATATGTTGTCTATCGTTGACCTATTGGTACGAAATCCGCTCTGATATTGTCCTAATATCTCTTCGTAGTAGACAGGGAGTCTGTTATAAAAAACGCCTGTTAGAATTTTGTATGTTACGTTAGGGAGCGTTATCGGCCGCTAGTTGCTACATATCGTTTTGTCTCCCTTCTTGTGTATTGGCTGTATGATACCCAGTGCCCAATTCTCTGGTATTTTCTCTTGCTCATAGATTTCATTAATCAGGTGTTTTAGTCTTACCGTAAGCTGTTCTCCTCCATATTTCAGAAGTTCGGCTGTTATACCGTCTGACCCAGGGGCCTGGTTACTTTTTAGCTTTCCAATAACACTTTCTATTTCTCTTAGGCTGGGGTTCTCAATCTTGGGGTCTACCGTATTTACATCTAGCTGTAATTGTTCAGGCTCTAAACTACAGTCTCTTTTAAAAATATCCGAGAATAACCCTTTCCATCTTCGGAGTATCTCTTCGTTCTCTGTGAGCATGTTTCCGTCTTTATCCTTGCATACTGTTATCTTTGGTCTAAAACCCATGTCCTGTGTTTCTTGGTTTTCTTGTAGTTTAGTTCTGAGACTTTCCTGGTAGGCCCTCAGAACTTCTGGGTTTTTTAGGCGATCTTTGTGCCATTTTGGCTGCTTTACAGTTGTTCCCCTAGCCACTGTCGATAGTTTTTGTTTTGACCTTGCTCCAACAAGGTAATGGTCGGAGTCCGCGTTCGCGAAAGGATCTGACCTCTTCGACGTCCGTTGCCCATCTTTTGGTGATTAGTATGTGTTCTATTTGGTTCGTGTTTCGTGATCCAGGTATTTTTCAGGTGCCCTTATGGATTTCTTTCCTGGGGAAGAAAGTACTAATAGCAGAGTAGTTATTAGACGCGACAAATTGGGCAACTCTTTGGCCATTATTGTTGGACTCATTATGCATGCTATGTTTACCCAATTTGGCGTTATAGTCGCCTAGTACTATAGCTGCATCATGTCTCGGTATTTTATCGCAGACTTCTTGAAGTGCTGCGTAAAAAACGTCTTTGGTTTCCTCTTCTGCGTCCTCTGTGGGCGCGTATACGTTCACAAAGGCTATATTGTGGTATTTTCCCTTTAGTCTTAGGGTGCATATTGTATCTGATACCGGGGTAAAGGCTAGAATCGATTTTTTTAATTGTTTGGATACAATATAGCCAACTCCTTTATGGCCACTCCTTTCATCGTTTCCTGAGAAATACATAGAGAATTTTCTCTTGTGAATTTCGCCTTTACCCTTCCATCTTATCTCTTATAGGGCCACGAGATCCATTTTGTATCTAAGTATCTCATCCGCTAGGCTATCCATAGCCCCTGCTTTCAGAAGCGTACATACATTCCATGTACCAAATCTTAGTCTGATTCCGCCAATCTTATCCTTATTTCCCTGCGATGATCGTCTTCGTGTAGACAGTTCAGTAATTTTTTCGTCGTAGTCTTCGCAACATTAATGTTTTCACGAGGACGGGTAGTTAGCCCGTCGCTCAACCCCCTATTCGGAGAGCCATTTCGCCTGTTCCCGTCAGCCCACACATCTACCTCGCTCCATACGGATTTTCACCGCATCTTGCGAGGTTTTTGTGTGGTTACCAGGGGTCACCTAACATGGAGGTGGGAACCAGACTTGGGTAGGAGAGGCTATGCGACATGTCTCAATCGAGTCATTGTCGTGCGGTGCGCATGCACTACCCCCCTTTACCCCCACATAGTGTAGGATACGAGTAGAGGAGGATAGATAGTATAGGAGTATTACCCTGAATATAACACGTCTATTTTACAATATTAAAATAATTTATATTGCACAAAAGTAGATTGAGAAACTTTAAAACTTCATTTAGAAAGTATAAGGTTTAAGTTTAAGGCACGCGTGCTAAATAGTTCGCGTGCTAAATAGTTCGCGTGCCAATACAATTTTCCTACGCGTTTTATGGGTTCCATGGGCCAGCGCCGTCGTTTGGATTATGAGGCCCCGGGCATATATATTGAGGTGGGGCCCCCAGTAAATAAAAAAAGTGAATAAACAAATATTTTTTACAATTTTTAATACATAGAAGAGAGGAAAACATATGTATAGAAGAAATATATTATAATAATATATTGATATAAAAGAAAAACAAAATTGAACTTTATTTTTCTTGCTTTAATTTTAGAAAAATGTGGGTCCCCAAAATGAGGGGTCCCCAAAATGGGGGCGGGCACAGCCTCGGTGCCCCCCCCCCTAGTCCGCGGGCCCCGGGCATTCGCCCGATTGACCGACGCTAACGACGCTACTGCCATAGGCCATCATTGCTCTATGGTCTGGGTAGACGCAGTCGAGAAAGAGACCATTAAAAATAAGCTGGTCACAGTGCAGAGAAAACTGGCACTACGTGTGTGCGGTGCATACAAGACAGTCTCAACGGACGTAGTGCTCGTGATGGCAGTCAGAAAGAACAGAATTGTACAAAAAGCGGAACAGCGGGCAGAAGAGAGAACATAGCAAAATTGCCAAACAACATCTTTGCCAGGAGTGGCAAAATCACTGGACATGCTGCAGAAACGGACAGTGGAGAAAATTATTAATCCCACAATTGGGAGTTTGGGTAGAAAGGTCCTGAAGTATATTTCTAGTTAGAAATATCATCATTTCATTTTTGTCAACGTGTTTCCATTGACTGATCTGCTCGGTTGTTGTTCCGAATCTATTTGTTTCTAAAACTAAAATATCCAACAAATATAAAAAAATAATTTGAAATATGCTATATCAAAATTGTCCTCCAACAGTTGAACCAGAAGCGGCAACAAATGGAAACCTTTGAGGATATGAATTTGTTTGGACATTGCTTATCTACTTCCAATCAACGGCTATATCCTTTTTTCCTTTGCTTTCACATTTTTATTTTCAATTCTCGATTATATTCGAACGTGACAAATTGTAGCAGCATAAAATACAACGCCGCTCGAATTATCTCGAGAGTGCACAGTTTGGGCTTTTTAACCCGCGCTAGAATTAAATCGAGCGTAGAAGTTAAAAGGTTAAAGACATTTTGAACAAGAGCCAAGTTTTTTTTTGTCAAGTGCTTTATTAATGCCCAAGAGAACATTAAAAATTAATGTTCTAATTGACAACTATTTATAACAGTCACATAGACAATGCCTACTCAAAATTGAAAAGTTTTAATAACATCCACTTTGGGACAGCTTTACTAATTAAATCAAGGGAGGGACACGGAAATCTTCTGTTACTCTTTAGCACACAGCGCTCAAGATGCATTGTGTGAGCTTTTCGCTACGTCAAAGCAAGTCACGAGAAAGGTCAAGACCTAATATGTCAGAGGCTGAAGGCCATAGGTTTATGTACTAGTAAAGTAACATAAGATAGTTGTAATTTGTGTAACCTCACTCCTTAGGTAAAACGAGAAACCTCACCTTTGTTGGCGAGTTCTCCAGCAGTTCCTCGTTTCCGGACCATTTGTAGTATAGTATCGTGTAAAAACCAAACAAAGGAATCGTATATCATGCATATATATATATATATATATATATATATATATATATATATATATATATATATATATATATATATATATATATATATATATATCGTGTCCCTCCCTTGATTTAATTAGTAAAGCTGTCCCAAAATGGATGTTATTAAAACTTTTCAATTAAAAATTAATTAATTAAAAATTTAAAAAAATCTAAATAAATCTTTTTGGGATTCTAAGGAGTAATAAAATTATTGTAGAAAGTCTGTATAAATCCAATTTCTAAATTTATTTTCAAATCAATGATAGAACAATACTTTTTTAACCCACAACCTATGAGAACTGGTGAATTTCCAAAAACAAAATAATTACAATATTTAGTCGTCAGATTTATTGTTAATTTGTATGCAATTTAAAAAATTTCTAAATCTTTATTCCTTGAAATTCCCAGTGCAATGTAACCAAAAATCTTTGAACATTTGCACCTTTTCATCAAGATCACATTTATGAAGTTTATCAAGTCCATCTTTTAATCCCTTGCAAGTGAAATTGTAATACTCAACATATAATGTACAATATTCCTGCTTTTGCTCCTTGGAAATTTCAGCAGTAAAAATATCTTCTGGCAAACTCTCTAGAAATTTTTTAGTTGCCTTGATTTCATCTCCTACGCCAATCGCCTGAACGCCGCAAGAATATAACAAAGTTCGTCTGATATTTGTGCTCAAATATTTGCATTCCTCTGGACCATCAGCAACTTTTTCTTGAAATTCTTTTACTGCACTATTGACTCTCTTTCTTGCGTTGATTAGATCGTCTTCGATTCCGGCTACGAATTCATTCAAAGTAACTTCTAAATTGGTCATATTTTTCACGCAGGATTCGTAATCCGCACAGGTATGACCAAACGCCTAAAAATTCTTAAATTACAAATTTATTAATTACTTTCTAAAACTCACCTGGCTGCCACATAAGGCCAAAACTAAGAAAACAAATCTTAACATGTTGGTTTGAAACTATCAACTTCTATTTTGCTGTTGTGCTTTGCCTTTATATTTGGGTAGCTTATCGCGAATTATTCAGATTATTCAAGAAATTGTGAAAAATGTCAAAAATTAGTATTCGTAATTGATACGTTTTTATCGGTGGATATTTTTCCCAAAGCATTTCTAAAATACCTAACACGCCAAATACCTTAAAGAAAATTTCATAAATTCACGAAACGTTATATTTCCAGAGGAATTTCTATTTCGACTAAGGAATAAAAAAATACACTAAGCTAAAACATTTATTTCTCAAAATCCCCTGCCGAAAACTCCGAAAGTTAACAAATTCCTCCTAGCCTTCGCCAAAATATTTTCCCTGCTAACTCCAACGCCACCAACCTCTTGCTTTTTCCATAAAAACTCGTCACTCCTCATCGGTAATAAATCTCCAACTAAGGAATTTGGAAACTGAACACTATTGCCAGGATCATCCAAAGTCATTTTCACCGAAATTTTCTCAAAAGCATAAGGAAATCCAGCATCACGACTTGCCATCCTATGAACACAAAAATTAATCTAAATTGAAACTTGATCCAAATCTGGATTAAACCTTATTCCACAAGATTTGTAGTCGTCACCTTTGCAAGCAATTAAGGAACAGACTTGGATTTCGGCCAAGATGTACCCAGAAAAAGATTTTAAACCTCTAAAAGCAACCAGATGGTATCTATAAGGAGTTTCTTCCCCTTCAAGTTTAAGGGCTCTTGCAAAAATCTTGAAATCGCACTGGATGTTGTCTAACTTTATTCGGTAAGTCCTCCTCTTCAAATCAAATGGTTTAAAACTAAAATCTACAATCATTCATCTCATTTTCGCTTGATTGAAGATTTTCTGTTCGACATACTTTGCATGTCTTCTTTCCACAGCACAAATTTATCAACATCCTCAACATATTCTACGATTGGTGTTGGTTTATAGTCCCAAGCTTTTTTTACTTTTGCGATCATAACTTTGGACTTTTCTTCTCCGCTGAAGAATCGACGCAAAGGACCTTTTTTGCCTAGAAATAATTTTAGATTTCTTTGATTCAATTTAATCTTTTTTTAAGGTAAACTGGACCTTGATAAATTCCAGATCCTCCACTTGCTTGGCCAGGATCATTAGCTCCAGCAGAAAGCAAAACAACATCGTTTTCGTAAGACCACATTTGTTGAACTTGCAGTGCTACAAGAACAAGATCTGTTCTTACAAATAAATCTTATTTTATATTTCTTTGGAATTGTTTACAAGTTAAAAATGGTACGGCCGAAAACCATTTGCTTGGGAAAATGAAGTGTTTGACCCCTTCTTTGAATAACATCATTGCCGGATCTTCGAACAGAATATCAAAGCAGATGAAGACACCAAACGTTACACCAAAATCTGTGCGAAATTTCGATCTCATTGCAACATCTGTTTTATTAATTCCAGCCTCTCCGAACAAATTGAATTTACGGTACCTAAAACATTTCGTTAAGTTCTTCTTTGATTTGTTCCAAACATACCGATAACGTTACTTTGACACAATTCTTCCGCTTCTATCAAACACCACATTTGTGTTGTAAACCTCCCAGCCATCACCGACGCATTGCTCCTGGCACAAAGCCTTCTCCAAAAGGTCGACAGACAGATAAGTTTGGAATTTTGTCGCGGCGCAAGAAAGATTCACCAGCCAATCCTCATAGCCTTTGTTGATCTCGCAAGGAACATCGCCGTCTTCAACTCGTGTCGTCGCCGTCAAGAAATCTTCCCGAGATATTGGAAATGCTCCATGAGCCAAAGTCGATTCGGGATAAACGATAATATCCAAGTTCTAAACTAATTAGGGCTAAAAAATAATTTTAAATTTATAGTTACCTGATTAACTTCTGATAAGATCTTTATGTATTGTTCCACGTTGTGTTCGATCCTTTCTACTATGCTCAAGTTTCCTCCTGGTTTTAGAGGAAAATATTCGACAACAGCCGCTGTGTAAGTATTCATAGAAGCTGTTGTTATTCCTAAGATTAACAGGAAAACGCAGATTATCATGATGTTGATGTTTTTTGAATAGACACAACGTATTTGTTGCAACCTTTATATAAGGTTATCAGAAACATGACGAGATAACAATTTTATCAGTTTGTGAATTTAAGAACATTTTAATTTTATAATAGCTAATATTTAGATTGTTACATAGACTTCTAAAACATAAATCGTTGCCCTAAAGAATTTTCTTTGGAAATCCTCGACCGAAAATTCCAAAAGTTAGCAAGTTCTTCCTCGGCTTTAACAAAACGTTTTCTCTGATTCTCCTTCCACTAGCAGTTTCTTGTTTCCACGCAAACTCGTCAACATCCACAGGCTTTAAGCCCCCAGTCACGGAATTCGGATATTGTTTGGAATTGCCCTCGTCCTCCAGTGACATTCTCACAGAAACTTCTTGAAACTCCAATAAATAATTAACTTTATCTGAAGTGATTCTAAAAAAAGTGTAAATGAAAAAATAAATTTTGCATGTGCCTAAACAAACCTTGTTGCACAAGTGTTTTGGGTTTTTCCAACACAAGCCACCAAAGCACAGACTTGTATTTCGCCTTCAACGACGCCATCGAAAGATCGAGCACCTGAATATCCAATCATATTGTAAGTATAAGAAGATTTATTGGGAAACTTGGTTAAACTTTTGCTCGTAATATTGAAATCACAGCGAAATTTGTCCAAGGCAATTGAATAAGTGAAAATGTTTTCATCGTAAGATATGATGGTATAATCTAAAATAACTCTAAAAATAATATTTTAAAATACAATTTTGTTCCATTTACTTCTTAAATCTTCCTTCTTCAAGAAGAATCCATCGGCAATAGCTTCGTTTTCCTCTTGTGTCAAGTTTTTAATAGTTTCGTCCCGATTTTCAACTACTTTATTATACCAAGTTTTCTGAACATCCGCGATTAAAACCTTGGTTCCTTCTGTGCTATTTATATAGCTTACCAAAGTTCCTCTCCTACCTTAAATGAAAAAGTTGTTTGCTTAAAAAATTACGCTTCGAACTTATGTTGTACCTTGATAAATTCCGGACCCACCACTTCCGAATTTTGGATAATTAGCTCCAGCGCTTAATACAACAACATCGTTTCCATAAGCGAACATTTGCTGAGTTTGTACAGCTAAAAACCGAGAATTGCTCAAAACTTTCTATATTCATTTGTAAGAAATCTTACCGGTTAAGAATGGCAGCTGTGAAAACCACATGGTTGGGAAAAGAAAATGTTTAACGCCCTCCTGAACCAATTTCAGTGTTGGTTCTTCGAACATTATATCAAAGCAGATGAACATTCCAAACTTCACACCGAAATCGGTCTTGAATTTCGTCAGCATTGCAGTTTCAGTCACATTCAAATTGAACTCGCCAAACAAGTTAAACTTGCGGTATCTGAAAACCCACCGAGAAAATTAGTCCCGTGATAAATCCAAACATAGAAACAAATACTTCGCGACAATTCTCCCATTTCGGTCAAAAACTACATTGGTATTATACAGATTCCATTTATCTGAAGCGCAATCATCTCCTTCACAAACACTTCGTTCAACCACGTCCACAGAAAGGTAAGTTTGGTATAATATAGCCGCACAAGAAAGTTTCGAAAACCAAATTTCTTGACTCTTCATCTTGCAGGGAATATAATCTATCTCGACGAGGGTTGTCGAAGACAACAACTCTTTACGGGTGAATGCAATTGATCCAAAAGCCAATGTAGATTCAGGAAAAACAATTATGTCCAAATTCTTAGTAAACAAAAATAGTGTTTAGAATGGTTTAAATTTGCAACAAATCATCATTAAATTATCGAAACTATAGCATAGGTGGTATTAAAATTGGTCAAAATTGCATTAAGTAGTCACAATTAATTATTTATTGGTTAAAATTACATTCTAGGCAGAGAAAGTTAGTCAAGATTGATGCAACTCGATTTTGCTCATTTAGTTTTGTCTACCATGGGCCGAGCACGTGGAGAGAATGGATGAAGGTAGAAAGCCGTTGAAAGGCTTCGTTTCCAACTCTCTCGATCCATGTAATGGCTATGGAGCGAGTGAGTAGGAAGTGAAGGCTAAAGGTGGTCAAGTGTCGTACCACGAAGAACTTTTGTCTATCAAGGTTTGCTAAATTTTTGTTTGTTAAATTCAGTCTAATACAATACGACCAAAATGGTTTGATGACAATTAAAGGGTCAAAATTACATCCTAGACGGTAACAACTCCTACCAATACCTAATAATCATAATTCTGACTTACCTGCTGTATTCCTTCTAAAATATTAATATATTCTTTAACATTTTCCTCGATTCGTCCTAAAATAGTCAATCCTCCTCCAGGATTGATGGGATTGTATTCAACAACGGCCGCCGTATAAGTTCGTTTGGATTCTCCATAGTGCAGTCCTATGAGAACTAAGAATAGAAACGCTCGCGGATTCATTTTGCGTATTAACACTATAAATTTTGGGTTTTCGTGCACCGACAGAAGGTTATCACTTAGTTATGTCTTATCAGCGTGCTTATGTGTTCAAAAAACAACAGTTAGCAGTTTCGGCATCGAGAGATTGAATAATCAAGATGTAAATGAAGTGTTTTGATGAGTATTTTTATAGAATTATAGAGACAAACGGAGAGAAATGATAAAGTTGTTTGTTCCGTTCACAGAATATTGTCGACAATAAATTCTTTATATGATCATGATAACATCTATAGAAGTTAGAAACTAGCAAATTATGTATATGTAGTTAAACATATAGTAAAACGTTAGAGGAGTAACAAATAGATCATTACTTAATCTATTTCAGGGATCGAAACTTAATTCTAGTAAAACCACGGTTATACCAGCCACAAAGAAGAACAAATATATCTTGTAGTGTTTATTTATCTCTCTGTAGTCCGGCACTTCACTAATGCGACCATCTATTTGCAATTATAAACCTCCCAGCCATCACCGACGCATTCCTCCTGGCACAAAGTCTTCTCCAAAGGATAGGCAGACAGATAAGTTTCAAAGAAAGAAAGATTCACCAGCCAGTCCTCATAGCCTTTGTTGGTCTTGCAAGGAACATCGCCGTCTTCAACTCGTGCCGTCGCCGTCAGAAAATCTTCCTTAGATATTGGAAACGCTCCATGAGCCTAAGTAGATTCGGGATAAACGATAATATCCGAATTCTAAACTAATTAGGCATTAAATCAAGACCTTTATTTCTCAAAATCTGCTGCCGAAAACTCCAAAAGTTAACAAATCCATCCTAGCCTTCGCCAAAACATTCTCCCTGCTAACTCCAACGCCACCAACCTCTGGCTTTTTCCATAAAAACTCGTCATTTCTCATCGGTAATAAATCTCCAATTACGGAATTTGGAAACTGAACCCTGTTGCCAGGATCATCCAAAGTCATTTTCACCGAAATTTTCTCAAAAGCATTAGGAAATGCAGCATCACGACTTGCTATCCTAAGATAACAAAATTTAATCTAAAATTAAAACTTGTTTTTAATATGGATTGAACCTAATGCCACAAGATTTGTAGTCATCACCTTTTCAAGCAATTAAGGAACAGACTTGCATTTCGGCCAAGACGTACCCAGAAAAAGATATTAAACTTCTAAACGCAACAAGATGATATCTATAAGGAGTATCTTCCTCTTCAAGTTTAAAGGCTGTTGCAAAAATCTTAAATTCACACTGGATGTTGCCCAACTTTATTCGGTAAGTTCTCCTCTTCAAATCAAATAGTTTGAAAGTAAAATCTACAATTATTTGATTTACGTTTGATTCAACATTTTATATTCGTCTTACTTTGCATGTTTTCTTTCCACAGTACAAATTTTTCAACATATTCTACGATTGGTGTTGGTTTATAGTCCCAAGTTTTTTCTACTTGTGCGATTATAACCTTCCACTTCTCTTCTCCGCTGAAGAAACGAAGCAAAGGACCTTTTTTGCCTAGAAATAATTATAAATATCTTTGATCCAATTTAATCTTTTTTTTAGGTAGAATGGATCTTGGTAAATTCCAGATCCTCCACTTGCGTGACCAGGATCATTAGTTCAAGCAGAAAGCAAAACAACATCGTTTTCGTAAGACCACATTTTTTGAATTTGCAGTGCTACAAGAACATCTTAAGATCTGAAATCTTATTTTAGATTTCTTTGGAATTGTTTACAAGTTAAAAATAGTACGGCCGAAAACTATTTGCTTGGGAAAATAATGTGTTTGATGCCTTCTTTGATTAACCTCATTGCCGGATCTTCGAACAGAATATTAAAGCAGATGAAGACATCAAAAATTACACCAAAATCTGCGCTAAATTTCGTTCTCATTGCAACATCTGTTTTATTAATTGCAACCTCTCCGAACAAATTGAAATTACGGTAAAACATATTTTAAAACATTTTCTTTGATTTGTTCCAAACAAACCGAAAACCTTACTTTGACACTTCGTGAGTGCAATTGATCCAAAATCCAATGTAGATTCAGGAAAAACAATTATGTCCAAATTCTTAGTAAACATAAATAATTTTTAGAATGGTTTAAATTTTTTTAACAAAATCGTCACTAAATTATCGAAAATAACAAAGGTGGTATTAAAATTGGTCAAAATTGCAGTAACTAGTCAAAATTAATTATTAAATGGTTTAAATTACAGGCTAGGCAGAGAAAGTTAGTCAAGATTGATGCAACTCGATTTTGCCAATTTAGTTTTGTCTACCATGAGCAGAGCACGCTGAGAGACTGGATGAAGGTAGAAAGCTGCTGAAAGGCTTTGCTTCCAACTCTCTTGATTCATGGGGCGGCTATAGATCGAGTGAGTTGTAAGCGAAGGTTTAGGTGGTCAAGTGTCGTAGCACTGGAAGAAAAATAAGTAGAAATTTTGTCTATCTAGGTTTGCTAATTTTTTGTTTGTTAAATTCAGTCTAATACACTACTACTACTACTAAGATAGTCTGAATGACAATTAAAAGGTCAAAATTACATCATAGATGGTAAAAACTCCTATCAATACGTAATATTCATAATTCTGACTTACTTGCTGAATTCCTTCCAAAATGTTAATATACTCTTTAACATTTTCCTCGGTGCGTTCTAAAATCATCAACCCTCCTCCAGGTTTGATGGGATTGTATTCAACAACGGCTGCTGTATAAGTTCCTTTCGATTTTCCATAGTGTAGCCCTATGAAAACTAAGAATATAATCGCTCGCGAATTCATTTTGTGTATTGACACTATAAATTTTGGGCTTTAGTGCACTAACAAAAAGGTTATCATTTACTTATGTCTTATCAGTGTTTCTCCTTGATCAAAAAACAACAATATCGCCGTCGAGAGTCCCGATACTCGAGACGTAAATTAAGTGTTGAACGGAACAAACAACTTATTTAGTGACAAAACACTCATCAATGTATTTATAGAATTTTGGGGACAGACAAATTAAATGATAAAGTTGTTTGTTCCGTTCGCAGAATTTTATTTATTAATTTATTTATTTATTACCAAATTTATATTACAATGCTTTACAAAGTATGTATAAATAGTTCCAAAGAACTACCACAGAGACTAAAGTCCGTACGCGGTTCAGTATATAACTTAAATCTAAAAATATTAACTGAAGCTTATTCGATTAATATATTCGATAATTTACGCTAAAAAAAAATCAAACTAAAAATTCAGCTCATTTGCGTTTTACTCAGTTGAACACAATCGTAGCACAATATGTTTTCAATGGTTTTTTACAATTGTTGTTTTGTAGTGTCGTAAGTTCATTTGGCATTTTGTTAAAGTTATCTCTTCCAACATACTCTGATTTTCTTTTTCCCACTTCTAACTTTGGTTTAGGTATTTTGATAAACTTATTCCTTGTTTTTACTACACTGGATTTAAATTCATTTGACATATCCCTATAATAATATAAGAATGCTTCATAAACATATTTTTGACTCAAATCTAATGGTAATTTCACATTATTGTTAGTTTTAATTAAGATTTTAATAACTTTTTTATGTATGTTATATAATAATGACATTATAGTCTTATTTACAGATCCCCATGCTATAATACCATAAGTGACAACACTGTAGTAGAATCCATACATAATTATCATTAAGTTTTCTGGTGATAATATGTTGCTTAAAGTAATCAATATAAAAATAATATATTTAGTATAGTTTATATATATATATATATATATATATATATATATATATATATATATATATATATATATTTATATACCCAGATATTTAACACTTTTCACTCTCTTCAAAGATTCATCACGCAACTTAATATTAATTATGCCCGGTACGCTATCACAATAGTTAGGTAAACTGTTTTATTAATGTTTAGTGTAAATTTATTTTCATTAAGATAATTACTAATTTTAATTAATTGTAGATTCAAAATTTGTTCCAATAACTCCCATGTTGATGCTTGGCACAATACTACCGTATCATCAGCATACGATACTATATCACAGTTCATAGTACACTCCATGAAAATATCATTAATATATATAATAAACAGGAGCGGTCCTAATATGGTACCTTGTGGAACCCCCATTTCAACAGATTCAAAACTACTTTTGATTCTGTTATTGATCTTGACACATTGGTTCCTTCCTGTTAAATAACTTTTAATTAACTTCAATGCAATTCCACGTATACCATACTTATTTAACTTGGTTGGCTTTTATCAAGATAATCATAAATTTTATTAGTAACATAAGCTAATGCATATTTTGTACCAGTTCCTCTTTTAAAACCAAACTGATTTTGTAATAAAATATTTTCTTTGTTTAAACAATAAAAGATCCAAAATTTTCTCAAAATTTTTTGCAAAATTTGAAATTAAAGAAATTGGTCTATAATTAGTTGCAAGCTTTTTATCACCCTGCTTAAATATTGGTACTATTTCCGCTAGTTTAAAGTGTCTTGGACAAAATCCTTCAACTATACTTAGATTAATAATATGAACTAGTATAGGGAAAATATATTGTGACATCAATTTGATCAGATATGTGTGTAATATGAGATTATCAACACCTCTAGAACCTCTAGAACTACCACAGTAGGGAAAGATAGTTCCTTCTAAATCCACCGCCACCACAGTCATGCGGATGCGCGATGACCTTTAACCCCTAACCTAACCTTGACCCCTAACCTTGACATTGAAACTTCCTGTTTCGACTTCCTGTTTCCGGTTTCGACTTCCGGCCGCCATTTTCGAAACTTCCAGATGCGCGGGAAAATTCAAAAAATAGACGCGTGGCGGGGAAATTCAAAATTAGATCCTGTTGAGACAAATGAGGTGTGAAGTTGGTTGCATACATCATCGGGACTAAATACATGAGACTAGACAGACGAGGCTAGAGCCATGGGACTAAATACATGAGACTAGATAGACGGGACTAAATACATGAGACTAGATACATGAAACTAGATACATGGAGCCAGACAGGCGAAGCTAAATACATGATACTAGACAGATGGGGCTAGATACATGAGACTAGATAGATTAGATACATGGAGGCTAGATACATGGGGATAGATAGACGAGGCTAGATACATGAGACTAGTTAGAAAGAGACTGAACTAAAATATATAAGGGATTGTTTAATTCAACTAAAATATATGTAAAATTTCTTAAACTTGTCTGTGATTTAGACCGTATTAATTATTTGATATAAATAAAAAAGTATTTCAGCAATTAGGTTTAATTTTGAGTGAGAAATGGAATATATTGTTTCTTTTTCAGTTTACGTAATCAGTTTAGTATTTGAAGCTTTTAACCTACCCTAACCTAATCCAACTAATCTAATGCTAACCTACCCTAATGGCGCTTCATTCCTAACATCCGTAACCTACCCCAACTATGAGGTCTATAACAGGGTGTGAGGTCTATGTGACCCCACGCTAAACAGGGTGTGAGGTCTATGTGACCCCACGCTATACATAACCTTTCCATCCACTTGCATCCACATGCATCCACTTTCCATCCACTTGCACCCACTTTCCATCCACTTACATCCACTTTTCATCCACTTGCATCCACTTTCCATCCACTTACATCCACTTTCCATCCACTTGCATCCACTTTCCATCCACTATCCATCCACTTGCATCCACTTTACATCCACTTTCCATCCACCTGCATTCACTTTCCATCCACTTAAATCCACTTTCCATCCACTTTCCATCCACTTGCATCCACTTCCCATGCACTTGCATCCACTTTCCATCCACTTGCATCCACTTTCCATCCACTTGCATCCACTTTCCATCCACTTGCATCCACTTCCCATCCACTTTCCATCTACTTGCATCCACTTTCCATCCACTTTTTATTCTTCTCTATCTATTGAATTGTATAACTTGATTGTTAATCATTCTTCCATTGTAATACTGGACGTTGGTGTGAATACATCATGTTTAAATGTAACGAGTGTACCAAACGATATTCATTGATTCAAAATTTACGCAGACATGAAAGAGGTCACAACAAAAACTTTGTATGCGAGTATTGCGCAAATATTGCTTTGTATTTACATTCCATTTCTCACTCAAAATTAAACCTAATTGCTGAAATACTTTTTTATTTATATCAAATAATTAATACGGTCTAAATCACAGACAAGTTTATGAAATTTTACATATATTTTAGTTGAATTAAACAATCCCTTATATATTTTAGTTCAGTCTCTTTCTAACTAGTCTCATGTATCTAGCCTCGTCTATCTAGCCCCATGTATCTAGCGTCCATGTATCTAATCCCGTCTATCTAGTCTCATGTATCTAGCCCCATCTGTCAAGTGTCATGTATTTAGCTTCGTCTGTCTGGCTACATGTATCTAGTTTCATGTATATAGTCTCATGTATTTAGTCCCGTCTATCTAGTCTCATGTATTTAGTCCCATGGCTCTAGCCTCGTCTGTCTAGTCTCATGTATTTAGTCCCGATGATGTATGCAACCAACTTCACACCTCATTTGTCTCAACAGGATCTAATTTTGAATTTCCCCGCCTCGCGTCTATTTTTTTAATTTTCCCGCGCATCTGGAAGTTCCTAAAATGGCGGCCGGAAGTCGGAACCGGAAACAGGAAGTCGAAACCGAAAACCGGAAGTCGAAACCGGAAGTCGATACCGGAAACCGGAAGTCGAAACCGGAAACCGGAAGTCGAAACAGGAAGTTTCAAGGTCAAGGTTAGGGGTCAAGGTTAGGTTAGGGGTTAAAGGTCATCGCGCATGCGCATGACTGTGGTGGCGGTGGATTTAGAAGGAACTATCTTTCCCTACTTACCACCTTTAGAAATAATCTTGGCTACTTCTTCCACATCAGTTAAATTTATAAATATAGATTCATGTATAAGATTTATCTTACTTGTAAGGATATTATCATTACTTTTAATATTAGAAGCCAAGTTACTTCCAACTTTACAACAAAAATTATTAAAATAGTCTGCAATATCTTTTTCGTCTCTTATAGTAGAATTCGTTAGACTATCTATCATTTCTTCCACCTGTACATTACTTTTATTGCCTTTACCTATCTTGCTATTTACATAACGGCATAGTCTTTTAACATCATTTTTATATGCATCAATATGGCTTTTTTCAAAATTGTTTTTAGCCACTTTTATTACCTTTTTTAATCTAGCATTGTATATTTTGTAATTATTTTTTGCATGTACATTATATATATCTTTTTTTCATTTTTTGTACAACTTTTCTTTAGTTTTGGTGGAAATCATTATAGATGGGGTAATCCATGATCTTTTTGCCTTTTTATAAGTTTTTTTAATATGTGTAGATGATTTATATTAATAACTTTGTATATAAATTCATTGCAAGCTTCATCAACATCAGTAATATTTAATATCTCTTCCCATTTAGTCTCATCACAAAGTTCAATAAATACAGTTGTGTCTAAACACTCGTACTCCAATATTCTATTAACTATAGGATTCCTATTGATACTTAGTACTAATGGATAATGATCCGTTAAATCATAATTAAGTATCATAGACTCAATATTTAAATCAGACTTTATATAGGCATTATCGATACATGACTGTTCATTATTAGTTCCAACTCTAGTAACTTTAGTAAAATATGGTAAATAACCGTTCTCAAGAAAGTTATTTAAAAACATTTGGCTTTCTACCTCATTTTTCCACAGATTAATATTATAGTCACCTATGATAATATGGTTTTTAATATTACCAATATTGCACAAGTATCCATACAAAGTATTAATAAAAGTCTCGTTAGTGATAGAATGAGATCTATAAACAGCACTAATTAGTAGTGATTCAGTTTGATCAAGTGCAATTTCCGCATTTTAAATTTTTATGTTTTCAACTTCTGTGCAACTTAGTTTATATTTAATATCATTTTGTATGTAAACAGCAACCCCGTCAGCTTTATTCAGTACACTATCATTTGTATAAATTTCATAGCCGGTATTTTTTTTTGTCGACGATAAATTCTTTATTTGATCCTGATAACATCCATAGAAGTTACAAAATAGCTAAAGTATATTAAGTTAAACATAGAATAGAACAAAAAAATCCAAAAACTCAAAGTAGGATAAAGACTGATCAAAGTCAACCCTACACCAAGGAATAACAGATATTTCGGGGCCCTCCGCCGGAATATTGTCCAAGTTTTATCCAAGTTTTTTTTCCGGGGGATATAATATATTTAGTTAGCGAGTAGGGTTAAGTTTGATCAGACTTTATTAGTTTTTAAATAGAGTAGAACGTTAGAGGAGTAACAAATAGATGATGATTGAATCTATTTCAAGAATCAAGACTTAATCCTAGTAAAACCACTGTAATATCAGCTATAATGAAGAAAAAATTAAGCTGCCTGCATAATATTTTAACATAATACCTAATATAAAACCTAATATTTAACCTAATATTTAACCTAATATTTTAACATACTATTTTGCCCAACATATTGAATTAAATGTGAGAATTCAAACGGATATAAAATGTTTAGAAATCACAGTAGATCAGGGGTGGGTAAATTACGATCTCATAACTTATGGGAATACAGCTTGAGAAGATTGAAATTCTAGCATGTATCTGCATTGACTAAAACGTATTTAATTACAAATCGTTTTAAAATGTTTATAAGGATTATACTCACAAAATTATATTTATTTACAAATCGTGACTGTTAACTCTTATAAGCACAGGTGGTACACGTAGTACACCACTTGTTTCCATTGAAAGTATTTTGAATACACAATAAATTCTGACTGCATTAAAATATTTTGAAACAAACTTTTAAATCAATTTTAAATTCAAAAAATTCAATTTTAAACTTTTAAATTACAATTAAATCTGAATTTTTAAAAATTGCTGGCAAAAAGTTTATTTATCACTCTTTATGTATCTCTATGTAGTCCGGCACGTCACTAATCCCACTCTTCAGTAGTCCGGCGTTGTTTTTAAACCTTAGACGGGCGTGGAGGGGAAGTTGAGAAGACGCTGTAATGGTAAACAAATGGATCCTCAGATCGACAGTTGCGTCAAGTTCATCACCTTTACATAGAGGTCCCCATTTGAATTCCATGTGTGTATGTACATAAATAGTGATTTTTTATTGTTGCTTCTTATCATAATTTTGGTTTATTGTTATATTCGAAGAGATGTCATCACAATTGAAACGAAAACATAAAACACTAACTCTAACTTTAAACTAACGAGATTTTTAAGAGACTTGAAAAAGGCGATAAGCTAACGAACCTATCAGTTAAGCGGCCGCACGGATTTCATTGTCGCCCATTGCGATCCGGTTTCGATTCCGGGCCAGGAAAACTGATCTTTCTTTGGACGGATTTGTCGACCTACTAGTCAAGCCAGTGGTTATTGATGCTGACACCCCAAAATTATCTAATGAAACTCACGGCTTCCTGTATCCTCTCACATCCTACGTATAAGTATAGATATGTATGTACTTATATATTTAAACAACATGCATTTTGTATACACAAGCAATACAACTTTTTTATAACATTATTTTATTAACAAATATGTAAACAAGAGATAAATCAGCACTTGTAGATAAACATAAAAACAATTATTGTAAATTTACTTATAATATGCTTCAGCAATTCAATGAGAAACATGCAACTGGTGCGATGCGCATATTTTTCATGGCGTATTAGAAATAGGCATACTTTCATTTCATCTTCGACTGCCTGGAGTCTTTCTCTTTTTTTGTTTTGATTTTCAACAAAGCAGAAAAGCCCAGGTTTCACAAATATAAAGTTAAGAATTGTAGGAGAATTGTGAGTGCTCGTAGTCCTATTTTGGGATACTCTTTTTTAATCTCAATCCAGAACCAGTTGAGGTATAATTCTTCGTGTTTTAGTTTGAGTGTTCGATCATTTAGAATATTCATCAATTTTTCCTCTTCTTTAAGTTCTAAATCATTTTTTGCCATCATTGGTGCCACAAATGGATTTGTTATCGAATCATAATTTTTGATATCGGAAATATATTTAATAACAATTATTTTTTACAATTATAAACTTTTGTCTCTAGAGTTGTTCATCATAAGTTGCCTAATTTGGTTATTTTCAATTTTCTTAGTTCTAGAAAACATTCCCATATTACCCTGGCTTACTTTCTTGATCCACAACTTTTTAACAAACAATTTGAAAAGCCACTATTTTGTCTGAAAATATTTTCATTTATTTCCTGCTTACTGGAGTTTAATTTATTCAATTCTTCAAAAAATATCTGCCAAATAAGCCAGTTTTGTATGCCACGCATCGTCCTGCAATATTTCTTTTGCTTTTTTCTTCAAACAATACTAGTAATTCTGCTTTCAAAACGTAAAAACGGCTCAAAACACGCCCTTTACAAAGCCAACGTACGTCTGTATCCAGAATCAGATTTTTAAATTGACATCCCATTTCTTCACAAAGTTTATTAAACAAATATGACTTCAATGTTTTCTTTTGAACGTATTTGACCATCTTGTTCTACCTTGTTCAGGATGCATTCGAAGTCTTTATTTACGGATTTTGTAACTAAAGCTTCATGCTGTTTGAAACAATGCGATGATGCGATATTCTTGATTTTTTTGTTATCAAGAGACACAAATCCTTTTATGGAACTGACCATAGATTATGCTGATGATGACCCGTACATATACCAGCACATCTTTCCCAAGCCATGCCAACGGATGATAAATACTCATCTAAAGTATTAAAAACATCAACCCCAATAGTCGTTCTTTCAAATTCTTTGCAGCATAAAAATTATTATTTCACCGCTATCAATAAATGGCGTGTACACTAATAACTGAGCTTTTTCTCCAATGTCCGAACTTTCATCAACTTGCCAAGCGAACATATTAGATTCTTTCATTTTCAAAACCACATTTTCGGCTATGTCTATGTTATCAGATATTTCATTAATACGTCTTCGTACTGTATCGTTTGATAAAGGAATTTTCTTGATTCCAGCTTCAGCTGCTTCTCCGAGCACAACCTTTACAATTGCGAGCACTACCTTTACAAACAAGACGGTAAAATAATGTCTCTCCTATAGTATGTGGTGCTATTATTTCTTGCTGTGCTATTATTTCTGCGACTATGTAACTGCCCATTGAACATTATCAGAAATTTTGAATTGTTTGAATCTTTTAAAATATTCCACATTTTTTTGAGAAAGATGAACATTTAAAAATGGTGAAACCATACTACTTTATAGATAATCATATAAACTTAAAAGTCGGAACACAGCCTAAATATATAAATATATTTAACCTTTCCGGAGCTCTATAACAATAATGAGTCTTTTTAGGACTACCAAAAACAATTCTCATGTGAAATTTGTTCGTTATTTTATAGTTTTCAGTCTCCTTCGTGGCACTCGACAAAAAACAGCAAAATTACATTGTTTTTTAAGATCATGTCTTTCCGATACCTTAAGTGGATAGCCATCTCTAGCCGCGTTTCGTGATGTATCTCTCATCAGTACAACTTGCTGCTTTAATGAACAGCAATATTTATGTATATATATATATATATATATATATATATATATATATATATATATATATATATATATATATTAATTTATTAAGTGAGTGGTTAAAAAATTGTTGTTCATGAAAGCAAAGCTGTACTGATGAGAGATAAATCTCGAAACGCGTCTACAGATGGCTATCCACTTAAGGTATCGGAAAGACGTGATTTTAAAAAACAATTATATTTTTCTGGTTTTTGAGTGTCACGACTCAAAAACCACCAAAGGTGGAACCAAAGGTGGACTGAAAACTATAAAATAACGAACAAATTTCACATGAGATTTGTTTTTGGTAGTCGTAAAAAGAGTCATTAGTGTTATAGAGCTCCGGAAAGGTTGAATATATTTATATATTGACTGTGTTCTGACTTTATTAAGTTTAAAAGATGAGCATGTTTCGTCGAAATATGACTCAATAGTTTACTAGGAACTATAGCTTCATAAGGCGGTACATCACCACATACAACACATTTTGGGTTGGAAAATATAAATAGGTATAAATAGGTATAATACGTGGTCTGTTAGAAAAGTATCCGACCTTTAGCCGGTAAAAAAAACTGGCATACCTGGAGCGTTGGAAACCTAATCACCCTCAAAATAGACTCCTTGAGACTCCACACACTTCTCCCAGCGGTGCCGCCATTGTTGGAAGCATTCCGAAAAAGCCTCTTTCGGAATCGACTTTAGCTCGGCTGTCGTTGCAGCCACAATGTCCTCTCTTGTCTGAAATCTCGTTCCTTTCAATGGCCTCTTGACTTTGGGGAATAGCCGCAGGGGGCCAAAAGTCGGAGGGGGCCATATCAGGAGAGTAAGGAGCCTGTCGAACCAGAGGAGGTTTTTTAAGAAATCAGACAAAAATTGTGAACCAAGTGCGATAAATGTGCTGGAGCATTGTCGTGATAGAGTCGCCAATTTCTTGATGACCACAACTCCAGTCGCTTGGGCCGCACAGCATCAGGTAGGCGACGTCGAACATCCCTATAGTACTCTTTGGTGATTTTTACTGTTGAACTGTTAAATACTGTTGATTTTTACTGTTTTTACCATTGAAAAACCGACGACAGCACTACACACTACGTCACTCGAACACTGCTCGACAGCAATTGACGCTATCTACAGGCGGGAAAAAATTCAAGCATGCGCACGATGGTTCAGCTCATGCAAGGGTGCTTGATTCAAATCCATCAGGTTTTCAAAATAAAAAATAAGGTCGGATATTTTTCTAATAGACCACGTATGTATGATTTATATCGTAATATGTATGACGTATCGAATATGTATATTTTATACATTCAATAATCAATAAATGTTTTGTTTTGATATCTTGTCACCACACCAAGTAAACCCGTATTCCAAATTATTTTCTTGGTATAAACGGGTCTTACTCTTACATGCTTTTTTCTTAGTTGCAGCTTTACCTTTGTATCACTGAATTGGCATTGGTATCACTGAAATTTGTGTCAATTGTACTGGCTGGCAAATATGAATTCTCGTCCATACTCCTCTTACTTACAGGAAATTTGTCCATTTTTTAAGCTAACAAAGAAGAAAACGTTGCAGTATTTAAAAACTCGTGTTTTAATGTTAATTTTACCTAATATTGAGAATATTACATGCACAAAATTATATTGATATTAAGATAAAGACAAACTTGTCAGTACCGTGTCAGTACAACTGAGCTCAACTAACAACAAAAACAAACAGAAACACGAACTACATCCGGTTTGTATGATTTCGGAGTTAGTACGTACGTGCGTACAATGGCGTAATATTTTTGGGTATAAAGCGGATAACAAGGTACCGAGGGTACCGGTCGTCGCGACGACTCGAAACCAATATTTTTCGATATTTTTACTGGTGTCAAGAAAGAAATTTCTGAGAATTTATGCTTAAAAAATTTTAAAACGTGATTTTTACGGTACTGCAAAAAATAATTTGCGACACCCAGTTTGCGAACTTTTGCTCTTAGCTAGCTTAGTATAATTAAAGGAGTGGAACTTTTCTCGAGTTGATGGTTCTTGCATTCCGTTGGTCTCTCTGAGGTTTCTTCCTTGAGTTTGTTAAATTAATTTTCTAAGGTTTCAATGCCTTCGCGTTGTTCGACTGAATTTTGAAGAATTGTCGACTGCGTGATAATTTCTCGGAATTTTTCTTCTTCAGGAATATACAGGAATATAAAAACATAATAATGATATTTTTGACTTGCAAAAGTAACGACAAGGAAGTTAACATATTTGCTTAAGATTAACATATTTGCTTTGTTTTTGTGTTTATCTTTTAAGGCTTCACTTATATTATATACACAGTATTTTTTTGCCACAAAACTTAATTCCTTATTTGTCAAGTAATTGGATTTCTTTTCTTTTGTTTTTTTTTAGAATAAAATTGTAAATTTGAATCTCTTTAGATTTTTATCACATTTTATTGTTCCCTTTAATTCCAAGTATTTTCACCAGTGCAGAAAATAAACCTTTTAGTGATTTAAAGAGACTTAAAAATTTACCTTCCTAAACCATATCTATTTGCACCGCGGTTTTATTAACTCGCTTTTTTGTCTGTCCTTTCTCTTGTGTGTCTCTTCTCTTTTCCGTCCGGAGGAATTTTTGTAATCAATTTTAAACTAACTTCCCGATGAGTTTGAACTTGATACTTTAAACATAGCACAGAACTGGATGACAATATAATATTTTAATACTCGAAGCACATATTTTTTCTTTAATTAATATTTTTAACTAATTCTTCGGAGTCAGCAATGGTGCAATGTACGCAACCCTGTGTGCTAAGCAAAACTGAGGTTAATTGATCAAAAATAAAATCGATTGCAAAATATTTAAAGACTAATAGTAGAAATTAAATTATATTAGAAATACTTTTCAAATAGTAATGACCTTCACCAGTCGATATTATTGTCAATTGTTTAGATTTATTTTAATAAAAGAAAGATGAAGTTTTATAAAAAATATGTTCACAAAATATTTAATAAATCTTGAGGTAAATAATAAATAAATATTGGTACGTATTACGTTTTAACCATTGGACTAAGAGTACTGAGTGCAAAGTATTCCTGACTAGGAATATAATGAGCCTGATCAGGCCTTCTGAACTGTTTCCGAACTGTGGCAAGAACTGTTTGCGAACTGTGGCCACATTCGAACCTTTTCCCGTCCTAATTAGGAAAGCCAAACTTGGGCAAATCTTTGGAAGTTCTCCATCTTTGGAAGTTTTCCATCTAATGAGATGTTGTCATAAAAACCATACCGACCCACGTGTTTAGGAAAATTCCTTGACGCTCCCTTGGTCCCACGGTTATCATGCGATAGCCAATAATTCTTATAGTTAATTACCATTACGACATTCACCCGTCGAAATAAAACCCTTTCAAGCCACACGTGATTTTAGGGACATTCCAACCCTCGGTCCCACGCTTAAAAGATTTTAAGTCTCTTAGATGATAATCACGTGCATGAATTTATATCTTCCACGGATATTTTTATTATCCGAAATGAAATTCTCGGAGAGACACTTAAAACATAAAAACGTCCCCATCAATATTTTCATGTAGACCAGATTGTTAATGTCTTTGGGAACGATACGACTTACATCCTAAGCTCAAACGACGATAAAATCGCATAGGGGAGGGGTCAAGTAGGAGGAGCATCGTCCTATTTAATTAAGGGGTATGCACAAACCACCACGGAACACCACCGGGATGATATAAATATCTCAAGCTGGTCTAGTTTAAGTTAGTTGTTAAGTATTGTTAACTTGTCTTAGTTGTAGGCTTAATGTTATATAATATTTAGTTATATAATATTTAGTTATAAATATTATATACTTTGTTCAGTCTACTACTTTTCATTTCATAAACTACGTGCCTTACGAATACCAGACCACCGAAGCAACAAGATCCAGAGATATGTAAAACTATCTCAGTGTACGAAAAATTGCAGGCCAGCAGATCCTTCTTCACAACAGAGGCATTTTGAACTATTAATGTACAGTGGCAAACCTTTTTCGAACCTTGTCCTATCCTAATTAGGAAAATCTTTGTAAATCTTAACTTCCATCCAATGGGGCCTTGCGAACTATTAATGAACATGAACATTATTGAAGGTTCATTCAAACCTTGTCCCGTCCTAATTATGAAAGCCTAACTCCGGACTATCTGTGGATGTCCTAACTTCCACAGTTACCTTCCTTACTTAATGAATGAACCTTCCGAACTGTTACCGACCTGTTTCATAAATTTCATTGCGCTTACGTCCATGCACTTACTCTTTCCAAAAGACTATTTCCATACTTGGCCAAGATATAGCTTCAGTTACTTATTATTATTCTTTGAAATACTTTATAGTACATCACACATCTTCGTATTTGTTTAAGATTCACTTTTAAGCTGCGTACTTATCTAAACTTGTTTCTCATTAACAATAAAATTTACCGAAAACGTGAACAAACTATCAACTAAAACCGTAAGAAAACTACATTTTGTTCTTACAATTATAATTAAATATATTCACATTTCCACCACAGACAAAAGGAAAATTTGGACCACATTTAGTTACAATTGACGCATATAAGTGTGGCTTCCGAATTTATTCCAAATCAGGTTTCCTAATTAGGAACGAAACAGGATGTGCAAACAGGACGTTACAAATGTGATGACAGCCTTATGCCTTATTTGAAACGAACATGGAGGTCGGCATTCCTAATTCGTTCCTAATAAAAACCGGACTGAAATTCCAAGTCCGGTGCAAGTGTGGCTTCCGAATATATTCCGAATTAGGCTTCCTATTTAGGAACGCAGCCTGACATGCGTTACAAATGTGATGACGACCTAATGCGGATGACTCATTTGGAACAAACACGGAGTTCGGCATGCCTAATTTGTTCCTAATAAAAAACGAACTGAAATCCTAGGCGGGTTAGGATAGCCCAAAAATGAAAGCATAAAATAAAAATATGAATCAATGAAAATATTTGCTCTTAATTTTATTAAATATTTCATATAATTCAGCAAAAACACCAAGCAAATTTACGAAAGAAAACCTCAGTTAATGGCAATTTTCTCCCAAGGGTTCCTATACTGCACATCAAATTTCTCTAGCAATCCACAATTATTATTTGATCGCCAAAATAATTAAAACCTGGAACCAAATACTTACAGTAATAAAATATTTCTTCCGCCGTGTTGCAACATCTTTGCGATCTCCAGGAAAACTGTCTTCCAAAAAAAATGTAGATTGAATTCCTAGATTGCGGCTAGAAAAATCTACCTCGCAATCTCTAGCGAGCTTATTATAATAAGGAGTGGAACTTTTTCCGAGTTGGTGATCTTTGCAATTCTTTGGTCCCTCTGAGATTTCTTGCTTGAGTTTGTGAAATTCTTTTCGGAAGTTATCAGTGGTTTCGCGTTCGACTGATTCGACCTCAATGACAATTTTGTTCAATTTTTTTAAAAAAATTTGGGCTGCTAGCGTGACATTTTCTCGGAATTTTTCTGCATCCATGCAATTTTCCACAAAAACCTTCAAATTTTATATCAAATGTATACAAAAGACAGTTTATTATAATATTTTTACTTACAACTGTAGCGATAAGGAAAATTATTTTTATCAACATATTTGCTACGTTTTGTGTTTCACTTTTAGATTTCAAAACTATAATGTTCAAGGCTCAGGCGTACCTTGTTTACATATAAAATAGAGATAGATTTTCAATACAAATATATTATATATTCAAATTATAGATAAATTATAACAGAGTTTTTAGTATTTATACAGGGTTTTCCATTAAGTGTAATTTTAAAGTTCGCGTCATTTTTGTACTTGTAAAGATATGAATGTTATTTTTTGACAGTTGAAAACTAAAACTATCCCATTTAGGATAACGGTACGATATTCGCTTCAACAAAGAATATAAATAGTGAAAATTCACTATAGATATCATCCTGAGCGACGAGACCCATTTCCAATTAATTGGCTTCGTGAATAAACAGAACTGTCGTATCTGGTGCTCCGAAACCCCGAGTTTAATTGCTAAGAAACCACCTTATCCAACACGAGTTACAATTTGATGTGGTTTCTGGGTCGTGATGAGGGGTGATTTGGGTGTGATGAGGCAATATTTTTTTGAGAATAATGAAGGTGAAACTGTTACAGTCAATGCGCAGCATTACCGTAGGATGCTTACAAAGCTTTTGTGGCCAATATTTTTTTTCCTTGTTATTTATTTTCGTAAAAAAAATACAAAATTAAGTAACGCCCCCTTAGGAGCATAGGGCGGAAACAAACGCCTTCCATCGCCGTCGATCCTGTGCCAGTCGCTTGATTTCTCGCCACGTTCCTGTTAATCTCGATTCGTTGATGATGGATCTCATGCATGTAATTCGCGGGCGGCCAGTGCAGCACGTACCTTGGGGGTTCCATTCAAAGCCCATTTTTGCTATATAATCGTCCGGCTTCCTCAGCGTATGCCCCACCCATTGCCATTTCCTCCGCCGGACGTAGTCGCCATAGCTACCGGCTGGCTGGATGTCAATACCAGCAGATCCACATTCGAAATTAAGTTTGGCCAGAATGTGCAACACACTCTCCTCAGACACTTGTTTACAAAAACCTGGAGTCTTCTCGATATCGAGTCTGTGACTCTCCAGGTCTCACAACCGTAGAGTAAGACCGATTTCCTACTTGCGTTGAAGACGTTCAGCTTGGTACGCCTCAAGATGTTACGTGAGCACCAAACGTTGTTGAGCCTGAAATGGACATGGCGAGCTTTGTTCACTCGAGACGTTATGTCCTCCTCGGAGCCGCCATTATTCGTTATCACACTGCCATGGTAGTTGAACACTTCGTCGTTGATTATCGTGTGTCTGTCAATATGAATCGCAGGAGGTGCCAAGCTTCTGTTTTCGATTCGAATTAGCCAGCCCGACTCTTTTTGCATTGACGATCAGTCTTTCCAGTTTTAAGTGCATGATAGAAATGCTGATCCAAAATATTGGAATTGTAAAAAAGTTTCGTGGTCTATTAGAAAAGTATCCGACCTTATTTTTTATTTTGAAAACCTGATGGATTTGAATCAAGCGCGCTTGCATGAGCCGACCTTGAACCTTCGTGCGCATGCGTGAATTTTTTCCCGCCTGTAGATAGCGTCAGTTGCTGTCGAGCAGTGTTCGTGTAACGTAGTGTGTAGTACTCTCGTTATTTTTTTCTATGCAAGTAAAATGACGAAAAGACTGGAGCAGCGCTTCTGCATCAAATTTTGCCAGAAACTGGGCGACAACCAAGTGGAAACCATTCGGAAGATTCAGACGGCTTTTGGTGACGATGCTATGGGCATCACGGATTAGGGTGTGATACAACCGGTTTAAAGACTGTCACACATCGGTGGAAAGCGAGCCACGCTCTGGTCGGCCATCAACATGCCGATATGACCATGTCATTGCCAAAGTGAACGCTGTGGTAATGCGGGACCGTCGTGTGACTATCCAAGAAATTGCGACTGGAGTTGTCGTCATCAGGAAATTGGCGACTCCATCACGACAATGCTCCAGCACATTCTTCGCACTTGGTTCACAATTTTTTGGCGAAAAACCAGGTTCGGTAGGCTCCTTACTCTCCTGATATGCCCCCCTGCGACTTATGGCTATTCCCTAAAGTAAAGAGGTCATTGAAAGGAACGCGATTTCAGACAAGAGAGGACATTATGGCTGCAACGTCAGCCGAGCTAAAGTCGATTCCGAAAGAGGAATGCTTCCAACAATGGCGACAGCGCTGGAAGAAGTGTGTGGAGTCCCAAGGAGACTACTTTGAGGGTGATTAGGTTTCCAACGCTCCAGGTATGCCAGTTTTTTTACCGGCTAAAGGTCGGATACTTTTCTAACAGACCACGTAAAGTAAAAATATGATTCAACGAAAATATTTGTTATTCATTTTATTAAAGATTTCATATAAATTCAGCAATAACACCCAAAAAATTAAAAAAGAATATCTTGGAAAACCCTTAATCGAATTTACGCACGCAGTTTTCCCAAGGTTTTCTATACTGCTTATCAAATTTATCCATTACTCCACAATTTTTAGTGGATTCCAATCTATCCTTCATTAGATCGCAATAGTCGTGATAACTTGTAACTATATACTTGCAGTAATTAATTATTTCTTCCGCCATGATAACTCCCTTGTAATATTTGTAAAATTCCGGAAAACAGAATTTTTTCTTCTATTTCTCGATTGCGTCCAATAAAATCTACTTTGCTTATTAGTAAACAGCTTATAGTAAGGAGTGGAACTTTTCCCGAGCTGGTAGTCTTTACAAGTTCTTTGGTCCCTCTGAGATTCCTTTCTTGAGTTTGTTAAATTATTTTTTGAAGATTTCATTGGCTTCGCGTTCGACTGAATCGGCCTCAAACTGAACTTCCCCAATTTCCAAAAAATGTGTCTTGTTTGCGTGATATTTTCTCAAGATTTTTCTTCATATAACATTCCACAAAAACCTTCAAATTTTTAAACGGAAATATTAAAAAAACAGCTTGTATAAATTAATATTTTTGACTTACAAATGTAGCGACAAGGAAAATTGTATTCATTAACGTATTTGCTTCGTTTTTTGTATTTTACTTTTAAATTTTAAAACTGGAATGTTGAGGGACGTAGGCTTCACTTTTATATACATAGTTTTATCAATTTTTGCCACATAACTAATTAGGATTCTTTTTGGTAAAGAGTTTTTTATACTTTTAAGAATATTTGAAACGTTCAAATTATTCCAGAAGTTATGGCAATTAGAGTCGGCCAGAAACTCAAGTAGCGGTAGGGTGTCGATCACAACCATGATAAAGAGTTTTATTCTTTTATCTACTTGCGCAACAAAATCAGCACATTAATAAGAAAATTATTGTATGTGAAGGATGCCATTATTATAATCGTGTGTAAAAGTATCCAAATCGTATATAAAACTCATCAAATTGGCAAGTTAACAATGCTTCCAGCGCCGAAGGGTTCATCCCTCTAGCCGCCAGAGACTCTCAATGAGTTGGAATCGAATTCTACAACCCCAACTTCCGTTCCCCATTCGACGAAGAAGACGACATAGAAGAAGTCGAATTACAAAATTTAGCAGCCGACACCGACGCCATCCTCCTCCTGTTCCCAGGCTTCGGCAAAACCGGAAACCTATTACTTAAAGAACATTCAAGAGTCTTCCAGCACCACCGAAATCACCAAACTCCTCGTCGGTCAAAAGGCCGACTTCAGAGGCATAAAAAGTTCAAGGAAATTGTTTGGTATTGGATAAAAAGTTGGATTCTGTGCAGGAGATGCAAGAGGAGAAGAATCCGAGTGAAACGGATATTTTGTTTTGTACGGCTCGAAATACTGAAAGCTTCAAGTTCTGAAATTGAAAATTATGATGATGAAGAAGATGAACCGAAGAGATCAACGCATACCAAAAGGAGGAAGAAGAAATCTGATGTGAAGTTGGAAAGTAGAGTTAGTAGCGCGAGCGTTCTTGGAGGGAAGAAATCTAGTAAAGCGCGCAGTGAGAATTTGAAGACGCGGAAATGCGAATTGAGTGGGCAATCCAGTTTTGCAGACGACGAAATGATTTGCTCGGGTAGTTTCATCGAAGACGAGAAGAAACGCAAAAGGAAATCGTAAGGAAAGGTCGTTTTTTAAGTTTTAATTAAATGAATGTGCAAGGAAACGTTTGTATTGAAAGAAACACAGAAATACAAAACGAATAACTAGGTATTAACTAGGTACTAAAAGTCCAATGTAAATTAAATTGAGTTTCATTATTAAACGATTTTTGTTTGTTGTTACTTTGGCAACCACTTGCGTCAGTAAACTTTCTGTACGTACCTATATTAAAATTGAATTATTTTTTCTTATTTTGAACAAGAAGTCTCGGCTTCTTAGTCTGGATTTACCTGGCTCTAATTTAACTTAACTTAACCTTAACCAAACCAAACATAACCTAATCTAGATTAAATCTAAGTTAATCAAGAGTACATCGACCACGACCAAATAGTGTTCCCGTCACTCTGCATTTTTACTAGTTGGCAACTTTTGCCACGGAGGCTCTGAACGTTCTAAGCTTATTGTGTCACTGATTTGAAGTATTTATTCTGTCATAATTACAATTCTTCAATATTATTCTTAAGAAACAGCAATTTTTTTGTTGATTCGTCAGTATTTTAATCTGATTCGTATAAATTACTATTATGATACAAGTGTGTGAAGAAGAGCTTTTGTGCATGAGTTGCGAAGTTTAAACTCGCCTTCGGCTCGTGCTCTAATCGTAATGGATGTATAAAAGCTTTTCACACACGTGTATCATACATTTTTTCATCTACGAAGCATGTTAAAATACTGTTGAATCTACAAACTGACACAATAAGGTTAAAACGTTCTACGCCTTTGTGGCAAAAGTTGCTAACTAGTTAAAACTCATTAGGTTATGATTAGGTTAAGTTATATTAGAGCCAGATAAATCCAGACTGAGAAGTCTCGGCCTCTTCTCGATTCAAAATAGGAAAAATTAATTCCATTTTTAATATACGTCAGAAATTTTATTTTCACTACGTCGATGTTTTTTGTTTAGTTTTACGCGATAACGTTTAGTTTTACGCGAAATTTTGTTTAGTTTTTTGTTTAGTTTACCTAGTTATTCGAGTTGTTGCCATAGTAACAACAAATAAAAATTGTTTATTAATAAAATTCCATTTTATTTACATTGGACTTTTGCGCACAATTTGGATTCTTTTACACACGATTATAATAATTAGGGCTTTCAATACCGGAGCAAAAATTACAACCGGTATTTAGGTATTAGTTGTTTTCAAAACAGGAATACCGGTATTGATACCGGTATTACCAGAAAAAAATATTTTCGACCGATTTTTATAAATATTAATGATAATGATGATTTATTAAAAAGAAAACAAAGAAAAAACTTAAAAATATATTTCTTTAGTTTTAAATTATACAAAAAAATATTTAAAAGAAATAGGTATAAAAACGAAACATTTGTTTACTCCTTCTGTATATAAGAAAACAAATTATTTATAGCAAACATTCGGAACAAAGTTATCATAAACATTACTACATTTCGCAATTTGAGTTGTTTTATTAAAATATGCCCGTAAAAAACATAAACAATTAATTGTTTCGTCGTTCAGACTGGACCGAATCTTTGTACATTAGTGACTTGCTGCAGAAAACGCCGTTTCCGATTCTACACTTGTTGGTGCAATTGTACTTAAATGGTTATACGTCAGTTGCAAATAATTTCCTCTTACTCCTGTTTTTCCAAAAATAGCAATTTCGTCTTTTATAATTGGTTCCACCCCTTGCACTTTTGTAATTTTAAGTTTAACTGAAAGTTTTTGTTGGATTGCTGATTGAAGTTGCAGTTTTAATTTGTCATGTTCATGAAAAGCAAAGTTCGAGCCAGTCCTTAATATATTGCTCAGGTTTCTTTCCAAGGATTTTTCGGAATTTTCGTCTCTATCTGAATCTCATCTAACATGTTCAGCGTTTTCGGGCGAAAGTCATTGAAATAAACCAATTCTAATTCTAATTTTTATCATAGTCGCTTTAGTTTACTGTGGAAATAAAGTTTGAACTATATCGCTATTATCTTGTTCTCCACTATGTAAGTACTGAAGTACCTGCCATAAATTATTTCGTCTTTGAAATATGCGAATTTTGAAAGCGTCATAAAGTTCTTTAGCAATTTCACAATTTTGATTCGAAAGAGCTTCCATCATAAATTTTATTGTTTCATCTGCTGTAAGAAGATTAGAATCATGGCGACATAATGCATCAACTGCTAATTTTATAGGAGTAAGGATAGTGATAATTTCAGATAATTTTATTATTCTTGTTCTTATTCTGTTATGCTTATTGAAATAACTAATATAAATAAAAAGTAAGATATTTTATTCAAATACCGAAATACCGGTATTTTTTTGTAATACCGATTTTCTAATACCGGAAAAAATATACTAAAATCCCGGTTTTCGGGATCTCAGGATTCCGGTATTAGAAGCCCTAATAATAATGACATTCTTCATATACAATCAGTTATTTTTTAATGTGTTCAATTTGGTATGCAAGTAGATAAAATAATTTTTCTTGTCGTTACATTTCTTATTATTTTATAAGCTGTTTTTTGTATATTACTGTTTTAAAATTTGCAGGGCTTTGTGGAATGTTGTATGGATGAATCAGTCGATGAGAGAGCCAGCCACTGAATATGAGGGTGAGATTAGATGCCAGTAAAAATCGTGGATTGGTGGAGAAATTTAATGAACAATATAGGAAACATTGGGAGAACTGCGTAAGTTCTATTAATTAAGAGTTTTCTAATACTATTTTTTCTTAAATGTTATAGCTGTTATTTTGTTAAATTTATATAAAACGTTTTATTTTATTTTATCTACTCGCACACCAAAATAAACACATTAAGTTAATTATTATATGTAAAAGATCCCATTACTATAATCGTGTGTTAAAGTCCAATGTAAATCAAATGGAGCTCCATTAATAAACGATTTCTGTTTGTTGTTACTTATATAACTTAACCTAACCATAACTTAATGCGTTTTTACTAGATAGCAATTTTTGGCGCAGAACCTTCTAACCTTATTGTGTCAGTGATTTGAAATATTTTCTCAGGTTTAAATTACAATTTTTCAATATTATCGGTAAGAAACAATTATTTTTTTGTAGATTCAAAAGTATTTTAACACGCTTCATAGATAAAATAATGTATGATACACTTGTGTGAAAGGCCTTTGTACTGTCATTGCGACAGGCGTTGTACTGTTATTGCCGAAGGCGAGTTACTTACTTACTTACTTACTTACCTTCCGTGTCCGGCTCATACGACATCTTTCCAAAAAATAGCGGCTGCAATAGCCTTGTCGTTACATAAAATTAAGTCTTCGGGCGTGCATCCTTCTTCCAGTTGTGGGCAGACCAGTATGTGGCTCATATCCTGGGGCTGACCACACACATACAGCACATCGTCGTTCTCAGACATTCCCCACCTCAACGGATTTGTCTTGCACCTTGCCACTCCTGTCCTGAGCCGATTTAGGGATTTCCATACCGCGAAAGGGAAGTGTTTGTCTGGGGCCATTTCTTCTCTTAGGGGTTCCCGAGTAGTTAGCTGTTGGGTCCACCTAGTGATACGGTTATTTTCTATCGACCCCTCGAGTGTGTGTGATCTTGCCATGAAGCTCTTCCTTGATCTTAGGCGTCGACCGGCTGGCTCGTGCTGGTGCAGAGGATGGCGAGCATCGGTTTCCTGTTTCGTCCTTTAAGCATCCGTGGCGACGGCTCTTTACACAGATGGGGGTGCCACGCCAATAAGTTCAGACTATTAACTGGAGTTGGCTATAGGTAGCCTGTCACGATTCTTGCTGTCTCGTTGATAGCGACGTCCACATGTTTCGCGTGAGCTGATGCTGCCCAAACCGGTGCGGCGTATTCCGCAGTGGACACACAAAGCGCCAAAGCCGAGCTTCTGAGCGTTTCTGGTTGAGCTCGCCATGCTGTGCCTGTGAGTTTTTGCAATATGTTATTACGCGCACTAACTTTCCCTTTAGTATTGATGCAGTGTTGTCTGAAGGACAGAGTACGGTCCAGGGTCACGCCCAGGTATCTCGGCGTCGGGCAGTGCTCCAGTCGTCCGCCTCGTCAATGTATCTCGAGCTCCCGTCGTGCATCTTTGTTCTTCAGGTAGAAGGCGCAGACCTGAGTCTTGCTGGGATTCGGCTTTAG
Organism: Phosphuga atrata; assembly: GCA_944588485.1. Classification (NCBI taxonomy): domain Eukaryota; kingdom Metazoa; phylum Arthropoda; class Insecta; order Coleoptera; family Silphidae; genus Phosphuga; species Phosphuga atrata. The sequence goes on along the minus strand of OX155904.1, from coordinate 22,325,847 downwards.
GTGGTTTTTCTGGTAATAGATTGCCAGATCCTCAAGGGCGACCTCCAACTCGGTAAACTCGGCCAGGTCAGGTATATTGTCAGGAATCGGCTGGACGTTCGTGTACACGTTGTACACGAACTAAGAGTGGGGACAGGACACTGCCTCGCGGGAGTCAATTCTTCTGGACCCTCCATCTGCTATTCTTGTTTTGGAATGAAACATAAAATCTCCTGTTCTGGAGGAATAGACCGATGACCATAGTGAGCCTAAAGTGTTTTGTTGTCTCATAAAGCTTTCTTAACAGCCTCCTGTGGTTGACAGTGTCATAAGCAGCTGTCAAATCGATGAACGTCACTCCAGTAATCTTCCTTCTCTTAAAGCCATCCTCTATGTGCTGAGTTAGGTTGAGGATTTGGCCACAGCATGATTTCCCTGGACGAAAGCCGGCCGATAATCTTGGTTTACAAAATCTCCGCTGTTCGGTTTAGAATCAGTCGTTCCAGCAGTTTGAAGAGTTGGCACAGAAGGGACACGGGCCTGAAGTTCTTAGGGTCAGACGGTTCCTTGCCAGGTTTCAGTAACACGACCACACAAGCCTTCCTCCATTCTTTGGGGATCTTCAGTTGCGTGACACATACGTTGAACATATTAAGGAGCCATTTCAGGGTCTGTGGTCCAAAGTTCTTGATGTGTTCTGCCCTCAGATCGTTCACGCCCGCCGCTCGGTTGAGTTTCATCCCTTTAATCCTAGCCACAAGTTCAGTCTTGGAAAAAGGGGCACCGATAGAGTTGTTCTCTTGCTCCAGGTCCCTGCTAATGTGCTCTTTGGACCTCTTGCCCTTTGTTTTACCATTCAGTAGCAGTTGGGTGGCTACTTGATCTGAAGTGACTGGAATAAAGTTCCGAACTGGTATTGTTGCGTCACCACTCAGGTTTTTTGGGTCTTCCATGCCCGTCTGCTGTAGACCTTCATATCTAGGTTTTCTAGCATGTTATACCAGTTGGCCTTTCGGTCCTTTGCCATTTTTGCCATCAGTATTTCTCCGGCCTCAGATGTTTCCTCGGCAAAGGTACAATTCTTGGTAGCGTAAAAGAAGGGGTTTCGCATCTCCAGATAAGAGCAGGGATGTACTCAGTGCGACAGCCTCTGGGAATGTTTTGAAGGCGAGTTTAAACTTTGCATCTCATGCACAAAAGCCCTTTTTCACACACTTGTAACTTTTTTCCCTCATTTTCACACACTTTTATCACAAACTACTATTAATTAATTTCGATTTTGTGTTTTACTTTTAAATTTAAAATCTGGAAGGTTCAGTGCTTTAGGCGTAATTTTTATATAATAGGGAATAAGCACGCTGAAGAAGCGGTACGAAAAGTCAAGCGCGCTCTGATGGTGTGCAGAAATCTGGCAGGAAAAACAGGGGTTTGTAAACCCACAATCGTGTGATGGATGTGCACCATGATAGTGAGAACTGCGATCACTTACCGGGCAGTTGCGTGGGGAAGTAGAACCAAGCTGGTCTCTATGAAGAAGCAACTTGAGAAGGTTCAAAGACTGACGTGCGTCTGTATCACGGGGGCGATGGGGTTGTGTCCGACAGCAGCAATGGAGCTGCTGCTGGATCTGATTTCGTTGCACCTTGTCGTGGAGGAGGCCGCCAGATCGGCGATTGTTAGGTTCAGCAAGGAAAGAATAGGCAGAAGGGGCAGTTACCATGGGCCTCATAATTTAAGGCGCCTCAGTTTCAAAGATTCCAACCGAATTATAACCGAATTTGCTGATACTAAAGCGCGAAAAGCATTTGTTTGAAATTTACTTATTGAATCAATATTTAATACCATAACAAACACTATAATTTTTCTACCCCTAAGTTTTTACTTTTCAACGGATGTGGGAGGGGGCATCCAAATATCAATTGCCCCGGGCCTCGCATTATCTCTGAGAGGCTCTGCATAAGCCTAGAGGAAGATAACCGATGCAGATTCTGGATTATCGATGTTTCGGCGAACTAACATTCGCTTTTTTCAATAGATATTGACGTATGTGAGGGTCTAAGCGTAGGACGCATACAGTATGCGTTTTACGCTTAAACCCGTCTTTTAAAATTCCATCAAACCAAAATGTTATTTAATTTAATACTAAGATTTTAATCTTACGATCCTTAGCAGTCCTATATCGGGGCAGCCCCGATTTAGGTCTGCAGTTGCGTTCAGCGCCCGCTCTAGGGACGAGCAATCCGGGACGCTAAAATTTAGGGGCGCGATGTTGCCTGTAAGTGTGAGAAAAATGTTTATGTGTAAAATCGATTGGTACTTACGTATTAACGCCACCACTGCTATATATTGAATCAAGAGTTCGTGCTGCCGCGCGTAGTTCGTGCTGCCGCGCGTCTTGATTTATCTGTCCGCTTCGCGGCGGGCAACCTAATCTAACCGGGGATAAAAAATAAAGTATTTTGGGTTTTAAAAATGTTTTAATTTTAAATAAAATGTTTTATTTTATGATTTATCATAAAAATTTTAGGTGTAGATTGGCGGCATTTAAAAATGTAGCGGTGGTGACGCTAATACGTAAGTACCAATCAATTTTTTGGATTGCTAAAAACTTACAAACGAAATATATTTACATTATTGTTGACAAATTAACGCATATTTTGTTTTGAGGACTAGAATTTCAATATTACATTATCTATTATCTATATATTACTTATCTATATGTTTTTGTTTACTTTGTGCAAATTTTAATATATTTAATTTTTTATTACATTTTGTTATACAAATATCTATGCAAAATAGGACATACATAATGCAAATTATAATTCCATGTAAATGATAACAGTTTTTAATTAAAATTTGCGTTTAAACAAAAACGCTTTGTGATATTCACTTAAAAATAAAAAACTTACTTAAATATTACAGGAAAGACATAAATGTTTTCCAGAAACAAATTTGAAACTTATTTTGTCAAATTTCCTTCCTAGCTTTTCTAAATCTTCTCAAACGAAATCTGAAGTTTTTCTAATTTGAAAATGATTTTCACAAACTAGAAACGAAAATAAACTTATTAAAGGCGTAGTGTAGCCTGGATAAATAAATATATTCAACCTTTCTGCAGCTTTATAATATATGTATTTATATACAGGCTAAATTTCGCCTTTAATAAGTATGTATGATAGGGGTTCAAATGGGGTAGTGCATGCGTACTGCATGGCAATCGCGCAGGAAGAGATTGCCACATAGCCTCTCCTACCCATTTCCGACTCTCTTCTCCACGTGGCGAACCCTGATAAACCGAGCAACCTCGCCTGAGATGCGGTAACCAACCCGTATGGATGGTGGGGTCGGGGCTAACGACAGCGGGAGAAATGGCCCTCCGGAAAGGGGGTTGGGCGTGAGGCTAACTACCTCACCTCGCAAAAATTTTCAAGTTACGAAAGACTTACAACAGCCTCGGATCGGATTGATTAACATACAACGGACTAAGAAAAGAAACAAGGACTTCAAACGGAACTAAAAATCGGCGCGTGGAACGTACGTACCATGTTGCAGCCAGGAAAGATGCAGGAAATAGCAGAGGAGCTCGATAAATACCATTTAGACGTAACGGCACTACAAGAAATCAGATGGAAGGGTGAAGATAGCATAGACAAAGTATCGCCTATATTACAGCGACAATGACAAGAAACAAGGAGAAAAAGTTGTGAGAAAGAGTTGGAGTATTAATAAATAAATCAACTAAACATGCTGTACTAGGATTCGAAGCAATCAACGACAGAATATGCAAATTACGCCTTAGAGGAAAATTTCACAACCTTTCTCTTATTTGTGCATACGCTCCAACAGAAGATGGTGAGGATGAAGTAAAAGAGCTTTTCTACGATCAGCTTTTAAACATATGCGAAAGTACGTCTAAACACGATGCATTAATACTACTGGGAGATTTTAATGCTAAAATAGGTAAAGAACAACAGTTTTCCAACTCAGCCGGAAAATACTCACTACACCAAACCACAAGTAGCAATGGAGAAAGACTATGTCATCTTGCAGCGAGCACCAACTTGAGAATTAGCAGTACGTGTTTTCCACACCAAAAAATACATATAGGGACGTGGACAATGCCCGGTGGCAGAGCAGTGAAACAAATAAACCACGTCCTGGTTAACAAACGCAGAGCTACCATGGTCACGGATGTCAGAACGCTTCGAGGAGCCAACTGTGACTCGGATCACTTCCTACTAAGAGTCCTAATCAAACAAACCTGCAGCGCACTGAAAACCACTACCAGAACAAACAAATGGAATACGGATGCTCTTAGAGAGGAATTAAAACAAAACGAGTATAAACAATATATTGATTAGAGAAGATTACTAGCAAATAATGCAAACACTGGTGTTGAACAAGAATGGCAACATATAAAGACGAGTATACTTGAAGCTGCAGATATTACAATAGGAAAACAGATAAAAGTCAGAAACTCATCGTTTGATTTGAATGCAGGGCAGCCCTACTCGTTAAAAATGAAGCACGGAAAAAGGTACTACAAAGTAGAACCCGAGCCAACAGAGCTAACTACGAGCACCTCAGGAGAATGGCTTCAAAACTTGCTTCAAAATAAACTTCAATGGCTTCAAAAAAAGAAAATAATGTTAAATAAACAAGTGGAAGAACTAGAATAATACAACGTAAATAAACAAAGCAGGAAATTTTATAAGGCAGTACAACAGCAAACAACGGCTTTTCAACCTAGAACCATCGCGTGTTTAGATAAAAACGGGACAATACTAACCGAGGATGACAAAATACTGCAAAGATGGAATGAACACTTTAGCGAGCTACTCTCCACTGAAATCCAAAGGTGTGAAAGAGAAAAGGAAATCGTATGGCACCATGAAGCACAACCCGAAATTCTCGAACCAAGCTATGAGGAACTAACCTAGATAATACATAATCTTAGAAACAATAAATCTCCAGGAAGTGATACAATTCCCACGGAACTTCTGAAAAATAGAGGTACACAACTGTGGGAAGGGATCCATAAACTTATTGTCAGGGTGTGGAATGAGAGATTATGCCAAGTGACTGGAGAAAAGGCCTTATTTTTCCCATACACAAGAAGGGAAACAAGAAAGAATGTTCCAATTACCGAGGAATTATATATACAATAGACTATCAATATATGAAGAAGAGATACTTGGGGACTACCAAGGAGGTTTTCGAAAGAATCGATCAAAAACGGACCAAATACATCTAATAAGGCAAATGCTTGAAAAATGTTATGAGCATAACACAACTTTGTTCCACCTGTTTGTTGACTACAAATAAGCTTTTGATAGCGTGTCTAGAAAAGAACTATTGTACCAGTTACTTGCCCTTGGAATTCCTCAAAAACTTATAAGAATGGTAAACTTAACTGTAACCAATCAACGTGCTCAAGTATTAGTAGCATCCAAACTCACGGACGAATTCGACATCAGGACAGGGGTCAGGCAACGTGATGCGCTATCTGCTATGCTATTCAACTTTGAACTTAAATCAGTTATTAGAAACCTGCACATAACAGGCCACATACACACAAAATCTCAGCAGCTATGCGCATATGCCGATGATATAATTATATCAGCACGAACAGCAGATAGCCTAAAAGAAGCTACCAGGGATCCAACACCCTGGCCAGAGCCACTACAAGTCAACGCATTTAATTTCGAAGAAGTCAGAACCTTCTCTTAACTATGGTCGAAAATAACTAACGACAACAGAATCAGCGAAGAAATCAGTGCGAGAATTGTAGCAGGAAAGAGAGCTTATTACGCGAATAAGAAGCTACTGGGAAAGAAGCTTCTAAGTGTCAAATCAAAGTTAAATATCTATAACACACTCATTAGACCCGTCATAACATTCGCGTGTGAAACATGGACCATATCCACGATCAACAAAAACGCATTACGAGTGTGCGAAAGAAGCATATTAAGAAGAATCTTTGGCCCGTACAGGAAAACGATGGTACATGGAGATGCAGAATGAACCATGAACTGGACAGACTAATTGAAGGAGCGGACATCGTTTGGCATGTAAAGGCACTACGGTTACAATGGTTTGGACATGGACAATGGTTATGCGTATGGAAAGCACCAGAGGTCCGAAAATACTGACGAACTGGAGTCCACATGAAAGAAGAGCTCGGGGTAGACCACGTAAGAGATGGCGAGATGACTGCATCGACGACCTAAAGATATTAGGTGTGAGAAACTGGCTGCAATTGGTTAACAGCAAAGAGAGATGGATGTTATAACTCAAGCCAAGGCCCACCCAGGGCTGTAGAGCTATAGAAGAAGAAGAAGTTTGTATGATTATCTATAATGTAGTATGGTTTCACCAATAGTAAAGAAACGAAAATGTTTTTCTAAGATTTTTCTAAAATCTAGAATTGTTATTCTTAGCTATTATTTATTCATTTTGTTTCAATTTATATATTATTTATCCGATCAAAACAGAATCCCTCCAGAGAGTATCGCTGAAACTATCTTGTGATTTGCCAAAAGAGTGTCATGTAGAACGCACGGTTATTAATTACTCTTAGTTAAAACTGACTTTGAAACTGTTTATAATTGCGAACTAATAAAAAATAATTCGTGAAAACCCCAATAATTTCTTTCAATTTGTATTAATTCCATGCAAATTTTTAAAAGCCAAAGAGAAATATGGAAATGTATAGATAAAATATTAAATATTAGGTTGATGCATTCAACTAGCCATCCAAAATTTCACATTTGGATTCCAAAAAAAGGTTTTACAAATATGAGTAGCAAAAAATAAAATTCGCTGGCGAACAACCCTTAAATTTAGACTTGTAGTAATACCAAACTTGGAGAAGAACTGAAAAAGCTAGTTGAAGGCGTCAAACAGTTTTGGATTTTCAATTAAATTATGCAATTAGTGCTGCGGGAAAATGATTACAAAATATTTGTTTAGTTCCTGAAAATCATCCCTGAACAAAGCTTCTACGAATTCCTATCCATTACATTTTTTCGCAAACTGTTAATAATCACTTGCAAATACCGCGATCTTTCCTTTTCAAAACCCCAAAAAGTTCGCGAAAATCAGTCAATGGATTCAAAAGTTATCCCAAGTTTCCTGAAACCCTTTCCCAACGCGCAAATTTCTACTACGAAAGGGAACTCCGTGACGTCACTACAATTTCCCTGAAATGCCAACCGTCTAGCGTAAAAATTTCATTAATAAATCATATTACTCATAAACAACATGATTAAAATTGCGTTGGCAGCACTGCACCAACCTAGTAACTTCCCCAACTTATTTTCGACTTTGACAGACGTCAGTGTGAGTTTTGTAAACATTGTAGAAATGAAACTTAAAATGTTGCTGTTCGGGGCTTACGGCTTAACTTACTGTTTAAAGGATTAGATTACTGGAGCTCCGGTAAATTAGAAAGGTTCTTAAACGTTTTTGCTGGTAGAGATTCTGAATATTGCAATGTTCATGGTTTAAAAGTAAACCAGTTGTAGGGTTTATCAAGTTATGTAGGGTTTATCAAGGCAATTTCTAATAAATAAATTAGACAAAATTAGGTTTAATTTATACAAAAGAATATCGATTTTCTAATTTGAACTAAAATTGAACTTGCTTAACTTACGGTTTTAAGGATTAGATTACTGGAGATCCAGTAAATTAGAAAGGTTCTTAAACATTTTTGCTGGTAGAGATTCTGTTAGAATATTGCAATGTTCATGGTTTAAAAGTCAACTAGTTGTACAGTTTATCAAGTTATGTAGGCTTTATCAAGGCAATTTCTTATAAATAAATTAGACAAAATTAGGTTCAATTTATACAAAAGAATATCAATTTTCTAATTTGAACTAAATGAAGTAAAATTAAACTTAACTGTGACAACATGTTTTTGATGTGGATTGAAAATAACCTTCACATAAACATTTTTATTTCATTTTGTTGAAAGATGTTTAAATTATAAATCTAATATTAAGAGATTATGCAAAATATTTATAATTAATTATAAGTTTTGAATAAAGGAAGATCTGCAAAACTATTTTACCTGACAGCACAAGGGCAAGGAGAACTGGTTTTGCAGCACAACAAACAGAAAATGAACAATAAAAATGTTTAATTGAAAAAGAATTACAGTAGAGTTTTCTCACTAATTTGGCACTATTAAAAAAACAAGGAAGTGCCAGATTATTGGAATGTTTAGAATACTATATTATATAGAAAAATGCATAATAAATAAAATAAAACATATCATTATGACATATATTTGTATTCATGTACTGCAGGTATTTTTATTGCAGTGACATATCCAACAATTAACTAATGAGTCTTAAAATAATCCTTAATTGAGGTTTGTAATCCTTAATTGTCATTTGTCAACTTCTAGTCCTTGTTTCTTGCATGTTTTGAAGAATTATAGTATCATTAGCAGGTACACCGTTTTCTTCAGCCCATTGTTATGCAGGTATTTAAACAATTAAATGCTGTTTCTTTTTTTTATTTTTGCAATTGTAGTAGTCAGTAGCTACAAAATTTCTTCAAGGCTTTCTTCTTCTTTCTTCCTCTTCATAATTTGTTGTTTCTTCAGTTCCTTCAAACCAAGATTTTAAATTTTCACTTGTCTCAAATTTTCTTTCTGAACTTTGCAACCAATCGGCTATAGGTAAGATTATCTTCAGTATCCCATTCTCTGTTTCTTGTGATAGAGCATTCAATATAGGCCATAGCTTTTTGCACAATGATTGGATTAAGTCAGGTGAAACAGAGCTTTTCGAGAGTTTCAAGTTCTATTTTTTGAGAAACTGCTTTATGTCACCACCAGCGCTATCTTTAACCTATTGGAGGCCCTAGGCACATTAGTATAATGGGACCCCTATTACTTTGACAGAGCACTATTTTGTTAAAATACTCAAAGAAAGTAGACTTAGTAGATTTATTTTGGAAAAATCTTCAATCGCAGTATTTTCTTTCATTTTCGCCGAATAATGTCTTTAGCAAATTTGCCGTCTTTAATTCCTTGATTCATGTGTAGCGGCAACGAGCCGTTACATTTTTATTTCTTAGTTTACGAGGGCATTGCAATAATTACCCAAATATTTTCGGAAAATTTCCGTAAATATTTTTTTAGGGTCGGTAATGTAATCCTCGAGCAGATTAAGAAATATTTGTACTTTTAGTTTTACGAGAGCATTACGGTGATTACCCAAATATTTTCGAAAGAATTTCCGAAAACATTTTATTAGGGTCAATGGTGTAATCCCCGGGTAAATTACAAGATGTTTTTCCCGAGAATCGGTAATCACCGAAGCGACAAATAGCCGAAAATAGAAAAATAATCACCCCCAGATGAGGGACCAGTATACCTGGACATAATATAAATACCTGGACCCCCGAACAAACAACACAGTCAAGCACCAGTCACGCGCAAACAGTGAGCAAGTTGACTGCAGTTCAGTTCAACAGTGAGACGCAACCAACCAACGAGTCCAGTTTAGTCCAGCCAGTGGACCCAGACAGAGAAGTGACACCAGTCCAGCCAGTGGACTCAGTCACACCAGTCCAGCCATTGGACCCAGTCAACCAGACTCAACCAGCAGCCAGTTCAACCAGACTCAGCCAGCAGTCAATCAACCAGACCAGTCGAGTCCCATTCAGAGAGTCCAGCTCCACTCTTTCCCTCAATAGTGTTGGTATCTCTTGTACATTTGTATATATATATATATATATATATATATATATATATATATATATATATATATCGTCCATGTAAATAAATTCCTCTGCAAACCATGAGTGATACATTATTCTACTGCGTGTACCACCACACATGCATTCATGGTATATAAGTATGGAGAGGACCAGTCAAAGATAGGTTAAAGATCTCAAATCTAGAAGGGTGTCCCTTCAATCAGCATATGTTTTGAAGCACTAACCTGTGAATATATTCATTTAATGTGACTGTAAAGAAATTAAAATAAATCTAGAACCTTACTTTCTTCCAAAATAATTAAAAAGATTCTACTAAGTCTACTGTCTTTCTCTAATTTAACAAAATAGTGCTCTGTCAAGGTAATAGGGGCCCCAATATACTAATGTGTACAGGGTCTATACCTCTTGGGTACCCAGGGTACCTCTTTCTATTTGAGGTCTTTAACCTATTAGAGACCCTGGGCACATTAGTATATTGGGGCCCATATTACCTAGACAGAGCACTATTTTGTTAAATTAGACAAAGAAAGTAGACTTTTGACAAAGAAAGTAGAATCTTTTGAATTATTTTGGAAGAAAGTAAGGTTCTAGAATTATTTTAATTCCTTTACAGTCACATTAAATGAATATATTCACAGGTTAGTGCTTAAAAACCTATGCTGATTGACACCCTTCTAGATTTGAGATGGGCAAAATCATTAAACACTTCTTCAAAATCTATATATATGAGCATATTCGCATTCTATGGACATCAGCAACAAGCTGGTTAATCTCTCTTGAAGCATTGCACTTTTTAATTCATTTTTTATTCTTTTCAATTTGGAGATTTCTTTACCAGTCTCCACTGGAGATACCATCATGCTTTAAAAGATTCTTTATGCTTTAAAAGATTTAAAAGATCATTAATGGAATTCCAGAACTCGATAAAATTATATGAAGATTAAGGACACATTTCATTTAGCGTACACTAATGAAATACATTTATGTTATTTGTAACTTAAAGTTGATCAAATGTAAGCTTATTTAATTAAATAAACAGTTTTTAATTTTATTCTCAATGCGATTTCTATTTTAGAAATGTGTCTTCAATTTTGTTTTGAAAAACTAGTTCACTGATGATTTTTCTTTAAAACAGTGCACTTCGTATACCAATAAATTGAATGAAGATATGAATAATGCTGAAATCGGAAAACCTGATTTTCGGGTTAGACTTCGCGGCTGCAAAAGCTAATAAGCACCATAAGCAGGTATTGTAGTCAGTCATTATCGTTTGATTTTTTCGAAATAAATATGTTTATCAGTTATCGTTTGGTGATCTGGCAGGAACTAGGGGGCCCTATCCATCGCGGGGCGCTGGACACCTACCCAAACTGCTCAGTGGGAAAGGGGGCCTGGTCACCACCCTGAGAAATAATATGATGGAGGCGGGGGCGGTAGGTGCCGGGTTATTGGACGTGCTGGACTATTGCACTGTCGGATTAGTGAGACTCTAATGTATATCAAAATGCGACTCTAAATTTTATAAACAAACAGTTAACTCCTCATCTACTATCTACTTATAATCGTTCCCATTTTGAATTTCATTTTCATGGAATTTGAGAAACCTAAATTGTAAAGATACCACGATCCTAAGAGCTAACGATTTAATGAATGTAATAGCTAATTGAGGATATCTGCTCCAAAATTAAATACAAAATTCTAATAACTTTAGCATAGATAATAAAACACAAGATCATTTTCAAAATCGATTAAAGTTTCTACCTAAAAGGCTTTTGCGCACCGTCATATCATGGGAACAGAGTGATGACACACAAAAATATGATAACCAAGTGATGAAGAACAGATGAAAAAAGATACGAAGAGGTTTTTTACTGTCTTCCACACTTTTTCTTCTTCATGTGCCGTCTCGCCGTGACATTAAACCATTTTCGCAGATTCATAAGCCAGGACAATCTTCTCGCTCAAATAGATCTTTTTCCCACGATTTTTCCTTGTAGATTTTGGTGGTGACTTGTTCTGCGACCTTCATAGATCTATTGTACCCTACCCTCTTCCTCTAATTGTTGGTATACTTACCCATTTAGAGCGCCTTCTCTAGTCCTGTTTCCTTTAGGAATTTCAATCTGGGTGGAATTCAAGGACTGCAACTCCTCTGCCTTCAAGCAGTGGGCCCCTAGATACATTTGTCTCTTGCGGAGCTGTGCTCCAGAGTCTTTGAGCAGGTGTATGGGCGTTTCCTACGATGAGCCACAGAATCTGCATCTGTCATCTTCTAAGTGTTTTCTTCTAAGTCTGCAGTGTCCCGCCAGGACTCCTGTCAGAATTCTAAGCTCTTTCCTGTTTAGTTTAGGCAAGCTTTTGTTCTTTTCTATTAAAAGATCCCAGCATTATTTTGATTTCCTTAGCTTGATGGTAGTTACGATGTTACTAACCACCTTGCCTTTGCTTTTTGGACAGTCTGGAAGTAGGTCGCTCTCGATTCGTGCCTTCTCTTGGATCGTGGAACTCACACTCCATCTGATCCGCCAGTTCTGTGGCGGTTAGGTCCCGCACACATGGATTATATTGTTTTAAGGATTTCTTCATGTAAATCCGACGAGTAGCAAGGGAACTAAAGGTCCGCTATGTCTGAGCCCCGCTTGGCATGGTAAGGCTTGATACCCTCTGAGGTCGCCAGGTATCAGAGAGGCTCCGTTAGCGATGGCCGGTTGCCCTTGGCCACCAACCAGTCCCTTCGGCACGATTCGCATGACACCTTTGGATTAAGGGTTTGTAAGTTCTTGGTTGTTCGCTCCCCGTTGACCGCTCCGACCGAAGTTGGACTCCAGTCGGTATCGTCCAATGGTTCGCGAAACTAAGCCCTCACACCGCGACAAGGTGACTCCCACGTGAGGGACGATTTTTGGATTATGAGTCACAGAATCTTATATTTTAAACCTCCCATGATGTGGCCCATGATGTGGGTTTCTCTCGACTGGTGCCTTCTCTTGGATTGTGGAGCCAGCTCCATCTGATCCGCCAGTTCTGTGGCGGTTAGGTCCCACACACAAGGATTATATTGTTTTAAGTATTTCTTCATGTACATCATACGAGTAGCAAGGGAACTAAAGGTCCGCCATTCGCCAGGTATCAGAGAGGCTCCGTTAGCTATGGCCGGTTGCCCTTGGCCACCAACCAGTCCCTTCGGCACGGGTCGCATGAGACCTTTGGGTTAAGGGTTTGGAAGTTCTTGGTTGTTCGCTCCCAGTTGACCGCTCCGACCGAAGTTGGACTCCAGTCGGTATTGTCCAATGGTTCGCGAAACTAAGCCCTCACACCGCGACAAGGTGACTCCCACGTGAGGGACGATTTTTCCTTGGATTATGAGTCAGAGAATCTCATATTTTAGACCTCCCATGACGTGGCTGATATATTTCTTTTTTTCACTTCCTGTAGGAGACGTCTCTGTCTTTCTCCATCCTTCTCAGATACTCTACATTGGTCACATGTTCTGTCCAGGATACTCAACATCCTATGGTAGCCCTACATCTCGAAGGCTTCTAGTTTCCTCGCACAATACAGGTTCAGGGTCCAAACTTCCATACAAAAGGACTGGGAATAAGTAACATTCGAGCATCCAAGTTCTCAGGTCGTAGCTACAGAGAAGCTTCTTAATCTTCACAAAGTATGCATGGGCTTTCTCAATGCGGATCTTTATTTCTGAACAGTAATCCACGGAGTAGTCGACGCTTGTATCTATAGGTAATAGTCATACTTATTGACTCTTTCCAGCCTTTCGCCTTCAACATACAGATTCCATTGGGTACTTCAGTTTTGGTGACAATCGTGTATTTCTTCTTCTTAACATTAAGTGTCAGCTCATATTCCCGACTAGCTATGACGAAATTATTCAACATATTCTGGAGGTTTTGCATGTTTACGGCGAAAAGTACTGAATCGTCCGCTTAACGCAAATTGTTCAGTGGAGTGCCGTTAACTCGTATCCACCGGCATCCTTTTCGAAGGCTTCGGTGAAAATTTCTTCTGAATAGATGTTAAAGAGTGGTGAGAGAACACACCCTTATCTGACTCCTCGCTTGATCTCCACTGCTTTCATCAGTTCAGAATGGACGCCAACGGACGCACTTTGGTTTAGGTAGAGTTTTACTATTATTTGTATATCTCTTGTATCGAGATTTTTTCGTTCCAGTTGTCTATTAGTTGTCTCACTTTATCAAATGCTTTATTATAACCAATAAAACAGGCGTATGCCTTTTGGTTGACATCCAGACACCGCTCAAGACATTTTAGTCAAACAAGGCTTCTCTTATGCCAACTCCTTTTCTAAAGCTAAACTGTGGGTATCCTGCTATATCTTCTTTCTTGTAAATCTTATGGATGGTTTGTGGATGACTTTGAGAAAATCTTTAGCGTGTGGCTCATTGGGCTGATCGTACGGTGTTCTTCGCACTTTTTGGCATTGTGCTTCTTAGAAATTTTGACAATCGTTGACTGAAGCCATTCTTTTGGTATTATTCTTGTTTCATGGACCGTATTAAATGGGGAAATTACAGCATCTAAATTCACTAGATTTCCATACTTCTGACTAGTACGAGGGCGGCCCCATAAAGAATTAGCCTGAGGGATAGAAAAAAAAAAAAAAAAACTTTTACTACTTTTAAATATAACTTTCTTCAATTGTTATGCACTTTTCTCATCGAGTACCCTAATTAACCATTCTAATCCCCTTCTAAAGTACTCTGAAGATTTGCCCTCAAAATGCTCGAAAACCGCTGACTGCAAATCATCATCGGTCATAAATAGTCGCAAGAGGCCATTTCTGGACTATAAGGTGGATGGTCAATTTCTGAGAAGTCACAGTCCCTCACAGCAGCCTTTGCAATTGCCGCCGTGTGAACCGCCGCATTGTTTTGCAATAGCCGCACACCTCAAGCAAGCTTTCCTCACCGCTTGTCTTAAATTGTATGTCGCAGTCTATGCAGTAAGTTAGCGTGAAAAGTGCCGTTTGCAGTAGTATTTCGTTCTTTAAATCCACCAATAGGATCGCCTCACAATGTCAGAAGATTGTTGCCATGATTTTTTTAGTAGATTTTGACACCTTTGAATTTCTTGGGGGTGCTTCGCCCCTATAACGCCATTCCATTGACTCCCTCGAGCCGTTTTTTAATATCAGCTGGGGTTTAACCCTCTGTATGTGTTGACGCTAGACAAATTATAGTATAAGGCATAGACCACTATCAAAAATTTAACAGCAACTAGTCTGTAAATAAGTAAGGCTAAGTCGTTATGGGACCGCCCTCGTATTTAAATGTATTGTGCGTGTCTTTTTATTGAGTCATAATAAAGGGAATAGACCTTTTTACGATTAGTTAAGCGCATGCGCGTCTGCCCGGGAATATGAAAGTTTCGGGCACATTTTGTTATTTTCACTGGTTATACGTCAAAAAAATGTCCGAAAACATGGCGGAAATTGACGCATGCTCATAACAAAATTGAAATGGTCGCATGCTCATAAAGAAATTGAAATATGAAAAGGTCTATTGACTAAGGCAGCCATACTCAAAGTGTGCTCCGCGGAGCCCTAGGGTTCCGCAAAGCCTCTGTGGGGGCTTCACGAGAATACTGATAATAATTAGAAAAAAAATCAAAAATACTCGTCTCGTAAGTATACGGTCGTGACATGCGCGATCGCGATACCGTTTGACACGACGCGACGGAGACGAGGCGCAGCAGATATAGCATTAAGATATAGCATAAACATTCAAGTCATTCACGTCCAATGTTTTGCGCAACATCGTGTTTGTTGTTTTGAAGTCCTGTATCTCGTGAAAATATTATGTTGTTCGTCTTTACTGTATATTCAAATTATTAATAAGATTAATGGGGCATTGGCTTAAAGGGCTTAAAAAAGTTAAAATTAAAACTTCAGAAGTGATACGCCTGGAGGATGCAGCAATACCCGATCGACGGTGATACAACTGCGTCAGGCTCCACGGTTTCAAAGACGAAAAAGAGGAAATATGATGCATCATACATCAGCCTCGGATTTGTTGATTCCAACGGCTCACCTCTCTGTATGTTATGCAGTAAACTACTTCCTAATAGTTCCACCTGCCAAATACGCCGAAATTTAGAAACTGCACACCCCGAGTTTAAAGACAAGAATGAAGAATATTTTACCTACGTAAAAAGAACGATTATTGAAAAGTCAAAAAACCATGATGCATGAGACGCAAACTGTCAATGAAAAGGCCACGGAGGCATAGTATTTAGTTAGCTATCGCATTGCACAAGCAGGAGAAGCGCATACTATCGCTAAGAATTTGATAAAACCATGTGTTAGATATAACAAAATGTATGCTCGTCGATAAATCCGCACAGCATCTTTGCACTGTGCCGCTATCAAACGATACTGCCTCGCGCCGAGTTTATGATATGGCAAGCTACGTTAAACAAGAACTAGTTACAGGTCTACAAAAAACAAAATTCGTTTTGAAAATGGATGTATCAACTGATGTCGCTGGTCTGGCTATCTTGCTGGTTATTGTGAGTTATCCATATGAACATTCTTTGGAAGAAGACATGCTTATGTGCTCACGAACACTACCGGAGATGAAATTTTTAATAAAACAAATATATTATTTGAAGAAAACCATCTCAATGGGAATGATTGCATCGACATTTGTACAGATGGGGCCAAGGCGATGACAGGTAAAATAGCAGGAGCAGTATCGAGAATAAAAATTAGGGCGCCTAATTGTAGTTCCAGCCATTGTATCCTGCATAGGCAGGCACTCGCGATGAAACAAATGCCGCCAAACCTAAAATTGGTTCTTAATGAAGCTGTAAAAACAATTAATTTCATCAAAACACGTCCACTACAATCTCGTTTGTTCTCATTCTTGTGTGAAGATTATGGCAGGTTAGGTTAGGTTAACATAAAATACTACTGCTCCACACAGAAGTATGATGGTTATCTCGGGTTAATACTTTAACAAGGCTATTTAAACTTAGCAGAGCAGTTACATTTTTTACAGATATTTCTTTTAATTTGAAAGACCGTTTATATGATAAAACTTGGTTGTACAGACTGTCTTTTATGCCAGATATCTTTAAGAAACTGAACGAATTAATTTATCATTAATAGGTAAACTACAACAGTGTTCCAGGCCCGTAACAAAATAACCGCCTACAAAAGAATATTAGATTTTTGGATAAATTGTGTTGGTAAGAGAGAAAAGAAAGCTTTACAATACTCAGCGAGTTTGTTAACGATAGTGACTCGAAATGTTTAAAGATGATATGTTTGAAGAATTGGTCCAATATCTCACTTCAATGTGCGCATCTTTGAGACGTATTTTTCCGAAGAACAAAATACAAAAATTAAAATGATACCCAACTTGCAAAAGCACGAAAGTATTCAAACAAAATATATGAATCGTTTTTAGAAATGTCATCAGATACCAGTATGGAGTCACTGTTAAAAACAATGTCTCAATGATTTTTGCTGCAGAATTCGTGATGAATATCCAATTCCTGCCACAATGACCCTGGATGCTCTCCCGTTCTCAACAACATACTTGTGCGAAACAGGATTTTCGACCTATGCCGCTAGAAAAACAAAATATCGAAATACACTTGGCGCGGAACCTGACATGACACTTCAACTCTCTTCTATCAAACCTGAAAAATAATAAACAGTTTCATACCTCCCATTAGATATTTAATTATCATGCAACTGTTACATTATAACATAATTATTAATAAAGAATGTACTTAAACGATTTTTTGTTTATATTAGGGCTCCGTCAAATACAGTATTATCTTGATAATCCGACACATATGGGACCAGGCCCAGACAAAATTCCAGATTATCAGGATTAAAACAAAAGAATAACAAATTTACATATATTAAACGCGTCACCGTTTGCTACAGTTCGCCGAGTTCAAACATTCAAATCATCGTTACAATCATCGTAATCCGTGGAACAAATTAGGCTGAGGATTTCTTCGTCAGAAAAGGAATGAAAATTTTCTTCGCTTGTGCCCTGAAGCTAAGCTATATCATCGTTTATCAGCGTAACACCAAAGCTCTTGTAAAAATTCCTAAGACAATTGTAGAGTAGAGTTAGCTTGGTCGCGAATCAAGTTTTCAGAGTTTAAGGCTCCCTTTTGACTTTCTTTCAGCAGTGCGCGAGGTTTACGTCCGACGAGCGAGAGCGGAAAGAAAAGACACGTGTTTCCCCAGAGCGCCGGATTACTGAACGTGCCGGTTTATCAATATGTATTTGATTATACAGTAATTCGCTTTCCAAATGGGTTCCGTCACCAAAATCTTAATATATTATCATGATCGTAATATTCATCTAATATTCTAAACTGAAAATTAAACTTGAAATTACCCAAAAGATAAAAATTGTAATAAGATGATTGAATGGGAAGGTTCATCGTCTCATTATCTCGTTTTTGTTTTCCATGGAAACAGTTTATTATAATACTTGATAGATGTTACAAAATAGTACAAACGCGTCGGCAGAATCATCAAGAGACTGAAAAACCTTCTTCAAAAATAAAAATTAAAAATATTTAAAAACGGCAAAAATAATAAAAAACTTAGTAATTGTCTCTCCTGTTATCCCTGCGCTGTCTATTCCACTCTTGATTCCCACCTCTATAATTCTGCCTGTCTCCACGGAAATTGCCCTACAAAACAAAAAGAAAAACAGGAAATAAAAAAGAATTAAAAAAGTTTCGGAACTTTGAAATATTCAAGCCAAAAGCTTTTTAAAAAACAAGAAATATTAGATAACTCCTCTATACTCAGGCCGGCGAGATAATGCATCTCGTCTCGACGAGTTTAGCATTGTTCTGTGTACACCCCCACTTTACTTCGAATGCACGGTGTTTCCGAATTTGAAAAACTGACGCATATTTCTTAACTCAAACTAATCTGCGCATTCCACGGCGCGTCCCTTTCCCCTCATACCTCGGCGCAGTACAGCTGCATTCTCTCGCCGGCCCGAGTATAGTTATAAACTTATTGGTTAGTATAATATAATCTAAGATATTTACTTTTACCTGATTCGGCCCACGCAGGAAGAAGTTTCCTTGTTTGGTCTCCAAAATGCGTTCATTCGAATCAACGAAGTTATTAATTTTATCTGCAAGTTGCATGGCCAAACTTTGAAGACGCGATGGTTCGCTCCTGTGCATGACAACAGTTTGAGTTGGATCATCCAAAGAAGCCTTGAAAGGTACAAAAATTTTAGCAAAAACCTAAAAACAAATCAGGTTCTCACCATTAACTCCTCATTAATAATCATCTTAGAAATGATTGAATGTACATTAGCCTTATTCATTTCAAACATCTCTGCTAAAGTTTGCATGGAAATTGAATCATAAACATGAGAGTAAGTAAATAAGTAAGTCCGTAATGCTTCTTCCTTGATTAGCCTAGTCAACATCGCCCTAACTGTATCAGCTTGATAGAAAAGATCCCAAACCTATAACAAATATTTCCTCAGCAAATTGTCGCAAAATCTCCCAATAATTTCCATACTTTAGCGTTCATTTTTTCATTAATAATAAATCCATTACATGCAGCCCAATGTCCATTTCTCATAGCTTTAGCAGCGGCAACAACATGTTCCCTCATACTTTCTGGTGGACCAACAAGACTTTGTCGCTCAGAACTCCTGAGTTGTTGGTAGAAAGTTTTCGAAATCATTCTGCGACGTGCGTCAAATTCATGAGCAGCCATATAAGGAATTTCAATGAGCATGGCAGACACCAAGTAAACGCATTCTAGTAGTTCCAAATTAATATGCATGTGGAAAGGCATTTGACGTTGCTTTTCAATCTTCTCTTGTTCTTTGCTCCTTTCGTGTTGACGCTACAACAAACATTAAATACTATTTGGAATAACTCCAAATTTGTAAGTCTCACTTGAGGAAGAAGACCTTGTGCCAAAAGTTCCTTGGGCTTTCCAGTCATCATTAAATCTACAAGACAATTGTGAGCATCTTTGATGTTGGCATGTCTAAAGGCACATAGGCCTAGATGAGCCATGGTTCTATTATACAAAATCTAAAACCAAATATACATGTACTTAGTGTTTCAAATATAATTTTCAAGACTTTTTACTTGGGTGCTTGGATCAGAATGGTGGATGGTTTCTTGTAAATGAGACATAAGAACCAAATCTCTTGCTTGGAACCAGTTGTCATGCAGAGCATGGTGGTAAATATGAGAAAGGATGGCACGAGTCCTAAGCCTATCAGTTCCATCCTTAACATAAATGAATTTGGAGAGTTTATCCATTTCTTGTACTGAGGTTACAATATCCTGACTAATTTCATTCTATAAATTAAAACATTGAATTAATTTAGTATGAAATAAAAAGTAAAAATTGAATGTTACATTTTTCTTCTGTAATACTCGTGGATCAAACTTGTAATACAAATGCTCAATCTTCCTCAAATAAATCCTGCAAAGTTCAGACTGTACATTGTTGCGCTCCAAATAAATTTGCACCTTATCAATAATTCCAGCAACTTTACACTCATCCTTCAATCTGCAAGGAAAAAAAAATCAAAATAACCCTCAAAAATTTCACCTTTCACTATCACTTACCTCTCCACATATTCATTGCTATGAGGATCACATTCCTTGAGGAGTTTAGTAAATTCATCATCAAGTCTCTCTACAGAAGTGAGGACACAACCACGGACTTGGTAAGGAGGAGTTTCAAAGTTTTCTGTCTCCTCAGTAATTGTCTCAGAGATGACAACAGTGTCATGTTTTAATAGAGTGTCTAGTAACTCACTCATACGTTCCAACAATCTGAAAATTAAACCATCAAACAAACAGGATTTAAACAGTTCTATATTTCTTGTTTACTTTGACCAATATTCTGGTTTCATAGCATCAGAAATCTTGGGATTGTAATCAAAGATCCCAGAAATGATAGCAAATTTAATCTTGATATTGATTGCTGGCCCAAGTTGATGTTGTTCCCCAACATTTTGCAACTCATGTAAAAGTTCAATTTGCTCCCTTCTATCTGTCCTTTTCTTTCCTCTAGCAGCCATAATTTCACTCAACTTCTTAACAACCAAATTCAAATCAATCTCAGCATCTTTGGCAAACATCTTAGGCTTTTCCTAATAACAAATATACAGATTAAAATTATTAGTAAAAATTAAGTTTATTTTTTGTAAAACTTACACTAGGAATGGCAACTCCACCCTTAACAGTTTCCCACTCCCCTTCCCCATCTTCATCTTCATCCCTTTTAGCCTTCCTCCTATCTTTATCTTTACGATCCTTACGGCGTTCCTCCTTACGACGTTCCTTTTCTTCATCATCTTCTTGAATTCCTCCAGATTTCTTCAAGAAACGATCTCGCATACTGGTGAATTTCTCTTCATCTGTAGAACTTCCAGAAGATGAATCAGAGTCAGAAAGCCAATCATCAGAATCAGAATCATCATCTCCTTCTGGAGTAACTTTAGCTCTTTCTGGTACACTTTTGATTGTGGCTGTAGCCTTGACTGGAACTTCAGAGTCTGAATCTGGCTCAGGTTCACGCTTCTCCTCTTCTTCTTCGTCATCAGGTTGATCTGGGTTTTCTCTGAATTTAGCAAGATCTTCATCAAAGTCTTTCAAATATTTCCTGAGCTTCTGTCTCATAGAACTCAACGATTTTGAATTGTTCTTGCTCATATTCTTCTTTCCCACTTTATCCTCCCAAATTTCGTTTATGAAATCTTCTAACTCGACTAAACATCTTACATAGAATCTTGGAGTTTGCCCATTTTCCTCCTTAACTATTACAGGAGTTGCTTTTGTATAAGCCTTTTGTAACTCCTCAAAACCTTGGGATTGAAAACTTATTAATCTTAATAAAAAACTTACAAATTTGGTGTATCTTACGAGTTAACATACTGCTCATATCTTTAATTTTCTTAAAGTTTCGAAGCTGTTTAATAATGTTTGTGAGTTCTTCGTAACGTTTTTCTTTTGTTGAACGCACAACACGTTTGACCTCTTCTTCATCATCACTGAACTGTAAACAAATTTATTTTAAATTTAATTGTGTTAAACTATTGTTAAACTTACAGTGTAGGTCAAAACTGGTGCACGTTGAACTTGCTCCTCCTCAGAAGAGCTATCCGAATCGGAGTCGGATCCAGCAAAGAAACGAGACATGTTTTAGTTTTATTAAGAACCTGTAAATGTATATTTAAAATAATATTTTCTTATATATGTGGTTTATAAATTTAAGGTTATGACAACACATCAACTATATATAAACAATATTTCATTTCAAGATTTTTAGTTTTTTTTGCGAGGTTGTAAGCCACAAAATATAGAAAAGTGCCACAATTTTTCCAAAATGCCCCGTTTTGGGTTAAATATTAACAACTAACATGTGGTTATTTAAATTTTAATAAAGGGGAAACATTACGGTTTTTAACGATTCCAAGCCCAAAATTTTAGTGTAAATTAATGGGGCTTTGAATGTTTATGTAATTTTCAACAGAAAATTGTTATTTATGTAGCACTTACACCCAAATTTGAGGAAAATAATCCAACAGATTGGAAAAACAGCCTCCGACGCAATGGCGGATGCGAAAAGACTGACGTGAAATTAGCAGCTTACAAAGTTGGGGAAATTTACATAACACTTACCTAAGCTCCAAAGAACTACCAGTTATACAAACGTAATTTGATTGTGTTTAACTTTACTAAAGCTTTACAAAGTTTGCTCTATAGTATCTATTCTAAGGAATTAAACTTTTAAAATTTATAAATTTTGTTACTATTTGGGAGAATGTTACTTTTAGGGGTTGGTGCTAATAAGTTTAGAATTTAATATACAGAGTGTTATTACAACTAAGAATAATTTGAAACAATTTTGTATGTAAATTTGCATACAAGGCCTTGAGAGCGAAGGCGAACTAACCACAACACATATAAAACTGAGTAATTTAGAAAATTATTCCACTATTGCACACAGACATATACACACAGATAAAACACATTCTCAACTCCGATTCGCTCCGAGCGCAACAGCACTAGCGCCAAAGGTGACACTTTTAATAACTTCATGACCAGTTACGTCATTATTTAGCATTTTTTCTTGTATATATTCACATGTATTTTGCTAAATAAAAAAAGCGAGATATCTTCAAATCACTGTAAATGCTAGAAAATCGATTTTGCTAAAATCGTTAGTTTTAGAAAAACATTTCTGAAAGCATTTTTTGTACTGATTACAAATATGTAAACTATATTTCGATATCTCTTTCCTATCACTATCGCCTGCTAAAATTGAGTTAAATTTTAAGAAATATCTGAGCTCGAGTAGAGATCTTGGAAAGTAATGAATTCTCCGCGGATAATCTGAGTGTGTTAATAGGAAAATGACCTTCTGAAAATGATGCCGCAGCCCGTTTTTGATTATCTGCAACCGTTTTGTTAACTGAGATATCGACTTATCAAATCGAGAACGTAAAAATTTTAGATTGAAATTTCTAGATGAATAATTGAATCTTTCCGAACAATTTACACATCGACTTGTTCGTCTTGTCGAGTAGTTTATGTGTGCCGAAAATGATTTCGTGCTGTTTGCCGTTCTTAAAAAAATTGAGAAAAACCGAAAAAGCACGATTTTAAGTCGGTGTGTAAATTGATATAGTCGATATCACAGAAACGGTTGCAGATAATCAAAAACGGATTGCGGCATCGTTTTCAGCAAGTCATTTTCCCATTAACACACTCAGATTATCCCCGGGAAATAGAGATAGCCATGGGACGACTTTCTCGTTCCAGATCCCATCGCGTGGGACGGATCCCTGTCACTGTCCTATCCCATCACATTTTCGTCCCACTGTCCCATCCCACAAACCTAAAATTTTCGTCCCATCCCATCCCATCCCGTTTGTGCGGCCTGTCCCATTCATCCCATGTTTTCCCCATACAGCAGACTTTCTTCGATAATTCGTTCGTATTTAATTTTTCCCTAAGAAATCTCCTGGGCTGGACATACTATAGAAAATGTGCATATTATTGGTACGATAAGTAATGAATTATGCACGAACTAGATTTAATAAATTTTCGTCGATTCCGCGGATTTCACTTCCTGTTGCGATGGTATTTCTTAATTGAAAGCTTCCTAAGGAATATGATATACGTTTTCCGAATAACTATGGGACGTTAAATCTATTGGTGATGACTAGAAGTCTCTGTGGTAAGCCGTTCAAAGATTATGACAGCGTCAAATCTGCTGGAAATGAGAGTGTATTTTAGTGTATATGTTACGGTAAAAGTACAAAATCGGCAAATGTAAACATTTACCAGTATATGTATACATCTACCAATTTTATAGGTAAATGTGAGTTTAAATCTGAGATCAACTTTATATATCCACTTTTACCGGAAAATGTATACTTTTTGTGTGTTAAACTAGCTACACACGTACTGTGTGGATGTGACCGGAACCGGTCCGGCACCGAGTTGGACATTTTACACACATGCCGGATGGGTTTGTCCGGAACCGGCCTGGTGGACCACGAGGTCGAGCTACATGCTGAAGGGCGTACCCAGGATCTGAACTAGGGGGGGGGGGCAGCTCATAATTTTTTCGAGGATTATGAAATGAATTATGCATTATGAAATGAAGTATCCATCTGTCGTACAATTTCAGAACTCCTTCGCAGTGCTCTTTGCACCCGAAGACGCCAGTGTGAGGTTTTAATAATGTTATAGGTCTTTCTGTGCGGCGGGGTGTGTTCTAAATGAACACACTTCAAAACGGAGCACCTCTACGCGTTCCTGAGAAAAAATGGTCTTGACAAACAGACAGACGGACAGACAGACAGACAGACAACAAAGTGATCCTATAAGGGTTCCGTTTTCGGTACGGAACCCTAAAAAAAAGTAATTAAATAATACAAAATAAATAATATACAATTTTAAATAGAACTGTACTCGTCAAGTGAAGACGGTAGACTGCCGGACCGGCATGTGTGCAAGCTTCAATACATTTCCATAGCCCACCATAGCCGAGCCGGTACCCGACAATCCGATGACAACCGGTGACAACCCGACAAAATGAGTCCGCCCGGCGCCGGATGGACCCACCCGGCACGTCTGAACTCTTCCATGCTAGACTATACAACACCACCCCCTCCACCGGGTGCCGGGTCGGCGTCGGACACATCCACACGGTACATGTGTAGCGAGCCTTACAATATTACGTGTGTCTTGTTGGACAGCCCATGCGCTGTGTATGTTAATGTAAACCTCTAACAATTGCCAACAACATTATGCATATGTACACATTTGCCGGAAATAATTGGTAAATGTAAGTTGAACATTTACCAACCAAGAAGGTAAATGTGTACATATACCGGTAAATGTGTACATTTACCAAACTACGTACTTTTACCGTAACATATATATTGTATATTTTATTGAATTAATTATTTTTTGTTTTGCCTGTTGTTTTTATACACTGTTATTGGCCTGTTGTATTTTTGGCCATGGGTGGCGCTAAGAGCAGTTATGCACGGAACGCATACTATCATCTAATTTTGATAGGAAAATGTGGGTTGATTCACTTTTGCTGGATTCTTGTGATGTAAGTCACATTAATGTAACAATCGCAAATTTAGAATTGTGGCTTACAAGGGGGCCCTGTCAACTCGTCATCACCGATTTGGTCCAAATTTACAGTATATGTAGGGCTTGACTGTAAATGAAAGTGACGCAAGCGGGAGGGCCAGATGGCCAAGCGTAAGTTACCGACAACTCATAAGCCCGCTATGTTAGCATAAATTTCAATGGCCGGTCAGCGCAGCGGCAAGAGCTCGGGTTCATAGTACGAGGATCGCTGGTTCGATTCCCCGTGGGGACTTTATTAGTATTAATATTTATTATTTGTTTCTTTATAACTTCAACGGTTAATTCATAAAATTGCTATCTTTTAATATTACTATAATTAATAATTTGAATTATTGTTATAATTCTTTATTTTATTTTTACGATACTTTCGCCACAAATGAACCGTAGTAATTCATAATGTAGTATTCTTACTTATAATTTTACAAAGGTATTTCCAGAGGTATTGTAATTAAAGCGTATACGAGGAATTGGTATATAAAATTAGATATTTTTATTATTGTACAGGTGAATCACATGTGATGGTGTGTTAATTATCGTAAAAATAAGGGAAACAGTAACTGTGTCCGCACCTTACACATGTTACAAAATGCATTTCTACAGCTACATGGTTTGTAAAAAAAAGCGTCCCCACGGGGAATCGAACCAGCGATCCTCGTACTATGAACCCGAGCTCTTATCGCTGCGCTGACCGGCCATTGAAATTTATGCTAACGTAAGTCCGCGTAAAAAGTGAGTTATTTTTTTAATGCTTGGCCATCTGGCTCTACCGCTTGCGTCTCTTTCATTTATAGTCAAGCCCTACATATACTGTAAATTTGGGCCAAATCGGTGATGACGAGTTGACAGGGCCAGGACGAGTTGTTAGTTGGCTTTTACTTTTCCGCTTATATATTTATTTTAGTTATAAATAATGTTCGCAAAATTATGTTAAAATGAAAATAAGAAAAACTCGTTACTTTTATTGAAATTAGAATTACAGAAATATTTCGCCAACTAGTACAACCATTTACAGTGTCAAAATTTCTGACGCTTTCTCTTCCAATAAGTTTTCCATAGTAGACACATGTTTGCACCATTCATTCAATCTCTCAACCATATTCGAGATCTGAGTTCTATCTAAAACTCTCGGTTGGACCCAGGTCATATTAACAGTATTCGCAACCTAAACAATAAGTACAAAACATTTTGTTGTTTTTGAATGGGATTTAAGGTTTTACCTGATCAATTGCACCTTTAACTAAACCTTGTGACAAAGCTTTCATAACAAGAAGTTCAATTTCATTTATTGGAAGTTTCGTTTCTTTAGAAATTTCTTCAAAAGTTAGCTGTCTATCATGAGATGGACGTTTAAATGTCATCTAAAACAAATAATAAAATTTTACAACAAAAATAAAGAAATAATTAATATATATTTAACTTACTTCCATTAAACATAAAAGTGAAATCTTCTGTCTCAAAAACAATTCCTCAGCGGCGAGGTCAGCAATGGCCCCCCAATGCTTTTTCATCGCTTCGAACTTCGCGATATCTCCAGAATTAAAGGCGAAGAGCAACGGCACTAACCAGGCGTTCGGCGTAGGTTTCAAATATTCCAAAATAGGGTGAGCCAGCAACTCGCCCAAGTTATAAACGCCTTCGCCTAAAAGTGCAGCCAAACCCAAGAAGAATGCATGCTGTTGTTTCGCTTCGTCTGTTAAGACACTTATGTCTATACAGCCAAGGAATCTTAACACTGATCTATAATACTGGGCATGATCCGCTTGAATTCTAAATAGAAAATAATTAGATTAAAATTCAAGAGACCTGATGATGACCGAAAATATAGAATGAACTAATCTTAAATAATGCACTTGTCTTGTAGATTTAGACAGAATTATTACAGGAAGAACTATTAATTGCAAGTATATATTCAGACCAGGTCAGCCCTAAGGCCGATTCTCATATGCGCGACACTCAGCTACGCGACGTCACGCGACATCACCTGTCAAATAATGTTAATAAATTACATTGTTTTAAATGAGCACGTTCTCACTATGACTACGCGACGTGCCTATTTAAAACAATCTCCCAATGTAATCATTATTTGACAGGTGTCGCTGAGTGTCGCGCACATGGGAATCGACCTTAACTCGTGCTCGAACGCTGCCAGCTGCAAGAGAGAGGAACGGTCAACAGAAAGGAAGCAAGGGAGGTTTTGATGTCATCGTGGCAGAACCTGTGGGAAAAGTACGACGGCTGGACCAAAACGCTCATAAAAAAAATGTCAGAGCATGGTGCGAGAAACCCCGGGGCGAGGTAGACCATTACATAACCCAAACCATGACAGGACACGGCGTTTTTAGCACACACCTGTTCAGAATAGGAAAGTGGCAAAATACCGCGGCTGGTACTGCTCCGAAGAAAGGGATGGGCCTGAACACACTCTGTTCCACTGCCCCAGATCGGACGCAGAAAGACTACGCGTAAAAGACACTAGCGGCATCGTCTTCACAAGCGGAAACATCGCAGAAGTGCTAGTCACGAGCGAGGAGGGCTGGACTATAGCCACCAACATGCTGAGGAACAAAATGTCCCAAAAAGCGAGAGAAGCAAGAGAAATGCTAAGAAGAGATAATTGATTTAAAACATAAATGATTCATCTGTGATGAATCATTTATGAGAAAACTAGGGCGGCAGTAAGCCGTCCGGGCTGCCCACAATGAAGGAATACGCGAGTGATACAGGGGAGGTGCATACTAAAGCCAAGTGGAAAAGGGGGTTTAGTGACTGAGAGCCTCACACGCAGGCTGGTAGAGCTTCCCCAAACTATATTAAAAATTTAAATTAAAAAAAAAAGACTTGGTCAGCATAAAAGCTCAATTTCTCTTAATCTTGTAATACCAGCCTAATCTAAATCTGCGATAGTAAGGAACACTAGTGTTATCAATTTAAGGTAGACTACTATTACAGGTTTAAAATAGTCTGGTTTAGGCTGAATGACCTATACCAGGGGTGGCAAACTTTTTTACGGCCGCGTGTATTTTTTTTAATGTTCACATTTTGCAATGCTAACATGCCAGGAAACTTTTACAATGAATACACAATATAATTTCTGATAGTGAAAATCAGTTACCGTATTAACCTGAATATAACACGTCTTATATTTTACACCTTTGATGTTGCACAAATGTAGATTGAGAAACTTAGAAATAGAATACAAACAGGAGATATCTGGGTATAACAATAGATAGCAAACTCTTATGAATCAGGCATGCTGAAAAGCCAAACGTGCCTTAATGGTGTGCAGAAATCTGGCAGGGAAAATAATCAGGAGCAGAGACTGTAACAGCTTCGCTGCCAAGTTCCCCTGGCTGGAAGTACCAAAAGATGAAATGGTATGCAAATACAATTTCGAGAAAACTACACAGCAATGTGTAGTAGGAAGGAGCGACGAATCATCCACATACCAGATAGAGAGAGCAAAGTGCTATTATGTGATATATGGATGGTTTGAAGACAAAGAAAGGTACTGTTGCAAGAGTATTTGAACCTCGTACCAAATACTTTGAATCCATGGGAATCTACCCAAGTATCTTCCAACCAGAGGTACATGCAATCGATGCGCAAAACGATGCGCACAATTTAACCTCGACATCAGGTATCGCAAAAAACGAATTGCTATCCTGTCAGATAGCCAAGCATCCATCAAGGCCATTAGCTCATACAGCATCAGATCTAAACTGGTATGGGACTGTGTGGGATAGCTAAACAAGCTCAGCAAAGAAAATAAAGTAATGCTATACTGGGTACCAGGACACACTGCTATAGATGAAAATGAAGAAGCCAATTACCTAGCAAACATGGGATCCAGTAATCCTTTTATAAGTGCAGAACCCTTTTGCAGTAAGAGTATGAACAACATGCATAAAAGGTTAGGTGAAGAAATAAGAGAACAATGGATGAAAACCTGGAAAGTACTTCCAAGTAAGCTAAGACAAGCCAAAGTAATTCTGGGATCTTTTAACCAGAGAAAAACAAAAGCTTGCCTGAAACTATACACTAACAAGCTTAGAATTCTAACAGGATTCCTGACAGGAAACACTGTAGACTTAGCCCTAAAAGCCTAAAACTTAAAAGCCCTAGGCCTAGAGGAAGATGACAGATGCAGATTTTGTGGCTCAGCAGAGGAAACCCCCATTTTCTTAAAAAAAAAAAAAAAGTTTGGTCCGATGTGGATGCCGAGTATTAACCCTTCAAACACTGCGGCCGACTTGTGGCCTAATGTATTTTGCATTCACATTCACTTATAGGCCCAAAAACCTAGTTGTTATTGTAAATTACGCTAATTAATATTTTTCACATTTGTCTTCTGGTACAAATGCGGCCGGCACTGGGGATAGAACTCGGGACCTCTATACTTGTTAGTTAGCGCTCTAACATGAGCCCACGAGCGTCACCGGCAGGAAACCCCATACATCTGCTCAAAGACCTTGGGGCCATTGGGTCCTTGAATCCCACCCAAATCCTGAAATGCCTAAAGGAATCAGGACTAGAGGAGGTGCACTAAATGGAAAAGTAAACCAATGATTATAGGAAGAGAGGAAGGTGGGGTATAATAGTTCTATGAAGGTTGCAGTACAAGGCACCACTGAAATCTACATCTCTTATAAATCACTAAACCCCTTATTCCACCTTGGCTTTTAGTATGCTCCACCCCGGTATCACATATTTTGCATTCATTCAGGGTGGGCAGCCCGGCGGGTTTACTGAAAAACCGCCCTAGTTGTAGTCTCCCCGACCAGGATTCGAACCCGGGTCTCCCGCATTGAAAGGCGGGTATGTTGTCAACTACACCACCTAGGAGAGACACATCTCTTATACTTATATTCATAGTTCTTCCTTGAGGAACAAGGATTCCTTTTTCCTTATTTTATGTTTCATAGACCTTCCTTGACAGAACAAGGAACCTTATTGGACTCCTTATTTCAAGGAAGGTCTCGAGCTCCCTTGAGGAAACCTTCAGCACTGTGATTGGCTGTTGCGTTTCTATGACGCTTGCGCCTGGCGCCGCTGCAGTTTTGACATGTATCACAGACTAGTCTACAAGTTAACCCAGAGACAAATATCTCTTAACGTATACGCGGCGAGCAATTACTTGTGGCCCGTTTCAGACTGGGTTCGTCCAGAACGTAATCTTTATTTTGGTTAACCTGAGGAACAGTTAAAACGCATAAAGAACAACGAATAATTCTGATAGTGAGTTTGATAATGATTTTGAGGAAATTCCAATAGGAAAAGAAAATAGATTTCGATGGCGGCTCGCCAAAAGGTACATTCGGGACTTTCAGAATCCTATCGCAAAGCAATTGGAAGCGCGTAAAATGTATCGAAATGTATCAGTGTAGGGCGTAACGTCAATAGACAATTAAAACCAAGTGGAAATTCGTACAGAAGATTTGTATATAATTACTCGGCATAATGAACAACGATTTTTTAAGCCTTGGCGGTTTGAATTAGTTTCTAATATAGCCGAGTAGCGCTTCTATCAGCGGTTTTACCACCATAAGCAATCACATATCCATAAATAAGGTTTCCTTCTGGAAGGGAGAGCCGAGTTGTGACTATGAAACAAGGACGCCTCAGAGACTCAAGGAAGCCTTCATCATGGCGTCCTTTTTCCTTGAGATAAGTAGAGGCTATGAATACAGGTATTAGTCTGGTAATACAAGTTTAAAGTACGCCATACTTACCTGCGCAGGTCAACCGTGCATTGCCTGCGCAGGTCAACCGCACGTCGGTAGCGTGTATGGAGACGTTCCGGTATACCGGAGCGGCCTTCCGTTCTTTTTGCGATGGCATCGATTGAGGACGATGACTATACTTTGTGATTGTACTATGAAATCTTACGCTGCACATTTGAAACGTCTTCAGTTTGGCAGGCACTGGTTTACACAGAAATTATTTGATGAAATTTTGCTTGCAACAAACTGAAGAAAAGCTAATATGCATTGGAAACTTTGAAATGAAAAATTTTAAAATTCGTGCACGTGTTTTAGGCAGAACTTATTTTTCAAATAGAATTTTTTTTTATAAAAACAAAGAAATATTTTGAAATACATTTTTGTTTAATGTTTTACAGTGAAAAATCTGGAAATGCATATATCATCAATATAAGAATATTCAATATCATATCTAAGCCCTACAACTTATATACCAATACATTCAAAACCACTACATTCCAAAACACACTAGAAACAACTGACGTGACCTGCACAGGTCCACAGGCAAACCTGCACAGGTAGGTAGAACTGTCAGGTTACCATTGTGTGTATGACGGGCATAAGTTGAATTGGGATTACAAACTTGTCTTACAAGTATATGCTGAACTGATCTGGACTAGTTATGCAGGTGTTAAAATAATCCATAAGTCCAGACCAATCCAACTGATAATGAACTGACTAGACTAAGACTTTATAAGTTCAGATTGTAGTTAATAAGTTAAGGTAGGATTGATCTTGAAAATTTATAGAGTGGTCTTCCATGTTTAGGATGAATAGGACTAAGCATAGAAAAGGTCTCAAGGAAGCAAACAAAGATAACTTGAAAACAAAACTATTGAATCAGAACCTCCCGAGGAGTGAATTTTGACATATTTTTCATAATTTCAGACTGGGACAATACTAGGAATCAATTTAGTTATTGGACCTATGAATTAGTATTGCAAGTTTAGAGGAAATTAGCCTTACAAGTCAAGTCTTATCTATAAGATAATACTATACTTGCCGCAGCGACCTCGTGGAGTGATCAAGCGGCGTTCACGTGATGTTCGTAGTGAAGTTGTAAAAGCCTGATTTACACTGCTTTGCCAATTTTTATTTTTTATATTAATTTTAAAAAACAAAGTCTTCAAAAAGACTGATTTATGGATAAAAGTAATTAATCACTAATTTCAACTTATTGTAAGACAGAAACACTGAAAACTCGAGAGCACGTTTCGGCTGCGTTTCTACGCTTCAAAAGCGTTTGCACTGACCAATAGGGAATCATCCGCCGAAAATCACGCAAGTTTATTACTCCATCGGGTGGCTGCGGCAACTATAAGTTAAATACCTGTAATATTGTGAGGCCAAATGATAAAATCGTCCATGCACTGCAGTGACACCATCAGCATTATCTAAAGTAGCCTCAACTTCCTCAATAATCTTCTTGGTGGCTTCTAAATCATTGAGTTTTTCTACGTAAATTTGACCAGCTAAGACCTAGAACCCCACAAAAAGAAATTAACAAAACATCTAAAACAGTGTTAAAGTTTTACTTTGCAGAGATT
Organism: Phosphuga atrata; assembly: GCA_944588485.1. Lineage (NCBI taxonomy): Eukaryota > Metazoa > Arthropoda > Insecta > Coleoptera > Silphidae > Phosphuga > Phosphuga atrata. The sequence continues at coordinate 22,293,140 of OX155904.1, read as the reverse complement.
GTCAGCATCTGTGTTGTTCTTGACTTTCGGTCCGATTTTCTTGAGAAATTCAATTGCATCGCTCTTGTTTGTAAACTGTTCGATAACGAACACGATGATCTCGACTAACGACAGTGGATTGATTTTGTTCTCGAAATTGGTTATGAAATTATTGTACAGCTGGATCAGCTGATCGCCTTTTTGCAAATCGGGATTTTTTACAAACTCAAGTAACTTCAGAGTCAATTGATGCCACAATCTAAAACCAAAAGAAGAAACATATCAGTTGTGCAAAAATATTAAATGTTAAAAATACTAAACACAAAAATACTAAATTAAATAACACACACGTGCGTTTGGTTTACGATTCGTTGATTGGTTGAGAGCTGCTACCATGATATAAATACATGCTCTTTGTATGCTCTTGCGCATGCTAATCTAGCCAGCCAATTAGGTTGCGGCAGCTTGCTGACATAATAACTGCATCATTACGGGGCAAATTTGAATTGTTTAATAGTATGAAGGCCAGACTGTTTTCTTTGTTAAAAAAATGGTGATTTTTTAGGGAAGAAAAATACATTTAGGTCCTTGATAATTTTAAGAGATTTTGATGAACTATTTTAGTTTACAACAAGTTTTTCCCAATAATACTTGTGTACACGAAGGTGACGTCAGCAAGCTGACCCAGCTATGCGCATAAGAGGTCTCATTTTCGTTCACGCGATGAGCATACCCTTGTATTTATATCATGGCTGCTACTACGTGCTCATACGTTCAGCGCCCCCCGTGCCACAATTCAAACTAATGGAAATTGACATTGCGTACATTGGGTTATCTATACCTATGAGCACTCTTATTCCGGTTTAACCCAACTAAGTACTAAATAATAAGGTATGTAACCATAAGGTGTGTTCTATAAAGTTAAATAATGTCGAGTAACAGTTATATATGAAAATACAACTGTTTCTTTATTATAATGTTAAATAATGTACCTAATAAAAAATAAATTTGTTTGCATCAAACACATATTTTTTATTATACAGAAACAAATTAGTTAGGTCGTAGATAAAGTATAGTACAAAACTCGAGTTGTAAGGCAATTACGTACTCGCGGAATTAGGTACTTTTCCGCTCCTACATAATATTCTTCTTACAACTCTCGTTACGTAATATACTATTAATTCATATGTAAATCAAGAAATTTACATAGTAGCAGTTATGTTATTAGAGTAGTATTAGTTTATAGAGTTAAAGTATTAGATTTATTTATTTATTGTATGGCACAATGTAAAACACAAAAAATATAATACAATTTACAGTTGGAAGTCTTTATTAATGTACTCAATTGAGTCTGGTGTCGCTGTGAGGAAATCATTAGGTTGACCTCAGTATGCCCTCAGATTGCAGTGATGTGACGGATCTGCCTTTCAGCACTGCAGTCACACTGTCGGGAGGGTATTATGATCCACTTGTAGAAGGCATGCTTGGTCCCATGGTGTTATGCACGGTATGTTGTGAAGTTCCAGTTGGGCTGCTTGGGTGCATTTCTGTCTCCACTCATATATTGGGTTGAAGTCAGCAGTCGCCAGGTTTTCAGCTGTTCTGATAGGGAGTTTTCTTGAGCGCAGCCTATTCCTTCCTATGTCATCGATATCTCTGTTTATTGGTACTTCTGGGTTTTGAAGAACCTTGTTTTACTCTCGGACAAGTGCTGTGATTTCTTTATTGCTGGAGGTGGAATATGGCTTAGTACTGGTAGCCAGTGATATGGTGTAGATTAATTGTGCTATTAATCTACATTGTGCCTGAGATTAAACACATGGTTCAGTTGAACATAGACCATTTTACTGTGTGGGCTGTTTAGCCAGGCTGGTAAACAGTATTCCGCCATTGAGTAGACAAGCCCTAAGGCGGAACAACGAAGCCCCATAGTTTGTGTATGATGTTATTATTTGTTTTGAGTTTTGAGGCAGTCTTAGTTAGGTGTTTTTTGAAGGATAAAGTTCTGTCAAGAATTACTCCAAGGAATTTAGGATACCGGTTGTGTTGCAGCAGTCTGTTACCGAAGTTCACACTGAGTTCTCTATTGGCCATGCAGTTGTTTAGGTGAAAGCATGCCACCTCCGTCTTGCTTGCACTTGGTTGGAGACTCCAGTTGTCGAAGTATTTCCGTAGGGTGTTCAGGTCATCTGTAAGCGTTTCCTCCATTTCTGCCATTAATTTGCTTCTGGTTGCTATTGCCCAGTCATCAGCATAGCCGAATTTTCTGGATCTTGTTGTGCGCATATCAGCAATGTAACAGTTGAACAGGAGTGGGGCCAGAATTGAGCCTTGAGATAGGACATTACTGAGTTTCTTCCAGTCACTCAGTGAATTTCCCATGGCAACATGATACATGTTATCACTAAACCCCGGATTTTTAGGCAATTGCCTAGATTTAAAGTTTAATATATCATAGGCAATTTCGCTTTTATGCACATAATGTTTTGACATGCACAAAATGTTTTTATGTGTAATAAAAAATAAAAAAATTAGCGTCACCTATCATCCTTTTTTTAATATATGGAAAAACTAGAAAATCTGCCATAAGGAGTTCATGTCTACAGAACAAATTGAAGTGGGCAAAAATCCCTATTTTGTTTGTTATTCTAATTTGTTAAAACACTCTACTGTTATTTAAATGTTTCATGTTTTCAAGAAAAAATTGAGTATTCGAAATGATATTGCTGAAAATGACATATACGTAACTATGGATCAAACAACGGATGTTCGTGGAAGATATATTCGCAATGTAATTGTCGGAAAATTATGTGGTGGTACACCAGGCGTTCCTCACTTGTTGGCTTGTAAAATTTTGGTCAAGTGCTATCATGCAACATCGTCTCCCGATGTATTAATTCTTCTTTAGGTGTGTATTCTTTTATGTAGTATTTCCAAATTGTCTAAATCACATTTTTGTAGAAATTTTGTGGCCTGACCACATTTTCCATGAGCGAGTGAAAATTCTTTATTCTGATGCTGCAGCTTACATGAAAAAATGTGGTACAACTTTGAAGGTATTTTTTCCCAACCTAATTCACATCACTTGCCTGGCTCATGTACTGAGTTTAGTTTGTGAAGTAATACAAAATCAGTACCCTAACGTGAATTCCTTGTTAAAAAATACAAAACAAATATTTTTAAAAGCTCCTCTAAGGATTCAAGGATATAAGGAAATATTGCCGAATTTTTCCTTGCCACCAGAGCCCATATTTACAAGGTGGGGAACCTGGCTGGAGGCAGCTTTTTCTATGCAGACCATTTTAATGAAATAAAACAAGAAAGCCAAAATATTTCTTTCTTAATTAAAACCACTTTTAAATCTTTACATTTTTAGGTTGTACTCGAATTTGAACCGGAAGCCGCACAATCAATTAGGGAAGGGCAATAATATTTTTATAATCAAAGCATTATTTTTGAACTAACCTATATTAAAACTCACTTTAAAATTCTGACAAGTGCAATGAAAGAGTTAGAGACTCAAGGCTTACCACTGTATAAAAGTCTTGAAATATTACATGAAATTTACAAGTTAAGGAATCTTTAATAAAAACACCGGGAAATGTTACAAAAATTGCATTGCAAAAATTAAGTAACGTTTTAGAGAAAAATCCAGAGCTTCAAGTTCGAGATATAAATCATATATTATGAGGCAATTCAACTGGGCCTTTACCATTCATCAACAGGGTTGAGTTATCTCCAGATGATATGGCTAAATATAAATATGCCCCTATCACATCTTGTGACGTGGACTGAAGCTTTTCGGCTTACAAGCAACTGCTCACTGAACGACTGAAGTCTATATTAGAAAATTCTATCGAACAAATACTTGTTATATTTTGTGAATCAAAATATGCATAGAGATAAATTATTGTTTTATTTTGATATAATTTATCAATGAAAAGCTTGGAAAAAAAATAAAATTTAATGAAAATATTGATTATTTAAATAAAGAACATCAAAAGATCATTGATCCACAAAAAATTGCTAATGAATTTGTAGATTTTTTCAGCAATATTGAGGTAAAGCTCGCTGAAAAAATAGGAAACAAAAATTATAGTCAAAGTAATATCAACATAAATCAAAATTCTAACTCTATTTTCTTAAATCCAACAAATTGTAGTGAAATAGAAGAAATTATAACAACCCTAAAAGACAAAGCAGGAGGGACAGATGGCATAAATTCTAAAGCACTCAAAGTTATTAATCATTATATTAGTAAACCGCTTGAGTATATATTTAATAACTGTATGTTAAGGGGTATCTGGCCTAATGCATTAAAATGGGCGGAAATCATTCCAATTTTTAAAACAGGTGATGGACATCAGGCAACAAACTATCGTCCTATCTCCCTTATATCTAACATCGCGAAAGTTTTCGAAAAAATCATTCATAAAAGGCTCTATGATTTTATTACTAAATATAAAATCATTGCACAGGAACAATTTGGTTTTCTCAAACAGGGGTACAAAGGATGCTCTTGCATCTATTTCGGAGTTTATTTATACGAATATGGATAAGAACAACCCTACAGTAGTCGCTTTTTTAGACTTAGCTAAGGCCTTTGACACGGTGGACCATAAAATATTAATACAGAAATTGTATAAGTACGGAATTAGAGGTGTTGCTTCTGATTTATTTGAAAATTATTTAACCAATAGACTACAGGTTGTAAGAATTAATAAAATTAAGAGTATGAAAAGAAAGGTAAAAATTGGTGTTCCGCAGGGAACAATCTTAGGTCCATTACTGTTCATTCTATATTTAAATGATATTTTTTAAATTTTAGAAGCAAACTCAATAGCTGCTTATGCTGACGACACTGTTGTAAAGTGTATTGGTAATTCATGGCCTGACGTTCAACACAAAATTAACGGTTATTTAGATAAATTAGGGAAATTGTTTTTTGATAATTATCTGTCAATAAATATAGATAAAACTACATTTATAACTTTTGGTTCTTATAGCGATAGTATTCCAGCAAATTTTGAAATTTTTATTTATAATCAGAAAATAAAAAGAGTTAACAGTTGTAAATATCTAGGCATAAAGTTTGACTGTAATATGAGCTGGGACCAGCATATAAAAGATTTAATAAATAAAACTAAATTTTTCCTATTTATCTTCTATAAATTGAAGAGGAGTTCACTCTAAAAAAATTCACTTAAAATAAATTATCATACACTATTTGAAAGTATTGTTAATTATGGGATAATTGCATAGGGAGGATGCTATAAAAATATTATGAAAAAATTAGCTAGTACACAAAATAAACTCATTAATATAATAACAGAACAAACGAACAATTACATTTTGAATAGTAAAGAAACTTTCATAATTGACTCCCTATGTTTTCACTATGAAAATTGTAAAAAGTCATTTAATGATTACCAAGGTAAAACTAGAAATAAAGCAATAATTTTACCGAAAATCAATAAAAGTATTGCATTCAAAAACTCTCATATTGTAGCAATAAAAAACTTTAATATGCTACCAGACAATCTGAAATCTCTAAATGTTAATAAAAAATTAATAAGGAAAAAACTTATAAACTGGCTAATAACTGGAGTATAAAAATTTCTTTTTAAATGTATATATGTAAATGTTTAGGTTTATTTCATTCTGGTCATAGTCTATAATTAGTCATTATAAGTTTATAATAAGTTTCTTTTGTAAAAACCAACCAGCTCATGTACAGGTAACTAGTTTACCTCTATGGGATATCTTATTCTGGTTAAATAAATAAATAAAAAATAAATATACTAGTGTTTAATTGTTATAATTGAAAATTAAGGGGGGCCTAACTATTTGTAGATGCATTTAAAAACTAAAATATGAAATATTCAACCTGTTCGTAAATCTACAAAATTAATTAATTAAAAATTAATTAAGTCCTACTAGGACTTTGACAAATGTCATGAAACAACTACTTCCCTGGCTAATACCACGCAGGATATTGGATTACTCAATAGACATTTGTTTGTTGTTAGTAGTACTACTAGTTAATAACAACAAGACCACTTTCTACGCAAATTAGGTGACTAAAGCCATCTGCAGACGCGTTTCGAGGTCTACCTCTCATCAGTGCAGCTTGCTTTTATTTAATTAACAATTAAAATTAATCAAAACACACTTACTTGGTCTTTCTCGGAGGTTAAGTCTACTTTTTTAGTTGTTCGAAGTGTAGAAAGGGTTGCGGCCAATACCGTGACGGTCCAGAATAATTGAAAATTAAGGGGGGCCTAACTAGTTGTTTCATGACATTTGTCAAAGTCCTAGTAGGACTTAATTAATTTTTAATTAATTAATTTTGTAGATTTACGAACAGGTTGAATATTTCATATTTTAGTTTTTAATTGTTATGTTTTAATAGATATGAAGAAGTCTGCAATATTTTTCTTTCACATTTATATTTATTTTTGTTTTACAATGTTTATTTTTCTTTTATAATAAAGTACTTTATTAATAAGTAATATTGTCTTACTTAGTTTCTTTTTATAGTGCCTATCTCGCATTGAGGTTGCCTAGAAACTGCCTATTTTAGGGATGTTGAGGGCCTAAGTGCCTGCCTATTTTAGCGTTTTTAAGGGCCTAAATATCCGGGGTTTAGTTATCCCACACATGTTATCGATTAATCCCACTGTTCTAGTCCCTGTTTCCAGACAGTGTGCTGTTAGGTATGGTTAGATATGGTGCTGTTAGGTCTATGAATGCAATAGATGTTTTTTGCTACAGTATTAGAAAAGAACCACAACAAAGTCCTACATAAATAAATCTTCTTCTTATTGACATTACAGGCATTGGCATTCTTCTCAATGAGGGTTGCCCATCTACACACATTTCTTGCACAGACTTTCCAATTTGCCATCCTGATTACTCTCACCACTTCTTCCACACTCTTCAGCCACCTTGTTCTTGCTCTGCCACTCCTCGGCTTGTGTCATTCTGTACTGACTTCCAGTTTCCATTTTGGATGTCTAGTGTCCTCCATTCAATTGTTCAAGTGTCCTGCATATCGTAACTATCGTAACTACATGTAGTTGTCACTACCAACTGGCTCATTGAAAATTTTTTGTAACTCATGATTCATAAAGATCCCCCACCATGGTCCACATTCACAATCTTACCTAGTACTTTTCACAAGAGGTTTAATTACAGTTCATGTGCATTTGTAAGGGTCCAAGTCTTGCTGCCATATGTTACCACTGATCTAATTAGTGTCTGGTATATTCCTAGCTTCATTCTGAGCGACCGGTCTTTGCCATTGAGTATTGAGTATAGACTATACAGGCAACAATTCCCTAGTTGTATGCAGGTTGTGACTTCTTCAGATATTTGGTTTTTGCTCTTTATTGTAGATACCATATACTTGAAGAATTACACCACTTCAAATTGTCTTCTGCCAATTTCTATGGTTGCATTGATTCAATTTCCGCTCCCAGCCAGCACCATATATTTGGCTTTGTCGATATTATGTTTTGCTAATGGAATGGTCATCAACAATCTAAGATATGCGGACGACACAGTTACTGGCAACAGATAAAGATGATTTACAGGCACTCTTAGCAGCGGTTACAGAACATAGCCAACAAATGGGTCTACGATTAAATATAAGGAAGACCAAATGGATAGTTGTCAGCAAAAACAAAAATATGGCCGACAACTTAACAGATATCAGCATAAATATAAATGGAGAAATAGTGGAGAGAGTACAAAAATATAAATATCTGGGCTGCTGGGTGAATGAAAAATGGGAATTAACTCAAAAAATCAAAAGCAGAATAGAACAGGCACGAACATCCTTCAGGAGCATGCAAAAACTGCTTACCAACAGAGCTCTAAAAATTCCCTTAAGAATATGCCTATTATGTTGCTATGTCTTTAGCATATTGTTCTATGGGATGGAAGCTTGGACACTCACTGACACAATATGCAAAAGGATTGTGGCCTTCGAAATGTGGACTTACCGAACAATGCTGAGGATATCGTGGATGGACAGGGTGACGAATGAGGCGGTTCTACAGCGTATGAATAAACAAAGGGAAGTACTTAATATCATAAAAAGAAGAAAGCTGGAGTACTTTGCCCACGTAATGAGAAATCCGAAATATGAATTGCTCCACATTATTATTCAAGGAAAAATAGAGGGAAAGCGTGGCCCTGGGCGCCGAAGAACATCTTGGCTCAAGAATCTCCGCCAATGGTATGGAGTAAACACCACGACACTCTTTAGATTGGCTGTGGACAAAGTGAGGATCAAGCGAATGATCGCCAATGTTCTGGGAGGACACAGCACTTGAAGAAGAAGATATTATCTTTTACTTTATTTGTTAGTTCAATTTTTGTCGCAGTTTTCTCAAGAGGTTTGTTTGCCTCTTTTATTGCCTGAGTATTTTTGACTACATGTATGACATCCGTGAATGAAAGGATCCCTTTAGGATTTGCTGAATATTGTTCCTCATTCACTGTTTCCCATCTCACTCACCACTTTTACTAGGGCCAGATTGAATAGTATTGTTCAGAGGCCATCTCTTTGTCCCAGCCCTGATGTTACTGTGAAACTTGCAAAGCTTTATTTATGTAGGAATGTTTCAAATCTTCACTTTTAAAAATTTCTAATAAGAGAACTAATAACTTTTAGACTTACTTAAAAAGACTTTCTTATAAGAATAAAACTTCCTGATGGCTTTAATTAATCTTCGATTCAAATAAGTTATATTATATAGGGCTTGATCTTTGTGGTTATAAAAGAGGCAATTTCTTAATTTTAAGGGAAGTTGAACATTTCTTTTGAGAATTTAATAATGGGGGCCTTACAATTAATAAGTTTTTATTGAAATGGGGCTTAAATTTATAAGGTTATGTTCTAAGAAAGCTTACTAACTTTTTGTTGTAGAGTTCTTCTAATAGGGCCCACTCCGTGGCTAATTCCTTGGAGCCTTCCTTCTGTTTCTTGAGGAGGTAATCGGAGACATTTGGTTGCGCTACAGCTATTGCTGTTGCCATTTTTCTTGATGTGTTTGAGACAATGACAAATATAAATATCAGAAATTTTACAAAGTAATGACAGTAGTGTGTGTAAGATGATAAACGAATTTCAGAATTTCAGCGCTGCCAACGTAACATGTCTAGGGAAATTTTCATTATTTCAACTATATACAACATGCAAGTTATATATTTCATTCAAATTTGTCGGTTAAATGTTTTAAAAAAATATTTTCTTTATATATACAAATCGTATAAATATATAGCTACAAATTAATACTTTTTTACGTGTTGATTATTTTTTAGATAGTTAGAGGCAGAACTGAAACAAGGTACATAGAACATATAAGATCGTCTTAATAAATTGTTCACTGAGTATATATGGTTGCATAAATATATTTTATTTTGAATCGTTAGTTTAAGGCCGAGGCCGCACTATGTTTTTTTTGCGCGAGTGGTAACCGCTACAACCGCGAAACAGCTGAAAAAACACAGTACGCTATGGGAAAAATCAGTCGCGGGGAAAAATCGCAAGTGAGGCCACTTGTTTTAGCTTACTTCAATCACAAAATCACGCGATTAAAAACCGCAGCAGTTTAGCCGTAGTGCGGCCTAGGCCTAAACATATATATTTTTTTAATAAAAACTGTAAAATTTGTTTGGAATTTCAATAATCCTCTTAGAGTAGACTCAAATCTCTTTATTAAAAGGAAAACTAATATTCGATAACAAAACCAATCATATTTTCTGCAAATTGTATTTTAAAAGTTATCTAGTAAAGTTTATTTAGCAAAATTTATTATCTATATGAATGAAATATTTTAGAATAGATCCTATAGTCCATTTTTTAAGAATGCAGTGCAGGGAAGATAGGGCTTATTTGACCTTGTTCTCTGATTGGCTTAAGACGACGAGAAGTTCACACCGACGTGTGATTTATTTATCCATCTCTCTCTTTTACATACATTTGCAGTCACTGGCGTAGAATTTGGTGATATGTAATTAAAAGAATATAATACTACGAATAATTTCTAAATATAATAGAACGTTAAATTATACTAGAGCTAATAAGTACTATATTATACAATAATGTTTTATATATAATTTAATATTCAATTTTAAATTTAAAGATAAAATTAATTAACTCCAAGTATTTTTTTTCGTACGCCAATGTTAGTTGTCAATGGCTGCCGTGTCAATTCACAATAGGCCTTTTTTCAAGTCCGCCTTGTTTCAAAGGCGGGAATATGAAAGTTTCGGGCACATTTTGTAATTTTCCCTGGTTATACGTCAAAAGTGTGCCCGAAAACATTATAAGTGTGCCCGTCTATTGTCATCTGATCTGTTTGTATCATTTAGATTTTTTGCGTTTTTCTCCATTTATTTGTTTGTATTTTTTTTTCTATTGTTGCCATTTGGTATAATTAATCTTTATTTTTCTATTATATTTAAGTAACTTTTATAATTCTTTTATAGTCTTTTATATATTTTAATTCTTTAATAAGTAACTATATTTGAATTTAGCGCCAAATTTTGTAATTATAGTCCATTTTTTTAAGAATGCAGTAACTAGAAACCTGATTTACACTATGACAAATGTTCAATCTAGTTACAAAATTTAGCTCTAAATTCAAATATAGTTATTTGAATATAAAATTGGTAGTTTATTAATGGTTTCATTGAATATCTTATTATTATTGATGAAATACTCCAAATGGCAACAATAGTAATAAAATATAAACAAATAAATGGAGAAAAACAGAAAAAATCTAAATGATACAAACAGATCAGATGACATGGTCGCAGCCAGTGGGGAGGTTTTCGGGGTTCAACACTCCCCATATGGTCTAATTAGTGACTTGCATATTCTTAGCTTCATTCTGAGTGACAGGTCTTTGCCGCTGAGTATTGGGTGTAGACACGGGTGTAGGCACAGGTGGGGTGTAGACACAGGTTAATAAAAAAGTTAACTTCGTTAATCGTTAAAGCGTTAAAATTTCGAAATTTTAACGCAAGTTAAAGTTAAACGTTAAAAGTTAACCATCCAAAACGTATACTGCTTTTTGTATCTTTTGGGATGGGATACGTTATACATTGGTAAATAAAACAAAAACAAGTAAATAGATTAATTGATTTAATTATATCAAGCGACAGAAGCGACTTTTTGACGTAATCTTTTAACAAGTTGAGGTGAAAACAAATCGCTTCTATTGCTAATACTATCTGCACCAACATCAGAGGAATTTAAATTCACAGCACTTGCAGAGGGCAAGAGGGCTTAGAACGGTTTTCCTTTCCCCACGAGTTGACGCTGCTTTTACCTTTTCTTCAAACAGCACATATTTGGATGCATACGTCCTTTTCATATATTGTTTAAGATTATTAAGACTAAACATGCGAGCCTTTATTGTAGAAACTTTAGGCAAACACAGTTTGCATTCATAAATCATCTTCTGTTCTCCAAGTTTTGATTGGAATATAAAGTAATCACTCAAGTGTGGCCAAGGATTTGATTCAGTTTCACTTTCAGAGCTTTGCGTACTTTGAGTAGAAGTAGTAGTCTTCATAATGTAAACTTGCAAATGTTACAACATCAACTATTTTCAACAACAACCAACACAAACGAAAAAGATAAATAAATGAAGAATTATAAAATATAAATGAAGTCGCTAAAAAACTGGCTGCCAAAGTGGGTCTTCAAGAGTCGCTGAAGAAAACAGAAATCTTGACCAACATCAGAGAAGCAAATAGAGAGATGTTACTAGAACAGGGAAACATCAAGAAGACTGAGAAATTTAAGTATCTCGGCGAATGGATTGAACCCAACTTATCAGAAAGAGCATCATTATCCAAGAGAGTCAGCAAGTTAGAACTAGCCTATCGGCTGACTAAGAACACTTGTCACGTCTGTCACGCCTGTCACGCAAGAAATGCCTGTCAAGCAACCTGAAACTTAAGCACTACACAACAGTCTTACGACCAGAAGCCCTATATGCCATGGAGTGTCTTTCCTTGAACCGAAGGGGTCTAATAGAGAAATTGGAAATCAGAGAGAGGAGAATCCTCAGGAAGATCCTAGGCCCGGTAAAGGAAGATGGGGAATTCCGAAGACGGCATAACTCTGAGCTCTACGAACATATTGAGATGCTCTCTGACTGTGCAAGGAAAAGAAGGGTAGCTTTCTATGGCCACATTGCAAGATTGCCTCCAAACCGACTAACCAACCGTCTGTTCCTTCTGGCAAAACAAGAAGCTTCGTACCACTTGGTTGACAGAGACCGAGAAGGATATAAAAGAACTGGGAATAACAGATCTCAAAAACAGACAGTCTGTGAGACGCACCCTAAAGGAAGTCCGTGGATTTCAGGAAAAACCTCGAAGGAAAGGTACCCCCTGGACGGAAGAGAGAAAGGAATTATACCGGCAGAAGATCCGACAATACTGGGCAAAGGTCAAAGCCCAACAGTTGAACAAGCGTGGTCCAAAGTAGGCCTATTCGAAAGAAGAAGAAGAAGCCGCTAAAAAACGCTAAAAAAGTCAGGTTATAATAACCAGAGTCAAATAATAAACAGAGTCGCTTTATTTTTTCGGCTCTGTAGTTTCTCGGCTCTGGTTTTTTGCTGTTTTGAGCAACAGCGCTGCGCCGCGCGGGTATGCCCGCGTGACGCGTAATTCAAGAAAAAAACAACATGTCAACAAACAACCTATGTAACGGACTAAAGTTAACGGAAGTTCAATTTAACGGAAGTTAACAAGAGCGTTAACATTTTTTTGAGTTAACTTAAAAGTTAATCCGTTAAGCGTTTTGTTAACTTCGTTAATTAACGATTAACGGATTAACGAGTTAATGCCCACCTATGGGTGTAGACTATACAGGCAATTATTCCCTAGTTGTATGCAGGTTGTGACTTCTTCAGATATTTGGCTTTTGCTGTTTATTACAGATCCTATATACTTGAAGAATTCCACTACTTCAAACTGTCTTCTGCCTATTTCTATGGTTGCATTGATCCAATTTCGGCTCCCAGCCAGCACCATATTTTTTGCTTTGTCAATATTATCTTTTGGTGCAATTTTTCTCACAGTTTTCTCAAGAGGTTTGTTTTGTATACCTCTTTTATTGCTTGAGTGTTTCTGGCTGCTACATGTATGACATCCACGAATGTAAGGATCCCTTTAAATTTTATGAATATTGTACATCGTTCACTGTTTCCAATCTCCCTCACCGTTTTTTACTAGGGCCAGATTGAATAGTATTGTTGAGAGGCCATCTCCTTGTCCCAGCCTTGATGTTACTGTGAAACTAGTCGATAGCTCCGTTTGCATCTGCACTGCTTCAAATCGTCACTTTTCAAAATTTCCAATAAGAGATCTGATCAAATTTTGTAACTATAGTCCATTTTTTTAAGAATGCAGTAACTAGAAACCTGATTTACACTATGACAAATGTTCAATCTATAGTTCATTTTTTTTAAGAATGCAGTAACTAGAAACCTAATTTACACTATATTCAATCTAGTTACAAAATTTAGAGCTAAATTCAAATATAGTTACTTGGATATAAAAGAAAAATACATTAAATACACCAAATGGCAACAATAGTAATAAAATACAAACAAATAAATGAAGAAACACGCAAAATATCTATATAATTCAAACAGATCACATGACAATTGTGAATTGACTCGGCAGCCATTGACAACTAACAGCTGCAAATGTATGTGAAAAGAAAGAGAGAAAAGAGGTTGAGATGGAGAAGTAAATATCGTCGATGTGAACTCCTCCTCGATTTATGCCAATCAGAGATCAAGGTCAAATAAGCCCTATGTTCCCTGTACTGCATTCTTAAAAAAAATGGACTATAGTTACAAAATTTGGCGCTAAATTCAAATATAGTTATTTGAATATAAAATTGGTAGTTTATTAATGGTTTCATTGAATATCTTATTATCTTATTATTATTGATGAAATACTCCAAATGGTAACAATAGTCATAAAATACAAACAAATAAATGGAGAAAAACGGAAAAAATCTAAATGATACAAACAGATCAGATGACATGGTCGTAGCCAGTGGGGATGTTTTGGGGGTTCCAGCCCCCCCCCCCCCCCCTAAACCCGAAATATGCAAAATATCTACATAAATGTTATATTGAAATAAATAGACGAGTAGAGACGACTCTCTTCAAGAGAGCATGGTAGATGTGAAGTTTAGGAACCCTTGTGTGTCAGTTTAGAAAGTAAATTGGTGCATTTATGTTACTGTATATTCTCTTATACAAAACATGGACTATAGATTGAACATTTATCATAGTGTAAATCAGGTTTCTAGTTACTGAATTCTTAAAAAAAATGGATTATAGTCTATATAGCAGATATAAGAAATAAGTAGATTATTTGGATCCTGGAGGACCTAATAAATGTTCAAAATGATAATAACTTCGGCCATAAATTATTCCAAATAATTTATAATTATTTACTTATTTTTTACAGGTCTTATCACTTTCGACTGTAATCTGTCTTATCTAATCAGTGTATCTTATTTAATTAACGCATTCAATTTCATAGGATTTCTAAAATCATTTGATTTTTAGTTTTTGCTTCAAGCTATGAAAGAGATTGCGTAAGTTCATAAAGTTTAATTTACATCATTTTTTGTAAAATAATCCAGAAATGAAATTGCGAAATTTAAGAGAAGAAAAAGCATGCGCATAAAATAGGAAACCTTTAAAAAATAATAAATTCTTGATTTAAATTTCAAATTTTATCGGATTAATTCCTTTTTAAATACCTTCATAGCCCTTTCATTTATATAATGAATTTATTTTTTTTATATAAATCTATGGATTTTTTGTTTTAGTGTAGTTGATCTTGCACGTGTGTGAAATAAATGTTGGTAGCACTGAAGTGGCAGTAGCTGTCATAATTGTCTTCGAGGAGGCGGTTTATATTATTTTTACCAGTAGAAGTTTAGTTTTAAAATTAATAGTAAGTGTTGGAGGCGGCAATCGAGACGGGCAAGAAGCGGAGGCGGCAAATACCCTGGAGAGATCGCGCTTTTACATGGACAGTGACTAGTTAAAATAATACAAATCAACATGGCAGCTACCAGGAGATTACAAAAGGTGAATATTTTAGCCCCCTTGAGGGCTTGTGAACGATTTTTGTGGTTTGGGGCTGGTTTAGAGTCGTTTTTGGAAGTTTGTTGTGTGGGTTTGTGGGTGGGATTTTATTTGTCCTTGCGTCTCCAGCGTTTTTAATTTGAGGCTATTTTTATACACTGTTTGAGGGTCAATGCTACTAACATTTCCAACTTTTTTTTGTCTCTCATTGAAAATGTATATTTTTTTATAATTTTGGGTAATTCTTAATGGGATCTGCTAAAAATATCTTTCTGGTATCATCAAATTTCACGTTTCCTGTTTACTTTCAAAGAGCTTAAAAACACCTTGTTTTCCACGTAATTACTTACTACTTAACAACATTTCTAACATTTCATCAACATTAACATTAAATTATCATTTAAACAATTTGTGCACAGCAACATCAAATTGTAGATTGGTTTGTAATTGCCTAAAAAACTCATGATTTATTTTGTGCACATTTTCTTTTTTCAATACATTTTCCAATATTACTCAGTATTTTATAGAATTTCTTAATCATTTCAACACACATTTAACGATCCTCTTTTTTATGCTTTCTAAGTTTTGTTTTCTAAAATTCTTACAGGACTTTTTAAAATTCAATTATCAAGGACATATTATAAGGACAAAATATATTTATTGAAAAATAATTATGTTTCAAAACTTGCAAATCACAAGGTCTTTCAGCCACCTTTCTTTAGATTTCCAATTAATATTAAAGGATCTTCACACACGGTCCAATCTGATGGGGCAATTTGTTGCTCCTCCCAAAATACTGCTCCTGGAAAATTGTTTTGCATATCTGCCTTTAGCACAGGTGGGCACAGTTAATCCAAAATTTAACTTCGTTAATCGTTAACTCGTTAATAAAAAAGTTAACTTCGTTAATCGTTAAAGCATCAAAATTTCGAAAATTTAACACAAGTTAAAGGTAACCGTTAAAAGTTAACCATCCAAAATGTATACTGCTTTTGGTACCTTTTGAGATGGGATACATCGGTAAATAAAACAAAAGCAAGTATATAGATTAATTGATTTAATTATTACAAGCGACAATAGCGGCCCACCCTAAATTCGCACGGGTAGCAGAGCATATACGCTCCTACTATGGAAGAAAAAGGCTAGTTATTCATAATTTTTCATTAGTTGTATGTTCACAATGCCTTTCCTGAACATAAGCATATTAAAATTGTCACCTGACAGGGATGAGCGTTTAGCTCTCAAAATATCTTTCCGTGTGGAAAAAAGTCGTTCTACTTTGGCGCTTGATGGGATTGCAGTATTCTATTTAAAAAAAAAAGATTTGTTAAATAAAACTTGTTTACCAGAAAGCCAGCATCCGTAAAAGATTCTTTTGACTTTGAGACCAGCCAAGTTCTCCCCAAATTCTGGGCTTTGTTTTTGTGATTTTTTTGCGTCCTCTAGACCTCTTCTTCAGACTCAGAGAGTAAGAGCTGAAAAAATCTTCTCTTTCTTCTTCAGTATTGCTTCCACTAACACAGGCACTATCCTTTTCATTTCCATTTGCTTCCCTTTCTCTATTCAGAACGTCTTCAACTTTTGCTTCCATAAGTTTCTTGACTTTTGACAACTTGCTGCTCTGATACTTTTGCATCCACATTAGTCGAAACTTCGGGTGGAACGCTGCAGCCAGCCAGCAACCATGATTGTGGCTGTCGAGCCAGCTGGCATCTTCATCTTCCATAAACCATTCAAATCTTTTTTTATGCTAGATAATAGGGCATTGGCCAAAGGGGTACAACAATGAACGGCTTTCTCGCCTTTTCTCGCGATTTTTGCTCTTTTGCGTGGCGCATAATTTAAAAAACAAAAATGACAACATGTCAACAAACAACCAATGTAGTGGACTAAAGTTAACGGAAGATCAATTTAACGGAAGTTAAGAAAAGCGTTAACATTTTTTGAGTTAACTTAAAAGTTAATCAACATTTTCTTAACTTCGTTAATTAACGAGTTAATGCCCACCTATGGCCTTTAGCTTATACTACAAATTCTGAAGTGTATGATCGAAACCTTAAGTTTTCTTTCTGCAAATTGCCCCTGTGGATTCGACAGTGTACCACAAATTTAAGCCACATTATATATAAGTCATATTTTTTGTGATTATTATCATTTGCCAAAGTCATTCTTTATAGATTAGATAAAGAATGACTTTGGCATATGATAAATGATAACTTACAATTCTGTTTTAAAAGATAATTTTTGTTTTGTTTTAATTACATTTTAGACACCTTAAATTTCTCTTTAATTTGTTTAGAATTCCATTTCCACACTAGTTTTGTCAACAGTTTATTTCTGCTTGTTTTTGCAGACTTTTAATAGTCTTTTTGTTCTCATTTTTGTTACACTTCTCTTTCATTTCATACCATTAGACAACAATTTTCTCTTATCATTTACTAAATTTACTCATTCGTTATCTTATCTAATTCCATTAAACATTTCTTCATAGATTTATATTCCGAATTTTGAAGTACTTGTACAAATTAATTTGTAGTTTGTATTACTTTATTGACCATCAACTTTGACTAGACTGATAACATATCTTAACATATAATACTGATAAGATAAAATAAACAACACTAAAATTACACACAGGTTTGTACAGGCAAGACTAGACACATTACAATTATCTTACCACAGTTTGTGTGTAGTTTTGTCCTTTAACAAGAAAATTATATAAACAGACTAGAAAGGCATTTAAAATGAGAGCTTGGTGAACTAGAAACACAATCAAAGGAGACTAAACTAGGTAACACAGGACAGTACCCTCTGCAAGGACTTGAACGCAAAATGGGTATCTGGAAAGATGAACCATTATGCAGACTATGTTATGAGGAGGATGAAACTGCTTCCCATAGAATCTTCCATCTCAAAGTAATTGCATGTAGGAGACACAAGGTTAACATTACAGCAAAATAGATCCCTGTGAAGAACATGGCACATAGAATCCTAGACCTAAAACAAGGGCTGGACCTATTTACATCAATGGAACAATGTAAGGAAGTACAATAGGCTAATAGGCCGCAGAGTTTTATGGGCTAACCCCCCTGTACCCACATTGGTTGTACGAAAAACGAAACTAGTTAAACACGAATTGACAAAGAATCCTAGTAGTTTCCAAAGTAGGACACTTAAGTTGATATTTGGAGTATGACAAATAAACCAATAAGTATCTAATATATCACACACCTAGATCTAAACAGCAACAACTCAAAAAAACACTTTTTCAGAAAAGGCGAAAAACTGATTGCCCTGACCCTGTATACTGCATGAGTTTTCTGATTGATCAATACTTTTTAAGTGCAGATAGAAGAAAGATGTTATAAGAATTTTTTGTTTCAATCATATATTGGGGCTGAAAATTTGATTTTTGTAGTTATTCCCTATTGCTTACAAAATGTGTGTATATTTTTTTATTTTAATTGAACCTGTGTGGGTGAATTTAGTTTTTAGTTGGCTCTCTTTTGGAGTCAGTAAAATTGAGGCAGTTGATCCTGGATTTATATAAGAAAAGGGATAATGTGCCTTTGGAATTTGCAATACTGCTTGCAAGTCGTGAACTGATACAATAGTACCACCGGTCCTATTTTGGTCGTTTTTCTTTTCAGTTCTTGAGAAAGTTTTTTATTTCAGATGCTGTTCATATTCTTTGCTTATTTGTACCTTTCACACAGATCACATTAATCTTTTTTCAGTACGAAAAACAAAATATTGAATGAATATTGAAGACGTGGCAAAAGCTAAACAAATCATCCTTTTCCTTTATAATCTCTGTAGATATCGGCCAACGATCACTTGAAATAAATCCTCTTGTTGTTTGAGCTCTCAAGTAATGAGATTCAATTCTTGGAATATAATTTATAAAATCTATAGAACTCTGTTTAATTTGTGGATTAATAGTTGGTTGATGGCCGTATTTTTCTCTCAATTCAGCTTGTATGACTCCTGATTCCGACTTCTTGGTAAGTACCGTTTGTATTGCTTTATAACTAAGTCAAGAGTGAATTTAAAAAATGGTTTGCATACCTTAATTTTGGATCCATCAACTGAGTATCGATAGAGGTCCAACTCTCTGAGACTTGTATCTTCGATTTCGACAAAGGCTGGTAAGCTTTACCAGAATTTCTAAGCACTTTTTAAATTTTCGATTTCCACATCGTTGTTTTTCGTACTCTCTTTTTAACCTTTTTTCTTCTATCTTGGCCATTAATTTCAACAATCATAGCATTTTGAGGGTCAAGTTTTACATGTGCACTATCATCTTTGGTGTCCGACGAGCTACTAAAACTTGAAGAACTGCTGGTGCCGGACGAATACTTAGATGGTGTCTTACTTTTATAAATCAATCGAAAACTGAGTCGTCAATGTCACTTTCGTCACTTCGGATTGACGAAATGTAATAATTTGGTGTACCAGTCTGCTGTTGTTTAGACGTGCTCGGAATAGATTTATCAACCACGGATAAGGCGGCACGAGTTTCCTTAGGTGAGTCTTCATCGCCTAATGAGATGTTGATCATCGATTCGTCGATCATGGTCATCTTCTAGCTGTGGCCTATTTACTATTAACGTCCCCTTCTGTGTTATTTGTTCAAACTCCTGTTCTAAAGGGCTAGTATCTGGTTGAATATTTTCATATTGAGTCAGTAGGCTAGAGCTGATGATTTCTTTGTCTCTTTCTTCAACTATAATTTCTAAAAACCGATCAAGATTCATTCTTTTTCTGAAATATAAAATGTAAAATTCAATAATCCATCTACACAGCTCTAACTGAAAAACTGTCCAGTAAAAACATAACAAACTGTGTATTTACTAGGATGAAAATAAAGTTTAATTAAGATGAAACGACTCCAATCGCCACTAGCAAAAAAGTTCAATTTCATTTAAGAAATGAATGAAATATAAAAGTTTAAAAAATGACTCAACAAAACAGACCCAACTACAAATTCAACAATTTTTCAACATTACAGTACCAATTCTAAATAAAAAACAAAAACTTTACACACCTTACTATCAACATTGGTTCAACTCAAAATGTAGCTTTAATTTACTAAGCACTAGCCATCAAAACGGCGACAACTCGAAAGTATGTACTACAATTTCTTGGTTTAATTCAACAACACGGAATTATCTCAAAATAACTCTAATTTGTTTAAGACGGACACATGCCTTCCGCTTGTAATACTGACTGCAATTAACGATGTCTCTGTTTTGGTGGAGAGGAGCGCGGCTCGCTTGTTCCACATAAGGGGCTTCCAGCTTCATGTAGAGTTGTGTATTGGAACTATTTTTAAATCTGTTTTATTAGTTGCTAGGTAGTGAGTTAAGGAATTCGATGGTATGCATAACTCAAAAATCTCAATTTTTTAGTTAGCTCTCTTTAGATCTAGGTGTGCGATATATGATAAACTTTGAGAGGATCATTATTAACATTAAATAGATGAGCAATTGAGTACAGTGACTTCTGTCTTAAGAAATCAAGGTTTGAACTAGATAGCCAAGTCCATGCAGACTAAATGTATATAGCAAAGTAAGATTGCAAAGTCATCATAGGCAGAGAGACAAGACAATCAAGTCTAAAATGGTTAATAGTCTTATAGTCTAAGATAAAGTATTACAAGGTAATTAGATGGTACTGGCAAGACTAGACAGATTACCATTATTTTATCATTGTTTGATTGTGTGTAGTTTTGTCACTCAACAAGAAGATTATGCAGGTAGACTAGAAAGACATTTAAAATTAGAGCTAGATGATCTAGAAAGGCAATCAAAACTAAACTAGGTAAACAATAATTGATGAGGAATACTAGAAAGTCAACTTTTGATGAAAGAAAGACACATTTTCACTGGTCTTGTGTATTTTATTGAGTAAATTGAACCAGTGATTTCTAAAGTAGGTTTCTCAAATTAACATTTGCAATATGACAAATGAAACAAGTATATGTTATAAGATTATGAAGGTCATTATTAACATTAAATAGACAGGCAATTGACTTTTTTTTTTTCTCTAACCAAAGTGGCTCGAGGGGGGTTAGCCCTTAAAATACTGCGGCCCATTGGCCTATTGTATTTCCAGACATTGTTTCGTTCATGCAAATAGATCCAGTCCCTCTATCAGGTCCAGGATTGTATGTGCCATGTTTTTCACGGGGACTCTCTCAGCTGTAATATCAATCTTGTATCTCCTACGTGCAATTGCTTCACAGTGGAAAATTATATGGGCGGCAGTTTCGTCCTCCTCATAGCATAACCTGCATAAAGGTTCAGCCTTCCAGATACCCATTTTATGCAGGTGTTCTCGTAGTAGGCAGTGTCCTGTAAATAGGCCTACCACAATTGCGATCTGCTTCCTTGGTAATCGCAGGATTTCAGCAGTTAGAGTTTCCGATAGGTTTACTAACATTCGTTTGCTGTGTGTCAGACCATTCAAATTGACCCACTGTAGACGGTGCTTAGTTGCTACCCATTTACAGATTTTATTTCGGGTCGTGGTCTTGGTAATGTAGGGTCCGCTTTCAGCAATGATGTTTGCCTTGCAGGCTCCATCTTTTGCTAGCTTATCCGCCATTTCGTTACCCATCAGTCCCGTGTGGCTAGGCACCCAAGCGAGTGTGACCTTGTTATGCTCTGCCAAGGCTTTTAGGTCCTGAAGACAGTCCCGAACTGTCTTGGATTTGATTTCGTGACACGCTAGAGACTGTCCGTGAAAATGTTTTTACTTTTGTAGTCCATTCTCAAATTTTCACAAGCACAGACCATGATAGCGTGTATTTCTGTTTGGAATACTGTGGCATGTGTCCCCAGGGGTACAGATAGGCTGCACCCCAGGGACAGTCCATAGATTCCTGCGCCAGTACCACTGTCTTTCTTGGAGCCATCTGTATTCCAATCCAATCCTCCTTGGCAAGTGGTAATTTGATTGCCTTCTGTCCATCGTAGATGTGTTTTGAAGGGTATGTCGAGTGACAGCCTTTTGGGAATCAAATCCCCCTCTATATTGAGGTACGATTCTGATATGACATTCATTATCATGGTGTGTCCTGACCTCGCCAGAGGTTCCCATGTGCCATTGCATTTGCATCTTAAAGCACCCATCCTTGCCTCGCCCATGACAAAGATATCCAGGGGAGGAAGGGCTAGGGTCACCTCCAGAGCCGCGGTTGGGGCGGTTTTCATCGCTCCCGTAATTGCTAAACATGCCAGTCTTTGAACATAGGAGAGTTCTCTGATGGCCTGTTTTTGATTCACTTTGGTCCACCATACTGTGGAGCCATATGTCAGAATGGGTCTAACTACCATAGTGTATAGCCAGTATACCATGCTTGGTTTGAGTCCCCATGATTTTCCAAGTGTTCTTTTGGTTATCATCAGTGCCATTTTGCACTTGATGGTAGCTTTCTTTAGGTGTTGATTCCAAGTCAGTTTGGCATCCAAGATTACACCTAGATACTTCATCACTTACCTTTAGATGCTCGTTATAGAAAATTGGGGGCTTTAGCCCATCCATTTTTCTCATTCTAGTGGATGGTACTAGAGTGGATTTTTGGGGATTGACCCGAACGTTGACCCCCCTTCACCAACTCTCCACCTCGTTCAGTGCTTCTTGCATAAGTACTGCTATTATAGAAGGAAATTTACCCCTGGTGAGGATGACTCCTCCGCATAGCCTTGGGTGTAAAAACCTTTATTATTTGGTGACACAAGCAGGCTATCAACTAGCATGCCCCAAAGGAGTGGAGATAGAACCCCACCCTGAGGACACCCCTTGATAACAGCTTACTTTAGCCATACTGTCGAAGGAGGTGTTGTCAAACACACCTTCGATATCAAGGAAGGCACCAAGCACTAATTCCTTGTTTTCTACTGTGTTATCTATTCAGACCACTAATTGGTGTAGCGCAGATTCACATGATTTTCCTGGTTGGTAGGCATGCTCGGGCAATTGAATACAGTGACTTCTGTCTTAAGTCACTGTAGTGAAAATTGACTACAGTGACTTCTGTCTTAAGAGATCAAAGTTTGAACTATACTTGGGTCGGCGAGAGAATGCAACTGTGCTGCGCCGAGGTATGAGGAGCGAGGGACGCGCCGAACTGTGCCCGCCAAATTCTGTCCTTTCAATTCCTTTATTGACTGAATTTCTACTTAAATTTTTACTTACCGAATAGATTATTTTCAAACAGAAACAGTTATTATATAGTTTGAGTTAAGAAACATGCGCTAGTTACGTTTTTTCAAGCACATGCGGACAACTAAACACCGCGCGCTCGGAATAAAGAATAAAGGGGTATGCGCAGAACAAAGCTAAACTAGTCGAGACGAGATGCATTCTCTCGCCGGCCCGAGTATAGATAGCCAAGTCCATGCAGATAAAATGTATATAACAAAGTAATAATGGAGTGGTCACAGGTAGACAGACAAGGCAATCAAGACTAGAATACACAAAACTAATTTGTGGATGCTAAGATTGAACAGATCAAACTATCAGATATAGTGTGACAAAGTAATTAGATGGTATACCTAAATAGTCATGATGCAGTCATAAAAGAAAGTGATGACTAAACAGTCAAGATAAGATAAACATTATGAAAAATTATTCTTCTTCTTTTAGCTCTACAGCCAGGATGGGCTTTGGCTTCCTTAACTGTCTCCTTCCAATTGTATCCGTCTTCTGCAGCAGCCATCAAATTTAGAACTTTTAAGACTTTTATGTCTTCTTCTATCTTATCCTTCCATCTGCTTCGGGGTCTACCTCTACCTCACGTGCCATGAAGTTTTGCCTGATATATTTCATTAGGGGCTCTTTCCTTTGTCATCCGTTCATGTGTCCCGCTCATCTGATCCTTTATGCTTTTATGTAACTGACAATATCCTCTTCTTTTATTAGTTCTTGTTGCTTGTGGTTCATTTTTCTCCTTATCTCCCACTTAATCATTCTTTATTCACTTCTTCTTGTGGTGCCCTATCCGTTGTGGACGTTAGCGATTAACATGGCTATTTTAACTTTGTTTACTGCACACCAAAACAGTTTCCTTTATTATCCTTCCATCTCCTAACTGATCCATCCTATATTCTAACTTGATCACTCTCTCCGCCGCAATTACCGCCACCTTACACACCCTCACTTCCTGAAGGACAATGTTAAAGGACAAACTTTTGCTGCACCCTTTCGAACTTTTCTTTCGTTCCCCAGACCTCACTTCCATACAGAAACACGCTTCGCACACAATGGAGAGTGTATATTGTAAGGACTATGTGCAAATACAAATATTTGAAGAACTTCCTAAATACTCAAAATGAAGTCATTGTCAGGTTTAGATGCGGCTGTGAAGAAGGAGCGCGAAAGTATTGGATAAATGACAAGTATAAAAGCTGTGAAATGTGTGGTGTAGGGAAGGCCGTGTGGGTGCATTGGCTAGAAACACGGAGACTGGACCGAAAGAGAGAGGGAAGAAAAGACAACCTCTAGCGGTAGTGATGCCCCCCAAAATATGATGGCGTATGAAATTGTTGATTGCACCTCCGCGTGACAGATTCTTAGCAGAAGCGGTAGATCAATTGTGTTTCGGAGAATCTTTAATATATAAGCTTTCTCACTTAACTTTGTAGCGACGTGCTGTATGTGGGAATCTCTTCTTCTCGTGTTGGTCCAAAGATTTTTCTTAGTATTTTCCTTTAGACAGTTATCAGCTTCTGTCATATTCCAAATTTCTGAAGCATTATGCTATCACAGGGCGCACAAGTGACCTATACATCCGCAGTTTTGCTTTCTATGAGACCATTTTTGATTTAAATATTTTCATGTTAGCATAGTAGCATCGATTTGCCGCTTGTATTCTTTCTTGTACGGATAGTGCGATGTCATTTGACGCATTTAAATGCACGTCTATAGTCCATTTTTTTTAAGAATGCAGTAACTAGAAACCTGATTTACACTATGATAAATGTTCAATCTAGTTACAAAATGGCGCTAAATTCAAATATAGTTACTTGAATATAAAATTGGTAATTTATTTATTGAATATCTTATTATTATTGTTTAAATACTCCAAATGGCAACTATAGTAATAAAATACAAACAAATATATGGAGAAAAACGCAAAAAATTTCAATGATACAAACAGATCAGATGATAATTATTGTGAATTGACATGGCAGCCATTGACAACTAACAGCTGCAAATGTATGTGAAGAGAGAGAGAGAAAAGAGGTTGAGATGGAGAAGTAAATATCGTCGGTGTGAATTTCTCCTCGTTTTAAGCCAATCAGAGAACAAGGTCAAATAAGCCCTATCTTGCCTGTACTGCATTCTTAAAAAAATGGACTATAGATATTTAAAGCTCGTCACTCGTATGATCATCTATCTTTAGGTTTTGAGGGAGGTTTTCCTGAAAACCTCCTTCGGATGAAAATCATTATTAACAAAATATATGAGCAACTGACTACAGTGATTTCTGTCTTTAGAGATCAAAGTTTGAACTAGATAGTCAACTCCATGCACACAAAATGTATATAGCAAAGTAAGATTGGATAGTCATCACAGATAGAGAGACAGGACAATTAATACTAGAATAGACAAAAACTATTTGAAAGACTCAACAGATCAAACTATCAGACAAAGTGTAACAAGGTAATTAGATGGTATAACTAAATAGTCATGAGACAATCATGAAAGTGAAGGCTAAACACTCAATATAAGATAAATATTATGAAGATCATTATTAACTTTAAATAAGTCGGCCTCCTAGTCTACAGAGTTAGAGCTTTAACTAAAAAATCTGGAGGTCCCAGAAGATTGTCGGCCGCATTTGTACCAGATGACAAATGTGTAATTAATTAACGCCAATCAACTTTACAGAACATGTATAGGAGAAAGAAATAGACTGTCTTCTGAGGAAACAAATACGATAACAAAGATGAGGCAGAAATATACTCTGAAATGCATCTTCTCCAAGTATTTGCCTGACAAATGTGTACATTAAAGCATTATTCTATTACATACTGTCACTATGAAGTACTTGCAGCGTCGTAGCTAGGGTCATGAACGGTCCCGGTAAGATTTTGCGCCCCCCTGATACTTCTTTTCTTTTTCGTTTAGAGAAACAACAGAAACTTTGCAAGTGTAATTCAAGTTATGCATACATTGAAGCTTAAAATTAGTTCTTACTATTGTGTACGGAACGTAACAATACAATACTGTTCGTTAATTAAGGCATTATAAAATCTTTTAATGACTTATCTTAAAGTAAATATAATGACTTAGATTTAATGACCATTTTATATGACTTAGCTTAGCACAATGTTTTAATTTTGTATGCCTGTGTCCCAGCAGCCCGCATTCTGTGGGTAGACAAAATGCGCCCCACTAAGGGTTGCGTCCCTGGCAGCCGCCCGTCTTGCCAGCGTCTACCTACGGCGCTGAGTACTTGCACGACAAATCTGTAAGCAATTTAAAGAGGCTTCTACACAGACTAAGGAATGACGAGGAAGAAATAAACTCTCATACACTTCCTCTGTGTAGAAGTTAGACACGGCAGGGAATATCCTTAATACTCCCGAAAATAACACATAGGTTTCTGGGCCTATGCAATGAAAAATGTGACCAAAATACAATAGGCCACCAAATTTCCACTTTCTGTGGAATATTATAACGGTAGTGAGGCGTCAGATAACAAAGCTATAAGTCCCCGGTTCGATTCCGGGGACACAAATATAGAAAAATAAGCCACCGTTCTCTTGTGCATGGCTCTGGTACTAAGTCATCACAGTAAAATTTGCCTCGAAATACTCTCCTAATAGTGGCTCGCTATCACTACACTTGTGTTTTGGTGTCTTGAACTTACACAAGAATAGGGAGCCCTTACAGTTTGGCTACATAGACTTGTGTAAGTTCAAGACACCAAAACAAGTGTAGGCAGGGGAGGTTAGGTCAAAGCCCATTTAGGGCTGTAGTGCCAAAGGAAGAAGAAGATTATCTGGGTAGTATTAAAAGTTTAATATTGATCGTTATTCCTAATTTTATTTGCTTAGTCTTTTTTATTATTGCTTGCATAGTCTTCTCTGCCTTCTCTTGGCCATTTTCAGTGCATGGTCAATCATTTCAATCTGCAAAAAATTCTGCAAAATTTCTTACGATATAAATTCTCGACATCTTGGTCGCGGTGTTTGAAGGATAGTTAATAAATAACCTGCAATCCACATTGGCAGGCAAAAAACATTAAGTAGACAAGCAACTGACCACAGCATAGAGATGGGCATAATCTATGGGCATAATATATGATGTGACAATAATCTATAATTCGATTATTCTCAATTATTCGTGTACTCGATTATTAATCGTGAGGACGCGTGATAAATGATCGATCACTCGCTTTACAGAACCATTCGATTATTCTGGCACTCATCATTCGAGCACTCGATTAACACTCGGGTGCATAAGCGATGAACGATCACTGGGACTTGAAAATCGGAATCGGGCGCAAGTACTCATCGAGCAGTGCCGAGATGGGCATAATAGAGTAGCAATAATCTAATCATTTTAGTACTCATTTTAGTACTTAGTAATTGCAATTAGTACTCGGTTAGTACTTACATGAGTTATGAATGATCACTCTTCAAAATCGACATCAGCATTAGGGAGCATTACTCCCTCCATTAAAGGTTCTTCCTTTGGGAATGAGAAAGCAAAGTTCTAGATAGACTATATAGCCAAGTTCATGCAGACAAAATGTATATAGCAAAGTAAGATTTATAGCAAAGACAGTTGTTACTAGAAGTCCAGACTAGAATAGACAAGACTATTTTGTGGATGAAAAGACTGCTAAGATCAAACTATCAGTCAAAGGGTGACAAGGTAATTAGAAGGTACAGGCAAAACTAGACAAATTACCATTGTTTTAGGATTGTTTTATTGTGTGTAGTTTTGCCCCTCAACAAAAAGATTATTCAGATAGATTAGAAAGACATTTAAAATTAGAGCTAGATGATCTAGAAAGGCAATCAAAAGGGAATGTACTAGGTAAACAAGAATTGATGAAGAATACTATAAAGGTTACTTTTATTACATATATATATATATATATATATATATATATATATATATATATACATAAACCTTTATTGGCATTTTAAAACAAACACTTAACAAACACTTAACAAACATTAGACCTTACAAGCTAGACAATCAACATTATAATTTTTTTTTTCACAATGCATTTCTCAAACGACACTTAGACTACACTGATCCGCCTTTGCTGTCTTTCCACTTAACAATTTTAGCCATTAGCGGCCAACCCTGACCGCTTTCATCCATCAACGACTTCCAACCTTTT
This sequence comes from Phosphuga atrata, assembly GCA_944588485.1. NCBI lineage: Eukaryota > Metazoa > Arthropoda > Insecta > Coleoptera > Silphidae > Phosphuga > Phosphuga atrata. The sequence goes on along the minus strand of OX155904.1, from coordinate 22,264,643 downwards.
CTAAGCTCTATCTTCTCAGTCGCACTCCACACACAACCACTACAGCTTGTACCCCAATGCTCCCAACTTTCTATGCCCGTCCCACATATACGGCAGGTTCTCTCGTTTGGCGTCATCCAGTACCTCCTGCCCCTTTCTTCACTGCCGCATTTAAATCTGGCGATCATTATTTGGGGAACGTCAGATTTTCGGAGGTAATCTGGTAACTTTCCCAAAACGAGAATATTTTGGTACTCGGGGTTGTACGATCCCTCTTCAATGCCCTTTAACCTTTCCTGCATCTCTATCTCAAACATTCTTTCTCCTACCATACTTTCTACATTGCTACCTCTCTTAATCATTCTCTCCACTTCCACACCCGACCAGCCACCCCTTTCATACATCTTCCTTCTCTCACTCCCCCATATAGTTATCCTAGCATTACCCGTCCCTTCTTTCCTAGCAGCTTTGAACACTTCCTTTACGACCCTATCATCTCCCATTCTTTCTACATTACATTCAAACCTCGCAAACCGCGCTGCAGCCACACTCGCAATTTTGACTGCACCTGTTTCTTGCATCACCACGGAGTTGATTTTTCCAGCTGCAGCATCCTTTTTAACACTTGTAATTGCATTCTCTCTATCTTTTCTACCTCTTTCACACTACGTACTTCAGAACCATACATTAAAATACTACGCACACACACCTTCCAAATCATCATTTTTGCTCTGAAGCTTTCCTTGCATTCACTCTTCCATACACTCCAGAACAGGTTAGCAGCTTCAAATACCTTGGATTTATGTTTAGTCAGGACGGTTCTTTTAAGGAGCATATAAATTACATTGTAAAGAAATCTTGGGTGGCTGCTACCCAAGATTTCTTTACAATGTAATTTATATGCTCCTTAAAAGAACCGTCCTGACTAAACATAAATCCAAGGTATTTGAAGCTGCTAACCTGTTCTATTACATTTACACCCCATTCAAACTTTTCACTCCTCCTTCTTCCTCTCTTTTGGAACACCACCATTTTTGTCTTCTTCACATTCACGACCAGCTTTCGTTTCATAAAGAACCCTTTCACCCGTCCAATCACCTCTCTCATTTCTGCGTACGTGCTTGCCAAGACAACTATGTCGTCGGTGTAGGCCAGACTCCACACTTTTTTTTTCCCGATTACTATATCACCTGCTTGACCCTGGTGTAATACCTCCTCTAAGTCTGCTATGTAGATGTTGAATAGCAGAGGACTTAGAGGACACCCCTGTCTTAGCCCTTTCGATACCTTAAAACATTCCGACACATTCTCCTCCACTTTCACTCTACAATACGTGCTCCTATACAAGCTCTTAATACTTTCCCGAACTGAACTCGATATCTTTTTCTCCTTCAGACACTCCCACATTTTCACCCTAATGATCGAGTCGTAAGCTGCCTTCAGGTCCACGAAGAGGGCGTACACCTTCCCTTTCGGCTTTGTCAGTTCGTTCTGGACAACGTAATTGAGAGTAACTAAATGCTCAGTAGTTCCTCGACCATGACGGAACCCAGCTTGAACTTCCGGCAGAATACTTTTTTCTTCAACTTCGCCTTGCAGTTTTTGCTCTAAAACCTTGGCGTATACTTTGTACGACGAGTCCATCAGTGTTATACCTCTGTAGTTATTTGTGTTCTCCCTATCCCCATTCTTAAACACTGGTATTATTAATCCCTCTTTCCAACCGTCCGGCATTTCTTTTTGACCTTTATAAATTCCGTTCAATTCTTTCAGTAGAATTTGTCGAATTCCGGTCGGAGCTACACTCCATGCCTCACTAGGGACCGCATCCTGTCCCGGCGCTCTTTTGTTTTTTACTGCATGGAGGACAAACTCTAGTTCTTCATAAGATTTTTCATCGAGCTCCTTTCCCATCTCGTTGCCTAGAATACCTTCAAAATAATCTTTCCATCGGACTATGGGAATATCTCTGATGAATTGGTTATATTTCTGCCTCCTCGATGCTAGGTATTTCCATATCTCTGCCTCACTGCTCAGCTGCTGAACCCTCGCCATTTGCTGCTCTTGCCATAGCTTCTCCTTTTTCTTTCCTAGATCTTTAGCTTCCTTTATAAGTTCCTTAAACTGCACATATGTATAATTCCCTTCTAAGACAAATTTACACTGGAAATAGAATGTCTTGTATTTTGTAATAGCTTATATTTTGGGTCATTTCACACTTTGCAAGCGATCAATTTATTGTTTTTTTCTCTAGTAGCATCGGACCTCTAGAATGTCTTGTATATTTTATTGAATACATTGAACCAATGGTTTCTGGTGGGATACTCAAATTAACATTTGTAATATGACAAATGAAACAATAAGTATATGACATAACATAAACATTATGTATATGTATAGGTTAGACATAACATATACATATACATAACATATATTACACAAAATGTAAATGGCAAAGTAAGATTGGACAGGCAGACAAAGGCAATCAAGACATGAATAGACAAAACTATTTTGTGGATGTGAAGACTGAACAGATCAAACTATCAGACATAGTGTGATAAGGTAATTAGATGGTATTACTAAATAGTCATGAGACAGTCATGAAAGAAAGTGATGACTAAACACTCAAGATAAACATTATGAAAATCATTATTAACATAAAATATGCTCATATATTGACTACAGTGATTTCTGTCTGAAGAGATCGAGAACTAGATAGAGAATTAGATAGCCAAGTCCATGCAGACAAAATGTCTATAGCAAAGTAATATTGAACAGTCGTCACTGACAGACAGACATGATTAGAATAGAGAAAACTATTTTGTGGATGAAAAACCCGAACAGATCAAACTATCAGACATAGTGTTATAAGGTAATTAGATGGTATAACTAAATAGTCATGAGACAGTCATGAAAGAAAGTGATGGCTAAACACTCAAGATAAACATTATGAAAATCATTATTAACATAAAATATATGAGCAACTGACTACAGTGATATCTGTCTGAATAGATCAAGAACTAGATAGCCAAGTCCATGCAGACAAAATGTCTATAGCAAAGTAATAACTGTCATCACTGATAGACATGACTAGAATAGAGAAAACTATTTTGTGGATGAAAAGACTGAACAGATCAAACTATCAGACAAAATATGACACGGTAATTGGAAAAAACATGGTATAACTAAATAGTCATGAGAATAGTACATGTGGATCGTATTTTTTTGAATCGAATAGTTATTGTGAATGGAAGAGTTGAAGGGAATGGAATAGTTGCTAAAGGTAGAATAATTGATGAGGGTGGAATTGTATAATGAATTTTCAAGTGTGCGACATTTGTGGCGCTTTCAGCGCTACATGATATATGTGGAACGTGAAGTTGTATATGAAAGAGTAAGCAGAATTGCGCGATTCAGCATAAGCTTGTATATGTGTGTGAAAAATAAGGGGAGTTGCAAGATGTAAAGCTCCAATCATGAAAGTCTATATAAGATAAACATTATGAAGATCATTATTAACATTAAATAAGTCGGCCTCCTGGTCTACAGTTAGAGCGTTAACTAACAAATCTGGAGGTCCCGGGAGAGAGTGTCGGCCGCATTAGTACCAGAAGACAAATGTGTAATTAATCAACTTTTCAGAGCATGTATGGGAGGAAGAAATGGACTATCATACACATCTTCTGTGAAGATATAGCACCTGAAAATGCATCTTGTCCAGAGTAATTGCCTTACAAATGTGTACATTAAGACCTTATTCACAGACAAAGTAACGACGAAGCAGAAATAGATTCCCATACACTGTCACTATAAAGTTGCAGCGTTGTAGGGTCATGAGCGCTTCCTGGCAAGATTTGAATTTTGTAAAAATTGAACAATGAAAATGATAAATTGCACGCTTGTATAAAATGAATTTATGAATTATTATAGTGCTAGTAATTGTAAAAAACGATACTTTTCTATTCAAATTATAATTTTAATTAAAAAATATATAGAAAATATTTGGTTCATCAAAAAACATAGTTATCGGCCAAATTAATATAGTGATTGTCCTGTGGATTTGCAGTAATTTTCCAATGCTTTATAATGAATAAAAGTAATTAGAAAATGTTCAAGAACAATCTTCTATAAATTCTTATGATATGTCTAGTCTTGTCTGTTTAGACTTGCCTATCTAGTCTTATCTGTCTAGTCTTATCTGTCTAGTGTCTTGGCTGTCTGGTCTTGCCTGTCTAGTCTTGTCTGTCTAGTCTTGTACGTCTTCCTCCTCGGTGGTGTAGTTGACAACATACCCGCCTTTCAGTGCGAGACCCGGGTTCGAATCCTGGTCGGGGAGACAACAACTAGGGCGGTTTTCATTAACCGTCCGGGCTGCCCACCCTGAATGAATGCAGAATATGCGATGCCGGGGTGGCGCATTCTAAAAGCCAAGGTGGAATAGGGGGTTTAGTGAGAGCTTCCCCCGAATTAGTCTTGTACGTCTGGTCTTGCCTGTCTAGTCTTGTCTGTCTAGTCTTGTCTATCTAGTCTTATATGTCTAGTCTAGTATGTCTAGTCTTGTCTGTCTAGACTTTCTAGTCTTGTCTTTCTAGACTTGTCTGTGTAGACTTGTCTGTCTAGTCTTGTCTGTCTGGTTTTGCCTGTCTAATCTTGTCTATCTAGTCTTGTTTGTCTAGTCTTGTCTGTCTAGTCTAAGTCTACTTTGCCTATCTAGTCTTGTCTGTCTATTCTTATCTGTCTATTGTTGTCTGCCTATTCTTGTCTGTCTAGTGTTGTCTTTATATATAAATGTTGTCTTTTTATTATAAATTCTTACGATATAAATATAAATCTAGATTCCATGCAGACAAAATGTATATAGGAAAGTAAGATTGGACAGTCGTCACAGGTAGACAGACAAGACAATCAATACACTAGAATGGACAAAACTATTGTGTGACTTCTCATCCACTGAATATATGAAACTGGTAGACAAAGTGTGACAAGGTAATTAGATGGTATAAGTAAATAGTCATGAGATAGTCATGCAAGAAAGTGAAGGCTAATCACTCAATGCTCGGTCAAGATTACATTAGTGAAAGCTATATAAATTGTTAATACTTTTTTTTGCAAAACTATTGATAAATTGCAGGAACAAAGTGTGACAAGGTAAATAGATGGTATAACTAGATCAGGGATGAGTAACCCGCATGCGGCTTTCTCTAGCGGCCCTTCAAATATTTTAAAATTTCAAAATTTCTTATTAAATAATCTTTTTCAAATTATTTATGTCAATAGTATTTCTATTAATGAATGTTTTCTAACTGTAATTTTTTCTACGGGTTTTATTTTTATTAATAAAGAGGTAATTTTTGAGTTCATCATTTAGTGTTTGTGAGTTTCTTACTTGCGGCCCGCACAACATTTTTAGACCCGATTTAGATGGTCCCTTTTAAAAAAAAGGTTTGCCCTCCCCTGAACTGGATGGTCATGAGGCAGACATACTAGAAAGTCAAGCCTAAACACACAAGACTTGTCTTTCAAGATTAGATTAGTCAAGTTATATAAATTGTTACTAAATTTATTTTTACGGACGAAATTGATAAATTCTTGTTTATTAGTAAAATTATTTTTACGACGGATTTTATCTATGTTTTCACAGGAAGCAAACTTATCTAATTCTGGAAGTGTAACCATAAAAGGAAACCGCATATTGTTTCTTTAAATATAAATATATATATATATATATATATATATATATATATATATATATATATATATATATATATATATATATATATATATATATTTATGCAACTTGATTTGTATCTAAATGATTATAATAATTATAAATAATTCAACAGGTTTTGGTTCATTCATTCACAAACATTTTATAGACTCGCCAAAATCTTGATGGAATAAAATGCAAATGTTAAATTTATCATTTTGCGTTTTTGGTTTATTGAAATGAAATTATGAAAACGATTAAGATAATTTGTAAATTTTATTAGTCAAATATTCAAATAAACAGTTTAATACACGTTTTAATAACCGAGTAAAGAAGAATATAGAGGAAGAGAGTGATAGGGCGAAGAATACCGCGAAGGGTTGCAAATAAGAGAGATAAAAATAAACGGGGATAAATGGTTTTGTAATATAGTTTATAATAATAAAAGACTGTAATAAACTTATTACACCTCGATACCAGATTAAACTTAAACAGTAGCGATATGGCAAAGTACAAAAGTATGGCGGTACAAAAGTTTAGGAGCAACCTGTAAAACTGTGGTCAAATATTTTGGCGTCGGGTCACGTTAAGTACGAAAATTTGACCGAACTGTGGACCGAACAGGGATAGAGAGAAGCGAATGAGGAAACCTTGTCTAAAGTTATAATTGCGGGTGACTGGAACGTAAGAATATGAGAGAGCCGGTTTGGAAATCTCAGCGAAGGAGGACAGGACGTAATAAGAAAATCCAAAGACAAAATAACCAACGCGACTGGTAGAGAATGACTGTATGGCGGAAAGAAAATGGAAAATATTAAATGGATGCACCGAGGGAGATTGGAGTGGAGAGATAACGTAGGGGACAGAGGAATGTCAGTGATAGACTATCTAGTAGCAAACGTGGCAGCAATGAGTAACATAAGCTGCTTGTAAGTAGGTAACTGGATGTAATCGGACCATTTCCCACTAGAAATAACGGAAAAAGGGTGGTTAGAAGAGGCAGATCGAGAAGCAGGAAAAAGTAGCGATATGGCAAAGAGGCGGTACAAAAGTTTAGGATCAACCTGGAAAACTGTCAGATAGAACCAGTATAGTCTAGAGCAGGGGTGGGTAAATATTTTGTCTGTCGGGCCACATTAAGTACGAAAATTTGACCGCGGGCCGCATTAAATGTTTTTCTATTTCTTCTTCTTCACCTCAAGTTTTAGGAACTTTCCCTGTTACGATACCCATCTTTTTCTCGGCCTTTCGATATCTGTTCTTCCATGGCATCAAATCTGACTTTGGCTGGTATCCTCTTCTCCTGCATCCGTTTTACGTGTTATTTCAATTTATTTTTATTTTCCTTTATTTTCTCGTTGATATTAAAGATGTTTAATTCCGTTCTTATAATTCTGTTTCTTAGTCTGTCCAGTTCTGTGCAATCTTTCACTCTTTCATTTATTTCATTAAACAATTTCATTTCTTGTGCTTGTATTCTACTTTCTTCTTTTTCACTTTTCTTCTCACTTTTAAAGTATTTTAACTGTTCCAATAGTATATACGACCTTATTTTATTTTAGACACAACAATATTGTTAGGTTTTTTCATAGTGGTCAATATATACTGCTTGTTAAACGAAATATTTACACTCGTAGTGTCTATAAAATAGTGGCAAGGAAGGTTAACAGTGAAAGAGAAATATGGAAGTTCATTACCAAAAATGAGAAAAAGGCAACTCAACAATGAGAATGGCACTGAAATTGAGATGGCAAGTTGGAGGGCACATTTTAGGCAGTTATTGGACGGAAAAGGCGGGAAGGAAGCTGAGAAGACGGTGGAAAGAGAGAAGAAGGCCATCAACCAGAAATTAAGTGGGAGGAAATGGAGCAGGTTCTGAGCAGGCTTAGAAGAAGAAAAGCGACAGGCCCAGATAGGATCCCAAATGAAACGTGGAAGCTAGCGCCGGTGACAATACAAAAAGAAACTCAGAAAATAAAATATTCAACAAAATTTTCTAAGGAAAACGAGCAATAGCAGAGAGTTGGAAGCAAGGAGATATTGTACCTATTTTCAAAGCAGGAAACAAGGGAGAAACAGAAAATTTCAGCGGTATCACGCTCATGGATACATCATATAATATATATGCCAAAGTAGAGGAGAAGAAATTACAGAAAGAAATTGAGGAAAAGGAAGTGATCCCTGAAGTACAAAGGGGTTTTAGAAAAGGAAGGGGAATTACGGACCAGTTGATTACCTCAAAATATGTAATAGATCAAGAGTTGGCACAACAAGGGGAAAGGTATATGTGTTATTCATAGCTCCCAAAGCGGCATATGACTCAGTAAACCGAAAGGTGCTGTGGGAAGTGATGATAACAAAAGGGATTAGCTGGTGGCTAGTAAAAGCAGTTTCAGACTTATACGCGTTTACAAGCTGTAGAGTAAGAATGAGGGAGAAAATGGCGAGAGATTCTGGAGTCTGAAAGGTTTAAGGCAAAGATGTCCATTTAGCCCGGTACTATTCAATCTGTTCATTTATGATTTATAAAATATATTAAAAAATGGGCAGGCAGGAGGAGTGGTAAGAGGCAGGGTGAAAGTGTGGTCGCTAGCGTACCCGGATGACATTGTTGTTTTAGCAAGAACGAAATGGGAAATGAAAGAAATGATTGGAAGGAATAAAAGATATTTTGAGAAAAGAAGGTTAAGTGTGAATGTAGATAATAAATGTGTGTTTTTAGAAAGAAAGCTGGGAAGAAAAACGGAAACCTGATGTGGGGTGAAAGGGTTATGGAACAGTTCAGCAGTTTCAAATATTTTGGATTTAGGTTTTGCAGTAATGGGTTCAATAATGAGCACATTAAGTGCTAAAAAGCTAAAAAAAAATTATATGCTAAAAAGTATGGGTGGGTACTAGTATGGGTTTTGGAAGACATGGAAAGAAAAATTTGAAGAGAGCTGTGGCAAAAATGGTAGTGTGGAAGACGTGGGTTCGTAGTATTTTGATGAACGGAGCAGAAATTTTGGGTATGGACGAGATTGAGGAAGTAAAAATGGTACAGCTGCAGTTTATAAAAAGAGCGCTGCAACTAGACAGGTGCACGTCGGGATAACTGGTGTTACAAGAAACGAATGTGCATAAAGTTTCAGTAGAGGCAGCAACGAGAGTGGCACGATATGAAATGAAGTGTCTAGGTATGATATGAAGTGAAAATGTTAGGGAATGAAAGGATAGTGAAAGAGGTTTTCAAAAGCATAAAGAAGGAAGGTGTTGAAGGGAGCAGAGCAACAAAATAGGGAAATGATTGGAAAAAAAGTATAAAAGATTTATGTAGAAAGAAGAGGAAGGCGTTTGAGAAATTGCTGAGTGACAGGTGTAGTGAGATAAAGTTGCAGATAAGACAAAGCCATATAGACGAAAGGAGGTACAAGGGCTGACTTGGGAAGAACAGAAGAGGAGAAAATTTTGAGTTTTGCATGTACAAGTCAGATAGCGGGTGGCCCATATCTTCTTGCGGTCCATCGTCTATTAAAATGGACATATTAGTTTTGAGACATTTTAGAGTCAAATTCGTTTCAGTCGGACTAAAACCCGGCAGTCCATTGAAATAGACGTGGATGAGGTGCCATTCTATGTATTGACCAAGTGGGGTTACTTATAACTGGTTGATCAGCTGAAGTGTGACGAAAATGAGTGCGTTTAGCAACGCAATCTTTGATGGCAGGTTTTAGTCATATTTTTGAAAATACAAAAGTAAATCTTTCGATGCAGAGAGGTTTAATCTCTTACAATGTGTTTCTACTCATTTCACAACAATTTACATACCCAAGAGTTGTATTTAATTCATGTCCATTTAAATGGACTGGGAAGCCCACATTATTTTCCTAACCTACAAATTAATATTTTTTTGATTTGGCAATAGAACCCACCTTCCACCTGGAGCATATGACGCACAATTGCTGGCATGTTTGGAAAATTCCGATATCGAGGGATGCGAGGACGATGAAACTAATTCCCATTCTGAAGAAGAGAGTTTCGAAAATAATGAAAACTTTGCTGAAGGTCGAGAGAAACGACTTGAAGAAGATTTATAAGAACAACCTGAAGAAGGTCCATGTGAACAACCTGAAGAGGAAGCTTCTGCCGACTCAAGATCGAATTCCGATCCAGAATTTAACATTTCTCTAATTAATTTGAAAGCTCGTTATGGACGAAACTCCTAGAAAAAATGAAACAGATTTAATGGCCCAAAATTTGATACACCAGCTCCTACCTGACACTTGGAGCGCAAGGAGTGGAAAATCTCAGGCAACATCGCAATGTATTTTGAAGATTCTGATGTGAAAAATATTTGTGCACCAATTTGTGTACCAATTTAAAATATCTTTTAAAGCACGATAAACCCATGAATTTATCGACATATGAAGTCAGGAATTTGCATGGATTTTCCATTTTGATGTCTTGTTCTCAAGTTTCCTCAGATTAGAATGTATTGGGCCGCCCCAAAGTAGAGCGCATCGTCAATTGTATGACTCGAAAAAGGCTTTTTGAGGATACAAAAAAGGAATAAACTGTGGAAGATAGCACCTCTTGCAGACAAAATTCGAAATGGTTTATCTTTAGATCGCCACCCGATAGTATCTGTTGATAAGGAGATGCTCCCTTTTACAGGTGTATGCAACGTTAAACAGTTTGTAAGGGGCAAGCCAAAACGCTGAGGGCTTAAAACATTTCGTATGTGCCAGACCAGAAGGATTATTTTGGATTTTGAAATTTACCAGGTTAAAGGAACTTTACTCAAATCTTGTGATGTGGTTCTAAGAGTTGGGCCATTAGCTGAAATACGTTTGACGAGGTCGTTACTTCCTGGTACCCAGGTATTTGTCGATCGATTTCTCAATTATTTTTTTTACAACAATTCCACTTTTGGAATATTTATTGAATACGAAAATCGTGTATGGGAACAACGGCAACTATAAAGAAATCTAGGATATCAGCGGCAGCACATTTAACTGCAGATAAAATAATTACAAAATTTCCTAGGGGTTTTACAGAACAGACTATTAAACACGACGGGAAAGTAAAAATCGTGCAATGGTTTGATCAAAAATCCATTTTAATATCCTCAACAGGCTAAGGGAAGCAACATGCAGATCACTGCAAGAGATGGTCTTAAAAAATAAGTGCAGCTACCTCGCCCTTACTAAAGAATTACAATGACTCCATGGGGGGAATAGATTTAATAGACAGGATAATAAGTTACTACAGGATGTCTCCTAGAACAAAGAAATGGACGGTGAAATTATGCAATTTTGCATTTGATTGATTTAACGATAGCTAACTCGTGGATTTTATATCGCGAGGACAGAAAAAACTGGGTGACAAGAAATTGGACATTTTTAAATTCCTTAATTTTAAAATTCAAGAGGGAAATTACTTCCTTCCAGGAAAAAGTAGTAACGAAGAAAATTACGGAAATATTTTCTTGCGGTTAACAACAAAAAACAACCCTGGAGGCTATGCTCCATCGCCACGATCAAACCCACAAAACAAGTAATGAAGCATTTACCGAAATTAAGTAAAGTGAAAAATTCAATGATGTACAAATTGCCCCAAAAAGACATTTTTTTGCGAAACAAGCCGCCATTGCCGCCGAGGTGTCAAACGTAATGGTTTTTATGTCTCTCAGTACAAAAAATTAGTTTTCCTCCAATATCCGTTAAAATGGATATTATTTTTTTTAAACTTCAAAAAAACTTCTAAATAAAACTTTATCTATTCAAAGTTCATCCATCCATAGGGAAAGTTTCATGCATTTCTGTCAAACCGTTTTCAGTGGGGCCTCAGGTGGGGTGAAATTTTAGAACAGAAGGGAGTAATAGTGGGAAGAGTTTTAGGAAGTGAGAAAGTTAGGTCGGGCGAAGAATTTTAACTTTTTTTTTTTAATTTGTTTTGCGTTTTATTTTTAAGTAGGATTTCTGGGGAAGGGCGGCACTCAATTGTGTTTTGTTTTGTTATATAGTATATAAGTTATAAGTATGTTTTTGTTTTGGAAGTATCTGTATTATGTCGATAATGATAATACCAATAAAGGTAATAATAATAATAAGTAATATTCAAATAAACAACAACACTACAGAAATAACACAATCTTTTTCCTTAAATAACTCATAAAAACGTCACCATCTTAAACCACCAAACGTCAGTCAGTCATCTTAAAAAAAATGTGTACTTTTCTTGGATTGGTTTGTTTGTAATAATGAAATAATGCAAACAAGTTTTAATAAAATGTGTTTTTCCTTTCCAGTTTTTATAGAAATTTAATGATAATTTATTTTTGTTTTTCAGGAACTTGGAGATATAAAAAATTCAGGCTTGAAATCATTTAGGGACATCCACGTAGACGATACCAATATTTTGACCTGGCAAGGTCTGATTGTTCCTGTAAGTTTGTCTAAAAAATAATTTGCCGAAATAATAGTAATTTTCGTTTCAGGATAATGCTCCTTACAACAAAGGAGCGTTCAAAATCGAAATCAATTTCCCAGCCGAATACCCTTTCAAGCCTCCAAAAATAAGTTTCAAAACGAAAATCTATCATCCAAACATCGACGAAAAGGGCCAAGTTTGTCTCCCAATAATCAGCGCTGAAAACTGGAAACCAGCAACCAAAACAGATCAAGGTAATTTCACTTAAAAAATGACTACCTTGAAATGATTTTGTTTTTTTTGTTTTAGTGATTCAAGCATTAGTAGCCTTAGTAAATGAACCAGAACCGGAGCATCCATTAAGAGCAGATTTAGCAGAAGAGTTTTTAAAAGATAGAAAGAAGTTTTCGAAAAACGCTGAAGAATATACGAAAAAACACAGCGAGAAACGGCCGGCGGATTAATTTTGCGTAGCTAGAGTGCCGGGGCTTCTTCAACTACGACTCTCTAGACTAGAATCTCTAATTTACTCCACTTTACTGCGCATTAAAAAAAGGATTAGTGATTTTAAAATTTATTTAAAACAAACAAAAAAAAAATAAAAAAAGTTAATAAAATTAAGGTTTTGAAACTGATTTTCTTTCTGAAGCGGTAAGGTTTGTAGGAATTGAGTAATTTTTTGGGTTAATTTTCTTTATATAATTTCTTTAATAATGTTGTTTTGTATGTTGCTCCATTTTCGCCCGTTTTATTATTATTATTATTTTTTGTACTTAGTTTCTTCTATCTGGAAGATTTGTTTTCTTTGATTTAAGAGTGGAGAAAACTTGTATAAATAAAATAATAAAAAATATGAAAAATGAACTTACATAGGTAAATTTAATGATAAGTCAACGTATGTATACATTTACATAATACTCTTAATAAAAAAAATATTTAAATTTTTTTGCTACCCTTCGGAATCGCTTTTTTTTTCTTTTATTTGGTGAACCGAATTTTTTCGATTTTCTTTGTTATACATCTTGTACAAAAAAATGTAACATAAAAACATTTATTAAAGCGATTATTTATTTAGTTTTCGCAATGTTTCATATTAAGACGTTCTGCTACCCAGCTCACACCACAACCAATACGAATGGTAAGAGACTTATCAAATTATGTGAAACTTTTGATCTTCAGTTAATACGTACTTCAAAAGACTGGCAAGGATAAAGAATACATGGTGTGCTCCACGGAAAGAACTAGGTGAATATCACTGGATCACGTTGCAATTTCAAGAAGAAACATTCAAGAAATTATGAATGTGGTAGTACAGAAGGGAGCCAATCTTGATTCACTGATCACTTTTTGACCCGCATAAAATTCAAACCTTTGCCGTTAAACAAGAAATGTCTCTCTGGGAATGTATCGATAAAGTTAAACAATGAAAAACTTCAAGAAAGTAGAAAAACCTTTTGCGGGAGATGAAAGTGGAGATTTGCGGGGATATCTAAGAGAAGGTGGCGAATTCAGCCAAGGATGTGGCACTATTGCAACGAACTCGCAGACACCGATGGTGGACCACAGACTGTGATGTAGCAGTCGATAATAGAGCTGCAGCGTATAAAGTGTAGTATTCAGACAAAACTGAAGAGAAATTTGAGACATACAAAGAGTTACGAAAACAGCCAGCTATCATCCCTCTGGCAAGTCAAAAGGAAACAAGTATCAGAAGAAATTCAGAAGATTGACAAGGAATTTAAGAGGAACAACACTAGAATCTACTACAGGACTTTTAAAAAGTTAATATACGGATATCAGCCGTCCAGCATGGGATTTCGAAGGGAAAATGGAAAACTGGTTATAAATAAGAATGAAAATTGGGAGAAATTAACCACATATTTTGAGAAATTGTTGAATTGCGAGGAACCAAAAACTAAATGGTCAAGAGAAGACCCAAAGCAACAGAATGAAAATTCAATACCACCACACGACAAAGAAATTCGTGAAATAATCGCAGACCGAAAGAACAACAAAGCAGCAGGGGACTCCGTCACAGCAGAGATGCTAAAATGAGGTGGAGAAATCACAATCCAAATTTTAAAGCAAGAAATGGAAAATATATGGGAAACTAAAATTATCCCTGAAGATTGGAAAAATGCTATCATCCACCCCTTACACAAAAAAGATGATAGAATGAATCTTAACAACTACCATGGCATTTCCATAGCTCCTGTAACATATAAGGCACTGTCTAACGCGCTACAGAAGAGACTTGTGGAGCAAGTGGATCACCAACTTGGTGAATATCAAGCGGGATTTAGGAAAGGAAGATCGTGTGTTGAACAAATCTGGAGCCTGAAGCGAATACTGGAGAACTATATGTGAAAAGGGCTAGTAGTAGATTTTGTAGACTTCAAAGAAGCTTATGATTCTATTGACGGGGAAGTGCTGTTGGAATTTGGCGACGACGCCAAAACAAGAGAAATTATTAAGCTGACGCTAAAGGTAGACTTCCTAGCAAAGCGGCTCTGGCGTCACTAATTCAGCTGTGCGGACGCGGCGACATTGCGATAGTATTAAGCACTACGGAAACGTATGAGGCGCAATTCAAGCGCAGCGACACTGGCGCTGAGTGCACCAGTGTCGCTCGAATGGCGCCTCATACGTTTCCATAGTGCATAATACTAACACTACGTTGCCGCGTCAGTATCGCTGCGTTTATTTGCTCGGTAGCCTACCTTAACAGGAACACATTCCAAAGTACAGTACATGGGAGGATACCTCCAAAGAGTTTGAAATTGAAACAGGAGTCAGACAAGGTGATGTACTGTCACCAGTTCTATTCAACTGTCTGTTGGAGAAGATTATCCGGGAATGGGAGAAAGAACTGGAAAGGTAAGGACTACATAATCAAGTATACATTGGAGTATCAAAGAATGGCGTCAAGATCAACTGCCTTGCTTTTGCCGATTACCTCGCGCTCCTTTCTAGAAATACTGACACAGCTATAGAACCTCTGAATATTCTAACCCATTTAGTAGAAAAAGCAGGACTACATATTTTCTTTGAAAAAAACAGTTACACTAAAAATGCCCTCTGTCACCTGAAGACCGAGCATGGTAAGATAGAGAGATGTTGTCAGCTTTAAATACATGGGTGAAATCGTGCAGTTGAAAACCAGTGAAAGAGAAGCTAACAACACCAGACAGGAGAGAAGATGGCAGCGGATTTTCGCAGAAAATATGCTTTATACAAGATGAAAGCCATCTCGAACTGAGCTAAACTGAGGCACTACAATACATTGATTAAAACAGTATGCTAGTGAATGCCTCCAAATGACAGGGAAAGCTGAACTCAGCGAAGCTGAGAAATATGAAAGGAAGATCCTTCGTAAGATAATGGGTCCAAAGATCGTGGATGGGCAGTATAGGTTAAGAAGAAGGGAAGAACTTTACCAGGACAATGAAAGACTAATGGAGTCCATGAGAAAACGGAGACTCAAATTCTATGGGAATTTATTTAGAAAAGATGAGAAGAGGCTAACAAAATGGATTTTTAAAATACTTGACAGTAGACCTAAAGTGTCTGACAAATGGTTCAGGGAGGTGAGAAAGGATCTCCAACAGGTTGGACTGAATTCGGAAGACATCTCAAATCGAATAAAGTTTAAGGGATTTCATGATGAACCAAAAAGGAACAGTGGTTGGACAGAAGAAAGAAGAAGAATAACAGAGAAAGAATGCAAAGATTTTGGGCTGCAAGGAAGGCTTCCAGAAACGTAATTGTTGTCTTAACATGGATTACAGTCCATACTATAATAATAATAATTAAGACGTTCTATTAAACTTTGAAATCCTCTTTGTTTATGGGGATGACATTTTGCAGAAATATTAACATTATGGCAAAGATATAAACATTGCAAAATTCATTAAATTAGGTTCACAAACATTGAAATTTCAAACTTTTGCAATTCTTTGTCTAGATGAGAGATGGAATTTTGCAATAACCCTTTCACTTTCGTTGTTTCGCAGAAACAGAAATTTAGTCATTCAGTCAGTCAGAACAATGAATGTGCATATTTGCGGGTTTCCCGTTTATTAGTAAGTTTCATTTGTCTTTCTTAATACCGCGTTATGCCAGAACCATGAATGTGCAGGTAAAGTGGAAGCAGCATTTTTTTACAATGTCTATAAGGGGAATGTAGAATTTATTCTTATTTAATAGGACCACGAATGTGGTACACCACTACACAACTGTCAGCATGCATACGGAGCAGGAAAAGACCACCCTTTGCTGACGAATGAAATACAACAGCACTAGACACAAAGAAAGTAGCGATATGTGGACCTTCTTGGACATTGAATGAGCCTTTGACAACACCTCGTACGAGACTGTCAAATCGGCTCTTGAAAGAAGGAATATCGGCAGCATTACCTCAAAGTGGATAAACAAATTGGGATAAACATTGAGAACTAGAACGGCGGAGGCACAAGGGGTAAAAGACACCATAAAGCTCCACAACTTGAGGGTGCCCTCACGGAGGTGTGTTATCACCACTGATGTGGAGCATGGTAGTTGATGAATTACTGGCTAGGCTGAACGACCTACAAATTAAATGTCAAGTATAAGCCAATGACATCATAGCCAGAGGGAAGTTTGAGAGAATGTTCTGTGAAATCGTACAGATGAGGCCTCGAAGTAACTAATAGATTGTGTCAAACAGTGGGACTGAAAGTCAACCCGAGCAAAACTACGGTGATACCGTTTACTAGAAAAAGAAACTTGCCTAGAGCCCATACTGTTAGACGGGAGGGCAGTAGAATACAAACAGCAGATAGAGTATAACACTATATAGCAAACTCCTATGAAACAGACACGCTGAGGAAGTGGTATGAAAAGCCAAAAGCGCTCTAATGATATGCAGAAATCTGGCAGGGAAACCGTGGGGTTGTAACCCCACAATCCTGCAGGGCCTTGAGACAGATGTGCTTAACTTTATAAAAAATAAAATTATCCCTAAATCGCAAAGGTGAGTGGTACTACCTTTAAAATCTACTGAACTTAACAATAGTTATCAAAAATTCTTTATTTCAGAAATCAAGCAGTTTCAACAAAGGGTAATTTCTCAATTACTGTTCAGGTGATTTGTGACAGGCAATTAAAATGCTTGGATATTGTAGCAAGATGGGTTCTGTGTATGATCAGACAATTTTCAAGAATTCATTTTTGAAACAAAGATTTGAAAGTGGACAATTTAGAACCCATCATCCCCCGCAGAAAACTTATATGAGTCACACATATGAACAAGGAATACAGTTGAAAGATGTTTTGGTGCCTGCAAAAATAGGTTTCCTGGAGGGATGTTATGGAGCTCCGTAACCGTAACTATTGGATATCCGAAATAAAAATTTATCCGTAACCGTATCCGATATAAAAGTTTCTAATAATTTTGATTGATATGTTGTAATAATTCCAATACAGATATTTCAATATCTGATAGAAATCATATTATAGAAAAAACGAATATTGTTGTTTTTGTTTATCATAATTATGATTTTCCGATGTGAAAAAAATTCATATTCGTAATCGTATCCGAAACCGGTATTATTCCTATAACCGCATCCAGATCCGAAATTTCATATTCATAACATCTCTGATTTCCTGTCCTTAGAT
Organism: Phosphuga atrata; assembly: GCA_944588485.1. NCBI lineage: Eukaryota > Metazoa > Arthropoda > Insecta > Coleoptera > Silphidae > Phosphuga > Phosphuga atrata. The sequence goes on along the minus strand of OX155904.1, from coordinate 22,246,891 downwards.
GACAGGTAACTAAAATTAGCTCATTTACAAGCTATAATAGTTGCCTGCTTTGTACTACACAATATTGCAATCAATGTAAACGAGAGAAACTTTGAGGAAAATTCTCATTTTCTGATACACAGACGCATGAAGAAATTGCAGCACAGAGCCCTGGACTGAATGATGCCAGGAATAGACTGGTGAAAGAATATTGTTCACCATTGCTTAATAATAGTAGGCAGTAAATAAAACAAACATTATTCATTTTAAATTATTTTCTAATTTTAATTTATATTCTTCTTCCTTCAAATTGCGATCCTTTTCTTTAAACTCCGACTCCTTGCGTTCCTTTTCTTTAAACTTGTGTTCATTTCCTTCAAACTCCCACACCTTTCTTTTTTCAATAATTTCTGCTTTCAATAATTATTTTCGCAGTTGAACTAATTCCAACTTATCCTGTTCCTATACTTCGATTTGCTCTCCAATTGCTTCTTGCGTTTATTTTCTTCAAATTCCCACACCTTTCTTTTTTCAATGATTTCTGCTTCCAATAATTCTTTTTGCAGTTGAACCAACTTAGCCCAAGTCAGCTCATCAAAAAGTGTTTTATTCAGTACATTAGCTGAAAAGACAAAAATAGTGAAATTAATTTGAGAAAGAAATTGTACATTTTTATACATCTTTCTAATGCTATTATTATGTCTTACTAATCAGTGCAGGATATTTCTTTGATTTTAAATTCCTGCTACAAGACATCCCACATTTTATGTGAAGTACTTGGAGTAATCCCACATTTGCTACTTGGAGTACCATGCAAAGCTTTCTCTATAATAAAAAATAATTGTATTATATTAATTTTAGTAAAAAATAAATATCTGATCATAACCCGGTAGTTGACACATTGCATGTACGATTGAATAGAACCAAACCTAGTACTACCAAGGAAATTATGGACCCCAAAAAGCATTGTATGTGAAAAGGTTAAAAGAGACATAAATAAGAAGATGAAATAACTAAAAGAAACGGGAATCAACCAAAACACTCACAGCAGCACCATGGATGAACAGTGACAGAACATAAAGAAGACATTAAAGAAGGTTGGGACTGAAGAACCTACAAGGAAAATTGATAAAGAATGGATGAGGAGATATTGGACATAATGAGTCTTCGCCAGCACTGCAAAAACAATAATACGCGTACCTACAAAAGGATAAACAACGACATAAAATAATCGATTATTTTCGATGCTCTTGTGATATTATAACTGATAATATATCTGAAGGAGATTTTGATGACGACGATAGCATTGCTGATGCAAATTACCGTTATACTGATCGGAAGATATCACATTTCCCTGAAGGCTCGATAGGTATTGCGTATATTTTATCACTTGCTAGATATGGTATCATTCAATTCGAATATCCAACTCTACCACAATTTCGTGCGAAAGTGGCAGCCGTATATTGTTCTAACGACGAAATAAGGAGAGGACATGGCCGACCCTCTACTCCGAAGAAAAATAATAATGGTCACACGTGAGCACGAACTAAGAAGATTTATGATTGATTCCATCGAATATTACAACGAGTTCGAGTACCCGATGTAAGATTTGATGAATGAGTGTACAATAATATTGGCTGTAAAAAAGAGAAAAGTATTTTCCACAAAATGCAATCTAAACCTGTGCCTGTCATAGACACAACCTTTCATCTTGTTTCCAAGAGTTTCACTGCAAGTAGTAAACATCTATTGTATTACGCTAATAATGGTAAAATAAACGTTTCTACATCTAGTGTGATTGTTACTATTACTATACATCTCTATTGGATTGATATGTTCTATCTTGACGGCGGCGTTGCTTTGAGGGTTGCTTGACCCTCACCCTTATCACCCCAATCACCCTTAGGCACTCGATATATTTTGAAAAGTAACATGATTTTCATCATTCAAAAGCATATTGAATATAATCTGAATTTTTTAATATTATACAATATTGGACAGTTACAGGGTTAACACCTAACCACCTGACATACGTCTCTCAGACCCAAAGTAGCAGTAATTTTCTCACCTGAGACGTATGGCAGGTGGTTAAGGGTTAATAACATATACAAGATGGATGTTATTCCAAAAGAATGGCTAACCTCAACATTCGTGACACTACCAAAAATAGAATGGAGCCAAAGAATGTTCAGACCACAGGATTATTGCCCTGACAAACCACACCTTGAAGATCTTCTTAAAGGTAATACACAACCGAATATACAAAAAACTAGAAGAAGATATTAGCGACATGCAGATGGGATTTAGGAAAGGTATGGGAACCAAAGATGTACTCTTTTGATTGAATGTGTTGCTACAAAGATATCTAGACATGAACCACGAAATGTACATCGACTTTCAGAAAGCTTTTGACAGGATCCAACATAGCAAACTAACTAGAGATGCTAAAGAAGAAAAACATCGTTAGTAGGGATGTAAGAATAATCGGCACTTACGTGTTAACGCCACCGCAGCGAGGTGTAGCCCTACCGCGTGATAAGTGGTCTGGATTTATCTACTCCGTTATAACCTAATCTAATCATCCATTTTGTTCAAATCTGTAGCTGCGGTGCCGTTAGTAAGTACCAAATATTCTCTAACCTCTACTGGAACCAAACAGCTAAAGTAAAAGTAGGAAAAGAACTAAGCGAAGAGGTTAAAATATGCAGTGGGGTAAGACAGGAATGTATACTGTCGCCTCTCTTGTTCATTGTATATAGTGAATGTATCTTCAAAGAGGCATTGGCAGAAAAGATGGGAGACATCGTCATAAATGGCGAGACAATTAACAACATTCGATATGCAGATGACACTAACATAATAACTGACAACATGCAAGACCTACAGCACTAGTCAATTCAGTAAACACCCACTGTAAAAGGTACGGACTGCACAAAAACACAAAGAAGGCAAAAGCTATGGCTACTACCAAGTACCCAAACATTAATCATAATATACATTAACAACGAAACTATAGAATGGGTATCCTCCCATAAGTACCTAGGAACATGGGTAACAGATAATGCAGAGCAAACCAAGGAAATCAACTGCAGAATAGAACTCGCCCGTAGTGCCCTTTCTAAAATAGGGAAACTTCTCTGTAACTGCAGCATTAAATTAGTGATTAGAAACCAAAAACTAAAGTGCTACTTCTTTCCTGCCCTACTGTATGGAATGGAGGAAGGGTCATTAAAGGTGGAAAACAAAAAAATTAGAGGCTTTCGAAATGTGGTCTTGCAGGAGAATCCTTAAAATTTCATGGACCGACAAAATTACCAACGAAGCAGTACTGGCTGGATAAAACCAGAGAGATCCATAAAACCATTAAAAAAAGAAGACTCTAGTACCTGGGACACATTCTAAGAGAAGAAAGATACAACCATCCTCTTACAGAGTTTTTCTATTGCTTTTCACTATTCGTCAAATGAATTTCCCTTCTTGGCACATGACTTTCACATTTTTCAAATATATTTCACTATTTATCAAGCAGTTTCGCTTTACATCAAAACAATTTCCTTATATGTCAAATATATTTCCCTGTCAGTCATAATATAGACAAATGAATAAGGCAAATGATAATAAGGGAAATGAATACTGACTTAAGCAGTGTACAAGTCAGTGTGCAGTTCAGTGTAAAAGATAATACGATAAGAAAAATTTACTCTACTTACAAAAATTCTAGAGAAACATCAAAAAAAACATACTGATCATAGGAAACAAGTATTGTCTGAAGCACAGAAACAACTGTTGTCTGATTGGGTGGACGCAGATTGCACTTTGACTCTTGCAAATTTGAAAGCCAAAGCTTTGGAGGAATGTCCAGATTTATATGTTTTGATCAGCACAATTAATACAGCTTTCAAAGAGTTTAATTTTTCTTTAAAACGCATAACTAACGTCCGCAAACAGTCCGGAAGTTATCTAGAGTAGGTTTCAATATGCCATCCAGTATAACCAAATCATGAGAGATAGAGAAGATTTTTTTCTTAGACGAATTTGGAATTCAAGTTTACTCTCATGTTTCTCGTGGTAGGTCCACTAAAAACACTCCGGCATATATCCGCAAGGCTCAAGTTAGAGGCCGAAACTATTCAATTGTTGCAGCTATGACTATTAATTCTCTGTGCTTATTTGAAATCCCAGACAGGCCTTACAATTCACATCATTTCAACGAATTTATTGTTAATTTAATTATTAACAATAAATTGCTCTTGATGGAATTGAGGGAGCTCACTTTGTGTTGGACAATGTTGCTTTTCACCGTAATGTGGAATTGGTAAACTTGATTTCAAACCACGGCCACAACTTGGAATTTTTACCTGCTGACAGCCCATTTCTAAATCCTATCGAAGAAATGTTTTCTGTTTGGAAAACAGATCAATTAGACGAGCTGGGTCTCGAAATGAAGATCAATTGTACGCCACAGTTCACGAAGCTTCAAATAACAGCTAGGGATTAGAATCCGGAAATCCGCCAGATCCAAAATCACTAAACGTTTATTGGATCCGGTACCAATTTTGTACCAAGTTTTTTCAAAACCAAAATTGATTTTGTGATGAATAATGTATATAATGTTTACTCGATTATCCTGGAACCAGTCAACAGAAAATTATCCTGATCGGATCAACCGAATTTCCATCGATCCGACCGGATCCGGCCGGATCGATGAAAATAGGGCCAGATTCGGCCGTAAATGACACCGAATTGCAATCCTTAATCACAGCGGAACATGTAATAATTTTATACACCATATGGAAACATATTTGAGTGATTGTTTGGCAAGAAATGAAATTTTATCTTAAAAGTATAAACTTGTTTGTTGATAAAATATGTATTACCTTATTTTTGTATAATAATTAATAATAAAGTGATTTGTTGCCGTTTCTCAGCGTTATTACGAAAATATACAACAGAGGGAAAAGCATATGACATATCGGGAAAGTAATTTGATAAATAGGGAAAGCTTTTGATATTAAATTGACATGCGTGAAATTTATTTGACAAATAGGTAAATTCATGTGATGAATAGTGAAAATCAATATAAAAACTCTGTAACTAATTATCCAGGTTAAAATTAGAGGGAATAAAACTGATGGCAGAAGGAGGATATGATGGCTTCACAACCTGAGAGAGTGGTTTGACTGTATGTCTACCAAGCTGTTCAAGGCGGCTGTCAACAAGATACATGTTGTTATGATGGTTTTCAATCTCCGAGAGGAGGGACATCAAAGAAGAAAAAATAACATCAATACATACCACACACATCATCTATATCTGTTTTCGCACTAGTAGAAGGCGGCAATAGTTCACACTCATTTGTAACTAGAACTTCTATAAAAAATTACAGTAAGCAAGAGGGAATAAATATGATTTAACATTGACTGTGCGATAGAGCAGGCACATTTTAATCCTTCAGATATTATATATAAATAACATGATGGTACATGATGAGTAATATTAAAGATAGTTATGGTTTTTGTAGCCTTTTTGAGTAGCCTCACTTTTTACAACCTCAGCTGTGCCCCTAACTAATAGTCTGTTATAAAGCATAATGTTAAAAACTTTTGCAATGATTATCAACAATCAATAAAAATTTTATTTTAATTGTTATATGTTATTGTAATCTACTAATAATCGTTAAACTTACCTTGACTTTCTTGAGCTTGTGGTAGTCTATCAGAGTAATAAATACTTTCCTCAACAGTGCTCAAAGTAATCATATCCTCATACTTTATCTTGAGTATTTTTGTCGATCTGAATGTGCCTCCAGATCGAGCATTGAATCGTCGAGTAGGGTTAGTGAATGAGACATTCACTTTAGGTGAATCAATCGTTGAATTCTCGTTCACCGCGCATCATTCGGCTACTTTGTGCTTTTCTCTAAATATTTTTGTACGTTTTGAATCATGGCTTCATCATCAAAGAAACGAAAACATCTGACATTGCAATATCACAAAAGTGCGAGATTTTAGACAATATTAAAGAAGGTTTTTCGTTAACAACTCTTGCGCATCAGTATGTTTGGGTTTATGGTTGTGTTTGGGTTATATCAACGTTGGAAAATCGACTGTTTTCGATAGCAACAGCAAGGAAGACAAAATACGATAATTTGTGATAAATACAGAAAAGGGTCCAGGCGCTAGAAAAACTTTAAAGTTGCCTGCTTGAAGATGCCTTATTTATCTGGTTTTTAGAGCAGCGAAGAAAAGCTGTCCCCTTGTCAGGTGACATAGTGATGGAAAAAGCTAAATTTTTCCATGAAAGACTTGGAATAGGAGAATTTTTTGCTAGTAGAGGATGGTTAGACAAATTCAAGAAAAGACATGGAATACGCCAACTCAAACTTAGTGGTGAGAAACTGTCGAATAATAAAGAAGCTGTGAAACCATTCCAGGAAAAATTCATAGACATAATTAGGAAGAAAGACTTAACTGCCGATCAAATCTATAACGCGTATGAATCGGACTTGTATTGGAAATTGTTACCAGATAAAACTTTGACTTTTGGGTCAGAGAGTAGTGCATCAGGTTCAAAGATGTCGAAAGAAAGGATCACATTTATGCCATGTGCGAACTTAACCGGAACACACAAACTGCCGTTGCTGGTTGTTGGTAAAGCACAAAGACCACGTGCATTTGCGTCAATTAAAAAATTCAGTTCATTACTCAAAAAGCCAGTTCATTACTCAGGTCAAAGAAGTGCTTGGGTTACAAAAGCAATATTTTTAGACTGGCTGAAGGTGCATTTTATTCCTGAAGTAAAGAAATATTTATCGAAAAAGAACCTACCGCTAAAGGCACTTCTGCTTCTTGATAATGCACCAGCGCATCCGCAAGAAGATATATATTCAGTCGATTGACGAAAATTTCGCTGTTCTATACATGCCCCCTAACTGTACAGCCTTAATTCAACCCATGGATCAAAACGTAATAAAGCAATATACAAAAAAACACTCCTATTACAAGTTTTTGGTCAGCAAGAAGTTGATTCAGAATGGAAATTATCGGACATCCTTAAAAAAACCACCATGAAAGGATGCTGTATTTTCTCTGGCTCAATGTTCTCTGGCAGCAAGTGTCCTCAAATCTGATCAAAAAATCTTGGAAGCCTCTGTGGCCCTCGTTATTCAAACCAGAGGAAACTTCTGGCCAAGATCTGGATGACTTTGACCCTGAAGGTGATCTTCCATTAAACATTTTCCGTACGGCTTTTCAGAAGAGGAGATTAACAATTTCTTATCAAGTAATGACAACATTGATTGTCAGGAGCTCTTAACTGATGAAGACATAGTAAGACAAATATTAAATGAGACTGATAGCGAAAACGAAGAAGTATTAGAGGAATCGGAAGCAATTGAAAGGATTTCACATACTCGAGTTGTGTCTGCATTAAATGAATGTTTGGAATTTGCGGATCAAGTAGGTATTTCAATTTCAGAAAAAAATGTTATTACGTAAGTTGAGGGATCGCACGATTTACTTTGTCATTAAACATCACTCAACAGGGTATAAATTTTGGGTATATATATATATATATATATATATATATATATATATATATATATATATATATATATATATATATATAATCCCATTACATTTTATGTTTTTGATGAGATCTCATTTATTTTTGTAGGATTTTTTTTCGCGGGTAATATACCGTGTCCGTCAGCTACTGATTTTCTTAAAACCCACTCCCTGTCTCTATTTTAAAGTTAGCAACCATACGTACAAGCGCGATGCGTTCGTTTAATATTATTTTTAATAATCCTTATTTTTCATTTAATGGAAAATGAAATTTCGGGATTTTTAATTTTTTCTTTCCGTTATAGGCTAAAGGCTAACTAAAATTATAAATTTGAAGTTTGTAAGATTGCTAGAAGTACCTTAGAATTTTGATGATCAGTGACAAAATTATTAATTTTTTAAATAATCATTATTTTTCATTTAATGGATAATGAAATTTCGGGATATTTGATTTTTTCCTTCCGTTATAGGCTAAAGGCTAACGAAAATTCAAAATTTGAAGTTTGTAAGATTGCTAGAAGTACCTTAGAATTTTGATCGTAGGTGAGATTGTCACTTACAAAATTAAGAAATTTGACTGACGATAATTCGTAAACTATAAGGTATAATTATTAGGTATTTTGGCAAAATAGCCAGTTATAGTATGTCTCTTGATATCTAAAAATTCAAACTTCCTGCTTTAGCCACGAAGTTACAGGGGGGTCAAAAGTGCCGTTTGTCGCTTCGAGAAAAGATAGTACGGTAGTGCTCGACTTGGCAGGGGCACTGCCGTGCACCTAGATAATGATATTTTGATTAGGATTTTTTGATTGTTTCCTTCCGTTATATGCGAAAGGCCGACAAAAATTCAAAATTTGGTGTTTGTAAGATTGCTAGAAGTACCTTAGAATTTTGATGATCGGTGACAAAATTTAGAAATTTTACATAATCATCATTTTTCATTTATTGGATAATTAAATTTCGGGATTTTTGATTTCTTCCTTCCGTTATAGGCCAAAGGCTAACTAAAATTAAAAATTTGATATTTGAAAGATTGCTAGAAGAACCTTAGAATTTTGATGATCAGTGACTTAATAATTTTTTAAATAATCATTATTTTTCATTTAATGGATAATGAAATTTCGGGATATTTGATTTTTTCCTTCCGTTATAGGCTAAAGGCTAACGAAAATTCAAAATTTGAAGTTTGTAAGATTGCTAGAAGTACCTTAGAATTTTGATCGTAGGTGAGTGTGTCACTTACAAAATTAAGAAATTTGACTGGCGATAATTCGTAAACTATAAGGTATAATTATTAGGAATATTGGCAATATAGCCAGTTATAATATGTCTCTTGATATCTAAAAATTCAAACTTCCTGCTTTATACAAAACGAAGTTACAGGGGGTCAAATGTGCCGTTTGTCGTTTCGAGAAAAGTACGGTTGTGCTCGACTTGGCGGGGGCACTTCCGTGCCCCCAGATATTTAAATAATTGGACTGATAATAATATATATAGACTACTTTTTTCGAGGTTAAACCTGTGCGCGAATCTCTTTTTTTTAATTAAAAATATATTTTTTTTTTTAAGAAATATTTTTTATTGTTGGAAGTAATTGTCGATTTTGGTGGAAAAGTTGTTAAAAAGAAATTTATATTCTTATATGAAATTTATTATATATTTTCCTGGTATTGCTAACTATAAAAAACAATTCATACACAAAATTACACGAAAATATAATTGTGAAAAATAGTTTACGTTCAGCGTTAGAATTACCAGGGGTACACCACGTGGAGGTGCTGATAAATCGTATTGCACAATAGTATACATATGAATTTAACATAAATGAGAATGCTACTGTCAACTTAAAAATGAAGCTAATATAATATTGTAATTACAATTGATCCATCCTTAAACAGGAAATACAATAGATTTTCTATAGATAAATACATAATGCTCAAAACACTATCCGAATCTTAAACGCCAAAGCCCTATCGGAGCACTCGCGACCGCGAATAATAAATTTCATAACTCACTCACTACTTGGCATCTTGGAGCTCAATCTCTTGCAGGACCTACCTTTGTGCAGTGGACGGTTGCCTGCACTTTTTTGAGACCCTGAGCGGGACGCAACCTTCTTGCCCTGCAGGCATCTCCTGCAGTCTGCCCCAACCATATTCACCAGCCATTGAGAGGATTCATCAGTACCCTAATTACGCGAATTTAACATTGTGTCTTTGTTTACGGCACAATTTTATTTGCAAAAACTTTCGGAAACTCTCCCTATACATTTTATATCACGCGGAACTAACACTCCCGACTTTACACTCGCAATTTTTCGCAAGTTTTCGGCAATTAACGATTTAACTTCCCGCGAAACTAACACTCCCTTATTTACACTTAACACTTTTACTTAACACACAACTAAACTTTTTTACTTTCATTTATTTCACTCGCCACCCGAACAATATCACTTATTTTTTAATTACAGTGAAACTTGTCAAATTGTAAGACGGAACCTCAAGGGACTGGGAAATATTTCCGTCTTAAACAGGTTTCCGTCTTACACGGGCTAATCATTTTTTTCTTTTATTCTCAATTTTTAATATATCTACATGTATGTAATGCATTTGGTTTATTAAAATTTAGTTTTTTCTTTCCATTCCTAAAGTGTAATCCTTGAGCTAACTTAACAACTACTGCCAGCCATTCAACCCTTCTTATTTGCATGCCATTCAATAGGTAAATCGTTTATGATCAGTTGATTAAAGCACCTGAGTTTCAAAGATTTGCCAATAACCAAAAGTTCTGAATTTCTCGAGCAAAAGCACAAAAAGCTCCAACAGCAAAAGCACAAAAAAACAACGTGACTCGTTCTTTTGAATGCTTACCACCGACACATTTCTCATTTTTTGTGCAAAAGTTTTATTTGGCAAAGCACGAAAAAAAGCGTCATTTCATCTCCGGATGCTACGTCTTATTAGGCTTATATCCCTCAATTTCAATTACGATGCTTTTTTTTCTAATCCTCAACTGTCAGACACCCGCGCTTTCCCCACAAACTGTCCCAAATTTAATGTCAAAATTTTGTTTAATCTAGCTGTTGGTATCTTTCGGGAATTCTGTCGGTAAAACGGTTTAGAATGTTTATTACGTTATTGCTGATCTGTTTGCTCAGATGATACCGACGCAAAACATCAATCAGACTACGAGACCTCCTACCCCTTACTTCCCTATTGGTAGACGAATCTACCAGCATTGAGAATTGCCTACCAATACCATTAAATATGACAAAATTCGTTTCCGTCTTAAGAATTATTTTCCGTTTTACGCGGGTTGTTTTAAAATGGGAAAATGAACGGTTAGCAAAAAAAATTCCGTTTATTGCAAGTTTCCGTCTTTTACGGGTTCCGTCTTAGACAAGTTTCACTGCACTAATCAGACGCGATTTCTAGCTCGAGTCTGCTTAGTCCTAAGAAATCTTGATGCCGATGCCTATTAGGCTCTGGAAGAGAATGTTTTGAAACGGTCGATATATTTAAGTTTTATAACTTCGTATAAATTTATGGAACTAACTTATGTAGCAAATGAGTCTGCAATAGGCACACTTGTAACGGAAGAACTATCTGAAAATGTGACAAAATCACGAAAAACGTATTCCCTTAACTTGACCGTATAATCGATCAAATAAGAAAATGACCATTTCAAACTCCATATTCCAGATCGGCCATTTAAATTCTCCACGGACGTTCGAGAGCTTTGACCAATCAAAACTTAATCCAAATCTTGAGCGGCAAAGTCCTATCGGAGCACTCGCGACCGCGATTAATGAATTTCAAAAATCACTCACTACTTGACATCTTGGTGCTCAATCTCTTGCAGGACCTACCTTTGTGCAGTGGACGGTTGTCTGCACTTTTCTGAGACCCTGAGCAGCAGGCGTCCTTCCTGCCCTACAGGCGTCTCCTGCAGTCTGCGCCGCTACCCCAAACATATCCACCAGCGATTTACAGGATTCATCACTGCCCTAATCACAGTTTTGATTTGTTTACTCATGATTCTAACACTGTGTTCTTGTTTACGGCACAGTTTTATTTTCAAAATTTTTCGGAAACTTTTCCTAAACATTTTATTTCATGCGGTACTAACACTCCCGACTGTACACTCGCGCACTACAAAAGTTTTCGGCAATTAACGATTTAACTTTCCGCGAAATTAACACTCCCGGCTTTACTTAACACATTCATTTCACACACGACCCGCACTATATCACTTAATTTTTAATAATTTTAGAACTGAAAGCGGCTAAAAAGCAAAATATTACCTAATCAAAAATGTATAACATATTTTGACTTATAAACTTAACAAACCCCAAAGTTACCAACTTGGTCTCCTGTGCTTTCCCTTCTTCTTTTTTCCTTCTTGACACAACCGCCCAACGATCCGGATCGTTCAGTTTCTCCAAAACGGCAAAGCAGAATGAGCAAACTAAGTACTAATCGGACCCGATTTCTAGATTGAGTCTGCTTAGTGCTAAGAAATCTTGATAGCGATGCCTGTTAGGCTCTGGAAGAGAATGTTTTGAAACGGTCGATATATTAAAGTTTTGTAACTTCGTATATATATATATATATATATATATATATATATATATATATATATATATATATATATATATATTTGGAACTAACTTATGTAACAAATGAGTCTGCATTAGGCATACATGTATCGGAAGAACTATCTGAAAATGTGGTAAAATCACGGAAAGCGTATTCCCTTAACTTGACCGCATAATCAATTAAATAAGAAAATGACAATTTCAAACTTCATATTCCAGATCGGCCTAAACAGCCATTTAAATTCTCCACGGAAGTTTGAGAACTTCGACCACTCAAAACTCAATCCGAATCTTGAGCGCCAAAGTCCTATCGGAGCATTCGCGACCGCGATTAGTAAATTTCAAAAATCACTCACTACTTGACATCTTGAGGCTCAATCTCTTGCAGGACCTACCTTTGTGCAGTGGCCGATTGCCTGCGCTTTTCTGAGACCCTGAGCAACAAGCGTCCTTAATGCCCTACAGGCGTCTCCTGCAGTCTGTTCCCGCAACCATATCCATCAGCCATTGAGAGAATCCATCAATACCCTAACCACGGTTTTTGTATGTTTACTCGCGAATCTAACACTGTGTCTTTGTTTACGGCACAATTTTATTTGCAAAATTTTTCGGAAACTTTCCCTATACATTTTATTTCACGCGAAACTAACACTCCCGATTTTACACTCGCGCACTACAAAATCTTTCGGCAATTAACGATTTAACTTTCCGCGAAATTATCACTCCCGACTTTACTTTGATTTTACTGTGATTTTATTTCACTCGCGACCCGCACTATATCACTTAATTTTTAATAATTTTAAAACTGAAAATTGATAAAAAGCAAAATATGTATTAATAAAAAATTTATAACATATTTTGAATTATAAACAAATCAAACCTCAAAGTTACCAACCTGGTCTGCTATGTTTTCCCTTCTTCTTTCCTCCTTCTTGACACACGCGCCCAACGATCCGGATCGTTCGGTTTCTGCAAAAGGGCAAAGCAGAATGCGCAAACTTAGTACTAATCAGACGCGATTTCTAGATCGAGTCTGCTTAGTCCTAAGAAATCTTGATGGCGATGCCTATTAGGCTCTGGAAGAGAATGTTTTGAAACTGTCGATATATTTAAGTTTTGTAACTTCGTATGAATTTTTGCAACTAACTTATGTAGCAAATGAGTCTGCAATAGGCACACTTGTAACGGAAGAACTATCTGAAAATGTGGCAAAATTACGGAAAACGTATTACCTTAATTTCACCGCATATTCAATCAAATAAGAAAATTAACATTTCAAACTCCTTATTCCAGATCGGCCTAAACAGTCATTTAAATTCTCCACGGACGATCGAGAACTTGGACCACTCAAAACTCAATCCAAATCTTGAGCGCCAAAGTCCCATCGGAGCAATCGCCACCGCGGTTAATAAATTTCAAAAATCATTCACTACTTGACATCTTGGTGTTCAATCTCTCGCAGGAACTACCTTTGTGCAGTGGACGATTGCCTGCACTTTTCTGAGACCCTGAGCAGCAGGCGTCCTTAATGCCCTACAGGCGTCTCCTGCAGTCTGCGCCGCCCCCCCAACCATATCCACCAGCCCTTGACAGGATACATCTCTGCCCTAACCACGGTTTTTATTTGTTTACTCGCGAATCTAACACTGTGTCTTTGTTTATAGCAATGTTTTATTTGCAAAATTTTTCGGAAACTTTCCCTAAACATTTTATTTTACACGGAACTAACATTCCCGATTTTACACTCGCGCACTACAAAAGCTTTCGGCAATTAACGATTTAACTTTCCGCGAAATTAACACTCCCCACTTTACTTATAACTTTGTTTTTACTGTGATTTTATTTCACTCGCGACCAGCACTATTTAACTTATTTTTTAATAAGTTTAAAACTTAAAACTGCTAAAAAAGAAAATATTAATAAAAAAAATTGAAACTTCTTTGACTTACAAGCTGAACAAACCTCAAAGTTACCAACCTGGTCGCCTGTGTTTTCCCTTCTACTTTCTTCCTTTTTGGCACACGCGCCGAACGATCCGGATCGTCCGGTTTCTGCAAAACGGCAAAGCAGAATGCGCAAACTAAGTACTAATCAGACGCGATTTCTAGATCGAGTCTGCTTAGTCCAAAGAAATCTTGAAGGCGATGCCTGTTAGGCTCTGGAAAAGAATGTTTTGAAACGGTCGATATATTTAAGTTTTCTAACTGCGTATGAATTTTTGAAACTAACTCATGTAGCAAATGAGTCTGCATTAGGCAAAAGTACACTTGTAATAAAGGCACACAATATAATAAAGGCACACTTATAATGGAAGAACTATCTGAAAATGGTGTAAAATCACGGAAACGTATTCCCTTTACATCACCGCATGTTCAATCAAATAAGAAAATGACCATTTCAAACTCCATATTCCAGATCGGCACAAACAGCCATTTAAATTCTCCACGGACGTTCAAGAACTTCGACCACTCAAAACCCAATCCGAGTCTTGAACGCCAAAGCCCTATCGGAGCAATCGCGACCGCGATTAATACATTTGAAAACTCACTTACTACTTGGCATCTTGGACTACTTTGTGCAGTAGACGGATACCTGCACTTTTCTGAGACCCTGAGGAGCGGGAGTCCTTCCTGCCCTACAGGCGTCTCCTGCAGTCTGCGCCGCTCCCTCAACCATATCCACCAGCCATTGACAGGATCCATCACTGCCCTAACCACGGTTTTTATTTGTTTACTCGCGAATTTAAAAGTGTGTCTTTGTTTACGGCACTATTTTATTTGCAAAATTTTACGGAAACTTTTCCTAAACATTTTATTTTACGCAAAACTAACACTCCCGACTTTTCACTCCCGAATTTTTGCAAAAAAAATTTCGGCACCTAACGATTTAACTTCCCGCGAAATTAATATTCCCGACTTTACTTAACACAAAATTTTCAATAATTTCGGCGAAATGAACGCTATATAAATACATATTATATACAATACGCTACACAATACTAACACCTCCACGCTCTCCCGCTGCTGCGCTAATACTAACCACAGTCCAGCAGACGAGATTAATCGTAATTTCTGCGCTATCTTCCCTCCCTGACTCTACACCCTCTAACAGGAGAATATAATTTCATTTAATAAGAATGTTTTTCTACGACCACTATTGTAAATGCCTATTATTGTACAGTTCGTGGACTATGTAAATACATCATAACACACACGTATGTAACAGTCCGCGATTAATGATAAGTTATGATTGATAACACACACGTTGATTAATTGACTGAGCAAAACTATCCAAAAGTCCATCCTAAGATACGGTCACATAATGCGAAGAAAGGACGACTCACTTGAGAAATTGATAGTCCAAGGAAAGATAGAGGGTAAGAGACGTAACTGTTCCGCTCATACGTAACTATTATCTCATAGCTCATACTATTATTGCAATTAATTTAAACAAAAATAAATAATAATAATAATAAAGGCCTTTATTCGTAATAAACAAAAAATACCAATAAAACATGCAATCCATTGGGCGAGGTTCAGTTCGCCCAGCCTACAATAATAGTAGACAAGACGTCTGTTCAACTAACCCAAATAATTAAACATAATAATAACATAACGATAATGAAAAGAAACGATTTTTTTTATTGAAAGAAAATGCTAGCCAAGCCAAATAATTACTGCAACTTTCCTGAATATTGTCAATTAACCATTTACAATTAGTTACTCACACAATTAATTACTCACACTTATAAATGAGTTTCTTAAAGCTAGGTCCGGGACAAACTAAGAATATTATTAGAAAATTCATTTAACATATTAGCAATGCTATACGAGAAAGAGCGTTGAAATAATTGTGTTTTATGCTGTGGTTTTATGCTTATTGTAATCCATTGTTGTCCAGAATCCATCCGCGGATTCTGTACCAAAAGAGCAGATTGGTCTCTCTTTGCCGAGAAATTTCGATCTTACGCTGATGATGTATTCCCAAAATTAGAAAATTGTCAAACGCCTGATCAAGTGTCTGAATTCGTAGCTAGAATAAATAAGTCATTAATCGACGCAGCGCACGACGCGATTCCGGTTCGGAAAAAGTTCACCAACTCGGTCCCCTGGTGGACTACGGAACTCACTAAATTACGTAAAGAAAACAACAAACTACGTAGGAAATATCAACAAAGCACGGGCAAAAATCGTATACAAAGACGCGCAGATTATGACATTAAATGTCGCGAATATAAAGACAAAATCCTCAAGACCAAGGAAAAGAAATGGCAAGAGTTCTGCACTAGATCGGGTAATAAAGATCCCTGGGGCACAGTTTACAAGGTGCTTAGAGGGAAATATTCTTCAGTAGGCTATCTAACTAGCATCCAAATTAATAATAATCACCTCGATCTACGTGAGACCACCCGCGAACTCCTCAATACGTTCTTCCCAGAGGACGACATCAACGAAGACACAGAGTCTCACCGCGAAATTAGAATTACATCGAGAACCGGTATCGGGGGACCTGATGACAGGCCCTTCACGGTTCCGGAAATCAACCGAGTCATTAAATTTATGAACAGTAGGAAAGCGCCAGGTATAGACGGCTTGACAGCGGATATAGTTCGCATCGCTTTTGAGAAAAACTCGTCCCTCTTCAGAAATATCTATATTAAATGTCTCGAAATAGGTGTCTTTTCAGCTTGCTGGAAAGAACAATTAGTCAAGACCGTCCCCAAACCAAA
This sequence comes from Phosphuga atrata, assembly GCA_944588485.1. Classification (NCBI taxonomy): domain Eukaryota; kingdom Metazoa; phylum Arthropoda; class Insecta; order Coleoptera; family Silphidae; genus Phosphuga; species Phosphuga atrata. Next base: position 22,230,021 of record OX155904.1, on the reverse strand, counting down.
GAAGAACGGAACAAGTGCAAAAGACTTCAGACCTACTCTGACTACTCCCTGTAGCCGGTAAAATCCTAGATTCGCTCCTAATCACTAGATTGGAGCACCACTTGTCCCAAAATAAGCTACTCAACAACAATCAATTTGGCTTTCGTAAGGGAGTAGGAACCATAGACGCCATCAAAAAAGTAGTTACATTCGTCACAGAATGTAAATCGACGGGTCAATATTGCGCGGCGGTCGCTCTGGACATCAGCGGCGCGTTCGACAACGCATGGTGGCCACTCATTATTGACAGATTTATTTCTAAGAAATGTCCAGACAACCTTATCAGACTAGCCAGAGACTACTTCAACAACAGGACAGCAATTATATCATAGCCCAATATACACGTGGAAAAAGCTGTAGAAAAAGGTTGTCCGCAAGGATCCAAATCTGGTCCTGGCTTCTGGAAGATCCTGTACGATTCCATCTTCGATACAGATCTCCCGGAGGGTTGCGAGATAGTTGCTTATGCTGATGACACAATGCTATTAGCGAAATCCACCACGTATAAAGGGCTCAGAAACTCAGTAAATCGCGCGCTGGAGACACTTAGCGAATGGTCCGCCGAGACCAAACTTAAATTTAATGCGGCAAAAACAGAGGCAATTTTCTTCGGCAAAAAGCCTAACCAACAGAATCCAGTCTTCAAAATAGGTGGCAAATCAATTTACTGCTCTCCCTACATTAAATATCTGGGCATATATATTGATAGGTCTTTAAAAATTCAAAGAACACGTCACTCAGGCGTGCGGGAAAGCAAAGCAGATCGGTTTCAGATTTTGCGCCGCGTCAATGAAAGAGTGGGGTCTTGGTAGGTATATAAGGGAGCTGTCGAACCCTGTCTGCTGTACGGGGCACCGGTATGGTACAGCGCATGCGGAGTTCGAGAACGGAAAAAGCTCCTTGGTGTGCAACGCGTTTGCACACTAAGGGCCGCGAAAGCGTACAAAACCGTCTCGGGCGACGCTGCCTGCGTCATATCGGGGCTCTTGCCGGCAGACTTGCGAGCGGCAGATCTAACAAAGAAACATCTGCTGCGCGAACTAAATGAGGTTGAGCTTAGAGAGGCCACGGGCCTCACAATCTCTCCGGACGAAATCGAATCTAGAGTCTGCATTCAAGGGGTGGTGCACCCCGCGGAGATCGGGTTGATAAGATATACACAGGGTGAGGAAAATGCACAAGCTATTACGTTATTCACAGACGGCTCAAAGTGGGAACAGGGAGTCGGTGCGGCTTTCGCGGTGTACTCAGACGAAACTGAAATACACTGCGAGGGCTTGCGGTTCGCAGATCACTGCTCTATATTCCAGGCCGAATTAATCGCGGTAAACCGAGCGCTTGTGTATGTTAGAACCAACATTAACGACTTCGTCGGATGCTCCATCTTGTCTGATAGCAGATCCGTTCTAGAAGCTGTACAACACCTGTCAGCTCCCACGGAGCTGCTTTTGGAAACGTGGGAGATCGCGCGCGAGATAACGCAGCAAATAGAACTGCGCTGGCACTGGGTGCGAGCTCATAAAGGCTCAATCGGCAACGAGAGAGCAGATGCGTTGGCTAGACTGGCCTCGGGTATAGATCCTCCTCAGGAGCCAGGAACTCAGCTTCCTGTTATGTTTAATAAAGTATCCCACAGAGATGTGAGGAGCAGAATCTCTCTCTTCTTTTTCAGGAAATGGCAGATACACTGGGAGAACACCCAAAACGGAAGCTGGACCAGGAATTTCATCCAATCGATCAAAGAGTGGATGGAAATGGACCTGGCCCTTTCACACCAAGCGGTCCAACTCATCACGGGACACGGGAACTTCAACTCCTACCTCCATCGCATTGGAAGGAGGGAGTCGCCGGCCTGCGGCTGTGGTGAAGTGGACTCCGTTGCCCATTTATTATTCAGCTGCCCGATGACCAGAGAATGGAGAGACCAGACAGAGATTGCCATGTTCAACGCCGGATGCACTTGGCCCAGAAGAGAAGAAGAAATCAAGGACACAGAGCTACACAAGACCTGGTGGAAGACCTTCGACAGCTGCGCCCGACGCCTCACACGACTGGACCACGACCTGCCCTGATACCCCCGCCCCACAGAAGAAGCAAACCATCAAAGACCCTACCAGCCCCCCCCCCAAGCCCTCCCCAGATTGCATATTAAATAAATATACTGGCGTCAATTTATTTTACCTACCCGATTTCTTTTAGGTTCTCTCTAGGCCACACCAAACGGCGATATAAATGTATATAATCCGTCACCATTCTGCACACCTTCCCCACCTACCTCCCTATCATACCCATCCTACCCCATCCCATCCTCCCCCTCACCATTCCCCGTAGCATAGCTTAGGTTAGTTTAGGCTTAATTTAGTTTAGGCCCCTTAGGTTAGTTATAGATAAACTTACGTTAGTAGCATGTTAGCCATTAGTAAAATTAGATTAAGATAACCGGCTCAGTGCGAAAGCGGAGAGCCGGCATTGTATTTACAAAATAAATAAAATAAGATGTGGTATTGTAAGCTTACCCTTAAACCTAATATTAATGTTATGCACATCTGTACGAAATCTAATTTTCTTGTAGAGGTATATGGGAAATTTAATTTTTATTATTGCGTGGTAGTGGCAAATCTTGTGCATATAACGTCTTTGGCCCATGCTTAACCAATTGTTATCTTTAATTTTATACGTGATACGATCGTATCTTTGTATACCAAATATGAAACGCAAGCAAGAATTTTGGACTTTTTGAATACGTTTTGAATCCGTCTCGGTTAAACATGGTCCATAAACGGCATCACAGTAATTAAAGTATGATAGTAAAAGTGGATCACATAACAACGATTTAACATTTGTGTTAAGCACATGTCTATTTTGATAAATTAGCTGTAAACTAGAATAAGCTTTTTGAATACATTTGTTAACATGAGTTGAAAACCTTAGATTATTGTCAATGTAAAGACCTAAATTAAATCAAATATAAAAATTAAAACAAAACAAAACAAAGCAAAGCAAACAAAACCAAAGCAAAGCAAGGCAAAGCAAACCAAAGTAAACCGGAGTAAATCAAAGCAAACCAGAGCAAACCAAAGCAAGCCAAAGTACAGTAAACCCAACCAAAGCGAACTAAACCAAACCAAAGCAAACTAAAGCAAATCAAGCCAAAGCAAGGCAAAGGGAGAGGCAAACCAAGGCAAACCACAATATAAAAAGACAAACCAAAGCGAATCAAAGCAAACCAGAGCAAATCAAAGCAAAGTAAACCAAATAAAAGCAAAGTAAACCAAACCAAGACAGAGCAAAGCAAATAAAAGCAAACCTAGACAAAGCAAGTCAAAGGAAGACAAACCAAGATAAAGCAACATAAACTAAGACAAACCAAAGCGAATCAAACCAAACCCAAGCAAACCAGAACAAACAAGAGCAAACCAAAGTAAACTAAAGCAAGGCAAAGCAAAGTAAACCAAACCAAAACAAAGTAAACCAAACCAAAGCAAACTAAAGCAAACCAAGACAAAGCAAGACAAAGGAAGAAAAACCAAGATAAACCAGGGTAAACTAAGACAAACCAAAGCAAATCAAAGCAAACCAAAGAAAACCAAAGCAAGGCAAAGCAAAGTAAACCAAACCAAATCAAAGTAAACCAAACAAAAGCAAATCAAAGCAAGCTAAAGCAAGACAAAGCAAGGCCAAGGTATACAAACCAAGACAAACCAAAGCGAATCAAAGCAAACCAAAGCAAGACAAGGCAATGTAAACCAAACCAAAGCAAAGTAAACTAAACCAAAGCAAACCGGGACAAAACAAGGCAAAGGAAGACAAACCAAGACAAGCCAAGATAAACCAAGACAAATCAAAGTAAACCAAACCAAATCAATTTAATAATTTTCGATAAATTGTTTAACAAGCGGAAATTGGAAAAAAATGAAAATAAATTAGAAATAATTTCCAACTAAGAAAAAAATCTGAAAAAATAATTCAATAAACGAGAATTTTTTGTGCAGTCTTTTCTGTGTAGTCTGGGTTGTCCAATCTTGTCTGTCTAGACTTGTCTGTCAAGTTTTTTCTGTGTCGTCTTTTCCGTCCAGTCTGTGTAGTCTTCTCTATCTAGTCTTGTCTGTCTAGATTTTTCTGTCAAGCCTTGTCTGTCTAGTTTAAATGTGGAGCTTGAAAACTTACCTACATACTTAAATTCATACTTACAGCTTCCGAAGCGGGCTCGTCTACTTGATTACTTCAACATCGCCCAAACTCGTAATAGAAGTTGGTCAAATAAAACTGCATAGGGCGCTGTCTACATTTAATCCGCTTCTAGTCTTGTCCGTTTAGTCTTGTCTGTCTAGACTTGTCAGAAAATCGCAACATTCATGAAGAATTGTTTGACAGAAGATAGCGATAACTATGAGATTATATTTGAACTAATAATTAAATACGGTATTAACTTTAAATATTGTATTAACTATATTCGGTAATATAATATAATGTAATATAATGAATGTTATACAAATAATGAACTAAAATGAAATTGAAAAACAATTTATTAATTATATTATTTACATGTACATATAAGTTACAAAATATATATTTACATTTTTAAATTTATAAATTTACAAAATAAAACAAAATTTTAGAGTGAACTTTTTTTCTTTGAATGTAGGGTAGTGAAGACAGATTAATTATGAAATACTGGATTTTTAGAAGGTTTAGTCGGTGTCGACCCGGGTCTCCGCTTGCCAGGCGAGTAAACTTTACCACCGAGAAGGACACATAATAAATAGGTCTGCTTAATAAACAATATGAGAAAGTGTTAAACACAAGAAAATCTATTGAAAAATTAGATCCCTCGACTAAGATTCATGTTTTAACTTCATTTTCCAAAACTTTCAAAATTGCGTATTGATTATTCTGGTATGATATTTTAGCATGTGATATTTTCGTAGCGTGTTGTTTTCACATTGTGTTTCTCGGTGTCCTGACATTTCAGCACAAAACTACAAAATGGGCGACTAAACAACGCGTCGAAAATATCAAAGTCGAAAATAACAATGCATTACGAAAACGCAACAACAAATGCAACACGCTACAAAACATCACATGCTAAAATATGTGATGTTAATAATTAACCTAAATATTCAATCAAATATATGCTGCTGTGGTATTTTGTCTTCAATTATTTTTGACCGTTATATTTTATTTAGTCTCGTGTCGTTATGATACAGAATCGTGTTTTCCGCATATATGTAATACTGTATTTATTTACTATACATATGGTTTTACATATTATTACATGTTATGTATGTTGTTATGTTGCTGTGATATTTTCGGCGCGTTGTTATGTCATTGAACTATTTATTTTAAGATTTCCCCTCCAATATGGATTACCAAAAGCCGTGAAAAACCAATGGCGTAGCAAATCATTTATTTTTTCCAACAAAAAGCCGAACAAGACTTTCAAAACAATGAGAATTTTAATGAATCCGTCAACAAAGCAACTTATAATCAATTTCAAACAACAATATCCTTTAATTTCATTGGAATTTCAAAAACTTCGCATTAAATTTCTGGAACGTTTATGGAAGGTATTATTGTTGTTTCATAACCTCGAAGCAGCTGATCCCTGTCAATGGAAAAATCGTGCGTCGAGATAAACGTAATTTCCAAGGAAAATCAGAGGAAAATTCGGGGGAAATGGAGGAAAGTCAGGTGTTGGAGGCGTTGCGGACGCATTTCAAGTTTGAAAGTTTCAAATCAAAGCTGCAAGAGGAGGCTGTGATGGAAATTGTGAAAGGTTGGGGTGTTCTTTTTGGCTCTTTTCTTTTGGTATATTTAAACTTTAATTAGCTTAGGAGAGTTGAAACTTAGCGGCATTTGTTTTTCTTTTATGTGATAATTCATAGTTATGTTGATTTTCTTAATTGGATTGTTTTCTAATTTAGGTCTTTTGGAAAGATTTTTTTTTAATTTAAATTTGGAATTTATTTATTAAAATTAAACAAAATCGGTTTAAATTTTCCTTAGTTAAATTAAATTGAAATGGTTTTTTGCACCTTTTACACATTGCAGTCCGTTGAAGTACTAATACGTTTTCTTTATTTGAAATTTGGTAGCTGATGACATAGAAGTACATCAATTTATAATCAAGGTATAAGAGCCATTGACGTAACTATGTTATTTTTTATTTGCTACCTTTCCTCAATGAAAGGTGACTGAAGAACTTTTGGCTTAAAGGTGACTGAAGAAGTTTTCCATATCGTCCGTGAATGTTTTGATGGAATGTAATTGGAAAATCAGTTTGATTTCCTGGGGTTTTGAGAATTTTTTGTTTTGAAAATCTTGGGAAAACCTTCTTTGGTGATTTTGAAAATATTTAGTGTTTCCTCGATTTTTTTGAAACTGTTACTGTGGCTTTAGACTAGACCAGGGGTGGGCAAATCTTTTGGCTGTAGGACCACATTACATATGAAAATATGACCACGGGCTGCATTAATTTTTTTTAAATTTTAATAGTTATTTGTTTACCATGACCATTGCATATATACTCGCCTAGACACAACAATATTGTTAGGTTTTTCATAGTGGAGAATATATGCTCTTTGTAAAACGATATATTTTCAGAGAACACTGGAGAACACCCATAAATGTGCAAGGTCTATGAAATAGTCGCAGGTAGATAATAAAGTAAACATCAGGCCTGGTAAACATAATAAGCATGTCATAGGAATGCTTTAGGGAGTTTATGTTTATATTGCTTATGCAGCTTTGTTTATATTGGAATATGAATTCCAAACAAAATTCCAGTCGAGTCGAGTCAGTTGAAGTGTCTAGACATCCAAGTAAAAGTTCTGTGTAAAAATTTACGATTAGCAAACTAACAATATATAGCTTATTTTACATATATGTAATATGTCGAGGGAGCTAAGATCAAAAACCCTGGAAGGGCATAGTGACAAGATAATTGAATATCTGGAAAGTGCCGGTTTTAAAGACTTGATATCGGGAATAATTGAAAAAAAGTAGTAGTGGTTGAAGCCAGTTTTATGGCCAAAATTACCGAACTGAACTATAAAATAGAAATATTATTAGACATGAACCTAAATTACGCAAAGTGCTCTTCATGGAGTAAAGAAATGTGTACAAAATCCACAACTACACAGAAAGAAAACACAACGGATATCGAAGTTTTGGAAAGAGAAGTTAACGATAACCAACATTCCAACACCGAAAAGAATAAGTTAAAAACTTGAGCCGATAAAAATTCATCAGATTTAAAAACTCAAGGTAAAAATAAAACACGCGTAGTAAATAATACGGAAAAAACTACCGCAATCAGATATAAATGTTAATGAAGGAATTTGGGAGATAAATTTAAAAGAAACCGACAATCCAACACTATTTATGGAAACTCGGATACTACAATAATAAAAGCGGCGAAGAAATTAGCTCATATTCATGTGTACAAATTAGAGCCAATTCTTACAGAAGATGATGTAATAGACTACTTACGTACTAAATTAGATATCGACTCTCTGCAATGTATAAAACTGGATTCCAAATACCCAGAGGAATACTCTTCGTTTAAGATTACTGCACCATTTGAACATTTAGAAGATTTGAATAACCCAGAAACATGGTCTAAGTACACATGCGTAAATCGTTTTTTCCTAAATCTCAGGAAGGGAAGAGGGAACAATTCATACATGGGGAAACACATTTAAGGTCAAAAACTCATTCGAAATCTGAAAACAGTATAGCGAATCTGCCAGGGAAACACAAAACATCCAATTTAACCATAATCAATCAAAACACCCAATCAATCGGGAATTCTGTTGATATCGCAGAAAGGATGCTTGAGGATAATCCAGATTATTTATTCCTAGTACTCACAGAGCACTGGAAAGATGAGAACCAATTGGAAGCCATCAAGATTAAACATTTCCAATTAGCATCCAATTTTACAAGAACGGCAGGAGAACATGGGGGAGTGGCGATCTACTGTCGAAATGTTGTAAAATGGAAAGTTAGAAAGGACATCAATAATATGTCGGTGAAGTATGCTTTTGAAATTGCAGCAATTGAAACTAACATTGATACTCACTGTGTCATAATTGTTGCTATATACAGAACCCCTCTAACAAATAGCAAACTTTTCTTGCACAATTTTCATAAGTTGCTATAAAAAATAAGCTCTGGATACAAAGAATTCGTCATTGCGGGTGATTTTAACATTGACTTTCTAAAGCAAACATCCATAAGGCAGCAATTTATATCGCTGCTGGAATCCTTCAACGCTGTTATAACTGTAAAAGAAATAAGCCATCCAGGTACAGGGTCATGTATTGACAACATTGTTGTAAACACAAAAAACAACTACAAAGTACAAACATTGCAATACCATCTATCAGATCATTGTGCCTAGAAAATATCAATTCAAATGAACATTTCTGCAATCGAACCAAATTTTCATTTTGTCAGAATTTTCGACGAAGAGCGTACGAATCAGTTCAATAATTACTTGGAAAGGAGACTTACTTGGAAAGGATGGAGCAACATTTTCAAAATTGAAGAAAGCGATGTGAACAGGCAGTGGAAGGAGTTTATGGAAATTTTCCCTCTTACTTTCACGAATGCTTCCCTCGCAAAAGGATCAACTTAAAACAGAAAAAACAACGAATACTATCTAATCCTTGAGAAATTGAGAAAAACCTTAAGTTATTTCAAACTATCTCAAAGGTTGATCATAATTATAAGAGGATATATAATAACTTGTGAAGGAGATATAAGGCAGCGTTAAGAGAAGCGAAAAGGGCTCAGTATCAAAACCAAATTGATATGGCAGAAAATCTGCAAAAAACAATATGGCATGTCTTCAGAGAAATAGTTAATATTAAAAAGCCTCGTCTCACATATGTTAGCGAAGACCAAGGTCCAACCACAACCTCTACATGGATAAATAACCATTATGCTGACAGAGCGTGTATGTTACAAGAAGGAATTAAAAAAAAAGTGTACGCCGATAACATAGATGTAAACGCAAATTCAATTTTCTTTTACCAAGTTTCCATAGAAGAAATCAGTGCTACAATTAAATCTTTTAAAAATAAAAAAAGTTCCGGGTAGGACGAAGTGCCAATTACAATTTTAAAGAAAGTCATTCAACATATATCACATCCGTTGGTACACATATTTAATAAGTCGATATGCTATTTTCCCAGGTATGCTAAAACTTCGTATATGTTAAAAACTAAACAATAACACCAGTGTATAAATCCAGAGACAAAAGCAGTATTGATAACTACAGACCAATTAGTTTATTGTCAAATTTCTGAAAGCTCTTTGAGAAAATAATAGAATGTAGGATAACAACCTTTCTAGACAAATATAACTGTCTAAGTAAGACACAACACGGCTTCACTAAAGAAAGAAATACGGACACGGCATGCTTTTGCTTTATACAAAACATTTTAGAAAACCTGGAAAATATAATCCCAACTGGAATTCTACTAGATCTAGCAAAAGCCTATGATCTAGTAGATCACCTAATACTGTTAAATAAGCTAGAAAAATATGGAATACGAGGAGTGGCTTTACACTGGATAGCATCGTTCCTTAGTAACCGGGAGCAATTGACAAGAATTAAAACCATGCACGGGTATGCAAAATCAAAGACAAGAACAATTAATATTGGGATACCACAGGGAAGCGTAATAGGACTGCTACTGTTTAAGTTTTACATAAACGACATGCCTCATAGCACCAAGAATATGGAACATAAAATAACTCAGTATGCAGATGATACCAGCCTGTTGGTAATAAGTAAGGATGTCGATGAGATCTGCCATAATGCAAATTGGATGATGCAGGCCCTGGAGAAATGGTTTGTGACAAATAGACTAATTGTGAATAAAACAAAGACTAACATAATAACATTTAAGACAAATCGAAGTACAATAAACTATCCAAAAGAATGCAAAATAAGAGAAGATTTTTTGGAAAATAAAGAAGCTGGTAGATTTTTGGGTATCTTCATTGACAAAACATTATATGCACATATAGTGCAACTAAGAACTAAGCTGAACAAAGTAGTATATGCGATGAGGATACTAAAACCCTATACAGATTTTGGGACGTTAAGACTCGTGTATTTTTCAAATTTCCACAGCCACCTTCGTTACGGAATCTGTTTTTGGGGTAATGGATTACATATACAACAAATTTTCAAAATTTAAAAACTGGCTCTCCTTCTTTACTTCTATACCTTAAATTTAGAGAGTCGTGCAGGGGAAAATTTAAAGAAGTAAACATATTAACCACTACAGGTACATATGTGTTTGAAAGTTTACTGTTTTTATTAAAACACAAAAATCTGCTGTTGAATATCGAGAAATCGACTGAAAGGAACACTAGACATATTAAAGATATGTACGATTTTCCTCTGCATAGACTTACACTAACAGAAAAGAATACACCATATAGCCTCATAAAATTATATAACAAATTACCTAAAGAGTTCAAAGAGCTTAATATAAATAAAGTGAAAAATAAACTATATATGTTTATTATGAACATTGAACCTTATAATATGGATGAGTATTGGGCTGCAGTAAATCTCCCCAGAAGACAAAATGTTTAATTAAGTATACCCTTGTGGCATATATTTTCTATTGTATATATTATTATTATTTTTCTAGACATATTTCATTTAGTTTCTGTATTTCTTACATGTGCTTATATTTAATGAAATCAATTTATTGATTGATTGATTGATCATTAATTGTAGGTGCTATGTATAAATAAATTTGTAATTACTTTCTCAGTGAAGTAATTTATTTAGGTAGTACATATTTTGGTAGTACACAATCACAAAACCATTTTTTTTGTTTCTATTTTTTAATATTTTCATTAGGGCCATTATGGACCACGGTGCTTGTGTTTTAGCTGTTTCTTCATGTCATTGTCATTGTTTGCTACAATTGGTTTTCTTGGTTGTGGCTTTGCAGCTGCTTTTTTGTTGGTACCTTGAGCTTTTCTGATGGACCAGTAGTCCTTCATATTTCGACTAAATTCAATCTTATGTTTCTCAGATCATTTTCTGCTCTTGTCTTTTGGTCTATGGGTAACTTCTGTGAGGGATGTTTCAAAGGATTTAGTTTTAAGAGTTGTATGATAATTACTCTGGTTGGCTATGTCATTTCGATTTATATGGAGTTCCAAATATCCTTCTCCATTTGCTTCATCCACAAGAATGCAGCTGCTTTGCCCTTGTTAGCAGCCATGAAGATCCTATGGTATAACCTGTTTGAGTCCATTCTGGATAGGTGTCTACAAAAAGCCAGTCGCCTTCTTCTGATGGCATCTATGAGATTTTCTTGGTGTTTATATAGGTCACAATTTGGTTGATACCATCGGCTTTCATCTGGTAGAATTCTTGGTCCTACTATCCATCTCAGGAACTTTATTTCTTGCACATTGACAGCTCTTAATGGGGTCTTCTTCTTTAGTTTTTATTATACGTACCTACATATTTTTTGTAATTAAATTGATTTATAGAATGCTTCGCGGGCCGCATAAAATATCGACGTTCCGCATGATGCCCGCGGGCCGCCATTTACACAGGCTTGGACTAGACCAAGGAGAACTGAAGAAATTTAAAGATTTTCCTCGATTTTTGGAAAAATCTTCACCTACATTTTGTATTGGACTATGAAGAACAGAAGACGTCATTGGAATTTAAATTTTCCCTTGATTTTGGGTCAGACTATGAGAAGTGGAGTTCTTACAAAATTTTCAAAAATACCGTAATATGGATTATCTTCAACATTATCTTTGTTATATATAACTTGTTGGAAGATTTGGAATTTTCCCAAGATTTTCGAAAAAAATTGTACTTGAATATTGGACCACATTTGAAATTTTGCACATTGGATCACTTGGAAAATTCTTAAATTCTTCTTAATTTTTTGAAAACTGCAGCCAGCATTTTGTATCGAGACTTGCACAGCTAAAAAATTTTCCGAAAAATTTTGCATTGCGCGAAACCAAAACCCCGACCGTTTTAGATTTGAATTTCAGCCAGAGGAGGAGTTTTTCGAAAATCCTTTGAAAAAAACCTCGAAGAGATGTAAGAAAAACCCTCGAAATTTTATAAAAAATAGAAAAAAAATACTATATGAGTTTCAATATTACAAGAAAAAAATTAAGGAAAATATACTATGTTCTCTAATTCACAAATTGACTAATAACATAGGCATAACATGTTTTGACTAATAACATAAATATAATTACTAGTACGGTGTGCCTCCTGCATTTTACTGCTAATAGAGACAACGTGGTTCGCAAGAAAAATGATAATATTGAAATGCAAATTCATTTCCTCTAAGAACAAGACATCTAACAACAAGAACAAGACTGAGTAAGTTGTTAGTTTACATTTTTTTTTATTCAATTTGAGATTAGATAACAAGTCCATACTGATGATGCCAAAAGGCAGAAACGCGTCTATGGATGTTCATAATTATTTTTTTTATTAAGTTATGTCTTTTTTCTTGCGACCCACGTGGTCTCTCTTAGCAGTAAAATGCAGGAACCACACTGTACTAGTAATTATATTTATTTATGTTATTAGTCAATTTGTGCCTCGAAATTTTGTTTCAGAAAATTTGCCATTTGTTCTTTGCTTTCGGAAAAACTAGCCCTAATTGTATTTTGAACCAGAAAACTAAAATTTGTAGATTTTTCACCTTTGTCGTCGCGCGGCCTGTATAGTATTAAGATGGTTTTTTTTTAATTGAACTTCCTCAGTCCAAAAATAATTGCTACATTTCAATTCCATTCCCAAATTATTGGAAATGTTGGTTCGTTAAGTATGAAATTTGTAGAAAAATAGTCAAAGTTGTTTGTTTGCTTACAAATAGTAGGAATTATTTTATTCATCGAGGTATGCATCCATACTATTTACACACTTCTACAATTTAAGCGGCAGGTTGTTCATGTATAAAACCCTGCCGGACGAGAGTCAACGAATTCTTCGAAAGCCAGTTTTACAGCATTGTCGGAGTTAAATTGTTTTCCAATTAAAAAATTGTCCAGATTGCGCAAGAAGTGGTAGTCAATGGGGGTTAGGTCTGGTGAGTATGGAGTATGATGAAGAAACTCCAATTCCAATTGCTGTAATTTTGCCACAGTCATATGTGCAGTGTGGGGTCTAGTGGTATTTGTTATGCAATTGGAGCTTCTTCATCATCCTCCATACTCACCAGACCAGGGGGCTAGCTTCTGGGGACTGACTACCACTTCTTCTGCAATCTGGACAATTTTTTAATTGGAAAACAATTTCCTCCGACAATGCTGTAAAACTGGCTTTCAAAGAATTCGTTGACTCTCGTCTGCCAGGGTTTTATACTACCGGGCTGAACAACCTGCCGCTTAAATGGCAGAAGTGTATAGATAGTTTGGATGCATACTTCGATGAATTAAATAATTCCTGCTATTTGTAAGCTATCAAACAACTTTGACTTTTTTTCTACAAATTTCATACTAGACGACCCAATACTTAACTTAGTGTTGTAATCTTAACATATTAATCAGATCTTTTATGAAACTAAAGCCGGGGTTATATTAGGCCCGGGCCGCGTGTCGCTAACCTGCCTGACTGCCTGACGCAATGTTCTCTTCCGACTCAGATGCGGATCTTGAAGAATATATTGCCTACCTATTTATATTAAGCCTCCTCAAGAAGAAAAGAAAGAAGAGGAGATACTGGGTGCACCCAGTAAATGCATTAAAAGGAACTCGAAGTGAATATCATTTATTGGTGAAGGAACTAATAAAAATGGAATGCGCGAATGACTATACGTGGCCACGTGGGGATTATACTAGCGCGGAGCAAGCCAACGCGTCACTTCCCCCACCACGGAGCCCACGCCGATCGAAATCGAGTGGTATGCGTGGCGTCAGCTCGCTCGGCGAAACGCGGGACTGAGCTAATGTAAATCCACGTTCATACTAAATGTATGTAACCGTAGGCGTAGCTCTAATATTAGTCGGGGTTAAGTGTGCGATTCATTGTGCTTTTGCTTAATGCTGCTGTTGCAAAAAGTGAAGTTCTTAAGCTGCAGTCAGACTATGCAATTGCTTTTAAAAAGTGCTTTCAGGAAGTGTAAACACATTGTGAAAGTAAAACTTGTATAGTCTGACTGCTCATGAAGGCACTTTCTAAGCACTGTTGTTAGGAATCTCTTTCTGAAAGTGCATTCTCTTGCATAGTCTGACTGCACCTTAACATATTAATTATTTAACATTATCAATACTTCAAAGTGTCAAGAAAAGAACCGAGACCAAAATGTTTGGAGAATTTATTATTGATAATCGCAAGATTGGGTGTGATGCGCAATATATGGTCCCAGCGGCCACATAGCCTCTCCACCCCAACTCCACACTCGCCTACACGTGGTGCCTCTGTTACGCTGAGCAACCTGGTGGAAGGTTTGTGTAACCAAACCCAGTGGGAAACCATGTCAGCAAGATGAAGAGTGTTGGGGGTCTAGGTAGGGCTAGTATCTGGCGTAAGGGTACTCACTCTCACTAGTTGTCTCATCTGTGCCACAAGAATCGGAGCCTGTACCTATAGCAGCAGGCGGGGTATTACGTGTAAGCCCCCTGTTACTCTGTGCGCAGTAACCCTCATTCACCATCAAAAAGTTGATTCCTCATTTTCCTGTTTCTTACTAAATTTTGCGACAAAATTTACGCAAATTTCTGGACAAAAATTGAAATGATATGTAGCAACTATTTTTGGACAGAGGAAGTAAAAAGTTTTGGGACACATTTATGTGAAAATTTTCATTTAATTGCAAATTTGATGTAAATCTATGTAATATTGTTTTTTTTTAAAATTCAATACTCTTTGAATAAACTGTCTAAAAACAAACTTGCTTTTAGACAAATTTCCCTTTAACTAACTTCCTAACAGACCTTTTGTCTTGATAACTTCTGTTCTGTTATCATCTTCTTTCTGACTAAATAGTCCATGTAACAATATAATTAATAGACAATGTAACGTAATAGTACAAAAATAATAGTGGTCGTGAATAGTCTGACTGCACCTTAGCAACTTCACTTTTTGCAAGAGCAGCATAAAACAAAAGCACAATGAATTTATTCAAAGTCATGTGCTTTTTTATGAATTGCACATATTCATAAAAGATCTGATGTATGATCTTGAAGTATGTTAAAAGAACATAATTAAGTTAACTATTCCCTATAACTTCAGGTTTACATTAGTCTTTAGCATTTACTACCAGGTCCTTGGATTTACTTTTAGTTGGTATATTTTTCTAATTTCATCTGTCTGGGATGGATGAGACCAGTTTATACAGCAGGTTTTTGTGGACTTGTCTATCAACATATCGTGGATGTACTGCCAAAAGTGACTAAATAAATAACTGGTAAAATTGACTAATTAGTTTTAATCTTATTAAAAGGGCGGAAAGACCTAGTGGTCGATAGCCTTTTGTAGACTTTTGTTTTCAATAAATATTTCTTCTTCTTCTTATTAAAATTAATTTATTAATTAAAATTAATAATAAATAAATAAATAATAAATTAATTAATTTTATCTGTAGATATTTTGATGTGAAAGACTTTGCATTTTTGCCCCATGTTAGATGGTCATGCTTATACCCTCATGATGAGGGTGCGGCCGCTAAACCTGCATTTTCTAAATAACTGTAGGAAAGAAACGGTTGCATTAAATTTTTTTTTTATTGATATCATTGACGTCATAGTTGACAGAAGAGCAGCAAAGTGAAAGCAAGAAGAGGTGCATATTGTGGGACACATCATAACCTAGTTCAAATACTGTTTAGGTGCAGAATAGCACCAACAACGCATAAACAAAGACAGCGCCACCAGATTATCAGAATACGAAAAACTGAAAACACCGGAAGTGAAACCAACGTACAAAACAACCAACAACCGCAAGAAAGCTCAGAAAACCAATGGAACAGAATAAAGGGGATACTCACAGAAACGGCCCGACACACAGCCCTAGGCTCAAGGAAATAGAAGAAGCGGGAAGAGTAGCTCGATAAAGAGTGTGAAGAAGCAATAGCAGACAGAAACTAGAAATATAGGAATTTTATTGAAAGAACCAGGGAGAGGAGAAAAGACTTTGAGGCGTGTAGCGGACAAGATATGTACGTAAAATAAGAGAGCACATGACAACAAGCTCATAGGCCTAGAGGAGGAGTTTAAAGAGAGTGGAGCCAAAAAAGCATACCAGTACCTACACGAAACCAGAGAGGGTTTTCAACCACGCACTAACCCGATCAAATCCATGAGGGCCAAATGGAATCCCCACAAAATAAAGGACATATGGAAGGAGTATTTAAAAAATCTCCTGGCAGCGGCAGAAGAGGCAGCAGAAGGATTTAGGGAACAGATAAGGCTCGAAGACGAGAGAACGGAGCCTGCATCTCGAAGAAACGAAAGAAGCCATAAATAGGCCATAAAGGGACAAAGTACCGGGAATTGATGGTATACCAGCGGAGGGGTATAAACTAAAATGGGCTGCCACTCACACTCTTCAACCTCACGTAGGAGTATGTCATAAGACAAATGGGAGTAGGCAGTGACAATCTCCTCACCAACAAGATCGTGCAATCAGCGGCATATGCGGATGATATCAATCTAATGAGCAGAAGGATCGATACGGCACAATAGACATATACACAGTTAAAAGAACATGCCAAAGACAGCGGGCTCGAAATTAGCAAACATAAATTAGCATAATATTAGAAAAATAAAGACAATGACACAAAGGCGAAGAAACGGGCCAGACATCCGGCTCCAGGATGATATTGGGACAGTCAAAAAATGTGTGTATCTGGGAGTAGAGATTAATAGGAACGGTACAGAGGATGGATAGATGCGCCGCAGAATTCTAGCGGCGAACAGAGCCTATTTTGCAATGTCGGGGATACTAAAATCAAATAGCGTCCACCGAAAAAGCTGCGAATTTACTAAACGATTATAAGACCCATCGCGTGCTACTGCAGTGAAACCTGGATTATGACAGAGAAAACCAAGAGCGCAGTAGACATCTGGGATCGTAATACTGGGACCGATCGTGGATGGCAACATACGAAGGCCCAGGCACAATAACGAGCTCTATAAGATATACAAAAAGCCGCCCATATCCCCATTTATAAAGCTTCAAAGACTGCAATGGGCAGGATACGTGCTGAGGATGTACGATTCGAGACACCCTAAGAGAGTGCTTTACGCAAGAATGCAAGGTAGGCGACCGGTAGGAAGGCCAAGGTTGGACTGGCAGGGCGAGATGAGTAAAGATGCACACCAAATACTGGGGATAAGAGCTTGGAGGAGAACGGCGACGGACAGACTGGAATAGGGGACTGGGATCCAGGAGGCCAAGGCTCGATTTGGGTTGTAGCGCCATATGATGATGATGCTTGATATCATGTTAATCTACGTTAAAAAGCATTTAAGAAACATTGATCATTTGTTAAAAATGACATTATTAAGGTGTCGCCCATTCGACGCATTCTTGCAGGCGATGTCTAAAATTGGTCATTACATCACGGAGCATCTAATGAGGGATTCTTTCCTAACGGATTCTCGGCTACAGTTCTTCAAGAGTACGAGACAGTTCTTCAAGAGTACGAGGCCGTTCTTGGAAAACTTTGCTCTTTGGGTAACCCCACAAGAAAAAATCGCATGCTTTGAGATCGGGTCAGGGAATCGCCCCGTTCCGGGATATCACCCGATGCATCGATCGATCCCGGATCATCGGGTGATCCGGTTTATTCTTAACAAATAATTGATGTTTCTTAAATGCTTTTTAACGTAGATTAGCATGATATGAATAGAATTTAAAAAATTCAACCGTTTCCTTCTTATTGTTAGAGCTATTTAAAAAAATGTAGTTTTGGCTGCCGTACCCTGTATATAGCTAGGTATATTGACTATTTTTTCCATAAAGGTAGCATCCATAAAAATGACATATTATCTTAAAAGGCAATTTTTGACTTGGCCACTTTTGGCAGTACATCCATGATATGTTTGTAAAACATTATTTTCTAGTCTTGTCTATTCTAATATTCTATACTTCTGCATTTTAGGTGAAAACGACGTTTTAGTCTCAATGCCAACAGGATCAGGAAAATCTTTGTGCTATCAGCTTCCAGCAGTGTTAAAACCAACAAAAGTTACAATAGTTTTTTCACCTTTATTGGCTTTAATCAAGGTAAAGTTCTTATACAATGGCAAGCGTAAAACTAGGGTCACTCCTTACTTTGAAGTTATTTTAGAAATATTTAGTTTTTTACGTGTTTTTTCGGTTGTAACAGTTTACTGGTGGTGTAAGTCTCTCGAGTGTGCGACGAGTATGGCGCCGCCGGCAGTACGAAAAGACTGGTCTGCTCACTCCGTATTTTCGTGGTCCAGGTCAGCTGCAAGCTCATTCCATCTTGCCCTCCTGAAATTAAATCGCCTTTTGGAGGGAGCACTTTCAGTCCTCACAGGACCTAAAAGCTTTCGACCTGTATCATTACTATGTCATCTCTTCAAGGTCTTCGAAAGATTGATACTGAATCGCATATCTGCTAAAATAGATGAAAACATAATACCAGGGCAAGCATGGTTTAGACCGCGAAGGTCTTGCTGTGCCCAAATTCTAAACTTAACACAACATATTGAAGATGGCTTCGAGCGCAAACTACCGTCTTAATAGACCTGACAGCGGCATATGATACCGTAAACCACCAAAAAGCAGTGGAGAAATTGTATCATCTTACCAAGGACTATCGCCTAGCTGGATTGGTGAAAACTCTGTTGGAAAACAGGCGCTTCTATGTTACGCTGCAGGGAAAAAGGAGTCTATGGAGAGACCAGAGGAATGGCCTACCACAGATAAGTGTACTGGCTCCTATGCTTTTCAATGTATACACAAATGACCAACCAACCGACCAACAGACACGTCGCTTCATCTATGCGGATGACACAGCCATCGATCGAGCCACCGATGACAATCACATGGAGGGAACAAGAACTCGAAACATGCGACACTCCAAGGTACTCGGGCGTAACACTGGGACCTCACACTATCTTTCCAAAAACACTGCCAGAATACAAAGCCCAAAGTTTTTGGTAGGAATAATATCATCCGGAAGCTTACTGGCACAACATGGGGAGCGCAATCTGACGTACTGCGTACGTCGGCCCTTGCTCTCTGTTTTTCCGCTGCCGAGTACGCGGCACCAGTGTGGTAAAACTCGGTCCACGTAAGACATTTCGACGTGGTCTTAAACTGAGACGTGCAGGATTATAACAGGCTGCCTGAGATCGACACCTGTCGAGAAGCTGTACCACCTATCTGGAATTGCCCCAGCACGCGTCAGACGCAAAGTAGCATCCGAAACAGAGCGGCAGAAGCAGATCTGAGATAGGCGGCTCCTTCTACACCAACAACCAGAAAGGCGACGAATCAAATCAAGGAAGAGATTTCTGCAACATACGCAACAGCTGCGGACATGCCCAAAACAACGCCGCATAGAACTATGGAAAGAACAACACCCAAACCTGCGGACCGAACCCAGAGAGTAGCTGCCACCGGGAAAACTTTTACCATACGCGATATGGAAATCACTCAACAGACTAATGACAGAAGTGACTCGCTGAAAATCGAACAGGATGAGATGGGGAATGCCTATGGATAACGAGGTATGTGAATGCGGGGGGCTTTAGAACGACATCCACAACATGGGAGAGGACCTAATGGACCTAGAGGACGATGGAGGACCTAATTGTGGTAAATGACAAGGTGATAGACGCTGCCAACTATTGGAAAGGAAGGGTCTGAATGTAAACACTGGTGTCTCGGACTAGGAAATTAATGACTCCGTGTTTTAGTGTTTTGAGAAACCGAACGGTCACGGCAGTTTCCCTTCGAAATCATCTGCATGAACTGAGAAATGTAAATATAAGTGAGTGGACAGTTAGGAGGCGACTTCATGCTGCTGGATTATCTTCTTGAACTTGAGCTACTGGACCACCGCTTTACCGTGAACACCGGATTGCGAGGTTGAATCCAAGTCAAGTGTTCTCGTGCAAAACTTTGCTTGGACAATAAAGGATTGGAGTCGCGTAATGTTTTCCGATGAATCACGATTTTATCTTAGGGGCTCAGATAGACGCGTAAGAGTGTGGCGACGACAAGACGAAAGATATGCTCCAGATATGCTCAAAGATATCTGACAGAGGTTCTAGGAGACCATGTTTTATCATTTATAGGATTCTTGGAGACGACGCAACATTTATGCATAACGCACGGCCCCACACTGCTCGTTTAGTTACTGAGTATCTTGACGAGTGTCAAATCACGCGATTCGTTTTGCCAGCTCGCAGTCCAGATTTAAATTCAATTGAGCATATATGGGATGAGATGGGAAAACGTTTACGGAGACTTCGCGACATACATTTGCAGCAATGGGACAATCTTCCGCAGAATGTGATCCAAAATCTGATCCAGAGCATGCCTAGTCATTATTTTAAGCCCACTGCCTGAACGCAGAGGAGTTGCAGTCTTTGAATACCACCAAAATCCTGAAATTCCTAAAGGTATCAGGACTGGAGGAGGCGCTCTAAATGGGTAAGTATACTAACGTTTAGAGGAAGAGGGTGGGGTACAATAGATCTATGAAGGTCAAAATGCAAGTTACCACCAAATCTACAATATTTCGTCGTTTTCAACCTGTTATCACTGCCAAAGGAGGGAATACTCGCGTAAAGTGAACTGTTACAACCGAAAAAACAAAAATTTCTAAAATAACTTCAAATTACAGAGTGACCCTAGTTTTATGGTCGGCAGTGTACATACATAAAATGCAATTTGTTTAAAAGAAACTTCTATAATTTCAGGATCAAATTGATCACTTGCTCGCACTCAAAATCCGCGCTGCGTCTTTAAACTCTAAAACTTTGAAGGCCGAACGAGATAGTTTACTAACGGATTTGAAAACCACGTCGCCTAACACTAGGCTCTTGTATATTACGCCCGAGCAGGCAGCTACAAATACTTTTAGGGTATTACAGTCTTAACAAGCTTATGTTTTTGTTATTTTGTTGTTTACGTTTTAGGATCTTTTTAATAATATGGTGAAATTTAACAAAGTGGCTTATATAGTAGTCGACGAGGCTCATTGTGTTAGTCAGTGGGGACACGATTTCAGGCCGGATTATCTCAAATTAGGCGAACTAAGGAAGGACAATAACATTAGGTACATTGCCTTAACCGCAACGGCTGGAGCTGAGGTAAAACTTTCCACAGACATAATTGGAAATTTCAATGTAAGTGTTTCAGGTGACAAGAGATATTATTACGAGTTTGAAATTGGACAATCTCCACAAAACCTTCAAGACTTCTTGTTTTCGCAAAAACTTATTCTACGACGTCTTCTTCCAAAACACCTTGGACGACGTCTACACTCATTTAAAAGACTTCATCAAGAAAAATCTTCATCTAGAAGAAGAAAAAGATTTTCCAAAGGTATAAACCAATGGTTAAGTTAAACTACTTTATTCACAAAGTACTGTTTTTTAATAGGAAAATCGTTCCTGTGGTATTGTTTACTGTAGAACCAGAGAACAAACGGAAGTTTTAACTCACAAACTAAACTCCATGAACGTTAAAACTCAATGTTATCACGCCGGTTTAAAAAACAAAGAACGTTTAGAATATCAAGAGCAGTGGCAAAGTGGAGAATATCCAGTAATCTGTGCCACGCTGAGCTTTGGCATGGGCGTAGACAAAGCCACTGTCCGTTTTGTAATCCACTGGGGCGTTCCAAAAGATCCCGCTAGTTTTTACCAAGAATCTGGAAGAGCTGGACGAGATGGCAAACCTTCCGTGTGCCGGGTTTATTACAACAAAGCCGATAAAAAAGCGATTGAGTTTCATCTGATGCAAGATTTGGGGAAGGCCAAAGACAGGGAAGCGAAGAAGTTAAAGGCGCAGAATGCTATCAAAGGCTTCACGAAGATCGTTGAATTTTGTGAAACGGCGACGTGAGTTTTAAGAAGAAATTGAGTTATTTTTATGTTAAACTTTTGTTTTTAGTGAATGTAGGCATCGCTTATTTTCTGGACATTTTGGAGAGCCTCCACCTAGATGTAAGGATAAGTGTGATATCTGCAAGGATAGGAAGTCTGTTTCTGAGATGGTTGAGCTTTTCCATACTAGGAGTATTCAGTTTAGTACAAGCAAAGAAGAAGTTAGTTATGAAGATATGTATGGCGGAGGACGTAAAGGACAACAGGAGTAAGATTCGTTTGGTTTCAATTCGTTTTTAGTATTACTTTGATTTTAGGGAGGCTCATAATTATTCAGGTAGTGACAGCGATTCTGGAGCTTTTGAGAAAAGAGCAAAGAAGGAGTCGGAGGATTTCATCAGGAAGCAATTTGCTATGAGGAAAACTTCGCAGGTTTGTCCCACTAATTGCTTTGTTTTGTGTTAAGTCCAAAAGGTCTTTTAGGAGATATCCAATGACATGATTAACCATCTTTTTGCTAAAAACGCCAGAGTTTTGGCGGCCGCTTCAACTTCCAACAAAGTCAAAGGCTTAACACTTCCGATCCGCGAACAATACCTCACCAAAATAACAGACACGCTTTACGACAATTACATCCAATGTGCTTCAAATCCAATATTCGACCGCAAAGACGTCGAAGATTGCTCAGCCCAGCTTGAATATGGAGTCTTTTCCACAACTACTAACATGACCATTTACAGAAGCTCTTTAGCCAAACTGGTATAAAACCTTAAACAACCCCCAAAAAATTTCACCTCCAACAAAACTTTAAATTCCAGATCTCTTTCATCAAACGTTGCACCAGTGAAAAGAAAATCCATGAAGCTTTAGATACCTATGAACCAAAACCACCACAATACGAAACCCTTGGAGATCTTTTCAGGAACATCAAGAAAGATCAAACCAATAAAAAAACTGATGATGAAGAAGCTAGTGGAAGCAGGAAGAGAAAACGTCATGATGTCGGCTTTATAACGGCTAAGCAACTTATTGAAGGTCAAGAAAGCAACAAAGTTGCTAAAATCGATGGACAAGGCAAAATCAGCGATTTCTTCGAAAAAACAAATCAAAACAAATTTGCTAATGTTTTGAAAGATAATTTAGAAACTGAAGACATGGAAGTTGATAATTTGACTAACAGAAATGGGGTTATTAATTTGAATCTGTTAAGAAGAGAAGGAACTCCAGAAAATGATGAAGATTTAGAAGAAAAAGATTCATCTAAAGATGAAGAAAATGGGGAAGAAGAGAAACATGAAAATTGTGATGAATTGAACAAAGATACGAAACAGGAAATTGTTGAAGAGAATAAAGAAGATTTTGGGAACAAGTATGACAACTTTAAAAAAGACAATGATGACAATTATAGAAGAGGAAGATGCGAAGAAAAAGGAAAATCCAGGGATTATGAAAGGCGTAGGTCAAGAGACAGAAGAAGATCTTCAAAAGATTACAAACGTGAGCGGTCAAAAGATCGCAGAAGAGACAATTCGCGCGAATGGAAAAATTCAAGAAGCGATTCCTCAAGAGATAGAAGAAGAGATGAGAAAAGATACTACAAAGAAGAGAGAAGAAGAAGTTCAAAGGATTATATAAGGGATGATAGAAGAAGATCAAGAGAGTGGAGTTCGAGGGATTACAACAGGAGAACAGAAGAGAGAAATCGAAGAGAAAAATCAAGAAGAAGAAGTAGAGATACTAGGAGTTTTTCAAGGGAGAGGAGAAGTTGTAGTTCGGAAGACCAAAGGAAGAAACCTTACTTAAATGAGGTTAAGATGAGAGTAAAAGAAGAAAACTGGAGACAGGATAGTAACAGGAAGATCAGAAAGAGTAGATTTAGTTCAGTCAATGAAGATAAACTTGAAACAAGTGTCGAGGAAGATAATAAAGTTGATATTTATAGTGCTTTAAGAAAAATGATGAAAGAAGAAACAAATCTTCCAATTGAAGAAAATAATACAAGTAATGAAGTTCCTTTGAAAGAAATTCTTGAAGAAAGGAGGGAAGAAGTAATGGTGCCTTTAAATTGCGAAGACATGTTGAAGCAGCTTTACAGCAGCATTGAAAATAAGTGTAATATTGAAGATGTCCCAGTGATTGCAAAAATAGAAGAGAAGAATGGAGAGGGTGTTGATAAAGTTGCCAAAGAGGAGATTGTTAAGAGAACTGAGGAAGTTCCATCTTTTTCAAAATTAGAAATTAATTCTGTAAAAAGCCATGGAAATTCTGATTTGGATATTACTAGTTTACCCAAAGAGAAGAAGATTAAAACTCTGTTTGGAGATTCCGATTCTGATGAAGACAAGTCAGAGAAAGTCCAATTGAAAGGTTTCGATGTCAAACGATCTGATAAGCTGAAAGAATCTCAACCTGAAAAACCCAAAGAAGAAACAAACAAATTGTCAGAGAGGAAATTTGAAAGTAAGCTGTTGTCGATTTTCGCTGAAAACAGAAAGGATGTCAAGGTTGAATTGAATGCCCAGGAGGATAAAAAGGTTATGGTGGAAGAAAGCGCGAAATTGAAGAAACCTAGAGGGAAGTTCAACAAAACTGAGTTGGGTTTGTTGGTGGTTAAATTGTTAACACCAGCTTATGCTGAAAAACGTTTTGATTCAAGAGAAACTTTTAAGACAACAGCTAGGAGTATTTCGCATGCTTTGATTGATAAAGGTAAGGTTGGAGTTATAGATTTTTTTAATGAAAATTATGCTTTTTTTTAAATTTTATAGATGAAATGGAAATTAAGGCTTTCGTGAGGAATTTCTTGAAGAAAAACGAAGTAATCACATCCAGCACACCTCTGTAAACCAACAGCAAAATTAAAGCAATATATACAAAAGTTTATTTTTCAAGCAATTTTGTAAATTTTTGAAAAGTGATGGAAAAATTTGGATAATAGTGGATTAACGATTTTTGACTTTTTTTCCTGTTTTGTGTATGATTTTAGTTACACAGCTTTTTTATTGGATTTACAACTCATATTTAACAGAAAACGTTTGTTATTGTTTTTCAATTCTTTGTCTTATTAAAAAAAAATTATTCAAAAATATTCTTTATTTTACTGAAAACAAATAAATAAACCAACAACAATCAATTTTGACAAGATAAATTCGACAATTTTGACTGCACAAATTAGAAAATAAAAGACTGTTAGAATGACAATGTCAATTAATACTAAATGTCACAACTGTCTTCTTTGAATTTGAAGACTTTTCAACTTTAGCTTGATAATAATTTCTTTGCAATTTTTTCAAAATTATTCTCGAATTAATCCTGTGGTAATAGTTTTCTCCAAGACAGCTTGGATAATAAACTCCTTCATCCATTACCCTAGTTGTCACATTATTTGTCAAAATTACCTGAAACAAATATTGGAATCTTCAAAGTTTATGAAATTTCATGGAAAATACAAACCGGAAATGCATGTGAAAACGCCAATCTTTGTAAATCTGACATTATCCGGAAAATTAGACATTTCCTGTCTTTGTGTTCTACTTCTCTTAACGGTAGGAAAATGCTATCAATTAAAACAATACCAACCTTAAAGTAAAAAGTGTCACTAATAAGACTGAAGATTTAATTGTAACTGTCAAGGGTTAAGAAGGTTTAGGTTGGTAGGATTGTTTTACCTCGTGATTTTCTAACCAAAATTGTAGATTTTTCAAAGCTGCTAAAAGTTCAGTAATACCGGATGTATCTACCACGCATATCTTGTTTAAATTACACTGAATTTGGGCCTCTTTGTCGGAATCGTCGGTGTTTTTGAAGGAGTTTGTAAAAAGCTCTAAAACGATAATAAATTTGGGAAATGCTAAAAAATCAAAGAAAATATGTATTACAAAATATAATTATTCCCACCTCTTATTCTGCTGATGGCAAAACTGGAGTTTGTGGAAACGAAATAAATTTCCTTATTCGAATTTTCCAATAAAAAATTTACACAAATTCTGAAACTAAAAACACAAAATAACTTTTTGTTATTTTTTTGTTATAATTTTCGTTTTTCTACCAAATTTGTGTTTTTCCCGTTCCATTCTTCCCGGAAAACTCGTGAATTCCCCCAGATTTGAAACCCCCGCCCAAAGCTTCATCCAAACCTTCAATTCCAGTAGCAACTAGATCTTCGTTTTCTTCTTTCAATAAAAGATCCAATGCGCTAAGAGTTTCTGGAGCTTTTAAGCAATCTCGATGTTCTTGAAACGACGGCAAATCTTTAACATCTTCAACATATTTCAAACTCAAATGTTTAACTTCTGCAATTTCGACTGGAAGTGTTGAAATTGGTTGAAACATCTTACTGTTTACTGATTTATTACGAATGCGCAGAATTACAGTTAAAATGGTTGCATAAGAAAAGTTTAGATTCTGAAAGTTTGCCTTAACGATTTATTTCTTAACATTTACAGCGGCAATTAAGCAAACTAAACAAATCTGTATATGTTACGGTAACAGTATAAAATCGGCAAATGTAAACATTTACCGGTATATGTATACATCTACCAATTTGATCGGTAAATCGAGTTTAAATTTGAGATCAGCTTCATATATGTACTTTTACCGTCAAAAGTACACATTTTCCAACGTATATGTAAATTTACGTAGGTAAAAGTTAAATATAACTAACAGTAATAAAATATACTTGTATATTAAGGTTAAAATGAATTTTAAATAATTTACATTATTTTATTATACATAAAAATAATTAATATATTTTGAACTTAATTTATTTAAAAAAAAAATATGATAAGAATACGTTCGTTATACCTTATTTCTTATACCATCTCTTATAATTTTATTCGCTTGTATAATCATTTTTTTTTTGTTTGTAATTCGAAATTCATTATTTATGAGACCTAATTAGGCCCAAAAAAATAAATATTAGTTTGTTGTTTTAAAAACCTCTATACATTTACCAATATCATTAGGTGTACACATTTGCCGGAAATAGTTGGCAAATGTAAGTTGAACTACATTTACCAACCAAGAAGGTATATGTGTACATACGCCGGCAAATGTGTACATTTTCCAATACTGTACTGTACTTTTACTGTAACATATACATTACGAAAAGGTTTCTCAAATTTACCAGAAGCTTTAAAATTTGTTGAAATAATGCCATGATTTCGTCGCTGCGCTTGCCAACACCTCTATGTGTTTTTAGTAAAGTTTTCATTGAAGACAATAAACTGTTTTATTTAATAATTGATTGTCTTATCGATAAATTAAAAAATGAAGTATGGTGGCAAAAAATATTATGTATGAACTGAGACACAAGTAAAAATGATAACATGTACTGTTCTTCCAAAATATTTTTTTTATTACTCATGCATTAAAAGTACTATCTTGGCGCACGTTTTGTAATACGAGAAATGCCACTTTTGGTTGTATTACTATTGTGGTTATTTATAAATAAAAATACTTTAATAGTCTATTTCAAAACAAAGAAAACAAGTTAAATATCTTAATGATTACATCTTATAAAATGTCAACTACACAAAACAACTGAAAACCGTTAATGATCTTAAAAACAGTTCTAACAACTTAATCTCAGAATAAAACTTTGGCAATAACTGCAACACTTTCCCTTATTCTTAGATTGAAGAAAATAGTCCAAAATCCTGACATAGTGTCTGTAATCTAGGGCCAGGAAGAGGCTTCGTCATTACATCCGCGAGCTGATTACTAGTTGCGATGTGAACAACTTGAACTTCACCTTCGAGTACCTTTTCTCTAATAAAAAAGTACTTGATCTTTATGTGCTTTGTTCGACGATGAAATTCTGGGTTCTGTGCCAGTCTGACGGTAGCCAGATTGTCAACATGCAGTATTGGTGTCTCTTGGATCCTTCCCATACTTTCAAAGAGTCGCTTAATCCAAATCACCTCTTTAACTGCATCGTTGGCGGCAATCAGCTCCGTCTCCGTGGTGGATGTGGCAGTTATTCCTTGCCTTTGACTCAGCCAAGAAATAGCTCCTCCTGCATGGGTGATCACTAATCCTGATGTTGACCTCCCAGTCTTATTACATCCTCCAAAATCTGCGTCACTGTAGCCTTTAAAGTTTCTGTTACTGGTTGGTTTATACACTATACCAAGGTCGGTGGTGCCTGCAATGTACCTGAGAACTCTCTTCAGCCTACCTATATCCTCAATACTTGGACAGTCCAAAGATCTAGAAAGGAAACTCACGCTGAAAGCTAGATCAGGTCTCGTTCCCACCATAAGGTACATTAAAGCTCCGACCGCCTGTCTGTAGGGAAAGTCTAATGTTTAACTTCTGGAATTTCCACTGGAAGTGTCGAAATTGGTTGAAACATCTTACTGTTTACTGAATTATTACGAATGCGCAGAAAGCCAGTTTAACTGATTGCATAAGAAAGATTTAGATAAAAACTAAACAAATATGTATATGTTACGGTAACAGTACAAAATCGGCAGCTGTAAACATTTACCGGTATATGTATACATCCACCAATTTGATCGGCAAATCGAGTTTAAATTTGAGTTCAGCTTCATATATGTACTTTTACCGTCAAAAGTACACATTTTCCAACGTATATGTAAATTTACGTAGGTAAAAGTTAAAAATAACTATCAGTAATAAAATATACTTGTATATTAAGGTTAAAATGAATTTTAAATAATTTACATTATTTTATTATACATAAAAACAATTAATATATTTTGAACATAATTTATTTAAAACAAATATGATAAGAATACCTTCGTTATACCTTATTCCTTTCCTTATAATTTTATTCGCTTGTATAATCATTTTTTTTTTGTAATTCGAAATTCATTATTTATGAGACCTAATTTGGCCCAAAAAATAAATATTAGGTGTTTTAAAAACCTCTATACATTTACTAATATCATTAGGTGTACACATTTGCCGGAAATAGTTGTGCAAATGTAAGTTGAACTAAATTTACCAACCAAGTACACATTATATGTACACATATACCTTATGTGTACATACGCCGGCAAATGTGTACATTTTCCAATACTGTACTGTACTTTTACTGTAACATATACATTACGAAAAGGTTTCTCAAATTAACCAGAAGCTGTAAAATTTGTTGAAATAATGCCATGATTTCGTCGCTGCGCTTGCAACACCTCTATGTGTTTTTAGTAAAGTTTTCATTGAAGACAATAAACTGTTTTATTTAATAATTGATTGTCTTATCAATAAATTAAAAATTGCAGTATGGTGTCAAAAAATATTATGTATGAATTGAGACACAAGTAAAAATGATAACATGTACTGTTCTTCCACAATATTTTTTTATTACTCATTCATTAAAAGTACTATCTTGGCGCACGTTTTGTAATACGAGAAATGCCACTTTTGGTTGTACTTTAATAGTCTATTTAAAAAAAAAAAAAAAAAAAAAAAACAAGTTAAATATCTTAATGATTACATCTTATATAATGTCAACTAAACAAAACAACTGAAAACGGTTAATGTTCTTAAAAACAGTTTTACCAACTTAATCTCAGAATAAAACTTAGGCAACAACTTCAACACTTTCCCTTATTCTTAGATTGAAGAAAATAGTCCAAAATCCTGATATAGTGTCTGTAATCTAGGGCCAGGAAGAGGCTTCGTCATTACATCCGCGAGCTGATTACTGGTTGCGATGTGAACAACTTGAACTTCACCTTCGAGTACCTTTTCTCTAATAAAAAAGTACTTGATCTTTATATGCTTTGTTCGACGATGAAATTCTGGGTTCTGTTCCAGTCTTACAGTAGCCTGATTGTCAACATGCAGTATTGGTGTCTCTTGGATCCTTCCCATACTTTCAAAGAGTCGCTTAATCCAAATCACCTCTTTAACTGCATCGTTGGCGGCAATCAGCTCCGCTTCCGTGGTGGATGTGGCAGTTATTCCTTGCCTTTGACTCAGCCAAGAAATAGCTCTTCCTGCATGGGTGATCACTACTCCTGATGTTGACCTCCCAGTCTTATTACATCCTCCAAAATCTGCGTCACTGTAGCCTTTAAAGTTTCTGTTACTGGTTGGTTTATACACTATACCAAGGTCGGTGGTGCCTGCAATGTACCTGAGAACTCTCTGCAGCCTACCTATATCCTCAATACTTGGACAGTCCAAAGATCTAGAAAGGAAACTCAGGCTGAAAGCTAGATCAGGTCTCGTTCCCACCATTAGGTACATTAAAGCTCCGACCGCCTGTCGGTAAGGAAAGCCTGTTCTTTTCTCACTTTCCCTAATTTGTTTACTGGTCTCGGACTCCTTTGTCATTGGAGTAGACACTGGCTTACAATCTTGAAAGCCAAACCTCTCTAGTATTTTCTTGGCGTAAGCTTGCTGATAAATCTTGACTCATCCGTCCTCTGATCGTTCAATCTCGAGACCAAGAAAATATGATGCTTTCCTAGCGGCGACTTTAAATTCTCCCTCCAACTCCTTTATAAACTGATCAGCTTCTTGCTGATGAGAACTGATCACCAGACCATCATCTACGTATAGGGCTATAATTAATTTTGTATCTCCCTTTTGTCTGATGTATAAACAGGGATCTGCTTCGCTCATCTTAAAACATGCCTGCTCTAGGAATGTGCTGAAACGTTTAGACCAACATCTTGGAGCTTGACGTAAACCATAGATACTACGATTCAGCCTACACACTCTATCTGTATTGTCTTTGTATCCATCAGGTTCCTGCATAAATATTGTGTCATTTAGTTCACCATACAAGAAGGCTGTCGTCACATCAAACTGAAGTAGGTACATATTTTCTTGAGCAGCAATGCTGAGCATTGCACGGATAGTACTCAGTTTTGCAACTGGACTAAAGGTTTCGAAGTAGTCAACTCCTTGTCTCTGGCTAAAACCTTTAATGACAAGCCTAGCTTTATACTTGTCAACACTACCATCTGGATGATTCTTCACTCTACACCCACTTGCAGGGAATGGCTTTACTGCGTTCAGGAAGAGAAATCATATCCCATGTGCCGTTCTCTTTCAATGACTGCAACTCTTGATCCACGGCTTTCTTTCAATGGTGACTGTTTTCTCCATTGACTGCCTCATAAAATGAATCCGGAGTCTCTGTTCATTTATCATAACAAAGTCCTTATAAATCTTTGGCTTTTTTAAACTAGAGCGATCCCTCAAATTTTGAAGAGGGCTTCGAGCGGTTCTTCAAAATCCACTGGAGGTTCAAATTCAGAGTCTAAAAAAATTCTCTTCTTCCAACGATTCTGATTGATCTTCTGTTTCTGACATAATATCATCTTTTTCTTGTGTATTTTTTTTCCCTCATTTGAACGCTCGATATCTTTTATTTGTAGTTTCACATGTTCCTCACTCTGCCCGGGAATTTCATTGAATGTAACACTCTACACAGAAGTACCCTATTCTCTTCTTTTATCCAGATCCTATACCTTTCATCACCATCATAGCCGACTAAGTATCCTTTAATAGCCTTTTTATCAATTTTTCGGCGTTTCTGCGCTGGAATATGAGCATAACAGACAGACCCAATAATACGTAAGTGCCTTATTCTGGGTTTTTTACTAGTCCACAGCTCATAAGGGCTTACTCCTTCTGATGATTTTCCAGTTCTATTCAGTATGTACGTGGCAGTTGCAACTAACTCTGCCCACATTGCATCTGGAAAGCCTGCTACACTACTTGAGTACTTGAAAGTCCTAGCCATCTCAATACAAGTTCTAAATTCTCTTTCAATACCACTATTCTGTTTTTGGTGTATTTGGCGCTGTCAGTCTTTAAGTTATGCCTTCTACTTGTAGCATATCTCTTATATCTTTATTATCTAATTCACCTCCGTTATCACTTAAAAATTATTTTACAGAATGCCCTACTGTTTTGGCATATTGAAGAAAGTCTCTGAGAACTAATTTTACTTCTGACTTCTCTTTTAAGAGATATCACTGGCGATACTTAGTAAAAATATCTTTAAAAATTTCCACAAATCTTTTCTTTCCAAAAGACTCACTAAATGGTCCACAAACATCAGCTGAAACCAGTTCTCCTGGCTTATTTGCTTTTTCTCTGCGCCCAAAGGGTAGTCTATGTGATTTTCCATAGACACATGGCTCATATAGATTCTTCTCTAAGGGAACATTTATGCAAATTTCCTTTTGCAGCAAGGTCCTTATATGACGTCTATCTTGGTGTCCCCACCTCTCGTGGTATAATTGTAGCGTTGAAGAATTGTCAACAATATTTACATCTACTTTAACCTTTTGTGGCTGAATTTCTATCTTATACAAAGTTCCTCCAATTGATCGTATTCCTTGAATTATCACTTTACCATTATTCAGAAACCAACATTCTCTAGAGTTTGATTTGAATAAACTATTTGGATTTTTGTCGTTAACAGCAAGCACTGAGAATAAATTTTTAGATAGCCCAGGTACATACCAAACATCTGAGAGTACTATGTCTTGACCATCAACATCTGACGTTGCCAAAATTTTACCTGCTCCTACTGCCAGCAAAATTTCCTTTCCTGCTCCTTAGACACCACAAGGGCTCTCAAACTTGTAAAATTCTGTGAAATACTCTATACTATTACTGACATGTTTTGTCGCTCCATTGTCGACCCACCAGGTAGCTGAATCTCCATCAGCCGAGAAGGCCTCTGCCTCTATTGAAAGGATCGAGGTGCCAGTAACTGCTGCTGATTCTGACCTCTTCGGTTTTCCATAGGCAGCCCACTTTGGACACTGATATATCCAATGATCTTTTGCTTTACAATAGTGACACACATCCCCTTTCTTAACTTTAGTCTTATATGGCCTACCTTGGGTTTTCTTGGATGTATGTTTTACCTGTAATGCCTCTTGAACAACTGAGCTGCTGCTACCAACCTTCAGAAAGTTCCTTTCATAAGCACACAGTTGAATAACTCATCGAAGGTTTTCTTATTGCCATCTATCAACATTATCCAACTTGACTGAAATGAACTAAAACTACTAGGTAAGATACTTAAAATCTTACAAACTATCATCAGTTCAGGTAATGGATTTTCTTTTCTTTCTTATAATCCATTGTTTATTTCATACCACACATTGCCACTTTTTAATTTAGCAATATCAGTTGAGACATCATTCGCTTGTGTCCAACTGAACTTGAAGAAATCTGAACAGATATTAAACAGTTGGTCTTTCGATGTAGCTTCATATAGAACTTTTAATGCTTCCCTAGCTTCATAGGCAGTTTCTTGGTCCATAATCTTCTAATAAACTGTGTCTGTTACAGCACTGGTAATCGTGGATTTTGCATAGCTGTTAGCCTTACGAAAAAGATCACTTTGTTCCTTATGTTTCTTGACTTCTTCTTCCGTAGCTGAGCTTGCCAATGAATCTGGTTTTCTTAGCTGTCCATCGATTACTTCCAGAGCACCTTCATGATAATCAAGAAGATCCCTCATCTTTCTTTTCCACATAGGCCAATCAGTCTCACTACTCAATGGCCTTATATGCTTTGAAAAGTCCATCGTCTTTATTTACAAACACTACACAAAAACTAGCACAAGCATACTGGGACCCATACCCTATTGTGGTTATTTATAAATAACCACAATAATTACCACATTTTTAAACTTAAAAAAACAACTAAATAAATAAAATAAACACAATCAAGACAGCAATATTAACACGTTGACGGACAAATCGAAGTTCACTATGTGACATGACGGCAATAGCCGCACAAAACAAAACGGTCGTTTTTAGACACTGCGACTATAACAGCACAAATGTGCATTTACCGACGCCTAAGTAGAAGCCTAGTGTCATGTATTGGAAAAAAAAAACTTTAGGTTGAAACATGGCATACCGAAAATACTGTGTAATAATTATAAAATTATAATAATTTTATTTTTCATTTATTTATTTTTGTTTGAATATGAACTAACGTTTCGTGTAAAACTCCCAAATACTTTGTTGCACACAAAAAATTGCTTATTTGAGTAAATAAACCTGTCATTTACGTATTTAAATTTTTGCTGTTATAGCCGCCGTCGTCCCATTACTTAGTATCTAGAGTCCGCTGGCGCCATGACGGTTATATCCGCAACCTAATTAAAGGTGCTGAATTAATCAAAATTAAGTTTATTTAAACAGAAAGAGTAAAACTATACTTCTAATAATCTAAAAATTACATAATCATAGTGTCAATTTTCGAACTTCACTTGTTCCTACTGTCCGTCAATGTGTTAAAAAAGTGACGTGATAGTGACAGACATTTGTTTTCACTACAAAATAAAAATTAATGCAAACGTTTTAAAATGAGTGTAAATTCTGTGGTGATACCGGAGACTGAGGAGAGTTCTTAAGACGAATTTTTAAGACCACCGGAGACAATTGAAAAGCAAATTCTTCATTTTTGATTTTATTTTTTTGATGGAACCTGGTTCTCAAACTTGTAAGATTCATCCCCTTGCACGAGAAATATATATGATATAAAAATAATAAAATTATTATTTTGCAACACGGGCGGGCGATATTGTCTAAAATATACTATTTTAGGCATTTTGATGCTCATATCAGAATTGTCTTGCGAGCACCATTTCTTACAAGTGAAAAATGCATCGTCAGATTTGTTAAGGAACTCAATTGGATTAACTTAATTCTACTAGGAGTGTAAAGGGTGACGGCCCACATGAAAGCTGGCCCAAATGACAACCTCACCTGTACGTTGGAGCACCCTGTTAGAAACTGATGAGGCTCTGTCGACCGAATGATAAGTAATCGGATAAATAATATACCGGGGTCATTCCATGTCAAGTGGTCTAATTTTAAAAAAGTGCCCCGCGCGACCAGCACGGATTTGGCTGAATTTTTTTGTGAAGGACTTCCTATGTTCCAAATGAACTTTGGTAAAATTTTAGGTTCACTGGTGGAATATTCATGGAGCTACAGTCCTTTGTTTGACCCCATACTGGAACCCGCGACAGTAATGCCAGCGAGATTTCAACAACTTTGAATCCCAATATCTCATTCACAAGATTTTCAAAATGCATGAAATTTTGCCAACTTGTACAACTTTATGGGCTTTATTCAATGAAATTAATGAAACTTTTTATGCATTGCACCCAAAAAGTGTAAAGTGCTTCAAAGTTGGCCTAAAATTTAATTTAAAAAAAAATGTAAAGTTTAGGTTTCCACAACTTTGGCTGCAGTTAAGCTACAGGCTTGATACTTTGCACATAGTGTCTCTGTATAACTGTGTTTTCGAATGTGCAGTTTGAACTTCCTAGTTACTCATGTTAGCTTACAAATTGAGTGTAAAGTTTGTGATTTGTGTAATGCGGCCAATAATAGAGTCATAGATAGAGTCAAAAGAGTCATCCAGAAACTTTTTGAAACCTATTCCATTAGAAAGAGCATGTTTTAAACCCCCTAAAAAAGTTGGATAGATGTTTCAACGCGGGTCATTGCCACGACGATGCCACTACTGCCCTGGTGAAGAAGCACTTGCCAAATATTTGGAAGAAACGTTTCAGGAGTATGATTCAGAGGAGCTGATTGAATTTAAACGGTGGGTTCATATACTGACCGTGAAACGTTGGAAACGTGTATTTTGACTGGATAATTTCATCGAAAAGTTGACAAACAAGATTTGGATGTTAACAGCCCATCATTTCGTCTCAAAGCATCAGAGTGAATATGTGAAGTCATTGAAAGAAAGCTTGAAATAAACGGAACTAATTGTCTTGATGGATTTTGCTGAGAATTACTCCTTCATTGTCCAAGACGCTGCCCAGGGCTTTCATTGGGAAAATTCACAAGCCACAGTACATCCGTTGTTGTTTATTACATTAATGCAGAGGCAAAGTTGCAAATTGTAAATTTTTGCATAATTTCCCATCATATGCAACATGATACAGTAGCCGTTCACGTATTTATTAAAAAAATGATTGAGTTTTTGTTGACTCAAACAGATATAAAAAAAATACACTATTTTAGTGACGGTTCAGCTGCACAATATAAAAACTACAATAATTTTGTTAATTTGTGCAATCACAAAAATGATTTCAACATTGAGGCCGAATGGAATTTTGTCGGTACAAGCCATGGAAAATCGCCCTGTGATGGAGTTGGTGGCACCACTAAACGCTTAGCTGCTCGCGCAAGCCTCCAACGGCCATCATCTGACCAAATATTGACACACCAAAATATTTTCGACTTTTGTGACCAAAACATACATGGAATTAAGTAGGTGTATGTTCCAAAAGAAGAAGTTGAAGAAATCAAGAAAATTCAAGAAGAAAGGTGGAAAGAAAGTAGCACAATAGCCGGAACAAGAGAACACCATCAATTTATACCTGTCGATTTGAATTCAGTTTGTGTCAGCAGAAGTTCAAACGATTCAATAAATTTTGTTGCCAAAGTTTATGCTGCCATCTCGAGTTTGAAATTACCCAAGCTGTTTCCTGGCTATTATGTTGCCTGTATTTACGACAACAAATGGTGGGTCGGCAACATAGTGTAAATTTCAGTAGAACAAAACGATGCACTGGTAAAATTTATGCACCCACATGTTCCGACTGTTTCATTTTATTGGCCAGAAAAACAAGATGTTTGCTGGGTTCCTGAACAACATTTCATTTGCATGCTTCCTGCTCCTTCTGTTACATCATCTGGTGGACAATACCAATTTGCAGAAGCCGAACTGAAGAACGTGGCTAGTAAATACAAAAAGATGTAAAAGAACTGTTGGTGGCTAAAATCAAATTAGACTTCGGCTTGGAAACCCTGTAAGATACCCAATTTAGGCTTGGGAACCTAGGATAAGCAGCCCAATCATCGGCTTGGGAACCAGAAAGATACCCATACAAGGCTTTGGAACCTCAACAAAGAAACCGAACTACAGGCGTGGGAACCTGGATGAAGAAACCCACCCGTGGCTGGTATTGCACAGCTATTGGGCGTAACCTCTCTGGCGATAGGGTTGCCAGTTCAAGCTTCTGAACTGGTAGTGACAAAGTCACCATGGACCATTGCAAAACATACACTTATTTAATGTACCTTTGTTAAAACAACTGACAATCTGATCTAAGATAAAGGTGAATTATACGTTGTAGCGTACAGCGTCGCCACGGCAATGACGCCCTGCTTTGTACCTGATTTTAGGGCCTTATATATCCGCGTTGAAACATCTATCCAACTTTTTTAGGGGGTTTAAAACATGCTCTTTCTAATGGAATAGGTTTCAAAAAGTTTCTGGATGACTCTTTTTTGCAAAATCGGTTTGAAAATACCTTATTATTGGCCACATTACACAAATCACAAATTTTACACTCAATTTGAAAGCTAACATGAGTAACTAGGAAGTTCAAACTGCACATTCGAAAACACAGTTATACAGAGACACTATGTGCAAAGTATCAAGCCTGTAGCTTAACTGCAGCCATAGTTGTGGAAACCTAAACTTTACATTTTTTTTTTAGCAGTAAAATTTTAGGCCAAATTTGAAGCACTTTACACTTTTTGGGTGTAATGCATAAAAAGTTTGATTAATTTCATTGAACAAAGCCCATAAAGTTGTACAAGTTGGCAAAATGTCATGCATTTTGAAAAACCTGTGAATGAGATATTGGGATTCAAAGTTGTTGAAATCTCGCTGGCATACTGTCGCGGGTTCCAGTATGGGGTCAAACAAAGAACTGTAACTCCATGAATATTCCATCAGTGAACCTAAAATTTTACCAAAGTTCATTTTGGATATAGGAAGTCCTCCACATAAAATTTCAGTCAAATCCGAGATGGTTGTGCGGGGAGCCCTAGACCACTTGACATAGAATGACCCACCGGGATAAATAATCCCCTCTTAATAGCCAACAGCTTCGGTTGGAGGTGCAGTTAAGAGGTAGGGCCATCTCTGGTCCTTGGACTAAGAAATCGGTTCAAAAGGCGGATGAACCAACACGGCCAACGGCAGGGGAATGCAGATTGTAAGGGGGAACCACTGCATTAAGGATTATATTGATTTTCCCTAGTACAGATTATCAGGGATATGTTCAGATCAATTCACAAGTCCGGAGTAATAAGCTCCCCGAACGGAGGGAGCGGTTATGAACAGAAACATGAACCACAACAAGACCAACAGAAACCAAATTAAGAGAATATGCACATGGAATGTAAGAACAATGGCTCAAGCTGGAAAGATCCAGTGTGCACTAAAGGAGATGGAGCGTATGAAAATCAGCATAATGGGTGTAAGTGAAATGATATGGCCCGTCTCAAGCTACTACGACGTAGATGGACACCGAGTCCACTATTCACGATCCATGAATGGCAATTACGAACACGGAGTGGGAATGCTTGTCCACAAAAGTGTAGTAAAGCACGTACGTAACTTTGTCCCAGTAAACGACAAAATCCTGCTCATACAAATCAACGCTTCACCAGTGAACACTAATATAATTCAAGTCTATGCATCTACAACTACAACTCCAAATTCTACGACCAGATTCACAGTACCATAAATAATCTACCGAAACAACTTCTTATATTGATGGGAGATTGGAACGCAAAAATAGGTAAAGGAAGGGAAGAACATCATGTTGGACTACACGGGCTCTGAGAGAGAAACGACAGAGGAGAAACTCTGAGTATGTTTGCGACGGAACACAACTTAATTGTTCTGAACACCTTTTTCAAACTCCCACCTAGGCGCCTATATACGTGGAAGTCGCCTAGAGATAATGGTGAAGATGTTATCATAAGGAATCAAATAGATTATATCCTGGTAAACGCAAGGTATAGAAACAGCTTCTCAAGTGTAAAAATCTACCCCAGCGCCGACATCCAGTCCGATCATAACCCTCTAGTGGGAGAATACAAAACCAGGTATAAGAAAATACAACGAAAAATTCCTAAGAAACAGGATATCAGAAAATTGAAGGACAGAATAATGAAGGACAAAATAAGTAAAGCCCTGAATGAAAACTGTAGAAAGATCGAAGAAAAAGCCGGAAACACGGAAGAGAAAATGCAGTCACTTAACAGAGTGGTAGAGGAGATCAAGGACAAATTTCTGAAAAATGAAGCTAGACAAAATAAGACTTGGATGACAGGGGAAATACTACAGACGATGGAAGAGAGGAGAAAACACAAGAATGACATAACTACATACAGGGAGATACACCGTGAAATACAAAGAAAGATCAGAGAAGCCAGGCAGTAAGGATTGGAAGAAAAATGCCATGAAATAGAAGCACTTCAACGGAGATTTTATGACTTACATTAATGTACATAAAGAGTGAGAGAAATAACTGGAAAGTAAAAAAGGAGAACAGTAGGAAAACTCGTCAATGACAACGGAGAACTTATTGTGGATCAAGGAAGCATTAAAGACACTTGGAAGGAATACATAGAGAATTTTTTCTTCGATGAGAGAGGAGATCCCCCCTGGACCAACAATATTAACAAGCGAGATAGAAGCAGCCATAAGATCGTTGAGAGAAGGCAAAGCTTCAGGACCGGACGGAATACAGACAGAGTTCCTTAAGCTTTTGGATGAAGAATCAATAAAAATGATCTGAAAAATATTTAACAATACCTATAACACCGGCAACATTCCGAAAGAATGACTCATTTCTGAATTTATATTGCTGCCCAAGACACAAGGGGCAAAGAAATTCGGGGAATACAGAACCATAAGCTTTATGATCCATTTACTCAAGTAATTCCTTAAGGTTATCCATGGCAGAATATACAAGATATGCGAAGAGAGAGTAGCAGACACACAATTTGGCTTCATGAAAGGAGTGGGAACAAGAGAAGCACTGTTCAGTATACAAGTATTATTCAAACGGTGTAGGGACATGAATTGCGACATTTATACCTGCTTTGTGGACTACCAAAAGGTGTTTGACAAGGCCCAACACCAGAAGATGATACAAGTGCTGAAAGGCACCGGAATGGATGATAAAGACCTCAGAATTATACAAAACCTGTACTGGAACCAGACAGCCACCATAAAAATCAACGCTGGAGATGAAACAACAGAGGCAGTTAACATTTTGCGGGGCGTACGACAAGGGTGTATCATCTCCCCTCTGATATTCATTCTGTATTCAGAAGAGATATTTAGAGAGGCTCTGGAAAACGATGAGAATGGAATTCTTGTAAACGGTGAAGGACTGAATAATATCCGATATGCAGATGATACCGTCATATTTGCAGTTAGTATAGAAGGTCTACAACAGCTAATGAACAAAGTGAATGAAGTAAGTGAACGATATGGGCTAAAAATGAACATCAACAAAACAAAATTTATGGTCATAAGTAAAGAGAAGAAAGAAAACTGCGAACTATTTATCAAAAATATACAAATAGAACGGGTATCCAAACTTGTCTACCTGGGAACCTTAGTAAACTAACAGTGTGACCACCCACAAGAAATCAGATGTAGAATAGAAAAAGCAAGAGATGCCTTCATCAAAATGTCTAAGCTTTTCAAAAGCCACAACCTCAAATTAGATATCAAAGAAAAAATCCTACGCTGCTATGTGTTCTCAATATTGTACTATGGCATGGAATCATGGACATTGACCGAAGCAACACAAAAGAAAATCGAAGCCTTCGAGATTTGGCTATACAGAAGGATCCATAGAATATCATGGGTAGATAGAGTGACCAACGAAATAATACTGGAAAGAATGGGGATGGAAAAAGAGGTGATGAACACGATTAAGGGAAGAAAACTGGAATATCGGGCATATAATAAGAAATGACACAAGTATTACAATAAGCTTTAGTAAGACACACAGGCAACACAAACTTAATAATATAATGTAAGTAACATATTGGTTCTTGAGCTTTAACAATTCTCACAAAGTTTTTCTTTAAAAGTATGCTTCAAATTAATTTGGAACAGTCTCCTTTAATCATCAATACCAATCTTGATAAACAACAAATTATATAATAATAATAATAAAGCTACAAAATCACATGTTGCATTTATACTTACTTACATTAGTAATTCCCTCTCAGGGGAATCAACACCTTGTCGTTGGTGAGAGGGCTCAGTAACCTTGCATCCTGAGGCCTATGTGAGCATTAGCTGCCACTTAAACCTAACCTAACCTAACCTTGCATCCAGGGAGCGATGCCGCCGGTAGCACAGCTACTGGTAGGGCCACCCTTGCCGGTATGGTCTCGAAGTGATGAAGGTGAAGCTAAGAAGATTCCCACGCAGCGTCTGATCCAGAATGGGCTGCTGCAAACAGCGTCTGTTCTGCATGCTAGTGTGGCGAATTACGGTGTTTGTTTAGCGTGGCGAATTACGGCCAACACCCCTTATAGCAATTATGACGATTTTTCAAACAAGATGAAGTGAACCACAGGTGGGTAGATCATTCAATGACAAATCTCACACCCCCATATCTGCCTCAAGGATTCTGGGAGAGGCAAAAAATCGTTAGTACAACCTACCACTAAAGCGAAACCCATTATTTATTTTTATTTTTTTAATTTTATGTTGCTTTATTGTCAATTAGAAATACATAATTTCTGTGGACAAAGCACCGGCAAAATAAATAAATCACTTAAAAACTTAAACAAAACATATCAAAGAGAAGTACATACATACATAAATACATACATATCGTAAAACAATAAAGAAATAAATAGAGAAAAAATAAATAAACAATTAAATAAATAACAATAATTTTAAAATAAAATATCGTAAAGATTTTTTACTTTTTGAGTGAGGCTAGCTGAGACTAATAGGTGTGTGTGCGGTTCAAAAACTAGCGATCACCGAAAAATTCTGCAGTAGTGTAGTATGGTCGTTCTAGGAAATATGACTTGACGGCGGAACTAAATTTGGAGTTATTGGTGATAGATATTAGGTAGATAGGTAAATGATTGAACTATTTTTTTTGCGTTAGAGTAGAAGTATTCAGTAGTAGAATATAGATCAGTTCTGATCTAGGTAAGGGTAGATAAATATCCTGATCTAAGTTCCTTGTACTGTGTTTGTGTTGTGTTCTCTCCGGTAAAGCACGAATGTGTTTATGCATTTAGCTAACGGATTCCAGGATAAATAATGAAGGGAGAGTTAAAATTTTGAATTTTTAAAGTAGGGTTGACAATGGGTTCTACTACTCAAACCACACATATAGCGAATAGCTCTCTTTTGTAGCTTGAATAAAGATTCAAGTTGGAGAAGGTTGGAGTGACCCCAGAACGGAAGGCCATATCGCAGGTGAGATTCGAAAAGAGCGAAATAAGAAGATCTGGATGTATGAAGATTTAGCTCTGGAAATAGAGCTAATTGCGAAGCAAGCAGAAGACAGCTTCTTGGTTAAGAGCTCCACATTCTAGGTCCATTTGAGTGATTTGTCAATGTTGAGGCCCATAAATCTAACAGAGTCAACAGAGTTAATGACGTTGTTGTTCAGTGTAGAGGCGGGAGTGTACCTTTATAAGATAGGACTACTGTTTTCTTGGTACTTAATTCTAGACAGTTAGAATCGTACCATGACTTAATACACGCAAGGTCATTAGATATAGTAGAGTGGAGAAGCGGCAGGTTAGGTTTGGACCATGTGATACTAGTATCATCGGCAAAGAGACAATTTTTTTCGCTGATATTTAAATTAGTTATATCGTTCATGAATACTAGGAAGAGAATTGGACCTAGAACGGAACCTTGAGGGACATCAACATCCACCGCTGCAGGAGGAAGAGTAGTCATTTACCCGGACGAACTGTCTTCTATTGCCAAGATAGGATTTGAACCATTCCTGTGGAGTACCCCGAATTCCATCCATGCATTTTTTTAGTAAAATCTCATGGTTCACACAATCGAAGGCTTTGGAAATTTCACAAAAAACTATTGCTGTGAAAAGCTTGTTGTTAAGATTGTGGGAGATATTACTAAGAACAGATAATATGGCATCAATCGAACTTTTACTGGATAAGAATCCGAACTGATTCGATGTTAAGATGCTATATTTGGTCAGGAAAGCCATTACGCGTATCTTGACGAGCCTCTCTATGATCTTTGATAGAGAAGGTTGTAAGGCGATTGGTCTGTAGTTGCAGCAGCTGTCCTTATCACCACTTTTATGTAGAGGGATAATGATTCCTGACTTGAGGCACTGGGGAAAACACCCTTCTCGAAAGATTGGTTGATTAGATGGGACAGAGCGTTTATTGCTTCAAGAGGAAGGTTTAGAAATACTTTAACCTTAAAGCAGCAATTAACTTTAACATTTAAGCAGCAAGCACAAAGAACTTAAAATTATTACATACAACGCAAGAACGCTTCTGTCCT
This sequence comes from Phosphuga atrata, assembly GCA_944588485.1. NCBI lineage: Eukaryota > Metazoa > Arthropoda > Insecta > Coleoptera > Silphidae > Phosphuga > Phosphuga atrata. The sequence goes on along the minus strand of OX155904.1, from coordinate 22,186,599 downwards.
AAGAGAGTATAGTCGAGTTAGAGATTGAAATACGGAAGATCAAATGGGACGTTATCGGTCTTAGTGAAGTCAGAAAACGAGGTGAAAATCTCATAACACTGAAATTGATAACTGAAAATAAAACCTATCTTCTATGAAGATATAACAGCAGCCCTAAACGTAAAACGAATCCACTTCAGCCTAACATGTGGAGATTTTAATGCTAAAATTGGTCTAAAAACAGACAAATCTGAAACATGCCTGGGCAACTTTGGATCTCTCTCTCTCTCTCTTTCTCAATCCGAAGATTGGTTGGCAGCAATTCTTCTCCTCCACTCCTCTCTGTTCTCTGATAGTCTTTTCATTTTTTCAAATGATTTTACTCCTATATCCTTGAATTTGTTTCTTGTATTGTAATCTGGGTCTTCCTCTGCCTCTTTTGCCTTATTACCATTCTGCCCTACCATTTTGCCATACCATTCCTTCCATAACATTAATTATAAAATCATTGTGCCTATACATATGTCCTATTAACTGGTCTCTTCTCCTCATTATTGTTTTCAATAGGGCTCTTTTTCTACCAACTCTTCTAAGAACTTCTTCCTTTGTCAGCCTTGCCGTCCACGAGATTTTCTGTATTCTCCTCCAACACCACATTTCAAATGCTTCTAGTCTTCTCTTATCGCATGTACCAAGTGTCTAAGTTTCTGAGTCGTACAATGACACACTCCAGACATAGCATTTTATAAATGCTTTTTTGGTCTCTGCATTTAAGTCCCTTGATGTAAGAAGCACCCGTTTGTTGTTGAAGGCTATTTTTGCTTGCGCAATTCTGCTTTTTATGTCTGCTGAACTTTTGCCATCTGATGTGATTTTACTTCCTAGATAGGTGAACGTATTAACTTGTTTCAGTAGTACATCGTTAACTCTAATATCGGCTGTAATTTGCTGGCGGTTGCATACCATGATCTCTGTCTTCTGTGTGTTAATTTTCATGTTGTACTTTTCTCGTATGATCTTATTCATTCCTGTTAACGCTTTTTGCAGATTTTCTTCATTCCTTTCAATGATAGCAATGTCGTTAGCAAACCTTGTCATTTTAATTTTTACTCCATTTATCTTAATTCCTCACACAGCCTGTTTACATTACTTAATTGCCTCCTCAATATACAAGTTGAATAGTACTGGTGACAAATTGCATCCTTGGCGTACTCCGTTTTGCATGTATGCCTCTTGTAGTTCACCCTTTATATTTATATTGCCTCTTTGATTTTTGTACAGTTCATGTACTATCAAGTTTGGATCAGAAGGAAGAAATCCCCGGGGGCAAACCATGCTGGCTTTTCTGCTACAACATAACACTAATACGGGAGCGAGGTGTCGTAATAAATTACCGTAAACCAGGGATCCGAAGAAATGCCAGAAATCACCATTGAGGAAAGTAAAGGAGCCTTGTGGAAAATGAAAAATAACAAAGCACTTGGAGAAGAGGGAGTTGTTGCAGAAGCAATTAAAACTGGAGGCTTTCTCTTGCAGAAGAAAATACAAGCACTCTTTAACCATTGCCTGCAGGACAGCACTATTACGGAAAGGTGTTGTAAAGCAGGGATCCGAAGAAATGCCAGAAATCACCATCGAAGAAATTAAAGGAGCCTTGTAGAAAATGAAATATAACAAAACACCTGGAGAAGATGAAGTGATTGCAGAACCAATTAAAGCTGGAGGCCTTCTCTTTCTGAAGAAAATAAAAGCACTCTTTAACCTTTGCCTGCACGAGAGCACTATTCCGGAGGAGTGGCATGAAGCGACCACCATCTTGCTCCATAAAAAGGGAGACAAAGCAAACCTGGACAATTACCGCCCAATAACTCTCCTTAGCCATCTATATAAACTGTTTACCAGAATCCTAACATCAAGACTAGAGAACAAATTTGAGCTTTACCAACCAAGAGAACAAGCCGGATTCAGATAGGGTTTCGGAGCTAATGATCGCCTCCAGAGTATTAAGACCCTCATCGAGAAAACCGAAAACCGTCCTGTTATCCTGTTTATAGACTTTCATAAGGCATTTGACGATCGAAATGAAAGCAATAATGGAAGAGAGAATATCGAGTGGACTATAGATACTGAAAACTGATCTATAGCATATACAAGAACGCTACCATGTCGGTCAAAATACATGATTGCATCCGCATTAAAGTCGGAAGAGGGGTGATACAAGGAGACACTATTTCTCCAAAACTATTAATAACAGTCCTAGAATACGCTTTCAAGAAACTCGATTTGGAGACTAGGAGTATAAACATAGACGGTCGTAAACTCAATCTTCGCTTCGCAGATGACATTGTCCTAATAACCGACAATCTAGGAGAGGCGAAACAAATGCTCCATGAATTGGAAGAAGTATGCTCTGTGTTGGATAGTGTTGGACTGAAAATGAACTTTTCCAAGACTAAAAATTCATGACAAATATTGTTTTGAGTGAAGGCATAAGGATCAAAAACACCACACTTGAAATAGTGTTTCTTCTTCTTCTTGATTTATGACTTTGTCCTGTATTGTACTGCTGTCTACCCGTCTTGCGATCCGGACGTCCAGGACTCTTTCCATTTCTTGGGCGGGCGGCCTGGGGGTCTTCTGCTTTCTGGCCTTCCGTATTTTGCCCACTTGGCAATTCTATCCTGGTTCATCCTGTCTACATGGTCTATCCAGTGCCTTTTCCGGGATCTGACCCATCTGACAACATCTTCCGTTTGTAATTCATCTCTTATGGCGCTGCTTCTTATTTGATCCCGTAGTGTTACGCATTTTATTGCTCTCAGCGTTTTCATTTCGGTGCTTCTCAAGAGTTTCTTAGTTTTTGTTGTTTCGGCTCGGATGTCGGCAGCGTATGTTAGGATAGGTCTTACACAGGTTTTATATATCCTTATCTTGCATTCTGCCGTCATATATTTGTTTTTCCATATTAGGTTTCTTAGGCTACCGGAAATGAATGATACTTTGATGCACTTCGCTCTTACTTCCTCAATCAGGTTTCTGCTGCTCGATATTTGCGACACTAGGTAGTTGAATTTCATCACCTGTTCTATCGTTTTATTGTCCACCATAAGTTTGCACCTGACAAGCTCTTTGGATATAACCATTGATTTAGTTTTTTCTGTTGATATGATCATGTTGATTTTTTTGGCGGTATTATTGAGTGCAAATAGTAATCTTTGTAGGTCGTCTTCGTTCTCTGATGTTAGTGTGGCATCATCTGCATAACATATTATCTTGAGGCCGTTGTTAGTCATTCTGTATCCTGTTCCTGTGTTTTTGACCTCTTTGATTATTTCGTTCATCATGATGTTAAAGAGGGTTGGACTTAGGCTGTCCTCCTGTCTAATTCCAGCCTTGATGTCAATTTGTTTGTGCCATTGTTTTTGTTTAAGACTTTTATTACGTTAATTTATCTGTCTGTCCTAATGTATCCTCTCGATGTTGACGTAGAATATTTGTAATGTCGTTCAATTGTATTCGGTCAAATGCTTGTTTGAAGTCCACCTTGTCGCACTATGAAGATAGCGTCTATTGTTGATCTATTTTTGCGGAATCCTTTATTCGAATAAATTTATTATGAAATTCGAATATCAAAGGACAACCAGACATGCGAATTGCATAGCAGAATCAACCTTGGATGAGCAGCCTACGGAAAATTAAAACATCGTAAACGTCTTTAAAAGCGATCTTCCCATCTGCCTGAAGAGAAACGTGTTCGACCAGTGTGGTCTGCCGGTACTCACGTATGGAGCGGAGACGGTAACCCTAACGATATCATCAGCGAGGAAGCATAGAGTGGTACAACGAAAAATGGAGAGATCAATGCTAGGTTTACGTTTAAAGGACCACGTTACGAATCAGGGCCTACGTCAGAGGACCGGTGTGACAGACATTATAAAAAGAATAGAGAGATCAAAATGGAATTGGGCCGGTCACGTGGTCATAATGAAGGAAGACAAGTGGACGAAATGATCAAATCAAATCAAAAAGTATTTATTCTTTAGGAGCTACATGTATATACCATATATCTATAAGATACGTCAAAAGAAAAAAAAACAAGAAATATATATGGGTACGAAAAATGGCCCAAAGCAAAAAAAATGTTTAAAAAAAAGAAACCCAAAAGAAACAAATCAAAAATTAGTTGAAATCAAAACACACATAATTTGAAAATATTGGTTCATTAATTATTACTAGTCACATCAATTTTCACTTTTAAGAACTCGTCTATGGAGTAATTACACTTCTCACTCAAAAAGTCCTTAGTCATTTTTCCAAAGGAGTTAAAAGTTTTGGCTTCTTTGATGAAGTTGGGCTGATTGTTATAAATTTTGATTCCAAATCTATTTGGTGCTCCACTGCACAGTGACAAGTTACTCCTTGGCATCCGGTAGTTTGAGGCATTTCTTGTATTTATGTTGTGTATATCGAAGTTTTTATTAAATCGCTGTTTATTTTTGTATACATAGGACGCCAGTTCTCTTATATATATATATATATATATATATATATATATATATATATATATATATATATATATATATATACATATATATACAGGGCACTGTAAGTATATTATAGTTTTTAAAATGAGGCCTGTATGATTGAGTTGTCATAATTCTTACAAAGACCCTGATAACTCGTTTCTGTGCTATGAGAACACGTTGTACGTGCGTCGTATGTCCCCAGAATAGTATACCATATGTAAGCACTGATTCAATTTCAGCATAATATATATTCAGTAGCATTGAGTTGTCTAAGATTTCCCGAAGGTTCCTTAATATATAAACGTTAGTGTTTATTTTATGTATGATGGCATCTGCTGTTTTCTTCCATTGTAGATTCTCCTCTAGAAAAATTCCTAGAAATTTTATACTACTAGTTCTTTGTAGCACACTGTTATATAATTGTAGATTTAAGTCTTCGTTAAGTCCTCTCTTTCTATTAGTTTTAAAGATTATATATTTTGTCTTGTCAGTATTTAGGTGTAGATTATTGGCAGCAAACCATATCTCCATTTTGCTTAGTACTACTTTAGCCATTCTTGTTGAATCTTCTATGGTATTTCCGCGAACAATAACGCTGGTATCATCGGCATATAAAGTGCATATATCAGCTCCAATGTACGGTACCATATCTGCAGTAAAAATTGAAAATAGGATTGGAGCTAGCAATGTTCCTTGTGGAACACATACACATGTTGGTATTGTAGGTGAAGTACTATTCCCAATCCTTACATATTGATTTCGGTTCAGTAGGTAGGATTTGAACCATTCACCCGTTTTCCCCCTGAATCCGTATGTATAAAGTTTATCAATCAAATTTGAATGAGGTACACAGTCGAAGGCCTTCGACAGATCACAGAAAATGCAACCACCTCATCATGCACCTCATTTATAATCATATTGTAACATTGTTTAATAGCGGTCGTGGTTGAACTGGACTTACATAAGCCATGTTGCTCCACTGGAATTATATTGTGTTTTCTTATAAATGGAATTATTCTGCATTCCATGCAGTATTCAATGATTTTTGATAGTACCGACACCATGGCTACTGGTCTGTAGTTGTCCAATTCTGTTCTGTCTCCTTTTTTATGCAAGGGAATTATCTTAGATGTTTTAAGGATAGTCGGGTAAACTTCGCTTTTAAAGGAACAGTTTACAATATCAGCTATTGGATCTATTAGTTCTTCATAAAACTCTTTGATAATATTGCATGGAAGGTCATCTGGTCCGGAACTTGTTTTATGGAGGTTTGTTGGATTGTTTGGATTGTTGGAATGGAGATCACGCGCTGATAAGCGAAACTGGGGAAGACCACATACACGCTGGACCCACGATCTAAAAAGAATTGAAACCATGTGGATTAAGGCGGGTCAAGACAAAAAACAATGGAAAGCTATGAGGGAGGCATATCTCCAGTAGTGGACGTCGAAGGCTAGTTGATGATGATTGATGACCCTTAAACAATTTTGCAATTGCAATAGCAAACAACGTAACGTTTAAAACAAGTAGTCTTAAATAAGAACAATGACACCGAAACTTATTTTTAGGTTAAGTATTGTAATGGAACGCCCAAGCTGCTCATGCGTCGGGTTCCCCTCCAAGAGTTGGTAGCCCTGGTCAACCAGATGTTCTCCATTATTGTTGAATATACGTTAGTGTTAAGTCATATTAAATAACATTGTAAATATAAAACATATTAATAATAGTTGTTTATAATACAAATTATATTATTATATTATAATACATGGTGCCGAAACCAAGTTAAAATGTCCGAAGATAGGGCAAATATAAAACCGCCGAAATATTTCGTTACAACGATAGAAAACATCGCAGAAGCAACTGGAAACTGTGGCTACAACAGTGGGAGTGGTACGCCGTTGCAACTAACTTAAGCAAAAAGAAAGCAGAAGTACAGGTTGCAATTTTCATGACAAGTATTGGTCCATACTAACTTTACAAACTACTTTACACCGAGAATTAATGAAACCTATGAAAGATACATGTTCAACCTCATGACCCAAGAAAGTGGACAATATTTTGATGAATTTCTTACTAATCTCAAAACCAAAGTTAAAAATTGTGGTTATGGAATTCTTGAAGACAGCATAATTCGGGATAAAATAGTAATCGGCATAGAAAGTGACACTACAAGGCAAAAACTCCTGGCAGAACATGAATTAACCCTAGAAAAAACAGTAGATATCTCTCACTGGAAACTCAGTGGAACAGGTTCAACAACAAGTGAAAAATATGAAGAATACAGCGTCAGTAGAAACGGTTACTTATAAAAAGAAAAATAATTATATTAATAATAGTGATAAAGATAGACAGTGTAAAAAAGAAAAAGTGAATTCGAAGAAAGAGAATTTAACTGTGGAAGATGTGGTACGAGACATGGAGTTAGGGCCCAGCATTTGGAAAAACATGTGGGATATGCCATAGAAGAAATCACTTCACTAAGTACTGTAAAAGAAATGAAACAAGAAATGTACAAACACTGGAAGAAGAAAAGAAAATATGTGATGCAGATTACTATGTCTGTGAAATCGGAAAGGACACAGGTCACGAAAAGGACTGGTTTGAGACAGCAAGCTTGTCAGGAATTCAGGTAAAATTTAAACTTGGTTCAGGTAGCCTATGCAATGTATTAAGTAAAAATATAGCAGATAAAACTAGAGCCAACATAGAGCAGTCCACTACCAGGTATTTGATGTCATTTTCTAACCACAAAATGCCTGTATTAGGAGAGGCATGGATCGAAACACAAATTAAAAATAAAAAGTTAGCCGTCAAATACATAATAGTAGAGAAGGAAGTTACACCAAAACTCGGCAAAACAAGCTGTGTAAACCTCAACTTAGTGAGACGAGTTGAAGAATTGTCAAAGAAAAACGAAAAACTTTTTGATGGAATTGGATGCCTGAAACAATTTAAATACGATATAGACCTGATAGACAACCCTCTGCTGCCGATATGCCCACCAAGAAAGGTACCATATATAATCAGACATCAAGTAAAAAAAGAACTGGAGAGTATGGTTGAACAAAAAATAATAAAAGCAGTCACAGAACCAACACCAGCAGTTTCACCTATGGTAGTAGTAAGAAAAAATGGAAAAATACGATTGTGCTTAGATCCATCAGTTATAAATAAAAACCTAAGAAGAAGGCACTACCCTCTAAACACGGTTGAAGAAATAACTTCAAGAATACACGGATCATAATGGTTCACTTTATTAGATTACAAAAGAGGTTTTTGGCAGCTTAGAGTCACAAAAAGAACATCAGAATATTTAACATTCAGCACGGCATTTGGAAGATACTCTTGCCTGAGAATGCCATTTGGTTTAGCATCTGCGCCTGAAGTATTTCAACAAGTCATGAGCTCACTCTTCACGGACATAGAAAACACAGAGGTATCAATGGATGATATACTTATACATGCTGAAACACAAGATAAATTAGAAAAAATTACACAAAAAGTGCTAGATAAATTTCGAAATTCAGGGTTAAAACTAAATAAAGAAAAATGCATATTCAGTACACAAGAAGTTAAATTCTTAGGACATATTGTGACGAACAAAGGATTGAAGCCAGACCCAGAAAAATTAGAAACAATAAATAAAATAAAGAGACCTGAAAATGTAGAACAACTGCAAGGATTCCTTGGGTTAGTAACATACCTCTCAAAATTCATGAAAAACATGGCTGATGTAACTAGACCATTAAGAGTATTACTGAAAAAAGACACAGAATGGTATTGGGACAACGAGCAAGAGGAGGCTTTTTTAAAATTGAAAGAGTTACTGAAAAAGCCTCCTGTGTTGGGATATTATAATCCAAAATGCGTCCACTGAAAGTAGTATAACCTCACTACTTTCAGTGGACGCTGAAAAAGATATACAGAAAATAGCAATGAATTAAAAGAACTAAAAGAAATAATTTTAAAAGGATGGCCTGACAAAATTGAAGAAGTCAAAGATAACTTAAAAAAATAATGGACATATAGAGAAACGCTGAGCGTCATTAATAATCTGATTTTCAAAAGCTACAGAGTATTAATTCCGCCATCAATGGTACCGTTAATAATGAAGCACTGCCATCTGAGTCACAAGGGTGTACCAGGAATGCTACAATTTGCTAGAGACAACGTTTTCTGGCCTGGAATGACAAAAGACATTACAGAATATGTAAGAATTTGCAAAACCTGTAATAAAATTCAGAAAGATAATCCAATGGAGCCTTTGATACAACAGAGACCACTTAAAAGATCTTGGAGCATTCTCGCATCGGATTTATTCCATTTTCAAGGAAATGAATATCTACTAATAGCAGATGCCTACTCATGATTTTTTCAAACAAGTGGATGTGACAAATAGCACCACTATTATCAATGTCTTGAAAGCATGGTTTGCTACATTTGGAATACCAGACACACTTCAAACAGATGGAGGCAGACAGTATAGCAGTCATGAATTCAAAGAATTTACTAAACAATGGCAGTTCGAACACCGAATTTCAAGTCCACATTTTGCCAGATCCAATGGTTTAGCTGACAGATATGTACAGGAAGCAAAAAATCTACTCAAAAAATGTTCAGAAAATAGCTCAGATATTTACTTAGCTCTGCTACACCACAGAAATATGCCCAGACTCGACCTACGATCACCATGTCAACGACTAATGAATAAAAGAACCAAGACTTTATTACCTACCAACGAGAAGTTATTTACACCTAAAATTATAAGAAATGTTACTAAGAATTTGAAAACAATAAAGAAGGAAAAGGAAAATGAAGATAGGGGAAAAAAGGAAAATGAACAATTTATAATAGGAGAAGATATACTACTACGAAAAGAACACAAAAATTGGATTCCATGGATTCCAGCCAAGGTGATAAGCAGAGAACAGGGAGCACCCAGATCCTACAATGTCAAAACTAATGAGGGAGCAACTTATCGCAGAAATTCTTGGCATCTTAAACATGTCGCTAGTCCTGGAACCGGACCATCTAACTCGTCAGACAATGAGCATCCCTCTACAGGTTTTCAGGAGAACCCAGTCACTGAACAGACACTGAATCAGCGACTGTCTCAGCTAATATCGATGCCGATCACGACACCACCGTCGCCTGCCAGACATCCAGTTACAGATGCGACCGAACCAACCCTGAGTACGACTAGTAGCGGTCGTGTCATTAAAGTACCGTTGCGTTACCGCTGAAAAAGGGGGATGTAATGGAACGCCCAAGCTGCTCATGTATCGGGTTTCCCTCCAAGAGTTGGTAGCCCTGATCAACCAGATGTTCTCCATTATTGTTGAATATACGTTAGTGTTAAGTCATATTAAATAACATTGTAAATATAAAACATATTAATAATAGTTGTTTATAATACAAATTATATTATTATATTATAATACAAGTATGAATAATAATATTGAAGCAATATAATCGGCTACGCCTAATTTCCAATAAAACTAAGAAAACAGCAATGTTATTGTACAAAATTTACTCACCTGTGCTGCATTTTATTTAGTATAACAAGATTTTATTCTACGCTTTTACAAAGTTAAAACACAAATTTAAAACACAAACCGTTAAAATACAAACTGCTGAACCATATATGTTCAAACCAAATCTGACATGTGCAACATGAAGAGTTTTTTTTTACTCTTCTCTCTATGTGAACACAACCAGAATTGAAAATTAGGTGCACATATAGATTTTGTCAAATTGATATCTTGAGGGAAATAACACATAGTTGTACGACGAGTTGTACGACAATGTATCGACTTGTAGTCGATGCGGAATTCGATTTTAAGGCTATCTAGCGAAAAAAAAATACACATAACGGTTTTGGCAGGCGAACTGACGATTTCCTATTCAGCATCTCTTTCATCTTTTTCATTTCAACTTCTTCATTCTCTTAAGGCTTCTTCTCCAACTTTCATCTTCTCAAACAAGGAAATACCAAAGCAGAAAAAGAAAGGAAAGGCGGTTACCCAAAGGGCAATCAGGCTAATAATAAGAATCTGCCCAACTCCCAATTCTCCTGGCTTAGACACAAGAAACATGACTGTCGAGATTCCATTGGACACGTTGAATGCCGATACGAAAAGTAGGGGCAAAATGGTGTAAGGGTTTTTGGTGTGGGTAACACTGTGTAAGGCAATCAGTGAAGAAATTGTTGTTAGGCCGATTAGAATTGAAGAAATGATGCTATCGGTGAAATGCGATTGGATAATTAATGGTAGAATTGAGGCAATTACTGAACAAATTGTGAAGAAAATTGTTATTTGGTGCAGAACTGTTGACTTTGGCATTTTTTGACAATAATTTTGACATTAATCGCCACGAATGCTTATATTTATTCGTTTTGTTTTTGCAAACAAAGTTTTAAAAATATTTAAGATAAGATAAGAGAAGGCATTTCTGGGGCTTTCAATTTTGGTTACCTACTGAAATGACAGAAAATCTTTCATTTCTTCATGGCATATTAAAACCAAAGTTTTAAAAAGTCCAATTTGCAAACACTTTTAGTAAATCAGACTAGTTTCACTATTTGTAAAACAAAATCTTTAAAATATAACGGACTTATGAGGTGGATTACCTTTAGGTTACCAAAATTATCTCTAATTCTTCAAGTCAACGATGGAATTAGATTACTAAATTACAGTGTTTTGGTTGAGATTTTGAAAACTATTTGAAAAATTCTCAGTTTGAGTCATTTATATATACTGAGTGTCCATTTTTATTGTTCTTCGGTGTATTTAGTATGACGTTTTGAATAACAAGTTTAAATAAGAAAAGTTTATCCTAACACTTTATTTCTTAACCTTCACAAACAAAATTTAGTTTAATTAAGAAAATCTTAACCTATAACACATTTCTTTCACACATTGTAGAACTCCAACCTATTAAAATTGGCATGGTTTTTCGACTTTTCATAATTTTCCACAGCTTCCTTAACATCCACAACAACTTCTTTCCTCTTCCGTATCGCCAGCAACTCTTTCAACTCCCTACTCCTCAACTTCATTTTCTTACGCCTTCTCCTCGCAGTCTTCATCTTCTTAAACAGATAACTAGCAGAGCCAAATAAGAAGGGAAAGGCGATCATCCAAAGCACGATCAATGTGATTATAATAACTTTTCCAGCTCTCCATTCCTCTGCTTTGGATATGATGAAAACGAATGTGGTGATTCCATTGGATACGTTGAAAATTGATATTAAAAGGAAGGGTAAAAGGGTGTAAGGGTTTTGGGTGTGGGCGACACTGTGTAGGGCGAAAAATGCGGAGATTACGGTTAAGCCGACGAGAATTGAAGAAATTATGTTGTGGATGAAGTAGGATTGGATGATTAGTGGTAGAAATGAAGCAAGTATTGACCAAATTGCGAAGAAAATTGTTGTTTGGTGCAGAACCGATAATTCCGTCATTTTTTGACACTAAAAATTTTGACACTAACTCCATCGTATTGTTTCTTCAATTCCCTTCGCTTTGTGATTTGCATGTATTTTTACAAGGATTAAATGGCAGGACAGATAGATTTTTCTACAGCTTCTTCCACCATTTCTCTAACCATGATTTGCTCAAACTTTTGTTTTTTAAATTTGTCCCTTGTCGCCTTTCTACAAAGTTTCAGTTTTCGTATTTTCTTGTCAACCAAGAACTTTTTCAATAAGCAAATCGCAAAACCAAAGAAGAAAGGAAACGCGGTCACACAAAGAGCAATCAAGATAATCAGAAGAATTTTCTCAACTCTCCATTTCTCAGATTTGGATACAAGGAGAATGATTGTGTAGATTCCATTGGACAGTTCAAGATTGATAAGAAAAGGAAGGGGGAAAGGGTGTAAGGGTTCTTGGTATGGACGACACTATGTAGGGCTAATAATGCAGAAATTGCTGTTAAAGCGGCCAGGATTCCAGACAATATGTTGTGGATGTAGTGCGATTGTACAATTAGGGGTAAAAATGAAGAGATTATTGACCAAATCGCGAAGAAAATTGTTGTTTGTTGTAGAGCTAAGAGCTTTGTCATTTTTTTGACAATAATTTTGACACTAAATCTCCATTAACCAATTTCCCCAAAAAGCTCGTTCGATTCTCTCCGCTTTGTGATTTGTTTGTGTGTAAGTAGCTTTAGTACTTTGACCGGAAGCATCTGTCCGTCTGTTTCCTAACACCTAGACTCGACGGGGGCTGCGATTATAATCTTTTTTTTTCGAGTTTTTGGGACAGACAGACAGGTGTCAAAAAAGTTATTGGTGTTATTAGCGGTGGATAAACATCCCGTTCTTTTTCCTCCACTGTTTTCTTTCACAAAAGCAAATAGGACTAATCGCCGGACCGGAAAACCTTCTTTGGATTCTCGAAATTTGTATTTTGTTTAGCCGCTTTTGCTCGGATTATAAAATCTAGACGACAAAAGATTATGTAAACTCCGTTTATTTACGTTTGATAAATAAGGGATTTATGAGATTGTTGTTTGAGGGATTTTCTTTATTTTCTAATTCAAATTATAAATAAATATATAAACTATAGACACAATTTTAGAATTAAATGGACCTCACGGATATGCAAACGAAAATTGACAGAAAACGCTAGAGAGACAAGAATAGGGCGACAAGATTAGATAGACAAGACTAGACAGACAAAGCTAGGCAGACAAGACTAGACAGACAAGACTAGAGAGACAAGACTAGACAGACAAGACTAGGCAGACAAGACTAGACAGACAAGACTAGACAGACAAGACTAGACAGACAAGACTAGACAGACAGGACTAGACAGACAAGACTAGACAGACAACACTAGACAGACAAGACTGGACAGACAAGACTAGACAGACAAGACTAGACAGACAAGGCTGGACAGACAAAATTAGACAGGCAAGACTTTACAGACAAGACCAGATGACATGATAAAAAGTATGATGACACCTGTTTTAATTAGTTTCGGAACTGTTAATATTAGCAGGTGGAATAACTGAATTTAAATTAGAGAAAGCTGCTCGTTGCTAGATAAGTGTCAATATCTCCAATTAAACTCTTGTTAGAAAGCTAAAACTAGGTCTAATTGCATCAAGTGTAAATAAACTTACAATTAGTATATTCGACTTACGATTACTACGAATTACTAGATTTACAAGACGGAAAATATAAAAAATTTAAAGAGTATTTACATTGGTGTGTAGTCTATAATATGTATTCTGCTAGGTGAGTAGTGTACGTGATATTAATATATAGGCTAGATTATGGAGAGGAGGAAATGTTTGGTCTTTTGTCAAGTAGACGCAGCAAGTTTTGACTGGTTTGAGCTTGGAAACTGGGCGGCGTATGAGTGTGAAATCTGAAACTTCCGAATGTTGAAACAGAGACATTGGTTCATAGATCACAACGTTTTTCCGGTAAATTTTTCGGTTAAAATGTCTCACCAATTTTAGAAAATACGATGAATAATGAACAACTTTTAAGCAAAACATACAAATAATTTGAATGTTAAGAAGATGTTTGATATTGTTCTTTCTGATTTACGTTACTTTGCTTTTTGAATTTTTTTCTGAATTTTATTGTTAATATTATAGTTTTATGAGCTCGTTAAAGTTATATTTTAATTTTTATTGTACCGCATTTAGTCATAAAGCAGATGTTTCGGATTAGTATTTATTGGTCGGAAGAGATTTCTTTTTGTTCAAATAGCTGGAATTTCGAATGGAATTTCCAACGGTTTGACTCACGTTTCAGCTTTTTGGCACACCGGACGGAGGGACTCGTGCCTCGAATTTCTATTTTCGATAATCGATACAAATATAAATTTTCAAAAACGAAACTCAACTGTTGTTTTCATTTTGAAAATCCACTTCCTATTCACTTGCAGACAAAATTAAATGAAACTTGAATGATGAAAAAATAAGTTGAAAATCAATAATAAGATGAAAATCTATTTTTTCAGAAATTCGTTGAATTGAATATTGATTGAAATCAGAAAATGTACTAGTACTAGTAATAACATGCAAACAGCTGTAGTATAATTCTATATCCTGCATGGTATTAGCCAGGGAAGTAGTTGTTTCAACATAAGGTTTGTCATAATCTTAATAAGACCTAATATTATAGAGCTACGAACAGGTTGAATATATTTATATATTCAAGCAACATTTGGTCTAATAAGCTTAAATAATTTTGAATTAGTTTTTCTAACTCTTAAAAATCAGATTTGTTTTGCAAAAATCTCAAAAAGAGACAAAGTTTAAAACCAAATGATTGATTCTGATACAGAAGGCAACACTTTAAAACTTTAAAACTTTATCAATTTATAAATGTTTTTCTTATTCACAAATAATACATTTCATATTTCAAACATTTTTCATTTGTATTTTTCTTGCAGCATCACATAAAAAGTCAATTTTTCTTTGTCTCTGAGAAAGAAAATTACAAACCATTACAGACATTTTTACTCCGTAATACTTTTTCATTTAAAAAATTGTAATCCCAAATATTTTCCATTTTAATTTTACTCCTAAAATTTTTTTTCTAAAATTTCAGTTTCTCACTAATAAAACACCAACTTTTTTTTGTGAAACTGTAGCATTATTTTTGGAAGCTTGAAAGCCCTTCCTCGAGTTCTTCCTGCACTTAAAACCCAGTGTTTACAAAACGTGATAGTGCAGAGTTTAGCTTTGTTTATTTTCACAAAAATTCTAGCAAAATCAAGGAAATAATAAATAAATCCAATATTGCTTCACGTAAACAATTGAATATTGTCTAAATATTTACATTTGCCTTATTTTTCAAATTCCCTCCGACTCAAAGCCCTTCCAACTCAATATTTATAATCAGAATACATAACAAACTTTTATATAAAATATGTCTGTCGAAGAGAAAGCAGATAGAGAATAGAGAAACTAGACTAGAACTGGTCTGGTTTCTTTAGTCTTGTTTAACTAGTCTTGTCTATCTAGTCTTGTCTATTTCGTCTTGTCTGTCTAGTCTTGTCTGTCTTGTATTGTCTGTTTAGTCTTGCTTGTCTAGTCTTGTCTGTCTAGTCTTGTCTGTCTAGTCTTGTCTGCCTAGTCTTGTCTGTCTAGTCTTGTCTGTCTAGTTTTGTCTGTCTAGTCTTGTCTGTCTAGTCTTGTCTGTCTAGTCCTGTCTGTTTAGTTTTATATATAAACTAAGCTAAGTCTTGTCGGTCTAGTCAGTCCAGTCTCGTCCGTCTAGCCTTGTTTCTTTAGTCTTGTCTGTCTAGTCTTGTCTGTTTAGTCTTGTTTGTTTAGTATTATCTGTCTAGTTTTGTCTGTCTGGTCTTGACTGTCTAGTCTTGTCTGTCGAGTCATTCTAGTCTTGTCTGTCTAGCCTGTCTAGTATAAAGTGACTACACGTCCCGATTTTGGAGCGACAGTCCCGCTTTTTGGAGGACAGTCCCGCGTCCCGCCGATGTTCAAAAATGTCCCGCTTTTTAGAAAATATCTGCATTTCTTATTTTAAGTGAAAGAAAATCATATATTTTTTTTAAATAAGAATTAAAATTAATTAAAAATCATAATGTTCAAATTATTGTTTTTTAGAAATATTTTTAAAGTTACCAATAATTAATAATAAATACATTTTTGTAAAATTATTGACAAGTATATGAATGTATACAATAATTGCAGTTTATGATACAAGTGTGTGAAGAAGGACTTTTGTGCATGAGTTGCGAAGATTAAAACACGAGCCCAAGGCAAGTATTTAATCGCAATGAGTGCACGTCAGAAAAAAAAAATTCACTAAGTCTAGTTTTTTGTTTAGTGACGCAAGTTGTTGCCACTGTAACAGCCAATATAAATCGTTTAATAATGAAATTCCATTTGATTTACATTGGACTTTTACGCACGATTTGGTTACTTCTACACACGATTATTATAATGGCATGCTTCACATACAATAATCTATTAATTTGTTCATTTTGGTGTGTGAGAAGAAAAAAAATATTTTTTTTAATTAACGGTCTGCTTTCATAACTAAATTATAATTCTCATTTCAACCCATTTGTCCCACTTCGTCTCAATGAAAATGTGGTCACTTTAGTCTAGTGTTGTCTGTCTAGTCTATCTAGTCTTGTCTGTGTAGTCTTGTCTGTCTAGTCTTGTCTGCCTAGTCTTGTCTGTCTAGTCTTGCCTGTCTAGCCTTGCCTGTCTAGTCTTATTTGTCTCGTCCTCCGCGGTATTGTAGTTAGAGTCCCGGGTTCGAATTCTGGTCGGGGAGGCGACAACTAAGGCGGTTTTCACTAACCGTCCGGGCTGCCCATCCTGAATAAATGCAAAATATGCGATACCGGGGTGGCGCGTATTAAGACCCAAAGTGGATTAGGGGGTTTAGTGAGAAAAAAAAAGTCTTATTTGTCTTGTCTGTTTAGTCTTATTTATCTATACTTTTTTGTTTAGTCTTGTCTTCCTAGTCTTGCCTGCCTAGTCTTGGCTGTATACTCAAAATCAAAATCAAATAGATTCATTCTACGATGTACAAGGCAAAATTACATATTGAATATTTCAGTGAAAAATTCATTAAGGCTATAGTAGCACTTCTACATTATTTTAAGTTTTTTAAGTTTTGCAAATTAAAATTTGATATTGGAGTTCGTAGTTGCTTTTGACCTCTTGTATAGTGATGGTCTTGGTCTATGTTTATTATAATTGAGGCCTTATTCTTGTGAATTGTTTCCCATGTATATGGATTGTATATTGTAAGGAGATTTAACTTTTTAAAATAGGGCATACAAGATGCTGTTCTACTTATATTTATGATTGCCCGAATGATTTACTTTTGGGCTTTGAAGACCCTTTGAGTTTGTGGCGAGGGTCACCATATTATAATCCCGTACGAGATGGCAACGTTACGAGATGGCGTACGAGATGGTTCGATTGTACCTCCGCGTGGCATATATTTAGCAGCACAGATTGTTCTACTAAACAGCGGATATCTCTAATAACAGGCTTTATACAATTCCTTAGGCCATATACGATGAATACGGATATTTCAGGTTAGATTTTCTTCAAAATTTACTCCTAGAAATTGAACTGTGTTGGTCCTTTGAACCGTTGCGTTAAATCGTCTTCTCGCAAACTACGGGTTGTTTGAAATACAATATATTTTGGTTTTCCAATATTTAAATATAGGTTGTTGGCAGACAACTATTGATAGACGTCAATTAGAAGCTCATTTGCCTGTGATTCCTCTTTTTGTACAGACGGCTCCGATACTATTAAGCCGGAATCGTCTGCGTAGAGAATGCATTTCTTGTCCTTTAAACAAAATATTCCAATTGTATCAGGTCTGCAGTAGGGCATCCAAACCGGTTAAAACCGAACCCGGTTAACCGGATTTTCTGTTAAAATTTACGAAACCGTAAAACCGGGTTTTTTCGAAAAACCGAAAGTCGGTTTTTATTTCTTTTATTTTTTTCTTCAAGTGGAAAATACATAATTTTATTTTTCTATGGTTATTTAAGAAGTATTATATTGTAGATTTATTTGTACTTAAATAAAATGTAAGGGGTCGTCCATTAATCACGTGATGTTTTTGAGTAACTTTTGATTCCAAAGTTTTAACTTCGTGCCAGATTGTAGATTGTAGATATGGTGGTGACGACCTGTACTGCGACCTTTATAGATCTATTGTACCCCACCCTCCTCCTCCAAGTGTTGGTGTGCCTGCCCATTTAGAGCGCCTCCTCTAATCCTGACTCCTTTAGGAATCTCAGGATCTGGGTGGGATTCAAGGCCTGCAGCTCCTCTGTGTTTAAGCAGTGAGCCCCAAGGTACAGCTGTCTCTTGCGGAGTAATGCTCCGCAGTCTTTGAGCAGATGTATGGGGGTTTCCTCTGCTGAGCCACAGAATCTGCATCCATCATCCTCCTCTAGGCCTAGGGCCTTGAGATGTTTCCTAAGTCTGCAGTGTCCCGTCAGGGCTCCTGTCAGAATTCTGAGCTTGTTCCTGCTTAGTTTCAGGCAAGCTTTAGTTCTCTTCTGGTTGAAAGATCCCAGCATCACTTTGGATTGCCTTAGCCCTGGAAGTTCTTCCCAGGTTTTCATCCATTTTTCTCTTATTTCTTCATCTAAACTTTTGCGGATGGTGTTCACGCTCATACCGCAAAAGGGTTCCGGACCTATAAAGGGGCTACTGGATCCCTTGTTTGCTAGGTGATCGGCTTCTTCGTTTCCGTCTATACCAGTGTGTCCTGGTACCCAGTATAGCGTTACTTTATTATCCCTGCCAAGTTTATTCAACTTCCCCACACAGTCCCATACCAGTTTGGATCTGATGGTGTATGAGCTAATGGCCTTGATGGCTGCTTGGCTATCTGACAGGATAGCAATTCGTTTTTTGCGGTACTTCCTGTCGAGGTTAAACTGTGCACATCTTTCGATTGCGTGTACCTCCGCTTGGAAGATACTTGGGGATGTTCCCATGGATTCGGAGTATCTGGTACGAGGTCCAAACACTCCTGCACCAGTTCCTTCCTTTGTCTTCGAACCATCTGTATACCACTTGATGGCATTTTGCTCTATGTGGTATGCTGAGGATTCGTCGCTCCAATCGGCTTTACTACTACACATTGCTGTGTAGTTTTTCTCGAAGTGGTATTTGCATACCATTTCGTCCTTTGGTATTTCCAGCCAGGGGATCTTGGCAGCGAGGCTGTTTCGGTCTCTGCTCCCGATTATTGTACCTCTGCCCATTCCTTCCTTGCTGAACCTTACGATCGCCGATCTGGCGGCGCTCTCCACCACAAGGTGTAGCGGAGTCAGATCCAGCAGCAGCTCCAATGCTGCTGTCGGACACGACCCCATCGCTCCCGTGATGCAGACACACGCCAGTCTTTGAGTCTTCTCTAGCTGTTTCCTCATAGAGGCCAGCTTGATTCTACTTCCCCACGCAACCGCCCCATAAGTGATTGCAGGTCTCACTATCATGGTGTACATCCATCGCAGGATAGTGGGGTTACAACCCCACGTTTTTCCTGCTAAATTTCGGCACACCATTAGGGCGCGTTTGGCTTTACCTACCACTGTCTCAGCGTGTCTATTCCAGAGGAGTTTGCTATCTAGTGTGATACCCAGATACCTTATCTCCTGTTGGTATTCTACTGCCTTCCCATCTATGAGTATGGGATGCAGGCAGTTTAGTTTTCTCCTTCTAGTAAATGGTATCACCGTGGTTTTGCTCGGGTTGAGTCTCAATCCCACTGTTTGACACCACTTACTAGTTACTTTGAGGCCTCTCTGAACAATTTCACAGAGCGTTCCCTCAAATTTTCCTCTGGCCATTATGACTATGTCATCGGCGTAACCTTGACATTTGATGTCTAGGTTGTTTAGCCTAACCAGTAGTTCATCAACTACCAGGCTCCACATCAGCGGCGATAGTACACCTCCCTGTGGGCACCCTCGAGTTGTGGAGATCTTAATGGTATCTCTTCCCACTTGTGTCTCCGCCACTCTAGTTCTCAGCATTTCTCCCATCCACTTTGAGATAGTGCTGTCGATACTCCTTCTCTCGAGGGCCGCCTTGACAGCCTCGTGTGAGGTGTTGTCAAAAGCTCCCTCTATATCCAAGAAGGCACATATCGCTACTTCCTTTGTCTCTAGTGCTGCTTCTATTTCATTTGTCAGCTGATACAGGGCGGTTTCTGTGGATTTCCCTGCTCTGTAAGCATGCTGACTCTTGTGTAGTGGTGTACCTACCAGCACCATAGTCCTAAGGTAATTATCAATCACCTTCTCCATTGTCTTTAACATAAAAGATGTTAGACTAATGGGTCTAAAAGACTTCGGTTGAGTGGTGTCTTTCTTTCCCACCTTCGGTATAAATACCACCTTAGCCCTTCTCCATAGCTCCGGTATATATCCGAGCGCTAAACTACTTCTAAAAATATTTAGAAGATACGGCATTAGTTCTCTCTCTCCCTTTTGTAGGAAGGCAGGAACTAGTCCGTCCACACCTGGGGCCTTAAAAGGCTGGAAAGTGCCGATAGCCCATCTGATTCGGTTTTCCGTACAGATGGACGCTGCCCTTTTCCAGTCGGCCCGACTTGGTTTCCGTGGTTGCATCAAGCCCTCGGTCTCCCTGTATCTTCTGCATCCCGGAAAATGGGTTTCTAGTAGGAGGAGAGCTCTTTGCTCTTCATCCTCCGTGAAGGTCCCATCCGGTTTCTTGAGAGTGGTTGTCATTTCCACTCTATCCTTCGCTAGTGCTTTGTGCAGTCTAGCTGCCACCGGCGTGGATTCTATGTTTTCACAGAAGGTTCTAAAGTTTTCCCTTTTTGCCCTTCTGATCTCTTTATTGTAGGTGGTAAGCACCTCAGAGTATTCTAGCCAATTTCCGTATTGCTTGGCTTTGTTGAAAAGCCTACGTACTTTTGCTCTTAATGTAGACAAATTTTTGTTCCACCATTTTTCGTCCTTATGCTCCTTCACGGTTTTTACCGGGCAGCTGGATTCAAATGCCGTGGTGATTGCTACATTTAATTCTCCTACAGCCTGCTCCAGTACGGTGTAGTGTTTGATACCACCCCGCACTGTCACCTGCTCTAGGTTTTCTTTTAGTTGTGAACTAAACATAGGCCACACAGTTTGTCTGGGGTTTCGAATGGGGGTACTTTCCTCACTCGCTCCTTCCAGCTCAAACTCTATGATCCTATGATCTGACATTGAGGGTTCACTTGAAACCCTCCACTTTTTAATTAGTTTACTTACGTTAGCGCTACCTACCGTAATATCCAGTACCTCATTTCTGGCCTTAGTGACAAAAGTTGGTGTGTTCCCGACGTTGTACACAATTAAGTTCTCTTTAATGAGGTATTCTAATAGGTACTCACCTCTCTTATTAGTGTCCGTGCTGCCCCACATCTCGTTGTGGGCGTTCGCGTCACATCCCAAGATGAGTGGCAGCCTTCTCCTAATACAGTGCTCGACCAGCCTTTGTACCTCCATGGGTGGTATGTTATTACCATCGCCAGGGAAGTATGCTGATGCGATCACTACTTCGCGGTGGAGGCCCTCGGTCTTGATGAGGACCTGTATAGGAACTAAGTCCCGCGTTAAGAATTCTGAAAGACATAAGTAATTAATGTCCTTTCTTACCATAATGCAAGTTCTAGGGGAAGCCTCACGGCTGTCCCATACCAACTTACATTCCCTGTTGCTGAGGCCTTTGATGTTACCTCCGTAGGTCCAGGGTTCTTGCAGTAGCGCTAGCCCTAGGTGTTGTTTGGTGAACATCCTAGCCATCACAGCCGAGGCTGCTCTGGCATGGTGGATGTTCACCTGGGCTACTTTGGTGCGCCTGCTGGTCATTCTTGGTTTATGACAGGAGGCGGCAAGTCCTTCTCTGTCTCCACCAGAACAACTTCTACCTCTTCCTCTGTAGACATAGCTTGACTGCTCATGTCTACGAGTGTGAGGTCGAGGTCGTCTTCCCGGTAGTCCGGGCTGACTTCCTCGTTCACAGCGTTTGTCGTTAAAGGTTCAGCAGAGGGAGCTGCCGCCACCGCTATTCCTTCCACCTCTGAAGTGGCCGTTGTTGCGGTCGTAACTTCCGAGGGAGGGGCCGCTGTGGCTGTCGCTACCTCTACATCCGCTTTTTGTGTGGCGTCGTTCTTCCGCCCATGGACTTTGATCCGCCCGAACCTAAAGTAGAGGCTATGGTTGGCCTTCGCTATGGCTCCAGCGGACTCTTCGTCAATTCCCACCGTTAGGAGTTGACCCCCACTTTCCTCCCGGCACCCAAGGACCTTCCATTCGGAAATGTTAAGTCCTTTGTTTTGGGCCCTAAGGTAGTTGATGGAGGCCTCCGGGGTTAGGTCCCCGCTCCTAGGTAGGAACATGGTGATGACATGTGGCTTGGGGATATCATCGCCCAATTTCGCCACCAGAGCCCCCCCTTCCCAATGTCTTAGGATGGGTGCTCTTGTCATCAGCCATTTTGCCGTCTGTTCGTTCGCACAGTCGACAATGACTAGTCCTGGTTTGAAGTGTATGCCTTCAAACTGTATCTCATGAGACCAGTCTACGACTGTCTCTTTCATAATCGCTTGCTCAAGAGCAGGCATGTCCTTCTTACTCAGGGGATTCCTTGGGTAGTCTCTGGACATAACACCAACCCTCACCACCTTGACGGCGGTGGCGTAGCTGGTGCTCGGCCCAGAAGTCTTGGGAGGGCAGCTGGGGTAGCTGACCACTCCCGTTGCCCCACTTTGGATATTCCCCTTCTGTCTTTTAGCTGCTTTGTTTTGGGGCGTGATAGAATCAGCCCCTCTTTTGGCAGCTCCTTGTGTTTGTGGTGTAGTTCCCACCTTTTTCTGTACTGCTCTCTTCTTAGCTTCCTCGGGTTGTAGCCCGTTTGCTAAGAAGCGCAGATACCATCTCACCCCGGCACCGCTGAGGCCCTTTCTCAGTGGGTCATCGAGTCCGCCTGGACTACCTAGGGGTGGCAAGGGATGTGCCCATCTCGTCTTCTTCTTACCTGCCTTGGGCTTTGTCTCCTCTTGCTTAGTCGCGGGCTTGGTGGGAGTAACGGTGTTACCGGTCACCTTGCCCTGACTTTTAGAAGCCATTTTGGGAGCGGGTCTCCCTTGGCTTGCTGGCTTGGTGGTAGTAACGATGTTACTGACCATCTTGCCTTTGCTTTTTGGCGACAGTCTGGGAGTTGGTCTCTCTAGACTGGTGCGCTCACTCGGATCGTGGGGCTCATGCTCCATCTGATCCGCCAATTGTGTGGCGGTTATGTCCCGCACACACGGATTGAATTTTTGTTTTTGTTTTTGTTTTTTCTCCATTCGAATCCCACGAGTCGCAAGGGAACTAAAGGTCCGCCACATCAGAGCCCCGCTTGATAGTGGTAAGGCTGGATACCCTCTGAGGTCGCCAGGTGTCAGAGGGGCTCCGTAAGCGATGGCTGGTTGCCCTTGGCCATCAACCAGTCCCTTCGGCACGGGTCGCATGACACCTTGGGATTAAGGGTTTGGAAGTTCTTGGTTGTTCGCCCTCCGCCGAACGCCCCAACCGGGGTTATTCCAGTCGTGACGTCCGACGGTACGCGAAACTAAGCCCTCACACCGCGACAAGGTGACTTCCACGTGAGGGAGCCAAGAAACTATCCAACTTCTACACGCGTCCTCTCTAACTGACCAACGTGTCAAATTTACTCTGTTTAGCGTTTTCTCTTTCCAGATTTCAGTTATTAACTTTGGCCAGCGTTGTGTAGAATTTATAAAAATCTTAGTCTTAGATATTTAACATTATTATGTTAAATATCTTAGATATTCAGCTAACAGTTCGAAAATACAATAATTTCCGTTATTCGGATCACTGAACTTTTTATTTTTCCCTCTGTAGCACACAACGGAAGAAAAATTAATACATATAAGAAATTGCATGACTCAATCAACAGAGGCGCCTTTTCTTTTCGGCGGTTTTTCTTTTGTATCGCCGCGTAACTCTATATCTGTCTCTCTCAGACTCAATGCCACTACGCGGCGTATGCCCCTAACATCTCGGCCCCTTCGATCCTGTTTCGGACCAACCACTACTAGGCAAATTGTAGAAAAAAATAATTTAACAATACGTGGTAAAACATATTACATTGAATTGTTTGTGTGGACCTAATAACATTTACATTAAGTTATATAAAAATGAATCTTTTTAATTTCTGTACGACAAGAAAATGTTGGCCCCAAATTTGCTGCCTTAGGCTCCAACCTACTGAGCCTGCTGGTAAATCCAGCACTGTCTCCTAGTTTAGACATTGTTTTGAGACAAAACATACGCGGCAACGATTTACGCATGTATTCAGTAAAAGAATTCGGTAAAAAAATGTAAGAGCAGTAAATATGTAGTGAAATAAAGGTTCACAGATTTAGAGCATAACTTGTACAACATTCTTACATTTTAGTCTAGTTTCGTACTTTGATAAATAAATATATATCTACATTTATTGTTATCTCTTCGTAAAGATTTTATTCTAGCAACAATATCTAGTAGGTATTAATTATATTTAATTTTAGAAATTGAATGAATTGATCGTCCTACATATATTAAACTCCTATAAAATTTAGGTTTAGCCCAAATAGGAACAACAAAAAGTCAGGAGTATGGAAAATATTCCCAAAAGTAACAAAAATTATGTATTTTTTTATTACTCTAATAAAAATTATTTTAAATCCTATTTGAATATTTATAAAAATTTTGCCACTTTTTTATTCTTTTCGTAAATATAATGAAATAATACACAATTTTTTTTTTTATATATATATTAGATAATTATAAATGTTGAATAAATATTTACTTTATTTGGTTTACAGCCGCAATTTATATATTTTTAAACTTAAAACCGGGTTTTAACCGTTTAACCGGTTTTTTACTTTACAAAAAACCGAAAACCGGTTTTTAAAATTCCATCGGTTTTTTGGATGCCCTAGTCTGCAGTGTATAGAGAAAATAATAAAGGCGCTAATAAACTTCCCTCTGGTACCACGATATTTATTGTTAATTGCGCAGAGGTACTATTTTTGTTTGATAGGCAGATTTGCACATATTGCTTTCTTTTATGTAAAAATGATTTGAACCATCTACCAATTTTGCCTCGAATTCCGCGTCTAGTTTCCCCATGAGTTTTTCATGCGACACACTATCAAAAGCTTTGGAAATATCACAGAAAATCCCCACAAGATGTTTTCCATTATCTATCTCCTCTAGTATTCTTTCATAAAAAGTCTGATTGCAGTGAATCTTTCAGCCCTGAAGCCGTGAGGTTGGGTAGGAATTAAATGGTATTTTTCGATAAAACATTTTAATCTTTTCTCAATACAATATTCTATTAATTTTGATACCACCGATAGAAGTCTCCTTTCTTATATATGGGCATTATTTTTGAGATTTGTAGTAGCTCAGGAAATTCTTCAGTTTCTATAGAGTTATTAATATTGTCAGTGATTGGGGCTGCAATTTCGTTCTTGAATTCCTTAAATAATTTATATGGCAGTAAGTCCGGGCTGCTTCTGGATTTGTTCTTCATCTTAGCGATGATGTTGTGCACCTCTTCTGTTGTGAATGTGTCTATATCCATTGAGTTCATATTATATGGTACCTGTGTATCTGTTTTTTGGGTTGGGTTGATGTCATTTGCTAGATTTGATGCTGCCTTCTTGAAGTGGCTATTGAATAAGGTAGCTATTTTATGCGGATCCTTAGTCAGTTTGTTATTTTAGTTGTATTTCATCCACTGGACGTGTTTTGCTGGATAGTTCACTTATTATATTCCACAGTGTATTTTGCTTATTTTCGGCTTGTTCTATAATTTTGCTAAAGAAACGTTTTTTGGTGTTTATTATAAATTTGTTTGTACTTCAGGCGAAGTGTTGGGTGTTTTTTTAAGAATGTACAAATCCTTTAATCTTTCTGCAGATACACTTAATAAAGTCGGAACACAGCCTGAATAAATATATTCAACCTTTCCGGAGCTCTATAATACCAATGAGTCTTTTTAGGACTACCAAAAACAAATCTAATATGAAATTGGTCAGTTATTTTAAAGCTTTCAGTCCACCTTCATGTCACTCAACCAAAACCAGAAAAATTAAATTGTATTTTAAGATTATGTCTTTCCGATACCTTAAGTG
This sequence comes from Phosphuga atrata, assembly GCA_944588485.1. Classification (NCBI taxonomy): domain Eukaryota; kingdom Metazoa; phylum Arthropoda; class Insecta; order Coleoptera; family Silphidae; genus Phosphuga; species Phosphuga atrata. The sequence continues at coordinate 22,160,413 of OX155904.1, read as the reverse complement.
CATAGCCATTTGTAGCTGATAATAATTGTCAGCTAATAACTGATAAATTTCAAATTAGATTTGTTTTTGGCAATCCTAAAAAGACTCATTAGTATTACAGATCCCCGAAAAGGTTGAATATATTTATATATTCAGACAGTGTTCCGACTTTATTAAATTTATATGATTACATATAATGTAGTATGGTTTTACCAAGTCTAAAAAGTCATTTAAATCAACAACCTGCTAAGTTCATGTCTCTCTCACGAAACGTCAAATTAGAAATATCTAACCCTAATCGTCCATATGGGTTTCAAGTAAGTGGTTAACAAATTGTTGTTAATAAAAGCAAAGCTGTACTGATGAGATATAAATCTCGAAACGCGTCTAGAGATGGCTATCCACTTAAGGTATCGGAAAGACATGATTTTAAAAAACAATGTTATTTTTCTGGTTTTTGTTGAGTGCCACTGAAAGCTTTAAAATAACTGACAAAATTCTGCAGATAATTTTAATTGTGTGTTTCTCTAAGTTTTATATCTATTGTTTCATTTTTCAAGCTCGCTCAATCAGCTCAATGATGCTAATATAAGCTGCTCAATCAGCCCGAAGAACAGTAAATTTACTAAAATTGTTTTTTTCTCTTGATATATCTGCAAAGTTTGTATTAAAGTCACCAACAAGAAATATGTGTAATGATTTTTTATTTATATCCACAAGCACTTTTTCGAGAATCGTGAAGAATGTTATTAAACACACAGTGGGCGGTCTGTAGAGATTAACTAAAGCAGTGGTGACATTTTGACAATTCCATCTAACTCCACAAAGTTCAATTTGTGTTTCAATCGATCTGCCTTCGATATTTAAATCTGATATTTCTCTATTGACGTCTTGCAAGGTACTTGTTCAGATGGCTACCCCACCACAGAAATGACTTATAATTTTGTAGTTTTGTATATGCAACGTTCTGCTTGTTTCTGCTTCCATCCATGTTTCTGTTAAACATATAAATACCGGCTTAAGTTCTTTAACAGCAATTTCTAATTGAGCGATTTTATGCGCAATACTTTATATATTCATGTAAAACATTATATTTTGGTGCATATTATTATGATCTGTTTTCTTGTATGTAGTTATGCTATTTGTTGGTATTACTAAGGACGTTTGTGGTAAGGGCTTCCATGTAGAAAATTTGATGTATGTGATCTATCTAGTAGTCTAAAATTCAATCTGTCATATAGAAGGCCTTCCGGCCAAAATGATACAAAACAGACTTGTTCTTTTAATTAAAAGTCTACTCCTACATTAAAGCATTTATTATCTTTCATTTTTAGTTTTGGTGTGATTTCTTCAACAACGAAAGTATTTACTTCTTGATTTGTTTTTCTTACTAAATAATTCAAAATTAAATTTTCTTATAAATGGTCTTTATCTCGGGATATGTATAACCAGATTTTTTTGAGTTCACCTTTTCTCCTGGCGAATCCCGAAACTTTGTCATCTTCGCTCACTTGTGCGTTTCCAATAGATGTTCGAATCCTCCTTCTACGCCTTGGTTCGGTAACTTGCTGCTTGTCTTTTGGTATTGGAATCTTGTCTGTCTTGCCTTGTCTGTCTAGTCTTGTCTGAGTAGTCTTATCTGTCTAGTCTTGTATGTCTAGTTTTGTCTCACTAGTCTTTTCTGTCTAGTTTTGTCTGTCTAGTCTTGTCTGTCTAGTGTTGTCAGTCTAGTCTTGTCTGTCTAGTCTTGTCTGTCTAGTCTTGTCTGTCTAGTCTTGTCTGTCTAGTCTTGTCTGTCTAGTCTTGTCTGTCTAGTCTTGTCTGTCTAGTCTTGTCTGTCTAGTCTTGTCTGTCTAGTCTTGTCTGTCTAGTCTTGTCTGTCTAGTCTTGTCTGTCTAGTCTTGTCTGTCTAGTCTTGTCTGTCTAGTCTTGTCTGTCTAGTCTTGTCTGTCTAGTCTTGTCTGTCTAGTCTTGTCTGTCTAGTCTTGTCTGTCTAGTCTTGTCTGTCTAGTCTTGTCTGTCTAGTCTTGTCTGTCTAGTCTTGTCTGTCTAGTCTTGTCTGTCTAGTCTTGTCTGTCTAGTCTTGTCTGTCTAGTCTTGTCTGTCTAGTCTTGTCTGTCTAGTCTTGTCTGTCTAGTCTTGTCTGTCTAGTCTTGTCTGTCTAGTCTTGTCTGTCTAGTCTTGTCTGTCTAGTCTTGTCTGTCTAGTCTTGTCTGTCTAGTCTTGTCTGTCTAGTCTTGTCTGTCTAGTCTTGTCTGTCTAGTCTTGTCTGTCTAGTCTTGTCTGTCTAGTCTTGTCTGTCTAGTCTTGTCTGTCTAGTCTTGTCTGTCTAGTCTTGTCTGTCTAGTCTTGTCTGTCTAGTCTTGTCTGTCTAGTCTTGTCTGTCTAGTCTTGTCTGTCTAGTCTTGTCTGTCTAGTCTTGTCTGTCTAGTCTTGTCTGTCTAGTCTTGTCTGTCTAGTCTTGTCTGTCTAGTCTTGTCTGTCTAGTCTTGTCTGTCTAGTCTTGTCTGTCTAGTCTTGTCTGTCTAGTCTTGTCTGTCTAGTCTTGTCTGTCTAGTCTTGTCTGTCTAGTCTTGTCTGTCTAGTCTTGTCTGTCTAGTCTTGTCTGTCTAGTCTTGTCTGTCTAGTCTTGTCTGTCTAGTCTTGTCTGTCTAGTCTTGTCTGTCTAGTCTTGTCTGTCTAGTCTTGTCTGTCTAGTCTTGTCTGTCTAGTCTTGTCTGTCTAGTCTTGTCTGTCTAGTCTTGTCTGTCTAGTCTTGTCTGTCTAGTCTTGTCTGTCTAGTCTTGTCTGTCTAGTCTTGTCTGTCTAGTCTTGTCTGTCTAGTCTTGTCTGTCTAGTCTTGTCTGTCTAGTCTTGTCTGTCTAGTCTTGTCTGTCTAGTCTTGTCTGTCTAGTCTTGTCTGTCTAGTCTTGTCTGTCTAGTCTTGTCTGTCTAGTCTTGTCTGTCTAGTCTTGTCTGTCTAGTCTTGTCTGTCTAGTCTTGTCTGTCTAGTCTTGTCTGTCTAGTCTTGTCTGTCTAGTCTTGTCTGTCTAGTCTTGTCTGTATAGTCTTGTCTGTCTAGTCTTGTCTGTCTAGTCTTGTCTGTCTAGTCTTGTCTGTCTAGTCTTGTCTGTCTAGTCTTGTCTGTCTAGTCTTGTCTGTCTAGTCTTGTCTGTCTAGTCTTGTCTGTCTAGTCTTGTCTGTCTAGTCTTGTCTGTCTAGTCTTGTCTGTCTAGTCTTGTCTGTTTAGTCTTGCCTGTCTAGTCTTGTCTGTCTAGTCTTGTCTGTCTAGTCTTGTCTGTCTAGTCTTGTCTGTCTAGTCTTGTCTGTCTAGTCTTGTCTGTCTAGTCTTGTCTGTCTAGTCTTGTCTGTCTAGTCTTGTCTGTCTAGTCTTGTCTGTCTAGTCTTGTCTGTCTAGTCTTGTCTGTCTAGTCTTGTCTGTCTAGTCTTGTCTGTCTAGTCTGTGTCTGTCTAGTCTTGTCTGTCTAGTCTTGTCTGTCTAGTCTTGTCTGTCTAGTCTTGTCTGTCTAGTCTTGTCTGTCTAGTCTTGTCTGTCTAGTCTTGTCTGTCTAGTCTTGTCTGTCTAGTCTTGTCTGTCTAGTCTTGTCTGTCTAGTCTTGTCTGTCTAGTCTTGTCTGTCTAGTCTTGTCTGTCTAGTCTTGTCTGTCTAGTCTTGTCTGTCTAGTCTTGTCGTGTCTCTAGTCTTGTCTGTCTAGTCTTGTCTGTCTAGTCTTGTCTGTCTAGTCTTGTCTGTCTAGTCTTGTCTGTCTAGTCTTGTCTGTCTAGTCTTGTCTGTCTAGTCTTGTCTGTCTAGTCTTGTCTGTCTAGTCTTGTCTGTCTAGTCTTGTCTGTCTAGTCTTGTCTGTCTAGTCTTGTCTGTCTAGTCTTGTCTGTCTAGTCTTGTCTGTCTAGTCTTGTCTGTCTAGTCTTGTCTGTCTAGTCTTGTCTGTCTAGTCTTGTCTGTCTAGTCTTGTCTGTCAAGTCTTGTCTGTCTAGTCTTGTCTGTCTAGTCTTGTCTGTCCAGTCTTGTCTGTCTAGTCTTGTCTGTCTAGTCTTGTCTGTCTAGTCTTGTCTGTCTAGTCTTGTCTGTCTAGTCTTGTCTGTATAGTCTTGTCTGTCTAGTCTTGTCTGTCTAGTCTTGTCTGTCTAGTCTTGTCTGTCTAGTCTTGTCTGTCTAGTCTTGTCTGTCTAGTATTGTCTGTCTAGTCTTGTCTGTCTAGTCTTGTCTGTCTAGTCTTGTCTGTCTAGTCTTGTCTGTCTAGTCTTGTCTGTCTAGTCTTGTCTGTCTAGTCTTGTCTGTCTAGTCTTGTCTGTCTAGTCTTGTCTGTCTAGTCTTGTCTGTCTAGTCTTGTCTGTCTAGTCTTGTCTGTCTAGTCTTGTCTGTCTAGTCTTGTCTGTCTAGTCTTGTCTGTCTAGTCTTGTCTGTCTAGTCTTGTCTGTCTAGTCTTGTCTGTCTAGTCTTGTCTGTCTAGTCTTGTCTGTCTAGTCTTGTCTGTCTAGTCTTGACTGTCTAGTCTTGTCTGTCTAGTCTTGTCTGTCTAGTCTTGTCTGTCTAGTCTTGTCTGTCTAGTCTTGTCTGTCTAGTCTTGTCTGTCTAGTCTTGTCTGTCTAGTCTTGTCTGTCTAGTCTTGTCTGTCTAGTCTTGTCTGTCTAGTCTTGTCTGTCTAGTCTTGTCTGTCTAGTCTTGTCTGTCTAGTCTTGTCTGTCTAGTGTTGCCTGTATAGTCTTGTCTGTCTCGTCTTGTCTCTCTAGTTTTGTCTGTCTAGTCTTGTCTGTCTAGTCTTGTCTGTCTAGTCTTGTCTGTCTAGTCTTGTCTGTCTAGTCTTGTCTGTCTAGTCTTGTCTGTCTAGTCTTGTCTGTCTAGTCTTGTCTGTCTAGTCTTGTCTGTCTAGTCTTGTCTGTCTAGTCTTGTCAGTCTAGTCTTGTCTGTCTAGTCTTGTCTGTCTAGTCTTGTCTGTCTAGTCTTATCTGTCTAGTCTTGTCTGTCTAGTCTTGTCTGTCTAGTCTTGTCTGTCTAGTCTTGTCTGTCTAGTCTTGTCTGTCTAGTCTTGTCTGTCTAGTCTTGTCTATCTAGTCTTGTCTGTCTAGTCTTGTCTGTCTAGTCTTGCCTGTCTAGTCTTGTCTGTCTAGTTCTGTCTGTCCAGTTTTGTCTGTCTAGTCTTAATTGTGTAGACCTGTCTGCCTAGTCTTCTCTGTCTAGTCTTGTCTGTTTAGTGTTGTCTGTCTAGTCTTGTCTGTCTAGATTTGTCTGTCTAGTCTTGTCTGTCTAGTCTTGTCTGTAAAGTCTTGTCTGTCTTGTCTTGTCTTGTCTGTCTAGTCTTGCCTGTCTAGTCTTGTCTGTCTAGTTCTGTCTGTCCAGTTTTGTCTGTCTAGTCTTAATTTTGTAGACCTGTCTGCCTAGTCTTCTCTGTCTAGTCTTGTCTGTTCAGTCTTGTCTGTCTAGTCTTCTCTGTCCAGTCTTGTCTGTTTAGTCTTGTGTGTCTAGTCTTGTCTGTCTAGATTTGTCTGTCTAGTCTTGTCTGTCTAGTCTTGTCTGTCTAGTTTTGTCTGTCTAGTCTTATCTGTCTAGTCTTGTCTGTCTAGTCTTGTCTGTTTAGTCTTGTCTGTCTAATCTTCTCTGTCTAGTCTTGTCTGTTTAGTCTTGTCTGTCTAATCTTCTCTGTCTAGTCTTGTCTATCCAGTCTTGTCTGTATAGTCTTGTCCTTCTAGTCTTGTTTGTCTAGTCTTGTCAGTCTAGTCTTGTCTGTCTAGTCTTGTCTGTCTAGTCTTGTCTGTCTAGTCTTATCTGTCTAGTCTTGTCTGTCTAGTCTTGTCTGTCTAGTCTTGTCTGTCTAGTCTTGTCTGTCTAGTCTTGTCTGTCTAGTCTTGTCTGTCTAGTCTTGTCTGTCTAGTCTTGTCTGTCTAGTCTTGTCTGTCTAGTCTTGTCTGTCTAGTCTTGTCTGTCTAGTCTTGTCTGTCTAGTCTTGTCTGTCTAGTCTTGCCTGTCTAGTCTTGTCTGTCTAGTTCTGTCTGTCCAGTTTTGTCTGTCTAGTCTTAATTGTGTAGACCTGTCTGCCTAGTCTTCTCTGTCTAGTCTTGTCTGTTTAGTGTTGTCTGTCTAGTCTTGTCTGTCTAGATTTGTCTGTCTAGTCTTGTCTGTCTAGTCTTGTCTGTAAAGTCTTGTCTGTCTTGTCTTGTCTTGTCTGTCTAGTCTTGCCTGTCTAGTCTTGTCTGTCTAGTTCTGTCTGTCCAGTTTTGTCTGTCTAGTCTTAATTGTGTAGACCTGTCTGCCTAGTCTTCTCTGTCTAGTCTTGTCTGTTCAGTCTTGTCTGTCTAGTCTTCTCTGTCCAGTCTTGTCTGTTTAGTCTTGTGTGTCTAGTCTTGTCTGTCTAGATTTGTCTGTCTAGTCTTGTCTGTCTCGTCTTGTCTGTCTAGTTTTGTCTGTCTAGTCTTATCTGTCTAGTTTTGTCTGTCTAGTCTTGTCTGTTTAGTCTTGTCTGTCTAATCTTCTCTGTCTAGTCTTGTCTGTTTAGTCTTGTCTGTCTAATCTTCTCTGTCTAGTCTTGTCTATCCAGTCTTGTCTGTATAGTCTTGTCCTTCTAGTCTTGTTTGTCTAGTCTTGTCAGTCTAGTCTTGTCTATCAGGCCTTGTCTGTCTAGCCTTGTCTGTGCATTCTTGTCAGTCTATTCTTGTCTTTCAAGACTTATCTGTCTAGTCTTGTTTATCTAGTCTTGACAATTTATTATTGTCTGATTCTTTTAAGAATGTTTTATTTGTATTGAACAAAAAATACAAAACATGTAAATAATTCAGTCGACTAAATGCTGATAGATAAAGAATTTTATATGTTTTAGTCTAGTAATTCCGACTTAATAAAGCGCTAAGGCGTTCATAAATGGTTGTTTAATATGAAATTATTTTCTTCTGTTTCAGTTTTTCGTATAATTTCGAGATAATTTGTGTAAATTAGGCTTTATTTGTATGCAGAAAGGAAGAGGCTTTAAGGTAAATAAATAGATATGAATAAAGTTGGAGATAAGATATTAGCTGGCGCGTTCGAGCGGATTTCAGAATCGGAAGTTAACCCGGAAACACAATATCCGTTTCCGCCATTTTTACTTTTTCATGCATTTCATAAATATTTTTGTTAACTAGACAATTATAATGATATTTTTTTTTGCTGAATAATATTAACTGCAGTCAAAAAACTAATCTAGTTAATTTTCTTAAGAAAAAACTAACCATTTACAATTTTTGTGATCATTTTCCTATGAAAAATTAACAGTTTCGCATATTTCGCACAATTTTCTTACTCTGTAATAAGGCTATCAAACTATTAAATTAAACTTATTTCCAACTAAAGAAGAAAATTTAAATAAAGCAAATTTAAGTAAAAGTAAAAAAAAGTAAATTTAAAAATATAACAGTATTCAAATTATTATTATTTTTTCTCTAAATATGCTCTATTAAAGTAAATATTTTTGTAAGTGAAAATAAACCAGTAGACGAAAGAAGTTAGTATAAACATTTCCTATCAATCAAATCAAAATCTTGAGAAATATCTTTAGAAAAACCTGTTTGGACTTCTATCTACTACAATATGTATCCTAATATTGCTATTCCAACCAATAAAGGTTTCCATGTCCAGTCATTTATTCCAAACTTATTCTGACTTATATTGCTAGTCTGTAATTCAGTCTTCTATTTGGCAAATCTAGAATTATTTCATGCCTAGTCTTGAGTGCCAAACTTTGTCTGATTTATGTGGTTAACCTACTCTTGTCGATCAAGTCTAATCTTATAAATTTAGCATTCCATAACAAAACACAAGTCAAAAAGAATTCATTATGAATTCTTTTCACAGACATCTTCAAGAAATCCTAGAAATGACTACTTAACCCTTTTGCCCCGAATGGTACACATATGTTCCACTAAAATTGCATCTTCCGAAACTTAATATTTTAAATTGTGAATTTAAAACTGTTCTCGTATGGAGAATTTACCAGGCATTTGTTTCGTGTATATTATGTGTAAGAACACATATATAGTATTGGACACTAAAAGACTGCACCAGAATATATCACAACCAAATAAGTCTAGACAAGGCGAAACCAGACGAGACAACATATTTGATTCATAATATGATCAATGTACAGAATACAGAACACTGATCAATACCGAACAACCATGTACAAGACGATAATAGATTGGAAAAGTCAGAACAGGTCTAGTCTATATTCTATAGTCAAGTCTGGACAATGTTGGACAATTTTTTTTATTACAAATTGGACAATAGTGAATAATATTGAATATGACTATACTCGTACCGGCGAGAGAATGCATCTCGACTCGACGAGTTTAGATTTGTTCTGCGTATACCCCCACTTTATTTCGACTGCGCGGTGTTTACTTGTTCGTATTTGAAAAACTGACGCATATTTCTAAACTCAAACTAATCTGCGCGTATCTCGGCGCGTTCTTTGCCCCTCATACCTCGGCGCAGTACAGCTGCATTCTTTTGCCGGTTCGGGTATAGATAAAATCAAGACTTGAAAAGTCTCCACAAAATTAGACATCGTAGATATGATAAGATATGTGTACCACTCATCTCTTGGGACAATTCAATCCATGCTCGATTTCTTTGGATATTTTGTGTTTATTTAGCAGAAAATTAACAAAACATGAGGTTTATTCTATTTCTCCAATATTTTTAACGTTCAGGTTTAAATATGTCAGATGATTAGAAGTCTTAACCAAAAGCTCCTGCAGACGTAATAATTCTGACTTCTGAAGAAGTTAGAAATATTAGCTCTTTAAACATCATTAAGCCTTCGTGACGACATCAATTTGCTCGCTGGGTTGTTTCTGTAGAATTAACTATCTAGTCTGATATAAATAACGTCTAGACTAGAGTTTACTAAACGAATATTTCAAAGACATCTTAGATAACACTTCCATTTTATTTTCATTTTCCAGTTGTTGAAGGTATGCTAAATATTTGCCAAAGTTTCAGATTGTGTTAATTATTATCAAATATTTCCCAAGAAAGCTCCGAAAAACAATTTATTTCTCACCGAGCCCTAAATTTTGACAAACCCAGACTCGTTATTACTCACAGACCAACCCATTACTGACACACAAGAATGATGTATGTTTTGTTTTTGTATTTTATTAACACCTTGAGAGAACAGTAAACCTGATTAACTAATCTCACATATTTAGTTTGGACATTATTGAGTTTCATCCGTCTAAGAAAGAAAAACAAGCGAAACAAAACTACAATAAAACCTGTACGTTTACTTTGAATCAAAAATCCTCTACACCCAAAATCCTCCATCACTTTTTCCCTAAAATGTTTTCCTTTCTGGAAACCGTCACGACTTCAAAAGAAAAAAATAGAACCAAACCTGCCTCAATGCGTAATCCGTGCTTCGGCCCAGCCTTGGAATTACCTGCCGGCTCGAGGATTAGCCATGGTCATGTACAAAACGTGTCTCCGCATGCGAATTACGGACGCGCGGACGGACTCAGTGACCGTAACAAAAAAAACCGTACCGGACGGTAAGTGTGCCGACCGTCGGTCCATTTGATAAATGGACCAAAAATATTTTACAGAAAATAAAACCTCTACGCACAAAAGACAAGTTCCAGACCGAATGTAGAAATAAAAGCTTCATAGACAATAGCATTGACAAATACATATCAATTTCATGATTAAATTTGTAGTAATTGACAGTTTGGATAGCAGACTGACAAGACTAGACAGACAAGAGTAGACAGACAAGACTAGACACAGACAAGACGAGACAGACATGACTAGACAAACAAGACTAGACAGACAAAGCTAGACAGGTAAGACTAGAGACACAAGACGAGACAGACAAGACTGGACAGATAAGACTAGACAGACAAGACTAGACAGACAAGACTAGACAGACAAGACTAGACAGACAAGACAAGACAGACAAGACTAGACAGACAAAGCTAGACAGGCAAGACTAGACAGACAAGACGAGACAGACAAGACTAGACAGACAAGACTAGACAGACAAGACTAGACAGACAAGACTAGACAGACAAGACTAGACAGACAAGACTAGACAGACAAGACTAGACAAACAAGACTAGAAAGACACGACTAGACAGACAAGACTAGACAGACAAGACTAGACAGACAATACTAGACAGACAAGACTAGACAGACAAGACTAGACAGACAAGACTAGACAGACAAGACTGGACAGACAACACTAGACAAACAAGACTAGACAGACAATACTAGACAGACAAGACTAGACAGACAAGACTAGACACACAAGACTAGACAGACAAGACTAGACAGACAAGACTAGACAGACAAGACTAAACAGACAAGACTAGACAGACAAGACTATACAGACAAGACTAGACAGACAAGACTAGACAGACAAGACTAGACAGACAAAGCTAGACAGACAAGACTAGACAGACAAGACTAGACAGACTAGACAGACAAGACTAGACAGACAAGACTAGACAGACAAGACTAGACAGACAAGACTAGACAGACAAGACTTGACAGACAAGACTAGACAGACAAGACTAGACAGACAAGACTAGACAGACAAGACTAGACAGACAAGACTAGACAGACAAGACTAGACAGACAAGACTAGACAGACAAGACTAGACAGACAAGACTAGACAGACAAGACTAGACAGGACAAGACTAGACAGACAAGACTAGACAGACAAGACTAGACAGACAAGACTAGACAGACAAGACTAGACAGACAAGACTAGACAGACAAGACTAGACAGACAAGACTAGACAGACAAGACAGACTAGACAGACAAGACTAGACAGGCAAGCCTGGACAGACAAGACTAGACAGACAAGAATAGACAGACAAGACTAGACAGACAAGACTAGACAGACAAGACTAGACAGACAAGACTAGACAGACAAGATTAGACAGACAAGACTAGACAGACAA